>JAECXR010000072.1:2750292-5500584 GCA_018153035.1 Drosophila pseudoananassae pseudoananassae
GAGTCCAAGCAATACGAAAGTCATTCAGCTGGCACAGAACAGAGCTCTCAGGTCGCTGTCTGGGACTCATCCTTACCATGACAATTTGACTATTCATGCTCAACTGGGCATCCCTACAGTCAGCGCTGAAGTTAGAAGATTCGCCGCTAAATACATGGACAGACTAACACGACATCGAAACACATGTGCCAACAATTTGCTGGACAGCATCACCACCATCAGAAGACTCAAGAGGAAGCATCCACTGGATTTACTAAATTAACTTTTTTAGATTCATAGCTTGTATTTATAAAACTCCTATTGTCAAAGTTAACTTAAAAAATGTAAATTTTTTCCCTAACTGAGGACAGATTGTAAATAACACTTTCAAATGTTACAAAAAAAAAAAAAAAATATTTGTGTTACCGATGGGAAAATGAGCTTGGATAAACGAGCTAACATTAACTTGGTTTTTTAAAATTGGTAAAACTTTTACCGAAACGTTTCCATTGATTTAATAAGTTTATAATTGCGATGATTGCCTATCCCATAGGCAATCCCATAGGAGGGTGCACGAGTGGTTTCAACATTTTCGAAGTGGTTGTGATTAACATGTGGACTAATTCAAATTTGTGATCACCTAAAAATGCCCGTTAATTCATAAAAAATCAGCCGAAACCATCATTGACATTCATTGAAATGGAATTGAATTTTCAAAACATCGATTGTGCACTGTTTGTCCGCACAAATTGACTGAAAAGTAAAATTGCTCAGAATCCAAACTTTGAAGGAAATCATTAAAGATGTCAAAAAGAACAAAAAGTGTAGTGTTTCTAATATGATTTCGAACAGAAATGACTTATTGCTGAATGAAAGGCACCGGACGAGCCCATACCAAAGAGAATTTAATTTTCGCAAAGAGTTAGTGTCAACCGGTTAAAACGTTAATGCGGTATTTTTAAGTTTAAAAAACTCTTGGTGCGCCATATTCGACTTTGAAACGCACCTTGTATTATCGCCAAAATGTAATAAAAAGTTTATTGCACAAGCGAAATATTTTTGCAAAACAAATTTGATACAATTCGAGCAAGTTTTTCGATGCATTACAGCCAAAGCGAAAAACAGCCAAAGAGAGATGTGGGAACTATTTTGCTAATCAAACTTCGAAACGGCCTGAGTAAAATTATATTTTCCGAATTCATATATAAAAACTTTTCCATAAACAATAAAAAAAAAAAAAAAAAAAAAAAAAAAAAAAAAAACAACAACAACAAGGAAATCGAAAAACTTTTATTTGATATAAAATAAAATAAAATAAAAAAAAAAAGTTGTTAAATATGTCAGTCCAAAACAAATCTTGATTTTTTAATCAAAAAACTTAACTTAAGTAACTCTATTGCAAAAATTAGGAAGAGTTTTAAAGTATTCCAGACAGTTCAGCTAACTGAGAAAATTCTTTTTCCTACAACTGTCCAAATGCTAATGAACTAGAAAGGCTAAAATTGGGTTTCCCGACTATATTATAACCGGTATTCATCTCTTCCACTCACCATTAAACGAAGCTTTAATTTTGAAACTTTAACTTAAACTTCAAAGAACTGACGGACAAACGGATATACCTAGTCGATTTAGCTTTATCCGTTTGGCTATTGTTGCTTTTAGGAACTTTATGGAGTCGGAGATGATTCCTTCTTTATATTACATACAAACATATACAATTTTAAATAATTCAATGTAAGGTGTTGAAAATAATTTAAAAAAAAAAAACAAGAAAGGAGAGATAGATAGCTTTGGGCGCAGCCTAAGTTCATATACCCTTGCATTTAAATGCCGGATATACATCGGTGAAATCGGATAAAGTAGTCCGATCCTTATGAGAATATCATAACATAACCAATATTACGATAAGAAATCTAAAAAAAAAGTCTCAAGCTTCTATCTTCAAGAACACCAAAGTTGGTATTTTTACCAAATACCATTTTCGATCGTTCAGTTATATAGCAGCAAAGATTTCACTACCTCTCACGATTTTCATCCTGACTAGTAATTGGAAAATCAATGACTTAAAATTGAAATATATAATTTAAAACAAGAAAGGAAAGCTAACTTCGGGCGGAGCCGAAGTTGATATACCCTTGCAGTTAAAACCGGATATATATCGCAAACATCGGATTAAATTGGCCGATCCCTATGAGAATACCATAATATTACCAATTTATTACAATAAAAAATCTAACACAAACTACCAAGCTTCCATCTTCAAAAATACCAAAGTTGGTTTTTTTTACCAAATTCCATTTCCGATCGTTCAGTTATATGGCAGCTATAAGATATAGTCGGCCCATCGTTATGTTATTTGGTAGGTTGTATTATTTTGCCAAAAATAGCATTCGTACCAAATATGAATTCTCTAGCTTTAAAAACTCCGAAGTTAAAGCATTTCCGATTAATCAGTTATATAGCAGCTATAGGATATAGTCGGCCGATCGTTATGAAATTTGGTAGGTCGTATTATTTTGCCAAAAATAGCATCGGTACAAACTCTGTAACTCTAAAAACATCAAAGTTATACCTTTTCCGATCAATCAGTTATATGGCAGCTATAGGCTATAGTCAGCCGATCCCGGCCGTTCCGACTTGTATACTGCGTGCAAAGGAAAGAAGGGTGTGTGCAAAGTTTCACGACGATAGCTTAAAAACTGAGAGACTAGTTCGCGTAGAAACGGACAGACAGACGGACATGCTTATATCAACTCAGGAGGTCATCCTGAACAAGAATATATATACTTTATAGGGTCGGAGATGTCTCCTTCACTGCGTTGCACACTTTTGGACAAAATTATAATACCCTCTGCAAGGGTATAAAAATGTTTCTCAAGATATTGCTAATAAATAAATGTTTCTTACGAAGCTTACCTCGTCTCCATTTTCTTGGGTTTCCTGTTTTTCAGGGTAAACACCTGCACGTAAGAATGAGGCTTTCCATGATTCAACATCTTCGACGGTCTCGCAAGAAAGCTCCAACTGTTTGTAGTCCTAAAATATATAAATCAGAAGAATTTGGAAAGCGAGGTAAATTTTATTTCTACATAATTGCATAAGTTTTGAGTTCAATATATTAAATATAATAAATGTATGTTCAATAGGTCCTTAGAGTAGAAGGGTATATTTTATTTGTAAATTTATAAAATAAAGAAGAGTAATCGTTTTTGACCCCATGTTTATTAACATTATTTTCAACATATATTTCAAGGCAATGGTGGGCAAAACGCACACACGTTCAACATTTGAGTGTGTGAGTAAGCAGCAAAAAACCAATGAGCGCAGAGCATTCACTAAGCAAACAAGAAAGGAAAGCTAACTTCGGGCGGAGCCGAAGTTGATATACCCTTGCAGTTCAAACCGGATATATATCGCAAACATCGGATATAGTTGGCCGATCCCTATGAGAATATCATAATAAAACCCATTTATTACAAAACAAAATCTAAAACAAGGTAAAACATGTCCCATAGTATTTCTTCAAAAATACCAAAGTTGGCATTTTTCCCAAATACCATTTTCGATCGTTCAAGTTTATGGCCGCTAAAGATACAGTCTGCCGATCGTTAGGAAATTTGGTAGGTCGGACCAACTGACCAAAAATAGAATCTGTACGAAGTACAAAAAATAGCACTCATGCAAAATCCAAACTCTCCACTCTAACTCTAAAAACACTAAAATTATACCACTTCCGATCATTCAGATATATGGCAGCTACCTGGTCGAAATAAATATTGGGACACTTTATTTTTTTAAAATAAAATTGTAAATGATCTTTAATTTTTTTTGTTTTTATTTTATTTGTAAATATAGAGAAGAAATGCATTGAAAACAGATGAAACTTTTTTATTTTACTGATCCTTTCCACGAAAATTGATATTGTTATGTTAGCTCCCTTAGAAATAATTATTGGGACACTGTAAAGAAAATAATTTTTAAAAAATTTATAATTGTAGAAAAAAAAGGTATTTTCTTACCTAATAGTGGGTATTGCCTCAGTGCTTTGAAATTACTTCAGCCAAGCGTTTAGACATTAAATTAGCCAAATCCTGCAATGTTGGCCGCATTTGGATACGCCGGAAGATCCTCTATATGTTTTTTATTAACACGAATGAATTCCCCGATGGTCATAAGACTAATGGACGACGTTTTGATACCGTTTGGCGAAACTTATTTTGAGAAAAAGTTAATTTTTCAACAGGATAACGCCGCCATCCACGTATCCAAAGTGTCAAAGCAGTTTTTTGAGGATTAAAAAATTGAATTTTTGGGGTGGCCAGCTTGTAGTCCCGACCTAAACCCGATTTAGAATGTGTGGGGTATACTCTCAAATATAGTATACAGCAATGGACGACAGTTTGAAAATTTGGCACAGCTCAAGAAGGATTTTGTTGAAGAATAGGCCAAAATCGAAGAAAAACATTGCAGGATTTGGCTAAATTTTGTTTAAATCTTCCATTCCGTTTTGTTCTAGTCGCATTTTATACCTGCTGCCAGGTTTTTTGCAGTTTATACCTCCTGGCAGGTAAGATAGCTGCCGGCCAATGTGGCGCAGACGCAGACCACGCCGCCGCCCATTGTGGGTCAGACGCAGCGTGGGTTTATTTGTATGGGGGGGGAGGGACGAAGGGGAAGGAGGGACATCCATCGAAGCTACGATAGGTGTTATACCGCCCCTACTCGGTCGCCAGTGCCCCATTTCACATGTGTACCGCCGAGGCGGTGGGGTTGGCATTTAGTCTGCTCCGCGACCTTTAACACCGTTTGTCACCACCCTCGCCTTCCATCCTGCGTTGATGGTGCGTGCGCCGCGCCTTGGTGTATCCTCTACTTAAGTCACGGGGAGAACTAAGAGCTGGTACAGGCGCCCTCTGCCAGCGTCGGCTTACGCTAACTGGCGCCCTCTGCCGGAGGGGGGGTCAGTGGGGGACAGTCGTTTCCCAGCACTGTAGATAAGCTGTTATTGGGGAGCCGCGGCCTCAACCAAAGTGTTTGCCGCGGATTTTCCCGCGGAACAAGGGCAGAGGAAACCACAGGGAGAGAGTAGCGGAGAAAAACCAAGAGAGGCACTGCTTACCCCTTTCGCCCCTGTCCTAGGAGTCACGAACGGAGTAGATGCCACCAGCGTTCTAGGGTCTCTCCTCCTACGACAGGTGAGTATAGCTTGTACCTCGCAATGGTCACCTGACTTCTTGTTTTCACTTTACGATTGCAGCACGACCGGGAAAAACTACGATTACTCGGAGCGCGCCCGTGGTGCGTCCGCACTGTGCAACCGTCAACTTCCTTTTTGAATTGTGTGTGCACAATTTCTTTGTGTGCGTGTGATTTCGTTCATATGTGTTGTTTCATGCTCTGCCGTAAGGCAGTTTTGGACACCACTGCTTTAACCTTTCCTTCGATTATCATTTTTAGTGGACTGTATGTATGTCTATTTTTGTTATTGTATTTTGTTAATACATTTTTTTCTTTTAATAATTAGTGAAAGTATTAATTTTAAATTTTAATATTTTAAAATTATTTATGTTTTTGATTTCATGTTCAACCTTATGTTTGAACAGGCTATTTTTAGACTATAAAAGACTATTTTTATACTAATGTCTCGAAGAGATTTATAAAATTTTTAAACTCCGAATAGTTTTTACATAATTTTAGCAATGTCAAACTGGGAAGTTTAGCTAAAAGGGAGTGTTCAGGTCCAGTGAGGGAAAGAGAATGTTTTTATGTTTTCAACTCAGTTTTTATACTCTTGCAGAGGGTATTATAATTTTGTCCAAGTGTGCAACGCACACTTTCCTTTGCGCGCAGTATATAAGTCGGAACGGCCGGGATCGGCCGACTATATCCTATAGCTGCCATATAACTGATTGATCGGAAATGCTATAACTTTGGTGTCTTTAGACTTACAGAGTTCAGATTTTGTAGGGAACAGATTTTACTAAATTTTTAAGTGTTTCAAAGGAAATTTCCTTCCATAGTCCTTCGACTTCATCAATTGTCTCCTCTCGAGTTCTTGTTAAGTTTGGACTCCTCTTCATTTTATGTAAGCCCACACATTCTCTTTGATGTTAAGATCGGGACTTTGGGGTGGCCATTTTTGCTTTATAATTTATAATTTTGTCCAAAAGTGTGCAACGCACACTTTCCTTTGCACGCAGTATATAAGTCGGAACGGCCGCCATATAACTGATTGATCGGAAATGGTATAACTTTGGTGTCTTTAGACTTACAAAGTTCAGTAGGGCTTTGAAAAAGTTGTTTGTAGGGCGGGGCAGTCGTCAAGGATATGGGAGATTGATATGGAGTCCGTGGTGCAGAACTGGCATTGATAGTTTGGTGTCTGTGAGAAGCGATGTTCGTGGGTGAGTCTGGTGTGGCCAAGTCGAAGCCGGATTATTTTGGTAATCTCTCTTCTTGGGAGGTTGGAGGTCTGTGCAGTTTTACTGTAGTCGGCTATGCTTATTGCTTCAGGATTAATTTGTTGGTACCACTGCGATGATTTTTTCAAGATTATAGGTTTTTTTTTGAGGGACTCTGATTTTAATTGTTTGTTGATGTCTCCACGGTTAACATTTGTTGTAGAAAATAGTGGAGCGCTTCTTTCGCTGCTGCATCGGCATTTTCGTTGCCTTTGATTCCGACGTGGCTGGGGACCCATAGGAGTTTGATTTTATTTTTATGTTTTAGCAGAAGGTCGCGGATTGACGTTACATAAAAGCTGAAATTGTTAATTTTGGCTATTGCTTCCAATGTGGATAGGGAATCTGAGCAGATGCACAATTTCCCTCTAATCTTGACTGCTATTTTGATGGCTTCAAGAATACCAATCGCCTCTTGGGAGGACAGCTTGTTTAAGGGTATCATCTTCTGTCGTTACCGCAAAGCCAATTATTTCCTTGTTCAAGGATCCATCTGTGAACAGGAGAGTGAAGTTCTTCCTCATGAGCTGGTGTTTCAATTCCAGAAATTGTTGGACAAATATGTCCTTGTTTGTATCAGATTTTTTTAGACGGTTTAGTCGGGTATCTATTAGATTGATATCTAGAAACCAGGGCGGTAATATTGGTTTAGGCTTATGAGGAAGAGAGGTTGGAAGTTCTAGCTTTAGACTAAGGGAAATGCACCGTTCGACCGTTGAGGTTCGATATTTTTTTGTGTTATTTTTGGTAATCTGTTGGATAATTTTTGTTAGAGGTGTGTCGTTTGCGTGCATGATAGTGTTAATTGTTTTTAATTGTGAGTTTTCGATTCTGATTTCTAATGGTTCGATGTTAGATTCCAGGTATAGATTGAAAGTGGGTGTAGAGCAGAAGGCTCCAAGAGATGTTCGCAAGATTGAGTTCATTAAAGTTTTAATTGGTTTAATAAGTGACTTAGAGGAGT
Source organism: Drosophila pseudoananassae pseudoananassae (assembly GCA_018153035.1). NCBI lineage: Eukaryota > Metazoa > Arthropoda > Insecta > Diptera > Drosophilidae > Drosophila > Drosophila pseudoananassae. The sequence goes on from JAECXR010000072.1 coordinate 2,757,697, forward strand.
TACCGTATTTTGGAGATACCAATTTTGGAGATACATAGGCTTTTGACGATTTGAACAAGGGTGTTGGGGTGGCTGTTGTATTTACCGCTGGAAAGGCATTTTATTATATTTGATGATTTCTGTAGTGATTTGTGTAATTTATTGAAGTGGGGTTTGAATTTGTATTTTGTGTTGAAGGACAGACCTAGAATAGTTAGTTCGTTAACTGTGTTTATAATTGTGGATTGTGTAGAGACCTGGCATGAACACTGTTTTTTCCGGCAAATGTGGATGTGTTTGCATTTTGAAATTGAGAGCATTGCGCCGGATTTTTGACACCATTCATTGATTTCAGTAAACAGCATGTCGAGGTTGATTGAAATGTTTTTTTCTTTTTTCAATGGTATTACGATGTTAAAATCGTCCGCATAAGCTGTGTGTTGAAGTTCCTTGTGCTTGTCAATTATATCTGAGAGACTGTTGAAAGCAATGAGAGCTTTCTCTAGAGCCTCTCTACCGAGAGGGGAGATCCATGCGGAATGCCATTGTGGAGTGGGTGTGTCCTTGAGGTGTTATCATTGGAATGAACTCTTATTTTCCTTTTTGAGATGAAGTTTATCACATATTTGATAATTAATGGGCCGCAGCCCCATACTGATAGTTGATTTGTGATGGTATGCAATCCTATTTTTTCAAATGCTTTTGCGAAGTCAAGAGATATAATAGATATGTGTCTTTTTTCAGAGAGGGCTTTGCTAATTAGAGCGTCTGTGTAAAGCAGACAATCCATTGCAGATTTCCCTTTTTTAAATCCGAGTTGACGGCTGTTTAGTAGCTTGTTGGTTGTACAAACCACCATAGCCGTTTTGAGATTATTTTGTCAAGGGTTTTAGATAAACATGGGTTGAGGGAGACAGGTCAATATGATTCCGTTATGGTTTTGTCTGCACCTTGTTTGTGGATAGGTATAATTGTGCTGATTTTGTACGATTGAGGAATATAAGATTTTAAAATGTTGTTGAAAAAGCGGATAATTCTCATTTTCAGTGATTTAGCGACGTGTCGTATCATGTCATAGTTAATCTTATCTTGACCTGGGGTGTGACCCTTTAAGCTATTTAGTGCCGATGAGAACTCTAGGAAGTTTATATCCTGTTCCATGAACGCTGCAGTTTTTTGTGGGGGAGATAAAAAGTTTAGCGTATTTAGATTATTTTTTTCTTCAATGAAAAGGTTGGAGAATTGGGAGTCTTCTGAACGGAGTGACCAATAGCTTGCGAAGGCTTCAGAGATATCTTCGGAGCTGGTGAGCAAGTCGCTACTGCTGTTGTCCTTGATAGCGTGTATTTGTGTAGCTTTGTGAAGACCACAGAGCTTTTTTGTATTACTCCAAATTGCTTCCGGTTTGGACTGAGGAGAGATTGTCGAAGTCAATTTAAATAGGTTATTTGCTTTACTCAATTTTTATTCCCTTCTGAATTTTGCGTTCATTTTTTATAATGGATGAGGTTATCGTTGGACATATCTCTATTGAATGTTTTCCAGGCTTTAAATTTTTCCTTATTCAGACCTTCCAGTTTTTCGTTCCACTAAGGAACATTGTGGTGGGTCTTAGGTGGTCTCGTGTGTGGAATGCTGAAAAATAATTTTCTTGATATTGCCTGCTTCCTGATTAATGTTTAGTGATATTGGTATTTTATTGTTCAGGTCTTCAGTTAGCATCTCGAATTTTTCCCAATCAGCTCTGCTAGTAACGAATCGTTGTACAAAGTTTTGACTTGCTCTCTGATTTTTCGGGAAAATTTTGATGGTGATTGGGAAGTGATCGCTTCCTTGGAGGGAGTCACTGATTTTGAAGTCGCAATATACTTTAAGTTCAGGTGAACAGAATGCCAAGTCAATATGTGTAAAGGTCCTATGTGTTGAGAAATGCGTGGGTTGTCCGTTGTTAAGGATAATGACGTTGTTATCCAGAATGAATTTTCCTAATATTCTTCCCCTCAGATTAATTTTTGGGGATCCCCAGCTGGTATTCCAGCTGTTGAAATCTCCTGTAATTAGATTTGGGGAGTTTTCTGGTGACAAAATTGAATGGAGATCTATTTGGTTGAATTTCTTGTTAGGAGGTATATAGGTTGCTATTATATTAAATTTTTTTACAGACTGAATTTCCAATGCAATGGAATCAACTGTGCTCTGAAGAGGGATGGATTTGTGCTGTATAGAATTGTGAATTAAGATTGCCGCGCCGCCATCCGGGCTGTGCGGGGCTGTGTAGTAAATATTGTAGTTAACTGGAATAGGGATTGGTTGCGTGTGCGTTATGTGGGTTTCTTGAAGTGAAATGATTTTGGGAGTAAAGCGTTTAATCAGGACTTGCAGTTCGTTGTAATTGTTCAGGTATCCATTCATGTTCCATTGTAAAAGTTTTAGGGTCATTATGATTGTTACTGTGTTGTTTTAGTTTCAATTGAGGCAAGGGATTTAAGTTTAGATCTGGTGATAATTGCGCTCTGATCATTTTTAAAAAGCCTTTTAGTTCTATTTGTTGTGTTAAGCGGAAGGATTTTTGCCGGTTTTTTAGCAGTGTGGGAAGTGCAGGGAGTTTCCGAGCTGGATGACATAGGTTCGTCTGGGTCTGGGTCGAGGTTCCTGGATGACGGTGTTTCAAATTCATTTGGGGCATAGCTTATTGTTTTCCTTGTTGACGTTTGGTTTGAGTTGGCTAGATTGGATTTGGCTGCTGAGGAGTAGAGAGATCCATCGTGGTGTCTTCTGTTGTAAATGGACCAGGCTGTCCTATTGTCAACTTTTTGTAGGGTCTTAATGGCCTGGACTTCTTTGTTCGACAGGAAGACAGGGCAGTCCTTGTTGCGGGCATGGTGGTCAGATGTTGGGAGTTTTTTAAGGGAACAATTTAAGCAATTCGGCTTGTTTTGGCAAATTTCTGAGTTCTCATAGTTAACGTGAGCATCGAGACCACAGTTGGCGCAAGTTGGTGTGTTTTTCCAGAACTTTGCGGTATGACCAAACCTAAAGCAGTTGTTGCAACGCATAGGACGCGGTATAAATGTACGCACTTCAACTCTCTCATAGCCAATATAGAGAAAGTCTGGCAGATGTGTTAGCTTAAATGAGATTTTTATTAGACCCGTTTCGTTTTGTGGAGTTTTATTGGGAACCTGGTTGGGAATATATTTATATATTTTCTCGACTCTTTTAACTTTTTGCGACTTTAGGTTGTCCAAGATGACTTTTTCATCAATTCCTCTCAACTCGTTCGAATATATTATCCCAATACTCGAGTTAAGACTTCGGTGTTCAGATATTTTAATGGGGACATCGACATATGGAGTGTTGGAAGGCATACAATACTCGAGTTAAGACTTCGGTGTTCAGATATTTTAATGGGGACATCGACATATGGAGTGTTGGAAGGCATACTGAAGAGCTTGTAATAAGTTTTTAGTCTTAATCAGTAAATTGCCGTCTTTGGTTTTCTTACAACTTGTAACTTCACCTTGAATAGTATTGTCGATTGTTTTCTTGATAATGAACGGGCAGATTGCAGCCAGGGGCTGGGTATCTTCGTCCGTTCTAGTTGCAACCAAATATAAACCGTCTGGAAGGTGTTTTCTCCAGATGTCTGGAGGGTCCAGCATTGTGGGGTCAACAAACTGTAAGGCCACTTAAATTCTGCCAAAATTGTCCGTCGCTCCAGTTGGAGTAGAAATAAGAAGATTTTGTTTGCTTTATGCTTGTGTTGTTTTGAAGCTGCGCTACGTAGACGTCTCGCGAAAGAACACGACCGATCGGTTAGACTGTCAAAGGTAAACTGTTATTTTTATGTTTTATTTGAAAACATAGATTTTTTATCGATCAAAAAACTTTGTATTTTTTATGTTTACTTTCAAAAACATCGATGGTCCCAACATCGATTATTTTCCAGATCTTCTGCCCGTTTTATCCTTCTGTGTTTTTTGGTAATCATACGGAGTTACCATTATAGTGCGTATTGCTACGATAAATAGCCAGTTATCGAAGGTAGCTAGGCTTCCGGCTTCCAGCTTCGATAACTTAGCAACCAGTTCACTCAACAGAGCAGCACAGGAATGTGCTAATTGAATTACGGGCTTAAGGTTATTCGGTTTAATTGCTCTTTTTTCAGCTTACGTTGCAGACTAGTATGTACATATATGTTCTATTTTTGAAAGGCCGTTAAAAATTCTCTGAGTACCGATCACATATGGTACTATAGCTGGAACCATGAGTTTTCTTCGCACAGCTTCTAAAGCAGTTCCTCTAAGGCCCTTATTGAAGTCTTAAAAGATTTTCCCTGTGCCTGCGTCAACATGGTAGCATATGACCCTGCATGAGTGTTGGCAATAGGTGACATGTGACCGCCTATTCCACCAGCATTAGGTACGGCGCGGTTGGTGTTTAAACTCACATTATTGGTATTGATATTCAAGATAATACCCATTCTGGAAAATGACGGTACAAATCTTGCTAAATAGCATTGGAATCCAATTGGCTGCGTGCGGCGGCATTCTGAGGTGGAACCATCTTCGCAGCACTACACTGCATGTGCGGCATATGGTTTATAAACCTATCTTCCTTCTTCTCAAGCTAACCGGTGCTGTAAAGCAGTGTTTTCTCATTTGAGAATTGCATTTAGAGAAACTTCCCTTCTAACTAAAACCGTATCGCTTCGTGTGTGTTGTGGTATATTTGGAGCCGAATTAATAATTTGTCTATAATTTCAATACAAGCGCGGAACTTGCTGAATAATCTCAACTTCGCGAACATGGTTGCGACGAGGCTCAAAGCTGCCATTGAGAAGGCCTGAGGGCTTTCCCCCAAGCAGTACGGCTTCCATAAAGGAAGGTCGACAGTGGACGCCATTGCTGCGGTGGTTGGCATTGCTCGCAACGCAATTACGGGAACCAGGTGAAAGGGTGGCTTCAAGCAGTAGTACCTAAAAGTTTTCCTGGAAATCAGAAACGTATTCTTCACGGCGGACTGAGGCAAAACACTGGCAGCCCTAAGGCAATTCAACGTTCCCAGTGCCATAATGAACTTTGTGAGAAGCTACTTCAGCAGCAGAGTGCAACTTTTCGACACGGACATGGACACGAAGACCTCTGACGTTACGGCGGGCGTTCCCCAAGGAGCGGTCATAGGATCACTGCTGTGGAACGTCATGTACCACGGCAACTTGAGGCATCAGCTCCCAGCCGGATGCGACGTCATCATAGGGAGCTAAGCATAGGGAAGAAACGGAGAGAGCGGCTAACAAGGCGATATAGGGAATGGAGCAGTGGCTGCAAAATGCTGGATTAAGCCTAGTCATGCAGAAGATGATAGCGATACTAGTCACCAGCCGAAAGGTGCTGGAATCGGCGACGATCTAGGTTGGTGGAATAACCATAACCTCACAGCGGGCCATAAAATACCTGGGCTTGATTATTCACGTCCGGCTTTCGTTCCGTGAGCATCTGGAGTACATCCAGGGTAAGGCTGCAGCCACTACCAGGGGCCTCGATAGGATCCTCCTGAGCACCAGAGGCCCGAGGCAGAACAGGAGATGGCTCCTCGTGAGCGTTGCCTCGGGACAAATTTGGTACGCCACACCCATTTGGGCAGAGGCGATGAATACGCCTAGCTACAGGAGAGGGGTAGATGCAGCGTACAGATTGGGAGCCATAAGGGTAGCGTCCGGTTTCAGGACGGTCTCCGACGACGCCATCTTGGTCATTGCGGTGATCGCGCGGTTGAAAGAGAGCTCTGGAGAGCTTAAGGAGATACATGACGCTTGCGCCCGTTATGAGGGAGCTGGTGGCGTTCTTGATTTAGCTAAAAGGTACACCTTCATTCCCAACCTTAGAAAGTGATTGCTTCGAAGCCATGGGCAGGTTGACTTTTACCACTAACCATACAGCATGTAAACACCATAAAACATATATTCTTGCGACAGGCCCCAGCAGGCCGCAGAGCGAGTTCTTACTCTCTTTTTTACGCTCATCGTTCGTTCATATTACGCTTATATTCTCATTGAATGCTTTCTGATTTTCAGTCTCGATTGATCTTTGTATGTATGCGTGTCACACATTCACATACACGGGTGCATGTGTGCGTGCGATATCGATTCGAAGTCAGCGCACACAATTTTTGATTTTTCAAACTTTTTAGGCTTGCTACCCTAAGAAAAGTTGGGTATTCGTTATTGAGTGAAATGACGAAAGATATTATAATATTTTTTATATTATATTTTTAATATTTCAGCATACATTTTACATTTATTTGGAAATAAGATTAAGCAGTAAAATGTTTTGTTTATATATATTTTTACGCATCATTAAAAATCAATATATTAAGATAGGAACAGGGTATATTTCAGTCGACATCACATAAAACGCCGATTGCTTTAAAGTCTTTGTTGTTCTACATTTGGGTGCGCTGGCTAGAAAGAATAGAAAAAAGTAAAAGTTTTGTACTCTATTTGACCTAATAAACAATTCCTACTAGGTCTGTTAATATGTTCCTCAGATTTTTCTTTTTTTGTCGCACTGTGTCATTAAAGAAGGACGTAAAATTCAACTGAGTAAAGTGGAAAAAGATGCTTTTAAATTTTAAAGATTGACTTGCAAGGGTACCAAACCTTGCATACTTTAACGCACGAAATCGAACTCAGTTAATAGCAGATGCGAGCCCATGAGAGCTTGAAGCGGTGCTGCTGCAGTTGTCAAAAGGGGGTGATCCTTTAATTATCTCACTCGCTAGTAAAGCTTTGTATGAGGTCAAGAAACGTTACTCTTGGTGGAAATTTATAAAACATTGCAGAGATTGTCTTATAGTGTCCCAAAGTCCCAAGCCAGCACAAATGGATCGAAACCCATTCAGGACTGGTAAATGGATTTGGCTAGCTTCTGACATATTATGTCCCCTGACTAACAATGAGTTCGTCGTAGCATTTATTAAGAATCAATAATAATCAATTTATCTCCCGCTATATGGAGATAAAATTTTTGTTTGCTCCATTTCATCAGCTTGTCTAATAGAAGTGCCAAAAAAAAACCAAAGGTCCGAAATTTTTCACTTTTTGTCTTGACATTACACAAGTCGGCAAAAGTATTTTGACAAGAAAATTTCACCATAACTTTGTTTGTAACTTTTTAAATATTTAAAGAAAAAATGTTCAATAATTATGGTATATAGTTATAGTATATTACTTAAATTTAATAATACAAAATAGTAAATAAGTGCATTGTTCGTTGAAGAAAAATTAATTTTTTACAAATTGCCAGTGGCATAAGTATTTTGACAACTTACTTTAAGGTCTTAAATTTATAAAAACTTAAATGATAACTAAAAACTAATAACAAATTAATAGAAAATATATCCACCCTTAGCATTTATAACTTTTTGGAGACGTCTTGGTATTGACTGTACCAAACTATGGATATAATCCAGTGGAATATCCTTCCATAAAGATTGTATCTCTAAAATCGTATCATCTCGATTTCTAGTCAAGTTTGCGCACCTCTTTTTTTTAATATATGACCAGAGGTTTTCTATTATGTTGAGATCTGGGCTTTGTGGTGGCCAATCCAACGTGTTTACTCCAACATCATTTAAAAATTGTGTAATTATTTTAGCTTTATGGCACGGGGCGTTGTCCTGTTGGAGAATAAAGGACTCCCCAATCAATTTATCACCAGAAGGAAAAGCATGATTATTGAGGACCTCTAAATACTTATCTTTATTCATGGTTCCATCAACAGGAACTAAATCTCCCAAGCCAGTGAAAGATACGCATCCCCAAAACATTACGGACCCGCCTGAATGACTTGTTCTTTCACATACGGGTGCCACTTTTTTGCGATGTTGTTTCGGCAATCGAACATAAATCTTTTTTTTTGAGAAATGGAAGCCAAAAGAGCTTTCATCACTCCACAAAACATTGTTCCAGAATGCTTCAGGCTGACCGACATATTTTTTGGCAAATTCAAGGCGCTTTAACTTATTGCGTGGAGTTATTTGTGGTATGACTCTGGCAATATATGTTCCAAATTCGGCTTCCTTGAGACGTCTACGAACGGTTCTTTCACTAATATCAATGCCAGCTCCTTCTTTTAACTCTTTAGCAACTGATCGAGGAGTATGTAAAACATTCTGTTTAAATTTTCTCAAAATATAGGTATCAGTTTTGCTTGTTGTTTTACGTGGTCGGCCACTACGGGTAGCGTTTTTGGTTGTATGGCTCTTATTATATTTATTTATTTGATAGTATACAGTTTGCCGAGAAATGCTGTATAATTTACTGATATTTTGTACCGAAATACCAGAGTTATACTTTATTATTATTTCATTTTTAATGAATTCGCTCAGTTCATTTGTTTTAACCATCTTTAATAAATTTATGAACGAAAAAAAGCCTATCAGCAAAAATAGTAATTTAATAAAGCTTATCTTAAGCAAAGGTTTGACATTCGTCGATCAACTAATGAATGCAGACTAAATATGTGTGATGTCAAAATACTTATGCCATCGTCAAACTCGTTGCCGGCTAACTTTTCTTATCAGCAGAAAGAAAGTTCAAAAGGTAATAAGCAAAATATTGGTCTAAAGTGTAACTGTAATTGCACTCTGTGTATTGAGCATAAATTGTTTACCATTTATTTGACTACACTATGCAAAGCAGTGTCGGATAGTCGCAAGCTGATGTTGTCAAAATACTTTTGCCGACTTGTGTATTTCTTAACAAAGCAATAAAACGGACGGTATTTTCATTTTCGAAGTGGCTCTTTCCCTCGCTGCACGAATAGCGAGAAAAGAGAGTCAAACAAAACACGTGATCGTTGAAGGTAACGCAGCTTGAAGCTCTTTCAAAAAAATTTAATTAAAATATTAAATCGAGATCAATAATCATAAAATAAAATGAATTATGAAAATAAAGGCATGTACTATAAAACCAAAAACAGTCGTTGTTCCAGAGAACATTGACGCCGTGCATGAACTGATAATGCAAGATCGCCGTGAGATAGAGGCATCCTTGGGCATTTCTTCATTCGATACATTCGAGAATACATTCGATATTGCATGAACACCTGTCCGTAAAAAATTCGTTGGATCCCGCACAATTTGACAATAGCTCAAAAAAAGGCTTGTGTGAATTGGTGCAAAAACAAATTTGAAACAATACAGTGGCGGTGTTTCAAAAGACGTTTATAAGATCGTCAGAGGTGAAGAATCATGGATCTATGCTTATGAGCCCGAAAAAAACAGCAATCGACCGTGTGGGTCTTCGAAGACAAGCCAAATCCAACGAAAGTTGTTCGTGAAAGAAGCACTTCGACGAAAATGGTGGCCTGTTTCTTCGGTAAAACAAGTCATGTGGCGACTGTTCCGCTTGAGCAACGTAAGACGGTCAATTCTGAGTGATACACCACAATTTGTTTGCCTGAAATCTTCGGAAAACGAACAAAAAACAAAAACAAAACGATTCGAAAAACGAACAAGAGAAGTCGGATTATTCTGCATCATGACAATGCGAGCTCTAACACATCAGCTCAAACCAGCGCCTATTTGACCGGCCAAAAATTGATGGGTAATCCGCCATACAGCCCTGACTTGGCACCCAAGGACTTATTTTTATTCCCGCACATCAAGAGAAAAATGTGTGGTCACCGATTTTCGACGCCAGAAGATGCTGTTGAAGCGTTCAAAAACCATGTTTTGGAGGTGCCTCAATAGGAGTGGACAAAGTGCTTCAACAATTGGTTTGAGCGCATGCAAAAGTGTATAAGTCTTTCTGGAGAATACTTTAAAAAACAATAAAACCATTTCTAATCATAAATATTCGCATTTTCATTATAAGGCCAGAAATATATATAGCAACCCTCGTATTTAACGCACAACAACGAACTAGCATCGTGGTTTGATCTGACGTCGCTGGACAGGGCAGAGGTAAGCTTTCTGCCTCTCTTTTGCTGGAAACGTTTTTCCCGCGTTGCAAATTTGCCGAATTTGGGTTGTGCTGGTCAGTGATGCGGAAATATTTTATGCCTTATTTTCATTATAAGGCCAGAAATATATATAGCCACCCTCGTAGTGAATTTGTTTTAAATTTCAGATATAGTTGCCCGATCCTTATGACAATATCATAATAAAACCAAGTAATTACAATAAAAAATCTAAAACAAAGTCCCAAGCTATCTTATATCTTCAAATATACCATAGTTGACATTTCTACTAGAGGTCTGCATGGATACATTCTTATTGCCTCAGCCATAGAATACATCCGAATGGAATAGAATGAATGAGTGCAAGAGACACAACGAATTGAGTGAGAGGGAGTGGGAGAGTGGAGAGCATTCTAACTCATGGGCATTCCCTTGCTTTTAAACAGAGTGAATTGGGGTGGGAAGTAAAAAGAGTGCTTTTGGAATGAGGAATGCAGCCGAATGTCTCGAATGGTTTTTAACACACTCTATGCATTCATTTATTTTCTTCTGTTGAGCAAAACGCTTCCCTAATACTTATTTCATAATGAGGGAATTGACTTTGAGGTGAATTATAATGAAAGTGTTTTTTATACCCTTGCAGAGGGTATTATAATTTTGTCCAAAAGTGTGCAACGCAGTGAAGGAGACATCTCCGACCCTATAAAGTATATACATATATTCTTGATCAGGTTCACCTCCTGAGTTGATATAAGCATGTCCGTCTGTCCGTCTGTCCGTCTGTCTGTCCGTCTGTCTGTCTGTTTCTACGCAAACTAGTCTCTCAGTTTTAAAGCTATCGTCTTGAAACTTTGCACACACCCTTCTTTCCTTTGCACGCAGTATATAAGTCGGAACGGCCGGGATCGGCCGACTATATCTTATAGCTGCCATATAACTGATTGATCGGAAATGGTATAACTTTGATGTTTTTAGAGTTACAGAGTTAAGATTTACTACGAATGCTATTTTTGGTAAAGTAATACGACCTACCAAATTTCATAAGGATCGGCCGACTATATCTTATAGCTGCCATATAACTGATTGATCGGAAATGCTATAACTTTGGTATTTTTAAAGCTAGAGAATTCGGATTTAATACGATTGCTATTTTTGGCAAAATAATTCAACATGCCAAATTTTATAAGGATCAGCCGACTATATCCTATATCTGCCATATAACTGATTGATCGGAAATGGCATAACTTCAGTGTTTTTCGAGCTAGAAAGTTGGGATTTTCTATGAATTCTATTTTTGGGAAAATAATACGACTTATCAAGTTTCATATGGATCGGCCGACTATATCTTATAGCTGCCATATAACTGAACGATCGGAAATGGTATTTTTACCAACTTTGGGGTTCTTCAAGATAGAAGTTTGGGCTTTTTTTTAGATTTTGTCTTGTAATTTATTGGTTATATTATGATATTCCCATAAGTATCGGTCAACTATATCCGATTTTAGCGATATATATCCTGTTTTAGCTGCAAGGGTATATCAACTTCGGCTCCGCCCGAAGTTAGCTTTCCTTTCTTGTTTACTTATGGTTTTTAACTTTTAATATTTTTATACCCTTGCAGAGGGTATTATAATTTTGGTCAAAAGTGTGCAACGCAGTGAAGGAGACATCTCCGACCCTATAAAGTATATATATTCTTGATCAGGATCACCTCCTGAGTTGATATAAGCATGTCCGTCTGTCCGTCTGTCCGTCTGTCTGTTTCTACGCAAACTAGTCTCTCAGTTTTAAAGCTATCGTCTTGAAACTTTGCACACACCCTTCTTTCCTTTGCACGCAGTATATAAGTCGGAACGGCCGGGATCGGCCGACTATATCTTATAGCTGCAATATAACTGATTGATCGGAAATGGTATAACTTCGGTGTTTTTAGAGATACAGAGTTCAGATTTTGTACGAATGCTATTTTTGGCAAAATAATACGACCTACCAAATTTCATAAGGATCGGCCGACTATATCTTATAGCTGCCATATAACTGATTGATCGGAAATGCTATAACTTCAGTGTTTTTCGAGCTAGAAAGTTGGGATTTTCTATGAATTCTATTTTTGGAAAAATAATACGACTTATCAAGTTTCATATGGATCGGCCGACTATATCTTATAGCTGCCATATAACTGAACGATCGGAAATGGTATTTTTACCAACTTTGGGGTTCTTCAAGATAGAAGTTTGGGCTTTTTTTTAGATTTTGTCTTGTAATTTATTGGTTATATTATGATATTCCCATAAGTATCGGTCAACTATATCCGATTTTAGCGATATATATCCTGTTTTAGCTGCAAGGGTATATCAACTTCGGCTCCGCCCGAAGTTAGCTTTCCTTTCTTGTTTACTTATGGTTTTTAACTTTTAATATTTTTATACCCTTGCAGAGGGTATTATAATTTTGGTCAAAAGTGTGCAACGCAGTGAAGGAGACATCTCCGACCCTATAAAGTATATATATTCTTGATCAGGATCACCTCCTGAGTTGATATAAGCATGTCCGTCTGTCCGTCTGTCTGTCCGTCTGTCTGTTTCTACGCAAACTAGTCTCTCAGTTTTAAAGCTATCGTCTTGAAACTTTGCACACACCCTTCTTTCCTTTGCACGCAGTATATAAGTCGGAACGGCCGGGATCGGCCGACTATATCTTATAGCTGCAATATAACTGATTGATCGGAAATGGTATAACTTCGGTGTTTTTAGAGATACAGAGTTCAGATTTTGTACGAATGCTATTTTTGGCAAAATAATACGACCTACCAAATTTCATAAGGATCGGCCGACTATATCTTATAGCTGCCATATAACTGAACTGCTATTTTTGATCGGAAATTACCCAACTTTGGTGTTTTTGAAGATAAAAAGCTGGAACTAAGTACATATTCTATTCTTGGTCAGTTAATACAACCTACCAAATTGCATAACGATCGGCCGACTATATCTTATAGCTGCCATATAACTGAACGATCGGAAATGGTATTTGGTAAAAATACCAACTTTGGTATTTTTGAAGATGGAAGCTTGGTACTTTGTTTTAGATTTTTTTGGTTATATAAATTGGATAAATTGGTTATATTATGATATTCTCATAAGGATCGGCCAATTTAATCCGATGTTTGCGATATATATCCGGTTTTAACTGCAAGGGTATATCAACATCGGCTCCGCCCGAAGTTAGCTTTCCTTTCTTGTTATAAGTAAAATGCGTAAAATAATATATACAACATATTAATGAATATTTCTGAAAAAAAAAAAAAATGACTTGCTTTCACTTTTCAATTATTTTCATATCAGCGTCTAAAAAACAGGCAAATATGCATAGTTGTATGGTACATTCTAGAATGCATTCGAAACAATTCGAATGCGAACTGTAACTCTAACTCATTCAATTTGGTTTTCAACCCCCGAATGTTGTGCGAGTAAGACCTATACAGTCGCACTCACTCATTCATTAATTTTCGTCTCAGCATTCTATCTCACTCAATTCATTTTCGAGGTTGTGCATTTGAATGTCGTTTTTTAGCTATTCATGCAGACCTCTAATTTCTACCAAAACCATTTCCGATCATTCAGTTATATGGCAGCTATAAGATATAGTCGGTTGTTATGAAATTTGGTAGGTTGGATCAACTGATCAAAAATAGAATCTGTATGAAGGTTCAACTTTCTATTTTCAAAATCATGAAAGTTGGGTTATTTCTGATTGTTCAGCTATATGGCAGCTATATGATAGAGTCGGCCGATCCTTATGAAATTTGGTATGTCGTATTATTTTGCTAAAAATAGCATTCATACGAAATCCGAACTCTCTAACTCCAATAACACCGCATTTTACCGCAACATAGCATTTCCGATAAATCGCTTGAGCAAGGGATGCGATGATAAACGTAGGGGGTGAGGTACTTTTGAGAAATGTAGTTTTTCCGCACAAGTTAACTCCAAACTTCCAAGAAACTGAATTTGATGTTGTTGAAAAAGATAATAATATAATAAAAATCAGGGCAGAAGGTCGAACTCTAACAAGAAATGTATCTCAAGTCAAGAAGATTCGATAAACACAAGCGAACAGCAGGCATCTTTAAACTCTTATTTAGGCAAACGGCCAGCGGCGAACACAGTCCACGGATAAATTAGATCCTTTTCCAACCAAGCATCTTAAGCTAAAACTTGTAAATAAAGGAGGGGTGTGGGAGCCGGCAATGGGCGCTGACGTCACAAACGAGAAAGTCGAGAAAGGCTGAAAGCCGAGACCATTATAAGGGTTAATAATAAAATAATTGTTTCACCGACCTATTATGTATTGATTATTGGGTCAATACAGTGGTAAATTCAAAATGTACAGCTCTGCTTCTGCCTTTTTTGTTGCGTCTTTTTTTGTGTAGTACAAATTGGTCTCCCACGGTTACTAATCTAGTTTCAGTAATATACTGGACAATATCTTATATCTACCATATTAATGAATCATTGGAAATGCCATGGCCTTAATTTTTTTAGAGTAAGAGCGTTGCATTTTCTATTGATTTTTCGTTTGTCCAATTCATTCCATTATGTCCTTTACCTTCCATATAACTGAACTATAGATTGAAGAAGGTTGGGACTTCCTAAAGATTTTGTTATTGGCCAACTGATTTGTAGGCTTGACCAATTTCATAAGGATCGCCCAACTACATCTGATATTGGCGATATATATACGAAGGTTTATCAATTTCGACATCTTCCAAATACGGAAACGGTCGGCCATAGGCGAAGACGTTCGAGTTACCGAAAATGTTGAATGCAAATTCAAAATTCGTCATACCAAGCACGTGATGGTGAAGAAAGTGCAAGCAGTAAATATTAGGAATATATTTATGAAATACATATATACACATGTTAATATATTTACTATTAGCTTATTATACCCTTTCCGAGGGTATTATAATTTTGTCCAAAAGTGTGCAACGCAGTGAAGGAGACATCTCCGACCCTATAAAGTATATATATTCTTGATCAGGATCACCTTCTGAGTTGATATAAGCATGTCCGACTGTCCGTCTGTCTATCCGTCTGTCTGTCCGTCTGTGTTTTTGAAGCTAGAGAATTCGGATTTGGTACGAATGCTATTTTTGGAAAAATAATAAAACGTGCCAAATTTCATAAGGATCAGCCGACTATATCCTATAGCTGCCATATAACTGAACAATCGGAAATTACCTAACTTTCGTGTTTCGTACAGATTCTTTTTTTGGTCAGTTGATCCAACCTACCAAATTGCATAACGATCAGCCGACTATATCTTATAGCTGCCATATAACTAAACAATCAGAAATGGTATTTGGTAAAAATACCAACTTTGGTATTTTTGAAGATGAAAGCTTGGTACTTTGTTTTAAACTTTTTATTGTAATAAATTGCTTATATTATGATGTTCTCATAAGGATCGGCCAATTCAATCTGATTTTTGCGATATATATCCGGTTTTAACTGCAAGGGTATATCAACTTCGGCTACGCACGAAGTTATTTTTCCTTTATATATAGATATATATATATGAATATATATATATATATAGATATATATATATGAATATATATATATATATATAGATATATATATATGAATATATATATATATACACATATTTATGTATGTATTTTTTTTAGAAGGTGCGTTTCAAAGTAATTTGGATTTTATGAATCTATCGCCCCATCGTCATCGATGTGCGTTACAATCGGCTATCATCATCGATTGCCCAATTTGAATTTTCATTGTTATATCCTTGCAGAGGGTATTATAATTTTGGTCAAAAGTGTGTCAAACATACCCATGTCACGCGCGCTGTGGCAGTTTCTAAAAACTTTAAACGCGTTTTTCTCGGAACCTATTTTCAAACCTCTTGCGTGTTGTAGCTGAATGGACACGTATTCCTAAAGATATAATAGAAATTTTGGTAAAGAGAGAGCATGCCTGACCGCGTACAGGAAGACATCTAAAATAAATTTCTTTGGACAAAGTATTTTGGAAATTAAAACTTTGAAACGTGCAAAATTGAGTTTATGTGTGATTTTTTCGATTTTAATTAATGTCTCCTCAAATTTTTTTTTTGCTTAGAATTTATTAAGAATTAAATAATAAATAGAAAACAAAACAAGAAAGAAAACTTCGGGCGGAGCCGAAGTTGATATACCCTTGCAGTTAATCCGGATATACATCGCAAACATCGGATTAAATTGGCCGATCCTTATGAGAATATAAGAATATAACCAATTTATTACAATAAAAAAATCTAAAACAAAGTACCAAGCTTCCATCTTCAAAAATACCAAAGTTGGCATTTTTACCAAATTCCATTTCCGATCGTTCAGTTATATGGCAGCTATAAGATATAGTCGGCCGATCCCGGCCGTTCCGACTTATATACTGCGTGCAAAGGAAGGGTGTGTGCAAAGTTTCAAGACGATAGCTTTAAAACTGAGAGACTAGTTCGCGTAGAAACAGACAGACAGACGGATAGACGCACATGCTCATATCAACTCAGGAGGTGATCCTGATCAAGAATATATATACTTTATAGGGTCGGAGATGTCTCCTTCACTGCGTTGCACACTTTTGGACAAAATTATAATACCCTCTGCAAGGGTATAAAAACTGGAACTGAGTACAGATTATATTTTTGGTCAGTTAATACAACCTACCAAATCGCATAACGATCGGCCGACTATATCTTATAGCTGCCATATAACTAAACGATCGGAGATGGTATTTGGTAAAAATACCAACTTTGGTATTTTTGAAGATGGAAGCTTGGTACTTTGTTTTAAATTTTTTATTGTAATAAATTGGTTATATTATGATATTCTCATAAGGATCGGCCAATTTAATCCGATGTTTGCGATATATATCCGGTTTTAACTGGAAGGGTATATCAACTTCGGCTCCGCCCGAAGTTAGCTTTCCTTTCTTGTTTTTATACTATTATAGTAACAAACAAACTATAATAGTTAGATTATTCTTATAAAATTAGTAACTAACCTTGTAAACATTACGTCCATCGGGGCTAAACAAAGCAAACGTTACTCGCCTAGACATTGACATAAAACCCTGTTCAATGTCCCGTAGTTTTAAACCATCCAAGGGCAGCATAAATTTTTTTTCTTTTTCATCTTCGTCCTTGTACCACGAAATACTTTCCGATGTTAACACAAACCAATATGGACGAGATCCACCTGCAAAAATGTAATAAATTAAAACTATTGGTAATGTAAAATATACATATACATGTACATATTGTACTATTTTGTACAATAATACTTTGTAAATACATAGCGAATACTTAACGGATCTAAAATAAACGCTTTACCACCGCTGATAAGGACAACGATTTCAAATTGTAGTGTGTGAAAACAAAATTACAAAAGCATGTGCTATTTTTAACGCGTAGACTTAAAACGTGCAAAGACAAGTTAACTTTGCTAAGTTTGAAGTCGATCATTTTAAAACTGAGACACTAGTTCGCGTAGTAAAAGACAGGCAAACGCACATGTTTCACATAATCAAGAATATTTTATGGGGTCGAAGATGACTCTTTCACTGCGTTGCACACTTTAGACCAAAAATAGTATACCAAGGGCGTAGCCAGAATTTTGCACAGGGGGCGGGCAAAAATTTTTATTTTTTTTATTAAAAAATTTTATTAAAAAATAATATATATAAAAATAGTCAACATTGTCTTGGTTGACGTAAAGTAATTCAACCTTTCAAATTTCCCACTTTCAAATATATTTTGATTCATTTTTATCGATTTTCATCAACTTCCTAGGTTGATGAGGGGGGGGCAAGTGCCCCCCCCTGAACCCCCCTGCCTACGCCCTTGTAGTATACCCTTAGCAATATATAAAAAAGCAACATTTCTACTTTTCTCCGTAGCAATCCGATCTAGATTAAGGGGGTTTTCTGAATTAGGAGTCCAAAAATTAGCTGTTTTTTGCGATTTTTTGGAAGAAAAAGAAACGACCTAGCTTCTGGCAATTTTTGGTATATTTTTATACATATTTAAAAATCTTAAATAATTTTTTTCGTAAATAAATATTTTAAAATGGCGGACTAATAAGTAGTTCACTGAAGCGCCTCGTCACAGCAGTCCCTTATTGGCGGGAAATGTGCAGCTCGTAATTTTTGTCTGAAACAAAAAATCCAAAAAAAAATCTCATTTTTTAATAAGTGCATTTTATGTTGATTTATGAAAAACCGGAAAAAATTCACAATTTTCTCAAAACCGGATCCGGAACTTTTATTCAAGTTTTGAAAAAAAAAAAATTCATTTTTCGGGATAAAATATGAAAATAATATTGCTGTACAAAAATATAAAAAAATGGTTTTCAACAACCGTTTTAGTTCAACTAGAAGAGAATTTAATTCTAAAGAGAATAAGCTTTTATTTGTTTCAATCGGTCAATAAGTTTTTTTGTTATCTTTCCCGCCAATTCGAAAAAATCGTAAAAATGAAAAGTGCACAAAGTTGCGCTTCAGCTCGCAAACCTTCTCGGCGCTTCTTTGCTTTCATCTCTGTGTCTTTGAAAATACTTCGAATTGGCTTTTGAAATTTTTGTGGTATATTTTTATATATTTCGATTTGAGCAATAAAAAGATTGTTTTTTTGACCTTGTAATTCAGAAAACAAAGTTTGTGAAATAGATTTAAAAAATAACAAGAAAGGAAAGCTAACTTCGGGCGGAGCCGAAGTTGATATACCCTTGCAGCTAAAACAGGATATATATCGCTAAAATCGGATATAGTTGACCGATTCTTATGGGAATATCTAAATATAACCAATAAATTACAAGACAAAATCTAAAAAAACAAGAAAGGAAAGCTAACTTCGAGCGGAGCCGAAGTTGATATACCCTTGCAGTTAAACTGGAAACTGGACAAAGTACCCAGCTTCCATCTTCAAAAATACCAAAGTTTGTATTTTTACCAAATACCATTTCCGATCGTTCAGTTATATGGCAGCTATAAGATATAGTCGGCCGATCGTTATGCAATTTGGTAGGTTTTATTAACTGACCAAAAATAGAATCTGTACGAAGTTCCAACTTTCTATCTTCAAAAACACGAAAGTTGGGTAATTTCCGATTGTTCAGTTATATGGCAGCTATAGGATATAGTCGGCTGATCCTTATGAAATTCGGAATGTTGTATTATTTTGCCAAAAATAGCATTCGTGCCGAATCCGAATTCTCTAGCTTTAAAAACACCGAAGTTATAGCATTTCCGATCAATCAGTTATATGGCAGCTATAAGATATAGTCGGCCGATCCTTATGAAATTTGGTAGGTCGTATTATTTTGCCAAAAGGAGCATTCGTACAAAATCTGAACTCTGTAACTCTAAAAACACCAATTTTATACCATTTCCGATCAATCAGTTATATGGCAGCTATAGGATATAGTCGGCCGATCCCGCCCGTTCCGACTTATATACTGCGTGCAAAGGAAAGAAGGGTGTGTGCAAAGTTTCAAGACATAGCTAGCTTAGATAGCTTATAGATAGCTTAAAAACTGAGAGACTAGTTCGCGTAGAAACGGACAGACAGACGGACCGACGGACATGCTCATATCAACTCAGGAGGTGACCCTGATCAAGAATATATATACTTTATAGGGTCGGATATGTCTCCTTCACTGCGTTGCACACTTTTGGACAAAATTATAATACCCTCTGCAAGGGTATAAAAAATACAGTGTTTTAATAAAGAAAGCACCAGCGTGGCTCAAAAACTCATAACCATTAAACTATTAAAATTTTAAAAACAGTTTAAAACAAGAAAGGAAAGCTAACTTCGGGCGGAGCCGTGATTTTTTCCCATCCGTAGGTTCAAATTTATTCTTCTTATGCTGTGTGCCGCGGAGACTTTCTAACGACATGGGTCTCGTTTTTGTTTTTACTTTTAATTTATTTATTTATTGTCATCCTATATGTTTCAAAAAATAAAAGCAGAGGAATTATTTTCTACATTTTTTCTTGTTTTTAGTTGCGAATGGCACCTAAATTAGCAATCGAATATACAAATATATAAGCTTTACAGTTGGCTGCAAAAAATGAAACTTTACACATGGGACACTTTAATTTAACTAAGCGGAGTATCCCAGATATAAGAAACACATCAATAAACTTCCCTACTATTTTTATAGATAAACTACCAATTCAGCTGTGCTACAATTAAAATTTCGATTAACAAGCTTCTCTGAGCCTATTTACCCATAGAAATATTGTTTTTTTTTTTTAAATAATCCGTATATCAGTCATAGAATATTATATCCTCGATTACACATGTTCAAAAAATAACACAAATTTTTTACATATAGCCCTTGTCAAAATAATTATGCCATGCAAAATTTTTTTATTCCCTTGCAGAGGGTATTATAATTTTGTCCAAAAGTGTGCAACGCAGTGAAGGAGACATCTCCGACCCTATAAAGTATATATATTCTTGATCAGGATCACCTCCTGAGTTGATATGAGCATGTCCGTCGGTCCGTCCTTGTATACCCTTATTTGTATACCCTTGCACAGGGTATTATAGTTTTGGTCAAAAGTGTGCAACGCAAGGAGATATCTCCGACCCCATAAAGTACATATATTCTTGATCAGGATCACCTCCTGAGTTGATATGAGCATATCCGTCTGTCCGTCTGTCTGTCTGTCTGTTTCTACGCGAACTAGTCTCTTAGTTTTAAATCTATCGTCTTGAAACTTTGCACACACCCTTCTTTCCTTTGAACGCAGTATATAAGTCGGAACGGCCGGGATCGGCCGACTATATCCTATAGCTGCCATATAACTGATTGATCGGAAATGCTATAACTTCGGTATTTTTAAAGCTAGAGAATTCGGATTTGGTACGATTGCTATTTTTGGCAAAATAATACAACATGCCAAATTTTATAAGGATCAGCCGACTATATCCTATATCTGCCATATAACTGATTGATCGGAAATGGCATAACTTCAGTGTTTTTCGAGCTAGAAAGTTGGGATTTTCTATGAATTCTATTTTTGGAAAAATAATACGACGTATCAAGTTTCATATGGATCGGCCGACTATATCTTATAGCTGCCATATAACTGAACGATCGGAAATGGTATTTGGTAAAAATAACAACTTTGGGGTTCTTCAAGATAGAAGTTTGTGATTTTTTTTTAGATTTTGTCTTGTAATTTATTGGTTATATTATGATATTCCCATAAGAATCGGTCAACTATATCCGATTTAAGCGATATATATCCTGTTTTAGCTGCAAGGGTATATCAACTTTGGCTCCGCCCGAAGTTAGCTTTCGTTTCTTGTTTTCTATTTGTATTCATTGCTGAAGAAAGATCATAGAAAAGGTAAGCAATGAAAAAATGTCACATTTATATGTTGGCATTTTTAGTAACAGAAAAGAATATGTTATTTTTGGAATCAAAACTTTTTCAAAAAGTGTCATTTCTCATTTTACGCTAATTTCTTTATCAAATCAGTCGGTCGGGTATTGTCTGTTAAATTGTTAAAATTTGTTCAGCCAGCTCTGCTATAAAGTAAGCGTTTTAAGTAGTTATACCACTAACCATACAACATATAAACTACTCATTTCATACGACGAAAAAGGACGCAAAAATTTCATGCGACAGAAACTGTTTGGGAACAAGACACTCTTTTATTAAAGTTTATATTTCATCAGTTAATTTTTGTTTTCAATTTGTTTTGATTCATTTTCTTAGGCATATAGCTCAACTCTTATCAATGTACAGATCTGCGTAAACCTTGCATAAAAGCGCATGAACTTTAAGCTTTCCATTGTACAGATCTATCTCATTCGGTGGTTTGATTTATAATCATACTAATCATAAATTAACTGGTTCTTCGATCCGCCGCAAACACATTTGGATTCCGGATATTTTGAAAAATTCGCCCTTGTTGCGGTGATATATATATTGGTCAATCGTATAAAGCCTCACACTAACCATATTTACCATGCGGAGTGTGATTCAACAAAGGGCCTTCTGCGAAGCAACTATCACCCTAGCAATTAACTTGGTTTTCCGGTTTGTGGAAAATATGAAATCAATTGATGCAATAGAGACACGCCTAGCCGAACTGCAGGACAATTACCTACGCTTTTTCCAACTTTCGGAGGTACTCTACAGGTTCCAAGGTGAACCAGATTGGGAGAACCATGACCTTGACATCGATGCGGAGATGCATAATAGCAACCACGTTGTATTAAACAGCTCAATTACGGAGCTGAAATTGGTAGCTGCTGCCAGCAATGTAGCTCCCGTCCATTAAGCTTAACCTTCGGAGCAAAAGCGAGAAGATCTCCAGTTGAAGCGCATCAAGCTTCCAACGTTTGCTGGAAATTATGACGATTGGAAACATTTTTTGGAGCGCGCCAAGCTTGGAACGATTGCAAGGATTTCAGCGAGACCAGTGCTACCATCACGCCATTCTGTGACACTTTGAAAGCTTCTCAACACTTCCCCACATGTTAGACGATCAACTGCTGCACGCAATTACAAATTCACCAAGAGAACTAGTTCGTGCATCGTGTGCAATAGTGGATGGCACCCCGATACCCACTTTCGTCAAGAATTAAAAATTGAGCTTTAATTTCTTCAGCCCCGCACACATGGTTTCGAAAGCACGTCCGCGCCAGACCAGCATTTCATCAAATTGGAAATGGAAATAAACGACAGTACACATTGACCCCGCTGTCGCCGTCGACGCTCTACACCAGTGGTGCCCAACACCCTATCCACAGGGTTGGAAATTTCTTCGTCCGTCTTCTGCCTGAAAACCGACACTGTTGACACTGTAAAACGACTGTAAATGTTATTCTGCTTACGGGAGAATTATACGTATTCGAACACAAAGGCAAGTCTAACAGGTGAATTTATTTGTATGGGCACCGTTGCTTGACACAATGGTTCTGAATCATCGCAACAACGCTCACTCCGAACATGCGCAGCATGAGACACACTCGTCACCCATCCACCAGGGTTCAATGCCCTTCTGCCCACTATTTTAGTTAATTTTAGCAGCAGGAATACCAGATGCCGAATGTTAATGGACACGGGATGGACCATTACTTTGGCATCGGTAGCATTCATTCAACGAATCGGCGTGCGCCGCTCGCATACTTGAATCTCTGTCTTAATTCGAGGACATGTACTACTCGTCCATATATTGCTCGACGCGGTAATTTTTTACTTCAATCCCAGCATTCTAAGCTCACCATAGACTCGAATTCGTTTATATTATTATTATTGACGATCACTTTGCCGGCGTACTCTATTTACACATCTCCTTTACCATAAAAAGAAAATTGAGCGCTCAGCACGCACGGACCAATCTACGTTTACATTGGAGCCATCCAGCTGTGGAACTTATACACCGGAGAAACAAGACATTTGGGTACGGACTATTCATAAGCAAATAAAGTCTTTGGTTGGATAATTAAGGTTTCTTACAATACCTGCGATTGTTTATACTATACGAACGGTATCGGCCATATAGTTCCATATAATATATAAAAAGCTTCGAAAGCTATAAAACTGAGAGACTAGTTCGGGTGGGTGAGTCTGATCTAGAATATATGTATTTGAATATATGTATTTAAGTATATATGTGGGGTATATATTGTGAGGCCAAGGGTTCTTCTTTACTGCGTTGCACACTTTTGAGCAAAATTATAATATCCTCTGAAAGCATATGCAAATAGTACATACGAAGAAAAAATCTGGTTATCTCAGTTGCACGGTCTACATAATTCAATGTACAGTAAAATTCGATAAATGTATTTTCTTAGGTGTACCGCTGAAACTGTGGGAAACTAGTGAAAACACTTCGAATCTGTCGTCGCACCTACGTAACAAGCATGGAGACATTTTCGCAAAATGCACGCAAAATGCACGCAGCCATCCAGCTGTGGAACTTATACACCGGAGAAACAAGACATTTGGGTACGGACTATTCATAAGCAAATAAAGTCTTTGGTTGGATAATTAAGGTTTCTTACAATACCTGCGATTGTTTATACTATACGAACGGTATCGGCCATATAGTTCCATATAATATATAAAAAGCTTCGAAAGCTATAAAACTGAGAGACTACTTCGGGTGGGTGAGTCTGATCTAGAATATATGTATTTGAATATATGTATTTAAGTATATATGTGGGGTATATATTGTGAGGCCAAGGGTTCTTCTTTACTGCGTTGCACACTTTTGAGCAAAATTATAATATCCTCTGAAAGCATATGCAAATAGTACATACGAAGAAAAAATCTGGTTATCTCAGTTGCACGGTCTACATAATTCAATGTACAGTAAAATTCGATAAATGTATTTTCTTAGGTGTACCGCTGAAACTGTGGGAAACTAGTGAAAACACTTCGAATCTGTCGTCGCACCTACGTAACAAGCATGGAGACATTTTCGCAAAATGCACGCAGAAGAAGGTATGTATGTTGGCATATGTGTGTACGTGTATGTGCGTCTAAGTGTGTATATGCATATGTAAATGAAACATCCTAATTAAAATTGGATGGATGCGTCTCCGAGAGGGGTCTCGGACACTAATATACGGACTTTGGGGGACCGGCTGACCTCCCAGTTTTAACCAGTCTTATTATGACAAGCGGGCTATGTCATGATGGACGAACCCCTTCCCGCCTACTCGTGGGTCCAAAATATGAATTCTACAATCCTAAACAAAAACCAAAGCGGAGAACGGGACTCCCTAAAAATGACCCATCAAACTCCAAGGCCCTCAAAAGCCAAGGAGTTGCCGAGATGGAGAAGCTCCATATAAAGGGGCAACATCTGGAGGCGGGACGCGCCGGTGCGGAGGAGGATCCAAGGTATCTATTTTCAATGCGGGGCTAGCCATGGGGCCACCGAACGGCGTGGAAAGGAAGACCCCAGGGTCAACCTCTAAACCAACCGGAGGGGCCTCTAAGGCGAACCCTGGTCCGGGAGCGTCTCACGCGACGCAGCGGAAAGGTTCTTATAAAGATAAGGCGGGTGTGAGGCTAGAGCCGAAGAAACTCGCTGGGTCAGATCCTCCTTGGCAGGAGATCCTCTCCGCGCAAAGCGCTAAAAAGCTGAGATCTACGGAGGGAGGAACCTCCCAAGCCAAGAAGAGGAAGGCTCAGACTCAGCGAATGGTAGCAACGCTCGGAGAGATCTACCCCGGGGAAAAGCTGGTGGCGGTTGACTGGAAAGAGATCCCAAGTAAACCAATGGCGCGAGTATGGCTCACCGAAAAGCCAGACGACCCTAAAACCATCCTGACGATGCTTGGGATGTGCAATCCGAAACTTCCCACGACGGACTGAAGAGTCGCCAAGGTCAAGGAGGCGGTAGGACTGCGGAGGCAGGTCGTCTTTACGTTCAATGAGGAGACCGTGAAAGCCCTGGACCGGAGCACCGGTTAAAATATGGATTCTAGCATGTGACGGTCCGTATTTATAAATCCGATGGGAAGAGCAAACCAGGACGAATCGGGCTGGAGGCAGACACGATAGAGCCAAACTTGGAGGAGCCGACCGAAGAGGGGCACCAGGAAAGAATGTCAGATGAGAAGGACATCCTGGAAGGGTACACCTCAAAGAAGAGCGACTTGGCAAGGGCACTTAGAGATGTCGGAATAGAGGAGGACTCTCTGTTGAGCTCCGAGACGGAGACAGAGATTACTGTGGTGGATAATCTTAAGAATGTCCCTCACAATCTTCCAGATAAACCTCCATCACAGTAAAGCGTCAGCTGCCCTCCTATTCCACCTCGCCGAGAGTGGAGCTGATGTGGCCCTCATCCAGGAACACTGGATCCTTGGAGACAGGCTCTGCAAAGCCGATAAAACAATGTAATAAAAATTTCAGAAATGAAAACTACGTAGCCGAAGCAATAGATAGCACAAAAGGTCCTCTAAGGGTATGCTCGGCGTATATGGGCCACGACCAGGATGCCTCAAACAGCTGGTGGAAGACAGCGGGAAGCAAAAGATCGACCTGATCATAGGTTGCGATGCCTACGCCCATCATCATCAGTAGGGAAGCACTGACACGAACGAGAGGGGTGAGTCAACCTTCGATTTTATCCTTGGCTCCAACCTTCGGGTGGGTAATAGGGGTACAGAACCCACCTTCATAGTCAAGAACAGAAGGTAAGTAGGGAAGGGAATTGACATTACTCTCTACTCTGACTGGATTGTTAGATGAGGAGACCTAGAGAAATACTCTTCTCGAACCATTGATACATAGAATTAGTGGTCAATTTCTAGAACTTTAAACGACTTACAGTGCGCAACCCAAAAAAAGCTCACTGGGAGTTATTCGATAAAAAACTAGAAAGATCCTTGGGGAAACCTCCAACAAGGAACGTTGACAGCAGGGAAGATCTGGATGCCATGGTGGACACGCTAGCGGCGGCCATTGGGCATTAAATAAATCTTGTCCCAAAAGCAGATCGGGCAATAGCAAGTCAAAGAAACCACCATGGTGGTCGCAAACACTTGCGGCCTTTAAGACCAAGGCCCGCAAGGCCTTCAATTTTGCCAGTAAGGCAAACACAGAGACTGCCTGGGAGGCGTATAAAGCGGACCCCAGGCAATACAACAAAGAACTTCGTAGGACAAAAAGGAATGCTTGGACTAAGTTCTGCACGAACATTCAACAAACATCAAAGGCCTCCCGACTCCGAAAGGTCCTCGCAGCAACTGCTCCAAACTGCTCCAACTGCTCCATTAAAATCTCGGAAGGTAACTGGACATCGTTCAACAAAGAAACCCTAGAGGCTCTCACAGAGGCACTTTTCCCGGGATGCTCTCTAGAAGAAACAACCCCGGAAACGCAGAGACAGGGGGACAGCCCCTCCCTCCCCAACCACCTGAATACCTAAATAGGTATCTGAACTGGGCGATAAATAGCTTCAAGCCCTTCAAATCCCCAGGCCCAGATGGCATTTTCCCGGCTCAACTAATTAAAGCCGGTCCCAATCTGAGGTCTTGGGTCAAGAAAGCTTTCTCAGCAATTTTCAGGATAGGCATCGTACCCGCTATGTGGTTGCGGACGAAAGTCATATTCATACCCAAGGCGGGAAAACCATCGCACTGCACCCCTAAGGACTTCAGACCAATAAGCCTGTCGTCCTTCCTTCTTAAGACAATGGAGAGACTAATCAGCCTTCATATTAATCTTACTTTAAACCCAGATGATATCTCAGAATCACAGCATGCGTATAGGAAGAGCCGATCCACGGAGACGGCACTCCACGAGATCACTACTTTCGTCTAAAAGGCACTTAGTGATAAGGAATATGCGCTTTTCATTGTTTTTCTAGACATAGAAGGTGAGTTCAACAACATTCTACCAAGCTCGATAATCAATGCGCTTACGGGACTAGGAATAGACGATCAATCCCCGTACGCCTTATAAAGCCGATCCAGGTAAACAGGACTGTTGAGGCGTCACTAGGAGGAGAAACTTATCATAGATACGTCCGAAGATGCACTACGCAAGGAAGCGTACTCTCACCCCTACTGTGGAACGTGTTGGTTAATAGCCTACTGCGATAGAAGGTGGTGGTTGCACCACCCCTAGAAGATGGTGGTTGCAAAGTTATCACTTACGCGGATTATTTCGCAATTGCCTTCTCTGGGAAATTTCCCCAGACTCTATGCGCCCGCATGACGGACAAACTTAGGGTTCTCTCAATAGGGACTGACCGAGCTCGTCCTCTTCACCAGGAAGTACAAAATACCAAACTTAAGGCTTCCAAAACTATCAGGAGAAACACTCTCCCTCAGCGGTAGCGCCAAGTACCTAGCGATTACGCTAGGCAGGAAACTGGACTGCAAGTCAAACACTATGGATAGAGCTAACAAGGCAACAATCGCGCTCTATACATGCCGAACAGCCATTGGCCTTGAATGGGGAATGTTCCCAAAGGTAGGCAGATGGCTCTACACAGCAGTCATAAGACCCATCCTTTTCTACGGGGTGGTGGTCTGCTCTCACAAACTCCACATGTAGAGAGAAACCTGTGTCTAAACGAGTCCTTCAGACTCCCTGACCACTGTAGCGTGTTCCAAGCAGAATTAATAGCTATCGGGGAAGCACTTAGATCCCCAGCACTTACTGGCAATCAAGACACAATCTGTTTCTTCTCAGACAGTCAAGCGGCTCTCAAAGTACTTGACGGATTTTCATCCAACTCCAGGACAGTGAATGACGATCGAATGTCATCTCTCTTAACGAGATGACAGAACAGTAGGTGGATGTCACCTCATATTGGTGCCCGGACATAGAATCTGTACAAAAATACATACGAACGGCTATAGCAGCAATATGGCAGCTATAGTCGACTGATTCTTCAAAAATTTGGTATGTCGTATTATTTTTCCAAGGATAGCATTTGCACAAAATTATATCAGTCTAACTCTAAAAACACCAAAGTTTCAGCATTTCCCATCAATCAGTTATATGGCAGCTATAGGATATAGTCGACTTAATAGTCGACAGTCGTGATAGCTTAAAAACTGAGAGACTACTTTGCGTAGAAACGGACAGACAGACGGAAATGCTTATATCAACTCAGGAGGTGATCCAGATCAAGAATATATGTACTTTATGGGGTCGGAGATATCTCCTTGCGTTGCACACTTTTGACCAAAACTATAATACCCTGTGCAAGGGTATACAAATTTCTATTGGAAAACAAAACTAGCAAATAACGTTTGAAAAGTGTTGCCAGATGTCAAAAGATGATAAGAAAAATACCATAAATTTATCAATCACTTTTGTTATCGATAGTTAACAATGAATTAAAAAGCAGTTTCATATGCATAGACCTGGTATTCTCGCTGTTCGAAGGCTGAGCGTATTTCAGATGTTACTCTGTTCACTCGATGGTTCCGTGTTATCTTCGAAAGCCAAATTGGTATGCTGGGATTATATTGCAATCTTCCAAATATGGTATTATGCGACTTAACAAGCATATTTTAAACAATTTAAAAAAAAACAAGATAGAAGGCTTATTGGTCTATACGATATCGAAATTGTGTAGTCTTTTCCAGGCTTCGGTATCATTATGATGATAGATTTCTTCCACTTTTTTGAGAAATAACCAAGATTAATGATCCCATTAAATAGTTTACAGAGGACCTCTATAGAGCATTTTGGAAGTTCGATCAACATCTTTGGCGTCAATAGGCCATTACCGGGAGCCTCTTTTAGTTTTAGACCTCTAATGACTTTTTCAATTTCGTTTGGCCGAAATGAAGGTGCAGTTGGCAGATGGGTAGCTTCTGGCTGAATGAGTGGCAGAAGGAATTTAATCCTAACCCAGGTTAATGATCTCGGCGTCCTATTAGACATTAAACTTAAATTTTCCGATCATATTTCCTGAATGGTTTATAAGGCTAAAAGGAGTCTTTGGTTTTTTTAAAAGGTGGTCAAAAGAATTTACTGACCCATACACAATCAAAACATTATTTATTTCTTTGGTCCGTCCGATACTGGAGTACGGTTTATGTGTCTGGAGTCCCCAATATGGAGTACATCAGGACCGCATAGAATCCGTACAAAAGAATTTTTTAATATTCGCACTTTTAATATTCGCACTGGGATGCACATCTTCAGCTTCCATCCTACAGTAGCAGACTTTTACCTATAAACTTACCTAGCTTAACAAATCGTAGGACAATGCTCGGTGTAGTCTTTTTGCATAACCTTATTAACGGGAATGTAGATAGCCAGCATTTACTAACATGCTTAAAATGTAACATTCCTAATAGAAGGACTCGAAACTTTAGTCCTCTGTTCCTTAGCCGTTGTAGTTCGACATATGCACTGCATGACCCTTTTAAGATATTATGTTCGAACTACAATGGTCTCTACTCTATAAAATTTCTTTCCTGTCCCTCAAATTTAAAATATAGAATTTTACATTTTCTTACCAACTCCTCCTAGCTTAATAAATTACAAATAGCTTAATATATACTAACAAATCGTTTCTTGAGCGCCCCTCGGTCGTCTGGGCCTCTAAGCTTTATAATGAATATAGGAATGCTAGCGGATGCTCTTATTGATGCACAAGCCATTTCCAAATTCTAAAAGACCGCGAAAAAAAGGTAAATTCGAGCCACGTTTGGTTGGAAGTCACTTCGGAGATGTGTAGCGAATATTTCAGCTCGGTCTTCGTGACTGCGAAAGAGATCCAGAAAGATTCTGATGTACCTCAGCTGTGCATTTTCTTTCTGTTCGAGTGAAAGAGCCAAGTCGAGCGATCGGGTTGCTTCCCTTAGGGGTTGGTTTGAAGCTGGTGATCTGCTGTTTTGCCAATTACGACGGGTGCGCTTCTCGCATTTGCTGTTCGATTTGCTGATCCGTAGTATTGTTTTGGTCTTCTTTATTCCCTTGAGGAGTAAAGATTTTTTATTGCAGCTTTCATCTATTTTTAGGGCGCTCGAAGTGTAGTCGATGTCCGATTCCATATTAAGCTCCGGGGCGAGTTCGATGTGGGCACTCCACGTACTTTTTGTATTAAAGCCAGTTCCTTTTTGGACGTCGGGCTGACGGGGTGTTCGGTTACTTCTGGGCTTTAAAGAAATGTTAGACGGCCCTAAAAATCGATTGCGAATCGGGTTGGGAGGTCGTTGCGTCTCAGCGGGATACGCTAGAAACCCGAGTTAATCTCCGAACGAGAAAATTTGGGTGCGAAGACAGTTTTTCTTTGTATGACTCTTTGTGCTTCAGGATTTCGTTTTTCACTGCGAGGATGCCCAGATCCCGGTGGATGTTTTCGTTGCGAACATACCAAGGTGCCCCAGTCATAGTTCTCAAGATTTTTGATTGTGCGCGCTGTATGATGTCTATGTTCCTACTACTCGCAATTCCCCACAGCTGGGAGCCATACGTCCAGATTGGCTTTAGGACTGAATTGTACAGTAGTAACTTGTAGTCCAGGCACAGTGGCGATCGTGAGTTTATGATCCAGTGGAGGCTGCTGGCTTTCAGTTTTAGGTGCATCTTCTTGTATTCGTTGTGCTTACGCCAGGTAAGTCGGAGCGACTAAGGATAGCGGTATCATCGCTATCTGGAGCGACTAAGGATAGCGGTATCATCGGCGAACGTTGACGTTAGCTGCGTTGCATCTCACTGAGAATACCCTATTGCAGAGGTATGATTCCAGTAGCTTGTGGGTGTATGTTTACAAATACGTTTTAATTTTGTGCATGAGAGATGAGCCAAACTCGGTCAAAAGCTTGAGATACGTCGAGTAAAATAGCGCTGCAGTATTCTCGCTGTTCGAAGGCTGAGCGTTTTTCGGATGTTAATCTGTTCACTTGTTCGATGGTTCCGTGGTTTCTTCGGAAGCCCAATTGCACAGTGGTTGCTCCCATAGGCCAAAAATAAAAAAATTGATAACGGCGAAAATTTACGAAAAGTAAACAAAGCGCCTCTAAAATGTCCAAGCTTTTTTATGGCAAACTAGATTTTTTTATATATCTAACGGGATTTTCTAAAAAGCAGAGGGTATTATAATTTTGTCCAAAAGTGTGCAACGCAGTGAAGGAGACATCTCCGACCCTATAAAGTATATATATTCTTGATCAGGATCACCTCCTGAGTTGATATAAGCATGTCCGTTTGTCCGTCTGTCTGTCCGTTTCTACGCGAACTAGTCTCTCAGTTTTTAAGCTATCGTCTTGAAACTTTGCACACACCCTTCTTTCCTTTGCGCGCAGTATATAAGTCGGAATGGCCGGGATCGGCCGACTATATCTTATAGCTGCCATATAACTGATTGATCAGAAATGGTATAACTTTTATAATCTTTTATCTTTAATCTTAAACTTTTATAATCTTTTAGTCTTAAAGTTTTCAGTTTGAAAGTTTTAGTCTTTTTTTCTACATTTGATAATGTATCCATTACAGTCTGTGTGGCCGCGGCCGTGTTGGCAATATCCGAAGTTGTTGTTTTTGTACTTTCTGTAGTCGACGTCGCGGTATTTTGAATTGCAGTAGTTGTCGCTGTAGTGGCAGCAATTGTAGCACTGCTTGTTGTTGGTGCCATTCTTTCCGTCATTGGAGGGGGGAGTCGGAGTGAGCAGAGCGGTTGAGCAAGACCGTGCCCATTGTCTTTCAGCGGTCAGTAGAGCCAAGATGTTCTTAATCGCAGTTTTTTCAATTTCGGTATCGCGGGTTGAAAAGTAAGAGTAGAAGCCGTTTCTTTGGTTCACTGAGCTTCTACGCTCCTTCTTTTGATCGTTGCTCAATGAGCTCATTGCGTGGCACATATTAATTAAAACAACTATGCAGTAGTCATTATTTATCACATATTCCATATATTAAAAGTTTTATAATCCGAACGCACACCACTCTTATTCAAAAAATATGTTTTTAAAAATGGGTAGAGGTTTTTTTAAAGCCAATTTCAAAATAAATATTTTCATAAACACAGTCGACTAGTGAGGAAAGTTCGTCAGACCCACAATTGGAACATCAAGTTGATACTATACGCAATCTTGTTGATTCCTATATAAAAATCGTTACGGAGACTACGCGTGACATAGTTTCAATGTCATTACATCGTCACGCTAACGAAAAGGCGAACATGTCTTAGTGGAAGAAGCGTTGTACAAATGGTTTGAGCAACAGTAAACAAACAACGTAATTCTTGATCGGCATGTAATTTGAGCTAAGGCAAAAGAGTTTTGTCTAAGGTTCAACGACGACTATGAACCTGATGCCAACTGGCTTGGGCGCTGGCGTAAGCGTCACAACATAAAAAATGGGAAACTTCATGGCGAATCAATATCAACAAGACATTTTACCTGGATTAATTAAAGGCTACAATCCGGCGAATATTTTAAACGCTGACGAAACTGGCCTATTTTATAAAGCAATGCCAAGTGCAACATTTTACACTTTTGGAAACCAGAGAAGTGGCAATAAATCGCAAAAAATTAGAATAACAATTTTGTTTATCTGCAATGCAACTGGAAGTTATAAAACCGCATTTCCAATCGGCAGGTCGAAATCCCCCCGATGTTTTAAAAATGTCAATTTGCCACTGCCGTATTATGCCAATAAAAAAGCATGGATGACCAGCGAGATTTTTCGACAAATAATCACACAAGTTAATGCAGAAATGAAAATGCAAAATCGAAAGCTATTGCTCTTTATCGATAATGCAACAAGTCATTCTGCCGTAAAAGGATGTGATCACATTAAGTTTTGCTTTTTGCCAGCAAATACAACGGCTCTACTGCAACCGCTTGACCAATTCATTATTCATTATCACTCATTCAAACTGGAGTATATACGTATTTTGGTCAAACAACAATTGATTGATTTAAATTGTGGAAAACCACTATTGAATTTTTAAAAATATTATCTATGCTGGATTTTATTCACTTCATAAGTCAAGGATGGCCGAAAGTTAAAACTACAACTATTCAAAACTGCTTCAAGAAGGAAAGTAAGGCATATAAGTCCCATTAGACTCAACTTACAAATGTATCTTTTCATCTATGCTTTGATGTCATCGAAAACGTTACTGATGAAGCGCAATTCGTGGAGACCGTATTTGATGCTGAAATTAATTGGGAAGAATATGTCAATGTCGACGCAGATGTTGCTTGCCATGGTCAGTTAACCAAAGATGAAATTGTGCGGTCTCTTCTTGAAGACGACAAGACAAGCGAAAGTGACGAGGATAGCGGTGACATAAGCCGCCCTACTATCCAGGAAGGTTTTTGTGCAGTGAAGATTCTTAAAAACATTTTCATAATTCACAAATGTGACAAATTTTTGCCAACACTAAATTATTTGGAAAACAAATTATTCATTCACAATATAAAAAAAAAAAATAACAGACTATTTAAAGAATTAACAATGAAAATATAAACTACAAATTGAAATATGTATTAATATAATGTATATGTACTTTATTTGAGCTATAGGTAAACTTTTTTTTTGTTCAAAAATTTAAATTAATATAGCTGCATTTTTAAGATAGCTGCCTCAAAGTTGCGTGCAAAGTACCCGAGGCAGCTAAGCAAATTATACTGTACCAAAAATGACCATATATTCATAATTTTAATTTTACCAGAAATGATAATGAGATAGAGCTATATGATTTTGCATGGAGACTCCTATTGCTTACGCAGCTCAAGTTTTTTTTTTTTTTTCAAATTTTGCCACGCTCCCTTTTGATGCCAAACTATTTCTACAGTTAAATTATATTGTTTAAAAACAAATTTCATCCAAATCGTCCGATTTTTAGAGGAAATATACCCATGTATATACATATGTAGATACCATTTCCCACAAACGTGTTAAAATTTAAAACGCGTGGATCTTTGAGACTATAAGAGAACTATTCGATTTAAAACTTGGACTTGTATGGTATTCGCGCAGATCAAGTTTGTGTCAAAATTTTGCTACGGCCTCTCTCTACCCTAAAACAGAAATCACGTTTTACCGTCAGTTTTAACACGTTTTTGGAACAATAACAATCTGACAATTTTTAGAGGAGGTAACCTTTATTCTGCTAGTCTGCTGCATTGATCCAGTGTTTCTTTTTTTGATTAAACGTTAAATTTTAGTTAAAGTGTGGATGGATGAGACTGGGTACTGGGTATAATATAGTCGAGAAAATTGACTACAGACGTCCTTTCTTGTTTTATTTTAACTTTTGTTTCAATTTTTGAAAGTTACAGTTAAATTTTCTAAATTATAGAAATAATTAGTAAGATTGTTATTATTTGTAACAATCTTTCTCCTATTATATAAAATTATAATGTGGCATTATTTATCTGGGATTTTTCATACCTTTCATAATTCCTAGGTTTTGAATGACCATGTGACCCTTTCGTATAACTTGGTTGCCAAGCTGACGAGTTCCAGTTTTATTTGCATTTTCAGATTTATTTTGGGCGCTAAAAAGAGTAACTTTTTATAAGCATATAGATTTCAAAACAAAGTTGAAGTATTTATTTTCAAAAGGTTTAATTAAGAGGGGAGGGTAAATTTATTTGGGTGCAACTACCACCTTGTAAGACCTTTTTATACCCTTGCAGAGGGTATTATAATTATAATTTTGTACAAAAGTGTGCAACGCAGTGAAGGAGACATCTCCGACCCTATAAAGTATATATATTCTTGATCAGGATCACCTCCTGAGTTGATATGAGCATATCCGTCTGTCCGTCTGTCTGTCTGTCTGTTTCTACGCGAACTAGTCTCTTAGTTTTAAATCTATCGTCTTGAAACTTTGCACACACCCTTCTTTCCTTTGAACGCAGTATATAAGTCGGAACGGCCGGGATCGGCCGACTATATCTTATAGCTGCCTTATAACTGATTGATCGGAAATGCTATAACTTCGGAGTTTTTAAAGCTAGAGAATTCGAATACGAATGGTACGAATGCTATTTTTGGCAAAATAATACAACATGCCAAATTTCATAAGGATCAGCCGACTATATCCTATAGCTGCCATATAACTGAACAATCGGAAATTTCGTGTTTTTGAAGATAGAAAGCTGGAACTTAGTACAGATTCCGTCCAATTCAATCCGATGTTTGCGATATATATCCGGTTTTAACTGCAAGGGTATATCAACTTCGGCTCCACCCGAAGTTAGCTTTCCTTTCTTGTTTTTGTTAATTTCTTAACCAGTGGTGCTCATCCCATTGCTCTCGCTGCTCATTTGTTGTTGTAAATGCTCATGCATACGGAGTTGTGTGGAAACTTCTCATGCCGTAAGGTTCTGTTGCTTACGCCATAAGATTCGTTGGTCCCAGCGTAGGCAAAGGGCAATTACAATAATTTTTCGTGTTTTCCCTATTCTCCTCAATCATGCTAATCCGAATGAATTTTGTTGTTGGAGTTCCGAAAACTTTTCACTGCAAGAAATTCATTCTTGTTTCTGTTTCTGCCAAAATATTCGAACTGAAGCGATAAATCTTCGCAAAACATTTTTTTTTTAGTAAGAAGCTCTGCATTATTTGTCATAGTATAATAATAAGCTGTTTTAAAATGGAGGGTTTTTTTAATGGCTATAATAAAATGTAGTTTTTATTATATTGATTATTTTTAAGCCCCTTGTATATGTACTATAATTATTTTTTAGTGCACCCACATGGATGGGAAAAAACTTCACCCACCAAAGTATTGGTGATTTTTTGCATTGGTATGGGAGTTTGCTCTCTCGTATGCAGAGCTTGGGCACCACTGCTTTCAACAGATCGGGTCTGTACATAAGTATTGGTTCGAAAGTACCTTATTGGTTCAAAATGAAAATTTTTGTTAAATCACAATATTTTAAATTTTGAATTACTCTTCCAGAACATTATTTAAGGTAGAAGTGCATCTCTCTGAACAAAATGTAATTTGTTTTTAAAATTGTATCGTAAAGTAATAGTACAAAGTAACCCACTTAAAACAAAGTTCTCATTGAAATACACTTTTGTAGGAAGAATTTTATTAAAAGTTTCCTACGTAAGACCGGTTACAGACAGACCGAATTTTTTATTTTCTTAATAACAGGGACCGTAATTATTATAATTTTTAAAATAAAAATTATAAAATAAATTTTTTTTGTTTATTTTTATGACAACTAAAAATTTTTTTTTACTACATCTTTGTTTCAATTAGTTTTGTTTTCTATTTAATTTTTAATTTAATTCTTCATTCATTTACTCATTATTTGCAAGAAAAAAGTAACGGGAAAAAGGCAACGGTTATTCAGAATTTTGCTTTTATCTTGAAATTCTGTAAATTCTCTTTTTGGTTCATCTGATTAGGTTTGACTTAACTTTGTGTTTGACTGCGGGATTGAAAGGACTTGAATTAAATTCAATGAATTGAAACAAGTCAGTCCAATCTTCATAGCTTTCCCGAGCAATAGTGTGCCATTCCATTCCTTTCTTTCAAACCCTTTTACTCCGAAGCGCTAGTAAACTTGTTTTGGGAAAAGCGTAATAACTTCAACAATTTTCATAATTTTGTAATGAAATTGGTCTTGTTTTATTCAGGATTAATGAGACAATATTGATATGTGTTAAGAATGATACCATTTCTTGGAAGTTGTACCGAAAAAATGGCGTCAAAGTTTGAAAAACATGACAAAAATTCAAAAATGTCAGTTTCTTTTGTAAAATTTGTATCCTTTCTGTTTAAATAAATTAAAGATGTATTTTTTTTTCAAAAGCTACAACATTTAACTATTGAAAAACGTAAAAATTACGCGTTCAGGAATTTTTAAGAGCAAAAAACTTTCGAAAAACCGTTTTTTCGAAATAAATCAAGATTTGAGGGTGTATGAAAAATTTCAAACATGGTTTTATATTATACTCGACCTAATGAACAATTCCTACTAGGTCTTTTCAAAAGTTCCTCCAACTTTTCTTTTTTTGTCGCAATGTGAAGTGCCAAGCATTTGAAGAGACTAAAAATAAAATAA
The DNA here is from genome assembly GCA_018153035.1 of Drosophila pseudoananassae pseudoananassae. Lineage (NCBI taxonomy): Eukaryota > Metazoa > Arthropoda > Insecta > Diptera > Drosophilidae > Drosophila > Drosophila pseudoananassae. The sequence continues at coordinate 2,795,188 of JAECXR010000072.1, forward strand.
AAATAAAAAAAATAAAAAATAAACATAAAAAATCTCTTAACCCTTTCGAACCCAACTTTTTCCCTGTCGACAAAAAAAAATTGTATTTGATTGTATTCTTTTTTTATTGGTTTATGCAGTATTGGAGTAAAGTTTGAAGTCCCCACGCCCACTAGATTGGGCGCTACCGGAAGTTGCTTGTGGGCAACGTTGGGCAATGTTGTGTATTAAAGAATAAATTTTGAGTTGATGGTTATTTTTGTTTATTTTCAATTTTTAAGTGTGATAAGATAAAAAACAGTTTTTATTAATGTTGCAGCATAGGTGTACTTTACATTTAATACATTTTGACAATGGAGTTCCTGTCTTACACAGTCTGCAACGTCCTTTTTCTGCAAATACCACCCAATGTTCCATAGAATCGAAATGCATTGAATTTGTAGGATTTCGCTGAAACTTGTATTATCTGGATTGATTCAAAGACACACTGCTGGTTGGTGAACCCAAAGATATTATTGAGTTTTCTCTTTGATTCGATGACCAACCCCCCCTTTTTTCAAAAGAAGTAGATTGTAGCAGCTCATGAGCAATTTCCATTTGAAATTTGATAAGCGGTATATACTTTTGATTTGGGCTTAGAAAACTAAAATGTTTTCTATACAGAAGCCATGCATTTGTCATTGATGTTCCCAAGCACCAATAAAAGATTCTAATGTACCAATTTCTTGAACGGTGGTTAATTTCGTATAGCTCCATAAGCATGTCCGCTAAGTCTACTCCTCCCATACCCTTGTTATAAGAGCCTACGATAGCAGGCCTTGCAACATCAATGTAAACTTTTTCTTTGGGACTCCATCGTTTGCACATCCCAACTGGTTAATGGTCTTCATACGATGATAGTAGTTGAACCGACTTATTTTCAAACCATTTGACGCATACAAGATTTTTGTTTGCTTCATATTTTGTATCAAATGATCCTCTTCCACGTTTTTTCAATTCTGCATCTGAAAGGAGTTTACAATTGCTTATGCGATATTTTTGGATACTTCCGGTTGCAAATATAGAAATACTCAGAAATGCAGAAATACTCTACAGGAGTCTTAACTTCATCGATTTGGTGATTACTATCTTCTTCCAAAATACAACCTAAGGATTAAAATGGCCTCGTTCTCCATTTAAGTGTCTTTGGATCCACTTTTTCAAAGCAATTTTTAGCCACAACACTAATTTCGTGGATACTTTTTTCTTCCACCGAGTTTTCAATATGCTTAAATTCTATTGATTCTCCCCTTTCCAAAATCCTTTTTAAATTTATTATTATTATTATTATAAATTGCCAGCAATTATAAAGTGCGGGTAATTTTTGTTTGTATTAAGCAATAGCTACAAAGGCCTTCTGCTTAAACTCGATGTGACATTTGACTTAAATATAGATGTATATGCATATGTGTACTTAATCTAGGTTTGTATGTACATTCGAATTAAATTTAAATGTTATTATAGAGGTTAATGGATTTCAGAAATTGGATTGTTGTGGATATATTCATGGGGTCTACTATTTCTTCTAAAGATTGTTGGAGGAATTTATGTCTTTGCTCAGGTAAGGTTTTGGCTACATTGTTGGCATGTGGGGGGAGGTGTTTTGTCGAATAGGTGGCAGTGAGTCAGTTTAGTGTGTCCAATTCGGAGTCTCATAAATTTAATGGTGTCTAATCGGGAGGTAGTTGGGTTTAATAGATCTAAATTGTTATGTTTTTTTGTGTTGATTAGTTTGTAGTGAACAGATGTGTTGTTCCAGATTAGGTCGTTTTGGGCTTTCATGTGGTTACTAATGTATTTAAGAGTATCGTGTATGTTGTAATTTTGTTCTGATATTAGTGGCAGTGAGGTTGCTTGCTTAGCAGCTTTGTCTGCCAGCTCGTTGCCATATCAGTGTGTATTTGTATTTGTATTTTGACATTATTTTTCTAATTTCTAATATGTAGTACGTTGAGTTATTTGGGTTTTCCAGTGCTGTAAGGGCTGAGAGTGAGTCAGTGCAAATAGCAAATTTTCCTTTTTGCCTTTCCGCATATCTGCATGCGTGGAGAATGGCTGCTACTTCAGCGGTGAAAATGGATGAATAGGGAGGAAGTATTTTCTGAGTTATCACCTGTTGTGAGGAGGTTACGCTGTAGGCAACTCCCTTGTCGGATTTGGAACCGTCTCTGTATAGGAATGTGTGCTTTTTGAGAGTATATTTTATTTCTAGGAAGTTTTTATTGTAGACTATTGGTGGTGTATTTGGCTTTAATAAGGTGTGTAAGGATTTGTTTATTTTCGAAAAGTTGAAGGACCAAGTTGGCGTGGTTTCTTTTTTATTAGTTATGGGGACAGGTTGAAGTTTTAGTGCTTTGCAGTGGTCGATAGTGTCTTTTATTGCTGATGTCAGTTTTGGGATTCGTTTTGTTTTCGAAATTTTTTTTATAATTTCTTCTAGGGGTGTTTTTTTTGCGGTGTATATCATTTTAAAGTTTTTTAATGTAGCAAGTTTAATTCTTTGTTTTATAGGTTTTATGTTAGATTCGTATAGTAGGTTGTTTATTGGTGAGGAGCGAAAGGCCCCGAAGGCTATTTTAATAGCTGAATGGTACATTGTTTTTATTTTGTTAAGTTTGGATTTGTGTGCTTTTCCGTATAGAAATAACCCATAATCAATTTTTGACATCATAATTGAGTGTATTATATAGATAATAGTTTTAATGTGGCAGTTGAAACTAGTGCTAGATAGACATTTTATAATATTTAGTCTTTTAAAGATTTGTGTTGTTAGTCGATCTATGTGCGCATCCCATTTATAATTATTGGTTATGGTAATACCCAGTATTTTTAGAGACTTTACATTTTTTAAGTTAAAGGTACTAATCAATTTAAAGTTGCATTTTTTTTTTCGACAAATGTGTAGGAATTTAGATTTTGGTATAGAAAGACTGGCTCCAGAGTATTTACACCATTCTTGAATGTCAGTAAGCAGTGGGTTTACGTTTATTGTTTTGTCTGTTCTTTTGTGCCTATTTATAATTGTATAGTCATCAGCGTATGCTGTAAATTCAAATGATTTGTGAAGACCTATGATTCTATTAACTTTATTGTAGGCAATGGCAAAAAGAATAACTGATAATGGTGATCCTTGGGGGATTCCATTTTCAAGTGGCAAGGGTTGAGATTGTATGTCTTGAATTTGAACGCAAATTTTTCGATTAGTTGGAAAGTTTATTATGTATTTCATAATTTTTGGTCCTAATTTCCAATATACGAGTTCGTCTAGGATTGTGTGAATTCCTATTTTGTCAAATGCTTTTGAGAAGTCTAGTGAAATTATTGAAATGTGGCTTTTTCTGGAGAGGGTGGTGGTAGTCAGATAGTCTAGCGTTGCTAGAGAGTCAGATACCGATTTACCCTTTCTGAAACCTATTTGACGACTATCGAGTAGCTGGCTGTTGTTGACTAGCCACCATAGTCGCTTAGATATTATTTTATCCATGACTTTAGATAGACAGCTATTCAGGGATATGGGTCTGTAGGAAGATATTTCGGTTTTGTTTGAGTCTGGTTTTAATATTGGTATTACGTTGCTGACTTTGAATTGCTGTGGAATATGTGCGTTGAGGATATTGTTATATAGTTTAAGTAGCCTTTGCATTACTGAATCTGGTAGATTTTTGATCATTGGGTAACTAATACGGTCTCTACCTGGTGTCTTGCCTTTTAATTGGTTTAAAGCGCTTTTTAATTCGATAATTGAAATATCGCATTCTAAGGATTGGGTTAGTGGAGATGTACTGTGGGAGAAATTGAAGCTAATGTTTTCTTTGTGTGATATAAAAGTAGGATGGAAATTATCGTTAAGTGATGCATTTGACCAGAATTCGCAAAGGGCTTTGGAAATGTCGTATTTGCTTGTATGGATGTCAGATGGGTTGTTAGGGTTAATGAGACAGTGTATCTGTGTGTTAGTTTTAAGGCCACAGAATCTGTTGATTCTTTTCCATATTGTTGGAATTGGGGTTTGTGGGTTTACGTCTGAGGTAAATTCGTATAGGGCTATGCGTTTTTTCTGTTTTATTTCTCGTTTAAGAATGGCGTTGGCTTTTTTGGAGGCTATTATGTTGGCTGTGTTTATATTACGACACATGTTTTTCCAGGCTATTTTTTTGTTGGTTTTTAGAATTTGTAGATCGGAGTCCCACCAGGGGACCTGATTAGATGAGTTAGGGTGATATTGTGGTATGGATAAATGGGCGCTATGCTTCATGATGGTACAAAGGTGTGCTGTTTCTTGGTTTATTTGTTGGCTGAGTGGTCTATCATCGGAGAACTGGTTGCTAAGTTTTTGATAGAGAGGCCAGTTAGCTTTATCAATATTGAATTTTGGTTTGCTAATGGAGGAGTCAGTTGATTCATTTCCAAAAAGTTGGATTGAGATCGGGAAGTGGTCACTACCTGAGAGTTGATTGTCAATTGTCCATTTAGCGTGTAGGAATAGTTCAGGGGAAGCTATGGTCAATATGTGTGAATGTGTGGTATGTGGTGAAGTGGGTTGGGGAGCCATTGTTGAGTGTGGTTAGCAAGGATTGGTTTATAAATTTAAACAACAGGTTGCCTCGTGCGTTATTATTTTGTGATCCCCAACTTTTGTGCCAGCTGTTGAAATCGCCTGTTATTAGGCAAGGAGTGTTTATATTGTTATAAGTGTCTTGTAATTCTTGTAGGGTGAATGGTTTGTTGGGAGGTATATAACTAGAAATTATTGTAAATTTTACTTTAGATTGTACTGTTACCGCGACTGAGTCAAAGCTTATATTGTGGATTTGCGTTTGTTCTTGTTGCAAAGAGTTGTGCATTAGGAGAGCTACCCCGCCGTATGGGTTGTTTGAGGTATTTATGTGATAAAGAGTGTAGTTTATTGGGATGGGAATATGATTGATAGAGTGAAGGTGAGTATCTTGAATGGAAATTATTTTAGGGTTGTTTTTTTTTATGAATATTTGTAGGTGATTATAATTATTGAGGTATCCATTTATATTAAATTGTAATACTTTAAGCATGAATAGGGCATAGTTTAAGGATAACTAGGACTAAAATAATTTTCTATTAATATGTTACATATCATTTCATAGGTCTAAATCTTCATCTGTACTCATTATATTCATGTTATCAGATATCTTACATTTCTTACTAGTTTTCTTTTCGGGTTTAGTTTTTTGGTTGTTTTTGTCTTTTGATTTCAAGGTAGTTCCTAACTTATTTGATTTGGTTGTGAATATTTTTAATTTAAGTTCATCCGAAATTTCGGAGCGTGTGGAGTATAATGATGTTGATGCAGCGGTGTCCATGTGTTCTTCAGGGGAGTCTTCATAGGTGATAATTTGTCTAGTTATAGGATTTGGGGTTGGTGTTTTTGATGTAGAGGTTGCGTGCGTTGTTGTTTCCGTAGTTGGTTTTTTGTGGGCAGTGATAGCTGCTTTTTGGGTGTAGGATATTGGTGGGTGGGTATGGCGTGTATTGTATATGAAGCGGGCTGTCTTGTGGTCTACTTTTTGCGTAATTTTGATGGCTGTTAATTCTTTTTGTTTGATAAAGGCGGGGCATGATTTGTCCATAGCGTTGTGGTGTTTCATTTGATCATCTTCGTATTTGCAGTTGATGCAAGTTGGGGTATTGGTGCATGGTTCGTTGTCTGTTGTGTGAATTTCTTTGGAGCAGTTGGCGCATGTTTTAGGGCTTTTACAGTGGGAGGAGGGGTGTCCAAATCTGAGACAGTTGAAGCATCTCATTGGAGGAGGAATGTATGGTCGTACGTTAACCACTTCGTATCCTATCCAGAGTTTGTCGGGTAGGGTAATTGTTGCAAAGGTAAGTATGATAAGGCCTGTTTCAGTCGTTTTATTGCTATCGTTTTTGTCTTTTTTTAATATTTTTCGGACGTCAATAACGTTTTGAGGTTTAAGTTCTTCCAAGATTTCATTTTCATCAATATTCCTTAGGTCGTTGGAGTATATAATGCCTTTGGTGGAGTTTAGAGTTTTGTGCTCTTCGGAGTGTACCGGGAAGGTGTGGAATAGTTGCATTTTAAGTAATTTCTGAGCTTGAGTATGGTTTTTTGTTTTGACGAGAAGGGTACCAGATCTAAGTTTTTTGCATGTTTCGACTGGTCCATTACAGGTGTAGTCTATCACTTTTTTAATAATAAAAGGTGATATTTTTTCAAAGTTCCCATTATCAGTTCTGGTAATAATTATGTACATTGGTTCACTTTTTATCGCGTTAATCATTGTCAGTGGTCGGTCGGGTGGTCGGTCGGGTGGACGAGACATTGTAGTTGTTTTTGGGCTCGGGCCCTTGGTGCGTAAGTAAAGCAAGTTCACTTGATTATAGGTTTCGTTTTTTTCGGTTAATCGCGAAGAAGTTTTCGAATCGGATGATCGGTTGGTAGATTAAACTGATAAGCTGTAGCTTGGAGCGTAGGTTAGTTGCACGTCTTAACTCTTTGAAGCTCGGAGTGAAACTGTCCTTTTTAAATTGTTTTCCAGCATTGCAGAGATATCTTCCGTTTCATCACCACTTTCTTCGTCAGTGGAGACATCCCAATCGAAGTTGATAATCCTTTCAATATCATCATTTGAAACCCCTTTCTCTTTTGGTCTCATACTTTGGTATAAGCTTGCAATGGCCCAAGGTTGCCCACAAGCAACTTTATAACTTTGAAAATTCGTCAGCTGGTTTTTAAAAGAAATCAATACGGGTGAACTTTAACATAGATTAAAGAATTCATTTATTAACAAATTTCACTCACATTCTTAAACTTTTAATGTACAATTTAAAAGAAAATCACTTTCTTTAAATATACCTCACAATACAACGAACACTTTTTAAGCGAGGCACGTCCAGCACTTTCCAAATAATTTTCATACATTATTACATTTACTTTTGCTTACATTATAAGTTTACACATAAAAGCACCGTTATCTTCAAGAATAAGCAGAAAAAAACAAACGAAGCGACTACCGCTAGCCGCTAAACATTTGAAATTGCCCACAGGCAACTCTGGGGTCGAATGGGTTAACGATGCTCGTAAGAGTGCACAACTTCGATTGTATCCTCAATATATAATTATATAATTATTATTTCCACGATATGAGAAAGGAAGAGTGCTTTTTAAGTCGTCATCACACGTGTGAAGGTGGAGTAATGGTGTGGGGAGCCATATCTTTTTATGGAACGTGCATGCTGCAGTTTGTCACCTCAAAGATGAATGCAAATGACTATAAGAATGTACTACAAAAGGCTTTTCCTCAGATTTCTGAGATTTATGGTCGTAATCCATGAACGTACCAACATGAGAACGCTCCCATCCATACTGCTCGGGTTGTAAAGCAATGGATTCAGGACCAAAACGTCAAAGTGCTCGATTGGCCGCCTTACTCCCCCGACATTAACATTATGGAAACTATGAAGAGTTTACGAAGATGGAAAACAATTTAGTGATTTTGGAGCAATTAAAGAAGCCTAGGCAAGAATTACACTAAATTAAATTGCAAAATATTATGATTCATTACCAAATCGTATTTTTTAATTAATAAAGAACGTGGGTGGGCATACCAAACACTAACCGACAAAACCGCCCCGGGCCTCAAAAGTCCTTAGTCCGCCACTGGGTCGTGGGTTCGAACCCCACTCATGGCAATCATGGCCTCCAAATGCTTAGTGGACTAAAACCTTTCCGATGCTACTAAACATGTTAGGTCGAAAAACGGTATTCCCAGATATCGACAGGTGGCAGCCCCACCTCTGGGATAGGTTGCACCCGGCTAATCACCGGATTAACTGAAAAACAAATGATTAACGAAACTAATACAAGAAGAGAAGAAACCTACCACCCCCCCAACCCGTTGACGACCATTCGCATATCGAAACGGACACGAATTGGACAATGGAACGTAAGGACTTTAATGGAACCAACCAGACTGGCGCAGTTTGAAGGAGAAATGGAGAAAATGCAGATCGCAATCGCAGGCATCAGTAAGATGAGATGGAGAGGTAACGGGACAACAACATCAAGCGGCAATCTAGTGATGCACAGCGGGACCAATGATGGAGGCAGGAGCGGAGTCGGGATGCCATCGTGTATTGCTACGCCCCAACAGAAGACGAAAGCGATGACATCAAAGACGACTCTTACAACGCCCTCACATCCTCAGTGCGTCTATCGACAGTGACCACGAGCTGATAATCGGAGAGCTTTTAATCAAGCTCAGACGAAATAGCAACACTGTCAACAGGACCACAAGAAGACCGCCTCCCCTTAACGTACAACGGCTGAGGGACTCCAACCTATCCACCAGAATGGCAACAACGTTGCGTGAACAGATGACAGCACAACCGTTGAATCACTCATGGGAACAAACATGCAGTATACTGAGAAGCACCGCGGAGGAGATGCTTGGCACCCGACAACGCAGGCGCACGGAATGGATATCAGCGCACACTTGGGAACTTATCAGCAAACGGAACAGCCTAAAGTCGAAAGCAGATCATTACTGCAGAGCTCGCGACGAGCACAAAGAGCTATGTAAGTTGGTGAAGAAATCAGCAAGAAACGACAAAAGAAAATTTCTGGACAGGCTAGCTGAAAATGCAGAAAGCGCAGCCAACACGAACAACATGCGCTCATTCTACCAGATAATTAGTCAACTGACCGGAAGCTGCCATAGGCGAACACAACCAGTGCGGGACCCAGATGGAAGACTCCTTACTGATGATGAGGCACAACTCCAGAGATGGCGACAGCACTTTATGGAGATCAGCTGCACAGAACAACCGAGCAGCACGCAAGAAAACGTCAGTAGTATTGTACCGAGCAATAACTTCAGAATATCACCCACGGACCATCAATTAGAGAAATAAAGGATGCTATCAGGAAATTAAAACACAACAAAGCTGCTGGAGATGACGGCATACCGGCCGAACTTCTCCAGATTAACACGCAACTAATGGACGAAACACTGCATCCACATTTCAATAATATATGGGAAAGTGAGCGGATCCCAACATCCTGGAAAAAAGGAATCATCATCAAGCTACCGAAGAAAGGAGACCTCAGTGACTGCAACAATTGGCGAGGCATTACCCTGTTGAACACAAGCTACAAGGTACTAGCCACTCTACTGAACGAACGTCTTCAGGACAAAATCGAGCCAACACTACGAGATGAACAAGGAGGATTCAGACCACACAGGAGCTGCGTAGACCAGGCAAACACACTACGCGCAATAACCGTTTCTGTGGAATGGCTCTCGCCGCTGTACCTCCTGTTCATAGATTTCCAGAAGGCGTTCGACTCGGTAGACAGAGCAGCGATATGGGGGGCACTTGCAAGAAAGGGAATGCTGAGCTGGCAGTACTGCACAGCGGGAAAATTAGTGCACCCTTCCAGACAAACACAGGCGTCAAGCAAGGATGTCCTCTATCGCCACTTCTGTTCAACTTGGTAGTCGACGAAATTATGCGAGATGTATGCATGGACAGACACGGAATCACTTGGAACTTCACCCGACATCTAGAAGACTTGGATTACGCGGATGACATATGTCTCTTGGCTCATAAACTCGAAGACATTGAAGCCAAAGCTAGGGACCTCGAGATCCGAGCCAGCGCAGTAGGCTTAAAGACACAAACAACATCATAATCGGAGATAAAACCATAGACTTCGTCGAATGCTTCACCTACCTCGGTGATGTAGAGAACCGACTGCGCAAAGCGAGACTACACCGAGTATGGAGAAACCAGCAGATAAACGGAAAAACAAAGCTGCGCATATTCATCTCGTGTGTAAAATCCATACTGCTATACGGATCGGAGACGTGGCTGACCTCTCAAAGGATATTGATGAAGCTGCAGGCTTACATCAACAAGTGCCTGAGAATAATACTTGGGGTATTCTGGCCAGAATATCCAATGAGGACTTATGGCACTGCACAGGAGAGGTCCCAATCCAGCAACAAATACAGAAACGGAAATGGATTGGCCACGCTCTGAGGAAGGAACCAGGAAGCATCGTAAGAGCGGCTCTGGAATGGAACCCACAAGGAAGCAGAAGAGTGGGTTGCCCAAAGATGACCTGGCGCTGTACAGCACTCCTAGAAATATCCCGGAAGAACATCAGCTGGGACACAATAAAGCAAACAGCGCCAAATAAAGTTAGGTGGAGAGCCCTTGTAGAGGCACTAAGCTCCCGAGAGGAGTAACAAGGAACAAACCAAAAAAATTTTTGCCAAAAACAGCTTTCATACAAAACTAGACATTCGAACTCACTACCTTTAAAAACACCGAAGTTATGCCATTTCCGATCAATCAGTTATATGGCAGCTATAGGATATAGTCCGCCGATCCCGTTCCGACTTATATACTGCGTGCAAAGAAAAGAAGGGTGTGTGCATAGTTTCAAGACGATAGCATTAAAACTGAGAGACTAGTTCGCATAGAAACAGACAGACTTACATGCTCTTATCAACTCAGGAGGTGATCCTGATCAAGAATATATACTTTATAAGGTCGAAGAAGTCTCCTTCACTGCGTTGCACACTTTTGACCAAAACTATAATACCATCTGCAAGGGTATAAAAATAATTTTTGACTTTTTTTATTATAGCCTTGCGAGGGTATTATAATTTTGGACATATATATTTGTCGGAGATTCCTCAATAGTTTCTATTTTTTTAGTTTAATTGCACAGCAAGTTTTGTTCGCTACTAGAGACGCTTTACGACTGACCCCAGTAACACAGAGTTCTGTCTAATTTCACAATTTCTGCAAAGTCTATTGCCCTCTCAGTTTCTCTCATTTAGTCAGCGCTCTACGATCAGACCATGCTCAGCAGCAGAGTGCATTTTAAAACTACTAGCGACAGTTACAATAAAAATTTAAAACAAAGTACCAAGCTTCTATCTTCTAAAATACCTATGTTAGTATTTCTAGCAAATACCATTTCCGATCGTACAGTTATATGGCAGCTATAGAATATAGTCGGTCGATCCTTATGAAATTTAGCATGTTGTATTATTTTGCCAAAAAGAGCATTCGTACTAAATACAAACTCTCGAGCTTTCAAAATACCGAAGTTATAGCATTTCTAGTTTGCGTCATATCATGGTCATATCAACTCAGGAGGTGATCCTAATCAAGAACATATATAGGGTCGGAGATGTCTCCTTCACTGCGTTGCACACTTTTGGCAATACCCTCTGCAAGGGTATAAAAATTGGAAATAAAAATTTAATGCGAATAACTTCTGAACCGAGTGGACTATTAATAAACGGTTAAGATATTTATGATCTGTGATGCAGTAATAAGCACATCGAAAAATTAGCTTATTCCGAAAAAGAAATGGTTTTTCAACAAGATGGGAATCCGAAGCACACTTCGAAAGTTTTTAAGGAATGCAATCTTTTAAATTAAGGGGAGGTTATAGGTAGGGCTTTTAAATTAAAAAAAAAAAAAAATTATTTTAAGTTATTATTTAATTTTTATTAAATATTTAATTATTATTTAAGTTACATACATATGTATGTGTAGAATATACGTGCCAAGGGATATTTCGATACGACGCGTATTTCTTGTGTCAAACATACCCATGTCACGCGCGCTGTGGCAGTTTCTAAAAACTTTAAACGCGTTTTTTTCGGAACCTATTTTCAAACCTCTTGCGTGTTGTAGCTGAATGGACACGTATTCCTAAAGATATAATAGAAATTTTGGTAGAGAGAGAGCATGCCTGACCGCGTACAGGAAGACATCTAAAATAAATTTCTTTGGACAAAGTATTTTGGAAATTAAAACTTTGAAACGTGCAAAATTGAGTTTATGTGGGATTTTTTCGATTTTAATTAATGTCTCCTCAAATTTTTTTTTTGCTTAGAATTTATTAAGAATTAAATAATTAATAGAAAACAAAACAAGAAAGAAAACTTCGGGCGGAGCCGAAGTTGATATACCCTTGCAGTTAATCCGGATATACATCTCAAACATCGGTTTAAATTGGCCGATCCTTATGAGAATATAAGAATATAACCAATTTATTACAATAAAAAAATCTAAAACAAAGTACCAAGCTTCCATCTTCAAAAATACCAAAGTTGGCATTTTTACCAAATTCCATTTCCGATCGTTCAGTTATCGTTATGCCGATCGTTATGCAATTTGATAGGTTGGATCAACTGACCAAAAATAGAATCTGTATGAAGTTCCAACTTTCTATCTTCAAAAACACGAAAGTTGGGTAATTTGGTAGGTCGTATGATTTTGCTAAAAATAGCACTCGTACCAAATCTGAACTCTGTAACTCTAAAAACACCAAAGTTATACCATTTCCGATCAATCAGTTATATGGCAGCTATAAGATATAGTCGGCCGATCCCGGCCGTTCCGACTTATATACTGCGTGCAAAGGAAGGGTGTGTGCAAAGTTTCAAGACGATAGCTTTAAAACTGAGAGAATAGTTCGCGTAGAAACAGACAGACAGACGGACAGACGGACATGCTCATATCAACTCAGGAGGTGATCCTGATCAAGAATATATATACTTTATAGGGTCGGAGATGTCTCCTTCACTGCGTTGCACACTTTTGACCAAAATTATAATACCCTCTGCAAGGGTATAAAAAGTTTTTGGATTTGGTTGTGTGATTTTGATTTTATGGGTGACGAAAGTCTGAGTCGTGAACATCCACTCAATTTTGCTCGCTTTTGTGTACGGGCTTTTTTGTGGTTAAATTTTTTTGAACTCATAAGTCCCTGGTTAATAACATCTGTCGGACTGAAACAAAATAATTTTTGAAAAACAAATAAAGTGTTCCTTTCGGAGAGAGAAATTAAATTTTTAACAGAAAAATTAAATTACCAGTGGGGACTCCCCACTGGGGAGCAAAACGCACACATGTTTAAAATTTGAGAATATGCGTAGCAGAGAAAAACAATAAAGGGCAGAGCATTCACTGAGCGAAAAAAAAGTGGAAAATGAGTTTGCCCCCCACTGTCCTATACTGACAGAATAGAACAAAATCGTTCAACAGTTATTAGAAAGCTCTGATGTTTACAATAAAATGTTTTTCAACTGACTCGATGTATACATACTTTGCAAATCCAATAAAATCCTCATGATTAGTATTCATGTAAGCCAACTCAAAATCTATAAGCAAAAGAATTTGTTCCTTGCAACTGTGTTCCCTTTGACGTACATGAGTTGTAATTATTCTTTCTGTTTCTTCACGCAAACGGGGATATCGGCTCATCTGTTTTATTAAACAAAAATAAATAAAATTCATGGGAAATTAATTTTTATATAAATTTCTATCTTACCTTAGCCGTGCACATACGAACAACAACAGAAAGTTCTTGAACGACTAGGTCAACGCATTTAATAACAGGTTCTTTCAATAGAGCTATCTGTCGTTTAACAATTGCTTCAAAAGCCATATCAGGTGTAAAAAGACCGACACGAATACCATGAATATTGCGAATTGCAAAAGAGATCTCTCTACGCAATTCTTTCTCATCGCACGCCATTTTTACTATTTCAAAGCGGAGACTGAAAATGTTAATCAAAATTGTATTTCAGTTATTATTACTTAACCGAACTTACCGTTCATGAAAGATCCGATTAATCTTGGCACCACCTGAAAGCTCATTGGTATTGACCAATGCAGAACCGCTTCCTTCAATAGTTCTTTCAAAGTCGGACTGCAACTGCTGAATCATTCTACAGAAATAAAATTTGAATATCAGGTGATTATGCAATATAGCATTGAAATGCCCTACAGGATTTTATTTTCAACTTAAATAATGTTTGGGTACTATGTAATTTAAAATAAACTACGAACAACATTATTTCAAACTAATTTGATAGCGTTATTTTAATTAGGATATCGAAGATGTCCTATTAAAGTTACATCTGTATCTTTCCAATATAAGTTGATTAAATTACAAAATATTATGACAAAAGAAAGTTAAGATGGATAAATATATTGTACAGAAAGTCATACTTAGTTCAGTTCATACAAAAAATACAATTTTTTCGTAAGGACGTTCTGTTAACTGTGCTCAGAGCCAAACACTTTTATTTTGTTTTTCTATGCAATTCGGTCTGTCAAAGACACTTTCATTTGGTTTTTTTGTAACAGTATCTCTTAAAACCAGTGGTCGGCACTCAATGTTGGAAAAAGTCGTCGAAATTTGGACGTCTAGATTGGACTACATGCCAGCCAGCCGTGGCGGTCATATGCCAAAAATCATATTTAAAATGTAATGCCACAAGATTATCTTTCGAATATGGTAAAAAAAATACATGTCAATGGAATAATCCATCTTTACAAAAATTCATATTAATCGAATAATCTATCGTTGTTTTGTTAAAATGTATGTCGCCTTATTGGTTCCAGATGAACATTTTTCGTTAAATCACAATATTCCGAATTTTGAATTACCCTTTCAGAACATTATTTAAGTACATCTCCCTGAGCCGAAAATGAATTTTTTTTATTCATTTCATTTCAAATGAATAATACAAAATAACCCTTTTCTTCAACACTTGTAACAAAGTTGTCATGGAAAGACAATTTTGTAGAGAGCATGTTATGAACAAGGTCCTGCTAATGTGTTAAAGAGAGACCTATTTTTATGTTCTGTTAATAATATCTGTAGGAACGAAAAGTTAGGAATAAAAAAAGTATTTCGGTCAGATAGAAATCAAAATTTTAACATTTTATGTGTTCCTGTACTGCAAGCATTAAAAAACTCGTTCAACAGGTATTTGCATGCTCTGACTTCAGTACATTGACATTTCAGCTTTAAGTTTTTACAGACTGGACTGAATAAATTTGGGAATGAAAATGCTAAAAATACAATTTCGAACTGTATATTTTAAAACAAAATAAGAATTGGTCGACACCCCTACATATGACACCTCTGAACCAAGAGTGTACGTGAGTAACAAAGAGATTATATTGGTGAGAAAAATGCGACGAACTAAAATGTATTCTGTGTGAAAGCCGTACGTCACTACCAGACGCGGGTCAAGGCAGATGCCTAGTTTCAACCGATTTTTTTGTATACGGTGATAGTTTCGTTTACAGTTTAGTTTTTTTCTACCTAATATTGTAAGCTAGCAATAATAACTTTCACACATTACATTTCCAATTAAATATACTTATTATTTACTTATTTTTGTTTATTTTATTTGTTACTTTAAAAATGTTTTTAATTATATGTTTGTCGGGTCAGGCAGCAGCACAGCGGTGTAATGTAAATGTTTAAATAATGTTAATATAATGTTTAATATAATGTTCATTTATTAGACTGTAAAAATCGCTTAGTTGGTCGCAAGCGGACTCTCTCTAGGCCGCTCGACTCAACGGGCCTTTTTTTTAGAGAGTTTTAGCTCCGCAATGTCTACGTTGGGCCGACCTCTACATTATCGAGAGCTTTAGCTTCTCAATGACTAGCCCTCTCTGTACATAACATTGAGTCCCTGCATTCACCATAAGCTGGTCTATGTCCATATGATCTGTCTGTATGATGGTCTGTTCAGCCATCATCATCAATTTTTATATTATATGTATAAAATAGGCTACATATCCCCAAGATCCTTATAAGAAATTAATTAAAAAGCTTCCCAAGCTTCAATTTAACAATCATATAAGTGACTCATTGGCATATGCATTCCTGTAAAACCACTGAGATTCAACGAAGATTACTAGTCGCTGAAAATTATGAATAAAACTCCAAAGTAGAAGCCCAGCAAAAGTCGTTGGGAGACAGGTCTGTTACGGAAATATGAGAATGTGGAATTGACTCTTAAGTGTCTTGATTCAAAGGCCCAGAGCTAACAAATTTATTGATCGACACTATGCTAAATACGCCAAAAAGGGTTATATTTGAAAACTACAATAGGGTGACATAGTTATTAACCGATGTTCTTGACACCTTCCTGTATTTGTTTTGAACAACTTCAACAAGAATATGAAACATCTGGTCTGGGATTCCGTACTACAAATGAATGGAGTATCGGTAAATGATAACAGGAGTAGCGCTTTAAAAGGTGACATGTCGAGAAATGTTTCACCAAATTAAAGTTCCGCCTCCGAACAGTAAGTGCCGAAATTCATATGGCGAAATGAAGAGATCGATCGTTAACCGGAAAAATTTTTAATGCAAGTAATGACTTTTGACGCTGCTTGTCCTTGGCTGTCCTGGCCACCCTTATATTAAAGAAAAATTCTGAACGATTCGGATAAAACTATTCAGATGCTATAAGGATTGTTCAACTCGCAGAAAAATGTCAGGATGATGGACGCGAAGGGGGGATTCGAAAGGATAATTTCAAGAGTGTTCTTCAATCTCTCATTTTCCCAGAAGAGTGGCTTCCCGAGTTAGAAAAGCAAACATTCCAAAATATTCCTTCAGAATATTTCAGAGTCAAGATGGCCACCGCAGTAAGCAACGATGCCACGTGGATATGCCAAGACAAGATAATTCGAACAGACCCGCCAGCAATAGCTGCAATTATCTCGGATCCGATACGGATTTAGCAGGCTGAAGGGTCTACAAGGATTTCATAAATGATATTTGCGTTTAATGCCCTGAACCTGAACTGCAATGAATACTTGGACTTAAACAAAATATTGAGGAGGATATGGTCTTCGTTCAAGCATGTCAAGCAGAAATGTTTATAGATGAAATATGCTGCTTAAAGAAGTTGTTGCTCTATCAAATCGGAAAAGCAGCATATTAAAATGTTCGCCGTATCTTGCGAGGCCGAAGCAAAGCTATCGACAACGTAAAAGTAGACCTGAAGCGACTTGTTATACTTCTCCGTCACCACCAAGTAACGTATCTAATAACTGTCGAGAGCTGTTCTTCGTTAAAAAGTAATACCCGCGGCATTTGCTGATGTCAAAAGTGCGATGAATTTATGACCGTTGACGTACATTCCCTTGGAATCCGAGAACTCCGAGGCTGCTAAACTCTATTGGGGTGCGTGAACACGGGGCAAAACAGCGGCTTTATTTACGTGGAAAGCTTGAGGAACCTGGGAGTAACAACAAGATTGTTTTCGTAAGAGAGAAGTTAGAACACAATATCTTATATCGTTAAAGCGTATTGGTAAATCCTGTCTATAAACATAGCTATTCACAAGGTTATGTAAAAACAAGAAAGGAAAGCTAACTTCGGGCGGAGCCGAATTTGATATACCCTTGCAGTTAAAACCAGATATATATCGCAAAAATCGGATATAATTGGCCGATTCTTATGAGAATATCATAATATAACCAATTTATTACAATAAACAAGAAAGAAAAGCTAACTTCAGGCGGAGTCAAAGTTGATATATCCTTGCAGTTAAAACCCGATATATATAGGTAAAATCGGATAAAGTTGGCCGATCCTTATGAGAATATTATAATATAACCAATTTATAACAATAAAAAAATGTAAAAGAAAGTCCCAAGCGTCTATATTCAAAAATACCAAAGTTGGTATTTTTACCAAATACCATTTCCGATCGTTCATTTATATGGCAGCTATAAGATATAGTCGACCGATCCATATGAAACTTGATAAGTCGTTTTATTTTGCCAAAAATAGAATCCGTACAAAAACTCTCTAACGCTAAAAAAACGGAGTTATAGCATTTCCGATCAATCAGTTATAGCAGCTATAGGATAGAGTCGGCCGATCCTTACGAAATTTGCTGGGTCGTATTATTTTGCCAAAAAATAGCTCTCATGCAAAATCCAAACTCTCCAACAACTCGAAAAACACTAAAACCGTTTTGACTTATATACAGCGTGCAAAGGAAAGAAGCAAAAATTTCAAGTCGATAGCTTTAAATCTGAGAGACTAGATTGCGTAGAAAAAGAAAGACAGACATGCTTAGATAAACTCAGGAGGTGATCCTGATCAAGAATGTATATACTTTGTAGGGTCGGATCGGAGATGTCTCCTTCACTGCGTTGCACACTTTTGACCAAAATTATATTACCCTCTGCAAGGGTATAAATATTAAAATGATTAGTAAAATTATACTATTAAAAAGGTTTGGTATAATTATACCAAATTTCATTACGATATACCTTTATAATTTGATATTGTGGTAACATTTGATAAACTTCTTCTGTAAGGTATGATAAGGTAAGGTAAAATAAGGTAAGTTGGCGAGGTGGCGAATAAATGGGTTTAGTCTTAAGAAGGCTTTAGCCTTAGGCCTCGATGCAGTTCTTCAGAACACAGCCTGGCACTTTATCGGGACCTGGCGAATAAATGGGTTTAACCTTAAAAAGATCCGACAACAATCCACATTTAGAAATTTTGGAAAAAATAAGGTTAATTGCTTGGATATTATAGGTAGGGGGCTGTTGCCCCCCCCTGATCAACCGAGGAAGTTGATGAAAATCGATAAAAATGAATCAAAATATATTTGAAAGTGGGAAATTTGAAAGGTTGAATTACTTTACGTCAACCAAGACAATGTTGACTATTTTTATATATATTATTTTTTAATAAAATGTTTTAATAATAAAAATAAACATTTTTTCCCCCCCCTGTGAAAAATTCTGGCTACGCCCTTGGTGACAGTTAAACATTTTCTGTGATACTGGTGCTATTTTTTTCGCAGCTGTACATGTCTATGTATATCGGGTATAAAAATTGTATATTTATTCTTTAAAGAATAATAAATGTACTTAAATCTGTGTGTATTAAGTACTTAACATGTTTTCCTATACTTACTGAAGCATAGCCTTTGTCTTAATACTGGCATCTCCTGGCTGGAAGTGTTTAAACTCTTCTACCTCCTTTTCCAGGGTCAACATTTGCTTTTGCAGTTTATCGCGCAATCCAGGTAATGTATCGCGGATATGATTAGTCAATTGCTGATTCAGGACTCTTTGCAAGTAAGGAGTACCAAGGCGATCGGCCATGTGACGGTATGATGGGTGACTTAAAAAAAATTTGCGTTCAGCGGCCAAGGCCTGATGAATGTCTTTGCGTCCCTCTATATCCTTTTGTGACCGATTTACTACACCAATGTATCCTCGCCGTAAAGGCAGTAACTTGTTCTCTAGGATATCTCGAGCATCGGTTCCTTCGTCCATGAGATCTAGTTTTGTAATGACTCCGATGGTACGCACTCCTTGAGGATCCACCTCCTTTGCTAGTTTAAGCGCATCCGAATTAGCTAAATCCGTATTTGCAGGTGTAACGGCAAGTATTAAACATGTTTCTTTTCGAATAAACTGGAATATCATTTGCTTTATTTGTTGCTCAATATCTGCAGGTTGATCACCAATTGCCACTTTAGTAAGGCCTGGTAAATCTATTAATGTTAAATTAAGAACATGAGGGGAGTAAACGCGCAAATTTATTGGAATGTTGGATATGCCTTTATTACTACCAGTCACGCGATCCGTTTCATCCTCTATTTCCTTTCGAATCTCATCAAAGCTGGAAAACTTTTTACCCTTGCAATGCAAAAATTCTCCGTATTCTAATCATACAAAAAAAATATTTAATTAAAACCATAAAAAAAAATTTATAGCTAACTTACCCGTCACTCCATTAATCAGTTGCAAAATGAGTGGTCTACGGGTGACAATACCAGATCCACGAGGCAAGAAATCTCTGCGAAGATAAACACATAATTCTATATGATTAAAATGAAAATTAACAGATAAAAAATCAATGAACAGATACAGTAAGGTTTGGACGGAACCTTTGAGTATTTTTCAAAGTGCAAATTTAATTTCTAATTTTTGTTAAAAAGTTTTAAGGAAATAAATAAATAAAATACGACATTTTGCGAAAAATACGAAAAAATTGTTTTGCAAAGGGAACTAACACTATTGAACTACAACTACATAAGAGAATTTTGGTTTAAAGTTTTAAAGAATCGGCCGAATACATATTCTGCTGCTATATAACTGAACGATCAAAAATTTCACAACTTTGGTGTTGAATATAAAAGCTCAAGAATTATTTAAATTATTTATTTATTATTTAAAAAAGAATCATTTAAACAAGAAATTAGAGCTAACTTCAGAGAAGACGACATGGAGGTCGCCTGTGTATTGAATGTTTCGGGCAGAGGAAATTTTGTGTGCAGGGAATCTGTTTGTTGAGATGTATGCTTGTGTGTCGCACTGTCTCAGTGGAGGAAACGTAGGTTTTTTTTTAAGTTACGGAATAGGGCCGCAAGTTACAAGCTTAAGAAGGGGCTGACATTACTACAGAATAAATGGCTGAATAATGCGTGAATCTAGATCGAATAAAAATGTTTTTGTACAAGTTTATACGAAAATGAAACACTTTTGCAACATTATAATGACCAGAAAAAACGAGCATCAGTCCGCTTGATCCGCTTTCAAGTTCTTTTCTAAAAATCCATATTAAATGCAGACTCTACTGGTTATGAACCGATAGCAACAATGATCAATGTTCAAAAATATATGTTCTGAAATTTCATTTTTACTTGGTTCATTTCCGATGGTTCAGTTCAATGGAAGATAAAGGATATAGTCGGCCGACCTTTATAAATTGTGATGAGTTGGCATCAGAGCTTTCAAATAACTGTTAACCGGTACCTTAATCATGTTTTATTTTAAAAATCATTTATTTTAAACATCACAAAATAATTATTATTCTGTGAGCGAAAGAATATTAATCATTTTAAACAAACGTTTTGATGAATAATCATTATTCTCTAATCGAAAATTGTTAGTTTTATTTTAATTTCACTTAATTACTGATTGCGCGCTATTAAATAAAATTTCTAGATATTTGAGAGCCGCATACCAAGAAAAGCGTCCTATTAGTTATAACAATTTTTTTTTTAATTTTCCATTTAGTTGTGTTTAAAGATATGAAAAATAAAACAAAAAAAACAAAAAATAAAAAAAATAGAATAATAACACATATTTATTATTGAGCTTAACAAATAATAAGGATTTTTATGTTTCTGCATTAAGTGTTGAATTTCGTTTAAACTGTAGATGAAAACCTGGGTGGTACAGCTAGAACAACTAGTGCGATAGCATTTAAGGGGGGACATCTGAGTAGAATTTCGAAAAAATTTAAATTTTTTTTTTTCGCTTAAAAAATTCTTTAGGGTCTTAAAAATTACATATCAAAAGATAGAGTCCGGCAAAAGTGTCTAAGTGTCGAAATTTTTCATTCTGCGGCGACGCATCACAGGTATATCCCACAGTACTTAAAACTTTAAACGCGTTTTTCTCGAAACCGCTTTTTTTGAGTTGGCCGAACACATAACTCGAACAACTCTTAACCTATCGATCTAAAATTTTGACAGTATAATCAGAATACCTATGTCTATCGACACACGTAGGATTTTTTTTTTTATTTTGCTTACTTTTTTTTTATCAACAATTTTGTGACGTTTTTTGTTCGTGAAAATTGAAATTTTTTTTCAATCACTCACTATTTTTCAAAAAATCAATATATCGAAAAAATCCTACGTGTGTCGATAGCCGTTGAGATACAGAAACTAACAAATTTTGAATTTTTGTTCTAGATCAAAAATTAAGGACGTTAGGTGTTCGGCCATGGACCCCCTTTAAAAAAATAGGGCCTACGAATAAGGGCTGCAGGGCCGCCATTTTGTTTTCGATTTATTAAAAAAAAATTTTATTGTGTACTTTAAATATAATACGCGTCGCACGCGTCGTGATTGGCAAAACAGCAGATCACCAGCTTCAAAACAACGCCTTAAGGAAGCAACCCGATCACTCGACCAGGCTCTTCACCAACAGGAAGAAAATGCACAGCTGAGGTACATCCAGAATCTCTCGCCAACAAGCACAAAGTACCCCCTGTGGAGGGCCCACCCAAATCTTAGTGCCCCAATTGAAACGACCACCCCGATAAGAAACTCTTCGGGATGCTGGGCTCGCAGCGACGAAGACCGAGCTGAAACATTCGCCACACATCTCCAAAGTGTCTTCCAACCAAACCCAGCCTCAAATTCATTCCTCCTGCCAGTAATTCAGCCAGAGTCCTCCCCTCAGCCAGCCGCACCTTCATTCCGGCCGAACGAAATCGAAAAAGTCATTAGAGGTCTAAAACCAAAAAAGGCTCCCGGTGGTGACCTATTGACCCCAAAGATGCTGATCGAACTTCCAAAATGCGCTATAGAGGTCGTCTGCAAACTATTTAATGGAATCATTAATCTTGGCTATTTCCCAAAAAAGTGGAAGAAATCCATTATTATAATGATACCGAAGCCTGGAAAAGACCACACAATTCCGTCATCATACAGACCAATAAGCCTTCTATCTTGTTTGTCTAAACTGTTTGAAAAATGCTTGTTAACTCGCATAATACCACATCTGGAAGCTTGCAATATCATCCCGGCACACCAATTTGGCTTTCGAAGAAACCATGGAACCATCGAACAAGTGAACAGATTAACATCCGAAATACGCTCAGCCTTCGAACAACGAGAATACTGCAGCGCTATTTTCCTCGACGTATCTCAAGCTTTCGACCGAGTTTGGCTCATCGGACTCATGCACAAAATTAAAACGTATTTGCCAACATACACCCACAAGCTACTGGAATCATACCTCTTCAATAGGGTATTCTCAGTGAGATGCAAGGCAGCTACTTCGGGCGACTACACCATCGAAGCTGGAGTTCCACAGGGAAGCGCACTCGGGCCGTGTCTATATGTTTTGTATACTGCGGATATTCCTACGAGCGCACAACTAACAACGTCAACGTTCGCCGATGATACCGCTATTCTTAGTCGCTCCAGATGCCCAACGCAGGCAACAACCCAACTGGCTAATCATCTCACAATAGTGGAAAGGTGGCTGTCCGACTGGCGCATTAAAATAAACGAACAAAAGTGTAAACATATAACGTTTACTCTTAATAGACAAACATGCCCTCCGCTTTTACTAAACGGTATGCAGATCCCTCAATCTAACGACGTAACGTACCTTGGCGTTCACCTTGATAGACGACTTACCTGGCGTAAGCACATCGAATGCAAAAAGATGCATCTAAAACTGAAAGCCAGCAGCCTCCACTGGATCATAAACTCACGATCGCCACTGTGCCTGGACTACAAGTTACTACTGTACAATTCAGTCCTAAAGCCAATCTGGACGTATGGCTCCCAGCTGTGGGGGAACGCGAGCAGCAGCAACATAGACATCATACAGCGCGCACAATCAAAAATCTTAAGAACTATCACAGGGGCACCTTGGTATGTTCGCAACGAAAACATCCACCGGGATCTGGGCATCCTCGCAGTGAAAGACGAAATCCAGAAGCAAAAAGAGTCATACAAAGAAAAACTTTCCTCGCACCCAAATTTTCTCGCTCGGGGATTGACTCGGGTTTCTAGCGTATCCCGCCTTAGACGCAACGACCTCCCGACCCAGCAATCGATTTTTAGGGCCGTCTAACTCCGTATCAGTCAATATGACTGTTAGTTAAGTTAAAAATATAAGATTTGAGACACCTCTTGTTAGTCTCGCAAAGAGAAGATTCAAGAAATAAAAGCAACGTAAAAAAAAAAAAAAAAAAAAAAAAAAATATATATATATATAATATAATAAAACCTCATTTACAAATTTTCGATAAGCTGTTTTGATTTGGCCAAAAAAATTCCAGAAAATCCGTTTTTTTTTGGCCTGTTACTCAGATGTCCCCCCTTAAGTAAGAGGCTAATTTCAAAAGGTATAACAAAAATTAAGAGGAAAAAATGGATGATCAACACAACAAATCGAAGAGAAAATTCAAATTCAGAAAATAACCTGATGAAATTTGAACAAAAAATATCGGCTTATCTCTGAGTGAAACCCTTCAAGACAGAAACCAAAATAAAAAATTATGAGTTGGCCAAAAATAAAATCTGTACTAAGTCTCAAACTTCTACCTTTAAAAACTCGACCTTCTACCTAAACTACCTTTGGCACTAGGTTATGGCATTTCTTATAAATCTGGTATATGGCAGCTAAAGGATATAATCAACCGATCCTGACCATCCCGACTTATATACTGCGTGCAAGGTATGTGAAAAAGATGATAATCTGGGTATCACGTAGTGGAGAAACTCGACTATAGCTGTCCTTTCTTCTTTTTAAAGGATATTGTAATTGATATACCCCTGCAGTTAAATTACTTCGTTCGGTTTACTGCTTAGTTTGTATTATATTTGTATTGAATTAATTTAATAATATACATACACTAGTCGGCATAATTATTTTGACGAACCCTACTTTTGACTATCAGACTTTGCAATCCTTAATACCGTTAAATAAAGGTGCCAAAATGAGGCGCAAAGCAAAGAATCTATTTTTAGTGTATGTGCATGCCAAATTTAAAAAAAAAAGTTTTTAAAAATTATTAAATAACATGGGTAAAACTGCTGAGCTAAGTTTAATTAACAGCTCCTCAATGGTAGCAAAGTTTAACGCTGGATTAGCAGTCAAAGACATTGCCGATGAGTTTAAAGTGTCGCGCCAAACTGCACTACCAAATTAAAAAGTTTAAAAAGCATAATGACCTGCGTAATTTAAGAAGATCAGGTCCAAAGCGCAAAACAGATCTCAGTTAAGACCGAGTTCTTGTAAATTCCATTTTTTGCCTTAGTTTTTTTTGGGTTTAAACCAGTGGTGGGCACGAAATCTAACGGTCGGAGCCGCAGCTCGGCCAAACAACAAATTACAACAACAACCACCACCCTCGCGATGGTTGTCGTCGCGTTGTGCGCAAACGCACTCTTAATAATTGTTGTTGCAAACTCGGGACCGCGGGGGCCCGCTACCTGCTTCGAAATTTGTGTAGCACTGTTTTTGTAAATCTTCACGGCTCACTGACCGCGCGAGTCGATCGTCTGGCCCGATTTGCTGGCGCCAAAAATTACGAATAACGGGGGGAGCCTTGAGAGCCCGAGGAGCCATGGGCTTGCCCACCCCTGGTTTAAACCATAGCTTGCAAATAACTGTTAACCGATTCGTGCGGTCTCAAAATAAGTGTTCGTCACTGAGACTTTGAGCAAAAAGTCTGAGAGCAACCGATTGAATTGCTCGTATACAAATTTTGCTCGGGATCAGCCGAAGAACAGTTTTTTCTGTTTTCGTTTGCTCTACTCATTCTCGGACCGTTTGCTCGCGATCGACGATTCAAAATGTCTTTTGTGCATGTATATGTGTATGTGAAGTTTCGTGGGTTCAACGCGTCAATTGGCTTTGTGAATCTTGCGTGTAAACATTAACCTTTCAAATTTATTGAAAATGGGAAGACAAATTAATAAAAAAGTGCATTAATTTTTTATATTACATTTTATTTTAAGCGAACGACGTAGTCTCTAGGTTCCAAAAACTTAAATTCTTTATAAGTTGTTAAGCTTAACTCAAAATAAATGAATTAAAACGAAAACTATTTTCATTTTTTCACTATTTTCTATTTTCTACATTTTTTAATTAAAATAATCAATATATTAGTTTAAAATTTGAAAAATGCACGTTTAAAATTGTAAGAAGTTTTTTCGTGAAAATGGCATGTTAAAATAGGACACAACGTAGCACTGTGCAACGAAACGAAGACAAATTATTGAAAAGACTTTTTTCGCTGACTTTTTCAGTCAATCGGTCATTTAATGAGTCTCTCTGCGCGAGCGTCACTCGAATCTCTCATTGAGCGATGTTCGGTAAACGAGAGTTTCATGACCGGCTCATCGTAATGCGTTCAACAGAAAATCGAAACAAAAAGAAACAAAGTCTGCTGCTCAGAGAGAAACCGAAACGGCATGCTTTTTTTCGGTTGTTCTCGCGAACAGAGCGTAAGGAAAAAAACGGTTAACAGTTATTTGCAAGCTATGGTTTAAACTTTGTTATTAACACTAAACACTTGTCAAAATATTTATGCCATGACATGAAAATGACTTTACCTTATATTTTTGCAAGTTCATATGACAAAATGTTGAATTCCTTATTTTTAAGTTTTTAAGTTATTCGAATACTCATAAAAAAGTGTTTTCTACTATCCATTAGAGGATCAACTTCCACAAAATTTGACACGAAGTCAAAAAAGGAGCCATCCATAACAAGTACCAACATTCGCAACAGACTGATTAAGCGTGGTTTGAAAGCGCATTCAGCAAGGAGAGTGCAAGAGGCATATCGAAAGGCGACTCTGCTTAAGAATCCTAAATACACCAAAAAGACAATCAAACAAGGATGTGGCATTATAATGCTATGGGGATGTTTCTCTGCTTCAGGAGTTGGTCCACTTTATTGGGTACAAGAAAATATGTGTGCTACAGACTATATAAACATAATGAAGGTCGTTATGTTACCATATGCCGAAGAGGAAAAGCCTTTGAAGTGGGAATTTATTCAGGATAACGATCCCAAACACACATTCCAGCTAGCGAAATAGTGGTTCCAAGACAACAAAGTCACCGTTATCGATTGGCCAGCTCAGTCACCTGATTTAAGCCCTGTTGAGCATTTGTGGGGCATCCTAAAATAGCGTTTAAACTGGTTTCAACCAAAAAATAAGGAGCATTTGTGGGAGAAAGTCCAGGAAGAGTGGTACTCCATTTAGCAAGCAATATGCTCCAATCTGGTGGAGTCTATGCCTCATAGGTGTGCTGCTTTGACAAAATTTAAAAAACCATGGTAACGCAACAAAATAATAAAACTGAAAACATTTTATGGTAAATTTTTGATAAAATAGTCACTTTAGATAAAGATTAGTCATTTCTTTTCTATTTTTATTTCCAGGTCAAAAACATAAAATTTAACTTAAGTATAATTTTTTAGTTAAATGAATAAAGCTAAACGCATTTCTGTTTTCTAGTATTTAAGATTAATATATTTACATATATATTAAAGAAAAAATAAAACTTTCACGTGTGTAATGTCTGAAGTCGATATCTTCCAAACTGAAAGACTAGAATTAATAATATATGAATATACTTTATAGGTTCGGAGCAGAGAACTGCAAAAATCACTATTTTCTTGATTTAATCATACGCGAACTTTTTTAATCAACTCAACTCAGTGAACAAAACACAGTGATGAGTAAAAATCAACTCATTTTGCCGTACGCATCATTCCGATCATCTTGAGTTTTCGGCTCAAAATTTCTCAATCAACTCAACTCACTGAACAAAAAACAGCGATGAGTGAAAATCAACTCATTTTGCAACTCCGATCAAAAAAATGAGCATGTGTTCACGAGGATCATTTGGATCAATTTGAGTTGATCGTGTATGAGTGTGATTAGCGACAAGATGACACGAAGTGAGCATTACGAATGGCATGTACCGTTACAATTTCTATGCGAGCTTCTTGAAATTTGTTGTGGCTTTTTTTTTTTGTCTTCCTCCTTTTAAGTCATTTCATTTTTGTAATTCATAATTAGTTGCATTTTGTTATTTGATTGATATGGAGGGTATCATTGAAAAAATACGCGCAAATGAATATCAATTGGCTGCCCGGCATAAGGGTAAAAGCCATATTTGGAACATATTGACAGAAATTGTTAAGGAGGATGGCGTTGTTCTGGATGGTTTTTTATATTGCCGATCTTGTCATGATCTTGTGAAGTACTCACCGAAACAGGCTTCAAATTTAAGCCGACACAAATGCTGCAAATTGCTTAAAGAGTCAAAATTGTTGACTACAGCGAAACCAGAAGACAAAAAAGATGCTATTGACGCATGTGTGGAATGGGTGACACACGACTGCCGACCCTTTTCAGCAATTAATGGCAATGGATTTAGGAACATGGCAAAGTTTCTAGTCAATATTGGTGGAAGGTATAAGGAAGGAGTTGATCTTGATGACCTGCTGCCTGATGCAACAACGGTGTCTCGAGCTACGCAAAAGTTGGCGGATGGAGAAAAAAACATTATTAAAGATGAGATAGCCGAAGTTGCTAATAGTGGTGGAGCAACTGCCACAGTTGACTTGTGGACGGACAGTTACGTTCATCGCAACTTTCTTGGTGTCACCTTGCACTACCAAAAGATTTTAAATTCGTAGATCTCATCTTAGGTGTTAAGTCAATGGACTTCGAGCGTTCAACTAGCACAAATGTTTTAAACAAGTTGAACACTTTGTTTGCTGAATTCGGCATATATAATTTGGACCAAATGAAGTTCGTTACCGATCGAGGCACAAATATCGTCAAAGCTTTGCAGAGTAATATTAGGTTAAACTGCAGCAGCCACTTGCTTGCCAACGTTTTGGAGAATTCGTTTAAGGAATCTAAGGAAGTTGCTGAATTAGTAGAAATGTGCAAAAAAATTGTCAAATATTTTAAAAAAGCTAATTTACAACATCATCTACAAACATCTCTAAAAAATCAATGCCCAACAAGATGGAATTCGAATTATACAATGTTTAAGTCTATTGTGGACAATTGGTTCAACATTAATGAAATTTTAATAGAAAAACAAGAAAGTCAACGATTGTTGCTTATAAACATAACAACTCTAAAACAATTGGTAGACTTATGCAGCGATTTCGAAATAATTTTTAAGAAGCTTCAATTCTGCAGTTCTCCATCCCTTTGTTTTGTGATACCGTCAATTGAAAAAATGAGGCATATTTGCGCGCCACAAGAGGAAGATGTACCGGCACTGGTAAAATTAAAAGAAAAGATTTCTAA
Organism: Drosophila pseudoananassae pseudoananassae; assembly: GCA_018153035.1. Taxonomy (NCBI): domain Eukaryota; kingdom Metazoa; phylum Arthropoda; class Insecta; order Diptera; family Drosophilidae; genus Drosophila; species Drosophila pseudoananassae. The sequence continues at coordinate 2,823,908 of JAECXR010000072.1, forward strand.
TAATGTTAATGAAATTTGGATTCCAAATATTTGTGTGTGGCATAAAGCTGCTTGTTTTTTGTTTCCACCTGCGTTAAAAATGCAGCCTAATGATCAAGACGCAATAAAAAAATTTTGCATTTCCCAAATTAAGTACTTGGACGTTCTATCGACTAGTTCTGCTCAAATTAGCCCAAGCACACCAAACGGCGATCTTTCAGAATTTTCATTTGAAAGCTCAACTTTTTCCACAAGTACCCAAGCAGACAAGGATCAGAATGTTTATTTTTTTTCCCCAACCTAATTAAAAAGTCCACAATGTATAGCTTCAAAACACCTGAAGATGAGCTGGAAAGCTATTGTAAAGAAATGGTTGATATAGGAGATGACTTTGATGTTTTAAAATGGAGGAAGGATAAAGAACAGACATATCCCAGGCTCTCAAAATTCGCACTAAAAGTCCACTCAATGCCGGCAAGTAGTGCTGCTGCAGAGCGCGGATTTTCTTTGGCTGGAAATGTTATAACAGAAAAGAGAAACCGTCTTTGCCCAAAATCTGTCGACAGCATTATATTTTTAAACTCTTATTACAAAGCTTTTGAAAATTGATTTTTTTTTTTTTTTTGATTTTTTCGTTTCTTTAATATAATTTCTTAATTTACTTATTTCTTAATTTAGGATTAATACAAATTTAAGATCAAAATGTATGTACATATAACCAGCATAAATGTATAACCAACGAATATGTTCCTTATTTGTTTTAAAATAAAATTAAATTAAATCAATAAAAAAATCATTTTCATGGTGTTGTATTTCACCTTCTTCTTCGCACATTTCATCTGTGCAAAAATAGTTGCGTTTGATGCGCGCATGAGTAAAATCATACGAGTTGATGTTTCTGAGTTGAGTGCTATTCTTGTTCAAAAAAATGATTGTTGAAGCGAATGAGTAGCGCCCGAAATCATTATGCTGAACACGAGCCGAACAATTTGGAGTGAAACAAAAAATCGCTCGCATCCGAGTGGATTTAAAATCTACAACGAAAATGTGAGCGCATGCAAGTGTGATCGGCTGAACCGAACAGTGTGATTATTCGGCTGTTGAGCGCGTACGAATTTTTTTCATTCACCCGAAGCCGTTCTCTGGTTCGGAGATGTCTCCTTCACAGCGTTGCACAGTTTTGACCAAAATTAAAATACCCTCTGCAAGGGTATAAAAAAAAGCTTCCTAATATTGAAAGACAACAAACCTAATTTTCAACTCCGATTCCGGCCGACGTTTTCTTTGTTAAAATATGTGCATATGTACTTGTATTCAAGTTTACAGAAAGCTACTATAATACGCTATATATATATGTACATACATACATATATAAGAGGTTCTCAAAATAAAATTCATCTAAATAATTTTGTTCATTTCGTTTTTCGTTATTTTATTTTATATTTAATACTTGTAAATACTTGAAAAATGTCCTATCTAAATCCATTAAAATATATTTTTTTAATGCTACTAGAACGGAAATAAGGAAATACCAGCGCATGCGAATTTGAACGGTTTTACATATATAAAAAATGATGATTATGTAACCTCATATTTTGCTTTTGCCTGGATACGCACATTATTGAAGCAACCTGCTTTTATCCCAAATACCTTGACTTTTATTTTATCTTTTTAAGATATTTAAAATAAACTAGGATTTAACTGTTGTGTACAATTTTAAAATGCAAGATGTATAGGTGTCAAAGCAGATTTCAGAATTTTTTCTCTAATTATTTTTTTCAGGAATTTTTTTATTTCTTTTTTCAGGAGAAGTTAAATATACAATTAATAATAATTAAAATAAAATGATTATGTGTTAATCATTTTAAAAACAGAGAGAGTTAATGCGAGAGAGAATGCGCTGCCTGGTACATAAAAATGAGAGTAATGTCACAAGTAAATGTCATTCCATTAAAAAAGTTGTAGGGCTTTACTTAAATAATTTTGTATTGTTTACTGAAAAGCTGTCCAAAGAAATATGTTTACTAACTTAAAAATGTTCATACGGATATTATAAATAAAATTGAACGTAAATTCATCCTTCAAATTGATTCGATACTTGGCATACATACACATACACAATAAGTGGAATCAAATTAAAATTTACACCTTACAAAATTCGTTAAAAAAATATTTTTTCGTTATAAAAATAATCGTGGCGTTTACTCACTTTCCAACAAAGTTTTCCAAAACTGAACTTTTCCCCGCCGATTGACCACCAACAACGGCAATCTGTGGCAAATCCAATTGCATATGGACGCCAAGCGACGTAAACGCATCTTGCAACTTGTTAACAATGTTTATTAAGTTATCCATGATGATAAATGTGTATTCTTTCAAAACCGAAATTGATTTGAGAGCCTAACGTCGCTGGAAATTTCCAATTAGTTCCTGTAGCACTGCGCAACGGAAATGTCGCCGCCTACCCTTTTGGTATGTAGAGGATTCTAGACTGGATTTTGATTTTTTTTTGTATTTTTTTCCAAATACTTTTTCTGTATAGTTGATTATATACTATACATATACTAGTTAGTTTATGCAGTCAGTTTATATAATGCCTCAAATAAGAGTTTATATATAAGCTACTTATTTTTAAATGCGAACCACAAATTAACGTATTATTTTGTGCTGAGTTTTATAAAGAAACTCAAAGAATTTACTCAAGCGGGAATATACATATAAAGTTAAAACTCTAGGTGGCAAAAGCAACCGCACATATGTAAGTATACTAAGGAACAGACCACAAAAAAATTAATACTGCATATTTAGAAACGATTCTTCAAATCGAAATCATTGATTTTTTTCACAAACATTTAAGAACAGGGAGTGGATACGACTGGAATATGTAATTCAGTCTTTCTATGTAAACTGACTGTCTACCAATAGTTTTCTTTTGACTAAACATGGGGAAGGTACACACGCTGTGATAAGACGGCATAAAATAATCGACATAAATAGAAATATAAAATTTATCGAAACTAAAAGCGCCACCTATTTTAAATCAAATAGGGTTGCATTTGAGTCAGCTGATTAGCTGTCAATTTGACAACAGGAAGCGACAATATATTGACAGACGAAATTTAGGTTCTTTTCTTTCAACTGCTCGTTCAAGAAAGTTGTTCCTCTTGTGTATTTCGCGTTTCGTGTCGAAAACTGAAGACTTAAAGTAAGTAAAATTTGCAGTTAGTTAAAAATTTTCCATTCGTTTTTATAATATAAAGTTCCTTTCTTAGTTTACTTTTTTGTGATTTTAATGGATTAAAAAAAACCTTATAATGGCTTGAGTAAAATAAAATATGGATGTAAAAAAAATGGTTCGGTATTTGATGCCAAACCATTAAACGATTTATGTTTATGTTTATATATTTGTCTACTATAATGTAGATTTTATATTTTTCTTATTTTTTTTATTTTTGTTATCAATTTAACTTTAATTTACATATGTACATATGTACGATACACTTTAAAAATTCGTAGTTCTTTTGAAATACTTAAATATAAAACTTTTCCATAGCATGCGTTACGTGGCTGCATATCTGTTGGCGGTTCTTGGAGGAAAGGATAGTCCTGCCATTGCTGACCTCGAGAAAATCCTCAGTTCTGTTGGTGTTGAAGTCGATTCAGATCGTTTGTCCAAAGTCATTAAAGAACTTGGCGGTAAAAGTATTGAAGATTTGGTAAAGGAAGGTCGTGAAAAGCTTTCTACCATGCCCGTTGGAAGTGCTGGAGTTGCCACACCGGCACCTGGTGCTCCAGTTCCTGTAGGTTCTTCTGACAAAAAGGAATCAAAAAAAGAGGAAAAGAAGGAGGAATCGGAATCTGAGGACGACGACATGGGTTTCGCTCTTTTCGAATAAGCAAAACTTGTTTAAATTTTGTACATTATGTAAAAAAGTTCTGCTTCGTTGAAATTATTCCAAGATTTTTATTAAAGGTGTGTATAATTAAATTTTGATATCAGCGGAAAATTTTGTGATGAACCAACTTTACCATCTTTCGACTGAAAAAAGTGATGCTTAAAAGTTTTTACTGAGTTTGAGCAACTTTTTTACTTTATATTTTTACTTTTGAAACCTCAAAATACATTATTTTCTTGTTCTCATTTCAGAGCACACTCAATAAAAACGCTCCAATTAAAATTGTATCTCTAGATATAACATATCCTTGGAATATAAATGTGCAGAGGTTTACTTTATGTACGAGATAATCTAACAATAAAACAAAGCTATCCTATTGATATTTCTATACACTGGCATGGGTAATATATGTTCAGATTTTTAGAACTCACTGTTTGATTTGTTAATTTTATGCATGCATGTACACTTGTACTTATATCAGCGTTGCGCAAAACTCATTTACATGTGGAAATTCGGAAATTTCTCAGCCCGCACACAACAGTGAAAACGACTATAACGGGAGTTGTGTGCTTATGGGAGAATTTGAAAACAAATGCAAGTCAAACATGTGAATGCATTTGAGCGGGCAGCACTGACATATATGAGGTTGTATAATTTTGGTAAAAAGTGAGTAATGAGGTGAAGGAGATAGCTTCGACCCTATAAAGCGGTGTTCCACAGCTTCTTAGCCGCCTAAGGAAGGAAAATTATAAAATGCACATTCACATATCAAAATACATCTTTTAAATTATTTTTATACCCTTGCAGAGGGTATTATAATTTTGTCCAAAAGTGTGCAATGCAGTGAAGGAGACATCTCCGACCCTATAAAGTATATATATTCTTGATCAGGATCACCTCCTGAGTTGATATGAGCATGTCCGTCTGTCTGTCCGTTTCTACGCGAACTAGTCTCTGTTTTTAAGCTATCGTCTTGAAACTTTGCATACACCCTTCTTTCCTTTGCACGCAGTATATAAGTCGGAACGGCCGGGATCGGCCGACTATATCTTATAGCTGCCATATAACTGATTGATCGGAAATGCTATAACTTTGGTGTTTTTAAAGCTATTTTTGGAAAATAATACAACATATATCCTATAGCTGACATATAACTGAACAATCGAAAATTACCCAACTTTCGTTTTTTTGAAGATGGAACTAAGTACAGATTCTATTTTTGGTTAGTCAATACAACCTACCAAATTGCATAACGATCGGCCGACTATATCTTATAGCTGCCATATAACTGAACGATCGGAAATGGTATTTGGTAAAAATACCAACTTTGGTATTTTTGATGATGGTATCTTGGTACTTTTTTTTTAGATTTTGTGATAAATTGGTTATATATCCGATATATATCCTGTTTTAACTGCAAGGGTATATCATCGCCCGAAGTTAGCTTTCCTTTCTTGTTATACCCTTGCAGAGGGTATTATAATTTTGTCCAAAAGTGTGCAACGCAGTGAAGGAGACATCTCCGACCCTATAAAGTATATATATTCTTGATCAGGATCACCTCCTGAGTTGATATGAGCATGTCCGTCTGTCCGTCTGTCTGTCTGTCTGTCTGTCTGTTTCTACGCAAACTAGTCTCTCAGTTTTAAAGCTATCGTCTTGAAACTTTGCACACACCCTTCTTTCCTTTGCACGCAGTATATAAGTCGGAACGGCCGGGATCGGCCGACTATATCCTATAGCTGCCATATAACTGATTGATCGGAAATGGTATAACTTTGGTGTTTTTAGAGTTACAGAGTTCAGATTTTGTACGAATGCTACTTTTGGCAAAATAATACGACCTACCAAATTTCAAAAGGATCGGCCGACTATATCATATAGCTGCCATATATCTGATTGATCGGAAATGTTATAACTTCGGTGTTTTTAAAGCTAGAGAATTCGGATTTGGTACGAATGCTATTTTTGGCAAAATAATACAACATGCCAAATTTCATAAGGATCAGCCGACTATATCCTATAGCTGCCATATAACTGAACAATCGGAAATTACCCAACTTTGGTGTTTTTGAAGATAAAAAGCTGGAACTAAGTACATATTCTATTCTTGGTCAGTTAATACAACCTACCAAATTGCATAACGATCGGCCGACTATATCTTATAGCTGCCATATAACTGAACGATCGGAAATGGTATTTGGTAAAAATACCAACTTTGGTATTTTTGAAGATGGAAGCTTGGTACTTTGTTTTAGATTTTTTTGGTTATATAAATTGGTTATATTATGATATTCTCATAAGGATCGGCCAATTTAATCCGATGTTTGCGATATATATCCGGTTTTAACTGCAAGGGTATATCAACATCGGCTCCGCCCGAAGTTAGCTTTCCTTTCTTGTTTTTGTTTTGATATGCTATCTTTAATCGCTTCACTAGCTATCTATTTATGTTCTCAACCGCACCATTTGCCTGCAGCCAGTAAGGCGGAGTTATGCTCTATACCACTAACTATACAATATTCTTTAAACTCAATACTGATGTCCATTGTCGGCTGGCAAGTATTTAGGAAAATCAAGTCTGCACAAAATTTCTTTCATTAAATCAATAATGGTCGTTGAAGGTATAGAACGCAAGAATTTAAACTAGGAATTCAAAGAAATCGGAAGTCACGCATATCCCGTTGGAAAAAACCCGTTGGAAACAGTGTTCTACTCATTGGTGCTGGATTGTTTGCTTGCGAGACTAAAAGGAAATCTGTGCAGGACATAACAAACTTTTCAGCTGCACGATCGAGACTAAAAGGAAATCTGTGCAGGACATAACAAACTTTTCAGCTGCACGATCTATGCCAGATTTGCCTGGGTGGCCTTCATGGGCTAGCTCTAGCTCCTTTCCCCGCAGAGAAGTCGGAATGATCAAACGGTTTCCTCAAAGTAAGATGTGTCCTATTTTGGAAAGCTCGAATCGGAACGGGTAGAGGTTATTTGATGCGGCGGAAGTCCATGAATCATCTTGCAAGCAAGTAATGGCAACCACAACTTCTTCGTCAAGGATGCTTTTTTCTGCTATCTCCTATATGCTCATTGACACAGGGATTGAGCTCTCCAGTATACGAAAAATGCTATAATCGGCTGTTGAATCCAAATCCTTTGTCGATGAAATGTTACACAGACGAGACAAGGTGTTTGTGACGTTTTCCTTCCCTGCTTTATAAATTACTTTTAATTTATAAGGGTTTAACCGCAGCAGCCATCTTTCGATGCGAGCTGCTGGCTTTGGGGCCCCAGACGAATTTAACATCCTTTCCCAACAATTTCCTCAGCGGTTCTGTACGATCGACTAAATCCGGAATAAACTTCCAGACATAAGATGCTTCTCGTCTCTTCCTTATTTCTTGGATCCCGAAATTAAGGGGGGACATCTGAGTAACAGGCCAAAAAAAAGGGGATTTTCTGGAATTTTTTTTGGCCAAATCAAAACAGCTAATCGAAAATTTGTAAATGAGGTTTTATTATATTATATTTAAAGCACACAATAAAATTTTTTTTTTAATAATTCGAAAACAAAATGGCGGCCCTGCAGCCCTTCTTCGTAGGCCCTATTTTTTTAAAGGGGGTCCATGGCCGAACACCTAAAGTCCTTAATTTTTGATCTAGAACAAAAAATCAAGTTTGGTTAGTTTCTGTATCTCAAGGGCTATCGACACACGTAGGATTTTTTCGATATATTGATTTTTTGCAAAATAGTGAGTGATTGAAAAAAATTTTCAATTTTCACAAACAAAAAACGTCACAAAATTGTTGATAAAAAAAGTAAGCAATATAAAAAAAATCCTACGTGTGTCGATAGACATAGGTATTCTGAGTAAACTGCCAACATCGATAGGTTAAGAGTTGTTCGAGTTATGTGTTCGGCCAACTCAAAAAAAGCGGTTTCGAGAAAAACGCGTTTAAAGTTTTAAGAACAGTGGGATTTACCTGTGTGGAATGGAAAATATCGACACTTACACTTTTGCCGGACTCTATCTTTTGATATGTTACTTTTAAGACCCTAAAGAATTTATTAAGCGAAAAAAAATTTTTTAGATTTTTTCAAAACTCTACTCGGATGTCCCCCCTTAATAATTATTTTTAGTTAAGTGTTTAAAAATGTGTGTTGCTTTTAATAACACAATACCAGAAGCAGAACTAAAAATATTGTTCCGCTCTTGAGTTAGTAATTTTTGGGAAGAGAAGGGTCCAAACCAATGTGTTGTGAGACATGCTGGACAAATATTGATCTACAATTGCTACAAAAGTAGAGGACAAACGTCTCTTGTTCTTCTACAAGTTTCTAGTCTTTTTGGTCATAAGACGATTTGTATTGCAGACAAAGCTTAACATTTTATACGTAGATAAGTAACATTAGATTACCAAGAAGGGAAGAGTAACGGGAATGTATATTTTGTGTACTATTTTACAAATATTCCTGGGATTATGTATACAAGCAACGTGCCAACGAAGAGTCGATCATGCGCACGCGTTCTAATAGCTCGTACTCGAGCAAAGCCTCCTTTAGCAGACTTTCGCTCGACAATAAGCCAGGTGGATGCCAGGCTCTTTCAGATGATGCGGCCGAATGATCTGACCATCTTTGAAGTTCCTCAAGCCGACAGTTGGAATCTCAGTTGGTAAGAATGGTCAGATGGTAACTCTGAAAAAAATGGACAAGGTCGGTCACCTTACCATCCATTCGAAAATTCGTTGAGGGTAACCTTAAGAAAGTGGGCGTGATGCAGTTGCTTCTAGTTGACTACGTGGTGGCCACCGACGACTGTTGTTTCGAGACCCATTATCCCAAATTGCGGCAACTGCCTGAAGGATATGCTCTTTGGCATGCCAACGAGAAAGTAGCAAGTGATTTGCAATCGCGTTTGTTTCTGTTGGGTGAGAAACTGACGACATCTGATATTCTGGGAGCTCGATGCCCAAACTGTCAACGACGAAGCAATGGGAGTAGTGAAACATATATTCAAAACCTCGGCAGATACATACCTCACCCTGAAGAAGCTAAACCACTCAGCCAGCAACGCAGCGAAATTCCCACATTTGGACGAGGAACTAAAAATTATACCCGTGCAATGGTCGTCGGCTAATTGTGGCAATTTTCTGACTTTTAGAGTATAGGCTAAAAAAATTGCACTTATATACCATAGTTTATACATGGTATATAAATTCGTTTAAAAAATTATTACCATTTACTCCTTTGATAATTATTTGAAACTTTTAGGAGCTTTATTCTGAAGTTTATAAGCAACCTTATCCATTTAAATTTTAAAGTTTATTTTTTTTGTAAAGTAGTATATAATATATTTTCATGATCAGAATCAAATCTTGAGTCCATATTGTAACGATTGCTACCAATGTAATCATTTATAGGGAAGGCCTTGTGACACAGCTGGGAGCTAGCGCACGCTATTATATCCGGCTTCGGCTCGTCGGCAAGGCGGGTGTAATTTGCCGGTTTCCAACGATGTCCTCAAAAGGTATAGATCTTTTTTTAAATTGCGTGCTCGCGACAAGATATACTCCGGTAATGAGCCCCGAAACCCCTATGGCTAGTGAACTGCTTCCCTTCCTCCGCTAACTCGGAGTCACTTAGGTGTTTAGGGGCGACTCTCAATTGCCCACCCTACCTTTGGTCACTCATTCCCGCTTCCTGCGAGTGACCCTTTTTCTCCGGTTCCTCCTACATCGCTAATCTGTCGCTGCGGCTTGATTAAACCAAACTAAAATTAAACATTTTACCCAACTAACCTCGAACGCATAACTAGAATTTTGAGTGACACAAATAAAAATTGGGACTTATACCTATTGGCGGAATTATTCTAGAAAATTAATCTTATACTAATGAAACATTTTTGCTTTTAGAGCGGCAAGAATTACAAACTAAGAAAAATTTTATGAACGGGAAAAAAACTAAATTTTGGTCTTATTTTTTGAATGGAATGATTATATTGTTTTGCTCTCGGGGTCGTAATGGGACCTCATCAAATGTAAAAGGGTATAAAAATAGGTATACTCACAACAAGTCTTACTGCTCCTCATCAGCATCCCTCGTCGAAAGAGCATTCGTCGGTTTAGCATGAATATGAAAATATTCACAACATAGAATATTTTCCTTTGTAAACCAAATTTTACATATATGTAATCAGTATAAACCAGTGGTGGGCAAAACTAACACATGTTTAAAATTTGAGTGTGTGCGTAGCAGAGAAAAACAATGAGAGCAGAGAATTCACTGAGCGAAAAAAACGTATTTTTTTATTTCAATTTTCGTTAATTCAAAAGTTGGAATGGGCACTAAAATTGAGTATTTTATTTTAAAAAAAGCTTTGCTAGCAACATTTCTTAAGCAAATGAAAAACTACGCTTCCCTAAATATATTCTCCATGAAGAAAACTTTTTCCAACCCAATTTCTGAAAAAATTTTTCTCAGTGGAAAAATTTTGATTTTTAGTTTGGGCTGTCAAATGAATAAAAATGAGAGCAAATGAGAGAGCTTCTAAAAAAAATTGAGAATGCTCACACTGTCAGTGTGCCGGCAGCGCTGCGGCAGAATTTCCTACCCTATACTCGCGTGCTATGTAAAATGAGAGTTTGCCCACCACTGGTATAAACTGTTTAAAATTTAACTACAAAAAATTCAGTATTGACAATTTTTTGTTTTTCCGGTTTTTGAAAACTTAAAATTATTAATATTTTTTTCCTAATTTTAATTTAATCTTTTCCTAATTTAAAATTTTTCTCCGTGTTGCTGTAAAATTTTGATTTCGGGTTCTGAGAATATACTCCACTCTACTTAGCTTAATTTGATTTATTCACCAAACATCACTCTAGAAAAAAAAACTAAAATAGTTTTCACCGAAACGCCTCCAATGTGTCTGATGGTGTTTCCGATTTGGGCAGCTTCCTAGTAACAGACCCCATAAAAAACTGACCTCTAATTATTGTTTCCATTCCCACACTCACCCAGGGTTTTCGAAGCTCACACTGGGACTTGAATCTTAAATCCACAAAACAAAATTACTTGCACAGATTTTTTTCTTTTCCTTCCACCAATCGACGTAAACTTCTGAACTTATGTAAGGCTGGTTAGAGAATGCTTTCCCCCAATCTCTCTAGCCCGATCGACGCGGAATTTAAGGCGGGCAGCCTCCTGGAGTCCACAAATGGCGACGTAAAGTATTTCTACCCCATAAAGTATGTACGTCCTTGATTACCATCTGTATTAGAGGTCTGCAGGAATACATTCTTATTGCCTCAGCTGTAGAATACATTTGAATGTATGTGGAGCCAAGCAGCTCCACGTCAAGGTGTGGCCAACATCGTTTGAACATCTGCTTCGTATAGATGCGGGTCAACCTAGTGCGGTACAGGACGGTCTTTCACATCGACCCGATAAGGTCTCTCATATAATGAAAGGGTGGAAGTTTTAGTGGTGCCGAGGGTGGAATAAGCGTAGATAATTTTATTTATAGAGTTCAGGCTTAAACTTGCCAGACACTTGGCGGAAATTTCGAGATTCTCTGTGGAAATGCAAGTGCGCTGTTTAAAGGGAAAGCCTATGATTTCTTCTGGGGGTACCATAAATCTGTTCGGACCGTGAGATGGAATGATTTATGTAGTGGTCTTCGCCGGATACGAGAACTGATGTAGACATCCGAGAAATGATCAGGGATCGTAAACAAAAAGAAAGGGAAACTTTAGATTTTTTTTTATGATGCGGTGGTCCAACTGACAGATAGTTTAGAGGATCAAACGGAGGAGAGGGAGTTAATAGAAATCCTTCATCGAAATTTAAGTCCCGACATCTTAAATATCTTTATTAGTTCAATATCACGGCTTCGGGAAATTTTTAGAAAGCGGGAGTGTTTCCTTGAAGAGCTTAAGAGAAAGCAGGTCTACAAAAAGGGACCGGGATTCAAGACCCACGTGTCTGAGCTCCTTGAAGATTCTCATGACCCAACCGAGTCAAAATTCTTCGATGAGCTGGAAGGAACTGTGGAACTGTTATGGTTGTGGTGCTCGAAATACCTACAAACTATCTTGCCAAAGGTGTTTACACCTTTTTTTTTACACAAAAAAACAAACAGCAGAACACCCAAGTTGTTCATTAGCGGACTGTTCTGAAGGCACAAGGAACGAACACGGAGAAGTATAGATATCAAGGAGAGTATTCCCGAGAAGGATATCCTTGAACCAACTTAGGCCACCTCAGCAGGATGGCACTATAGAGTTCCTACTTTAATAAATTTATTATCAGTGGTACGAGAAAAAATATATAAAATATTAAAAATTGTAGGATTACAGCTAAGTCTAGTAATTCAAACAGGCTAAGAAGATTTTGGAGAGTCACCAAAGATCTGTGTGCGATCCGAAAAAGTTGTGTAGATACATAGTCGGCCGTAAGCAGCAGTAAAAGTCCTTGGCAAGGAAGTGAAAGGGCTGATGGATACAGAAGCAGCTATGAGCTGTATAGGCGGACGATTTGCAGAAGAAATTTTAGGAAGCGGAGTGCCCGTTCGTAAAGTGTTTAGTAATATCTCGACGGCAGATGGCAGTAAGCAAAACATTGTCGGGCGAATAAAGACAGGAGTTGAGTAAAAAGGGCTTAAAGAGCTTTTAGAATTATATATAGTCCCTTCGTTAGCACAGGATCACTATTTAGGCATTGACTTTTGGAAACTTTTTGACCTATTACCTCTAGATATCGGAGCTGAGCACCCACAAGATTTCTGATGAGCAGAGAAGAAGGGAGTAGAAAAGTTTCCATCGTTTGAAGTATGGGGGTTAGGTAAAGTAAGCCTTCTGTCACATCAGATTTATGTTGGAGATGCGAAACCAATTAAGCAGAGGCATTTTCCTGTCTCTCCAGCTGTAAAAAAATTACTCTAGGCAGAAGTAGATAGATTGCTACAGCAATCACCAGTCGGTCATCACCAGTAGTCCTAGCCCAGTAGTACTCAAAAGCCCGGAAATGCTAGGCTTTGTCTAGATAGTCGTAAAGTGAACGCGGTGTCTGTCAAGGACGCATACCCGTTGTCACAAATTGACGGTATCCTTAGTCGATTTCCCAAAGCTAATTTCATTAGTAGTCTAGACCTCAAGGACGCATTTTGGCAGATACCATTAGATCAAGCGTCTAGGGATAAAACGGCTTTCACGATCCCTGGTCGTCCACTTTACCAGTTCAAGGTGATGCCGTTTGGACTCTTCAATGCGGGCCACACTATATCACGATTAATGGATAAGGTTATCCCAGCAGCCTTACGATTTGAGGTCTTCATCTATCTTGATGATCTCCTTCTAGCAGTGGGGGGCAAAACGTACACATGTTTAAAATTTGAGTGTATGCGTAGCAGAACAAAACAATGAGAGCAGAGCATCCACTGAGAAAAAAAACATAGTTTTTATGTCATTTTTCGTTAATTCTAAAGTTTGAATGGGTACTAAAATAGTGTAATTTATTTTAAAAAAAGCTTTGCTAGCAAAAGTTCTTAAAAAAATGGAAAACTACGCATCTCTATATTTATTTTCTATGGCGAAAACTTTTTTCAACCCAATTTGTGAGAAAATTTTTCTCAGTGGAAATGACGGTATCCTTAAGTTTGATTTTTAAGTTTGGGCTGTCACATGATTCAAAAGGGAGAGCTTATAAAAAATTTGCGAGTGCTCACACTGTCAGTGTGCCAGCAGCGCTGCGGCAGAATTTCCTACCCTATACTCGCGTGCTATGTAAAGTGAGTATTTGCCCACAACTGCCTTATAGAACTAACCATACAGCATATAGACAACCCATTTCATATAACGAAAATGGACGCAAGCCTGAAAAGTAAGAAAAATCAAAATTTTGTGCGCTGGCTTCGAAACGAAATCGCACGCACACATACACCCGTATATGTGAATGTGTGACACGCATACATACAAAGATCAACCGAAGCGCAGGCCAACCTTCTTCATCGCGCTTCGTTCAGAAACTGAGAAACAGAAGTCATTTAATGAGAGAATGAGCGTAGGATGAACGAACGATGAGCGTAAGAGAGCGTAAGAAATCCTCTCTGGAGCCTGCTGGGGCCTGTCGCAAGAAATTTTTGCGTCCATTTTCGTTATATGAAATGGGTTGTCTATATGCTGTATGGTTAGTGGTTGAACCCTTAGATGGTCCATAGGGGTTAAATTATTATGTATATAGTAAAAAGAGTTGAAGTTTTTTATAATTTAGTTTTTAATAGTTTTGAATGGGAAACTAATCGTTGTTTCTTTTTTTGTATAGATATTTTTTTGTTTAGATTCTTAATTTTAAAATATATGCGAATCTTAAAGTAAAATTTTTTTATATCTTAAAATATTTTTATACCCTTGCAGAGGGTATTATAATTTTGTCCAAAAGTGTGCAACGCAGTGAAGGAGACATTCTTGATCAAGATCACCTCCTAAGTTGATATAAACATGTCCGTATGTCTGTCTGTCTGTCCGTCTGTCTGTCCGTTTCTACGCGAACTAGTCTCTCAGTTTTAAAGCTATCGTCTTGAAACTTTGCACACACTCCGCTTTTCTTTGCACGCAGTATATAAGTGGGAACGGCCGGGATCGGCCGACTATATCCTATAGCTGCCATATAACTTTGTTTTAGATTTTTTATTGTAATAAATGGGTTATATTACGATATTCTCATAAGGATCGGCCAACTTTATCCGATGTTTGCGATATATATCCTGTTTTAACTGCAAGGGTATTTTCGGGTCAGGCAGCAGCCATACTTTTAATGTTTATGTTTAAATAATGTTTATGTAATATTTAGTGCAATGCTTAGTGTAATGTTTATTTATTAGGCTTAAGTTTCTACAAAAGCTTAGTTGATCCTCTCCATTATCGAGAGCTTTAGCTTCGCAGTGACCAGTCGGGCCGCCCTCTCTGTACTTTACTTGAGTCCCTGCATGCACCATAAGCTGGTCTATTTGCGGATCATCCGGCTTCATCTGCATGCAGGAATAAACATTTGTAACGTTCAAAATTAATTAAAAATTAAATTCTGCGTTTTATTTACAGCATTGAAACCCTCAATGACCAAACAGGTATATCAACTTCGGCTCCGCCCGAAGTTAGCTTTCCCTTCTTGTTATATATAATTAAGTTTGCAGCCAAGGCTTTCCTCCCACAATGTCCTCTTCATTAAACATTTTGATGCATTAATCAATTTTACTCCATGCACGTGCTTCCGACAGAAATTGCAGAACGACATCTTACACAAGGGTTAATAACACAGCCACACAAAAAAAAAAAAGTGTCCGGGTTGGGAGATCAGAGTACCCTATCCCCATGTATTTTGGACCGCTGAACACGAATCTGAAGTCCGTTTTGGTCCTGCACGTGTACGTTTCTTCCTAACCTCAAAAAAAGTTTTACATTTTTGGAGGTATGGGACTTTATTTTTAATTTATTGGATTTTCATGAAACTGGGTACCCAGGGGTTTTTGGGGTCGCTGATTACGAATTTGAAGTCAGATTTTCAAAATTCAATATGGCGGACGAATTTTCAAAAAATTCGTGGATTTTCATTTTTGAAAATTCGTCCGCCATATTGAATCCGCCATATTGAATTTGGGAAATCTGACTTTAGATTCGTAATCAGCGACCCCAAAAACCCCTAAGTACCTAGTTTCATGAAAATCCAAAAATTGTTCAAAAATTCGTCCGCCATATTGGATCCGCCATATTGAATTTTGAAAATCTGACTTCAAATTCGTAATCAGCGACCCCAAAAACCCCTGGGTACCCAGTTTCATGAAAATCCAATAAATTAAAAATAAAGTCCCATACCTCCAAAAATGTAAAACTTTTTTTGAGGTTAGGAAGAAACGTACACGTGCAGGACCAAAACGGACTTCAGATTCGTGTTCAGCGGTCCAAAATACATGGGGATAGGGTACTCTGATCTCCCAACCCGGACACTTTTTTTTTTTGTGTGGCTGTGTAATCAAACAAAAATCGTCTGCACGTTGTATAATTGTCCCATGGTCAAATGAGTCAAAATGAGAGCAAATGAGATCAAAAATTGGAAGTCTGGAAATGTACCGTTTCATTTTCTTTTTAACTTGCTTTAATAACTGGCACTTTTTTTGTTTTACTTGATTAGGACATTTTAGATTTAGTGTAATTTCAGCAGCCAATAATTGGATTGAATCATAAACGTTTTTTTTAATGAATTTGTGAATTTTAAAAATACATAGTTTATTCATTTTGTGCAATTATGGGTCGTGGACCGTTACTAAAGATCCAAATACAAAACTATATTGAATGTAACCTTTCTGTAGCTAATACACCGAAAAAAATTGGAAGCAGCAGAAAAGTCGTATACAATTTTATCAAGAACAAACAAAACTATGGAAAAAATATAAAAGGCAGATAAGCGTGCGATTCTGCGGGATGTCTCAAATTCTATTGACTCTGTGAGCAAGATAAGGGCAAAAGCAGGTGTTGACGCGAGCAAAACTTCTGTTTGGCTAGTTATTTCGAAAGCTAAACATCTTAAGCGTTTGAAACTTAAAAAAAAACACCGCTTAACACCAAAGGAAAGGAAGCACGGTTGGCCTTTTGCCGCGTCAATATGTCATGGTGTAACGAGTGAAAGCGCGTAGTTTTTTCTGATGAAAAAAGTTGGAGGGGCCAGATGGCTAAATTATTATTTTCATGATCTGAGGAGAGACGCATAAATTTGAGCGTTTTATTAGTTGAGTGGGCGGAGTTATGGTTTGAGGAGCCATATCTTACTACGGGACTTGTGAACTCCAATTCTTATCCTCAAACATGAACGCAAAAGCGTATCTAAGCATCCTTGAAAAATCTTTTCCACCATTGGACAATTTTTTCAAACATTTGCCTTGGCCATTCCAGCGCGACAATGTCCTTACGTACTGTGTTGTAAAATCTTTTTTTAAAGATACAAGTGTTGAAACTCTGAACTGGCCACCATAATTGCCGGATCTGAATATAATTGAAAATATTAGGGGATGGCTGGCCAGAAAGGTTTACGAGTCTGGCAAACAATTTTTAACAAAAGAAGAACTAATTGTCGCCATTCAGAGGGCCTGTACACTGTACACGCTACAATATCCCTAGAATAAATTAAAAGTCTATATGATTCGCTGCCAACAGGATCTATGAGGTTATATTGAATAAGGGGGGCTCAACCCATTATAAAATTTACAAATATATATACATATATTAATACTCACTAGTGATTAATACTAGTAGTATAGTACTATACTATACTATAGTAGTATAATACTAGTCACTAGTATTAATACTCACATTAAATATACTTTATTATTGGTGATTATTGGTAATTTGGAAAAGGAATGCCTGTATTGTCATGCACTTAAATTTAAAAATGAGCCAGTTGGGATGTGTTTCTCTTAAAAAAAAGGACTACCCGATTTCGAAACACCACCTGAACTACTGCGCGGTATACTTCTCGGTACAGATCCAGATTCTAACCTGTTCCTGAAGTCAATTCGTACATTTAATTCATGCTCCCAAATAACATCGTTTGGAGAAACAGAAATACAGTGATGGAAAAAATAATAGAAACGAATTTTCCCTTTGGGTTCAAATACGTATTTTTAATAGGAAACGTCGTAATGAGTGAAAATTTTTCTTTTTCTTTAATATATATACATCTATCTTACATAGATGTAAACAGAAATCCATTTAGCTTTATTTATTTAGCTAAAAAATTAAACTAAAGTTGAATTTTATGTTTTTGACCTGGAAATAAAAATAGAAAAGAAATGACTAATCCTTCTCTAAATTTACTAGTTGAGCAAAATTTACAATAAAAAGTATTCAGCTTTAATATTTTGTGCCGTTACCATAGTTTTTCAAAACTGCAGCACACCTACGAGGCATAGACTCTACCAGATTGGAGCATATTGCTTGCTAAATGGAGTACCACTCTTTTTGGACTTTCTCCCACATTTGCTCCTTATTTCTTGGTTGAAACCTATTAAAACGTTTTTTTTAGGATGCCCCACAAATGCTCAATAGGGTTTAAATCGGGTGACTGAGCTGACCAATCCATAACGTCGACTTTATTGTCCTGGAACCATTTTTTCGCAAGCTTGGATGTGGGTTTGGGATCGTTATCCTGCATAAATTCCCACTTCCAAGGCATTTCCTCTTCGGCATATGGTAACATAACGTCCTTCATTATGTTTACATAGTCTGTAGAACACCTATTTCCTTGTACCCGATAAAGTGGACCAACACCTGAAGCAGAGAAACATAACCATAGAATTATATTGCCGCCTCCTTGTTTGATTGTCTTTTTGGTGTATTTGGGATCTAATGCTTTGAGGTTTGGGCGTTTTCCAGTTCTGGCGGGTCCCTTGGTTTTTGGCAAAGCAGAGTCGCCTTTCGATATGCCTCTAGCTCAGAAAAGGAACTCTCCTTGCTGCATGCGCTTTCAAACCACGCTCAATCAGTCTTTTGCAAGTGGTATGACTTGTTAAGGATGCGTTCATATAGTTCTTAAGATCCTTCGAAGGAAGGAAAGGCTCCTTTTTCGACTTCCTAATAAGGGTAGTGTCAAATTTTGTGGAAGTTGCTCCCTTTCTGCAACCATTTTCCTGTTTATCTGTATAGTGGATAGCAGAAAACACTTTTTTTTTGAGCAGTCCAATAGACTATTGGCAATAGTTTGAAAATTTTGTAGCTAACAATATTGCTGCAAACGATCAACATTTCAATTAAACCAGGGGTGCCCAAGCTCAGCATACGGCAGAGCAAACTCGAATACCAATGCAAAAAATCATCAATACATTAAAGCTAGACATTTTTTTTGCAAGTAATGTCGGTATACTGAAAAAAATTATAGTACAATTTTCAATGGAAAAAAGTAATACAAAAATATTTATGAAATAAAAATTAAAAACTGTAATAAAGATATAAATAAAAGAAATTCATAGCTCAGATGTTAACCATTCTTTTTGAGATCTTAACCAAAAGAAATTTTTTGCAGTGAAAAGTTTTCGGTAATACAAAAACAAAGTGCCTTCGTATTAGTACGAAAAACTGAGACACTATAAAATTGTTGTTGCTTAACTCGAAAAAACGAAAAATTGTTTTTGTATTTATCCCTTGCCTATGCTACGAGCCACACACGTATATGAAATTTCATTTCCCATGTAACGAGCAATTCCAACAACAAAGGAGCTCCGAGAGCAATGGGGCTGGGCACCCCTGATATATATACGTTCAAAATTAAAGGCCAACTGTATCACAAAGTAGGCTCATTGCTGCCAATCCCGAACGTATCTCATAAATTTTTTAAATCTACATTTTGGATGGCGAGGACTCCACAAGTGCACTCGCCAATCGTGTGGATGCACGTCGCAACTACCATAATCTCTATTCACCGTTTTCCAGAAGAATCGTCGGGAAGTTGAACGATCTGTTAAGGGGTCCTGAGTAATATTTTTAAAAAATCGAAACAATTTTTTTTCGACTAAAAAATTTTTTAGGGTCTTAAAAATAACATACCGTAAGATAGAGTTCGGCAAAAGTGTCTATGTGTCGAAATTTTCCATTCTGCGGCGATGCCTCAGAGGTATCCCACAGTACTTAAAACTTTAAACGCGTTTTTCTTAAAACCATTTTTTTCGAGACTGCCGGACACTTTACTTAAACGACTCTTAACCGATCGATTGGACAGTATATTCAAAATACCTATGTATATCTATGTATATATATATGTATATTGCTTACTTTTTTTTATTAACAATTTTGTGACGTTTTTTTTCGTGAAAATTGTGATTCTTTTTTTTTAATCACTCACCATTTTGCTAAAATACAATATATCGCAAAAATTCTACGTGTGTCGATAGCTGTTGATGTATAGAAACTAACCAAACTTGATTTTTTTTCTAGATCAAAAATTAGGGACGTTAGCTGTCCGGAATGGACTCCCTTGACAAAAGGGCCTACAAAGAAATGTTGCACAAAAGACATTTTTTTTTCGATCTAATCGAAAAAAAATGCATTTTGTACTTTGAATCGAATATTATAAAACCAATTTACAAATTGCCCATTAGCTTGTTCGTTTGGCCAAACAAAATTCCAGAAAAACATCTTTTTTTCCCCTGTTACTCAGATGTCCCCCCTTAAATGAGCACAATGACTTATTTAAATTATTTAAATCACACATGCACAAGCTACAAAGTGATAATCACGCTATTGTCAGCGTGATTATTATTGATATTGTTATCAATCCTGATAGAACACCACAAGAGTTTGCTGATTTAGAATTTATTCGCATTCTGTCCGGTAAATCTTTAAGTTTAAGTTTTTTTAAGTTTATAAATGTCATTTATTTGAATAGTTATTGGGTATTTGCTTAAGATTAACAATTTTCTTGATGTTCTAATACAGCTGATTGACAACGTCAGATATTGAATATTATTAGGGTAATTTAAAAGTGTAGACTGCTGCCCTTACGCCTTCAGGCATACCAAGGGATTTGCAATTGGTTGGTAGTGTTGGTGGTGATGATGGTGGTGTTGTTTCATCATCGTCGTCACTTCGAGGTGGACCTTTCATTCAAAAATTTAAATTTCAAAAATTTAATTACTTTATATTCTTGTATAGTTTACGGAAAAAGTTTTTGTTAAAAAACCGCGAAATAGTAAATCTTTATACATTACATGTATATATATATATATATACCTCCTTCGTCTGAACCGCCCACATACTGGCATTATTTATCCACTATTCAATCCATTTTTAACCTTATATCCGACTGTGACCAAGTTGTAGCTCTGGGTGCCTTTAATATCCCAGAATTAGAGTGGTCTAATGTCGATAACTCACCATCTTTATCACATATCACGCACCATACCTTTACCGCGGGCATGTTTGACAAATTAACCATGTTAGAAATTTGTTCGGTCGGCTATTACACTTATGTTTTGTATCTGATCCTGTTGGTACCACTCTTCCCAGAGCTTTGTCCCTTTTTTTCCCAGAGGATCCATATCACCCCACTCTTGAGGTTTCAATTGTAACCATTCCTGGTCCTGGTTTTCCCTCTCTGCCTACGTTTGAAAATTCTTCTGAGACCTCTGATCAGGCCATTGCCGATCTATTCGCAAAATTTTTTCAAACATCTTATTCTTTACGTAAAATGACAGATCAGCGCGCTAGGAGAAAGCAGAGACGACGTGGAACATAACGGTTCTCGGGACGGCCGCGCAGCCGTGTTTAGAAAGTGCGGAGGGGTTACCATCAACGGAGGAGCAAGGAGTAGTGGGTTCTACTTAAATTGTAGCGGGCCCTCGAAGTCCGCATAGCAACAGCAGCTGTCCGTGGCCGATAGGGACGAGGGGGCACGGACGGCGACCCGCCAACGGAAAAGTTGCTTGATTTTGAATAGCGGCAGGATTAACGGCAGGAGCAGAATCCAGGAAGATTAACGGGCGCTCCAATCAGTATATAAGGAGGCCCATTGGAGCAGATCGAGACGAGTCGTTTTAGGAAGCTTGTAACGTTGAGCTGGAGGACCACCATTGGAGAGTCCGACATTCAAGTGTTAGAGTTTTCTAAAAAGGACCCGGTAGTTTGAGTTGAAGGACCGCCTCTGGAGAGTCCGACAGCCCAAGGAGAAGAGAATGTAAAGTACGTGATAGGAAAGGATCCGTTGTAGGACAGTTCCTCTAAAAGCCCGGGTATCGGAGTCGAGTGGGGCCATTCCCGACCATGGCAGGTAGCCTTGCTAGGAAGTGAGGAAAGGACGAATCTGGCATGCACCTTACCGACTCCTGAATCGCAACCAACAGGCGTGGTCCTGCAAAGCAAGGATAAGCCAACTCGTGAACTGACGCCCAGTTTGGAACAAATCAGGAACACCCCGGTCACCAGCCAAGCAACTCCCACACCGGACTCACTGGCGCGTATGCATGGTGGGTCTGCTTTCCACTTTCAACTCTGGCTCACTAGCGCTTTTACACTCTACTACAGTGGTCTGCAATCCGTCAACAATGAGTCTAATTTACACAGCAAAAAAAATGTGAATTCGGTCGATCCATCACGGGTGACTCAAACCTGTCTTGTTGGCTCTGCAACAACAGCTCACATATTAAATGTGCTGGTGGAGGACACAATGGACGGATAAGTGATCTTATCAATAAGAAGATTGGCCTAACGTGGTCTTGCATCGCTTTCAAAGAAATCGATTCAGAGATGCGGACTTTTATGAAACCGACTAGAAATGGTTTCTTTGATATACGCAAACAATTCTCGGCCCTTAATGAGCAATTCCTTGCACTTGAAACCCAATTCCTTGGTCTAAAGTTGTTAAGCGAATCTCCCAGACGAAAAATTCCGAACAACAACCTGCTCACTGCTAAATTATTGGGTACCCCTACATCTCATGCGGTACAAGTTTATGAATTTTCAACACCAAACATTGTACCGTCGCCTATTTGTCTACCTACTGATGCTGTTCCAGTACCAAGGGACTTGATAAGCCTTTCTTCAGGGTACTCTAATATTTATCCCTTGCAAGAAGCGATCAGTGTACCGAGTACAAATCTCGAGCCTCTTATCATTTTGGAGCCTCCATCGTTAGACAACCTACCCTCTGCTCCTGCTTTGATGTCTCCAAGGCCTCTGACTGGTGTAGCGCCTCTGTAGCTTGGCCGGAGCACAGTATCATTCATGAATTCCTAGCAAAAGACGCTCAGAATCCTAGCCCTGTAGAAACTCCTTCAAAAACCTGAATAACAAACTATTTTGCTGTTGCTATTAAAACGTTCGAAGTATTGTGGGTAAGCTGAGCCAATTTTTTTTACAAAGAGTGCTTCTTTTGATTTTGATGCTATCGCGCTTACTAAAACTTGACTTAACTCCTCAATCTCTGATTATGAAATTTTGGCAATGAGGTGGTGTCCTCATTGCTGTTAGTAATAAGTACCCTGCTGAACTTGGTCCTGTCCCGAATGAGTGCGGAATTGAGTTCATTGCGCTGAACATTTTAACTGGCTCGTCTCATATTTTCCTGATCTGTTCCTACATTCCTCCCATGGTTGAAGATATTGTATATTTTCACCATCTTGATGCCATTAAGTCTGTTTTTTAATTGGTCAAGGACTGTGATTTAATCCTAATCATGGAAGATTTCAACCTTTCCATCATTTCCTGGATCCCGTCTGAGGAAGACAATTCCCTGCTTTCCAGTTGTCATAACGACTTTATCGATGGCTTAACTGATCTTGCCCTGCTCCAAATTAATCCAATTCATAACACTCACGGCAGATTTCTGGACCTTATATTTTGCAATGTGTCATCTTCTGTGACAGTCATTCGGTCCTCACCGCTATCGCTTCCTGAAAACTTTCACCATCCTACACTATTAGCATCGGTGTTAATTGATGTGCCTCATAATGATGCTGGCTTTCAACCTCGTTTCAAATGCCTCAGAATGACTGTTCAAGCATTGAACACAGTTTTATATACAAATTCCAAATATATGGTTTCAATTAATTAAAGCAGCTACGGATTTCATTTAATGAAATAAATCATAGTGCGTTGAACAAATTTGTTCCTAAAGTCCCATCATCCTTTCTCGTCTTAAGAACAGGAAATCTAGAGCTTACAAAAAGTTTCTTAAGTCAGGATCGTTGTGCCATCCGTTAAACATTCTGTATATTCGCAACCAGTTTATTATTCAACAATCAACTTTATAAGCGTTATATTATGAGTTGTAAGGTAAACTTTCGTAATGATCCGAGCACCTTCTATTCTTTCGTCAATATAAGACGAAAATCAAATCTTTTTCCTCCTTCCCTATCATATAAAAATATTTTTACATTCTTCTGAGCTAGGTATTGCTAATCTCTTTTCGTCATTTTTTCAAACCACTTATTTGTCCGATTCATATAACCTCAATTCTTCTTAACCCTATAAATTACCACATATAAACAACATTTATTTGTGAAAATTTCGAATTCTGGATGTGTTCGAAGCTCTCTCAACAATAGATATCTCATTCTCTGCTGGTCCTGACAATGTTCCTAGCTATTTTCTAAGGAATTTTTTTGATATCCATTGCTATCCTCTTACTATCTTGTTCAATCCTTGGAGCTTGTATGTCTTCCCAAGAGATGGAATGAATTATTTATTATTCCACTTCATAGGAAAGGCTCAAAAGCACTTATTGAAACCTACTGCTAAGCTATCTGCGATTCCCAAACTGCTAGAGAAACTCGTTCCGTTCAAGCTGCATTTTTGTAAAAGCATTATTTCCACTTCACAGCATAGTTTTTTTAAGCATCGCTCTACCCGACTAACATTCTTGTCAAACGTTTGTCTAAAGAATTGTATGATCCTTTCTCAACTAAAACGCTATATGTATCGTTGGTTCGTCCTATCTTGAAATACTGTTTGAGCGTTTGGAGTCCGCAAGACTTTGTTCATCAAAGGAGGATTGAATCTGTCCAAAAGCAGTTTCTGTTATTTGCGTTAAAAAGTTTAAACTGGGATACTGTCACTTGCCTTCCGTCGTATCATTGCCGCTTAAAACTAAAAAACCTACCTAATAAAACCTTTAAAAGAGCGCCGTACTTGTGCTGGAGTTATGCTACTTCATTTGTTTATATTTGGACAGTTGGACTCACAATTACTTCTTGAAAAATTAATGTTCTCTGTTTCTAATAGAGTAAATAGATGCTTCCGACCCCTTTGGTTACCAATTTGTAGGTCTAATTTCGCTGAACACCATTCATTTCGCGTTATTTGTACAAACTCATTGCCCCATTTATTATCCTCTGAGCTATCCCAAAATGTAATCATGGATTGTATCATGGTTAAATCCAAAATTATGGAATCTCTTTTAGCTTAATTTATCCTTACAATTAGTTAAAATCATGATACAATTATACAAGGTAGTCCATTCGTTGAATTATAGTCCCTTTTTTAAATTTAAACATAGTAAGCGTTGAATAGTGTGAGTGAAACGGCTATACAGTACTTTGATTTACCCGCACACGGGGCATGGGGCTAAACATTTTTCTTAGTTATGAAAAGAGTTGTAGTGTTTATAATTTTATTTTAATTAGTTTTGAATTTAACATAATTCTTTGTTTTTGTTTTTTAACAGTCATTCTCTTATTTAAGTTCCTAATTCTAAAGTATATACACTGACGAGGAAAACTGTAACACGAGTGTAATGTTTCAACTTCAAGGGTCTGTAACTTTGTTTCTAATGCACGCAATTTAAAGATCTTAGTCTTGTTTTGTAGGTTATATAATTTACTACTATTATGTAAAACTAGAAGCCATTTGATATCAGTTAAAGAAAACTACACGCCAAACTGTAAAAAAAGTCAAATGTTACAGTTTTGCACTCTGGTTAATTTTTTAACAAATATTTTTTTGTACGTTTTTTTAATAATGAGTCCACATCCCTTTGGACTTTTCCAGCTCTTCTATGTGACTGGGCATACTTTGGGTATACCGTTGTACCATTTCCGATGGAATAGCATTCCATATGTCCTTTGTCCGTTCCCACAACTCCTTCATTCCACTTGGAGGAACTGCATATTTCGCCAGCTCTGATTTCACAGGACTCCACAAGTTTTTTATAGGAGTCATGTCGGGAGATTGTGGTGGCCACTTCATAGATTGAAATTTCTGTTTTGAAATCCAATTTTTCACCATTATGGACGTGTGCTTCGGGTCGTTGCCTAGCAGGAAAATTCATTTTTCGGCATAAAGATCCATATTTCCAATAACCCTCGGAAGATTTTCTTGTAAAATGGCTAGATATTACTCCTTTCGCATTATCCCATCGATTAACACTTAAAGACTAACTCCATTTAAATGAATTCACCCCCAAACCATGATGGAACCGCTACCGCGTTTGACGTTTTTTCGCACATTCCTTGGTGACTGAATCGTGGGATCTCTAGTCCCATACCAAGAGCGTCCATCTGAATCAAAGCGATTAATTTTTGTTTCATCCGACCATATAACCTTGGAAACCCAGATGGATTTTCATTGGATTTGGAAACCCAATTTCAATCTATGAAGTGGCCACCACAATCTCCCGACATGACTCCTATAAAAAACTTGTGGAGTCCTGTGAAATCAGAGCTTTTTTTACAGTTTGGCGTGTAGTTTTCTTTAACTGATATCAAATGGCTTCTAGTTTTACATAATAGTAGTAAATTATATAACCTACAAAACAAGACTAAGATCTTTAAATTGCGTGCATTAGAAACAAAGTTACAGACCCTTGAAGTTGAAACATTACACTCGTGTTACAGTTTTGCTCGTCAGTGTACATACGTATCTTAAAATAAAATTTTTGTATATTTACACTAATATCGACCTGCTCAGCGGCGTTTAACAATGTCTGTTTTAAATTTTTAGTTATTTTAAACTATTCATGCACAAACTTTACGCCTAACACGTGCTTGGGACAAGAACTGCAAAAAGTCATTTTTGGAAAGTTTGGAAAGTTTTGGAAAAAAATCACCTTTCAGTTTGATAAGTAGGCACGCACTGAAATTAAGGGACCAAAAACTGAACGATTTGTCAGCCGAATGCACTACCTTGTATAATTGTATCATGGTTAGAATAAATTAGAATAACAGATGATTGGTAATAAATAAGTAATAATAAAATTTGACTGAAAACCTACTGCAGGTTTTTTATATTTAAGAAAGAGCATATTTTTTGTATTTTTTAGGTTCGTGAGGCACCTTGTAAAGGTCCAAGGAGGATTGTTGAAGCGGACGGATATTTCCATGCCACACATGAATCAAAAAATTTATTTAAATAACGGTAACATTTTTCTAAGGTGACATATAGATCGGTGCATGCCAGATTATCGGATCAATCATATGTATCGATAAGGCTATTAAATTCTTGAAAATTTCAAGAAACAGCGAAAACAGCTTTACGGAAACAGCGAATCTTATTTGCCACGCATGGAAACTCCAGATCGATACCAGAAATGGTTTCAATTGAAACCTCAAGCGTGGGGTGATATGGATCCTCTGGGGTGGAAAGGGGGAAAGCTCTGGAAAGAGTGGTACCATCAGGATCAGATACAAAACATAAGTCTAATAGCCGACTTAACGAATTTCTAACATGGTTAACAAAGTCATGGTGCGTGATAAGTGATAAATATTGTGAGTTATCGACATTAGACCACTTTAATTCTGGGATATTAAAGTCACCCACAGCTACAAGCTGGTCACGATCAGTCATAAGATTAAAAACTGATTGAATAGTACAAATAATGCCAGTATGTGGGCGGTTCAGACCAAGGAGAAATATATGAATGGGTAATGTATAATGTTTCACCGTGAATAAATTGTAATGCGAATAAATTCTAAACCACCAAACTCTTGTGATTTTACCGTATCAGAAGAAAGTTGGGAGTCTACCAAAATGAGGACTCCACCTCCGTTTGCAGATGTCGATTACGGATAAAAGTGGTGCACTTACTTAGAAAAACTTCGAAGCTAAAGATCTCCGTCTTTAACCAAGTTTCTGTAAAGGCTTTAATATGGAATGCAAAGAGAGAACTATCAGAATATATTTTAGAAAGTTTGCTGCGTAGCACTTTAGTATTCTGATAGGTAAGTGTTAGTGACGATAATTTGTTTTGGATTAGTGGACGAATAAGAGGTGGAAGGTTAGTCCGTGGTTCACTCCCATTGGTTTTAAAACATTTTCTTTACAGTACTAGGCTGATGTTCTTGGACGAAAATGTTCTATGGCCAATAACTGAATAAACTGGATAAATCGCCTTGATCACCAGCGCAGGCACCCGAATCTTGAAAGAAGACGTGCGCCTTATATAAGTATATTTATATTTAGATATGTCCTCCACCTTTATATCGGCTTTTGTTTTGGCTTTGATATAGGCCGAGATATTAATCTACTAAGTATCAGGGGAAAGCCAAAGACAAATATATGTTTTGATGGAGGAATCACCTGTAAGGATTTTGGTGTCGCAGGTACGAGAACTGCAGCATAAGTCAGTGCCGGTGTACCGGACTGTGAACTACCCTTTTGGGTAACTCTAATGGGGGTTTCATTCACTAGGACCTGTGGTATCACTTGAAAGGATGGCACGCAGGACATGACGGACAATTGCTCATTTGAGAAATTCGGACGGCGAATTGTTCTCAGTTCTAGCCCTTGGGGTGGCCAGAGATATGAGCGGCTGCGTTAATATCGGCTGAGCAGGCTGAGTCGGATCACAAACAGCGGATTTCTTAGGCTTAGGGGACTTATTGTGCAGAGTTGGTGATTGATTTTACGAAAACCAGTGATCAATTCTTTAAATCCATTTTTAGTCTGTCTCATGAACGACCTCATTTCGTCTTGGGCAGTACGACAATTATCACAACAATATTGTAAACCAGACCTACAAAATATGGTATCCCAAACTGAGGAGGTGAGCCCGGCACACTTGGCGTGTACGACGTTTTCACATAGCCAGGAATAGATGTTAGGCTGGGATGAAGAGATTGTCTTGTTACAAGATTTCACCGAACAGATCAGTTTAAATTTCATATTAATAATCAACAATATAAAAAAATGTATAAAAAGTTAAAAAACACAACACCTTGAACCACTGTGCCAAATAGGAGCTGAAGCGAGAGCTTTGGAGAGAGTAAAGGGAAAATTAAAAAAAAAGAAAAAAGACCTCTATTGCACGAACGGTCGCTTAAGAGGAAGTGAGAGAAGTGAACTATAAATTTAATCACGTCGAACTATAAACTCGGTGGAACTAATCCACAAACTCTGTGAGCTAGCCGTGGCAAATTGTTACGAGCGGGAAGCAGAAAAAGAGTTCGTTACACCTGGCGCCCAAACTACAGCTGCGGTCAAAATAATAGTAGTGCCCATTTAGGCTATCAAAAAACTCGAAAAAAATAGCTTTGTAACAGACTTAGGAAAATTATTGAAATTTTCTTCGAAATCTAACTAATAATAGATGTTTATAATACATTAACGTTTGGGATAAAACAAGAAACTTTTCAGAAAAAAATAAAAATGTTGAATTTGACAAAGAATTAATCGGTCAAAATAATAGTAGTGAAAATTTTAAAAATATACCACAGCATAAATAAATTTTGTAAAAATGTTTAAACGATTGATTACTATAAAGTAAAATTGAAAGAGTTTTTTAGTATTTATTTGAACCGCCTTTGTTAACTATATCAACTTCATAGCGTTTTACCAAATAGTTCACTCAATTTTTGAATCTTTCGCCAGTAATTAAGGCAAAAAACCTTTAAAAATTTTCCGAAAGTTGAATGTTAATGGGTGGTTTAATTTGTAGAACTAATCTCTTCACTTCACACCATAAGATCACAACTGGGTTGAGATTAAATGACTATTGTTGAGATTAAATGACTATACAGCATAAATAAATTTTGTAAAAATGTTTAAACGATTGATTACTATAAAGTAAAATTGAAAGAGTTTTTTAGTATTTATTTGAACCGCCTTTGTTAACTATATCAACTTCATAGCGTTTTACCAAATAGTTCACTCAATTTTTGAATCTTTCGCCAGTAATTAAGGCAAAAAACCTTTAAAAATTTTCCGAAAGTTGAATGTTAATGGGTGGTTTAATTTGTAGAACTAATCTCTTCACTTCACACCATAAGATCACAACTGGGTTGAGATTAAATGACTATAACAGCGATACCATAACTTTGATTCGGTTGTCGGTAATCTACTCTTTGGTCAAAAAACTGGTATTCTTCAGTTCTTTATCCTTTTAAAACGTCCAAAAAAGTATCATGTCCTCTAATATATACGGAAGTATCAGTTCGCTTAAAATTTTGGAGTAATGGTGACGATCAGTGATGATTTTGAACCAATAAATGGTCAAACCTATGCAAAACTGAGTCAAATCAATTTGGGTGAAAAAATTTTTAAATGTATGTTTTGGCGAAAATTATACTTGTTATATACTGCCAGGACCCCCAGCCACACAAAAATCAATTTTGGACTCATACTACCTCAGGATGTCCTTCATATTTTCAAGGGCTATTTCAAATGCCCGTTGCCGAACGTGAAGCGCTTGACCTAGTGTTTAGTTTTGTTAGAGAAGCAATTTTCCAGGACTTTTATCTATGAAATAGTTTTCTCTCGTTTTTCTTGATTTTTCTTGAAAAGTCGTTTTCTTGATGTTCTCAAACTTGAATCAATTTTACAGTTGACTTTAAAGCGATAGGAGACATAATATACTGATATTTCGCCTGCCCCACTAGACGGTTCATTGTCCTTTTCGTCATATCTTAAGTGGAGCTCGCATTTTTTATGCTGGCTCATATTTTTTATTCATTTGTAATTACTGTAGGAGATCAACCAATAATATTTTGCACTTAGGCTTACGTTCTCCCTTCCTGTATTTACTTTTAAAACACATTACGCCTCTCGGCAGGAAAGTTTTTGGCACGTAATATATTGCCAGGACCAAATGATAAAGAAGAACCGATAAAGTGAAAAGGCTGTTGGAGAACATCCTTCTATTTTATTTACACTAAAAAACATTACGAAAATTAGAACAAATTTAATTTACTTAAAATTGTTCTTTGGCACTACTATTATTTTGACCGCGTCGGCCAGGTAGTTATTAGCAAATAATGGCGAAAAAAAATAGAAAGGCATGGAATAAGACGATGACAATGCATATTCTAGTAGTACAGATATTAATAGCTAATAATATAAAAACAGTGATTCGATTTCTTCAAGCATATAGAAATTATAGTCGAAAAAATTTTTCCTCGATCAGCACTACTATTATTTGACCGCAACTGTACGTGATTGCATTGAGCCTAGAGGTAACATAGCATAGAAATGGGAAGGAAAAACTGGCTATACACACTTCTGCTGAGCGAAGTGTGCAGAGAAATCTGTCTACCAGCGGACGGGACTGTGGAAACCATGATATCCCTAGTGTCGAAGTGGGTCGACGAGTCCAAAGACAACGAAGTGCTGGCGTTGACGCGCGAGCTCTGGGAAAAGGTTTGGGCAAAGATCCACCCCCAGGCAGAGAGCGACCAGCGACTCATACAGAGCTTGGCGGTACCGGAGCTGAGAGTAGGAAGGAGCATGGAGCCACAGTAAAGGAAGTATGTCTCGGCTCTGATGCACTACGGGAAAGTAGCTAGGCAAGTGCGGGACTGGTTGTTTCGGTTCGACGGACCTGTTGGAGTTCCTCGACCGTGTGACGTGGTCCGCAAAACGTGTGGATTGGACATAAACACGATTCCGAGGGCCATGTCAGAGTCACTGCAGGGCAGCGCTCAAAGATGGTTCATCACGAACGACGAAAAGTGACCAACAAGATTCAAGGCAAGCTTTAAAAATTTTTTCCTGCCAAAAGGATACTTCGAGAAGCTGGCGGATCAGCTTCGTCAACTGAAGCTGCGACGTGGAGAACAGGATGAACATTTTTATAAAGCCATTCGCGTGCGCATCTTTAAACGAGGTGATGGGCCTGGCAGAGGAGTTCGAAGAGTTGACGCAGAAAGAAGAGGCCTATAACAGGCAAGTCACCACGGAACAACGATGGAGCCACAGTCCGTAGACGAGAGGTGGCAAAGAGTGGAACCGCACCGTGGCACAGAGAGGAACTGCGCCAAGGCCCGCCGAGCAGCCCAGGTTGGATGCCCAGATGGCAGCCTGAGACCCAGCACAGGTCGGCTCAACAACGACCACATCGGCAATGGACAGCAGGGCCAAGGCAGGGTTCTGTGGAGAACCCAGCGTAAGCATGCAACAGATGCAGTGGCGTAGGTCATTGGGCGAGCGGACGCAGGAACACAAGAGTGTTTTTCTGCAAGATTTACGGCGCGACAGGGGTAAAGAGCACAGAATGCTGCCAGCGGTCGGGAAATGTGCAGCGGTCCAGCAAAAGGAAGTAGAGCAAGGATCGTATGGTGCTGTCTCTCAAAAGTAGTAGGAGGACTATCCGGAGACGAGCAGCAGTTGACAGCAACCATCAAGGTCGGAACCTTCTGGTGATGCCAGGCATCGAGGACAGTCTGGTGCTAAGATGGGATTTCCTCAGCGAGTTTGGCGCAACAGTGACATGCGCAGGCCACCACATTACGATACCCAAAAGGGATCGCGATAAGATGTTCATCAAAAGGGAAATGCCGGAGTTCGCTGACCTAAGAGGCTGTTCAAATATAACGCAGCACAGGATCACCATGAAGGACGACATCCCCATAAAGCAGCGATATTATCCAAAAAACCCAAACATGCAGCGCTTACAGTGATGTAAGGCATTGTGATGGTGAAGAAGAAAACGGGTCAATGAAGCATGTGCGTGGACTTCCCGCAGATTAACGCAAAATCGGTAAAGGATGAAAGCCCGATGCCACAGATAAATTACATTTTGAAGGCGAGATTCTTCAGCAGCCTCGACTTAAAGGACGGTTGTTGGCAGATCCCTCTAGAGAAAGGAAGCAAAAAGTACCGTACCAAGCGTCTGTACCAGTGAAATGTGATGCCTTTCGGGTTGCACTCAGCCTCGCCAACGTTTCAGAGGGCCCTTGACCAGGTCATAGGCCCGGATATGGCTCCACACGCATTTGCATATCAGGACGATATCATCGCAATCGGACGCACCAATTAAGAACATATGGAAAACATAAAGGAGGTGTTCAGGATGTTGGAAGCGGTGAACCTGTGGATAAATGCGGAAAATTTCCATTTCTTCAGGCAGGAGCTGCTATACTTGGGACACCGAACAACGAGCCAGGGGTTCGGCATGGATCCAGGAAAGGTCGGAGCAATTACGGAACTACAACCCCCCAAAAACTTTATGGGAGTACACCAGTTCATTGGAATGGCATCATGGTATTGGCAGTTCGTCCCAAATTTCGCAGGAATCGCAGGATTTTCGCAGCCCCTGAACGATCTGCTACGAAAGAGAGAGAAATAGGAATGGACACCCAAGCACAAGGAGGCATTTGAGACATTGAACTAACGGCTGCCGGAGATTTAAATGTAAGAGTGCGTGTGGATAAGCGCGGAAGAAGAATAAGATGAAGACGAGCCCGCAGAAGTTTCCGGATTACGCCGACGAGGGTGGCTTGATTTACCACCACGTCCCGCATAGAGCTGGAAGCGAGAAAGTGGCATCGTGGAAATTGTGCGTGCCGACGGAGACGAAGCAGCAGGTCCTCAAGGAGAACCATGACGCACCAACGGCAAGACACCTAGCCGTGAGGAAAATAATAGCCAAAGTGACCGCCAGATACTTCTGGCCAGGGATGCAGAGGGACATCCGAAAATATGTCAGGAGGTGTGAAACTTGCCTAAACTACAAGCCGTGTCCACGGGGTATTCGCCGTGTTTTGTGACGCAGGGCAGGTAGCCAAGGATGCCAGGAGCCCTGTTCGACGAAAACGCCTTAGGTACAGGAGCTGGGCAAGGCACGCCAACGGAGAAGCTGAACGAAGCTGAAGTAAGTCTTTGAGAAGTTAGTTAGTGCGGAGGAATATGAAGCGAGCGGCCCAGAACCAGGCGCGGCACTATAATTTAAAGAGGCGCAAGTGGAGCCCAAAGGTCGGCGAGACAGTGTAGGCGAAGTAGTATCAAAGGCGGCTGAAGGATTCGCCCTACTCGGTCGTGGATTTCGTGTCGCCAGTGATTGCCATTTTACGGCACGGCGGGACAAACAAAGAGAAGAGGGCCCACGTTAGTGAGCTTAGTGCTAAGATGTAGAGCCACCGGCAAAGGAAGAAGGAACACAAAAAAAAATAAAACAAAAAAAAGGTATAAAAAATAAGATTGTCGAGTCAGGCAGCAGCACAGCGTTTAATGTTGATGTTTAAATAAAGTTAATGTAATGTTTAGTATAACGCCTATTTATTAGGCTATTTATTAGCACAAATAGTTTAGTTGATCGCAAGCCGACTCTCTCTCTCGGCCTCTCGACTCAACATGCTTTCTTTAGAGAGTTTTAGCTCCGCAATGTCTACGTTGGGCCGCATTCTCCATTATCGGTAAAAATAAAAAAACCGGGAGGAACAACATGCGAGCAGCAAAAATGAGTCACATCAGCGAGCATCAAAATTTGTTACGGAGACGCATCTACAATGCGGTACAGTGACACCTGTGGAACTTTACCCAACTGGAGTAACCAACTGCGGTCAAGCGCTGGGACTATTTCCCACATGCAATTCGGGGGGATAGAGGGAAACTGTAGATCTGTAGAAACTGTCTTGCCTAGCCGCAAGACAGAAGGAAATACGACGTGGAACGTAACAGTTCTCGGGACGGCCGTGCAGCCATGTTTAAAAAGTTCGGTGGGACTAGCATCAACGGGGAGGGGGCCCTCGAAGTCCGCATAGCAACAGCAGAGGTCCGTGGCCGAGAGAGACGAGGGGGCACGGACGGCGACCCGCCAACGGAAAAGTGGCGTGATTTTGAATAGCGGCAGGATTAACGGCAGGAGCAGAATCTAGGAGGATTAACGGGACGTAGGATGGTTCCTATAAAAGCCCAGGTATCGGAGTCGAGTGGCCCATTCCCGGCCACGGCAGGTAGCCTTGCTAGGAAGTGAGGAAAGGACGAGTCTGGCGTGCGCCTTACCGATTTCTGAATCGCAACCAACAGGCATGGTTCTGCAAATCAAGGATAAGCCAACTCGTGAACTGACGGCCAGTTTGAAACAAATCAGGAACACCCCGGTCACCAGCCAAGCAACTCCCACACCGGACTCACTGGCGCGTATGCACGGTGTGTCTCCGGCGTTGCGGAAACGCGACGCACGGTCATTTACGGCAACTTCCAAGTCTGGCTCACTAGCGCATGTACGCGGTGTGTCCAGGTGTAGTGGGGGGCGCAACAACCACAGGCAACTTCCAAACCCGGCTCGCTAGTGTGTGTGCGCTGCGTGTACAGGTGTAGCGTGGGCAGCAATCAGAAGATAAACTTCCAAACCAGACTCACCGGTGCGTGTGTACGGTGTCCTTCGTGTAGCGGAGGCGACAGTCCGCAGTCTACTCCCAATCCAGACTCGCTGGCGCGTATGCCCGGTGTTTCTCTGGCCTAGCGGTGCGGAAGAGCGCTGCTCAGTTTTTGACCAGTCGCTGACGACCCAAGGGGGTGTTCTGAGAGGTGGGAAACTACGGCAAAGCACCAAGAGGAACACCAGCGGCAGCGACCGTGACACCAGGATCGGCCAACAGGAAGCGCCGATGACGGAGCCGAACGGAATCAGGAGGAGCAGAAATGATACTGAGCGGAGCCTGTTGTTGAGATCAAGGAATAATTAACATCGTATTTGTGAAAAATCTCTGAATATAGTGCTCGTAAAGTTTAATGCTATTTGTATTACTTCTAGGTTCGGGCAATTTTTTGTTCGCGCTCTTTTAGAATTTTGGAAATGGCTTGTGCATCAATTAGAGCATCAGCTAGCATTCTTGTATTCATCATAAAGCTTAGAGGCCCAGACGACCGAGGGGCGCTCGAGTAAAGGTTAATTAGTATATATTAATTATAAAATTTTTAATTTATTAAGCTAAGAGGACTTAGTAAAAAAATATAAAATTCTATATATTATATTTATTTTTGAAGGACATGAACGAGATATTAGAGACCATTGTAGTTCGAACATAAGACCCTAAAGAGGTCGGGATGTGCATATGTCGAACTACAATGGCTAAGGAATAGAGGACTAGAATAGAGGACTTTGCATCCCAGTTAAGACATCTATGGAGTGATGTACTCCATATTGGGGATTCCAGACACATGAGCCGTACTCCAGTATTGGACAGTATTAGAAAATCCCAGCATATTCAGTTTACTCAACAAGAGTGAGTGATTGACTGAATAAAATGCTTTGCTAAAGTCTGTGTAAATAAAATCGTTTGGAAATCCATCCATACGAGAGCCATCTATGACAAAGGATGTCAAATCCAGTAAAATCGTGATGGTAGAGCGACGCTTAATGAAGCCATGCTGGCAAGGAGAGATGATGGAAGAGCAAAGGTGTTGCAAAAGAGGAGTAATAAATTTTTCAAATAACTTTGGAATTGTCGACAATTTAGAGATGCCTCTATAGTTGGCAACATCACACTTTTTTCCTTTTTTATGTAAGGGAATAATCGAACTACCGAACTGAGCGGACGTGCTTTGTCCGAGCTCCGGGAAAACTTCACGTTGCTTATATTTTCGCCAATATAAGCGAAAAGACACTGAAATACAATTTATTAAAAGCGACAGACAAGCTTTTTATAACAGTTGTAATGTGCTAAACCAAAACTAGTGCATTGTTGAAAAAAAAAAATACGTACCACGCAATGAGCTCATTGAGCAACGACCAAAAGAACGAGCGTAGAAGTTCAGTGAACCAAAGAAACGGCTTCTACTCTTACTTTTCAACCCGCGATACCGAAGTGGAAAAATCGGCGCTTCAAAGCAACCCGGCTTTACTGACCGCTGAAACCCAAAGGGCACGGTCTTGCTCACCCGCTCTGCTCACTCCGACTCCCGCGTCATGGAGTTCGCAGTGTAAAACCCCCTCCAATACCGGAAACAAATTTCGCACCAACAACAAGCAGCGCTACAACTTCTGCAACAACAGCGAAAACCCCTGCAACTCAAAGTACCACGACGTCAACGACAACAGCGAGTACAAAAACAACAACCTCGGAAAGTGCCAAAGCGGCAACGGCCACACAGACTGGAATGGATCGCTACATCCAAATTAAGCGCAAGCTTAGCCCGCAGAGTAATCCGGCAGGCAACAAAACAAAAATTAACCGTGTCCTGAATAACGATAATGAACCAGACAGATCCACTACTAACAGATTTGCCCTACTGGCGGAGGCTGAGGAAAACCAACCAGCCCAAGACACCGCAAAAAAACCCAAGCCCCCTCCAATCTATATTAGGGAAAAAAGCTCGAGTGCCCTGGTCAACAAAATTGCGTCGTTGATCGGGAACGGTGACAACTTTCATGTTGTTCCGCTTATCAAAGGGAACATCCATGAAACAAAGGTGCAAACCAAGACTGAAGAGCACTTCCGAATAGTTTCAAAATATCTGGACACTG
Source organism: Drosophila pseudoananassae pseudoananassae (assembly GCA_018153035.1). Lineage (NCBI taxonomy): Eukaryota > Metazoa > Arthropoda > Insecta > Diptera > Drosophilidae > Drosophila > Drosophila pseudoananassae. The sequence goes on from JAECXR010000072.1 coordinate 2,860,931, forward strand.
TACAGAAAAACTATTACACGTACCAGCTGAAAAGCAGTAAGGGCCTACAAGTGGTAGTAAAGGGAATAGAACCTGATGTTACCGCCGCGGAAATAAAAACCGCCCTTAAAGAAAAGGGCTTCGCCGCCAAGAATGTTATTAACATTCTAAATAAAGATAAAAAGCCACAACCCCTCTTCAAGGTCGAGCTCGAGCCAGAAAGCAGGTCGCTGAAGAAGAACGAAGTTCACCCAATCTACAACCTGCAATATCTTTTGCATCGGAAAATCACTGTTGAAGAGCCACATAAACGAAACGGTCCAGTGCAATGCACTAATTGTCAAGAGTATGGACACACAAGGTCTTACTGCACACTTCGGGCTGTCTGTGTAGTCTGCGGGGACGCCCACAAGTCCGCTTGCTGCACTACAAACAAGGACAGTACCGTGAAGAAATGTGGAAACTGCGGAGGCAGCCATACGGCAAACTATAGAGGATGTATTGTGTATAAGGAGTTAAAGAGTCGCATGCGTCAAGCGACCGCAACGCGCAACCAAAATCCACAGAATGCGTACGTTTCGTCAAAAACCACGCCAGACGTCTTCTTCGCCAAAGCTGCGAGATCCTCATTCGGTCCACTAAACACCACCAACGGCTTCTCCTATGCCGATGCTCTACGATCTGGAAGGGAAATTCCAATTCAGCCTAACTCTCAAAGCGCTCAACAGGCCCCAGAACAGCCACACAGCAAAACGGAAACTATGATGCTTACCCTCCAACAAAGTATGATGGAGCTTATGTCATTCATGAAAACGACCATGCAAACGCTTGTTCAAAACCAGAACATGGTGATACAGCTGCTCGTAGCACAACAGTCCAAATAATCTATGCAGGCGCTACGAATATCAATGTGGAACGCCAATGGTGTCTCACGACATAAACTAGAATTGTCACAATTCTTGACCGAAAACCATATTGACGTTATGCTACTGGTGGAAACGCATCTTACAAGCAAATACAACTTTCATATAAGAGGCTACACAATCTACCGCACAGATCATCCAGATGGGAAAGCCCACGGCGGAACTGGAGTTCTAATCAGAGAACGAATTAAACACCATTTTCACAAAAGGTTTGCAACAAACTTCTTGCAGGCCACATCGATACAAATTCAGTCAAGCAACGGAATCCTTTCAATTGCTGCCGTTTACTGCCCTCCTCGCTTCTCAATCTCGGAAGGACAATTCATGGACTTCTACAATTCACTTGGGGATCGATTTATAGCCGCAGGAGACTACAACGCCAAACATACGCACTGGGGATCACGTCTAGTGACTCCCAAAGGAAGACAATTGTACAATGCAATTATAAATGTGAAAAATAAACTGGACTACGTTTCCCCTGGAAGTCCCACATACTGGCCAACAGACTCACGAAAGCTCCCAGACCTTATTGATTTTGCAGTGACAAAAAACATACCTCGCAATCTAATAAGTGCCAAAGCAGTCTCGGACTTATCATCAGACCACTCGCCTGTGCTTCTAACGCTTCTTCAAAGCCCAGAAATAACCGAACACCCCTTCAGTCTGACGACGACAAAAACAAACTGGCTAAAATACAAAAAGTACGTGTGTGCCCACATAGAACTCGCCCCGGATTTTAACATGGAATCGGACATCGACTACACTACGAGCGCCCTGGAAGAAGTACTCGTTGCGGCAGCTAAAATCTCTACTCCTCATAGGAAAGAAGTAGACCGAAACAAACACTTCAAATCTAATCAGCAAATCGAACAGCTCGTGCGAGAAAAGAGGCGCACGCGTCGTGATTGGCAAAACAGCAGATCACCAGCTTCAAAACAACGCCTTAAGGAAGCAACCCGATCACTCGACCAGGCTCTTCACCAACAGGAAGAAAATGCACAGCTGAGGTACATCCAGAATCTCTCGCCAACAAGCACAAAGTACCCCCTGTGGAGGGCCCACCCAAATCTTAGTGCCCCAATTGAAACGACCACCCCGATAAGAAACTCTTCGGGATGCTGGGCTCGCAGCGACGAAGACCGAGCTGAAACATTCGCCACACATCTCCAAAGTGTCTTCCAACCAAACCCAGCCTCAAATTCATTCCTCCTGCCAGTAATTCAGCCAGAGTCCTCCCCTCAGCCAGCCGCACCTTCATTCCGGCCGAACGAAATCGAAAAAGTCATAAGAGGGCTAAAACCAAAAAAGGCTCCCGGTGGTGACCTATTGACCCCAAAGATGCTGATCGAACTTCCAAAATGCGCTATAGAGGTCGTCTGCAAACTATTTAATGGAATCATTAATCTTGGCTATTTCCCAAAAAAGTGGAAGAAATCCATTATTATAATGATACCGAAGCCTGGAAAAGACCACACAATTCCGTCATCATACAGACCAATAAGCCTTCTATCTTGTTTGTCTAAACTGTTTGAAAAATGCTTGTTAACTCGCATAATACCACATCTGGAAGCTTGCAATATCATCCCGGCACACCAATTTGGCTTTCGAAGAAACCATGGAACCATCGAACAAGTGAACAGATTAACATCCGAAATACGCTCAGCCTTCGAACAACGAGAATACTGCAGCGCTATTTTCCTCGACGTATCTCAAGCTTTCGACCGAGTTTGGCTCATCGGACTCATGCACAAAATTAAAACGTATTTGCCAACATACACCCACAAGCTACTGGAATCATACCTCTTCAATAGGGTATTCTCAGTGAGATGCAACGCAGCTACTTCGGGCGACTACACCATCGAAGCTGGAGTTCCACAGGGAAGCGCACTCGGGCCGTGTCTATATGTTTTGTATACTGCGGATATTCCTACGAGCGCACAACTAACAACGTCAACGTTCGCCGATGATACCGCTATTCTTAGTCGCTCCAGATGCCCAACGCAGGCAACAACCCAACTGGCTAATCATCTCACAATAGTGGAAAGGTGGCTGTCCGACTGGCGCATTAAAATAAACGAACAAAAGTGTAAACATATAACGTTTACTCTTAATAGACAAACATGCCCTCCGCTTTTACTAAACGGTATGCAGATCCCTCAAGCTAACGACGTAACGTACCTTGGCGTTCACCTTGATAGACGACTTACCTGGCGTAAGCACATCGAATGCAAAAAGATGCATCTAAAACTGAAAGCCAGCAGCCTCCACTGGATCATAAACTCACGATCGCCACTGTGCCTGGACTACAAGTTACTACTGTACAATTCAGTCCTAAAGCCAATCTGGACGTATGGCTCCCAGCTGTGGGGGAACGCGAGCAGCAGCAACATAGACATCATACAGCGCGCACAATCAAAAATCTTAAGAACTATCACAGGGGCACCTTGGTATGTTCGCAACGAAAACATCCACCGGGATCTGGGCATCCTCGCAGTGAAAGACGAAATCCAGAAGCAAAAAGAGTCATACAAAGAAAAACTTTCCTCGCACCCAAATTTTCTCGCTCGGGGATTGACTCGGGTTTCTAGCTATGCCTTAGACGCAACGACCTCCCAACCCAGCAATCGATTTTTAGGGCCGTCTAACTCCGTATCAGTCAATATGACTGTTAGTTAAGTTAAAAATATAAGATTTGATACACCTCTTGTTAGTCTCGCAAAGAGAAGATTCAAGAAATAAAAGCAACGTTAAAAAAAAAAAAAAAAAAAAAAATGTAAGGGAATTATGAAAGATTCCTTCCACTTAAGGGGAAAAATCGAGGTTTCCAAAGATAAGTTAAAAAGTCGTAGAAGAGGTTTGCCCATAGCCCTGTCGCAGTATTTTAGCACACAGCCTGGTACTCCATCGGGGCGTGGCGAATAAACGGGTTTGAGCCTTAGAGAAAAACGGACAGACGGAATAAGGTTTGCTGATTCAATGTTGTGTGCGTCAAGGCACATCAGTCATTTTAGGCGGAGAATAAGCTATTTGAAAAAATGTTGCGAATAGATCGGCAATGGCATGATCAGAGGTGGAAAAGATACTCTTAGTGTTTACAAAGTTATAAAACTGCTTTGAATCCGGACTAAATTGTATCCGGCAGCGGCAAATATAATTCCTATAATATTCAGCGTTATGCACGGTAAAATTCGACCGAGCTAGTAGATATCTTCAAAAATCAATACTACTGCAGGTTTTTTTATATTTAAGTGAAAGCTTATTTTTTTTATTTTTTAGTTTAGTGAGGCACCTTGTAAACCAAGGAGGATTTGTTGAAGCGGACGGATATTTCCATGGCACACATGAGTCAGAAGTACAATACAATTTTTATACCCTTGCAGAGGGTATTATAATTTTGTCCAAAAGTGTGCAACGCAGTGAAGGAGACATCTCCGACCCTATAAAGTATATATATTCTTGATCAGGATCACCTCCTGAGTTGATATAAGCATGTCCGTCTGTCCGTCTGTCCGTCTGTCTGTCCGTCTGTCTGTTTCTACGCAAACTAGTCTCTCAGTTTTAAAGCTATCGTCTTGAAACTTTGCACACACCCTTCTTTCCTTTGCACGCAGTATATAAGTCGGAACGGCCGGGATCGGCCGACTATATCTTATAGCTGCCATATAACTGATTGATCGGAAATGGTATAACTTTGGTGTTTTTCGAGTTACAGAGTTCAGATTTTGTAAGAATACTATTTTTGGCAAAATAATACGACCTACCAAATTTCATAAGGATCGGCCGACTATATCTTATAGCTGCCATATAACTGATTGATCGAAAATGCTATAACTTTGGTATTTTTAAAGCTAGAGAATTCGGATTTGGTACGATTGCTATTTTTGGCAAAATAATACAACATGCCAAATTTTATAAGGATCAGCCGACTATATCCTATATCTGCCATATAACTGATTGATCGGAAATGGCATAACTTCAGTGTTTTTCGAGCTAGAAAGTTGGGATTTTCTATGAATTCTATTTTTAGAAAAATAATACGACTTATCAAGTTTCATATGGATCGGCCGACTATATCTTATAGCTGCCATATAACTGAACGGTCGGAAATGGTATTTTTACCAACTTTGGGGTTCTTCAAGATAGAAGTTTGGGCTTTTTTTAGATTTTGTCTTGTAATTTATTGGTTATATTATGATATTCCCATAAGTATCGGTCAACTATATCCGATTTTAGCGATATATATCCTGTTTTAGCTGCAAGGGTATATCAACTTCGGCTCCGCCCGAAGTTAGCTTTCCTTTCTTGTTCTAAAGTGACATTAAGATCAGTGCACGCCAGAATATCGGACCAGTCATATGTATCGATAAGGCTATTAAGTTTGTAAAAATCAGCTTTACGGAAACAGCGAATCTTATTTACCGCGCGTGGAGAAATCTGATCGATACCAGGGGTGGTTTCGATTGAGACCACCAGCGACGGGTGATATGGATCCTCTGGGGTTGAAATTGGAAAAGCTCTGGAGAGAGCAATACCATCAGGATCTGATACAAAACATATGTCTAAAAGCCGTCCTATCGAATTTCTAACATGGTTAATCTGACCTAGGGACATGGGTTGTGATAAGTGATAAAGGTTGTAATTTATCGACACTAGACCACTTTAATTCTGGGATACTTAAGTCACCCACAGCTACAAGCTGGTCACGTCATAAGATCAGTCATAATCAGTCATAAGATTAAAAACTGATTGAATAGTGGACAAATAATGCCGAAGTAAATTTCGAAGCTAAAGATCTCCGGCTTTAACCAAGTTTTTGTACTATCAGAATATTGTTTAGGGAGTTAGCTACGTAGACCCCATTGTATAGAGTAGAGACCATTGTAGATCGAACATAATACCCTAAAAGGGTCATGCAGTGCATATGTCGAACTACAACGGCTAAGGAACAGAGGACTAAAGTTTCGAGTCCTTCTATGGGGAATGTTAAATTTTAAGCGTTTTAGTAAATGCTGGCTATCTACATCCCCGTTAAGGGGTTATATACCTTTTTCATTTAAAATAAATCGAAATTTTTTTAATGCTTTATCTTGAAGAAAAACTCCTTGAGAACATTTTCCCAAATTTTCATAGAGATTGGAGCAGTAGAAAAAAAGTTACAGCGCTCCTAACCGCGCGCCTTGTCGCGGCCTTGAACTGAACTTGAAACTTTAAACGCGAATATCTCGAAATGGTGTTTCTTGAAAAATGACTTTGCGGTGACATGGATTGGCAGAAAACTACTGAACCGATTTACTTAAATTTTTTTTTTAATGTTCGTAATGAAATTCTTCTGTGCTTGAACGATCGACTTTTTACGCACAAACTTTTTTTTGCCGAAATGAATTTTTTAGTGAAATTTCTAGAGACCAAAAAGTTCATTTTTAGCATAAAATGTTCCCGTATGCATAAAAAAAAAACTTTAAATCGATCGTTCAAGCACAAGGAATTACACTAAACTAATGAAATTTTTTTACTTTTATGGTTTCAGTTGACCTGTTCGACCTGGGGAACTGTCACCGCAAGGCTCTAAAAAAAGAAGCCTCTAAGGAAAACAGCCACCCCTTAAAAACTATTTAATATTTTTCAACCAAATTTTGCACAAACATTGTTAATAAAGTGTACTATCAAAAAATTAAAACATCCGTGTAATTAAATAATTGCTACATACCTAAAAAAAATCCGAACTTTCCTCTTTTTCTTCGACAAAGAAGGTATATAACCCCTAAATAAGGTTATGCAGAAAGACTACACCGAGCATTGTCCTACGATTTGTTAAGCTAGGTTAGTTTATGAGTAAGAGTCTACTATTATAAGATGGAAGGTGAAGATTTGCATTCCAGTTTGGACCTCTAAGTGAAAAAGTTAGGAAATTCTTTTGTACGGATTCTATGCGGTCCTGATGTACTCTATATTGGGGACTCCATACACATGAACCGTGCTCCAGTATAGGACAGACCAGATAAATGAATTTTTTTTGGTTATATAGGGGTCATTAAATTTTTTTGACTACCTTTTAATAAAACCAAGGACTCCTTTAGCCTTATTAACCATTAAGGAAATATGGTCGCCAAATTTAAGTTTTATGGATGCTAACCATAAATTAAGAGTTTATGGTTTTATGGATAATAGGATGCCGAGATCATTAACCTGGGTCAATTTTTCTAAGGCAATTCCATTAATGGAATACGTAGCTTGCAGAGGGCAAGAACGATAAAAAGACATATGCTTGCATTTTGATCCATTAAGTATTAAATCATTAGCTAAACACCATTTTTGAAAGTTATCAAGGTCAGACTGAAGACTGCATTGGGCAGAGATGGATTTGTACTGAAGACAAAGCTTTACATCATTTGCATACATAAGAACTAGAGAGTTCGTTAAAGCAGGGGGAAAGTCATTTATAAAAAGCGTGAATAATAGCGGGCCAAGATGACTTCCTTGAGGGACGCCAGATGTAGCACGGAATAGACGGGACTGTATGTTTTTAAATAAGACTCTTTGTGTCCTTCCATCTAAATAGCTGGAGATCCACGTTAAGAGGTCTATAGGAAAACCCAGCATATTCAGTTTACGCAACAAGAGTGAGTGATTAACTGAATCAAATGCTTTGCTGAAGTCTGTGTAAATTACATCGGTTTGATATCCCTTACAAAAGCTATCTATGACAAAGGTAGTCAACTCCAGTAAATTTGTGGTGGTGGAGAGACGCGTAATAAAGCCATGCTGACAGGGAGAGATGCATCTAAAACTGAAAGCCAGCAGCCTCCACTGGATCATAAACTCACGATCGCCACTGTGCCTGGACTACAAGTTACTACTGTACAATTCAGTCCTAAAGTCAATCTGGACGTATGGCTCCCAGCTGTGGGGGAACGCGAGCAGCAGCAACATAGACATCATACAGCGCGCACAATCAAAAATCTTAAGAACTATCACAGGGGCACCTTGGTATGTTCGCAACGAAAACATCCACCGGGATCTGGGCATCCTCGCAGTGAAAGACGAAATCCAGAAGCAAAAAGAGTCATACAAAGAAAAACTTTCCTCGCACCCAAATTTTCTCGCTCGGGGATTGACTCGGGTTTCTAGCGTATCCCGCCTTAGACGCAACGACCTCCCAACCCAGCAATCGATTTTTAGGGCCGTCTAACTCCGTATCAGTCAATATGACTGTTAGTTAAGTTAAAAATATAAGATTTGATACACCTCTTGTTAGTCTCGCAAAGAGAAGATTCAAGAAATAAAAGCAACGTTAAAAAAAAAAAAAAAAAAAAAAATGTAAGGGAATTATGAAAGATTCCTTCCACTTAAGGGGAAAAATCGAAGTTTCCAAAGATAAGTTAAAAAGTCGTAGAAGAGGTTTGCCCATAGCCCTGTCGCAGTATTTTAGCACACAGCCTGGTACTCCATCGGGGCGTGGCGAATAAACGGGTTTGAGCCTTAGAGAAAAACGGACAGACGGAATAAGGTTTGCTGATTCAATGTTGTGTGCGTCAAGGCACATCAGTCATTTTAGGCGGAGAATAAGCTATTTGAAAAAATGTTGCGAATAGATCGGCAATGGCATGATCAGAGGTGGAAAAGATACTCTTAGTGTTTACAAAGTTATAAAACTGCTTTGAATCCGGACTAAATTGTATCCGGCAGCGGCAAATATAATTCCTATAATATTCAGCGTTATGCACGGTAAAATTCGACCGAGCTAGTAGATATCTTCAAAAATCAATACTACTGCAGGTTTTTTTATATTTAAGTGAAAGCTTATTTTTTTTATTTTTTAGTTTAGTGAGGCACCTTGTAAACCAAGGAGGATTTGTTGAAGCGGACGGATATTTCCATGGCACACATGAGTCAGAAGTACAATACAATTTTTATACCCTTGCAGAGGGTATTATAATTTTGTCCAAAAGTGTGCAACGCAGTGAAGGAGACATCTCCGACCCTATAAAGTATATATATTCTTGATCAGGATCACCTCCTGAGTTGATATAAGCATGTCCGTCTGTCCGTCTGTCCGTCTGTCTGTCCGTCTGTCTGTTTCTACGCAAACTAGTCTCTCAGTTTTAAAGCTATCGTCTTGAAACTTTGCACACACCCTTCTTTCCTTTGCACGCAGTATATAAGTCGGAACGGCCGGGATCGGCCGACTATATCTTATAGCTGCCATATAACTGATTGATCGGAAATGGTATAACTTTGGTGTTTTTCGAGTTACAGAGTTCAGATTTTGTAAGAATACTATTTTTGGCAAAATAATACGACCTACCAAATTTCATAAGGATCGGCCGACTATATCTTATAGCTGCCATATAACTGATTGATCGAAAATGCTATAACTTTGGTATTTTTAAAGCTAGAGAATTCGGATTTGGTACGATTGCTATTTTTGGCAAAATAATACAACATGCCAAATTTTATAAGGATCAGCCGACTATATCCTATATCTGCCATATAACTGATTGATCGGAAATGGCATAACTTCAGTGTTTTTCGAGCTAGAAAGTTGGGATTTTCTATGAATTCTATTTTTAGAAAAATAATACGACTTATCAAGTTTCATATGGATCGGCCGACTATATCTTATAGCTGCCATATAACTGAACGATCGGAAATGGTATTTTTACCAACTTTGGGGTTCTTCAAGATAGAAGTTTGGGCTTTTTTTTAGATTTTGTCTTGTAATTTATTGGTTATATTATGATATTCCCATAAGTATCGGTCAACTATATCCGATTTTAGCGATATATATCCTGTTTTAGCTGCAAGGGTATATCAACTTCGGCTCCGCCCGAAGTTAGCTTTCCTTTCTTGTTCTAAAGTGACATTAAGATCAGTGCACGCCAGAATATCGGACCAGTCATATGTATCGATAAGGCTATTAAGTTTGTAAAAATCAGCTTTACGGAAACAGCGAATCTTATTTACCGCGCGTGGAGAAATCTGATCGATACCAGGGGTGGTTTCGATTGAGACCACCAGCGACGGGTGATATGGATCCTCTGGGGTTGAAATTGGAAAAGCTCTGGAGAGAGCAATACCATCAGGATCTGATACAAAAAATATGTCTAAAAGCCGTCCTATCGAATTTCTAACATGGTTAATCTGACCTAGGGACATGGGTTGTGATAAGTGATAAAGGTTGTAATTTATCGACACTAGACCACTTTAATTCTGGGATACTTAAGTCACCCACAGCTACAAGCTGGTCACGTCATAAGATCAGTCATAATCAGTCATAAGATTAAAAACTGATTGAATAGTGGACAAATAATGCCGAAGTAAATTTCGAAGCTAAAGATCTCCGGCTTTAACCAAGTTTTTGTACTATCAGAATATTGTTTAGGGAGTTAGCTACGTAGACCCCATTGTATAGAGTAGAGACCATTGTAGATCGAACATAATACCCTAAAAGGGTCATGCAGTGCATATGTCGAACTACAACGGCTAAGGAACAGAGGACTAAAGTTTCGAGTCCTTCTATGGGGAATGTTAAATTTTAAGCGTTTTAGTAAATGCTGGCTATCTACATCCCCGTTAAGGGGTTATATACCTTTTTCATTTAAAATAAATCGAAATTTTTTTTAATGCTTTATCTTGAAGAAAAACTCCTTGAGAACATTTTCCCAAATTTTTATAGAGATTGGAGCAGTAGAAAAAAAGTTACAGCGCTCCTAACCGCGCGCCTTGTCGCGGCCTTGAACTGAACTTGAAACTTTAAACGCGAATATCTCGAATTGGTGTTTCTTGAAAAATCCCTTTGCGGTGATATGGACTGGCGGAAAACTACTGAACCTATTTACTTAAAATTTTTGTTCAAATGTTCGTAATGAAATTCTTCTGTGCTTGAACGATCGACTTTTCACGCACAAACTTTTTTTTCGCAAAAATAAATTTTTTAGTAATATTTCTAGAGACCAAAAAGTTCATTTTTAGCATAAAACGTTCCCGTATGCAAAAAAAAAATCTTAAAAACGATCGTTCAAGCACAATGAATTACACTAAACTAATGAAATTTTTTTACTTTTATGGTCTCAGTTGACCTGTTCGATCTGGGGAAGTATCACCGCAAGGCTCTACAAAAAAAAGGCCTCTAAGGGAAACAGCCACCCCATAAAAACTATTTAATATTTTTCCACGAAATTTGCACAAACATTGTTAATAAAGTGAACTATCAAAAAATTAAAACATCCATGTAATTAAATAATTGCTACATACCTAAAAAAAATCCGAACTTTCCTCTTTTTCTTCGACAAAGAAGGTATATAACCCCTAAATAAGGTTATGCAGAAAGACTACACCGAGCATTGTCCTACGATTTGTTAAGCTAGGTTAGTTTATGAGTAAGAGTCTACTATTATAAGATGGAAGGTGAAGATTTGCATTCCAGTTTGGACCTCTAAGTGAAAAAGTTAGGAAATTCTTTTGTACGGATTCTATGCGGTCCTGATGTACTCTATATTGGGGACTCCATACACATGAACCGTGCTCCAGTATAGGACAGACCAGATAAATGAATTTTTTTTGGTTATATAGGGGTCATTAAATTTTTTTGACTACCTTTTAATAAAACCAAGGACTCCTTTAGCCTTATTAACCATTAAGGAAATATGGTCGCCAAATTTAAGTTTTATGGATGCTAACCATAAATTAAGAGTTTATGGTTTTATGGATAATAGGATGCCGAGATCATTAACCTGGGTCAATTTTTCTAAGGCAATTCCATTAATGGAATACGTAGCTTGCAGAGGGCAAGAACGATAAAAAGACATATGCTTGCATTTTGATCCATTAAGTATTAAATCATTAGCTAAACACCATTTTTGAAAGTTATCAAGGTCAGACTGAAGACTGCATTGGGCAGAGATGGATTTGTACTGAAGACAAAGCTTTACATCATTTGCATACATAAGAACTAGAGAGTTCGTTAAAGCAGGGGGAAAGTCATTTATAAAAAGCGTGAATAATAGCGGGCCAAGATGACTTCCTTGAGGGACGCCAGATGTAGCACGGAATAGACGGGACTGTATGTTTTTAAATAAGACTCTTTGTGTCCTTCCATCTAAATAGCTGGAGATCCACGTTAAGAGGTCTATAGGAAAACCCAGCTTATTCAGTATACGCAACAAGAGTGAGTGATTAACCGAATCAAATGCTTTGCTGAAGTCTGTGTAAATTACATCGGTTTGATATCCCTTACAAAAGCTATCTATGACAAAGGTAGTCAACTCCAGTAAATTTGTGGTGGTGGAGAGACGCGTAATAAAGCCATGCTGACAGGGAGAGATGCATCTAAAACTGAAAGCCAGCAGCCTCCACTGGATCATAAACTCACGATCGCCACTGTGCCTGGACTACAAGTTACTACTGTACAATTCAGTCCTAAAGTCAATCTGGACGTATGGCTCCCAGCTGTGGGGGAACGCGAGCAGCAGCAACATAGACATCATACAGCGCGCACAATCAAAAATCTTAAGAACTATCACAGGGGCACCTTGGTATGTTCGCAACGAAAACATCCACCGGGATCTGGGCATCCTCGCAGTGAAAGACGAAATCCAGAAGCAAAAAGAGTCATACAAAGAAAAACTTTCCTCGCACCCAAATTTTCTCGCTCGGGGATTGACTCGGGTTTCTAGCGTATCCCGCCTTAGACGCAACGACCTCCCAACCCAGCAATCGATTTTTAGGGCCGTCTAACTCCGTATCAGTCAATATGACTGTTAGTTAAGTTAAAAATATAAGATTTGATACACCTCTTGTTAGTCTCGCAAAGAGAAGATTCAAGAAATAAAAGCAACGTTAAAAAAAAAAAAAAAAAAAAATGTAAGGGAATTATGAAAGATTCCTTCCACTTAAGGGGAAAAATCGAAGTTTCCAAAGATAAGTTAAAAAGTCGTAGAAGAGGTTTGCCCATAGCCCTGTCGCAGTATTTTAGCACACAGCCTGGTACTCCATCGGGGCGTGGCGAATAAACGGGTTTGAGCCTTAGAGAAAAACGGACAGACGGAATAAGGTTTGCTGATTCAATGTTGTGTGCGTCAAGGCACATCAGTCATTTTAGGCGGAGAATAAGCTATTTGAAAAAATGTTGCGAATAGATCGGCAATGGCATGATCAGAGGTGGAAAAGATACTCTTAGTGTTTACAAAGTTATAAAACTGCTTTGAATCCGGACTAAATTGTATCCGGCAGCGGCAAATATAATTCCTATAATATTCAGCGTTATGCACGGTAAAATTCGACCGAGCTAGTAGATATCTTCAAAAATCAATACTACTGCAGGTTTTTTTATATTTAAGTGAAAGCTTATTTTTTTTTATTTTTAGTTTAGTGAGGCACCTTGTAAACCAAGGAGGATTTGTTGAAGCGGACGGATATTTCCATGGCACACATGAGTCAGAAGTACAATACAATTTTTATACCCTTGCAGAGGGTATTATAATTTTGTCCAAAAGTGTGCAACGCAGTGAAGGAGACATCTCCGACCCTATAAAGTATATATATTCTTGATCAGGATCACCTCCTGAGTTGATATAAGCATGTCCGTCTGTCCGTCTGTCCGTCTGTCTGTCCGTCTGTCTGTTTCTACGCAAACTAGTCTCTCAGTTTTAAAGCTATCGTCTTGAAACTTTGCACACACCCTTCTTTCCTTTGCACGCAGTATATAAGTCGGAACGGCCGGGATCGGCCGACTATATCTTATAGCTGCCATATAACTGATTGATCGGAAATGGTATAACTTTGGTGTTTTTCGAGTTACAGAGTTCAGATTTTGTAAGAATACTATTTTTGGCAAAATAATACGACCTACCAAATTTCATAAGGATCGGCCGACTATATCTTATAGCTGCCATATAACTGATTGATCGAAAATGCTATAACTTTGGTATTTTTAAAGCTAGAGAATTCGGATTTGGTACGATTGCTATTTTTGGCAAAATAATACAACATGCCAAATTTTATAAGGATCAGCCGACTATATCCTATATCTGCCATATAACTGATTGATCGGAAATGGCATAACTTCAGTGTTTTTCGAGCTAGAAAGTTGGGATTTTCTATGAATTCTATTTTTAGAAAAATAATACGACTTATCAAGTTTCATATGGATCGGCCGACTATATCTTATAGCTGCCATATAACTGAACGATCGGAAATGGTATTTTTACCAACTTTGGGGTTCTTCAAGATAGAAGTTTGGGCTTTTTTTTAGATTTTGTCTTGTAATTTATTGGTTATATTATGATATTCCCATAAGTATCGGTCAACTATATCCGATTTTAGCGATATATATCCTGTTTTAGCTGCAAGGGTATATCAACTTCGGCTCCGCCCGAAGTTAGCTTTCCTTTCTTGTTCTAAAGTGACATTAAGATCAGTGCACGCCAGAATATCGGACCAGTCATATGTATCGATAAGGCTATTAAGTTTGTAAAAATCAGCTTTACGGAAACAGCGAATCTTATTTACCGCGCGTGGAGAAATCTGATCGATACCAGGGGTGGTTTCGATTGAGACCACCAGCGACGGGTGATATGGATCCTCTGGGGTTGAAATTGGAAAAGCTCTGGAGAGAGCAATACCATCAGGATCTGATACAAAACATATGTCTAAAAGCCGTCCTATCGAATTTCTAACATGGTTAATCTGACCTAGGGACATGGGTTGTGATAAGTGATAAAGGTTGTAATTTATCGACACTAGACCACTTTAATTCTGGGATACTTAAGTCACCCACAGCTACAAGCTGGTCACGTCATAAGATCAGTCATAATCAGTCATAAGATTAAAAACTGATTGAATAGTGGACAAATAATGCCGAAGTAAATTTCGAAGCTAAAGATCTCCGGCTTTAACCAAGTTTCTGTACTATCAGAATATTGTTTAGGGAGTTAGCTACGTAGACCCCATTGTATAGAGTAGAGACCATTGTAGATCGAACATAATACCCTAAAAGGGTCATGCAGTGCATATGTCGAACTACAACGGCTAAGGAACAGAGGACTAAAGTTTCGAGTCCTTCTATGGGGAATGTTAAATTTTAAGCGTTTTAGTAAATGCTGGCTATCTACATCCCCGTTAAGGGGTTATATACCTTTTTCATACTCCTTTTTATACTCCTTGAGAACATTTTCCCAAATTTTTATAGAGATTGGAGCAGTAGAAAAAAAGTTACAGCGCTCCTAACCGCGCGCCTTGTCGCGGCCTTGAACTGAACTTGAAACTTTAAACGCGAATATCTCGAAATGGTGTTTCTTGAAAAATGACTTTGCGGTGACATGGATTGGCAGAAAACTACTGAACCGATTTACTTAAATTTTTTTTTTAATGTTCGTAATGAAATTCTTCTGTGCTTGAACGATCGACTTTTTACGCACAAACTTTTTTTTTGCCGAAATGAATTTTTTAGTGAAATTTCTAGAGACCAAAAAGTTCATTTTTAGCATAAAATGTTCCCGTATGCATAAAAAAAAAACTTTAAATCGATCGTTCAAGCACAAGGAATTACACTAAACTAATGAAATTTTTTTACTTTTATGGTTTCAGTTGACCTGTTCGACCTGGGGAACTGTCACCGCAAGGCTCTAAAAAAAAGAAGCCTCTAAGGAAAACAGCCACCCCTTAAAAACTATTTAATATTTTTCAACCAAATTTTGCACAAACATTGTTAATAAAGTGTACTATCAAAAAATTAAAACATCCGTGTAATTAAATAATTGCTACATACCTAAAAAAAATCCGAACTTTCCTCTTTTTCTTCGACAAAGAAGGTATATAACCCCTAAATAAGGTTATGCAGAAAGACTACACCGAGCATTGTCCTACGATTTGTTAAGCTAGGTTAGTTTATGAGTAAGAGTCTACTATTATAAGATGGAAGGTGAAGATTTGCATTCCAGTTTGGACCTCTAAGTGAAAAAGTTAGGAAATTCTTTTGTACGGATTCTATGCGGTCCTGATGTACTCTATATTGGGGACTCCAGACACATGAACCGTGCTCCAGTATAGGACAGACCAGATAAATGAATTTTTTTTGGTTATATAGGGGTCATTAAATTTTTTTGACTACCTTTTAATAAAACCAAGGACTCCTTTAGCCTTATTAACCATTAAGGAAATATGGTCGCCAAATTTAAGTTTTATGGATGCTAACCATAAATTAAGAGTTTATGGTTTTATGGATAATAGGATGCCGAGATCATTAACCTGGGTCAATTTTTCTAAGGCAATTCCATTAATGGAATACGTAGCTTGCAGAGGGCAAGAACGATAAAAAGACATATGCTTGCATTTTGATCCATTAAGTATTAAATCATTAGCTAAACACCATTTTTGAAAGTTATCAAGGTCAGACTGAAGACTGCATTGGGCAGAGATGGATTTGTACTGAAGACAAAGCTTTACATCATTTGCATACATAAGAACTAGAGAGTTCGTTAAAGCAGGGGGAAAGTCATTTATAAAAAGCGTGAATAATAGCGGGCCAAGATGACTTCCTTGAGGGACGCCAGATGTAGCACGGAATAGACGGGACTGTATGTTTTTAAATAAGACTCTTTGTGTCCTTCCATCTAAATAGCTGGAGATCCACGTTAAGAGGTCTATAGGAAAACCCAGCATATTCAGTTTACGCAACAAGAGTGAGTGATTAACTGAATCAAATGCTTTGCTGAAGTCTGTGTAAATTACATCGGTTTGATATCCCTTACAAAAGCTATCTATGACAAAGGTAGTCAACTCCAGTAAATTTGTGGTGGTGGAGAGACGCGTAATAAAGCCATGCTGACAGGGAGAGATGCATCTAAAACTGAAAGCCAGCAGCCTCCACTGGATCATAAACTCACGATCGCCACTGTGCCTGGACTACAAGTTACTACTGTACAATTCAGTCCTAAAGCCAATCTGGACGTATGGCTCCCAGCTGTGGGGGAACGCGAGCAGCAGCAACATAGACATCATACAGCGCGCACAATCAAAAATCTTAAGAACTATCACAGGGGCACCTTGGTATGTTCGCAACGAAAACATCCACCGGGATCTGGGCATCCTCGCAGTGAAAGACGAAATCCAGAAGCAAAAAGAGTCATACAAAGAAAAACTTTCCTCGCACCCAAATTTTCTCGCTCGGGGATTGACTCGGGTTTCTAGCGTATCCCGCCTTAGACGCAACGACCTCCCAACCCAGCAATCGATTTTTAGGGCCGTCTAACTCCGTATCAGTCAATATGACTGTTAGTTAAGTTAAAAATATAAGATTTGATACACCTCTTGTTAGTCTCGCAAAGAGAAGATTCAAGAAATAAAAGCAACGTTAAAAAAAAAAAAAAAAAAAAAATGTAAGGGAATTATGAAAGATTCCTTCCACTTAAGGGGAAAAATCGAGGTTTCCAAAGATAAGTTAAAAAGTCGTAGAAGAGGTTTGCCCATAGCCCTGTCGCAGTATTTTAGCACACAGCCTGGTACTCCATCGGGGCGTGGCGAATAAACGGGTTTGAGCCTTAGAGAAAAACGGACAGACGGAATAAGGTTTGCTGATTCAATGTTGTGTGCGTCAAGGCACATCAGTCATTTTAGGCGGAGAATAAGCTATTTGAAAAAATGTTGCGAATAGATCGGCAATGGCATGATCAGAGGTGGAAAAGATACTCTTAGTGTTTACAAAGTTATAAAACTGCTTTGAATCCGGACTAAATTGTATCCGGCAGCGGCAAATATAATTCCTATAATATTCAGCGTTATGCACGGTAAAATTCGACCGAGCTAGTAGATATCTTCAAAAATCAATACTACTGCAGGTTTTTTTATATTTAAGTGAAAGCTTATTTTTTTTTATTTTTAGTTTAGTGAGGCACCTTGTAAACCAAGGAGGATTTGTTGAAGCGGACGGATATTTCCATGGCACACATGAGTCAGAAGTACAATACAATTTTTATACCCTTGCAGAGGGTATTATAATTTTGTCCAAAAGTGTGCAACGCAGTGAAGGAGACATCTCCGACCCTATAAAGTATATATATTCTTGATCAGGATCACCTCCTGAGTTGATATAAGCATGTCCGTCTGTCCGTCTGTCCGTCTGTCTGTCCGTCTGTCTGTTTCTACGCAAACTAGTCTCTCAGTTTTAAAGCTATCGTCTTGAAACTTTGCACACACTCTTCTTTCCTTTGCACGCAGTATATAAGTCGGAACGGCCGGGATCGGCCGACTATATCTTATAGCTGCCATATAACTGATTGATCGGAAATGGTATAACTTTGGTGTTTTTCGAGTTACAGAGTTCAGATTTTGTAAGAATACTATTTTTGGCAAAATAATACGACCTACCAAATTTCATAAGGATCGGCCGACTATATCTTATAGCTGCCATATAACTGATTGATCGAAAATGCTATAACTTTGGTATTTTTAAAGCTAGAGAATTCGGATTTGGTACGATTGCTATTTTTGGCAAAATAATACAACATGCCAAATTTTATAAGGATCAGCCGACTATATCCTATATCTGCCATATAACTGATTGATCGGAAATGGCATAACTTCAGTGTTTTTCGAGCTAGAAAGTTGGGATTTTCTATGAATTCTATTTTTAGAAAAATAATACGACTTATCAAGTTTCATATGGATCGGCCGACTATATCTTATAGCTGCCATATAACTGAACGATCGGAAATGGTATTTTTACCAACTTTGGGGTTCTTCAAGATAGAAGTTTGGGCTTTTTTTTAGATTTTGTCTTGTAATTTATTGGTTATATTATGATATTCCCATAAGTATCGGTCAACTATATCCGATTTTAGCGATATATATCCTGTTTTAGCTGCAAGGGTATATCAACTTCGGCTCCGCCCGAAGTTAGCTTTCCTTTCTTGTTCTAAAGTGACATTAAGATCAGTGCACGCCAGAATATCGGATTAGTCATATGTATCGATAAGGCTATTAAGTTTGTAAAAATCAGCTTTACGGAAACAGCGAATCTTATTTACCGCGCGTGGAGAAATCTGATCGATACCAGGGGTGGTTTCGATTGAGACCACCAGCGACGGGTGATATGGATCCTCTGGGGTTGAAATTGGAAAAGCTCTGGAGAGAGCAATACCATCAGGATCTGATACAAAACATATGTCTAAAAGCCGTCCTATCGAATTTCTAACATGGTTAATCTGACCTAGGGACATGGGTTGTGATAAGTGATAAAGGTTGTAATTTATCGACACTAGACCACTTTAATTCTGGGATACTTAAGTCACCCACAGCTACAAGCTGGTCACGTCATAAGATCAGTCATAATCAGTCATAAGATTAAAAACTGATTGAATAGTGGACAAATAATGCCGAAGTAAATTTCGAAGCTAAAGATCTCCGGCTTTAACCAAGTTTCTGTACTATCAGAATATTGTTTAGGGAGTTAGCTACGTAGACCCCATTGTATAGAGTAGAGACCATTGAAGATCGAACATAATACCCTAAAAGGGTCATGCAGTGCATATGTCGAACTACAACGGCTAAGGAACAGAGGACTAAAGTTTCGAGTCCTTCTATGGGGAATGTTAAATTTTAAGCGTTTTAGTAAATGCTGGCTATCTACATCCCCGTTAAGGGGTTATATACCTTTTTCATTTAAAATAAATCGAAATTTTTTTTAATGCTTTATCTTGAAGAAAAACTCCTTGAGAACATTTTCCCAAATTTTCATAGAGATTGGAGCAGTAGAAAAAAAGTTACAGCGCTCCTAACCTCGCGCCTTGTCGCGACCTTGAACTGAACTTGAAACTTTAAACGCGAATATCTCGAAATGGTGTTTCTTGAAAAATGACTTTGCGGTGACATGGATTGGCAGAAAACTACTGAACCGATTTACTTAATTTTTTTTTTAATGTTCGTAATGAAATTCTTCTGTGCTTGAACGATCGACTTTTTACGCACAAACTTTTTTTTTGCCGAAATGAATTTTTTAGTGAAATTTCTAGAGACCAAAAAGTTCATTTTTAGCATAAAATGTTCCCGTATGCATAAAAAAAAAACTTTAAATCGATCGTTCAAGCACAAGGAATTACACTAAACTAATGAAATTTTTTTACTTTTATGGTTTCAGTTGACCTGTTCGACCTGGGGAACTGTCACCGCAAGGCTCTAAAAAAAAGAAGCCTCTAAGGAAAACAGCCACCCCTTAAAAACTATTTAATATTTTTCAACCAAATTTTGCACAAACATTGTTAATAAAGTGTACTATCAAAAAATTAAAACATCCGTGTAATTAAATAATTGCTACATACCTAAAAAAAATCCGAACTTTCCTCTTTTTCTTCGACAAAGAAGGTATATAACCCCTAAATAAGGTTATGCAGAAAGACTACACCGAGCATTGTCCTACGATTTGTTAAGCTAGGTTAGTTTATGAGTAAGAGTCTACTATTATAAGATGGAAGGTGAAGATTTGCATTCCAGTTTGGACCTCTAAGTGAAAAAGTTAGGAAATTCTTTTGTACGGATTCTATGCGGTCCTGATGTACTCTATATTGGGGACTCCAGACACATGAACCGTGCTCCAGTATAGGACAGACCAGATAAATGAATTTTTTTTGGTTATATAGGGGTCATTAAATTTTTTTGACTACCTTTTAATAAAACCAAGGACTCCTTTAGCCTTATTAACCATTAAGGAAATATGGTCGCCAAATTTAAGTTTTATGGATGCTAACCATAAATTAAGAGTTTATGGTTTTATGGATAATAGGATGCCGAGATCATTAACCTGGGTCAATTTTTCTAAGGCAATTCCATTAATGGAATACGTAGCTTGCAGAGGGCAAGAACGATAAAAAGACATATGCTTGCATTTTGATCCATTAAGTATTAAATCATTAGCTAAACACCATTTTTGAAAGTTATCAAGGTCAGACTGAAGACTGCATTGGGCAGAGATGGATTTGTACTGAAGACAAAGCTTTACATCATTTGCATACATAAGAACTAGAGAGTTCGTTAAAGCAGGGGGAAAGTCATTTATAAAAAGCGTGAATAATAGCGGGCCAAGATGACTTCCTTGAGGGACGCCAGATGTAGCACGGAATAGACGGGACTGTATGTTTTTAAATAAGACTCTTTGTGTCCTTCCATCTAAATAGCTGGAGATCCACGTTAAGAGGTCTATAGGAAAACCCAGCATATTCAGTTTACGCAACAAGAGTGAGTGATTAACTGAATCAAATGCTTTGCTGAAGTCTGTGTAAATTACATCGGTTTGATATCCCTTACAAAAGCTATCTATGACAAAGGTAGTCAACTCCAGTAAATTTGTGGTGGTGGAGAGACGCGTAATAAAGCCATGCTGACAGGGAGAGATGATCATAGGTGTTGCAAGTGAGGGGTAATTAATTTTTCAAATAACTTTGGAATTGCCGACAACTTAGTGATGCCTCTGTAGTTGGCAGCCTCAGACTTTTTCCCTTAGGAATTATGAATGATTCCTTCCACTTAAGGGGACAAATCGAGGTTTCCAAAGATAAGTTGAAAAGTCTTAGAAGAGGTTTGCACAGAGCCCTGGCGCAGTATTTTAGCACACAGCCTGGTACTCCGTCGGGGCCTGGCGAATAAATTAATGGAAGGACCCTTAAAAGACCAGATAATAAGTTGTTTTTAGAAAAAAACGGACAGAAAATAAGATTTTATGCTTGAATGTTATATGTGTAAGGCTGATCAGTCAATTTAGGAGGAGAATAAGTTGTTTGAAAAAATTCTGCGAATAGATCGGCAATGGCCTGATCAGAAGTCGCAAAGGAATTTAAACGTAAACAGGGGTAAAAAAAAGTGTTTACGCTTAGTGTTTACAAAATTATAAAACTGCTTTGGATCCTGAGTAATTTGTATCCGGCCGCGGTCAATAAAATTCCTATAACATTCAGCGTTATGCACGGTAAAATTCGACCGAGCTAGTAGGTATCTTGAGAAATCAAAACTACTGCAGGTTACTAAGGGGGAAAAGCTCTGGAGAGAGCATTACCATCAGGATCAGATACAAAACATAAGTCTTAAAGCCGACCTAGCGAATTTCTAACATGGTTAATCTGACCTAGGGACATGTCAAACATGCCCGCGGTGAAGTCATGGTGAGTAATGAGAGACAAAGAAGGTGAGTTATCGACGTTGGACCACTTTCATTCTGGGATATTAAAGTCGCCCACCGCTAAGAGTTGGTCACGATCCGTCATAAGATAAGAGACGTATCGAATAGCGGACAAATGCTGCCAATATGTGGGCAGCTCAGACATAGGAGGTATATATGAACATGTAATGTATAAAGATTTCACGGGCATAGTGATTTTAACGCAAATAAATTCTATGTCACCAAACTCTTGGGATTTCACATCTTCAGAAGCATGAGTAGAGTCTACCGAAATGAGGACGCCACCTCCCCTTCGCTGAGATCGATCCCGTCTAAAAGTGGTGTACTTACTTGGAAAAACTTCGGAGCTAAAGATCTCCGGATTTAACCAGGTTTCTGTAAATGCTATTATATGCAAAATGCTGGGATGCAAAGAAAGAACTATCAGAATATAGCTTGGGGAGTTTATTACGAGGCCCCTTAGTATTCTGATAGGTAAGTGTTAGTGACGATACTAGTTTTTTGGGTTAGTGGGCAAAGAAGAAGTGGAAGGTTGGTCGGTGGTCCCGATATGGGGAAGTTTCACTTCCACTGGTTTTAAAACGTTTAGCTTTTCAGTACTAGGCCTATGTTCTTGGACGAAGATGTTCCCTGGCCAAAAACTGGGTGAACAACTCGCCTTGAACATCAGCAGGGGCACCCGAATCTTGAAAGATGACGTGCGCCTTAAATATGTATATTTAAATTTTTGTATATCCTCCACCTTTATATCGGCTTTTGATTTGGCTTTGATATAGGCCGAGATATTAATCTCCTAAGTATCAGGGGAAAGCCAAAGACAAATATATGTTTTGATGGAAGAATCCCATCACCTGTAAGGGTTTTGGTGTCGTAAGTACGAGAACTGCAGCATAAGTCAGTGCCGGTGGACCGGACTGTGAACTACCCTTTTGGGTAACTCTAACGGGGGTTTCATTCACTAGGACCTATGGTATCACTTGAAAGGATGCGACGCAGGACATGACGGACAATTGCTGTAAGGATTTTGGTGTCGCAGGTACGAGAACTGCAGCATAAGTCAGTGCCGGTGGACCGGACTGAGTTACGAGCAAATTGTTACGAGCATTGAGCCTAGAGGTAACATAGCATAGTGTAGTATGCACATATATTGAATACCCACTGTACCAAGAGTACTTAAAGGGTGCGCACTGTAACACTTTGTTGCAATGTTTACACAATCCAAAGTTCCGGTCATAAACTATAAGTGGCCGAAATATGAATCGATCGTTATTGCATAGCCCGCACACAGTGCTAGTGTCAGCATAATCGCACCCAAACCGTCTCTCTGCCGCCGCCTGCGAGCAGCGCTGCTACGAGACTTAGCCTTACTTAGACTTAAGAAATATTGTAAAAGAACAGAATCATTTTGATCGTTGGAGCGGCACCTCAGCTGCTCCGTTGGAGCGGCACCTCTGCTGCTCCTTTCAAATAAAGACCAACTAAAACCAATCCCCTGGAGTTATCCTATCACATGGCGACCGTGACAGCGATGGAAGGACATCAAGGGATTAAAAGGATGTACCCAGGAGGATACCTATAATCAGAAAATCATTGGAATATTACTGAAAAATTACTGGAGAATTACTGGAATATTACTGGAAAATGAAAAATAAATCGACAAAAATCTGAGTGAGTAGAGTAAAAGCAATGGGCAATCGCGGAGGAGTCGCGAAAAAATTAAAAAAAAGAGTAGCCCACCTAAAGTGGCTACTCTACGTAAACACTCCACCTCCCGCGTGGGCTACAGCCCAAAAACTTCAAACAGAACTAGATTTTCTGAAAGAAGAATTATTAAACAAGAATAAAAGCCCAAAAATTGCCACCACTCACTCAGTATCGATTAAGAAAATTAATGAAAAAATAATAACAAAACCTCCACCACCAAAGCAATTACCAAAACTAAAAAAGACGTGCCCGAAGGATTGCCCTGGACCACTGGACAGCCCTCACTGCAACCAAACCTGTGCGAGGACCGGCACCGGTAACGCCTGAGTCCAAAAGGCCCCGGACAGCAGCAGCAGCAAATAGAGTGCGGGAATACGCCACCGAGGGAACGTCAGCGTAGCCAAACCGGCGACGACCAGCTGACGTGGAAAAAAAAAAAAGGGAAATCAACTGAGGAGAAATTTTTTTTTACCCATGCACTGCGTTGCATAATTTTTTTGATTGCACTGCGATGCATATTTTTTTTTATACTATAATATTTTTTTTGAAAAATTGAGCGGAACCTCTTTTGCCCAATTTGAAAGTATGGCCCGTATAGCTGTACAAATAATAGGTAGGAAAAAATGTAAGATAAGAAAAAAAAGACAAAATTTAGAGAATTTTTTTAAATTAAAGGAAAAAATACGACAAATCCCAAAAATTTATGCAAAATTTTAATGAAAGAAAAAAATAAATTCAAAAATAGCATAAATTCCTAAAATTTATGAAACATTTTAATACCCTTTTAATGAGAAGTAATAGCATAAGTAAAACAGATCAAATAAATGATTCTGACTATTACTTCCCAGAAAAATTAAGTTACATTGCAAAACATGACTCAGAGAAAAATATAATTGAAATTGGAAAAACAAAAACATATAAGCTATCTAAAATGGGTTTAGTAGACACGAAAGTCGTAGATTCCACGGCAAATGTCGTTAATAAAATTGAACCAGGAAAAATCGATCTTCAAACAATTACAATATTGTTAATGATAATCGTCATTATAATGTTAGCAAGCGTTTTGCTAAAATTATATAAATTACACAACAAATGTTTAAAGAAAAAATTCCAGAGTCAAGCAAATGACCTGGACAAAATCTAAATAAAAAACCAAAAAAAAAACAAACAAAATAATTATACACAAATGTAAACACCTACAATCTAAGACAATGAAATAAAAGAAAATAAATATTAAAATATATTACGTAATTATCTCTACAAAAGTATGGCTAAACTAAAGGCATGGATTGGAAAAAATTGTACGAGGAGTTATCAATAATTAAAACAAATTTTGACAAATCA
This sequence comes from Drosophila pseudoananassae pseudoananassae, assembly GCA_018153035.1. Taxonomy (NCBI): domain Eukaryota; kingdom Metazoa; phylum Arthropoda; class Insecta; order Diptera; family Drosophilidae; genus Drosophila; species Drosophila pseudoananassae. The sequence continues at coordinate 2,886,044 of JAECXR010000072.1, forward strand.
TACAAGTCCCTAACTCAGAATAGACCCAGAGCAAAGAGCTTCCCAAAGTAAACCCCAAAATAGAAGATACAGATTTAAATAATCTTACTATTCCGGCGGTATACACTGATCTGGATAACTCTACAGATTCAGATACTTCGAGTGTCATAGAATACAAAATAGATAAATCCATCACAATGGCACAATCAAATATTGATTTTATTAATACAGCATCTAAGCTTATACCAGTTTTTGATGGTAAGGCTGAAAATTTAACAACTTTCATTGATGCTTTACAAATAATACAATCAATAAAAGGCGAGCACGAAGAATTAGCTATTTCCATCATTAAAACAAAGCTAAAAGGTGTCGCCAGGAATCTAATCGGTAATGAAACAACAATTACTGAGGTGATTGCTAGACTAAGAAGCAACGTCAAAGGCGAAACTGTTGAGGTATTATCAGCAAAGCTGATGAATCTACAGCAGCGCAATAAAACTGCTAACCAGTACACACAAGAAATTGAGCAGATGACGAAAGCTTTAGAAGGTGCATATATATCAGATGGTTTATCTTTAGAGCTAGCCAGGAATTATTCCATGCAGCATGCAGTCAAAGCAATGACTAAAAACTGCACAATCGATAAGGTAAAACTTATCATGCAAGCTGGAACATTCAGTACGATGAATGAAGCCGTTTCCAAATTCGTTAATAGTTGCACTGAAGCAACTGGGCAGTCAAACACTGTCCTATATTATAAGAATTATCCACAGCGCGGCTCAAATCGCGGACGTGGCAGTTATAGAGGTAGTTTTCGTGGTAATCACTATAACTACAATCACAATAACTACAACAACGGTAATTCTAACAATAATTATCAGAATAACAATAGAGGGCGAGGCTCATATAGAGGAAACTATAGAGGCAGTGGTAACTCGAACGGAGGCCACAATAACAATAACCAAGGCAATGTAAGAATGGCGCAAAATAATAGCCAAAACACTTCGGAAAACTCCCAAAACCCTTTAAATATTCAACAATAAATGAAGTAAGAGTTCACACTATTAATCTCAGCGAAAATATATTTGTTTCATTTTTTTAATGTAGCTACTGGGAATGAACTAATATTTTTAATAGACACAGGTGCAGACATTTCTATTTTAAAAGAAACTTCGGATAATTTCCAAAACATCCAAAATGATTACATCATAGACATAAAAGGCATAAGTAAAGAAATAATAAAATCCAAAGGTTTGGTTTCTATAGAGATACAAACCACAAAATACATAATTCCACACGATTTTCATATCCTCAATTCAAATTTCCCAATTCCATGCGATGGAATAATAGGCATCGACTTTATCAAAAAATACAACTGTCAATTAGACTTCAAGCCATCTGAAGATTGGCTTATAATTAGACCCAATAATTTAAAATTCCCAATTAAAGTACCAATAGCTTATAGTTCTGGCAATAATTCAATACTTCTGCCAGCAAGATCCCAAGTTATTCGGAAAATTGAACTTAATTCAACAGCAGACAGTGTATTAATTCCAAATCAGGAAATTCAACATGGTATTTACGTTGCAAATACCATAGCAACATCCAATAATGCCTTCATAAGATTATTGAACACAACAAATAACGACCAAGTAGTGAGTACGGATAATATAATATATGAATCACTTTCGAACTACGATGTAGTCAACACAAATCCAGAAAATAGGAAAAAATTCGTACTATCACAACTATCAAAAAACTTCCCTCCACAGTTCAAGTCTCAGCTTACTAGCCTATGCACCCAGTATAGCGATATATTCGGATTGGAAACCGAATCAATAACCACAAATAATTTTTATAAACAAAAACTGAGATTAAAAGATGATGAACCAGTTTATATAAAAAACTATCGAAGCCCACATAGTCAAGTGAATGAAATACAAAAACAAGTAGAAAAATTAATCTCAGACGGGATTGTCGAACCGTCAGTATCCGCATATAATAGCCCATTGTTACTTGTTCCTAAGAAATCATCCCCCGGTTCAAATGCAAAGAAATGGCGATTAGTAATTGACTATCGCCAGATTAATAAAAAATTACTATCTGATAAATTCCCATTACCTAGAATTGATGATATTTTAGATCAACTAGGTCGAGCAAAATACTTTTCATGTCTTGACTTAATGTCAGGATTCCATCAAATTGAACTAGAAAAAGGTTCAAGAGATATAACGTCTTTTTCAACGAGCAACGGCTCATATCGCTTCACGCGATTACCCTTCGGATTAAAAATAGCTCCTAATTCGTTTCAGAGAATGATGACTATTGCGTTCTCTGGTCTAGAACCTTCTCAAGCGTTCCTTTATATGGATGACTTAATAGTAATCGGTTGTTCCGAAAAACATATGCTTAAAAACTTAACAGATGTTTTTGAGAAATGTAGGAAATTCAACCTAAAGCTACATCCAGAAAAGTGTTCATTTTTTATGCATGAAGTGACTTTTCTAGGTCATAAATGCACTGATAAAGGAATACTTCCAGATGACAAGAAATACGATGTCATTATGAACTACCCAGTTCCGCACGACGCGGACAGTGCTAGACGTTTTGTAGCATTCTGTAACTATTATAGACGCTTTATAAAAAATTTCGCCGATTATTCACGGCACATAACAAGATTATGTAAAAAGAATGTTCCTTTTAAATGGACGGATGAGTGTGAAAATGCATTCCAATACTTAAAAACAAAACTTATGGAACCTACCTTGCTACAATACCCAGATTTCACTAAAGAATTTTGCATAATAACAGATGCAAGTAAGCAAGCATGTGGAGCGGTTTTAACTCAAAATCATAATGGTCTCCAACTTCCCATTGCATACGCATCAAGAGCATTTACAAAAGGTGAAAGTAACAAGTGTACTACTGAGCAGGAATTAGCTGCAATTCACTGGGCGATATTATATTTTAGACCATATATATATGGAACACATTTCTTAATAAGAACAGACCATAGACCTTTAATATACCTTTTCTCAATGACCAACCCCAGTTCTAAACTGACACGTATGAGGCTCGAACTAGAAGAATACGACTTTACAGTCGAATATTTAAAGGGAAAAGATAATCATGTAGTCGATGCGTTATCAAGAATAACCATCAAAGATCTACAAAATATAACTGGAAATGTATTAAAAGTCACTACTAGATATCAAAGTAGACAAAAATTCCGCGCGGAAAATCAAGAACAAGAATTGCCAAGGCAATCTTTAAATAAAGCTTCTAAGCCCAACGTATACGACGTCATAAACAATGATGAAGTACGTAAAGTAGTGACCTTGCAGATATAAAATATGTTATGTTTATTTAAACAAGGCAGAAAAATTACTGCAAGATATGATGTTAGCGATTTATATACTAATGGAGTTATTGATTTAGATCAATTTTTCCAAAGGCTTGAAATGCAAGCCGGTATACATAAAATCAGCCAACTCAAAGTGGCACCGTGGGAAAATATCTTTGAATATACTTCAATAGATAAATTTAAATTAATGGGCAATAAAATATTGAAAACATTAAGAGTAGCGCTACTCAACCCGGTGACCCAAATAACAAATTTAAAAGAAAAAGAAGCAATTTTGTCTACATTTCATGATGATCCAATTCAAGGAGGTCATACTGGCATATCAAAAACTTTGGCCAAAGTAAAAAGACACTATTACTGGAAAAGCATGTCTAAAGATATAACTGAGTACGTAAGAAAATGTCAAAAATGTCAGAAATCAAAAATAACTAAACACACAAAGACCCCTTTAACCATTACAGACACACCAATAAATGCTTTCGACAGAGTGATAGTGGACACTATTGGTCCACTGCCAAAATCAGAAAATGGCAATGAGTATGCAGTCACTTTAATATGTGATTTAACTAAGTATTTAGTTGCTATACCTGTTCCGAATAAAAATGCCAATACTGTCGCTAAAGCAATATTTGAATCTTTTATCCTGAAGTACGGTCCAATGAAGACGTTCATTACGGACATGGGAACAGAATATAAGAATTCGATTATAGACGACTTGTGCAAATATTTAAATGTTAAAAATATTACATCCTCAGCACACCACCACCAGACAGTTGGAACAATAGAAAGAAGTCATAGAACTTTCAATGAATACATACGATCTTACATATCGGTTGATAAAACTGATTGGGACGTATGGCTTCAATACTTTGTCTTCTGTTTCAACACGACCCCCTCTATGGCACATACATATTGTCCATATGAGCTAGTATTCGGTAAAACAAGTAATTTGCCAAAACATTTTAATAGCATAGATAGTGTAGAAGCACTATATAATATAGATGACTATGCTAAGGAGAGTAAGTATAGATTAGAAGTAGCCTATAAAAGAGCTAGAGTTATGTTAGAAGCAAATAAGAATAGAAATAAACTACTATACGATAATAAAGTAAGGGATATAGATATATCAGTAGGTGACAAAGTTTTATTAAAAAACGAGACAGGTCATAAGTTAGATCCTAAATATACAGGTCCGTATATAGTAACGGAAATAGGAGATAGAGATAACATAGTAATAGCAAATAATAAACATAAAAAACAAAAAGTTCATAAGGATAGATTAAAAATCTTTATTTCATAAATTGCACTTAGTATAGCCATGCAAAAAACACACATACATAGATAAATAAATACACATATTCTTTTAATAATTTCATTTTCTATGATTCTAACCACATAAAACAAAACAAAAAAAAAAGATGTATTAATTAGAAATTTTTATTATAAAATAACTTCATTATATTACGTTATTTTTCAAAAGGAGGGAGATGTAGTATGCACATATATTGAATACCCACTGTACCAAGAGTACTTAAAGGGTGCGCACTGTAACACTTTGTTGCAATGTTTACACAATCCAAAGTTCCGGTCATAAACTATAAGTGGCCGAAATATGAATCGATCGTTATTGCATAGCCCGCACACAGTGCTAGTGTCAGCATAATCGCACCCAAACCGTCTCTCTGCCGCCGCCTGCGAGCAGCGCTGCTACGAGACTTAGCCTTACTTAGACTTAAGAAATATTGTAAAAGAACAGAATCATTTTGATCGTTGGAGCGGCACCTCAGCTGCTCCGTTGGAGCGGCACCTCTGCTGCTCCTTTCAAATAAAGACCAACTAAAACCAATCCCCTGGAGTTATCCTATCACAATAGAAATGGGAAGGAAAAACTGGATATCCCCTGGATAACCGTTCAAAGAGTACATGGTGGACCTTCAGTCCCTAATGAAGCAACTAGGAAAAACCACGGAAGAGGTAATCGAGAGGCTCGTCGAAAACTGCATGCCAAGGATGAACATTTTTATAAAGCCATACGCGTGCGCATCCTTAAACGAGGTGATGGGCCTGGCAGAGGAGTTCGAAGTCACCACGGAACAACGATGGAGCCACAGTCAACCGGCCGTAGACGAGAGGTGGCAAAGAGTGGAACCGCATCGTGGCACAGAGAGGAACTGCGCCAAGGCCCGCCGAGCAGCCCAGGTTGGATGCCCAGATGGCAGCCTGAGACCCAGCACAGGTCGGCTCAACAACGACCACATCGGCAATGGACAGCAGGGCCAAGGCAGGGTTCTGTGGAAAACCCAGCGTAAGCATCTGGAGCGGGGCCATATCTGGAGAGTACTGTGGTTGTTCGTTGATATTTGTTGAATTTTTGTTCAAAAACTCGTTCACAATGATCGCTTTGTGCGATCAAATTCAGATCTTTTGGCACCAATCGCGGTGCGACTTTTCGCATACCCAAAACATTAACCAAAATATGACGAGCGGTCTCATGAGATATGTTCATTTCTTGGGCTATCTCTCGCAAACTATAATGACGATTTTCGAGCACCATTTTCTTTATTTTGTCGACGTTATCTTCAGTTGAACAGATCGAAGGCCGTCCTGAACGTGGCACATCGTTCACTTCTTCTCGCCCCTCTTTGAACTTGAGTAAACTTGAGTTTTCGACATGGTTGAATCACCAAATGTTTTTTTCAACATTTCCAACGTTTTGGCACAAGAAATTTCGTTGGAAACACAAAATTTACCACAAACTCTTTGTTCGATATTTTTTTCTATAGTAAAAATCGCAACGCACACAAAAGGTTAACATGTTCCTAATGACGCCGTGAGCAAATTAAATGACACAATAAAAATTGACAGAATAGTGGCTGACAGTGGTGCCAACCTGGGAAATATCGAAATATTCTCAGCTGGAAATTTTAAAATATGAATTTCCGGATACTTATTTGACAGACTTATTTGACTTATTTGTCCGGTGTTTTCCTGGCGTAGCGGAACGGATGAGCGCTGCCCAAATTTTGACCAATCGCAGACGACCCAGGGGGGTGTTCTGAGAAGTAGAAAGGCTGAAAAGGTCGTTACACTTGGTTCCCAAACTACGTGATCGCATTTAGTCTAGAAGTAGATTAGGTTAGGTTGAGGCGGCGATGCGGGGCCAGTCACTTACACCTCCATCCACTTGAGCCGCTGGGGCTCCTTGTGATACCGCACTGACAAAAGGTCCTACAAAGGGACCTCTCCCATCTACTAATGTGCCCAAGAGTGTGCTATCTCTCTCGCGGTCCCATCCGGCTTGCCGGATGAAGGCAACGAGCCTGCGTGGAGTGATCTCCGCGAGGAGATGAGTGCTGCTGCACCCAAAAATTTGAGTCGGTTGCGTCCCACCGCAGGGCAATAACACAGGAGGTGTGCGACTGTCTCCTCCTCTTCTACATCCCCACAGCTCCTGCAGTAGTCATAGTGTGGCACCGCTAATCTAGCCGCGTGTGCTCCTATTAACCAGTGTCCCGGAATGGCTTTGGCCGCCAGACTGCAGTCCTGCCTATTGAGGGTGCGAATATCATGCGTGAGTTCCTGAAGTTTTGAAGATTCTTTCATTTCTCATTGCTACGCGGTCAAAGGGATCCCTACATTTTAGCCTACATGTAGCTAAGGAAACTAGTTCTACTAGTTCTTTCTCCGGGAGAAGAGGATTGGTAGTACACTCTCTTGCTCGTTCGTCAGCGGCGCAGTTTCCCTCGTGGTCCCTATGTCCGGCACCCTTATGAGATGGATGTCATACTGTTCTGCCATCTCGTTAAGAGATCTACGACAGTCATTCACAGTCCTGGAGTTGGATGAAAAACCGTCAAGGGCTTTGAGTGCCGCTTGACTATCTGAAAAGATACAAATAGTGTCTTGATTGATTCCGACAAACGTAATGATCTCGTGAAGGGCCGTCTCCGTGGATCGGCCCTTCCTATACCCATGATGTGATCCCGAGATATCATCTGTATTAATGGTAAGATTAATGTGGAGCCTGATTAGTCTCTCCACTGTCATGAGGAGGAAAGCCGACAAGCTTATGGTCTGAAGTCCTTAGGGGTGTAGTGTGATGATTTTCCCGCTTTGGGTATGAATACGAACTTCGTCCGCAACCACGTTGCGGGCACGATGCCTATTTTCCTACGCAGTTCTTTGGTGTACTGCCTGAGGTCTGTTTTGTACACCTCCCCGGCTGTCTCCGTGTTTGCCTTACTGGCGATAATACAGGCTTTGTGGGCCTTGGTCATAAAGGGCGCAATTGTTTTCGACCACCATGATGGTTTCTTTGATTTGCTACTACCTGATCTACTTTTGGGACAAGCCTTATTAAATGCTCTGGCATAGGCCGCCATTAGCGTGTCCACCATGGCATCCCAGAGTTCCCAAATTAGCGTCCGAGCCCCCCGAACACGCATGCTTCGGCATATGCTGCTCCACCTTGGATTGGCGTGAATTAAGGAAGGGAGTGTTCTTTTCCCCGCCTGACTACAATTAGCCAGCATCCTCGGCAGAGACACGACCTTACCGGGACCTGTTACCAGCCGTTCTCACGTGGAGAGTATAGTCGCACTACCAGCGGTGTACACAGTTACGGCACGCAATTGTCTGCGTGTAGGGCCTTCTGTTGTACGAGTGGGCTGACGGCCGAGTCTAGAAGTAACATAGCATAGAAATGGGAAAGAAAAACCGGATATACACACTTAGAAAGGAGGAGCTGAGCAAAGTGTTCAGAGAATTCGGTCTACCAGCGGACGGGACTGTGGAAACCATGAGACCCCTGGTGGCGAAGAGGGTCGACGTGTCCAAAGACGACGAAGTGCTGGCGTTGTCGCGCGGGCTCGAGGAAAAGCTTGGGCAAAGATCCACCCCCAGACAGAAAGCGACCAGCGAGACCAAGAGACTCATACAGAGCTTGGCGGTACCGGAGCCAAGAGTAGAAAGGAGCATGGAGCCACAATCAAGGAAGTATGTCCCGGCTCCAGTGCACTACGGGAAAGTGGCTAGGCAAGTGCGGGACTGGTTGTTTGGGTTCAACGGAACAGGAGACCCGTTGGAGTTCCTTGACCGAGTGGGCGGGGCAGCGGAGTTCGAAAAGTTGACGCAGAAAGAAGAGGCCTATAACAGACAAGTCACCACGGAACAACGATGGAGCCACAGATGGACCCAGAAAAGACAAAGGAACGAGTTCCACCATCCGGCCATCCAAAACACACAATGGAAACCAAGGTGGCAGAGAGTGGAACTGCTCCAAGTTTCGCCGGAACGGCAAAGCAGCCCAGGTCAAGGTTGGATGCCCAGATGGCAGCCTGAGACCCAGCACAGGTCGGCTCAACAACGACCACATCGGCAGTGGTCAGCAGGATTCTGTGGAGAACCCAGCGCAAGCATGCAACAGATTCGGTGGCATGGATCATTGGGCGAGCGGGTGCAGGAAGAAAAGAGTGTTGCTCTTCAAGATGTGTGGCGCGACAGGGGTAAAGAGCACAAAACGCTGCCAGCGGTCGGAAAATGCGCAGCGGTCCCAGCAACAGGGAGAAGAGCACGAATCGCACAGTGCTGCCTTTAAAAATTAATAGGCTTAACGTAAAATCGGTAAAGGATGCGAAACAGATGCCACAGATCAATTACATTTTGGAGGCGAGATTCTTCAGCAGCTTCGACTTGAAGGACGGTTATTGGCAGATCCCTCTAGAGAAAGGAAGCAAGAAGTACCCCGCCTTCACCGTACCAAGGAAGGGGGTGTACCAGTAAAATGTGATGCTTTTCGGGTTGCACTCAGCCTCGCCAACGTTTCAGAGGGCCCTTGACCAGGTCATAGGACCGCATATGGCTCCACACGCATTCGCATGATCAGACGCACCAAGGAACAACATATGGAAAACCTTAAGGAGGTTAAAAGCGGCGAACCTGCGGATAAATGCGGAAAAGTGTCATTTCTTCAGGTAGCAGCTGGTATACTTGGAATACCAAATAACGAGCCAGGGAATCGGCATGGATCCAGGAAAGGTCGGCGCAATTACGGAGCTACAATCCCCGACAAACGCCAAGGGAGTACGGCATCATGGTATCGGCAGTTCGTCCCCGATTTCGCCGGAATCGCGATGCCCCTGAAACATCTGCTACGAAAGGGAACGAAATGGGAATGGACACCCAAGCACAAGGAGGCATTTGAGACATTGATCTCACGGCTGGCGGAGGATTCATTACCAGATTTTGGGAAAAGATTTGTGCTGTAAACGGACGCCAGCGACTACGGCGTCGGGGCGGTCCTGACCCAGGACACCGATGAGGGGGAGCGAGTTATTGCCTACGCCAGTGGGACGTTGATTGGGGCTGAAAAAAACTACTTAGCGACGGAGAAGGAGTGCCTTGCAATAGTGTGGGCGATCAGACAAATGAGACCCTACCTGGAGGAGTGGCAGTTCGACGTGATCAAGCTCAACGCCGACGCTGGTAAGCTGGTCGCCGACGCGCTATCCCGCCAGCCAGTATTGGAAAAACTAAGAAGTGCCACGGAAATAGAAATCAAAGAATGCGTGTGGATAAGCGCGTTAAAGAATAAGATGAAAACAATCCCGCAAAAGTTCCCAGATTACGTCGAAGAGGGCGGCTTGATCTACCGCCAGGTCCCGCATAGAGCAGGAAGCGAGGAAGTGGCATCGTGGAAATTGTGCGTGCCGACGGAGGCAAGGCAGCAGGTCCTCAAAGAGAACCATGACGCACTAACGGCAGGACAGCTAGGCGTGAGGAAAACAGTAGCCAGAGTGGCCGCCAGATACTTCCGGCCAGGGATGCAGAGGTACGTCCGGAAATATGTAAGGAGGTGTGAAACTTGCCTGAAGAACAAGCCGTGCTAGATGCAAGCAACAGGGCAAATGCTGACAGGACCCGGTGGACTCCTGGGCAAAGGTATGCGCGGACTTTGCAGGTCCATTGCCCAGGTCAAAACATGGAAACACAATGGTGTTTGTTAAGAGGAGCCCCAAAATAATAAGGTCGTACTCCAATGAATTCCGTTTAGAAACTTTAGATTTTATTCTGTACAATTCTCTTATAAGTAACATTTTATTTAACTTCATCACTCTCTTTTCTCTTCACAGATTATATATATATATATATATGTGTGTTTTTGTTTTTGTATTACATTTATAAATTTTATTTCTTCGGTATTAGGAAATTATTATAATTACAATTGTTCGATAACAAAATTTAGTGGACTGTATAAATGTATAAGTAATTTAATTTGAATTTTAATATTTTAAATATTTTAAAATTGTTAAAGTTTTTATTTGTTATGTTCACCCTAATGTCTGAACATCCTGCAAGGGCCCACAAAAGTGCCTTAGTATATATTTTTATACCCTTGCAGAGAGTATTATAATTTTGTCCAAAAGTGTGCAACGCAGTGAAGGAGACATCTCCGACCCTATAAAGTATATATATTCTTGATCAGGATCACCTCCTGAGTTGATATAAGCATGTCCGTCTGTCCGTCGATCCGTCTGTCCGTCTGTCTGTTTCTACGCAAACTAGTCTCTCAGTAAAGCTATCGTCTTGAAACTTTGCACACACCCTTCTTTCCTTTGCACGCAGTATATAAGTCGGAACGGCCGGGATCGGCCGACTATATCTTATGGCTGCCATATAACTGATTGATCGGAAATGGTGTTTTTAGAGTTACAGAGTTCAGATTTTGTACGAATGCTATTTTTGGCAAAATAATACAACATGCCAAATTTCATAAGGATCAGCCGACTATATCCTATAGCTGCCATATAACTGAACAATCGGAAATTACCCAACTTTCGTGTTTTTGAAGATAGAAAGTTGGAACTTCGTACAGATTCTATTTTTAGTAAGTTAATCCAACCAACCAAATTGCATAACGATCGGCCGACTATATCTTATAGCTGCCATATAACTGAACGATCGGAAATGGTATTTGGTAAAAATACCAACTTTGGTATTTTTGAAGATGGAAGTTTGGTACTTTGTTTTAAATTCTTTATTGTAATAAATTGGTTATATTACGATATTCTCATAAGGATCGTCCAACTTTATCCTATGTTTGCGATATATATCCGGTTTTAACTGCAAGGGTATATCAACTTCGGCTCCGCCCGAAGTTACCTTTCCTTTCTTGTTTCTTTTCATTTTAGATGTACAAATAAATTTTTTTCGTTTTTTCGTGTTATTTCTTATCTTTTATTGAAAATATCGTTCTTCTTAATTGTTATTAGATTAATTCTGAACAAATTTTTATTTTTTTAAACATTCGACATTGGGGTTGGCAGTGCTATAGCCAACAATTAACTTCTCGATTTTAATTTTTTATTTTATTTATTTATTTAAAGATGATAGTAAAGCTTACAAAACTAATACTAACATTTAGGTTGTAGTGCTAGCTACGAGGCCTTCGACTACGCAAGTTTATAGAGTATGTACATTATATTTGTGAGACAGTAAGGAAGTTTAGGATATATGTAGTTATTTTACATTTTGATTTTAGATTATTATATTATATTATATTATATTATATTATATAAGATTAGATTATATTATATAAATTAGATTTTTTTAAAAATTCTATTATTGTTATTATGTTTTCTGTTGTGGGATATTTAAGGTAGTCAATGGCTGTGCTGTTTTTAAGTATGTGTTGCTTGATCTGCGTAATTTCTGGGCATGACTCTAGGATGTGTTCCATATTTACGGGAGTCGACGATTGGCAAAGAGGGCAGCTGCGTGTGGTGTTGGCATCAAGGAGGTGTTTGTGTGTTAGATTTGTATGTCCTAATCTAAGTCTAATAAATTTAATTTGGTCTATTCTGCTAATTTTTTCTTGAATTATGTTAGATAATGTCGATGTGTGGACGTTGTTGGAGTTGATGTTTTTGTACCATGTGTTGCATTTGTTTATTAATGTCTCGTTTTCTTTCATTAGTTGTGTTTTTAGGAATTTGTTTATGTCTTTTATATTTAAGTTGGGAGTATATATTAATGGCATTTTTGTTGCCTCTTTTGCTGTTTTGTCTGCTAGTTCGTTTCCGTTTATGTTAGAGTGTCCTGGGATCCACAAGATTTTTATTTTTGGTTGTTTCAGTTGTAATTGGGATCTAATGTGTGTGGGGTAATTGTTGTGGTTTAATGGGTTGCGGATTGCTTCTATCGCTCCCAGAGAGTCGGAACAGATAACAAATTTTCCTCTCTGGTTCATCGCGATTTTGACGGCTTCGAGGATTCCGATCATTTCTGCTGTAAGGATGGAGGAGTAAGGTGGCAAGCTGCCGTAATGTATTGTTTCTGTATCTGTTGTTACAGCGAATGTTGCTATTGAATTTTGTTTAGATCCGTCCGTGTAGATAAATGAATGGTTTTTGTAGGTTTCCTTTGTTTCGTAAAAAGTTTTTGGAAAGTTTCTGATGAAGTGTTGGTTTTTTTGTAGTTGTGCAGTGAGGTGTTGATTATGTTTGGTGGAAATTGCCATGGTGGTTTTGTTTTGTATAATTTTGCTGATTGGAAGGGTATTCTAAGTAGTTGACATTTTTCTAATGTGCGTTCTAATGTTGAGGTCCATTTCCGATTTCTTGTTTTTGGTTTAATGTATTTGTGTATCGGTGTATCTTTGGAGCGCATAAGGTTTTTAAATAGTTTGGTTGTCAGGTGGTCACGTTTTTGTTCAATTGTTGGTGTGTTGGTTTCGTAAAGAAGGTTGTATGTAGGTGTGGTGCGGAAGGCCCCTAAAACTAGCCTTAGTGCTGCATTTAATGTCGTTTTTAGTTTATTTAGCGTATTTTTTGGGGCGTATCCGTATGTCTGAAGTGCGTAATCGATTTTAGATATGAGTATGGCTTTTGTGATATTTAGTAGGGTGTTTGTGTTGCAGTTAAATTTTGGGCTGGCCAGGCATTTTATTATGTTGAGTTTGTTGGAAAGTGATGGTATGAGAGAGGTGATGTGTGAGTTCCAGTTGTATTTGTTATTTATGGTTAGTCCGAGTATTTTAAGTGATGTAACGTTCTTTATGTTAGAGTTCTGTGTTGTAATTGTGCAGTTGCATCTTTGTTTCCTGCAAATGTGTAGGTGTTGACATTTGGTTTGCGAAAGGGATGCGCCTGAGTAGTTTCCCCAGCTATCTATTTTCCTAAAAAGATGGTTTAGGTTGACAGTTGTGTTTTTCTTGCTTTTTAGTTTGATTATTAAAAGGAAATCGTCTGCGTATGCGCTGAAGTGGATTTGTTTGTAGATGGTAAGGATGTTGGCTAGCTTATTGAAGGCAATTAAAAACAAAACTACTGAGAGTGGGGATCCTTGTGGGATGCCGTTTTCCAAGGGGTAGATGTGTGAGTTGTGTGTCCCTATTCTGATTGTTATCTTTCTGTTTTTTGTAAAGTTTATCACGTAGTTTATTATTTTGTGGCCACTTTTCCATTCTATTAATTGATCAACTATTGAGTGGATACCTACTCGATCAAAAGCTCTTGCAAAGTCAAGAGAGATGAGTGAGGTGTGCTTCCTGTTATTAAGTGCCTTCGTGATGATGTGATCTGCATAAAGCAGATTATCCGAAGTCGATTTGCCTTTCTTGAAACCGAACTGATTTGGGTTTAGAAGTTTGTCGTTGGTTAGGAACCACCACAATCTGTTAGCTATTATTTTGTCCAGTGTTTTCCCCAGACAGCAATTGAGTGAGATGGGTCGGTAGGAGGATATATCGGTCTTATCTTTTTCGGGCTTTAGTATGGGTATAATCAGGCTGGTTTTATATGACTGAGGTATGTGATTATTGAAGATCTGGTTAAAGTGAGAAAGTATTCTGTTTTGAACTGTTGTTGAGCTGTTTTTTATCATCGGGTATGATATTCGGTTTATTCCTGGTGTTGTGCCTTTGAGAGATTGGAGAGCAATAGTTAGTTCGATTTTGGATATGGGTTTGTCTATTTCTGTGGCTGAGGTGGATGGTGTATGATTGAGGACTATTGTTTTGTATTTATGTGACGTAAATTCCTGACTGAAGTTTGTGTCTTTGGAGAGATTGGACCAGTGTTCTGCGAGCAGGGTGGCTATTTTGTTTTTGTCGTTGGTAGATTCGTTGTTGTTGATTTTTATGCAATGTATTTGCTTTACAGGGTTAAGACCGCAAAATCGCCGTATGTTGTTCCATATTTTAGTTGTAGGAGTGTTTTTTTGGATGGAGGATGTGAATGTGGTTGTGGATTCTTTTTTCCTAATTTTGATTTCTCTCTTCAAGAGTGCGTTTGCTTTCCTGTATGCTATGATCGTTTCTTGGGTTGTGTGTCTTTTTAGTGCTTTCCATGTTTGTTTCTTTATTATGTGTAGGTCTGCTAACTTTTTATTCCACCAAGGAACTGTGCGTGAGTGTCTGTTGGGTAATGTCTGTGGTATTGTATGGTGTGCGCTTTGTATAATTATTTTGTTAATTAGTGCTGCTTCTTTATTTATGTTGGATGATGAAGGGTATAGGTTGTTAGTGTTGTGTGTTTGTATTGCAAATTTAATCCAGTTTGCTTCATTTGTTTTAAAAATTGGTTTTATTCTGTTGATAATGGTGTCGATCGGAAAGAGAGTAACGAGGATTGGGAAATGATCACTTCCATAAAGGTCATCTATCGGGTTCCAGGTTGCGAGCGGTGTGAGTGAAGGAGAACAGAAGCTAAGGTCTATGTGGGTGAAAGTGTTGTGTGTGGTAAAGTGTGTTGGTGATTTATTGTTTAAAAGAGTAAGCTGTGATTGTTCGATAAACTTTGCTATTATCTTGCCTCTTGTGTTCGATTGTGGGGACCCCCAGTTTTGATGCCAGCTATTAAAATCTCCTGTAATCATGACTAATTCGTTGTTGATGCTCAGTACGTTGTTCAGATTATTGCGTGAAAAAGATTTGTTGGGTGAGATGTAAATGGAGTAAATTTTAAATTTTTGTTTGGATTTTATTTCTGCTGCTATTGCTTCTACGTCTTCATTAGTGTTGATTTGTGTGTGCTGAACTGATTTGTGGATTAGCAGGGCTACTCCTCCAAATCTGTTAGATGGAATATTTGTTAATATATTGTAGTTTATTGGTGTCGGTAGGTTGTGAGAGTGTTGGATGTGTGTTTCTTGTAGTGAGATAATGTGTGGAGTGTGTATTTTAATAAGTAGTAGTAGTTGGTTGTAGTTATTTACATAACCCTTTATGTTCCATTGCAATATTTTTAAAGACATAATTTAAAGATATTTTTGTGTTTGTTTTATAGCGTTCGGGTTGTAAGAGTTAGGTTTTTGGTCTTTAGCTTTGAGTGTTTTAGTTAGGGCAGCTGTATCTTTGGTTTTGCTTCTGAGTACGCGGTCGCTTGTCGATGTCGAGGGGATTTGTGAGTTGTGATCAGTCAGGGAGTTCATTTCTTCATCATCATATAGGTCGTAAGTTATGGAGGTTCGACTTTTTGTTTTAGCCTGTTCGAGTTTTTTGTCTAAATCTTTGAGTGCATTTTCTATTGTTCTTGAGTTACAATTGTTTTCTTCTTTGTTTACGGTTTGGGGTTCTTTTGCTTTAGGGGGGCTTACTGTTGGTTTTGAGTTTTTAAGGGTTTCGGAGTAAGATGTTTCTTGGGTTGGGTTGTGGCGTGTATAGTATATAGAATGGGCGGTTTTGTGGTCTACCTTTTCGGTGATCCTGATGGCTATAAGCTCCTGTTCCTTAATGAAAGATGGGCATTTTCTGTCCATGGAGGAGTGGTTGTTTTTGCAGTTAATGCATTTCGGTGCCAGTCTACATTCAATATTATCGTTTGTGTGTGTGGTTTCTGAGCAGTTTTTGCATGTAGGGCTATCTTGTTTGCAGTATGTTTGAGGGTGGTTAAAACGAAGACATTTTCTGCATTGCATTGGGCGTGGTATGTATGGGCGAGTGAAAACGACTTCGTAGCCGATCATTACCTTTTCTGGGAGGTTGGTTGAGGCAAAAGTTAGTGTAATAAGACCTGTTGGGATTCGTTTTTGGTCAACCAATTTTGTCCATTTGTAGACTTCAGAAACTTTTTGGGATCTTAGCTCCAATAGAATTTCGTCTTCGGATATATTTCTGAGCAAATTACAGTATATTACTCCCTTGGTCTCGTTTAGGCTCTTGTGTTCTTTCGCTTCTACGTCTATTTCACCAATTTTTTTAATTTTAAGAAGTTTGTCGGCTTGTTGGATGTTTTTTGTTTTCACTAGTAGTGTTCCTGCTCTTGTTACTTTGCATTTTTCAACTTCACCTCCACAGATGTAGTCAACTGATTTTTTTATAATGAATGGGTTTGCAGTTTCTAGGGATATATAAAAATATATAGGGAAATGATAAAATAAGAAGTAAAAAGTCGGGGGCGTCTTTCGGTGAATTTAACGCGGTCAGCTTTATTGGGCTGCTTACATGCGATAACTAACTTAAAACTAGTACAAAAAAAGACGATCGACGACAACCAACGAGCGAGAGAGAGGGCACAGAGGGGCGAGTGTGGATGCGCTCTTCAGCGCGGGTGCGCTCTTTAGCGCGGGTGCGCTCTTCAGCGCGGATGCGCTCTTCAGCTGAGCGGCACAACGGCTTCTCACCTAAACATTGCTTATAATATAAACATAAACATTATATATTATAATAATTTAATTGCGTACCTGATCATTTCCCAGGAAGAATTAAATTTTCGGATAGAACGTCCTTAATTTCAGCAATTTCAGTTTTAAGCTGACTTGGACGCAAAATGTTGGTGATAAGCCTTCCATGGTTAATGTCAACTAACAGGCTTATGATGACTGATGTATTTTTTCACATTCATCGATCAGACTACTTAATTCCTTCGTAACCATTAAGAATTTAATAGATTCTTTGTATACGTAATTAACTCTTGCAATATTACAGTCAGGAAAGACAGGGATAGAAAATATCCTTTTATTCATACTTATGAGGTTTGCATTGACTTCTTCCGTAGATTTCTTTAGAATATTAGTAGTGGATTCGACTAATGAAGTTTTTTTTTTGCTTAATTCTTTTAAATTTTGTTAGTTGCTCAATAAATTTTTCATGTTTTCTTCCATTTGAACCCGATCATCTTTATCCATTACTCCAAACAGACCATGGTACAAAGATCCTATAAATTCAGGCGGTGCCCGCCTTTGCCTCGATTTATTATGAGTCATGAAGAGTTTATTATTCTCCTCCAACTCTAAAATCTGTTTGAGCGTATTGCCCAAAATAAGGTAGCACTGATCCTCAAACCCATGAAGTTTTTCACAAACTACTGTTCAATACCATATTTTTAATTTTTTATTGCCGGTGGTGCGTTTGTCAACTGACAGCATAATGAGAAAATCATTAAGGCCATCATCATTCCCAGCTTAGACAATTTAGCTCTGCTTCTTGTTCTGGGCGAGTTGGATCTATTTTGACGTGCTTCTGCATCATCTTAATCAGTTACACCAGCTAGGGGCAAATTTTATTTAATTGTCTGGTAACCAAATTCTCTTGCATCCTAAGCTTAACGACTCTAACTTTTTCGTCTTTCCCTTTATGGACTTCTTCAACCCTTCCTAGAGGCCACCATGCTGGATGGCAACTATCATATTTTAATATGACAATTTGAGCGTCTTTTATATTTGAAGAATTTCTTTTCCATTTGTATCTTTGTTGCAAAGTATTTAAATAATCATCCTTTCATTTATTCCAAAATTCTCGTTTTATTTTCTGAATAAGTCTCCATCTATCTAAATTATTAATTTTCTCAGTTTCGTCATTAGCTTCGATTACATCTAATGGTGGTCTTCCAATTAAGAAATGACTCGGAGTCAGCACCTCATTATCGTCTACATCGTCGCTGGATGAGTACAAAGGTCTTGAATTTAAAACGGCTTCTATCTGGCAAAGCAATGTAGACATTTCTTCATATGTTAGTACATTGTCTACGATTACTCGTTTTAAATGGTATTTCATTGATTTTATGAAATCAATGCTTCCCATAGTCCTTCAAAATGGGGGCTTGCCGGGGGAATAAAATGCCACTCTATCCTTTCCCTCTGTAACTCCGCTGCTATCTTACTCTTTTTCCTAACGGAAAACGGGCCTTTTCTAACTCCTCATCTAATTTTCTTGACGCTCCTACAAAATTTGTTCCATTGTCTGAATATATGTTTGTACATTTTCCCCTTCTAGCAACAAACCGCTTAAATGCAGCTAGAAAGGCATCAGACGTTGAATAAGTGAATAGCTTTTGTAACCATGCAAACAAATACTGCAATATATCCTCTAAATGTTTTATGACCGCGGTTTTTGGAGCATATTATAAGGTATGGCCCTGCATAATCGATACCCGTATTCATGAAGGGATGTGATATGTTTACCCTGTAATCGGGCAGATTTCCCATTATTTGTTCTATGGTGTTTTTTCGATACCTTGAACAATTTACACATTCTCTCACCCGCTTTTTTAATAAATTTTTTAACCCAAATACCCAATATGTATTTGCGTTGAACAAAGTTTCTCATTAGATTTATACCTCCATGAAGCATGTTTTTATGAGCATCCCTTACTATCAAAGTCGAAATGTGACTTTTGTCTAAAATTATAGGATGTTTAACTTCAAATGCCGCTTTAGTATTTTGTAGTCTTCCACCTACCCGAAGTATTCCATTAGTATCTAAAAACTGGTTCAGACCTATTATTTTACTGCTAATTTCAATCTCTTTACAGTTTTTTTAGGTATTTTATTTCTTTGTTAAATTGCCACTCCAGCTTCTTTTGATTCTTTTGCTGTTATAAACTTTGGGTTCGAGTTTGTTCTGGTTTTTAAGCATGAGAATTTTTGCATCAATTCGTAAATTGTGTCATCTTTGGTTTTAATCAATGTATTTAGTGTTAAGTATTCATCAATGATCGGCGGCTGTGGCCATTGGCTTTTTGGCTCAGTCAACCATTTTGGCCCTCTCCACCAAAAATCGCAATTCACCAATTGATTTGCGCTAACTCCTCTTGATGCAAGGTCTGCTGGATTCCATTCAGTATTTTTTAATTCCCGAATTTCGTCTGTTCTACGTCTCATAAATTTTATCTTATGCAACCCATTCTTATCCCATCCAGGCTAGCGTTATGGTTGAATCACTCCACTCCAATCACATAAATATATTTCTAATTTGTAATTTTTCATGGCTTCCGTTATGCGCATCATTAACTTACTCAGCAAATGTTTTTTTTTTTTATATTAATAGCAGGATAACGTTTATTTAAAACTGTCCTTTAGGGACAACCATTAAATGTTATCATATAAACTTCACTTATAAATAAATAATTTTACATATTAATATGGTAGAAATAAATTAGAGTAGTAAGGGGAGGTCCAGCGGGTTTGTCCTTTTTAGTCTTCTGGGCTGCTCGCTGTTGTCCAGCAGGGAGCTGGCCAACAGGTTCGGGTGATTATGAAGCCTCTGCATGTAACGTGCGCTGTTTCTTTGGATCTCGTCATTGACCCAAGGAAAATTGAGAACCTCGTGGATGGTGCGATTGTCATGATAGACGTCCCAGTGGCGATTCGAAGGGCTCTATTTTCGAACGTTTTTATAATTCGGACATTCGTCTTGCTCGCAGTGCCCCAGAGCTGAATGCCGTACGTTCAGATTGGGCGTGTTATGGCCTTGTAGATGAGAAGTTTCGGGGAAGTTCTCAGTTTCGATCTCCTACCCATGAGCCAGTAGAAGGATCAAAGTCTTTGATCAGCCTGCTTCCTCTTCTTAATCAGATGGGGCCTCCAGGTGAGCCTCCTATCTAGGGTGAATCCAAGGTACTTGAGATTGTCTTCCTGTGGGATTGGGGACCCGTTGAGGTTAACTGGAGGGCAGTTGCCTTTGCAGAGAGAAAATGTGGTGGCAGTGGACTTCTCATTATTGACGGCAATGTTCCAACGCTTTTTCCAGTCGCTGAGCAAGTCAAGCTGCAATTGCATCGTTTTGGCTGCCCCCATGGCGCTATCGGCAGTGGTAAGGAAGGCGGTGTCGTCTGCATAGGTTACTGCGAGCAGGTCAGGCCTCTGAAGAACAGGGAGGTCGGCCGTGTAAGCGTTGTACATCAACGGGCCAAGAACGCTGCCTTGGGGTACACCAGCGTGAGCTTGTCTTAGACCGGAGATTGCCTCGCCGCATCTTACCGCAAAGTTACGGTCTTCCAAGAACGACTTTAGGAACTGGAAGTATGGTCGGGGTAGGCCAGTCTTTAATTTATATAGAAGACCGGGATGCCAGGCTCGGTCGAACGCCTGCTTCACGTCCAGCATGACGGCCATGTACTTCTTGGTTTCAAATGCGTCCAGGATGCACTGCACCACCCGGTGGCACTGCTCTGGGGTACCTTGTCGTCGCCTGAAGCCAAACAGGTGGTTAGGGATCAGTCCAGCCTCGTCAAATACTGGCAGTGCTCTGCTTAAAAACACTCGTTCCAGTATTTTGGAGAGCATTGGTAATAACTCAGCAAATGTGTTGCGCATAATTCTAGTTTTGGAATAGTTTTTCTATTTTTGATCGGATTCACCCTACTTTTGCTAGCGATTATGATCACTTTCGATCCCACCTTGGCATATACTACGGCCGCATAAGCCTTTTCCGAAGCGTCTGCAAAACCATGTATTTGAATATATTATTAGAATTTGAAATTAATCCATCTAGGGACCCTTAATTGCCCTAATTCCTCTAACCCTGAGTTATATTCTTCCCATTCCTTACGATCTTCATTAACTAGCACTTCATCCCAATTGATTCCTTCTGTCCACAATTTTTGCCTAAAGATTTTTTCCACAATTGTTCCCGGTGCCAACCAGCCTAATGGATCGAATATTTTTGATAATGTGGACAAGACGAATCTTTTAGTTAATTTTTTAGGTTCAGTACAACATACTGTAAATGTAAACTCGTCTTTGCTAGGATCCCATTGTAGCCCTAAGATTTTTATAAACTCATCTTCCTTGATGCTAACTATTTTATTATCTCCTGAGTTTTCTACCATTTCTAATATTTTTGGGTTATTTGAAACCCACTTTCTCAAATTAAACCCAGAGTTCGATAGTTCCTTAGATATTAATTGAACTATGGTTGGGGCATCTTCTTTGAATTTGCACCTGTCATAAGGTCGCCCATTTTCCATTTGAATCTTTTTTAGTATATTTTTTTAAAATTATTTTCACAAATTTCTGTTTATAAGTCATTGCTATCCTCTTCTTCTACCTCCCAATATCGATCCATATATTTTAGCTCGATACTGGTTGCTACAATCGATTTACTTCCTCTGGATTTTGTGCACCCTGACACTGTCCATCCAAAGACCGACTTTTGCCCAAGAAGCATACCTTTTTTGGTTATTTCCGGCAGTAAAATTAGTGGATATAAATCCGCACGAATTACAAGGTCAATTCGACCAGGTTTATCGAAATTGGGATCCGCTAGAATTCTTTCCAATCCGACTTATTTATAGAAATTTCATTAGTGGGTAGACAATTGATTAGTTTTGGTAAAATAATAGCATTTGTGTAAAATTCTTTTAAATATTTACTGTTATTTTTTATTGTCAATTTTAGCTTGTGGTTTAATACACACACATCTGTTGGTGATAGTTCACTTATTTCAGTGTGCGCTTTTATTTTAGGCAACTTACGTTTTTGTGCCGCTTCTTCAGAAATCAAAGTGCTTTGTGAGCCATTGTCAATCAATGCTCTGAACTTTCCGAATTTACCATCATGACCTTTAATCTGAACATACACTGTGGCCAACAACGTTGGTTCAGAGGTCATGCATGTATTTACATTCTCCCTTTTAAAATGCAACATGCTATGATGTGATTTTTGACAATATGAGCATACTAGCTCGCTTGTACATTTGATGTTTGGATTGTGTTTTAAACATCGGTAGCACAAATTCAATTTTTTAGCCACGTCCGTTTTGGCCTGTAGACTTAATGATCTAAATTTATAGCAAAGAGTTAAATGATGCCCGGGAAAATTGCACATCGGGCATGTTGTGTTACTTGTGTTATTTTTTATTATTTTCTTTGTTGGGAACTCATTTCCCACTGATGTCAACGAACTAAGCCGTTGGTCTAAAAACTCTGTGACATCCTTTAAATTTTGAATCTCACTTGATTTTTCATCTTGGCCCTCATACTGTTGTAGAGCCTCAATATTTAATTTTTTTTAAATAATATGCGCAAAAATGCAATCTGATTCTTCGGTCAGATTTGCCTTTTAGGCGCATCATAAAAATTGATTCTTTGATTGAATCATTTGTATTTCTAAGATGCCTATATGCGTCCAAATTTTTTTTTGGAAGCTTAATGAGGCGATTAAGCTGATCTGAGAATATTTTTCTATTATTCTCATATCGCTTAATGAGTAATTCCCAGGCTGCTTCGTAATTATTGCCTGAGCCGAGCAATAAATGGGAAACTACATTTCGTGCTTCCCCTTTTAGAGCACTTTTAAGGTAGCTTAGCTTCAAGGATGGACTTAAATCCATTATTGAATGAACCAGCTCGTTAAATAATTCATAAAAATGGTCCCAATCTTTGAAATTTTCAAAGAAATTGGGGACCTCAATTTTTGGTAGGCTAGGTAGTTTGTCCATTCTAGGGCCACCATCTTCTACCTTGTCAACTGTTTTTTCTTGGATTTTTTGCTCATATATTTGACGGAAGACCAGGAATATCCTCCATTGTCCTTTAAACTTTTGTTATTTATGCGACAGCACAGCGAGTTCCGCTCACCTTCGTTACCCAAGCCAGAATGATTCTACTCTCCTCGATCATTACGCTCAACCCTGCTTTCGCAGCATTCTCTCTCTCTCGAGTCGAGCCTATATAGTTATCTCTTTTCATCTCACGACTTTCGGTAACTCGTCAACGGACCTCACTCATCAGCAGAGACTATCACCGTCTCTGCTGCAATGACCTTCGCATTCTGTACTTTCCTGAATTAGCTGTTTCCCGACACGGCCTTCCTGACCTATCACACGTCCCTGTGTGTTGCATTTCAAAATTGCCAAACTAACTAGGAAAACATCGGTTATATTGGTTTTCATATTCAAAGCCTTACATTTAATTTATTCATTGATTAGTTTTATTTTTATTCTCCTACGCAGTTACAAACTATGTGAGTCGCTTTCCATAGACAATTCCAGCCATTAACATAAACTTCTTATTTTCATTCATTTTTTTTTTGTCGTATTTTTACCGAGCCATTCTTATTTCTAAACAATTCATCATTTACTTAACTTAAATTTTGTCAATTTCATTTATCATCGTCGTGCAAACATATGCACTAGGTCACTAAGACCATTCGGTCAACATCTCCCCTTTTGGGACACAGACGCACATTCACTTGTGCCGTCTTCATTCTCTTTCCTTTCTTGGGACACAGACGCACACTCACTCGTGCCGTCGTCATTCTCTTTCCCCTCTTGGGACACAGACGCACACTCACTCGTGCCGTCTTCATTCTCTTTCACCTCTTGGGACACAGACGCACATTCTCTTGTGCCAACCGCAGGCTCTCCCCCATTTTGGGGCTCATCACTACCTCGTATTTCTCCTGTTAATTCGCTGGTTAATTGTCTATTCGGTAGCGCTCTCAGAGACTCATGTGAATATTTATATGTCCGCTTATTGACTAATGATTTCAGTTCGTATCTCGTTCTCGTACGTAACGGACCCTTAAGCTTGGGATCAAGTTTTGTCTGATGGCGCTCTTCAGCTTTCAGCAAAACATACGTTACGCGCAATAACCTTCGCCTTGTTTTTGTCAAATCTTTCTTTATCGTACCGTGCATTACTGTCCATGTTTCCTTTAGCTTCTATTCTAGCATTTTCTCTATTCACTATATTATCTTCTTCATTTATTTTCAGCATACCAAAAGGCCTAGCCTCTTTCCCTATTAGCAACTCTAGAGCACTAGATTTTGTAACTCTATTTGTAGAGCAGTGGTGGGCAAACTCTCATTTTACATAGCACGCGAGTATAGGGTAGGAAATTCTGCCGCAGCGCTGCCGGCACACTGACAGTGTGAGCATTCTCAATTTTTTTTAGCAGCTCTCTCATTTGCTCTCATTTTGACTCATTTGACAGCCCAAACTTAAAAATCAAAATGTTTCCACTGAGAAAAATTTTCTCACAAATTGGGTTGAAAAAAGTTTTCTCCATAGAAAATAAATAGGGAAGCTTAGTTTTTCATTTTTTAAATAAATATTGCTAGAAAAGATGTCTTTAAAATAAAATACACTATTTTAGTTCCCATTCAAACTTTTAGATAACTAAAAATTAAATAAAAAAATAAGTTTTTATCGCTCAGTGAATTCTCTGCTCTCATTATTTTTCTCTGCTACGCACACAATCAAATTTTAGACATGTGTTAGTTTTTCCCACCACTGTTGTAGAGCAATTCATGGCTAACTGAATATCTTGCAATGCATCCTGCCAAGAACGCTCACTAGTTTCTACAGCAGTTAGCATAGCTTTTAGCGTGCTCATCACACGTTCCACCTGTCCATTAGCACGGCTTGCGCCCGTGGCTATTAAGTGCAAGCAGGGCCGTAGCTGGCATGGGGCAGGTGGGGCGGTGCCCCAGGGCCCCCGAAAGAAAGGGGCCCCGCCGGGGCAAAAGACTTTCGTATAGGGGGCCCCAAATTTACTTGTTGCCCCAGGGCCCCCGAGGCTCTAGCTACGGCCCTGAGTGCAAGTCAATTTTATTCGTTGAGCAAAATTCACGGAATTTACTACTTGAAAAGCTCCTGCCTTGATCTGCGATGATTCGACTGGGAACTCCAAAGAAAGATATACCTGACTTCACAGCTTTAATGCAATTTTCTGAGTCTAGATTAAGAGTGTGATACAAGTGAACAAACTTTGTAAATGCATCTACCTGTACAATAATATATTCCTTCAGGTCGTTTTTCCCGCTGAGCTTGCCACTTATGTCTACGTGGATAGTATGCCAAGGTATATTAGTCTTAGGTATGGGGTGCAGTTCCATTTGTGCCTTTCCAGATGGGGGCTTAGATAATTTGCAGGTTATACAATTTTCAACGAACTTCTTGACATATTTAGACATATGGTCGAACCAGAATTGTTCATAGACCTTGTCTAGAGTCTTCTGCCACCCTAAATGCATCTTAGCCTCGTGTACATGGTTTATGACAGACTACCTAAACGCCTTAGGAATCACTGGTAAACAACGAGTCTTGCCATTACGTTGTATCTTGCGATATAATAGCCTGTCTGTCTCTATATCTTTGCTTTTTAACAGGTCCATGATTTTTATTATGCTATCATCTCGTTGCTGTTCGACTATCAGCCAATTATTTGTTATTGCAGCTAGATCTACACGAACCTCTGCTCTACGGATGACAGTTGAGACTACAGGAATTGGATTGCGCGATAAAAAGTCCACATGTGCCATTTGGCTACCTCAATGAAACTCAAACTCAAACTCTATACTCAATGAAAAATTCAAAAGCCTGTAAATACCCCCACCAACGGTGTACTCTTGGGATCAATTCAGCTTTCTTTTCTGTCGCTTTTAGTGAATTGCAATCGGTGTATACAGTGAATTTTCTACCATATAGATAATGTCTGAAGTGCTTCACTGCATTGTAAACGGCTAAGGTTTCTAGCTCATATGAGTGATATTTAGCTTCGGATACTGTTGTGCGTTTGGTAAAATATTTAACTACTCTTTGTTTACCGTCTATTTTGTGTATTAGCATTGCGCCATACCCATCAGCACTGGCATCTGTATGCATCGTTTGAAAATACCGGTTGAAATACCGAAGATGCATTTTTTAGCCCAAACGGCATCACCAGAAATTCATAGTGACCCTCTGGGGTGACGAATGCTGTTTTTTCTATGGAGTTAGGGTGAATCGGTATTTGATAAAATCCGCTGGACATGTCTAGAGTGGAAAAATATTTTCCGCCTCGCAAGCGATCTATCTGATCAGAAATCAATGGCAACGGGTACTTATCTGAGATAGTGTTTGAATTTAGCTCACGAAGATCAATGCACAGCCTGTCGCTGCCATCTTTCTTTTAAACTAATAGCATTGGACTTGCGAATGGCGAATTGCTTGGACGGATCACATTGGATTTAATTATTTGGTCTATTTTTTCCCTAACTAATAGCTTTTCATCTGCACTAAGTCCATATGGGCGCCTTTGAACAGTTTTATTCTCGTCTATCAAACAAATTTCTAATGCCCCTGTGGTTACGCGCTTAGTTGGGATTCCATTTATAAAATTGCCAGAGTATTTTTGCAATACGTTCTTTAGTTTAAATTTATCAATTTCACTTAATTCTATGTTGGTATCAAGTAAATTTTCAAAATTAGATGTATCTTCATGTATAGCATTAATAATCTTAGTTTTGTAAATATTTAGTTTATCTGTTTCGATCATAACTCCAAAACCATGATGGTGATGATCTTGACCAATCATTACGTCATGCTTTAAATAATTGTCTAATACGACATGGAACAAGATTTCTAAATTAAATTGGGATATTTGAATCGTAGACAAAATCTGCAAATGGCTCTTAACAATATTGTCGCCAATTCCTCTTAGTACAATTAAATTGTTAAATCTTTTTCCAGCAATTTTGTTACTTAATTTTTCCTTTATGAAGGAACACTCGGCACCCGAGTGAAAAAACAATGGAAAGATCTCACCCCTTTGATGGAATAAACCTTTGGGCTAAAGAACTTGACATATGTCGACGCGCTTCTCCTTGTACTCGCCGTGTCCGCTAGTACTGCCTTTGGAGCATACAGAAGCAATATATCCAATCTCACCGCACTTGTAGCATCTTATGTTTGACCGCTCCTTTATTCCGGACACACTGCTTCCACTCTGATTCTTTCCTTTGGTGAACGATGAGCTCTCCATGCGAGCACGGCATTGGGCATATTTGTGGCCAATCTTTCCACAATAGTGGCATTTTACTTGCATCTGCTTTCGTGGTTTCTTCTTGTCCGAGCTTGACGAATTTTCATCATTTTCGTTTTTGCGCTTCTTGAAGGCGTAAGCTTGCAGCTGCCGCTGTAGTTCATTACGCGTCGTTACATTCGTCGTAAAAACCCAACGCAGTTAATTATTGTCAATTTGTGTCATGTGGGCTAACGCTATTGACACCGCAATCTCCTCCAGTTCCGTCGACTTCCACTTGGATAGTAATGGCGTAACTATGCGACTGCCATATTCTGCAAAGCTTTCTCCAGATCTGGGATGCACGTTTAAAACATTAATCAGTACGGCAGCCGTTGTCTCAATGCCCACGAATCGCTGGATGAACAGTTCCCTGAATGGGGTCCAGGTGATGCCAGCAAAGCAAACCTGGGACAGCCATTGCGAAGCACTGCCTTCCAACGCTTTGCTTAGTGCTATTACTAAGGCGCTGCCTTCGAGTGTATTATCTGCGAAGATTAAATCGACCGTAGTGCACCATGCTGATGCATCTGTTCCAACGCCATCGGGATTATATTTGGGCAGTGTCACATGCGCCTGCATGGTTTTTATAATTTCCATGAGATTTTTGTTTTGCTCTTCCAGCGCTGCCATATATTGAGCGGAGCTGTGATCTTGTGGCGAAGGCGATCCCACTTCTGATGACGGAAGACCAGGAATATCCTCCATTGTCCTTTAAACTTTTGTTATTTATGCGACAGCACAGCGAGTTCCGCTCACCTTCGTTACCCAAGCCAGAATGATTCTACTCTCCTCGATCATTACGCTCAACCCTGCTTTCGCAGCATTCTCTCTCTCTCGAGTCGAGCCTATATAGTTATCTCTTTTCATCTCACGACTTTCGACTAACGATAGACTATCACCGTCTCTGCTGCTATGCCCTTCGCATTCTGTACTTTCCTGAATTAACTGTTTCCCGACATATTTATTATTGAGCCCTTCAATTTTTATTAAATCGGACATTGTATATATTTTGTTTAGCAACATTATTAACTTTTTAATCCTGATTGGAAAGGTTTCATTTTTCTTTTTCTGAATTTCTATATAAGTTTTCTCGGGGTAATCCTCGAGGTTTTTAATAGCCCCCTCAAGCCTCGTGAAAAGCTCATCCTAGCCAATCATTTTTTTCATTTTTTCCTTTGCGAACTTAAATTTCGATAGCATGCTATCGTAATGATTTGCTTTAAAATAGTCATGATCTACTGGACCTATTTTAATCAAATAATTGTGGTTCGTAATGGCTTTTTTCTCCAATTATTTCAATATTTCCCTGTCCTCTTCTAAATAAGAATTTTTGCGAGAAGCGCATCTATTTGCCGGGTGAGAAGCACCTGGTCTTCAATAATGGGATCTTTATCCTTAGTTGACATTATATATGTTTTTAAATTAAATTAAGTTCTAAAACAAAATTCAAGTATATACATTAGGGCGGGTCAATTTTTTTTCGCAAAAATCGTCCCCCCTAATCGGAATCTACGAAGAATTCTAAGAAAATTTCACCATGAAACCATGTGTCTAAAATGAATTCCTAGCTCGCGCCGTGAAGCTTAAAGATTTCACTATGAGGTACATAAGTTATTTCGATGTATTTAAGACATTTTAATGTATTTAAAAAAACATACGCATTCTTCAATTATGTTGAGGTCAATTCTGATTCATCTTTCTAAAACAAATTTTATAATTTTTTTTTAAACTTATTTAACTTATAATTTATTTTTTATTTCGAAAAAAAGTCATATAAGAAAGTAGGAGTAATGCTTCTGTAACTTTTTAACGAAGTACGGTATCGATCTGAAAATTCTGAGCATTGTTAACAAAATATTCTACAAATAAAAAAACAAAATTCATTCTTCGCCCATACAGAAAATATTTTGTTAACAATGCTTTTCGATGAAAGAAAAACAGTTCGCGAAAGTGCAATTCATAAAATTATGTATTATCGCGAGAAATTATATGACCCAACTAAACTTAGAACTTATAAAAAGAATCGAATTAATTTCGATTGCACCGATTATATGCATTTAGTTGACTTGGATAATGACGACATCTTATTTGAACCTCCATTTACTGCAAACATCCCACACGATCACTTGTTGGAATACATCAATTCTGCTGAAGTACCACTGCCAGATCCAGCAATTCCATCGCACATACAGGGCACCGAACGATGTGTGCACAGAATCGAGATGCTGTTATTTCATTGACTTTAGAAAGTCGTTCCAAAGTTCCCCAAATGGAGTCAATGAAAGACTTGAGATTCTAATAAGATGACGTTATATTCCAAGTCAACAAAATGCAAAAATTACCTACTTGTTGGAAAGCAAATAAACTTTATAATAAAAAATAAAATTTAATTCCGCCTTTTATCATGCCACGCCTACTTTTATTTAGTTGCTTAAAATGCCTTTGAATATATATTTCAATTTTCAGATCGATACCGTACTTCGTTAAAAAGTTACAGAAGCATTGCTTTAGCATTGACCTAATAAACATTTCCTACTAGGTCTCTTCAAAAGTTCCAAAACACTGTCGCACTGTGTTATATGACAGCTATAAAATATAGTCGGCCGATCGTTCTGAAATTTGGTTGTAGGTTGTATTAGGTTGGATCAACTGACCAAAAATAGAATCTGTACAAAGTTCCAACATTCTATCTTCAAAAACACAAAAGTTAAGTAATTTCAGATTGTTCAGTTATATGGCAGCTATAGGATATAATCTGCCGATTCCGGTCGTTCCAACTTATATACTGCGTGTAAAGGAAAGAAGGGTGTGTGCAAAGTTTCAAGTCCATAGCTTTGGACTTTGAATTTCCAAAGAAATTGGGGACCTCAATTTTTGGTAGGCTAGGTAGTTCGTCCGTTCTAAGGCTACCAACTTCTACCATGTCAACTGTTTTTTCTTGGATTTTAATATCTATTAGCTCGATGTGTATTTCAACATCATCTTTGAGCTCTATAATTTTGCTCTATATTTATTATTGAGCCCTTCAATTTGTATTAAATAGGACACTGTATCTATTTTGTTTAGCAACATTTTTAATTTTTAATTAATTCTTATTGGAAAGGTTTCATTTTTCCTTTCCTGAATTTCTAAATAAGTTTTCTCGAGGTAATCCTTAATAGGATCATCAAACCTCGTGAAAAGCTCATCCTGGCCAATCATTTTTTTCATTTTGTCGTTTGCGAACTTAAATTTCGATAGCATGCTATCGTAATGATTTGTTTTAAAATAGTCATGATGTACTGGACCTATTTTAATCAAATAATTGTGGTTCGTAATGGCTTTTTGCTCCAATTATTTCAATATTTCCCTGTCCTCTTCTAAATAAGAATTTTTGCGAGAAGCGCATCTATTTGCCGGGTGAGAAGCACAAAGAAGACATACTTAAGCCGCTAATTCAACATTGTTGTTTATAATTTTTATTAATGTAGGGTTCAGGGAATCATCAGTAGGAGATACTTTAGACCTCAATCCAAGGCACAGACCCATATGAAAGGAAATAGTAAGTTAGTTATTCAAGAACAGAATGTCAGTTAGACACAGCAACTCAAATCTGGCAGCAGCTGCTGCAGACGAAGACATGACGGAGTGGGATATGTAAGAGGCCCATAATAGCAAAGAAGCTAAAAGCAACGACCCGGTGCGGTCATACGTTCCATAATCAGTGCATACGAGAATGCTTGACGCAAACGTGCGAGTGTTCTTTGTGTCACACCGAATGCACGGCTAATCAACTTTCTTTGTCGCGCAACAATTTGTTGGCAGAACTATCAGCTGCAGAATACGTAGTCGATACGGCACCATCAGGCAGTAACACCATTGTAGTAGAGGTAGATCCAAATCGAAGCAGTGATCCTTCTAGGACAAGGTCACGCAGAGGCAGACCAGTAGTACCAAGAAGAGGAGCTATGCAGCGCACAGGTATGACGCTCAGGTCGAACCGACAACAAAACGAGACGGAACGCCGGGAGCAGAGCCTTGGCACGGAGTCAGCTGTAGGTACGTCGAGATCAGATAGTATTGAAGAAATAAGCAAAATAGTCCAAGCCGCCATGCAAGCACAGCAGCAGATACTTAAGCAAGACCTCACGCAATTTATTCAGTTGCAATTTGAAAACATGCAAATAGGAAACCAACCCTCAAATACTAGTAGACACAGGTCTGAGAACCAAACTCAGTTCGACAGTGAACACCCAGCAGTATTGCCCAGTGAGAACAGCCACCAATACGGTCAACAATTAGGCAAATCCTTTTCGGCATTCCAGCCCGCAAAAGTACCAAGCATCATCCAGAGTTGGCACATTAAGTTCGACGGTACGAAGGAGGGATTGCAAGCCGAAGAATTTCTTTACCGAGTTGAAGCATTAGCTAAGCAGAATCTCAGCGGAGATAAACAGCTCCTGTGTGATCATTTACACCTATTCTTTATAGGCAAAGCAGGGGAATGGTTCTGGAATTTTCATCGTTCCTACCAACATTTCGAGTGGAGGGACTTTTGCAGAGAATTTAGGAATAAGTTCAGGGAAAGTGATTCGGATATGGATATCTGGGAGTTGATTAACAGTAGGCGACAGGCAGAAAAAGAACCTTTTGAAGAATACCAATTCCAAGTAGAGAAGCTCGTAGCCCGATTAAATACCCCGATTACAGAAGAGTCCTTGGTAAAGCTTCTTATTAGACACGCCAAGCCCTCACTTCGATATGAGCTTATGCATTTGCACGTGCCCACCTTAACTCAATAAAGGTCAGAGATCCGCACACATGAGCAGTTTTGTAGACAGATGCGACCTCAAGCAGGGAGAAACAGCTTTCATCAGAGACCCATAGTTTCGCAATTGGAACCAGATGTTGATAATGAAGATTTCAGTGAAGTAGCGGCAATTCAACGAAAGCAGTTGAAGTGTTGGAATTGCGACAAGCCCGGACATCGCTTCGACGACTGTCTCGACGTCCGCAGTATCTTTTGCTATGGATGCGGGGCAAAAGACACTTACAAGCCCCGGTGTCAAAAATGCAACCCGCCGGAAAACCAGAGAGGGGATGCGACGATCAACGTGAAGGCGTCGCATCCAAGACAATAAAGAACGATAATAGTACTCAAACAGAACTTACGATAAGTCTGTCTCCGCTCAAAAAGGAGCACAAACTTAACGAAATATTACCGGATAGATCATCAATACAGTTCAAGCCCTATCATATTCGCGAAGCAAATTATAAGGCAGCAAGAGAACGGATCCTGGGGAACGTCAACTCTTGTGAGAGAGTGACTGGACGTTCAAAAAGAAGAATACAGAGATTTTGGAGGGAAGTTCAGACGTGTCGACAGAAGTTAGTCTCAGCGATAATTTTGAACTCATATAACAGGCTCTATACAGAGATTGAAATAGAGAAGAGGCGCGTCCATAAGTTGCATTGGTGGCAAAGCAGCTATTGAAGCGACGAAGAATTTGAAAGTGCGCAAGTGCTCAGGTAGGATTAAAACAGCTAACGACGCATTATGCAACGTCACGGGAAAAATCAAGACGGAGATAGTGTATCGGGATCTTAGAAAGTCGATTGAATTTTTTGTAATCCCAGATCACAAGCAAGACGTCTATTTAGGCATAGATTTCTGGCGAGAATTCGGATTATTAGATAAAATTGTGGGACAAGAGCAATTAGTATCGGAAATTGCGGAAGACAGAGAGGAGTCAGAGTGTGAAGTTCCCAAAACACACGCGCTTTCGACTAAATAAAGACATATGCTAGATTTAGTCATAGCAAAGTTACCGTCCTATGAAAGAAACGGTTTAGGGAGAACACCTTTGTTGGAACATAGCATTGATGTGGGTGACGCAAAGCCTGTCAAGCAGCGACATTGGCCGATCTCACCAGCAAAAGAGGAAATGATGTTTAAAGAAGTAGAGAACATGTTGGCATTAGGAATAATAGAGGAATCCAAGAGTCCATGGAGCAGCAATTGCGTTCTTGTTAGAAAGGGACCCAAGGTTCGTTTATGTTTAGATTCTAGGGAAGTGAACAAACTCACGATCAAGGATGCGTATACACTACCTCATGTGGATGGCATACTTAGTCGCTTGCCACCAGCTCGCTACATTACGGGACTAGATATGAAACACGCGTTCTGGCAAATACCATTGGAAGAAAAGCACGGCAGTACACAGCATTCACTATTCCAAACAGACCATTGTATCAGTACAAAGTAATGCCTTTTGGTCTTTGCAACGCGGCTCAAACTCTGTGCAGATTAATGGACATAGTCATACCACCAACCCTGCGCACGAGAGTATTTGTATACTTAGACGATTTACTAGTTTTGTCAGAAGGTTTCGAGTCACATTTGAAATTGCTCGAAGAAATCGCAAGCCATTTGCGAAAGGCAAACCTGACAATTAATATAGCCAAATCGAAGTTTTGCATGACTGAGATTAGATATTTAGGATATGTCATTGGGCACGGCCAATTGAAAGTCGACCCAGAAAAGGTCAGTGCGGTCGAGAACTTTCCAGTTCCCAACTCCGCGAAACAGCTGAAACGATTCCTCGGTTTATCAGGATGGTATAGGCGGTTTGTGGACAACTACGCTACTATAGCGACCCCACTGACAGACCTTCTTAAAAAGAACAAGAAATTCGAATGGAATAAGGAAGCCGACGAGGCATTCGAGACGCTAAAGCAGATGTTGACGTCGTCACCAATTCTGCGGACGCCTGACTTCCAGAAACAGTTCATTTTATTATGCGACGCCAGCCTGTACGGACTAGGATGTGTGTTGGCGCAAAAGAATGAAGACGGCGTAGAATTGCCTATAGCATACATGTCTGAAAAATTGTCAATGGCCCAACGCAACTATTCCGTTACGGAACTAGAATGTTTAGCGGTTATAAAGGGAATAGAGAAGTTTAGAGCCTATATTGAAGGGCAGGACTTCCAAGTCGTCACGGATCATGCCGGACTTCAGTGGCTTTTGAAGCAGAAAGACTTGAGAGGTCGTTTGGAAAGATGGGCAATGAAGTTACGCGGACTCAAATTGAAAATAGAGCACCGCAAGGGCTCACAGAACATCGTAGCAGATGCATTGTCGCGTAGAGAAGAAGGATCAATAGATGAGATAATGGATAGTGGACCTATTATTGACTTAGATTCTAAAGAGTTTAATTCAGCGCAATACAAAGAGTTACGAGAACAAATCAGAGCTAATCAAGACAGGTTACCGGATTTTAAAATAGTCGACCAGTTTGTTTACAAAAAGACAGAAGCATCAAGCGGAGACGAAGTGCAAGAACAACAAGCGTGGAAACTGTACGTTCCAGTCAACTTAGTTGACGATGTGATATCGCGAGGTCACACTCCTCCCGATTCGGCTCACATTGGCATGGCCAAGATGATCGAGAAGCTAAAGCGATATTTATACTGGCCAGGGATGGTTACTCAAATTCGCAGCTACGTCTCTGAGTGCCCGGTTTGTAAACGAGCAAGAGAGTAACACCTTACTGAGACCACCGTTAGGGAAACCCATAGTATCGGAAAGACCGTTCCTGAAACTTTACATCGACTTGCTAGGACCTTACCCTAGGTCTAAGAAGGGAAATATAGTGTTGTTGATCATATTGGATCATAATACTAAATTTCATTTCCTACAGCCTTTGCGGAAGTTTACCTCCGATAGGATCTGTGACTACCTAGAGAGACAAGTGTTTTATACATTCGGTGTTCCGGAGTCAATTTTATCAGATAACGGATCCCAATTCAAGTCAGGTCAATTTAAAGCATTTTTAACTCGGTTTGGAGTCAAACACATATGCACAGCGATCTATTCGCCACAAGCTAACGCGAGCGAACGTGTAAACCGATCTATACTAGCAGCAATAAGGGCGTACATAGATAGCGATCATACTAACTGGGATTCAAATATCGAGCAGATAAGTGCATCCTTAAGGGCGAGTGTGCATCGGAGTACGGGCTTTTCGCCGTATTTCCTATGTTTTGGTCAGAACATGATTGTAGACGGATGAGATTATGAATTTCTCAGGAAATTAAATGCTTTAACGGACGATGTAGCGTTAAAAACTCCGGACGTATTATTGTTGGCTCGAAAGAAAGCGAAAGAGAGAATCAATCAGTGTCATGAAGCCAATGCTAACATTTACAGTTTACGCAGTCGCTCCATAAAGTTGAAGGAAGGAGATACAGTGTATGCACGTAGCTTCGCGCAAAGCAATGCGTCGAAAGCAATGCCAGCAGTAAGCTAGCACCAGTGTTTATCAAAGCAACGATTAAGAAGAAGATAAGCCCGATTTATTACGAATTAGTTATTAGCGATATAGGCATCTCGCTCCAACTCGAAGATGTACAATACTAACTCTCTCTTTCGGGCGCGCTCGAGGTGAGAGCACTGAGAGCCAATATAAAGAAGATCAGAAAAAGTTCCGTTATTGGAAGTTTGGAGATTTTCACGGTCACGTAGCAACGAATGTTAGCTTAGAACTTGTCGTCCATTTAAATTTGCGATCGAAAGGGAACAGACGCATCGAAGGAATAATCTGTTAATCATACAAAATCATACGAAACAGCATCCACGTGCCCAAGTAGTTGGCCTATTGGTCTATAGCTATTGAGCAAAGACAGAACTAGCGAACATATAGCTAAAAGTGGAGACCCGCAGAGTGATCACCACCGGCCGGTTAGCCTCGCGCAAGTCGCGTGGCGCGTTCGCGCTATTCCTATCCTTGCTACGGTGTGGCAAGTGGCCACTGATAAATACAAAGGCAACCGGTCGGTAGGAGGAAGCGGCGAAAGGTGGAATAGAAGAAGGATAGAGGGATTGAGATCACGTGGAAGAGAAGCCGAGCACACGTGCTAACTAACCCCAATCTGGTGACGTAATAGCCGCTAAGCGAAACAGCCAATATTAAGCCGGCTCATCCGTGTGCATCGGCGTAGCCCAAACGGCTAAACCACGCCTTGATATTATTGCTCCGACCTCGTACCGCTATTCCACATTTCCCAATGGCTTACATCCAGCACTGATCCCAGCACTGGCCAAGCACTCACTAGGATGAGAGAAGTTTAAAACGTTTTTTTAATAGGAATTTAGTATTAAGAATTTAAGAGACATTTATCTAGGTTAATTTCTATTTCTATTTAGTATCTACATATACATATGTAACTGCACATGCACCAAACAGCCACCTCATTCCATTACTTGTAACGCGAGGAGCGACACTTTTAGAGGAAACTGCATCTTCGATGGGCCCAACGAACCTGCATCGCCGGAAACGAGCGTAAGTACGTAAAAACAAACCTAAATGTTTAGCTCCAGATATATATATATTTAGGATAAGGATAGGATAATTTAAAGTAAGATAAAGCTGATATGATTTTTGAATTTTATCTTTTTGTTTTGGATTTCGATTTATAATTTGAATATTATGTTATGGCGGTCATGAATGTGAAGTTTATTTTGAATTTAATATTTAATAGAGAACTTATTACTATGGAATAGACGTTATATTTGGGTCTGTTGCTCTGTGAAAGTTCCCGCATTGGAATTGCGACCGCGATTCGAGTACGTACGGATCGGGACGACCACGTGAATATCAGATACTGAATCGGCCTTCTTAGCATGTGAATGAGAATCAACTGAAGAATTTATTGTGGAATTGATGAGGTGGTTCAGGAAACCGTATCTAGGAATCGCTGCCTTATTTCGAGGTAAACGGAATGGCCGACCAGAACGAACCGTCACTTCATACCCGATAAGTTTTTGCAGTCCAGTAATGAGAGTATGGGACATTTGTTTGTGGAGTTACATCTTTCGGAAATACTTCGATCGAATAGTACCGGAACAGAGAAGACATACTTAAGCCGCTAATTCATCATTGTTTATAATTTTTATTAATGTAGGGTTCAGGGAATCATCAGTGATACTCAGGGAGATACTTTAGGCCTCAGTCCAAGGCACAGACCCATATGAAAGGAAATAGTAAGTTAGTTATTCAAGAACAGAATGTCAGTTAGACACAGCAACTCAAATCTGGCAGCAGCTGCTGCAGACGAAGACATGACGGAGTATGGGATATGTATAGATAGATATAGACATAAGACATAATAGAAGAAGAAGAGGAGCTATGCAGCGCACAGGTATGACGCTCAGGTCGAACCGACAACAAAACGAGACGGAACGCCGGGAGCAGATCCTTGGCACGGAGTCAGCTGTAGATACGTCGAGGTCAGATAGTATTGAAGAAATAAGCAAAATAGTCCAAGCCGCCATGCAAGCACAGCAGCAGATACTTAAGCACAATTTATTCAGTTGCAATTTGAAAACATGCGAATAGGGAACCAACCCTCAAATACTAGTAGACACAGGTCTGAGAACCCAACTCAGTTCGACAGTGAACACCCAGCCGTATTGCCCAGTGAGAACAGCCACCAATACGGTCAACAATTAGGCAGATCCTTTTCGGCATTCCAGCCCGCAAAAGTACCAAGCATCATCCAGAGTTGGCACATTAAGTTCGACGGTACGAAGGAGGGATTGCAAGCCGAAGAATTTCTTTACCGAGTTGAAGCATTAGCTAAGCAGAATCTCAGCGGAGATAAACAGCTCTTGTGTGATCATTTACACCTATTCTTTATAGGCAAAGCAGGGGAATGGTTCTGGAATTTTCATCGTTCCTACCAACATTTCGAGTGGAGGGACTTTTGCTGAGAATTTAGGAATAAGTTCAGGGAAAGTGATTCGGATATGGATATCTGGGAGTTGATTAACAGTAGGCGACAGGCAGAAAAAGAACCTTTTGAAGAATACCAATTCCAAGTAGAGAAGCTCGTAGCCCGATTAAATACCCCGATTACAGAAGAGTCCTTGGTAAAGCTTCTTATTAGACACGCCAAGCCCTCACTTCGATATGAGCTTATGCATTTGCACGTGCCCACCTTAACTCAATTAAGGTCGGAGATCCGCACACATGAGCAGTTTTGTAGACAGATGCGACCTCAAGCAGGGAGAAACAGCTTTTATCAGAGACCCATAGTTTCGCAATTGGAACCAGACTTTGATAATAAAGATTTCAGTGAAGTGGCGGCAATTCAACGAAAGCAGTTGAAGTGTTGGAACTGCGACAAGCCCGGACATCGCTTTGACGACTGTCTTGACGCCCGCCGTATCTTTTGCTATGGATGCGAGGCAAAAGACACTTACAAGCCCCGGTGTCAAAAATGCAACCCGCCGGAAAACCAGAGAGGGGATGCGACGATCAACGTGAAGGCGTCGCATCCAAGCCAATAAAGACGGATAATAGTACTCAAACAGAACTTACGATAAGTCTGTCTATGCTCAAGAAGGAGCACAAACTTAACGAAACATTACCGGATAGATCAATGCAGTTCAAGCCCTATCATATTCGCGAAGCAAATTATAAGGCAGCAAGAGAACGGATCCTAGGGAACGTCAACTCTTGCGAGAGAGAGACTGGACGTTCAAAAAGAAGAATACAGAGATTTTGGAGGGAAGTTCAGATGTGTCGGCAGAAGTTAGTCTCAGCGATAATTTTGAATTCAGATAACAGGCTCTATACAGAGATTGAAATAGAAAAGAACCGATACCTAGCGTTACTGGACTCAGGCGCGTCCATAAGTTGCATAGGTGGCAAAGCAGCTATTGAAGCGACGAAGAA
Source organism: Drosophila pseudoananassae pseudoananassae (assembly GCA_018153035.1). Classification (NCBI taxonomy): domain Eukaryota; kingdom Metazoa; phylum Arthropoda; class Insecta; order Diptera; family Drosophilidae; genus Drosophila; species Drosophila pseudoananassae. Next base: position 2,925,113 of record JAECXR010000072.1, read on the forward strand.
TTTGAAAGTGCGCAAGTGCTCAGGTAGGATTAAAACAGCTAACGACGCATTATGCAACGTCACGGGAAAAATCAAGACGGAGATTGTGTATCGGGATCTTAGAAAGTTGATTGAATTTTTTGTAATCCCAGATCTCAAGCAAGACGTCTATTAAGGCATAGATTTATGGCGAGAATTCGGATTATTAGATAAAATTGTGGGACAAGAGCAATTAGTATCGGAAATTGTGGAAGACAGAGAGGAGTCAGAGTGTGAAGTTCCCAAAACACATGCGCTTCCGACTAAACAAAGACAGATGCTACATTTAGTCATAGCAAAGTTACCGTCCTATGAAAGAAACGGTTTAGGGAGAACACCTTTGTTGGAACATAGCATTGATGTGGGTGACGCAAAGCCTGTCAAGCAGCGACATTGGCCGATCTCACCAGCAAAAGAGGAAATGATGTTTAAAGAAGTAGAGAACATGTTGGCATTAGGAATAATAGAGGAATCCAAGAGTCCATGGAGCAGCAATTGCGTTCTTGTTAGAGAGGGACCCAGGTTCGTTTATGTTTAGATTCTAGGGAAGTGAACAAACTCACGATCAAGGATGCGTATACACTACCTCATGTGGATGGCATACTTAGTCGCTTGCCACCAGCTCGCTACATTACGGGACTAGATATGAAACACGCGTTCTGGCAAATACCATTGGAAGAGAAGTCGCGGCAGTACACAGCCTTCACTATTCCAAACAGACCATTGTATCAGTACAAAGTAATGCCTTTTGGTCTTTGCAACGCGGCTCAAACTCTGTGCAGATTAATGGACATAGTCATACCACCAACCCTGCGCACGAGAGTATTTGTATACTTAGACGATTTACTAGTTTTGCATGACTGAGATTAGATATTTAGGATATGTCATTGGGCACGGCCAATTGAAAATCGACCCAGAAAAGGTCAGTGCGGTCCAGAACTTTCCAGTTCCCAACTCCGCGAAACAGCTGAAACGATTCCTCGGTTTATCAGGGTGGTACAGGCGGTTTGTGGACAACTACGCTACTATAGCGACCCCACTGACAGACCTTCTTAAAAAGAACAAGAAATTCGAATGGAATAAGGAAGCCGACGAGGCATTCGAGACGCTAAAGCAGATGTTGACGTCGTCACCAATTCTGCGGACGCCTGACTTCCAGAAACAGTTCATTTTATTATGCGACGCCAGCCTGTACGGACTAGGATGTGTGTTGGCGCAAAAGAATGAAGACGGCGTAGAATTGCCTATAGCATACATGTCTGAAAAATTGTCAAAGGCCCAACGCAACTATTCCGTTACGGAACTAGAATGTTTAGCGGTTATAAAGGGAATAGAGAAGTTTAGAGCCTATATTGAAGGGCAGGACTTCCAAGTCGTCACGGATCATGCCGGACTTCAGTGGCTTTTGAAGCAGAAAGACTTGAGAGGTCGTTTGGAAAGATGGGCAATGAAGTTACGCGGACTCAAATTGAAAATAGAGCACCGCAAGGGCTCACAGAACATCGTAGCAGATGCATTGTCGCGTAGAGAAGAAGGATCAATAGATGAGATAATGGATAGTGGACCTATTATTGACTTAGATTCTAAAGAGTTTAATTCAGCGCAATACAAAGAGTTACGAGAACAAATCAGAGCTAATCAAGACAGGTTACCGGATTTTAAAATAGTCGACCAGTTTGTTTACAAAAAGACAGAAGCATCAAGCGGAGACGAAGTGCAAGAACAACAAGCGTGGAAACTGTACGTTCCAGTCAACTTAGTTGACGATGTGATATCGCGAGGTCACACTCCTCCCGATTCGGCTCACATTGGCATGGCCAAGATGATCGAGAAGCTAAAGCGATATTTATACTGGCCAGGGATGGTTACTCAAATTCGCAGCTACGTCTCTGAGTGCCCGGTTTGTAAAACGAGCAAGAGTGCGAACACCTTACTGAGACCACCGTTAGGGAAACCCATAGTATCGGAAAGACCGTTCCTGAAACTTTACATCGACTTGCTAGGACCTTACCCTAGGTCTAAGAAGGGAAATATAGGATTGTTGATCATATTGGATCATAATACTAAATTTCATTTCCTACAGCCTTTGCGGAAGTTTACCTCCGATAGGATCTGTGACTACCTAGAGAGACAAGTGTTTTATACATTCGGTGTTCCGGAGTCAATTTTATCAGATAACGGATCCCAATTCAAGTCAGGTCAATTTAAAGCATTTTTAACTCGGTTTGGAGTCAAACACATATGCACAGCGATCTATTCGCCACAAGCTAACGCGAGCGAACGTGTAAACCGATCTATACTAGCAGCAATAAGGATTCAAATATCGAGCAGATAAGTGCATCCTTAAGGGCGAGTGTGCATCGGAGTACGGGCTTTTCGCCGTATTTCCTATGTTTTGGTCAGAACATGATTGTAGACGGATGAGATTATGAATTTCTCAGGAAATTAAATGCTTTAACGGACGATGTAGCGTTAAAAACTCCGGACGTATTATTGTTGGCTCGAAAGAAAGCGAAAGAGAGAATCAATCAGTGTCATGAAGCCAATGCTAAAATTTACAGTTTACGCAGTCGCTCCATAAAGTTGAAGGAAGGAGATACAGTGTATGCACGTAGCTTCGCGCAAAGCAATGCGTCGAAAGCAATGCCAGCAGTAAGCTAGCACCAGTGTTTATCAAAGCAACGATTAAGAAGAAGATAAGCCCGATTTATTACGAATTAGTTATTAGCGATATAGGCATCTCGCTCCAACTCGAAGATGTACAATACTAACTCTCTCTTTCGGGCGCGCTCGAGGTGAGAGCACTGAGAGCCAATATAAAGAAGATCAGAAAAAGTTCCGTTATTGGAAGTTTGGAGATTTTCACGGTCACGTAGCAACGAATGTTAGCTTAGAACTTGTCGTCCATTTAAATTTGCGATCGAAAGGGAACAGACGCATCGAAGGAATAATCTGTTAATCATACAAAATCATACGAAACAGCATCCACGTGCCCAAGTAGTTGGCCTATTGGTCTATAGCTATTGAGCAAAGACAGAACTAGCGAACATATAGCTAAAAGTGGAGACCCGCAGAGTGATCACCACCGGCCGGTTAGCCTCGCGCAAGTCGCGTGGCGCGTTCGCGCTATTCCTATCCTTGCTACGGTGTGGCAAGTGGCCACTGATAAATACAAAGGCAACCGGTCGGTAGGAGGAAGCGGCGAAAGGTGGAATAGAAGAAGGATAGAGGGATTGAGATCACGTGGAAGAGAAGCCGAGCACACGTGCTAACTAACCCCAATCTGGTGACGTAATAGCCGCTAAGCGAAACAGCCAATCTTAAGCCGGCTCATCCGTGTGCATCGGCGTAGCCCAAACGGCTAAACCACGCCTTGATATTATTGCTCCGACCTCGTACCGCTATTCCACATTTCCCAATGGCTTACATCCAGCACTGATCCCAGCACTGGCCAAGCACTCACTAGGATGAGAGAAGTTTAAAACGTTTTTTTAATAGGAATTTAGTATTAAGAATTTAAGAGACATTTATCTAGGTTAATTTCTATTTCTATTTAGTATCTACATATACATATGTAACTGCACATGCACCAAACAGCCACCTCATTCCATTACTTGTAACGCGAGGAGCGACACTTTTAGAGGAAACTGCATCTTCGATGGGCCCAACGAACCTGCATCGCCGGAAACGAGCGTAAGTACGTAAAAACAAACCTAAATGTTTAGCTCCAGATATATATATATTTATAAGTGAATGCGGTGACTATCGGTGTGGCAGATAGGATAATTTAAAGTAAGATAAAGCTGATATGATTTTTGAATTTTATCTTTTTGTTTTGGATTTCGATTTATAATTTGAATATTATGTTATGGCGGTCATGAATGTGAAGTTTATTTTGAATTTAATATTTAATAGAGAACTTATTACTATGGAATAGACGTTATATTTGGGTCTGTTGCTCTGTGAAAGTTCCCGCATTGGAATTGCGACCGCGATTCGAGTACGTACGGATCGGGACGACCACGTGAATATCAGATACTGAATCGGCCTTCTTAGCATGTGAATGAGAATCAACTGAAGAATTTATTGTGGAATTGATGAGGTGGTTCAGGAAACCGTATCTAGGAATCGCTGCCTTATTTCGAGGTAAACGGAATGGCCGACCAGAACGAACCGTCACTTCATACCCGATAAGTTTTTGCAGTCCAGTAATGAGAGTATGGGACATTTGTTTGTGGAGTTACATCTTTCGGAAATACTTCGATCGAATAGTACCGGAACAGAGAAGACATACTTAAGCCGCTAATTCATCATTGTTTATAATTTTTATTAATGTAGGGTTCAGGGAATCATCAGTGATACTCAGGGAGATACTTTAGGCCTCAGTCCAAGGCACAGACCCATATGAAAGGAAATAGTAAGTTAGTTATTCAAGAACAGAATGTCAGTTAGACACAGCAACTCAAATCTGGCAGCAGCTGCTGCAGACGAAGACATGACGGAGTATGGGATATGTAAGAGGCCCATAATAGAAGAAGAAGAGGAGCTATGCAGCGCACAGGTATGACGCTCAGGTCGAACCGACAACAAAACGAGACGGAACGCCGGGAGCAGATCCTTGGCACGGAGTCAGCTGTAGATACGTCGAGGTCAGATAGTATTGAAGAAATAAGCAAAATAGTCCAAGCCGCCATGCAAGCACAGCAGCAGATACTTAAGCACAATTTATTCAGTTGCAATTTAAAAACATGCGAATAGGGAACCAACCCTCAAATACTAGTAGACACAGGTCTGAGAACCCAACTCAGTTCGACAGTGAACACCCAGCCGTATTGCCCAGTGAGAACAGCCACCAATACGGTCAACAATTAGGCAGATCCTTTTCGGCATTCCAGCCCGCAAAAGTACCAAGCATCATCCAGAGTTGGCACATTAAGTTCGACGGTACGAAGGAGGGATTGCAAGCCGAAGAATTTCTTTACCGAGTTGAAGCATTAGCTAAGCAGAATCTCAGCGGAGATAAACAGCTCTTGTGTGATCATTTACACCTATTCTTTATAGGCAAAGCAGGGGAATGGTTCTGGAATTTTCATCGTTCCTACCAACATTTCGAGTGGAGGGACTTTTGCTGAGAATTTAGGAATAAGTTCAGGGAAAGTGATTCGGATATGGATATCTGGGAGTTGATTAACAGTAGGCGACAGGCAGAAAAAGAACCTTTTGAAGAATACCAATTCCAAGTAGAGAAGCTCGTAGCCCGATTAAATACCCCGATTACAGAAGAGTCCTTGGTAAAGCTTCTTATTAGACACGCCAAGCCCTCACTTCGATATGAGCTTATGCATTTGCACGTGCCCACCTTAACTCAATAAAGGTCAGAGATCCGCACACATGAGCAGTTTTGTAGACAGATGCGACCTCAAGCAGGGAGAAACAGCTTTCATCAGAGACCCATAGTTTCGCAATTGGAACCAGATGTTGATAATGAAGATTTCAGTGAAGTAGCGGCAATTCAACGAAAGCAGTTGAAGTGTTGGAATTGCGACAAGCCCGGACATCGCTTCGACGACTGTCTCGACGTCCGCAGTATCTTTTGCTATGGATGCGGGGCAAAAGACACTTACAAGCCCCGGTGTCAAAAATGCAACCCGCCGGAAAACCAGAGAGGGGATGCGACGATCAACGTGAAGGCGTCGCATCCAAGACAATAAAGAACGATAATAGTACTCAAACAGAACTTACGATAAGTCTGTCTCCGCTCAAAAAGGAGCACAAACTTAACGAAATATTACCGGATAGATCATCAATACAGTTCAAGCCCTATCATATTCGCGAAGCAAATTATAAGGCAGCAAGAGAACGGATCCTGGGGAACGTCAACTCTTGTGAGAGAGTGACTGGACGTTCAAAAAGAAGAATACAGAGATTTTGGAGGGAAGTTCAGACGTGTCGACAGAAGTTAGTCTCAGCGATAATTTTGAACTCATATAACAGGCTCTATACAGAGATTGAAATAGAGAAGAGGCGCGTCCATAAGTTGCATTGGTGGCAAAGCAGCTATTGAAGCGACGAAGAATTTGAAAGTGCGCAAGTGCTCAGGTAGGATCAAAACAGCTAACGACGCATTATGCAACGTCACGGGAAAAATCAAGACGGAGATAGTGTATCGGGATCTTAGAAAGTCGATTGAATTTTTTGTAATCCCAGATCACAAGCAAGACGTCTATTTAGGCATAGATTTCTGGCGAGAATTCGGATTATTAGATAAAATTGTGGGACAAGAGCAATTAGTATCGGAAATTGCGGAAGACAGAGAGGAGTCAGAGTGTGAAGTTCCCAAAACACACGCGCTTTCGACTAAATAAAGACATATGCTAGATTTAGTCATAGCAAAGTTACCGTCCTATGAAAGAAACGGTTTAGGGAGAACACCTTTGTTGGAACATAGCATTGATGTGGGTGACGCAAAGCCTGTCAAGCAGCGACATTGGCCGATCTCACCAGCAAAAGAGGAAATGATGTTTAAAGAAGTAGAGAACATGTTGGCATTAGGAATAATAGAGGAATCCAAGAGTCCATGGAGCAGCAATTGCGTTCTTGTTAGAGAGGGACCCAGGTTCGTTTATGTTTAGATTCTAGGGAAGTGAACAAACTCACGATCAAGGATGCGTATCCACTACCTCATGTGGATGGCATACTTAGTCGCTTGCCACCAGCTCGCTACATTACGGGACTAGATATGAAACACGCGTTCTGGCAAATACCATTGGAAGAGAAGTCGCGGCAGTACACAGCATTCACTATTCCAAACAGACCATTGTATCAGTACAAAGTAATGCCTTTTGGTCTTTGCAACGCGGCTCAAACTCTGTGCAGATTAATGGACATAGTCATACCACCAACCCTGCGCACGAGAGTATTTGTATACTTAGACGATTTACTAGTTTTGCATGACTGAGATTAGATATTTAGGATATGTCATTGGGCACGGCCAATTGAAAATCGACCCAGAAAAGGTCAGTGCGGTCCAGAACTTTCCAGTTCCCAACTCCGCGAAACAGCTGAAACGATTCCTCGGTTTATCAGGGTGGTACAGGCGGTTTGTGGACAACTACGCTACTATAGCGACCCCACTGACAGACCTTCTTAAAAAGAACAAGAAATTCGAATGGAATAAGGAAGCCGACGAGGCATTCGAGACGCTAAAGCAGATGTTGACGTCGTCACCAATTCTGCGGACGCCTGACTTCCAGAAACAGTTCATTTTATTATGCGACGCCAGCCTGTACGGACTAGGATGTGTGTTGGCGCAAAAGAATGAAGACGGCGTAGAATTGCCTATAGCATACATGTCTGAAAAATTGTCAAAGGCCCAACGCAACTATTCCGTTACGGAACTAGAATGTTTAGCGGTTATAAAGGGAATAGAGAAGTTTAGAGCCTATATTGAAGGGCAGGACTTCCAAGTCGTCACGGATCATGCCGGACTTCAGTGGCTTTTGAAGCAGAAAGACTTGAGAGGTCGTTTGGAAAGATGGGAAATGAAGTTACGCGGACTCAAATTGAAAATAGAGCACCGCAAGGGCTCACAGAACATCGTAGCAGATGCATTGTCGCGTAGAGAAGAAGGATCAATAGATGAGATAATGGATAGTGGACCTATTATTGACTTAGATTCTAAAGAGTTTAATTCAGCGCAATACAAAGAGTTACGAGAACAAATCAGAGCTAATCAAGACAGGTTACCGGATTTTAAAATAGTCGACCAGTTTGTTTACAAAAAGACAGAAGCATCAAGCGGAGACGAAGTGCAAGAACAACAAGCGTGGAAACTGTACGTTCCAGTCAACTTAGTTGACGATGTGATATCGCGAGGTCACACTCCTCCCGATTCGGCTCACATTGGCATGGCCAAGATGATCGAGAAGCTAAAGCGATATTTATACTGGCCAGGGATGGTTACTCAAATTCGCAGCTACGTCTCTGAGTGCCCGGTTTGTAAAACGAGCAAGAGTGCGAACACCTTACTGAGACCACCGTTAGGGAAACCCATAGTATCGGAAAGACCGTTCCTGAAACTTTACATCGACTTGCTAGGACCTTACCCTAGGTCTAAGAAGGGAAATATAGGATTGTTGATCATATTGGATCATAATACTAAATTTCATTTCCTACAGCCTTTGCGGAAGTTTACCTCCGATAGGATCTGTGACTACCTAGAGAGACAAGTGTTTTATACATTCGGTGTTCCGGAGTCAATTTTATCAGATAACGGATCCCAATTCAAGTCAGGTCAATTTAAAGCATTTTTAACTCGGTTTGGAGTCAAACACATATGCACAGCGATCTATTCGCCACAAGCTAACGCGAGCGAACGTGTAAACCGATCTATACTAGCAGCAATAAGGGCGTACATAGATAGCGATCATACTAACTGGGATTCAAATATCGAGCAGATAAGTGCATCCTTAAGGGCGAGTGTGCATCGGAGTACGGGCTTTTCGCCGTATTTCCTATGTTTTGGTCAGAACATGATTGTAGACGGATGAGATTATGAATTTCTCAGGAAATTAAATGCTTTAACGGACGATGTAGCGTTAAAAACTCCGGACGTATTATTGTTGGCTCGAAAGAAAGCGAAAGAGAGAATCAATCAGTGTCATGAAGCCAATGCTAAAATTTACAGTTTACGCAGTCGCTCCATAAAGTTGAAGGAAGGAGATACAGTGTATGCACGTAGCTTCGCGCAAAGCAATGCGTCGAAAGCAATGCCAGCAGTAAGCTAGCACCAGTGTTTATCAAAGCAACGATTAAGAAGAAGATAAGCCCGATTTATTACGAATTAGTTATTAGCGATATAGGCATCTCGCTCCAACTCGAAGATGTACAATACTAACTCTCTCTTTCGGGCGCGCTCGAGGTGAGAGCACTGAGAGCCAATATAAAGAAGATCAGAAAAAGTTCCGTTATTGGAAGTTTGGAGATTTTCACGGTCACGTAGCAACGAATGTTAGCTTAGAACTTGTCGTCCATTTAAATTTGCGATCGAAAGGGAACAGACGCATCGAAGGAATAATCTGTTAATCATACAAAATCATACGAAACAGCATCCACGTGCCCAAGTAGTTGGCCTATTGGTCTATAGCTATTGAGCAAAGACAGAACTAGCGAACATATAGCTAAAAGTGGAGACCCGCAGAGTGATCACCACCGGCCGGTTAGCCTCGCGCAAGTCGCGTGGCGCGTTCGCGCTATTCCTATCCTTGCTACGGTGTGGCAAGTGGCCACTGATAAATACAAAGGCAACCGGTCGGTAGGAGGAAGCGGCGAAAGGTGGAATAGAAGAAGGATAGAGGGATTGAGATCACGTGGAAGAGAAGCCGAGCACACGTGCTAACTAACCCCAATCTGGTGACGTAATAGCCGCTAAGCGAAACAGCCAATCTTAAGCCGGCTCATCCGTGTGCATCGGCGTAGCCCAAACGGCTAAACCACGCCTTGATATTATTGCTCCGACCTCGTACCGCTATTCCACATTTCCCAATGGCTTACATCCAGCACTGATCCCAGCACTGGCCAAGCACTCACTAGGATGAGAGAAGTTTAAAACGTTTTTTTAATAGGAAGTTAGTATTAAGAATTTAAGAGACATTTATCTAGGTTAATTTCTATTTCTATTTAGTATCTACATATATGTAACTGCACATGCACCAAACAGCCACCTCATTCCATTACTTGTGTTTATGAATAGTGGACTGTATTATGTTTTTATTTTAGTTTTATGCATTTATTTTCAATATTTCGCGGGTTTACAAAGTTTCTAAGCGGGGTTGCTATCAGCGAGCGGTTGCGGTTAATGTCAACAAGCGAGTGTGTGGCCGGCTTGCAAAACGTGCAGAAAAAAGAATTGAAAACGATCGCGTGATGTTCTAAGACTAACGCATTGCACTGCAATTTCGGCTATGCGTGTGAGCTTAAAGCTCCCAAATGGTAAACAATACAATGATGTGCGCAAAAATAGGTACAATGATAAGAAATTAATTAACAACTAAAGAATACTATTTAAATGCAAAATAAAGACGAACTATTTCTCAACATACCGGCCCCCCTGAACGACGGTTCAGTTCAAAGGAAGCACAGCAATTTTCGTAATAGGGCGCTTGTAGATTCCCTTGGCGGTTTTAACGGTGACCACCCGGACCCTCTGATCCTGGCCAGGGTGAACTTCGGTGACTCGTCCTAGCATCCACTTGCTTGGCGGTTGATTGGGCTCCTTCAGCACAACCAGTGTGTCCACGGCAACATTTGGAGCATCTTGATGCCATTTCGTGCGAGGTTGAAGCGTGCTGAGATACTCGAGATTCCAACGTTTCCAGAAACCTTGAACCTTGGCCTGTAGTTGTCTCCAGCGCTGCAGTCTGTTGATGTTTTGATTGACACAGGTCCAGCATAATCCAATCCAGTGTGCAGGAAACAACGCGCGGGTTGAACTCGAAACTCCGGTAAATCAGCCATAAGTTGAGAACTCGTGTGTCTTCGCTGCAGAAAGCAAGTTCTGCAATTGAATACAGTTTTGCGGACGAGGTTCCGAGCTCCTAAAATCCAATACCTTTGGCGTAGACTATGAAACGTGTATTCGACTCCAGCGTGTAACAATGCAGCATGTTGATAGCGAACTAGCAGACCAGCTATTGGAGATTCCTTAGGAAGGAGAATGGGATGCTTTGCGTCATAAGTAGCTATAGAATTATCGATGCGACCACCAACACGCATTACTCTCTGCTCGTCTAAAAAGGGTGTGTAGCGAATCAACTTCGATTTCTTCGACAATGGCTGACCGGTAGTTAACTGCTTGTACTCCAAGTTGAAGAACTCTTCTTGAGCGCGCGTAAAGATCTTAACTCGTGCATATTGTAGCTCCCACGCCGATAGGAATGGTGAAAGTCGATTCCTCTCACGAAGTCGATGAACGAAGCGAAGGCAGTAGCTGACTATCCTTAATAAACGGGACCATGAGGACGATTTGTTGATCATACAAGATAGCGAATTTCCGTCGTCGGAAATGTGTAGATTAACTTTCGTTTCAGCCTTCATCTCTAGGCAGGCCTCTTCTTCTGTCGACAGAACAAACTTAGCTTTAACAGGTGGCCAAGCTGAACGTGACTGAGATAGCCAAGGTGGTCCATTCCACCATATTTGATGGTCCACGAGGTCCTTTGGCAGTACTCCTCGCGATGCGCAGTCTGCGGGATTATCACCACTTCGAATATGTTGCCAGCAGCTGCGTGGGCAAACCTCTAGAATTTCAGCAGTGCGGTTGCAAACATAGGTGTTCCAAGTCCTAGGCGGAGAAGATAGCCAATGCAGGACTATTTCAGAGTCTGACCAACAATTGATTCTGGAAATAGGAACAGTTAATGATTGCTTGACCAGATAAATCAGTTTAGAGAGTAAATGAGCTGCGTTTAACTCTAGTCGCGGAATAGAGATAGGCTTAATAGGGGCTACGCGAGTTTTAGCCATAATCAGTTTGACAGCATATCCATTGTTGACTTCGACGCGGCTATAGATGACGGCAGCATACGCTTGAGATGATGCATCAGCAAATCCGTGCAGTTCCATTTCTTGATGTGGTGCAGATATGTAGCGAGGAACTCGACAAGTTTTCAATAAATGCATTTCCGATACAAACTGTTGCCATCGTGTACATAATTGCTGCGGTAGTACTTCATTCCAATCGACAGAACTTAGCCAACTATCTTGAAATAGGATCTTCAGAAAAACAACAGTTGGCGAAAGCAAACCCAGCGGGTCGTAGATCTTGGCTAGTTCTGAAAGCAATATGCGTTTAGTAAGAGCAGTTGTAAATGCGGGGGTTTCTAATTTGAAGAAAATATAGTCCGGTTTTGGTTCCCAACACAATCCCAAAACTTTAACAAATCGAAATGAGCGGTCTTCCTCTAAATCCTCTGGTGGATACTCACAAATCTCCTTTGGCAACGACTTTAAAAGGGCGTAACAGTTTGAGCTCCACTTTCGCAATTTGAATTGAGCTTCGCTAAGAAGCAGAATCAATTCATCTTTGAGTGCAATGAGATCCTCGATGTTGTCGCATCCAGTAGGAATATCATCAACGTACGCGTCTCTGTTGAGCACGACAGCAGCGGTGGGATACAATTCGGCATAGTCATTCGAGAGCTGTTTAAGAACTCGAACTGCAATAAACGGCGATGAAGCTAATCCATATGTTACTGTCAACAGTCGATAATGATCCAGCGTAGCGTTTTCATCCTTCCTCCAAACTATGCGTTGGTACTGTGTATGTTCGTCCGACACCAAAATGCCTCTAAACATCTTCTCGATGTCTGCACAAAATACATAACGATGCTGACGAAATCGAAGGCATACTCCAATTAAGTCCCTTTGAATAGGCGGTCCTATATGCAGTCGCGAATTAAGAGAATGACCCGTGGAATCCTTTCCAGAGCCGTCAAATACCACTCGGCAACGTGTGGTAGTACTATCTGGCTTAAAAACTGCATGGTGTGCCAAATAGTTGTAGCGTGCGGGATCCTCACCGCCTGCAGCAGCCGGAATCAATTCCATATGTCCTCGATTTAAATAATCATCCATGAAATCCACATATTGTTGTTTGAGTGCGGGGAATCTTCTAAATTTCCTTTCCAAAGCGGCGAAGCGGTTTAAAGCCTGTGGCAAAGTGGAGCCAATTGGCGTGCGGGTCTCCTTGAATGGGTATTGAACAATATAAACACCATCTTCTCTACGAGCATGTGTTTTCAGAAAATGTTGTTCGGCGGGATCACTGGCGTCTATCGTTGTTTTACTCGGATGCACTTGTTCCATGTCCATAAATGAGCGAACTAAGGAATCCAAATCTTCATAAGCATGATGAACTTGTGCGTGCGCAGATGCTTCGTTACAATCAGTATAGCTGCCTGTAATAACCCAACCAAAATTAGTATGCAGTGCGATGGGGTATTCGATACCAAACTCTCGGCGATGTCCAGTATATAAGTTCCACAGCTGATCAGCACCTAAGATAACGTCGATTTTGCCCGGAGATCCAAACGTCGGGTCAGCTAGCGGTAGGCTGCGAATCTTGGTCCAAATAGTTGCATTTGATTTGACCTGCTGAGCTGGAATCGTAGAAGTTAGAGAACTCATAATTAGACAAGAGACTTCCAATGATGCAGTCGTGGTTCTTGAGAGTAAGGTGAAGCTAGCGCGACCTCGGCTAACACCAGCCGGGTTAGCACCTAAACCAACTACCGAAATGCGGGCATGCGTGCGAGGAATTCCGATCCTTTGGATAAAGGACTCAGATACCATAGTTATTGTTGATCCAGTATCGAGCAATAACCTACATGAGGTCTCGTTTCCCCATGTGTCAATTACATTGGCGACAACAGTTGGCAGTAGGGCTGGATTGTTGGCCCTCTCCAAAATATGATGGCTAACAGCGGCAGTAGTCGTATCAACGACAGTCGAGTGCGCAGGTGCCACAGGAACCGATCTCGCTTCAATCGGGTGTACTAACGTGTGATGCTTAGCGTTGCACTGACGGCAAGTGTTCGATGAATTACAATCCCTGACTTGATGCGATCGACTCAAGCAGTTGAAGCATAATTTTGTATCCTTGGCGAAGGTGCGGCGGCTAACTACATCCAGTGCCTTGAATTCATTGCATGAATATATAGAATGCTGTCCTTGGCAATATATACATTCGCGAGACGACTGAGTTGATCCACTGGCATGAAAGGCGGCTTGGCGGCGTCTACTCTGGGCTGGTCTCGAGGGTTGCATTGCGGGTAAATCCTGACAAGACTCCAAAGTATCACAATGGGCGAAAAGAAAGGCGAACAGCTCCTCTATGGTGGCGTCTTCAGTGGCCGATAGACTGCAGTTGGCCCAAGCTTGTTTAATTTCTGGACCTAACTTTGACAGCAAAATATGAATGAGCCATACATCGCGGCTGTCACACTTCAGCGCATGTAAGCCTCGAATGCATTCGTCGGCCGAGTCAATTACCTTGCGTAATTCTGCAATATTCGAATTGTTAGCGGTTGGCAACGATAAAAAATTCTGAACAAACGATCGAGCGATGAGCGATCTTTTATTATAACGATTTTCTAATTTTTCCCATGCGTCTTGGTAATTATCATTACAGACGGCAATATGTTTAATTAGGGACAGTGCTTCTCCCTCCAGATATGATTTGAGATAATGAAACTTTTGGCAATTGGAGAGCTTTTCGTTACTATTTACTTAGCTTAAGAACAGATCACTAAACTGGCTCCAATCCTCATATTTACCAGAAAATGTGGGAATCCGAATTTTCTCAAACCTTAAATCAGCAGTTCCCGATGAAGTATGAATTTTCTCCAAAAGGTTGTTTTGTCCCTCAAATAGACGTTCCACTGTACTTGAAAGTAGAATGTTCGACTGGTCCTGTCCATGATCTTGACCTCCCATGTCCTTGATGGCGTTACTAAAAATAGCATGCGCGGCGTAGAACTTGTCCTCGTATTCGGGTATGTCCAATCCAGGGTCTTCATATCCCTCCTCCAAGTGAAATTCCACTAAATCATCTGAGAGCTCCATAAAGTGGTTGAAAGTAGCGACCAAACGCTCCAGCTTGAATTGCAATGTTTCCACATTTTCACATCTTTGTGAAAACTCCACAGCACTGTTGAGGGTGCGCGTTATTTGCCCCTTGCAGGCACCACGTTGTTGAATCTTTCTATGCATTATCGCGTTCATGACGAAAAAGCGGTAAATTTGTCTCTAATGTTCACAAAAGTAAATGCACAAATAAACGCGGGTATCCGGCTCTCGAAGGTCCAAAATTTGTTATGTTTATGAATAGTGGACTGTATTATGTTTTTATTTTAGTTTTATGCATTTATTTTCAATATTTCGCGGGTTTACAAAGTTTCTAAGCGGGGTTGCTATCAGCGAGCGGTTGCGGTTAATGTCAACAAGCGAGTGTGTGGCCGGCTTGCAAAACGTGCAGAAAAAAGAATTGAAAACGATCGCGTGATGTTCTAAGACTAACGCATTGCACTGCAATTTCGGCTATGCGTGTGAGCTTAAAGCTCCCAAATGGTAAACAATACAATGATGTGCGCAAAAATAGGTACAATGATAAGAAATTAATTAACAACTAAAGAATACTATTTAAATGCAAAATAAAGACGAACTATTTCTCAACAACTTGTAACGCGAGGAGCGACACTTTTAGAGGAAACTGCATCTTCGATGGGCCCAACGAACCTGCATCGCCGGAAACGAGCGTAAGTACGTAAAAACAAACCTAAATGTTTAGCTCCAGATATATATATATTTATAAGTGAATGCGGTGACTATCGGTGTGGCAGATAGGATAATTTAAAGTAAGATAAAGCTGATATGATTTTTGAATTTTATCTTTTTGTTTTGGATTTCGATTTATAATTTGAATATTATGTTATGGCGGTCATGAATCTAAAGTTTTTTTTTGAATTTAATATTAAATAGAGAACTTATTACTATGGAATAGACGTTATATTTGGGTCTGTTGCTCTGTGATGCGGTTTTAGTCACCTCCGAAGTCGTTTGAACATATAGAGAACATTGGCACAAGGGATACCCAATAGATCGAGGTATCAAGGTAGGGAGGGTAAAGAAAAGGGGGCAAACGACACCTTAGCCACCCTGATCAAACGATAGTTTCTCTGTTCCTGAATGCAACCCGACGTCCATCCGTTTCCAACAGGTCCCAATTCAACTATTTTCCCGATCATTAACGAACAGTAAAGTGCACTTAAATAATTATTAGAGTAGAGTGGTGTTATATAGGAGACAAGGAAGAACCCCCACCGTTCCGACGAGCTTAGAACCGAGCAACGCTAGAAGTGCGCGACATCGAAATCTCCTATACACCGTGGGCAAAGACTACCGTCGATCCCAGGGCCTTCAGCCTAGTTACCATCCGATTCGTTCAACAAAATAAAAACCCCCTAATCGCTACCCTCGCTGTGAGGTTTATGCTTCGGACGTTGTTAAATGCAACTTCTGCCGCTAAATTCTAAGCGTCCGTCTCCTTCTTTAAGGAATCCTGAACCGATCACTTACAGAGGCAGGACTCACTGCCGTTAGTCTTTTGCAATGCCTGCCTTTTAATTCATAGGTCGACTTGCTGGTCCTCTTGTCCTAGCTTTGACATACTTCGGACCGAGCTTGGCACTATACCCGGAGTCAGAGTTCCTCTGCTTAAAGTTTCTACAATAGACCTCCTGCCCCTCCTAAAACTCGATCTTCCGAGCACGCGTATCGTATCGCCTCCTGTTCCTTTCACCTTGCATTTCCAAAGCCTTCTGAGCTTGGCTGCGAACTACGCCCATGGAGTTCTCTCTCGAGAGCACAACACTCCTGTCCTCCAGTAGACCCAACATCTTTAGAAGCATATTCATACGAACCTCCTGAACCCATGAACTGCTGTCCAAAAACTAGGTAGTACGGAGAAGCCCCTGTTTCCGAATGAAGGACTGTCCTCAAAGCGCAACTAATTTCGCTAAGCTGCTCATCCAATTCTTTTGATTTGGTTTCACTTAATACCGAATCGCTGCTATCATGGATCTGTTCACTCCCTTTACACTCGATTCTCACGAATGAAACCTCTAAAAGCCCCTTCTGTTAACTGAGTTCCATTGGTCGACACCACCGTCTCCGCCACGCCAAACTTGTGAAACAGCTCCTGCTTTATAAACTTAACCACTATGTTAACCAACAACTTCTTTACTATCTTCAGAAAAACGAACTTAGTGTGATGATCCAGAACAATGAATATGCCAACATTACCTGACCGTGATCTTGGGTACGATCCCAGAAAATCCACGTAGATTTTCTGAAAGAATCTCTGAGATTCAGCCACACTGCCCATCATTGGCCTCGTAACGTGGGGTGCCTTCATTTCCTTGCACACCTCACAACTGCGTACATAGTCTCATCCACTAATTTTGGCCAAAAATACATACGCCGAATCCCCTCCGGCGTTATTGACACCCCCGTGTGCTTGACACTATCATGCGCGTCCCTCAAGACCTCTGGAATCACTTCCTTGGGCAGCCACAATTTTCGAGCATATTGGACAACCAACCCCTCCTTCTGCGCCAGTCTTGCCCAACTGTTTGGCCTTCACCCAAAATCCGAACACAGACCTTGCTTGGTTTTTGGACTAAAAGAACTAGCGACGAACAAGCGCTCTCGGTCTCCTCAATTAATCCTAGCTTCAGCCTCCTGACAACCTCCCCATACAGCAATTTCTCCACCGCTGGAGGGACGGAAAAATGGCTCTGCTTCTACCACCATCAGACCAGCTTGCTGTGCTGCCGTCAACTCGTAACTAACTGACACCTCACTGAATAGGAACTCCGTCGGCAGAAGATCAAAAATATTCCAAAAATCAAGGCCCCCTATTTCCTTGTTCGCTGCCATTCGATTGTTGAAAAGATCCGATTTCCAAACCAGAACCCCCTGAGATCTTTTTAACATGACTTATATTTCTCAAATACGTTTTACCTTCTCCCGATATCTTACTACGATTCCATCTGAATTACCTCATAGACTGTTGTATCGAAAATAGCAGTTAACTTGTTAGGAAAAATTATATTTTTTAGGACTACTTTGTCTCCCAGTTGTATTTTAGATTCCGTGGCTCTTCTAGTTTTGTCTGCCACCTCCTTTCTTATTTCCTTTTTAATAAAATCCCTGTCAATCTCTTCAGATTCTCTTGTTTCTTCTACTATGTCCTGAACTCCCGTCCTACTATGTCCTGATTGAATATAAGCTCGGACGGTGGCTAGCCCGTAGTACCATGGGGAGTAAAATTGTACATTAATATAAATTTTTGAAACTCCTGTTTATAATTTTTATCATTTACATGTGCTATTTTCAACCGCTTTACTAAGGATCTATTCATATTTTCTACCTCGCCATTAGCTTGAGGCCAATAAGGAGGGGTTGTATTGAGGTCAATTCCATTCATCTCGCCATATTTTTTAAACTCTACACTCACATACTGCCTGCCATTGTCTGTTCTTAACTATTTTGGATACCCAAACTATTAAAAATTTCGGAAATCCCTTCAATACGTACCTTCGATCCTATTGATTGTACAAATTTTACTTCTAGCAAGTGCTCATTATTTGGCAACGGTCCCAACAAATCAGTGGCTACCCATACCAATGGGCTACTCGGAAATGCATGACGTCTCATTGGGACCAGATTTTCTGGTAAAGATACCAATATACAGTCACCACAATCCTTGACAAATTTGTCTGCATTCCTGTACATTTTTGGCCACCATACTTTAGATCTTAGTTGCCTTTTCATTGCTGCTTCTCCAGGGTGTCCTTCATGAGCTAGTGGTAAAACTCTCTGTCGAAGTTGTTGGGGAATGATCAGACGGCTTCCTTTTAATAGAATACTACCAATACCCGACAGCTTCAGGCAAAACGGATAATATGGGCTAGTTGTTGCAGAATTCCAGCAGTCCTTGTCCAGGCATGTTATGGCATTACTTTCGGAACTCTCGGATATATTTAAAGATGTAGGAGTAAAAACTGAAATTGTATGGAATATGTTTTTCTCTCCACCCTAATCATATAATTTAGTACTTGAAATGTCACATAAGCGTAAGATCGAGTCACTAATATTTTCTTTCCCAGACATATTTCACCTGAAAACGGTATGCCTGTAGACCAGTGGTGGGCAAACTCTCATTTTACATAGCACGCGAGGTGTGAGCATTCTCAATTTTTTTAGAAGCTCTCTCATTTGCTCTCATTATACCCTTGCAGAGGGTATTATAATTCTGTCCAAAAGTGTGCAACGCAGTGAAGGAGACATCTCCGACCCTATAAAGTATATATATTCTTGATCAGGATCACCTCCTGAGTTGATATGAGCATGTCCGTCTGTCCGTCTGTCTGTTTCTACGCAAACTAGTCTCTCAGTTTTAAAGCTATCGTCTTGAAACTTTGCACACACCCTTCTTTCCTTTGCAAGCAGTATATAAGCCGGAACGGCCGGGATCGGCCGACTATATCATATAGCTGCTATATAACTGATTGATCGGAAATGCTATAACTTCGGTGTTTTTGAAGCTATAGAATTTGGATTTGGTACGAATGCTATTTTTAGCAAAATTATACGACATGCCAAGTTTCATAAGGATCGGCCGACTATATCCTATAGCTGCCATATAACTGAAAGATCGGAAATGACCCAACTTTCGTGTTTTTGAAGATAGAAAGTGCCGCTGAGCTGTGCCGCTCAGCTGAAGAGCGGATCCGCGCTGAAGAGCGCTCCCGCGCTAAAGAGCGCATCCACACTCGCCCCTCTGTGCCCTCTCTCTCGCTCGTTGGTTGTCGTCGATCGTCTCTTTTTGTACTAGTTTTAAGTCAGTAATCTCATGTAAGCAGCCCAATAAAGCTGACCGCGTTATACCATCCGAAAGACGCCCCCGACTTCTTATTTCAACATTTCATATTTTCTGGAATCTTTGGCGGCAGCAGCGCCCCCCTACAAAACATTGGTCCTTCGAGCCGGATAATTCCTGGATTTTCTTCTGCCAGCAGTTCTCGGCATTGTTCCGCCAAAAGATAAGTACATTTTTCCGTCTCCATCTCTCTGCCGGTCTTCAGCAGTGATCCGAACATTAAATTTCGTTCACACTGCTGCAAGATTGTTTTTCCCTCCGTGTCAACTCCCAGTCCGAGTTTTCCGACACAACGGCAGGTTGAGATTTTCTAATAATCTATCATAATCATAAAATTCTGCAAATTTTTCCATCCGTCTCCGTTTTGTGTGCTGCCCATATTCCTCGCCGTTTTCGGCCTCTCCGTTATCCATTCGCTTGCCAACGGTCGAGGCATACATATGTGCATCCACATATGTACATACATACGCACATACATATTTTTTTGGTGCAATTAATCCGCGAAAAATTCGCAATTGAACAGTGAAATTGTGTGGTGACAAAAAGAAGGCATAATTAATATTGGCCACCGGTGTGAATTAGTTCCGGAATTTCCAAATTCACCGAACAGTCCGCCGCTGTCGTAATATTTGTTTTTTATCTTCCTCAATCAGTGTCATTTTTTACACCACATAACTTTTCTGTTCCTCCATTTATACAGTCCACTTATCAACGCTCCACTGTGCCAATATATGCCCACATGCCCTTACATATATCCGTACCTGCATGCATGTCCATATATTTTCTGCCTCCAATTTCAGGAAATATATAACCGATAAAATTCAACATATACAGTCCACTTATCGACGCTCCACTGTGCCAACATATGCCCCACATGCCCTTACATACATATATCCGTACTTTCATGCATGTCCATATACTTCCAAATATTTTCTGCCCCAATTTCAGGAAATATATAGCCGATAAAATTTAAAAAAAAAATTGAAATTTTCGAAAACCAACAGATATAACCCGCCATTTCACTACAAATCCGTGATCGCCGTGTGTCGCTTAAATTCTCGACCTAGCCGTGTTGTGTTTTTCGGTTCTGTTTTTTTTTTCTTTGAGGTACCCTGCACCCTGTACGTGGTGCCGACGGCATAACCGGCTGCGAAACAAAATAGATTAAAATCAATCAAAAATCAAAAAATCAATTAATTATAAATTTATATATTTATAATTATAACTACGAAAATTTATTAACTTCTTATTTTCCGTTCGAGCAAAGGGCCAGGGTTTTTTTTAAATTCACCTTTCCGGCCACTCGTCGAAAATTTAATTATCAAAACAATTATAATTAAATAATTTATTTGTCGATCTTCTGTCAGAATCGAGCCGCGGTTTCAATTCCACCGTTCCAGCTTCGTGATAATTAACCTCAAGTGATTAAAACTTGAGATTTTCAACTCCACCCTTCTGGCTCCATAATAATTAAATCCGCCAATTAGGCAAAAATTAATTATTTATTTTCTCTCTGTGTTAAATCCAAGCCAAGGTGAAGTGCACCTTTCCGGCTCCGCAAATTCGAAAATAGTCAGGAATTCAATATTTACGTAGGGCCTACTGGTCGAAATATACATATATAGACAGTCATCAATTATTGTTCCGAACGAGCACGAATTTTCCGGTCCTTGTCCATTTTCCGTTCCGTCATTGTTTCCTAACGCTGCTTCTACTCCGCATCTGGCAACATCCGCCTAGAATCTCGACAAACCTTGGCCCATCTGGTTTTTTGGCTTCCTGAAGTTTCTCCCACATCCGAATTGGTCCGCTTCCGACGTTCCTCTCGACATCGGCGCTAATAATTCCCACTTGGCCTTGCAATCGCATTTCGTCCGAGAACTCACCGGTCTCATCACATTAGTGACCGGCTACCGCTTCGTACGAGCCACCTATTGCGCAAGTCAGTCGACAAGCGCTGACCAGCGAATTGGTGTCTGAGAATGCCCACGGGAGACGACCAAAAGCCACGTCCGATCCCAACCATCCGTTTGGACAGATCTCAATCCGCTTCTCCGCGGACGCCTCTTTTAAAGCCTAAGGCGTACAGTGCCATTCCAAGGCCGAAGAGTGACGAATCCGTCAACACGAGCTCCGGTCCTTCACAGAGGCAGACTCGTTCCGTTGCAAAAATGGCTCAAAGTGCGGTCGACGTGGCGCTGAAGAAGTTCATAGCCACTTCAGATCGAGTTAGCCAATTTGAGGCCAACATAAATACTCCGGCCGCCAGAGAAACAGAAGTGGGCTCCCAATACATGTGCGAAGTCCACCGGGACCAAATTCGGGCACTGTGGGAGAAGGTGGAGAAAAGCTATGAGAGCTGCTCCGATTTGCTAGCTGAGTCCGACGACAATGCGGCCATCTCGACAGTGCTGGAATCGAAGTACAGCTACTGTTACTCCGTCTATTCGAGGTGTATTGCCCAGCTTCGAGAGAGAATTGCTTCCCATACCACTCCGGCTTCCGTCAACGTTCACACGCCCGCGTCTACAGGCTGCCGGTTACCTCCGGTGGATACCGAGGTCTTCGCGGGTGATTATCTTCGGTGGCCCACCTTCCGCGACTTGTTTACGGCCATTTACATTCAAAACTCGCGGCTCACCCCGGTAGAGCGGTTGTTCCAATTCTTGTCCAAAACAAGTGGTGACGCCCACGCCATTGTTTCCAAGGCTCCGCTTACCCATGAGGGGTTTGCCGTCGCTTGGCAAAGCCTCACAGACCGCTTTGAGAACCGGCGGCTATTGGTCAATAGCCAGTTGAAGATCCTTTTCAACATCCAGGCTATTTCTCAAGAGTCCGGGGTCGCGCTGAAGGAGCTGCAAGCCACCATTCAGAGTTGTCTGACAGCCCTAGCAATGTCCTTCATCAATGTTGAGGATTGGGACTGCCTCCTGGTATTCATGATTTCGTCAAAGCTCCCCAAAGTCACACTTTCCATGTGGGAGCAATCCGTTCATAACAAGGCCGAAATTCCAACATGGAAGGAATTAGACAATTTCCTGACAGAGCGCCATCGCACTCTGAAAGCAATCGACGACGTCAGGCCTAGTAGTTCCGGGCAACTTCCGCCAAGGTCGGGAACTCCTACTGCCCCTGCTTGAAGGCTCCATTCATACGAGACTCGAGTGGTTCCGGGCCTCAAGGGTTGCGATCTCTGTTCGAGGGAGAACCACCCCATTCGCTTATGTCCGCGGTTCTTGGAAATGGACGTAAATGGGCGCTCGGACCACATTAAAAGGAAGCAGCTGTGTTTGAACTGTTTTGCCCGAGGGCACCAGCAACGAGTATGAGCGCCCATACTTGCCTCACCTGCCACAGCCGACACCACACCCTCCTGCACCGCGGCAATCCGTTCGCCGCTCCAAGTCCGCCTATGCCGCCTACCGCTCCAAGTCCGCCTACGCCAGCAAACGGCTCAGAGGAGCAGTCGAATGTGCAGGTGTGTTTCGCTTCCGGGTCAGGAGCAGTCATACTGGGCACGGCCCTTATCAACGTGTGCCATTTGGGGTGCACCGTCCAGGCACGAGCACTAATAGACTCAGGGTCCGAAGTGACCATCATAACGGAACGACTGTTCAACCTCGTCAAGCCTCCTTTCAAGACGATTCAAACCCAAGTTTCCGGCCTTAATCAGGCCATTTCCGCGCAGTCTACGAAATTGTGCCATTTCTCCATTCGGTCGCCGTCTAGACCCGGGCTACAATTCGAGACTGCGGCCTACGTTCTTCCGCAGTTGGCAGGAAATCTGCCATCATATCCGATTTCGCGAGATCGTCTCAAGGGGCTGCCCAATATTACCCTGGCGGACCCCAACTTCTTTGAGAGCTCCCAAGTCGATGTGTTATTAGGAGCTGACATTCTTCCGTCCATTCTCCTCGGTAATTCCAAGTCTAACATCTGCGGGTCGCTTCTCGGTCAGGAGACCATTTTCGGATGGGTGCTAACCGGCCCACTATCTCCAGTCAACCCCCGCAGCGTGTCTGTTTTTTCCGCACGAGTTGCCCGCAGCCTCGGTGACTCACTGGATCAGGGAGAGGTGCCCACACGGATCAGTTCGGAATCAGATTCCAAGATCATATTCAGCACAATGTCGCCACGCCCACCCAACGCCCAGTCACTGGAGAGCAGATGTGCTCGAGGTACACAATCCTACCGATGCCGAGTCTGCAATGGGATCCATCCATTGAAAAAGTGTCGGCGCTTCCTACGCCTTAGTGCCGAGGAGCGGCTCCGAGCGGCTCCGAGCGGCTCTCGCGAACCGCTATTGCTCGAGCTGCCTGGCCCACGAGCACTCCGACGGATCCTGTCGGCGTGGAGACGGCTGTAAGACGTGTGGTCAGGATCACCACACGCTGCTGCACCCCGTGACCAAGGAGCACCGGTCACCGCCCGCGGGAGACAGTACACGGGGTGTCTCGCTCTCTCGTCGGCCGTCATCAGCCAACTCCCGGCGCGGTTCGGGTGCTTCTCGCCCTGCGTTCGCAATTTTCCGGCATTCCCAAACCGATCCACGGCCGCCGACTTCCCGGCACTTGTCGATAACTCCTCGGCATTCTTCCGCCACTGGCCGGCAGCCGTCAAGTGCTCTACTGCATTCGTCCGCCACCCATCGGGTGCCGTCCACCGCTCGTCCGCCCGAGTCATCCGCGCCTAGGCAATTTTCCGCCTCTCCTCGAGGGCCCTCGCAGGACGCGGTCGCTGCGCCCACCCTATCGTCGCTGCTGAACCGGAACAGCGTCAACACCGGGACCCGGATCTTCGACACGGGGGCCTTCATCGACCCGTGTACGCCCTCTAGCTGCAGTGACGCATAGCTAGCGACGAGGGATTTGTTGCAACCCGAGCGATTGCAAGGGGGGGGCCGTTGTGCCGCTCACCTGAAGAGCGCATCCGCGCTGAAAAGCGCACCCGTTGCAAAAATGGCTCAAAGTGCGGTCGACGTGGCGCTGAAGAAGTTCATAGCCACTTCAGATCGAGTTAGCCAATTTGAGGCCAACATAAATACTCCGGCCGCCAGAGAAACAGAAGTGGGCTCCCAATACATGTGCGAAGTCCACCGGGACCAAATTCGGGCACTGTGGGAGAAGGTGGAGAAAAGCTATGAGAGCTGCTCCGATTTGCTAGCTGAGTCCGACGACAATGCGGCCATCTCGACAGTGCTGGAATCGAAGTACAGCTACTGTTAATCCGTCTATTCGAGGTGTATTGCCCAGCTTCGAGAGAGAATTGCTTCCCATACCACTCCGGCTTCCGTCAACGTTCACACGCCCGCGTCTACAGGCTGCCGGTTACCTCCGGTGGATACCGAGGTCTTCGCGGGTGATTATCTTCGGTGGCCCACCTTCCGAGACTTGTTTACGGCCATTTACATTCAAAACTCGCGGCTCACCCCGGTAGAGCGGTTGTTCCAATTCTTGTCCAAAACAAGTGGTGACGCCCACGCCATTGTTTCCAAGGCTCCGCTTACCCATGAGGGGTTTGCCGTCGCTTGGCAAAGCCTCACAGACCGCTTTGAGAACCGGCGGCTATTGGTCAATAGCCAGTTGAAGATCCTTTTCAACATCCAGGCTATTTCTCAAGAGTCCGGGAGCGCTGAAGGAGCTGCAAGCCACCATTCAGAGTTGTCTGACAGCCCTAGCAATGTCCTTCATCAATGTTGAGGATTGGGACTGCCTCCTGGTATTCATGATTTCGTCAAAGCTCCCCAAAGTCACACTTTCCATGTGGGAGCAATCCGTTCATAACAAGGCCGAAATTCCAACATGGAAGGAATTAGACAATTTCCTGACAGAGCGCCATCGCACTCTGAAAGCAATCGACGACGTCAGGCCTAGTAGTTCCGGGCAACTTCCGCCAAGGTCGGGAACTCCTACTGCCCCTGCTTGAAGGCTCCATTCATACGAGACTCGAGTGGTTCCGGGCCTCAAGGGTTGCGATCTCTGTTCGAGGGAGAACCACCCCATTCGCTTATGTCCGCGGTTCTTGGAAATGGACGTAAATGGGCGCTCGGACCACATTAAAAGGAAGCAGCTGTGTTTGAACTGTTTTGCCCGAGGGCACCAGCAACGAGTATGAGCGCCCATACTTGCCTCACCTGCCCCAGCCGACACCACACCCTCCTGCACCGCGGCAATCCGTTCGCCGCTCCAAGTCCGCCTATGCCGCCTACCGCTCCAAGTCCGCCTACGCCAGCAAACGGCTCAGAGGAGCAGTCGAATGTGCAGGTGTGTTTCGCTTCCGGGTCAGGAGCAGTCATACTGGGCACGGCCCTTATCAACGTGTGCCATTTGGGGTGCACCGTCCAGGCACGAGCACTAATAGACTCAGGGTCCGAAGTGACCATCATAACGGAACGACTGTTCAACCTCGTCAAGCCTCCTTTCAAGACGATTCAAACCCAAGTTTCCGGCCTTAATCAGGCCATTTCCGCGCAGTCTACGAAATTGTGCCATTTCTCCATTCGGTCGCCGTCTAGACCCGGGCTACAATTCGAGACTGCGGCCTACGTTCTTCCGCAGTTGGCAGGAAATCTGCCATCATATCCGATTTCGCGAGATCGTCTCAAGGGGCTGCCCAATATTACCCTGGCGGACCCCAACTTCTTTGAGAGCTCCCAAGTCGATGTGTTATTAGGAGCTGACATTCTTCCGTCCATTCTCCTCGGTAATTCCAAGTCTAACATCTGCGGGTCGCTTCTCGGTCAGGAGACCATTTTCGGATGGGTGCTAACCGGCCCACTATTTCCAGTCAACCCCCGCAGCGTGTCTGTTTTTTCCGCACGAGTTGCCCGCAGCCTCGGTGACTCACTGGATCAGGGAGAGGTGCCCACACGGATCAGTTCGGAATCGGATTCCAAGATCATATTCAGCACAATGTCGCCACGCCCACCCAACGCCCAGTCACTGGAGAGCAGATGTGCTCGAGGTACACAATCCTACCGATGCCGAGTCTGCAATGGGATCCATCCATTGAAAAAGTGTCGGCGCTTCCTACGCCTTAGTGCCGAGGAGCGGCTCCGAGCGGCTCCGAGCGGCTCTCGCGAACCGCTATTGCTCGAGCTGCCTGGCCCACGAGCACTCCGACGGATCCTGTCGGCGTGGAGACGGCTGTAAGACGTGTGGTCAGTATCACCACACGCTGCTGCACCCCGTGACCAAGGAGCACCGGTCACCGCCCGCGGGAGACAGTACACGGGGTGTCTCGCTCTCTCGTCGGCCGTCATCAGCCAACTCCCGGCGCGGTTCGGGTGCTTCTCGCCCTGCGTTCGCAATTTTCCGGCATTCCCAAACCGATCCACGGCCGCCGACTTCCCGGCACTTGTCGATAACTCCTCGGCATTCTTCCGCCACTGGCCGGCAGCCGTCAAGTGCTCTACTGCATTCGTCCGCCACCCATCGGGTGCCGTCCACCGCTCGTCCGCCCGAGTCATCCGCGCCTAGGCAATTTTCCGCCTCTCCTCTAGGGCCCTCGCAGGACGCGGTCGCTGCGCCCACCCTATCGTCGCTGCTGAACCGGAACAGCGTCAACACCGGGACCCGGATCTTCGACACGGGGGCCTTCATCGACCCGTGTACGCCCTCTAGCTGCAGTGACGCATAGCTAGCGACGAGGGATTTGTTGCAACCCGAGCGATTGCAAGGGGGGGGGCCGTTGTGCCGCTCACCTGAAGAGCGCATCCGCGCTGAAGAGCGCACCCGCGCTAAAGAGCGCATCCACACTCACCCCTCTGTGCCCTCTCTCTCGCTCGTTGGTTGTCGTCGATCGTCTCTTTTTGTACTAGTTTTAAGTCAGTAATCTCATGTAAGCAGCCCAATAAAGCTGACCGCGTTATACCATCAGAAAGACGCCCCCGACTTCTTATTTCAACATTTCATATTTTCTGGAATCTTTGGCGGCAGCAGCGCCCCCCTACAAAACATTTGGTATTTTTGAAGATGGAAGCTTGGTAATTTGTTTTAGATTTTTTATTGTAATAAATTGGTTATATTTCGATATTCTCATAAGGATCGGCCAACTTTATCCGATGTTTGCGATATATATCCGGTTTTAACTGCAAGGGTATATCAACTTCGGCTCCGCCCGAAGTTAGCTTTCCTTTCTTGTTTTGACTCATTTGACAGCCCAAACTTAAAAATCAAAATGTTTCCACTGAGACAAATTTTCTTACATTTTGGGTTGAAAAAGTTTTCTCCATAGAAAATAAATATAGGGAAGCGTAGTTTTTCATTTTTTAAAGAAATTTTTCTAAAAAAGATGTCTTTAAAATAAAATACACTATTTTAGTTCCCATTCAAACTTTTGAATAACGAAAAATTAAATAAAAAATAAGTTTTTTTCGCTCAGTGAATCTCATTGTTTCTGCTCTGCTCTCGTTGTTTTTCTCTGCTACGCACACACTCAAATTTTAAACATGTGTTAGTTTTGCCCACTACTGCTGTAGACGTAATAACCACCTCTCAACTCTAGCTGGAGGCTTAAAAGTTGGCTTAAAAATCGCTTCCAATGGCTAATGGTCAGTTACCAAATCAAATTCCAGACCAGCAACATAGTAATGCAATTTTTCCATGCTCCATACCAATGTTAAACTTTCCTTTTCCGTTTGCGAATATCGTTTCTCTACATCAGAAAGGCTCTTACTTGCAAACGATATGATACATGGATTATTTTCGACATAAAACTGTATTAAGACCGCTCCCAGCGCTAATGGACTGGCATCAGCTATTACACGAGTTTTTAATTTCACATTAAAATATGCCAACTCCGGAACTCGTGAAACTCTAATTTTTAATTTGTCGAATGCTTGTTGTTCTTATTGCTTCCACAGAAATTTCTCATCTGCTTGGAGTAACTTTCTTAAAAGTTCTTTTGTATCAGCCAAATCTGGCAAGAACCTTCCCACGTACGTGACCAGGCCTAAGAAACTACGAAGTTCCTCTTTATTCATTGGTGGCCTGAATGCCGTAATTACTTCTACTTTCTCTGGATCAGCAGAAATACCAGTGTCAGATAATATATGCCCCAGAAACTTAAGTCGCTGTGTTTCCATACGCATTTATCTTTGTTAAGAAAAATATTGTTTTCCTTGAAAATAAGTTTCACCATCTCCAGCATTTTATAGTATTCCTCTAGTAAACTCCTGAAGACAATTACATCATCTATATAATTTAATGCATTCGAGCATTTCGTTAATCGTTCCTCCAGCAGTTTTCGAAATACTTCAGGTGCAGAGTTAACACCGCAGAGTAGACGCTTGTATCTGGCTAATTTTACGAAAAAAATTTAGCCCTAAATCTAGTGGACAATAGCTTAACAGTAAGAAGACTGAAAAGATACCATATTCTCGATCTTCCCGATAGATAAATTCAAAAAACTGTAAATATATAATATATATTAGAGTGGCTCATTGGATAACTGCTATTTCTGTTAACTTAACATTCTTTATAAAATTTACTTATTGTTGTAATAGACAGACTGTAAATAAATAAATAAACTAAAAAAAATCCGGAGCCATCTGGACTCCCGCTAAACCTGATCTTCCAGCTGTTTAGAATGTCAACCCAATCGGGCCGATATGCTAAGCTTGTTGGTCGTGGCTGTCTCATCTCGTCCATTAGAGTATCCCCCTGGTCTCGAATCCCTCATTCGTTATCAGAGGGTTCGCTTTTCCTTCTGCTTGCCTTTCAGCCTGTTTTCTTTGCTTAAACAACCTCTCCATCTGAGCTGACAGTTGTTCTAACAGTGTTTACTACATCGCTTGATCTGACTGGGATACCATTGAGCTTATTTCTGGCGTACTACCTAGGGTCTCTGCTTGAGAACCTACCTGGGTTGTACCACCCGGTGAATCGGCCCTACGATTCTGTTGGCTTGTGCCTGCTGAAGACACTTCACTCGTCGTTTGAGATTTTTTTTAAACAAACCTTGAAAGTGGAACAAGCGGCCTACTGGTCGAAATATACATATATAGACAGTCAACAATTATTGTTTCGAACGAGCACGAATTTTCCGGTCCTTGTCCATTTTCCGTTCCGTCATTGTTTCCTAACGCTGCTTCTACTCCGCATCTGGCAACATCCGCCTAGAATCTCGACAAACCTTGGCCCATCTGGTTTTTTGGCTTCCTGAAGTTTCTCCCACATCCGAATTGGTCCGCTTCCGACGTTCCTCTCGACATCGGCGCTAATAATTCCCACTTGGCCTTGCAATCGCATTTCGTCCGAGATCTCACCGGTCTCATCACATTAGTGACCGGCTACCGCTTCGTACGAGCCACCTATTGCGCAAGTCAGTCGACAAGCGCTGACCAGCGAATTGGTGTCTGAGAATGCCCACGGGAGACGACCAAAAGCCACGTCCGATCCCAACCATCCGTTTGGACAGATCTCAATCCGCTTCTCCGCGGACGCCTCTTTTAAAGCCTAAGGCGTACAGTGCCATTCCAAGGCCGAAGAGTGACGAATCCGTCAACACGAGCTCCGGTCCTTCACAGAGGCAGACTCGTTCCGTTGCAAAAATGGCTCAAAGTGCGGTCGACGTGGCGCTGAAGAAGTTCATCGCCACTTCAGATCGAGTTAGCCAATTTGAGGCCAACATAAATACTCCGTCCGCCAGAGAAACAGAAGTGGGCTCCCAATACATGTGCGAAGTCCACCGGGACCAAATTCGGGCACTGTGGGAGAAGGTGGAGAAAAGCTATGAGAGCTGCTCCGATTTGCTAGCTGAGTCCGACGACAATGCGGCCATCTCGACAGTGCTGGAATCGAAGTACAGCTACTGTTACTCCGTCTATTCGAGGTGTATTGCCCAGCTTCGAGAGAGAATTGCTTCCCATACCACTCCGGCTTCCGTCAACGTTCACACGCCCGCGTCTACAGGCTGCCGGTTACCTCCGGTGGATACCGAGGTCTTCGCGGGTGATTATCTTCGGTGGCCCACCTTCCGAGACTTGTTCACGGCCATTTACATTCAAAACTCGCGGCTCACCCCGGTAGAGCGGTTGTTCCACTTGTTGTCCAAAACAAGTGGTGACGCCCACGCTATTGTTTCCAAGGCTTCCCTTACCCATGAGGGGTTTGCCGTCGCTTGGCAAAGCCTCACAGACCGCTTTGAGAACCGGCGGCTATTGGTCAATAGCCAGTTGAAGATCCTTTTCAACATCCAGGCTATTTCTCAAGAGTCCGGGGTCGCGCTGAAGGAGCTGCAAGCCACCATTCAGAGTTGTCTGACAGCCCTAGCAATGTCCTCCATCAATGTTGAGGATTGGGACTGCCTCCTGGTATTCATGATTTCGTCAAAGCTCCCCAAAGTCACACTTTCCATGTGGGAGCAATCCGTTCATAACAAGGCCGAAATTCCAACATGTAAGGAATTAGACAATTTCCTGACAGAGCGCCATCGCACTCTGGAAGCAATCGACGACGTCAGGCCTAGTAGTTCCGGGCAACTTCCGCCAAGGTCGGAGGAGTCTACTCCGCCAGGAGTCCGCCAAAAAGTAGGAGTCTACTGCCCCTGCTCGAAGGCTCCATTCATACGAGACTCGAGTGGTTCCGGGCCTCAAGGGTTGCGATCTCTGTTCGAGGGAGAACCACCCCATTCGCTTATGTCCGCGGTTCTTGGAAATGGACGTAAATGGGCGCTCGGACCACATTAAAAGGAAGCAGCTGTGTTTGAACTGTTTTGCCCGAGGGCACCAGCAACGAGTATGAGCGCCCATACTTGCCTCACCTGCCACAGCCGACACCACACCCTCCTGCACCGCGGCAATCCGTTCGCCACCGCTCCAAGTCCGCCTATGCCGCCAACCGCTCCAAGTCCGCCTACGCCAGCAAACGGCTCAGAGGAGCAGTCGAATGTGCAGGTGTGTTTCGCTTCCGGGTCAGGAGCAGTCATACTGGGCACGGCCCTTATCAACGTGTGCCATTTGGGGTGCACCGTCCAGGCACGAGCACTAATAGACTCAGGGTCCGAAGTGACCTTCATAACGGAACGACTGTTCAACCTCGTCAAGCCTCCTTTCAAGACGATTCAAACCCAAGTTTCCGGCCTTAAACCATTTCCGCGCAGTCTACGAAATTGTGCCATTTCTCCATTCGGTCGCCGTCTAGACCCGGGCTACAATTCGAGACTGCGGCCTACGTTCTTCCGCAGTTGGCAGGAAATCTGCCATCATATCCGATTTCGCGAGATCGTCTCAAGGGGCTGCCCAATATTACCCTGGCGGACCCCAACTTCTTTGAGAGCTCCCAAGTCGATGTGTTATTAGGAGCTGACATTCTTCCGTCCATTCTCCTCGGTAATTCCAAGTCTAACATCTGCGGGTCGCTTCTCGGTCAGGAGACCATTTTCGGATGGGTGCTAACCGGCCCACTATTTCCAGTCAACCCCCGCAGCGTGTCTGTTTTTTCCGCACGAGTTGCCCGCAGCCTCGGTGACTCACTGGATCAGGGAGAGGTGCCCACACGGATCAGTTCGGAATCGGATTCCAAGATCATATTCAGCACAATGTCGCCACGCCCACCCAACGCCCAGTCACTGGAGAGCAGATGTGCTCGAGGTACACAATCCTACCGATGCCGAGTCTGCAATGGGATCCATCCATTGAAAAAGTGTCGGCGCTTCCTACGCCTTAGTGCCGAGGAGCGGCTCCGAGCGGCTCCGAGCGGCTCTCGCGAACCGCTATTGCTCGAGCTGCCTGGCCCACGAGCACTCCGACGGATCCTGTCGGCGTGGAGACGGCTGTAAGACGTGTGGTCAGTATCACCACACGCTGCTGCACCCCGTGACCAAGGAGCACCGGTCACCGCCCGCGGGAGACAGTACACGGGGTGTCGCGCTCTCTCGTCGGCCGTCATCAGCCAACTCCCGGCGCGGTTCGGGTGCTTCTCGCCCTGCGTTCGCAATTTTCCGGCATTCCCAAACCGATCCACGGCCGCCGACTTCCCGGCACTTGTCGATAACTCCTCGGCATTCTTCCGCCACTGGCCGGCAGCCGTCAAGTGCTCTACTGCATTCGTCCGCCACCCATCGGGTGCCGTCCACCGCTCGTCCGCCCGAGTCATCCGCGCCTAGGCAATTTTCCGCCTCTCCTCTAGGGCCCTCGCAGGCCGCGGTCGCGGCGCCCCCCCTATCGTCGCTGCTGAACCGGAACAGCGTCAACACCGGGACCCGGATCTTCGACACGGGGGCCTTCATCGACCCGTGTACGCCCTCTAGCTGCAGTGACGCATAGCTAGCGACGAGGGATTTGTTGCAACCCGAGCGATTGCAAGGGGGGGGCCGTTGTGCCGCTCAGCTGAAGAGCGCATCCGCGCTGAAGAGCGCACCCGCGCTAAAGAGCGCATCCACACTCACCCCTCTGTGCCCTCTCTCTCGCTCGTTGGTTGTCGTCGATCGTCTCTTTTTGTACTAGTTTTAAGTCAGTAATCTCATGTAAGCAGCCCAATAAAGCTGACCGCGTTATACCATCAGAAAGACGCCCCCGACTTCTTATTTCAACATTTCATATTTTCTGGAATCTTTGGCGGCAGCAGCGCCCCCCTACAAAACATTTGGTATTTTTGAAGATGGAAGCTTGGTAATTTGTTTTAGATTTTTTATTGTAATAAATTGGTTATATTACGATATTCTCATAAGGATCGGCCAACTTTATCCGATGTTTGCGATATATATCCGGTTTTAACTGCAAGGGTATATCAACTTCGGCTCCGCCCGAAGTTAGCTTTCCTTTCTTGTTTTGACTCATTTGACAGCCCAAACTTAAAAATCAAAATGTTTCCACTGAGACAAATTTTCTTACATTTTGGGTTGAAAAAAGTTTTCTCCATAGAAAATAAATATAGGGAAGCGTAGTTTTTCATTTTTTAAAGAAATTTTTCTAAAAAAGATGTCTTTAAAATAAAATACACTATTTTAGTTCCCATTCAAACTTTTGAATAACGAAAAATTAAATAAAAAATAAGTTTTTTTCGCTCAGTGAATCTCATTGTTTCTGCTCTGCTCTCGTTGTTTTTCTCTGCTACGCACACACTCAAATTTTAAACATGTGTTAGTTTTGCCCACTACTGCTGTAGACGTAATAACCACCTCTCAACTCTAGCTGGAGGCTTAAAAGTTGGCTTAAAAATCGCTTCCAATGGCTAATGGTCAGTTACCAAATCAAATTCCAGACCAGCAACATAGTAATGCAATTTTTCCATGCTCCATACCAATGTTAAACTTTCCTTTTCCGTTTGCGAATATCGTTTCTCTACATCAGAAAGGCTCTTACTTGCAAACGATATGATACATGGATTATTTTCGACATAAAACTGTATTAAGACCGCTCCCAGCGCTAATGGACTGGCATCAGCTATTACACGAGTTTTTAATTTCACATTAAAATATGCCAACTCCGGAACTCGTGAAACTCTAATTTTTAATTTGTCGAATGCTTGTTGTTCTTATTGCTTCCACAGAAATTTCTCATCTGCTTTGAGTAACTTTCTTAAAAGTTCTTTTGTATCAGCCAAATCTGGCAAGAACCTTCCCACGTACGTGACCAGGCCTAAGAAACTACGAAGTTCCTCTTTATTCATTGGTGGCCTGAATGCCGTAATTACTTCTACTTTCTCTGGATCAGCAGAAATACCAGTGTCAGATAATATATGCCCCAGAAACTTAAGTCGCTGTGTTTCCATACGCATTTATCTTTGTTAAGAAAAATATTGTTTTCCTTGAAAATAAGTTTCACCATCTCCAGCATTTTATAGTATTCCTCTAGTAAACTCCTGAAGACAATTACATCATCTATATAATTTAATGCATTCGAGCATTTCGTTAATCGTTCCTCCAGCAGTTTTCGAAATACTTCAGGTGCAGAGTTAACACCGCAGAGTAGACGCTTGTATCTGGCTAATTTTACGAAAAAATTTAGCCCTAAATCTAGTGGACAATAGCTTAACAGTAAGAAGACTGAAAAGATACCATATTCTCGATCTTCCCGATAGATAAATTCAAAAAACTGTAAATATATAATATATATTAGAGTGGCTCATTGGATAACTGCTATTTCTGTTAACTTAACATTCTTTATAAAATTTACTTATTGTTGTAATAGACAGACTGTAAATAAATAAATAAACTAAAAAAAATCCGGAGCCATCTGGACTCCCGCTAAACCTGATCTTCCAGCTGTTTAGAATGTCAACCCAATCGGGCCGATATGCTAAGCTTGTTGGTCGTGGCTGTCTCATCTCGTCCATTAGAGTATCCCCCTGGTCTCGAATCCCTCATTCGTTATCAGAGGGTTCGCTTTTCCTTCTGCTTGCCTTTCAGCCTGTTTTCTTTGCTTAAACAACCTCTCCATCTGAGCTGACAGTTGTTCTAACAGTGTTTACTACATCGCTTGATCTGACTGGGATACCATTGAGCTTATTTCTGGCGTACTACCTAGGGTCTCTGCTTGAGAACCTACCTGGGTTGTACCACCCGGTGAATCGGCCCTACGATTCTGTTGGCTTGTGCCTGCTGAAGACACTTCACTCGTCGTTTGAGGTTTTTTTTTAAACAAACCTTGAAAGTGGAACAAGCTGCCTTGGTTTTTGCGTGAGCAGTTATGGTATGCATTCCTTGTGGAACTTATGTCCACATTTGGGTCTGGCGCAACACCCCAACTGGCACCAACACCCCAAAAGGTGCCAGTAAGCATGTTATGCAATAAAGATATGGAAACAGGCAGGGCCATCACAGGGCCAGATACAGAAACAATGTATCTGGTGAGAGCACTTCAAAACAAATTACAAATTATAAAGACAAGATTGGAAGCTATATACCCAAGAAATAGGAAAACAAGAAGATTAATAAACGGTTCAGGTTCAGTCGTCAAATCGATAACAGGGAATCTAGACGCAGAAAGGCTAGAAGCAGAGAAGGAGAATGCAGGAGAAAAAATATTTATGGAAGACATAAGCTCTCAGGAAAAGACAGGTATTAATATCAATATAATGTTCAAAAATCTAACAAAGTACATTAATGAGGAACAAACCAGAGTTACCAATTTCATAAATAATTATTGTATAAGAACGGAGTAAGCAAGACGTTTCTTGAGGAGGACCAGAGGATTTATAGGTTAGAGTCCATAGATCGGATTTCCGTAACAATAGATATGTTGGGATTAAATCTAAACGATATTACAGAAAGCTTGTTGTTAGCCAAGATGGGTCTAATCTCGAAATATATATTAGACAAGAGAAAAGCAGCAAAGTGTGTACATGAGCTAGAAGGGCAAAGGTATGTCTTAACGGACACAATAATGTCCAACGGGCACATGTATGAATATTAAGAATTAAAAGCAATAATCAATAGGACAGACATAATATTTTCCATAAAATTACCGATTTTTAAAATATAGCGTATTTTTATAGCGTTACATGAATAAAACCGAGCTTGTAATAACACCAGATTAACACCAGATAACCAACAAAGAAGAAATGTTTTATCATAAGAACAAATGTCTGAAAGTAAAAACCTTGTATACATGTAAGAACGATAAAGTTGTAAACCAAGCTAATGAAAATTGTACTAAAAAAACAGATCAGCGGAGAGGAAGCGAATTGTGAAACAAAGGATGTAGGACTTATAAGTAGGATTTTCTACATCGGCTACATCGCAATGTAGGAAGGCTACATCGCAATCTTCAGTGGGGAAAATATAAAACTGCAAACGGACTGTGGACCGGAAGGAACTAGGGTTGTCGAATATTTAAAAAATATCGTATTGATGATATCGTATTGAATTGCTTGTTGCGTGGTGTGAGGAGCCAGAACATCCGTGCCACTTTAGTCCTCAACGAGTTTTGGATACCGAGGTACTTGTATGCAGGAAGGGCTCCGATTGGACTATCGTTAAGGTTGACTCCTGGGCAGGTATTTCGGCAATTGGTGAACGTTACATTGGCACATTTGTCTGCGTTTACACGAATATTCCAGTTCGTGGCCTATTGGTAAAATGCGTCCAGATACTCCTTCAATGCAAATGTCAATGCTAAGATACTACTGCTTTTGGTCAGGACAGAGGTGTCATCAGCGTAGGTCGCAATTAGCACGTCCTACGTGCTCACTTCAGTGATTAGAGTTTTGTAGGCATACCCGAAGCATAGATAGCGTATATAGTAGGGCCGAGGACGCTACCTTGGGAATACCATCAGAGATCTTCCAGGAAGCTTTTCACGAGCTGGAACAGCTGTGACGTAAGAAGACTTTTGGCTTTATACAGGAGCCCAGGGTGCCACACTCTGTCAAAAGCCTGCCAAATGTTAAGGAAGGCAACTGCATACTGCATACTCCTTCTTCTCAAAGGCTTCTAAAGCAAAGTTAACAACTCTGTGCAATTGCTCAGGAGTTCTATGTTTAGGACGAAAGCCGAACTGGAATTCCGGGATCGCACTGGTGACATTCTTAAGAGTAAGTAGCCTGTTCAGATTCTGCCTTTCCATGATCTTTACCGGGGATGGTAAAAGACTATGAGTCCACGTCAGTTGGCGATTTTCGTGGTTTTGGGTCATATTTATGTTTGCCGATTTCCAAACTTTCGGAAAGTATCCAACAGTTAGTACCCTGTTGAACAACGTCACCAGGAATTGCAAGGCTTGATCCGGTAAAAGTCGGATCGTCCTGTTGTCCAAAAGGTCTTCACCAGATCTTTAAAGTTTACCTACAAGGGTTTCATTTCTGTCAGTGAGACAGGGTTAGCTGGCAGACTCATTTGAAATGGAGATTCTAGGAACTGTTCAACTTGTCGACGTATTCTTTCAGGCGAGTATTCGTAAGGCTGGAAGAGTTGCTCAAGGTTCTTAGCAAACGCTTCAGCTTTATCTAGGCTGGGTTAGGGTGGGCTGAGCCTTATAACTTTTTGTGATACGCCACAGCGAGTAGTTAGAACTAGCATCTGTGTCCAGATTTTCCAAAAATCTGTCTATAGATTCTTGATTTCTTCGGGCGAGCGCCTTGCTTAGACAGTTAGTTGTTCTTGAATATTCTCTTCTTACTCTTCGCTTTAGATTGAGGAGCGCACCAATTGTTGGTAGGGTGGTAGCTGATAATGTCTAGAAGTATCTAGGGGATGTCTCTGTATGATGATGATTGCAGGGTGAAGCTATCTCAGCAGCCAGCAAGGATTCAAATTCTGATTAAACTCATGTTTCTTCTGGAGGTAGATATACTACTGTGACATTTCCTTCCGAAGTCTGTAATTGGACGCTCGCTATCTGTCTGTCGTTGCTAGAGGTGGAGTGCAGGGGGATGTGACTTAGGGAATCCTTTATAATAACTGCAGAGCCATCTATGCTGTTGCCACTGGGGTGATGAGCTGGTATGAGCTATCTCATGGTATATGAGATAGCCTGGTAAGTAGATGTGCTGACCAGCGCGCATGTGTGTTTCTTTGGCAAGCATTATGTCTATGTTATGAGCGCTGAGGAATTATCGAAGCTCTTCAGATACTCTGACTAGTCCACGAGCATTCCACAAGAGCTTGGACCAGCTCTCTGAAAGCCTTGTTGGACTCAGCATTTTCTTGCATCAGCTTAAACAGAGTGTCCAGTTTGGTATTGATATTGCGGATGGCAATATCTATCGCTGTGAACTTATGGCTGAGCCTAGGGTCGGAAGGGGATTTTGCGTCAGTCTGCAGGGTTGAGCAAGTCTTTGCTGGACTCTGTTTGGGTCAAGCTATATCAGTATACGATATATTTGCTCTTAAGGCTTCAGCTGGTATGAATCAACGCGAAGCGCATGGTAGATGATTGGTTGTCGGGAGTTTGGACCTCGGCTCTTGTTTTTTTTATTTTTTTCTATTCTGACTGGGTAGCTTATATCTGTCGTGGCGTGGTTACCGCCACAGTTTACGCAAAAGTATGTGTCACTCACATAAGGAATCAGAGTAAGGAATCAGTAGCGTGAGGCCCACTACATTTACCACATACAGGGTCCAGGACTTTGTAGTTTTTTGATTGCCCAAAAATTTGACATATTTGACATTGAAGCAATTCCTTTCTATGGGAAGCCCGCTAGACAGTGACTCTGTATCTCCCAAGATTTATAATTTTTAGGGAATCTGCTACGTTTGCACCCTGCTTTAGGTTAACATAAAACAAGTTTGCCTGGTTTTAAAATGTATTGTGGCTTCGTTATCAGCTTCGTTAACCTGTATGTTTTTTTGGAAGATCTGTGGTTTTGGGGCAGTATATGTTAAGGACCTCGAAGTCGTTGGGGGTAGGTGGTTGTTCATGGATGAGGGATAGTGGGGGCTTGAGAACGGGCGGGACGACCGCTAAGCATTGCTTTCACCCTACCGCCTCTCCTAGATGCTCCTGAGCCTCTGCATTAACGCTGCAGCAAAAGATGCTTCTGCGTCCCAGAGCATCTGGTTCTCCAGCATTACCTCCACTAGGTTTCCCGGGTGGATTTATCTGCCCGCCGTCGTCTCCACTCGGTGGCGCTCTCGTGCAAACCGGCGGCACTCAAAGACAACGTGCCTGGCGTCCTCGACTGTCAAACTCCCGCACTCCGGGCACCAGACGCCTCGCCTCAGCCCAGATAGGCGCTGCATACAAGATATCCGCCGAGGCAACGCTCACGAGGAGCCTTCTCCTGTTCTGCTTGGGGCCTCTGGTGTTTAGAAGGATCCTGGCGAGGCCCCTGGTAGTGGCTGCAGCCTTGCCCTGGATATAATCAAGCTGCTCGCGGAAAGAGAGCCAGGCGTCGATCATCATGCCTAGGTATTTTATGGGATAACCTCCCGCTGGGAGGTTATGGCCATTCCACCAACCCGGATTGTCGCCGTTTCCAGCACCTTGCGGCTGCTGACCAGCACCGCTTCGGTCTTTTGCGGGGCTAGGCTTAGACCGGCATTTTGGAGCCATATCTCCATTGCCTCGATTGCCTTGTTCGCCGCTCTCTCCGCTTTCTTCCTGTGCTTGGCCACAGTCACCAACGCTACATCGTCTGCGATGCCGACGACGTCGCATCCCGCTGGGAGCTGCTGCCTCAGGATCCCGTCGTACATGGCGTTCCACAGCGGCGGTCCTATGACCGATCCTTGGGGAACACCCGCCGTAACGTCGTAGGACTTCGTGCCCATGTCCGTGTCGACCAGTAGCACTCTGCAGCTAAAGTAGCTACTGACGACGTTCATTATGGCACTGGGAACGTTGAACCGCCTTAGCTATGGCATTAGCTCCGACCACCTCTTCTATGGCAGACCGTAGACCTTCCCTTCCGGAACCCATACTGCTTGGGAGACAGCCCTCCCGCCTCCTCTATGGCAGCTTCGAGCCTCGCCGCGATCACCCTCTTGAAGACCTTGCCCGTTGTGTCCAGCAGGCAGATTGGCCTATAAGACGACGCCTCCTCCCTTGGTTTTCCTGGTTTGAGGAGCAGCAGGAGCTTCTGTACCTTCCACCTGGTGGGAAAAGTGCCTTCGCGGATACATTTATTGTAGAGCTCCGCAAAGCTGCCCAGCTGCAGAGCTAGAGCCAGCTTCAGGGCTCGGTTAGGAACCGAATCCGGGCCGGGGTGCTTTGTTCGGGGCCAGGGCTCTCCCTATGGCCAGGACTTCCTCTTCCGTTACCTCCTCAGCCGCTTCATTGTCTGCTGGGGGGGTGGGAAGCTGGGTAACCTGGTTGCCGGCTGGGAACAGTGCTTGCACTATGGTCCTTAGTACGTTCGGGTCCGTGGGGGTCACTATCCGGTACGCGTTGCCCCATGGATTTTCCTCCGCTGAGTCGCATAGCTCCAGGAAGCATTTCCTTTTGCTGTCTCGGATGGCCACCTTTAATGCTTTGCGTCGGTCATTGAAGGCTAGGTGCCGTTCTTTAAAGGCGTCGCTGCCTCTCGCGCGCTGCATAAGCCTCCTTGCTCTTATGCACTGAGCTCGGATGGAGCCAATCTCGTCGCTCCACCAGTAAACGGGAGCGTGGTTCCTACGGTAGCGGCTTCTCCGCTGCATGCTCGCCAATGCATGCTGCCTCCAGCTTAGCAGCCAGGGTATCAGCCATTTCGTTGGCTCCGCTTGGTAAGACGTTGCCGATGTCGCGCGCTGCCTCGGTGAAGTTCCTCGCCTGGAGCGTACCGACTCTGTAACCTTGTGGATTCGGTTCCCTCGGTCATTCTTGACGGCTACCAATTGAGCACAATATTGCTTCGTGGTCGCTGGCCGTAAAGATGCCGCTTATCCTCCAGTTAGCGCCAGTCGCTAGCGAGGGGCTCGCGAACGTCAGGTCAATGATGGATCCTGCTCCGGCTCTGCTGAAGGTGTGCTGGTTTCCTTCGTTCAGCAGTACGAGATCGAGTGAGGCGAAGGTTTCTCTGACCACTCTCCCTCTCGCATTCGTTCTCGGGCAGCCCCAGTCCTGCGCCCACGCGTTGAAATAGGAGCGCTATGTCCGCCTTCGTCTCCCTCGCAGTCTGCGACAGCACATCCTGAGCCGCCCTACAGAGGTTCAAGTTCAGCTGAAGCACTAGCAACCTGTCGTTCTAGGTCCACCTCGTTTCGCTGACATGGGGCAACTTCTGATTCCAGTCTGATGCCTCACATCCTTCCGGCCCTTATCTTCACACGAGAAGCATCGAGGGTCCTTTTTGTAGGTGGCCGCCCTATGGTCCGTGTCTCCGCAGCGGAAGCAACAGCCGCTCCTGTCCTTCGAGCTCTTGCAAGAGCTTGCGGTGTGCCCCACCCCAAGGCACCTGTAGCAGCGAGCCACGACCTCCTGTTCCTTCATATGGCATAGTGACCACCCAACCTTCACCATGGAGCCTTCCCCGCGAGCCTTGCTAAGGCGAGGCCTTGCCCCGCGAGCCTTACCGCTAAAGCCACGATAGCAGTCTGCGTCTCGCCATAACTGCTTCTCAGCTTCTTGACTTTTTAGGCGCCTTGGTCCACCGCTGCCTGCTGCGCGATAGCCCCGATGATGTCCTCCGAAGTAGCTAGTGCGTCGAGTCCTCGTAGCTCGACGAGCGACTCCTTGGTCTCCTCCGAGTACGCCCGCACCTCTGCCTTGCTCCCTAGGACCTCCTCGATACAACATTTAAGGGCCTGTGTGGAGTTCTCCTTCTTCCTGGCCAGTTCCAGTAGCAGCCCGCCTTTGGCTGTCTTCCTCACTTTCTTGACGCATGGGCCAAGGTCGTCTAACTTCCTGTCCTCCCTGCGAGTAACCATGCTTAGGATCTGACTGTACGTCATGCCTGCTGCTTGGATCACTATGGCGTCGGGTCTGGCTCGTCTCCTCTCGGGATTTCTAGGCTTGGCCTTCGTCCATTCAGTCCTTCTCCTGCTTGCTTCGCCGTCGCTTCCTTTGTCGGCTGCCGGGTTTGCAACAGCTGGCTTGGGCCTTGCCGCCGTGTTGGATGCTGCTACTTTGGCCCCCGAGTCCCTCGCGGTAATTTTCCGGTGTAAACTCCAGGGGCCCGTGCTGTTCGGGATGCTGCCGGTCTGCACACCCTGGTCCTGGGTCCAGACCTCCGTCGGAAGGGTCTGCTGCTCCTTCTCCACGGTATCGATGCCGGCTCTCTCGCATCTGGGGCACACTGGCT
Source organism: Drosophila pseudoananassae pseudoananassae (assembly GCA_018153035.1). NCBI lineage: Eukaryota > Metazoa > Arthropoda > Insecta > Diptera > Drosophilidae > Drosophila > Drosophila pseudoananassae. The sequence continues at coordinate 2,967,236 of JAECXR010000072.1, forward strand.
TGGGCATGATGACCGGTCGTGCATGCTCCTCTGGAACACTTCCGACCAGAATGGAGTGGATGTCCTTCAGCCTGGTTATCAGGCTCCTTTGCATTGCGGAAATATGCCTCTTATTTTTATTTCCGTGACTCTTCATAGCAGCTCGTTCACTATCGTGCCCAGCTCCGTCAGGCATTCTTCGCTTCTTGCCGGCGGGCTGCCAGCCTTATTCTTCTTCGGGGGAGCCGCCCTCTGGTCCTTGTCCGGGCTAAGCATTTCCCGTGGCCTCTTTGACGTTTCCTTCTCTACCGCTGCTGGGTTGCCGGTGCCTGCTGAGCTGCCAGTCTGTGACGCAAATAGCGGCGAGCGCCGCATTTTATTGCTCTTTTTGAACGGGTCTCCCGTTTTGGCACTCTTTAGTTCTTCTGCACTTGTAGTGTTCCTTTCCAGGGCGGCCAAGTGAGGCACCGCCTTGTCAGGTATAATTGAAATGTTGTTTAGGGCCTCCAGAATCCTTGCCCTAGCCGTGGTCTCTCCCACGGGTGGATTTCCACTTCTGTGGCTGCCACCTGGAGTAGTTTCGTTGTTCGACGACATTTCAAAATTGGGGGGGGGTTGTGCATTTTATACCTACTGCCAGGTGTCTAAGCTGCCGACCACTTTGGTACAGACGCAGACCTCGCAGCCGCCCAATGTGGGACAGACGCTGCGAGGGTTTTTCTCCGGCTCAGCTGAGCGCTAGCCTTCTTCGATAGGGGGGAGGGTGGGTTGGGGGATGGGGAAAGTGGATAGAGCATGGCTAATGCATGCTGCGGTTGGGGGGTTTCAGCACTGCCTTACATCGGTGCGTCTGGAATTTCCTCCTGGCGGGGGCGTTGGGAGTTATACCGCTCCGGCTCGGTCGCCAACTCGTTAAAGAGTTGGCGAGGGCTGTGAGTCGACTGGGGTTTCAGTCTGGCCAGGAGGACTTCTGGCCAGGAGGCGACTTCTTGCCTGACACAGGCTGATCCTAAAAGAATGCCTTTCATTATGCCGGACTGTGTCAACATGGCACTGCAGATGCTTGCTGGAGTTCAGCCTGTTGGCTGAAATGAAAGAAAAAGTCAAGCACAAGTTGAAGCGTGGATACGAGTTGGAGGGGGACGAGTGCCACGATGAGGACCTTTCGAGTCTGAGCTAGACGCAACAAGTCGCGCGTATAGATGAGTGACTTCTCATCTATGGCAAAACAGGCGGGATGACATTGGTTCGGTCGGGTGACCAACAAGTTCATCCCACACCTACATTAGAAAGGTATCAGGCTGGTCGCTATGTACATAGCTATACCTTCTGTTCTGAGGCGCTTTTAAGCGCACCATCACCATGCCCATGCACTCTATGCCTCTTGTATGTATATTGGAGTGTCATGGTTGTTATCCCGTCAGTGTGGAACACGCTACGTTGAACAAGTTCGGAAATATCCGAGACACGCCTGTGCGCAAAGCTGGTACATATAAGGTTGTTTAAAAGTCTTAAGGTATTTTTTGTCATTTTTAAATTATTTAACCTATTATATGTAAAAGTTAAATATGGTTCGTTTTTTGATGACTAGTTTCCAACGAGAAGCCAACTTTACAATGTTCCTCTTACAGAAGCTCGCTTTTCTATTGGCAAAAAAACTCGGAGTGCCAATTTTCACAGGTTGATTTTTGCGAATGATTTTTTTGGCAAAATAATACAAAAGGGCAGCCACTTGTATGTAAAGATAGATTGTTCCAGGACAGGGGAGGTTACAGGAAAGCGTCATGGTTGTGGCCTAGGAGCTTGGGCAGGTCACCAAGGGCAACAAACTCTTAGCGCTAAGCTGGTGTGACATCCATTGTAGGCCCCGATGAAGGATATGGTTGCCGCCATCCATAAAGGAGTAGAGTCAGATCCTCACAAACCTCCAATGCTTTAACCAGCACCTTTCCGCAACGGACTGTTGAAGGCGAAGGTTGACCTAATGGAGGGACCAACAAACCAGGCAATGCTTATCATAAAGAGAGTCGCTTGCCCCTATAGAAGCCGCTCATGGGGAGATAAGCTTCAATTTCAGCTCCGTCACCGAAGAAATGTACAAATCAGACTCCGGATGCGACGCAAATTCAGCGAATATCTCAGACGTATTTGTCTCTGCGATCGCAGCATCTGATGCCAAGCATGGTTACACCGCTGCTAGGTCTTTTTTAAATTTCAACTTTTATGCCCGGCGTTGCCACCGGATTTTTATAGCGTTAAGTTGGTTGCGCATCACACATTCATGTTTTGAGACTGAAATCATAGTCAAATTTCGTGTGTTGCCGAAATAACGTTTATGCACACACGAATCGGCAAAAATAAAACATGAATTGAACATAGCATAAACACAGTTATAGAAATAAAAGTGTTGTAAAGGTTGCAGCGCTGGATCGTGCCGGTTCCACAGAGCGACAGGCTCAGTTTAAGAAATTTACAAAAATAAAAAAGTTATAATACAATACCGAAAAACAAAAAATATAAAAATCACCTTAACTTGGCCTCAGTCCGTAGTAGAACGCGCTATTAAAATCTCTATTCTGCGGGTTCCAAGGAAAATTGCGAGTCAGTTTGAGAAATGAAAACAATTGAGAGCGAGATTCACGACAAAAGACAGGTCGGCGAGAGAGGGAAAAAGAGAATTATATTTTAAGATAATCATCTTTGGATACTATCTTTACTCCTTATCTACTCCATTACTATGACATCGCCTGCCTTACTATGACAGATTAATATATTTCTCTTCAGAAAAATTCGTCAAGAAAAGCGAAGTGGTAAGCTGGGATCCTTCTTTAACGTTACTTTTATTATACCCTTTCAGAGGGTATTATAATTTTTTCCAAAAGTGTGCAACGCAGTGAAGAAGACATCATACTAGTCTCTCAGTTTTAAAGCTATCGACTTTTTTAAGATAGAAAAATGCAACTTCGTGCAGATTATATTTTTCGTCAGTTGATCCGACCTACCAAATTGCATAAGGATCGTCCGACTAAATCTTAAAGATGTCATATAAGCTGGTAATAATACAAACTTTGCTATGATAAAAGCATCTTTAAAAAATCTTTTAAATCTTTAAAAGTTTAAAATAAACAAAAAAGTTTAATAAAAAAAATACAAAAAATAATACAAACAAGAAAGGAAAGCTAACTTCGGGCGGAGCCGAAGTTTATATACCCTTGCAGTTAAAACCGGATATATATCGCAAACATCGGATTAAATTGGCCGATCCTTATGAGAATATCATAATATAACCAATTTATTACAATAAAAAATCTAAAACAAAGTCCATCCATCTTCAAAAATACCAAAGTTGGTATTTTTACCAAATACCATTTCCGATCGTTCAGTTATATAGCAGTTATAAGATATAGTCGGCCGATCGTTATGCAATTGGGTAGGTTTTATTAACTGACCAAAAATAGAATCAGTACGAAGTTCCAACTTTCTATCTTCAAAAACACGAAAGTTGGGTAATTTCCGATTGTTCAGTTATATGGCAGCTATAGCATATAGTCCTATATAGGATATATATTTTCTGGCTTTAAAAACACTGAAGTTATAGCATTTCCGATCAATCAGTTATATGGCAGCTATAAGATATAGTCGGCCGATCCTTATGAAATTGGGTAGGTCGTATTATTTTTCCAAAGTAGCACTCGTACAAAACTCTGTAACTCTAAAATCACCAAAGTTATACCATTTCCGATCAATCAGTTATATGGCAGCTATAGGATATAGTCGGCCGATCCCGGCCGTTCCGACTTATATACTGCGTGCAAAGGAAAGAAGGGTATGTGCAAAGTTTCAAGACGATAGCTTCAATACTGAGAGACTAGTTCGCGTAGGAGTAGTTTCGTTGTTCGACGACATTTCAAAATTGGGGGGGGTTGTGCATTTTATACCTACTGCCAGGTGTCTAAGCTGCCGACCACTTTGGTACAGACGCAGACCTCGCAGCCGCCCAATGTGGGACAGACGCTGCGAGGGTTTTTCTCCGGCTCAGCTGAGCGCTAGCCTTCTTCGATAGGGGGAGGGTGGGTTGGGGGATGGGGAAAGTGGATAGAGCATGGCTAATGCATGCTGCGGTTGGGGGGTTTCAGCACTGCCTTACATCGGTGCGTCTGGAATTTCCTCCTGGCGGGGGCGTTGGGAGTTATACCGCTCCGGCTCGGTCGCCAACTCGTTAAAGAGTTGGCGAGGGCTGTGAGTCGACTGGGGTTTCAGTCTGGCCAGGAGGACTTCTGGCCAGGAGGCGACTTCTTGCCTGACACAGGCTGATCCTAAAAGAATGCCTTTCATTATGCCGGACTGTGTCAACATGGCACTGCAGATGCTTGCTGGAGTTCAGCCTGTTGGCTGAAATGAAAGAAAAAAGTCAAGCACAAGTTGAAGCGTGGATACGAGTTGGAGGGGGACGAGTGCCACGATGAGGACCTTTCGAGTCTGAGCTAGACGCAACAAGTCGCGCGTATAGATGAGTGACTTCTCATCTATGGCAAAACAGGCGGGATGACATTGGTTCGGTCGGGTGACCAACAAGTTCATACCACACCTACATTAGAAAGGTATCAGGCTGGTCGCTATGTACATAGCTATACCTTCTGTTCTGAGGCGCTTTTAAGCGCACCATCACCATGCCCATGCACTCTATGCCTCTTGTATGTATATTGGAGTGTCATGGTTGTTATCCCGTCAGTGTGGAACACGCTACGTTGAACAAGTTCGGAAATATCCGAGACACGCCTGTGCGCAAAGCAGGTACATATAAGGTTGTTTAAAAGTCTTAAGGTATTTTTTGTCATTTTTAAATTATTTAACTTATTATATGTAAAAGTTAAATATGGTTCGTTTTTTGATGACTAGTTTCCAACGAGAAGCCAACTTTACAATGTTCCTCTTACAGAAGCTCGCTTTTCTATTGGCAAAAAACTCGGAGTGCCAATTTTCACAGGTTGATTTTTGCGAATGATTTTTTTGGCAAAATAATACAAAAGGGCAGCCACTTGTATGTAAAGACAGATTGTTCCAGGACAGGGGAGGTTACAGGAAAGCGTCATGGTTGTGGCCTAGGAGCTTGGGCAGGTCACCAAGGGCAACAAACTCTTAGCGCTAAGCTAGTGTGACATCCATTGTAGGCCCCGATGAAGGATATGGTTGCCGCCATCCATAAAGGAGCAGAGTCAGATCCTCACAAACCTCCAATGCTTTAACCAGCACCTTTCCGCAACGGACTGTTGAAGGCGAAGGTTGACCTAATGGAGGGACCAACAAACCAGGCAATGCTTATCATAAAGAGAGTCGCTTGCCCCTATAGAAGCCGCTCATGGGGAGATAAGCTTCAATTTCAGCTCCGTCACCGAAGAAATGTACAAATCAGACTCCGGATGCGACGCAAATTCAGCGAAGATCTCAGACGTATTTGTCTCTGCGATCGCAGCATCTGATGCCAAGCATGGTTACACCGCTGCTAGGTCTTTTTTAAATTTCAACTTTTATGCCCGGCGTTGCCACCGGATTTTTATAGCGTTAAGTTGGTTGCGCATCACACATTCATGTTTTGAGACTGAAATCATAGTCAAATTTCGTGTGTTGCCGAAATAACGTTTATGCACACACGAATCGGCAAAAATAAAACATGAATTGAACATAGCATAAACACAGTTATAGAAATAAAAGTGTTGTAAAGGTTGCAGCGCTGGATCGTGCCGGTTCCACAGAGCGACAGGCTCAGTTTAAGAAATTTACAAAAATAAAAAAGTTATAATACAATACCGAAAAACAAAAAATATAAAAATCACCTTAACTTGGCCTCAGTCCGTAGTAGAACGCGCTATTAAAATCTCTATTCTGCGGGTTCCAAGGAAAATTGCGAGTCAGTTTGAGAAATGAAAACAATTGAGAGCGAGATTCACGACAAAAGACAGGTCGGCGAGAGAGGAAAAAAGAGAATTATATTTTAAGATAATCATCTTTGGATACTATCTTTACTCCTTATCTACTCCATTACTATGACATCGCCTGCCTTACTATGACAGATTAATATATTTCTCTTCAGAAAAATTCGTCAAGAAAAGCGAAGTGGTAAGCTGGGATCCTTCTTTAACGTTACTTTTATTATACCCTTTCAGAGGGTATTATAATTTTTTCCAAAAGTGTGCAACGCAGTGAAGAAGACATCATACTAGTCTCTCAGTTTTAAAGCTATCGACTTTTTTAAGATAGAAAAATGCAACTTCGTGCAGATTATATTTTTCGTCAGTTGATCCGACCTACCAAATTGCATAAGGATCGTCCGACTAAATCTTAAAGATGTCATATAAGCTGGTAATAATACAAACTTTGCTATGATAAAAGCATCTTTAAAAAATCTTTTAAATCTTTAAAAGTTTAAAATAAACAAAAAAGTTTAATAAAAAAAATACAAAAAATAATACAAACAAGAAAGGAAAGCTAACTTCGGGCGGAGCCGAAGTTTATATACCCTTGCAGTTAAAACCGGATATATATCGCAAACATCGGATTAAATTGGCCGATCCTTATGAGAATATCATAATATAACCAATTTATTACAATAAAAAATCTAAAACAAAGTCCATCCATCTTCAAAAATACCAAAGTTGGTATTTTTACCAAATACCATTTCCGATCGTTCAGTTATATAGCAGTTATAAGATATAGTCGGCCGATCGTTATGCAATTGGGTAGGTTTTATTAACTGACCAAAAATAGAATCAGTACGAAGTTCCAACTTTCTATCTTCAAAAACACGAAAGTTGGGTAATTTCCGATTGTTCAGTTATATGGCAGCTATAGCATATAGTCCTATATAGGATATATATTTTCTGGCTTTAAAAACACTGAAGTTATAGCATTTCCGATCAATCAGTTATATGGCAGCTATAAGATATAGTCGGCCGATCCTTATGAAATTGGGTAGGTCGTATTATTTTTCCAAAGTAGCACTCGTACAAAACTCTGTAACTCTAAAATCACCAAAGTTATACCATTTCCGATCAATCAGTTATATGGCAGCTATAGGATATAGTCGGCCGATCCCGGCCGTTCCGACTTATATACTGCGTGCAAAGGAAAGAAGGGTATGTGCAAAGTTTCAAGACGATAGCTTCAATACTGAGAGACTAGTTCGCGTAGAAACAGACAGACGGACAGACGGACATGCTCATATCAACTCAGGAGGTGATCCTGATCAAGAATATGTATACTTTATAGGGTCGGAGATGTCTCCTTCACTGCGTTGCACACTTTTGGACAAAATTATAATACCCTCTGCAAGGGTATAAAAACAATACAAACAAGAAAGGAAAGCTAACTTCGGGCGGAGTCGAAGTTGATATACCCTTGCAGTTAAAACCGGATGTATATCGCAAAAATCAGATTTAATTGGCCGATCCTTATGAGAATATCATAATATAACCAATTTATTACAATAAAAAATCTAAAAAAAAGTACCAAGCTTCAATCTTCAAAAATACTAAAGTTGGTATTTTTACCAAATACCATTTCCGATCGTTCAGTTATATGGCAGCTATAAGATATAGTCGGCTGATCCTTATGAAATTTGGCATGTTTTATTATTTTTCCAAACATAGCATTCGTACCAAATCCGAATTGTCTAGCTTTAAAAACACCGAAGTTGTAGTATTTCCGATCAATCAGTTATATGGAAGCTATAAGATATAGTCGGCTGATCCTTATGAAATTTGGTAGGTCGTATTAATTAGCCAAAAATAGCATTCGTACAAAATCTGAACTCTATATGTCTAAAAACACCAAAGTTATACTATTTCCGATCAATCAGTTATATGGCAGCTATGGGATATAGTCGGCCGATCCCGGCCGTTCCGACTTATATACTGCGTGCAAAGGAAAGAAGGGTGTGTGCAAAGTTTCAAGACGATAGCTTTAAAACTGAGAGACTAGTTTGCGTAGAAACAGACAGACGGACAGACAGACGGACAGACGGCCAGACGGACATGCTTATATCAACTCAGGAGGTGATCCTGATCAAGAATATATATACTTTATAGGGTCGGAGATGTCTCCTTCACTGCGTTGCACACTTTTGACCAAAATTATAATACCCTCTGCAAGGGTATAAAAAAGGACAACAAAACAGAAATTGAATAAATACAAAAGCTGATGAAAAGATGACCTCATCAAACGGAAGAAGGAAGGAAGAAACATAACAGGACACCAAACTAAGGGGGACAGGATACAGATAGCATCATCATCGTGAGAACTTTAATAAAAGCTGATTCTTAGTTACACATTATATTACATTACAAATACTTAAAATACTAACATGTTAAAAATTTTATTATACCCTTGCAGAGGGTATTATAATTTTGTCCAAAAGTGTGCAACGCAGTGAAGGAGACATCTCCGACCCTATAAACTGCGTTAGATTTTTTATTGTAATAAATTGGTTATATTATGATATTCTTATAAGGATCGGCCAATTCAATCCGATTTTTGTGATATATATCTGGTTTTAACTGCAAAGGTATATCAACTTCGGCTCCGCCCGAAGTTAGCTGTCCTTTCTTGTTAAATTAAGTCACGTCTCTTGAGAAATTAAAAACTTAAAGATTAAACAATTTGGAAGACTTAATAAATAATTTTTAAAAATTAAACCAAACCAAACATGCTAGGTAGTGCAATTGGATCCAATACTATTACAACAGAACTATTACAACAGTCTAATTAAATGAATTGACAACAAAAATTAATGATCTATCGGCAAAATTAGAAAGTAAGGATAAAACCGTAGAAGATTATAAACTTCAGACAATTGATCCAAATATAAGTTGTGATACAACATTAGAAGTAATTAAAGCTCTGCCAAAATTTAATGGGGAACAAACTCAGAATGTAGGTTGGCGAGAGGCTGCAGAAACAGCAATGAGTTTATATAAAATAAGTAGTGAACAATATTTTATAGCATTAACCAAACTTCGCAACAAAATAATGGGAGCAGCACATGACGCCTTGACCAACAACGGATTAGGCATCCTGGAGAATTTGTTAATAAAGAAATTAAAAGAATGTTGTCCGAAAAAATTATACAACCTAGCAGGAGTCCATATAATTCTCCAGTTCTTGTAGTTCCGAAAAAAAGATACAATGCAGATGGCAGTCCCAAACTAAGACTTGTCATTGATTTAAAAGAATTAAATGAAAGAACAATTCCCGATAGATACCCTATGCAGGATCCATCTGTTATATTAGCTAATCTGGGAAAAGCAAAATTTTTTTTCCACAATTGACCTGAAATCAGGTTTTCATCAAATATTAATGAGACATTCCGACATTCAAAAAACGTATTTTTCTATAAATAACGGTAAATACGAATTTTTAAGAATGCCTTTTGGCTTAACTAACGCTCCAATCTTCCAACGAGCAATGGATGACATTTTAACAGAGGAGGTTGGAAAAAGTTGTCACGTCTATATGGACGATATAATAATATTCTAAAATTCAGTAGAGGACATTTTAATGAATGAAATATAATAATAAATATCCTTTTAAAAGCAAACATGAAAATTTCTTTAGAAAAATCCAAATTTTTTTTCAAGAAACTACATTTTTTGGATACGTAGTCTCTTATAATGCAATCAAAACAGACCCAGAAAAAATCGCAGCAATACAAAATTACCCAATTCCGAAAAATATCAGAGAGCTTAGAAGCTTTCTCAGCCTAACAAGTTATTATAGAAAGTTTGTCCGTAATTATGCTCACATAGGTAAAATATTTAAAACAAGAAAGGAAAGCTAACTTCGGGCGGAGCCGAAGTTTATATACCCTTGCAGCTAATACAGGATATATATCGCTAAAATCGGATATAGTTGACCGATTCTTATGGGAATATCATAATATAACCAATAAATTACAAGACAAAATCTAAAAAAAAATCCCAAACTTCTATCTTGAAGAACCCCAAAGTTGGTATTTTTACCAAATACCATTTCCGATCAATCAGTTATATGGCAGATATAGGATATAATACAACATGCCAAATTTTGTAAGGATCAGCCGACTATCCTTACAAAATTTGGCATGTTGTATTATTTTGCCAAAAATAGCAATCGTACCAAATCCGAATACCAAATTCTCTAGCTTTAAAAACACCGAAGTTATAGCATTTCCGATCAATCAGTTATATGGCAGCTATAAGATATAGTCGGCCGATCCCGGCCGTCCCGACTTATATACTGCGTGCAAAGGAAAGAAGGGTGTGTGCAAAGTTTCAAGACGATAGCTTTAAAACTGAGAGACTAGTTCGCATAGAAACAGACAGACAGACGGACAGACAGACGGACAGACGGACATGCTCATATCAACTCAGGAGGTGATCCTGATCAAGAATATATATACTATATAGGGTCGAAGATGTCTCCTTCACTGCGTTGCACACTTTTGGACAAAATTATAATACCCTCTGCAAGGGTATAAATATGTCGAAAAGAATGTCGGTACAGTTGGACGATCCAGGTGTAAATGCATTGAATGAACTTAAAGAATACCTTGCTAATCAAATTGAATTAGCACAACCAGATTATAGTAAAAAATTCATTCTTACAACAGACGCTTCAAATATAGCATTAGGAGCAGTTTTGTCACAAGAGAGTAAACCTATAATCTTTCTATCAAAAACCCTCAATAAAACAGAACAAGCATACGCCACAAACAAAAAAGAATTATTAGCAATTGTTGGGGCATTAAAAACTCTAAGTAACTACTTATATGGCGTGGTAGCAATAGAAATTCACACCGATCACCAGCCATTAGCGTATTCAATATCTGACAAAAATCCAAATATAGATATGAAGAGTTCATACAAAGTTTAACACCAAAAATTCAGTACAAACCAGGTACAACTAATGTGGTAGCGGATGCTTTATCCAGAGTCCAAATTAACAATTTGTCAGACGCAGATATATCACAGGATAGTTCAGATGAAAATAAAATTCGTTCTGCAGAAAGCAGCTTTGAAAATGTAATCGAAGAAACTAATAAACCACTTAACCAATTCAAAATTCAACTCTTAATCACTATATCTTTATATACTATATACTTTTTATACTATATCTAATAAATATCTTTAATAATATTAGACATATTATTGAGTACGATACTCCGGAGAATTTAGTAACGATACCAAAAGAATATATTTCACCAAATATAACAATAGGCCTACACTGTACTCTGCAAGACCTTTACGTATTACAAAAACCATTAAAAGAAAATTTCGGAAACAAATTCCTATTTACAAGAATTTATTTATTTATTGTACTCTGTACTCAAAAGTTGCAAACTTTAGGTACAGGCGGGGATCGGCCATAGCTGCGGTGGCTTTCGGCCGGAAGGAGTTACATATTTGCTTTTTTTTTTTTTTTTTTTTCCCGGTTTTTCAGAATTTGGAAATGGCTTGTGCATCAATAAGAGCATCAGCTAGCATTCCTGTATTCATCATAAAGCTTAGAGGCCCAGACGACCGAGGGGCGCTCAAGAAACGATTTGTTAGAATATATTAAGCTATTTGTTTATTATTAAGCTAGGAGGAGTTAATAAGGAAATTTAAAATTCTATATTTTAAGTTTGAGGGACAGGAAAGAGATGTTATAGAGTAGAGACCATTGTAGTTCGAACATAATACCCTAAAAGTGTCATGCAGTGCATATGTCGAACTACGACGGCTAAGAAACAGAGGACTAAAGTTTCGAGTCCTTCTATTAGGAATGTTAAATTTTAAGCGTTTTAGTAAATGCTGGCTATCTACATCCCCGTTAATAAGGTTATGCAGAAAGACTACACCGAGCATTGTCTTACGATTTGTTAAGCTAGGTAAGTTTATGAGTAAGAGTCTCTTATTATAAGATGGAAGGTGAAGATTTGCATCCCAGTTTAGACCTCTAAGTGAAAAAGTTAGGAAATTCTTTTTACGGATTTTATGCGGTCCTGATGTACTCCATATTGGGGACTCCAGACACATGAACCGTACTCCAGTATAGGACGGACCAAAGAAATGAATAGTGTTTTGGTTATATAGGGGTCATTAAATTCTTTTGACCACCTTTTGATAAAACCAAGGACTCCTTTAGCCTTATTAACCATTAAGGAAATATGGTCGGCAATTTAAGTTTTATGCCTAATAGGATGCCGAGATCATTAACCTGGGTCAATTTTTCTAAGGCAATCCCATTAATAGAATAAGTAGCTTGCAGAGGGCAAGAACGATAAAAAGACATATGTTTGCATTTAGATCCATTAAGTATTAGATCATTAGCTAAGCACCATTTTTGAAAGTTATCAAGGTCAGACTAAAGACTGCATTGGGCAGAGATGGATTTGTAATGAAGACAAAGCTTTACATCATCTGCATACATGAGAACTAGAGAGTTCGTTAAAGCAGGGGGCAAGTCGTTTATAAAAAGCGTAAATAATAACGGGCCAAGATGACTTCCTTGAGGGACGCCGGATGTAGCACGGACCAGACGGGACTGTATGTTTTTAAATAAGACTCTTTGTGTTCTTCCATCTAGGTAGCTGGAGATCCACGTTAAGAGGTCTTTAGGAAAACCCAGCATATTTAGTTTACTCAACAAGAGTGAGTGATTAACTAAATCGAATGCTTTGCTGAAGTTTGTGTAAATTACATCGGTTTGATATCCCTTACAAAAGCCATCTATGACAAAGGATGTCAACTCCAATAAGTTTGTGGCGGTGGAGCGACGCTTAATAAAGCCATGCTGACAAGGAGTGATAATCGAAGAGCAAAGGTGTTGCAAATGAGGGGTAATTAATTTTTCAAATAACTTTGGAATTGCCGACAACTTAGAGATGCCTCTGTAGTTGGCAGCCTCGGACTTTTTCCCTTTTTTATGTAGGGGAATTATAAATGATTCCTTCCACTTAAGGGGAAAAATCGAGGTTTCCAAAGATAAGTTGAAAAGTCTTAGAAGAGGTTTGCACAGAGCCCTGGCGCAGTATTTTAGCACACAGCCTGGTACTCCGTCGGGGCCTGGCGAATAAATGGGTTTTACCCTTAAAAGACCAGATAATAAGTTGTTCTCAGAAAAAAACGGACAGAAAATAAGATTTGCTGCTTGAATGTTATATGCGTAAGGCTGATCAGTCAATTTAGGAGGAGAATAAGTTGTTTGAAAAAATTCTGCGAATAGATCGGCAATGGCCTGATCCGAAGTCGCAGAAGAATTTTCAAACGTAAGCAGGGGTGAAAAAGATACGTGTTTACGCTTAGTGTTTACAAAATTATAAAACTGCTTTGGATCCTGAGTAAATTGTATCCGGCAGCGGTCAATATAATTCCTATAACATTCAGCGTTATGCACGGTAAAATTCGACCGAGCTAGTAGGTATCTTGAGAAATCCACACTACTGCAGGTTTTTTTATATTTAAGTAAAAGATTATTTTTTTTATTTTTTAAGTTAGTAAGGCACCTTGTAAACCAAGGAGGATTTGTTGAAGCGGACGGATATTTCCAAGGCACACATGAGTCAAAAAATTTATTTAAAGTAAAATAAAATTTTTTTAAGTGACATTAAGATCAGTGCACGCCAGAATATCAGACCAGTCAAAAGTCTCGATAAGGCTATTAAGTTTCTGAAAATCAGCTTTACGGAAACAGCGAATCTTATTTACCACGCTCGGAGACATCTGATCGATACCAGGAGTGGTTTCGATTGAGACCTCCAGCGTGGGGTGATATGGATCCTCTGGGGTTGAAAGGGGAAAAGCTCTGGAGAGAGCAGTACCAGCAGGATCAGATACAAAGCATAAGTCTAAAAGCCGGCCTAGCGAATTTCTAACATGATTGATCTGACTCTAACATGATTGATCTGACAATCATGGAAAAAAAAATACAATATTGGCAAAAATTATTTATGAAATTACAGTTATGGCAGACAACGAACCAAGTTTCACATCTGCGCAATTTCATACATAGCACTACATACATAGCAAACATAGCACTTCCAATGGTCAAATTGAAAGGGCACATTCAACACTTACAGAGATTGCTAGATGTATCAAAGATGAATACAATCTAACAGATTATTCTGAAATAATCATAAGAGCAGCTCAAAAATATAATCAAAGCATTCACTCAGTTACCAATGGAAAGACATTGGACTATACAATAAAATAAGCCTTGAGGAAATACCAAATATTCTACAACAAGCTCAAACAGTTATGCTAGCTAGCAACACATAACAAAGACGAAAAACAAAAAAATTATAATGTAGGAGAAATAATTTATGAAAAAAAATATGGGATTGCACTGATTACACTGAAATATGGAAGATTGCACTGAGTTGTTTTGAGAAAATCGTTATAACTTCAATTTTTGAAAAAATGAATGAATCCAGAGAGTGCCAAAGAAAGGCAACATTTTCTTTTATTTGTTGCGTTTTAAATTTTCATGTGCTTCCCCCAGCCAGGGCCGGCAATCACCACGGCCTAAACTATGTAGTATTCGTACGTACATATATACCAGGATGTGCATGTATATAGTTTTCGGGGGCACCCAAGTAATAATGTCATCAAGTATAAATTGCCACGCCCACCACAGGGCATCTCTGATTTATGCAGGCCAAAAAATGGCTGGGTGTGAAAAAAGAGGGCGAGGTCCTGGAGGACGAAGAATGTGCTGTGGCCGAATACAAGTCTGAGCTGGCTTAGTCCGGCTGAGGAGAGCTCAAAGGGATTTCAAGCAGCTTTTCACGGTTCTCCTTCATTCTACTTGAATATATATTTTAAATTTTTTAAATATTCTAAATTTTTACGTATTTAAGGTGGAGAACCAATTGGTCGCCACAATATGTGTGATTTCCTTGGAATCCTGTGTTTCCGTTAGTCTCGGTGGCCACAAATTGAGTCGCAGGTCGAAGGACGTCGGAGCCGTTTGATCACGTTCTGCCAACCGACAGACGGTTATAATCCTTTTTTTTGCACCATCGGACTTTCCTTGCACTCATTATGCGTTTCTTGGGCTCAGGACACTGGACTGACAGGACTCTTTCTGAATAGGCAACAGGCAGTAAGGCTGCAAGCCAGTAAAGCAGCATGCCATTCCTTGGCCGCCCATGCCCGACTGCACTTCAATCAAAATCAAATATTTTGATTGATATACCAGGACGACGGATCCAAGCAGCAGGAGGAGATGCATGTGCTCTTTTATTAGCTTTTGTTGTGCGGCCCAGACATTCAGACTACCAAGAAGATATAACCAGTCGAGGCTTGATTACGCACGTTTATTTCTCAGCCAGGAATAGGAATCACAATAAGAATCGAAATCGGAATTGGAAAAGGAGCAGGAGCAGGACAGGGAGCGGGACAAGGAGCAGGAACAGAAGTCATCATCAATATGCCGGGTGTGGCTTGGAAATGTAAAACATGATTACTTGCAAATCACTTGAATGTGCTGGGAATTATGGCTGGGAAGTGAGCGGGAAGGACAAAAAGGCAAGGAATTGTACGTGATACTCAGTACTGAAAATACTGTAGTGCTTTAGGCTTTGCGGGGATTATTGTATGATACCCGGTAATGATAGAATTAAGGATACAATTTAAAGCTTACTCGGGGTGAGCTAGATTTTATGAGGACTAAAGTGGGCTAACCATTACTTATATAGTCGTCAAGAGAAAGAAGTGGGAACCCCTCTATGTCAGTAGTGTCGGGAACCGATACTCACAGTTCCCCTCTGTAGCCAGGACAGCTTCCCAACCTTCACCTCGATGACAGTTTCGATTAGCTTGAATTTGGGATAAGCAACAAATGCTGGAATTGTTGCTCTGTTTATTTATTATTTGTTTCTGCTTAAAATTTGAAGCGCTCGCATCACCGCCGCCTTTCACGCATATTAAAATTTTCGCCTCTTTTTGCAGAAGTTGTACCGAAAAAATGGCGTCAAAGTGCGAAAAACACGACAAAAATTCAAAAGTCTTCAAAAATTTCTTGTGTAAAAATTTTATTCTTTTTGTTTAAATAAATTGAAAATATATTTTTTTCAAAAGCTACAACATTTAATTATTGAAAAACGTCGGAAGTTTTAAAATCAGATACGCATTAAGGAAGCGAAAAAAAGTTTTTTCTAAATAAATCAAGATTTTCAGGATTTCAGGATTTCAAATAGATTTAAGATTTTCATGTATCCTACTTATTAGAGAACTTTACCAAATAAAATCAGTTTCCAAAAGGAACTCATTGGAGTAAGACCCGTATTTGGGGCTCCTCTTAAAATACTGTGTAATATCAATTAAAAATTGGCAGTCTGATTCCTGGAGCAAGCCAGTCATCTACAATAGGTCTAGCTTAAAGTGATTAAACAAAGTTTGTGAAATAAATAAAAAATAATATAAAAGTTTTTTAAAATAAAAAATTATTTTTTTTTAAAGTAAGCTTCGGGATTAATTTAATTTGCATGTGCGTTTCTCCCTCACCTACAACCTTGATCAATAAAGTTTTCCGCTTTGGGCCCTTATGTCTCATCTATGTACGGTATAATCTTTGGTATAATGCCTATTCTTGCTCCATAATTACAGTGACGCAGACAACGCGGCAGCAACCGTGGAGTTACAGTCAACTTCATATCGGGTACTGTCGTCATACTTGGCGAAAGACTTGAACCCCCAGACGACCTAGTGGAACCCCCCAACCACACTTCTCTCACTTCCTCTTAAGCGAATGGACGTGTTTTTTGTGCGCACTGCGACCTCTGATCAGGCAATTGCCGATCTATTCGGAAAATTTTTTGAAACAATTTATTCTCCGCCTAAAACGACAGATCAGCCTTACGGTCCTCCAGTTCTGATTGGCTCAGACGAACACTGAGGCACAGCTGGAGTTGTGGATCCCCCAGCTACCGCTTAATCTGGGTTAGAGGGGAAAAGCAAGTTGGTGATGATGTCTCCTCTAGTGTTGGCTGGTAGGAAAGACTCCGAATTCGCAGCACATAGGAAATCGGCCATGTTCAAAGAAAATTAAATAAAATATTAATTTAAACATTTTTGAAAATAGTAAACAAAAAATGCAGCTGATAATAAATATCGATAGGCTCAGCTGACCCCAACTGACATTCACCCCAGGCAGATCATTAAATTCGTGCATAAAAATTAAAAGACCAGTGACCCAACCTCGTGGGAAAAAATTAGTGTGTATTTGTTTTTAACCAAATTAAGGTGAGCAAATATTAAGCTCCACGTCATTCCCTGCATTGGCTTAGTGTATATTTTCCCGTTTAGCGGATTTTTGCTGCTGGATGACCATCGATGCCAGTGGATTTGGAGGTACCACCTGACCTAACCCCGGCATCCATCCAACAGTGCACCACAGTGCCACGGTAGGCTCTTCTACAGGAGATCTCCCCAAGCTTCAAGGATTATATTTTTACGACCCGTCGCTAAAATCCCGCCAGCAATATCAACCCCTCTGCCTATGGAGTCTTAGATTTTTTTTATGTATTTTTTATATAAAACAAGAAAGGAAAGCTAACTTCGGGCGGAGCCGAAGTTTATATACCCTTGCAGTTAAAAACGGATATATATCGCAAAAATCGGATTAAATTGGCCGATCCTTATGAGAATATCATAATATAACCAATGTATTACAATAAAAAATCTAAAACAAAGTACCAATTTCCATCTTCTAAAATACCAAAGTTGGTATTTTTACCAAATACCATTTCCGATCGTTCAGTTATATGGCACCTATAAGATATAGTCGGCCAATCGTTATGCAATTTGGTAGGTTGTATTAACTGACCAAAAATAGAATCTGTACTTAGTTCCAGTTTTTTATCTTCAAAAACACCAAAGTTAGGTAATTTCCGATTGTTCAGTTATATGGCAGATATAGGATATAGTCGGCTGAACTTTATAAAATTTGGCATGTTGTATTATTTTGGTCACTTGGTCAAAAGTGTGCAACGCAGTGAAGGAGACATCTCCGACCCTATAAAGTATATATATTCTTGATCAGGATCATATGTATAAGCATATGATATGTATAAGCATGTCCGTCTGTCTGTCTGTTTCAACGCGAACTAGTCTCTCAGTTTTAAAGCTATCGTCTTGAAACTTTGCACACACCCTTCTTTTCTTTGCACGCAGTATATAAGTCGAAACGGCCGGGATCGGCCGACTATATCCTATTGCTGCCATATAACTGATTGATCGGAAATGGTATAACTTTGGTGTTTTTAGAGTTACTGAGTTCAGATTTTATACGAATGCTATTTTTGTACGACGCAAAATAATACGACGTCCCAAATTTCATAAGGATCGGCCGACTATATCTTAAAGCTGCCATATAACTGATTGATCGGAAATGCTATAACTTCGGTGTTTTTAAAGCTAGAGAATTCGAATTTGGTACGATTGCTATTTTTTGCAAAATATCCTATATCCTATATCTGCCTGTCGCGGATCGATTATCGATAGTTTAGTATTAAGTATTATTATTGAAATTTGGTATTGTGCCCTCATGAAGAGATTGGGCACACTAGATAGATAATTGGTGAATTTGGTGGTGAATTTGTCGTCGAAAGCCATGGAGTGTGGGAGGTTATACTGCGGTAATGTTTATTATTATTATTAGCATCTTTTCTATAACTTGTACTTCCACTAGAATAAAACATACATATATACACGGAGCTACATTGGTGTTTTAAGGCGGGTTGCCCCATCGCCGCCGTATGTTCAAGGCAACTCCCACCCGGGCGACGACAGAACCTTTTAAGCTTTTATTCGCAGTCAGGCGACTGGCGACTTGGATCTGGAGTAGCACCCTTTTGAGAGGGTTGATCTTGCGCAGACAGCGCAAAGTGCATGGACGACATGATGCAGCATTCGCCCAGAAGGAGTCCTCGACTAAACGAGAGACAGGATATCGTGACGCAAATGGATGGCAGCGTATTGGTTCCGCAACCGAGCGCAGGGACGCCGCAAGATGGCGGCCGAAGCAGTAAAGCCCCGATGTCATCTGCTCAGCCGGCAGCATCTGGAGCCGCCAACAACCGAAGGTGGCCGACCTCTTGGAGAGGGTCGCCGAGCTGGAGAAGGAGTTGGAACGCGCTCGCAGCAGTAACGTGGAGCGCACTGACCCCGTTATGTCGAGTGAGGTTGGGGTAGGTTTTTTTTTTTTTAAATCGTTTATTAACAAAGAAAGACTTAAAACTAAGCTCTAACAAAAAGAAAAAGTGAAAAAGTGTCTACTAGGTCCCTGTCCCCTGCGGTAATGCCGCTAGGCTTTGCTTCGCAGGGCCAGGAAATTGGCGTGCTTATGCGCCCACTACAGTTGGCCTAGGCTAGCCTAGCCTCCGCTCGGAGTCGCTCTAGCCTTCTCAGGTTGGGGTAGGTCAGCAACCGCCATTTGCAATCGGCCTGACCGTACCTAACCCAACAAGTGCCTTTCATATGGCGTCAGGGAGACTGCCATCTTGGAGCGGATCCCAAACGGTACCGTGTACTGTTTCGCAGAACTGTGCCACAAGGACTACTCACGCATCGCCATTTTGCGCTACCGGCACTACGGTTCCAGCGCATGGTTTCGGGCTACAAAACGAAGCGGCCGGCGGAACATCGGTACGAGCGCCTTCTCCTGGATACGTTGTTTGGGCGACGAGTATTGGAGGAAATGCAAGCTGGGGCCCACGAAAGCTTCCTGAGCTGCCTACGTTTGGAGGGAAGCCAGAGGATTGGCCCATCTTCTATTGCGCGTTTACGGAAACGACGCAAGCATATGGTTGTACGGACTTGGCTAACCAAAGGCTACTGAAGGCGTTAAAGGATGACGCGCGTGAGACGGTCAAAGTGCTGTTGATTCACCCCAGCAATGCGAATGCAGCGATGGAGCAGCTGCGTTTCAGATATGGACGACCAGAGCAACTAATACGCAGCCAGCTCAACAGCCTTCGAGATGTGCCCGCAATTACGGAACACAATCTAGGAAAGCTCGTCGCATACGCCACGAGTAACCTCACACATGTGAGTAACCTCAAGGCCTTCTTGCAGTCAGCAAAGGCAGAGCAGCACCTGGGTAACCCTACCCTGATGGAAGACCTTGTGGCCAAGCTCCCGATAAGCAAACGAGTGGAGTGGGCAAGGCACGCTTTAACTATTCAGCCCTATCCGACTATTGTGGACTTTAGTTCGTGGTTGATGGAACTAGCGAACGTGGTCTGCATGGTGGCGGACATTGATGGAAAGGAGCCAAGGCGTCGATTGCTTCACGCCAGCATCGACCATGAGCAGGACGAGCAACAGGAGAGCTGCTTCAGAAATTGTCCAATATGCGAAGGTCCTGGACAACATGCAGTTTGGGACTGCCAAAGATTTATTGGAGCCACGACTACAGACAGGTGGAGGCTCGCAAGGAGACATCGCTTGTGCTTCATGTGCTTGCAAAGCGGGCATATGACTGGATCGTGCGCTGCGTCAGGAGAGTGCCCCATGAATGGATGCAGGAGGAAGCATCACCGTCTTCTTCATGAGACAAGCAATGAAGGCTTCAGAAGATCGCCACAGCGAGGCGGCCATTGGAGAAGCTACAACCGGGACCGACAGGCAGTCGAACCTAGGGAAGGCGTCCGGTTCAATGAAGGAGCAGCGTCATCCGTGGATGCTCCTGCGACGCCGGAAAGGAATTTGAGCTGTGTCGACGAGGACCGAGAACGCCTACTGTTTCGTATATTGCCGGTGACGCTATACGGAGGTGGGAAGCAGGTGGACACGTACGCTCTCCTGGACGAAGGTTCTTCGGTGACGATGGTCGACAACGAGCTGGTTGCAGAGCTAGGCGTACAAGGAGTACGTCGTCAGCTGAACATTCAATGGTTCGGAGGCATGGCCGCAAGAGAGCCTTCGAACGTGGTACGTCTGCAGATTAGTGGAGCAGGCAACTCTTCCCGACATGTGCTGAGAAACGTGTATGCCGTTCCGAAACTGAGTTTGCCGATGCAGAGCCTGCAACGAAGAGATGTCAGGAGCGTGAACAAGTACGCTCGATTACCGATGAAGCCCTACGAAAATGCAGTGCCGAAGCTACTTATTGGATTGGATCATGGGCATTTAGGATTGCCATTGAGAACGAGACGCTTCGCCAGAGAGGGACCGTACGCCGCCGCAACCGCATTAGGATGGGTCGTTTTTGGGCCTGTAGAAGGACGACAAGACACGCCATCACCGAAGCCTTGTCTGCTAGCCACGTTGTTGGATGATAATGTGGAACGGATCGTCGAGGACTACTTCGAGATCGAGAACTTCGGTGTGAAGGCGGCGCCAGCGGCCGCAGCCAGCGACGACGTGAGGGCTCAGAAGATCTTGGAGGACACTACGGTGCGAGTTGGCCGCCGATACCAGACGGGATTACTGTGGAAAACGGATAACATCGTGCTGCCTCGTAGTTATGATATGGCGTACAATAGGTTGGTCAATATCGAAAAGAAAATAAAGCGAGATGGGCAGTTCGCCCAAGAGTACTCACGGATTATCAATGATTACGTCGTCAAGGGATACGCTCGGCGTCTGGAGCGACAGGAGGTCACTATGGGGGGCGATAGGATATGGTACTTGCCACATTTTGGAGTGAAGAATCCCAACAAGCCAGGAAAGATTCGATTGGTATTCGATGCAGCGGCACGAGTTGGAGAAGTATCGCTGAATTCTGCGCTGAGCAAGGGGCCGCAACACTATAAGGCCTTGGCATCTATCCTCTTCCATTTTAGAGAAGGTGCTGTCGGAGTCTGCAGTGACATTAAGGAAATGTTTCACCAGGTGCTGATCCGACCCGAAGATAGATGTGCGCAACGATTTCTGTGGAGAGATGGGGATAACCAACGAGACCCCGACGTTTACGAAATGTGCGTGATGACCTTTGGAGCTGCATGCTCACCGAGTGCGGCGCATCACGTGAAGACAGCGAATTCCAAGCGATTCCAGGATTCGGATCCCAGACCAGTCAAGGCCATCGAGGACTACCACTACGTGGATGACTACGTGGACAGCTTCGCCACAGAGAGGGAAGCTATCGAAGTATCTACTAGAGTAAAGGAGATACATGCAGAAGGCGGTTTTGAGCTTTGCAAGTTTTCGTCTAGTTCGCCTACAGTAGAGAGGATGCTCGGACCCAGTGACCACGCCCAGAGTATTGGATGGGGTGAAGCCGAGCAAAAGATTTTGGGAATGCGGTGGCAGCCAGCCACGGACGACTTCAGGTTTCGAGTGAAGTACCACAAAGTTGCCCCCATCGTATCCGATGGGAAGAGAATTGCCACAAAAAGGGAATTCTTAAGTATGGTCATGTCAACGTTCGACCCCTTGGGATTTCTGTGTTGCCTAATGGTAACAGCGAAGTTGTTGTTGCGAGAAGTCTGGAGAAAGAGGATCTCATGGGACGAGCCACTACCGGCTGAGATGTACAACGCCTTTATGGATTGGCGTAAGGAAATGGATAAAGTGGAAAACTTTCGGAGCCCACGTCACTATTTTGGATCTGGACTGGTGAAGACTATCGAGATGCACGTTTTCGTGGATGCGAGTCAGTCGGCATTCGCGGCAGTGGTCTACTGGAGAATCACGTATGAGGACGGCGACGTGAAAGTGAGGTTCGTGTGCGCAAAGACAAAGTGTGCACCTATGCGAACGATGACGATTCCACGGTTGGAGATGCAGGCAGCAGTTCTAGGAACGAGATTGATGGACACAGTCAGGCAGGACCATAGCGTGCCCATTGCAGAGATTGTGCTATGGACAGATTCGAAGACAGTGCTGCGTTGGATTGGCAGCACGCACAGGCGCTACAAACAGTTCGTAGAGAACAGAGTAGCCGAGATTCTGGAGTCAACGAAGGTGGCCCAATGGAGATGGCTACAGCGCCAGGAGGCCTGTGATCCTCTCCCACCGACACGGTCTCACGGAGATGATTGTGCGCGATGCCCATGTGAGGATGAAGCATCAAAACGTGGATGCTACGATGACGGAAATCCGGACCAGGTTCTGGATTACGAGGCTGCGGAGAGTGCTTCGCAGTGTGATCTCGGGATGCAGCGAGTGTAAGCTGAACAAAGTACGACCGATGGCGCCGATTATGGGACCACTGCCAGAGGATCGTTTGGAGGCCTATGGTTGGCCGTTTAAGAGCACGGGCCTCGACTACTTTGGACCACTGCTAGTGACCGTTGCTCGGCACCAAGAGAAACGATGGGTGGCCTTGTTTACATGCCTGACGACCAGGGCGATCCACTTGGAACTAGCGCATGACCTGTCCACGGACTCCTGCGTAATTGCAATCAGGAACTTCATCTGCCGTCGAGGGCCTGTACATAAACTGCGCAGCGACAACGGGAAGAACTTCGTGGGAGCTGACAGGGAGGCCAAGAGATTTGCGGAGATCTTCGAACCCGAGAGGATCCAGTCGGAGCTGTCAAGTAAGGGCATTGAATGGATCTTTAATTGCCCAGCGAACCCTTCAGAGGGTGGAGTCTGGGAGCGAATGGTGCAGTGCGTGAAGAGGGTGCTGCGTCAAACAGCGAAGGAAGTGGCGCCGAAGGAGCACGTAATGGAGAGTTTCCTTATAGAGGCGGAGAACATTGTTAACTCTCGTCCGCTCACCCATTTGCCAGTGAGTGCGGACCAGTAAGCCCCTCTTACGCCAAACGATCTTCTCAAGGGAGCAGCTTGCCCACCGGATACACCCGGCCTGGATGGAGGCCTCATTAAGGAAGGAGCTACGCGAAAGCAGTGGCGCGTGGCAAGGATGCTGAGGGACCGCTTCTGGAAAAGGTGGGTCTTGGAGTACCTTCCCACGCTGACACGGAGAGAGAAGTGGTGCCGCAGAGAGAAGCCGATTCAACGAGGAGACATCGTCTTCGTTTGCGATCCAGCCGTTCCGCGTCGAGACTGGCGGAAAGGCGTCGAGGAGGAGGCCTTTACTGGAACGGATGGTGAGGTCAGACGAGCCCGCGTTAGGATCATGGATGGAGATCGGACTCGCTGGATAATGCGCCCCGCTTCAAAGTTGGCGGCTTTGGATTTGAGTGAAGGGGTTCTTCACGGAGGTGGGGATGTCGCGGATCGATTACACAGCCACACAAAAAAAAAAAAGTGTCCGGGTTGGGAGATCAGAGTACCCTATCCCCATGTATTTTGGACCGCTGAACACGAATCTGAAGTCCGTTTTGGTCCTGCACGTGTACGTTTCTTCCTAACCTCAAAAAAAGTTTTACATTTTTGGAGGTATGGGACTTTATTTTTAATTTATTGGATTTTCATGAAACTGGGTACCCAGGGGTTTTTGGGGTCGCTGATTACGAATTTGAAGTCAGATTTTCAAAATTCAATATGGCGGATCCAATATGGCGGACGAATTTTTGAACAATTTTTGGATTTTGGATTTGGATTTGGAAAATTTCATACTCTCATAAGGATCGGCCAATTTAATCCGATGTTTGCGATATATATCCGGTTTTAACTGCAAGGGTATATCAACTTCGGCTTCGCCCGAAGTTAACTTTCCTTTCTTGTTATACCCTTGCAGAGGGTATTATAATTTTGGTCAAAAGTGTGCAACGCAGTGAAGGAGACATCTCCGACCCTATAAAGTATATATATTCTTGATCAGGATCACCTCCTGAGTTGATATGAGCATGTCCGTCTGTCCGTCTGTCTGTCGGTTTCTACGCGAACTAGTCTCTCAGTTTTAAAGCTATCGTCTTGAAACTTTGCACACACCCTTCTTTCCTTTGCACGCAGTATATAAGTCGGAACGGCCGGGATCGGCCGACTATATCCTATAGCTGCCATATAACTGATTGATCGGAAATGGTATAACTTTGGTGTTTTTAGAGTTACAGAGTTCAGATTTTGTACGAATGCTACTTTTGGCAAAATCATACGACCTACCAAATTTCATAAGGATTGGCCGACTATATCATATAGCTGCCATATATCTGATTGATCGGAAATGCTATAACTTCGGTGTTTTTAAAGCTAGAAAATTAGGATTTAGTACGAATGCTATTTTTGGCACAATAATACAAAATGCCAAATTTCATAAGGATCAGCCGACTATATCCTATAGCTGCCATATAACTAAACAATCGGAAATGGTATTTGGTAAAAATACCAAATTTGGTATTTTTGAAGATGGAAGCTTGGTACTTTGTTTTAGATTTTTTATTGTAATAAATTGGTTATATTTTCATACTCTCATAAGGATCGGCCAATTTAATCCGATGTTTGCGATATATATCCGGTTTTAACTGCAAGGGTATATCAACTTCGGCTTCGCCCGAAGTTAACTTTCCTTTCTTGTTTTTTTATAATTCTACATCCAAATCAAAATCAAACATATTTTTAAATTAATGCACCGGTAGATCAAAAGCCAATCAAAAGTGGCTTCAATACTGCGTCCTCTGACCACCTATACTTCCAGCAAATAGGAACGACGAATGTTGAGTTATCCCAAAACTATTCAAATATTTTTAATTTTCGCAAGTATGCGCAAAAGGTGTTAGCTTTTTATACCTTTGCAGAGGGTATTATAATTTTGTCCAAAAGTGTGTAACGCAGTGAAAGAGACATCTCCGACCCTATAAAGTATATATATTCTTGATCAGGATCACCTCCTGAGTTGATATGAGCATGTCCGTCTGTCCTTCTGTCCGTCTGCCTGTTTCTACGCAAACTTGTCTCTCAGTTTTAAAGTTATCGTTTTGAAACTTTGCATACACCCTTCTTTCCTTTGCACGCAGTATATAAGTCGGAACGGCCGGGATCGGCCGACTATATCCTATAGCTGCCATATAACTGATTGATCGGAAATGGTATAACTTTGGTAGTTTTAGAGTTACAGAGTTCAGATTTTGTACGGAAGCTATTTTTGGCAAAATAATACGATCCACGATCCAATACGATACGATTGTGGGCGTCCCCGCAGACTACACAGACAGCCCGAAGTGTGCAGTATGACCTGGTGTATCCATACTCTTGACAATAAGTGCATTAAGTCATAACAATAAGTACACCTTTGTTTCATGGATGTTCCCTTTGATGAGCGGGACAACATGAAAGTTGTCACCATTCCCGATCAACGCCGCAATTCGAGCTTTTCTCTCTAATATAGATTGGAGGAGGCTGGGGTTTTTATACCCTTGCAGAGGGTATTATAATTTTGTCCAAAAGTGTGCAACGCAGTGACGAAGACACCTCCGATGCTATAAAGTATATATATTATTGATCAGGATCACCTCCTGAGTTGATATGAGCATGTCCGTCTGTCCGTCCGCCTGTCTGTCTCTTTCTACGCGAACTAGTCTCTCAGTTTTAAAGCTATCTTTAAACTTTGCACACACCCTTCTTCCCTTTGCACGCAGTATATAAGGCCGGGATCGGCTGCCTATATCCTATAGCTGCCATATAACTGATTGATCGAAAATGCTATAACTTCGGTGTTTTTAAAGCTACAATACAACATGCTAAATGTCATAAGGATCGGCCGATTATATCCTATAGCTATATCCTATAACTGAACAATCGGAAATTATCCAACTTTTGTGTTTTTGAAGATAGAAAGTACTTAGTACAGTACTTAGTGGAACTTAGTACAGATTCCATTTTGGGTCAGTTGATCAAACCTACCAAATTTCATAACGATTTGGTAGAAATACCAACTTTAGTATTTTGGAAAATAGAAGCTTGGTACATTGTTTTAGATTTTTTATTGTAATGAATTGGAATTGGATTTATTATAATATTCTCATAAGGATCGTCCAACCATATCCGATGGTTGCGATATATGTATATCCGGTTTTAACTGCAAGGGTATATCAACTTCGGCTCCGCCCGAAGTTAGTTTTCCTTTCTTGTTTATTGTAATAAATTGGTTATATTTTCATACTCTCATAAGGATCGGCCAATTTAATCCGATGTTTGCGATATATATCCGGTTTTAACTGCAAGGGTATATCAACTTCGGCTTCGCCCGAAGTTAACTTTCCTTTCTTGTTATACCCTTGCAGAGGGTATTATAATTTTGGTCAAAAGTGTGCAACGCAGTGAAGGAGACATCTCCGACCCTATAAAGTATATATATTCTTGATCAGGATCACCTCCTGAGTTGATATGAGCATGTCCGTCTGTCCGTCTGTCTGTCGGTTTCTACGCGAACTAGTCTCTCAGTTTTAAAGCTATCGTCTTGAAACTTTGCACACACCCTTCTTTCCTTTGCACGCAGTATATAAGTCGGAACGGCCGGGATCGGCCGACTATATACTATAGCTGCCATATAACTGATTGATCGGAAATGGTATAACTTTGGTATTTTTAGAGTTACAGAGTTCAGATTTTGTACGGAAGCTATTTTTGGCAAAATAATACGATCCACCAAATAACATAACGATCGGCCGACTATATCTTATAGCTGCCGTATAACTGAACGATCGGAAATGGAATTTGGTAAAAAAACCAACAATGGTATTTTTGAAGATGGAAGCTTGGTACTTTGTGTTAGATTTTTTATTGCAATAAATTGGTAATATTATGGTATTCTCATAAGGATCGGCCAATTTAATCCGATGTTTGCGATATATATCCGGTTTTAACTGCAAGGGTATATAAACTTCGGCTCCGCCCGAAGTTAGCTTTCCTTTCTTGTTATATTTCTACTTGAATTGAGATTTTTTTTGTTTTTGTAAGCTGGAAGCGGATTACTCTTCAAGGAAGAACTTAATTTAAATTTTATAACAATCTTTTGGTCATTTTTGGATTGAGATGGTACAGCTTTGGGCGAACGGAGCTTTGCCATCTCCAAATAAGACATTTGAAATTAAATAAACAATTTTAGTTCCTTGGCTAGGAAGAATAAAATATAATAAATACGCCTTTAACTAATGGCGAGAGTTCTGAAGAATAAGTCCTAATTAAAATTTATAAATAATAATTTGATAACGAAAATTGACCTTTATCGATCAACAATACCGATACATATATATAATTTAATTACGTAACAAAACATCCATTACAAAACATCCCACTAAAATTATCAGGCAAATTTAAAGTAACAATTATAATAATCGTTCAATATCATGGCGGTTAGACGAAGTCTTGAAAATATCCCTGCATTGTCACAACCCAGGGAATCAACTTGCACCATTTGCAATGAAGCTAATGAGGAAGCAGAATGGACTATAACCACATGTAGGTGTCTCATGTTCCATTTGAGGTGTCTCACAACTTGGCTTGAAACCAACGCTACCTGACCGCTCTGCAGAAGAGCATGTAGTAGAAGCGAATTAGGGAATCCTGAAGCAGGTGAGGCCCGACAGTCGATCGAAGTAGTGCCATCGACTGGCAATAGTCCGCGTACAGGCACCGTTCCGCGTACACGTCCTCAGACCAGGCAGGGCACTCGTAATAATCGAGTTGCCACCACCATTCCCAGGGTAAATCGGAATAGCCTGCAGAATCCCAAAAGGGAGACCATACGCAAAGTTCTTTGGCTGGCAACGGCGTCTCAATAGAGCGGGTACACCAAATAATACCAGGGACCTTAGAAAATCAGATGTCGAACTTGGCAGCGTCAATATCTAATCAAATTAGTGCCACAATGGCAAATTTAAATTTGGGTCCAAGTCGTAGAGGATCACGGGGTGAAATTCCACTTGAATGGGATAATGTACCTAGTTTTGTGTCTAGGAATAACCCACCTCGCGATAATTTCCGAGAAAACGTTCCGTCAAGAAATCGTTTGAGCAACCACTCAGTAGACAGACCAGATAGAGTATCTAGTGTAAAATATCGAAAGGCTCAGCTTTCCCCAACTGACATCCACCCCCCCCCCACAGCTGCTCCCCTTTTTGAAATTCACCCACCCGCTTATGCACCTGTCAAAAGGTGACAACCATAAAGTGGCATTTCCTGTCTGCCACCTGATTTCACTTTTCTTCTGAATCTCGCTGCTGGCAGATCATTAAATTCGTGCATAAAAATTAAAAGACCAGTGACCCAACCTCGTGGGAAAAAATTAGTGTGTTGAGGATTTTTGCTGCTGGATGACCATCGATGCCAGTGGATTTGAAGGTACCACCTGACCTAACCCGGCATCCATCCAACGTGACCACCACAGTGCCACGGTAGGCTCTTCTACATTAGATCTCCCCAAGCTTCAGGGATTATATTTTTACGACCCGTCGCTAAAATCCCGCCAGCAATATCAACCCCTCTGCCTTTGGAGTCTTGGATTTTTTTATGTATTTTTTATATAAAAAAATACAAAAGCACGTAAATACATTATTAAATATCCCAGCGAGAGAGAGAAAAAACCAATAATTTCATAAATCCTAACGTATAGAAAACATAAAATCCCTAATTATTAATTTTTATATCATTTTTCAATACTTTCTGAATTATTATTTCTAAGCAATCCAATTGAAATATTATTTTTTGTAAGCACCAAAATGAATTATTATCTTTAATTATCTTTAATTACCACTCCCACTCCCTCTTTCCCTGAGCACGGCTGGAGCCTGTTAGTAGATCGAATTACCCAAACGGGGCTGGTTTTTCGCCTGGACCTAATTTGTCAAATAATTTCTGTAGCTCCCTATTGAACAGTAACTCCACTGGTGGATGCTTTGTGACGGAATGTGGCGTAATATGTTGGTCAAACAAAAAACGAGCTTAATCTAAGAGGATATTAGTGTGACGATCCAGTTTTTTTTGGGTAACTCGTCTTGGTTTGAACCATTCGTTCGGCCTGCCCGTTGGTTCCATCCGCAGATCGGATGTGACGGATCCGATTGTTTTTCGTAAATAACTTAAACTCCTCGGAGGTGAAAGCAGATCCGTTGTCGGACACGATTTAATCCGGAAAATATTCTTTAGTTACTGCTCAGTTCATTTCGCCGAGCAAAGAAGGTCATGACGCTGAATTTTAGCACTGCTCCATCACCTTAGCATCCAGTTGAGCACCTTTCTGAGGCTGCAATTCTAAGACGTGTTGGTAGCTAAGGTGTTCGCGGTGACACTGGAGCCAGTTACCCATTCGATCATGAAAACTTCTTCTGTTCGCAGCTCATGGTGTATATCTGACGGTGGGCAGCGGCTATGGAAATCTGCATTACTTATTTTGGTTTCAAGCTGATGAATTACCTTGAATTTATACGCTCTCAAAAAAATTGCTCGACGCATCATCGGGTTGGAAATTATTTAAGGAATTGGCTTTTCTATCGAAAAGATTCTCAGTGCTGGGCGATGATCTGTAATAAGCGTGAATTTCCTTCCATATAAATAGTTATGCATTTTTTGACGCAATCGTTTCGTGGCTAAGTATTCCTTGAGCACAGAGATGGTCCAACTTTTCTTCATATGGATAGATGAGTGCGTAAGGAATTCGAAGCGGTGGCATTCTGACCGGCGGAACTTCCTGGCGGCAGCATATACTAACCAAGTTCTGATGAAAATAAATGATTGAATTTTTTTTTAGAATTTCCGCGATACCATTGCTGTACTTCACGCCATGACTGCCTTCTATGCGGATTCCGAGGGGCTCAAACCAGTGGCATCCTAGAAGGTTGTACCCTAGAAGGTTCAAAATATAGAAGCATCAAGCAGGCAATGAAGAACTCTTTCGCAAGGTAGTCACTCGCAAGGTAAGGTTTCCTCACTGCCACTAATCAGGAGAGAAGGGCTAGGTGCCGATGCAGTCGAGAAGCGCCGGGCCGAAACAGCTCACGCGTAGATGAAGAAGCGTTCACCGAGGTGACCACCCTAGAGATCTCCGACCTGGATGACCTAACCACTAAGAAAAAAAATCGACTTTTTTTGCATAAACTCTAGTTTTTAAGATAAAATCTTGAAATTTTGTTGTATATACTATTAAGATTAATGGTTTTTGTGGTTTCTTGAATCTTTTTTTTTTTTCTTAAATTGGACCATTATATGGTACCATTTTTTCAAATGTTTTTTAATATAACCAATGAAACATTTAATTTTAGTTAATATTTGCTGATTTAAAGTTTCATCAAATTGCTCTCCGTTTATCGCCTTGTGTTTATGCATATGTAGCTTCTTAGAGCATCTTCCGAGCGGCTGTTTTTCTCCCAAACTTCGAGAAGTGCAGCGTATGCAAGCTCATAAGTTGCTGGACATAAGTCATTTTTTTTAAGAAACGTTGCAAAAATGATTAGTTTTGCGATATTAGGGATACATTTGGTAATAACTTTGCGTTCTTTAAGTTATACACCACGGAACATAAACAATTTTGTTAGTTTTAAGCTAAAAAGATACACATATAAAACAGTTCACAGTTGGAAAACAAGTCATAATAATCAAAACATGTAATCTAAAATAAATTTATAAACACCTTTGCTACGATTTGCCATAATCAGAAATAATAAATCAATTTGTTGCTTCACAAAATAAACAGTGCAAGTTTGCAAAGATTTTTCACTAATTTAAGCACATAACAAAGTCAATCGAACCGCTTTGTTTGTTCGTTTATCAACAATATATTGTTGTTAGTATAAAATCTTAGATAACGGTTCTTGGCTAATTAGGGTATCCAAATTCCAAAAATATATTTTATTTTTAAAAATAATTTTTAAAATAATTTGATTTTATGCCAAAAAAATTGACTTTTTTCCCATAGAGTAATGGCAGCTTTCACAGCTCGAATGAGCGGTCAGGAGATGGCCATCAGTTTGAAGTCCCTCCGCCCAGTCTACTCTTGAACTCAGGTCGCCCTTTTGGGAGTGGGGCCAAACCTCGTATCCAAGATTCTGTCCGAGGCCAGGATCAAAATAGGATGTGTGTAAAGTCAGGGAGCGCACAGTCCAGCGTCGTTGCTACAAGTGCCTTAGCTTCGGGCACATCGCCGCTTTTTGCAAAGAGCGGACGGATAGAAGCGATTGGTGTCTCAGATGCGGAAAACCAGGACAAAAAGTGGCGTCCTGCACGAACGTGGGAGAGTACTTCCTCTGTGCAGCTGGAAACAAGGCAGAGCAGAGATGCCCACTTGGTAAACCGGGAGCAAAAAACAAAGACGTGAATGGGGTTCATACAAATAAGCCTCAACCACTGCGATTTAGCGCATAGCCTACTCGAGCAGGTCTTAAGGGAGAAGCGGGCAGACATAGCCCTAATCAGCGAGCCTTTTAAGAAAGGTGATGCGCATAATTATATTTTGGACTCCACCAAATCAGCAGATATATTTTCTCCAGTCAGACAACCCGAAAGCACAGGAAGCGGCGCAGGTTACATCCGGACCAAACTGGGCGAATTCAGGCTTTATAGCTGCTATCTGCCCCCGCGCCTCACACTCCAGCAGTTCACCCACACCCTAGACGAGGGTGCAACGATGCTTTACGCAGCCCCCGTGTAGGCGGAGGCAGCTAAAACAAGGTAGTACCCCAAGGGACTGAACAGTACATAGATATTGTGCACCCTAAGAGTTTTCCCGTACTTCCGCACTGTCGCGGACGACGTAGCTCTCATCATAGCAGGCATGGTCCCAATCGACCTTCCCGCGGCGGAGCGACAAGAACTATACCAGGAGAAGAGCTAAGCGGGATCAGTTTCGGCGGCGACACACCGTCGGATAAAAGTAAGCTCGAGAGAAACAAGTATTCAGCAGTTGCAACAACGTTAAGAGTCGACCAAAGGACGCTGGACCCACCAACTAGTCCCCGACCTCGAAAAAGCGCTCCAAAGAAGATACGTGGAGGTAAATTTCTAGCTCACGCGGATTATCAGCGGCCACGGTTGCTCCATGTGCTACCTGTTCAATTTTGGCACATTTGGTCATTTGATCTTGGACTGCCCACGCTTTCTAGTACCCAGGCGGAGACTCCTAGAGGAAATAACGACGGTGGATCTCATTGAAAGAAAATTATTGAATCACGCCCAGTTCTGGGCAAACATGAGCAGCTTTGCCGCCACAACAATGAAAGAGCTCAGACGGCTCGAAAGAATCCGGAAGGAGCATCATTCGTAGTTGGGCGTTAACGTTCGCCAACACTAGCTTTGCGAAGCGAAGACTAGCGGCATTACCGCAGGGGACAGGGACATAGGAGGCTTTATTGTTAGTTCTTAGTTTTAAGTTTTTGTAAATAAGGAAACGATTAAAAAAAACAAGAGGAAAGGTAACTTCGGCTAGATCCGCAGTTGATATACCCTTGCAGCTAAAACCGGACATATATCGCAAATATCGGATATAGTTGGCCGATCCTTATGAGAATATCACAGTAAAACCAATTAATTACAATAAAAAATCTATACAAAAAATACCAAGCTTCTATCTTTAAAAATACCAGAGTTGGTATTTCTACCAAATACCAAATTTCTACCAGATCGTTATTAAATTTGGTAGAAATCAGATCAACTGACCAAAAATTGAATCTATACTAAGTTGCTTTCTATCTTCACAAACTCAAAGGTTGGGTCATTTCCGATCGATCAATTATGTAGCAGCTATAAGATATAGTCGGCCGATCCCGGCCGTTCCGACTTATATACAGCGTGCAGAAGGTACGGAAAAAAGAGTGTGTGCAAGACGTTTCAAGACGATAGCTTTAAAACTGAGAGACTAGTTTGCGTAGGAACAGACATACGGACAGACAGACAGACACTTATTCCGTGGATGGACGCGGTGCTCGAAGATTCGGGGCGTCGGATATTGTCGCCTCGAATCGACAACGCACACACGGCGGCTGCTTCACTAGTGACGGCTCGTTCCATGTCCCGCTTCACCGTCAATTTGGCATCGGTTAGCACATGCTTCTTTGGAGACCTTCGTCGCGCCTGCCACTGAAATTTGTCCGAAAGTGCACCTCACCGCCAAACTCCTTAATGCGGCCATGTAGTTACCAACGGACTCGTCGGGGTGTTGATCGCGCTTGTAGAAATGGCAGAAAGCAGGAATCTCCGATTGGCGGGGCGGCAAGTGACAGGTAAATATGTCACACACATCTGTTGATTGCAATTCACTGACTTGTCTGAGTGATTTTAACGCCACTATCAACTTATAAAGGGATTCGCCTGCTAAATTAAGAAACGCCGCCTTCTTCGGGTCATCGTCCACGGCGCTATTCGCTAAAAGGTACAGCTCGAAGCGATCTCAGTACGCGTTCAATTTTTCAGGGGTTCGCAAGTCGAAAGATCCATAATTCCAACTTCAGCCAAGGCCAAGGCCTAATATTACTACTAGGCGCAGTATTTGGCTCAATTGTACATTCGCTCTCAGCGAGACTCCCTCGTGAAGTTGATTGATCTTTTGTTTTACCTCTTCTCCGGCTCTTTTCTCAGCTTCATCGACAGTTCGGCGCTTATCCATGTGTTTGCTTCAAGAATAATAAGACTACCGCAATTGGACGTACGGTAAATACTCGTCACCGTTAACTCCGTCTCTCTTTCTCGCTCTCTTCCTGAAGGAAATCTTTTTCTACGATCTTCCTGATCGTGGAATTTAACAAGCTTACGTGATACCGCGCCTACGCGCTGTATCGCCAGCCTCGGGAGTTGCCGGACTGCAGCCTCCGCTACACCAGAAGAACGCCGTGCTTTGCGCGCCAGCGAGTCCGGTTTGGGAGATAGCTACTGACTGTCGCCTCCGCAACACCAGGAAGAACGCCGTGCATGCGCACCAGCGGACCCGGTTCAGAGTTTGCTGCCTACAGTAGGCTCCGCTACGCCAGGAAAACGCCGTGCTTTGCGCACCGGCGAGTCTGAATCGGGAGTTGCCGAAGTTTTGTCAGTCCCGACGCGGTCGAAATTCGCCTGTCCAGGACCGTACGCCTCCCTTTGGCCGGCTGACCTGACGCGTACGCGCGCGTCAATGGACCCGGATCGGGAGTTGCTCGGTGGGTGATCGGCGCTTTCCCGATCGCTTTCCTAATTGGGCGTGAGTTCACGAGTCGGCTTATCCGTGCCTTGCAGGACCACGCCTGTTGGTCGCGAGTCAGGAATCAGTGCGGCGTGCGCCAGGCTTATCCTTTCCTTGAAAGGTCCCTGCCGGGGCCAGGAACTGGTCCAACTCGTCTCCTGCCGCCTAGGTCTTTCCAAGGAACTGTCCCAGTACAGATCCTTTCTCGTCTTGTTCGTTCTGTTTCGCTGCTCGTTTTTGGGCTGTTGGACTCTCCAGAGGCGGTCCTTCAACTTAAAACACCGAGTCCCTTTTTAGAAACGCTCTAACGCTTGAATGTCAGACTCTCCAAAGGCGGTCCTCCCACTCAACGCTACAAGATCACGCCACTTTCCCGTTGGCGGGCTGCCGTTACTCCTGCTTCCAAGATCACGCCACTTTCCTGTGGGCTGCCGTCTGTGCCCCTTTGCCCCTTTCCTTTTGGCCACTGACCTCTGCTGTTGCTATGCGGTGCGCCGCTGGCTTCCTTCGCCTATCCCGCTGCTCCTTGCTTCTTTGCTGCTACTAGCCGTGTCGCACATTCTGAACACGGATTCGCGGTGTGCTTATCTCCTCACTGTTGCCTCGGGAAGCGTTACGTTCCACGTTGATTTCGTCTTCCCACCGGGTGATGAAACCTTGCCTTTCCATTCGTCTACTGCTGCTCCAGGACCCGTTACGTTCCACGTTGATTCCGTCTTCACACCGGGTGCTGAAACCCTGCCTTTCCATTTGTCTACTTCTGCTCCGGGAACCGTTACGTTCCACGTAGATTCCGTCTTCCCACCGGGTGATGAAACCCGCCCCCTCACCGCTCGCATTGGTCCTTGGCCTATTTCCTGCGGCCGCCAAGTGATTGGCCGGTGCTGCTTACGCCCTGTGGCCGCCTTCGCACCTCCTCGGCCCTCCTTTGCCCCCGGTTGTCTGTCTAAGCGTGTGGGGAGACTAACTCTCCTCACACTTCCCCCCTTCTTCGGGAAACAACAGAGACATTTTCCGAACCAATGGGTGACCCGAAGTCCGGGTGATGCGCTCACTGGCCACCAAAAAAAAATGGTGTCTCTCCGCTTCTTTACGGTTTGGTGTGGATGCCCATCCCCTTCCCCCTCCTTCGGAAGACGCCCGAACGCTCCCCTTTATCCCCTTCTGGGTAATTTCTTTTTTTTTTTGTATTGTTTTCCTTTTCCTCCTGTTTTTTTTTTTTTTGACTATTATTCTTGTTTCCCTTCCCTTTTATATAAATTCTCCCTACGTATGTATGTATATGTATATTTTTTTTGTATTTTATTTTATTTTTTTTTATCAATTTTATCTATTTATATATTTTTTTATATTCTTATTTTTCTTCCTTCTCTTTTTTTTTTATTACATATATAAATATATATGTTTTTTGAGTTACCCCTCCCCCTTTTTTTTCAAATTATTTTTTATTCAGATTTTGTTTCTTTTCTCTTTTTTTTTTTTGCTACCCACTACCGACTACCCACCTCGTCCTTTACTCTAGCGCCGAGCTCCGGCGGCCAGCTGGCTTCAGGGACCTCGCTTCCGCCTCCCTCCGATTCAAACCGCTCCAGCACCGGCCTCACCGGTCGCTTCTTTGGGCATGACGTCTGCTGGGCAAACGCCGGCCTCTCTGGCGCCGGCCACACCCATGGCCCCCCTCTTTGTGTTCATCATTCTATCATACTTCAGCTCGCTAACGTGGGCCCTCTTTTCCCTATTTGTCCTGCCGTGTTGCAATACGACATACCAGAAGTGCACTTCTGGTACTCGCGCATGTGGAGGCATATCCAAAACGCATAGCTTGCAAGATAGCCGATGAGGACACATACTATAGATGCTTCTATTAGACTGAACAGTAGACCTGCAAGAGTCCAGTTTCAAGGCAAATCCAGTACCAGGTGAAAAGATAGAACATTCATAATCTGGCACATTCACGCGCAGCAATGATCGACACTCACGTCCGTAAGGTAAATAACCATCTCCATTCGACAAAAAGATTCGATCCACAAGTGAAGATAAGATTTAAACAACTCGCTTTAGAAATAGTTGTTGTTGGAGCATATCGATCAGCGAACGGATAAAACTATTGGAGGAATTGAAAAAAGCGTCAACCGTTGCATTTTACACCCGTGAGTAATAGAAGCTTGTGAAGAGGAAGAAGTAACAGCGCCAGCGACGCCGCTTTCTCGGGATTTTTAGACGATCACGTTTGTGGTAAAGAGGTTATAGCCCGAACGTCAATAACCTTAGCAGGCTCTCCAGAACCATATCGATTACAATTATGGATCCAGAGACTTGTGAATTAGCTGATCTATTTTGGAATGCGAATCATTTCCGATGAAGTATCTATCACATTTCCACATTAAATTAGGAATTATTTTATTTTCTAAAATTCTCCTATAAGTAAGATACATAAAAATCTTAAATCTATTTAAAACTAGGTACTTGTCAACGCACTGCACGCTAACCTGCTATGCGACCCTTTCTCAAGTGCGATACCCATGTTATTTATCTCGCATTTCCATGGGTCCGATCCCTTGAAACTCAATCTTTGGAATTTGTATTTAAAATCGTGTTCAATGCTTGAACAGATACCCTATATTTTAACTGGTGGTCAACTGGTATGCAATAGTCTGTAGCCCCCGTTAGCGTGCAATGATGTAGGTCCAACTTGGTGTGACCATAATCGGTTCATTTCCATATGCCCGTCTCGCGTAGCCTAATTGCAGATAGCGTGGCTATCTTGGTCCCCATTATCTCTACAGGTAATAGGTCGAGTATGAAGTCTAGGGCGTTTGTCGGTGTGGTACGTAGGCTGCCTGTGATACAGACCTCCGCCATCCTTTGCATTTTCCCACGTCTCTCTCTACATGTGGAGTTTGTTAAAGCGGGCCACCAGACCACCACCCCATAGAAAAGGATGGGTCTTATGACCGCTGTGTAAAACCATCTGACTATCTTTGGGGACATTCCCCATTTAACGCCAATGGCTATTCGGCATGTATAGAGCGCGATTGTTGCCTTGTTAATTCTATCCATAGTGTTTGACTCCCAATCCACTTTCCTGTCTAGCGTAATCCCTAGGTACTTGGCGCTACCGTTGAGGGAGAGTGTTTCTCCTGATAGTTTTGGGAGCCTTAAATTTGGTATTTTGTACTTCCTGGTGAAGATAACAAGCTCGGTTTCTGATGGGTTTACACCTAGTCCATTCCTAACTGCCTCAGTTTGACCGTCATGCGGTCACATAGAGTCTGGGAAAATTTCCCAGAGAAGGCAATTGCGACATCATCCGCATAAGCAATAACTTTGCAACCACCAGCTTCTAGGGATCGTAGTAGGCTATTAACCGCCACGTTCCATAGTAGGGGTGAGAGTACACTTCCTTGCGAAGTGCCGGAGTGACGTATCTTTGAATAGATTCTCCTCCTAATGACCGCTCAACAGTCCTGTGTTCCAGGATCTGCTTTATAAGGCGTACGAATTGATCGGTAGAATGTTGTTGAACGCACCTTCTATGTCTAGAAAAGCAATGAGTGCGTATTCCTTGTCACTAAGTGCCTTTTCGACGAAAGTAGTGATCTCGTAAAGTGCCGTCTCTGTGGATCGGCCCTTAATATACGCATGCTGCGATCCCGAGATATCATCTGGGTTGATGGAAAGATTAATGTTGAGGTTGATTAGTCTCTCCATTGTCTTGAGAAGGGAGGACGACAGGCTTATAGGGCTGAAGTCCTTGGGTTGCAGTGCGATGGTTTTCCCGCTTTGGGTATGAATACGACCTTCGTCCGCAACCACATTGCGGGTTTGATGCCTATTCTGAAAATTTCTGAGAAAGCTTTCCTGGCCCATGACCTCAGATTGGGTCCGGCTTTAATTAGTTGAGCCGGGACAATGACAATGACAAAGGCCTGGGGATTTGAAAGGCTTGAAGCTGTTTATCGCCCACCTGAGACACCTATCACTCAATAGGTATTGGAGTTGACTAGGAAGGGAGGAGGTTGCGTACTGTTAGTCGATTAAAGTTCTCGAAATTTACCACTAATTCTATATATCGATGGTCCGAGAAAGAGTGTTTCTCTAGGACTCCCCATCTAACAATCTTGTCTGCTAGGGAGTCAGACTTAAGAGTGATGTCAAGTACTTTCCTTCTGTTCTTGACTATGAAGGTGGGTTCTTTACTCCTGTTACCCACCAGAAGATTGGAGCCTAGGATAAAATCGAAGATTGACTCACCCCTCTCGTTCGTGTCAGTGCTTCCCCACTGATGATGATGGGCTTTAGCATCGCAACCCATGATCAGATCGATCTTGTGCTTCCTGCTGTCTTCCACTTAGAGGGCCATTTGGGCTCTCTATGGCTGCGGCTACGTGGTCTTTATTGCTGAAATTGGGTAGCAAAAAGAGGTTAAGGTTCTTTTTTTCGAGGATGCAGGCTCGCCTTTTACCTGTTAAATCGGCTTTGCCTATACTCCGACGCCCCCAACTCAAGAATCCTGTCTCCAAGTATCCAGGGTTCCTGGATGAGGGCCACATCAGCTCCACTCTCGGCGAGGTGGAGTAGGAGGGCAGCTGACGCCGCTTTACTGTGTTGGAGGTTTATCTGTAAAATTGTCAGGGGCATTCTTAAGATTTTCCACCATAGTAATTTCTGCCTCCGTCTCAGAGCTCAGCAGAAAGTCCTTCTCTATTCCGACGCCTCTAAGTGCCCTTGCCAAGTTTCTCTCCTCTGAGGTATGCCCTTCCAGGATGTCCTCCTCCTCATCTGACATTCCTTTCGGGTGCCCTCTTCGGTCGGCTCCTCCAAGTCTGGCTCTTGCGCGTCTGCCTCTAGCCCGATTCCTCCTGGTTTACTCTTGGCATCGGATTTGTAAATACGGACCGTCACGTGCTCAAATCCGTACTTGATTCGGTGCTCCGATCTTTCCAGAGATTTCACGGTCAGAAATCCTTCAGACGCTCCTCGTTAAGTGTGAGGACGACCTGCCTCCTTAATCCTACCACTTCTGCGACCTTGGCGACTCTCCAGTCCGCCGAGGGAAGCGTCGGATTGCACATCCTAAGCATCGTCAGCCATAATAAGCCATACTAACCAAGGCCATACTCGCGCCCTCGGTTTACTTGGAATCTCATCCAAAAGTCAACCGCCACCAACTTTGCCCTGAGGAAGACCTCTCCAAGCGATGCTACCATTTGCTTGTAGGTCTCTATCGATTCCGCGTCTTGGCAGGCAATTACCTTGACGCTACCCTGGTACCATCCTGCGTCTTCGCATTATGGTGGGGGTCCTCCGCTCTGTCCCCAAAGGTCCTTGGGGATGAGCCCATCCTTGGAACCCTTGTCCAGGACGTTAGGGTTCTTTCTTCGTCCAACGAGCGGTTGGACGGCTGCGGCTGGGCCTTCCTCTTCTTAGCTTGGGGAGCTTCTCCCTACGTGGACCTCTGCCTTTTCGCGCTTTGCGCGATCTCCTTGGCAGGATCTGACCCAGCATGTTTTTTCGGATCCAGCCTCACACCCGCCTTTTCCACTTAATAATCTCGGCCTGGTCCGGGCTGGCTTCGGCCGATGGATCCGCCCTCATTAAAATGAAGGCTGCTCTTCTCCTATCTTTATAAGAGCCCTTTCGTAGCTGCGTCGAGACGCTCGCGGACGGGGTGTTCCCTAGGGGCCCCGCCGGTTGGTTTAGAGGTTGACCCTGGGATCTTCTTCTCCACGCCGTTCGGTGGTCCCTTGGCTGAACCCGCTTAGGAAGAAGATGCCTTGGCAACCTCCTCCGCACCGGCGCGTCCTGCCTCCAGATGGTGCCCCTCTGTGGGGGGCTTCTCCATCTCAGGAACTCCTTGGCTTTTAAGGGGCTTGGAGTTTGACGGGTCAGTGACCCGATTTTCGGACTTTTTTAGGGAGCTCCGTTTTCCAC
Source organism: Drosophila pseudoananassae pseudoananassae (assembly GCA_018153035.1). Lineage (NCBI taxonomy): Eukaryota > Metazoa > Arthropoda > Insecta > Diptera > Drosophilidae > Drosophila > Drosophila pseudoananassae. The sequence continues at coordinate 3,008,102 of JAECXR010000072.1, forward strand.
TTTGGTTTTTGTTTGGAATAATAGTGTTCAAAATAGTATTTTGGTCCCACGAGTAGGCGGGAAGGGGTTCGTCCATCATGACATAGCCCGCTTGTCACGATAAGCCTGGTTAAAATGGGAGGCCGGTCACCCAGAGTTCGCATATTAGCGTCCGGGCCCCCCCCTCGGACAAGATCACCTCCTGTTGATATGAGCATGTCCTTCTGTCCATCTGTCTGTCTGTCCGTCTCAGGGGCTGATACAGGTATCTGCCTGGGGGAGGGCGATCGTAATTTTTTTTAAATAATTCAAGTAGCAGGTGGCAAATAATCAAAACCTATTCGCAGTTTCAAGCAATAAAGTTTTTTTTTGTAATAGCACGATAACGTTTATTTTAAACTGTCCTTAAGATCTGTCCTTATGAACTTCACTTAGATAGATAATTTTACACATTATTATTGGAGAATTAAATTCGAGTAGTATGTTAGCTTAGCTTATGCGGGTGCGTCAAGCGGGTGCGTCCTTTTTAGTCTTCTGTGCTGCTCGCGGTTGTCCAGCAGGGCGATGGCTAACAGGTTCGGGTGGTTATGGACCCTCTGCATGTAGCGTGCGCTGCTTCTTTGGATCTCGTCTTTGACCCAAGGAAAATTGAGAACCTCGTGGATGGTGCGATTGTCATGATAGACGTGGGCCCCAGTGGCGAATCGAAGGGCTCTATTTTCGAACGTTTGTATAGTTCAAACATTCGTTTTGCTTGTAGTGCCCCAGAGCTGTATGCCGTACGTCCTCCGACCCATAAGCCAGTAGAAGGATCGAAGTTTCCACACTCTCCGGAGTCGTCGCTTTTCAAGTTTGAGTTCTTCTACTTCTGGGCTCCAAAACTGGATGTCCCTGTCAGTGGCTCTCGGGCGGTTGGTGCCTTGGTGCTGCTGCCTGGATATGGGCGGTTAACTCTTCTACATTGGTGTCGATGTCAAACGGGGAGTCAAGTGTCGGGCTGGGATCAGTTACGTTGTTCAGGTATGATTGGTACTTGTCAACGTCTGTTGTCTTGTAGATCAGCTTTTTGCGGGCTGACCTGAGCAAGGCTGTGGTAAAAAGAGACACGGCGAAGGCGCTGTAGTCCAAAAGGAGGTCTTCTACGTCTCTCGCCTGAATTCCGGCAGAATCCAGTCCTCCGGAGATGGCGAAGTCTAGGACATCTGGGATTTTTTGTGGATCCGTAGGCCAGTATGTTGGTGCACCGGTCGCGTGACAGCTCAAGTTTCAAGACTGAATCTGCCTGTATAGGGCCAAGCCCTTTGGGTTCCTAGTCCTGGAGCCCCACCAGGGGTGTTTACCATTAAAGCCCCCTCCGATTATGAACTTGGGCCGAGGCAATCCATTAGCAAGCCGAATTCCTGTTCGTGGATGTTGTGCCTGGGGGGGGCAATATGCTGCAGCGATTGTTATGTCACCGTTGGTAGTGGAGATTTTAATTTGGGCACATTGTACCCAGTCTTCGCATATGGCGAAGACTTGATGCAGCTGCGAATTATAATGGCCGCGCCCCCGCGACCACTATCGTTCGGGTGGTTAGCGGCAATGAGGTCGTATCTTCTAACGGCAGTAACGTTTCGCGTGACCGAAGCCCTGGCATTGGGGCACATCGTCGAAATTTTTTGGTGACTCAACTGTAACCACCGTGCTGCATAGCCGCTTGACTTAAAAGGCCTCCTTATTGTTTTTGGCTGGCTCGAGGTTAATAAAGAAAATGTTTAGTGACTTCTTTGTACTTTTTTGCGTGGGATTGTGTATATCCTTGACTTTGTGTCCATGGCGGCTAAGACCCTCCTTAATATCCTCCGGGTCGGTGGAGAAGTGGATGCCTTTAACGACGATCCGATAAGCGCGCTCGTCTCGGGGCTGGAATGTGTGGAATCTATGGTTATTTTCGCTCAGGAACTTTTTCAGTGTTGAGTAAGTATCCTTGTCTGGAGTCATGACACGAATAGTGTTGTTTGTTCTTGTCTTGTAGGTCACTTCAACATCCTCGCCTAAGAGCTGTCAGCCTCGGCTGCTGTTCAGGACTGGCTGAATGCAATGGAGAGCTGGACCAGTCAATGGAACATTTCCATAAATTGCAGCAAGACGGCTTGCGTCACTTTTTCCCTTAGACTCGTGATCGACATCGTACATACCTTCAATAGGTGTACACCTAGATCACAGGCTCATATGGAACACCCACATCACGGCGATCAAAGCCAAATGTGTTCGCAAACTATAAAAGCTCGACTGGCTCCTGGGATCCAAAAGCCTCCAGCTTTCGACGAAAGTTTTGCTGCTCAAAGCTATCCTCACGCCAACCTGGACGTATGCGATCGAGGTATGGGGCACCGCATCCAAACACCAGCTGAACAGGCTGAGGGTAGTGCAGGCACGTGCTGCTCGACGGGCATCCGGACTTCCCTGGTATGTGACAAACCAGGCCATCCAAAACGACCTACGCCTTGTCCCAGTGGGCGACCTCTTAAACCAACACAGCCGACGGTACTCGGACAGGCTAACGAGTCACCCAAATCCACTGGCTAGCAGGCTGGCCGACTCGCAAACTCTTAGGCTAACTCTTAAAGAGATTTCACCCCATCGATCTGTCTTCCCGTGTTGTTCAATAATGTTGTAAACTAATGTAAATAACTGTAAATTATTGTATAAAGACTAGGCCCATATCCCATATGTACCATATTCACCCCACCTTCTAAGCACCCGGTTATGTTCAAATGGTTTTGAACGTATCCGGCGACTAAAATAAAATTTAACTTGTTTAAAAAAAAAAAAAAGTGGTTAGGTCATCCAGGTCGCGTATCTCCATGGTGGTCTCGCCTGTGACCGCTCAAACGCCTCGCCCAGCACCTGGGAACGCGACTGCTGTATCTTGAGAGCGTTTGCCTCCTTCGCTGCCAGTTCCAGCAGGAGATCTCCTTTTGCCGTGCGCCTGATTTTTCGAACTCTTTGGCTGACCTCGTTAAGCTTGCCATCTTGCTGTCGGTTGACCAGTTTGAGGACGTCGCTGTACGTGGATCCTGCGTTTCCTGTTATGATGAGCACGTCGAGGCGGCTTTTTTTGGGTTGGCTTAGCTTGGCGTCCATTTTTTGTTTTGCCCTATTTGATGGTTACATCTCCTGTGGGCGTTTCGTCCTTGCTACTTGGCTGTACGAGGCTCGTTCTGGTGGATCTGACTCGCTTCCTCTACGCGTGATCTGCTGCAGCCCGGTGCCAACAGGCACCGTGGGTATTGTGGGTGCTACCTGAAGTAGTTTTGTTTATATCTTTCATTCCGTTTTTTATAAATCGAATTTTATACCTGCTGCCAGGTTTGTTTGCAGTTATACCTCCTACCAGGTAACATAGCTGCCGGCCAATGAGGCGCAGACGCAGACCACGCCGTCGCCCACTGTGCGTCAGACGCGTTTTTGGATGGGGGAGAGGGACGAAAGACAGCTACGATGGGGGCTATACCGCCCCTGCTCGGTCGCCAGTGCCCCATTTCACGTGTGTACCGCCGCGGCGGTGGGGTTGGCATTTAAACAGCTCTGCGCCCTTCAAAACCATTGACACCACCCTCGCCTTGCGTCCTGCGCTAAAGGTTCGTACGCCGCGCCTTGGTTTATGCTCTTCTTAGATGTAGGGGAGAAGAGAGCTGGTACGTACGCCCTCTGCTGGCGTCGGCTAACGCTAGCTGGCGCCTTCTACAGGAGGGGGAGGTTTGTGGGGACATTCGTTGCCCAGCACTGGAGATCAGCTGTTATAGAGATCGGCAGGTGAGCATAGCTTGCGCCTCACAATGGCTACCTGACGTCTTGTTTACACATTACGCTTGCAGCACGCATTGGCGGATACAAGGGGGGGGGGCGATAGGGGCGATCGTACAAACCCCTAAACTATGCGTACAAACATGCTCGCTTACCTTGGCTTCGAAAAAAAAGTGCTAATAGTATACATAGAAAATTCATTTTTTTCTAAAAAGTAGTACATTTTATTAGCTTTAATGGTATGTAACTGCCTAGTTCCTAGCTCTTAAACTTTAGATAATATAGAAAAAATAAAAAAAATAGTCGGATTTTTAGTCAGAAAAAGTATAAAATATCGAAAAATAACCTTTTTTTTAAACATTAGTACCAAGTTGGATATACTTTTATAACCTTATTTTATATCCTATTAATAACTTCAGCCAACCAATTTGTCATTGAGTGGACTAATTTCGCCGTATCCTTTTCCGTTATTTTACTACATTCTTCCTGAATGCCCCATTTGAGCATATCCTTGGATGTTATGGTGTTTTGGCGAGTCCTGAGCTCCAATAGGTCCCATAGATGATTAATAGGATTTAGATTTAGGGATTGAGGTGGCAAATTTAAGTGATTTTCCACATTTTAAAGCATCTACAGCTTGGTATTGTGGGCAAAATGTGAAACAAAAAATCATTTCCCAGTCCTAATTTTTCAGCGCTTTGAAATAAATTGGGTTTTAAAATGTTGATATACATATATGTATGTTGATGTTGATATTTTGATGTACTTCTTGTGATCCTTTCTGAATTCAACAAATTCCAGATTACCGACTCTACTAGCCGCTATACATACCCGAACCATTGTACCACCACCACCGTGTTTTACGGTTGGGCCAATATTTTGGATATATAGGGTTTTAACCTTTTTCGCCATACCAGATGACGCGATTTTATCCCAAATATACAAAATTTGCTTTTATCACTGAAAATGTTTTATATTTGGGATAAAAGGGCGTAAAATTCAGGAATACCCAAACCTTGCCCAAACCGTAAAACACGAAGTATATCAACATACAAGAAGTATATCAACATTTTAAAACCCAATTTATTTCAAAGCGCTGAGAAATTACGACTGGGAAATGATTTTTTGTTTCAACAGGACAATGATCCAAAACATTTTGCCCACAATACCAAGCTGTAGATAATTTTAAATGTGGAAAATCACTTAAATTTGCCACCTGCTACTTGAATTATAAAAAAAAAATTATGATCGCCCCCCCCCAGACAGATACCTGTATCCGCCCCTGGCAGCACGACCGGGTAAACTAAGTTTACTAGGAGCTCAACCGCGGCACGTCCGCACCGTACAACCGTCCAACTCCCGGTGAGTTGGAAAGAAAAGAAAGTTGGAAAGATCTCTAAAGATGCTTTTGAATCTCGCCATTCTGAAAATTCCTCGAGAGCTTCGACGATTTCTGTGATAACATTTTCAAACTGCATTATACCATCGTGTTTTTTAACACGATTTTTTTTTGGGGGGGGTTTTTTTTTTTTTTTGTAGGGTCTGCAAAAATAAATCACCGAAATCGAATCAATTAATTGCTTACAAACTGAAAGTTTTCATACGACCGAAAAAATAAAATACTCAGTTCACACGATTTTTTGTTTTTAATTTTGAAATTTCCCTTTACTCAAAATCCAGATAATGTCCCAAACAAAAATATTGGGGATAGACCAGAAGTCAAGTGCTCCGAGCTTAAATCTAACTAATAAAATATTATTTTTTATTAATTTAATTTTAGTTAGGGCCTATTCTAAAGATATGAAACATACAAATGTACATATAAAGAACATATTACTTAACGTACATAAAATATTCGTTCACACTGCACAGTGGTTGCGCCCAAAGGCCAAAAATAAACAAAAGCATCTAAAAATATTAAGTTAAAATGTAAGCAAATCAGTTCTAAATTGTCCAAATTTTGCATTGGCAAACCGAGGTTTCCCGGTATTCTAAACGGACTATCTAAATATAGAAAAGAATGCGTTAACACGTGTTCAATTTACCAGCACAGAGACGTTAAATACGTTTTACGTCCCAACAATTTTGGACTTTAAAGTGGACAAACGTAAGTAAATTATCTCTGATTTCAATTATTTAAAATGGATTTTAAAGTAGAATTTATTTTCTTTAATAAGTTCTTTTACTGAAATTAATTTGAATTATTTATTATTTGTTATTGTTTATTTTTAATTCACACTAATTTTCAGTAAATTGTGATCGTCATTTTGTCTGTTTAAGTAGATTTTTAGATATGTTGCCCTTCATAAGTGTTATCAGAGTATTTGTCAATGTTTTAAGGTAATAGAAATGTAAAGTTCAGCTGCCGATTTTTGCCGATGTGTAAATAATAACTAATAATCTCAAGCTCTCTTACCGTTTTCAAGGTAAAAGTTTCGAACCCGACTGATGTTCTTAAACGCAGCTTGAAAATTAGCTCTTACAAATGAACTTAATTTAAATATAAAATCGAGTCCGATCATCATCAAATAAAATAAATTATGAAAATAAAAGCTTGAACTTTATTGATTTAAAGTTTGTGTTTCAATTAGGGGCAAGTGGCGAATTTTTGTGTATACATAGAATTAATATAAAGAAAAAGTTGTGATACCTGTCTTTCCCTGTAATGAAACATATTTATTAATACTAGTGAATGTTTTCTTAGACTTTGTTTTAAATTTAAGCTGTAACTTTTGGCAACTTTCCGACTTATTTCCTTTTTTGTGTTCGAGCAAATTTTGTGTTTTGTTGTTTTCGTGCATATTTTGTGTTTTGTTCTGTTTGTCATATTCGTCCGTCAAAACCGGATATATATTGCAAACATCGGATATAGCTGGCCGATCCTTATAAGAATATCATAAAAAACCAATTAAATACAATAAAGAACCTAAAACAAAGTCCCAAGCTTCTATCTTCCAAAAATACCAAAGTAGGTATTTCTACCAAAACCATTTCCGATCATTCAGTTATATGGCAGTTATAAGATATAGTCGGCCGATCCTTATGAAATTTAGTAGGTCGTACTATTTTGCCAAAAATAGCCGATTTCCGAACAATCAGTTATTTGGCAGCTTTATGATATAGTTGTCCGATCTGCTTGATTTTAACATATTATTTTAGAATAAAAATACAAATATTTTGTGCCAAGTTTCAAGTCCCTACCTCAACTAGAAGTATTTTTGGCCGCGGCTCCATACAAGGCCAACCACTGTGCACTGAAAAGAATAAAATTTTGTTCGTCGTACTAGGCTTTAGGAACGGAGTAATACTAAAAAAGATACCAATTAAATTTTTTAACCCTTAAAGGGGAAAATTATTTTTAAATACTTTTTTGACTTCAAGTATGTTAGCCGCTTATAACGAAAAAAAACTTCGTAACCAATGTTCACATACAAGACCGTTAATATGTTTCTTTTTAACTTATTTCGATTTAAAGATAAATAGGCGCGGATTTCCGTTATCGAAAATTTACCTACCCCAACACACAAAACTTTCTTTAGTTGTTGACATAATTTTAGTTCTTATATACTGATATTTGTAAAATAAATATTCATACATATATAAACAATTATTCCTACGTATTTTAGAAGCAAGCCTAAAAAATAAACTTAATTTTAAAACCCACGACACTTTCCTACAATATTATAACCATGAATAGGCATGTATTTCTTTACAAACATACATACCATATGTGTTTTATGGAAATAGTAAAGAATGCTTTTATATATATTAATAGATTTGTAGATTCAGATGAATATGCCAAACTTGCGGAGAACGAATTGCCAGAAAACGTGTCACAGGCAGTAACTAAACAAGTGAATAATGTGGACTATAGGTACTGTATTGACATTACTTGCATTGTTTTTATTATATAAATTATTTTTTTTAGCATGGGCTACCAGGAGTCCATCGTGGAGAATATAAACACAGACCAAGATCCAATAAAAAAAATGCATTCTTTTGATGAATTGTCGCTACAAATGGAAAAAAAGAACGGAGAAAAATTTGATGTTGCTGAAGACGGTAAGTATTTGTTATAGCAATAATAAATAATCCTAACACAATGATGTCTTAGAAATAATACTACGCAATTATCTTGCCGTTGGCGTACAGTGGGTTTCACTAGTAACAGAAAACTTACTTAGTCATCCATTTATTGTCTTGCGTAGGCAGTGTCAAGTTTTTAACACGTCAAATCGTTACCACATTCACCCAATAACACTACTGCCCTGCATCTTAAATTTACAAAGACGGCAAGGGGTAGCTACTTTATGGAAGGGTGTCGGTAGCTGCCTTCTTGTGCGTGGAATGACCCTGGCCATTGACGATATAATTTCCAAATTCACTGGTTGGCCTAAGGAAGTACACAGTAAAACAACATTAAAGCGATTTGGACAACACATTCTCCTCAAGTGGTAAGACTTTTCTAAGAATAAGGTAACAAGTATATAAAGGAAAAAATGCTTTAAATTTTTAAAATTGTACGTTGTAAATTTAACATTGTTGTAAATTTTACTTTGTTTCTGGTAGATTTTTGTACCTTTTTCTAAAGGAATTTATTGTTATCTGTTTATTGAACAAAATAGTTTATTGTAGTGTAACGCTTAAAGAACATTGTTTAAAATGTAAAGGGAGTAATTTACACTATAAACACTATTATTGGCATAGCGATATCCAATAAATTGTAATTCATACTTTGAAGTTCAAAGTTTGAACGAACATTTTCCAATTAAAAACCTTTTTCTCATGCACTTTAGTCTAATAGCTCGATCCGGCAGCTAAAAATATCCACACATAATTTCCCTTGATCCATATATTCCTTGAACCAAAGTCCAGAACAACCATAGATATAGAAAATTGATTGATTTCAAAAAAATTGATAAAATTTTACCATATATTGACTTAAGTAGACCGTGTAAGTTCATTGACTGAAATTTTTTTTATTTTTGCAGTGATCCTTATAACCTATAGCCTTTAACCTATATTCGACCCTATATATGTAAGTGAATATGATCGGAAATGCATTACCTCTCATCAAGGGCGTAGGCAGGGGGGTGCATGGTTACATAAGGAAATGTCCAAGTTTATTAAACTTGAAAGAATTTTGCATTCATCTTTTATAGATTTCAAAATATTCCAATGCAAAGTCGCGCAAACGCAGTTGTTGTCCGTATGATGTTTGTAGGCCGTATTTTGTTTTTATAACAACTTCTAAAATAAATGCATTATGCTTTCTATTTTGCTTTCTAAAATCACTTTGAGATTAAATAAATGGAAAAGGAACGCAAATGTAACATGCGATCACCAATAACGGTAAAAATTTTTATTTACATTATCGCTTATTTTATTGTCCCGTGCGCGACTGACATTTTTTATCCGTAGATCCAAAGCACTTGCTCGAATTGCATCAAATTTTTTTTGAAAACAGTATTTGTGTGTGCAGTTAATATTAAAAAAAAAAATTGGAGAAAAAAAATATTTGTATTTTTGGTGATCATTTGAAGTTTGTCCCGTGCGCGACTGTAAGTACAAACAAGAAACGAAACCTAACTTTGGGCGGACCCGAAGTTGATATACCCTTGCAGTTAAAACCGGACATATAACGCAAAAATCGGATAAAGTTGGCCGATCCTTATTTGAATATTATAATATAACCAATTACAATAAAAAATGCAAAAAAAAAAAAAAGGTCCCAAGCTTCTATTTTCAAGAACACCAAAGTTGGTATTTTTACCAAATACCAATTCCGATCGTGCAGTTATATGGCAGCTATAATATATAGTCGGCCGATTGTTATGAAATTTGGTTAATAGGATCAAATAACCAAAAATAGAATCTGTACAAATTTACATATTTCTATCTTCAGAAATACGAAAGTTGGGTCATTTCCGATTGTTCAGTTATATGCCAGCTTTAGAATATAGTCGGCCGATCCTTATGAAATTCGGTATGTCGTATTATTTTGCATTCAAAAATAGCATTCATACAAAATTCGAGCTCTTTAGCTTTAAAAACACCGAAATTATAGTATTTCCGATCAATCAATTATATTACAGCTATAGGATATAGTCGGCCTATCCCGGCCGTTCCTACTTATATACTGCAGGCAATGGAAAAAAGGGTGCAAATTTTCAAGTCTATAGCCTTAAAACTGAGAGACTAGTTCGCGTAGAAACAGACAGCAGACGGACATGCTCATATCAACTCCTGGTGATCCTGATCAAGAATATATATACTTTATAGGGTCGGAGATGTCTCCTTCACTGCGAAAAAAAAATAAAAGTCGTCTTTGAAATAAATTGTATTTATTTTAAAGAGGCATCAATGGACAAAAGTTTAAAATTAGTTGCATCAAAATATTCCCTTTGGATTCGCTGAAATGGGGGTTTGAATTGGTTGACCTCTTAAGCCACTTCCGCTCTGTGTCCCGTGCGAATCACTCGACTTCTGCAATTATCTTCTAAATAGAAATACATTTTTTCCCCCCCCTCCCCCCCCTGTGAAAAATTCTGGCTACGTCCTTGCCTCTCATCATAATGCAGATGTAAGCTTTTGACTTTTTTTTAAATTTAAATTATACCAAATAGATCATATACCCAAATTCCTGAAATGATTGCTTATCTTTATAACATTACTGCGATAAATGTATGAATATTCTAGCCGATAAATATCATAACATTTACAATCTCTTTTATATGCAAGGGTATATCAACTTTGGCTCCACCCGAAATAAACTTTTCTTTTCTGTTTTTTATTGTTTTATTTGTATTATACCCTTGCAGAGGATATTCTAGCCGATAAATATCATAAAATTTACAATCGCTTTTATCTGCAAGGGTATATCAACTTTGGCTCCGCCCCAAATAAACTTTCATTTTCATTTATTGTTTTATTTGTATTATTATATCTTTGCTCAAAAGTGTGCAGTGTAGGAGACATCTCCGATCCCTCCCTTTCTATCTATTGACGAAGTTTCCTTGATTGCGGTAGTCACTAACAGGCTTTTGATCCCATCCCCAAATTTTGATAGAGCGTACGGTGAAAACTTACTAATGTCGGATAAATCGGTGATTAAAGAAGCACTGAAAAACCTTAAAATGTGAAGTACAACGCGTAATATGCTTCATAGTTCTGGATGTAAACACAAAATACAATCGTAATCGGCATTTAAAAAAAAAAAACAAAATATATTTAAAACTGTTTTTATTTCTCTCAGTGCAAAGCTGCGCCCCAACACAAAAGCGCCGCTACATATGTGCACGTTTTCTTGTGTCTGTGTTAGTAAACGCACTGCCATAAGACGAATTTGTGCACACCTGCTTTAATGTATCCTACGTTATGTGTGGTGAGGGAGACCTTCCTCAGTTGGGAGGCCTCCGATGTCCTTTGAATTTTCGTGCAGAACTTGGTCCAGGCATTCCTCTTTGCCCTACGCAGTTCTTTGTTGTACTGCCTGAGGTCCGCTTAGTACGGGTCCTGAGGTCCTGGGAGGCCTCCGATGTTCTTTGAATGATCGTGCAGAACTTGGTCGAGGCATATCTCTTTGTCCTACGCAGTTCTTTGTTGTACTGCCTGACGTCCTTCAGTAAAACGTCGTTTTACAGTTTTCATTTTAAAGTTACTCCTTCTGAGAGTTGGAAACACTAAATCATCAAGCATCCCTAAAAGAAAAAAGGGGGTTTAAAAAAAGTTTTAACAAAATAACGAGCTGGAAGTTTTGAAATTGGATTAAAATATAAAAGGTAAGACGTAGATTGGTGTTTGCTTGATTAATATCTCATGGCAAAGGATGAATAACAGAGGCTTGGAGCTTACCTTTATAACTATTGCACGAAGGGCAAGAGGAAAGAAAAGTGAGAGTGAATCGTAGAGTGCGCTGCGTATGAAATTATTTAGACCAGGGGTGCCCAGCCCCATTGCTCTCGGTGCTCCTTTGTTGTTGGAATTGCTCTTTATATGGGAAATGAAATTTCATATAGGTGTGTTGCTCCTAGTATAGGCAAGGCCCAAATACAACAACAATTTTTCGTTTTTTCCTCTCTCTCTGTTCGTTGCCTCCGTTGCCGAGCTAAGCAACAACAATCGTATAGTCTCTCAGTTGTTCGTAAAAATACGAAGGCACTTCGTTTTTGTATTGCCAAAAACTTTTCACTGTAAAAAATAACTTTTGGTGGATATCTCAAAAATAATGGTTGACATCGGAGCTATCAATTTCTTTTATTTATAACTTTATTACAGTTTTTAATTTTGACTTCATAAATATTTGTTTATTACTTTTTTTTCCATGGAAAATGGTACTATAATTTTTTTCAGTATACCGACATGACTTGTAAAAAAAAAATGTCTCTCTCCAATTTTCTCGATGTATTGGTGATATTTTGCATTGGTATTGGAGTTTGCTCAGGGCACCCCTGATTTAGACCTAAATAAATTTTATAGGTTGCGGGAGGGAATGAAAATTTATCGGAAACACGCAACAAGTTGGAAAAATATTCTTTTAATTTTTATTCAATAATGTATAGTCATTTTCCTTTTTTTTCAGTTCATAGGCTGAATGTAGAGAGCGATTTACGCTCATTTGTCAAACTAAGCCAAATCAATAGACTGGACAGAACTCAATAGACTAGAGGACTTTCATATCACCCTTTACTCGGAAATGCTGGTAAACTGAGACGAGTGAAGCAACCAGGTGGGGTAAGATACTAAACTATTGTATACTGGACTGGGTCATAAACCCAGTCTTTTAACTTTAGTTTAAAGTCTTATAACTCTCCTAACGGGCTTTGTCCGGGAATTGTGGTTGCGCGCTAAAGTAGGTTTCAAACCAAAGCCAGGCAAACCATTACTCATTGCTGCAGGTCGCGAAGGGGAGTGGCTTCAAGGTATTCGCCTACGCGAATGATGTGACGATTGCATTGTCAGGCCTGACCTGTTGTCAGACAAGCTAAAATCTATTGTGATAAAGGATATAACCAAGGGTTGAGTTTGGTTGGTTTTTTATTTGGAAGGAGCAGCTGAGGTGCCGCTCCAACGATCAAAATGTCTCTGACTTTTTACAATATTTCTTAAGTCTAAGTAAGGCTAAGTCTCGTAGCAGCGCTGCTCGCAGGCGGCGGCAGAGAGACGGCTATGTACTTATGTATAAAGGAATATAATAATATACGTTGTTATGCGCTCTCAAGTAGAGGCGCGAGGGGTATGCATATGCTGACCGTTTGGTACGATTATGCTGACACTAGCACTGTGTGCGGGCTAAGCCAGAACGATCGGTTCATATTTCGGCCACTTAGGGTTTATGACCGGGACTTTGGATTATGTAAACACTGCAACAAAGTGTTACAGTGCGCACCCTTTAAGTACTCTCGGTACAGTGGGTATTCAATATATGTGCATACTACATCTCCCTCCTTTTGAAAAATAACGTAATATAATGAAGTTATTTTTATAATAAAAATTTCTAATTAATACATCTTTTTTTTTATTTATTTGTTTTGTTTTATGTGGTTAGAATCATAGAAAATGAAATTATTAAAAGAATATGTGTATATATTTATCTATGTATGTGTGTGTTTTTGTATGGCCATACTAAGTGCAATTTATGAAATAAAGATTTTTAATCTATCCTTATGAACTGTTTGTTTTTTATGTTTATTATTTGCTATTACTATGTTATCTCTATCTCCTATTTGTTCTACCTTATAGGGGCCTGTATATTTGAAATCTACCTTACACTGCCGCTCACTTGAATAGCCCATCATACTTTTTAATACAAAAAAACAATAATCTCATAGTTTACTGTACATAAGTGTATCTTTTTTGTTTTTTTTTTCTTTGTTATACTTATTTTCTAAAAAAAAACCAAAAACTCCGCGTATTTCGTCGATCCCTTTGTTTGTAATCGGCGATTCCCTTTTGGATTAACTAAAAAAGCGGGAATTTTTTGGCTCACTTGAATAGCGCATTTGCTTGTATTATCATTTTGCGATCGTTATAAAGTGGGAAAATTATACAACAATTATTATTAAGTAAAGTTTAATAAAATAAAATCAAAGATATTCGAAACTACGCAAAATGGGTCGTGCAAAACCGTTGAACGACGAAGAAAAAGGAAAAATTCAAGCTTTTAAGGAGGTTGGCCTTTCTTTACAAGAAATAGCAAAAAGAACAAATCGAAGTCGCAAAGTTATAAGCAACTATTTGAAGAATCCCCAGAATTATGGAAAAAACATGAAAGGACGAACCTCCAGTGTAGTTACGCCAGCGGACAGGAGAGCTATTTTGAGGCATGCATCCAATTCCCATGACTCTGCTGCAAAAATAAAGGAAAAATCCGGTGTGAAGGCTAGCTTGGCCACAGTTAAACGCGTTATTTCTAAAGCAGAACATTTAAAGCGTCGTAAATTACAAAAAAACCACCGTTAAACGCATCTCGAAAGGCCCAACGCCTTGTTTTTTGCCGAGCTAACATGTCTCTCAATCGAGAGTGGTATCGAGTCGTTTTTTCGGACGAAAAAAAGTTTAACCTTGAGGGGCCCGATGGATATAACTTTTATTTCCATGATTTGCGTAAAGAGGAACACATTCTTAAAAAAATGCACAGTCGAGAAGGTGGTGTAATGGTATGGGGAGCGATTTCCTACTACGGCACACTCCAACTGCAATTCTTAACATCAAGAATGAATGCAACAGCATATAAAGGAGTTCTAGAGAAGGCCCTTCCTGAGGCAAAAAACTTGTTTGGAAGCCTGGAATGGAAGTTTCAGCAAGACAATGCCCCAATACACACGGCAAGGATCGTAAAATCATGGCTTGATAAAGAAAACGTGTCAACATTACATTGGCCACCTTATTCGCCCGACTTAAATATAATCGAAAATGTTTGGGGATGGTTAGCAAGAAAAGTCTATGAGTCCGGAAAGCAATATGACAATAAGAATGATCTCATTAACGCCATCCAAGCGGCCTGGTCAACAATTTCCCTGGACTACCTTAAGAGTTTGTACGACTCTTTACCCAGCAGGATATTTGAAGTCATCCATAATCGTGGCGGATCCACCCATTACTAATTTTAAGAAAATATGTCAAGAAACCTTCTAATTTATTAATTACATTATAAATATAATTAATTCTTCCGAAAAAATCATCAGAATATGAAGTTCTTGTAGAATGTGCTATTCAAGTGAGCCAAATTTTCAGTTAAAACTTTGTTACTTTTTTGAATTATTATTTTTTTTTGTTATGCTTGTTAAACAACCTGCATAAATTTTTATTATTTTTATTACATATATAAACATAGTTTAAGAAATAAATAAGACTGTGTTTTGAAATTTTTATTTTGTGAGTTATTGCAGCTTTAATATGAGCTATTCAAGGTGGGCTATTCAAGTGAGCGGCAGTGTATGTCTAGTTTCATTTTTTAATAAGACCTTATCTTCTATTTTCAAATCAAAATCTAAACTAGTTTTGTCGTAAATAATTTTTTGTTTTATTTTATGAGATTCTAGCATTAGTCTGGCTCTCTTAAATGCCTGTTCTAATCTGAATTTTGATTCCTTGGCATAGTCTTCTATATTATAAAGAGGTTTAATGATTTCTATGCTATTAAAGTGCTTTGGTAAATTTGAAGTTTTACCAAAAATTAGCTCGTATGGACAATATGTATGTGCCATAGAGGGGGTCGTGTTGAAACAGAAGAAAAACTATTGAAGCCATACGTCCCAATCAGTTTTATCAACCGATATGTAAGATCGTATGTATTCATTGAACGTTCTATGACTTCTTTCTATTGTTCCAACTGTCTGGTGGTGATGTGCTGTGGATGTAATATTTTTAACATTTAAATATTTGCACAAATCGTCTATAATTGAATTCTTTTATTCTGTTCCCATGTCCGTAATGAACGTCTTCATTCTGTTCCCATATCCGTAATGAACGTCTTCATTGGGCCGTACTTCAGGATAAAAGATTCAAATATTGCTTTAGCGACAGTATTGGCATTTTTATTCGGAACAGGTATAGCAACTAAATAGTTAGTTAAATCACATATTAAAGTAAATGCATACTCATTGCCATTTTCTGATTTTGGCAGTGGACCAATAGTGTCCACTATCACTCTGTCGAAAGCATTTATTGGTGTGTCTGTAATTGTTAAAGGGGTCTTTGTGTGTTTAGTTATTTTTGATTTCTGGCATTTTTCACATTTTCTTACGTACTCAGTTATATCTTTAGACATGCTTTTCCAGTAATAGTGTCTTTTTACTTTGGCCAAAGTTTTTGATATGCCAGTATGACCTCCTTGAATTGGATCATCATGAAATGTAGACAAAATTGCTTCTTTTTCTTTTAAATTTGTTATTTGGGTCACCGGGTTGAGTAGCTCTACTCTTAATGTTTTTAATATTTGATTGCCCATTAATTTAAAATTATCTATTGAAGTATATTTAAAGATATTTTCCCACGGTGCCACTTTGAGTTGGCTGATTTTATGTATACCGGCTTGCATTTCAAGCCTTTGGAAAAATTGATCTAAATCAATAACTCCATTAGTATATAAATCGCTATCATATCTTGCAGTAATTTTTCTGCCTTGTTTAAATAAACATATCTGCAAGATATATATGATATATATCTACATATCATATTTTTTATCTGCAAGGTCACTACTTTACGCACTTCATCATTGTTTATGACGTCGTATACGTTGGGCTTAGAAGCTTTATTTAAAGATTGCCTTGGCAATTCTTGTTCTTGATTTTCCGCGCGGAATTTTTGTCTACTTTGATATCTAGTAGTGACTTTTAATACATTTCTAGTTATATTTTGTAGATCTTTGATGGTTATTCTTGATAACGCATCAGCTACATGATTATCTTTTCCCTTTAAATATTCTACTGTAAAGTCATATTCTTCTAGTTCGAGCCTCATACGTGTCAGTTTAGAACTGGGATTGGTCATTGAGAAAAGGTATATTAAAGGTCTATGGTCTGTTCTTATTAAGAAATGTGTTCCATATATATATGGTCTAAAATATAATATAGCCCAGTGAATTGCAGCTAATTCCTACTCAGTAGTACACTTGTTACTTTCACCTTTTGTAAATGCTCTTGATGCGTATGCAATGGGAAGTTGGAGACCATTATGATTTTGAGTTAAAACCGCTCCACATGCTTGCTTACTTGCATCTGTTATTATACAGAATTCTTTAGTGAAATCTGGATATTGTAGCAAGGTAGGTTCCATAAGTTTTGTTTTTAAGTATTGGAATGCATTTTCACACTCATCCGTCCATTTAAAAGGAACATTCTTTTTACATAATCTTGTTATGTGCCGTGAATAGTCGGCGAAATTTTTTAAAAAATGTCTATAATAGTTACAGAATGCTACAAAACGTCTAGCACTGTCCGCGTCGTGCGGAACATGGTAGTTTATAATGACATCGTATTTCTTGTCATCTGGAAGTACTCCTTTATCAGTGCATTTATGACCTAGAAAAGTCACTTCATGCATAAAAAATGAACATTTTTCTGGATGTAGTTTTAGGTTGAATTTCCTACATTTCTCAAAAACATCTGTTAAGTTTTTAAGCATATGTTTTTCGGAACAACCGATTACTATTAAGTCATCCATATAAAGAAACGCTTGAGAAGGTTCTAGACCAGAGAACGCAATAGTCATCATTCTCTG
This sequence comes from Drosophila pseudoananassae pseudoananassae, assembly GCA_018153035.1. NCBI lineage: Eukaryota > Metazoa > Arthropoda > Insecta > Diptera > Drosophilidae > Drosophila > Drosophila pseudoananassae. The sequence goes on from JAECXR010000072.1 coordinate 3,025,595, forward strand.
AAACGAATTAGGAGCTATTTTTAATCCGAAGGGTAATCGCGTGAAGCGATATGAGCCGTTGCTCGTTGAAAAAGACGTTATATCTCTTGAACCTTTTTCTAGTTCAATTTGATGGAATCCTGACATTAAGTCAAGACATGAAAAGTATTTTGCTCGACCTAGTTGATCTAAAATATCATCAATTCTAGGTAATGGGAATTTATCAGATAGTAATTTTTTATTAATCTGGCGATAGTCAATTTCTAATCGCCATTTCTTTACATTTGATCCGGGGGATGATTTCTTAGGAACAAGTAACAATGGGCTATTATATGCGGATACTGACGGTTCGACAATCCCGTCTGAGATTAATTTTTCTACTTGTTTTTGTATTTCATTCACCTGACTATGTGGGCTTCAATAGTTTTTTATATAAACTGGTTCATCATCTTTTAATCTCAGTTTTTGTTTATAAAAATTATTTGTGGTTATTGATTCGGTTTCCAATCCGAATATATCGCTATACTGGGTGCATAGGCTACTAAGCTGAGACTTGAACTGTGGAGGGAAGTTTTTTGATAGTTGTGATAGTACGGATTTTTTTCTATTGTCTGGATTTGTGTTGACTACATCGTAGTTCGAAAGTGATTCATATGTTAGATTATCTGTACTCACTACTTGGTCGTTATTTGTTGTGTTTAATAATCTTATGAAGGCATTATTGGATGTTGCTATGGTATTTGCAACGTAAATACCAAGTTGAATTTCCTGATTTGGAATTAATACACTGTCTGATGTTGAATTAAGTTCAATTTTCCGAATAACTTGGGCAAATAACTTTTAATAAAAAAATCTTGCTGGCAGAAGTATTAAATTATTGCCAGGACTATAAGCTATTGGTAGTTTAATTGGGAATTTTAAATTATTGGGTCTAATTATAAGCCAATCTTCAGATGGCTTGAAGTCTAATTGACAGTTGTATTTTTTGATAAAGTCGATGCCTATTATTCCATCGCATTGAATTGGGAAATTTGAATTGAGGATATGAAAATCGTGTGGAATTGAATTATGTATTTGGTGATCTGTATCTCTATAGAAACTAAACCTTTGGATTTTATTATTTATAGACTTATGAGAACTTTTTTATATAGAGAACTTTTATGTCTATGATGTAATCATTTTGGATGTTTTGGAAATTATCCGAAGTTTCTTTTAAAATGGAAATGTCTGCACCTGTGTCTATTAAAAATATAAGTTCTTTCCCAGTAGCTACATTAAAAAATGAAACGAATATATTTTGGCTGAGATTAATGGTGTGAACTCTCACTTCATTCATTGTTGAATATTTAAAGGGTTTTGTGAGTTTTCCGGTGTGTTTTGGTTATTATTTTGCGCCATTCTTACATTGCCTTGGTTATTGTTATTGTGGCCTTGGTTCGAGTTACCACTGCCTCTATAGTTTCCTCTATATGGGCCTCGCCCTCTATTGTTATTCTGATAATTGTTGTTATAATTACCGTTGTTGTAGTTATTGTGATTACCACGAAAACTACCTCTATAACTGCCACGTCCGCGATTTGAGCCGCGCTGTGGATAATTCTTATAATATAGGACAGTGTTTGACTGCCCAGTTGCTTCAGTGCAACTATTAACAAATTTGGATACGGCTTCGTTAATAGTACTGAATGTGCCAGCTTGCATGATAAGTTTTACCTTATCGATTGTGCAGTTTTTAGTCATTGCTTTGACTGCATGCTGCATGGAATAATTCCTGGCTAGCTCTAAAGATAAACCATCTGATATATACGCACCTTCTAAGGCTTTCGTAATCTGCTCAATTTCTTGTGTGTATTGGTTAGCAGTTTTATTTCGCTGCTGTAGATTCATCAGCTTCGCTGATAATACCTCAACAGTTTCTCCTTTGACGTTGCTTCTATGTCTGGCAATCACCTCAGTAATTGTTGTTTCATTACCGATTAGATTCCTGGCGACACCTTTTAGCTTTGTTTTAATAATGGAAATAGCTAATTCTTCCTGCTCGTCTTTTATTGATTGTTTTATTTGTAAAGCATCAATGAAACTTGTTAAATTTTCAGACTTACCATCAAAAACTGGTATAAGCTTAGACGCTGTATTAATAAAATTAATATTTGATTGTGCCATTGTGATGGATTTATCTATTTTGTATTCTATGACGCACGAAGTATCTGAACCTGTAGAATTATCCAGATTAGAATTACCGCCGGAATAGTAAGATTATTCAAATCTTCTTCATTTATTTTGGGGTTTACTTTGGGAAGCTCTTCTGGCTCAGATTCGTTCGTTTCTGTTGATTCCGAGTCAGGTGTAGTGTCAACTGCTATGGGAGTGTTTAGAACGGTTGGTAATGGTATATCTAAACTGAACTTTTGTTTAACAAATATTAAATTAGATCGTAGTCGTATTAAAAGTTTCGATACCTTTGACCAATGATCTTGATTTAATCTTTCCCTATGATCATGTATTAGCATACGCGCTTCATTAAAGCACTCTACTAATATTTCAACGTGCTTCCTAACCGTGTTCTTTTGAATGGGTCTATTCTGAGTTAGAGACTTGTACGATCTGTCAAAATTATTTTTAATTATTGATAACTCCTCGTACAATTTGTTCCAATTCATGCCTTTAGTTTAGCCATACTTTTGTAAAGAGAATTACGTAATATATTTTAATATTTATTTTCTGTTATTTCATTTTCTTAGATTTTAGGTGTTTACATTTGTGTATAATAATTTTTTTTTTTTTCTGGGGTTTTTATACCCTTGCAGAGGGTATTAGAATTTTGTCCAAAAGTGTGCAACGCAGTGAAGGAGACATCTCCGACCCTATAAAGTATATATATTCTTGATCAGGATCACCTCCTGACTTTATATGAGCATGTCCGTCTGTCTGTTTCTACGCAAACTAGTCTCTCAGTTTTAAAGCTAAAGTCTTTAAACTTTGCACACACCCTTCTTTCCTTTGCACACAGTATATAAGGAACGGCCGGGATCGGCCGACTATATCCCATAGCTGCCATATAACTGATTGATCGGAAATAGTATAACTTTGGTGTTTTTAGACATATAGAGTTTAGATTTTGTACGAATGCTATTTTTGGCTAATTAATACGACCTACCAAATTTCATAAGGATCAGGAAATGCTACAACTTCCGTGTTTTTGAAGCTAGAGAATTCGGATTTGGTACGAATGCTATTTTTGGAAAAATAATAAAACATGCCAAATTTCATAAGGATCAACCGACTATATCCTATAGCTGCCATATATCTGATTGATCGGAAATGTTATAACTTCGGTGTTTTTAAAGCTAGAGAAATTTCATAAGGATCAGCCGACTATATCCTATAGCTGCCATATAACTGAACAATCGGAAATTACCCAACTTTGGTATTTTTGAAGATAAAAAGCTGGAACTAAGTACAGATTCTATTTTTGGTCAGTTAATACAACCTACCAAATTGCATGATCGGCCGACTATATCTTATAGCTGCCATATAACTGAACGATCGGAAATGGTATTTGGTCAAAATACCAACTTTAGTATTTTTGAAGATGGAAGCTTGGTACTTTGTTTTAGATTTTTTATTGTAATAAATTGGTTATATTATGATATTCTCAAAAGGATCGGCCAATTAAATCCGATTTTTGCGATATATATCCGGTTTTAACTGCAAGGGTATATCAACTTCGACTCCGCCCGAAGTTAGCTTTCCTTTCTTGTTTTTTTTTTAGATTTTGTCCAGGTCATTTGCTTGACTCTGGAATTTTTTCTTTAAACATTTGTTGGGCACTTTTAAACATAATTTATATAATTTTAGCAATACGCTTGCTAACATTATAATAACGAAACAAACATTAACAATATTGTAATTGTTTGAAGATCGATTTTTTCGGATTCAATTTTATTAACGATATTTGCCGTGGAATCTACAACTTTTTTGTCTACTAAACCCATTTTAGATATTGTATATATTTTTATTTTTTCAATTTCTATTTTATTTTTCTCTGAGTCATATTTTGTAATGTTACTTAATTTTTCTGGGAAGTAATAGTCAGAATCATTTATTTGATCTGTTTTACTTATGCTATTACTTCTCATTAAAAAGGTGTTGAAAATATTTGTATATGCACCACTGTATATCTTATTCCTCTTATGTTATACACTAAAGTAACGAGTAACGAATTATCTTTCTTCTTTAAGTTCTGTTTCTGTCTTCGTGCAGCATTTTTTTAGTCTCTAATAAATCGTCAAACCGAATAGGTTATGGGCCCAGGCCAGCAAGAAAACTACTGCGTAATAGTCGAAAAGATTATACAATAATTAGAGATTCGGTGGTGTTTGATGAACAAGATGAGTTCGCAATACTCAATAGAAAAACTTGATAGTGACAATTATAGTTCGTGGGCAGTGCAAATGAAAAGTCTGCTAGTACACTCCGAACTTTGGTCAATTGTGTGCGGTCGTGAAATTAAAAACGAAAGTGGAACGGTTGCAGAGCAGGCAAACTTTGATAACAAGGATGAAAAGGCCCTCGCGAGTATTTTGTTGTGTATAAAGCCGTCCCAGATTAATTATTTTAAACACTGCAAATCATCGATGGAAGCTTGGAAAAAGCTGGCTAGTGTTCACATACCTAGTGGACCAGCGCGTAAAATACAGTTGTTTAAACAGTTGCTGTATATGAAGATGTCAGAGTCAGACAGTGTCACAGTGCATTTGAGTAATTTCAATGACGTCATCGAGAAATTACAAGAGATCGATCAACCAGTCCCAGAAGAAATGCTTGTAATAATTTTGTTGTCCAGCCTATCTGATTCCTACGAAAATTTCGTAATTGCTATGGAGACGCGTGATTCTTTGCCTTCCTTGATTTCTCTAAAAATTAAGTTGCTGGAAGAGGGAGAACGACGAAAAGTGGGAGAAAAAATGGAAAATAAAGAAAAATGTACTCAAGAAGAAAATGTACTAAAGAACAGAAAATGTACTCGTCGCGTGTCGAAAAGGAAAAGCCCAAGCATAAGAAAGACATGAAAAATGTGGAATGTTGGAACTGCGGTCGTTATGGACATGTTTCGGAAAAGTTCTACTCAAAACAGAAAAACGCAAGATCAGAAAAGAATACCAATAGTGTGAGCAAACGCGAAGAGAACAAAAAGTCGTTCTCGGTTTTCGCTGCCGCAGCGAGCCAAAGTGGACTAACGAAGAATATTTGGTGTATTGACAGTGGGGCAACAGCCCATTTATGTGCAAACAAATCGTTATTTGTTTCAATTCGTGAGCATAAGGAAAAAATAATGCTGGTTGGAGAAAATTATATAGAGGCTGAAGGCATTGGAACAGTAAAACTGTCTTGGCAAGAATAAATTATTGAATTGGTTGATGTATTGTTCGTACAAAACATTCAGTGTAATTTTATTTCGGTGTCGAGAGCAACTAATAACGGGTTTGAAATAAATTGTTCGAAAAATAGTGCTAGTGTCAAGAATAAGAACGGCGAAACGGTATTAAAAGCGAACAAACAGAATGACTTGTTTATTTTCGAAAACAAGAACAATACAGCTTTTGCTGCAAAAGGAAAAACAAATCAAGTAATAACGTGGCACAATAGATTCGGACATTTAAATTTCGAAAGTTTAAAATCCATGATTCGAAAAGAACTAGTGTATGGTCTACGCGGAGTAACCGGTAGCACGAATGACTTTGTTTGCGAGACTTGTGCGAAAAGCAAGATATGCGTGAATCAATTTCCAAAAGTGACGGAAAATCGTTCGAACAAAGTGTTGGGGCTGATCCATACGGACGTGTGCGGTTCTATGAGTACAGTTTCCTACATTCATAGACGACAAGACGCGTTATGTATCGGTGTATATGCTTAAAACAAAAGACCAAGTTTTTTGAGAAATTCAAAGAATTAATGTTGTTGGCTGAGAAGCAAACTGGGCAGCAGATTAAAGCTATACGGAGCGATAATGGTAGAGAGTACATTAATGGAGCATTCGAAAACTTCCTGGTAAGCAATGGGATTAAGAGGCAGCTCACCGTTCCCCATACTCCACAGAAAAACGGCGTGGCTGAGCGTGCCAATCGGACGCTAGTGGAAATGGCAAGGAGCATGATGGTTCACGCTAATGCGAACGAGTACCTGTGGGGGGAAGCGATAATGACTGCGATGTATTTGAGGAACCGATCAGAAACGTCTACATTGCCAGACATGACTCCATACGAAGCATGGTTTGGGAAAAAGCCCAGCATATCCCATCTTAAGGTGTTTGGCACAAAGGCAATTGTGCTAGACAAGACAATGAAAAGAAAATTTTCTCAGAAAGAAATAGAGCATATCCTGCTTGGGTATTCAGAAACTGCCAAAGCGTATAGACTCTTCAACCCTGATACGCAAACTATCAAGGAAGCCAGAGATGTGGTGTTCCTTGAGCACGATATAACAAAAACCGAGGATATATCGACCGTAGAATTGGCAGAAAACGGAAGCGTTTTTGGTGAGGAGATAAATGGCGGCCGCGATGAAAATGACGGAGATCATGCAAGGGACGGACAGTCGGGAGCCGAAGATGGTGAAGACGAGTTGGTTGATAGCGTCGAACGAGTTCAGCGAGGCCTAAGATAATTCGTACTGGAAGGCCAGGACGACCACGTAAGGAGTACAATATGCTTAACGCTATTGGAGTTGCCGACGTCCAAGTACCGAGTGGAGTCAAGGAGGCTTTGAGCTCGACACAGGCTGAAAAATGGAAGGTTGCGATGCAGAAGGAGTATTCTCAACTGTAGTCCACTAATACATGGAGCCTTGTAAATCTTCCTCCTGGCGAGAGAACTATTGAATGCAAAAGGTTGTGGATAGGAGTACGGCATAAACTACACAGAAACATTTTCCCCAGTGGCTCGGTATTCTTCTATCCGATTGGTGATTACACTGGCGGTCGAGAACAAAATGTTTATGCATCAAATGGACGTCTCAGCTGCGTATCTAAATAGCGACCTACAAGATGTAGTCTACATGCGGCAACCGGAAGTGTTCGTGGACACAGCGTATCCAAAAGAGGTGTTGAAGTTACACAAGTCTTTATACGGTCTGAAGCAGAGTGGGCGTGAATGGAACCAGAAATTGGACTGTACTCTTCAGCGTATTGGTTTTGTACAATGTCCTAGTGAGCCATGCATTTATACCAAGAACAACGGCGAAAAATTTAACTTAATTGTTGTATATGTCGATGATCTAATTATTGCTTGTTCCAGAAAAGAAGACCTTGTCGACATAAAACTTCAAATCGCACGGAAATTCGAAGTAGTAGATGGCGGAGAGCTGAAACATTTCTTAGGCATGGAGATCGAGCGGGATGGAGAGACGGGCAGTGTGGCAATTGGCCACAAGCAGTATATCGACGGGCTGTTACGAGATTATGGCATGGAAGACTGTAAGCCGAATGCAACGCCTTTGGAGGTTGGTTATCAGAACCTATGTATTTTGGAAGACTGTCCACGAGCCAACCAGAAGCAGTATCAATCGCTTATTGGATCACTGCTGTACCTTGCCATGACTACGAGGCCGGACATTGCACTCAGTAGCACTGAGGCTTTCAACAGCAGCTAAGGAGGCTGCTTACGTACTGAAGCTGATATCTGAGATGGGTTTCGAGACGGCGCCAACATTGATGATCTACAGTGACAACCAGAGCGCCCAATGTTTAGCGAAAAATGCGAGTTTTCATGCTAGAAGTAAACATATAGATATCAAGTATCATTTCATAAGAGATTTATATAAGAAGAAAGTTATGGATTATGAATATGTTCCAACCGATACTATAATTTCAGATGTTCTAACTAAAGCTCTATGTAAAGTTAAGCACACAAAATGTATTACTTCACTAGGGTTAAACTAAAAAAGAATCTTTTGAATTAGATATACCGCGGTGAGGAGTGTTGAAAATATTTTTATATGCACCACTGTATATCTTATTCCTCTTATGTTATACCAAAGATTATAAAGTACATAGATGGGACATCTCATACAAAGAAAAATTTTCTATGGCGGGTTCCAGCGCTTTTGAATTAGATATACCGCGGTGAGGAGTGTTGAAAATATTTTTATATGCACCACTGTATATCTTATTCCTCTTATGTTATACCAAAGATTATAAAGTACATAGATGGGACATCTCATACAAAGAAAAATTTTCTATGGCGGGTTCCATTGCGCGACTAGTTAAGTTTGAGAAATTTTTCGCGCGACAACGATTGAGGGATAGCCTAGTGGCAGAGTGCTTGGCTGATGTGCAGAGTAAAATGAGTTCAAATCAGGCACGGGAAGCCAATTTTTTTTTTATTTTAAATCTATTTACATTATATTTTTATTGTTTTAAACTTTTTTAAGTTTAAATATCTTATAACTGCTATATAACTGAACGATCGGAAATGGTATTTGGTAAAAATACCAACTTTGGTATTTTTGAAGATGGATGGACTTTGTTTTAGATTTTTTATTGTAATAAATTGGTTATATTATGATATTCTTATAAGGATCGGCCCATTTAATCCGATGTTTGCGATATATATCCGGTTTTAACTGCAAGAGTATATCAACTTCGGCTCCGCCCGAAGTTAGCTTTCCTTTCTTGTTTATTTCATATTTCGTTAATTTAAACCATTTATACTTTTTATAAATGGGCTCTAAAACAGTGAATTTTATTTTAAAGAATGCTTTGCTTGCAAAAGTTCTTAAACAAATTAAAAACTACGCTTTCCGATCTATATTTTCTATAGAGAAATTTTTTCCAACCCAATTTCCCAAAATGAGAATATTATTATATCAGTGGAACTTTTTTTTTTTAATTTGGGATGCCAAATGAGGCAAAATGGGAGCAAATCAGGAAAAATATGAGCTTCTTAAAAAAATAGAAACTTCTTCAAAAAATAGAAGCTTTTAAAAAATATTTGAAAAATTTTCTTAAAAAAATAAAAAAAAAAAAAAAAAAAACACTGTTAGTGTGCCGGCAGCGTTTGATTTAAATGAAGATACAGATAAAACAGACTTCAAAGTAAAACCCAAATGGTTTTAACAATTCCGGCTTCAATAAGATTACCAGAATTGCCACATAAAAGTAGCTCCGAATCAGAGCAATAAATATATAAAAAAAATAGTGACTGAAAAGAAGCAACTGCAATCATGACCGAAGAAAGAAGTTAGTTTCGCGGTACCAGAGTTCTTTAAAAAAAATCCATTTGCAAAGACTCATAATCGTACTAAAACTAATCGATTTAACTAAAGGCACATTTGAAAATATTACAAAAGAAATTATCAGGTCAGAAATAGTAGGGGAAATACTATTGTCTGCTTCCGATATACTCAAAGCGAATTTCGAGCGAAATTCCCATATTAACTGGAAAATATCCGCAAATCTCTTTAATCATTATACATTGATGTGGACTAAGTGCAAATTCAGCAAAAAAAAAGCCATTTCAAATACAGCATAAAATAACAATACTGAAGGCGAGCACATTTAACACAGTGAATGATGTAGTGACCAAATACATATACTGTAGCACACAAAAATCTAATAGCCACAGAATATACCCCATGTATACAAACCAAATCTCAGTCAAAATATTTTTGTACAATTGAAAAATTACCTTACCAAAATTGTATATATCTTCTTAATAGACACCGTCATATATGCATCCTTAAAAGAAAAAATTCAGATAATCATGAAGAAATAGATACAAATACAATAATATGAATGGTTGGAATAGGCGAGGCACTATTAATCACATGGTTCAACAAAAATACAGCTTCAAGCAGGTAAATTCGTAATACGTTATCATTTTCAAATAGTAGGAGAAGACTTCCCAAGCCCATGTAATGGTTTATGAGGGATAGAATTCGTTAAAAGATTTAAATCTTGGCAAATTATTGCCAAATAGATCCGGACTGATTTGTGATGAGACCCAAAAACATCAATGTCATCCTAAACAAACATCAATAAAACATCAAACTAAAAGCAAACATCCTATTTTAAATTCCAATCAAAAAGCAATTTAACTATGTATTCCTAGATCTAGGAATACTAGATCAAAGTTAGATAACTAGCTAGATCAAAAATCCTTTGACAGATCTAGACATTTTGATTAAAAATCAATAGATAGATATAGAGGCCGGCATAAACATAGTCACCATTATAGCATATTCAAAAAACATTTTTATTCGAATACTACATACAAACAATACAACCAAAATAGTCAAGGGGAATAAATCACTTCTCTCACTTCCTCTAAAATGGTCGTGTTTTTTTTGTGCGCACTGTGTTTTTTAAAATTGCCACTCGTACACTCGAAGTGTGCCGGGTTCACTGCCTCAGTTTCGGATGCCATTTCCCGTAGGTCTGGTTTAAATTATTGTGATAATTGTCGTGCTGTCCAAGACGAAATGAAGTCGTTCATGATTTTAAGAGTTGATCATTGGTTTTCGAAAAATCGATGACCAGCTCTGTGCGCTTGACACTCAGTTTAGCGGCCTCCATCGAAACATGTATTTCTTTCTCGGCTAGTCCCTGATACTTCGGAGATTGATGATAAATTTTAAATTTACCCAGTTTAAAATTTACCCACGCAGTTTTTGGACAGAGAACATTTTCGTCCAAGAACATTAGCCTATTACTGTAAAAAAAAAATTTTAAAACCAGTGGGAGTAAAACTTCCTAATATCAGAACTACGGACTAGCCTTCCACCTTTTCTTCGTCCACTAATCCAAAAAACTAATATCGTCACTAACACTTATCGACCACCTTACCACCTCCCTTAACTATATTCTGATAGTTTTCTCTTTGCATCCCATATTATAGCTTATTTAGCTTCAAAGTTTTTCCAAGTAAGTACACCACTTTTAGACGTAATCGACCTCTGCGAAGGAAGGATGAAGTCCTCATTTCGGTTGATTTCAAACTTGCTTCTGAAGAGTTGAAATCACAAGAGTTTGGTGACATAGAATTTATTCATTAAAATCATGTTGTCCTTTCCAGTCTTTATACATTACCTGTTCATATATACCTCCTTCGTCTGAACCGCCCACATACTGGCATTATTTGTCTGCTATTCAATCCGTTTTTAATCTTATTTTCGATTGTGACCAGCTTATAGCTCTGGGTGCCTTCAATATCCCAGAATTAAAGTGGTCTAATGTCGATAACTCACCATTTTTATCACTTATCACGCACCATGACTTTACCGCGGGCATGTTTGGCATGTCCCTAGGTCAAATTAACCATGTTAGAAATTCGTTATGTCGGCTTGTGGACTTATGTTTTGTATATGTTCCTGATGGTACCACTCTCTCCAGAGCTTTCCCCCTTTTAACCCCAGAGGATCCATATCACCCCACGCTTGAGGTTTCAATCGAAACTATTTCTGGTATCAATCAGGAGTTTCCATGCGTGGCAAATAAGATTCGCTGTTTCCGTAAAGCTAAAGTACAGTGTATTTTAAATAAATTTTTTGACTCATGTGTGACATGGAAATATCCGTCCGCTTCAACATATCCTCCTTGGCTTACAAGGTGCCTCACGAACCTAAAAAATACTAAAAATAGGTGTTTGGTCATTGAGCGTTTTCAATGCCATTAAAATAAAAAGACGAATTTAATCAAGTTCAACGTTATAAATTTTATTTGGGCCGCATATGAAATAAGGATTTGAGTACAATGTTTGAAATCCAATTTAGGATGCGAGCGCAATAAGGAGCCGAACGAGAGTGGCGCCAACCTTCCAGAATAGGCTGAGCGGATGCTCGCTAACTTTAAATGCCGAATTAGTAAAGCCGAGCGGCCGAAAGAGAGTCGGCTGGAGTGCTGGAGAAGGCTTAGATACTCCTCCTTCCATCGGGACCAGAAAGACTGCTGCAGGAAAGACACGCGCTGCCAGCTGTCCAACCGGTTGAAATTCAGCTTCGTCACATCAGGCTCGATAAAGCTGAGTGACGGACCACCAGTTAAAAAATGAGCCGGGGTCAGAACATCAAGGTCTGCAGGATTTTCTGAAAGCGACAATAAGGGTCGTGAATTTATAACAGCCCCAATATGGCACAGCAGCGTTCGAAGCTCCTCGAATCCAAGAACCGCAGATCCGACCGCTCGGTAAAAATGGTGCTTGGCGGTTTTTACAGCCGCTTCCCACAGACCACCGAATTGCGGAGATCGAGGAGGAATGAAATGCCATTCGATAGACTCCATAGAGCAAAAGTCCAGTAGTGCCCGTTGATGCTCTTCGCTTAGAAACAATCGGCGCAGCTCCTTCAGCTCGTTTTTGGCTCCAACAAAGTTGGTTGCGTTGTCCGACCAAATATGTTGAGGGCTTCGGCGGGTGCATATAAAACGCTTCAAAGCCTGCAATAAAGACATTGTGGACAGATCCCTCACAAGCTCCAGGTGGACGGCTTTGGTAGCAAAACAAATGAAAATGCTAATGTAACATTTTACTGGAGCCTTATTACGCACTTCCGGCTTATAATAGAAGGGTCCACAAAAATTCACACCAGTGACTCCGAAGACCTGGGAGCCGCAAACTCTTTGCTCCGGGAGATCAGCCATAATGTGCTCCATCAATCGAGGCTTAGTCCGGAAACATCTGATGCATTTGTGTATTGCCTTCGTAACGGTTTTTCTCCCCCCAATTGGCCAATATTGGGACCGAATAATTGCCAACAGTGCGCGAGGACCCGTGTGTAAATTTCGCTCATGGAAGTCAACAATTATAACCAGAGTAACTGGATGGCTTCTTGGAAGTATAATTGGATGCTGACTATCAAAATCCAACGACGAATTTTTTAGCCTACCGTCTACGCGCAACAGTCCAAATTTGTCCAAGAAGAGAGACGATGAGGCAAGGGCACTGGATACCGCTATGTCTTTTCCATTTTGAAGAGCCTTTATGTCCTCCCAAAAATGCACACGCTGCACTAGTCGCAATAACAGCTGTGTTCCAGATTTTATATCGCTTGCCGTAACACCGTTGTGGTGAATTCGTTGAGAGAACTTGTATACGTAAACAAATACCCTCTGCAGTGCTGGTAACGAATTGGCGTACTTAGAAACCGCTGTTATATCCACGTACGGAGACTGAATGAGCAGGACCCTTGCACGTAACTCCAGGGTTGATCTCTCAGATGGGACCGCGGTTGGCCACGCCTCTTGGGATCCAATGAGAAACGGAGGACCATGAGACTACAGCTTATTCTCAACCAATTCATTGGGAAGAGCACCACGCGACAGGATATCTGCTGGGTTCAAAGAAGTGGGAACATACCGCCACTCCATTTCTCTAGTTAGCTTCTGAATGGTCGAAACTCGATTGGCGACGAAAACATTAAACCGAGAGGGTTCTTCTGGAATCCAAGACAGAGCCACAGCAGAATCGCACCAGCAAAAATACTTTCCAACGTAGACCTTCAACTGCTCTACTTCCGACATAAGTCGAGCCAACAACTCGGCTCCGGATAACTCCAGCTTAGGCACCGTAACAGTCTTTAACGGCGCAACTCGGGACTTCGAACAGAGTAAATAGCTTGCAGATCCTGCGCCCTTCGACACGACATAAACGCATGCCCCATACGCCTCAATGCTGGCATCACAGAATCCATGGACCTCCACCTCGGATTTCGATGTTAGCACCCATCTAGGGAATTCGGCGCGCTGCGTACTAACAAAGCTGCTACAAATCATATTCCAGTCGCAGTGAAGAGCTTGAGGAAGACTTTCATCCCAGGACACCTTCTCAAGGCACAGTTTCTGGAGAAAGATCTTTGCCTTTGAAATTACAGGACCAACAAGGCCTAAGGGGTCATAAAGCCGAGCGACTGAAGAAAGCACAAGGCGCCTAGTGGGCTTTGAGATTGACTGAATCCCTTCAAAAGAAAATAGCAAGCGGTCAGTTGCAGGATCCCAAGCAAGACCCAGTGTCTTTGTGAAGTTGCTACCATCATCAAACTTTAGGAAAGACTCCCGATCTTCTTCAAGCACCTTATCCAGCACGTCAGCAACATTGGAGCACCACTTCCTTAACCGAAAATGGCCTTTGGCAAGGATCGCGGATGTTTACTGCATTATGCTAATAGCTTCATCTATAGAGTCGCCTCCGGAAAGCAGATCATCCACATAAAAGTCGCGACGCAGAATTTCGGCCCCCTTTGGAAACATTATTTGCTCATCATCTGCCAACTGATGCATTGTCCGAACTGCTAAAAATGAGGCAGGCTTCGTTCCATAGGTGACCGTGTCCAGCTTAAAAACCTGTAACTCATCCTGGGTGGAATCCCGCCAAAGAATACACTGAAGATAGCTGTCCTCAGGAAAAACCCTGACGCAACGATACATTTTACAAATGTCTCCAGTAATGGCCACCCGATGGCATCGGAACCTTAACAGAATATGCAGTAACCTTGGCTGAATAACTTGGCCAGACATCAACACGTCATTCAATGAATATCCAGAAGTTGTGACAGCAGATCCATCAAAGACAACCCTGAGCTTGGTTGTTGAACTGTCCCCCTTTAAAACACAATGGTGTGGAAGAAAGTATTGACCAGTGACGCTCACATCAGAAGGGACTGGAGACATGTGACCCAACTCCAAATACTCCTTTATGAAGGCAGCATATTGCTCCTTTAATTGAGGACGGCGACAGAGCTTCCTTTCGAGGAAAAGAAATCGCCGAACGGCTTGGGGGTACGACTCTCCCAGCAGCTTAGAACCGCATTTTAACGGAAGCCTCACAGCGTAAGCGCCGGAATCTAGCCGAGCAACATGTTGCACGAAATGCGCATCGCAATCTAGCTCTTACTTCGTCCGCTTCACAATAGGCTCGGAGCAGCCTTCGATTTTCCAAAACCGGCGGAGCAAAGAATCCAGCTGATCATCCAGCATTGCTGCGCTCTCCGGAACATCCTTGTGGGCAGTGGAAACGAGTGATCTTCTCTGGACATGTGAACCGCCTCCACACACGACCCATCAAAGTCGAGTTTTCTGCAGCAATGGCAGGCCGGCTGAGAGCTTAATTTGCCCAACACACAACAGCTCATAAAACAGACTGGCTCCGATAAGAAGGTCGATGCGCTGTGGGCGGAAAAATTCAGGATCAGCCAAAGAAAGATTGCCAGGAATATTCCAGCTGGAGACATCCAAACTGAAGCTAGGCTGCAGGTCCGTGATATTGGCGGCGATGACGGCGTTAACCAGGGCCGAGTACTCGGAACAGTGGGAACGTAGGAGAACATCAACAGAGAATCCATCTGTCGCAAAGCCGGTATCTCCAATACCAGACACCGCCATGAATGATTTGTACCTCCGGAGCTGCAGCTGACTTGCCAGCCGGGAAGTGATCACGTGCACCTGAGATCCAGAATCCAACAGAGCTCGGCATGGAACAAGGGATCCAGCGCGACTACGAACAAAAATGTTCGCTGTAGCAAGCAACGATATATCGCCGCTGTGACCTTGAGCAACTAGTGCATTAGCAGTGGACGGCGAATTAAATGCCGAATTAGTAAAGCCGAGCGGCCGAAAGAGAGTCGGCTTGCGACAAACAAAACGTCAGTTAATAATTAATTATTCTATTTAAGTTAGTTTCTAGCTTCTTGACCCGACAATAGGCTTTTAAATATAAAAAAACCTGCAATAGTATACATTTTTCAAGATATCTACTAGCTCGGTCAAATTTTACCGTGCATAACGCTGAACGTTAAATGAATTATTTTGGCCGCGGATCCAAAGCAGTTTTATAACTTTGTAAACATTAAGTGCAAACATGTATCTTTTTCACCTCTGCTTACGTTTGGCAATTCATCTGCGAGCAATTTATTATCCGCCTAAAATGACTGATCAGCCTTAGGCATACAACATTGAATCAGCAAATCTTATTATCTGTTCGTTTTTCTCCGAGAATAGCTTATTATCTGAACTCCTAGGGGTCAAACCCGTTTATTCACCAGGCCCCGAAGGAGTACCAGGCTGTGTGCTAAAATACTGTGCCAAGGCTCTGTGCAAACCTCTTCATATACCTTTCAACTTATCTTTGAAAACTTCGGGTTTTCCCCTTAAATGGAAGGAAACTTTCATAATTCCTTAATCTTACATAAAAAAGGGAAAAAGTGCGATGCTGCCAACTACAGAGGCATCTATAAATTGTCGGCAATTCTAAAGTTATTTGAAAAATTAATAACTCCTCATTTGCAACACCTTTGCTCTTTGATCATCTCTCCTTGTCAGCATGGCTTCATTAAACGTCGCTCCACCACACAGTGGATCCAATAAGAAATCTAGCGGAATAAAAGTCGATTTTTAACTTTTAAAAAATACGTTAAGTTTTGATTTTATTTGATTAATAATACTCTGCAAAGCTCAAAAAAGCTTTTTAATGAGCTTTTCAGTGCATCTCTGATCGCCTGCAAGCTTTGAAACTTAACCTATTTGCGGCACGTGTCTACACAAAGATTTGAGGTTATTTGTGATTCGTTTTAAATTATCAAAACAAGTGATATATTTGAGTGTACTAAATATAAATTGTATGTTCGTGACCTGTCTTTCCATGTACATCTAAAAAATGTGTAATTTGTAAGTTGCTTTTGCAAGATTTGGCTTTGAGCAGTTTACTAACTTCATTGGACTATAACTAACTTTATTCAATCGTATTCAAGCTAATTTTAGTATTTATGTAAAGTGTGAGTTCTTGTGATGTGAAAATGTCCAAAATGATAACCAACTACGTCCAACTCTTAAGATTATTGCACTTTTTAGGTGAAATGTCAGTCCCGAAGCGTGATCTGTTTTGCAGGTGGCTTGGCGAAAATTACGCATCAAGAAAATTGTTGGTGCTAAATGAATATGTATTTGGCACAATTTTGAAGAACAGAAACATATCTCACAACGACATTAAAGAAATTAATAAAAAATTGGCTAATTTTGTAAGCAGGCTTGCGCTGAACTGGAAGGATTGCCATTACAACACTAAGTTTTTTGAGAAGAAAAATCAGAAATGGCTTGATATGCCGCTCATTTTATATAATTTCACGTCATCAGATATTGGTTGGCCCCAAACGGATTTTGGTGATTTGTGCCCCAGTGGCGGACTAAGGAATTTTGAGGCCCGGGGCGGTTTTGTCTTGGACCCACCCCCAAGATTTTTTTTTTAAATTTTTCAATTAATTGATCACGGAACCCGGGGCGGACCGCCCCTCCGACGATTTTTCAGTCAACCTGATTTGGTATCACGCATCACAGGAGTTAGCGAGGCACTCATTTATAATTTTAGTGTTATTCTACGTGCATTAACTTGTGGCTACGAAATCAATATTGATGCATTTAGTTCATATGCCATGAAATCAGCTGAAATTTATGTCGAATTGTATCCATGGTTTTATATGCCATCATCTGTCCATAAGATTTTAATTCATGGTGCAGACATCATAAAGCATGTGGGTCTTCCTATTGGCATGATGTCTGAAGAAGCCCTGGAAGCCAGGAATAAGGATTTCCGGAATATACGGGATAATCATTCTCGAAAGAATAATAAATCTAATACAATGGAAGATGTTATGCACGCATTACTCGTGTCTTCTGATCCACTAATAACATCATTGTCTAAACTGTCAACACATTCGGTTAAATCTTTTAAATTTGATAAAGTTGTTGCTGGTCTTCTATTAAATTTCCCACATTTAAATAATGATTCTGATTCAGAATTTCTGAATCTTCAGATTCCGAATAATAGTAGCGAATAATGTATAGAAAATAAACTTATTAGTTAAAATGTAAATTTAAAAATAAAACACTTAAAAATTTAAAAAAAAAATGTGAACATTTATATTGTTGAATATGGTTTTTTTTACATTTGTATGGGAGCTATGATAAATACCTAACGTAGGACATTGAAATTTGGAGAATATACGTAAAATGAATTAAAAACTGTTAGTACAAAGTTTCATTAAAATATCGATTAATTTACTAAAGTTATAAATTTAATTCTGCTAGCAGAGCTATTGGACCCACTGTGCACCACCACGAATTTACTGGAGTTGACATTCTTTGTCATAGACGGCTTTCGTAAGGGATTTTAAACCGATGTTACTTACACAGACTTCAGCAAAGCATTTGATTCAGCAAATGATTTAATACTAAATGGATCAAAATGCAAGCTTATGTCTTTTTATCGTTCTTGCCCTATACAGGCTACGTATACTCTCTATGGGATTGTCTTAGAGAAATTAACTCAGGTTAATGATCTCGGCGTCCTATTATACTCGAAATCTCAATTTGCCGACCATATTTCCTCAATGCTTAATAAGGCTTAAGGAGTCCTTGGTTTCATTAAAAGGTTGTCAAAAGAATTAACGACCCCCCCCCTTATTCATTTCTTTGGTCCGTCCGATACTGGAGTACGGTTCATGTACCTGGAGTCCATTATATGGAGTACATCAGGACCGATTAGAATCCGTACAAAAGAATTTCATAATTTTTTCACTTAGAAGTCTTAATTGGGATGCAAATCTTCACCTTCCATCGTATAATAGTAGACTCCTAAACTAATAAACTTACCAAGATTAACCAATCGTAAGACAATGCTGTTTATAGTTTTCCTACATAACTTAATCAGTGGTGAAGTAGATAGCCAGCATTTACTAACACGCTCAAATTTTAAAATTCCCAATGGAAGGACTAGAAACTTTAGTCTTCTATTAGACATGGTAGTTCGACATATGCACAGCACGACACTTTTAGGGTATTATGTTTGAACTGCAATGGTCTTTACTCTATAACACCTGTTTCCTGTCCATCAAATTTAAAATATAGAATTTTAAATGTCCTTAGCTTAATAAATTACAAATAGCTTAATAAATGCTAATAAATCGTTTCTTGAGTGCCTCTCTGCACAGTGGTCCGGCTTGTATGAAGAAAGCGGCCAAAAATTCTTCTAGTTGAGGTAGGGACTTGAAACTTGACACAAAATATTTTTATTTTTATTCTAAAATAATATGTTAAAATCAGCCAGATCGGCCGACTATATCTTATAGCTGCCATATAACTGAACGATCGGAAATGGTTTTGGTAAAAATACCAACTTTGGTATTTTTGAAGATAGAAGACTTTGTTTTAGATTTTTTATTTTATTTAATTGGTTTTATTATTATATTCTGATAAGAATCGGCCAACTATATCCGATGATTGCGATATATTATACGGACGAATATGACGAACAGAACAAACACACATAATATGCACGAAAACAACAAAACACAAAATATGCACGAAAAAAACAAAACAAAAAAATTTTCTTAGACAGCTCTTTTTCTAAGAGCTAATTTTGAAGCTGCGTTCAAGAACAGCAGTCCGCGTCGAAAATTTGACCTTAAAAACAGTAGGAGAACTTGAGATTATTATGTAATACAAAAACAGCAAATATTAGCAGCTACAGCAAATATCAGCAGCTTATGTCGCACACCTAATTAAAGCATTTTCATCCAATGCTGTAATATTTGCAGACAATTTCGTACTGCTAAAAAATGTTCTTGCAGTATTACCATAATTCAGTGGTCGGCACTAAATTATGCCCGAGCTTTGCCGGTCGCACACAGTATAAAACGTATATAACAGCCATAAAACTGAACGATCGGATTTAGATTTTTTATTGTGATAAATTGGTTAAATTATGATATTCTCATAAGGATCGGCCTTTTTTATCCGATTTTACCGATGTATATCCGGTTTTAACTGCAAGTTAGCACAAAGGTAGCTTTCCTTTCTTGTTATACCCTTGCAGAGGGTATTATAATTTTGTCCAAGAGTGTGCAACGCAGTGAAGGAGACATCTCCGACCCTATAAAGTATATATATTCTTGATCAGGATCACCTCCTGAGTTGATATGAGCATGTCCGTCTGTCCGTCTGTCTGTCTGTTTCTACGCGAACTAGTCTCTCAGTTTTAAAGCTATCGTCTTGAAACTTTGCACTCAGGGTGTGCAAAAGGTGCAAAGGTCTTTCCTTTGCAGGCAGTATATAAGTCGGAACGGCCGGGATCGGCCGACTATATCCTATAGCTGCCATATAACTGATTGATTGGAAATGGTATAACTTTAGTGTTTTTAGAGTTGGAGAGTTAGTCAAATTTTACACGAGAGCTATTTTTAGCTAGCTGATCTAGCTGTCATATAACTAAACGATCGGAGATGGTATTTGGTAAAAATACCAACTTTGGTATTTTTGAAGATGGAAGCTTGGTACATTGTTTTAGATTTTTTATTGTAATAAATTGGTTATATTATGATATTCTCAAAAGGATCGGCCAATTAAATCCGATTTTTGCGATATATATCCGGTTTTAACTGCAAGGGTATATCAACAAACCATTACGTCATGCCAAATTTCATAAGGATCGGCCGACTATATCCTATAGCTGCCATATAACTGAACGATCGGAAATGACCCAACTTTCGTGTTTTTGAAGATAGAAAGCTGGAACTTAGTACAGATTTAATTCTTGGTCAGTTGATCCAACCTACCAAATTTCATTAGGATCGGCCGACTATATCCCATAGCTGCCATATAACTGAACGATCGGAAATGGTATTTGGTAGAAATATCAACTTTCGTATTTTTGAAGATAGAAGTTTGGGACTTTTTTTTAGATTTTGTATTGTAATAAATTGGATTATATATTCCTATTCCCATAAGGATCGGCCAACTATATCCGATGTTTGCGATATATATCCGGTTTTAACTGCAAGGGTATATCAACTTCGACTCCGCCCGAAGTTAGCTTTCCTTTCTTGTTTTTTTTTTAGATTTTGTCCAGGTCATTTGCTTGACTCTGGAATTTTTTCTTTAAACATTTGTTGGGCACTTTTAAACATAATTTATATAATTTTAGCAATACGCTTGCTAACATTATAATAACGAAACAAACATTAACAATATTGTAATTGTTTGAAGATCGATTTTTTCGGATTCAATTTTATTAACGATATTTGCCGTGGAATCTACAACTTTTTTGTCTACTAAACCCATTTTAGATATTGTATATATTTTTATTTTTTCAATTTCTATTTTATTTTTCTCTGAGTCATATTTTGTAATGTTACTTAATTTTTCTGGGAAGTAATAGTCAGAATCATTTATTTGATCTGTTTTACTTATGCTATTACTTCTCATTAAAAAGGTGTTGAAAATATTTGTATATGCACCACTGTATATCTTATTCCTCTTATGTTATACACTAAAGTAACGAGTAACGAATTATCTTTCTTCTTTAAGTTCTGTTTCTGTCTTCGTGCAGCATTTTTTTAGTCTCTAATAAATCGTCAAACCGAATAGGTTATGGGCCCAGGCCAGCAAGAAAACTACTGCGTAATAGTCGAAAAGATTATACAATAATTAGAGATTCGGTGGTGTTTGATGAACAAGATGAGTTCGCAATACTCAATAGAAAAACTTGATAGTGACAATTATAGTTCGTGGGCAGTGCAAATGAAAAGTCTGCTAGTACACTCCGAACTTTGGTCAATTGTGTGCGGTCGTGAAATTAAAAACGAAAGTGGAACGGTTGCAGAGCAGGCAAACTTTGATAACAAGGATGAAAAGGCCCTCGCGAGTATTTTGTTGTGTATAAAGCCGTCCCAGATAAATTATTTTAAACACTGCAAATCATCGATGGAAGCTTGGAAAAAGCTGGCTAGTGTGCACATACCTAGTGGACCAGCGCGTAAAATACAGTTGTTTAAACAGTTGCTGTATATGAAGATGTCAGAGTCAGACAGTGTCACAGTGCATTTGAGTAATTTCAATGACGTCATCGAGAAATTACAAGAGATCGATCAACCAGTCCCAGAAGAAATGCTTGTAATAATTTTGTTGTCCAGCCTATCTGATTCGTACGAAAATTTCGTAATTGCTATGGAGACGCGTGATTCTTTGCCTTCCTTGATTTCTCTAAAAATTAAGTTGCTGGAAGAGGGAGAACGACGAAAAGTGGGAGAAAAAATGGAAAATAAAGCGGAACAGAAAATGTACTCGTCGCGTGTCGAAAAGGAAAAGCCCAAGCATAAGAAAGACATGAAAAATGTGGAATGTTGGAACTGCGGTCGTTATGGACATGTTTCGGAAAAGTTCTACTCAAAACAGAAAAACGCAAGATCAGAAAAGAATACCAATAGTGTGAGCAAACGCGAAGAGAACAAAAAGTCGTTCTCGGTTTTCGCTGCCGCAGCGAGCCAAAGTGGACTAACGAAGAATATTTGGTGTATTGACAGTGGGGCAACAGCCCATTTATGTGCAAACAAATCGTTATTTGTTTCAATTCGTGAGCATAAGGAAAAAATAATGCTGGTTGGAGAAAATTATATAGAGGCTGAAGGCATTGGAACAGTAAAACTGTCTTGGCAAGAATAAATTATTGAATTGGTTGATGTATTGTTCGTACAAAACCTTCAGTGTAATTTTATTTCGGTGTCGAGAGCAACTAATAACGGGTTTAAAATAAATTGTTCGAAAAATAGTGCTAGTGTCAAGAATAAGAACGGCGAAACGGTATTAAAAGCGAACAAACAGAATGACTTGTTTATTTTCGAAAACAAGAACAATACAGCTTTTGCTGCAAAAGGAAAAACAAATCAAGTAATAACATGGCACAATAGATTCGGACATTTAAATTTCGAAAGTTTAAAATCCATGATTCGAAAAGAACTAGTGTATGGTCTACGCGGAGTAACCGGTAGCACGAATGACTTTGTTTGCGAGACTTGTGCGAAAAGCAAGATATGCGTGAAACAATTTCCAAAAGTGACGGAAAATCGTTCGAACAAAGTGTTGGGGCTGATCCATACGGACGTGTGCGGTTCTATGAGTACAGTTTCCTACATTCATAGACGACAAGACGCGTTATGTATCGGTGTATATGCTTAAAACAAAAGACCAAGTTTTTTGAGAAATTCAAAGAATTAATGTTGTTGGCTGAGAAGCAAACTGGGCAGCAGATTAAAGCTATACGGAGCGATAATGGTAGAGAGTACATTAATGGAGCATTCGAAAACTTCCTGGTAAGCAATGGGATTAAGAGGCAGCTCACCGTTCCCCATACTCCACAGAAAAACGGCGTGGCTGAGCGTGCCAATCGGACGCTAGTGGAAATGGCAAGGAGCATGATGGTTCACGCTAATGCGAACGAGTACCTGTGGGGGGAAGCGATAATGACTGCGATATTTGAGGAACCGATCAGAAACGTCTACATTGCCAGACATGACTCCATACGAAGCATGGTTTGGGAAAAAGCCCAGCATATCCCATCTTAAGGTGTTTGGCACAAAGGCAATTGTGCTAGACAAGACAATGAAAAGAAAATTTTCTCAGAAAGAAATAGAGCATATCCTGCTTGGGTATTCAGAAACTGCCAAAGCGTATAGACTCTTCAACCCTGATACGCAAACTATCAAGGAAGCCAGAGATGTGGTGTTCCTTGAGCACGATATAACAAAAACCGAGGATATATCGACCGTAGAATTGGCAGAAAACGGAAGCGTTTTTGGTGAGGAGATAAATGGCGGCCGCGATGAAAATGACGGAGATCATGCAAGGGACGGACAGTCGGGAGCCGAAGATGGTGAAGACGAGTTGGTTGATAGCGTCGAACGAGTTCAGCGAGGCCTAAGATAATTCGTACTGGAAGGCCAGGACGACCACGTAAGGAGTACAATATGCTTAACGCTATTGGAGTTGCCGACGTCCAAGTACCGAGTGGAGTCAAGGAGGCTTTGAGCTCGACACAGGCTGAAAAATGGAAGGTTGCGATGCAGAAGGAGTATTCTCAACTGTAGTCCACTAATACATGGAGCCTTGTAAATCTTCCTCCTGGCGAGAGAACTATTGAATGCAAAAGGTTGTGGATAGGAGTACGGCATAAACTACACAGAAACATTTTCCCCAGTGGCTCGGTATTCTTCTATCCGATTGGTGATTACACTGGCGGTCGAGAACAAAATGTTTATGCATCAAATGGACGTCTCAGCTGCGTATCTAAATAGCGACCTACAAGATGTAGTCTACATGCGGCAACCGGAAGTGTTCGTGGACACAGCGTATCCAAAAGAGGTGTTGAAGTTACACAAGTCTTTATACGGTCTGAAGCAGAGTGGGCGTGAATGGAACCAGAAATTGGACTGTACTCTTCAGCGTATTGGTTTTGTACAATGTCCTAGTGAGCCATGCATTTATACCAAGAACAACGGCGAAAAATTTAACTTAATTGTTGTATATGTCGATGATCTAATTATTGCTTGTTCCAGAAAAGAAGACCTTGTCGACATAAAACTTCAAATCGCACGGAAATTCGAAGTAGTAGATGGCGGAGAGCTGAAACATTTCTTAGGCATGGAGATCGAGCGGGATGGAGAGACTTGCACTCAGTAGCACTGAGGCTGAGTATGTGGCGCTTTCAACAGCAGCTAAGGAGGCTGCTTACGTGCTGAAGCTGATATCTGAGATGGGTTTCGAGACGGCGCCAACATTGATGATCTACAGTGACAACCAGAGCGCCCAATGTTTAGCGAAAAATGCGAGTTTTCATGCTAGAAGTAAACATATAGATATCAAGTATCATTTCATAAGAGATTTATATAAGAAGAAAGTTATGGATTATGAATATGTTCCAACCGATACTATAATTTCAGATGTTCTAACTAAAGCTCTATGTAAAGTTAAGCACACAAAATGTATTACTTCACTAGGGTTAAACTAAAAAAGAATCTTTTGAATTAGATATACCGCGGTGAGGAGTGTTGAAAATATTTTTATATGCACCACTGTATATCTTATTCCTCTTATGTTATACCAAAGATTATAAAGTACATAGATGGGACATCTCATACAAAGAAAAATTTTCTATGGCGGGTTCCAGCGCTTTTGAATTAGATATACCGCGGTGAGGAGTGTTGAAAATATTTTTATATGCACCACTGTATATCTTATTCCTCTTATGTTATACCAAAGATTATAAAGTACATAGATGGGACATCTCATACAAAGAAAAAATTTTCTATGGCGGGTTCCAGCGCTTTTGAATTAGATATACCGCGGTGAGGAGTGTTGAAAATATTTTTATATGCACCACTGTATATCTTATTCCTCTTATGTTATACCAAAGATTATAAAGTACATAGATGGGACATCTCATACAAAGAAAAATTTTCTATGGCGGGTTCCATTGCGCGACTAGTTAAGTTTGAGAAATTTTTCGCGCGACAACGATTGAGGGATAGCCTAGTGGCAGAGTGCTTGGCTGATGTGCAGAATAAAATGAGTTCAAATCAGGCACGGGAAGCCAATTTTTTTTTTATTTTAAATCTATTTACATTATATTTTTATTGTTTTAAACTTTTTGTCAAAATTTATAATCCAATCAAGAAAAATACAAAATTTTAAAATCACCCTAAAATCACCTTAAAATCGCCTCAGTTCGTAGTGGAACCCGCTGTAAAAATCCTTATAAGTGCGGGTTCTACGGCATATTGGCAGGCCACGACAAACGGCTGGAGGATGAGAGAGAGAGAGAGCGAATTCTATTTTTAGAAAGTAACATTTTTGGAACGATGAAAGTTTGAAACGTTCTAATCGAACCAGTGTGAGAGCAAAAAGATCAGAAATATCTTCCACTATCTTCACTCTTTAGCTCGGATTTTACTATGGATCCTTGCGTTTTCTTTAATACCAACTTTAACTACCGTTAGATCAACTTCGAGGGTAGCCTAGATGGAAAGCGCGCGATCCTCATCCTTCGGGTCCTGGGTTCGATTTTGTTACTGGGCGGTAGTTCACATTTTTGTAAAGTTTCAGTTTTATGATTATTTTCATATTTTCTTTTATTTTTTTTATTATTTTTTTTAACTTTAATTTTCTTAATAATATTTTTTTTGCTTTTCATATTTACTTTATTATTATTATTTTTAATGGCATTTTATTACAATTTTTGTAAAAGTAAGTGACGGACATGTCGGATGACAAAATTCCGGAGGGACTCCCTTGAAATTTTATTAGCCGGTCATAGTATTAAGTTTTCATTAAAACTACAATTAAAGAAAAATAAAAAAAAAATTATAAAAGAAAGAAAAAGTTAGAAGTTCTTACTAGGATTTGAACACAAAAATATTGTTCATAAAGTAACTACTCTATGCATTACGCTACCACCGCGTCTTAAACTGCAGCGACTAAAAATACCATTTGTTCTACTGACTACCACATCGGCCCATTAAAAACAGAAACAAGAAATTGAAAATGAAAATTGGAAGCCAAAAAATTTTTACGCCGTCTTGCGAGCAGTCACACATACATACAAAGACGCACCCTTTTTTTTTACGCATACAAGTAACTAGTTCTAAAAATAGAATCCTATGTATGTGCGTTCCCCCCTCACCAACAAGCTTGACGAAAAAAGTTTACCGTTTTTGGCCCTGATGTCCCATCTATGTACTTTATAATCTTTGGTTATACCCTAAAGTAACGAGTAACGAATTATCTTTCTTCTTTAAGTTCTGTTTCTGTCTTCGTGCAGCATTTTTTTAGTCTCTAAAAAATCGTCAAACCGAATAAAAGGTATTAAAATGTTCATAAATTTTAGGAATTTATGCTATTTTTGAATTTATTTTTTTTTTTTTTCATTAGAAAGGAATTAAAATTTTACATAAATTTTAGGAATTTATGCTATTATTTCCTTTAAATTAAAATTTTTTTTTTTAATCTGAGTTTTTATCTTTCAAATTGGGCAGAAGAGGTTCCGCTCAATTTTCCAAAAAATATTATATTATATAAAAAAATATGCATCGCAGTGCAATCAAAAAAAAATTATGCAACGCAGTGCATGGGTTAAAAAAAATGTTCTGCTCATTTGATTTCCTTTTTTTCCACGTCAGCTGGTCGTCGCCGGTTTGGCTACGCTGACGTTCCCTCGTTGGCGCAGGAGGCGACGTATTCCCGCACTCTATTTGCTGCTGCTGCTGTCCGGGGCCTTTTGGACTCAGGCGTTACCGGTGCCGGTCCTCGCACAGGTGTGGTTGCAGTGGGGGCTTTCCAGTGGTCCAGGGCAATCCTTCGGCCCCCTTTTTTTTTGTTTCGGTAGTGGCTTGGGTGATGGAGGTTTTTTTATTATTTTTTCATTAATTTTTCTTATCGGTACTGAGTGAGTGGCGGCAATTTTTGGGCATTTATTTTTGTTACTCATTTTCGCAACTCCTCCGCGATTGCCCATTGCTTTAACTCTACTCACTCATATTTTTTGTCGATTTATTTTTCATTTTCCAGTAATTTTCCAGTAATTCTCCAGTAATTTTCCAGTAATTTTCTAGTAATTCTCCAGTAATTTTCCAGTAATTTTCCAGTGATTTTCTGATTATAGGTATCCTCCTGGGTGCATCCTTTTAATCCCTCGATGTCCTTCCATCGCTGACACGGTCGCCATGTGTTAAAGGATATAACCAAGGGTTGAGTTTGGTTGGTTTTTAATTTGGAAGGAGCAGCTGAGGTGCCGCTCCAACGATCAAAAAGTCTCTGACTTTTTACAATATTTCTTAAGTCTAAGTAAGGCTAAGTCTCGTAGCAGCGCTGCTCGCAGGCGGTGGCAGAGAGACGGCTATGTACTTATGTATAAAGGAATATAATAATATACGTTGTTATGCACTCTCAAGTAGAGGCGCGAGGGGTATGCATATGCTGACCGTTTGGTACGATTATGCTGACACTAGCACTGTGTGCGGGCTAAGCCAGAACGATCGGTTCATATTTCGGCCACTTAGGGTTTATGACCGGGACTTTGGATTATGTAAACACTGCAACAAAGTGTTACAGTGCGCACCCTTTAAGTACTCTCGGTACAGTGGGTATTCAAAATATGTGCATACTACACTATGCCAAAATGGGCAACCTCCAACGGTCTAGGGGTCAGAAACAGAAATAGTTTCGGTTCCAAAATTCACCCAAAGATTCTAAATCTCTCTTTGCCCAGATTTACGGTGGGGAAACACTAACTCTCAGAATTTAATTCTTAATTTAATTCGTTAGTTAATTTAATTCGTTAGTTAATTTAATTCGTTAGTTAATTTAATTCGTTAAATCTATGAGGCGGTAACACACAACCCACCCGTCACAGCGTAGGATAAGGTCGGTTCTCCTTCGCTCGATACCCTTTACCAGGTTTCTATCCAGCAGAAGTCGGGGAAAGCCGCCATGGTCATGCCCCATATAGGCGCAAATTAGAGGTCCTGGGGCGCCATCTTCGCAGCCTTTCACTATTTCAGTGTTTCTTTTGCAACCATTGTTACGAACTCAAATTTTATGGCTAATTGCTTGCAACAAATGCCGCGGCTAGCTCACAGATAATACAAATATAATACAAATATAGCTGTATTTACAAACGATGCATCCTTTATTAAAAGGCTTGTCCGGCCGTCGGGTTACATACACACTGTTGCGATCACATGAGATCACATTCGCTGCGGAAGGAATCACTTTACACTAAGGAATCACCGTGTCTACGGGTAGCGAACCTGGATCAGGAGTCTTTTGACTAGACCGTGGTGTCTCCGATCGGCCTCCTTGACTGGCTTAAGCTCCCGAGTCGGCCACTCGTCGCTTTCCAAAACCAACGCGTCGGCCTGACCGGTCCGTTTGTACGCTTCGTGGCAAGGCGCTTCTATAATCTGACAATGGTCCGACTCGACTCTTTTATCCCGGGCTTCAGTGGAACCGTCCTGGAACAGCTCCTTTTTCAATCGCGCAAATTCCCGCACTTAAGTTTTCTTACGAACCAGCTTAAACACATCTTTCAGTTTTTTTGGCGTTTTCCGAAGGCAGTGCTGGTCCTAATTCGGTTCCTAGTGAGTCTTTATCGAAAAGGTTTGTTTTTGTTTTGTTTTATGATCTATAGTTGATTTCTAATTGTATTATCTGTAAAAAATTACACAATTATATAATTATAAAAATTTAACTACCGTATTTTGACAATTTGTTTATTTGAACAAAATATTTAAAATACATGTTTAATATATTAGTGTATGCGTACTGGGCGAAAAAACTTATTTTTTATACCCTTGCAGAGGGTATTATAATTTTGTCCAAAAGTGTGCAACGCAGTGAAGGAGGCATCTCCGACCCTATAAAGTATATATATTCTTGATCAGGATCACCTCCTGAGTTGATATGAGCATGTCCGTCTGTTCGTCTGTCTGTCCGTCTGTCCGTCTGTCTGTCCGTCTGTCTGTCCGTCTGTCTGTCCGTCTGTCTGTCCGTCTGTCTGTCTAAGGATCTACGGAGGATAAGGATAAGGATCTACGCGAACTAGTCTCTCAGTTTTAAAGCTATCGTCTTGAAACTTCGCACACACCCTTCTTTCCTTTGCACGCAGTATATAAGTCGGAACGGCCGGGATCGGCCGACTATATTCTATAGCTGCCATATAACTGATTGATCGGAAATGGTATAACTTTTTAGAGTTACAGAGTTCAGATTTTGTACGAATGCTACTTTTGGCAAAATCATACGACCTACCAAATTTCATAAGGATCGGCCGACTATATCCTATAGCTGCCATATAACTGATTGATCGGAAATAGTATAACTTTGGTGTTTTTAGAGTTACAGAGTTCAGATTTTATACGAATGCTATTTTTGGCAAAATAATACGACGTGCCAAATTTCATAAGGATCGGCCGACTATATCTTATAGCTGCCATATAACTGATTGATCGGAAATGCTATAACTTCGGTGTTTTTAAAGCTAGAAAATTCTAATTTGATACGATTGCTACTTTTGGCAAAATAATAAAACATGCCAAATTTTATAAGGATCTACCGACTATATCCGATATCTGCCATATAACTGAACAATCGGAAATTACCCTACTTTGGTGTTTTTGAAGATAAAAAGCTGGAACTAAGTACTGATTCTATTTTTGGTCAGTTAATAAAACCTACCCAATTGCATAACGATCGGCCGACTATATCTTATAGCTGCCATATAACTGAACGATCGGAAATGGTATTTGGTAAAAATACCAACTTTGGTATTTTTGAAGATGGAAGCTTGGTACATTGTTTTAGATTTTTTATTGTAATAAATTGGTTATATTATGATATTCTCATAAGGATCGGCCAACTCAATCCGATTTTTGCGATATATATCTGGTTTTAACTGCAAGGGTATATCAACTTCGGCTCCGCCCGAAGTTAGCTTTCCTTTCTTGTTTTTATTTCAAATAACAATGTCAGGCCAGGTTGTACTCACCGCAAGACGCTATTTTTTTAAGCGACTCCGTGCGACTGACATCACGGGATAAATAATACATATTTTTTGACAAAAAAATAAAAATTTATCTCGTAAAAAACTTGAAAAAATAAATTCACTCAGAAAGAAGAAAAAAAATCGCCAAAATCTTGTATTTTTAGCCTTGGAAACCAACCAAGGCTCCCTTAAGAAACTTCACTCAATTTTAAGAAAAACCGAGTCGCTTCGGCACGCTTTTAAACCGTAAATTTTAACCCAAGCATAGTTTGGCTCTGCTTCTTCTGTTTTTTTTTATTGTTCAATAGAGATTCTTATCACTATTTCTGCATTTTCCTTTGCCCACTCCAATCGCTCTCTTCATAGCTTTCGCTTTGTCTCTATTTGGAACAGTGGTTCAAGCAATGATTATAAAGTACATAGATGGGACATCAGGGCCCAAAACGGTAAACTTTTTTCGTCGAGCTTGTTGGTGAGGGGGGAACGCACATACATACGATTCTATTTTTAGAACTCGTTACTTGTATGCGTAAAAAAAAAGGGTGCGCCTTTGTATGTATTTTATATATTTTTTTTTATTTTTCTTTAATTGTAGTTTTAAAGAAAAAAAATTTAATATTATGTCCGGCTAATAAAATTTCAAGGGAGTCCTTCCGGAATTTAGTCATCCGACACGTCCGTCATTTATTTTAACAAAAATTGTAATAGAATGCAATTAAAAATAATAATAATAAAGTAAATATGAAAAGAAAAAAAATATTATTCAGAAAATTAAAACAAAAAAATTTAAAAGAAAATATTTTATTTATTTACATTCTGTTAGCTTAAAGTTAAAACTAAAGCTACAGGGGGGGGCGTTGCAGCCATAGCTACTAAGGCTTTCGGCTGGCTCATTTATTTTATTTTTTGTTTTCCGTAGTTACATTTTTTGTTATTTACTTAATCCTAATGTCTGTATTAGTCTATGTGGAATTCAAGATTTTGCACAATTCTATATAATTCGAAAATTAGTTTTCTTACTTCTATTGTGTTGTTGGACGCTTAATTATTAGATAAGATTGATTGTCTTTGTTTTTTTAAGAAAATTTAGGATTCTCAGGATGTTGCTGGTTGTAGGATTTGCAATGGCAGAATGGAGGTTACCATTTGGGAAGGGGTTTCGGGCAGGATTAAATGCTACGCATTCATTAAGTATGTGGTTCAAAGTCATTGCAACTTGGTTGCAAAACTGGCAGGTGTTAGATGTCGATTGCAGCATTCTATACTGATGGGTGAGTCTTGTATGCCCTAGACGTAGTCTAATGAATTTAGTTTGATCTCGTCTTGGTAGACTGGTGATTTCCTTGTTTTTGGAGTAATCATTGATGTTAGTATAATTTATGTTAATAGTTTGGTACCAGCTTGATGTGTTTTGTAATAGGTTTAGTGAATTGTTAGATAGCTTCGATTTTATGTATTTGTTTATATCGGTCTGGTTGAGATTTTTTGTCGTGACCAAAGGTGCTGTAGTTGCGTATTTAGCGGCGTTATCAGCAAATTCATTTCCTATGATTCCCACGTGGCTTGGAATCCACAAGATTTTTATTTTTGGATAGAGCTTTGTAATAGATTCTCTAATTAATGTGGGGTAATGTGAGTTGTTGTCAATGTTTTTTATTGAATTTAAGGCAGACAGTGAGTCGGAGCAGATGCAGATTTTTCCTTTTATTGTGCGGCTTATCTCGATGGCTTCTAATATAGCGATTATTTCTGCAGTAAAGACTGAGGAGTAGGTCGGAAGTATGGCCATTTTAAGGACAGTGGTTTCGGTGGTTATGGCGTATGCAGGTATATGGTTGTAAAGGGATCCGTCAGTATATATAAATGTGAAGTTGTTCATTTTTGATTTTATGTCTGAAAATTCTTTTATGAATACTGACAAATTTGTTTGGTCTTTTCTGTATTTGCTTAAGGCTATGTCTATTGATTCAGGACTTAGATTCCATGGCGGATTTGACTTTGGCGTGGGTTTTATTGGGTTGACCGGGAGGCCAAGGTTGCTACAGGAGATGATACTCTTTTGTATGGCTGAGTTTCTGTATTTTGTTATTTTGTTTTTTAGGATTTTGTCAAGGATTGGTTTCAGCGGAGTGTCTGTTGATTAAATTATAGTTTTTGATAATTTGGCTTGAAGGTGCTGTATTCTAGTTTCAAGAGGGGTAATATTGGATTCGACGTAGATATTATAAATAGGTGTTGAGCGGAAGGCTCCTAACGCGGTTCGAAGGGCGTTGTTGAGTATAGATTTGATCGGTTTTATTTGTGATTTTGGTGCTAGTCCGTATAGTGGCAGGCCGAAATCTATTTTTGATAAGGATAAGCTTTTCACGATTTGGACTAGGGTTGTTGGTTGACAATTGTACTTATCGTTTGCTAGGAATTTTATTATATTTGACGATTTAGTTAGAGATTTAGTTAAATTATTGATGTGTGGTTTCCAACTATATTTTGAGTCGAAGGATACTCCTAATATTTTTAGTTCTTTTACTGATTGAATAACATGTGTTTGTGTGGATACTTGGCAAGTGCAGCATTATTTTCTGCAAATATGCATATGTTTGCATTTTGTGATAGACAATGAAGCTCCTGATGTATTACACCAGTTATTAATGTCTTCAAAGAGGCGGTTCAAGTCGATTTGCAAGTTCTTTTCTTTTTTGAGATCTATTATTATGTTATAGTCATCAGCATATGCAATGAAGTTTAAATTTTTATGCCTGCAAATGGTGTCTGATAAGCTATTGAATGCTATAAGGAATAATATTACCGACAATGGGGAGCCCTGGGGTATCCCGTTGTGGAGTGGCTGGATTAGCGATTGACTGTGGTTTACTCTGACTATGATTTTACGGCTTGTCATGAATTGTGTTACATATTTTGTTAACTTGGGTCCGCAACCCCATTGGTTCAGTTGGCTTTTTATGGTGTGAAGTCCTACCTTCTCGAAAGCTTTTTCGAAGTCAAGTGCTATGACCGAGGCGTGTTTTTTTTCTGAAAGGGTCCTGCTGATGATAGCGTCTACATATAGTAGACAGTCTGTCACAGACTTCCCTCTTTTAAATCCAACTTGACGGCTGTTGAGAAGTTTGTTAGAGGTAACAAACCACCACAGTCGTTTGGAAATTATTTTATCAAGCGTTTTTGCAATGCATGGGTTAAGGGAGATTGGTCTGTATGATTCTATTGTCGTTTTGTCTTTGCCTGCTTTGTGAATTGGGACTACGGTGCTAATTTTAAAAGCCTGAGGGATAAAAGAACTTAAGATTGAGTTGAAAAAGTTTATTAATCTTTTTTTAACTGGTTTTCCGATGTGCTTTATCATTATATAGTTTATTTTATCGTTTCCTGGGGTGTTCCCCTTTAGACTGTTTAAAGCAGCATTAAATTCAAAGTCCGTAATGTCTTGTTCCATAAAGTCGGCTGTTTTGTTGGGTAGATAGTTGGTGTCTGATCTGTATGTGTTATTTTTGGCGTCTCTAAATGACTGGGGGAAGTTTTGGTCCTCTGAATTAGATGACCAGTGTTTGGAAAAGGCTGTAGCTATGTCTTTTGAATTTGTGACCGTTGAGTTTTTATTGCTATTTTGGATACAATGAATGTGTGTTGATTTGTGAATTCCGCAGAATTGCCTGATGTTATTCCAGACTAATTCCGCTTTGGATTGGCTTGAAATGGTGGAGGTCAGTGCGTGCAAACTTTCTTTCTTACTGAGGCGAATTTCTCTTCTGAACTGGGCGTTGGCTTTTTTATATTGTATTAGGTTTTCTTGATTCATTTCCCTATTAAACAATCTCCATGCTCGGTTTTTTTTAGTTTTCAAGATATTTAATTTTTTGTTCCACCATGGGACATTGTATTGAGTTTTTGGAGGATGGGATTGGGGGATGCTATTGTAAGCGCTATTTAGTATTATTTTGTTTATGTTCCTGTGTTCTTTGTTTGTGTTTGTTGAAACAGGGATCTGGCTATGGAGACAATTTGTAAGATTTTCAAATTTTTCCCAATTTGCTTTTTTGGTTAGAAATTTGCTTGTGTAATTAAATATCTTTTTTTCTTTGTTAAATATGTTGATTGTTATAGGGAAATGGTCGCTACCCTGGGGTGAGTCCATTATTTTAAACTCACAGTGAATTTTAAGGCTTGGAGAGCATAAGGCAAGATCGATGTGGGTGTAAGAGTTGTGGGTGGAGAGATGGGTAGGCTGGCCATTGTTTAGAATTATATAATTGTTTTTTAAAATGTATTCACCGAGAATCCTACCCCTGCGATTGCTCTTGGGGGAGCCCCACAGAGTATTCCAACCGTTAAAATCACCAGTGATCAGCGAAGGTGTTGATGACTGTGGAATAGTGTTTTCTAAATCTGAAGTGGTGAATTTTTGAGAAGGTGGAATATAAGTGGATAGGATGTTAACTTTTTGCTTGGAGTAGATTTCTAAAGCTATGGCATCAAAATTTTGTCCTACCGGAATTGGTTTATGTTGGACATCTTTGTGGATCAATAAGGCGACTCCACCTTTTGCTATAATTGACGTTGTGTTGTACATTTTGAAATTGACAGGGATGGGGAATTGTTGGGAGAGGGTTATGTGTGTTTCCTGAAGGGAGATAACTTTGGGATTGTGTAGTTTGATTAGGATTAGCAGTTCATTATAATTGTTTGTGTAGCCATTAATGTTCCATTGTAATAACTTAAGTGTCATATTTACGTCTAGATTTATTTATATTTAATCTGTAGTCTTTAGTATTTAGTTAATTCTGCAATATTTTAAGCTTTGACCTTGTTATAATTGTGCTGTTTGTTTTTTCTTTATTGATAAGATTTCTTTTAGTTCTGTTGCTTATATTTTTAGGGAGAATATTTACTTTACTGTTTGTACTATCCTTTCTGTTAATTTCAATACTCGAGTCCGTTAGCATTGATTCATCTTCCTTGTCGTCGTATCCTATAATGGGTCTGCCAGTGTCTTCTGATGATGGTGGGTGGTGAGAGGTTGATGCTGTTGTCGGGGGCGTGTTCTGTGTCAATCTTTGTTGTTGGGAGGTGTTGTGCTGCATTGAGCTTGCAACCGATGCGTATAGAGACCCATCATGATGGTGTCTCTTCCTGTAGATTGACCAGGCCGTTCTGTTGTCCACTTTTTGGAGGGTTTTGATGGCTCCTTATGGGAGAGAAATACTGGGCACATTCTGTCTCTGGGATGGTGTTTATTATCCGGCATCTTTTTTTCAGTGCAGTTGATGCAGCAAGGTCCACGTTCGCATTTTTCTCCAATTGTGATGTCGATATGGGAAGGTTGGCTGCACATAAAGCAGGTCTCTGTGTTCTTACAGAATTTTTGGAGGTGACCTAGGCGTAGGCAGTTGTTGCAACGGATTGGGGATGGTATATAAGGCCGAACTTGGACCCTTTCGTATCCTATGTAAATGTGATCGGGGAGGTCTAGCTTGTCAAATGTTAGAGTTATAAGTCCAGTTTCTGTCGGCTCTACTGTGAAGATCTTCATAATTTTTCTTACGGCTGACACTTTTTGGCTTTTTAGGTTTTCAAGGATCTCTTCTTCATCAATTCCTCGCAGATCATTTGAGTATATTATACCCTTTGAGTAGTTCAGGGTTCTGTGTTCTGAAACTGCTACGGGTATGTCCAATATGGTTGTTAGTTTTAGGAGTTTTTCGGCTTGTCTATTGTCTTTCGTTTGTAGGAGAAGGTTTCCGTCACGAAGTTTCCTACAACTGACGACTACGCCTCCGCATGTTATATCTATAACTTTTTTTATGTTGAAAGGTGAGACTCCTTTAAAGGTTGAATCATCGGTTCTAGATATGATTAGGAATTTGCTAGTTGGAGAAGGTTTTTCCTTCCATATGTCTGGTGGATCGCGCATTGTTCGTTTTAAGCTTCTAATGTAAGCAAGAAGATTGTCACTGCTGATGCACTAACTGATAACAAATCTAATTATAGAACTGTATGTAAGTTAGAATATTTGCCACTTGAGTTTGCCTTGCTTAGAAGTTTGATTTGGAAGAGACACACGACTGATCGCATCGACGGCCCAAATTAAACTTTACGCTTTTAAACCGTAAATTTTAACCCAAGCATAGTTTGGCTCTGCTTCTTCTGTTTTTTTTTATTGTTCAATAGAGATTCTTATCACTATTTCTGCATTTTCCTTTGCCCACTCCAATCGCTCTCTTCATAGCTTTCGCTTTGTCTCTATTTGGAACAGTGGTTCAAGCAATGATTATAAAGTACATAGATGGGACATCAGGGCCCAAAACGGTAAACTTTTTTCGTCGAGCTTGTTGGTGAGGGGGGAACGCACATACATACGATTCTATTTTTAGAACTCGTTACTTGTATGCGTAAAAAAAAAGGGTGCGCCTTTGTATGTATTTTATATATTTTTATTTTATTTTTCTTTAATTGTAGTTTTAAAGAAAAAAAATTTAATATTATGTCCGGCTAATAAAATTTCAAGGGAGTCCTTCCGGAATTTAGTCATCCGACACGTCCGTCATTTATTTTAACAAAAATTGTAATAGAATGCAATTAAAAATAATAATAATAAAGTAAATATGAAAAGAAAAAAAATATTATTCAGAAAATTAAAACAAAAAAATTTAAAAGAAAATATAAAAATAATCATATCACTGAAAATTTTTAAAAATTTTAACGATCGCCCAGTAACAAAATCGAACCCAGGACCCGAAGGATAAGGATCGCCATAGAATTATGGAATCAAATCAAAAAATAGAATCAAAAATAGAATTCTCTCTTTCTCTCTCTCATCTGCCTGGCGTTTGTCGTGGAACCCGCTCTCAAATACTTTCATTTTACAGCGGGTTCCACGACTCGGCCTGCCAATATGCCGTAGAACCCACACTTATAAGGATTTTTACAGCTGGTTCCACTACAAACTGAGGCGATTTTAAGGGGATTTTAAAATTTTGTATTTTTCTTGATTTAATTATAAATTTTTAAAAAGTTTAAAACAATAAAAATAGAATATAAATAGATTTAAAATAAAAAAAAAATGGGCTTCCCGTGCCTGATTTGAACTCATTTTACTCTGCACATCAGCCAAGCACTTTACCACTAGGCTATCCCTCATTCGTTGTCGCGCGAAAAATTTCTCAAACTTAACTTGTCGCGCAATGGAACCTGCTCGTTCCAGCGGGTTCCAGCGCTGGAACCCGCCATAGAAAATTTTTATTTGTATGAGATGTCCTATCTATGTACTTTATAATCTTTGCTTCAAGGTACAGTGTTTTTCAAACTCTTTTGAACGATGATTTTCAATCGGCGCAAACGCCGATTTTACGGCAATAAAACGCCGTATATCTCTAAATTTTAGAGATACTCGGCTCAAATTTTGCATATGTACTCAAACTATTTTTGTCCAATTTCGAATTTTGTTGTTTTTGAAATTTAGGTCATATTTCCATTTTTACTTACTTTTTACATAAACTTAAGTTTTTAATAAAAAGGACCAAAGCTTTTACTAAACATGGTTCCATTAGTTGTTAAATTTAATTTAAAAAAACATATTTTTTTTTTTTTTATAATTCTACATCCAAATCAAAATCAAACATATTTTTAAATTAGTGCACCGGTAGATTAAAAGCCAATCAAAAGT
The DNA here is from genome assembly GCA_018153035.1 of Drosophila pseudoananassae pseudoananassae. Classification (NCBI taxonomy): domain Eukaryota; kingdom Metazoa; phylum Arthropoda; class Insecta; order Diptera; family Drosophilidae; genus Drosophila; species Drosophila pseudoananassae. Next base: position 3,063,599 of record JAECXR010000072.1, read on the forward strand.
GGCTTCAATACTGCGTCCTCTGACCAGCTATACTTCCAGCAAATAGGAACGACGAATGTTGAGTTTTCCTAAAACGATTCAAATATTTTTAATTTTCGCAAGTATGCGCAAAAGGTGTTAGCTTTTTTTCAATACATATAATATATAAAATTATATTTAATATATATAATATATTAAATTATATTCAATATATATATATGTAACAACACATACGACCTCATTTGCAGCTTACGTAATTCCACGTGATATCATTAGTTTTAATCAAAGAGAAACACATGCATTTTTGGGTTATGTTCGATATAAATGTTCGTTTACATATATCAACTAAATACTACATATCATACACACATAAATAATTTTTAAACTTTAAACCGTATTCTACATACTTGATGAATATTCTCCATACTTAAGATTAACAAGATAGGAAAACTGTCTGTCTTTTTCTACGCAAACTAGTCTCTCAGTTTTAAAACTATCGACTTGAAACTTTTCACACAGCCTTCTTTCCTTTGCAAGCAGTCCTATAGCTGCCATATAACTGATTGATCGGAAATTTTATAACTTTGAAGTTTTTAGAGTTAAAGAGTTCAGAATTTTGTACGAATGCTATTTTTGGCAAAATAATACGACGTGCCAAATTTCAAAAGGATCGGCCGACTATATCTTATAGCTGAAATATAACTGAACGATCGCAAATGGTATTTGATAATAATACAAACTTTGGTATTTTTGAAGATAGAAGCTTGGTACTATGTTTTAGATCTTTTATCATAAGGATCGGGCACCGATATCCGATGTTTGCGATAAATATTCGGTTTTGACGGACGAATATGCACTAAAAAAACAAAACAAAAAATTTGATTGTACACAAAAAAGGAAATAAGCGGAATGTTGCCAAAACATTCACTAGTATTAATAAATCAGTTTCATTAAAGGGAAAGACAGGTATCACAACTTTTTCTTTATATTAATTTTATGTATACACAAAAATTCGCCACTGGACACTAATTGAAACACAAACTTTATAACAATAATTGATTTTTATTTATTTAAGAATTTTGCGCGCAATTTGAATTGCGGTAAAATGTATATTTTACAGATATATTAGAAATTTGGATTTCTCTTGCTGCAGGCCAGGGCAGTCGACGAATATGTGTTGTATGGTCAAGATTGTGTTGCAGTTTGGGCAGATTGGTGGAGATGTTTTATTGGTTAGGTGGCTGTGGGTTATGTTGGTATGACCTAGTCTTAATCTGGCGAATTTAATTGAGTCTGCTCGAGAGATGTTTTTCGTAGGTTGTTTATTTGTTTGTAGTGGGTTGAGGAGTTGTTGTGTATTGAGCTTTTTATGGTTTGGCTGTTTTTTTTAATGTATTTAAGGACGTCGTATTGGTTGTAGTTGTTTTGAAGGATTAGTGGGAAATTATGTGCTTTTTTGCCGTTATATCTACGAATTCATTTCCTATGATCCCGCAGTGCCGAGGGACCCATAATATCAGGTTTTTTTTTTTTTTTAATTTGTTTAATATTTCCCTAATGGCTGGTGTAGAAATTTTGTCTTTTGATGTTCCCGACCTCTTGTAAGGCTGAGAGGGAATCCGTGCAAATTGCAAATTTCCCTCGATAATTGCTGGCGTAATTGCAAGCTTTAAGTAATGCCGATATTTCGGCAGTGTATCCGGAGGAGTACTGTGGTAGTATGTGGTGTTCGATGACTTCGTTTTCTCTTCTGACGCTGAATGAAACGCCGTCCTCAGATTTTGATCCATCTGTGTAGAGGAATTGTCTATTTGGTAGTGTGTTATTTAGTTCATTGAATTTTAGCTGGTAGATGTTGGGTGTTGTGTTTTCTTTGTGTAGTGTGTGTAATGAAGTGTTTATGTTTGCGTTGCTGCTTAACCAGTGAGGGTTTTTTACTTTTTGCATGTTATCGGTGATATGTGAATATTAAGATTTTTAAATTGTTCTATTGTGTTGTGTAGTGCCGACGCAGATTTTGTAGTATATTTTTTTTATTGGAGAGTGTTTGGAGTGGATTATAGTTTTAAAATGTTTTTGCGTTGCTAATGTTGTTCTATGTTCTATTGATAATATATTGGCTTCGTGGAGGAGATTGTTGTACGGAAGGCGTTGAAAGTGATTCTTATTGCTGATTGGTAAATTGTTTTAAGCTTGCTTAGTGTGGTTTTGGGAGCATGGCCATATATGTGTAACCCGTTGTCGATTTTTGACATAATGATGGATTTGACCACGTATAAAATTGTGGTTGTGTTGCAGCAGAATTTTTTGCTAGATAGACATTTGATTACGTCGAGTCTTTTGGCTAGTTCTAGAGTGAGGTTTTATACATCATTGTTCCTGTTATGTATGCGACTGCATTCTCTCGTGCGGCGATCTCGTGCGGCGATCTCGTTCGACTGAAGTCAGTCTTCACTCAATCGTGAGCCCCTGCAGATCGAGCTGCAGTCACGGCCATCTATCAATTCCCCGTCATTATAATAACCCCCTGTACTAATTTTTACTTCTATTTTCATTACTGAATTATATTGAATAAATTTAATATATGCTTGCGCATACATAAAAGTTCCATTTGTAGTTTTTGGTTACTGTGATTCCAAGTATTTTGAGGGAAGTGACATTCTGTAGGGGGGAGCTGTTGGATTGCAATGTGAGGCAGCAGTTTTTCTTTCTGCAGATATGCAAGTGTTGGCACTTGCTGGTTGAAAGCGATGGGCCAGAGTAGTTGCACCATTGATGTATGTCATTTAGAAGTGGGCCCAAGTTGATGCTGTTTTGTATTTTCCTTGTTTGTAAGTTAATGTGAAGTCGTCAGCGTATTCAGTGAATACAATTTTTTTGTGTAGCTATTATTTTATTTAGTTGGTTGAAGCCGATTGCAAAGAGTATCACAGATAAGGGAGATCCTTGCGGTATTCCGTTGTGTAGTGGTTTCGGATTGGAGTACGATTTGTTTGCTGGGACTGTTTCTGTTGGTGAGGAAGTTAATATGTAGTTTAGGATAGTTGGTCCTATTTTCCAGGCGTGAAGTTCGTCGACGATGCAGTGGATGCCTATTCTATCAAATGCTTTGGCGAAATATAATGAAATGATCCAAGTGTGGTTTTTTCTGGAAAGGGCCTGATAATCTTATAATCTTATCTGATAGTCTTACAGTGCTAGAGGGTCAGAAACCGATTTTCTTTTTCTAAATCCCATTTGACGGTTATCAAGAAGCTTGCCATTTGTAGCTAGCCACCATAGCCGTTTTGCTATTATCTTATCGAGAACCTTTGAAATGCAGGGGTTAAGCGAGATGGGTCGGTATGAGTTAATGTCATAATTTAATTTGATTATGGGAATTACACTGCTTACTTTAAATTGCTGGGGGATATTTGATCGGAGGATGTTGTTGAAGAGGTTAAGTAGTCTTTTAGATTAGTGGGTAAGTACTTCAGCATTGGGTAGCTTATGCGGTCTCTGCCAGGAGTTTTTCCCTTGAGTTGGTTGAGTTCAGCCTGTAGTTCTATAAGCGTTATTTCTTTTTAGATCTCAAGTGCTGTGGGTGACGGAATGCGAGTGTTAGGGGTTGGGTTAGTTTTTCGTTGAATGAAATTTTCGTGGAAGTTGCTGTCGAGTGATACATTAGACCAGTGGGTGCAGAGGGTGTTGTCTATTTCGTAATTGTCTAGAATGTTTTTTGTGTCAATGGGATTGGTAAGACAGTGGATGTTGTGTCTGATTTTCAGGCCGCAGCAACGGTTGATTTTGGACGGTGTGTTTCTTGAATAGATATTATCTTGGGAATAATATCTGTTTTTTTATGAGGATTAGTAATTGGCTATAATTGTTTATGTATCCGTCCCTGTTCCACTGAATTATTTTGAGCATGGTGATTTTTGAATAGAGAGTGGGTGAAATTTATAGTTCTAAGTCTTCGTCTGTGCTGGTGTTATTGTATTTTTATACCCTTGCAGAGGGTATTATAATTTTGTCCAAAAGTGTGCAACGCAGTGAAGGAGACATCTCCGACCCTATAAAGTATATATATTCTTGATCAGGATCACCTCCTGAGTTGATATAAGCATGTCCGTCTGTCCGTCTGTCTGTCCGTCTGTCTGTTTCTACGCAAACTAGTCTCTCAGTTTTAAAGCTATCGTCTTGAAACTTTGCACACACCCTTCCTTCCTTTGCACGCAGTATATAAGTCGGAACGGCCGGGATCGGCCGACTATATCTTATAGCTGCCATATAACTGATTGATCGGAAATGGTATAACTTTGGTGTTTTTCGAGTTACAGAGTTCAGATTTTGTACGAATGCTATTTTTGGCACAATAATACGACCTACCAAATTTCATAAGGATCGGCCGACTATATCTTATAGCTGCCATATAACTGATTGATCGGAAATGCTATAACTTTGGTATTTTTAAAGCTAGAGAATTCGGATTTGGTACGATTGCTATTTTTGGCAAAATAATTCAACATGCCAAATTTTATAAGGATCAGCCGACTATATCCTATATCTGCCATAAAACTGATTGATCGGAAATGGCATAACTTCAGTGTTTTTCGAGCTAGAAAGTTGGGATTTTCTATGAATTCTATTTTTAGAAAAATAATACGACTTATCAAGTTTCATATGGATCGGCCGACTATATCTTATAGCTGCCAAATAACTGAACGATCGGAAATGGTATTTTTACCAACTTTGGGGTTTTTCAAGATAGAAGTTTGGGCTTTTTTTTAGATTTTGTCTTGTAATTCATTGGTTATATTATGATATTCCCATAAGTATCGGTCAACTATATCCGATTTTAGCGATATATATCCTGTTTTAGCTGCAAGGGTATATCAACTTCGGCTCCGCCCGAAGTTAGCTTTCCTTTCTTGTTTTTCTTAGTTTTCTTGTCGGGCTTAGTCTTGGTGTTGAGTTTCTTTTTGTATTTTAAGGGGGTACCTATTTTATTTGATTTAACTGAGAATATTTTAAGTTTTAGTTCATCGGAGAGTTCATATCGCGTTGAGTATTTTGAAGAGGTAGTGTCCATGGGTTCCTCGAGTAGGAGGTCCTATGTGGTGCATTGTCTCATAGAGTAGGCTAGTGTTGTTGGGGTTAATGAGGATGAAGATGTTGATTTAGATGTTGAAGTTGATGGTTGCGGTGTAGATAATGTATGGTCGTACATGCACGCTCTCGTAGCCTATCCATAATCTTTTTGGTAAGGTTACTGTGCCGAACGTGAGTATAATTAGACCTGTTTGTGCCTTGTTGTTATCGTCTGCGTTTATTTTTTTTAGGATTTTGCGGACAGCATCTACTTTTTGGAATTTAAGTTCTTCTACTTCCCTCTCTTTCTCTTAAGCGAACGGTCGTGTTTTTTTGTGCGCACTGCGTTTTATTATAAATATTGGTAAACCGGTGTTTACATACTTGTGAATTAAACCTTGTGAATCTTAACAATCTTAAAGCCTAAACCGTATCGCTTCGTGAGTGCTGTGGTATATTTGGAGTCGAATTAATAAATTGAATAATTTCAATTCCAAGCATAGCTCAGCTCTGCTTCTTCCCCGGCTTATCTTTATTTCTGCATTTCTCTTTTGCACTATTTAAAGCTCCCGCTTTGGCTTCCTATTTGGCACAGTGGTTCAAGGTATTGTGTTTTTAAACTTTTTAAATAATAATTTTTGTTTTATAATAAATAAAAGTAAAATGGAATTTAAACTTGTCTGTGCCATTAAGTCTTGTAACAAGACAATTTCCTCATCCCAGCCTGCCATCCATTGCTGGCTATGTGAGAACGTCGTACATGCCAAGTGTGCCGGTTTCACTGCATCAGTTTCGGATGCCATTTCCCGTAGGTCTGGGATACATTATTGTTGTGAAAATTGTCGTGCTGTGCAAGGCGAAATGAGGTCGTTCATGAGACAGACCAAAAATGGATTTAAAGAGCTGATCACTGGTTTTCGTAAAATCAATGACCAGCTCTGTGCGCTGGACACTCAGTTTAGTGGCCTTCAGCTGCTAAACGAGTCCCCTAAGCGCAAGAAATCCGCTGTTTCTGATCCGCCTCAGCCTGCTCAGCCGATATTAATGCAGCCGCTTATATCTCTGGCCACCCCAAGGGCCAGAACTGAGAAAAATTCGTCAGAATTTCTCAGGGATAATGAGCAATTGTCTGATATGTCCGCCATGGCATCCCTTCAAGTGATGCCACAAGTCCTAGGGAACGAAACCCCCATTAGGGTCACCCAAAAGGGTATTCCACAGTCCGGACCACCGGCACCGACTGATGCTGCAGTTCTAGTACCTGCGGCACCAAAACCCTTACAGGTGATTCCTCCATCGAAACATATATTTGTTTCTCGGCTCGCCCCTGATACTTCAGAGATTGATATCTCGGCTTATATCAAAGCCAAAACAAAAGCCGATATAAAGGTGGAGGACATACAAAAATTTAAATATTATTATACAAGGCGCACGTCTTCTTTCAAGATTCGTGTGCCCGCGCTGATGTTCAAGACGATTTGCTCTCCCAGTTTTTGGCCAGAGAATCTTTTCGTCCAAGAACATCAGCCTAGTTCCGTGAAGAAAAAAGTTCAAAAACCAGTGGGAGTGAGACTTCCCAATATCGAAACCACTGACCAACCCTCCACCTCTTCTTTGGCCACTAACCCAAAAAACTAGTTTCCTCACTAACTCTTACCTATCAGAATACTAGGGGGCTACGTAGCAAACTCCCAAAGCTATATTCTGATAGTTCTTTCTTTGCATCCCATATAATAGCATTTACAGAAACCTGGTTAAATCCGGAGATCTTTAGCTCCGAAGTTTTTCCAAGTAAGTACACCACTTTTAGACGGGATCGATCTCAGCGAAGAGGAGGTGGAGTCCTCATTTCTGTAGACTCTACTCTTGCTTCTGAAGAGGTGAAATCCCATGAGTTTGGTGACATAGAATTTATTTGCGTTAAAATCACTATGTCCGTTAAAGCTTTATACATTACTTGTTCATATATACCTCCTATGTCTGAACCGCCTACATATTGGCAGCATTTGTCCGCCATTCGATACGTCTCTAACCTTATGACGGATCGTGACCAACTCGTAGCGGTGGGCGATTTTAATATCCCAGAATTAAAGTGGTCCAACGTCGACAACTCACCATCTTTGTCACTTTCAACTTACCATGACTTCACCGCGGGCATGTTTGACATGTCCCTAGGTCAGATCAATCATGTTAGAAATTCGCTAGGTCGGCTTTTAGACTTATGTTTTGTATCTGATCCGGATGGTACTGCTCTCTCCAGAGCTTTCCCCCTTTCAACCCCAGAGGATCCATATCACCCCACGCTGGAGGTCTCAATCGAAACCACTCCTGGTATCGATCAGAGGTCTCCGAGCGTGGTAAATAAGATTCGCTGTTTCCGTAAAGCTGATTTTCAGAAACTTAATAGCCTTATAGAAACATTTGACTGGTCTGATATTCTGGCGTGCACTGATCTTAATGTCACTTTAGAAAAATTTTATTTTACTTTAAATAAATTTTTTGACTCATGTGTGCCTTGGAAATATCCGTCCGCCTCAGCAAATCCTCCTTGGTTTACAAGGTGCCTTACTAACTTAAAAAAACAAAAAAATAAGCTTTTACTTAAATATAAAAAAACCTGCAGTAGTGTGGATTTCGCAAGATACCTACTAGCTCGGTCGAATTTTACCGTGCATAACGCTGAATGTTATAGGAATTATATTGACCGCTGCCGGATTCAATTTACTCAGGATCCAAAGCAGTTTTATAATTTTGTAAACACTAAGCGTAAACACGTATCTTTTTCACCCCTGCTTACGTTTGAAAATTCTTCTGCGACTTCGGATCAGGCCATTGCCGATCTATTCGCAGAATTTTTTCAAACAACTTATTCTCCTCCTAAATTGACTGATCAGCCTTACGCATATAACATTCAAGCAGCAAATCTTATTTTCTGTCCGTTTTTTTCTGAGAACAACTTATTATCTGGTCTTTTAAGGGTAAAACCCATTTATTCGCCAGGCCCCGACGGAGTACCAGGCTGTGTGCTAAAATACTGCGCCAGGGCTCTGTGCAAACCTCTTCTAAGACTTTTCAACTTATCTTTGGAAACCTCGATTTTTCCCCTTATGTGGAAGGAATCATTTATAATTCCCCTACATAAAAAAGGGAAAAAGTCCGAGGCTGCCAACTACAGAGGCATCTCTAAGTTGTCGGCAATTCCAAAGTTATTTGAAAAATTAATTACCCCTCATTTGCAACACCTTTGCTCTTCGATTATCACTCCTTGTCAGCATGGCTTTATTAAGCGTCGCTCCACCACCACAAACTTATTGGAGTTGACATCCTTTGTCATAGATGGCTTTTGTAAGGGATATCAAACCGATGTAATTTACACAGACTTCAGCAAAGCATTCGATTCAGTTAATCACTCACTCTTGTTGAGTAAACTGAATATGCTGGGTTTTCCTAAAGACCTCTTAACGTGGATCTCCAGCTACCTAGATGGAAGGACACAAAGAGTCTTATTTAAAAACATACAGTCCCGTCTGGTCCGTGCTACATCCGGCGTCCCTCAAGGAAGTCATCTTGGCCCGTTATTATTTACGCTTTTTATAAACGACTTGCCCCCTGCTTTAACGAACTCTCTAGTTCTCATGTATGCAGATGATGTAAAGCTTTGTCTTCAGTACAAATCCATCTCTGCCCAATGCAGTCTTCAGTCTGACCTTGATAACTTTCAAAAATGGTGTTTAGCTAATGATCTAATACTTAATGGATCTAAATGCAAACATATGTCTTTTTATCGTTCTTGCCCTCTGCAAGCTACTTATTCTATTAATGGGATTGCCTTAGAAAAATTGACCCAGGTTAATGATCTCGGCATCCTATTAGACATCAAACTTAAATTTGCCGACCATATTTCCTTAATGGTTAATAAGGCTAAAGGAGTCCTTGGTTTTATCAAAAGGTGGTCAAAAGAATTTAATGACCCCTATATAACTAAAACTCTATTCATTTCTTTGGTCCGTCCTATACTGGAGTACGGTTCATGTGTCTGGAGTACCCAATATGGAGTACATCAGGACCGCATAGAATCCGTACAAAAGAATTTCCTTTTTCACTTAGAGGTCTAAACTGGGATGCAAATCTTCACCTTCCATCTTATAAGAGTAGACTCTTACTCATAAACTTACCTAGCTTAACAAATCGTAGGACAATGCTCGGTGTAGTCTTTCTGCATAACCTTATTAACGGGGATGTAGATAGCCAGCATTTACTAACACGCTTAAAATTTAACATTCCTAATAGAAGGACTCGAAACTTTAGTCCTCTGTTCCTTAGCCGTTGTAGTTCGACATATGCACTGCATGACCCTTTTAGGGTATTATGTTCGAACTACAATGGTCTCTACGCCATAACATCTCTTTCCTGTCCCTCAAACTTAAAATATAGAATTTTAAATTTCCTTACTAACTCCTCCTAGCTTAATAATAAAAAAAATAGCTTAATATATTCTAACAAATCGTTTATTGAGCGCCCCTCGGTCGTCTGGGCCTCTAAGCTTTATGATGAATACAGGAATGCTAGCTGATGCTCTTATTGATGCACAAGCCATTTCCAAATTCTGAAAGACCGGTAAAAAAAAAAAAAAAAAAAAAAAAAAAATTTCGTTTTCGTCTGAGTACTGCAAATCGTTGGAGTAGATGACTCCTTTGGAAGTGTTTAAAGATCTATGTTCTTCCGCACGAACTGGAAAGTTGTGGAAAGTTTTTTTTTTAATTAGTTTCTGGGCTTGAAAAGAATTTTTGGTTTTCACCAGTAGGGCTCCAGATTTTGTTTTGTGGCAAACTTCAACTGCATTCAAAGTCAAATACTTTTTTTTATTAGGAATGGGTTAATTTTTTCGAAGGTGTTATTGTTTTTTTTGGTGTTAATTATGTATTTGGGTTCACTTGGGGACGTTGGCGGAGGTCGGTCGGGTGGTATTGACATTGTGGTGGCTCGGGCCCTAACGGTATTTGTTTGTACCTAATGTTCTTAGTGTTTGTTGTAACTTTTGCTCAGGTGATAGTTAGTCGCGAAATAGTGTTCGCGAACCGAGTTAGAAATGTAGATAAGCAGTGGCCTGGGGTTTTTATTAGTCGCACGTCTTTACTGGTCGGAGTTCGTGGTGAAACAATAATACAACACATAATAACATAAAAATTATATATATATATATAAAAAAAAAAAAAAAAAGTTTTGGAAAGGTAAACACAAGAATGACACAATTGTGGAATTTTGTGGAATTACTACTACAACATCAGCTAATAATAAAAAACACCTTCAAAATATATGAAAAAAAACACGTATTATTTCACAATAATATAATAATAAAAATAATTATTATTAATATATCAAATAATATCTCATTTTTTAGAAAATACTTTAAACTTCAAAATCTATTACAAATAATTTAAATTTGAATACGTAAATCAAAGATGGGCACGCCGTGGCTCAATTTGCTCACACTGCTCAAACTTTTGTTATCTTTTTTCGGAGGCGCCAGCAAGTTTTTCTTAGGCGGACAAAAATGGAAGTTTTTGTCAGTGTATTTTCTTGCTCGCACATTTTGTGTGGCGCGTGGCTGCGAAGCGTTGCGACGCTGGGGGTTGTTGTTGTTTTTTTTTTTTGGCCGAGATGCTACCCGAGATCTTGTGTCCATCTCTGACGTAAATAATGATTCAAAGTTCGGTTAAGTTGTGAAATATTCGCAATGCGCGAAGCTGCGCTTTACAAATGAGCAACTGTTCACATCTTCAAATATTTTTTTGGAAAATCCCGTTAGATTTCTACAAAAATATGGTTTGCCATGAAAAAGCATTGACATTTTAGAGGCGATTTGTTTACTTTTCGTACATTTTTGCTGTTATACATTTTTTTATTTTTGGCCTATGGGAGCAACCACTGTGCTCTGTCATCTGGGCCAAATCATTTATCTTTATTATGAATGCAGGAATTATATATTTTTTTTAAGCTACAGGGTTATATGAACTTTTGAATTTTGTATTTTTATACCCTTGCAGAGTGTATTATAATTTTGGTCAAAAGTGTGCAACGCAGTGAAGGAGACATCTCCGACCCTATAAAGTGCGTATATTTTTGATCAGGATCACCTCCTCAACTTCCTATATCCTCCTATATCAACTTCGGATCCGCCTTTGTAACTTTTTAATTAGACAAAAAAAAAATTGATTACTTTCAACATTCAATTTTTCTGTCATGGTTAACCTGTTTCTGGAAGTGCCCATATGTCTGCGAAGAAAGTCGGAAGTTACCGGAATAGTTTATATTACCTTTTTAGTTTAATAAAATTTACTTGTATTTGTAACTGATATATTTTCTTTCAGTTTCAGCATTGGAGTGGTTGTACCATTCCATTCTGCATCTTTAGTGGAGACGGTCCAAAGTGATATAGCAAGTGAAAAACCAGGACTTTTTGATGTATTTCGAGAAGGAAGTCTTCGATTTCTGTATTGGAGTTCACCACAGAAGGGCAGAATGCTACCTGCTTGGGCATTAATAGGTCCATGTGTATCATTGGGAATTATAAAGTATTTATTCAGTTTAGTAATTCGTGGGCTGTCTTCTCGAATTATGAGACGACGGTTAACAGTTTTAAGAAAAAATCGTGCTGACAAAATTTGCGATGATGAGCTAGAAAATCAAAATTCTGAGATATATAGCAATCTTATAACAACAATAACCACTGAGGTAATTTTCTATCCTTTTGAAACCGTTTTACATCGTCTTCAACTACAAGGTACTCGAACTATTATTGACAATTTAGACAATGGCTATGCAGTGGTTCCAATACTTACAAACTATCAAGGAGCAATCGATTGTTACCAATCGACCATATTTTCAGAAGGTTTTTGTGGGCTTTATAAAGGTTTTGGCGCAATGATTCTACAATTCATATCACACCTTGCTGTCCTTAAAGTATCCAAGTTGATTGTATGCAAAATATCTGAAACTCTTTCAAATCAGCCATCATCACGCGTGATACACTACTATAATATTGATAATATTGTTTGTAGTTCTAGCTCTTCGAATATGTCGCCAAGCATTGCTAGTTTGTCTTAAAATATATTATTTAAGTGACAACTAAGGACTATAATATATTAAATGTATTAAACATTTAAGAATTTGTAATAAAATATATTTAAATATACCAACTTGTCTACTTTTAAATCAATTAAAAATTTTATGCATAAATAAGTAAAACTTATTAAGAATATCCAGGTAAAAGATATTTAACAAGAAAGGAAAGCTAACTTCGGGCGGAGCCGAAGTTAATATACCCTTGCAGTTAAAACGGGATATATATCGCAAACATCGGATATAGTTGACCGATCCTTATAAGATTATCATAATATAACCAATTAATTACAATAAAAAATCTAAAAAAAAAAGTACCAATTAATTAATTAATTAATTAATTAATTTAATTTATATATATTATATATTATTAATTATATATATTATATATAATATATATATAAATAAATTATAATTTATATATTCTTGATCTAGTCTTTACCAAACCATTATACGATTTTACCATAATCGTCTATCATTTCCAATACTTTTTCTTTTATATATTCCCCAACGTGTGCAGAGGTGAGCTGGATTATGCCCAAGGTCTTCACAACAATATCTTCTCCTTCTTTATTTGCCTAAATCGTTTGCAAATTAACAAGTAGAATGGATTTCTCCATTCTGGTTGCCACGTCAATTTTTAGCGATAATAGCTTTCCTTTCACTAAGGTCCTTATGCTTCTTTAATGGCCTCTTCTTTGGCATTCATAAAACTCATAATTTTCCTTGAACTAATTGAGTTAATTCCAAGGGAATTAAAAATAGGATCAACTATGTCTATGAAGCCCTGGCTGTCCAGGAATAAAAATGGCTTTCCTTCTGTGGTTACAATTGTTATACATACATTTCAATGCATTCTTCACTTGTTTCGTACGTAGTTTTTATTTTTTCGCAGCCTTTATTTCACTGGCCTTTTCGTTGTTGCACTTATTGAAAATTTCTCCGTGTCTTGTTACTAAATGTCTTTTTAAATTTGTAGAAATATTTTCACTTAATTTTGTACCACACACATATATAAATAAATAATTGATACACTTTTTTGTTGATTTCACGTCCCATTCTTTTTTAATTGCTCGTTAATTATTTGTTTCTCACACCCAAATGTCACAAAGGCAAATGAAACAAAACCCACAAACTTTCACATACACACATACATACAAAAAAGACTTTTTGAATAGTCTCACAAAGTCAAACGGTCCTGGAAAAAACAGAGCAAAAGGGAATAGAAAATATTGCACGTCGGCGCAATATCCAGCCATGAAATTGGCATCAAAATTTACTAGAATATACTCTTTTTAATTAGATAGATGATTTTCAGCAAATCGAACTCATCATCTTGACTTTGGCACAAAATTGGTTCAAGATCTAGGATTCCTTTACCAAAGCCTTTAAGCTAGCCTTTAAAAGTGGGCTACATTAGGCCATGCCCTAATTGCATCAAATGTGTCTGTCCCGAAGAAAAAGCGGAAACCCCCTAATAGTCACATTCTTGGATAAGCACTCAGATGCGCTTAGCTTCAAGTTACCTTCATATTGGTAAATTAGCGACGTATACCCAACCTGATGCACTATGCAAGTTTGTCGCTGATAAGCTGAACATGGTCTATCATGCGGTAGGCTGCTTAAAAAAGATGCTGAAATTAACGCCCTCAATCAAAAGTGTTAATTTTAAATTGTGAGTTCCGGAGTAACATTTCCCTATCGTCTGCAATGATGACTTTTGGCCTATGCCGAGAGTCAATAACTGCTAAGGTTATTGGACTCCCGGAAAGTCTCCCTTTATTAAAACGGGATCGTAAAAAAAATATAGTAAAGCACAATATAAACGCGATATTGTGCTTACAGGTCGCGATACTGGACAACTGCAACAAATATCTAAAACACATCAACTTATGATGCATTGCAATACCAGCTGATGTTTTGGCAAGGGGAAGATGGATATCATTTTAATATTAAAATGATAAATCTTTTGAATGGTGAGTATCAGTATCAAGTACTGATACTTGATACTTATCATCAATGTTAGCTCAAGGAATTATTACGCATATCTTTTGATGATTCGTCAAGTTGCTGATAACTATCCTGCTCGCAGATGCGGCAGGACAATGAGGATTTTTTTTGTATGCACCGTGTGCATCAAAGATACACTTCTTGCCAAGATACGATCAAAAAATGGCATTGCATTGGCCATTGCATCTTCTGGCATTGTAGCAACTTTATTACAACTTTATTAGCTATTTGTTACTCTTTTTTAGTATTTTTTATTCCTTTTTCAACGTACGCTGATTAAATTAATCCTTGCTTAAAATCATCGCGACTGTGGCGTAATGTTGAAAAATTACTACTGACGAAGAATATGCGCGTTCAAATGCTTCGGGATCCATCCGCCGAAACTTTCGCTAAACAACTGTGAGATATTGACGATGGGAAAGTTTCTGTACGTAAAAATACCGGAAAATATTGATTAACCAAAATAAATAAAAAAAAAATCAACTAGCCCTTCTAGAAAACAAGAAGGGGCAAAGCAACCCGCTGGAACGAGCGGGTTCCATTGCGCGACAGAAATTGAGAAATTTTTCGCGCGACAACGATTGAGGGATAGCCTAGTGGTAGAGTGCTTGGCTGATGTGCAGAGTAAAATGAGTTCAAATCAGGCACGGGAAGCCAATTTTTTTTTATTTTAAATCTATTTATATTCTATTTTTATTGTTTTAAACTTTTTCAAAATTTATAATTAAATCAAGAAAAATACAAAATTTTAAAATCCCCTTAAAATCGCCTCAGTTTGTAGTGGAACCAGCTGTAAAAATCCTTATAAGTGCGGGTTCTACGGCATATTGGCAGGCCGAGTCGTGAAACCCGCTGTAAAATGAAAATATTTGAGAGCGGGTTCCACGACAAACGGCTGGCAGATGAGAGAGAGAAAGAGACAATTCTATTTTTAGAAAGTAACATTTTTGGAACAATGAGAGTTTGAAACGTTCAAATCGAATAGTGTGAGAGCAAAGAGATTAGAAATATCTTCTACTATCTTTACTTTTCAGCTCGGATTTTACTATGGAGCCTTGCGTTTTCTTTAATACCAACTTTATGTACCGTTAGATCAACTTCGATGGTAGCCTAGATGAAAAGCGCGCGATCCTTATCCTTTCGGG
Organism: Drosophila pseudoananassae pseudoananassae; assembly: GCA_018153035.1. Lineage (NCBI taxonomy): Eukaryota > Metazoa > Arthropoda > Insecta > Diptera > Drosophilidae > Drosophila > Drosophila pseudoananassae. The sequence continues at coordinate 3,078,925 of JAECXR010000072.1, forward strand.
TCCAGGGTTCGATTTTGTTACTGGGCGGTAGTTTAAATTTTTAAAAAGTTTCAGTTGTATGATTATTTTTATATATTTTCTTTTATTTTTTTTTTTTACTTTAATTTTCTTAATATTTTTTTTTTTTCCTTTTCATATTTACTGTATTATTATTATTTTTCATTGCATTCTATTACAATTTTTGTAAAAATAAGTGTCGGACGTGTCGGATGACAAAATTCCGGAGGGACTCCCTTGAAATTTTATTAGCCGGACATAATATTAAATTTTTATACCCTTGCAGAGGGTATTATAATTTTGGTCAAAACTGTGCAACGCAGTGAAGGAGACATCTCCGAAAAGTATATATAGTATATATATATATTCATATACCCTATAAAATATATATATTCTTGATCTGGATCACCTCCTGAGTTGATATGAGCATGTCCGTCTGTCCGTCTGTCCGTCGGTCCGTCGGTCCGTCTGTCTGTCTGTTTCTACGCGAACTAGTCTCTCAGTTTTAAAGCTATCGTCTTGAAACTTTGCACACACCCTTCTTTTCTTTGCACGCAGTATATAAGTCGGAACGGCCGGAATCGGCCGACTATATCTTATAGCTGCCATACAACTGATTGATCGGAAATGCTATAACTTCGGTGTTTTTAAAGCTAGAGAATCTGGATTTGGTACGAATGCTATTTTTGAAAAAAATAATACAACATGCCAAATTTCATAAGGCTCAGCCGACTATATCCTATAGCTGTCATATAACTGAACAATCGGAAATTACCTAACTTTCGTGTTTTTGAAGATAGAAAGTTGGAAATTCTTACAGATTCTTTTTTTGGTCAGTTGATCCAACCTACCAAATTGCATAACGATCGGCCGACTATATCTTATAGCTGCCATATAACTGAACGATCGGAAATGGTATTTGGTTAAAATACCAACTTTGGTATTTTTGAAGATGGAAGCTTGGTACTTTGTTTCAGATTTTTATACCCTTGCAGAGGGTATTATAATTTTGGTCAAAAGTGTGCAACGCAGTGAAGGAGACATCTCCGACCCTATAAAGTATATATATTCTTGATCGTGATCACCTCCTGAGTTGATATGAGCATGTCCGTCTGTCCGTCTGTCTGTCTGTCTGTTTTTACGCGAACTAGTTTCTCAGTTTTAAAGCTATCGTCTTGAAACTTTGCACACACCCTTCTTTCCTTTGCACGCAGTATATATGTAAGTCGGAACGGCCGGGATCGGCCGACTATATCCTATAGCTGCCATATAACTGATTGATCGGAAATGGTATAACTTTGGTGATTTTAGAGTTACGGAGTTCAGATTTTGTACGAATGCTACTTTTGGCAAAATCATACGACCTACCAAATTTCATAAGGATCGGCCGACTATATCATATAGCTGCCATATAACTGATTGATCGGAAATGGTATAACTTTGGTGTTTTTAGAGTTACAGAGTTCAGATTTAGTACGAATGCTATTTTTGGCACAATAATACAACATGCCAAATTTCATAAGGATCAGCCGACTATATCCTTTAGCTGCCATATAACTGAACAATCGGAAATTAACAAACTTTGGTGTTTTTGAAGATAAAAAGCTGGAACTTCGTACAGATTCTATTTTGGGTCAGTTAATACAACTGACCAAATTGCATAACGATCGGCCGACTATTTCAGACTTTTTTGACCCCCTCCCCCCCCCTGGGTGACAAACCATGACGCGAGGTTAGACCCCCGTGACCACAGACCGTGACGTTAACCCGAACCCCCTTCCCCCCCCCTAGGCGCGTCACGCAATATATGGACGGCCCCAAAGCTGAAAATGCTCTCTCAACAGATACTTAAATAGCCTGGGTGGCCAAGACTACATGTGCAAGCGCACTCAAGTTTGGCGATTTTAGCCTTACATTTGTAAAAAAATTTAGTATAAGGAATATAGGTTAGGGATTTTGCTACGTGGCCCCCTAGTATTCTTTTAGATAAGTGTTAGTTTTTTGGATTAGTCGATGAAGAAGAAGTGTAAGGTTGGTCAGTGGTTCTAATATGGGGAAGATTCTCTCCCACTGGTTTTAAAACTTTTTTCTTTGCGGAACTAGGCTGATGTTCTTGGATGAAAATGTTCTCTGGTCAAAAACTGGGTGAACAAATCGTCTTGAACATCAGCGCGGGCATCCGAATCTTGAAAGAAGACGTACGCCTTATATAATTATATTTCTATTTATTTATATGCAGCATCAGTCGGTGCCGGTGGTCAAGACTCTGGAATACCCCAACTCCAACGGGGGATTCATTCACTAGGACCTGTGATCATTTAAAAGGATGCCACGAAAGACAATCCCTCATTTGCACTGAGAAATTCGGACGGCGAATTGTTCTTGGTTCTAGCCCTTGGGGTGGCCAAAGATATGAGTGGCTACGCAGATGAAAGCCGCTAAACTGAGTGTCAAGCGCACAGAGCTGGTCATTGATTTTACGAAAACCTTTTTTTTTTTTTTTTTTTTTTTTATTAAAACGTTTTTTTTTCTTGAATCTTCTCTTTGCGAGGCTAACAAGAGGTGTATAAAATCTTATATTTTTAACTTAACTAACAGTCATATTGACTGGTACAGAGTTGAACGGCCCTATAAATCGATTTCTGGGTTGGGAGGTTGTTTGCTTCTCAGGCGGGATACGCCAGAAACACGAGTCAATCCCCGAGCGAGAAAATTTGGGTGCGAGGATAGTTTTTCTTTGTATTACTCTTTTTGCTTCTGGATTTCGTCTTCCACTGCGATGATGCCAGATCCCGGTGCATGTTTTCATTTCGAACATACCAAGGTGCCCCAGTGATAGTTCTCCAGATTTTTGATTGTGCACGCTGTATGATGTCTATGTTCCTGCTGCTAGCGTTCCCCCAAGCTGGGGGCCATACGTCCAGGTTGGCTTTAGGACTGAATTATACAGTAGTAACTTTTAGTCCAGGCACAGTGGCGATCGTGAGGTTATGATCCAGTGGATGCTGCTGGCTTTCAGTTTAAGGTGCATCTTCTTGCATTCGATGTGCTTACGCCAGGCAAGTCGTCTATCAAGGTGGACGCCAAGGTACGTTACTTCGTTAGCTTGAGGGATCTGCATACCGTTTAGTGAAAGCGGAGGGCATGTTTGTCTATTAAGAGTAATATTTTTGTTCGTTTATTTTAATGGGCCAGTCGGACAGCCACCTTTCCACTATTATAAGATGAGTAGCCAGTTGGGTTGTTGCCTGCGTTGGGCATCTTGAACGACTAAGGATAGCAGTATCGTCGGCGAACGTTGACGTTGTTAGTTGTACGTTCGTAGGAATAACCGCAGTATACAAAACATATAGACGCGGGCCGAGTGCGCTTCCTTGTGGAACTCCAGCTTCGATGATGTAGTCGCCTGAAGTAGCTGCGTTGCATCTCACTGAGAATACCCTATTGTAGAGTTATGATTCCAGTATGATTCCAGATTGTGGGTGTATGATGGCAAATACGTTTTAATTTTGTGCATGAGTCCAATGAACCAAACTCGGTCGAAAGCTTGAGACACGTCGAGGAAAATAGCGCTGCAGTATTCTCGCTGTTCGAAGGCTGAGCGTATTTCGGATGTTAATCTGTTCACTTGTTCGATGGTCCCGTGGTTTCTTCGGAAGCCAAATTGGTGTGCCATATTATTGCATAATATTGCAATCTTCCAGATGTGGTATTATACGAGTTAACAAACATTTTTCAAACAATTTAGACAAACAAGATAGAAGGCTTATTGATCTATATGGTTCGGTATCATTGTAATGATAGATTTATTCCACTTTTTTGGGAAATAGCCAAGATTAATGATCCCATTAAATAGTTTGCAGATGATCTCTAAAGCGCATTTTGGAAGTTCGATCAGCATCTTTGGCGTCAATAGGTCACCACTTGGAGCCTTTTTTGGTTTTAGCCCTCTTATGACTTATAAATTGGGGCGCTAAGATTTGGGTGGGCCCTCCTTTGTGCTTGTTAGCGAGAGATTCTGGATGTACCTCAGCTGTGAATTTTCTTCCTGTTGGTGAAGAGCCTGGTCGAGTGATCGGGTTGCTTCCTTAAGGCGTTGTTTTGAAGCTGGTGATATGCTGTTTTTCCAATCATGACGCATGCGTCTCTTTTCTCGCACGAGCTGTTCGATTTTCTGGTTAGATTTGAAGTTCATGTTGTCCCGCTCATCAAAGGGAACATCCATGAAACAAAGGTATTCATTACAATAAAAAATCTAAAACAATGTACCAAGCTTCTATTTTCCAAAATACTAAAGTTGGTATTTCTACCAAATCGTTATGAAATTTGGTAGGTTGGATCAACTGACCCAAAATGGAATCTGTACTAAGTTCCACTAAGTACTGTACTAAGTACTTTCTATCTTCAAAAACACAAAAGTTGGATAATTTCCGATTGTTCAGTTATAGGATATAGCTATAGGATATAATCGGCCGATCCTTATGACATTTAGCATGTTGTATTGTAGCTTTAAAAACACCGAAGTTATAGCATTTTCGATCAATCAGTTATATGGCAGCTATAGGATATAGGCAGCCGATCCCGGCCTTATATACTGCGTGCAAAGGGAAGAAGGGTGTGTGCAAAGTTTAAAGATAGCTTTAAAACTGAGAGACTAGTTCGCGTAGAAAGAGACAGACAGGCGGACGGACAGACGGACATGCTCATATCAACTCAGGAGGTGATCCTGATCAATAATATATATACTTTATAGCATCGGAGGTGTCTTCGTCACTGCGTTGCACACTTTTGGACAAAATTATAATACCCTCTGCAAGGGTATAAAAACCCCAGCCTCCTCCAATCTATATTAGAGAGAAAAGCTCGAATTGCGGCGTTGATCGGGAATGGTGACAACTTTCATGTTGTCCCGCTCATCAAAGGGAACATCCATGAAACAAAGGTGTACTTATTGTTATGACTTAATGCACTTATTGTCAAGAGTATGGATACACCAGGTCATACTGCACACTTCGGGCTGTCTGTGTAGTCTGCGGGGACGCCCACAACTCCGCTTGTACTACAAACAAGGACTGTGGAAACTGCGGAGGCAACCATACGGAAAACTATTGAGGATGTTTGGTGTACAAGGAGTTGAAAAGTCGCATGCCTCATGCGTCCGAAACCATTTTGCATTGCGTAAAAAACTACGCCAGACGTCTTCTTCGCCAAAGCTGCAAGATCCTCCTTCGGTCCACTAAACACCACCAACGGCTTCTCCTATGCCGATGCTCTTGGATCTGGAAGGGAAATTCCAATTCAGCATAACACTCAAAGCGCTCAACAGGCCCCAGAACAGCCACACAGAAAAACGGAAACTATGATGCTTACCCTCCAACAAAGTATGATGGAGCTTATGTCATTCATGAAAACGACCATGCAAACGCTTGTTCAAAACCAGAACATGGTGATACAGCTGCTCGTAGCACAACAGAATAAATAATCTATGCAGGAGCTACGAATATCAATGTGGAACGCCAATGGTGTCTCACGGCGTAAACTAGAATGAATTGTCACAATTCTTGACCGAAAACCATATTGACTTTATGCTACTGGTCGAAACGCACCCATCAAGCAAATACAAATTTCAAATAAGAGGCTACACAATTTACCGCACAGATCATCCAGATGGGAAAGCCCACGGCGGAACTGGAGTTCTAATCATAGAACGCATTAAACACCATTTTTACAAAAGGTTTGCAACAAACTTCTTGCAGGCCACATCGATACGAATTCAGTCAAGCAACGGAATCCTTTCAATCGCTGCCGTTTACTGCCCTCCTCGTTTCTGAATCTTGGAAAGACAATTTATGGACTTCTATGGACGATTCACTTGGGGATCGATTTATAGTCCCAGGAGACTACAACGCCAAACATACGCACTGGGGATCACGTCTAGTGACTCCCAAAGGAAGGCAATTGTACGATGCAATAATATATGTGAAAAATAAACTGGACTATGTTTCCCCTGGAAGTCTCACATACAACAGACTCACGCAAGCTCCCAGACCTTATTGATTTTGCGGTGACTAAAAACATACCTCGCAATCTAATAAGTGCCAAAGCACTAAGTCTCGGACTTATCATCAGACCACTCGCCTGTGCTTCTAACGCTTCTTCAAAGCTCTGAAATACCCCTTCAGCCTGACGTCGCCAAAAACGAACTGGCTTAAATACAAAAAGTATGTGAGTGCCCACAGAGAACGGAGTTTAACATGGAATCGGACATCGACTACACCACGAGCGCCCTGGAAGAAGTACTCGTTGCGGCAGCTAAAATCTCTACTCCTCATGGGAAAAAAGTAGAACGAACCAACGGAATTGGATTTATTATAATATTCTCATAAGGATCGTCCAACCATATCCGATGTTTGCGATATATGTACCATATATGGTATATATGGTATATCCGGTTTTTATATCCGAAGTTAGTTTTCCTTTCTTGTTTATTGTAATAAATTGGTTATATTTTCATACTCTCATAAGGATCGGCCAATTTAATCCGATGTTTGCGATATATATCCGGTTTTAACTGCAAGGGTATATCAACTTCGGCTTCGCCCGAAGTTAGCTTTCCTTTCTTGTTATACCCTTGCAGAGGGTATTATAATTTTGGTCAAAAGTGTGCAACGCAGTGAAGGAGACATCTCCGACCCTATAAAGTATATATATTCTTGATCAGGATCACCTCCTGAGTTGATATGAGCATGTCCGTCTGTCCGTCTGTCTGTCTGTTTCTACGCGAACTAGTCTCTCAGTTTTAAAGCTATCGTCTTGAAACTTTGCACACACCCTTATTTCCTTTGCACGCAGTATATAAGTCGGAACGGCCGGGATCGGCCGACTATATCCTATAGCTGCCATATAACTGATTGATCGGAAATGGTATAACTTTGGTGTTTTTAGAGTTACAGAGTTCAGATTTTGTACGAATGCTACTTTTGGCAAAATCATACGACCTACCAAATTTCATAAGGATTGGCCGACTATATCATATAGCTGCCATATATCTGATTGATCGGAAATGCTATAACTTCGGTGTTTTTAAAGCTAGAAAATTAGGATTTAGTACGAATGCTATTTTTGGCACAATAATACAAAATGCCAAATTTCATAAGGATCAGCCGACTATATCCTATAGCTGCCATATAACTAAACAATCGGAAATGGTATTTGGTAAAAATACCAAATTTGGTATTTTTGAAGATGGAAGCTTGGTACTTTGTTTTAGATTTTTTATTGTAATAAATTGGTTATATTTTCATACTCTCATAAGGATCGGCCAATTTAATCCGATGTTTGCGATATATATCCGGTTTTAACTGCAAGGGTATATCAACTTCGGCTTCGCCCGAAGTTAACTTTCCTTTCTTGTTTTTTTATAATTCTACATCCAAATCAAAATCAAACATATTTTTAAATTAATGCACCGGTAGATCAAAAGCCAATCAAAAGTGGCTTCAATACTGCGTCCTCTGACCAGCTATACTTCCAGCAAATAGGAACGACGAATGTTGAGTTATCCCAAAACTATTCAAATATTTTTAATTTTCGCAAGTATGCGCAAAAGGTGTTAGCTTTTTATACCTTTGCAGAGGGTATTATAATTTTGTCCAAAAGTGTGTAACGCAGTGAAAGAGACATCTCCGACCCTATAAAGTATATATATTCTTGATCAGGATCACCTCCTGAGTTGATATGAGCATGTCCGTCTGTCCTTCTGTCCGTCTGCCTGTTTCTACGCAAACTTGTCTCTCAGTTTTAAAGTTATCGTTTTGAAACTTTGCATACACCCTTCTTTCCTTTGCACGCAGTATATAAGTCGGAACGGCCGGGATCGGCCGACTATATCCTATAGCTGCCATATAACTGATTGATCGGAAATGGTATAACTTTGGTAGTTTTAGAGTTACAGAGCTCAGATTTTGTACGGAAGCTATTTTTGGCAAAATAATACGATCCACGATCCAATACGATACGATTGTGGGCGTCCCCGCAGACTACACAGACAGCCCGAAGTGTGCAGTATGACCTGGTGTATCCATACTCTTGACAATAAGTGCATTAAGTCATAACAATAAGTACACCTTTGTTTCATGGATGTTCCCTTTGATGAGCGGGACAACATGAAAGTTGTCACCATTCCCGATCAACGCCGCAATTCGAGCTTTTCTCTCTAATATAGATTGGAGGAGGCTGGGGTTTTTATACCCTTGCAGAGGGTATTATAATTTTGTCCAAAAGTGTGCAACGCAGTGACGAAGACACCTCCGATGCTATAAAGTATATATATTATTGATCAGGATCACCTCCTGAGTTGATATGAGCATGTCCGTCTGTCCGTCCGCCTGTCTGTCTCTTTCTACGCGAACTAGTCTCTCAGTTTTAAAGCTATCTTTAAACTTTGCACACACCCTTCTTCCCTTTGCACGCAGTATATAAGGCCGGGATCGGCTGCCTATATCCTATAGCTGCCATATAACTGATTGATCGAAAATGCTATAACTTCGGTGTTTTTAAAGCTACAATACAACATGCTAAATGTCATAAGGATCGGCCGATTATATCCTATAGCTATATCCTATAACTGAACAATCGGAAATTATCCAACTTTTGTGTTTTTGAAGATAGAAAGTACTTAGTACAGTACTTAGTGGAACTTAGTACAGATTCCATTTTGGGTCAGTTGATCCAACCTACCAAATTTCATAACGATTTGGTAGAAATACCAACTTTAGTATTTTGGAAAATAGAAGCTTGGTACATTGTTTTAGATTTTTTATTGTAATGAATTGGAATTGGATTTATTATAATATTCTCATAAGGATCGTCCAACCATATCCGATGGTTGCGATATATGTATATCCGGTTTTAACTGCAAGGGTATATCAACTTCGGCTCCGCCCGAAGTTAGTTTTCCTTTCTTGTTTATTGTAATAAATTGGTTATATTTTCATACTCTCATAAGGATCGGCCAATTTAATCCGATGTTTGCGATATATATCCGGTTTTAACTGCAAGGGTATATCAACTTCGGCTTAGCCCGAAGTTAGCTTTCCTTTCTTGTTTTCAATACATATAATATATAAAATTATATTTAATATATATAATATATTAAATTATATTCAATATATATATATGTAACTACACATACGACCTCATTTGCAGCTTACGTAATTCCACGTGATATCATTTAATAATTAATTAATTAATTAATTAATTTAATTTATATAATTTTTAATTTATATATATGATATATTATTAATTATATATATTATATATAATATATATATAAATAAATTATAATTTATATATTCTTGAACTAGTCTTTACCAAACCATTATACGATTTTACCATAATCGTCCATCATTTCCAATACTTTTTCTTTTATATATTCCCCAACGTGTGCAGAGGTGAGCTGGATTATGCCCAAGGTCTTTACAACAATATCTTCTCCTTCTTTATTTGCCTAAATCGTTTGCAAATTATTTTTTCGCAGCCTTTATTTCACTGGCCTTTTCGTTGTTGCACTTATTGAAAATTTCTCCGTGTCTTGTTACTAAATGTCTTTTTAAATTTGTAGAAAGATTTTCACTTAATTTTGTACCACACACATATATAAATAAATAATTGATACACTTTTTTGTTGATTTCACGTCCCATTCTTTTTAATTGCTCGTTAATTATTTGTTTCTCACACCCAAATGTCACAAAGGCAAATGAAACAAAACCCACAAACTTTCACATACACACATACATACAAAAAAGACTTTTTGAATAGTCTCACAAAGTCAAACGGTCCTGGAAAAAACAGAGCAAAAGGGAATAGAAAATATTGCACGTCGGCGCAATATCCAGCCATGAAATTGGCATCAAAATTTACTAGAATATACTCTTTTTAATTAGATAGATGATTTTCAGCAAATCGAACTCATCATCTTGACTTTGGCACAAAATTGGTTCAAGATCTAGGATTCCTTTACCAAAGCCTTTAAGCTAGCCTTTAAAAGTGGGCTACATTAGGCCATGCCCTAATTGCATCAAATGTGTCTGTCCCGAAGAAAAAGCGGAAACCCCCTAATAGTCACATTCTTGGATAAGCACTCAGATGCGCTTAGCTTCAAGTTACCTTCATATTGGTAAATTAGCGACGTATACCCAACCTGATGCACTATGCAAGTTTTTCGCTGATAAGCTGAACATGGACCCCAATGGTCTATCATGCGGTAGGCTGCCAAAAAAAGATGCTGAAATTAACGCCCTCAATCAAAAGTGTTAATTTTAAATTGTGAGTTCCGGAGTAACATTTCCCTATCGTCTGCAATGATGACTTTTGGCCTATGCCGAGAGTCAATAACTGCTAAGGTTATTGGACTCCCGGCAAGTCTCCCTTTATCAAAACGGGATCGTAAAAAAAATATAGTAAAGCACAATATAAACGCGATATTGTGCTTACAGACCGCGATACTGGACAACTGCAACATATATCTAAAACACATCAACTTATGACGCATTGCAATACCAGCTGATGTTTTGGCAAGGGGAAGATGGATATCATTTTAATATTAAAATGATAAATCTTTTGAATGGTGAGTATCAGTATCAAGTACTGATACTTGATACTTATCATCAATGTTAGCTCAAGGAATTATTACGCATATCTTTTGATGATTCGTCAAGTTGCTGATAACTATCCTGCTCGCAGATGCGGCAGGACAATGAGGATTTTTTTGTATGCACCGTGTGCATCAAAGATACACTTCTTGCCAAGTTGGTCGTTTCCAAGCTAGTTTCCAAGTAAAGAAAAAGGTACACACTATGGTAAAGTCTAGAATTAATGGTAGTGAGTCCAACAAGGTCCGAACCATCCCAGTCTTCAAAAAACTTTCCGTGTATGATAAGTATCAGGAAAATATATAGTGAATTCCTCAAATCCTCAGCAGTCTATCTTTATCCCTAATTGCCAAGAAAAATTACTTCTTCCCAATTGCCAAAAAAGGAATATTATCATTACTATAGTCACGTCGATTTAAAGTCAGAATTCTATTTAAATTGGATCCAATCATTTCTGGAAACTCGCTCGAGGTAAACAAACGCCGTTTTTTGTCACTCGAGAGAAGATTATCTCGATATCCGAATTTTAAGAATAATTATTTAAAATGTATGGAAGAATACGATTCCTTCAGTCATGTATATGACCTCTGCAACCAATGCATTGGTTTTTGAATGCATTGTTATTTTTTACTTATTAATATTAAGGTTAAGTGTTATAAAAATGAATTAAAAACATTTGTTGAATTTATTGAGTGCTGGCGTTATTAATTACCAATAATAATAATTACCAATCAATAAGAAGATACCCATATCATATGAGCGGCTAGGGAAGGCTTGATCAGATCGGTCTGAAACTTAGATATATTTTTATGTGCATCGACACTATCATATGTCATATTTAAAGAACCTAGCTTTAGAACTTTAATTTTCGTCGAAATATCGGCTCGCTGGCCCAATGTGCAATGATGAATTAAAATCATTGAATCAAAATATCGCAGAACTAAAATGATCTAATTTCGATAACTCACAATCTTTATCACTTATCACGCACCACGATTTTGATTTATATTGACTTATATTTTATATCCGATCCGGATGCGATCACCCCACGCTAAAAGGTGTCAAATACCCTGCAGAACTGGAAGTGTCGATTGGACATGGGTAAGTGCTTACCTCGCCGATCACTACATGGGTACTTACTAAAGTGACCCTATAGTAATCGAACGTCGAACCACCTAGTCGACTCGAGTATGCGATTGGACCTGGGTAAGTGCTTACCTCTTCGATAACTACATGGGTACTTACTAAAGTAACCCTATAGTAATTGAACGTCGATCCACCTAGTCGACTCGAGTTTGCGATTGGCCATGGGTAAGTGCTTACCTCGCCGATCACTACATGGGTACTTATTAAAGTGATCCTATAGTAATCGAACGTCAAACCACGTAGTCGACTCGAGTTTGCGATTGGTCCTGGGTAAGTGCTTACCTCGTCGATAGCTACATAACTATATCAGTTACTATAGTAACTGAACGTCGAACCACCTAGTTAATAAATATATGCGCATTAAAGCATAAGTACAAATTACGGCATGCATCGCTTTTGTTTTTTTATTTTGTGGAAAGAGCATACATACACAAAGTTGAAGACAAAACTTCGATTATGTTTTAACTCGCTGTTTGTTTACGCGTCTTTGGTACACTGCTTACAAAAAAAATTGTCCAGAAAGAACAGTTTGTTTTATTTTGTGCTACTCGTTCGCTTAAACGCAGCTGTGTTTGCTGGCTGATGAAATTTTTGCAAGCATTTGAATTAAGAAGTGCGAAGCTGATCAATCGATTATTAGGTGAGTAACTTAAAAAATAATATATGTTTGTAATATAAAATATGTTTGTAATATGTTTGTATGTGTACTAATGTGTAAATATGAAATAAACAATAAAAGTACGGCAGTTACAATAATGTATAGTGAACGACATAGAAGAAAGCTAAAGCAGCAGCAAAAAGAAAAATATAAAGAAAAGTTAAGTTCCACAGTGGAGAACAAAAATGTGCCCAAAGAAGAAGTGGAAATTATTAGAGAAAATTTACATTATGGAAATAATGACAGTGAAGCTAATTTTTTGGAGGAAATAATTTATGAAGACAATATTGACAATGAACTAAAGACGAAAAGAAACGACGGTAACAATAACTTTTGTTACCTAACAGTTAACTAACTGTTAACTAACAGCGAATGTGGAACCTATTTGTTTCAAATTTTCCAATTATATTTGGAAAAAATAGTGTTTCATATGACACACATAGCTTACTACATGTTAAAGAAACAGTGGAACAGGTTGGCGATCCAGTTAAAGGCCGTTCTTTGCTTTTGAAAATTATTTGCAACATTTAAAAAATTTTGTCAGAAAGCCAACAAATATTTTAGAGCAAATTCCCCAGAGAGCAGAGAATTAAAGAACAGAATTTACCTATCCAACACAGATTAGAGACCGAAAAAATAAAAAATTGAATAATATTTAAAGGAAGCACATTAATCCAAAAGGAACCAAACAATTATTGTTACATTGGAGGGGATATTCCTATTAGAATAGAATCAATTATGGAAGATACGGAATTTTTATACGGAACCTATAAGATCTCTGACTTGAGAATTTACGTAGTAGATGCAAAGCCCTTATCTTCTGAAGAAATTTTTTAATTTAACCAGTTGATTTGTAAAGCAGTCGCAATACCTTATTTAAAGGATATGATTATAATGCCGTTACTTCACCATATTGATTATTGAGAAAACGAGACTATGTCGGACAGCCCAGCCAGAAAACTTCAGCGATTGGAGTTTCTTAACACAGGTAAGTTTAAAAAAATATTTAACACAGCTGTAGCAAATTATTTATTAAAACTATTGTTTTCAGATAAGAAATTGTGCAAATGTGGAGAGACTATTGAACGCCTTGAGAAGATTATTATTGTTCGATCTCGGCGAACAAGTTGGTTCTTCTCGAGGTGAGTGTCTAAGTTATTTTTTAAATTCGGCCCATTTGAATTTGTTTTTTATTTGCAGTCGAAACAAAAGAGGCTCTCGAAAAAGTTGTTGATGAAGTAAGGACCTTAAAAGGTATGAGTATGTTTGAATGATTACTGACTGATTTACTGACTGATTACTTACTGATTTTTTATTTTGATATTCATTATTATATTATATTATATTTATATATTTATTTTAAGCTGAACAAAAAGTCATGGAAAAAAATCCGTGGAAAAAAAAATATATATCCGTGTAGAAGCTTCTTCGGAGCAAACAGCCTCCATTAAAAGGATGACCAAGGACCATGGACAGAGGCAGAAGTTGGCATGCCAATTTCCCATTAAGACCCTAGATGCTCTGATTGAGGTTAATTCGAAAATAAACATCGCTAACCGAGAGCTCTATATATGTACATATAAGCACATAAAAAATGTTCTTTTAGTTAAAGATCTATTTCTTTCACTGATCGATGCAATTAAAAATTTAATATTAAATGTCGGGATATTAAAAAACTTAAAAAATATTTTAGCCAATGAAGTGGTCTTGGCGTATAATATGGATGGCGTTCAGGGGAAAGCTGCCCTAAGAAAAGAAGAAAATTTCTTTGGCGTTATGATCGGTGAGTATTTTAAAAGATAATTATTTGATAATCATTATCCACTTCAATCTATTAAAACTTGTTTAATCCTTTTTATTTCTAGATTCAATAACTGCAGTCGGCGGTAATGGCCCAGCTGAGGAACAAATAAGAGATATTTTAAAAACTCGAGCTGCCTAAAAGTAATAAAAGATACAAAACCCGTTAGAATAAAGAAAAATTTTAATTAAATAAAAACTGTAATTGCAATTGTACATGTTTATAATGGCAGATCCCTCCATGGGGTCCAATGTAAGTAATTACTTCACCGACCTCTCCATGGGGTCCAATGTAAGTACTTACTTCACCGACCTCTCAATAGGGTCCGATGTAAGCACTTTTTACCCGGCCGTTCCATGGGGTCCCATGTAAGCACTTATTTTACCGGCCGTTCCATGGGATCTAATGTAAGTAGTTTCTTTAAAGACCCGAATATATTGCACTATTTCACAAGTTTGTGGGTAATCGAGGCGGTGGCGATTGACCCTATTTGCGGACATTTCATAAAAAAACGGAAATTAAAAAACGCATGGCTAGAAGCCACTTTGTAAGTAGTGGTGGTCTGCTGGTAAGTGCTTATTTCACCAGAAACGAACTAGCGCTCAGAACTGCAGGGATAACTTTAGATTTTCATTTTGAGACAAGTATTGACAAATGTATATTATATATATATTATATTATACATATTATCGACATATTTTGTAAAACTGCAGAAAAACGAGGCATCTAAAGAAAAGAAAAGCCAAATTGATGTCGGCTTAAAGAATCGTGCAACTGTACAATCTCTTTATTCAGATGCTCTTTTCAATACAATATGGCTGGCTTCTTGTTTCCGGAAACGGGCTCCACTCCGAATCCTTGCTGCTCCTCCTGGTTTTCGCCCGGCTCCGTCGCCGGTATATTGCCTTTGGCCGTCTCTTTGGTTCCGGCCTGCTCCGTCGCCGCTACCATTTCCATAGGTTCCCGTAATCGTCGCCCTTTCACTGGCTACAAGCAGGCCATCCTACCTCTCGGAACTCTTCCTTGGGTCGTCTGCGACTTGGTCTGATTTGGGAGTTTGACCTCTGTTATAATGCCAGTTATACCGCGCCTACGCGCTAGCGAGTCAGGAGTTGGCGGACTGTCACCGTCGCTACACCAGGGAAACGCCCTGCTTACGCGCTAGCGAGTCTGGATTGGAAGATAGCTTCTGACTATTGCCCCATACACTTACACTTAGTACTTACATTGGACCAGGGAGACGCACCGCATACGGGCTACGGAGTCCGGTTCAGAGTTAACTGCTAATAGTCGCCTCCGCTACACCAGGGAGCCGCAGCGCATATGCGCTTCGGGTCTGGATCGGGAGTGGCCGGTGGTTGTCAATCCCCCTACCCCTGGGAACGCTGCGTACACAAACTAGCGCGCATAGGAAGGATAGAAAGTTGCTGAAAAGCACCAACTTCTCATGCAGATGAGTCCCGCTGACGTAGCGCTAGCTGGGATGGTTCGAGCCACAGATTGACCACCGATAGGAATACTAGATATGAAATGTCATTGAATGAGTACACGTTTGTGTTCCTCTCATAATTTGACAGGTCAAGCCTAGTTTTCTTGAATCATTTCAGTTGTTGCATAGGATTTCGGTACATTCCTTTTTTGACAACTCCAGAACAAAGACGAAAATATGAACAACCAATTAATAAAAGAAGCCGACGAGTCTGTATTTGTAAACCTCGTTTTTTTAAAGTTTTTTTTTTTTAAAAGGGAAGGAGCTTTAATCGGTCGCCTTATGACCATGAAGTCAATGAAGGCCTCGCCCAGCATAGGTTTGTTAATCCCATATTTATGTTCCAAGTAGAATTCTAATTTTTTCCTTATCAAGGTGTCAATATAAAGATAAAAATAAAGGCGATTTTAAAGGATTTTGGATGTGACCTTGAATTAGACAAACCCATAATCGTAACGGATCGTGACTCGAAGATGTTTAAATATGATTTATATACTTTTATTTACATTTGGTACTCGAATCATTCGAATGAAACGTCTCTGTTTTTAACATTCTCAATTCATTCAATTCGTTTCCTTTTTCCTATTATAACCAAATCTCTCACACCAGGTTGGCATTGCTTTCAAATTCACTTAACTCCTTTTGAGCATTGTGCATTTGAATGTCTGTTTTTTACCACTCATGCAGATGTCTATTGTGGAGGCGTGCGTTCTAAAGGTGCATCTCAACAATCCAATGGTGGTCAAGGAGCTAGTAGATAAGCTCCATTATCAAAACAAGCTAAACTGGGCAATGAAATACCGCAGTTAACTCCCACAACAGCCGCCGCCCGGACAAGGGAGAGGCAGATGACGAGGCAGATGACATCACGAGGACAAACACGATCAAACCCGATCCACACGGAAGTAGCTCAACAGAAAGTTCAATTGAGGTGCGTAGCGTGCGGCGACACGAGTCGCCCAGCACAATGACAGGTATTCTTGAAACGCGACTCGGAGCACAGAGTAAAGCTGTTTCTGCTGCCTCAAAGTACATTGCAAAAGATGCCGCACTGGAACTGCGGAGTTAATGGCTGTACAAGGAGGCACCTTAAGTTACTTCATAGGAAATATGTCCAGAAAAAGTAAGCATCTTGACGACAATCACGTTAACCTGGAAGTCATTCGTGTCCTTAGTAGATTACTCTGTATTCTAGAGACTGGAAATACAAGGTCACGTAGCGCCAATGTGTTTACAGAGGAACGAATAGATGACTCGTTTTAAGAGAGGATCCTTGAAAACATTAGTTAAAATCTCGGAGATGAATTTTGATAGGATGACTAGCATCCAAGATGAAAGAGTTATGAACCAGATGTCTGCAACCGTCCTACACTGCCCAACCGACATTGCTAATCGGAATGTATAACTGGAAGATAGCAGTCAATCGCAAGATCCGAGTAGAAAAATAGAACGAACCAATAGCATCGAATTTGGCAGAAAGCACCTGCCAAAAGATGTTCGGAAAATATTATGTTGGTCTACCGTGGCGCGGTGGCACCGAGAGACTCGGTGAGACTTTCTGAGAGACTCAGTAACGATCTGAAGAGCCTTACCTGCATGAGGAAAGAGGTATCTCATGAACCTTATCTATACGAGAAAATTAACGCCCAAATCAGAAACCTCCTGGAAGAAAGTGCAATATCTGCCCATATTCATTGCACTGAATTCAAACAAGCCAAATAAGATAAGGCTAGTATGGGAGGCAGTCGTTAAAGAACACGGATTTGCGCTGAAATACTTCTTACTCAGGGGACCAGATTGCCTGAACCCACTTATAGACGTCTTACTAGCCTTCCGGGTCAACAAGATAGCGATTTGCAGTGTAATGCGGAAATGTTTCTCAGGATCAACATTCGCGAGTTCCAAAGCCAAAGCCATTTGAAAAATTAATTTTTCCTCATTTGCAACACCTTTGCTCTTCGATCATTTCTCCATGCCAGTCTGCTAGTTCAGTCAAATTTTACCGTGTATAACGCTGAATGTTATACGAATTATATTCGGCGTTGCCGAATTCAATTTACTCAGGATACAAAAGAGTTTTATAACTTTGTAAACACCAAGCGAAAACATGTATCTTTTCCTCATCTGCTTACGTTTAAAAAATCCACCAGCAACTTCTGATCAGGCCTATCTATTTGCAAAATTTTTTAAACAACTTACTCTCCGCCTAAATGAAATCCTTTCGCATACAACATTCAATCAGCAAATCTTATTTTCTGACCGTCCTACTCCTAGAATAGCTTATTATCAGATATCAGATATATTATCAGATAAAGATTAAACCCGTTTGGAAAAATCTGCCAGGCTCCGATGGAGTATCAGGCTGTGTGCTAAAATAAATGTTTTCCCCTATGTGGAAGGAATCTTTCATAATTCCCTTACATAAATATGGGAAAAAGTCCAACTCAAGAGGAACTCTAAATTTTCGGCAATTCCAAAGCCATTTGAAAAATTAATTTGTCCTCATTTGCAACACCTTTGCTCTTCGATCATTTCTTCATGCCAGTTTGGCATCTGTAGGCGAAGCTTTACCACCACTAATTTACTGGAGTTGACAACCTTTGCCATAGATGGCTTCTGAAAGGGATTTCCAACTTATGTTATTTACACGGAATTCAGTAAAGCATTCGATTCAGTCAATCGCTCACTTCTCTTGAGTAAACTAATTTTTCTGGGATTTCCAACAGACCTTCTAACGTGGATCTGCAGCTACTTTAATGGAAGAACACAAAGAGTGTTCGATGATCTATATATAAAAAATAAACGACTAAATTTCCTCAATGGTTAATAAGGCTAAAGGTGTCTTTGGTTTTGTTAAAAGATGGTCAAAAGAATTAAACGACTCCTATATTATTAAAAGATCGTTTATTTCTTTGGTTCGTGGAGTCCCCAATATGAAGCACATCGAGACCGCGTACAAAAGGATTTCGTAACATTTTGTAACAGGGAGCAAGCAGACAGGGATTAGCTCCATAATTCTCGCAAGCAGCCTTTTCAACGGGGGTAGGTTCTCGTCCTTGATGAGAACCACATCGTTTAAGGCCAAGGCAGGACTAGAGACACGCCATTTGAAACGCTGCTGAAGAAGGTTTAAGTATTCCTCCTTCCATCGGGACCAAAAAGACTGCTGCAGGAAAGGCACGCGCTGCCAGCCCCAAAATGAAGATTGACTTCATAGAGCAAAACTCCAGCAGCGCCCGTTTATGACTATTATCAAGCTTATTAATCATGCTAATTGCCTATAAATAATCGGAGCAGCTGCTTATCTCGTTTTTTGCTCCAACAAAGTTTAGAACTTCAGCGGGTGCATATAAATCGCTTTTATGCCTGCAGAAAAGATGTTGTGGAAAGATCCCTTACAAGCTCCAGGTGGACTGGACGGCTTTGGTGGAAAAACAAATGAAAACGCTGACGTAATATTTTGCTGGAACCTTATTACAAACTTCCGGTTTCTAATAAAAAGGCCCACAAAAATGAACACCAGTGACTCTGATGACCTGGCAGACTTTAGCTCTTTTCTCCGGGAGATCAGCCATAATGTGCTCCACCAAGGTTTAGTCCGAAAGCATCGAATATATTATATTTTGTAACAGATAGTAACGCCTGCGTCACCGTTTTTCTCCCCCTAATTGGCCAATATTGGGACCGAATGCTTGCAAACAGTGCGCGAGGTACCGTATGTAGAATGAAATCAACAGTTATAGCCAGCGTAACTGATGGCTTCTAAGCAGTTGAATTGGCTTTCAAAATCTAATGACTTTTTTTGGAGAAAATGTTGAAACAATATAACGACTAGAAGAATTTATGGCTGCGGCTTCAAACAAACTGAAACACTGTGGATTAGGGGAATCCAAATAAATATTTACCTTCCTTAAACCATTTTTAATTAGATCGATAGAAGAAACTTTATTTTATAGCCGCTGTTTGTAGGGGGGCGCTGCTGCCGCCAAAGATTCCAGAAAAGTTGAAATTTTGAATTAAAAAGTCGGGGGCGTCTTTCAGTGAACTTAACGCAGTCAGCTTTATTGCGCTGCTTATAAGAGATTACTGAACTTAACTTAGAAAGCCTAAACGCTAAACGTAAATATAAACCAGAGCGGACGATCGACGACGGCCGACGAGAGAGGAAGAATGCATAGAGGGGCGAGCGCGGATGCGCTCTTCAGCACGGATGGGCTTTTAAGCGCGGGTGCGCTTTTGCAGCGGATGCGCTCTTAAGTTCAGCTGAGCGGCACAACGGCCGCTCACCTAAACAGCCGCCTTAATCATTCCAAACATTCCGTTTGATTACCCCACAAACTTTGGCATCAATGTAACCCATAAATTTGTCAAACCCGATCAGTGCTGCTAATTTGGTTTTTTTTGTATTTGGATGGCCCTTTATCTGAAGATCAAGATACAAAATTAATAATATTAAAATTAAAATTAATAGGCAGCATTAATTTTACTACCGTTTATTGCGAAAGTAGAACAGCTGCATAAGAAATTTTGCAGTGTTTAGATGAAGGTATGCTGTTTGGCCATCTTCGCAGACTGTTGTGCATATAAAAGAGAAGTTCCAAAGATTCGTGGTTCGACCTTCATTATTATTCGCGGTTTAAAGTTACAGAACGATAAGAAGGGCAGCATCAGGTCTTGCTACTCGTATGACAGGAAATGTGGGTCTTCTAATACAATCAGCAGCGCGCACAAGATGTCCCTAAAAGTAGACGTGCCAAAAGAAACACATCTTGACGAATCATCCTTATATGTCTTTCAAGCCAATTACCCATAAATGTAAAAAATTCGAAAAATTTGCTATAACACAAATTTGCTATAACACTGGAGAGATGAATATCTTTGGCTTCCAATGATCCTTGTTCATTCGAGTGACATACGAGGGTAGGCTGAAAAAAGTCGGCCTTACGAAGAATATACTTTTTTTTTTATAATTTGTTTTTTTATTTCTCAATACAAGGCCCTATTGACGTATGCACTTGGACCACCGCTCCACCAGTTTCCCAATACTTTCCATAAAAAAGGATTTTTGCAGGTCCTCAAAATAGGCGTTTGTTTCTGACTGAAATTTGACTGAAATTATTTTTGCGCTGGCTTTGAAACGAAATCACAGGCACACATGCATCAAGGTATGTGAATATATGACACGCATACATACAAAGATCAATCGAAGCGCAGGCCAACCTTCTTCATCGCGCTCCGTTCAGAAACTGAGAAACAGAAAGCATTTAATGAGAACATGAGCGAACGAAGAGCGTAAGAGAGCGTAAGAAATCCTCTCTTGGTCCTGCTGGGGCCTAACGCAAGAAATTTTTGCGTCCATTTTTGTTGTATGAAATGGGTTGTCTATATGCTGTATGGATTGTGATAATAGTCACAGGGTGCTAAATCTGGAAAATAGGGTGGATGGGGTAGAATTTTGTAGTGTAATTCACACATTTTCTACATGGCGACAACGCTCTTGTGAGCGGGAGCATTGTCCTGGTGAAACAAAACTTTTTTCTTCGCCATGTGTGGCCTTTTTTTCTTCATCTCCGAATCAAATCGCCCCAAATAACGTTTTGTTTTCGTTAAGCAATTCCAAACTCTCATTCACAATGTGCAAGCGGTTTCGTTTATTTTCCATTGTGATCAATCGCGGCACCTATCTTGACGATAGCTTACTCATGTGTAAAAATTCTCTCGCAGCTTGATTCGGCGATCATCCATTATGTTATGAAATGTATAAATGAACCAACAGAAAGTTGAAACTTTATATAGATTATATGGTCAGTTGATCCCACCTACCAAATTTTATAACGATCGACCGACTATATCTTATAGCTACCATATAACTGAACGATCGGAAATGCTATTTGGTAAAATTACCAACTTTGGTATTGTTAAAGATAGAAGCTTTGGAGTTTTTTGTAGATTTGTTATTGTACAATTTATTACAATTATGAAATTTTTATTATGATATTCTCGTAAGGATCGGCCAAATATATCCGATGTTTGCGATATATTTCCGGTTGTAATTGCAAGGGTATATCAAATTTGACTTCGCCCGAATTTAGCCTTTCTTTCTTGTAATTATAAATCCGAAAACAAAACTGAAACATATCGTTTCGTTTTAAAGATGTTAATTTCGCCCACTGAAAGTGGTCTTTGGCCCCATAGTGGCACCTAAAGCATAATTAATGTCTTCTAACAAGCCTCTATCTCCTTGGAGGTGTGACTCCGATGAACCGTTGGCAGTTTCAAATGGCATGATGTCCAGATCTGCTGCCTTCTCACATTGAAAAACTGCTAAGGCAAATTTCCTGTTCCTTATCCTGATCGCAGTCGATGCTACCATGAAGCAATCGACCCCTTGGCTCTTTTATGCCAATGTCTGCTATCGCGCAGATTACATTAGCCAAGTGAAACTCCTTCAGTTTTATATTAGCAAGCATATAAATGTAAAATATATTGTAGACGCTCTGCCGCTACCCTCTGCTGCAGCGCAGCCTTTTTTATTTTATGGAAGGCTTATAATAAGTAAAATTTGTTTCAAAAGAAACACGAAAAACCCAGAGCAGCGACATGACATTTCTTAAAATAAGGAAATTAATAAAAGAAACTAAAAAGGATCTATTCATTATATGAAGATCCTGCCGTAAGCATCTTTACATTACAGTACAGCTTTAACCGAAACACGGTACCGGTTCACTCCAAAATGGCGGTCTCTCTGACGCCACACAAGCCCTTGTTTGGTTGGGTACGGCCAGGTCCGTTGCAAATGGCGGCTGACCTATCATAACCTCACTCTCTGTGTCACTGCGCTCGGGTACGGGACCAACACGCTGCAAGCCTGTTGCGGCGTCACTATCTACCGTCCATCGTCCAGACGAGGACTATTTTTGGGCGAGCGCTGCATCATCTCGTCCAGGCACAAATCCAGCAAAACTTGATGCATCCCGTAAACTTTGCGCTGCCCGCGTCACAAATTCTACCCTTTCGTTAGGGTGCGACTTCACTCGGTCGGGTTATCACTTAGAGCCGCTCCAAACGATTTCCACCGCCTACGGTGTGTGCCGGCAAAGCTATCAATATGGCCAGAAAATGCCAAGCTACCAACGCCAATCGCCAATGCAATCCTGCAACTCTCTACTAATGGCTGCCCAATCCCAGAACCATTAGCGCAAGTCGCCAGTCTACCTGACTTCAAATAAAAACTTATGTCGTCTCTCATACGGGAGCTGCCTACAATGCCTTGATAACACAGCCTAGTTGTATATATTCAACGAATAACGTATAGTCTAGGAAACTTAGTCTAGTCTCTTAGTCAACTTTAGTCTAGGAAATGATTTACCGCAATTTAACCTCCCACACTCAATGATTCTTGACGACAAACTCACCATGAGCGCCAAATTAATATTAGTGTGCCCGATTACTCCATAGGGGCACAATACCAAACGATAAGAAAATACTAAGCTAAACTATCGGTATCGCATTCGACCCGCGACAAAAACTAAAGTAGAAAATATGAAAAAGTGGTAGCTTCACGATAGTCACATACAAACAAACAAATTACAAAATATGTGGTGGCCTATCAACTCTAATGTCATAATTCGCTTAGTGTTTCTATCTCCATATAAAAAGTATGTTTTCGGTACAACTTACAAGAAATGGTATCATTTTTGACACACATCAATATTTTCTCATTAATCCTGAATAAAACGAGACCCATTTCATAACAAAAAAGAAAGGAATGTCACATTAAATTTTTGTTTTTTGTCACACTGAGTTATCTAAGGCGGGCGCACTATCGTTATCTCTTTGCTCTCGCACCTTAAATCCTATATATTTCCCAATTTCATATGTGGCCAAACGTAACGTTTCAAAATTAAATAGATTCATACTTTTTATTTACCGTCAATAAAAATATTATTGACCAAACATTGGTGACCCCGACGTGATAGTTAATATAATTAAAAAAATACTAAAGTCAAACTAGACCGGCGAAACCATATGTGGTGTATAACAACTTTTCAAAAACAGAGTTTTGTGAAAAATTTTCATACGCGGCATATCAGCACATCAGTGGTTAATAAGCAAACAGTTTGTTTATATTAATGTACAAATTATAATATATGTATAAAATATTATGCATAAACCCATATTTATGTCTAAACGGCAATTTGCAAGTGCATATATGTACATATTTACGTTCCACAACGCAAGTGCACATAACTTCATATATATGTATAAAAGTTCCACAATTCCGCTACGGTTCTGAGCGCACAGCGTGTCAGATCGTGTTGCCGCGAGCAAATACATTTTGAGCGATAACATTTTGGCGCCGGAAATATTTACTTCCGGGTGGTCGTAACTTAATTTAATCAACCATGAACTCCGGCGGCGCAGTCACAGGAGCACCTAAGGATATTTTCCAAGGCCCTGGGTATTCTCCAGGACTTACAGAAAATCCAAGAAGCTCTTCAACCTGTTTCCAAGCAAATGATGCCATGCTTCACCTGCAACATGGCCAGATAGTCGCCTTGTTCAATGACTTCAAGGCCATTCACGGATCGATCCAGAACTTGAGGATTTGAAAATTTCACAACTCTGTAGTGACCTCCGATGCATGTCAAAATCGAGCACAAGACGACCTTTCGATTTTCTCGATTTGCTTCACACTCCACCCTTGCCAACGGAATGTCCACCATGCAGGCTGACCCGGGGTCAAAATTTTCATGCTTTTCCTCCTCTGCCTCCCCCTACTTTCAGTTGGACCCAGCTACCCAGGTTAAATGGGAGGAGAGTCAAAATTCCTCCAATTCAAACGTCATCCCTACTTGGGAGTCGATGGCCGAATTTTTGGTGCAGCGATGTAGGACGCTAGGAGGAGGCTATGGAGGTTCCTAAGGTTCGATGATGGCAACAACTTCACAAAGAGTCTGGTTCTCAGTCCCTCAGTTGCTCGACTGTATGACCCGTTAGGCCTTGTCAGTCTTGTTATTGCAAAGGCGAAGATCTTTCACCAGAAGCTGTGCCGTGAGATGTTGTCCTGTGATGAAAGTCTTCCTCAAGCTCTTCACTCCGACTGGAATATGATGTGTACCGAATTCCCTAGATGGGCGCGAACATCCGAGGTGGAGATGCATGGATTCTGTCACGCCACCATTTAGTAAGGTTCATGTCGCGTCCAAGGGCTCAGGATCTGCACGCTATTTACTCTACTCGAAGTCCCGAGTTGCGCCTTTGTAGCGTGTAACGGTCTTTTGCGTTTTCGTCGTAAGGATCTGTACTCGCGAGGGCACGCTATAGAATCCGGCTCTAGCTCGTCGGCTTTGGGGATGGAGATCTTGCTTCGTACGAATCCTACTACTGCCTACACATTTATTTTAAATAAGTCCAAAATTGAGCATTCTGGGGACAAGATAAATAGCTAGATACAAACCGGAAGAATGGAAGAATCAATTCGATAAGAAAGTGATAGAGTTAGCAAGAATGAGAAGAGAAGTTGATCATTTGCGATGCCACAGATGTAAATGGGCTCGCGTATTGCCCACCCTACCTCTGGTCACAGGCCGATAGAGCAGATCTTTAGTGACCCCTTTGAACACTCTACAACCGTGGAGTCATCAGCTCAGTTTAAACAGATAATTAACGTTTTATAATTCAATCTTCTATATATGTATATATAAAAATGAAACCTGTTTTCCGTTGTCACGACATCACATGAAAACGGCTTGACCGATTTGGCTGAAAATTGGTAGGGAGGTAGCTTAGAGACAGGAGATGGACATTTTATCCCGTGATTTCAACACCGTGAATCATACTCCACCGAAATGGCTGCACTTATAGTAATGAATAACAGTAAGTAGGCTGTGAGCGTAACGTATCATAAATTTACGTACGATATTATCGTACGCGAGCAAGACGATGGAATCTTTTCCGACAAAGCCGTAATGCAAGAAGAATACGAAATACTCGACTTCGTTGTTAAAGTTTTCCGGAGCTAATATAAAGCATTAAAGTTTTCCGGAGAAACGGCTGGATTATGCTGCCTTAATGGTACAGTGATATTTCCATTGTTGACTGAGCCTCATGAGCCTTTGTATTTATTGCTTTGTGGCGCCACTTTCTTGCAAACACTCAAAAATACGATGTTTGTTTCCAAATGATGGAATATCGTTTGATGATTCGTCTTAATGCTGACTGCTCGCAGATGCGGCAGGACTAGGAGGATTTTTTTTGATGCACCAGGTGGAATCGGCAAAACATTTTTTGTTATGCCATGAGATACTAATTTTGGGAGGGATATTAAATAAATGAAATTAAGAAATATGACTCCGCTGGGCTGCGTGCCTTTTTTAGATGGCTTCAGGAATTTATACACTGAGGTGACTTTTTGTGGGCTAAGATTTTCAACGATTTCGTCTTCGGGGATACCGTTTAAATAGGGTGCGTAGATTGTCCCTTTTATGGAATTTAAAGATTCGTGAAACTAATTTTGGGAGGGATATTAAATAAATGAAATTAAGAAATATGACTCCGCTGGGCTGCGTGCCTTTTTTAGATGGCTTCAGGAATTTATACACTGAGGTGACTTTTTGTGGGCTAAGATTTTCAACGATTTCGTCTTCGGGGATACCGTTTAAATAGGGTGCGTAGATTGTCCCTTTTATGGAATTTAAAGATTCGTGAAGCTTGCACTCAATTTCGCATGAACCAGGCAGTTGTGTTGTTTTAATAAACGCAGAGCAGATAGAGCGCAGCTCTAGTAACCCCTTTGAACACCCTACAACCGCGCAGTGGGGGCTTATAATTCAATACATATATAATTAAGTAAAAGTAAACAAAAAGTAGTAAAAGTAAATAAAAAAAAAATGTGGGTATTAGCAAAAAAAAAAATCATAAAGTTAGGGTGTACAATTCATTTTTAGTTGAGATTAGGCAATAAATAAAACCAAAACTATAATCATGTGTGTATGGGTTGGTTTTAGTGAAGGCATGAAAATGAATCAAAATTAGCAAAAATATATAAAAAACAATAAAGGAAAGGTAAAGATATACATCGGTGAAATCGGATAAAGTTGGCCGATCCTTATGAGAATATCATAATAAAACCAATTTATTACAATAAGCAATCTAAAAAGAAGTCCCAAGCTGGCATCTTCAAGAACACCAAAGTTGGTATTCTTCCTGATCCTGATCAAGAATATATATACTTTATAGGGTCGGAGATGTCTTCTACACTGCATTGCACACTTTAGACCAAAATTATAATACCCTTTTGTAAGGGGGTCATATTATTTTTCATATTATTCATCATATTATTTTTTGTTAGGGTATTAAGTTAGTCATCAATGCATGATATTAAATAATTTATATAAAATTTCTGTTAGATCTCTTCATGTTTGTTTGTTTTGGTGGTATGAGAAAGGATGAATAAATTATTTACGTTAAATGAAATATTAAAATTTCAGTATAACTAGAGAAATCGTTCTCAGTGTATGTACATACATATGTAAATAAACCACTCACTGCATGTCCATCGGCGAAAGATCGATCTCTGCTTAGGGTTGCTGTATAAGAATTAGTAAGTAGAATTTTTAGTAGAATTAGTTGGTAACACTAGAATAGAAAAGAACATAGAACATATAGAATAGAATTTTAAAGAACTAACTTTTACACGAGAATTAATTCTCGGTTAACTACGGTTAAACTACGGTTAACTACGGTTAAACTACGGTTAACTACGGTTAATTTTCCGGCACCAAGAGGTTATGTGTGTATGATGATGATGGGAACGCGAGGCTCACGGAATAACGAAATGAGTTTAGCCGCTTTTGACCGCTTTGTGTGTGCCGCAATGAAACTTTAAAACGGCCACAATAAGTACCCTGGATATTAAGTAAAAATATTCTTCAATATTCCTGAATATTCACCTGACCACTTGCCGCGGGACAAACACCAAAAAATCTAAAAATTCTGCCGGCGCTTCTATAGGGCAGCGACAAACTAAGGGACTCCGATTAGGGTGAACCTTTTGCACTTCCTTTTGCTAGCGCTCACGTTTGGTTCACTAGCGCAAAACCTAGATAGGCGTAGCAGATAAATAAAACAATAACCGACACACCCGAAAGTTCGGAGACTTCGGAGAGGTTATTGGAATAAAAAAAAACACCTTGCATATATGCGGGTTGCGGCTCTCGGAGAGTATTCTCAAGGTCCTTCTGCACTATATGACGGTTTCGTAAGAAAAGACTGAGAACGTACATTAAGGTTACAGGAAATGCAAACCAGTTGATATGGCAGCTTTTCTAAGCCTCCCTGATGCAGCTGATTATGCGTCTTCGAAATTAGGAAACTCCCAAAGTAAAAGCTCTCACTCTAAATATCGGTTACAAAAAAAATAAAAAGCCGATATTATTCATTTTATTTCTTTATTTATTTTTTTGTTTTAGGAAACGACTCTTCAGCCGCCGCTACACCTTTAAAGACTGTTAAGGTGCCGAAGCTTGAGTTATCAGGACCCAAGTTGTTGGCTCGACTTATGTCCCACCAGCAAAAATACTTCCCAACGTAGACCTTCAACTGCGCTACTTCCGACATAAGTCGAGCCAACAACTCGGTTCTCTCGGATTAATATCTCTCGGTCGCCAATTGAGTTTCGATTATTCAGAAGCTAACTAGAGCAATGAAAGAGCGGTATTTTCCCACTTCCTTGAACCCGGTAGGTATCCTGTCGAGTAGTGCTCTTCCCAATGAATTCATTGAGAATAAGCTGTGGTCTTACGGTGCAAGGCTCATCCAATTTTCGTACATCGATATAACAGCGGTCTGTAACTCTAAATCATTCAATTTAGTTCAATTCGGCATCCCCCGAATGTTGTGCGCATTCATTCATTCATTATTTTTGTCTCAGCATTCTATCTCACTCAATTCATTTTCATAGTTGCCCATTTGAATGGCGTTTTTTAACTATTCATGCAGACCTCTAGTTTCTAAGTGGCCGTCCATATATTGCGTGACGCGAATTTCAGACTTTTTTGACCCCCTCCCCCCACTGCGTGACAAACCATGACGCGAGGTTAGACCCCCGTGACCACAGACCGTGTCGTTAACCCGAACCCCCCCCCCCCCCCCAGGCGCGTCACGCAATATATGGACGGCCCCTAAGAACGCTAATTTGTTTGCCACATTGCAGAGGGTATTCGCTTACGTATACAAGTTTTCTCAACGAATTCGTGTCAAAAAAGTATTGTCTTTCTATAAATTAGATATTAAGAATCTCATTGGTATTGGGACAGACAATGCCAATGCCATGAAAAAAACCATAATGTTTTCAAATGCCAAATAGAATATCAAAAAGTTTATAAATGATAAACCAGATACGGTATTTCAAACTGTTGTTACAGATATTTAAATTTGTGTCTTAACATTTACATATGTATTGATTTTAAATTTCTAATTTATGTATTGAAAGTCTACGATGTCGAGAAAAATATAAAGTCCCTAGTTAAGAGGAAACCCAAATAAATAGGTGTTACTCCAATGAGTTCCTTTTGGAAACTGTTTTTATCAGTGTTTAAAAAACTGCAGTCGAATTAGCAGAAGTCACAATATTGTTACTATTTGCTACTTCGACTGCGAGCGATATCAAAAAGTTAGCAATTGCTTTTGCTTCTTCTATTCAAAAAGTCAAAAGTCGTATGCTTTGACTGCCTCAGAAATCAAACAGCTACGAAAATCAGAAAGCAGCATAAGTCGCCGGTTTTCATTTTTCATTTTTCTGCTTTGCTGTTGCTTCTGATCGTATACATAAGTTGTCGCAGCAGCTATCGACAATTTTTGACTGATGTCGGCAGTCACATTCGCAAAAAGTAATGATAGTAGGCTTTTCCCTACTTTTGATTTTTGTCGCTTTTGCTTTTGTTCAGCAGCGTAAGTCAAAAAAGCAAGAAGCGTACGATTCGTGGAAGTCGGCCTTGCGACCGTTTTTGATTGGCTACTACTTTAAAGAAGTGTTAATCATTTACGTACATATGTATGTGTCGGAGAACCGTCCATAGTTTCCATTATCAAGCACAAATGCACAGCAAGTTCTGTTCGTTACAAGCGACGCTTCCCAACTGAACTGCGTAACACAGAGTTTTGTCTAATTTCATCATCCTTTTAAATTCTATTGCTCTCTCTGTTTCTCTCAATTCAGTCCGCGCTCTACGATCAGACCATGCTCAGCAGCAGAGTGTGTCCCTTTTTCTCAACTACTGTGCGTATTTAAACTACTAGCGACAATGTGTCGCCACGCCAAAGCTGTACGGCGCACAAGTACAATGGGCAAACTAGCCATTCTACGACACGGCCTTCCTGACAACTCACACGTCCCCGTGTGTTTAGTTTTTAATACCACAAGACTCAATTTCACTTTAAACTTTCTTTATTTTTAAACAGATATTTTTTTTATTTCATGTATTGGACAAAAGCTTTCAAAATAAAAATCACTTATATGAATATCAAATCTTCTGTATTCATTACATTTCTTTAATTAAACATAATCTTATTAATTCATTTAGTTATTCTTTAATAACATTATTCTCTTTTGTAAAATGAAACATTTGTGCCTTTCCTTTGGCACATGTTAACTAATTGTGTAATTCCTTTAACACGTCTTACAATATAACATTAGTGTAGTTCCTTTAACACTTTTAACATTTGTGTAGTTCCTTTAACACTTTTTAACATTTGTGTAGTTCCTTTAACACATTAAAATAACATAAGTGTAGTTCCTTTTACACATTACAATAACATTAAATTAAATTAAATTTTTTTTCGAAATATCTCTATACATTATTGTATGCCACCCCTTTTTTTTTTTTTTTTTTTTATGAATCTTTTTCTTGATTGTCAGACGCATTTTCCATCATGCCGTCTCTATCTTCGCGTATTAGCTGATTATTCGGCAAAGCTCTTAAGAATTCATGGGAATATTTGTAAGTTCTCTTACTTGTTAAGGACTTTAACAGATATCTATCTCCATTTAGTATTTTGACAATCTCAAACGGCCCTTTAAATTTAGGGTCAAGCTTAGTTTGATGACGCTCCTCGTTCTTAATCAAAACATGATCGCCTAAACTATGTTTAGCAATGTTCGCCTTTTTACTATCAAACCTGCGCTTATCATATCGTGCGCCGTCTTCCATATTTTGTTTGGCTTGTTTTCTAAGATTTTCTCTATCTATTTTGTCATCAACTTCTTCATTTATTGGTAGTAAGCCAAAAGGTCTAGCTTCCTTACCAATTAACAATTCTAATGGGCTAAACTTAGTTACTCTATTCGCCGTACAATTCATTGCCAATTGCACCTCGGCCAACGCATCCTGCCACGATCTCTGACCGGTTTCCACAGCAGTCAGCATACTTTTGAGTGTGCTCATTACTCGCTCGACCTGACCGTTGGCCCTACTCGCACCGGTGGCAATTAAATGCAAATTAATTTTTTGAGAAGAACAAAACTCACGAAAATCTGAACTCGCAAAACAGCGACCTTGGTCTGCTATAATTCGGGTGGGCAAGCCAAATAAAGAAACAACCGATCTTACGGCCTTAACACAACTTTCCGTATCTATTTTTAAAGTGTGGTAAAAATAAACAAATTTTGTAAACGCGTCTATTAACACAATAACATATTCTTTTAAGTCGTTTTTACCACTCAATTTTCCTGTTATATCAATATGTAACGTGTGCCACGGTATATCTATCTTGGGAATAGAATGTAACTCTGCCTGCACTTTACCTACGGGTGGCTTCGACAATTTACAAGTAATACAGTTTTCTACGAACCGACGTACATATTTTGACATGTTTTCAAACCAATAATAGCTATAAACCTTATCCAATGTCTTCTCCCATCCCAAATGCATTATTGATTCGTGGACATGATTGATTACTGCCCATCTAAATGACCTTGGAATTATCGGTAGACATTTAGTTTTACCGTTTCGCTGTATTTTTCTATGCAAAATACCTTTACGTAATTCATAAGTTTTATCTAAATTATCTGGTAGTTCATTATTTCTTAATTTAGTTGATATTTCCAAAATCTCACTATCACGCTGTTGCTCCGAAATTAACCAGTTTTCGGTTACCTCAGTCAGATTTATTCGCTTCTCAGGTATTCTATTCTGACCACTATTTTCCTCAGGTATTTTATTTTGATCATTATTTTTCTCAGGTATTTTATTTTGATCATTATTTTTCTCAGGCACTGGATTCCGAGATAGACAATCTACGTGCGCCATTCGTTCACCCTTTCTGTACTCTAAGTCAAAGTCAAACGATTGCAAAAATGCCCTCCACCTATGTACCCTCGGCGTTAAGTCGAGTTTTGTGCGACTAGCCTTCAAAGAATTGCAGTCTGTATATACGACAAATTTACGTCCCTGCAAGTAATGGCGGAAATGTCGGACAGCGTTAACTACTGCTAGCGTCTCTAATTCATAAGAATGATATTTGGACTCGGCAGGAGACGTGCATTTACTATAATATTCAACGACATGGGGTTTGTTATCAATTTTGTGCAATAATATAGCTCCATAGCCGATTGAACTTGCGTCAGTGTGCAACTCTATAGCGTATTGCGGGTCGAATATGATCAAAACGGGTGCCTGTGTCAAAACGGATATGATTTTAACTCGTATTTGCTCGTGGTCTGATTGCCAAGCGAAAGTTGCAATTTTCTTTGACGTTAGTTGATACAAAGGCTTAAGAGTCTCCGAAAATTTTGGAACGAACTGTCTGAAATATGAAGCCAAACCAATAAATTGTCGTAACTGCGACACAGATTGTGGAGGCGGTAAATCAATTAATGCTTTTATCTTACGTGCGTTTGGCCTAATTTCCCCGTTGCTTATTTCGAACCCCAGATACTCTATACGAGTTTTAAGAAAGGAGCACTTAGTTACATTAAACGAAAATCCGGCCTTACTTAATGTTTCTAGTACAGTACGCAACCGTTCCAACGCCTCTTCTTTGGTTTCGGCTATAACCAACACATCATCAATATAAACGATAGCATATGTGTGTGCTAGAGTTCCTAATGCTTTTATTATGGCCCTCTGGAACACGGAAGGTGCATTTTTCAAGCCAAAAGGCATGGTCAAAAATTCGTACTGCCCTTCCAACCGTACTGCGTTACAAACGCGGTTCGCTCAATTGAATTTTCATGTACTGGAATTTGGTAGAAACCACTAGCCATATCTAAGCTCGAGAAATATTTGGCACCGCGAAGCCTGGCAATCTGGTCTGCGATAAGAGGCAAAGGATACCTATCAGCAACGGTATTCTCATTTAATATCCTATAATCCACGCAAAGCCGATCAGTGCCGTTTTTCTTTTTTACCAACATCATAGGGCTGGCGAAAGGTGAACAACTTGGACGAATAACATTTGCTTTCAATAATTCATCAATTTTACAGCGCACATGGTTTTTTTCTTCCTCGCTTAGCCTGTAAGGACGCCGTTGCACTGTCTTTAGTGGATCTATTAAATTTATTTCTAACTGCCCTGTCGAGACTCGAGTTTTTGGAATGCCGCTGATAAACCAATCAGAGTAACACTTTAGGATATTTGTTAAGGCCATTTTATCGGATTCTATTAAATCAATATCAGCATTTAAGATATCTTTGTAATCAGTTACAGTCAAAACATCTACCCTTTTTGTTTTATAAATTTGGAATTTGTCGGCGTCTATTGTTACTCCAAAGCCCTGGCTAAGGATTTCACGACCAACCAACACATCGTATTTCAGATACTTATCCATAACTACGTGTAACAAAATTTCAATGCAGTATTGTTCAATATTTATATTACATAATACTTGCTGAGTACTACAAATGGCATCGTTACTTATACCGTTAAGTTTTACAATGTTATTTATTCTTTTTCCCTTAAATTTATCCACGACGCTTTCCTTCACTAAGGAGCATTCAGCACCCGAATCAAAACAAAATGGAATTGACTCACCAGATGCCCTTATTATTCCAGTCGGTGGGGCTATTGTGCAGATATCCACCCGCTTCTCATACGTTCGGCCTTTTGGACAAGCGGATGCAAAATGTCCCATTTCGTCGCACTTAAAGCACCTAACACTTGACCGATCCTTCGGTCCAGTCATGTTGCTGCCGCTGTGGATTTTGCCTTTGCTCTGGCCCTTCTCCAAGCGAGCACGGCATTCGGCGTATTTATGGCCAGCCTTTCCACAGTAATTGCATTTCATCGGTGCCGCAAACTTGAACTTCTTGCACTCCGTGCCTGTTGAGTCGTCGTTTACACTGCGCTTTTTGAAAGAGTGTGCGTATAACTGTTGTTGTAGCTCATTGCGAGTTTTCACGTTGTTTGTAAAAACCCAGAGCCAGAGTCACAGATACCGCTATTTCTTCCAAATCTTTGGCTTTCCATTTTGACATAAGTAGCGTTACAATACGGCTACCGTATTCAGCGAAGCCCTCTTCCGGCTTTGGTCGACCATTCAGAACATTTAATAGCATGGCGGCAGAAGTCTCAATCCCAACAAAGCGTTGTATAAACAGCTCCTTGAACTGCGCCCAAGTGATGCCGGCGAAGCAAATTTGAGAAAGCCATTGTGATGCGCAGCCTTCTAGTGCCTTGCTTAGGGCGATCACCAGATTGCTACCCTCGAGCACGTTATCCGCAAAAATTAGGTCAACTGTGGAACACCAAGAGGAAGCATCCGCTCCAGCACTATCAGGATTGAATTTTGGCAAAGTCACATATGACGCTTTTCCATCGGTTGGCGGTGCCCTTGGTGTCTGCATGTTTTTGATGATCTCTAGTAGGTTGCGGTTTTGCAGCTCCAACGCTGACAAATACGGATCGGTGGCACGATCAGTAGGCAAAGCAGATCCCACTTCTGATGTCGGAGAACCGTCCATAGTTTCCATTATCAAGCACAAATGCACAGCAAGTTCTGTTCGTTACAAGCGACGCTTCCCAACTGAACTGCGTAACACAGAGTTTTGTCTAATTTCATCATCCTTTTAAATTCTATTGCTCTCTCTGTTTCTCTCAATTCAGTCCGCGCTCTACGATCAGACCATGCTCAGCAGCAGAGTGTGTCCCTTTTTCTCAACTACTGTGCGTATTTAAACTACTAGCGACAATGTGTCGCCACGCCAAAGCTGTACGGCGCACAAGTACAATGGGCAAACTAGCCATTCTACGACATATGTATAGTGTACTTGAATTTTTTTATTATAGTGTTCATTTTAAACTTTTTCAATTTGTATTAAAAAAGTGTATTGTACTGTTAACTTCTGATGTAACGCCTTGAGATAAGTATGCTTATGTACTTATTAAATGTACATAATTGTACATTATTATTACCTTTGTGTTGCTTTGTTAAATGAGTTTTTAAATTAGACACTATTGTTTTTAAGAGAACTTTTGCATATATTGCATATTGCAATACCCTCGGCAACTTTATTTTCAAAATATTTCCACACTGCACTTTGCGGCATAGCTGAACACTGATGACTGCCACGAATCGTACGCTTCTTGCTTTTTCGACTTACGCTGTTCAAGCCTTGAACATCCCTGAATATAATTCCTAATAAAAAAGAAATTCGAGACCACTGACCAATTGAATTGATTGAACAATTAAAACACAGATAAGCAATTTTTATTTTTATTTTATTTTTTATAAACGACAAAATAATTTGGTATTACTTTTAGGCTACCGGATAACTTTAAAATTCTTCACCTGATTGATGTTTTATGAAAGGGTTTGTTAGTCAGGTTAATCTAATTCAATCTAAATTAAGGAATTCAATAGGCCTCAGCACGACTTACAGAATTCTAAGCATAAGGTAAATGTTTAGTTCAAGCAAAAGATATGTTTCAATTTATATTTTAATATACATACATTTACGGATTGCGAAGGATCGGAATATGCTAAGTCGACTATGAAGTGCCTGTAAATGTTATACGGAAATGAGGAAGATGAAGAAGATATTCATAAAATGATGGAAATCTTAGGTTATTAAATTTTTATTTTTTTTTTTATATTTTTTCGCTTTATTGATACATACATCTGTTTTTAGCTTTTTATTGGATTTTCGTCGAAAACACATTTTTTTCTGATTAAAAGTTGGCAGCTCTGAACCCGATACACAAACCCTAAAAAATAAAAGTGAAATTCCAGGCTACTTTTGCAAGATCCAAAATTAAAGTGTGTTCAGAAAAAAATTCTTACTTGAATAACGAAAAGCTTAATTGGCAAACGAATGATGCACTTCAAAAGTAAATACCTTAATCCGTAATATATTTTTATTTTATTTTATTAGGGGTGACAAAGCCGATTACTTTTCATTTAAATTGACGAGCGAACGAGAGCTGTAGTTTTGAAAGTTAATCGGGGAGTATGAAATTTAACACAAAAGTAATTCATTTCAAAATTTAAACTTCAGAGCCTGCCTGATATACATACTCATATCAATAAAAACCATATACATATATATACTACTAAATTTTTATAGTCTAAAATATAAAAATGATTACAGTATTAACAGTATGGCCATACATAGGATAGAAACAAAAAAATATATTTAACAAAATATAACGAATATATGTATATATTGTTTTTTAAGAAAGTAGTTCTTTGCAATGAAATTTTTTTAGGGATCGGCCAACTTTATCCGATATTTACGATATGGGCAATTCCATAGACACGCACGAGACAATCGTACGCGTTTAAAGTGCAATAAAAAAAAAGTATTGGTTTTTTTCACCCAATGTTTTTAGTGTTTAAGAGCCTTAACACTGAACTATTTTTGGTAAAAAATTTGAGCGATGAAAGGTTCCTAAGATATGAGCAAACATTGTGTGGAACGCACTCGACAAAAAACGGAAGTGTTTTTTTTTAAGTCCACTCAAGCTCAGAATTCAGCGAATTGGCTTGATATTTTTTAATGCAGTCTTTCACAAAATTAAGGGGACATATGTACCTTTCTTTCAATATATGAGTCATGAAAAAATATTAAGTAGTTTATTTTTAAGAAATTAAAGTTTGAAACGTTACGCGACAGAACGCACGCGACAAAAATTCCCCTAGTACCATATCACATTAAAAACAAGTCCTATGAAAAGAAATCAGTTTTATTATATGTCAAAAATAATTAATTAAATTTTAATAATTAATTATATAATTAAGTATTTTCAATAGTTTCTGATTATATTTCACAAAAAAGTTAATATCAGGCGATTTTAAATAGCACGCTTTTTAGCAGAAAATGCAGTCTGTGCTGCTTTTGTTAATAATTTTCGAACACATGATAAGTGATGCAATTTATGAAGTCCATAAATACTCGGGACTTTTTTCCATTTTTTATTTAAGAGTGGTGTATACTCGTCAACATCCTTTGTTGAAATATATAGTAGTTTAACACTATTTTTAACACTATTAACACTATTTAACACTATATATTGTTTTGCGCATTCATAAAATGCATAAGCGTCTTTTAGTACTAAATGTTTGGCTTTTACAACTTGCCAAACTTTCCTTTTTAAAACAGCACCTACTCCATCGACTGCTCCTTTACCATGGGATGCCGCAAAGTAGTTCTATTTGATTTTTTCGCAGCTGAATTCCACAATAAAGTCCGATAGGGTGGATGCAATGTACTTGTTTTTAAATTGACATCTGCTGCCATCAGAGAAAATGTAAATATTTTTGAACCGTCCATTCTTGTTATTTAAATGCTTAACAACATTAGTGAGAAAGCAATATACATCGAACTTGCTATGACTTAGTTTGTCACTAATTACGGCAAGCGTTATAATTTGGCCAAACAGCCAAGTAACGCAAGTGAAGATTGTTCTTTGTTTATAGCTGAAATGGGCGCTTTGAACTTCGTTTTGCGAGATCATCCTATAATTTTCTGCAAAATCAATTTGCAAAACTAGGACAGCTGCCTGTATATTTTTTTTTTTACCATCGAAATATTTTTGTTGGGCTCGTTTTGTGAAAAAATGTTGCTTGAAGGAGGGCAGCTTTACTTCTAGCTCACGAACGAGATCCGATAAGAGAGCAACAGTGTCACTTAACACTATAGTTTGATCAACTTTTCGCCACTGCTGCCATTTGACCTCGTCGTCCATTATTGAAAAGTATTTTAGAGGTATCAAATCATTTTGAACATCTCTTATACTCTTTCCACAATTGTTTTTCATACAGTTTTCTGACCGGATATCGCAACATGTTAATTTCAAGAAGCCTTCGAAATGTGTGGATATCGGCTTTATTCTTTTAGCACAAGCTTCCAACAAATACTTAAAATTTCCGTGGTGCTGGCATACACACATGTTATGTGGTATCTTATTTGTTGTAATAACGATCCTTTTTTTTTTTATTTACCGGTCTTTTAGAATTTGGAAATGGCTTGTACATCAATAAGAGCATCAGCCTGTATTTAGGACTGTATGTAGGACTGTATTCATCATAAAGCTTAGAGGCCCAGACGACCGAGGGGCGCTCAAGAATCGATTTGTTAGAATATATAAAGCTATTTGTAATTTATTAAGCTAGGAGGAGTTAGTAAGGAAATTTAAAATTCTATATTTTAAATTTGAGGGACAGGAAAGAGATGTTATAGAGTAGAGACCATTGTAGTTCGAACATAATACCTTAAAAGGGTCATGCAGTGCATATGTCGAACTACAACGGCTAAGGAACAGAGGACTAAAGTTTCGAGTCCTTCTATTAGGAATGTTACATTTAAAGCGTTTTAGTAAATGCTGACTATCTACATCCCCGTTAAGGGGTTATATACCTTTTTTTTTTTTTTAAAAAATTGAAATTTTTTTTAATGCTTTATCTTGAAGAAAAACTCCTTGAGAACATTTTCCCAAATTTTTATAGAGATTGGAGCAGTAGAAAAAAAGTTACAGCGCTCCTAACCGCGCGCCTTGTCGCGGCCTTGAACTGAACTTGAAACTTTAAACGCGAATATCTCGAAATGGTGTTTCTTGAAAAATGACTTTGCGGTGACATGGATTGGCAGAAAACTACTGAACCGATTTACTTAAATTTTTTTTTTAATGTTCGTAATGAAATTCTTCTGTGCTTGAACGATCGACTTTTCACGCACAAACTTTTTTTTTGCCGAAATGAATTTTTTAGTGAAATTTCTAGAGACCAAAAAGTTCATTTTTAGCATAAAACGTTCCGTATGCATAAAAAAAAATTTTTAAATCGATCGTTCAAGCACAAGGAATTACACTAAACTAATGAAATTTTTTTACTTTTATGGTTTCAGTTGACCTGTTCGACCTGGGGAACTGTCACCGCAAGGCTCTAAAAAAAAGAAGCCTCTAAGGGAAACAGCCACCCCTTAAAAACTATTTAATATTTTTCCACCAAATTTTGCACAAACATTGTTAATAAAGTGTACTATCAAAAAAATAACCCCTTAATAAGGTTATGCAGAAAGATTACACCGAGCATTGTCCTACGATTTGTTAAGCTAGGTTAGTTTAAGAGTAAGAGTCTACTATTATAAGATGGAAGGTGAAGATTTGCATCCCAGTTTGGACCTCTAAGTGAAAAAGTTAGGAAATTCTTTTTTACGGATTCTATGCGGTCCTGATGTACTCCATATTGGGGACTCCAGACACATGAACCGTACTCCAGTATAGGACGGACCAAAGAAATGAATAGTGTTTTAGTTATATAGGGGTCATTAAATTCTTTTGACCACCTTTTGATAAAACCAAGGACTCCTTTAGCCTTATTAACCATTAAGGAAATATGGTCGGCAAATTTAAGTTTGATGTCTAATAGGATGCCGAGATCATTAACCTGGGTCAATTTTTCTAAGGCAATCCCATTAATAGAATAAGTAGCTTGCAGAGGGCAAGAACGATAAAAAGACATATGTTTGCATTTAGATCCATTAAGTATTAGATCATTAGCTAAGCACCATTTTTAAAAGTTATCAAGGTCAGACTGAAGACTGCATTGGGCAGAGATGGATTTGTACTGAAGACAAAGCTTTACATCATCTGCATACATGAGAACTAGAGAGTTCGTTAAAGCAGGGGGCAAGTCGTTTATAAAAAGCGTAAATAATAACGGGCCAAGATGACTTCCTTGAGGGACGCCGGATGTAGCACGGACCAGACGGGACTGTATGTTTTTAAATAAGACTCTTTGTGTCCTTCCATCTAGGTAGCTGGAGATCCACGTTAAGAGGTCTTTAGGAAAACCCAGCATATTCAGTTTACTCAACAAGAGTGAGTGATTAACTGAATCAAATTCTTTGCTGAAGTCTGTGTAAATTACATCGGTTTGATATCCCTTAGAAAAGCCATATATGACAAAGGATGTCAACTCCAGTAAATTTGTGGTGGTGGAGCGACGCTTAATAAAGCCATGCTGACAGGGAGAGATGATCGAAGAACATAGGTGTTGCAAGTGAGGGGTAATTAATTTTTCAAATAACTTTGAAATTGCCGACATCTTAGATATGCCTCTGTAATTGACAGCCTCCGACTTTTTCCCTTTTTTATTTAGGGGAATTATGAATGATTCCTTCCACTTAAGGGGAAAAATCGAGGTTTCCAAAGATAAGTTGAAAAGTCTTAGAAGAGGTTTGCACAGAGCCCTGGCGCAGTATTTTAGCACACAGCCTGGTACTTCGTCGGGGCCTGGCGAATAAATGGGTTTTACCCTTAAAAGACCAGATAATAAGTTGTTCTCAGAAAAAAACGGACAGAAAATAAGATTTGCTGCTTGAATGTTATATGCGTAAGGCTGATCAGTCAGTTTAGGAGGAGAATAAGTTGTTTGAAAAAATTCTGTGAATAGATCAGCAATGGCCTGATCCGAAGTCGCAGAAGAATTTTAAAACGTAAGCAGGGGTGAAAAAGATACGTGTTTACGCTTAGTGTTTACAAAATTATAAAACTGCTTTGGATCCTGAGTAAATTGAATCCGGCAGCGGTCAATATAATTCCTATAACATTCAGCGTTATGCACGGTAAAATTCGACCGAGCTAGTAGGTATCTTGAGAAATCAACACTACTGCAGGTTATTTTATATTTAAGTAAAAGCTTATTTTTTTTATTTTTTAAGTTAGTAAGGCACCTTGTAAACCAAGGAGGATTTGTTGAAGCGGACGGATATTTCCAAGGCACACATGAGTCAAAAAATTTATTTATATCGGCTTTTGTTTTGGCTTTGATATAAGCCGAGATATCAATCTCTGAAGTATCAGGGGCGAGCCGAGAAACAAATGTATGTTTCGATGGAGGAATCACCTGTAAGGGTTTTGGTGTCGCAGGTACGAGAACTATAGCATCAGTCGGTGCCGGTGGTCCGGACTGTGGAATACCCTTTTGGGTGACTCTAATGGGGGTTTCGTTCTCTGGACCTGTGGCATCACTTAAAGGGATGCCATGGCGGACATATCAGACAATTGCTCACTATCCCTGAGAAATTCGGACGAATTGTTCTCAGTTCTAGCCCTTGGGGTGGCCAGAGATATAAGCGGCTGCATTAATGTCGGCTGAGCTTAGGGGACTCATTTAGCAGCTGAAGGCCACTAAACTGAGTGTCAAGCGCACAGAGCTGGTCATTGATTTTACGAAAACCAGTGATCAGCTCTTTAAATCCATTTTTGGTCTGTCTCATGAACGACCTCATTTCGCCTTGCACAGCACGACAATTTTCACAACAATAATGTAAACCAGACCTACGGGAAATGGCATCCGAAACTGATGCAGTGAACTCGGCACACTTGGCGTGTACGACGTTCTCACATAGCCAGCAATGGATGGCAGGCTGGGATGAGGAAATTGTCTTGTTACAAGACTTAATAGCACAGACAAGTTTAAATTCCATATTTTTTAATAAATAAAACAAATTTATATATAAAAAGTTATAAAACACTATACTTTGAACCACTGTGCCAAATAAGAAGCCGAAGCGGGAGCTTTGGAGAGTGCAAAGAAGAAATGCAGGAATACAGATATGACGGGGAAGAAGCAGAGCTGAGCTATGCTTGGAATAGAATTTAGACAAATTATTAATTAGACTCCAAATATACCACAGCACTCGCGAAGAGATACGGTTTAAGCTTTAAGATTCTTAAGATTCACAATATATTTAATTCACATACTTAATAATAAAGTATGTAAACACCGGTTTACCAATTTTTATCATAAACGCAGAGCGCACAAAAAAACACGACCGTTCGCTTAAGAGAAAGGGAGGGAATTGATATATTGATATAAGGAATCGATATTGATAAAAATATAATCTACCAATTGCATTTGGATCAATCTCATTTTTATATTGTTGATACGCTTCGTCAATGGTCATCAACATTTTGCAACCGCTTTGCGGTAGCGCTTTGCAACCACTTTTCCACTGAGGATTAAACTCTCCCAATTTTTGCGGGTTTCTTCGTAACTGCTCTCTGTAATCCCTTACCTTTTCTTTTTGTGATTTTGCAGTCATCTATAAATTTTAAGAATAATTTTATATACACAGCTCATCAATGTAGAAAAAAATTATAATTTTTTACTAACATTGGGAACGCACGCGACACACTTTAAGTATTCAAAACATTAACAAGTTCTCACCGTAAAAATATTTTTTAGTTTTTAGGCTATAAGCTGGCCGTCAGCCAACGGGTGCAAC
This sequence comes from Drosophila pseudoananassae pseudoananassae, assembly GCA_018153035.1. NCBI lineage: Eukaryota > Metazoa > Arthropoda > Insecta > Diptera > Drosophilidae > Drosophila > Drosophila pseudoananassae. The sequence continues at coordinate 3,121,398 of JAECXR010000072.1, forward strand.
AGGGGGACCTACACGCAAGCAATTGCGTGCCGTAACTGTGTACACCTCTGGTAGTGCGACTATACTCTCCACGTGGGGGCGGCTGGTAACAGGTCCCGGTACGGTCATGTCTTTGCCGAGAATGCTGGCTAATGGTAGTCGGGCAGGGAGAAGAACACTTCCTTCCTCAAATCACCCCAATCCAAGGTAAAACAGCATATGCCGAAGGATGCGTGTCCGAGGGGGGGGCTCGGTCGCTAATATGCGAACTCTGGGGGACCGGCCGACCTCCCAGTTTTAACCAGGCTTATCGTGACAAGCGGGCTATGTCATGATGGACGAACCCCTTCCCGCCTACTCGTGGGACCAAAATACTATTTTGAACACTATTATTCCAAACAAAAACCAAAGTGAAAAACGGAGCTCCCTAAAAAAGTCCGAAAATCGGGTCACTGACCCGTCAAACTCTAAGGCCCTCAAAAGCCAAGGAGTTGCTGAGATGAAGAAGCCCCCCACAGAGGGGCAACATCTGGAAGCGGGACGCGCCGGTGCGGAGGAGGATGCCAAGGCTTTTTCTTCCAAAGCGGGGCTAGCCAAGGGACCACCGAACGGCGTGGAGAGGAAGACCCCAGATCAACCTCTAATCCAACCGGCGGGGCCCCTAAGGCGAACCCTGGTTCGGGAGCGTCTTACTCGACGCAGCGTAAAGGCTCCTACAAAGATAGGAGAAGAGCAGCCTTCATTCTGATGAGGGCGGACCCATCGGCCGAAGCCAATCCGGACCAAGCCGAGATCATTAAGTGGGCAAGGAAGATCCTGCCAGACTTTAATCCGGAAAAGGCGGGAGTGAGGCTAGATCCGAATAAACGTACTGGGTCGGACCCTGCCAAGGAGATCGCGCAAAGCGCGAAAAGGCAGAGGTCCGCGGAGGGAGAAGCCTCCCAGGCTAAGAAGAGGAAGGCCCAGCCGCAGCCGTCAAACCGCTCGTTCGCCGAGGTGACGAAGGGAAGAACCCTAATTGGAGTCCTGAACAAGGGCTCCAAGGATGGGCTCATCCCCAAGGACCTTTGGCGACGAGTGGTAAAAGAGTTGCACGGGCGCTTCGTGGAGGAGATGCTGAGATGCGGAGGACCCCCACCAGAATGCGAAGACGGAGGATGGTATCAGGGTAGCGTCAAGGTAATTGCCTGCCAAGACGCGCGATCGGTAGAGACTTACAAGCGTATGGTTGCATCGTTTGGAGAGGTCTACCCTAGAGCTAAGTTAGTGGCGGTTGACTGGGACGAGATCCCAGGGCGCGAGTGTGGCTTACTGAAAAGCCAGCCGACCCTAAGACCATCCTAACTATGCTTAGGATGTGCAATCCGACGCTTCCCACGGCGGAGTGCGAAGGCAGGTCGTCCTCACACTAAACGAGGAGACCGTAAAAGCCCTTGAGGGGATGGAGCACCGGCTGAAGTACGGATTCGAACACGTTTCGGTCCGTATCTACAAATCCGATGCGAAAGCCAAACCAGGAGCTTAGAGCTGGAGGCAGACACGCAAGAGCCAGACTTGGAGGAGCCGACCGAAGAGAAACACCCGGAAGGAATGTCGGATGAGGAGGAGGACATCCTGGAAGGGTACACCTCAAAGGAAAGCGACTTGGCAAGGGCACTTAGCGGAGTCGGAATGGAGGAGGACTCTCTGCTGAGCTCCGAAACGGAGGCGGAAAATACTGTGGTGGAGATTTGTAAGGATGTCCCTGACGATCTTACAAATAAACCTCCATCACAGTAAAGCGGCGTCAGCTGCCCTCCTTCTCCACCTCGCCGAGAGTGGAGCTGATGTGGCCCTCATCCAGGAACCCTGGATCCTAGGAGAAAGCCGGATACAACAGGTAAAAAGCGAGCCTGCATCCTCGCAAAAAAGAACCTTAACCTCTTTTTGCTACCCAATTTCAGCAATGAAGACCACGTAGCCGCAGCCATAGAGAGCCCAAATGGCCCTCTAAGGATATGTTCGGCATATATGGGCCACGACCAGGAGGCCCTCCCCCGCACCCGCTACTCAAACAGCTGGTGGAAGACAGCAAGAAGCACAAGATCGACCTGATCATAGGTTGCGATGCTAACGCCCATCATCATCAGTGGGGAAGCACTGACACGAACGAGAGGGGTGAGTCAATCTTCGATTTTATCCTAGGCTCTAACCTTCTGGTGGGTAACAGGGGTATAGAACCCACTTTCATAGTCAAGAACAGAAGGGAAGTACTTGACATCACTCTTTACTCTGAATCCCTAGCAGACAGGATTGTTAGTTGGGGAGTTCTGGAGAAACACTCCTTCTCGGACCACCGATACATAGAATTAGTGGTCAACTTTGAGAACTTTAATCGACTAACGGTACGCAATCCGAGGAAAGCGAACTGGGAGTTATACAGAAAAAAACTAGAAAGTTCCTTGGGGAAACCTCCAACAGGGGACGCTGACAGCAGGGAAGCCCTGGATGCCATGGTGGACACGCTTACGACAGCGTGCGCCAGGGCATTCAATAAAGCTTGTCCCAAAAGCAGATCGGGCAACAGCAAGTCAAAGAAACCACTATGGTGGTTGCAAACACTTGCGCCCTTTAAGACCAAGTCCCGCAAGGCCTTTAATTTTGCCAGCAAGACATGGAGGCAGCCTGGGAGACGTATAAAGCGAACCTTAGGCAGTATAACAAAGGACTTCGCTTCGCTCAACTGGGCGTTAAATAGCTTCAAGCCTTTCAATTCCCCAGGCCCAGATGGCATTGTCCCGGCTTTAAAAGCTGATCCCAATCTGAGGTCTTGGGTTAAAAAAGTTTTCTCAGCAATTTTCAGAATAGGCATCAAACCCTCAATGTGGTTGCGGACGAAAGTCGTATTTATACCAAAGGCGGAACAACCATTGCACTGCGCCCCTAAGGACTTCAGACTAATAAGCCTGTCGTCCTTCCTTCTCAAGACAATGGAGCTACTAATCAGCCTCCATATTAATCTTACTATCAACCCAGATGATATCTCGGGATCACAGCATGCGTATAGGAAGCCCGATCCACGAAAACGGCACTCCATGAGATCACTACTTTTGTCGAAAAGGCACTTAGCGACAAGGAATTTCCACTCATTGCTTTTCTAGACATAGAAGGTGCGTTCAACAACATCCTACCAAGCTCGATAATCAATGCACTGACGGGACTAGAAATAGACAATCAATCCGTACGCCTTATAGAACAGATCCTGGTTAACATGACTGTTGAGGCGTCACTAGGAGGAGAATCTATTCATAGATATGTCAGAAGAGGCACTCCGCAAGGAGGCGTACTCTCACCACTACTGTGGAACGTGGCGGTTAATAGCCTACTGCGATCCCTTGAAGGTGGTGGTTGCAAATTTATTGCTTACGCGGATGATGTCGCCTAGGGATTACGCTAGACAGGAAACTGGACTGGAAGTCGAACACTATAGAGAGAGCTAACAAGGCAACAATCGCGCTCTATACTTGCAGAAAAGCCATTGGCCTTAAATGGGGAATGTCCCCAAAAATAGTAAGATGGCTTTACAAAGCGGTCATAAGATCCATCCTTTTCTACGGGGTGGTGATCTGGTGGCCTGCTCTCACAAACTCCACAATTAGAGAGAAACTTAGGAAAACGCAACGGATGGCGGAGGTCTGTATCACAGGCAGCCTATGTACTACACCGACGGAAGCCCTAGACTTTATACTCGACCTATTTATACCCCCTAATGGGGGTCAAGATAGCCACGCTATCGGCAATTAGGCTACGCGAGACGGGCATATGGAAATGGACTGACTATGGACATACCAAGTTGGATCTACACCACTGCACGCCAACGGGGGCTACAGACTACTGCGTACCTGTTTATCATCCCACCTTAAAATACAAGGTATCCATTCCAACAAGGGAGGAATGGCCACACAAATCCCGGGATCAGCCGCTTCCCTCCATATTTACACAGACGGTTCAAAATTGAATGGCCAGGTGGGAGGCGGATTCCATTGCGAACGGCTGTGTCTAAATGAGTCCTTCAGACTCCCCGACCACTGTAGTGTGTTCCAAGCAGAAGTAATAGCTATCGGGGAAGCACTCAGATATGTAACTTCTCAGATAGTCAAGCGGCACTCAAAGCCCTTGACGGATTCTCATCCAACTTCAGGACAGTAAATGACTGTCGCAGATCTCTTAACGAGATGGCAGAGCAGCATGACATCCACATCATTCCGGGTGCCCGGACATAGGGACCACGAGGGTAATTGCGCCGCAGACGAACCAGCAAGAGCAGGTACTACCAATCCTCTCCTCCCGCAAAAGGAACCAGTAGGTATCCCCTTAGCTACGTGTAGGCTAAAATGCAGAATCACTTTGACCGCGCATCACTAAGGAAATGGAGAAATCTCCAAAACTGCAGGAACTCACGCATGATATGGCCCATCCGCTCTAGGAAGAGGTCAATGATGCTTATCTCCCTTATTAGGCAGTACTGTAGTCTGGCAGTCAAGGCCATTACGGGACATTGGCTAATAGGAGCACACGCGGCTAGACTAGCGGTGCCATATTATGACTACTGTAGGAGCTGTGGGGATGTAGAAGAGGAAGAGACAGTCGCACACCTCCTCCTCCGCTCACCCATGCCCTGCGCTGTGGCGAAGCCGACTCAAATTCTTGAGCGCAGCAAGCGCCCTCTTGGGAGCGGAGATCGCTCCACGCAGACTCGTAGCTTTCATCCGTAAATCTGGATGGGACCGCGAGCTGCCACAGGATGGATAAAACATTCTTGGGCACATCAGTAGATAGGAAGAGAGAGGTCCTCTTGTAGGACGGTATCACAAGCACAAGCAACAAGCAAAAAGTTTTAAAACCAGTGGGAGTGAAACTTCCCCATATCGGAACCACCGACCAACCTTCCACTTCTTCTTTGCCCACTAACCCAAAAAACTAGTATCGTCACTAACACTTACCTATCAGAATACTAAGGGGCCTCGTAATAAACTCCCCAAGCTATATTCTGATAGTTCTTTCTTTGCATCCCATATAATAGCATTTACAGAAACCTGGTTAAATCCGGAGATCTTTAGCTCCGAAGTTTTTCCAAGTAAGTACACCACTTTTAGACGGGATCGATCTCAGCGAAGAGGAGGTGGAGTCCTCATTTCGGTAGACTCTACTCTTGCTTCTGAAGAGCTGAAATCCCAAGAGTTTGGTGACATAGAATTTATTTGCGTTAAAATCACTATGTCCGTGAAAGCTTTATACATTACATGTTCATATATACCTCCTATGTCTGAACCGCCCACATATTGGCAGCATTTGTCCGCTATTCGATACGTCTCTAATCTTATGACGAATCGTGACCAACTCGCAGAGGTGGGCGACTTTAATATCCCAGATATAGGTCAGATTAACCATGTTAGAAATTCGCTAGGTTGGCTTTTAGACTTATGTTTTGTATCTGATCCTGATGGTACTGTTCTCTCCAGAGCTTTTCCTCTTTCAACCCAAGAGGATCCATATCACCCCACGCTGGAGGTCTCAATCGAAACAACTCCTGGTATCGATCAGATGTCTCCACGCGTGGTAAATAAGATTCGCTGTTTCCGTAAAGCTGATTTTTACAAACTTAATAGCCTTATCGAGACTGTGAGGAGATTTGGTCTCCCCACGCGCCAAGACAGGAAGCCGGGGGCAGAAGAGGGGGGCGGTGCGGAAGCGGTCCAATGGGTCAAGCACCGGTCAACAACCGAGCAGTCAAGGGAAGGACCCCAAGGGGGCGGCGAGGGGCAGGCCACCGTCGCTCCATGGGAAGACGGAATCGACGTGGAACGTAACGGTTCCCGGAGCATCAAGTGGTCAGCGGGAAAAGTAACCAAAAGGGGTGGGGGGGAAGAGCAGCACGCCGTTCAGCTGTGTTTAGAAAGTGCGGCAGGGTTAACGTCAACGAAGGAGAAAGGAGTGGAGGGGGTAACGCAGGGCGTAGCGGGCCCTCGAGGTCCGCTTGACGACAACGGAGATCTGTGGCCGAGGGGCACGAGGGGCACGAGGGGGGCACGGACGGCGACCCGCCAACGGGAGAGTGGCGTGATTTTTGGAGCTGGATTAACGGCAGGAGCAGAACCAGCGAGGATTAACGGGCGCTCCAGTCAGTATATAAGGAGGCCCATTGGAGCAGATCGGGACGAGTCTTTTTAGGAAGCTTGTAGCGTTGAGTTGGAGGACCGCCTGTGGAGAGTCCGCCAGTCAAGTGTTAGAGCGTTTCTAGAAAGGATTCGGTTTGTTTGAGTTGAAGGACCGCCTTTGGAGAGTCCGACAGCCAAGCGCAAGGAGAGCGAATAAACAATAAGGAAAGGATCCATTGCTGGACTTTCCTCTGAAAACCCAGGGTCGTGTAGTCGAGTTGGCTCATCCCCGAACACGGCAGGTAGCCTTGCAAGGAAGTGAGGAAAGGAGAAGTCTGGCGTATGCCTTACCGACCCCTGAGATCACAACCAACAGGCGTGGCCCTGCGGAACAAGGATAGACCTACTCGGGACTTACGCCCGGTGTTCCAGGAAGAACGATCCAACAAAGGACCCGTTGTCAGACGGTTCCTCTAAGAGCCCAGGGCATCGGAGTCGAGTGGGGCCATTCCCGACCACGGCAGGTATCCTTGCAAGGAAGTGAGGAAAGGGTAAGTCTGGCGTATGCCTTACCGACCCCTGAGATCACAACCAACAGGCGTGGTCCTGCGAAACAAGGATAGGCCTCCTCGTGAAGTCACGCCCAAGCTTTGGAAACCGATCAGGTACACCCCGGTCACCCGCAAAACAACTCCCCATTTCGGACCCACTGGTGTGTCTCCGGAGTAGTGGAGTCGCGATACCCGGTCAGCAGGGCAACCTCTAATCCTGGCTCATTAGCGCACGCGCGTGGTGTGTCCAGGTGTAGTGGGGGGCGCATCGTCCACAGGCAACTCCCAAACCCGGCTCGCTAGTGCAAGTACACTGCGTGTCCTGGCGTAGCGGGGGCAGCAGTCGCCAAGAAACTTCCAAACCCGGCTCGCTGGTGTATACGCACTGCGTGTCCCGGTGTAGAGAAGGCGACAGTCCGCAGCCTACTCCCAATTCAGACTCTCTGAAGTATAGGAGCGGACGGGCGTTGTCCTTGACCAGTCGCAGTCGACCCAAGGGGGTGTTCTGAGAGGTAGGAAGGCCTGTTTGTGGCCAACGAAAGGGCGAAGTTTTAGAGGACCTACGTCAACGGTAGCAGCATCGGTAGCCGCGACGGTAGCAGCGACGGAGCAGACATAGAAGGAAGCGCCGGCGTCGGAACAGCAGGATTTCGAAGCGGAGCCCGTGTCCGGGAGCGAGAGTCATATCTGTTGTATCAAGAAAGGCATACGGAATAAAGAATTCATAACGTTTACGCTATTTGTATTATTTCTGGGCTCGGGCAAATCACGTCGAACTATAAATTCGGTGTAACAGACCCGCGAAACTCTGTGAGCTAGCCGCGGCAAACTGTGGCGAGCGGAAGAAGTAGAAACAGTTCGTTACACCTGGTGCCCAAACAACGTGATTGCAGAGTCTAGAAGTAACATAGCAAAACAACATGGGAAAGAAAACCTGGATCTACACGCTTAAAAAAGAAGAGCTAAGCGAGGTGTGCAGGGAACTCGGTCTACCAGCAGACGGGACGGTGGAAACCATGAGAACACTAGTGGCAAAGTGGGTCGACGAGTCCAAGGACGAGGAAGTACTGGCGTTGACTCACGGACTCGAGGAAAGGTTTGGGCTGAGATCCACCCCCAGGCAGAGAGCGACCAGCGAGACCGAACGATTTATAGCAAGCTTAGCGGTACCAGAGCCAAAAATAGGAAGGAGCATGGAGCCACAGTCAAGAAAATATGTCCCGGCCCCAGTGGATTACGCCAAAGTGGCCAGACAGGTGCGGGACTGGTCCTTTCGGTTCGACGGAACAGGAGACCCACTAGAGTTCCTCGACCGAGTGACGTGGTTCGCGAAAACCTATGGTTTGGACATAAACACGATCCCGAGGGCTATGCCAGAACTACTACAAGGCAGGGCTCAAAGATGGTTCATCATGAATGTTGAGAAACGGAATCTATTCCGGCGACGTTGCCAATATTCAAGGTGACTAATATTCATGTTGCTGAAAAGCTGAGCAACATGCATCTATTTAACATATGTATACCAAGTTACCATGGCAACGCAGATCGACGCGTCGTCATTTCTTATGTATTAGTTATTCTTTAGCCGTGAATCCGTGAACACGCAGCATACATACAGTCCACTTAAATAAAATATTTTGGAAACTCAACAACGCATTACGTTTCTCATCATAGAAAAGTTTGGTCCTTCAGACCCGGATTGACTGGAAGAATAATTCGCCAAGTATTGCCTTAAATGGAGGAATACAAGCTACTGGTTGCGGGCCGCCGCAGACTCAAGGGTACGATCACGAGGATCGTGTCCTTAGCTGAGCGTTTACCTGCAACACAATCAACGGATGGAATCGAAGTTTTACTGGAACGATTAGATTTTGCATGGAGCGAATTCGAAAAGCTTGGAGATTCATTATCAGTTCATGATCAGGTCGATGGGTATGTAGATCCAGCCGACGACAACGCAGAATACGAAGGAAGGTACCTGAGGGCAAGGGAGTTCCTTGTCTCAGCAAAGCGCTCACTGGAGCCACAAGCACCATCAACAAGTCAATGCAATGACTCAATGGGCAATGGAGTCGCACTTCTCCAGTTGCTACAACAACAACAACAGATGCTGGAACGTATGGCTGTTTCCGACGCAGCAAGTACACCTATTTCAAACAATGGCGTCATGGACGCAGAACCAACGCACAATGAATTACCGAAAATTCAGATTAAACGTTTTGCTGGAGACTACAAGGAATGGCCAGCATTTCGAGACATATATGACAGTACCATTCATAAGAAACGACATCTATCAAATACGCAGAAGTTTCATTATTTGAAGTCACTGTTGACCGATGAGGCGGCAAGCCTTATTGCACATTTACCAATAACAGAAAGCGCATACGAAACAGCAGTTTTGCGTTTAAATGAGAGATACGACAGACCACGCCACATTGTTTATTCCCTATTGGAGAAATTCACGAAGCTTCCGGAGACCACAAAGATTGATTTGTCGGTCTTACGTAAAGTAACTGATGGAGCAAATGAGATAGTTCGAGCGTTGGACGCGATCGGAGAAAACACACGAGATTGCTGGATCATCTTTTTGATTTTGCAAAAAATGGATGCCGAAACACGCCGTAAATGGATCGAGGACAGCCGCGATCTGAAGTCACCAACAACCAACGATTTGTTTAAGTTCCTGGATACTCGCTGTGAGGAATTTGAACTCAGTCAACGCCAAAGCAATTGGGATGGCAAACCTAAGTAGCAGGAAAAGGCAAAAAGACCTATGCATGCCAATGCCATGCTGGCTGTCGAGAGGGGTACCTACGTCAGAGGCAATACGAACGAGCATCACCTAGCAGGCTCTGCGGACTTCCTGGCGCTGAGTGTTGAGCAACGGCGATCAATGGCAAAGGAAAAATCGCTGTGTTTCAACTGTTTGAGATCGGGACATTTTACAAGGCAGTGTGAATCCAAATTCAACTGTAAAACATGCCACGGACGACATCATACGCTACTACATGTACAACAAGCTGCATCCGCGCAAGGCTTTGCAGCAACTACGAACACTTCGCAGGCTACGGTACAGGACGTACCAACTGGAAGGGAGAATCAACGTAATCAGGACGAATCTCAAGCTACATCGGTGACAGTGAGTCACATAGCACGAGCACATGGCTCACAATCGGCTGCATACGCACAAGGCCTTGCAGAAATTACACACAAACATGGGCGTCGCCAAAGCACGCTACCGACTGCATTGGTATTTGTTCAGAACGCAAATGGAACATATACAAGCTGCCGGCTACTATTGGACAGTGGTTCTGAGTTGTCATACATTTCGGAACGTTGCATTAACGCACTGGGACTTGCACGTTCATCATCTCGAATATTGGTATCGGGAATTTCTTCCATCAAGGCTGAGGCAACCAGAGGAATCACACAGCTGAATCTCAAATCGCTATTCACAGACAGCGCACTAAAGATTACTGCACACGTTCTCAGTAAGATCACATCGTCTTTGCAGAGAAACAACAGCGAACCATCATCACTCAAGGTGTTCGATGGATTCCTGATGGCGGATACCGACTTCGCAGCCGTGGCTCCGATAGACATTTTATTGGGGAGCGACTACGTTTGGAGCACGCTGACGGGCCAAAAGATGCACGACAACATGGGCAATCTTATTGCCATCTCTTCGATATTTGGATGGGTCATCACATCGGTTGGAGTTAATCCGTCTCCAACAACTACAACGCTATTCTCCACATGCAACATTGATAGTACACTACAACGATTTTGGGAGATAGAAGAAGTCAGCAGCTACGCTCGCAAGGATCCAGACGAAGACACGGTGGAGAAACATTTCCTCGAGACGCACAAAAGGGACAACGATGGAAAGTATATCGTCGAGCTACCATTCAAGACGGCAAATCCGAAGTTTGCAGACACACTCCAAGGAGCACAATCTCGCTTCATGGCTGTAGAAAAACGGCTACAGCGCAATCCGGATCTACGAGAGAAGTATGTAAAATTCATGCAGGAATACCTAAGTCTTGGTCATATGACCGAAGTTAAACCATTGAGCAACGATTCATGTAACCTCTTCTATCTGCCCCATCACCCTATAGTTGGACGAAAACTTAGGGTCGTATTCGACGGGTCATTCAAGGACGCAAATGGAGTGGCACTGAATGACACGCTACATGTTGGGCCGAGCATTCAGCGCAACCTTTTTGCTGTTTGTCTCCGCTTCAGAATGTATAGATATGTATTCTCCGCAGACATTGTCAAAATGTTTCGCCAAGTTTGGGTAAGCACCGATCATCAAGGCTACCAAAGAATCCTATGGAGAGAGCATCCATCTGCGCCTTTGAAGCACTACCAGTTACGCACTGTAACTTATGGAACAGCTTGTGCGCCCTATCTGGCTGTAAGGGTATTGGAGCAACTGGCACAGGATTACAGAGACGAATATCCAACTGCATCGAGAATTCTTCTAGAGGACTTCTACGTCGACGATGTACTCACTGGAGCGAACCGCGAAGATGAGCTACTAGCAAATATGAATGAGCTATTACAACTGATGTCACACGCCAAATTGGACCTTGACAAGTGGGTATCCAATTCATCACTAATATGTGAGCCCGATTCCAGAGACGCTATCAGCACCGGAAACGCACGAGTAAAAGATTCGATAAAGGTTCTTGGAATTTACTGGAATCCAACCGACGACACGCTGATGTACCAAACCGGCTTGACATCAAATCCGAGCTGCACTAAAAGGCAAATCCTCTCAGATGTTGCACGTATCTTTGACCCACTTGGCCTACTATCGCCGATTGTGGTACAATTCAAAATCATGTTCCAAAGGCTATGGTTATTGGATCTCAATTGGGATTCGGAGCGTCCACCAAACATTGCCGAACCTTGGCTCAAGTGCAGAGCAGATCTCGACACGCTACGAAAATTGCAAATACCACGATTTGTCCTTAGCAAGGAGGACTCCATGGAGCTACACGCCTTCTCCGATGCATCGACCAAGGCATATGCTGCTGCTGTTTACTGCAGGTGTCGAAACAAGGACGGAACCTTTTCGGTTTCGTTAATGGCTGCCAAAACCAGGGTAGCACCACTGAAACAACAATCCTTACCTCGACTAGAGCTGTGTGGAGCGCTGCTGTTAAGTCGCCTGGTACGATCACTCAAGGAAGGACTACGACACAAGGAAATTCAGGTTGTTGCATGGTGCGATTCAACAATTGTTTTATCCTGGCTATCATATCCACCATCGAAGATGAAAACCTTCGTCGCAAATCGCACGTCGGAAATTCTGGAAACGTTGCCACGACATACCTGGCATCACGTTAGCTCAAAGGAGAATCCCGCCGACTGCGCATCAAGGGGAATGACGACTTCCCAACTAGTAGAATTTCACCTGTGGTGGAACGGGCCACCATGGCTGCTCAACGATGACGAGTACACGGCTAAAGTACAAAACTCTGAAACTAGTTTCAAGTTTTCAGACCATCATGCACAAGACGAATTGAGGACCACAGCCATGATCACTCGTGAGAGGATGGACGACTCATTTTCAGCGTTCGACGACCTTGTTGAACGCGTCTCATCCTGGCAGAAGCTGGTACATACCGTGGGCTATGTTCTACGCTTTATCCGACGACTGAAAAAGACACAAAACCGAGCGGAATCAACCACACTGTCGTTTGAGGAGATCAAGGCAGCACGACTTGTATGCCTGAGAAACGCACAGGCGTGCTTTGGAGAAGACCGAATGCTTCTCCAGACGAATCAACCACTGCAAAACAGGTCGCAGTTATCAAAGCTTGCACCGTTTATTGGTCCGGATGACCTACTACGAGTTGGCGGGCGCTTGAGACAATCTAAACTACCGGAAGAAGTCAAACACCCGATACTGCTGCCGAAGGCTCACCGCATTACGAAGCTGCTCCTGGAACACGAGCACTGGGTAAACTTGCACCCAGGTACATCGGCACTATTCGTCATAACGCGTCAACGTTATTGGATTATTGGTGCACGAAATCTGATAAGAAAGGTCACTCACAACTGTATCAGATGCTTTCGTCAAAGGCATCATACTACGCAACAACTCATGGCCGATTTGCCAAGTATCCGAATCACACAATCGCTTCCCTTTGTCAACTCTGGATGTGATTACGCTGGATCAATAATTCTTAAGGATCGAAAGGGTCGCAACGCTAAGAAGTCAAAGGGATACATTTGCCTTTTTGTGTGCCTCGTCACTTCGGCACTACATCTGGAACTCGCTACTGACCTTAGCACAGAGGCATTTCTAGCAGCCCTCAGAAGATTCATGTCACTACGAGGAAAATGCGCACAGATCTACAGTGACAACGGTAGAAACTTCGTCGGAGCAAAACGAGCACTGGATGAGATGCAACAACTTCTGGCATCTACAAAGCACAGAGATCTGGTCTCACAGACTATGGCAGACGAAGGCATTCACTGGGTTTTCATTCCACCATATGCACCTCACTGGGGAGGAAAATGGGAGTCCTCCGTTCGTTCCGTCAAGCTGCATCTGCGCCGCATCATTGGCAACACTATCCTGACGTTCGAGCAGATGCACACCTTACTAGCTCAAATGAGTGCAGTGGTAAACTCGAGACCGTTGTACTATACACCGGACACCGATGTCACATATCTATCCCCAGCACACCTGTTGATAGGCAGATCATTTACAACCATTCCTGAAGGGGACCTGAGCCACATTCCTGAAAATCGACTTGACTACTGGCAAGGCGTTCAAGCACTCTACCAAGGATTCTGGAAGCGCTGGCACCAGAAATATCTCACTACGCTACAACAACGTCCCAAATGGAAAGCACCTCAGCCGAGTGTGGAATTGGGAACCGTCGTCCTCATCAAGGATTCGAATACTCCACCAGCTTCCTGGCCACTGGCAAAGGTTATTGCAACGTACCCTGGAGCTGACGGTATGGTTCGGGCTGTCAAATTGAAAACTGCTACAGGAGAAGCAACTCGACCCATAACCAAGATTGCTATACTACCTTGTTCAGAAACGATGTTTCAGGGCGGGCCGGGATGTTGAGAAACGGAATCTATTCCGGCGACGTTGCCAATATTCAAGGTGACTAATATTCATGTTGCTGAAAAGCTGAGCAACATGCATCTATTTAACATATGTATACCAAGTTACCATGGCAACGCAGATCGACGCGTCGTCATTTCTTATGTATTAGTTATTCTTTAGCCGTGAATCCGTGCACACGCAGCATACATACAGTCCACTTAAATAAAATATTTTGGAAACTCAACAACGCATTACGTTTCTCATCAATGAACGATGAAGAATGGCCAACATGGAAGAGGTTCAAGGCGAGCTTTGAAAACTTTTTCCTGCCGAAAGGATATTTCGAGAAATTGGCGGATCAAGTTCGCCAACGGAAGCAGCGGCGTGGAGAGCCATTCAAAGAGTACATGGTAGACCTTCAGTCACTAATGAAGCCACTAGGAAAAACCACAAAGGAGGTGATCGAGAGGCTCGTCGAGAATTGCATGCCAAGGATGAAGATGTTTATAAGGCCATACGCCTGCGCATCTTTAGAGGAGGTGATGGGCCTGGCAGAAGAGTTCGAGGAGTTGGCACAAGAAGAAGAGGCCTTTAACAGGCAAGTTGCCACAGAACAGCGATGGAGCCACAGTCAACCGGCCGTAGACGAAAGGTGGCCAAAGGAACAACCACAGCATGGCGAGACAGCAAGGTACCATGGGGGTCAATGGCTCAGAAAACGCCACGGGACGAGTTCCACCACCCGGCCGTCCAAAACGCTCAATGGACGCCAAGGTGGCAGAGGGAGGAACTGCGCCAAGGTCCGCCGGAGCAGCAAAACACAAGTCAAGGGTGGATGCCAAGATGGCAGCCTGAGACCCAGCACAGGGCAGCCCAACAACGACCAGATCGGCAATGGACAGCAGGACCAAGGCAGGGTTCTGTTGAAAACCCAGCACAAGCATGCAACAGATGCGGTGGCATGAGCCATTGGGCCAGCGGATGCAGGAACCCACGAATATTGTTCTGCAAGATGTGCGGCGCAATAGGGGTAAGGAGCACAGAATGCTGCCAAAGGTCGGGAAATGCGCAGCGGTCCCAGCAACAGGGAGGAGAGCAGGGATCGCACGCTGCTGCCTCTCAAAACTGATAGGAGGACTTTCCGGAGAAGAGCAGCAGTTGACAGCGACCATCGAGTTAGAGGGCAAGGAAGTGAAGGCCATGTTGGATACAGGAGCAACGGCAAGCTTCATCGCGGAGGAACTAGCAGAGGGCCCGGAGATCACCGGGCAACGCGTCACAACAAGGAGGCGGGTGAAGTTGGCCAATGGAAGCCATACGGAGATCCGCGCCGCACTCCAGGCAAGAGTAAGCTTCGGCAACAAAACAAGGACCTTGAACCTGCTGGTTATGCCAGGCATGGAGGACAGTCTGGTGTTAGGGTGGGACTTCCTCAGCGAATTTGGCGCAACCGTGACATGCGCGGGCCATCG
The DNA here is from genome assembly GCA_018153035.1 of Drosophila pseudoananassae pseudoananassae. Classification (NCBI taxonomy): domain Eukaryota; kingdom Metazoa; phylum Arthropoda; class Insecta; order Diptera; family Drosophilidae; genus Drosophila; species Drosophila pseudoananassae. The sequence goes on from JAECXR010000072.1 coordinate 3,136,618, forward strand.
CATTACGATACCCAAAAGGGAGAGATGGGGTGGCTGTCTGGAAGATAGGCTGTCCATAGCAGTGGCAGGATTCCCAGAAAAATGGGAAGAGGAACGTGATAAGAGATTCATCGAGAGAGAGCTGGAGGCGTTCGCAGGCCAAAGAGGCTGCTCGAACATAACGCAGCACAAAATCACGATGAAGGACGACATGCCCATAAAACAGCGATATTACCCCAAAAACCCAAAAATACAGGGAGAAATTAACGCGAAGGTGGAGGAGCTGCTGGAGAAAGGATGCATCGAGCCTTCGAATAGCGCCTACAGTTCTCCCATTGTGATGGTGAAGAAGAAAACGGGTCAATGGAGGATGTGCGTAGATTTTCGACAGATCAACGCAAAATCTATAAAGGATGCGTACCCAATGCCACGGATAAACTTTATCTTAGAACAGCTGAGGGAGGCCAGATTTTTCAGCAGCCTCGACTTGAAGGACGGGTATTGGCAGATCCCTCTAGAGAAGGGAAGCAGAAAGTACACCGCCTTCACCGTTCCAGGAAAGGGCTTGTACCAATGGAAGGTGATGCCGTTCGGGTTGCACTCAGCCTCGGCAACGTTTCAGAGGGCCCTGGACCAGGTCATAGGCCCGGACATGGCTCCACACGCATTCGCGTACCAGGACGACATCATCGTGATCGGACGCACCAAGGAGGAGCACATGGAGAACTTGAAGGAGGTGTTCAGAAGGTTGAAAGCGGCAAACCTGCGGATAAATGCGGAAAAATGCCATTTCTTCAGGCAAGAGCTGCTATACTTGGGACACCGAATAACGAGCAAGGGAATCGGCATGGACCCGGGAAAGGTCGCCGCGATTACAGAGCTAAAACCCCCAACAAACGTCAAAGGAATACGGCAGTTCATCGGGATGGCATCATGGTATCGGCGGTTCGTCCCAGATTTCGCAGGAATCGCGAAGCCCTTAAACGATCTGCTACGAAAGGGGACGAAATGGGAATGGACCCCCAAGCACCAGGAGGCGTTCGAGACCCTAAAGACGCGGCTGGCGGAAGATCTAGTACTGGCGTGCCCAGACTTTAAGAAAAGGTTCGTGCTTCAAACGGACGCAAGCGACTACGGCGTCGGAGTGGTCCTGACCCAGGACACCGAGGAGGGCGAACGGGTGATCGCATACGCCAGTCGAACGCTGATTGGAGCTGAAAAAAATTACTCGGCAACGGAGAAGGAGTGCCTAGCCATAGTATGGGCGATTAGGCAGATGAGACCCTATCTGGAGGGGTACCAGTTCGACGTAATCACGGACCACATGCCGCTTAAGTGGCTCAACAACATAGAGAGCCCGCTGGGAAGAATAGCGAGATGGGTGTTCGAGCTGCAACAATATGATTACGTCATCAGCTACCGGAAGGGGAAACTCAACGTAGTCGCCGACGCGCTATCCCGCCAGCCGGTATTGGAGAAACTGAGAAGTGCCACGGAGGCGGAGATCAAAGAATGCGTGTGGGTAAGCGCGTTGAAGAAGAAAATGCAGACAAGTCCGCAGAAGTTCCCGGACTACGTCGAAGAGGGCGGTTTAATATACCGACACGTACCGCATAGAGCAGGAAGCGAGGAAGTAGCGTCATGGAAGTTGTGTGTGCCGACGGAGACGAGGCAGCAGGTCCTCAAAGAGAATCATGACGCACCAACTGCAGGACACTTAGGCGTGAGGAAAACAATAGCCAGAGTGGCCGCCACATACTTTTGGCCAGGGATGCAGAGAGACATCCGGAAATATGTCAGAAGATGCGAAACTTGCCTAAAATACAAACCATGCCAGATGCAAGCCGCAGGACAAATGCTGACGCAGGTCCCGGAGGAACCATGGGCAACTGTATGCGCGGACTTTGTGGGTCCATTGCCCAGGTCGAAGCATGGAAACACAGTGGTCCTGGTGATGATTGATCGGTTCTCGAAGTGGACGGAGATAGTGCCACTGCGAAAAGCAACAACCAAGACGCTACAAAAAGCGATCCGAGAAAGGATTGTCGCTCGGTATGGAGTACCAAAAATAATGGTGACAGACAACGGCGTGCAGTTCACCAGCCGAAGCTTTAAAAAGTTCCTCGGGGAGCTCGGCGTGCGCCACCAGTTCACCGCGCCCTACACGCCGCAGGAGAATCCCACGGAAAGAGCTAATAGGACGGTCAAAACGATGATCGCCCAGTTTGCTGGAAAGGATCAGAGGGCGTGGGACGAGCACTGGCCAGAGCTAATGCTGGCAGTAAACTCGGCAGTGTCGGAGACCACAGGGTATTCGCCGTGTTTTGTGACGCAGGGCAGGGAGCCAAGGATGCCGCGAGCCCTGTTCGACGAAAATGCTTTGGGCACAGGAGCGGGGCAAGGCACGCCAACCGAGAATGCGACAAAACTAAAAGAAATCTTTGAGATAGTGCGGAGGAACATGGAGCGAGCGGCTCAGGACCAGGCCCGGCACTATAATTTAAGGAGGCGGAACTGGAGTCCAAAGGTCGGGGAGACAGTGTGGGCAAAGGAGCATCATTTGTCAAAGGCGGCAGAAGGATTCGCGGCGAAATTAGCGCCACGGTATGACGGACCCTACATGGTCGTGGATTTCGTGTCGCCGGTGATTGCCATCTTACGACACAGAGGCACGAACAAAGAGAAGAGGGCACACGTGAGTGAACTAAAATGCCAAGATGTAGAGGAGGCGAAGGCATAACAACATAAAGAAAAATTTAGAACAAAACACCAAAGTGGAGGCAAGCGAAACCCTGAGCCCTAACGGGACAAGTTCAATAACGAGAGCAGCGTTTGCTATAAAAGCGGAGCCGTGAGAGGAGCACGGTCCATTAAGGAAAGCATCAGAATGTCAAGCGCAACAGTAAGGATCTCGTCGGACGAAAGCGTCCTGGAGGTGGTCGGCGATCCGACGTGGGACAGCAGAAAACGGATGACGGCATTGGCAGTCAAGCGGGCAACCGGAGGACGGAGGTGGATACCCGTCGGTTGCACCAAGGTGGAGGAGCGTCGCAGGAGTGACGGCCTCATGATGCGCCAGCGTGTGGAGCAGGGGCGTCGGAGGCTGGCACTGATGAGGTCAGCCGTGGAACTGGCGCGAGCCAGGGCCGAGCGGGCGGAGCTGGTCCGGCAACGGAACGTCCGGGAGTGGCAGCAGCTACAACTGGACGGGCGCGAACGAGCGCTGACCATGGCCAAGGAGAGGAGGGCACGGCAGCGGCGGACACGGCGGCTGGTGGAGAAGGCCAAGGAGAAGACGGCCACCAGGAGGAAGCGGGAGGCAGCAGAGGCGGCCACCAAAAGGAAGCGGGAGGCAGCAGAGGCGGCCACCAAAAGGAAGCGGGAGGCAGCAGAGGCGGCCACCAAAGGAAGCGGGAGGCAGCAGAGGCGGCCTCCAGGAGGAAGCTGGAAGAGGAGAAGGCCAGAAGAAAGAAGAAGGCGACGGCGTGGCCCAGGATACCACCGACGCCACGCCCAAGGCCTGAACGCGAGGAGGAGAGGCCGTGTAAGGCGGAGAAGAGGGCCCGGCAGGCGACGCCATGGCCCAAGGTACCGCCTACCCCACGTCCACGTCAGGAGCGGAAGGAAGAGGAGCCATGGGAGAAGGGGCCATGGGTGTGGCCGGAGCCAGAGAAGCCGGCACCGGAGAGGCCGACGCTCGGTCGGCAAATCTCGTGCCCCGAGAAGCGGCCAGAGAGACCGATCCTTATGCGGTCAGCATCGGAAGGAGGCGCGGTGGAGGTCCCCGAGGAGAGATGGCCTCCGGAACTATGCGCGAGGGTGGCAGGAGAAGTGAAGAGGAGGAGAGGACGGGCCGGCAGATGGTCCATAATGGCCAACGTGGGGAAGAAGAGTTACCGGGTCAGAGGAAGCGCCCAAGGCATAAAAGTGACTCAAAAAATTTAAAACAAAAAAACACAAAAAAAAAAAAACATAAAACAAAATAAAAAAATAAAAAAAAAATAAATAATAATAAAAAAAAAAAAAAACATTAAAAAATTTAATAAGAGGAATTATTATGGGAAAAAAAGGGGGTTTTAAAAACTAAAAAAAAAAAAAGGGAAAAAAAAGGGATTAAAAATGAGAAAAAAAACCATATATACAAATAAAAAAAGAAACAAAAAAAAAAATACATATATGTATATATTAATAAAAAAAATAAATATTAAAAAATAAATAAGGAAAAAAAAAAAAAAAAAAAAAAACATATTAAAAAAATAAATAGTAAAAAAAAAAAGAAAAGAAAAAACAAATATAGAAAAAAAAAGGTTTTTAAATAACAATATTAATCAAAAAAATTTTTATACATATATAAAAAATTGGTAAGGAAACAAAAAGAAACAGCAAGAGTTAAGGAAAATAGAAAAAAAAGAAGAGGGGACACAAAGGGAATATATATGCAAACATATATGTTGGGTATAGGAACGTATGGATTTTATGTTAGCGAAGAAGGGGGGAAGTGGATATAGTTTATCCACACAACGTCCAGGAGAGATAACAAGCAAGCATAATTTTTTTTTGGTGAGCGAACAGGGGGAACATGATACAGCAACTGGCCCTGTCGTTTCCCGAAGAAGGGGGGAAGTGTGAGGAGATTTGGTCTCCCCACACGCCAAGACAGGAAGCCGGTGGCAGAAGAGGGGGGCGGTGCGGAAGCGGTCCAATGGGTCAAGCACCGGTCAACAACCGAGCAGTCAAGGGAAGGACCCCAAGGGGGCGGCGAGGGGCAGGCCACCGTCGCTCCATGGGAAGACGGAATCGACGTGGAACGTAACGGTTCCCGGAGCATCAAGTGGTCAGCGGGAAAAGTAACCAAAAGGGGTGGGGGGGGGAAGAGCAGCACGCCGTTCAGCTGTGTTTAGAAAGTGCGGCAGGGTTAGCGTCAACGAAGGAGAAAGGAGTGGAGGTGGTAACGCAGGGCGTAGCGGGCCCTCGAGGTCCGCTTGACGACAACGGAGATCCGTGGCCGAGGGGCACGAGGGGCACGAGGGGGGCACGGACGGCGACCCGCCAACGGGAGAGTGGCGTGATTTTTGGAGCTGGATTAACGGCAGGAGCAGAACCAGCGAGGATTAACGGGCGCTCCAGTCAGTATATAAGGAGGCCCATTGGAGCAGATCGGGACGAGTCTTTTTAGGAAGCTTGTAGCGTTGAGTTGGAGGACCGCCTGTGGAGAGTCCGCCAGTCAAGTGTTAGAGCGTTTCTAGAAAGGATTCGGTTTGTTTGAGTTGAAGGACCGCCTTTGGAGAGTCCGACAGCCAAGCGCAAGGAGAGCGAATAAACAATAAGGAAAGGATCCATTGCTGGACTTTCCTCTGAAAACCCAGGGTCGTGCAGTCGAGTTGGTTCATCCCCGAACACGTCAGGTAGCCTTGCAAGGAAGTGAGGAAAGGAGAAGTCTGGCGTATGCCTTACCGACCCCTGAGATCAAAACCAACAGGCGTGGTCCTGCGGAACAAGGATAGACCTACTCGGGACTCACGCCCGGTGTTCCAGGAAGAACGATCCAACAAAGGACCCGTTGTCAGACGGTTCCTCTAAGAGCCCAGGGCATCGGAGTCGAGTGGGGCCATTCCCAACCACGGCAGGTATCCTTGCAAGGAAGTGAGGAAAGGGTAAGTCTGGCGTATGCCTTACCGACCCCTGAGATCACAACCAACAGGCGTGGTCCTGCGAAACAAGGATAGGCCTCCTCGTGAACTCACGCCCAAGCTTTGGAAACCGATCAGGTACACCCCGGTCACCCGCAAAACAACTCCCCATCTCGGACCCACTGGTGTGTCTCCGGAGTAGTGGAGTCGCGATACCCGGTCAGCAGGGCAACCTCTAATCCTGGCTCATTAGCGCACGCGCGTGGTGTGTCCAGGTGTAGTGGGGGGCGCATCGTCCACAGGCAACTCCCAAACCCGGCTCGCTAGTGCAAGTACACTGCGTGTCCTGGCATAGCGGGGGCAGCAGTCGCCAAGAAACTTCCAAACCCGGCTCGCTGGTGTATACGCACTGCGTGTCCCGGTGTAGAGAAGGCGACAGTCCGCAGCCTACTCCCAATTCAGACTCTCTGAAGTATAGGAGCGGACGGGCGTTGTCCTTGACCAGTCGCAGTCGACCCAAGGGGGTGTTCTGAGAGGTAGGAAGGCCTGTTTGTGGCCAACGAAAGGGCGAAGTTTTAGAGGACCTACGTCAACGGTAGCAGCATCGGTAGCCGCGACGGTAGCAGCGACGGAGCAGACATAGAAGGAAGCGCCGGCGTCGGAACAGCAGGATTTCGAAGCGGAGCCCGTGTCCGGGAGCGAGAGTCATATCTGTTGTATCAAGAAAGGCATACGGAATAAAGAATTCATAACGTTTACGCTATTTGTATTATTTCTGGGCTCGGGCAAATCACGTCGAACTATAAATTCGGTGTAACAGACCCGCGAAACTCTGTGAGCTAGCCGCGGCAAACTGTGGCGAGCGGAAGGAGTAGAAACAGTTCGTTACAAGACATTTGACTGGTCTGATATTCTGGCGTGCACTGATCTTAATGTCACTTTAGAAAAATTTTATTTTACTTTAAATCAGTGGTGGGCAAAACTAACACATGTTTAAAATTTGAGTGTGTGCGTAGCAGAGAAAAACAATGAGAGCAGAGAATTGAGCGAAAAAAACTTATTTTTTTATTTAATTTTTAGTTATCTAAAAGTTTGAATGGGAACTAAAATAGTGTATTTTATTTTAAAAGACATATTTTCTAGCAACATTTTTTAAAAAAATGAAAAACTACGCTTCCCTATTTTCATTTTCTATAGAGGAAACTTTTTTCAACCCAATTTGTGAGAAAATTTTTCTCAGTGGAAACATTTTGATTTTTAAGTTTGGGCTGTCAAATGAGTCAAAATGAGAGCAAATGAGAGAGCTTCTAAAAAAAATTGAGAACGCTCACAGTGTCAGTGTGCCGGCAGCGCTGCGGCAGAATTTCCTACCCTATACTCGCGTGCTATGTAAAATGAGAGTTTGCCCACCACTGCTTTAAATACATTTTTTGACTCATGTGTGCCTTGGAAATATCCGTCCGCTGCAACAAATCCTCCTTGGTTTACAAGGTGCCTCACTAACCTAAAAAAAAAAAATAAGCTTTTACTTAAATATAAAAAAACCTGCAGTAGTGTTGATTTCTCAAGATACCTACTAGCTCGGTCGAATTTTACCGTGCATAACGCTGAATGTTATAGGAATTATATTGACCGCTGCCGGATACAATTTACTCAGGATCCAAAGCAGTTTTATAATTTTGTAAACACTAAGCGTAAACACGTATCTTTTTCACCCCTGCTTACGTTTGAAAATTCGTCTGCGACTTCTGATCAGGCCATTGCGATCTATTTGCAGAATTTTTTCAAACAACTTATTCCTAAATTGACTGATCAGCCTTACGCATATAACATTCAAGCAGCAAATCTTATTTTTTGTCCGTTTCTGTCCTGAGAACAACTTATTATCTGGTTTTTTAAAGGTCAAACCCATTTATTCGCCAGGCCCCGATTTATTTTAATGACCCCTATATAACCAAAACATTATTCATTTCTTTGGTCCGTCCTATACTGGAGTACGGTTCATGTGTCTGGAGTCCCCAACATGTCTGGAGTCAGGACCGTATAGAATCCGAACAAAAGAATTTCCTAACTTTTTCTTAGACTTCCTAACTTAGAGGTCTAAACTGGGATGCAAATCTTCACCATCAATCTTATTTTATTTTTACCGGTCTTTTGGAAATGGCTTGTGCATCAATAAGAGCATCAGCTAGCATTCCTGTATTCATCATAAAGCTTAGAGGCCCAGTCCCAGTTATAATAGTAGACTCTTACTCATAAACTTACCTAGCTTAACAAATTGTAGGACAATGCTCGGTGTAGTCTTTCTGCATAACCTTATTAACGGGGATGTAGATAGCCAGCATTTACTAAAACGCTTAAAATTTAACATTCCCAATAGAAGGACTCGAAACTTTAGTCCTCTGTTCCTTAGCCGTTGTAGTTCGACATACGCACTGCATGACCCTTTTAGGGTATTATGTTCGAACTACAATGGTCTCTACTCTATAACATCTCTTCCTGTTCCTCAAATTTAAAATATAGAATTTTAAATTTCCTTACTAACTCCTCCTAGCTTTATGAATTAAAAGTAGCTTAATGTACACTAATTAATCGTTTCTCGAGCGCCCCTCGGTCGTCTGGGCTTCTAAGCTTTATGATGAATACAGGAATGCTAGCTGATGCTCTTATTGATGAACAAGCCATTTCCAAATTCTGAAAGACCGGTTAACAAAAAAAAAAAAAAGGAGCCCCAGCGGTTCAAGTGGATGGGGGACTGACCCCCCACTGGCCTCAACTTAACCTAACCTAGGCTATAAACTCGGTTTAGAAATAAATTTTCAACCACTTTCAATGATCGACACCGAAAAGAAAACAGTCAAAGGTAATAGAAAGAATACGATCGACGACGGCCGACGAAGGAGCGAGAGCGCAAAGAGGGGAGAGCGCGGGTGCGCTCTTAAGGTTGCGGCACAACGGCCCCTCACCTAAACATCCCGCCCCCCTTGCAATCGCTCGGGTGGCAACAGATCCCTCGTCGTTAGCGATGCGTCACTGCAGCTCGGGGGCGTACACGAGTCGATGAAGGCCCCCGTGTCGAAGATCCGGGTCCCGGTGTTGGCGCTGGACGTAGTAGGTAGGACGTAGGATCCTCTGAGCCGTTTGCTGGCGTAGGCGGACTTGGAGTGGTAGGCGGTGTAGGCGGACTTGGAGCGGTGGTGAACGAATTGCCGCGGTGCAGGAGGGTGTGGTGTCGGCTGTGACATGTGAAGCAGTTATGGGCGCTCGTGCAATCTCGTTGCTGGTGCCCTCGGGCAAAACAGTTCAAATATAACTGCTTCCTTTTAATGTAGTCCGAGCGCCCATTTACGTCCATTTGCAGGAACCGCGGACATAAGCGAATGGGGTGGTTCTCCCTCGAACAGAGATCGCAACCCTTGGGGCCCGGAACCACTCGAGGGTCGTATGAATTGAGCCTCCGAGCAGGGGCAGTAGTTGTTCCCGACCTTGGCGAAAGTTGCCGGAGCCACTAGGCCTGACGTCGTCGGTTGCTTCCAGAGTGCGATGGCGCTCTGTCAGGAAGTTGTCTAATTTCTTCCATGTTGGAATTTCGGCCTTATTATGGACGGATTGCTCCCACATGGAAAGTGTGACCTTGGGGAGCTTTGACGAAATCATAAACACCAGGAGGCAGTCCCAAGCCTCAACATTGATGGCGGACATTGCTAGGGCTGTCAGACAACTCTGAATGGTGGCTTGCAGCTGCTTCAGCGCGACCCCGGACTCTTGAGAAATAGCCTGGATGTTGAAAAGGATTTTAAACTGGCTGTGGACCAATAGCCGCTGGTTCTCAAAGCGGTCTGTGAGGCTTTGCCAAGCGGCGTCAAACCCCTCATGGGTAAGCGGGGCCTTAGAAAAAATGGCGTGGGCGTCACCCCTTGTTTTGGACAGTAAGTGGAACAACCTCTCTACCGGGGTGAGCCGCAAGTTTTGGATGTAAATGGCCGTAAACAAGTCTCTGAAGGTGGGCCACCAAAGATAATCACCCGCGAAGACTTCGGTATCCACCGGAGGTAACCGACAGCCCGTAGGCGCGGGCGTGTGTACATTCACGGAAGCCGGAGTGGTATGGGAAGCAACTTTCTCCCGAAGCTGGGCAATACATCTCGAATAAACGGAGTAACAGTAGCTGTACTTCGATTCCAACACTGTCGAGGTGGCCGCATTGTCGTCTGACACGGCTAGTAAATCGGAGGAGCTCCATAGCTTTTCTTCACCTTCTCCCACAGTGCCCGAATTTGGTCCCGATGGACTTCGCACATGTATTGGGAGCCCACTTCCGTTTCTCTGGCGCCTGGAGTATTTATCTTGGCCTCAAATTGGCTAACTCGATCTGTTGTGGCGATGAACTTCTTCAGCGCCACGTCGACCGCACTTTGAGCCATTTTTGCAACGGAATGAGTCTGCCTCTGTGAAGAACCGGGGGTTGTATTGACGGATTCGTCACTCTTTGCCCTTGGAATGGCACTGGACGCCTTAGGCTTTAAAAGAGGCGTCCGCGGAGAAGGGGATTGAGATCTCTCCAAACGGATGGTTGGGATCGGACGTGGCTTTTTGTCGTCTCCCGTGGGCATTCTCAGAATCCAATTCGCTGGTCAGCGCTTGTCGACTGACTTGCGCAATGGGTGCCTCGTACGAAGCGGTGGCCGGTCACACTAAAGTGATGAGACCGGTGAGATTGCGGATGAAATGCGATTGCAAGGCACAAGTAGGAATTAGTAGCGCCGATGTCGAAAGAAACGTCGTATGCGGCACAATTTGATTGTAGAAGAAACTTCAGGAAGCCAAAAAAACAGATGGGACGAGGTTTGTTGAGATGCTAGGCGGATGTTTCCTGATGCGGAGTAGAAGCAGCGTTAGAGGGACGAAAAGGGGACAAGTACCGGAAAATTCGTGCTCGTTCGGAAAAAAATTGATGACTGTCTATATATGTATATTTCGACTAGTATGGCTCGCACGTAAATATTCAATTCCTAACTATTTTCGAATTTGCGGAGCCGGAAAAGTGGACTTGACCTTGGCTTGAATTTAACACAAAAAAAAAAAATAATTAATGTTTGCCTACTACAATTTATGTAATTATAAATACATAAATTTATAATTAATTGAATTTTTTTTAAATTTATTTGGTTATATATTTTCTGAAATTGGCGGCAGAAAATATTTGGAAATATATATCCAGGTACGGATATATGTCCTTACACAGTGGAGCTTTTCCTTTTATCCAGGCCCTTGCTTGGGGCATATGTTGTCACAGTGGAGCTTTGATAAGTAGACTGTATAATTGGGGGAACAGAAAAGTTATGTGGTGTAACAAGTGACACTGATTGGGGAAGAAAAAAATAACATATTACGATAGCGGCGGACTGTTCGGTGAAATTGGAAATTCCGGCACCAATTCACACCGACTGGCCAATATTAATTATGCCTTCTTTTTGTCACCACACAATTTCACTGTTCACTTGCGATTTTTTCGTGGATTAATTGCACCAAAAAAAAATATGTATGTGTGTATGTATGTATGTGGGTGCACATATGCCTCGACCGTTGGCAAGCGAATGGATAACGGAGAGGCCGAAAACGGCGAGGAATATGGGCAGCACACAAAACAGAGATGAATGAAAAAATTTGCAGAATTTGCAGACGAAGAGTAGAAAATCTCAAACTGCCGTTGTGTCGGAAAACTCGGACTTGGAGTTGACACGGAGGGAAAAACTATTTTGCAGCAGTGTGAACGAAATTTAATGTTCAGATCACTGCTGAAGACCGGCAGAGAGACGGAGACGGTAAAATGTAAAACATCCAAAAGGTATCCGGCTCGAAGGACACACTGTTATAGGGGGGTGTTGTTGCCGCAAAAGATTCCAGAAGTAGGGGTTGAAATGAGAAGTCGGGGGCGTCTTCAGTAAATTGAAAAAGAAGCGCGTTCAGCTTTATAGGGCTGCTTACGGAGGATTAACTTAACTTAGAAAAGAAAACAGTCAAAGGTAATAGAAAGAATACGATCGACGACGGCCGACGAAGGAGCGAGAGCGCAAAGAGGGGGAGAGCGCGGGTGCGCTCTTAAGGTTGCGGCACAACGGCCCCTCACCTAAACATCCCGCCCCCCTTGCAATCGCTCGGGTTGCAACAGATCCCTCGTCGTTAGCGATGCGTCACTGCAGCTCGAGGGCGTACACGAGTCGATGAAGGCCCCCGTGTCAAAGATCCGGCTCCCGGTGTTGGCGCTGGACGTAGTAGGTAGGACGTAGGATCCTCTGAGCCGTTTGCTGGCGTAGGCGGACTTGGAGTGGTAGGCGGTGTAGGCGGACTTGGAGCGGTGGTGAACGAATTGCCGCGGTGCAGGAGGGTGTGGTGTCGGCTGTGACATGTGAAGCAGTTATGGGCGCTCGTGCAATCTCGTTGCTGGTGCCCTCGGGCAAAACAGTTCAAATATAACTGCTTCCTTTTAGTGTAGTCCGAGCGCCCATTTACGTCCATTTCCAGGAACCGCGGACATAAGCGAATGGGGTGGTTCTCCCTCGAACAGAGATCGCAACCCTTGGGGCCCGGAACCACTCGAGGGTCGTATGAATTGAGCCTCCGAGCAGGGGCAGTAGTTGTTCCCGACCTTGGCGAAAGTTGCCGGAGCCACTAGGCCTGACGTCGTCGGTTGCTTCCAGAGTGCGATGGCGCTCTGTCAGGAAGTTGTCTAATTTCTTCCATGTTGGAATTTCGGCCTTATTATGGACGGATTGCTCCCACATGGAAAGTGTGACCTTGGGGAGCTTTGACGAAATCATAAACACCAGGAGGCAGTCCCAAGCCTCAACATTGATGGCGGACATTGCTAGGGCTGTCAGAGAACTCTGAATGGTGGCTTGCAGCTGCTTCAGCGCGACCCCGGACTCTTGAGAAATAGCCTGGATGTTGAAAAGGATTTTAAACTGGCTGTGGACCAATAGCCGCTGGTTCTCAAAGCGGTCTGTGAGGCTTTGCCAAGCGGCGTCAAACCCCTCATGGGTAAGCGGGGCCTTAGAAAAAATGGCGTGGGCGTCACCCCTTGTTTTGGACAGTAAGTGGAACAACCTCTCTACCGGGGTGAGCCGCAAGTTTTGGATGTAAATGGCCGTAAACAAGTCTCTGAAGGTGGGCCACCAAAGATAATCACCCGCGAAGACTTCGGTATCCACCGGAGGTAACCGACAGCCCGTAGGCGCGGGCGTGTGTACATTCACGGAAGCCGGAGTGGTATGGGAAGCAACTTTCTCCCGAAGCTGGGCAATACATCTCGAATAAACGGAGTAACAGTAGCTGTACTTCGATTCCAACACTGTCGAGGTGGCCGCATTGTCGTCTGACACGGCTAGTAAATCGGAGGAGCTCCATAGCTTTTCTTCACCTTCTCCCACAGTGCCCGAATTTGGTCCCGATGGACTTCGCACATGTATTGGGAGCCCACTTCCGTTTCTCTGGCGCCTGGAGTATTTATCTTGGCCTCAAATTGGCTAACTCGATCTGTTGTGGCGATGAACTTCTTCAGCGCCACGTCGACCGCACTTTGAGCCATTTTTGCAACGGAATGAGTCTGCCTCTGTGAAGAACCGGGGGTTGTATTGACGGATTCGTCACTCTTTGCCCTTTGAATGGCACTGGACGCCTTAGGCTTTAAAAAGAGGCGTCCGCGGAGAAGGGGATTGAGATCTCTCCAAACGGATGGTTGGGATCGGACGTGGCTTTTTGTCGTCTCCCGTGGGCATTCTCAGAATCCAATTCGCTGGTCAGCGCTTGTCGACTGACTTGCGCAATGGGTGCCTCGTACGAAGCGGTGGCCGGTCACACTAATGTGATGAGACCGGTGAGATTGCGGATGAAATGCGATTGCAAGGCACAAGTAGGAATTAGTAGCGCCGATGTCGAAAGAAACGTCGTATGCGGCACAATTTGATTGTAGAAGAAACTTCAGGAAGCCAAAAAAACAGATGGGACGAGGTTTGTTGAGATGCTAGGCGGATGTTTCCTGATGCGGAGTAGAAGCAGCGTTAGAGGGACGAAAAGGGGACAAGTACCGGAAAATTCGTGCTCGTTCGGAAAAAAATTGATGACTGTCTATATATGTATATTTCGACTAGTATGGCTCGCACGTAAATATTCAATTCCTAACTATTTTCGAATTTGCGGAGCCGGAAAAGTGGACTTGACCTTGGCTTGAATTTAACACAAAAAAAAAATAATTAATGTTTGTCTACTACAATTTATGTAATTATAAATACATAAATTTATAATTAATTGAATTTTTTTTAAATTTATTTGGTTATATATTTCCTGAAATTGGCGGCAGAAAATATTTGGAAATATATATCCAGGTACGGATATATGTCCTTACACAGTGGAGCTTTTCCTTTTATCCAGGCCCTTGCTTGGGGCATATGTTGTCACAGTGGAGCTTTGATAAGTAGACTGTATAATTGGGGGAACAGAAAAGTTATGTGGTGTAACAAGTGACACTGATTGGGGAAGAAAAAAATAACATATTACGATAGCGGCGGACTGTTCGGTGAAATTGGAAATTCCGGCACCAATTCACACCGACTGGCCAATATTAATTATGCCTTCTTTTTGTCACCACACAATTTCACTGTTCACTTGCGATTTTTTCGTGGATTAATTGCACCAAAAAAAATATGTATGTGTGTATGTATGTATGTGGGTGCACATATGCCTCGACCGTTGGCAAGCGAATGGATAACGGAGAGGCCGAAAACGGCGAGGAATATGGGCAGCACACAAAACAGAGATGAATGAAAAAATTTGCAGAATTTGCAGACGAAGAGTAGAAAATCTCAAACTGCCGTTGTGTCGGAAAACTCGGACTTGGAGTTGACACGGAGGGAAAAACTATTTTGCAGCAGTGTGAACGAAATTTAATGTTCAGATCACTGCTGAAGACCGGCAGAGAGACGGAGACGGTAAAATGTAAAACATCCAAAAGGTATCCGGCTCGAAGGACACACTGTTGTAGGGGGGTGTTGTTGCCGCAAAAGATTCCAGAAGTAGGGGTTGAAATGAGAAGTCGGGGGCGTCTTCAGTAAATTGAAAAAGAAGCGCGTTCAGCTTTATAGGGCTGCTTACGGAGGATTAACTTAACTTAGAAAAGAAAACAGTCAAAGGTAATAGAAAGAATACGATCGACGACGGCCGACGAAGGAGCGAGAGCGCAAAGAGGGGAGAGCGCGGGTGCGCTCTTAAGGTTGCGGCACAACGGCCCCTCACCTAAACATCCCGCCCCCCTTGCAATCGCTCGGGTTGCAACAGATCCCTCGTCGTTAGCGATGCGTCACTGCAGCTCGAGGGCGTACACGAGTCGATGAAGGCCCCCGTGTCAAAGATCCGGCTCCCGGTGTTGGCGCTGGACGTAGTAGGTAGGACGTAGGATCCTCTGAGCCGTTTGCTGGCGTAGGCGGACTTGGAGTGGTAGGCGGTGTAGGCGGACTTGGAGCGGTGGTGAACGAATTGCCGCGGTGCAGGAGGGTGTGGTGTCGGCTGTGACATGTGAAGCAGTTATGGGCGCTCGTGCAATCTCGTTGCTGGTGCCCTCGGGCAAAACAGTTCAAATATAACTGCTTCCTTTTAGTGTAGTCCGAGCGCCCATTTACGTCCATTTCCAGGAACCGCGGACATAAGCGAATGGGGTGGTTCTCCCTCGAACAGAGATCGCAACCCTTGGGGCCCGGAGCAGGGGCAGTAGTTGTTCCCGACCTTGGCAAAAGTTGCCCTGACGTCGTCGATTGCTTCCAGAGTGCGATGGCGCTCTGTCAGGAAGTTGTCTAATTCCTTCCATGTTGGAATTTCGGCCTTATTATGGACGGATTGCTCCCACATGGAAAGTGTGACCTTGGGGAGCTTTGACGAAATCATAAACACCAGGAGGCAGTCCCAAGCCTCAACATTGATGGCGGACATTGCTAGGGCTGTCAGACAACTCTGAATGGTGGCTTGCAGCTCCTTCAGCGTGACCCCGGACTCTTGAGAAATAGCCTGGATGTTGAAAAGGATTTTAAACTGGCTGTGGACCAATAGCCGCTGGTTCTCAAAGCGGTCTGTGAGGCTTTGCCAAGCGGCGTCAAACCCCTCATGGGTAAGCGGGGCCTTAGAAACAATGGCGTGGGCGTCACCCCTTGTTTTGGACAGTAAGTGGAACAACCTCTCTACCGGGGTGAGCCGCGAGTTTTGGATGTAAATGGCCGTAAACAAGTCTCAGAAGGTGGGCCACCGAAGATAATCACCCGCGAAGACTTCGGTATCCACCGTAGGTAACCGGCAGCCTGTAGGCGCGGGCGTGTGTACATTCACGGAAGCCAGAGTGGTATGGGAAGCAACTTTCTCCCGAAGCTGGGCAATACATCTCGAATAAACGGAGTAACAGTAGCTGTACTTCGATTCCAACACTGTTACACTGTGGCCGCATTGTCGTCTGACACGGCTAGTAAATCGGAGGAGCTCCATAGCTTTTCTCCACCTTCTCCCACAGTGCCCGAATTTGGTCCCGATGGACTTCGCACATGTATTGGGTGCCCACTTCCGTTTTTCTGGCGCCTGGAGTATTTATGTTGGCCTCAAATTGGCTAACTCGATCTGTTGTGGCGATGAACTTCTTCAGCGCCACGTCGACCGCACTTTGAGCCATTTTTGCAACGGAATGAGTCTGCCTCTGTGAAGAACCGGGGGTTGTATTGACGGATTCGTCACTCTTTGCCCTTGGAATGGCACTGGACGCCTTAGGCTTTAAAAGAGGCGTCCGCGGAGAAGGGGATTGAGATCTCTCCAAACGGATGGTTGGGATCGAAGCGGTGGCCGGTCACACTAATGAGATGAGACCGGTGAGATCGCGGATGAAATGCGATTACAAGGCACAAGTAGGAATTAGTAGCGCCGATGTCGAAAGAAACGTCGTATGCGGCACAATTTGATTGTAGAAGAAACTTCAGGAAGCCAAAAAAAAACAGATGGGACGAGGTTTGTTGAGATTCTAGGCGGATGTTTCCTGATGCGGAGTAGAAGCAGCGTTAGAGGGACGGAAAAGGGACAAGTACCGGAAAATTCGTGCTCGTTCGGAAAAAAATTGATGACTGTCTATATATGTATATTTCGAACAGTATGGCTCGCACGCAAATATTCAATTCCTAACTATTTTCGAATTTGCGGAGCCGGAAAAGTGGACTTGACCTTGGCTTGGATTTAAAACAAAAAAAAATAAATAATTAATGTTTGCCTACTACAATTTATGTAATTATAAATACATAAATTTATAATTAATTGAATTTTTTTAAATTTATTTGGTTATATATTTCCTGAAATTGGCGGCAGAAAATATTTGGAAGTATATGGGCATGCATGCAAGTAGGGCAAGGGCATGTGGAGCATATGATGGCACAGTGGAACGTCGATAAGTGGATTGTATATGTTAATTTTTATCGGTTATATATTTCCTGAAATTGGAGTCAGAAAATATTTGGAAATATATATCCAGGTACGGATATATGTAAGGGCATGTGGGCATATGTTGGCACAGTGGAGCGTTGATAAGTGGACTGTATAATTAGGGGAACAGAAAAGTTATGTGGTGTAACAAGTGATACTGATTGGGGAGAAAAAAATTAAATATTACGACAGCGGCGGACTGTTCGGAAAAATTGGAAATTCCGGCACCAATTCACACCGACTGGCCAATATTAATTATGCCTTCTTTTTTGTCACCACACAATTATGTCACCACAAAATATCACTGTTCACATGCGAATTTTTCGTGGATTAATTGCACCAAAAAAAATATGTATGTGTGTATGTATGTATGTGGGTGCACATATATCCGACCTTTGGCAAGCGGATAACGGAGAGGCCGAAAACGGCGAGGAATATGGGCAGCACACAAAACAGAGATGAATGAAAAAATTTGCAGAATTTGCAGACGAAGAGTAAAAAATCTCAAACTGCCGTTGTGTCGGAAAACTCGGACTTGGAGTTGACACGGAGGGAAAAACTATTTTGCAGCAGTGTGAACGAAATTTAATGTTCAGATCACTGCTGAAGACCAGCAGAGAGACGGAGACGGTAAAATGTACTTATCTTTTGGCGGAACAAGGCCTGGACTGCTGGTAGAAAACATCCAAAAGGTATCCGGCTCGAAGGACCAACTGTTGTAGGGGGGCGTTGTTGCCGCAAAAGATTCCAGAAGTAGGGGTTGAAATGAGAAGTCGGGGGCGTCTTCAGTAAATTGAAAAAGAAGCGCGTTCAGCTTTATTGGGCTGCTTACGGAGGATTAACTTAACTTAGAAAAGAAAACAGTCAAAGGTAATAGAAAGAATACGATCGACGACGGCCGACGAAGGAGCGAGAGCGCAAAGAGGGGCGAGCGCCTGTGCGCTCTTAAGGTTGCGGCACAACGGCCCCTCACCTAAACATCCCGCCCCCCTTGCAATCGCTCGGGTTGCAACAGATCCCTCGTCGTTAGCGATGCGTCACTGCAGCTCGAGGGCGTACACGAGTCGATGAAGGCCCCCGTGTCGAAGATCCGGGTCCCGGTGTTGGCGCTGTTCCGCTGTAGCGGTGACGATAGGGTGGGCGCAGCGACCGCGTCCTGCGGGGGCCCTCGAGGAGAGGCGGAAAATTGTCTAGGCGCGGATGACGCGGGCGGACGAGCGGTGGACGGCACCCGATGAGTGGCGGACGAAAGCAGTGGAGCGCTTGACGACTGCCGGCCGGTGGCGGAAGAATGCCGAGGAGTTGTCGACGAGCGCCGGGAAGTCGATGGCCGTGGATCGGCTTGTGAGTGCCAGAAAATGGCGGACGAAGGCCGAGAGGTACCCGAACCGCACCCGAATTAATATTGGCGGACGACGGCCGACGAGAGAGCGAGACATCGCGTGTACTGTCTCCCGCGCTCCGTGACCGGTGCTCCTCGGACGGTCCACCCCAAATGGCACACGTTGATAAGGGCCGTGCCCAGTAGGACGTAGGATCCTCTGAGCCGTTTGCTGGCGTAGGCGGACTTGGAGTGGTAGGCGGTGTAGGCGGACTTGGAGCGGTGGTGAACGAATTGCCGCGGTGCAGGAGGGTGTGGTGTCGGCTGTGACATGTGAAGCAGTTATGGGCGCTCGTGCAATCTCGTTGCTGGTGCCCTCGGGCAAAACAGTTCAAATATAACTGCTTCCTTTTAGTGTAGTCCGAGCGCCCATTTACGTCCATTTCCAGGAACCGCGGACATAAGCGAATGGGGTGGTTCTCCCTCGAACAGAGATCGCAACCCTTGGGGCCCGGAACCACTCGAGGGTCGTATGAATTGAGCCTCCGAGCAGGGGCAGTAGTTGTTCCCGACCTTGGCGAAAGTTGCCGGAGCCACTAGGCCTGACGTCGTCGGTTGCTTCCAGAGTGCGATGGCGCTCTGTCAGGAAGTTGTCTAATTTCTTCCATGTTGGAATTTCGGCCTTATTATGGACGGATTGCTCCCACATGGAAAGTGTGACCTTGGGGAGCTTTGACGAAATCATAAACACCAGGAGGCAGTCCCAAGCCTCAACATTGATGGCGGACATTGCTAGGGCTGTCAGAGAACTCTGAATGGTGGCTTGCAGCTGCTTCAGCGCGACCCCGGACTCTTGAGAAATAGCCTGGATGTTGAAAAGGATTTTAAACTGGCTGTGGACCAATAGCCGCTGGTTCTCAAAGCGGTCTGTGAGGCTTTGCCAAGCGGCGTCAAACCCCTCATGGGTAAGCGGGGCCTTAGAAAAATGGCGTGGGCGTCACCCCTTGTTTTGGACAGTAAGTGGAACAACCTCTCTACCGGGGTGAGCCGCAAGTTTTGGATGTAAATGGCCGTAAACAAGTCTCTGAAGGTGGGCCACCAAAGATAATCACCCGCGAAGACTTCGGTATCCACCGGAGGTAACCGACAGCCCGTAGGCGCGGGCGTGTGTACATTCACGGAAGCCGGAGTGGTATGGGAAGCAACTTTCTCCCGAAGCTGGGCAATACATCTCGAATAAACGGAGTAACAGTAGCTGTACTTCGATTCCAACACTGTCGAGGTGGCCGCATTGTCGTCTGACACGGCTAGTAAATCGGAGGAGCTCCATAGCTTTTCTTCACCTTCTCCCACAGTGCCCGAATTTGGTCCCGATGGACTTCGCACATGTATTGGGAGCCCACTTCCGTTTCTCTGGCGCCTGGAGTATTTATCTTGGCCTCAAATTGGCTAACTCGATCTGTTGTGGCGATGAACTTCTTCAGCGCCACGTCGACCGCACTTTGAGCCATTTTTGCAACGGAATGAGTCTGCCTCTGTGAAGAACCGGGGGTTGTATTGACGGATTCGTCACTCTTTGCCCTTGGAATGGCACTGGACGCCTTAGGCTTTAAAAGAGGCGTCCGCGGAGAAGGGGATTGAGATCTCTCCAAACGGATGGTTGGGATCGGACGTGGCTTTTTGTCGTCTCCCGTGGGCATTCTCAGAATCCAATTCGCTGGTCAGCGCTTGTCGACTGACTTGCGCAATGGGTGCCTCGTACGAAGCGGTGGCCGGTCACACTAATGTGATGAGACCGGTGAGATTGCGGATGAAATGCGATTGCAAGGCACAAGTAGGAATTAGTAGCGCCGATGTCGAAAGAAACGTCGTATGCGGCACAATTTGATTGTAGAAGAAACTTCAGGAAGCCAAAAAAACAGATGGGACGAGGTTTGTTGAGATGCTAGGCGGATGTTTCCTGATGCGGAGTAGAAGCAGCGTTAGAGGGACGGAAAAGGGACAAGTACCGGAAAATTCGTGCTCGTTCGGAAAAAAATTGATGACTGTCTATATATGTATATTTCGAACAGTATGGCTCGCACGCAAATATTCAATTCCTAACTATTTTCGAATTTGCGGAGCCGGAAAAGTGGACTTGACCTTGGCTTGGATTTAAAACAAAAAAAAATAAATAATTAATGTTTGCCTACTACAATTTATGTAATTATAAATACATAAATTTATAATTAATTGAATTTTTTTAAATTTATTTGGTTATATATTTCCTGAAATTGGCGGCAGAAAATATTTGGAAGTATATGGGCATGCATGCAAGTAGGGCAAGGGCATGTGGAGCATATGATGGCACAGTGGAACGTCGATAAGTGGATTGTATATGTTAATTTTTATCGGTTATATATTTCCTGAAATTGGAGTCAGAAAATATTTGGAAATATATATCCAGGTACGGATATATGTAAGGGCATGTGGGCATATGTTGGCACAGTGGAGCGTTGATAAGTGGACTGTATAATTAGGGGAACAGAAAAGTTATGTGGTGTAACAAGTGATACTGATTGGGGAGAAAAAAATTAAATATTACGACAGCGGCGGACTGTTCGGAAAAATTGGAAATTCCGGCACCAATTCACACCGACTGGCCAATATTAATTATGCCTTCTTTTTTGTCACCACACAATTATGTCACCACAAAATATCACTGTTCACATGCGAATTTTTCGTGGATTAATTGCACCAAAAAAAATATGTATGTGTGTATGTATGTATGTGGGTGCACATATATCCGACCTTTGGCAAGCGGATAACGGAGAGGCCGAAAACGGCGAGGAATATGGGCAGCACACAAAACAGAGATGAATGAAAAAATTTGCAGAATTTGCAGACGAAGAGTAAAAAATCTCAAACTGCCGTTGTGTCGGAAAACTCGGACTTGGAGTTGACACGGAGGGAAAAACTATTTTGCAGCAGTGTGAACGAAATTTAATGTTCAGATCACTGCTGAAGACCAGCAGAGAGACGGAGACGGTAAAATGTACTTATCTTTTGGCGGAACAAGGCCTGGACTGCTGGTAGAAAACATCCAAAAGGTATCCGGCTCGAAGGACCAACTGTTGTAGGGGGGCGTTGTTGCCGCAAAAGATTCCAGAAGTAGGGGTTGAAATGAGAAGTCGGGGGCGTCTTCAGTAAATTGAAAAAGAAGCGCGTTCAGCTTTATTGGGCTGCTTACGGAGGATTAACTTAACTTAGAAAAGAAAACAGTCAAAGGTAATAGAAAGAATACGATCGACGACGGCCGACGAAGGAGCGAGAGCGCAAAGAGGGGCGAGCGCCTGTGCGCTCTTAAGGTTGCGGCACAACGGCCCCTCACCTAAACATCCCGCCCCCCTTGCAATCGCTCGGGTTGCAACAGATCCCTCGTCGTTAGCGATGCGTCACTGCAGCTCGAGGGCGTACACGAGTCGATGAAGGCCCCCGTGTCGAAGATCCGGGTCCCGGTGTTGGCGCTGTTCCGCTGTAGCGGTGACGATAGGGTGGGCGCAGCGACCGCGTCCTGCGGGGGCCCTCGAGGAGAGGCGGAAAATTGTCTAGGCGCGGATGACGCGGGCGGACGAGCGGTGGACGGCACCCGATGAGTGGCGGACGAAAGCAGTGGAGCGCTTGACGACTGCCGGCCGGTGGCGGAAGAATGCCGAGGAGTTGTCGACGAGCGCCGGGAAGTCGATGGCCGTGGATCGGCTTGTGAGTGCCAGAAAATGGCGGACGAAGGCCGAGAGGTACCCGAACCGCACCCGAATTAATATTGGCGGACGACGGCCGACGAGAGAGCGAGACATCGCGTGTACTGTCTCCCGCGCTCCGTGACCGGTGCTCCTCGGACGGTCCACCCCAAATGGCACACGTTGATAAGGGCCGTGCCCAGTAGGACGTAGGATCCTCTGAGCCGTTTGCTGGCGTAGGCGGACTTGGAGTGGTAGGCGGTGTAGGCGGACTTGGAGCGGTGGTGAACGAATTGCCGCGGTGCAGGAGGGTGTGGTGTCGGCTGTGACATGTGAAGCAGTTATGGGCGCTCGTGCAATCTCGTTGCTGGTGCCCTCGGGCAAAACAGTTCAAATATAACTGCTTCCTTTTAATGTAGTCCGAGCGCCCATTTACGTCCATTTCCAGGAACCGCGGACATAAGCGAATGGGGTGGTTCTCCCTCGAACAGAGATCGCAACCCTTGGGGCCCGGAACCACTCGAGTCTCGTATGAATTGAGCCTCCGAGCAGGGGCAGTAGCTGTTCCCGACCTTGGCGAAAGTTGCCCGGAGCCACTAGGCCTGACGTCGTCGATTGCTTCCAGAGTGCGATGGCGCTCTGTCAGGAAGTTGTCTAATTCCTTCCATGTTGGAAGCTTTGGAGCTTTGACGAAATCATAAACACCAGGAGGCAGTCCCAAGCCTCAACATTGATGGCGGACATTGCTAGGGCTGTCAGACAACTCTGAATGGTGGCTTGCAGCTCCTTCAGCGTGACCCCGGACTCTTGAGAAATAGCCTGGATGTTGAAAAGGATTTTAAACTGGCTGTGGACCAATAGCCGCTGGTTCTCAAAGCGGTCTGTGAGGCTTTGCCAAGCGGCGTCAAACCCCTCATGGGTAAGCGGGGCCTTAGAAACAATGGCGTGGGCGTCACCCCTTGTTTTGGACAGTAAGTGGAACAACCTCTCTACCGGGGTGAGCCGCGAGTTTTGGATGTAAATGGCCGTAAACAAGTCTCAGAAGGTGGGCCACCGAAGATAATCACCCGCGAAGACTTCGGTATCCACCGTAGGTAACCGGCAGCCTGTAGGCGCGGGCGTGTGTACATTCACGGAAGCCAGAGTGGTATGGGAAGCAACTTTCTCCCGAAGCTGGGCAATACATCTCGAATAAACGGAGTAACAGTAGCTGTACTTCGATTCCAACACTGTTACACTGTGGCCGCATTGTCGTCTGACACGGCTAGTAAATCGGAGGAGCTCCATAGCTTTTCTCCACCTTCTCCCACAGTGCCCGAATTTGGTCCCGATGGACTTCGCACATGTATTGGGTGCCCACTTCCGTTTCTCTGGCGCCTGGAGTATTTATGTTGGCCTCAAATTGGCTAACTCGATCTGTTGTGGCGATGAACTTCTTCAGCGCCACGTCGACCGCACTTTGAGCCATTTTTGCAACGGAATGAGTCTGCCTCTGTGAAGAACCGGGGGTTGTATTGACGGATTCGTCACTCTTTGCCCTTGGAATGGCACTGGACGCCTTAGGCTTTAAAAGAGGCGTCCGCGGAGAAGGGGATTGAGATCTCTCCAAACGGATGGTTGGGATCGGACGTGGCTTTTTGTCGTCTCCCGTGGGCATTCTCAGAATCCAATTCGCTGGTCAGCGCTTGTCGACTGACTTGCGCAATAGGTGCCTCTTACGAAGCGGTGGCCGGTCACACTAATGAGATGAGACCGGTGAGATCGCGGATGAAATGCGATTACAAGGCACAAGTAGGAATTAGTAGCGCCGATGTCGAAAGAAACGTCGTATGCGGCACAATTTGATTGTAGAAGAAACTTCAGGAAGCCAAAAAAACAGATGGGACGAGGTTTGTTGAGATTCTAGGCGGATGTTTCCTGATGCGGAGTAGAAGCAGCGTTAGAGGGACGGAAAAGGGACAAGTACCGGAAAATTCGTGCTCGTTCGGAAAAAAATTGATGACTGTCTATATATGTATATTTCGAACAGTATGGCTCGCACGCAAATATTCAATTCCTAACTATTTTCGAATTTGCGGAGCCGGAAAAGTGGACTTGACCTTGGCTTGGATTTAAAACAAAAAAAAAATAAATAATTAATGTTTGCCTACTACAATTTATGTAATTATAAATACATAAATTTATAATTAATTGAATTTTTTTAAAATTTATTTGGTTATATATTTCCTGAAATTGGCGGCAGAAAATATTTGGAAGTATATGGGCATGCATGCAAGTAGGGCAAGGGCATGTGGAGCATATGATGGCACAGTGGAACGTCGATAAGTGGATTGTATATGTTAATTTTTATCGGTTATATATTTCCTGAAATTGGAGTCAGAAAATATTTGGAAATATATATCCAGGTACGGATATATGTAAGGGCATGTGGGCATATGTTGGCACAGTGGAGCGTTGATAAGTGGACTGTATAATTAGGGGAACAGAAAAGTTATGTGGTGTAACAAGTGACACTGATTGGGGAGAAAAAAATTAAATATTACGACAGCGGCGGACTGTTCGGAAAAATTGGAAATTCCGGCACCAATTCACACCGACTGGCCAATATTAATTATGCCTTCTTTTTTGTCACCACACAATTATGTCACCACAAAATATCACTGTTCACATGCGAATTTTTCGTGGATTAATTGCACCAAAAAAATATGTATGTGTGTATGTATGTATGTGGGTGCACATATATCCGACCTTTGGCAAGCGGATAACGGAGAGGCCGAAAACGGCGAGGAATATGGGCAGCACACAAAACAGAGATGAATGAAAAAATTTGCAGAATTTGCAGACGAAGAGTAAAAAATCTCAAACTGCCGTTGTGTCGGAAAACTCGGACTTGGAGTTGACACGGAGGGAAAAACTATTTTGCAGCAGTGTGAACGAAATTTAATGTTCAGATCACTGCTGAAGACCGGCAGAGAGACGGAGACGGTAAAATGTACTTATCTTTTGGCGGAACAAGGCCTGGACTGCTGGTAGAAAACATCCAAAAGGTATCCGGCTCGAAGGACCAACTGTTGTAGGGGGGCGTTGTTGCCGCAAAAGATTCCAGAAGTAGGGGTTGAAATGAGAAGTCGGGGGCGTCTTCAGTAAATTGAAAAAGAAGCGCGTTCAGCTTTATTGGGCTGCTTACGGAGGATTAACTTAACTTAGAAAAGAAAACAGTCAAAGGTAATAGAAAGAATACGATCGACGACGGCCGACGAAGGAGCGAGAGCGCAAAGAGGGGCGAGCGCCTGTGCGCTCTTAAGGTTGCGGCACAACGGCCCCTCACCTAAACATCCCGCCCCCCTTGCAATCGCTCGGGTTGCAACAGATCCCTCGTCGTTAGCGATGCGTCACTGCAGCTCGAGGGCGTACACGAGTCGATGAAGGCCCCCGTGTCGAAGATCCGGGTCCCGGTGTTGGCGCTGTTCCGCTGTAGCGGTGACGATAGGGTGGGCGCAGCGACCGCGTCCTGTGGGGGCCCTCGAGGAGAGGCGGAAAATTGTCTAGGCGCGGATGACGCGGGCGGACGAGCGGTGGACGGCACCCGATGAGTGGCGGACGAAAGCAGTGGAGCGCTTGACGACTGCCGGCCGGTGGCGGAAGAATGCCGAGGAGTTGTCGACGAGCGCCGGGAAGTCGATGGCCGTGGATCGGCTTGTGAGTGCCAGAAAATGGCGGACGAAGGCCGAGAGGTACCCGAACCGCACCCGAATTAATATTGGCGGACGACGGCCGACGAGAGAGCGAGACATCGCGTGTACTGTCTCCCGCGCTCCGTGACCGGTGCTCCTCGGACGGTCCACCCCAAATGGCACACGTTGATAAGGGCCGTGCCCAGTAGGACGTAGGATCCTCTGAGCCGTTTGCTGGCGTAGGCGGACTTGGAGTGGTAGGCGGTGTAGGCGGACTTGGAGCGGTGGTGAACGAATTGCCGCGGTGCAGGAGGGTGTGGTGTCGGCTGTGACATGTGAAGCAGTTATGGGCGCTCGTGCAATCTCGTTGCTGGTGCCCTCGGGCAAAACAGTTCAAATATAACTGCTTCCTTTTAATGTAGTCCGAGCGCCCATTTACGTCCATTTCCAGGAACCGCGGACATAAGCGAATGGGGTGGTTCTCCCTCGAACAGAGATCGCAACCCTTGGGGCCCGGAACCACTCGAGTCTCGTATGAATTGAGCCTCCGAGCAGGGGCAGTAGCTGTTCCCGACCTTGGCGAAAGTTGCCCGGAGCCACTAGGCCTGACGTCGTCGATTGCTTCCAGAGTGCGATGGCGCTCTGTCAGGAAGTTGTCTAATTCCTTCCATGTTGGAAGCTTTGGAGCTTTGACGAAATCATAAACACCAGGAGGCAGTCCCAAGCCTCAACATTGATGGCGGACATTGCTAGGGCTGTCAGACAACTCTGAATGGTGGCTTGCAGCTCCTTCAGCGTGACCCCGGACTCTTGAGAAATAGCCTGGATGTTGAAAAGGATTTTAAACTGGCTGTGGACCAATAGCCGCTGGTTCTCAAAGCGGTCTGTGAGGCTTTGCCAAGCGGCGTCAAACCCCTCATGGGTAAGCGGGGCCTTAGAAACAATGGCGTGGGCGTCACCCCTTGTTTTGGACAGTAAGTGGAACAACCTCTCTACCGGGGTGAGCCGCGAGTTTTGGATGTAAATGGCCGTAAACAAGTCTCAGAAGGTGGGCCACCGAAGATAATCACCCGCGAAGACTTCGGTATCCACCGTAGGTAACCGGCAGCCTGTAGGCGCGGGCGTGTGTACATTCACGGAAGCCAGAGTGGTATGGGAAGCAACTTTCTCCCGAAGCTGGGCAATACATCTCGAATAAACGGAGTAACAGTAGCTGTACTTCGATTCCAACACTGTTACACTGTGGCCGCATTGTCGTCTGACACGGCTAGTAAATCGGAGGAGCTCCATAGCTTTTCTCCACCTTCTCCCACAGTGCCCGAATTTGGTCCCGATGGACTTCGCACATGTATTGGGTGCCCACTTCCGTTTCTCTGGCGCCTGGAGTATTTATGTTGGCCTCAAATTGGCTAACTCGATCTGTTGTGGCGATGAACTTCTTCAGCGCCACGTCGACCGCACTTTGAGCCATTTTTGCAACGGAATGAGTCTGCCTCTGTGAAGAACCGGGGGGTTGTATTGACGGATTCGTCACTCTTTGCCCTTGGAATGGCACTGGACGCCTTAGGCTTTAAAAGAGGCGTCCGCGGAGAAGGGGATTGAGATCTCTCCAAACGGATGGTTGGGATCGGACGTGGCTTTTTGTCGTCTCCCGTGGGCATTCTCAGAATCCAATTCGCTGGTCAGCGCTTGTCGACTGACTTGCGCAATAGGTGCCTCTTACGAAGCGGTGGCCGGTCACACTAATGAGATGAGACCGGTGAGATCGCGGATGAAATGCGATTACAAGGCACAAGTAGGAATTAGTAGCGCCGATGTCGAAAGAAACGTCGTATGCGGCACAATTTGATTGTAGAAGAAACTTCAGGAAGCCAAAAAAAACAGATGGGACGAGGTTTGTTGAGATTCTAGGCGGATGTTTCCTGATGCGGAGTAGAAGCAGCGTTAGAGGGACGGAAAAGGGACAAGTACCGGAAAATTCGTGCTCGTTCGGAAAAAAATTGATGACTGTCTATATATGTATATTTCGAACAGTATGGCTCGCACGCAAATATTCAATTCCTAACTATTTTCGAATTTGCGGAGCCGGAAAAGTGGACTTGACCTTGGCTTGGATTTAAAACAAAAAAAAATAAATAATTAATGTTTGCCTACTACAATTTATGTAATTATAAATACATAAATTTATAATTAATTGAATTTTTTTAAAATTTATTTGGTTATATATTTCCTGAAATTGGCGGCAGAAAATATTTGGAAGTATATGGGCATGCATGCAAGTAGGGCAAGGGCATGTGGAGCATATGATGGCACAGTGGAACGTCGATAAGTGGATTGTATATGTTAATTTTTATCGGTTATATATTTCCTGAAATTGGAGTCAGAAAATATTTGGAAATATATATCCAGGTACGGATATATGTAAGGGCATGTGGGCATATGTTGGCACAGTGGAGCGTTGATAAGTGGACTGTATAATTAGGGGAACAGAAAAGTTATGTGGTGTAACAATTGACACTGATTGGGGAGAAAAAAATTAAATATTACGACAGCGGCGGACTGTTCGGAAAAATTGGAAATTCCGGCACCAATTCACACCGACTGGCCAATATTAATTATGCCTTCTTTTTTGTCACCACACAATTATGTCACCACAAAATATCACTGTTCACATGCGAATTTTTCGTGGATTAATTGCACCAAAAAAAATATGTATGTGTGTATGTATGTATGTGGGTGCACATATATCCGACCTTTGGCAAGCGGATAACGGAGAGGCCGAAAACGGCGAGGAATATGGGCAGCACACAAAACAGAGATGAATGAAAAAATTTGCAGAATTTGCAGACGAAGAGTAAAAAATCTCAAACTGCCGTTGTGTCGGAAAACTCGGACTTGGAGTTGACACGGAGGGAAAAACTATTTTGCAGCAGTGTGAACGAAATTTAATGTTCAGATCACTGCTGAAGACCGGCAGAGAGACGGAGACGGTAAAATGTACTTATCTTTTGGCGGAACAAGGCCTGGACTGCTGGTAGAAAACATCCAAAAGGTATCCGGCTCGAAGGACCAACTGTTGTAGGGGGGGCGTTGTTGCCGCAAAAGATTCCAGAAGTAGGGGTTGAAATGAGAAGTCGGGGGCGTCTTCAGTAAATTGAAAAAGAAGCGCGTTCAGCTTTATTGGGCTGCTTACGGAGGATTAACTTAACTTAGAAAAGAAAACAGTCAAAGGTAATAGAAAGAATACGATCGACGACGGCCGACGAAGGAGCGAGAGCGCAAAGAGGGGCGAGCGCCTGTGCGCTCTTAAGGTTGCGGCACAACGGCCCCTCACCTAAACATCCCGCCCCCCTTGCAATCGCTCGGGTTGCAACAGATCCCTCGTCGTTAGCGATGCGTCACTGCAGCTCGAGGGCGTACACGAGTCGATGAAGGCCCCCGTGTCGAAGATCCGGGTCCCGGTGTTGGCGCTGTTCCGCTGTAGCGGTGACGATAGGGTGGGCGCAGCGACCGCGTCCTGCGGGGGCCCTCGAGGAGAGGCGGAAAATTGTCTAGGCGCGGATGACGCGGGCGGACGAGCGGTGGACGGCACCCGATGAGTGGCGGACGAAAGCAGTGGAGCGCTTGACGACTGCCGGCCGGTGGCGGAAGAATGCCGAGGAGTTGTCGACGAGCGCCGGGAAGTCGATGGCCGTGGATCGGCTTGTGAGTGCCAGAAAATGGCGGACGAAGGCCGAGAGGTACCCGAACCGCACCCGAATTAATATTGGCGGACGACGGCCGACGAGAGAGCGAGACATCGCGTGTACTGTCTCCCGCGCTCCGTGACCGGTGCTCCTCGGACGGTCCACCCCAAATGGCACACGTTGATAAGGGCCGTGCCCAGTAGGACGTAGGATCCTCTGAGCCGTTTGCTGGCGTAGGCGGACTTGGAGTGGTAGGCGGTGTAGGCGGACTTGGAGCGGTGGTGAACGAATTGCCGCGGTGCAGGAGGGTGTGGTGTCGGCTGTGACATGTGAAGCAGTTATGGGCGCTCGTGCAATCTCGTTGCTGGTGCCCTCGGGCAAAACAGTTCAAATATAACTGCTTCCTTTTAATGTAGTCCGAGCGCCCATTTACGTCCATTTCCAGGAACCGCGGACATAAGCGAATGGGGTGGTTCTCCCTCGAACAGAGATCGCAACCCTTGGGGCCCGGAACCACTCGAGTCTCGTATGAATTGAGCCTCCGAGCAGGGGCAGTAGCTGTTCCCGACCTTGGCGAAAGTTGCCCGGAGCCACTAGGCCTGACGTCGTCGATTGCTTCCAGAGTGCGATGGCGCTCTGTCAGGAAGTTGTCTAATTCCTTCCATGTTGGAAGCTTTGGAGCTTTGACGAAATCATAAACACCAGGAGGCAGTCCCAAGCCTCAACATTGATGGCGGACATTGCTAGGGCTGTCAGACAACTCTGAATGGTGGCTTGCAGCTCCTTCAGCGTGACCCCGGACTCTTGAGAAATAGCCTGGATGTTGAAAAGGATTTTAAACTGGCTGTGGACCAATAGCCGCTGGTTCTCAAAGCGGTCTGTGAGGCTTTGCCAAGCGGCGTCAAACCCCTCATGGGTAAGCGGGGCCTTAGAAACAATGGCGTGGGCGTCACCCCTTGTTTTGGACAGTAAGTGGAACAACCTCTCTACCGGGGTGAGCCGCGAGTTTTGGATGTAAATGGCCGTAAACAAGTCTCAGAAGGTGGGCCACCGAAGATAATCACCCGCGAAGACTTCGGTATCCACCGTAGGTAACCGGCAGCCTGTAGGCGCGGGCGTGTGTACATTCACGGAAGCCAGAGTGGTATGGGAAGCAACTTTCTCCCGAAGCTGGGCAATACATCTCGAATAAACGGAGTAACAGTAGCTGTACTTCGATTCCAACACTGTTACACTGTGGCCGCATTGTCGTCTGACACGGCTAGTAAATCGGAGGAGCTCCATAGCTTTTCTCCACCTTCTCCCACAGTGCCCGAATTTGGTCCCGATGGACTTCGCACATGTATTGGGTGCCCACTTCCGTTTCTCTGGCGCCTGGAGTATTTATGTTGGCCTCAAATTGGCTAACTCGATCTGTTGTGGCGATGAACTTCTTCAGCGCCACGTCGACCGCACTTTGAGCCATTTTTGCAACGGAATGAGTCTGCCTCTGTGAAGAACCGGGGGGTTGTATTGACGGATTCGTCACTCTTTGCCCTTGGAATGGCACTGGACGCCTTAGGCTTTAAAAGAGGCGTCCGCGGAGAAGGGGATTGAGATCTCTCCAAACGGATGGTTGGGATCGGACGTGGCTTTTTGTCGTCTCCCGTGGGCATTCTCAGAATCCAATTCGCTGGTCAGCGCTTGTCGACTGACTTGCGCAATAGGTGCCTCTTACGAAGCGGTGGCCGGTCACACTAATGAGATGAGACCGGTGAGATCGCGGATGAAATGCGATTACAAGGCACAAGTAGGAATTAGTAGCGCCGATGTCGAAAGAAACGTCGTATGCGGCACAATTTGATTGTAGAAGAAACTTCAGGAAGCCAAAAAAACAGATGGGACGAGGTTTGTTGAGATTCTAGGCGGATGTTTCCTGATGCGGAGTAGAAGCAGCGTTAGAGGGACGGAAAAGGGACAAGTACCGGAAAATTCGTGCTCGTTCGGAAAAAAATTGATGACTGTCTATATATGTATATTTCGAACAGTATGGCTCGCACGCAAATATTCAATTCCTAACTATTTTCGAATTTGCGGAGCCGGAAAAGTGGACTTGACCTTGGCTTGGATTTAAAACAAAAAAAATAAATAATTAATGTTTGCCTACTACAATTTATGTAATTATAAATACATAAATTTATAATTAATTGAATTTTTTTAAAATTTATTTGGTTATATATTTCCTGAAATTGGCGGCAGAAAATATTTGGAAGTATATGGGCATGCATGCAAGTAGGGCAAGGGCATGTGGAGCATATGATGGCACAGTGGAACGTCGATAAGTGGATTGTATATGTTAATTTTTATCGGTTATATATTTCCTGAAATTGGAGTCAGAAAATATTTGGAAATATATATCCAGGTACGGATATATGTAAGGGCATGTGGGCATATGTTGGCACAGTGGAGCGTTGATAAGTGGACTGTATAATGTGATAGGATAACTCCAGGGGATTGGTTTTAGTTGGTCTTTATTTGGAAGGAGCAGCTGAGGTGCCGCTCCAACGTTCAAAATGTCTCTGTTCTTTTACAATATTTCTTAAGTCTAAGTAAGGCTAAGTCTCGTAGCAGCGCTGCTCGCAGGCGGCGGCAGAGAGACGGTTTGGGTGCGATTATGCTGACACTAGCACTGTGTGCGGGCTATGCAATAACGATCGATTCATATTTCGGCCACTTAGAGTTTATGACCGGAACTTTGGATTGTGTAAACATTGCAACAAAGTGTTACAGTGCGCACCCTTTAAGTACTCTTGGTACAGTGGGTATTCAATATATGTGCATACTACATCTCCCTCCTTTTGAAAAATAACGTAATATAATGAAGTTATTTTTATAATAAAAATTTCTAATTAATACATCTTTTTTTGTTTTGTTTTATGTGGTTAGAATCATAGAAAATGAAATTATTAAAAGAATATGTGTATTTATTTATCTATGTATGTGTGTTTTTTGCATGGCTATACTAAGTGCAATTTATGAAATAAAGATTTTTAATCTATCCTTATGAACTTTTTGTTTTTTATGTTTATTATTTGCTATTACTATGTTATCTCTATCTCCTATTTCCGTTACTATATACGGACCTGTATATTTAGGATCTAACTTATGACCTGTCTCGTTTTTTAATAAAACTTTGTCACCTACTGATATATCTATATCCCTTACTTTATTATCGTATAGTAGTTTATTTCTATTCTTATTTGCTTCTAACATAACTCTAGCTCTTTTATAGGCTACTTTTAATCTATACTTACTCTCCTTAGCATAGTCATCTATATTATATAGTGCTTCTACACTATCTATGCTATTAAAATGTTTTGGCAAATTACTTGTTTTACCGAATACTAGCTCATATGGACAATATGTATGTGCCATAGAGGGGGTCGTGTTGAAAGTATTGAAGCCATACGTCCCAATCAGTTTTATCAACCGATATGTAAGATCGTATGTATTCATTGAAAGTTCTATGACTTCTTTCTATTGTTCCAACTGTCTGGTGGTGGTGTGCTGAGGATGTAATATTTTTAACATTTAAATATTTGCACAAGTCGTCTATAATCGAATTCTTATATTCTGTTCCCATGTCCGTAATGAACGTCTTCATTGGACCGTACTTCAGGATAAAAGATTCAAATATTGCTTTAGCGACAGTATTGGCATTTTTATTCGGAACAGGTATAGCAACTAAATACTTAGTTAAATCACATATTAAAGTGACTGCATACTCATTGCCATTTTCTGATTTTGGCAGTGGACCAATAGTGTCCACTATCACTCTGTCGAAAGCATTTATTGGTGTGTCTGTAATGGTTAAAGGGGTCTTTGTGTGTTTAGTTATTTTTGATTTCTGACATTTTTGACATTTTCTTACGTACTCAGTTATATCTTTAGACATGCTTTTCCAGTAATAGTGTCTTTTTACTTTGGCCAAAGTTTTTGATATGCCAGTATGACCTCCTTGAATTGGATCATCATGAAATGTAGACAAAATTGCTTCTTTTTCTTTTAAATTTGTTATTTGGGTCACCGGGTTGAGTAGCGCTACTCTTAATGTTTTCAATATTTTATTGCCCATTAATTTAAATTTATCTATTGAAGTATATTCAAAGATATTTTCCCACGGTGCCACTTTGAGTTGGCTGATTTTATGTATACCGGCTTGCATTTCAAGCCTTTGGAAAAATTGATCTAAATCAATAACTCCATTAGTATATAAATCGCTAACATCATATCTTGCAGTAATTTTTCTGCCTTGTTTAAATAGACATAACATATTTTTTATCTGCAAGGTCACTACTTTACGTACTTCATCATTGTTTATGACGTCGTATACGTTGGGCTTAGAAGCTTTATTTAAAGATTGCCTTGGCAATTCTTGTTCTTGATTTTCCGCGCGGAATTTTTGTCTACTTTGATATCTAGTAGTGACTTTTAATACATTTCCAGTTATATTTTGTAGATCTTTGATGGTTATTCTTGATAACGCATCGGCTACATGATTATCTTTTCCCTTTAAATATTCGACTGTAAAGTCGTATTCTTCTAGTTCTTCTCTGCTTCAGGGCAACTATTAACAAATTTGGAAACGGCTTCGTTCATTGTACTGAATGTTCCAGCTTGCATGATAAGTTTTACCTTATCGATTGTGCAGTTTTTAGTCATTGCTTTGACTGCATGCTGCATGGAATAATTCCTGGCTAGCTCTAAAGATAAACCATCTGATATGTATGCACCTTCTAAGGCTTTTGTCATCTGCTCAATTTCTTGTGTGTATTGGTTAGCAGTTTTATTGCGCTGCTGTAGATTCATCAGCTTCGCTGATAATACCTCAACAGTTTCGCCTTTGACGTTGCTTCTTAGTCTAGCAATCACCTCAGTAATTGTTGTTTCATTACCGATTAGATTCCTGGCGACACCTTTTAGCTTTGTTTTAATGATGGAAATAGCTAATTCTTCGTGCTCGCCTTTTATTGATTGTATTATTTGTAAAGCATCAATGAAACTTGTTAAATTTTCAGCCTTACCATCAAAAACTGGTATAAGCTTAGATGCTGTATTAATAAAATCAATATTTGATTGTGCCATTGTGATGGATTTATCTATTTTGTATTCTATGACACTCGAAGTATCTGAATCTGTAGAGTTATCCAGATCAGTGTATACCGCCGGAATAGTAAGATTATTTAAATCTGTATCTTCTATTTTGGGGTTTACTTTGGGAAGCTCTTCTGACTCAGATTCTTTCGTTTCTGTTGATTCCGAGTCAGGTGTAGTGTCAACTGCTATTGGAGTGTTTAGAACGGTTGGTAACGATATTTCTAAACTGAACTTTTGTTTAATAAATATTAAATTAGATCGTAGTCGTATCAAAAGTTTCGATACCTGTGACCAATGATCTTGATTTAATCTTTCCCTATGATCATGTATTAGCATACGCGCTTCATTAAAGCACTCTACTAATATTTCAACGTGCTTCCTAACCGTATTCTTTTGAATGGGTCTATTCTGAGTTAGGGACTTGTAAGATTTGTCAAAATTTGTTTTAATTATTGATAACTCCTCGTACAATTTTTTCCAATCCATGCCTTTAGTTTAGCCATACTTTTGTAGAGATAATTACGTAATATATTTTAATATTTATTTTCTTTTATTTCATTGTCTTAGATTGTAGGTGTTTACATTTGTGTATAATAATTTTGTTTGTTTTTTTTTTTTGTTTTTTATTTAGATTTTGTCCAGGTCATTTGCTTGACTCTGGAATTTTTTCTTTAAACATTTGTTGTGTAATTTATATAATTTTAGCAAAACGCTTGCTAACATTATAATGACGATTATCATTAACAATATTGTAATTGTTTGAAGATCGATTTTTCCTGGTTCAATTTTATTAACGACATTTGCCGTGGAATCTACGACTTTCGTGTCTACTAAACCCATTTTAGATAGTTTATATGTTTTTGTTTTTCCAATTTCAATTATATTTTTCTCTGAGTCATGTTTTGCAATGTAACTTAATTTTTCTGGGAAGTAATAGTCAGAATCATTTATTTGATCTGTTTTACTTATGCTATTACTTCTCATTAAAAGGGTATTAAAATGTTTCATAAATTTTAGGAATTTATGCTATTTTTGAATTTATTTTTTTCTTTCATTAAAATTTTACATAAATTTTTGGGATTTGTCGTATTTTTTCCTTTAATTTAAAAAAATTTTCTAAATTTTGTCTTTTTTTTTTTTCTTATCTAACATTTTTTCCTACCTATTATTTGTACAGCTATACGGGCCATACTTTCAAATTGGGCAAAAGAGGTTCCGCTCAATTTTTCAAAAAAAATATTATAGTATAAAAAAAAATATGCATCGCAGTGCAATCAAAAAAAATTATGCAACGCAGTGCATGGGTAAAAAAAAATTTCTCCTCAGTTGATTTCCTTTTTTTTTTCCACGTCAGCTGGTCGTCGCCGGTTTGGCTACGCTGACGTTCCCTCGGTGGCGCAGGAGGTGGCGTATTCCCGCACTCTATTTGCTGCTGCTGCTGTCCGGGGCCTTTTGGACTCAGGCGTTACCGGTGCCGGTCCTCGCACAGGTTTGGTTGCAGTGAGGGCTGTCCAGTGGTCCAGGGCAATCCTTCGGGCACGTCTTTTTTAGTTTTGGTAATTGCTTTGGTGGTGGAGGTTTTGTTATTATTTTTTCATTAATTTTCTTAATCGATACTGAGTGAGTGGTGGCAATTTTTGGGCTTTTATTCTTGTTTAATAATTCTTCTTTCAGAAAATCTAGTTCTGTTTGAAGTTTTTGGGCTGTAGCCCACGCGGGAGGTGGAGTGTTTACGTAGAGTAGCCACTTTAGGTGTGCTACTCTTTTTTTATTTTTTTCGCGACTCCTCCGCGATTGCCCATTGCTTTTACTCTACTCACTCAGATTTTTGTCGATTTATTTTTCATTTTCCAGTAATATTCCAGTAATTCTCCAGTAATTTTTCAGTAATATTCCAATGATTTTCTGATTATAGGTATCCTCCTGGGTACATCCTTTTAATCCCTTGATGTCCTTCCATCGCTGTCACGGTCGCCATGTGATAGGATAACTCCAGGGGATTGGTTTTAGTTGGTCTTTATTTGGAAGGAGCAGCTGAGGTGCCGCTCCAACGTTCAAAATGTCTCTGTTCTTTTACAATATTTCTTAAGTCTAAGTAAGGCTAAGTCTCGTAGCAGCGCTGCTCGCAGGCGGCGGCAGAGAGACGGTTTGGGTGCGATTATGCTGACACTAGCACTGTGTGCGGGCTATGCAATAACGATCGATTCATATTTCGGCCACTTAGAGTTTATGACCGGAACTTTGGATTGTGTAAACATTGCAACAAAGTGTTACAGTGCGCACCCTTTAAGTACTCTTGGTACAGTGGGTATTCAATATATGTGCATACTACAATAATTAGGGGAACAGAAAAGTTATGTGGTGTAACAAGTGACACTGATTGGGGAGAAAAAAATTAAATATTACGACAGCGGCGGACTGTTCGGAAAAATTGGAAATTCCGGCACCAATTCACACCGACTGGCCAATATTAATTATGCCTTCTTTTTTGTCACCACACAATTATGTCACCACAAAATATCACTGTTCACATGCGAATTTTTCGTGGATTAATTGCACCAAAAAAAATATGTATGTGTGTATGTATGTATGTGGGTGCACATATATCCGACCTTTGGCAAGCGGATAACGGAGAGGCCGAAAACGGCGAGGAATATGGGCAGCACACAAAACAGAGATGAATGAAAAAATTTGCAGAATTTGCAGACGAAGAGTAAAAAATCTCAAACTGCCGTTGTGTCGGAAAACTCGGACTTGGAGTTGACACGGAGGGAAAAACTATTTTGCAGCAGTGTGAACGAAATTTAATGTTCAGATCACTGCTGAAGACCGGCAGAGAGACGGAGACGGTAAAATGTACTTATCTTTTGGCGGAACAAGGCCTAGACTGCTGGTAGAAAACATCCAAAAGGTATCCGGCTCGAAGGACCAACTGTTGTAGGGGGGCGTTGTTGCCGCAAAAGATTCCAGAAGTAGGGGTTGAAATGAGAAGTCGGGGGCGTCTTCAGTAAATTGAAAAAGAAGCGCGTTCAGCTTTATTGGGCTGCTTACGGAGGATTAACTTAACTTAGAAAAGAAAACAGTCAAAGGTAATAGAAAGAATACGATCGACGACGGCCGACAAAGGAGCGAGAGCGCAAAGAGGGGCGAGCGCCTGTGCGCTCTTAAGGTTGCGGCACAACGGCCCCTCACCTAAACATCCCGCCCCCCTTGCAATCGCTCGGGTTGCAACAGATCCCTCGTTTTTAGCGATGCGTCACTGCAGCTCGAGGGCGTACACGAGTCGATCAAGGCCCCCGTGTCGAAGATCCGGGTCCCGGTGTTGGCGCTGTTCCGCTGTAGCGGTGACGATAGGGTGGGCGCAGCGACCGCGTCCTGCGGGGGCCCTCGAGGAGAGGCGGAAAATTGTCTAGGCGCGGATGACGCGGGCGGACGAGCGGTGGACGGCACCCGATGAGTGGCGGACGAAAGCAGTGGAGCGCTTGACGACTGCCGGCCGGTGGCGGAAGAATGCCGAGGAGTTGTCGACGAGCGCCGGGAAGTCGATGGCCGTGGATCGGCTTGTGAGTGCCAGAAAATGGCGGACGAAGGCCGAGAAGTACCCGAACCGCACCCGAATTAATATTGGCGGACGACGGCCGACGAGAGAGCGAGACATTGCGTGTACTGTCTCCCGCGCTCCGTGACCGGTGCTCCTCGGACGGTGCACCCCAAATGGCACACGTTGATAAGGGCCGTACCCAGTAGGACGTAGGATCCTCTGAGCCGTTTGCTGGCGTAGGCGGACTTGGAGTGGTAGGCGGTGTAGGCGGACTTGGAGCGGTGGTGAACGAATTGCCGCGGTGCAGGAGGGTGTGGTGTCGGCTGTGACATGTGAAGCAGTTATGGGCGCTCGTGCAATCTCGTTGCTGGTGCCCTCGGGTAAAACAGTTCAAATATAACTGCTTCCTTTTAATGTAGTCCGAGCGCCCATTTACGTCCATTTCCAGGAACCGCGGACATAAGCGAATGGGGTGGTTCTCCCTCGAACAGAGATCGCAACCCTTGGGGCCCGGAACCACTCGAGTCTCGTATGAATTGAGCCTCCGAGCAGGGGCAGTAGCTGTTCCCGACCTTGGCGAAAGTTGCCCGGAGCCACTAGGCCTGACGTCGTCGATTGCTTCCAGAGTGCGATGGCGCTCTGCCAGGAAGTTGTCTAATTCCTTCCATGTTGGAATTTCGGCCTTATTATGGACGGATTGCTCCCACATGGAAAGTGTGACCTTGGGGAGCTTTGACGAAATCATAAACACCAGGAGGCAGTCCCAAGCCTCAACATTGATGGCGGACATTGCTAGGGCTGTCAGACAACTCTGAATGGTGGCTTGCAGCTCCTTCAGCGTGACCCCGGACTCTTGAGAAATAGCCTGGATGTTGAAAAGGATTTTAAACTGGCTGTGGACCAATAGCCGCTGGTTCTCAAAGCGGTCTGTGAGGCTTTGCCAAGCGGCGTCAAACCCCTCATGGGTTTTGGACAGTAAGTGGAACAACCTCTCTACCGGGGTGAGCCGCGAGTTTTGGATGTAAATGGCCGTAAACAAGTCTCAGAAGGTGGGCCACCGAAGATAATCACCCGCGAAGACTTCGGTATCCACCGTAGGTAACCGGCAGCCTGTAGGCGCGGGCGTGTGTACATTCACGGAAGCCAGAGTGGTATGGGAAGCAACTTTCTCCCGAAGCTGGGCAATACATCTCGAATAAACGGAGTAACAGTAGCTGTACTTCGATTCCAACACTGTCGAGGTGGCCGCATTGTCGTCTGACACGGCTAGTAAATCGGAGGAGCTCCATAGCTTTTCTCCACCTTCTCCCACAGTGCCCGAATTTGGTCCCGATGGACTTCGCACATGTATTGGGTGCCCACTTCCGTTTCTCTGGCGCTTGGAGTATTTATGTTTGCCTCAAATTGGCTAACTCGATCTGTTGTGGCGATGAACTTCTTCAGCGCCACGTCGACCGCACTTTGAGCCATTTTTGCAACGGAATGAGTCTGCCTCTGTGAAGAACCGGGGGTTGTATTGATGGATTCGTCACTCTTTGCCCTTGGAATGGCACTGGACGCCTTAGGCTTTAAAAGAGGCGTCCGCGGAGAAGGGGATTGAGATCTCTCCAAACGGATGGTTGGGATCGGACGTGGCTTTTTGTCGTCTCCCGTGGGCATTCTCAGAATCCAATTCGCTGGTCAGCGCTTGTCGACTGACTTGCGCAATAGGTGCCTCTTACGAAGCGGTGGCCGGTCACACTAATGAGATGAGACCGGTGAGATCGCGGATGAAATGCGATTACAAGGCAGAAGTAGGAATTAGTAGCGCCGATGTCGAAAGAAACGTCGTATGCGGCACAATTTGATTGTAGAAGAAACTTCAAAAAGCCAAAAAAAACAGATGGGACGAGGTTTGTTGAGATTCTAGGCGGATGTTTCCTGATGCGGAGTAGAAGCAGCGTTAGAGGGACGGAAAAGGGACAAGTACCGGAAAATTCGTGCTCGTTCGGAAAAAAATTGATGACTGTCTATATATGTATATTTCGAACAGTATGGCTCGCACGCAAATATTCAATTCCTAACTATTTTCGAATTTGCGGAGCCGGAAAAGTGGACTTGACCTTGGCTTGGATTTAAAACAAAAAAAAATAAATAATTAATGTTTGCCTACTACAATTTATGTAATTATAAATACATAAATTTATAATTAATTGAATTTTTTTTAAATTTATTTGGTTATATATTTCCTGAAATTGGCGGCAGAAAATATTTGGAAGTATATGGGCATGCATGCAAGTAGGGCAAGGGCATGTGTAGCATATGATGGCACAGTGGAACGTCGATAAGTGGATTGTATATGTTAATTTTTATCCGTTATATATTTCCTGAAATTGGATATATGGTACGGATATATGTAAGGGCATGTGGGCATATGTTGGCACAGTGGAGCGTTGATAAGTGGACTGTATAATTAGGGGAACAGAAAAGTTATGTGGTGTAACAAGTGACACTGATTGGGGAGAAAAAAATTAAATATTACGACAGCGGCCGACTGTTCGGAAAAATTGGAAATTCCGGCACCAATTCACACCGACTGGCCAATATTAATTATGCCTTCTTTTTTGTCACCACACAATTATGTCACCACAAAATATCACTGTTCACATGCGAATTTTTCGTGGATTAATTGCACCAAAAAAATATGTATGTGTGTATGTATGTATGTGGGTGCACATATATCCGACCTTTGGCAAGCGGATAACGGAGAGGCCGAAAACGGCGAGGAATATGGGCAGCACACAAAACAGAGATGAATGAAAAAATTTGCAGAATTTGCAGACGAAGAGTAAAAAATCTCAAACTGCCGTTGTGTCGGAAAACT
Source organism: Drosophila pseudoananassae pseudoananassae (assembly GCA_018153035.1). Classification (NCBI taxonomy): domain Eukaryota; kingdom Metazoa; phylum Arthropoda; class Insecta; order Diptera; family Drosophilidae; genus Drosophila; species Drosophila pseudoananassae. The sequence continues at coordinate 3,177,666 of JAECXR010000072.1, forward strand.
CGGACTTGGAGTTGACACGGAGGGAAAAACTATTTTGCAGCAGTGTGAACGAAATTTAATGTTCAGATCACTGCTGAAGACCGGCAGAGAGACGGAGACGGTAAAATGTACTTATCTTTTGGCGGAACAAGGCCTGGACTGCTGGTAGAAAACATCCAAAAGGTATCCGGCTCGAAGGACCAACTGTTGTAGGGGGGGCGTTGTTGCCGCAAAAGATTCCAGAAGTAGGGGTTGAAATGAGAAGTCGGGGGCGTCTTCAGTAAATTGAAAAAGAAGCGCGTTCAGCTTTATTGGGCTGCTTACGGAGGATTAACTTAACTTAGAAAAGAAAACAGTCAAAGGTAATAGAAAGAATACGATCGACGACGGCCGACAAAGGAGCGAGAGCGCAAAGAGGGGCGAGCGCCTGTGCGCTCTTAAGGTTGCGGCACAACGGCCCCTCACCTAAACATCCCGCCCCCCTTGCAATCGCTCGGGTTGCAACAGATCCCTCGTTTTTAGCGATGCGTCACTGCAGCTCGAGGGCGTACACGAGTCGATCAAGGCCCCCGTGTCGAAGATCCGGGTCCCGGTGTTGGCGCTGTTCCGCTGTAGCGGTGACGATAGGGTGGGCGCAGCGACCGCGTCCTGCGGGGGCCCTCGAGGAGAGGCGGAAAATTGTCTAGGCGCGGATGACGCGGGCGGACGAGCGGTGGACGGCACCCGATGAGTGGCGGACGAAAGCAGTGGAGCGCTTGACGACTGCCGGCCGGTGGCGGAAGAATGCCGAGGAGTTGTCGACGAGCGCCGGGAAGTCGATGGCCGTGGATCGGCTTGTGAGTGCCAGAAAATGGCGGACGAAGGCCGAGAAGTACCCGAACCGCACCCGAATTAATATTGGCGGACGACGGCCGACGAGAGAGCGAGACATTGCGTGTACTGTCTCCCGCGCTCCGTGACCGGTGCTCCTCGGACGGTGCACCCCAAATGGCACACGTTGATAAGGGCCGTACCCAGTAGGACGTAGGATCCTCTGAGCCGTTTGCTGGCGTAGGCGGACTTGGAGTGGTAGGCGGTGTAGGCGGACTTGGAGCGGTGGTGAACGAATTGCCGCGGTGCAGGAGGGTGTGGTGTCGGCTGTGACATGTGAAGCAGTTATGGGCGCTCGTGCAATCTCGTTGCTGGTGCCCTCGGGTAAAACAGTTCAAATATAACTGCTTCCTTTTAATGTAGTCCGAGCGCCCATTTACGTCCATTTCCAGGAACCGCGGACATAAGCGAATGGGGTGGTTCTCCCTCGAACAGAGATCGCAACCCTTGGGGCCCGGAACCACTCGAGTCTCGTATGAATTGAGCCTCCGAGCAGGGGCAGTAGCTGTTCCCGACCTTGGCGAAAGTTGCCCGGAGCCACTAGGCCTGACGTCGTCGATTGCTTCCAGAGTGCGATGGCGCTCTGCCAGGAAGTTGTCTAATTCCTTCCATGTTGGAATTTCGGCCTTATTATGGACGGATTGCTCCCACATGGAAAGTGTGACCTTGGGGAGCTTTGACGAAATCATAAACACCAGGAGGCAGTCCCAAGCCTCAACATTGATGGCGGACATTGCTAGGGCTGTCAGACAACTCTGAATGGTGGCTTGCAGCTCCTTCAGCGTGACCCCGGACTCTTGAGAAATAGCCTGGATGTTGAAAAGGATTTTAAACTGGCTGTGGACCAATAGCCGCTGGTTCTCAAAGCGGTCTGTGAGGCTTTGCCAAGCGGCGTCAAACCCCTCATGGGTTTTGGACAGTAAGTGGAACAACCTCTCTACCGGGGTGAGCCGCGAGTTTTGGATGTAAATGGCCGTAAACAAGTCTCAGAAGGTGGGCCACCGAAGATAATCACCCGCGAAGACTTCGGTATCCACCGTAGGTAACCGGCAGCCTGTAGGCGCGGGCGTGTGTACATTCACGGAAGCCAGAGTGGTATGGGAAGCAACTTTCTCCCGAAGCTGGGCAATACATCTCGAATAAACGGAGTAACAGTAGCTGTACTTCGATTCCAACACTGTCGAGGTGGCCGCATTGTCGTCTGACACGGCTAGTAAATCGGAGGAGCTCCATAGCTTTTCTCCACCTTCTCCCACAGTGCCCGAATTTGGTCCCGATGGACTTCGCACATGTATTGGGTGCCCACTTCCGTTTCTCTGGCGCTTGGAGTATTTATGTTTGCCTCAAATTGGCTAACTCGATCTGTTGTGGCGATGAACTTCTTCAGCGCCACGTCGACCGCACTTTGAGCCATTTTTGCAACGGAATGAGTCTGCCTCTGTGAAGAACCGGGGGTTGTATTGATGGATTCGTCACTCTTTGCCCTTGGAATGGCACTGGACGCCTTAGGCTTTAAAAGAGGCGTCCGCGGAGAAGGGGATTGAGATCTCTCCAAACGGATGGTTGGGATCGGACGTGGCTTTTTGTCGTCTCCCGTGGGCATTCTCAGAATCCAATTCGCTGGTCAGCGCTTGTCGACTGACTTGCGCAATAGGTGCCTCTTACGAAGCGGTGGCCGGTCACACTAATGAGATGAGACCGGTGAGATCGCGGATGAAATGCGATTACAAGGCAGAAGTAGGAATTAGTAGCGCCGATGTCGAAAGAAACGTCGTATGCGGCACAATTTGATTGTAGAAGAAACTTCAAAAAGCCAAAAAAACAGATGGGACGAGGTTTGTTGAGATTCTAGGCGGATGTTTCCTGATGCGGAGTAGAAGTAGCGTTAGAGGGACGGAAAAGGGACAAGTACCGGAAAATTCGTGCTCGTTCGGAAAAAAATTGATGACTGTCTATATATGTATATTTCGAACAGTATGGCTCGCACGCAAATATTCAATTCCTAACTATTTTCGAATTTGCGGAGCCGGAAAAGTGGACTTGACCTTGGCTTGGATTTAAAACAAAAAAAAATAAATAATTAATGTTTGCCTACTACAATTTATGTAATTATAAATACATAAATTTATAATTAATTGAATTTTTTTAAATTTATTTGGTTATATATTTCCTGAAATTGGCGGCAGAAAATATTTGGAAGTATATGGGCATGCATGCAAGTAGGGCAAGGGCATGTGTAGCATATGATGGCACAGTGGAACGTCGATAAGTGGATTGTATATGTTAATTTTTATCGGTTATATATTTCCTGAAATTGGATATATGGTACGGATATATGTAAGGGCATGTGGGCATATGTTGGCACAGTGGAGCGTTGATAAGTGGACTGTATAATTAGGGGAACAGAAAAGTTATGTGGTGTAACAAGTGACACTGATTGGGGAGAAAAAAATTAAATATTACGACAGCGGCCGACTGTTCGGAAAAATTGGAAATTCCGGCACCAATTCACACCGACTGGCCAATATTAATTATGCCTTCTTTTTTGTCACCACACAATTATGTCACCACAAAATATCACTGTTCACATGCGAATTTTTCGTGGATTAATTGCACCAAAAAAAATATGTATGTGTGTATGTATGTATGTGGGTGCACATATATCCGACCTTTGGCAAGCGGATAACGGAGAGGCCGAAAACGGCGAGGAATATGGGCAGCACACAAAACAGAGATGAATGAAAAAATTTGCAGAATTTGCAGACGAAGAGTAAAAAATCTCAAACTGCCGTTGTGTCGGAAAACTCGGACTTGGAGTTGACACGGAGGGAAAAACTATTTTGCAGCAGTGTGAACGAAATTTAATGTTCAGATCACTGCTGAAGACCGGCAGAGAGACGGAGACGGTAAAATGTACTTATCTTTTGGCGGAACAAGGCCTGGACTGCTGGTAGAAAACATCCAAAAGGTATCCGGCTCGAAGGACCAACTGTTGTAGGGGGGCGTTGTTGCCGCAAAAGATTCCAGAAGTAGGGGTTGAAATGAGAAGTCGGGGGCGTCTTCAGTAAATTGAAAAAGAAGCGCGTTCAGCTTTATTGGGCTGCTTACGGAGGATTAACTTAACTTAGAAAAGAAAACAGTCAAAGGTAATAGAAAGAATACGATCGACGACGGCCGACGAAGGAGCGAGAGCGCAAGAGGGGCGAGCGCCTGTGCGCTCTTAAGGTTGCGGCACAACGGCCCCTCACCTAAACATCCCGCCCCCCTTGCAATCGCTCGGGTTGCAACAGATCCCTCGTCGTTAGCGATGCGTCACTGCAGCTCGAGGGCGTACACGAGTCGATGAAGGCCCCCGTGGCGAAGATCCGGGTCCCGGTGTTGGCGCTGTTCCGCTGTAGCGGTGACGATAGGGTGGGCGCAGCGACCGCGTCCTGCGGGGGCCCTCGAGGAGAGGCGGAAAATTGTCTAGGCGCGGATGACGCGGGCGGACGAGCGGTGGACGGCACCCGATGAGTGGCGGACGAAAGCAGTGGAGCGCTTGACGACTGCCGGCCGGTGGCGGAAGAATGCCGAGGAGTTGTCGACGAGCGCCGGGAAGTCGATGGCCGTGGATCGGCTTGTGAGTGCCAGAAAATGGCGGACGAAGGCCGAGAGGTACCCGAACCGCACCCGAATTAATATTGGCGGACGACGGCCGACGAGAGAGCGAGACATCGCGTGTACTGTCTCCCGCGCTCCGTGACCGGTGCTCCTCGGACGGTGCACCCCAAATGGCACACGTTGATAAGGGCCGTGCCCAGTAGGACGTAGGATCCTCTGAGCCGTTTGCTGGCGTAGGCGGACTTGGAGTGGTAGGCGGTGTAGGCGGACTTGGAGCGGTGGTGAACGAATTGCCGCGGTGCAGGAGGGTGTGGTGTCGGCTGTGACATGTGAAGCAGTTATGGGCGCTCGTGCAATCTCGTTGCTGGTGCCCTCGGGCAAAACAGTTCAAATATAACTGCTTCCTTTTAATGTAGTCCGAGCGCCCATTTACGTCCATTTCCAGGAACCGCGGACATAAGCGAATGGGGTGGTTCTCCCTCGAACAGAGATCGCAACCCTTGGGGCCCGGAACCACTCGAGTCTCGTATGAATTGAGCCTCCGAGCAGGGGCAGTAGTTGTTCCCGACCTTGGCGAAAGTTGCCCGGAGCCACTAGGCCTGACGTCGTCGATTGCTTCCAGAGTGCGATGGCGCTCTGTCAGGAAGTTGTCTAATTCCTTCCATGTTGGAAGCTTTGGAGCTTTGACGAAATCATAAACACCAGGAGGCAGTCCCAAGCCTCAACATTGATGGCGGACATTGCTAGGGCTGTCAGACAACTCTGAATGGTGGCTAGCAGCTCCTTCAGCGTGACCCCGGACTCTTGAGAAATAGCCTGGATGTTGAAAAGGATTTCAAACTGGCTGTGGACCAATAGCCGCTGGTTCTCAAAGCGGTCTGTGAGGCTTTGCCAAGCGGCGTCAAACCCCTCATGGGTAAGCGGGGCCTTAGAAACAATGGCGTGGGCGTCACCCCTTGTTTCGGACAGTAAGTGGAACAACCTCTCTACCGGGGTGAGCCGCGAGTTTTGGATGTAAATGGCCGTAAACAAGTCTCAGAAGGTGGGCCACCGAAGATAATCACCCGCGAAGACTTCGGTATCCACCGGAGGTAACCGGCAGCCTGTAGGCGCGGGCGTGTGTACATTCACGGAAGCCAGAGTGGTATGGGAAGCAACTTTCTCCCGAAGCTGGGCAATACATCTCGAATAAACGGAGTAACAGTAGCTGTACTTCGATTCCAACACTGTCGAGGTGGCCGCATTGTCGTCTGACACGGCTAGTAAATCGGAGGAGCTCCATAGCTTTTCTCCACCTTCTCCCACAGTGCCCGAATTTGGTCCCGATGGACTTCGCACATGTATTGGGAGCCCACTTCCGTTTCTCTGGCGCCTGGAGTATTTATGTTGGCCTCAAATTGGCTAACTCGATCTGTTGTGGCGATGAACTTCTTCAGCGCCACGTCGACCGCACTTTGAGCCATTTTTGCAACGGAACGAGTCTGCTCTGTGAAGAACCGGGGGTTGTATTGACGGATTCGTCACTCTTTGCCCTTGGAATGGCACTGGACGCCTTAGGCTTTAAAAGAGGCGTCCGCGGAGAAGCGGATTGAGATCTCTCCAAACGGATGGTTGGGATCGGACGTGGCTTTTTGTCGTCTCCCGTGGGCATTCTCAGAATCCAATTCGCTGGTCAGCGCTTGTCGACTGACTTGCGCAATAGGTGCCTCTTACGAAGCGGTGGCCGGTCACACTAATGAGATGAGACCGGTGAGATCGCGGATGAAATGCGATTACAAGGCACAAGTAGGAATTAGTAGCGCCGATGTCGAAAGAAACGTCGTATGCGACACAATTCGATTGTAGAAGAAACTTCAGGAAGCCAAAAAAAAACAGATGGGACGAGGTTTGTTGAGATTCTAGGCGGATGTTTCCTGATGCGGAGTAGAAGCAGCGTTAGAGGGACGGAAAAGGGACAAGTACCGGAAAATTCGTGCTCGTTCGGAAAAAAATTGATGACTGTCTATATATGTATATTTCGAACAGTATGGCTCGCACGCAAATATTCAATTCCTAACTATTTTCGAATTTGCGGAGCCGGAAAAGTGGACTTGACCTTGGCTTGGATTTAAAACAAAAAAAAATAAATAATTAATGTTTGCCTACTACAATTTATGTAATTATAAATACATAAATTTATAATTAATTGAATTTTTTTAAAATTTATTTGGTTATATATTTCCTGAAATTGGCGGCAGAAAATATTTGGAAGTATATGGGCATGCATGCAAGTAGGGCAAGGGCATGTGGAGCATATGATGGCACAGTGGAACGTCGATAAGTGGATTGTATATGATAATTTTTATCGGTTATATATTTCCTGAAATTGGAGTCAGAAAATATTTGGAAATATATATCCAGGTACGGATATATGTAAGGGCATGGGGCATATGTTGTCACAGTGGAGCTTTGATAAGTAGACTGTATAATTGGGGGAACAGAAAAGTTATGTGGTGTAACAAGTGACACTGATTGGGGAAGAAAAAAATCAAATATTACGACAGCGGCGGACTGTTCGGAAAAATTGGAAATTCCGGCACCAATTCACACCGACTGGCCAATATTAATTATGCCTCCTTATTTGTCACCACACAATTATGTCACCACAAAATATCACTGTTCACATGCGAATTTTTCGTGGATTAATTGCACCAAAAAAAATATGTATGTGTGTATGTATGTATGTGGGTGCACATATATCCGACCTTTGGCAAGCGGATAACGGAGAGGCCGAAAACGGCGAGGAATATGGGCAGCACACAAAACAGAGATGAATGAAAAAATTTGCAGAATTTGCAGACGAAGAGTAAAAAATCTCAAACTGCCGTTGTGTCGGAAAACTCGGACTTGGAGTTGACACGGAGGGAAAAACTATTTTGCAGCAGTGTGAACGAAATTTAATGTTCAGATCACTGCTGAAGACCGGCAGAGAGACGGAGACGGTAAAATGTACTTATCTTTTGGCGGAACAAGGCCTGGACTGCTGGTAGAAAACATCCAAAAGGTATCCGGCTCGAAGGACCAACTGTTGTAGGGGGGCGTTGTTGCCGCAAAAGATTCCAGAAGTAGGGGTTGAAATGAGAAGTCGGGGGCGTCTTCAGTAAATTGAAAAAGAAGCGCGTTCAGCTTTATTGGGCTGCTTACGGAGGATTAACTTAACTTAGAAAAGAAAACAGTCAAAGGTAATAGAAAGAATACGATCGACGACGGCCGACGAAGGAGCGAGAGCGCAAAGAGGGGCGAGCGCCTGTGCGCTCTTAAGGTTGCGGCACAACGGCCCCTCACCTAAACATCCCGCCCCCCTTGCAATCGCTCGGGTTGCAACAGATCCCTCGTCGTTAGCGATGCGTCACTGCAGCTCGAGGGCGTACACGAGTCGATGAAGGCCCCCGTGTCGAAGATCCGGGTCCCGGTGTTGGCGCTGGACGTAGTAGGTAGGACGTAGGATCCTCTGAGCCGTTTGCTGGCGTAGGCGGACTTGGAGTGGTAGGCGGTGTAGGCGGACTTGGAGCGGTGGTGAACGAATTGCCGCGGTGCAGGAGGGTGTGGTGTCGGCTGTGACATGTGAAGCAGTTATGGGCGCTCGTGCAATCTCGTTGCTGGTGCCCTCGGGCAAAACAGTTCAAATATAACTGCTTCCTTTTAATGTAGTCCGAGCGCCCATTTACGTCCATTTCCAGGAACCGCGGACATAAGCGAATGGGCTGGTTCTCCCTCGAACAGAGATCGCAACCCTTGGGGCCCGCAACCGGCGCGACAATGCACTCAGTGCACAGTGCGGAGGGATTTGTAAGGGCTCGGATAGGTGGGGCATGGCTGTACAGCTGCTACATGGCACCTAGCCTAACCACCATTGAGTTTGAGCGCATGATGGACTGCCTAGGAAATGACATCAGAGGTCGTTCTGACGTCCTTGTAGCAGGGGACTTCAACGCATGGGCGCAGGACTGGGGCTGCCCGAGGACGAATGCGAGAGGGAGAGTGGTCAGAGAAACCTTTGCCTCACTCGATCTCGTCCTGCTGAACGAAGGAAACCAGCACACCTTCAGCAGAGCCGGAGCAGGTTCCATCATAGACCTGACGTTCGCAAGCCCCTCGCTAGCGAATGGCGCTAACTGGAGGATAAGCGGCAGCTTTACGGCCAGCGACCATGAAGCAATATTGTGCTCAATTGGTAACACTCAAGAACGACCGAGGGATCCGAAACCACGAGGCTACAGAGTCGGTACGCTCCAAGCGAGGATCTTCACCGAGGCAGCGCTCGACATTGGCAACATCTTACCGAGCGGAGCCAACGAAATGGCTGATACCCTGGCTGCTAAGCTGGAGGCAGCGTGCATGGCGAGCATGCAGCGGAGAAGCCGCTACCGCAGGAACCACGCTCCCGTTTACTGGTGGAGCGTCGAGATCGGCTCCATCCGAGCTGAGTGCATGAGAGCAAGGAGGCTCATGCAGCGTGCGAGAGGCAGCGACGCCTTTGAGGAGCGGCTCCTAGCCTTCAAGGACCGGCGCAAAGCATTGAAGGTGGCCATCCGAGACAGCAAAAGGAAATGCTTCCTGGAGCTATGCGACTCGGCGGAGGAAAATCCATGGGGCAACACGTACCGAATAGTGGTGAAGAGGCTGCGCGCAGGAAACCAGTCCCCCACGGACCCGAACGTGCTAAGGACCATAGTGCAAGCACTGTTCCCAGCCGGCAACCAGGTCACCCAGCTTCCCACCCCCCCAGCAGACAATGAAGCGAATGAGGAGGTAACGGAAGAGGAAGTACTGGCCATAGGGAGAGGCCTGGCCCCGAACAAAGCACCCGGCCCGGACTCGGTTCCTAACCGAGCCCTGAAGCTGGCTCTAGCTCTGCAGCCGGGCAGCTTTGCGGAGCTCTACAATAAATGTATCCGCGAAGGCACTTTTCCCACCAGGTGGAAGGTACAGAAGCTCCTGCTGCTCCTCAAGCCAGGGAAACCAAGGGAGGAGGCGTCGTCCTATAGGCCAATCTGCCTGCTGGACGCAACGGGCAAGGTCTTCGAGAGGGTGATCGCGGCGAGGCTCGAAGCTGCCATAGAGGAGGCGGGTGGGCTGTCTCCCAAGCAGTATGGATTCCGGAAGGGAAGGTCAACGGTGGATGCCATAGCAGAGGTGGTCGGCATTGCTCGCAACGCAATATCGGGAACCAGGTGGAAAGGTGGCTCCAAGCAATACTGCCTGATAGTCACCCTGGACATCAGGAACGCCTTCAACACGGCGGACTGGAGCAAAACACTGGCAGCCCTAAGGCGGTTCAACGTTCCCAGTGCCATAATGAACGTCGTCAGTAGCTACTTTAGCTCCAGAGTGCTACTGGTCGACACGGACATGGGCACGGAGTCCTACGACGTTACGGCGGGTGTGCCCCAAGGATCGGTCCTAGGACCGCTGCTGTGGAACATCATGTATGACGGAATCCTGAGGCTGCAGCTCCCAGCGGGATGCGACGTCGTTGGCTTCGCAGACGACGTAGCGTTGGTGATAGTGGCCAAGCACAGGGAGGAAGCGGAGAGAGCGGCGAACAAGGCTATCGAGACAATGGAGATGTGGCTCCAAAATGCCGGTCTAAGCCTAGCCCCGCAAAAGACCGAAGCGGTGCTGGTCAGCAGCCGCAAGGTGCTGGAAACGGCGACAATCCGGGTTGGTGGTATGGCCATAACCTCCCAGCGGGCCATAAAATACCTGGGCGTGATGATCGACGCCCGGCTCACCTTCCGCGAGCACCTTGATTATATCCAGGGCAAGGCTGCAGCCACTACCAGGGGCCTTGCCAGGATCCTTCTAAACACCAGAGGCCCCAAGCAGAACAGGAGAAGGCTCCTCGTGAGCGTTGCCTCGGCGCAAATTTTGTATGCAGCACCCATCTGGGCTGAGGCGATGAATACGCCCAGCTACAGGAGAGGGGTAGATGCAGTCTACAGGCTGGGTGCTATAAGAGTCGCGTCCGGCTTCAGGACAGTCTCCGACGACGCCATTCTGGTCATTGCGGGGATGGTCCCGCTGAAGGAGCGCGCTCGTGAGCTCAAGGAGCTCAAGGAAACCCGTGCTCGCAATGAGGGTGCGGGCGGCACCCCCAATACAGCTGCAAAGGAGGACGCCAAGGAGAGGTCGCTCACAGCCTGGCAGGAGTGCTGGGACGCGTCGACGAAGGGACGTTGGACACACACCCTCATTCCTAACCTTAGAAGGTGGGTGCTGCGAAGCCATGGGCAGGTCGACTTTTACCTGACCCAGGTCCTGAGTGGACATGGCTGCGTCCGGCAATACCTGAAGCGTTTTGGCCACACGGAGGATGACTGGTGCCCGGAGTGCGGGAGTTCGATAATCGAGGACGCCAGGCACGTTGTCTTTGAGTGCCGCCGGTTTGCACGAGAGCGCCACCGACTGGAGATGACGGCGGGCAGATCAATCCACCCGGGAAACCTAGTGGAGGTAATGCTGGAGAACCAGATGCTCTGGGACGCAGTAGCAACTTTTGCTGCAGCATTAATGCAGAGGCTCAGGAGCATCGAGCAGGAGAGGCGGTAGGGTGGAGAGTTGGGGCCTGTGGCGGGCGAAGCAATGCCTAGCGGTCGTCCCGCCCGCACTCAATCCCTCACTATCCATCATCCATGAACAACCACCTTCCCCCCCCTATTATTATTGTTATACTTATGTATGTATGTATGTTAAATGTTGTTGATATTAATAAAACAAAAAGTATATAAAAAAAAAACCCTTGGGGCCCGGAACCACTCGAGTCTCGTACGAATTGAGCCTCCGAGCAGGGGCAGTAGTTGTTCCCGACCTTGGCGAAAGTTGCCCGGAGCCACTAGGCCTGACGTCGTCGATTGCTTCCAGAGTGCGATGGCGCTCTGTCAGGAAGTTGTCTAATTCCTTCCATGTTGGAATTTCGGCCTTATTATGGACGGATTGCTCCCACATGGAAAGTGTGACCTTGGGGAGCTTTCACGAAATCATAAACACCAGGAGGCAGTCCCAAGCCTCAACATTGATGGCGGACATTGCTAGGGCTGTCAGACAACTCTGAATGGTGGCTAGCAGCTCCTTCAGCGTGACCCCGGACTCTTGAGAAATAGCCTGGATGTTGAAAAGGATTTCAAACTGGCTGTGGACCAATAGCCGCTGGTTCTCAAAGCGGTCTGTGAGGCTTTGCCAAGCGGCGTCAAACCCCTCATGGGTAAGCGGGGCCTTAGAAACAATGGCGTGGGCGTCACCCCTTGTTTCGGACAGTAAGTGGAACAACCTCTCTACCGGGGTGAGCCGCGAGTTTTGGATGTAAATGGCCGTAAACAAGTCTCAGAAGGTGGGCCACCGAAGATAATCACCCGCGAAGACTTCGGTATCCACCGGAGGTAACCGGCAGCCTGTAGGCGCGGGCGTGTGTACATTCACGGAAGCCGGAGTGGTATGGGAAGAAACTTTCTCCCGAAGCTGGGCAATACATCTCGAATAAACGGAGTAACAGTAGCTGTACTTCGATTCCAACACTGTCGAGGTGGCCGCATTGTCGTCTGACACGGCTAGTAAATCGGAGGAGCTCCATAGCTTTTCTCCACCTTCTCCCACAGTGCCCGAATTTGGTCCCGATGGACTTCGCACATGTATTGGGAGCCCACTTCCGTTTCTCTGGCGCCTGGAGTATTTATGTTTGCCTCAAATTGGCTAACTCGATCTGTTGTGGCGATGAACTTCTTCAGCGCCACGTCGACCGCACTTTGAGCCATTTTTGCAACGGAACGAGTCTGCTCTTTGAAGAACCGGGGGTTGTATTGACGGATTCGTCACTCTTTGCCCTTGGAATGGCACTGGACGCCTTAGGCTTTAAAAGAGGCGCCCGCGGAGAAGCGGATTGAGATCTCTCCAAACGGATGGTTGGGATCGGACGTGGCTTTTTGTCGTCTCCCGTGGGCATTCTCAGAATCCAATTCGCTGGTCAGCGCTTGTCGACTGACTTGCGCAATAGGTGCCTCGTACGAAGCGGTGGCCGGTCACACTAATGTAATGAGACCGGTGAGATCGCGGATGAAATGCGATTACAAGGCACAAGTAGGAATTAGTAGCGCCGATGTCGAAAGAAACGTCGTATGCGGCACAATTTGATTGTAGAAGAAACTTCAGGAAGCCAAAAAAAACAGATGGGACGAGGTTTGTTGAGATTCTAGGCGGATGTTTCCTGATGCGGAGTAGAAGCAGCGTTAGAGGGACAAAAAGGGGACAAGTACCGGAAAATTCGTGCTCGTTCGGAAAAAAATTGATGACTGTCTATATATGTATATTTCGACTAGTATGGCTCGCACGTAAATATTCAATTCCTAACTATTTTCGAATTTGCGGAGCCGGAAAAGTGGACTTGACCTTGGCTTGGATTTAACACAAAAAAAAAAAAATTAATGTTTGCCTACTACAATTTATGTAATTATAAATACATAAATTTATAATTAATTGAATTTTTTTTAAATTTATTTGGTTATATATTTCCTGAAATTGGCGGCAGAAAATATTTGGCAGTATATGGGCATGCAAGCAAGTATGTCAAGGGCATGTGGAGCATATGATGGCACAGTGGAACGTCGATAAGTGGACTGCATATGCTAATTTTTATCGGTTATATATTTCCTGAAATTGGAGTCAGAAAATATTTGGAAATATATATCCAGGTACGGATATATGTAAGGGCATGGGGCATATGTTGTCACAGTGGAGCTTTGATAAGTAGACTGTATAATTGGGGGAACAGAAAAGTTATGTGGTGTAACAAGTGACACTGATTGGGGAAGAAAAAAATCAAATATTACGACAGCGGCGGACTGTTCGGTGAAATTGGAAATTCCGGCACCAATTCACACCGACTGGCCAATATTAATTATGCCTTCTTTTTGTCACCACACAATTTCACTGTTCACTTGCGAATTTTTCGTGGATTAATTGCACCAAAAAAAAATATGTATGTGTGTATGTATGTATGTGGGTGCACATATGCCTCGACCGTTGGCAAGCGAATGGATAACGGAGAGGCCGAAAACGGCGAGGAATATGGGCAGCACACAAAACAGAGATGAATGAAAAAATTTGCAGAATTTGCAGACGAAGAGTAGAAAATCTCAAACTGGCGTTGTGTCGGAAAACTCGGACTTGGAGTTGACACGGGGGGAAAAACTATTTTGCAGCAGTGTGAACGAAATTTAATGTTCAGATCACTGCTGAAGACCGGCAGAGAGACGGAGACGGTAAAATGTACTTATCTTTTGGCGGAACAAGGCCTGGACTGCTGGTAGAAAACATCCAAAAGGTATCCGGCTCGAAGGACCAACTGTTGTAGGGGGGCGTTGTTGCCGCAAAAGATTCCAGTAGGGGTTGAAATGAGAAGTCGGGGGCGTCTTCAGTAAATTGAAAAAGAAGCGCGTTCAGCTTTATTGGGCTGCTTACAGAGGATTACCTTAGAAAAGAAAACAGGCAAAGGTAATAGAAAGAATACGATCGACGACGGCCGACAAAGGAGCGAGAGCGCAAAGAGGGGCGAAAAGTTAGTTAGTTTTATTTGATCCTTTGTTTTAAGTTGCTTAATTCAAAATTAAATTTAATTTAATCTCATTTTAAAACAAATTTATTTGCCGTCATTTTGAAATTAAAAAAAAAAAACACAAAAAAACTATGTGTTGCAATAGAACATAAAACCGAACTTACTAAAGAAAAAAAGAACATTTTAACATGTTCTCTTGTCCTTAGCCTTAATTTCGGTCTCGTTTTATTCATTTTATTTTCTGTACCACATCTGGAGAGTCTTCATGCGTTTCACTTTCTTTTGCAACTGTAAAACGCCGTACATTAATGCTTCTGCAGTGGGCGGGCAACCAGGTACGTATATGTCGACCGGTATTATACGGTCGCATCCTCGAACAACTGAATAAGAATAGTGATAATAACCACCTCCGTTGGCACAGCTACCCATTGAAATAACCCAACGTGGTTCTGGCATTTGATCATAGACTTTTCGTAATGCTGGAGCCATTTTGTTCGTTAAGGTACCAGCTACAATTATGACGTCTGCTTGACGGGGAGATGCACGAAAAACAACTCCGTAACGATCCATATCATATCGCGGCGCAGCTATATGCATCATTTCAACTGCACAACATGCCAATCCAAATGTTAAAGGCCATATAGAACCTTTACGACCCCAGTTAAGCAGATCGTCAAGCCTGGCTAATGACCACTCAGCTGCAGATGCTTGTTTATTTCCAAAAGGTGAATATCCTTTCTTTGGTAACTCTTCCGAAGTTTTAGCGATTGGAAGAGTGTTTTGGTGTCGTACACAATTCGAATACAAAACTGATGTTAATGGTATATCATTCAAACTCTTTCCTGCCTTTTGGACATATTTACTTATTATGGGAGGCGTGATAGCGGTCCGCAACATTTTGGTGCTGAAAGAAAATAAATTAATATTTTACTAATAAAAACAAAAAAAATACCTATTTATGTAACGCAGATATTAAATACAAATTGTATTCTGTGATCAGCGTGACCGCGCCGAACCAATCGAAAAATACTCCTTTTTTAAGAAAAATATACTAAAATATACTACTCCGATAAGCACTAAATACTATAAAAATACCATAATAATTTTCGGTTAAATCGCCTAGAAATTTGAATATAATTTCATATTAGAATTTGAATAATACAAAAGTATAAAAGATATTAATAAATCAATAAGAAAGGACTTATTATTTAAAAAAATAAGAGTGTTTATTTCATTGTTTTTTTTTGTATTAAAATTATTTAAATCCTTAAAAATAAACAATTCAGTAAAAATAAACAAAAAATTCATTCAAGTCCTTAAAACTAAGCAATATACAAAAATAAACAAAAATTCATTTAATTCCTTAAGGATGTAGTCTCATGTGCCGGCCTACTTTTTAGAGGTTATTTCAAAAAATTTTTTTTGTACTAAAAAATAATGCGATCGTTTCAATTTTTTAATATGTTATTATAAGCATCATAAACTATTTGAAAATATTTTGTTTAATTTATTCGTGTGTAGTTTAATACACTTTATAGCATGCCAAAGTATGCATATAAAAAAAAAGGTAGGTCCCTGGCGCAGGTGATTTCGACTGCTAGAGTCATCCGAAACAAAAAATTAGAATAGATTATTGTTTTGTAAGCTTATGGCTCTGTCCCGTACTAGAATGAAACATTTTCATCAATAAACAAAAAAATGGCGAAGTCACAAAAAAAAAAAATTGAAAAAATTAAAAAAATGTATCTTAAATTAATTATAAAAAAAAAACTAATCATTAAAAATAAATGATTCTAGTACGGGACAGAGGTGTTACTTTTTAGAACAACATATCCAAATTTCAGCCAGATCGGTACCATAGAATCTTGTGAATCACCTGCGCCGCACACAAAAATGTCGTTCCGAGAAAAACGCGTTTAAAGTTTAGACGCTACCGAGAAACTCATACTTTTCGGTGTTGGCGCGCTCTCGATTATGGGCTGTATCTCTGTCATTATTTGATATTTTTATTTGAAACTTTAACAGTACATTCTTAATAAACAGTACTTTCGAAATATGAGAAAAAAAAAAAAACGATTTTTTCAACCTTACACATGAGACTACATCCTTAAAACTACGCAATACAGAAAAGTGTTGACTCCGCTAGAGTGTTGTCCGACTCTTTAAAAAACGATTGAATCTGAAAAAAAAAGTTATTCTTAACATATAATTTAAAAGCATATAAAGAACTCACCTTTGATTTACCACAGAAGAATTTCATATTATCTTTATGTTTTTGCGTAGCCGCGTGCTGCTTAAGTGACGCCAGCCTACTCAAAATGTCCGTCTGGCACGCTTTGCAGAGCGCATCCATCTTATTTGCGCTCCTGCCCAGCCATTTCTCATTTTCCGGCATAGTCTCCCACTCAGCTCTATATTTTTGCTTATTACTCATCCTTATTACTCACTTATTGCAACTTATTGCACTTATTTGCAATATTTAATTTGCCATTCAATTAAATTTTAATTATTAAAAGTAAGCGTCACATTTGTTAAAGTGTAACCAAACCGAAAATACCATATAATACCATAAAATCTAAAAATCTAAGAAAAATGCTATTAAATACCTATATACCATTCAAATACTTTTGAGCAAAATCAGAGCTGATAAAATACCAAAAAGTATTAAAAATAAAATATTCGGTCACGCTGTCTGTGATGGATTGATGTATCGATAACGATAACTCATACCATTTTTCTTCAAAAATACCATTTTAATATTTTTTTCTTTTTAAAAATATATTAAGAATATCAATTGTGCCATTGCACTATAGGAAATTTGACCACTTTTTCTGGCCAAAAATAGTATCTCAAGAACGAAACAAGATATTTAAGTTCTGATTTTTGATTTGAGTTCACATGGTCAATAGATTTAACATTTAAAAAAAATGTTGGTGTGGCACCGCCCACTTTTTAAGAAACACATTCTAACTCAAAAACTAAGCAAGATATTTATATTTTGATTTTTGATTTGAGTTTATATGGTCAAAAGAACTCATGTTTGAAAAAATTGTGGGCGTGGCACCGCGCCCTATTTAAAAATAACATGCTAACTGTAAAACTGAGCAAGATATTTCAATTTGGTTCTTTTTTAGTGTTTTGTAAATCCATAGTCTTCTTTTAAAAATCTTTAATTTTTTTTTAAATTTAAATCGGTTTCGCACTAGTCTCACAGCTAACAGATTCACATTCAAGACTTTGAGGTTGCCTCCTTAAATTTTGAATTTCTTCGAAAGTGCACTTTCATATTTCACTCATATGAAGAAAATTAAACAATCTACTACATGGACCAAATTAGAAGGTCAAACTCGGTCGCATTTAGTTTAAATCTCTTTTTAAAAATGTGATTTATTTCTAAAAATTTCTTTTGCTAGACTACTTACATTTTCACTTTATTAAAAAGACACTTCACCTACACAAACTCATAATACAAACCACATTGAAAAGTATTCATTTCAAAATTTTTGATATTGTCCATAAAATTTTCAGTATTCGCATTTTTAAAATCGCACCAAATTATAGTAAATTCTAAGCTCATGTAAATGTTAACATCAACAGCTGTTTTTATCAGCTGATTTCTTCGCAGTGGCTCCATGTATGGAAATTTCTGGTACGCAAAATTAAAAATAAATCTATTGTGAATGATATGCAGTTAAAAATATTTAAATTCTTTAACTTTCAAAAAATGGTTTTTGGCCAGAAAAAGTGGTCAAATTTCCTATAGTGCATTGCCGTTATTAATGTATATAAACATTAAAATGTAACCATAGAAAAAATTATTATAACAAGAAAGGAAAGCTAACTTCGGGCGGAGCCGATGTTGATATACCCTTGCAGTTAAAACCGGATATATATCGCAAACATCGGATTAAATTGGCCGATCCTTATGAGAATATCATAATATAACCAATTTATCCAATTTATATAACCAAAAAATCTAAAACAAAGTACCAAGCTTCCATCTTCAAAAATACCAAAGTTGGTATTTTTACCAAATACCATTTCCGATCGTTCAGTTATATGGCAGCTATAAGATATAGTCGGCCGATCGTTATGAAATTTGGTAGGTTGTATTAACTGACCAAGAATAGAATATGTACTTAGTTCCAGCTTTTTATCTTCAAAAACACCAAAGTTGGGTAATTTCCGATTGTTCAGTTATATGGCAGCTATAGGATATAGTCGGCTGATCCTTATGAAATTTGGCATGTTGTATTATTTTGCCAAAAATAGCATTCGTACCAAATCCGAATTCTCTAGCTTTAAAAACACCGAAGTTATAACATTTCCGATCAATCAGATATATGGCAGCTATATGATATAGTCGGCCGATCCTTTTGAAATTTGGTAGGTCGTATTATTTTGCCAAAAGTAGCATTCGTACAAAATCTGAACTCTGTAACTCTAAAAACACCAAAGTTATACCATTTCCGATCAATCAGTTATATGGCAGCTATAGGATATAGTCGGCCGATCCCGGCCGTTCCGACTTATATACTGCGTGCAAAGGAAAGAAGGGTGTGTGCAAAGTTTCAAGACGATAGCTTTAAAACTGAGAGACTAGTTTGCGTAGAAACAGACAGACAGACGGACAGACAGACAGACGGACAGACGGACATGCTCATATCAACTCAGGAGGTGATCCTGATCAAGAATATATATACTTTATAGGGTCGGAGATGTCTCCTTCACTGCGTTGCACACTTTTGGACAAAATTATAATACCCTCTGCAAGGGTATAATTATACAGGAGACATCTCCGACCCTATAAAGTATATATATTCTTGATCAGGATCACCTCCTGAGTTGATATGAGCATGTCCGTCTGTCCGTCTGTCTGTCCGTCTGTCTTTCTGTTTCTACGCGAACTAGTCTCTCAGTTTTAAAGCTATCGTCTTGAAACTTCGCACACACCCTTCTTTCCTTTGCACGCAGTATATAAGTCGGAATGGCCGGGATCGGCCGACCATATCCTATAGCTGCCATATAACTGATTGATCGGAAATGGTATAACTTTGGTGTTTTTAGAGTTACAGAGTTCAGTACGAATTCAGATTTTGTACGAATGCTACTTTTGGCAAAATCATACGACCTACCAAATTTCATAAGGATCGGCCGACTATATCATATAGCTGCCATATATCTGATTGATCGGAAATGCTATAACTTCGGTGTTTTTAAAGCTAGAGAATTAGGATTTAGTACGAATGCTATTTTTGGCACAATAATACAACATGCCAAATTTCATAAGGATCAGCCGACTATATACTATATCTTCCATATAACTGATTGATCGGAAATAGCATAACTTCAGTGTTTTTCGAGCTAGAAAGTTGGGATTTTCTATGAATTCTATTTTTGGAAAAATAATACGACTTATCAAGTTTCATATAATACATGCCAAATTTTATAAGGATCAGCCGACTATATCCTATAGCTGCCATATAACTGAACAATCGGAAATTGACAAACTTTGGTGTTTTTGAAGATAAAAAGCTGGAACTTCGTACAGATTCTATTTTAGGTCAGTTAATACAACTTACCAAATTGCATAACGATCGGCCGACTATATCTTATAGCTGCCATATAACTGAACGATCGGAAATGGTATTTGGTAAAAATACCAAATTTAATATTTTTGAAGATGGAAGCTTGGTACTTTGTTTTAGATTTTTTATTGTAATAAATTGGTTATTTTATGATATTCTCATAAGGATTGGCCAATAATCCGATGTTTGCGATATATATCCGGTTTTAACTGCAAGGGTATATCAACTTCGGCTCCGCCCGAAGTTAGCTTTCCTTTCTTGTTTTATAAGTGATTTCATACTATTTAATATCAGGAGTGCCACTCAAAAGACTTCCACTCAAATTTTGCGATATTATAGATTTTACAGAAATGAAATTTTTACAAAATTCCAACGTTTGTGACCAACGAACATCTGACATCCAGAGCTACTGATTTTCGCAGGTCTGCAATTTCAGTAAGAAATTGCGGTTTTCAAATGCTCAAATGCTAAAATCGGGCATCGTCTGACTTTGGTACTTTTAGAGTTAGAAAGTTGGGATCTAGGGATTCTATTTTTGGCTACAGAAGGCTAAATATGTATATATGATAAGGAACACCAATTTCACAAGGATCGGTCGACCATATCTAAAAGCATTCATATAACTGAACGATTGCAAATGGTATTTGGTATTAATACCATCATTGGTATTTTTGAAGATAGGAATTTTTGAAATTTGGAGGCTTTGGAATTGTTTTTCTTAATTTTGTATCATAAGCTGGTTTTAGAATATAATTCTTATAAGGATCGGCGCACTACATCCGATATTTGCGATATTTATCCGATTTTTACTGCAAAGGTATTGATTGGTCATTATTGTTTTTCAATGACAATCCGCAAAAAAAAAGAAATTTATAATTGCACGTTATACAAATATTTATTGTACTGTAGGCTGATGAAACTGTATGACCCGACTATAGAACAGTTTTTGGTGTTAACAAGAAAGGAAAGCTATATATTGATATACCCTTGCAGCTAAAACAGGATATGTATCGCTAAAATCGGATATAGTTGACCGATTCTTATGGGAATATCATAATATAACCAATAAATTACAAGACAAAATATAAAAAAAAATCCCAAACTTCTATCTTGAAGAACCCCAAAGTTGGTATTTTTACCAAATACCATTTCCGATCGTCCAGTTATATGGCAGCTATAAGATATAGTCGGCCAATCCGATAGTCGTATTATTTTTCCAAAAATAGAATTCATAGAAAATCCCAACTTTCTAGCTCGAAAAACACTGAAGTTATGCTATTTCCGATCAATCAGTTATATGGCAGATATAGGATATAGTCGGCTGATCCTTATAAAATTTGGCATGTTGTATTATATGAAACTTGATAAGTCGTATTATTTTTCCAAAAATAGAATTCATAGAAAATCCCAACTTTCTAGCTCGAAAAACACTGAAGTTATGCTATTTCCGATCTATCAGTTATATGGAAGATATAGTATATAGTCGGCTGATCCTTATAAAATTTGGCATGTTGTATTATTTTGCCAAAAATAGCAATCGTACCAAATCCGAATTCTCTAGCTTTAAAAACACCGAAGTTATAGCATTTCCGATCAATCAGTTATATGGCAGCTATAGGATATAGTCGGCCGATCCTTATGAAATTGGGTAGGTCGTATTATTTTGCCAAAAATAGCATTCGTATAATATCTTAACTCTGTAACTCTAAAAACACCAAAGTTATACCATTTCCGATCAATAAGGTATATGGCAGCTATAAGATTTAGTCGGCCGATCCCGGCCGTTCCGACTTATATACTGCGTGCAAAGGAAAGAAGGGTGTGTGCAAAGTTTCAAGACGATAGCTTTAAAACTGAGAGACTAGTTTGCGTAGTCACCTCCTGAGTTGATATGAACATGTCCGTCTGTCCGTCTGTCTGTCTGTTGCTACGCGAACTAGTCTCTCAGTTTTAAAGCTATCGTCCTAAAACTTTGCACACTCCCTTCTTTTCTTTGCGCGCAGTATATAAGTCGGAACGGGATCGGCCGACTATATCTTATAGCTGCCATATAACTGATTGATCGGAAATGGTATAACTTTAGTGTTTTTAGAGTTAGAGAGTTCAGATTTTGTACGAATGCTATTTTTGTAAGGATCGGCAGTCTAAAGATTATATTTTTGTTCAGTTGTTTTGACCCACCAAATTTCATAATGGTCAGCTGACTATTGCTTATAGCTGACATTTAACTGAACGATCGCAAATGGTATACCGCGATCGGTATAATACCGTAACCGATGAAGTTCTACTGAAGTGCGGTTATTGCTAGTTGAAAACTTTAACCAATACCCTGCCATGGGGCGGAAATTTTTGCCGTAGTTTTTTTGCCAATTTTTTTGGTTCTCTCTTCCTCTCAAGCGAACGATCGTGTTTTTTTGGGCGCACTGCGTTTATGATATGTATTGGTAAACCGGTGTTTACTTGCTTGTAAATCGAATTTTTTTTTAGAAACTACAGTTTTATCTTAAACCGTATCGCTTCGCGTGTGCTGCGGTATATTTGCAGGCGAATTTGTTTAAATTCAATTCCAAGCATAGCTCAGTTCTTCTTCTGCATTTTTCCTTTGCACTCTCCAAAGCTCCCGCTTCGGCTTCCTATTTGGCACAGTTTTTATATATTATTTTTGTATTGTTATTTAATAATATGGTAATTAAATTTGTCTGTTCGATGAAATCTTGTAACAAGACAATCTCTTCTTCCCAGCCTACCATCCATTGCCATGGCTATGTCATCCATGGCTATGTGAAAACGTCGTACACGCCAAGTGTGCCGGGTTCACTGCCTCAGTTTCGGATGCCATTTCCCGTAGGTCTGGTTTAAATTATTGTTGTGAAAACTGTCGTGCTGTCCAAGACGAAATGAGGTCGTTCATGAGACAGACTAAGAATGGATTTAAAGAGTTGATCACTGGTTTTCGTAAAATCAAAGACCAACTCTTTGCGCTTGACACTCAGTTTAGCAGCCTTCAGCAACTAACTGAGTCCTCTAACCGTAACAAATCTGACGTTTGTGATCCGCCTCAGCCTACTCAGCCGCTCATATCTTTGGCCACCCCAAGGGCCAGAATTGAGAACAATTCGCCGTCGAAATTTCTCAAGGAAAATGAGCAATTGTCTGATATGTCCTCTGTGGCATCCCTTCAAGTGATACCACAGGTCCTAAATGAAACCCCCGTCAGAGTCACCCAAAAAGGTATTCCAAAGTCCGAACCACCGGCCCCGACTGATGCTGCAGTTTTCGTACCTGCGACACCAAAACCCTTACAGGTGATTTCTCCATCGAATCATATATTTGTTTCTCGGCTTGCCCCTGATACTTCTGAGATTCATATCTTAGATTATATCCAAGCCAAAAATAAAGCCGATATTAAGGTGGAGGACATACATAAATTTAAATATACATATACAAGGCGCACGTCTTCTTTCAAAATTCGGTTGCCCCCGCTGATGTTCAAGACGTTTCAAGACCTTCTTAACCTTCTCAAGAGTTTGGTGACATAGAAATTTGCATTAAAATCACTCTGTCCCTGAAATCTTTATACATTACATGTTCATATATACCGCCTTCGTCCGAACCGCTCACATATTGGCAGCATTTGTCCGCTATTCGATAAGTTTTTAATCTTATGTCGATTATGTCGATCAGTCGACCGTGACCAGCTCGTAGCGGTGGGTGACTTTAATATCCCAGAATTAAAGTGGTCCAACGTCGATAACTCACCATTTATCATTTAGCACGCACCATGACTTCACCGCGGGCATGTTTGACATGTCTCTAGGTCAAATTACCCAAATTAGAAATTCGTTAGGTCGGCTTTTAGACTTATGCTTTGTATCTGATCCTGATGGTACCGCTCTCTCCAGAACATTCCCCCTTTCAACCCCAGAGGATTCGTATCGCCCCATGCTGGAGGTCTCAATCGAAACAATTCCCTGTATCGATCAGGAGTTTCCATGCGTGGCAAATAAGATTCGCTGTTTCCGTAAAGCAGAAACTTAATAGTCTTATCGATACATATGATTGGTCTTATATTCTGGCATGCACCGATCTTAATGTCACCTTAGAAAAATTTGACTGTACTTTAAATACATTTTTTGACTCCTGTGTGCTATGGAAATATTCATCCGCTTCAACAAGTCCTCCTTGGTATACTAGATGCCTCACTAACCTTAAAAATACTAAAAGTTAGCTCTTATTGAAATATATTAATTAAAGAGCCTAATTAAAGAAAGTGAATTAGTAACAGTTGGTTGCAAGTCACGAGAATAAAAAAAAAAACAAGAAAGGAAAGCTAACTTCGGGCGGAGCCAAAGTTGATATACCCTTGCAGTTAAAACCGGATATATATCGCATACATCGGATTATTGACCGATCCTTATGACAATATCATAAAATAACCAATTTATTAAAATAAAAAATCTAAAACAAAGTACCAAGCTTCCATCTTCAAAAATACCAAATTTGGTATTTTTACCAAATACCATTTCCGATCGTTCAGTTATATGGCAGCTATAAGATATAGTCGGCCGATCGTTATGCAATTTGGTAAGTTGTATTAACTGACCCAAAATAGAATCTGTACGAAGTTCCAGCTTTTTATCTTCAAAAACACCAAAGTTTGTTAATTTCCGATTGTGAAGTTATATGGCAGCTATAGGATATAGTCGGCTGATCCTTATGAAATTTGGCATGTTGTATTATTGTGCCAAAAATAGCTTTCGTACTAAATCTGAACTCTGTAACTCTAAAAACACCAAAGTTATACCATTTCCGATCAATCAGTTATATGGCAGCTATAGGATATAGTCGGCCGATCCCGGCCGTTCCGACTTATATACTGCGTGCAAAGGAAAGAAGGGTGTGTGCAAAGTTTCAAGACGATAGCTTTAAAACTGAGAGACTAGTTCGCGTAGAAACAGACAGACAGACGGACAGACAGACGGACATGCTCATATCAACTCAGGAGGTGATCCTGATCAAGAATATATATACTTTATAGGGTCGGAGATGTCTCCTTCACTGCGTTGCACACTTTTGACCAAAATTATAATACCCTCTGCAAGGGTATAAAAAGGAAAAATGCTTGTAATAAGCTGACATATAATATATATCTATATATATATCGATCGAAATATATATCGATGCTGAAGAGATTGAAACACCTACCAGGAAACGAAATGAATTGCTCCACTTGGGAGGCGTGCAATTGGAGACAGTTGCTTTCTCCTTACCCGATGCGCTAGTGGAACCGGATAATAACAAAAAAGTCGACGTATTTCTGGTACTAGTGAAAAAGCTAAATGGTTATTTCTCACCGAAACAGTACTCAACCTTCGAGCTGATATGTTTAGGAAGCTTTCACCTTTGGAAGGTGAGAGTTTTGCAAAATTTACGATCCGGTTACGTCACCAAATGCAGAAATGCGATTTCGGCTCCACTAAAGCCGAAATTGAAGAGATCTGTTTAAAAGATAAAATCATGGACTCCTGGACTTTGCTGGAATTGAAGAAAAAGCTACTAGGGAACAAGTTAAATGCAACAAATGCTCGTGGTTCGGGCATTTCGCCCGCAAGTGCAGAACGAATCTCAAACGGACTGAAATCGGATTTGCAGCGATAATGATGAAAATGATGAACTAATAGAGTGTTCAATAAGAAGGCAGCTTGTTCCCCTTATCATCGACTCGGGCTCGCGTTTTAATCTGAGCCAAGCTGACTGTCTATCAATGGAAGCAAACAAAGCCGTAGTCTTCAACATCAGATCCAACTCGGAGAGACAATTTCGGGGTTATGCTTCAAACCAATTGCTTAATGTAATTCGTGTATTCGAGGCTTCCATATCAACAGGCTCAGATAAAGAGATCATCGCTTCATTTTATGTGATTAAAAATGGAAAACAATCGTTACTGGTCCGAGAAACAGCGATCAAATTGAACGTCTTAGCATTGGGATTACAGGTCAGCCGAGCTGAGTGCATTACTCCATTTACCAAGTGGAAAGGAGTAAAAGTCAAGTTATTAATTGACCCTAGCTTTAGGGTAGCCATCTAGCCATCGAAGCTAGAGTACTGTCCAAACTAGAGGAGGCTCTAAGCAGTGACATAATAGAGCCAGTGGTCGGTCACAGTCCTTGGATCTCGCCTATCGTAATAGCTTTTAATCTCGATCTCGCCTATCGTAATAGCTTTGACTCAAAATGTGTTTGGAAAACACGCCGGTTAGAATTTCTAGCCCACATTCTATCCGTTAAGGGAATCAGTGTCGATCCCGAGAAAATAGATGTCATCACTTCATTCCGAGGCCCGAGAAATAAGGAGGAGACGACAAGCTTCCTAGGACTGGTCACTTACGTCGGGAAGTTTATTCCGGATTTAGCCGATCGCACAGAACCGTAAAGGAAATTGTTGGGAAAAGACGCCAAATTTGTCTGGGGCCCCAAAAAGAAAGAAACGTTCAAAGATTTCAAAACTCTCCTGGCTGAAATACCCAGACTTTTATACTTCAATGTAAAACATCCAACACGTCTCATTGCTTGCAAGCCCGGTGGCGCTGGGAGCAGTACTAGTACAATTCACAGAACGAATCGAACCCCAGATCATTTCTTTTGCCAGCCGAAGTTTGTTTGATGTGGAGAGCGGTACTCAAAAACCGAAAAAGAAAGCTTGGCACTTGAATAGGCGGTAGAAAAATTTTATTACTACTTAGCCGGTTTAGAGTTTGAATTGGTTACCTACCACAAGCCGCTCGAGACAATATTTAAGCCATCAAAACCATCAGCTCGCATCGAAAGGTGGCTTCTGCAGACTTATAAATTCAAGGTTATTTATAAAGCTTGGAAGGAAAACCTCTCAGACCCTTTGTCTCGTTTGTGTAAATAACTATAAAGAGGAGATACAAAAATTTGTGTTGATGAACAATGTAGCACAGGTACAGCTCCTACGCAGTTGATGTTTAACAGGCTGATCGGTGATAAGGTGTCAGGGATTCAGGATTTTGGCGCGGAAGTATTAGACTGCAGCAGAACGAGACCAAGACTGCATTGCAAAACAGGAGGCGAAAGAATCAGTGATAAAAAGAGAGGGGTGATGGAAATTAATATAGAAGTAGGTGACAAGGTCCTAATAAAAAATGTTGTGTTTCCACATAAGCTAACACCAAACTTCAACCCTACCGAATACGATGTCATAGAGAGAAAAGGAAACATAGTTGTAGTTTCAAAAGATGGTTAACGCTTAACCAGGAACATTAGCCACTTAAAGAAGATACCAATAAGGAGCCCGTCGGACAGTATCTCGGATTCTGATTCTTTTCCACAGGTACATGTGACTCCACCAGAAGGGTTGACAAACACAGAACAAACGGAACACCAGCCAGCACAGACAGCCGGGATGGAGCTACCAAGCTTGGACCAAGGAGTGAAATTACAGCTGATAAAAAAAGGAGGGATGTGGGAACCGGCGGCGAAGAGCGAGGGCGATAGCGGTAGCAGCGACATCAGCGGCGACGTCAACGATTGACAACGAAGTATAAAGTTTAAAGAAACAAGCCATATATATATAGTAAGGGAGTAATTCGTGGGTCAATACATATATTATATACATTAACAAATACTACCACGTATTTATTTTTTTTAATCCACTTTAATCTCACATGTAGTTCTGCTTCACGAAACACAACTATTTTTTGGTTAGGTTTGGTATAAAACCTGACTCAATAAATCAACAAATTACAATGTTCAAAAAGAAGGAAAATAAAAATATGTCATTCTGAACTACATTCTACCTTGTTTAAAATTTTTCATTATCAAAGTTATAGATTAAGGAAATTTTGTTCAAATAATAGACAATAAAACTTGGCACACGTGTCAAACAGAAACTTGACAGCAATTAATTTTAAACAACTAGCTGACATTAGAGGGCAACCAAAAAGCAACGAATGTTCGCAAAAATATTTTCATAATTGTGCAACAACTTCTTACCGGAATTTTGAAAAAAAAATTTTGAAAATTTAACAAAATAATTTAGGATTTTATGCCAGCGCATTGGAATTAGCAAGGTGCACTGGCTAGTTTACCCTGATTTACCACATATGGCAAATAAATTCACCAAATAATGACTACTTTCGCAGCTGAGGTGTCAGTCCTAGATCCCAACAGGATACGGAAATTCTCCAAAGCCTCACGGTGGGCGAACTGCAAACCTAGGAATCTTTAGAATACAGGAAGAGAAAATCCTAAACACGGCATCACAAGGGACCAACTACTGTCTAAGTGTATGGGTTCTCAAAGACGACAGCCATTTAAACCTAGGGTTGGGTTTAAAAAAAAAGTTAGCCTTTTAAATTTTAAAGTATAGTGTAAGTTTACTAAAAAAAAATTTTTGTAAAGTCTTGGGGGCAATGATTGCCGTGACAATAATCCGAATGTCGAGACTGAAAAAACACCAACTGAATTTCCGTCCGTTAAAAACTCTGAATCGGCAAACCCGGATAAGGCCACAAAATTCCTTAAGTGGAAAGTTGAAGCTGGCTAACCGGACTGCAATTGAAAGCACCTGAGAATTCAAATGTAACAGAGCCCGACAAGAAGCTTTGCACCAGAAAGGCATAAGAATCTTAGTACTAGAGCCCACTGCTAGTGCTAGCCTAGGAGCCTAGAAAAATGAACTGGCGAGAGGTGCGTATTGGGCTGAGTCAGAGAGTGATGAGTCCCGGTGATGGCGAGAGATGTGATACCTCCGACAAAAAAATTGGCAGTGTGTTGAGTTACATCCACAAGCCACTATCACACAATGACAGGCTCTTAAGTACACAAAACAAAAGGACAGTCTTGTTGCTTCACTTTACCGCTCTTCAACAGTTAGGGTGATAAGCCTCGGACATGCGGCTATGGTACCTCCGTAAGGGGAAGGATCTCGTGTATGTGGGTATAAAAAATCAATCGACGATTATTAAACGGGCTGCATAATAGATCAAGGCCACAAAAGAAGTCTCAATTGAAATTCCTAAATTGCGGACCGTTTGCAGCTCAATTCCCGCAATCCACAGGCAACGTATTTCTCCATCTTCGTAAGCGAAAATATCGCCTTTTTTTAACACACCGCGAAAGATTAATTTTAATTAACTGGTCACTATTTCTATAATCCTACTTTATCTGTGGTTATAAAAAAACTTATTTAAAAACTTTATTCATAAGAACAGCCTTTAAATCCAATATCAGCATCAGATCCCAATATTCGCTGCCGGAATCTTAAATAATAATGTGGAATATCGGCGTTTTTAGAAGCTAGAAATAAAACAATTCGTAGAAAATAACATCGACGATGTGGTGCTATTCGGGGTTTCAGGGGCTGCAAAGTTCCACGCTGCCCATCCGAATTGTCGTGCTATCTAAGACGAAATGTGATCGTTCATGAGACAGACTAAGAATGGATTTAAAGAGTTGATCACTGGTTTTCGTAAAATCAATGACCAGCTCTGTGCGCTTGACACTCAGTTTAGCGGCTTTCAGCTGCGAAATGAGTCCGCTGTTTGTGATCCTCCTCAGCTGACATTAACGCAGCCGCTCATATTTCGGGCCACTTCAAGGGCTAGAACTGAGAACAATTCACCGTCTGAATTCCTTAGTACAAATGAGCAATTGTCTGACAGGTCCTCCGTGGCATCCCTTCAAGCAACACCACAGTGAATAAAACCCCCTTTAGAGTCACCCAAAAGGGTATTCCACAGTCCGGACCACCGGCACCGACTAATGCTGAAGTTCTCGTACCTGCAACACCAAAAGCCTTACAGGTGATTCCTTCATCGAAACATGTTTTTGTTTCTCGGCTTGCCCCTGATACTTCGGAAATTGATATCTCGGCCTATATCAAAGTTAAAACAAAAGCCGATATAAAGGTGGAGGACATTGATAAATTTAAATATACTTATATAAGGCGCACGTCTTCTTTCAAGATTCGGGTGCCCCCGCTGATGTTCAAGACGATTTGTTCACCCAGTTTTTGGCCAGAGAACATTTTCGTCCAAGAACATCAGTCTGGTACTGGGCTGACGTAAAGAAAAAGATTTCAAAACAAGTGGGAGTGAAACTTCCCCATATCAGAACCACGGACAAGCCTTCCACCTCTTATTCGTCCACTAACTCAAATTATTTTTTTGTCACTAAACTTACCTATTAGAATACTAGGGGACTATGTAGCAAACTCCCTAAACTATATTCTAATAGTTTTCTCTTTGCATCCCATATTATAGCCTTTACAGAATCTTGGTTAAAGCCGGAGATCTTTAGCTCCGAAGTTTTTCAAGTAGTTATACCACTTTAAGACGTGATCGACTTCTGCGAAGTTGGGGTGGAGTCCTCATTCGGTAGATGCCAAATTTGCTTCTGAAGAGGTGGAGTCACAAGAGTCTGGTGACATAGAATCTATTTGCATTAAAATAATTTTGTCCGCTAAATCTTTATACATTACATGTTCATATATACCGCCTTCGAACGCCTTCATTGTCCGATATTCAATAAATTTTTAATCTTATAACTGATCGCGAGATCAGAATTAAAGTGGGGAACACCCCAGAATTAAAGTGGTCCAAAGTCGATAACTCACCATTTTAACACGCACCATGACTTTACCACGGGCGTGTTTGTCGTGTCCCTAGGTCAAATTAACCATTTTAGAAATTCGTTAGGTCGGCTTTTAGACTTTTGTTTTGTATCTGATCCTGATGGTACCACTCTCTCCAGAGCTTTCCCCATTTCGACCCCAGAGGATTCATAAAACCCTTGAGGTTTGAATTGAAACCCTTTCTGGTATCGATGAGGAGTTTTCATGCGTGTCAAGTAGGATTCGTTGTTTCCGTAAAGCTGATTTTCACAAACTTAATAGCCTTGATTGGTCCGATATTCTGACATGCATCGATGTAAATGTCACCTTAGAAAAATTTGACTGTACTTTAAATACATTTTTTGACTCATGTGTGCCATGGAAATATCCGTGCGCTTCAACAAATCCTCCTTGGCTTACAAGGTGCTCACGAACTTAAAAAATAATAAAAACAGGCTCTTGCTTAAATATAAAAAAACGGCAGTAGTATAGATTTATCAAGATATCTACTATCTGTCGGATTCAATTTATTTAGGATTTGAAGCAGTTTTAAAACTATGTAAACACTCCTCTTTTCATCTTCGACCTCTGATCAGGCCATTGCCGATCTATTCGCAAGATTTTTTCAAACAACTTCTTCTCCGGCTTAAACGACCAGATAACCCTTACGCATACAACATTCAATCAGCAAATCTTATTTTCTGTCCTTTTTCTCCGAGAATGGCTTATTATCTGATCTTCTAAGGGTTGATCCCTATTATTCACCAGGCCCCGATTTTTTTAATATTTGTGTTTGTTTGATCCTTAGAACTATCTTATATGCCTTTTTGTTCCCCGACCGGGCTGTAGGGGCTTGGACCTAAGTTGTGCGGTACGGCCGTGAAGCAATGCTTCGCACACCCCTGGGGCCCTACTCCTCCCGCCCATTGCGTGCCCTCCCCAGGGCTCTCAGGTCCATCATTATCTTGGCCACAAATATGGCTTCCCATTTACGTAGCATTTGAGGCACCATGCTGCTGGGTGTAGAGACCTCTTTCAAGATTTCCTCCAGGGTTAGGCGATCCTCCACAAATCGCCTGAAATCGAAGAGGACTTTCCCGGAACGAAAGCCTATTCTGTCACTCAGTTAGGTGTCCACCATCTTCAGAAGGTACTCCGGGATCCTCAGCTCCTTCAGGGCTTCGAGAATCCGCGACCAGTTCGCCGTTTTAAATGCATTCTTCACGTCCAGGATGGTAACCAGACAGTATTGTTTGGCTCCCCAACCCATCTGGTGCCTTGGATGGCGCTTGCTGCCAGGATCTTCACCCCGTATTGCTCCTCTGCCTGTCCGCCCTCCCTGCTTATCGCCACCTGGAGTCTCATGGCCAGGATCTTCTCCAGTACCTTGCCTATGGTGTATAGAAGGCAGATGGGTCGGTAAGACGCGGCCTCGCCGGGTGGCTTACCGGGCTTTGTTAGCAGGAGGAGCCTCTGCTTCTTCCACACCTTCGGGAAGGATCCTTCCAGAAAGCATTGGTTGTAAATTACTGCAACCTTTTCTGGTATTTGGGCCAAAGCCACCTTGAGCGCTCGGTTTGGCACCGCGTCCGTGACGGGAGCTTTGTTGGGGGCTAGATTACGAGCGGCCACTAGCACCTCCTCTGCTGTGACCGCTTCCACCGACTCAGCATTTACTAACACTCTTCAATTTTAATATTCCTAATAGAAGAACTAGAAACTTTAGTCGTCTATTCCTTATCCACAGCATGAATTTTAATATTCCTAATTGAAGGACTATAAACTTTAATCGTCTATTCCTTATCCATGGTAGTTCGGTTTATCCACAGCATGACTCTTTTAGTGTCTTATGTTCGAACTACAATGGTCTCTACTCTATAACATCTCTTTCATGTCTTTCAAATTTAAAATCTAGTATTTTAAATTTTCTTACTAACTCCTCTTAGCTTAACAAATAACAAATATCTTAATAAATATAAATAAATCGTTTCTCGAGCGTCCCTCGGTCGTCTGGGCCTCGAAGCTTTATGATGAATGCAGGAATGATGCACAAGCCATTTCCAGAATTCTGAAAGCCGCGAAAAAAAGACCCACATAGGTCACCATAGTGCAGAATTTTTCGATATATATATATATATATATGTATAGATATTATATTTTCAATGCACTTTAATATTAAGGTATGAAAGAACTTAAATATAAGCAATTAATTCTATCACCTAACAAAGGCACGTTATGACAAATAGGGATAAATAAAAAATGGAATAAATAATTTAAACATGTTGTTCATTACTGAGCGTTTTTATAAGCTGCTGTTTAGAAAAAAATTACAAAGTCTAAAAAACGATAAATGATTTTAACTCGTCCATCCATTGCTGGCTGTGTAAAAACGTCGTACACGCCAAGTGTGCCGGATTCACTGCCTCAGTTTCGGATGCCATTTCCCGTAGGTCTGGTTTACATTATTTTGTGATAATTGTCGTGCTGTCCAAGACGAAAAGGATCGTTCATGAGACAGACTAAGAATGGATTTAAAGAATTGATCACAGGTTTTCGAAATGACCATCGAACTACCGAACTGAGCTGACGTGCTTTGCCTGAGCTCCAGGAAAACTGCAACATAAAACAGGTAATCAACAAAAAAAAACTGGGGCAACATAAGTGTAAAGACGCTGAACCACAATTTATTAAAAGCAATAGACGAGCTTTTTATAACAGTTATGATGTGCTAAACCAGAATAGTGCATTGTTTTAAATAAATAAGTGCCACGCAATGAGCTCATTGAGCAACGATCAAAAGAATGAGCGTAGAAGTTCAGTGAACCAAAGAAACGGATTCTACTCTTACTTTTCAACCCGCGATACCAAAGTGGAAAAATCGGCGATAAAGAGCAACCCGGCTCTACTGACCGCTAAAACCCAAAGCGCACGATCTTGCTCACCCGCTCTGCTCACTCCGACTCCCGCGACATGGAGTTCGCAGTGTAGAACCCCCCTCCAATATCAGAAACAAATTTCGCACCAACAACTAGCAGTGCTACAATTTCTGCAATCACAGCGACAACCATTGCAATTCAAAGTACCGCGACGTCAACGACTACAGCGAGTACAAAAACAACAACTTCGGAAAGTGCCAAAGCGGCCCCCGCCACACAGACTGGAATGGATCGCTATATCAAAATTAAGCGCAAGCTTACCCCGCAGAGTAATCCGGCAGGAAATAAAACAAAAATGAACCGTGTCCAGAAGACCGACGAAGAACCAGACAGATCCACTAATAACAGATTTGCGCTACTGGCGGAGGTTGAGGAAAACTAACCAGCTCACGACACCGCAAAACAAGAAAGGAAAACTAACTTCGGGCGGAGTACTTTCTATCTTCAAAAACACAAAAGTTGGATAATTTCCGATTGTTCAGTTATAGGATATAGCTATAGGATATAATCGGCCGATCCTTATGA
The DNA here is from genome assembly GCA_018153035.1 of Drosophila pseudoananassae pseudoananassae. Lineage (NCBI taxonomy): Eukaryota > Metazoa > Arthropoda > Insecta > Diptera > Drosophilidae > Drosophila > Drosophila pseudoananassae. Next base: position 3,211,385 of record JAECXR010000072.1, read on the forward strand.
CATTTAGCATGTTGTATTGTAGCTTTAAAAACTCCGAAGTTATAGCATTTTCGATCAATCAGTTATATGGCAGCTATAGGATATAGTCAGCCGATCCCGGCCTTATATACTGCGTGCAAAGGGAAGAAGGGTGTGTGCAAAGTTTAAAGATAGCTTTAAAACTGAGAGACTAGTTCGCGTAGAAACAGACAGACAGGCAGACGGACAGACGGACAGACGGACATGCTCATATCAACTCAGGAGGTGATCCTGATCAATAATATATATACTTTATAGGATCGGAGGTGTCTTCGTCACTGCGTTGCACACTTTTGGACAAAATTATAATACCCTCTGCAAGGGTATAAAAACCCCAGCCTCCTCCAATCTATATTAGAGAGAAAAGATCGAATTGCGGCGTTGATCGGGAATGGTGACAACTTTCATGTTGTCCCGCTTATCAAAGGGAACATCCATGAAACAAAGGTGTACTTATTGTTATGACTTAATGCACTTATTGTCAAGAGTATGGATACACCAGGTCATACTGCACACTTCGGGCTGTCTGTGTAGTCTGCGGGGACGCCCACAACTCCGTTTGTACTACAAACAAGGACTGTGGAAACTGCGGAGGCAACCATACGGAAAAATATTGAGGATGTATGGTGTACAAGGAGTTGAAAAGTCTCATGCCTCATGCGACCATTTTTCATTGCGTAAAAAACTACGCCAGACGTCTTCTTCGCCAAAGCTGCAAGATCCTCCTTCGGTCCACTAAACACCACCAACGGCTTCTCCTATGCCGACGCTCTTGGATCTGGAAGGGAAATTCCAATTCAGCATAACACTCAAAGCGCTCAACAGGCCCCAGAACAGCCACACAGAAAAACGGAAACTATGATGCTTACTCTCCAACAAAGTATGATGGAGCTTATGTCATTCATGAAAACGACCATGCTAACGCTTGTTCAAAACCAGAACATGGTGATACAGCTGCTCGTAGCACAACAGTCCAAATAATCTATGCAGGAGCTACGAATATCAATGTGGAACGCCAATGGTGTCTCACGGCGTAAACTAGAATGAATTGTCACAATTCTTGACCGAAAACCATATTGACTTTATGCTACTGGTGAAAACGCACCCATCAAGCAAATACAAATTTCAAATAAGAGGCAACACAATTTACCGCACAGATCATCCAGATGGGAAAGCCCACGGCGGAACTGGAGTTCTAATCATAGAACGCATTAAACACCATTTTTAAAAAAGGTTTGCAACAAAGTTCTTGCAGGCCACATCGATACGAATTCAGTCAAGCAACGGAATTCTTTCAATCGCTGCCGTTTACTGCCCTCCTCGTTTCTGAATCTTGGAAAGACAATTTATGGACTTCTATGGACGATTCACTTGGGGATCGTTTTATAGTCCCAGGAGACTACAACGCCAAACATACGCACTGGGGATCACGTCTAGTGACTCCCAAAGGAAGGCAATTGTACGATGCAATAATATATGTGAAAAATAAACTGGACTATGTTTCCCCTGGAAGTCCCACATACAACAGACTCACGCAAGCTCCCAGACCTTATTGATTTTGCGGTGACTAAAAACATACCTTGCAATCTAATAAGTGCCAAAGCACTTAGTCTCAGACTTATCATCAGACCACTCGCCTGTGCTTCTAACGCTTCTTCAAAGCTCTGAAATACCCCTTCAGCCTGACGTCGCCAAAAACGAACTGGCTTAAATACAAAAAGTATGTGAGTGCCCACATAGAACGGAGTTTAACATGGAATCGGACATCGACTACACCACGAGCGCCCTGGAAGAAGTACTCGTTGCGGCAGCTAAAATCTCTACTCCTCATGGGAAAAAAGTAGAACGAACCAAATACTTCAAATCTAATCAGCAAATCGAACAGCTCGTGCGAGAAAAGAGGCGCATGCGTCTTGATTGGAAAAACAGCAGATCACCAGCTTCAAAACAATGCCTTAAGGAAGCAACCCGATCACTCGACCAGGCTCTTCACCAACAGGAAGAAAATTCACAGCTGAGGTACATCCAGAATCTCTCGCTAACAAGCACAAAGTACTCCCTGTGGAGGGCCCACCCAAATCTTAGCGCCTCAATTTATAAGTCATAAGAGGGCTAAAACCAAAAAAGGCTCCAAGTGGTGACCTGTTGACGCCAAAGATGCCGATCGAACTTCCAAAATGCGCTTTAGAGATCGTCTGCAAACTATTTAATGGGATCATTAATCTTGGCTATTTCCCAAAAAAGTGGAATAAATCTATCATTACAATGATACCGAACCATATAGATCAATAAGCCTTCTATCTTGTTTGTCTAAACTGTTTGAAAAATGTTTGTTAACTCGTATAATACCACATCTGGAAGATTGCAATATTATGCAATAATATGGCACACCAATTTGACTTCCGATGAAACCACGGAACCATCGAACAAGTGAACAGATTAACATCCGAAATACGCTCAGCCTTCGAACAGCGAGAATACTGCAGCGCTATTTTCCTCGACGTGTCTCAAGCTTTCGACCGAGTTTGGTTCATTGGACTCATGCACAAAATTAAAACGTATTTGCCATCATACACCCACAATCTGGAATCATACTGGAATCATAACTCTACAATAGGGTATTCTCAGTGAGATGCAACGCAGCTACTTCAGGCGACTACATCATCGAAGCTGGAGTTCCACAAGGAAGCGCACTCGGCCCGCGTCTATATGTTTTGTATACTGCGGATATTCCTACGAACGCACAACTAACAACGTCAACGTTCGCCGACGATACCGCTAGCAGGCAACAACCCAACTGGCTAGTCATCTTATAATAGTGGAAAGGTGGCTGTCCGACTGGCCCATTAAAATAAACGAACAAAAGTGTAAGCATATAACGTTTACTCTTAATAGACAAACATGCCCTCCGCTTTCACTAAACGGTATGCAGATCCCTCAAGCTAACGAAGTAACGTACCTTGGCGTCCACCTTGATAGACGACTTGCCTGGCGTAAGCACATCGAATGCAAGAAGATGCACCTTAAACTGAAAGCCAGCAGCATCCACTGGATCATAACCTCACGATCGCCACTGTGCCTGGACTAAAAGTTACTACTGTATAATTCAGTCCTAAAGCCAACCTGGACGTATGGCCCCCAGCTTGGGGGAACGCTAGCAGCAGGAACATAGACATCATACAGCGTGCACAATCAAAAATCTGGAGAACTATCACTGGGGCACCTTGGTATGTTCGAAACGAAAACATGCACCGGGATCTGGCATCATCGCAGTGGAAGACGAAATCCAGAAGCAAAAAGAGTAATACAAAGAAAAACTATCCTCGCGTTTCTGGCGTATCCCGCTTGAGAAGCAAACAACCTCCCAACCCAGAAATCGATTTTTAGGGCCGTTCAACTCTGTACCAGTCAATATGACTGTTAGTTAAGTTAAAAATATAAGATTTTATACACCTCTTGTTAGCCTCGCAAAGAAAAGATTCAAGAAATAAAAACGTTTTAATAAAAAAAAAAAAAAAACAAAAAAAGGTTTTCGTAAAATCAATGACCAGCTCTGTGCGCTTGACACTCAGTTTAGCGGCTTTCATCTGCGTAGCCACTCATATCTTTGGCCACCCCAAGGGCTAGAACCAAGAACAATTCGCCGTCCGAATTTCTCAGTGCAAATGAGGGATTGTCTTTCGTGGCATCCTTTTAAGTGAAGATAAAAAGCTGGAACTTCGTACAGATTCTATTTTGGGTCAGTTAATACAACTTACCAAATTGCATAACGATCGGCCGACTATTTCAGACTTTTTTGACCCCCTCCCCCCAATAATTATAATTTTTTTTCAAAAGTGTGCAACGCAGTGAAAGAGACATGTCCGACCCTATAAAGTATATATATTCTTGATTAAGATCATCTCCTGAGGTGATATGAGCATGTCCGTCTGTCCGTCCTATTTATTTATCCGTCTATTTATTGTGATAATTTGGTTATATTATAATATTCTTAAAAGGATCGGCCAACTATATCTGATGTTTGCGGCTCCGCCCGAAGTTAGCTTTCTTTTCTTTTCTTTATTTTTAATTCCTCTCAATTTATTCACTCAACAAACTTAAATTTACAAAAAGTGCGTGATACTAATATGGAATAGATTTTTAAGAGTCCAGGAAGAATACCTTATCAACTTAGAATAGATAATGGGTAGTGACAAATTGTTTGGTGTATCCAATATTAAAGTGTGCGGGAAAAATACAAAAACCGCTTACAATATCTTAACCTACAAAAATAAAACTTTAGGTCTATGTTACAACTAAAAGTTATAATCTAAGACTAGATCGTTTAAATGAGGGTACGTGGAATTCTGACATCTTAAGTAGAAACACCGAGTAAGGCGTGGAAGTCTATCTGAAACTAACTCGATGTTAGCAGTGTTATGAAGATCAGTCGTAGCGTGGTGCCAAGGTAGGTTGTAAATCAATTTTAATATTTTATTTTGGGACACTTGGAGCTTTTTTAAATGACATTTCGCTATATCTGCCCAGACAGGTGCACCGTAAAAAATTATTGCTTGAAAAATTGATCTAAATAGAAATAGTTTATTTTCTAAGCTCGTTTATTTTCTAACAGCGTTTCTGTTTATGAAGGGGTAGAGAGTTCGAACCGTGATGTTCACCTCTTTAATGGTGTTTTTTATATGGTCGCCAAATTTCAGTTTTTTGTCCAAAATTAGTCCTAGATATTTGACGCTTTGACGTTAACATAAGTATTCCCTAGCTTGATTGCTCCATTGGGAATGTAGATATTTTTCCGTTTTTTTGAAAAGTAAATTGCCTGGGTTTTATCATAGTTCACGGGGATTTTCCATTTTCGGAAGTATGTGTTAGTTTGTTCAAACGCTAGAATTAATTTGTTGGTGATCTACGATGATAGTCTACCTGAGCTTAAAATAGCTGTATCATCAGCGAATACCGACATGGAACAACCGGGCAGAACTGGAAAATCTGCTGTAAATATGTTATACAGGATTGGAGAAAGGCAGCTGCTCCTTGCGGGCAGCCTGCTGGGATGTATTTTATGGTGGACGTTGGACTTTCTATGTGAACCGAGAACGACCTATTGGAAAGAAAGCTCTTCACTATCTTAATGATTTCTGGGGGGAAGTTTAGAATGCACATTTTATGTATCAGTCCATCGTGCCAAACGGAATCAAAAGCAGCTCGAATGTCTAGCATTACCATTCCGGTGGATTGGGATGCTGAAACTTCTATTTACGATTTTTTTGATTCTTACAAGAGGTTGGACTGTATTGTGCTCACGCCGGAACCCAAATTGGAAAGAAGGAAGGCAGGCATTATCCTCAAGGAACTGGATTAGCCTCTCTTTAATTAATTTCTCTAATATTTTGCTTACTGAGGAAAGGAGACTTATTGGCCTATACGAAGAAGGTGAATCTATCGGTTTGTTTTGTTTGGCAATGGGGATTACCTTCGATTTCTTCCAAGCATTTGGAAAGTAGCAGAGTTGAAAACATTTGTTAAACAGTACTGTAAGAAAGCTTATACCCTTGCGAGGTAGATGCCTAAGACATAGGTTGTCTATTCCATTGACGCCAGGCGCTTTTTTAATTTTTAGGGATTTTAAGATACCTCTTACTTGGTCTCTCGTTAGTGGTGGAATGTTTGTAAGATTTATAGGCGTATTCGCAAGGGCGCGGTTAGAGCTGTTTACAGTGAAAGTGGTAAATGGGTCACTAACATCAGCGGACAAAGAGTGGTTGCGATGGAACAACTGGGCCAATACTTCTGCTTTTTCCTCCGGAGTGTTATATCGAGTAGAATTTTCCACATTACTATGGGCATTACTATGCGTTTCTTCTTAATGACTTTTGTTAGTTTCCAAAAGGGAAAAGAGCCCTTGTCTAAGGATGATAGTGTTGTGTTCCAAGCCTTATTTCTAAGGTTGAACAACGCTTCTGAGATCAAAAAGTTATGTAACTTAAACAATTCTAGGTCGATATGATGTCTAAACCTTTGCCAGTTTCGTCTGTAATGATTCCAATTCCTTATCAAGTTGGTAACATCTCTAGGAAGCGGCTTGGGTGAATAGCGAATTCTTTTTTGGGGTATGCTGGCAATTTTAGCTCCAGATATTGTGTTATTAAAGATGTTGATTTGTTCGTCAATGTCTTGGGGAAGACAGATTGAGCTGGGGTTTATTGTTGGTAGCTGAGAGTTGATAAGGCGCAAATATTCTACCCAATTTGCGTTTTAAGTATCGCAGTAATATCGACGCATTTCCGCAAAAGTATCGTAAGACGCTTTTTTTCGAAATTGAGATTTCAATGCAAAATTGTTAGGCACCTAATGTCTCACTACCCTGTGAAATATTATAACTGAAAACCCTATAGTTCCGATAAAAATTAAGTTTCATGTTTATCGTGTGTTACAGTGCTTTTCAATGTGCGCGCGAAATTATCGTATGTCCATAAACATTTTTTGCATGGTAATACTTCGAACGCACAAAAATAAAGAAATACAATAACAAATGTTTCTAATCGCTTAAACATCTTATGTTTTTGCTTATTGTTGGTAAGAGATTAAATAAAAAAAAAGCTTCTCCTCTAAAATTGGATTTTTCAACATACGATACTTTCGCGGAAATGCGTCGATATGACTCAACTATTGCCGGGGAATTAAGTAACGTAATTTGGACTGGTAGGTGATCAGATCCCAGATCGTTTATTGTTCGTGCATGTGAAAAGCGTTGCGGGCAATTTGTGATGAATAGATCTAATGTTGAAAAGAGACCTTGAGCTCTTGCTGGGATGTAGGTGTGGTCCGCCGGGTGGATTATATAGAAGTTCTGTGAGTCTAGTTTCCGCTTCAATAAATTCCCCCATGAGTTAGCCCTGTAGCAGCCCCACGCACCGTGCCTGCAATTGAAGTCGCCGCCTAGAATGTAGTGACCGTTTAAACTAGTTAGATTGTGAATGTCCGCCTGGAAGAGTCTTCTAGCAGTAGGGTTGGAACTACTTCCAGGAAAGTAGCACAAGTACACTTTAACCTCAGTACCTTGATTAATTGATTATTGATTTGAGAATTGAGAATTGATTATTTTTATGCCTATGGTTTCTAGTATTGATATATTGGGGAGAGGTAGCAGGGTGTGGCGTACATTATTCTTAACAAAGATTGCTACCCCTCCTCCTCTAATATCGGCTCGATCATGTCGATAGCATATGTAATTTCGTAATTTACTGGGCACATTACTGGTTAACCATGTTTCAGACACTAGAAAAATGTCAATATTTTCTTTATATAAAAAGTGGCCCAACTCATTTAGTTTATTTCGAATGCCCCTAGCATTCCACGCTACGATTGATAGATCCATTAATATTAAGAAATCAATTTGAATGCTAGAGAAGTAATTACCTCTAGTTGATCGGTTCTAGATTTACAGTTTCTAAGCTGCTTAGTTAATTCAAAGGTGAGATTTTTTATTTCTTCTAAAGAAAGTAGCTCATCGCTCTGTTGGTGTTGGGTATTTGGCCAGCACGGATTTACTGTGGGAGGAATATGCTTAGACAGCTTTGGAAAAGCAACTGGGCAATGCAGAGAAGGAGATTTAACTGGGTTACTTCTAGGTAGTCTAGGATAGCCCTTCGCTCTTAGATGGATGTAATTCTCTCGAGAAGGACACTCGAGCGAGGACGATTTTCATGACAGTTGGCACACTTAACGCATGAGTTTTCGTTGCAGTCAGCAGTTTTATGGTTTCCTGCACAGACAGCACAGTACGCCTTAACAGCACATTGATTTGATCCATGCCCGAACATTTGGCAGTTGTAGCACTGGGTTATCTTGTTGCTCCTACGCCTTTGGTAATCCCACTTGACGCGAACATAGTCGATGACGGAATGAGTTTTCTTCAGCTAAGAATTATGGACTTGTTGACGAAATAAACTACGAAGAAGGTAAAGGTGGTATCGTTTGGGCGTTTCCTACGAACAAACTTGACATTTGTGCATTGAAGACCCATGCTAACTAGTTTCTGTTTGACGTGCTCTGGTTGGTCAGTATCAAGACCCATAAGAATAGCTTTATACGGCTTTTCATTTTTAATTGCATAGGAAAAAAATTCATATTTGCCTTTCATAAAATTGCAAGTTTGGCTCCAAGTGAAATTTTTTTGATTGAGGTTTTATAAATAAGGTTTTGCAAATGATTTGAATTTGCTCTATGGAGGACCGTTATTGGAGGTACATAATTATTTGATTTTTCAACAATGTGTTCTGTACCATTGTCTTCGTTATCATCATCTTTATCTTTAATAGTTTGAAGCGGCGAATAATAGTTGCTGTTGTTGGGAAGTTGCCCAGACTTTGCTAATTGCATTTTTTTCTTCGGTCGCGGCGACATAGCAGCGCCGGCTTCTCTTATCGATCTCTTTATGATGGTTCGGTTTAGACTAATGTGCGAAAAAGAAAAAATTGTCACTGACGCGCTTGCGATCGTACGTGCGTACAGTTGGAGCTTACACACCAGACTATTATTATTATTATTTATAAAAAATTAAGTGTTTGTAGGGGGGCGTAGTTGCCGCAAAAGATTCCAGGAGTAGAATATCCAGGAATATTGAAATAAAAAGTCGGGGGCGTCTTTCAGTGAATTTAACGCGGTCAGCTTTATTGGGCTGCTAACAAGAGATTACTGCCTTAACTTAGATAGAATAAAAGCTAAACGAAAATATAAGCCAGAGCGGACGATCGACGACGGCCGACGAGAGCGGGAGAATGCTTAGAGGGGCAAGCGCGTATGCAAGTTATTAAGCTCGTCACTCAAGTGATTCCAAGTCGATGTCCTCTAGATATCCTTGGTCCTGGGAAGTGGATTTACGACGGAGGAAACTGTTCCTCTTTAATCATAGGCCTTGTGGCTCTATGGAGTTTTATCAAATAAAGATTCGATTGGATGACGGCAAATGCCGGAGATTTATTCAAACAGTCAAGGCTGATGGGTAGAACAAAACTGAAACTTATCAAATAAACATTTTAAAGCTAAACCTAAGAATGCTCAGTGGAAAAGTACTGGCAAGCAGCTCCTCCTACAAATCCGTCGCTGCTTGCTCAGCATATTGCGGCACAAACAGTCATTGCGACACATGAAACCTTATGCGCGCGGGTCGCTACATAACTTGCTGGCCTGCGCATGCGAGGGCAGTTCGTGTAATCTTTGAGAGAGTTGCTTGTTAACTTGCACTCTTTAGCGCGGATGAGCTCTTCAGTGCGTTGCGCTCTTCAGCGCGTATGCGCTCTTTAGTTCAGCTGAGCGGCACAACGGCCCCTCACCTAAACATTCTCCCCCCCTTGCAATCGCTCGGGTTGCAACAGATCCCTCGTCGCTAGTTATACGTCACTGCAGCTAGATGGCGTACACGGGTCGATGAAGGCCCCCGTGTCGAAGATCCGGGTCCCGATGTTGACGCTGTTCCGGTTCAGCAGCGACGATAGGGTGGGCGCAGCGACCGCGTCCTGCGAGGGCCCTCGAGGAGAGGCGGAAAATTGCCTAGGCGCGGATGACGCGGGCGGACGAGCGGTGGACGGCACCCGATGAGTGGCTGACGAAAGCAGTGGAGCGCTTGACGACTGCCAGCCAGTGGCGGAAAAATGCCGAGGAGTTGCCGACGAGCGCCGGGAAGTCGATGGCCGTGGATCGGCGTGTGAGTGCCGGAAACTGGCGGACGAAGGCCGAGAAGTACCCGAACCGCGCCGGGAGTTGGCGGACGACGGCCGACGAGAGAGCGCGACACCCCGTGTTCTGTCTCCCGCGCTCCGTGACCGGTGCTCCTTGGTCACGGGGTGTAGCAGCGTGTGGTGAACCTGACCACACGTCTTACAGCCGTCCCCACGACGACAGGATCTGTCGGAGTGCTCGTGGGCCAGGCAGCTCGAGCAATAGCGGTTCGTGAGAACCGCTCGGAGCCGCTCCTCGGCACTAAGGCGTAGGAAGCGCCGACACTTCTTCAATGGATGGATCCCATTGCAGACTCGGCATCGGTAGGATTGTGTACCTCGAGTACATCTGCTTGCCAGTGACTGGGCGTTGCGTGAGCGTGGCGTCATCGTGCTGAACATTATCTTGGAATCCAGAATTTGGCCCGGAACAGACGGATCATCAGCTGATTGCCACCGTGCAGCGTGATGCGATGCGTAAATTAAAGAAGGACTCGTGATAGAATTGAGCTCGCAACCTGAATCCGATTCCGAACTGATCCGTGTGGGCACCTTTCCCTGATCTAGTGAGTCACCGAGACTGCGAGCAACTCGTGCGGAAAAAACAGACACGCTGTGGGGATTGACTGGAGATAATGGGCCTGTCAGTACCCATCCAAAAGGAAAATGGAAAAAGGAGAATGGACGGAAGAATGTCAGCTCCTATCAAAACATCGACTTGGGAGCTCTCAAAGAAGTTGGGGTCCGCCAGGGGAATGTCGGGCAGCCCCTTGAGACGATCCAGCGGAATCGGGTAGGATGGCAGATTTCCTGCCAACTGCGGAAGAACGTAGGCCGCAGTCTCTAATTATAGCCCGGGTCTAGACGGCGACCGAATGGAGAAATGGCACAATTTCGTAGACTGCGCGGAAATGGTCTGATTAAGGCCGAAAACTTGGGCTTGAATCGTCTTGAAAGGAGGCTTGACGAGGTTGAACAGTCGTTCCGTTATGAAGGTCGCTTCGGGCCCTGAGTCTATTAGTGCTCGTGCCTGGACGGTGCACCCCAAATGGCACAGGTTGATAAGGGCCGTGCCCAGTAGGACTGCTCCGGACCCGGAAGCGAAACACACCTGCACATTCGACTGATCCTCTGAGCCGTTTGTTGATGTAGGCGGACTTGGAGCGGTGGTGAACGAATTGCCGCGGTGCAGGAGGGTGTGGTGTCGGCTGTGACATGTGAAGCAGTTATGGGCGCTCGTGCAATCTCGTTGCTGGTGCCCTCGGGCAAAATAGTTCAAATATAACTGCTTTCTTTTAATGTAGTCCGAGCGTCCATTTACGTCCATTTCCAGGAACCGCGGACATAAGCGAATGGGCTGGTTCTCCCTCAAACAGAGATCGCAACCCTTGGGGCCCGGAACCACTCGAGTCTCGTATGAATTGAGCCTCCGAGCAGGGGCAGTAGTTGTTCCCGACCTTGGCAAAAGTTGCCCGGAGCCACTAGGCCTGACGTCGTCGATTGCTTCCAGAGTGCGATGGCGCTCTGTCAGGAAGTTGTCTAATTCCTTCCATGTTGGAATTTCGGCCTTATTATGGACGGATTGCTCCCACATGGAAAGTGTGACCTTGGGGAGCTTTGACGAAATCATAAACACCAGGAGGCAGTCCCAAGCCTCAACATTGATGACGGACATTGCTAGGGCTGTCAGAGAACTCCGAATGGTGGCTTGCCGCTCCTTCAGCACGACCCCGGACTCTTGAGAAATAGCCTGGATGTTGAAAAGAATCTTCAACTGGCTGTTGACCAATAGCCGCCGGTTCTCAAAGCGATCTGTGAGGCTTTGCCACGCGGCGTCAAACCCTCATGGGTAAGCGGGGCCTTAGAAACAATGGCGTGGGCGTCACCACTTGTTTCGGACAGTAAGTGGAACAACTTTTCTACCGGGGTGAGCCGCGAGTTTTGGATGTAAATGGCCGTAAACAAGTCTCTGAAGGTGGGCCACCGAAGATAGTCACCCGCGAAGACCTCGGTATCCACTGGAGGTAAACGGCAACCTGTAGACGCGGGCGTGTGTACATTTACGGAAGTCTGAGTGGATTGGGAGGCAATTTTCTCCCGAAGCTGGAAATACACCTCGAATAGACGGAGTAACAGTAGCTGTACTTCGATTCCAGCACTGTCGAGGTGGCCGCATTGTCGTCGGACTCGGCTAGCAAATCGGAGCAAGTCTCATTGCTTTTCTCCACCTTCTCCCACAGTGCCCGAATTTGGTCCCGATGGACCTCGCACATGTATTGGGAGCCCACTTCCGTTTCTCTGGCGCCCGGAGTATTTATGTTGGCCTCAAATTGGCTAACTCTATCTGTTGTGGAGATGAATTTCTTCAGCGCCACGTCGACCGCACTTTGAGCCATTTTTGCCATGGAACGAGTCTGCCTCTGTGAAGGACAGGGGATTGTATTGACGGATTCGTCACTCTTTGCCCTTGGAATGACACTGTACGCCTTAGGCTTTAAAAGTGACGTCCGCGGAGAAGCGGATTGAGATCTCTCCAAAGGGATGGTTGGGATCGGACGTGGCTTTTGGTCTTCTCTCGTGGGCATTCTCAGACACCAATTCGCTGGTCAGCGCTTGTCGACTGACTTGCGCAATAGGTGCCGCGTACGAAGCGGTGGCCGGTCACACTAATGTAATGAGACCGGTGAGATCGCGGATGAAATGCGATTACAAGGCACAAGTAGGAATTAGTAGCGCCGATGTCGAAAGAAACGTCGTATGCGGCACAATTCGATTGTAGAAGAAACTTCAGGAAGCCGAAAAAACCCAAATGGGACGAGGTTTGTTGCGGTTCTAGGCGGATGTTTCCTGATGCGGAGTAGAAGCAGCGTTAGAGGGACGGAAAAGGGACAAGTACCGGAAAATTCGTGCTCGGTCGGAAAAAAATTGATGACTGTCTATATATGTATATTTCGAACAGTATGGCTCGCACGTAAATATTCAATTCCTAACTATTTTCGAATTTGCGGAGCCGTAAAAGTGGACTTGACCTTGGCTTGGATTTAACACAAAAAAAAAATAATTAATGTTTGCCTACTACAATTTATGTAATTATAAATACATAAATTTATAATTAATTGAATTTTTTTAAAATTTATTTGGTTATATATTTCCTGAAATTGGCGGCAGAAAATATTTGGAAGTATATGGGCATGCATGCAAGTAGGGCAAGGGCATGTGGAGCATATGATGGCACAGTGGAACGTCGATAATGGACCGTATATGCTAATTTTTATCGGTTATATATTTCCTGAAATTGGAGTCAGAAAATATTTGGAAATATATATCCAGGTACGGATATATGTAAGGGCATGTGGGCATATGTTGGCACGGTGGAGCGTTGATAAGTGGACTGTATAATTGGGGGAACAGAAAAGTTATGTGGTGTAACAAGTGACACTGATTGGGGAAGAAAAAAATCACATATTACGACAGCGGCGGACTGTTCGGTGAAATTGGAAATTCCGGCACCACTTCACACCGACTGGCCAATATTAATTATGCCTTCTTTTTGTCACCACACAATTTCACTGTTCACTTGCGAATTTTTCGTGGATTAATTGCACCAAAAAAAATATGTATGTGTGTATGTATGTGGGTGCACATATATCCGACCGTTGGCAAGCGAATGGATAACGGAGAGGCCGAAAACGGCGAGGAATATGGGCAGCACACAAAACAGAGATGAATGAAAAAATTTGCAGAATTTGCAGACGAAGAGTAAAAAATCTCAAACTGCCGTTGTGTCGGAAAACTCGGACTTGGAGTTGACACGGAGGGAAAAACTATTTTGCAGCAGTGTGAACGAAATTTAATGTTCAGATCACTGCTGAAGACCGGCAGAGAGACGGAGACGGTAAAATGTACTTATCTTTTGGCGGAACAAGTCCTGGACTGCTGGTAGAAAACATCCAAAAGGTATCCGGCTCGAAGGACCAACTGTTGTAGGGGGGCGTTGTTGCCGCAAAAAAAATTCCAGAAGTAGGGGTTGAAATGAGAAGTCGGGGGCGTCTTCAGTAAATTGAAAAAGAAGCGCGTTCAGCTTTATTGGGCTGCTTACGGAGGATTAACTTAACTTAGAAAATAAAACAGCCAAAGGTAATAGAAAGAATACGATCGACGACGGCCGACGAAGGAGCGAGAGCGCAAAGAGGGGAGAGCGCGGGTGCGCTCTTAAGGTTGCGGCACAACGGCCCCTCACCTAACATCCCGCCCCCCTTGCAATCGCTCGGGTTGCAACAGATCCCTCGTCGTTAGCGATGCGTCACTGCAGCTCGAGGGCGTACACGAGTCGATCAAGGCCCCCGTGTCGAAGATCCGGGTCCCGGTATTGGCGCTGTTCCGCTTCAGCGGCGACGATAGGGTGGGCGCAGCGACCGCGTCCTGCGGGCGAGTGGCGGACGAAAGCAGTGGAGCGCTTGACGACTGCCGGCCAGTGGCGGAAGAATGCCGAGGAGTTGCCGACGAGCGCCGGGAAGTCGATGGCCGTGAATCGGCTTGTGAGTGCCAGAAAATGGCGGACGAAGGCCGAGAAGTACCCGAACGAGAGAGCGAGACATCGCGTGTACTGTCTCCCGCGCTCCGTGACCGGTGCTCCGTGACCGGTGCTCCTCGGACGGTGCACTCCAAATGGCACACGTTGATAAGGGCCGTGCCCAGTAGGACGTAGGATCCTCTGAGCCGTTTGCTGGCGTAGGCGGACTTGGAGTGGTAGGCGGTGTAGGCGGACTTGGAGCGGTGGTGAACGAATTGCCGCGGTGCAGGAGGGTGTGGTGTCGGCTGTGACATGTGAAGCAGTTATGGGCGCTCGTGCAATCTCGTTGCTGGTGCCCTCGGGCAAAATAGTTCAAATATAACTGCTTTCTTTTAATGTAGTCCGAGCGTCCATTTACGTCCATTTCCAGGAACCGCGGACATAAGCGAATGGACTGGTTCTCCCTCAAACAGAGATCGCAACCCTTGGGGCCCGGAACCACTCGAGTCTCGTATGAATTGAGCCTCCGAGCAGGGGCAGTAGTTGTTCCCGACCTTGGCGAAAGTTGCCCGGAGCCACTAGGCCTGACGTCGTCGATTGCTTCCAGAGTGCGATGGCGCTCTGTCAGGAAGTTGTCTAATTCCTTCCATGTTGGAATTTCGGCCTTATTATGGACGGATTGCTCCCACATGGAAAGTGTGACCTTGGGGAGCTTTGACGAAATCATAAACACCAGGAGGCAGTCCCAAGCCTCAACATTGATGACGGACATTGCTAGGGCTGTCAGAGAACTCCGAATGGTGGCTTGCCGCTCCTTCAGCGCGACCCCGGACTCTTGAGAAATAGCCTGGATGTTGAAAAGAATCTTTAACTGGCTGTTGACCAATAGCCGCCGGTTCTCAAAGCGATCTGTGAGGCTTTGCCACGCGGCGTCAAACCCTCATGGGTAAGCGGGGCCTTAGAAACAATGGCGTGGGCGTCACCACTTGTTTTGGACAGTAAGTGGAACAACTTTTCTACCGGGGTGAGCCGCGAGTTTTGGATGTAAATGGCCGTAAACAAGTCTCTGAAGGTGGGCCACCGAAGATAGTCACCCGCGAAGACCTCGGTATCCACTGGAGGTAAACGGCAACCTGTAGACGCGGGCGTGTGTACATTTACGGAAGTCTGAGTGGATTGGGAGGCAATTTTCTCCCGAAGCTGGAAATACACCTCGAATAGACGGAGTAACAGTAGCTGTACTTCGATTCCAGCACTGTCGAGGTGGCCGCATTGTCGTCGGACTCGGCTAGCAAATCGGAGCAAGTCTCATTGCTTTTCTCCACCTTCTCCCACAGTGCCCGAATTTGGTCCCGATGGACCTCGCACATGTATTGGGAGCCCACTTCCGTTTCTCTGGCGCCCGGAGTATTTATGTTGGCCTCAAATTGGCTAACTCTATTTGTTGGGGAGATGAATTTCTTCAGCGCCACGTCGACCGCACTTTGAGCCATTTTTGCCATGGAACGAGTCTGCCTCTGTGAAGGACAGGGGATTGTATTGACGGATTCGTCACTCTTTGCCCTTGGAATGACACTGTACGCCTTAGGCTTTAAAAGTGACGTCCGCGGAGAAGCGGATTGAGATCTCTCCAAAGGGATGGTTGGGATCGGACGTGGCTTTTGGTCTTCTCTCGTGGGCATTCTCAGACACCAATTCGCTGGTCAGCGCTTGTCGACTGACTTGCGCAATAGGTGCCGCGTACGAAGCGGTGGCCGGTCACACTAATGTAATGAGACCGGTGAGATCGCGGATGAAATGCGATTACAAGGCACAAGTAGGAATTAGTAGCGCCGATGTCGAAAGAAACGTCGTATGCGGCACAATTCGATTGTAGAAGAAACTTCAGGAAGCCGAAAAAACCCAAATGGGACGAGGTTTGTTGCGGTTCTAGGCGGATGTTTCCTGATGCGGAGTAGAAGCAGCGTTAGAGGGACGGAAAAGGGACAAGTACCGAAAAATTCGTGCTCGGTCGGAAAAAAATTGATGACTGTCTATATATGTATATTTCGACTAGTATGGCTCGCACGTAAATATTCAATTCCTAACTATTTTCGAATTTGGGGAGCCGGAAAAGTGGACTTGACCTTGGCTTGGATTTAACACAAAAAAAAAATAATTAATGTTTGCCTACTACAATTTATGTAATTATAAATACATAAATTTATAATTAATTGAATTTTTTTAAAATTTATTTGGTTATATATTTCCTGAAATTGGCGGCAGAAAATATTTGGAAGTATATGGGCATGCATGCAAGTAGGACAAGGGCATGTGGAGCATATGATGGCACAGTGGAACGTCGATAAGTGGATTGTATATGTTAATTTTTATCGGTTATATATTTCCTGAAATTGGAGTCAGAAAATATTTGGAAATATATATCCAGGTACGGATATATGTAAGGGCATGTGGGCATATGTTGGCACGGTGGAGCGTTGATAAGTGGACTGTATAATTGGGGGAACAGAAAAGTTATGTGGTGTAACAAGTGACACTGATTGGGGAAGAAAAAAATCACATATTACGACAGCGGCGGACTGTTCGGTGAAATTGGAAATTCCGGCACCACTTCACACCGACTGGCCAATATTAATTATGCCTTCTTTTTGTCACCATACAATTTCACTGTTCACTTGCGAATTTTTCGTGGATTAATTGCACCAAAAAAAATATGTATGTGTGTATGTATGTGGGTGCACATATATCCGACCGTTGGCAAGCGAATGGATAACGGAGAGGCCGAAAACGGCGAGGAATATGGGCAGCACACAAAACAGAGATGAATGAAAAAATTTGCAGAATTTGCAGACGAAGAGTAAAAAATCTCAAACTGCCGTTGTGTCGGAAAACTCGGACTTGGAGTTGACACGGAGGGAAAAACTATTTTGCAGCAGTGTGAACGAAATTTAATGTTCAGATCACTGCTGAAGACCGGCAGAGAGACGGAGACGGTAAAATGTACTTATCTTTTGGCGGAACAAGTCCTGGACTGCTGGTAGAAAACATCCAAAAGGTATCCGGCTCGAAGGACCAACTGTTGTAGGGGGGCGTTGTTGCCGCAAAAAAATTCCAGAAGTAGGGGTTGAAATGAGAAGTCGGGGGCGTCTTCAGTAAATTGAAAAAGAAGCGCGTTCAGCTTTATTGGGCTGCTTACGGAGGATTAACTTAACTTAGAAAATAAAACAGCCAAAGGTAATAGAAAGAATACGATCGACGACGGCCGACGAAGGAGCGAGAGCGCAAAGAGGGGAGAGCGCGGGTGCGCTCTTAAGGTTGCGGCACAACGGCCCCTCACCTAACATCCCGCCCCCCTTGCAATCGCTCGGGTTGCAACAGATCCCTCGTCGTTAGCGATGCGTCACTGCAGCTCGAGGGCGTACACGAGTCGATCAAGGCCCCCGTGTCGAAGATCCGGGTCCCGGTATTGGCGCTGTTCCGCTTCAGCGGCGACGATAGGGTGGGCGCAGCGACCGCGTCCTGCGGGCGAGTGGCGGACGAAAGCAGTGGAGCGCTTGACGACTGCCGGCCAGTGGCGGAAGAATGCCGAGGAGTTGCCGACGAGCGCCGGGAAGTCGATGGCCGTGAATCGGCTTGTGAGTGCCAGAAAATGGCGGACGAAGGCCGAGAAGTACCCGAACGAGAGAGCGAGACATCGCGTGTACTGTCTCCCGCGCTCCGTGACCGGTGCTCCGTGACCGGTGCTCCTCGGACGGTGCACTCCAAATGGCACACGTTGATAAGGGCCGTGCCCAGTAGGACGTAGGATCCTCTGAGCCGTTTGCTGGCGTAGGCGGACTTGGAGTGGTAGGCGGTGTAGGCGGACTTGGAGCGGTGGTGAACGAATTGCCGCGGTGCAGGAGGGTGTGGTGTCGGCTGTGACATGTGAAGCAGTTATGGGCGCTCGTGCAATCTCGTTGCTGGTGCCCTCGGGCAAAATAGTTCAAATATAACTGCTTTCTTTTAATGTAGTCCGAGCGTCCATTTACGTCCATTTCCAGGAACCGCGGACATAAGCGAATGGGCTGGTTCTCCCTCAAACAGAGATCGCAACCCTTGGGGCCCGGAACCACTCGAGTCTCGTATGAATTGAGCCTCCGAGCAGGGGCAGTAGTTGTTCCCGACCTTGGCGAAAGTTGCCCGGAGCCACTAGGCCTGACGTCGTCGATTGCTTCCAGAGTGCGATGGCGCTCTGTCAGGAAGTTGTCTAATTCCTTCCATGTTGGAATTTCGGCCTTATTATGGACGGATTGCTCCCACATGGAAAGTGTGACCTTGGGGAGCTTTGACGAAATCATAAACACCAGGAGGCAGTCCCAAGCCTCAACATTGATGACGGACATTGCTAGGGCTGTCAGAGAACTCCGAATGGTGGCTTGCCGCTCCTTCAGCGCGACCCCGGACTCTTGAGAAATAGCCTGGATGTTGAAAAGAATCTTTAACTGGCTGTTGACCAATAGCCGCCGGTTCTCAAAGCGATCTGTGAGGCTTTGCCACGCGGCGTCAAACCCTCATGGGTAAGCGGGGCCTTAGAAACAATGGCGTGGGCGTCACCACTTGTTTTGGACAGTAAGTGGAACAACTTTTCTACCGGGGTGAGCCGCGAGTTTTTGATGTAAATGGCCGTAAACAAGTCTCTGAAGGTGGGCCACCGAAGATAGTCACCCGCGAAGACCTCGGTATCCACTGGAGGTAAACGGCAACCTGTAGACGCGGGCGTGTGTACATTTACGGAAGTCGGAGTGGATTGGGAGGCAATTTTCTCCCGAAGCTGGAAATACACCTCGAATAGACGGAGTAACAGTAGCTGTACTTCGATTCCAGCACTGTCGAGGTGGCCGCATTGTCGTCGGACTCGGCTAGCAAATCGGAGCAAGTCTCATTGCTTTTCTCCACCTTCTCCCACAGTGCCCGAATTTGGTCCCGATGGACCTCGCACATGTATTGGGAGCCCACTTCCGTTTCTCTGGCGCCCGGAGTATTTATGTTGGCCTCAAATTGGCTAACTCTATCTGTTGTGGAGATGAATTTCTTCAGCGCCACGTCGACCGCACTTTGAGCCATTTTTGCCATGGAACGAGTCTGCCTCTGTGAAGGACAGGGGATTGTATTGACGGATTCGTCACTCTTTGCCCTTGGAATGACACTGTACGCCTTAGGCTTTAAAAGTGACGTCCGCGGAGAAGCGGATTGAGATCTCTCCAAAGGGATGGTTGGGATCGGACGTGGCTTTTGGTCTTCTCTCGTGGGCATTCTCAGACACCAATTCGCTGGTCAGCGCTTGTCGACTGACTTGCGCAATAGGTGCCGCGTACGAAGCGGTGGCCGGTCACACTAATGTAATGAGACCGGTGAGATCGCGGATGAAATGCGATTACAAGGCACAAGTAGGAATTAGTAGCGCCGATGTCGAAAGAAACGTCGTATGCGGCACAATTCGATTGTAGAAGAAACTTCAGGAAGCCGAAAAAACCCAAATGGGACGAGGTTTGTTGCGGTTCTAGGCGGATGTTTCCTGATGCGGAGTAGAAGCAGCGTTAGAGGGACGGAAAAGGGACAAGTACCGGAAAATTCGTGCTCGGTCGGAAAAAAATTGATGACTGTCTATATATGTATATTTCGACTAGTATGGCTCGCACGTAAATATTCAATTCCTAACTATTTTCGAATTTGCGGAGCCGGAAAAGTGGACTTGACCTTGGCTTGGATTTAACACAAAAAAAAAATAATTAATGTTTGCCTACTACAATTTATGTAATTATAAATACATAAATTTATAATTAATTGAATTTTTTTAAAATTTATTTGGTTATATATTTCCTGAAATTGGCGGCAGAAAATATTTGGAAGTATATGGGCATGCATGCAAGTAGGACAAGGGCATGTGGAGCATATGATGGCACAGTGGAACGTCGATAAGTGGATTGTATATGTTAATTTTTATCGGTTATATATTTCCTGAAATTGGAGTCAGAAAATATTTGGAAATATATATCCAGGTACGGATATATGTAAGGGCATGTGGGCATATGTTGGCACGGTGGAGCGTTGATAAGTGGACTGTATAATTGGGGGAACAGAAAAGTTATGTGGTGTAACAAGTGACACTGATTGGGGAAGAAAAAAATCACATATTACGACAGCGGCGGACTGTTCGGTGAAATTGGAAATTCCGGCACCACTTCACACCGACTGGCCAATATTAATTATGCCTTCTTTTTGTCACCATACAATTTCACTGTTCACTTGCGAATTTTTCGTGGATTAATTGCACCAAAAAAATATGTATGTGTGTATGTATGTGGGTGCACATATATCCGACCGTTGGCAAGCGAATGGATAACGGAGAGGCCGAAAACGGCGAGGAATATGGGCAGCACACAAAACAGAGATGAATGAAAAAATTTGCAGAATTTGCAGACGAAGAGTAAAAAATCTCAAACTGCCGTTGTGTCGGAAAACTCGGACTTGGAGTTGACACGGAGGGAAAAACTATTTTGCAGCAGTGTGAACGAAATTTAATGTTCAGATCACTGCTGAAGACCGGCAGAGAGACGGAGACGGTAAAATGTACTTATCTTTTGGCGGAACAAGTCCTGGACTGCTGGTAGAAAACATCCAAAAAGGTATCCGGCTCGAAGGACCAACTGTTGTAGGGGGGCGTTGTTGCCGCAAAAAATTCCAGAAGTAGGGGTTGAAATGAGAAGTCGGGGGCGTCTTCAGTAAATTGAAAAAGAAGCGCGTTCAGCTTTATTGGGCTGCTTACGGAGGATTAACTTAACTTAGAAAAGAAAACAGTCAAAGGTAATAGAAAGAATACGATCGACGACGGCCGACGAAGGAGCGAGAGCGCAAAGAGGGGAGAGCGCGGGTGCGCTCTTAAGGTTGCGGCACAACGGCCCCTCACCTAACATCCCGCCCCCCTTGCAATCGCTCGGGTTGCAACAGATCCCTCGTCGTTAGCGATGCGTCACTGCAGCTCGAGGGCGTACACGAGTCGATCAAGGCCCCCGTGTCGAAGATCCGGGTCCCGGTATTGGCGCTGTTCCGCTTCAGCGGCGACGATAGGGTGGGCGCAGCGACCGCGTCCTGCGGGCGAGTGGCGGACGAAAGCAGTGGAGCGCTTGACGACTGCCGGCCAGTGGCGGAAGAAAGCCGAGGAGTTGCCGACGAGCGCCGGGAAGTCGATGGCCGTGAATCGGCTTGTGAGTGCCAGAAAATGGCGGACGAAGGCCGAGAAGTACCCGAACGAGAGAGCGAGACATCGCGTGTACTGTCTCCCGCGCTCCGTGACCGGTGCTCCGTGACCGGTGCTCCTCGGACGGTGCACTCCAAATGGCACACGTTGATAAGGGCCGTGCCCAGTAGGACGTAGGATCCTCTGAGCCGTTTGCTGGCGTAGGCGGACTTGGAGTGGTAGGCGGTGTAGGCGGACTTGGAGCGGTGGTGAACGAATTGCCGCGGTGCAGGAGGGTGTGGTGTCGGCTGTGACATGTGAAGCAGTTATGGGCGCTCGTGCAATCTCGTTGCTGGTGCCCTCGGGCAAAATAGTTCAAATATAACTGCTTTCTTTTAATGTAGTCCGAGCGTCCATTTACGTCCATTTCCAGGAACCGCGGACATAAGCGAATGGGCTGGTTCTCCCTCAAACAGAGATCGCAACCCTTGGGGCCCGGAACCACTCGAGTCTCGTATGAATTGAGCCTCCGAGCAGGGGCAGTAGTTGTTCCCGACCTTGGCGAAAGTTGCCCGGAGCCACTAGGCCTGACGTCGTCGATTGCTTCCAGAGTGCGATGGCGCTCTGTCAGGAAGTTGTCTAATTCCTTCCATGTTGGAATTTCGGCCTTATTATGGACGGATTGCTCCCACATGGAAAGTGTGACCTTGGGGAGCTTTGACGAAATCATAAACACCAGGAGGCAGTCCCAAGCCTCAACATTGATGACGGACATTGCTAGGGCTGTCAGAGAACTCCGAATGGTGGCTTGCCGCTCCTTCAGCGCGACCCCGGACTCTTGAGAAATAGCCTGGATGTTGAAAAGAATCTTTAACTGGCTGTTGACCAATAGCCGCCGGTTCTCAAAGCGATCTGTGAGGCTTTGCCACGCGGCGTCAAACCCTCATGGGTAAGCGGGGCCTTAGAAACAATGGCGTGGGCGTCACCACTTGTTTTGGACAGTAAGTGGAACAACTTTTCTACCGGGGTGAGCCGCGAGTTTTTGATGTAAATGGCCGTAAACAAGTCTCTGAAGGTGGGCCACCGAAGATAGTCACCCGCGAAGACCTCGGTATCCACTGGAGGTAAACGGCAACCTGTAGACGCGGGCGTGTGTACATTTACGGAAGTCGGAGTGGATTGGGAGGCAATTTTCTCCCGAAGCTGGAAATACACCTCGAATAGACGGAGTAACAGTAGCTGTACTTCGATTCCAGCACTGTCGAGGTGGCCGCATTGTCGTCGGACTCGGCTAGCAAATCGGAGCAAGTCTCATTGCTTTTCTCCACCTTCTCCCACAGTGCCCGAATTTGGTCCCGATGGACCTCGCACATGTATTGGGAGCCCACTTCCGTTTCTCTGGCGCCCGGAGTATTTATGTTGGCCTCAAATTGGCTAACTCTATCTGTTGTGGAGATGAATTTCTTCAGCGCCACGTCGACCGCACTTTGAGCCATTTTTGCCATGGAACGAGTCTGCCTCTGTGAAGGACAGGGGATTGTATTGACGGATTCGTCACTCTTTGCCCTTGGAATGACACTGTACGCCTTAGGCTTTAAAAGTGGCGTCCGCGGAGAAGCGGATTGAGATCTCTCCAAAGGGATGGTTGGGATCGGACGTGGCTTTTGGTCTTCTCCCGTGGGCATTCTTAGACACCAATTCGCTGGTCAGCGCTTGTCGACTGACTTGCGCAATAGGTGCCGCGTACGAAGCGGTGGCCGGTCACACTAATGTAATGAGACCGGTGAGATCGCGGATGAAATGCGATTACAAGGCACAAGTAGGAATTAGTAGCGCCGATGTCGAAAGAAACGTCGTATGCGGCACAATTCGATTGTAGAAGAAACTTCAGGAAGCCGAAAAAACCCAAATGGGACGAGGTTTGTTGCGGTTCTAGGCGGATGTTTCCTGATGCGGAGTAGAAGCAGCGTTAGGAAACTGACGGAACGGAAAATGGACAAGTACCGGAGAATTCGTGCTCGTTCGGAATAAAGTTGATGACTGTTTATATATGTCTATTTGGACTAGTATGGCTCGTACGTAAGTATTCAATTCCTAACTATTTTCAAATTTGCGGAGCCGAAAGGTGGACTTGACCTTGGCTTGGATTTAACACAAAAAAAAATAAATAATTTTTGGCTAATTGTCGGATTCAATCATTATGGAACCAGAAGGGTGGAGTTGAAAATCTCAAGTTTTAATCAATTGAGGTTAATTATCCCGAAGCTGGAACGGTGGAATTGAAACCGCGGCTCGATCCTGACAGAAGATTGAAAAATAAATTATTTAATTATAATTTTTCGATAATTAAATTTTTGACTTTAATTATTGAGTGCCCGGAAAGGTGAATTAAAAACCTGGCCCTTTGCTCGAACGGAAAATAAGAAGTTAATAAATTTTAGTAGTTATAATTATAAATACATAAATTTATAATTAATTGATTTTTTCTTTATAAAAAATATATAACCAATAACAAAATTTATTTGGTTATATTTTTCCTGAAATTGGAGGCAGAAAATATTTAGAAATATATGGGCATGCATGCAAGTAGGGCAAGGGCATATGATATGTATATGTCTGTATGTATATATGACTGTATATGTTAATTTTTATCGGTTATATATTTCCTTTTTTTTTTTTTTATTGTTTTAAAAGGTGTATATTTATTGAACATTAACGGGTATACTGCTACCTTTGTGGCAGCTTGAACAGGTTGTAATTTACAGGGGAATATCAATAAGTGGTATCAATGATTATACATTAATTCTATATCTAATTAATTTTATTTTCTATATACATTTCTAAATTATTTTAAATTTAAATTTTTTCAACTACAACGGTTATATGAGTCTTAAAGGAAGGTCATGTGGGTGGTATCTTTTTAATCTCCTTTCTCTAGGTCTCCATGTTAGCCTCTTCGCTAGGGAGTTAGGATGAGAGCCAAGGCGTTCATGATATTTTTCTGAATGTATACGTATTACATCGTCTATCTTTGGGATTTTCAGATCTCTTTCTATATCCCTAGTTCTCATGAACCAGGGGGCATTACAAATCGATCTGACAATTTTACTTTGCGCTACTCGTATTTTTTTCAGGTTTGACTTAGACTTGTAATGCATATTTCCAGATTGGGCTAAGGATAGATTTGTATATCCTAACTTTGTTGGAAAGTGAAAGTTTATTTCTTGGTGATAATAGCCAAGACATACTTGCTGCCTTTGAAAGCACAGCCTGCTTGATCATCGTTGTGTGTCTCTGGAAATTAAGTTCTCTATCCAAAATCACACCAAGGTACTTGTAGTAGGCCTCTTGACGAAGCACAGAGCCAAGCATAGAGATGCCTGGGCAGCTTTTTGGCCTTGTGGAGAATGTGACACAAGCACATTTGCTGCAGTTGATGCCTATGCTCCAATCTGTAGTCCACTTTTCAAAACGTGTCACGTACTCTTGCAGGCCCAAGGTTGCGCTTTCCATGCTTGGACTTCTGACCATAACAGCAGTGTCGTCAGCGTACGTTGCGATCAGCATGTTCGACTTCGGTACAGGCCCAGGAGTCTGGCATATCTGATGTGTACAGAGAGTAAAGCGTCGGACCTAGTACACTACCTTGGGGCACACCGGCTGAGATTGGGCGTTTTGACGACTTTTCTCCATCGACAACCACGCTGAATTTTCTCTCCGATAAGAAGCTCTGAACGAGGAGAAAGAGCTGAGGCGTTAGAAGGTTTTTCAGCTTGCTTAGAAGACCATCGTGCCATACCCTATCAAAGGCTTATTGAATGTCCATGAACACAGCAACTGCATACATTTTGTTTTCCATGGCTTCCAGAGCGAAATTGACCACGCGATGTAGCTGTTCAGGTGTGCCATGACTCTTTCGAAAGCCAAACTGCCACTTCGGAATAGCTCTGCTTACCCTTTCTAGTGCAAGGATGCGATTCAGTATGACTCTTTCCATCATTTTGCCCAATGCAGGTAAGAGACTAATTGGCCGGTATGCATCTACTTCAGTAGGTTGCTTTCCAGGCTTGGGTATCATCCTGATGCTATCATTTTCCATGCACTTGGGTAGTAACTCAGCCTTAGGACGCTGTTAAACAATAGGACTATGAATAGTAGTGCCTTGATGGGAAGAATCTTCAGCGTTTTGTTGTCTAGAAGGTCCTCTACTGGTGCTTTTTTGTTTTTGAGCTTTCCGATCTGTGCCTTGACTTCTTCCAGGGTTACAGGCTTACAGGGAAGAGACATTTGAAAAATCTGTCCAGTTGTGTTTCTACAAATATTTGATTTTCCATCGGAGTTAGATCTAGCGGCTTAAATCTGTTTTCCAGATTATCAGCAAAGATATCCGCCTTCTGCTGACTTGACCTAAACCAACCGCCAGCGGGATTTCTGAGTGGAGCCTTTGGTATGACCTGTCTCTTAAATCGACTTGTGAGTTTCCATAATGAGTAATTGGTCGATGCATCTGGACTCGCATTTTCCAACATCTGGTCTATATGGTCTTGCTTGTTCTTGGTCAGGACTTTGCTTAGCCGGTTTGACAGTCTTTTATAAATCTTGTGGAAGCGAGTGTCTCCTGTTTTTGTGTATTGTCGACGGACTTTTCTTCTAAGCCGTATGAGAAGTAGAGCATTTTGTGGGAGCAGATAGCAGTTGTCGCAGCAGTGTGTATATTTTCCATGAAGGCTGCCACCGCAGCTTCAAGATCGCCTGGATGGTTGATGACCGCGATGAGGTTAATGCTTCTGTCCAGGGATTCCTTAAACTTTTCAACAGAGGAGCCGGGCGGGAGAATTGATTTCTTTTTGGCCTTGCATTGCGGTCTTTGGCTTAGCGTTGCGACGATGGCCAAATGATCCGAGGACAGCTCGTATTTGGTTTCGATCGTAAGTTTGTTGAGTGGTACCCCATTTACGATGAAAAAGTCCAGGGCGGTTGGTGTGAGCCTGGTATTTGAAGAATAGAAAGTAGGTTCCCCAGTAGCTAGAACTTGACTTGAGCTTGAAACTATGGCCTCTTGGAGACGCTTTCCCCGGCAACAGGACCTTAAATTTCCCCACCATTGATGCTTGGCATTAAAGTCGCCTTCAGCTAAAAATTTAGGACCTAGTGAGACTAGTAGCTGGTCAAAATCGTGTTTTGTCCAAGGCTCGCTGGGCGGAAGATACAAGGAAGCTATTTTAAGTAGACCTCCATTTGTTTGAATATCAATGCAAGCTAGTTGTAAGTCTGTTCTCATCGTGGGCTCACTCTGCGTATGGATAATGCCGGTCTTGATAAGGATAGCAGAGCCGCCTTTAGCGGTGTTGCTAGGGTGATTGGCAAAGTATTGGTCATAACCAGGAATGTAAAAGTTAAGACCGGGACGCATGTGTGTCTCGGTAATGAGCATTATATCTATTGAACTATCAATAAGGAAAAGACGAAGTTCTTCAATTTTCTGTACTATACCTCTTGCATTCCATAATCCGATTTTTATTTTTGACAATGTCATTTCCTAGAAATTAAAATCTGAACTAGGTCGCGAAAAGCCTTGTTCGACTCTATCGTTTCCATGACTAACTTGAACAGTTGATCCAGCCTAGTGTTTATATCGACGATTGCTTTTTCCAGAGTAGACAAACTCCTGTTGGGGTTACGGTCGCCTCCTGGTATATGTACGGCAGACTGCGGAGCTGCGGCGCTGGTACTGCTCGGAAGATTATTCCTTGCCATGTCTGCATAAGAAACGCCGTCTCTGGTAGCTGACATGGAGAATGGTTGTCCGTGTCGGCTTTCGTTGGTCCTAGAGTTTGTTGGGTTGCTTAGCCTTACTCCAGATTTAAGTTTCCTGCTTAGTTCTATCCTAACTTTGCAGCCTTTAAAACCTGCAGGATGATTTTCACCGCAGTTTGCACACAAACATTGATTGTTCATGATTGCCTCGCACGATTCGGAGTTAGTATGATGATCACCGGCACAATTCCCACACACAGGCTTTATGAAGCAGCAATTTTGAGTGTGCCCAAAATTTTGGCATTTAAAACATTGGACAAGGTCCTTGTTTCGGGTAACCTTTTCCACTGTTACTCTGTGCCTCCCGATTTGCTTAATTTTAAGCGACTCAGCAACATTCGTAGTCTTCTTGAGATTGACAAAAAATAGGTTTTGCCTATCATCAATATTAGCGTCGGCCGTAGGGCCGCGACTGCCAGGCTTTCTTGGACAATAGATATTCACAACCTCGAAACCTTTGTCCGTGAACCAACGTTCGATTTCCTCCTTTGGAACTGTGGAATGTATGTTCCTTAGCACCAGCTTAAATGGCTGGTAATAAGTAACAAGAACAAAAGCCCAAAAATTGCTGTTACTCACTCAGTACCGAGAAGGGAAATTAAAGAAAAAATAATAACAATACCCCCACCACCAAAGCCAGTAATGCAACTAAAAAAGACGTTCCCGAAGGATTGCCCTGGACCATTGGACAGCCCCCACTGCAACCACACCTGTGCGAGGACCGGCACCGGTAACGCCTGAGTCCAAAAGGCCCCGGACAGCAGCAGCAGCAAATAGAGTGCGGGAATACGCCACCTCCTGCGCCACCGAGGGAACGTCAGCGTAGCCAAACCGGCGACGACCAGCTGACGTGGAAAAAAAGGAAATCAAATGAGCAGAACATTTTTTTTAACCCATGCACTGCGTTGCATAATTTTTTTTGATTGCACTGCGATGCATATTTTTTTTATATAATATAATATTTTTTGGAAAATTGAGCGGAACCTCGTCTGCCCGATTTGAAGTATGGCCCGTATAGCTGTACAAATAATAGGTAGGAAAAAATGTTAGATAAAAACTAAGATTTACAAAAAAATTTTTTTTTAATTTAAAGGAAAACTAGCATAAATTTCTAAAATTTATGAAACATTTTAATACCTTTTAATTAGAAGTAATAGCATAAGTAAAACAGATCAAATAAATGATTCTGATTATTACTTCCCAGAAAAATTAAGTAATATTACAAAATATGACTCAGAGAAAAATATAATAGAAATTGAAGAAATAAAAACACATACAATATCTAAAATGGGTTTAGTAGACACAAAAGTTGTAGACTCCACGGCAAATGTCGTTAACAAAATTGAATCCGAAAAAATTGATATTCAAACAATTACAATATTGTTAATGATAATCGTTATTATAATGTTAGCAAGCGTATTGCTAAAATTATATAAATTACACAACAAATGTCTAAAGAAAAAATTCCAAAGTCAAGCAAATGACCTGGACAAAATCTAAATAAAAAACCCAGAAAAAACAAAAATTATTGAACATAAATGTAAACACCTAAAATCTAAGAAAATGGAATAACAAAAAATAAATATTTAAATACATTACAAAGTATGGTTAAACTAAAACATGGATTGGAACAAATTGTACGAGGAGTTATCAATAATTAAAAATAATTTTGACAAATCGTACAAGTCCCTAACTCAGAATAGACCCATTCACAAGAATACGGTTAGGAAGCATGTTGAAATATTAGTAGAGTGCTTTAATGAAGCGCGTATGCTAATACATGATCATAGGGAAAGATTAAATCAAGATCATTGGTTACAGGTATCGAAACTTTTGATACGACTACGATCTAATTTAATACAATTAAACAAAAGTTCAGTTTAGAAATATCATTACCAACCGTTCTAAACACTCCCATAGCAGTTGACACTGCACCTGACTCGGAATCAACAGAAACGAACGAATCTGAGCCAGAAGAGCTTCCCAAAGTAAACCCCAAAATAGAAGTTGAAGATTTAAATAATCTTACTATCCCAGCGGTATACACTGATCTAGATAACCCCACAGATTCAGATACTTCGAGTGTCATAGAATACAGAATAGATAAACCCATCACAATGGCACAGTCAAATATTGATTTTATTAATACAGCATCTAAGCTTATACCAGTTTTTGATGGTAAGGCTGAAAATTTAACAAGTTTCATTGATGCTTTACAAATAATACAATCAATAAAAGGCGAGCACGAAGAGTTAGCTATTTCTATTATTAAAACAAAGCTAAAAGGTGTCGCCAGGAATCTAATCGGTAATGAAACAACAATTACTGAGGTGATTGCTAGACTAAGAAGCAACGTCAAAGGCGAAACTGCTGAGGTATTATCAGCAAAGCTGATGAATCTACAGCAGCGCAATAAAACTGCCAACCAATACACACAAGAAATTGAGCAGATGACGAAAGCCTTAGAAGGTGCGTATATATCAGATGGTTTATCTTTAGAGCTAGCCAGGAATTACTCCATGCAGCATGCAGTCAAAGCAATGACTAAAATCTGCACAATCGGGAAATTACTGGGAATGAACTAATATTTTTAATAGACACTGGTGCAGACATTTCCATTTTAAAAGAAACTTCGGATAAGTTCCAAAACATCCAAAATGATTACATCATAGACATAAAAGGCATAAGTCAAGAAATAATAAAATCCAAAGGTTTGGTTTCTATAGAGATACAAACCACAAAATACATAATTCCACACGATTTTCATATCCTCAATTCAAATTTCCCAATTCCATGCTATGGAATAATAGGCTTCGACTTTATCAAAAAATACAACTGTCAATTAGACTTCAAGCCATCTGAAGATTGGCTTATAATTAGACCCAATAATTTAAAATTCCCAATTAAAGTACCAATAGCTCATAGTTCTGGCAATAATTCAATACTTCTGCCAGCAAGATCCCAAGTTATTCGGAAAATTGAACTAAATTCAACAGCAGACAGTGTATTAATTCCAAATCAGGAAATTCAACATGGTATTTACGTTGCAAATACCATAGCAACATCCAATAATGCCTTCATAAGATTATTAAACACAACAAATAACGACCAAGTAGTGAGTACAGATAATCTAATATATGAATCACTTTCGAACTACGATGTAGTCAACACAAATCCAGACAATAGGAAAAAATTCGTACTATCACAACTATCAAAAAACTTCCCTCCACAGTTCAAGTCTCAGCTTAGTAGCCTATGCACCCAGTATAGCGATATATTTGGATTGGAAACCGAATCAATAACCACAAATAATTTTTATAAACAAAAACTGAGATTAAAAGATGATGAACCAGTTTATATAAAAAACTATCGAAGCCCACATAGTCAGGTGAATGAAATACAAAAACAAGTAGAAAAATTAATCTCAGACGGGATTGTCGAACCGTCAGTATCCGCATATAATAGCCCATTGTTACTTGTTCCTAAGAAATCATCCCCCGGATCAAATGTAAAGAAATGGCGATTAGTAATTGACTATCGCCAGAATAATAAAAAATTACTATCTGATAAATTCCCATTACCTATAATTGATGATATTTTAGATCAACTAGGTCGAGCAAAATACGTTTCATGTCTTGACTTAATGTCAGGATTCCATCAAATTAAACTAGAAAAAGGTTCAAGAGATATAACGTCTTTTTCAACGAGCAACGGCTCATATCGCTTCACGCGATTACCCTTCGGATTAAAAATAGCTCCTAATTCGTTTCAGAGAATGATGACTATTGCGTTCTCTGGTCTAGAACCTTCTCAAGCGTTTCTTTATATGGATGACTTAATAGTAATCGGTTGTTCCGAAAAACATATGCTTAAAAACTTAACAGATGTTTTTGAGAAATGTAGGAAATTCAACCTAAAACTACATCCAGAAAAATGTTCATTTTGTAAGCATGAAGTGACTTTTCTAGGTCATAAATGCACTGATAAAGGAGTACTTCCAGATGACAAGAAATACGATGTCATTATGAACTACCCAGTTCCGCACGACGCGGATAGTGCTAGACGTTTTGTAGCATTCTGTAACTATTATAGACGCTTATAAAAAATTTCGCCGACTATTCACGGCACATAACAAGATTATGTAAAAAGAATGTTCCTTTTAAATGGACGGATGAGTGTGAAAATGCATTCCAATACTTAAAAACAAAACTTATGGAACCAACCTTGCTACAATAACCAGATTTCACTAAAGAATTCTGCATAATAACAGATGCAAGTAAGCAAGCATGTGGAGCGGTCTTAACTCAAAATCATAATGGTCTCCAACTTCCCATTGCATACGCATCAAGAGCATTTACAAAAGGTGAAAGTAACAAGTGTACTACTGAGCAGGAATTAGCTGCAATTCACTGGGCGATATTATATTTTAGACCATATATATATGGAACACATTTCTTAATAAGAACAGACCATAGACCTTTAATATACCTTTTCTCAATGACCAATCCCAGTTCTAAACTGACACGTATGAGGCTCGAATTAGAAGAATATAACTTTACAGTAGAATATTTAAAGGGAAAATCATGTAGCTGATGCGTTATCAAGAATAACCATCAAAGATCTACAAAATATAACTAGAAATGTATTAAAAGTCACTACTAGATATCAAAGTAGACAAAAATTCCGCGCGGAAAATCAAGAACAAGAATTGCCAAGGCAATCTTTAAATAAAGCTTCTAAGCCCAACGTATACGACGTCATAAACAATGATGAAGTGCGTAAAGTAGTGACCTTGCAGATAAAAAATATGATATGTAGATATATATCATATATATCTTGCAGATATGTTTATTTAAACAAGGCAGAAAAATTACTGCAAGATATGATAGCGATTTATATACTAATGGAGTTATTGATTTAGATCAATTTTTCCAAAGGCTTGAAATGCAAGCCGGTATACATAAAATCAGCCAACTCAAAGTGGCACCGTGGGAAAATATCTTTAAATATACTTCAATAGATAATTTTAAATTAATGGGCAATCAAATATTAAAAACATTAAGAGTAGAGCTACTCAACCCGGTGACCCAAATAACAAATTTAAAAGAAAAAGAAGCAATTTTGTCTACATTTCATGATGATCCAATTCAAGGAGGTCATACTGGCATATCAAAAACTTTGGCCAAAGTAAAAAGACACTATTACTGGAAAAGCATGTCTAAAGATATAACTGAGTACGTAAGAAAATGTGAAAAATGCCAGAAATCAAAAATAACTAAACACACAAAGACCCCTTTAACAATTACAGACACACCAATAAATGCTTTCGACAGAGTGATAGTGGACACTATTGGTCCACTGCCAAAATCAGAAAATGGCAATGAGTATGCATTTACTTTAATATGTGATTTAACTAAGTATTTAGTTGCTATACCTGTTCCGAATAAAAATGCCAATACTGTCGCTAAAGCAATATTTGAATCTTTTATCCTGAAGTACGGCCCAATGAAGACGTTCATTACGGATATGGGAACAGAATGAAGACGTTCATTACGGACATGGGAACAGAATAAAAGAATTCAATTATAGACGATTTGTGCAAATATTTAAATGTTAAAAATATTACATCCACAGCACACCACCACCGGACAGTTGGAACAATAGAAAGAAGTCATAGAACGTTCAATGAATACATACGATCTTACATATCGGTTGATAAAACTGATTGGGACGTATGGCTTCAATATTTAGTCTTCTGTTTCAACACGACCCCCTCTATGGCACATACATATTGTCCATACGAGCTAGTTTTTGGTAAAACTTCAAATTTACCAAAGCACTTTAATAGCATAGAAAACATTAAACCTCTTTATAATATAGAAGACTATGCTAAGGAATCAAAATTACGATTAGAACAGGCATTTAAGAGAGCCAGACTAATGCTAGAATCTCATAAAAAAAAACAAAAACTTATTTACGACAAAACTAGTTTAGATTTTGATTTGAAAATAGAAGATAAGGTCTTATTAAAAAATGAAACTGGACATAAGTTAGATTTTAAATATACAGGCCCCTATAAGGTAGAACAAATAGGAGATAGAGATAACATAGTATTAGCAATTAATAAACATAAAAAACAAACAGTTCATAAGGATAGATTAAAAATCTTTATTTCATAAATTGCACTTAGTATGGCCATACAAAAACACACACATACATAGATAAATAAATACACATATTCTTTTAATAATTTCATTTTCTATGATTCTAACCACATAAAACAAAACAAATAAATAAAAAAAAAAAGATGTATTAATTAGAAATTTTTATTATAAAAATAGTGTTTACCCCGGTCATAAACCCTAAGTGGCCGAAATATGAACCGATCGTTATGGCATAGCCCGCACACAGTGCTAGTGTCAGCATAATCGCACCAAACGGTCAGCATATGCATACCCCTCGCGCCACCACTTGAGAGCGCATATCAACGTATATTATTATATTCCTTTATACATATGTACATAGCCGTCTCTCTGCCGCCGCCTGCGAGCAGCGCTGCTACGAGACTTAGCCTTACTTAGACTTAAGAAATATTGTAAAAGAACAGATACATTATGATCGTTGGAGCGGCACCTCAGCTGCTCCTACAAATAAAAACTAACCGAAACGAAACTGCTGGATATATCCTTTCACCACACGCGCGACGAGAGTCCTAACTCCACAAACTAGGTTGTGGCGTAGGACTTGAAATCCACCCATGTAAAACACAATTTCAGTGAAGGAAGCAAGAGAAGCCTCGGAAAGGA
The DNA here is from genome assembly GCA_018153035.1 of Drosophila pseudoananassae pseudoananassae. Lineage (NCBI taxonomy): Eukaryota > Metazoa > Arthropoda > Insecta > Diptera > Drosophilidae > Drosophila > Drosophila pseudoananassae. The sequence goes on from JAECXR010000072.1 coordinate 3,245,471, forward strand.
ACCGATCTAACGTTGACGACTATAGCAAGCGTAACAAGAAAGGAAAGCTAACTTCGGGCGGAGCCGAAGTTTATATACCCTTGCAGCTAAAACCGGATATATATCACAAACATCGGATTAAATTGGCCGATCCTTATGAGAATATCATAATATAACCAATGTATTACAATAAAAAATCTAAAACAAAGTACCAAGCTTCCATCTTCTAAAATACCAAAGTTGGTATTTTTACCAAATACCATTTCCGATCGTTCAGTTATATGGCAGCTATAAGATATAGTCGGCCGATTGTTATGCAATTTGGTAGGTTGTATTAACTGACCAAAAATAGAATCTGTACTTAGTTCCAGCTTTTTATCTTCAAAAACACCAAAGTAGGGTAATTTCCGATTGTTCAGTTATATGGCAGATATCGGATATAGTCGGTAGATCCTTATAAAATTTGGCATGTTTTATTATTTTGCCAAAAATAGCAATCGTACCAAATTCGAATTCTCTAGCTTTAAAAACACCGAAGTTATAGCATTTCCGATCAATCAGTTATATGGCAGCTATAAGATATAGTCGGCCGATCCCGGCCGTTCCGACTTATATACTGCGTGCAAAGGAAAGAAGGGTATGTGCAAAGTTTCAAGACGATAGCTTTAAAACTGAGAGACAAGTTCGCGTAGATACAGACAGACAGACGGACATGCTTATATAAACTTAGGAGGTGATCCTGATCAAGAATATATATACTTTATAGGGTCGGAGATGTCTCCTTCACTGCGTTGCACACTTTTGACCAAAATTATAATACTCTCTGCAAGGGTATAAAAAGGACAATGATTTGAGAGTATGCACCTGGAACGTACGAACATTGTACAGACCTGGCGCTGCTCAACAACTAGCAGATACCCTCAACAAATGTAGGGCTGACATCACTGCTATCCAGGAAATGCGATGGATAGGACAAGGCTGCATAAAGAAGAAGAGCTGTGACATTTACTACAGCTGCCATCCAGAACGGCATGAATTTGGTTGTGGTTTCGTTGTAGGTGCCAGGCTGCGGCGCCGAGTCTCTCACCTTCGGCCAACAAACGAGAGAATTGCAACGATCCGAATTACTGCCAAATTCTTTAACATCAGCCTGATATGCGCACATGCCCCAACGGAGGAAAAGGATGATGCCACCAAGGACGCTTTCTATGCGGAGCTCGACCGAGCTTATGGCCGCTGTCCTTCCCATGACATTAAAATTCTCCTCGGGGATTTTAATGCCAAGGTAGGACGAGAAGACATCTTTGGTGCCACCGTCGGGCGATTTAGTCTACATGAGACCACCTCGAGCAATGATCTCAGATTAATAGGCTTTGCAGCTGCGCATAATATGGTAGTTCGTAGTACTGGATTCCGTCATTTGGACATCCATAAAGTATCTTGGCTCTCTCCCGATCGACTGACCAGAAATCAAATCGATCATGTTGTGATCGATGCAAGGCACGCATCTAATATACTCGACGTGCGATCCTGTCGGGGTCCCAACATCGACTCCGACCAATCTCTTGTTGCAGCTAAGATTCGCACACGGCTATGTGTGGCGAAGATTGCACGTCGAAGAGCGTTAAGAAGGCTGGACATCGGAAAGCTGCAATCACAACAGGCGAAGAATGCATTCTCCACCCACGTCTCGGGGCTATTAAGCCGAGCACCTTCAATACCTGAAGACATAAGCGATATGTGGGCGCTCATATCTCACTCCCTGCTAGCTTTGGCAGAAGAAGTGCTTGGATTCCAGCGTCCTCTATCAAGGAATCCATGGTACGATCACGAGTGTCATGACGCAACAGCTGCAAAGGACGCCGCCTACGGAAGAACACTGCAGAACCTTTTCAGACGCAAGAAGAAAGAACAGGAAAGGCGAGAATGTGAGAGCACAGAGAGCAGCAGATGCAGAAATGAAGCACGTAACTTCTACCAGAGGATCAAGCGTCTGACCCAAGGATTTAAGACTGGTACAGTGGCGTGCAGGGACAATGATGGAAATCTTGTCACAGAAACAGAGGTCGTGCTGAGGTTATGGAGGGATCACTTCTCGAGTTTGTTATCTGGCTCAAGCAATGCCAATCCCAAGTCATATCGAAGTCAAGGATGCAATCCACCGGCTTAACAACAACAAGTCTGCAGGTGCTGACGAAGAGTAGAAAATCTCAAACTGCTGTTGTGTCGGAAAACTCGGACTTGGAGTTGACACGGAGGAAAAAACAATCTTGCAGCAGTGTGAACGAAATTTAATGTTCGGATCACTGCTGAAGACCGGCAGAGAGACGGAGAAGGAAAAAAAGGTACTTATCTTTTGGCGGAACTTTGCCTGGACTACTGGTAGAAAATATCCAAATATTCAGGAATATCCGGCTCGAAGGACCACATGTTTGTAGGGGGGCGTAGTTGCCGCAAAAGATTCCAGGAGTAGAAATATTGAAATAAAAAGTCGGGGGCGTCTTTCAGTGAATTTAACGCGGTCAGCTTTATAGGGCTAACGCTCCGGAGTACAAGTGTGTAAAAAAAGAAATTAGCGCAATGCAAGGGCACACTATTGCTCAGGAACGTTATTGCACAGACTTGTTTTGGAAAAGGCGTTATAACTTCAACAATTTTCATAATTTCTCATTTTATTCAGGATTGATGATACAATATTGATATGTGTGAAAACTGATATAATTTCTTGAAAGTTGTACCGAAAAAATGGCGTCAAAGTCCGAAAAACACGATAGAAATTCAAAAATGACAAAAATTTCTGGGGTAAAAGTGTTATCCTTTTTGTTTATATAAATTGAAGATATTTTTTTTTTTTCAAAAGCTACAACATTTAACTATAAAATACGTCGAAAATATTAAAACCAGCTTAAAATTACGCGTTAAGCAATTTTTAAGAGCAAAAAAGTTCCGAAAAACCGTTTTTTTCTAAATAAATCAAGATTTTGAGGGTGTTAGAAATATTTCAAACACGGGTTTGTACTATATTCGATCTAATAAACAATTTCTACTAGGTCTGTTTAAAAGTTCCAAATCACTGTCGCACTGTGTTATTCATTTATTTTTCAGTAGATAGATAGTTTTTTCAACACAATAGAAGTTCGTTGGAACGCTCCGCTTCTACATCACATGCTTTGCATGCGTCATCTCTAGAAAGGGTTTTGTTAGCGACGTCGATCGTAAGCGTTGTAACGAACTTATTTCTTTGCTTCCGCTCGCCACAGTATGCCGCGGCTAGCTCACAGAGATTTGCGGATCCGTTCCACCGAATTTATAATTCGACGTGATTGCCCTAGCCCAGAAATCACACAATAGCTTTACTTTTAGTTCCGTCTCTTTATTGATTGACCCTTCGGTTACACTGATGTCTCATTCGGGTTCCCGGGAATGGGCCTCACTCCGGATGCTCGTGATCCTTGATTCCTCCGCCGTCCGGGTGGTCCTTGTGGCCGGGGGTTCCTCCTTGATTATCTGTCGTCGCCTTCCACCTCTCTGACTTGGTTCGGTCTGGGTTTTTGGCAGTGCCCTGACTGGCCTCCCTTAAATTGCCGGGAATACCGCGCCGTACCGCCGGTTAGGGAGTTGGCGGGCTGTGGCCTCCGCTACACCAGGAGAACGCCGTGCTTCGCGCGTCAGCGAGTCCGGTTTGGGAGTTGGCTACTAATGGTCGCCTCCGCTACACCAGGAGAACGCTGTGCTCCGCGCGCCAGCGAGTCCGGTTTGGGAGTTGGCTACCTACAGCCGGCTCCGCTACGCCAGGGAAACGCCGTGATTTTCGCACCGGCGAGCCTGAATCGGGAGTTGGCTACTAACTGTCGCCTCCGCTACGCCAGGGAAACGCCGTGATTTTCGCACCGGCGAGCCTGAATCGGGAGTTGGCTACTAACTGTCGCCTCCGCTACGCCAGGGAAACGCCGTGATTTTCGCACCGGCGAGCCTGAATCGGGAGTTTCCGAAGTCCTGTCAGTCCCGACGAGGTCGGAAGTCGCCCGTCCCGGACCGTGAGTCGTGCTTCTCTTTCTGGCCGGGTGACCACCCGCGTACGCGTCAATGGCCCCGGACCAAGAGTTGCTCGGTGGGTGATCGGTATCTCCCCGATCGCTTTTCTGAACGGGCGCGAGTTCCCGAGTCGGCCTATCCGTGCCTTGCAGAACTACGCCTGTTGGTTGCGAGTCGGGAAACCCTCCTCGTTTCCTTGCAAGGCTTGCCTACTCTGATTGGGAATGGCCCAAACTCGACTCTGATGCCCTCCAACTGTCGAGGAAACCGTCCGAACACGATCCTCTCCTGTTTCGTCTTTCGCGTCTTTGGAGCAAACCGGGCTTGGGCTCCTGAGTGGGCCTGTCCTTGCCGTGGCAGGACCACGCCTGTTGGTTGTGAGTCGGGAATCCCTCCTCACTTCCTTGCAAGGCTACCTGCCGGGGCCAGGAACTAGTCCAACTCGTCACCTGTCGCCTCGGTTTTTCCCACAGACCTGTCCCGGAGCCTTCCGTACAGATCCTGTCTTGTCTTGTTCGTGTCCTTACGCTTGGTTGTTGGACTCTCCATAGGCGGTCCTTCAAACTCAAGCAAACCCGAATCCTTTTTAGAAACGCTCTAAACACTTGAATGGCGGACTCTCCACAGGCGGTCCTCCAACTCAACGCTACAAGCTTCCTAAAAAGACTCGTCTCGAGCTGCTCCAGAGGGCCTCCTTATATACGGATCGGGGCGCCCGTTAATCCTCCTGGCTCCAACGATCCCGCCACTTTCCCGTTGGCGGTCTGCCGTTACTCCTGTTTTCCGTCTCACGCCACTTTCCCGTTGGCAGGTGGCCGTCCGTGCGGCCGTTGCCCCCTTTCTCTCGGCCGCTGACCCCTGTTGTTTCTATGCGATGTGCCCTGTTGCTTCTTTCTCCCTTGCTGCTACTAGTCCCCTCGCACCGTCCGAGCGCAGCTGCGCGGTGTGCTCACTTCCTCGCCGTGGCCTCGGGAACCGCTACGTTCCACGTTGACTCCGTCTTCCCACTCGCCGATGAAACTCTGCCCTTCCCGGCGTCCGTTGTCGCTCCGGGGACCGTTACGTTCCACGTTGATTCCGCCTTTCCACTGGGTGGCAAAACCTTGTATTTCCAACTTGTCTGCTGCTGCTCCGGGAACCGTTACGTTCCACGTCGATTCCGTCTTCCCACTGGGTGACGAAACCTTGTCTTTCCAATTTGTCTGCTGCTGCTCCTGGAACCGTTACGTTCCACGTCGATTCCGTCTTCCCACTGGGTGCCGAAATCTTGTCTTCCCATTTGTCTGCTGCTGCTGCGGGAACCGTTACGTTCCACGTCGATTCCGTCTTCCCACTGGGTGCCGAAATCTTGTCTTCCCATTTGTCTACTGCTGCTGCGGGAACCGTTACGTTCCACGTCGATTCCGTCCTCCCACCGGGTGGCAAACCCTTCCTCCCCGCTCGCATTGGTCCTTGGCCTACCTTCTGCGGCCCCTTCCTGATTGGTGATGCTCATGCCCTGTCGCCGCTGGTTATCTGTCTTAGCGTGTGAGGAGACTAATTCTCCTCACACTTCCCCCCTTCTTCGGGAACGACAGAGCCACCCGGCGAAGAAATGGCGTCCGCTTGACCACTCAATGATGAAAAAAAAAAAAAAAGCAAATGATGGTGTGGATGCCCATCCACTTCCCCCTTCTTCGGGAGATGACCGATCGCTCCCTCCTTTATGGCTACTCTGGGTTCCGTACCCTCTTTCTCCCCCCTTGTTTTTTTTTTTTTTTTTTTTCTCCTTTTAACTTTAACCTCTACCTGTGTACCTCAATATAGCCCCCACTGTTTTTTTTTTTTTTAAAACCACTAACTGAACTAACCCCCTCTTTTTTTCTCTCTTACTGCAAACTTTACTAAAGTTGTCAAAACTTTTCTTCCTGTTTTTTTTTTTCCTTACCTCAAACTATTACTAAACCCCCTTTTTTTCCCAATTTTAATTTTAATGTGAATTTTACCAATAACTCCTTTTTTTTTTTTTTTTTTTTTTTTGTTTTTACCAATAACTCTTTTTTTTATCTTTTTTTTTTTAAATTTTAATTTTAATTTTAATTTTACCAATAATTTTTTTTTTTTTTTTTTTTTTTTTTTTTTTTTTAATTTTAATTAAATTTTTCTTTTTTTTTTTAATTTTAATTTTAATTTTACCAATAACCTTTTTTTTTTTTTTTTTAATATTTTCAATTTTTATTTTAATTTCTAATTTTACAAAATTTTCAATTCCTCCTCACCACTCGCACCCCGTTGGCGCCTCCTCTCACCCGGAAGGATGTGGCCCCCACCTGTGCCACGACGCACCACCTTCCGGGCCGTCCTCTTCTCTTCGCCAACTCGGCCTTAACTCGGGCGCCAAGCTCCGGCGGCCAACTGTCCTCCGGCACCGCTCGCCCGGCTCCCTCGGAAGCCTGCCGCTCCAGCACCGGCCTCGCCGGCCGCTTCTCCGGGCACGACACCTGCCGAGCGCCGGCCTCTGCTGCGCTGGCCTCTGCGTCTCCATCCTACGCGGCTCCGGCCACACCCATGGCCCCTTCTCCCACGGCTGCTCCTCCCTGGGCTCCTGTTGTGGCCGTGGGGTAGGGGGCACCGTCGGCCATGGCGTCGCCTGCCGGACCCTCTTCCGATTCGGGGCCGCGCTGCACGGCTCATGGGCGCGGCGTCGGCGGTATCTTCTTCTTCCATCTTGCTGCCTGTCGCAGCCTGCCGGCGGCGGCCCTTCTCCTTGCGATCTCTATTGTTTTCCTGGTCCGCCGCTGCCGTGCCGTTCTCGCTCTTGCTCTAACCATGGCCCTTTCTCGTCCATCGATGCGCCTCTGCCTCGCCTCCTTGGTGCTCCTCCGGTGCATTTGGGCTATGACCCTGACGCGGGCCCTCGCCATGTCCTCCATGGCCCTTATTTTGTCGAGGCACCGGCGGTCCCGTTATGCGGATACGATGTATTTATCCCGCTTTCTTATTCCTTTGCTCTCGCCAGCATTTTGACGCGGCTTTTTTTTTTTTTTTTTCACGCTTTCATGCGCTTCCAGCACCTGGCTTCTGCGGTGCTCCTTCACCGCCGGGATGCAGCTCCTCTCTTGGTCCGTCGCTGAGCCCGCCTCCGTGTACAGGTGTAACCCACGTTGGGTTACGAACTGTTTCTTCTGTGTCTTGAGCCTTCAGCTCGCTCACATGGGCTCTCTTCTCCCTCCTTGTCCTGCCGTGTCGTAACGTGACGATGACCGGAGAAACGAAATCCACCACCGTATATGGCCCGTCATACCGAGGGGCCAGTTTCGCCGCAAATCCCTCAGCTGCCTTTGATAGGTGGTGCTCCTTTGCCCACACTATTTCACCGACCTTTGGGCTCCACTTCCGCCTTCGCAAGTTGTAATGTCGCGCCTGGTCCTGGGCAGCTCGCTCCATATTCCTCCTTACTATCTCGAATGTCTCCTTCAGTCTCGCCGCGTTTTCCATGGGTGTTCCTTGTTCAGCTCCCGTGCCCAACACATTCTCGTCGAACAGGGCTCGCGGCATCCTTGGCTCCCTGCCCTGCGTTATAAAACACGGCGAGTACCCCGTGGACTCCGAGACTTCGGAATTTACCGCCAACATTAGCTCCGGCCAGTGTTCGTCCCACTTCCTTTGTTCTTCCCCAGCGAACTGGGCGATCATTGTTTTTACCGTCCTGTTCGCTCTTTCCGTGGGATTCTCCTGCGGCGTATATGGTGCGGTGAACTGATGGCGTAAACCGAGTTCTCCGAGGAACTTCTTGAAGCTGCGACTGGTGAACTGCACCCCGTTGTCCGTTATTATTATTTTCGGTACTCCATACCGCGCGACAATTCTCTCTCTGAATGCCTTCTGCAGCGCCTCGGTTGTTGCTTTTCGAAGAGGCACTATCTCCGTCCATTTCGAAAACCGATCGATTATCACCAGGATCATTGTATTGCCGTGTTTCGACCTGGGCAGTGGGCCTACGAAATCTGCACACACCGTCGCCCATGGCTCCTCCGGAACCTGTGTCAGCATTTTCCCGGCCATCTGCATCTGACTCGGCTTGTACTTCAGGCACGTCTCGCATCTCCTGACGTATTTCCGGATGTCCCTCTGCATCCCTGGCCAGAAATACCGGGCGGCCACTCTGGCTATGGTTTTCCTTACGCCCAAATGTCCCGCCGTTGGTGCGTCATGATTTTCCTTGAGGACCTGCTGCCTCATCTCCAGCGGCACGCACAGCTTCCATGGCGCCACTTCCTCGCTTCCGGCTCTATCCCTCTTCCCTCTCTTTCTCTTAAGCGAACGGTCGTGTCTTTTTGTGCGCACAGCGTTTTATTATAAATATTGGTAAACCGGTGTTTACATACTTGTGAATTAAACCTTGTGAATCTTAACAATCTTAAAGCCTAAACCGTATCGCTTCGCGAGTGCTGTGGTATATTTGGAGTCGAATTAATAAATTGAATAATTTCAATTCCAAGCATAGCTCAGCTCTGCTTCTTCCCCGGCTTATCTTTATTTCTGCATTTCTCTTTTGCACTATTTAAAGCTCCCGCTTTGGCTTCCTATTTGGCACAGTGGTTCAAGGTATTGTGTTTTTAAACTTTTTAAATAATAATTTTTGTTTTATAATAAATAAAAGTAAAATGGAATTTAAACTTGTCTGTGCCATTAAGTCTTGTAACAAGACAATTTCCTCATCCCAGCCTGCCATCCATTGCTGGCTATGTGAGAACGTCGTACATGCCAAGTGTGCCGGTTTCACTGCATCAGTTTCGGATGCCATTTCCCGTAGGTCTGGGATACATTATTGTTGTGAAAATTGTCGTGCTGTGCAAGGCGAAATGAGGTCGTTCATGAGACAGACCAAAAATGGATTTAAAGAGCTGATCACTGGTTTTCGTAAAATCAATGACCAGCTCTGTGCGCTGGACACTCAGTTGTGTCAGCTTCAGCTGCTAAACGAGTCCCCTAAGCGCAAGAAATCCGCTGTTTCTGATCCGCCTCAGCCTGCTCAGCCGACATTAATGCAGCCGCTTATATCTCTGGCCACCCCAAGGGCCAGAACTGAGAAAAATTCGTCAGAATTTCTCAGGGATAATGAGCAATTGTCTGATATGTCCGCCATGGCATCCCTTCAAGTGATGCCACAAGTCCTAGGGAACGAAACCCCCATTAGGGTCACCCAAAAGGGTATTCCACAGTCCGGACCACCGGCACCGACTGATGCTGCAGTTCTAGTACCTGCGGCACCAAAACCCTTACAGGTGATTCCTCCATCGAAACATATATTTGTTTCTCGGCTCGCCCCTGATACTTCAGAGATTGATATCTCGGCTTATATCAAAGCCAAAACAAAAGCCGATATAAAGGTGGAGGACATACAAAAATTTAAGTATTATTATACAAGGCGCACGTCTTCTTTCAAGATTCGGGTGCCCGCGCTGATGTTCAAGACGATTTGCTCTCCCAGTTTCTGGCCAGAGAATCTTTTCGTCCAAGAACATCAGCCTAGTTCCGTGAAGAAAAAAGTTCAAAAACCAGTGGGAGTGAGACTTCCCAATATCGAAACCACTGACCAACCCTCCACCTCTTCTTTGGCCACTAACCCAAAAAACTAGTTTCCTCACTAACTCTTACCTATCAGAATACTAGGGGGCTACGTAGCAAACTCCCCAAGCTATATTCTGATAGTTCTTTCTTTGCATCCCATATTATAGCCTTTACAGAAACTTGGTTAAATCCGGAGATCTTTAGCTCCGAAGTTTTTCCAAGTAAGTACACCACTTTTAGACGGGATCGATCTCAGCGAAGAGGAGGTGGAGTCCTCATTTCTGTAGACTCTACTCTTGCTTCTGAAGAGGTGAAATCCCATGAGTTTGGTGACATAGAATTTATTTGCGTTAAAATCACTATGTCCGTTAAAGCTTTATACATTACTTGTTCATATATACCTCCTATGTCTGAACCGCCTACATATTGGCAGCATTTGTCCGCCATTCGATACGTCTCTAACCTTATGACGGATCGTGACCAACTCGTAGCGGTGGGCGACTTTAATATCCCAGAATTAAAGTGGTCCAACGTCGACAACTCACCATCTTTGTCACTTTCAACTTACCATGACTTCACCGCGGGCATGTTTGACATGTCCCTAGGTCAGATCAATCATGTTAGAAATTCGCTAGGTCGGCTTTTAGACTTATGTTTTGTATCTGATCCGGATGGTACTGCTCTCTCCAGAGCTTTTCCCCTTTCAACCCCAGAGGATCCATATCACCCCACGCTGGAGGTCTCAATCGAAACCACTCCTGGTATCGATCAGATGTCTCCGAGCGTGGTAAATAAGATTCGCTGTTTCCGTAAAGCTGATTTTCAGAAACTTAATAGCCTTATAGAAACATTTGACTGGTCTGATATTCTGGCGTGCACTGATCTTAATGTCACTTTAGAAAAATTTTATTTTACTTTAAATAAATTTTTTGACTCATGTGTGCCTTGGAAATATCCGTCCGCCTCAGCAAATCCTCCTTGGTTTACAAGGTGCCTTACTAACTTAAAAAAAAAAAAAATAAGCTTTTACTTAAATATAAAAAAACCTGCAGTAGTGTGGATTTCGCAAGATACCTACTAGCTCGGTCGAATTTTACCGTGCATAACGCTGAATGTTATAGGAATTATATTGACCGCTGCCGGATTCAATTTACTCAGGATCCAAAGCAGTTTTATAATTTTGTAAACACTAAGCGTAAACACGTATCTTTTTCACCCCTGCTTACGTTTGAAAATTCTTCTGCGACTTCGGATCAGGCCATTGCCGATCTATTCGCAGAATTTTTTCAAACAACTTATTCTCCTCCTAAACTGACTGATCAGCCTTACGCATATAACATTCAAGCAGCAAATCTTATTTTCTGTCCGTTTTTTTCTGAGAATAACTTATTATCTGGTCTTTTAAGGGTAAAACCCATTTATTCGCCAGGCCCCGACGGAGTACCAGGCTGTGTGCTAAAATACTGCGCCAGGGCTCTGTGCAAACCTCTTCTAAGACTTTTCAACTTATCTTTGGAAACCTCGATTTTTCCCCTTATGTGGAAGGAATCATTTATAATTCCCCTACATAAAAAGGGAAAAAGTCCGAGGCTGCCAACTACAGAGGCATCTCTAAGTTGTCGGCAATTCCAAAGTTATTTGAAAAATTAATTACCCCTCATTTGCAACACCTTTGCTCTTCGATTATCACTCCTTGTCAGCATGGCTTTATTAAGCGTCGCTCCACCACCACAAACTTATTGGAGTTGACATCCTTTGTCATAGATGGCTTTTGTAAGGGATATCAAACCGATGTAATTTACACAGACTTCAGCAAAGCATTCGATTCAGTTAATCACTCACTCTTGTTGAGTAAACTGAATATGCTGGGTTTTCCTAAAGACCTCTTAACGTGGATCTCCAGCTACCTAGATGGAAGGACACAAAGAGTCTTATTTAAAAACATACAGTCCCGTCTGGTCCGTGCTACATCCGGCGTCCCTCAAGGAAGTCATCTTGGCCCGTTATTATTTACGCTTTTTATAAACGACTTGCCCCCTGCTTTAACGAACTCTCTAGTTCTCATGTATGCAGATGATGTAAAGCTTTGTCTTCAGTACAAATCCATCTCTGCCCAATGCAGTCTTCAGTCTGACCTTGATAACTTTCAAAAATGGTGCTTAGCTAATGATCTAATACTTAATGGATCTAAATGCAAACATATGTCTTTTTATCGTTCTTGCCCTCTGCAAGCTACTTATTCTATTAATGGGATTGCCTTAGAAAAATTGACCCAGGTTAATGATCTCGGCATCCTATTAGACATCAAACTTAAATTTGCCGACCATATTTCCTTAATGGTTAATAAGGCTAAAGGAGTCCTTGGTTTTATCAAAAGGTGGTCAAAAGAATTTAATGACCCCTATATAACTAAAACTCTATTCATTTCTTTGGTCCGTCCTATACTGGAGTACGGTTCATGTGTCTGGAGTCCCCAATATGGAGTACATCAGGACCGCATAGAATCCGTACAAAAGAATTTCCTAACTTTTTCACTTAGAGGTCTAAACTGGGATGCAAATCTTCACCTTCCATCTTATAAGAGTAGACTCTTACTCATAAACTTACCTAGCTTAACAAATCGTAGGACAATGCTCGGTGTAGTCTTTCTGCATAACCTTATTAACGGGGATGTAGATAGCCAGCATTTACTAACACGCTTAAAATTTAACATTCCTAATAGAAGGACTCGAAACTTTAGTCCTCTGTTCCTTAGCCGTTGTAGTTCGACATATGCACTGCATGACCCTTTTAGGGTATTATGTTCGAACTACAATGGTCTCTACGCCATAACATCTCTTTCCTGTCCCTCAAACTTAAAATATAGAATTTTAAATTTCCTTAATAACTCCTCCTAGCTTAATAATAAAAAAAAATAGCTTAATATATTCTAACAAATCGTTTATTGAGCGCCCCTCGGTCGTCTGGGCCTCTAAGCTTTATGATGAATACAGGAATGCTAGCTGATGCTCTTATTGATGCACAAGCCATTTCCAAATTCTGAAAGACCGGTTAAAAAAAAAAAAAAAAAAAAAAAAAAATGCGGGACGTGGCGGTAGATCAAACCGCCCTCTTCCACGTAATCCGGGAATTTCTGTGGGCTTGTTGTCATCTTTTTCTTCAATGCGCTTATCCACCCGCATTCTTTGGCGACCACCTCCATGGCTTTTCTGAATTTTTCCATTACCGGCTGGCGGGACAGAGCGTCGGCAACCACATTGAGCTTCCCCTTCCGGTAGCTGATGACGTAGTCATACTGCTGTAGTTCGAATACCCACCTCGCTATTCTGCCAAGTGGGCTCTCGATGCTATTGAGCCACTTCAACGCCATGTGGTCCGTGATCACGTCGAACTGGTACCCCTCCAAGTAGGGCCTCATTTGCCTTATCGCCCATACTATGGCCAGGCACTCCTTTTCCGTTGCGGAGTAGTTTTTCTCGGCCCCAATCAACGTTCGACTGGCGTACGCGATCACTCGTTCGCCCTCCTCGGTGTCCTGGGTCAGGACCGCCCCGACGCCGTAGTCGCTGGCGTCCGTTTGCAGCACGAAATTTTTTTTCGAAATCTGGGCACGCTAGCACTGGATCCTCCGCCCAGGTAGGTGCAGCTCTTGCCTGAAGAAATGACACTTTTCCGTATTTATCCGCAGGTTTGCCGCTCTCAACCTCCTGAACACCTCGTGTAGATTCCGCATATGCTCCTCCTTGGTGCGTCCGATCACTATAATGTCATCCTGATACGCGAATGCGTGTGGAGCCATATCCGGACCTATGACCTGGTCCAGGGCCCTTTGAAACGTTGCCGAGGCCGAGTGCAACCCAAAAGGCATCACTTTCCATTGATATAGACCCTTCCCTGGAGCGGTGAAGGCGGTGAATTTTCTGCTGCTTTCCTCCAGGGGGATCTGCCAATACCCATCCTTCAAATCGAGACTGCTGAAGAACCTTGCTTCTCTCAGCTGCTCCAAAATGAAATTTATGCGAGGCATCGGGTACGCATCTTTTATTGATTTCGCATTAATTTGTCGGAAATCGACGCACATCCTCCATTGCCCCGTTTTCTTCTTCACCATTACGATGGGTGAACTGTACGCGCTAATTGAGGGCTCGATGCATCCCTTTTCCAGCAATTCCTCCACCTTTGAGCTTATCTCCCCCTGAATCTTCAGATTTTTTGGGTAATACCGTTGTTTTATGGGAATGTCGTCCTTCATCGTGATCCTGTGCTGCGTTATGTTCGAACAGCCCTTCTGGCCTGCGAACGCCTACAGTTCTCTTTCGATGAATCTTTTGACATGTTCCTCTTCCCATTTTCCTGGGCATCCGGCTACCGCTACGGACAGTCTATCCTCCAGACAGCCGGCCCATCTTTTCCTTTTGGGTATCGAAATCCGGTGGCCTGCGCACGTCAAGGTTGTGCCAAACTCGCTGAGGAAATCCCATCCTAGCACCAGATTGTCCTCCATGCCTGGCATCACCAGCAGGTTTAGGGTCTTTGTGCGATCGCCGAAACTTATCCTGGCTTGGAGCACGACGCGTGTCTCCGTATGGCTTCCGTTAGCCAACTTCACTCGTCTCCTTGTTGCGATTCGTTGCCCGGTGACCTCCGGCCTCTCCTCTCCGTGCCCTCGACCTCGATGGTTGCCGTCAGCTGCTGCTCCTCCTCGGATAGTCCTCCTATTAATTTTGAGAGGCAGCACCGTGCAATCCCGGCTCTCCTCCCTGTTGCTGAGACCGCTGCGCGTTTCCCGCCCTCTGGCAGCATTCTGTGCTTCTAACTCCTGTCGCGCCGCACATTTTGCAGAAATGTAGCCTTGGGTTCCTGCACCCGCTGGCCCAATGGCCCATGCCACCGCATCTGTTGCATGCCTGGGCTGGGTTCTCGACCGGACCCTGCCTTGGCTCTACTGCCCACTGCTGATTAGGCTGTTGCGGAGCCGACCTCTGCTGGGTCTCATGCTGCCCTCTTGGCATCCAATTTTGGTTCGTGCTGTTTTGTCGCTCCGGTGGGCCTCGGCGCGATTCCTCTCTTTGCCACCTTGGTGCCCATTGTGTGTTTTGGACGGCCTGGTGGTGGAACTCGTCCCGTTGCCCTTTTTGGGTCCATTGGTCCCTCTGGTACCTTGCCGCCTCACTATGCTGCCACCTCTCGTTTAGGGGCGGCTGACTGTGGCTCCACCTTTGTTCTGTGGCCACCTGTCTGTTGAAGGCTTCTTCCTCCTGCGCTAATTCCTCGAACTCCTCTGCTAGGCCCATCACCTCCTCTAGAGACACGCAGGCGTATGGCCTTATGAACATCTTCATCCTTGGCATGCAGTTTTCGACGAGCCTCTCGATTACTTCTTTTGTGGTTTTCCCTAATGGTTTCATTAGTGATTGAAGGTCCACCATGTATTCTTTGAAAGGCTCTCCGCGACGCTGCTTCCGATGGCGAACTTGGTCCGCCAACTTTTCGAAGTATCCTTTCGGCAGGAAAAAATTCTCGAAGCTTGCCTTGAACCTCGCCCATGTTGGCCATTCTTCGTCGTTCATGATGAACCATCTTTGGGCCCTGCCCTGCAATAGTTCTGGCATGGCTCTGGGGATGGTGTTTATGTCTAATCCGTATGTCTTTGCGGACCATGTTACTCGGTCCAGGAACTCTAACGGGTCCCCTGTGCCGTCGAAACGAAACGACCAGTCTCGCACCTTTTTGGCTACTTTGGCGTAATCTACCGGGGCCGGAACATACTTTCTCGATTGCGGCTCTATGCTCCTTCCCATTCTTGGATCTGGTACCGCCAGGCTCTCTATAAACTTTTCGGTTTCGCTGGCTGCTCTCTGCCTGGGGGTTGATCTTTGTCCATACCTTTCCTCTATGTCGTGTGTTAACGCCAGTACCTCCTCTTCCTTGGTTTCGTCGACCCACCTCGCCACTGAGGATCTCATCGCTTCCACAGTCCCGTCTGCTGGTAGGCCGAGCTCTCTACACATTTCGCTCAGCTCCTCCTTTCTCAATGTGTAGATCCAATTCTTTTTTCCCATCTTTCTGCTATGTTAATTTCTAGGCTAAATGCAATCACGAAGTTTGGGCGCCAGGTGTAACGAAATTATTTCTTTGCTTCCGCTCGCCACAGTATGCCGCGGCTAGCTCACAGAGATTTGCGGATCCGTTCCACCGAATTTATAATTCGACGTGATTGCCCTAGCCCAGAAATAACACAATAGCTTTACTTTTAGTTCCGTATCTTTATTGATTGACCCTTCGGTTACACTGATGTCTCATTCGGGTTCCCGGGAATGGGCCTCACTCCGGATGCTCGTGATCCTTGATTCCTCCGCCGTCCGGGTGGTCCGCTCCGTTGTTGTTGTCGCCTTGTGGCCGGGGGTTCCTCCTTGATTATCTGTCGTCGCCTTCCACCCCTCTGACTTGGTTCGGTCTGGGTTTTTGGCAGTGCCCTGACTGGCCTCCCTTAAATTGCGGGGAATACCGCGCCTACGCGCCGTACCGCCGGTTAGGGAGTTGGCGGGCTGTGGCCTCCGCTACACCAGGAGAACGCCGTGCTTCGCGCGTCAGCGAGTCCGGTTTGGGAGTTGGCTACTAATGGTCGCCTCCGCTACACCAGGAGAACGCTGTGCTCCGCGCGCCAGCGAGTCCGGTTTGGGAGTTGGCTACCTACAGCCGGCTCCGCTACGCCAGGGAAACGCCGTGATTTTCGCACCGGCGAGCCTGAATCGGGAGTTGGCTACTAACTGTCGCCTCCGCTACGCCAGGGAAACGCCGTGATTTTCGCACCGGCGAGCCTGAATCGGGAGTTGGCTACTAACTGTCGCCTCCGCTACGCCAGGGAAACGCCGTGATTTTTGCACCGGCGAGCCTGAATCGGGAGTTGCCGAAGTCCTGTCAGTCCCGACGAGGTCGGAAGTCGCCCGTCCCGGACCGTGAGTCGTGCTTCTCTTTCTGGCCGGGTGACCACCCGCGTACGCGTCAATGGCCCCGGACCAAGAGTTGCTCGGTGGGTGATCGGTATCTCCCCGATCGCTTTCCTGAACGGGCGCGAGTTCCCGAGTCGGCCTATCCGTGCCTTGCAGAACTACGCCTGTTGGTTGCGAGTCGGGAAACCCTCCTCGTTTCCTTGCAAGGCTTGCCTACTCTGACTGGGAATGGCCCAAACTCGACTCTGATGCCCTCCAACTGTCGAGGAAACCGTCCGACCACGATCCTCTCCTGTTTCGTCTTTCGCGTCTTTGGAGCAAACCGGGCTTGGGCTCCTGAGTGGGCCTGTCCTTGCCGTGGCAGGACCACGCCTGTTGGTTGTGAGTCGGGAATCCCTCTTCACTTCCTTGCAAGGCTACCTGCCGGGGCCAGGAACTAGTCCAACTCGTCACCTGTCGCCTCGGTTTTTCCCACAGACCTGTCCCGGAGCCTTCCGTACAGATCCTGTCTTGTCTTGTTCGTGTCCTTACGCTTGGTTGTTGGACTCTCCAAAGGCGGTCCTTCAAACTCAAGCAAACCCGAATCCTTTTTAGAAACGCTCTAAACACTTGATCGGGGGACTCTCCACAGGCGGTCCTCCAACTCAACGCTACAAGCTTCCTAAAAAGACTCGTCTCGAGCTGCTCCAGAGGGCCTCCTTATATACGGATCGGGGCGCCCGTTAATCCTCCTGGCTCCAACGATCCCGCCACTTTCCCGTTGGCGGTCTGCCGTTACTCCTGTTTTCCGTCTCACGCCACTTTCCCGTTGGCAGGTGGCCGTCCGTGCGGCCGTTGCCCCCTTTCTCTCGGCCGCTGACCCCTGTTGTTGCTATGCGATGTGCCCTGTTGCTTCTTTCTCCCTTGCTGCTACTAGTCCCCTCGCACCGTCCGAGCGCAGCTGCGCGGTGTGCTCACTTCCTCGCCGTGGCCTCGGGAACCGCTACGTTCCACGTTGACTCCGTCTTCCCACTCGCCGATGAAACTCTGCCCTTCCCGGCGTCCGTTGTCGCTCCGGGAACCGTTACGTTCCACGTTGATTCCGCCTTTCCACTGGGTGGCAAAACCTTGTATTTCCAACTTGTCTGCTGCTGCTCCGGGAACCGTTACGTTCCACGTCGATTCCGTCTTCCCACTGGGTGCCGAAACCTTGTCTTTCCAATTTGTCTGCTGCTGCTCCAGGAACCGTTACGTTCCACGTCGATTCCGTCTTCCCACTGGGTGCCGAAATCTTGTCTTCCCATTTGTCTGCTGCTGCTGCGGGAACCGTTACGTTCCACGTCGATTCCGTCTTCCCACTGGGTGCCGAAATCTTGTCTTCCCATTTGTCTACTGCTGCTGCGGGAACCGTCACGTTCCACGTCGATTCCGTCCTCCCACCGGGTGCCAAACCCTTCCTCCCCGCTCGCATTGGTCCTTGGCCTACCTTCTGCGGCCCCTTCCTGATTGGTGATGCTCATGCCCTGTCGCCGCTGGTTATCTGTCTTAGCGTGTGAGGAGACTAATTCTCCTCATACTTCCCCCCTTCTTCGGGAACGACAGAGCCACCCGGCGAAGAAATGGCGTCCGCTTGACCACTCAATGATGATAAAAAAAAAAAAAAAGCAAATGATGGTGTGGATGCCCATCCACTTCCCCCCTTCTTCGGGAGATGACCGATCGCTCCCTCCTTTATGGCTACTCTGGGTTCCGTACCCTCTTTCTCCCCCTTGTTTTTTTTTTTTTTTTTTTTCTCCTTTTAACTTTAACCTCTACCTGTGTACCTCAATATAGCCCCCACTTTTTTTTTTTTTTTTTAAACCACTAACTGAACTAACCCCCTCTTTTTTTTCTCTCTTACTGCAAACTTTACTAAAGTTGTCAAAACTTTTCTTCCTTTTTTTTTTTTCCTTACCTCAAACTATTACTAAACCCCCTTTTTTTCCCAATTTTAATTTTAATGTGAATTTTACCAATAACTCCTTTTTTTTTTTTTTTTTTTTTTTTTACCAATAACTCTTTTTTTTTATCTTTTTTTTTTTAAATTTTAATTTTAATTTTAATTTTACCAATAATTTTTTTTTTTTTTTTTTTTTTTTTTTTTTTAATTTTAATTAAATTTTTTTTTTTTTTTTAATTTTAATTTTAATTTTAATTTTACCAATAACCTTTTTTTTTTTTTTTTTTTAATATTTTCAATTTTTATTTTAATTTCTAATTTTACAAAATTTTCAATTCCTCCTCACCACTCGCACCCCGTTGGCGCCTCCTCTCACCCGGAAGGATGTGGCCCCCACCTGTGCCACGACGCACCACCTTCCGGGCCGTCCTCTTCTCTTCGCCAACTCGGCCTTAACTCGGGCGCCAAGCTCCGGCGGCCAACTGTCCTCTGGCACCGCTCGCCCGGCTCCCTCGGAAGCCTGCCGCTCCAGCACCGGCCTCGCCGGCCGCTTCTCCGGGCACGACACCTGCCGAGCGCCGGCCTCTGCTGCGCTGGCCTCTGCGTCTCCATCCTACGCGGCTCCGGCCACACCCATGGCCCCTTCTCCCACGGCTGCTCCTCCCTGGGCTCCTGTTGTGGCCGTGGGGTAGGGGGCACCGTCGGCCATGGCGTCGCCTGCCGGACCCTCTTCCGATTCGGGGCCGCGCTGCACGGCTCATGGGCGCGGCGTCGGCGGTATCTTCTTCTTCCATCTTGCTGCCTGTCGCAGCCTGCCGGCGGCGGCCCTTCTCCTTGCGATCTCTATTGTTTTCCGGGTCCGCCGCTGCCGTGCCGTTCTCGCTCTTGCTCTAACCATGGCCCTTTCTCGTCCATCGATGCGCCTCTGCCTCGCCTCCTTGGTGCTCCTCCGGTGCATTTGGGCTATGACCCTGACGCGGGCCCTCGCCATGTCCTCCATGGCCCTTATTTTGTCGAGGCACCGGCGGTCCCGTATTGCCCGCAAGTGCAGGGCCAACGCCTCGCTCCTGCGCCGCCGCTCCACCTCGAAAGACCCGACCGGGATGCTTCCTTCTCCTCCTGCCGCCCGCCGGACCGCCCATTCCGACCTCGACTTCTTGGCGTCCCATGAAGGATCGCCGACTATCTCAATGTCGCTGTCGTCGGAAGACACTACCATTGAGGCACTTAAGGGCATTGTTTCGGCTGCGTGTAGATTTCGAATAGGCCGAACATCTCCCACGTCTCCACTTATATAGCGAATCCATTTCCCGTTGCTGGAAATGTCCCGCTAATGCTCCCGTTACTTGCTCTCCTCCTCTTTGTGAGTTTTTTTTTTTTCTGTGTGCCCGTTATGCGGATACGATGTATTTATCCCGCTTTCTTATTCCTTTGCTCTCGCCAGCATTTTGACGCGGCTTTTTTTTTCACGCTTTCATGCGCTTCCAGCACCTGGCTTCTGCGGTGCTCCTTCACCGCCGGGATGCAGCTCCTCTCTTGGTCCGTCGCTGAGCCCGCCTCCGTGTACAGGTGTAACCCACGTTGGGTTACGAACTGTTTCTTCTGTGTCTTGAGCCTTCAGCTCGCTCACATGGGCTCTCTTCTCCCTCCTTGTCCTGCCGTGTCGTAACGTGACGATGACCGGAGAAACGAAATCCTCCACCGTATATGGCCCGTCATACCGAGGGGCCAGTTTCGTCGCAAATCCCTCAGCTGCCTTTGATAGGTGGTGCTCCTTTGCCCACACTGTTTCACCGACCTTTGGGCTCCACTTCCGCCTTCGCAAGTTGTAATGTCGCGCCTGGTCCTGGGCAGCTCGCTCCATATTCCTCCTTACTATCTCGAATGTCTCCTTCAGTCTCGCCGCGTTTTCCATGGGTGTTCCTTGTTCAGCTCCCGTGCCCAACACATTCTCGTCGAACAGGGCTCGCGGCATCCTTGGCTCCCTGCCCTGCGTTATAAAACACGGCGAGTACCCCGTGGACTCCGAGACTTCGGAATTTACCGCCAACATTAGCTCCGGCCAGTGTTCGTCCCACTTCCTTTGTTCTTCCCCAGCGAACTGGGCGATCATTGTTTTTACCGTCCTGTTCGCTCTTTCCGTGGGATTCTCCTGCGGCGTATATGGTGCGGTGAACTGATGGCGTAAACCGAGTTCTCCGAGGAACTTCTTGAAGCTGCGACTGGTGAACTGCACCCCGTTGTCCGTTATTATTATTTTCGGTACTCCATACCGCGCGACAATTCTCTCTCTGAATGCCTTCTGCAGCGCCTCGGTTGTTGCTTTTCGAAGAGGCACTATCTCCGTCCATTTCGAAAACCGATCGATTATCACCAGGATCATTGTATTGCCGTGTTTCGACCTGGGCAGTGGGCCTACGAAATCTGCACACACCGTCGCCCATGGCTCCTCCGGAACCTGTGTCAGCATTTTCCCGGCCATCTGCATCTGACTCGGCTTGTACTTCAGGCACGTCTCGCATCTCCTGACGTATTTCCGGATGTCCCTCTGCATCCCTGGCCAGAAATACCGGGCGGCCACTCTGGCTATGGTTTTCCTTACGCCCAAATGTCCCGCCGTTGGTGCGTCATGATTTTCCTTGAGGACCTGCTGCCTCATCTCCAGCGGCACGCACAGCTTCCATGGCGCCACTTCCTCGCTTCCGGCTCTATGCGGGACGTGGCGGTAGATCAAACCGCTCTTCCACGTAATCCGGGAATTTCTGTAGGCTTGTTGTCATCTTTTTCTTCAATGCGCTTATCCACCCGCATTCTTTGGCGACCACCTCCATGGCTTTTCTGAATTTTTCCATTACCGGCTGGCGGGACAGAGCGTCGGCAACCACATTGAGCTTCCCCTTCCGGTAGCTGATGACGTAGTCATACTGCTGTAGTTCGAATACCCACCTCGCTATTCTGCCAAGTGGGCTCTCGATGCTATTGAGCCACTTCAACGCCATGTGGTCCGTGATCACGTCGAACTGGTACCCCTCCAAGTAGGGCCTCATTTGCCTTATCGCCCATACTATGGCCAGGCACTCCTTTTCCGTTGCGGAGTAGTTTTTCTCGGCCCCAATCAACGTTCGACTGGCGTACGCGATCACTCGTTCGCCCTCCTCGGTGTCCTGGGTCAGGACCGCCCCGACGCCGTAGTCGCTGGCGTCCGTTTGCAGCACGAATTTTTTTTCGAAATCTGGGCACGCTAGCACTGGATCCTCCGCCCAGGTAGGTCCAGCTCTTGCCTGAAGAAATGACACTTTTCCGTATTTATCCGCAGGTTTGCCGCTCTCAACCTCCTGAACACCTCGTGTAGATTCCGCATATGCTCCTCCTTGGTGCGTCCGATCACTATAATGTCATCCTGATACGCGAATGCGTGTGGAGCCATATCCGGACCTATGACCTGGTCCAGGGCCCTTTGAAACGTTGCCGAGGCCGAGTGCAACCCAAAAGGCATCACTTTCCATTGATATAGACCCTTCCCTGGAGCGGTGAAGGCGGTGAATTTTCTGCTGCTTTCCTCCAGGGGGGATCTGCCAATACCCATCCTTCAAATCGAGACTGCTGAAGAACCTTGCTTCTCTCAGCTGCTCCAAAATGAAATTTATGCGAGGCATCGGGTACGCATCTTTTATTGATTTCGCATTAATTTGTCGGAAATCGACGCACATCCTCCATTGCCCCGTTTTCTTCTTCACCATTACGATGGGTGAACTGTACGCGCTAATTGAGGGCTCGATGCATCCCTTTTTCAGCAATTCCTCCACCTTTGAGCTTATCTCCCCCTGAATCTTATGATTTTTTGGGTAATACCGTTGTTTTATGGGAATGTCGTCCTTCATCGTGATCCTGTGCTGCGTTATGTTCGAACAGCCGTTCTGGCCTGCGAACGCCTACAGTTCTCTTTCGATGAATCTTTTGACATGTTCCTCTTCCCATTTTCCTGGGCATCCGGCTACCGCTACGGACAGTCTATCCTCCAGACAGCCGGCCCATCTTTTCCTTTTGGGTATCGAAATCCGGTGGCCTGCGCACGTCAAGGTTGTGCAAAACTCGCTGAGGAAATCCCATCCTAGCACCAGATTGTCCTCCATGCCTGGCATCACCAGCAGGTTTAGGGTCTTTGTGCGATCGCCGAAACTTATCCTGGCTTGGAGCACGACGCGTGTCTCCGTATGGCTTCCGTTAGCCAACTTCACTCGTCTCCTTGTTGCGATTCGTTGCCCGGTGACCTCCGGCCTCTCCTCTCCGTGCCCTCGACCTCGATGGTTGCCGTCAGCTGCTGCTCCTCCTCGGATAGTCCTCCTATTAATTTTGAGAGGCAGCACCGTGCAATCCCGGCTCTCCTCCCTGTTGCTGAGACCGCTGCGCGTTTCCCGCCCTCTGGCAGCATTCTGTGCTTCTAACTCCTGTCGCGCCGCACATTTTGCAGAAATGTAGCCTTGGGTTCCTGCACCCGCTGGCCCAATGGCCCATGCCACCGCATCTGTTGCATGCCTGGGCTGGGTTCTCGACCGGACCCTGCCTTGGCTCTACTGCCCACTGCTGATTAGGCTGTTGCGGAGCCGACCTCTGCTGGGTCTCATGCTGCCCTCTTGGCATCCAATTTTGGTTCGTGCTGTTTTGTCGCTCCGGTGGGCCTCGGCGCGATTCCTCTCTTTGCCACCTTGGTGCCCATTGTGTGTTTTGGACGGCCTGGTGGTGGAACTCGTCCCGTTGCCCTTTTTGGGTCCATTGGTCCCTCTGGTACCTTGCCGCCTCACTATGCTGCCACCTCTCGTTTAGGGGCGGCTGACTGTGGCTCCACCTTTGTTCTGTGGCCACCTGTCTGTTGAAGGCTTCTTCCTCCTGCGCTAATTCCTCGAACTCCTCTGCTAGGCCCATCACCTCCTCTAGAGACACGCAGGCGTATGGCCTTATGAACATCTTCATCCTTGGCATGCAGTTTTCGACGAGCCTCTCGATTACTTCTTTTGTGGTTTTCCCTAATGGTTTCATTAGTGATTGAAGGTCCACCATGTATTCTTTGAAAGGCTCTCCCGCGACGCTGCTTCCGATGGCGAACTTGGTCCGCCAACTTTTCGAAGTATCCTTTCGGCAGGAAAAAATTCTCGAAGCTTGCCTTGAACCTCGCCCATGTTGGCCATTCTTCGTCGTTCATGATGAACCATCTTTGGGCCCTGCCCTGCAATAGTTCTGGCATGGCTCTGGGGATGGTGTTTATGTCTAATCCGTATGTCTTTGCGGACCATGTTACTCGGTCCAGGAACTCTAACGGGTCCCCTGTGCCGTCGAAACGAAACGACCAGTCTCGCACCTTTTTGGCTACTTTGGCGTAATCTACCGGGGCCGGAACATACTTTCTCGATTGCGGCTCTATGCTCCTTCCCATTCTTGGATCTGGTACCGCCAGGCTCTCTATAAACTTTTCGGTTTCGCTGGCTGCTCTCTGCCTGGGGGTTGATCTTTGTCCATAACTTTCCTCTATGTCGTGTGTTAACGCCAGTACCTCCTCTTCCTTGGTTTCGTCGACCCACCTCGCCACTGAGGATCTCATCGCTTCCACAGTCCCGTCTGCTGGTAGGCCGAGCTCTCTACACATTTCGCTCAGCTCCTCCTTTCTCAATGTGTAGATCCAATTCTTTTTTCCCATCTTTCTGCTATGTTAATTTCTAGGCTAAATGCAATCACGAAGTTTGGGCGCCAGGTGTAACGAACTTATTTCTTTGCTTCCGCTCGCCACAGTATGCCGCGGCTAGCTCACAGAGATTTGCGGATCCGTTCCACCGAATTTATAATTCGACGTGATTGCCCTAGCCCAGAAATAACACAATAGCTTTACTTTTAGTTCCGTATCTTTATTGATTGACCCTTCGGTTACACTGATGTCTCATTCGGGTTCCCGGGAATGGGCCTCACTCCGGATGCTCGTGATCCTTGATTCCTCCGCCGTCCGGGTGGTCCGCTCCGTTGTTGTTGTCGCCTTGTGGCCGGGGGTTCCTCCTTGATTATCTGTCGTCGCCTTCCACCTCTCTGACTTGGTTCGGTCTGGGTTTTTGGCAGTGCCCTGACTGGCCTCCCTTAAATTGCGGGGAATACCGCGCCTACGCGCCGTACCGCCGGTTAGGGAGTTGGCGGGCTGTGGCCTCCGCTACACCAGGAGAACGCCGTGCTTCGCGCGTCAGCGAGTCCGGTTTGGGAGTTGGCTACTAATGGTCGCCTCCGCTACACCAGGAGAACGCTGTGCTCCGCGCGCCAGCAAGTCCGGTTTGGGAGTTGGCTACCTACAGCCGGCTCCGCTACGCCAGGGAAACGCCGTGATTTTCGCACCGGCGAGCCTGAATCGGGAGTTGCCGAAGTCCTGTCAGTCCCGACGAGGTCGGAAGTCGCCCGTCCCGGACCGTGAGTCGTGCTTCTCTTTCTGGCCGGGTGACCACCCGCGTACGCGTCAATGGCCCCGGACCAAGAGTTGCTCGGTGGGTGATCGGTATCTCCCCGATCGCTTTCCTGAACGGGCGCGAGTTCCCGAGTCGGCCTATCCGTGCCTTGCAGAACTACGCCTGATGCCCTCCAACTGTCGAGGAAACCGTCCGACCACGATCCTCTCCTGTTTCGTCTTTCGCGTCTTTGGAGCAAACCGGGCTTGGGCTCCTGAGTGGGCCTGTCCTTGCCGTGGCAGGACCACGCCTGTTGGTTGTGAGTCGGGAATCCCTCCTCACTTCCTTGCAAGGCTACCTGCCGGGGCCAGGAACTAGTCCAACTCGTCACCTGTCGCCTCGGTTTTTCCCACAGACCTGTCCCGGAGCCTTCCGTACAGATCCTGTCTTGTCTTGTTCGTGTCCTTACGCTTGGTTGTTGGACTCTCCAAAGGCGGTCCTTCAAACTCAAGCAAACCCGAATCCTTTTTAGAAACGCTCTAAACACTTGAATGGGGGACTCTCCACAGGCGGTCCTCCAACTCAACGCTACAAGCTTCCTAAAAAGACTCGTCTCGAGCTGCTCCAGAGGGCCTCCTTATATACGGATCGGGGCGCCCGTTAATCCTCCTGGCTCCAACGATCCCGCCACTTTCCCGTTGGCGGTCTGCCGTTACTCCTGTTTTCCGTCTCACGCCA
Organism: Drosophila pseudoananassae pseudoananassae; assembly: GCA_018153035.1. Lineage (NCBI taxonomy): Eukaryota > Metazoa > Arthropoda > Insecta > Diptera > Drosophilidae > Drosophila > Drosophila pseudoananassae. The sequence continues at coordinate 3,271,063 of JAECXR010000072.1, forward strand.
CTTTCCCGTTGGCAGGTGGCCGTCCGTGCGGCCGTTGCCCCCTTTCTCTCGGCCGCTGACCCCTGTTGTTGCTATGCGATGTGCCCTGTTGCTTCTTTCTCCCTTGCTGCTACTAGTCCCCTCGCACCGTCCGAGCGCAGCTGCGCGGTGTGCTCACTTCCTCGCCGTGGCCTCGGGAACCGCTACGTTCCACGTTGACTCCGTCTTCCCACTCGCCGATGAAACTCTGCCCTTCCCGGCGTCCGTTGTCGCTCCGGGAACCGTTACGTTCCACGTTGATTCCGCCTTTCCACTGGGTGGCAAAACCTTGTATTTCCAACTTGTCTGCTGCTGCTCCGGGAACCGTTACGTTCCACGTCGATTCCGTCTTCCCACTGGGTGACGAAACCTTGTCTTTCCAATTTGTCTGCTGCTGCTCCAGGAACCGTTACGTTCCACGTCGATTCCGTCTTCCCACTGGGTGCCGAAATCTTGTCTTCCCATTTGTCTACTGCTGCTGCGGGAACCGTTACGTTCCACGTCGATTCCGTCCTCCCACCGGGTGCCAAACCCTTCCTCCCCGCTCGCATTGGTCCTTGGCCTACCTTCTGCGGCCCCTTCCTGATTGGTGATGCTCATGCCCTGTCGCCGCTGGTTATCTGTCTTAGCGTGTGAGGAGACTAATTCTCCTCACAGCGTTAGAACTAAAAATGGCGAACACACCCTGACCAGTCAGTGAACGTGAAAGATTGGGACCTACCAACTTGTCCAACTTGCCGTTAGCAGACCCATATTTCTATAAATCTCAGGGGATAGACATGTTAATTGGAGCTGAGTCATTTTTCGAACTGTTGTCCGTTGGCCAAATAAAACAAGGGCCGAACCATCCCATCCTCCAAAAACTCTCCTTGGATGGATAGTATCGGGAAAATATAAGGCTAATACCTCAACTCCTCAACAGCCTGTCTCTAGACTGAATTGCCAAGAAGTATTACTCGAGTCGATAGATGGCAATTTGAAAAATTTCTGGTCGTTGGAAGAAGTACCAACTTCTAAAAAACTTTTGTCACCTGAACAAGAGTTATGTGAGGAACACTATCAGAAAAATACAGTTGTACTGCCTTCAGGTCGATTTGAAGTCAGGCTTTCATTTAAATCAGATCAAAGCGTTTTGGGAAACTCGTTCGAGGTAGCCAAACGACGTTTTTTGTCGCTCGAGAGAAGATTATCTCGAGATCCGAATTTAAAGAGAATGTATGTGGAATTTATGGAACAATACGAATCCTGTCCCCTACAAGCAATGATGTTCTTGCTATTCCACACTACGTCATACCCCATCAGTGTGTCTTACGGCCTCAAAGCACATCGACCAAGTTACGAGTCGTGTTTGATACGTCTTGTAAGACATCAACACAGAAGAAAACTCGCCTGAAGTTACTGCATCCGAGGGTTTTAGTTTTAAGCCAATAAAACTTTCGGACTCAGAACTGACTAAAGCATTAGGAATCGCTTGGGTTCCTAAAGAAGATATATTTAAATTTGAAATTGATGCTTTGGTCATGGGTCATAGGGCTACCAAGCGGAACATTCTTTCGGTGACATAGAAGCTGTTTGACCCTTTTGGCTTATACTTATACTAAGTAATAAGTATACTCCTATACTTATAAAAGGAAAGATCTTATTGCAGGAACTTTGGTGGAGTCGTAAAGGAGACTGTAGAATCAGATTTCTATTTGCGATATATATCCGGTTTTAACTGCAAGGGTATATAAACTTCGGCTCCGCCCGAAGTTAGCTTTCCTTTCTTGTTACGCTTGCTATAGTCGTCAACGTTAGATCGGTTCCTTCTGTATCTGGTTTACAGGTCCATCGTTTTTAAAGAAGCCTGAAGATAAGTGGCCAACGAGCCCCCGTTTTTATCGGTCACCAGAACTTCTACAGATGGAAGAAAAAAATAATGCGGTCGGATTAACCGGTCTGACTAACAATGATCTCTACCTCATATTTATGGGAAGTGATAGAATGATTTTGCTTTCACCGAAAACGGCTAAAAGGGTTCGTTTATATGTTCCGCTTTATAAGGAAATCTGAAAGATTGGTAGAGAATTCTGATATTGTTCCTTCACTTGTCAAATATAGTAAAGCATACAGGTCAAAGTGTCTGATTGCATTCAACTTGGTGAATGCCAGCATGATTCCTGTCACTGCTTTCTTCAAGCCGACGCACTACCTGCACGTGGTTCTCCCTGGATTGTCGCTCGACAGCCGTTGAGTGGCAAACTAAAGCGCGCGACGAGAGTCGTAACTCTACAAACTAGGTTGTGGCGTAGGACTTGAAATCCACCCATGAAAACACAATATCAGTGAAGGAAGCAAGAGAAGCCTCGGAAAGGAACCGATCTAACGTTGACGACTATAGCAAGCGTAACAAGAAAGGAAAGCTAACTTCGGGCGGAGCCTAAGTTTATATACCCTTGCAGTTAAAACCGGATATATATCGCAAACATCGGATTAAATTGGCCGATCCTTATGAGAATATCATAATATAACCAACGTATTACAATAAAAAATCTAAAACAAAGTACCAAGCTTCCATCTTCTAAAATACCAAAGTTGGTATTTTTTACCAAATACCATTTCCGATCTTTCAGTTATGTGGCAGCTATAAGATATAGTCGGCCGATTGTTATGCAATTTGGTAGGTTGTATTAACTGACCAAAAATAGAATCTGTACTTAGTTCCAGCTTTTTATCTTCAAAAACACCAAAGTAGGGTAATTTCCGATTGTTCAGTTATATGGCAGATATCGGATATAGTCGGTAGATCCTTATAAAATTTGGCATGTTTTATTATTTTGCCAAAAATAGCAATCGTACCAAATTCGAATTCTCTAGCTTTAAAAACACCGAAGTTATAGCATTTCCGATCAATCAGTTATATGGCAGCTATAAGATATAGTCGGCCGATCCTTATGAAATTTGGCACGTCGTATTATTTTGCCAAAAATAGCATTCGTATAAAATCTGAACTCTGTAACTCTAAAAACACCAAAGTTATACCATTTCCGATCAATCAGTTATATGGCAGCTATAGGATATAGTCCGTTCCGACTTATATACTGCGTGCAAAAAGAAGAAAGGGTGTGTGCAAAGTTTCAAGACGATAGCTTTAAAACTGAGAGACTAGTTCGCGTAGAAACAGACAGACAGACGGACAGGCGGACATGCTTATATCAACTCAGGAGGTGATCCTGATCAAGAATATATATACTTTATAGGGTCGGAGATGTCTCCTTCACTGCGTTGCACACTTTTGACCAAAATTATAATACTCTCTGCAAGGGTATAAAAAGGACAATGATTTGAGAGTATGCACCTGGAACGTACGAACATTGTACAGACCTGGCGCTGCTCAACAACTAGCAGATACCCTCAACAAATGTAGGGCTGAAATCACTGCTATCCAGGAAATGCGATGGATAGGACAAGGCTGCATAAAGAAGAAAAACTGTGACATTTACTACAGCTGCCATCCAGAACAGCATGAATTTGGTTTTGGTTTCGTTGTAGGTGCCAGGCTGCGGCGCCGAGTCTCTCACTTTCGGCCAACAAACGAGAGAATTGCAACGATCCGAATTACTGCCAAATTCTTTAACATCAGCCTGATATGCGCACATGCCCCAACGGAGGAAAAGGATGATGCCACCAAGGACGCTTTCTATGCGGAGCTCGACCGAGCTTATGGCCGCTGTCCTTCCCATGACATTAAAATTCTCCTCGGGAATTTTAATGCCAAGGTAGGACGAGAAGACATCTTTGGTGCCACCGTCGGGCGATTTAGTCTACATGAGACCACCTCGAGCAATGGTCTCAGATTAATAGGCTTTGCAGCTGCGCATAATATGGTAGTTCGTAGTACTGGATTCCGTCATTTGGACATCCATAAAGCATCTTGGCTCTCTCCCGATCGACTGACCAGAAATCAAATCGATCATGTTGTGATCGATGCAAGGCACGCATCTAATATACTCGACGTGCGATCCTGTCGGGGTCCCAACCAATCCCTTGTTGCAGCTAAAATTCACACACGGCTATGTGTGGCGAAGATTGCACGTCGAAGAGCGTTAAGAAGGCTGGACATCGGAAAGCTGCAATTACAACAGGCGAAGAATGCATTCTCCACCCACGTCTCGGGGCTATTAAGCCGAGCACCTTCAATACCTGAAGACATAAGCGATATGTGGGCGCTCATATCTCACTCCCTGCGAGCTTCGGCAGAAGAAGTGCTTGGATTCCAGCGTCCTCTATCAAGGAATCCATGGTACGATCAGGAGTGTCATGACGCAACAGCTGCAAAGGACGCCGCCTACGGAAGAACACTGCAGGATGGGGCGACACGAGCGATTGTGGATGTCTACAGGTCGAGAAGAAGAGACGAAAAACGCCTTTTCAGACGCAAGAAGAAAGAACAGGAAAGGCGAGAATGTGAGAGCACAGAGAGCAGCAGATGCAGGAATGAAGCACGTAACTTCTACCAGAGGGTCAAGCGTCTGACCCAAGGATTTAAGACTGGTACAGTGGCGTGCAGGGACAATGATGGAAATTTTGTCACAGAAACAGAGGTCGTGCTGAGGTTATGGAGGGATCACTTCTCGAGTTTGTTATCTGGCTCAAGCAATGCCAATCCCAAGTCATATCGAAGTCAAGGATGCAATCCACCGGCTTAACAACAACAAGTCTGCAGGTGCTGACGAAGAGTAGAAAATCTCAAACTGCTGTTGTGTCGGAAAACTCGGACTTGGAGTTGACACGGAGGGAAAAACAATCTTGCAGCAGTGTGAACGAAATTTAATGTTCGGATCACTGCTGAAGACCGGCAGAGAGACGAAGAAGGAAAAAAAGGTACTTATCTTTTGGCGGAACTATGCCTGGACTACTGGTAGAAAATATCCAAATATTCAGGAATATCCGGCTCGAAGGACCACATGTTTGTAGGGGGCGTAGTTGCAGCAAAAGATTCCAGGAGTAGAAATATTGAAATAAAAAGTCGGGGGCGTCTTTCAGTAAATTTAACGCGGTCAGCTTTATAGGGCTGCTTACAAGAGATTACTGTTTTGACTTAGAAAGAATAAACGCTAAACGTAAATAAGCCAGAGCGGACGATCGACGACGGCCGACGAGAGAGGGAGAATGCATAGAGGGGCGAGCGCGGATGCACTCTTTAGCGCGGATGAGCTCTTCAGTGCGTTGCGCTCTTCAGTTCAGCTGAGCGGCACAACGGCCCCTCACCTAAACATTATGAAAATTGTTAAAGTTGTAACGCTTTTCCCACAACAAATCAGTGCAATTTTACTAACGCTCCGGAGTAAAAGTGTGTAAAAAAAGAAATAAGCGCAATGCAAGGGCACACTATTGCTCAGGAACGCTATTGCACTGACTTGTTTAGTGAAAAGCGTTATAACTTCAACAATTTTCATAATTTCTCATTTTATTCAGGATTAATGAGACAATATTGATATGTGTGAAAACTGATATAATTTCTTGAAAGTTGTACCGAAAAAATGGCGTCAAAGTCCGAAAAACACGATAGAAATTCAAAAATGTCAGTTTCTCGTGTAAAAGTGTTATCCTTTTTGTTTATATATATTATATAAGATATTTTTTTTTTCAAAAGCTACAACATTTAACTATAAAAAACGTCGAAAATATTAAAACCGGCTTAAAATTACGCGTTAAGCAATTAAGCAAAAAAGTCCCGAAAAAACGTTTTTTTCTAAATAAATCGAAATTTTGAGGGTGTTAGAAATATTTCAAACACGGGTTTGTACTATATTCAACCTAATAAACAATTCCTACTAGGTCTGTTTAAAAGTTCCAAATCACTGTCGCACTGTGTTATTCATTTATTTTTGAGTAGATAGATAGTTTTTTCAACACAATAGAAGTTCGTTGGAACGCTCCGCTTCCAATAAACAAGTCTTGCCCAGTGTAGTCCATTCGCTCGGCTTGCTGTTATGCAGCGGTTCGAGTTTGTAAAGTCAGCACAGGGTCACACGGATGCGAAGAGTAAACCGACTTGGTCTACTTTTGGTACTAGGTATGGACTTTTGCACTGATTGTGACTGTGACTGAAAATAACTTAGCGTTACAACCACCAAATGAAAATTTTCCTCCTGCGCTAAATCTTGATGATCCTTCTACATCAATGCTTTGCATGCGTCATCTCTAGAAAGGGTTTTGTTAGCGACGTCGATCGTAAGCGTTAGAACTAAAAATGGCGAGCACATATTGGCCCGAGCATTACTTGACTCTGGGTCACAAATGAACTTCATTACTGAATAACGTGCTCAACGCTTACAGATCCGTAGGGAGGAATCGTGTATCAACTTGCTTGAAATTGGTCAAGCTAATTCCCAGGTTAAGAAAAAGATACACACTGTGGTGAAGTCAACAATTAATGGTAGTGAGTTTCCGTTCGACTTTTGGATTTTGAGAACTATCTCGGGTTATCACCCCGACCAGTCAGTGAACGTGAAAGATTGGGACCTACCAACTTGCCCAACTTGCCGTTAGCAGACCCATATTTCTATAAATCTCAGGGGATAGACATGTTAATTGGAGCTGAGTCATTTTTCGAACTGTTGTCCGTTGGCCAAATAAAACAAGGGCCGAACCATCCCATCCTCCAAAAACTCTCCTTGGATGGATAGTATTGGGAAAATATAAGGCTAATACCTCAACTCCTCAACAGCCTGTCTCTAGACTGAATTGCCAAGAAGTATTACTCGAGTCGATAGATGGCAATTTGAAAAATTTCTGGTCGTTGGAAGAAGTACCAACTTCTAAAAAACTTTTGTCACCTGAACAAGAGTTATGTGAGGAACACTATCAGAAAAATACAGTTGTACTGCCTTCAGGTCGATTTGAAGTCAGGCTTTCATTTAAATCAGATCAAAGCGTTTTGGGAAACTCGTTCGAGGTAGCCAAACGACGTTTTTTGTCGCTCGAGAGAAGATTATCTCGAGATCCGAATTTAAAGAGAATGTATGTGGAATTTATGGAACAATACGAATCCTTAGGTCATATGTCCCCTACAAGCAATGATGTTCTTGCTACTCCACACTACGTCATACCCCATCAGTGTGTCTTACGGCCTCAAAGCACATCTACCAAGTTACGAGTCGTGTTTGATGCGTCTTGTAAGACATCAACACAGAAGAAAACTCGCCTGAAGTTACTGCATCCGAGGGTTTTAGTTTTAAGCCAATAAAACTTTCGGACTCAGAACTGACTAAAGCATTAGGAATCGCTTGGGTTTCTAAAGAAGATATATTTAAATTTGAAATTGATGCTTTGGCCATGGGTCATAGGGCTACCAAGCGGAACATTCTTTCGGTGACATAGAAGCTGTTTGACCCTTTTGGCTTATACTTATACTAAGTAATAAGTATACTCCTATACTTATAAAAGGAAAGATCTTATTGCAGGAACTTTGGTGGAGTCGTAAAGGAGACTGTAGAATCGATCTGGTTTACAGGTCCATCGTTTTTAAAGAAGCCTGAAGATAAGTGGCCAACGAGCCCCCGTTTTTATCGGTCACCAGAACTTCTACAGATGGAAGAAAAAAATAATGCGGTCGGATTAACCGGTCTGACTAACAATGATCTCTACCTCATATTTATGGGAAGTGATAGAATGATTTTGCTTTCACCGAAAACGGCTAAAAGGGTTCGTTTATATGTTCCGCTTTATAAGGAAATCTGAAAGATTGGTAGAGAATTCTGATATTGTTCCTTCACTTGTCAAATATAATAAAGCATACAGGTCAAAGTGTCTGATTGCATTCAACTTGGTGAATGCCAGCATGATTCCTGTCACTGCTTTCTTCAAGCCGACGCACTACCTCCACGTGGTTCTCCCTGGATTGTCGCTCGACAGCCGTTGAGTGGCAAACTAAAGCGCGCGACTATAGCAAGCGTAACAAGAAAGGAAAGCTAACTTCGGGCGGAGCCGAAGTTTATATACCCTTGCAGTTAAAACCGGATATATATCGCAAACATCGGATTAAATTGGCCGATCCTTATGAGAATATCATAATATAACCAATGTATTACAATAAAAAATCTAAAACAAAGTACCAAGCTTCCATCTTCTAAAATACCAAAGTTGGTATTTTTACCAAATACCATTTCCGATCGTTCAGTTATATGGCAGCTATAAGATATAGTCGGCCGATTGTTATGCAATTTGGTAGGTTGTATTTTTTTTTTTTTTTACCGGTCTTTCAGAATTTGGAAATGGCTTGTGCATCAATAAGAGCATTAGCTGGCATTCCTGTATTCATCATAAAGCTTAGAGGCCCAGACGACCGAGGGGCGCTCAATAAACGATTTGTTAGAATATATTAAGCTATTTTTTTTATTATTAAGCTAGGAGGAGTTAGTAAGGAAATTTTAAATTCTATATTTTAAGTTTGAGGGACAGGAAAGAGATATTATGGCGTAGAGACCATTGTAGTTCGAACATAATACCCTAAAAGGGTCATGCAGTGCATATGTCGAACTACAACGGCTAAGGAACAGAGGACTAAAGTTTCGAGTCCTTCTATTAGGAATGTTAAATTTTAAGCGTGTTAGTAAATGCTGGCTATCTACAACCCCGTTAATAAGGTTATGCAGAAAGACTACACCGAGCATTGTCCTACGATTTGTTAAGCTAGGTAAGTTTATGAGTAAGAGTCTACTATTATAAGATGGAAGGTGAAGATTTGCATCCCAGTTTAGACCTCTAAGTGAAAAAGTTAGGAAATTCTTTTGTACGGATTCTATGCGGTCCTGATGTACTCCATATTGGGGACTCCAGACACATGAACCGTACTCCAGTATAGGACGGACCAAAGAAATGAATAGTGTTTTGGTTATATAGGGGTCATTAAATTCTTTTGACCACCTTTTGATAAAACCAAGGACTCCTTTAGCCTTATTAACCATTAAGGAAATATGGTCGGCAAATTTAAGTTTTATGCCTAATAGGATGCCGAGATCATTAACCTGGGTCAATTTTTCTAAGGCAATCCCATTAATAGAATAAGTAGCTTGCAGAGGGCAAGAACGATAAAAAGACATATGTTTGCATTTAGATCCATTAAGTATTAGATCATTAGCTAAGCACCATTTTTGAAAGTTATCAAGGTCAGACTAAAGACTGCATTGGGCAGAGATGGATTTGTACTGAAGACAAAGCTTTACATCATCTGCATACATGAGAACTAGAGAGTTCGTTAAAGCAGGGGGCAAGTCGTTTATAAAAAGCGTAAATAATAACGGGCCAAGATGACTTCCTTGAGGGACGCCGGATGTAGCACGGACCAGACGGGACTGTATGTTTTTAAATAAGACTCTTTGTGTCCTTCCATCTAGGTAGCTGGAGATCCACGTTAAGAGGTCTTTAGGAAAACCCAGCATATTCAGTTTACTCAACAAGAGTGAGTGATTAACTGAATCGAATGCTTTGCTGAAGTTTGTGTAAATTACATCGGTTTGATATCCCTTACAAAAGCCATCTATGACAAAGGATGTCAACTCCAATAAGTTTGTGGTGGTGGAGCGACGCTTAATAAAGCCATGCTGACAAGGAGTGATAATCGAAGAGCAAAGGTGTTGCAAATGAGGGGTAATTAATTTTTCAAATAACTTTGGAATTGCCGACAACTTAGAGATGCCTCTGTAGTTGGCAGCCTCGGACTTTTTCCCTTTTTTATGTAGGGGAATTATAAATGATTCCTTCCACTTAAGGGGAAAAATCGAGGTTTCCAAAGATAAGTTGAAAAGTTTTAGAAGAGGTTTGCACAGAACCCTGGCACAGTATTTTAGCACACAGCCTGGTACTCCGTCGGGGCCTGGCGAATAAATGGGTTTTACCCTTAAAAGACCAGATAATAAGTTGTTCTCAGAAAAAAACGGACAGAAAATAAGATTTGCTGCTTGCATGTTATATGCGTAAGGCTGATCAGTCAATTTAGGAGGAGAACAAGTTGTTTGAAAAAATTCTGCGAATAGATCGGCAATGGCCTGATCCGAAGTCGCAGAAGAATTTTCAAACGTAAGCAGGGGTGAAAAAGATACGTGTTTACGCTTAGTGTTTACAAAATTATAAAACTGCTTTGGATCCTGAGTAAATTGAATCCGGCAGCGGTCAATATAATTCCTATAACATTCAGCGTTATGCACGGTAAAATTCGACCGAGCTAGTAGGTATCTTGCGAAATCCATCAGCGAGGATTTGCTGAAGCGGACGGATATTTCCAAGGCACACATGAGTCAAAAAATTTATTTAAAGTAAAATAAAATTTTTCTAAAGTGACATTAAGATCAGTGCACGCCAGAATATCAGACCAGTCAAATGTTTCTATAAGGCTATTAAGTTTCTGAAAATCAGCTTTACGGAAATAGCGAATCTTATTTACCACGCTCGGAGACATCTGATCGATACCAGGAGTGGTTTCGATTGAGACCTCCAGCGTGGGGTGATATGGATCCTCTGGGGTTGAAAGGGGAAAAGCTCTGGAGAGAGCAGTACCATCCGGATCAGATACAAAACATAAGTCTAAAAGCCGACCTAGCGAATTTCTAACATGATTGATCTGACCTAGGGACATGCCAAACATGCCCGAGGTGAAGTCATGGTAAGTTGAAAGTGACAAAGATGGTGAGTTGTCGACGTTGGACCACTTTAATTCTGGGATATTAAAAACGCCCACCGCTACGAGTTGGTCACGATCCGTCATAAGATTAGAGACGTATCGAATGGCGGACAAATGCTGCCAATATATAGGCGGTTCAGACATAGGAGGTATATATGAACAAGTAATGTATAAAGCTTTAACGGACATAGTGATTTTAACGCAAATAAATTCTATGTCACCAAACTCATGGGATTTCACCTCTTCAGAAGCAAGAGTAGAGTCTACAGAAATAAGGACTCCACCTCCTCTTCGCTGAGATCGATCCCGTCTAAAAGTGGTGTACTTACTTGGAAAAACTTCCAAGAAAAAAAAAGGAGCTAAAGATCTCCGGATTTAACCAGGTTTCTGTAAATGCTATTATATGGGATGCAAAGAAAGAACTATCAGAATATAGCTTGGGGAGTTTGCTACGTAGCCCCCTAGTATTCTGATAGGTAAGAGTTAGTGAGGAAACTAGTTTTTTGGGTTAGTGGCCAAAGAAGAGGTGGAGGGTTGGTCAGTGGTTTCGATATTGGGAAGTCTCACTCCCACTGGTTTTTGAACTTTTTTCTTCACGGAACTAGGCTGATGTTCTTGGACGAAAAGATTCTCTGGCCAAAAACTGGGAGAGCAAATCGTCTTAAACATCAGCGCGGGCACACGAATCTTGAAAGAAGACGTGCGCCTTATATAATTATATTTAAATTTTTGTATGTCCTCCACCTTTATATCGGCTTTTGTTTTGGCTTTGATATAAGCCGAGATATCAATCTCTGAAGTATCAGGGGCGAGCCGAGAAACAAATATATGTTTCGATGGAGGAATCACCTGTAAGGGTTTTGGTGTCGCAGGTACTAGAACTGCAGCATCAGTCGGTGCCGGTGGTCCGGACTGTGGAATACCCTTTTGGGTGACCCTAATGGGGGTTTCGTTCCCTAGGACTTGTGGCATCACTTGAAGGGATGCCATGGCGGACATATCAGACAATTGCTCATTATCCCTGAGAAATTCTGACGAATTTTTCTCAGTTCTGGCCCTTGGGGTGGCCAGAGATATAAGCGGCTGCATTAATGTCGGCTGAGCAGGCTGAGGCGGATCAGAAACAGCGGATTTCTTGCGCTTAGGGGACTCGTTTAGCAGCTGAAGGCCACTAAACTGAGTGTCCAGCGCACAGAGCTGGTCATTGATCTTACGAAAACCAGTGATCAGCTCTTTAAATCCATTTTTGGTCTGTCTCATGAACGACCTCATTTCGCCTTGCACAGCACGACAATTTTCACAACAATAATGTATCCCAGACCAAAATTAGAATCTGTACTTAGTTCCAGCTTTTTATCTTCAAAAACACCAAAGTAGGGTAATTTCCGATTGTTCAGTTATATGGCAGATATCGGATATAGTCGGTAGATCCTTATAAAATTTGGCATGTTTTATTATTTTGCCAAAAATAGCAATCGTACCAAATTCGAATTCTCTAGCTTTAAAAACACCGAAGTTATAGCATTTCCAATCAATCAGTTATATGGCAGCTATAAGATATAGTCGGCCGATCCTTATGAAATTTGGCACGTCGTATTATTTTGCCAAAAGTAGCATTCGTACAAAATCTGAACTCCGTAACTCTAAAAACACCAAAGTTATACCTTTTCCGATCAATCAGTTATATGGCAGCTATAGGATATAGTCGGCCGATTCCGGCCGTTCCGACTTATATACTGCGTGCAAAGGAAAGAAGGGTGTGTGCAAAGTTTCAAGACGATAGCTTTAAAACTGAGAGACTAGTTCGCGTAGAAACAGACAGACAGACGGACAGACGGACATACTTATATCAACTCAGGAGGTGATCCTGATCAAGAATATATATACTTTATAGGGTCGGAGATGTCTCCTTCACTGCGTTGCACACTTTTGACCAAAATTATAATACTCTCTGCAAGGGTATAAAAAGGACAATGATTTGAGAGTATGCTCCTGGAACGTACGAACATTGTACAGACCTGGCGCTGCTCAACAACTAGCAGATACCCTCAACAAATGTAGGGCTGACATCACTGCTATCCAGGAAATGCGATGGATAGGACAAGGCTGCATAAAGAAGAAGAACTGTGACTGTCGGGTCAAGCAGCAAGCAACTAATTTAAACACAACAATTAATTAGTAACTGATGTTTTTGCTGGTCGCAAGCCGACTCTCTTTCGGCCGCTCGGCTTTGCTAATTCGGCGTTATAGTTAGCGAGCATCCGCTCAGCCTATTCTGCAAGGTTGGCGTCACTCTCGTTCATTCTTTTACTGCGCTCGCATCCTAAATCGGATTTCTCATATTGTTAATATATCCTCATAAATCCTAATTTCATATGCGGCCTGAATAAAGTTTATAACGTTGAACCTAATTAAATTCTGATTTTTTATTTACGGCATTGAAAACGCTCAATGACCAAACATTGGTGAACCCCGACGTGATCGTTAATATATTTATATACACATAAACAAATTACTAAAACAAAACAAAACAATTTTGTAAACAGTGTTATGTGAATAATTATTATACGTGGCTAATAAGTTGTTTACAATAATTAACAAATTATAATATATTATTATATTATACATACATATATACATACAGGAATAAACATAATCGTAATCGAACTACCGAACTGAGCGGACGTGCTTTGTCCGAGCTCCGGGAAAACTTCACTTCACTTATATTTTCGCCAATATAAGCGAAAAGACACTGAAATAAAATTTATTAAAAGCGACAGACAAGCTTTTTATAACAGTTGTAATGTGCTGAACCAAAACTAGTGCATAGTTGAAAAAAAAAATACGTACCACGCAATGAGCTCATTGAGCAACGACCAAAAAAACGAGCGTAGAAGTTCAGTGAACCAAAGAAACGGCTTCTACTCTTACTTTTCAACCCGCGAAACCGAAGTGGAAAAATCGGCGCTTAAAAGCAACCCGGCTTTACTGACCGCTGAAACCCAAAGGGCACGGTCTTGCTCACCCGCTCTGCTCACTCCGACTCCCGCGTCATGGAGTTCGCAGTGTAAAACCCCCCCTCCAATACCGGAAACAAATTTCGCACCAACAACAAGCAGCGCTACAACTTCTGCAACAACAGCGAAAACCCCTGCAACTCAAAGTACCACGACGTCAACGACTACAGCGAGTACAAAAACAACAACATCGGAAAGTGCCAAAGCGGCAACGGCCACACAGACTGGAATGGATCGCTACATCCAAATTAAGCGCAAGCTTAGCCCGCAGAGTAATCCGGCAGGCAACAAAACAAAAATTAACCGTGTCCTGAATAACGATAATGAACCAGACAGATCCACTACTAACAGATTTGCCCTACTGGCGGAGGCTGAGGAAAACCAACCAGCCCAAGACACCGCAAAAAAACCCAAGCCCCCTCCAATCTATATTAGGGAAAAAAGCTCGAGTGCCCTGGTCAACAAAATTGCGTCGTTGATCGGGAACGGTGACAACTTTCATGTTGTTCCGCTTATCAAAGGGAACATCCATGAAACAAAGGTGCAAACCAAAACTGAAGAGCACTTCTGAATAGTGTCAAAATATCTGGACACTGTACAGAAAAACTATTACACGTACCAGCTGAAAAGCAGTAAGGGCCTACAAGTGGTAGTAAAGGGAATAGAACCTGATGTTACCGCCGCGGAAATAAAAACCGCCCTTAAAGAAGAGGGCTTCGCCGCCAAGAATGTTGTTAACATTCTAAATAAAGATAAAAAGCCACAACCCCTCTTCAAGGTCGAGCTCGAGCCAGAAAGCAGGTCGCTGAAGAAGAACGAAGTCCACCCAATCTACAACCTGCAATATCTTTTGCATCGGAAAATCACTGTTGAAGAGCCACATAAACGTAACGGTCCAGTGCAATGCACTAATTGTCAAGAGTATGGACACACAAGGTCTTACTGCACACTTCGGGCTGTCTGTGTAGTCTGCGGGGACGCCCACAAGTCCGTTAGCTGCACTACAAACAAGGACAGTACCGTGAAGAAATGTGGAAACTGCGGAGGCAGCCATACTGCAAACTATAGAGGATGTATTGTGTATAAGGAGTTAAAGAGTCGCATGCGTCAAGCGACCGCAACGCGCAACCAAAATCCACAGAATGCGTACGTTTCGTCAAAAACCACGCCAGACGTCTTCTTCGCCAAAGCTGCGAGATCCTCATTCGGTCCACTAAACACCACCAACGGCTTCTCCTATGCCGATGCTCTACGATCTGGAAGGGAAATTCCAATTCAGCCTAACTCTCAAAGCGCTCAACAGGCCCCAGAACAGCCACACAGCAAAACGGAAACTATGATGCTTACCCTCCAACAAAGTATGATGGAGCTTATGTCATTCATGAAAACGACCATGCAAACGCTTGTTCAAAACCAGAACATGGTGATACAGCTGCTCGTAGCACAACAGTCCAAATAATCTATGCAGGCGCTACGAATATCAATGTGGAACGCCAATGCTGTCTCACGGCATAAACTAGAATTGTCACAATTCTTGACCGAAAACCATATTGACGTTATGCTACTGGTGGAAACGCATCTTACAACCAAATACAACTTTCATATAAGAGGCTACACAATCTACCGCACAGATCATCCAGATGGGAAAGCCCACGGCGGAACTGGAGTTCTAATCAGAGAACGAATTAAACACCATTTTCACAAAAGGTTTGCAACAAACTTTTTGCAGGCCACATCGATACAAATTCAGTCAAGCAACGGAATCCTTTCAATTGCTGCCGTTTACTGCCCTCCTCGCTTCTCAATCTCGGAAGGACAATTTATGGACTTCTACAATTCACTTGGGGATCGATTTATAGCCGCAGGAGACTACAACGCCAAACATACGCACTGGGGATCACGTCTAGTGACTCCCAAAGGAAGACAATTGTACAATGCAATTTTCCCCTGGAAGTCCCACATACTGGCCAACAGACTCACGAAAGCTCCCAGACCTTATTGATTTTGCAGTGACAAAAAACATACCTCGCAATCTAATAAGTGCCAAAGCAGTCTCGGACTTATCATCAGACCACTCGCCTGTGCTTCTAACGCTTCTTCAAAGCCCAGAAATAACCGAACACCCCTTCAGTCTGACGACGACAAAAACAAACTGGCTAAAATACAAAAAGTACGTGAGTGCCCACATAGAACTCGCCCCGGATTTTAACATGGAATCGGACATTGACTACACTACGAGCGCCCTGGAAGAAGTACTCGTTGCGGCAGCTAAAATCTCTACTCCTCATAGGAAAGAAGTAGACCGAAACAAACACTTCAAATCTAATCAGCAAATCGAACAGCTCGTGCGAGAAAAGAGACGCACGCGTCGCGATTGGCAAAACAGAAGATCACCAGCTTCAAAACAACGCCTTAAGGAAGCAACCCGATCACTCGACCAGGCTCTTCACCAACAGGAAGAAAATGCACAGCTGAGGTACATCCAGAATCTCTCGCCAACAAGCACAAAGTACCCCCTGTGGAGGGCCCACCCAAATCTTAGTGCCCCAATTGAAACGACCACCCCGATAAGAAACTCTTCGGGATGCTGGGCTCGCAGCGACGAAGACCGAGCTGAAACATTCGCCACACATCTCCAAAGTGTCTTCCAGCCAAACCCAGCCTCAAATTCATTCCTCCTGCCAGTAATTCAGCCAGAGTCCTCCCCTCAGCCAGCCGCACCTTCA
Source organism: Drosophila pseudoananassae pseudoananassae (assembly GCA_018153035.1). Taxonomy (NCBI): domain Eukaryota; kingdom Metazoa; phylum Arthropoda; class Insecta; order Diptera; family Drosophilidae; genus Drosophila; species Drosophila pseudoananassae. The sequence continues at coordinate 3,287,487 of JAECXR010000072.1, forward strand.
TTCCGGCCAAACGAAATCGAAAAAGTCATAAGAGGGCTAAAACCAAAAAAGGCTCCCGGTGGTGACCTATTGACCCCAAAGATGCTGATCGAACTTCCAAAATGCGCTATAGAGGTCGTCTGCAAACTATTTAATGGAATCATTAATCTTGGCTATTTCCCAAAAAAGTGGAAGAAATCCATTATTATAATGATACCGAAGCCTGGAAAAGACCACACAATTCCGTCATCATACAGACCAATAAGCCTTCTATCTTGTTTGTCTAAACTGTTTGAAAAATGCTTGTTAACTCGCATAATACCACATCTGGAAGCTTGCAATATCATCCCGGCACACCAATTTGGCTTTCGAAGAAACCATGGAACCATCGAACAAGTGAACAGATTAACATCCGAAATACGCTCAGCCTTCGAACAACGAGAATACTGCAGCGCTATTTTCCTCGACGTATCTCAAGCTTTCGACCGAGTTTGGCTCATCGGACTCATGCACAAAATTAAAACGTATTTGCCAACATACACCCACAAGCTACTGGAATCATACCCCTTCAATAGGGTATTCTCAGTGAGATGCAACGCAGCTACTTCGGGCGACTACACCATCGAAGCTGGAGTTCCACAGGGAAGCGCACTCGGGCCGTGTCTATATGTTTTGTATACTGCGGATATTCCTACGAGCGCACACCTAACAACATCAACGTTCGCCGATGATACCGCTATTCTTAGTCGCTCCAGATGCCCAACGCAGGCAACAACCCAACTGGCTAATCATCTCACAATAGTGGAAAGGTGGCTGTCCGACTGGCGCATTAAAATAAACGAACAAAAGTGTAAACATATAACGTTTACTCTTAATAGACAAACATGCCCTCCGCTTTTACTAAACGGTATGCAGATCCCTTAAGCTAACGACTTAACGTACCGTGCATCGAATGCAAAAAGATGCATCTAAAACTGAAAGCCAGCAGCCTCCACTGGATCATAAACTCACGATCGCCACTGTGCCTGGACTACAAGTTACTACTGTACAATTCAGTCCTAAAGCCAATCTGGACGTATGGCTCCCAGCTGTGGGGGAACGCGAGCAGCAGGAACATAGACATCATACAGCGCGCACAATCAAAAATCTTGAGAACTATCACAGGGGCACCTTGGTATGTTCGCAACGAAAACATCCACCGGGATCTGGGCATCCTCGCAGTGAAAGACGAAATCCAGAAGCAAAAAGAGTCATACAAAGAAAAACTGTCTTCGCACCCAAATTTTCTCGCTCGGGGATTGACTCGGGTTTCTAGCGTATCCCGCCTTAGACGCAACGACCTCCCAACCCAGCAATCGATTTTTAGGGCCGTCTAACTCCGTATCAGTCAATATGACTGTTAGTTAAGTTAAAAATATAAGATTTGATACACCTCTTGTTAGTCTCGCAAAGAGAAGATTCAAGAAATAAAAGCAACGTTAAAAAAAAAAAAAAAAAAAAGGAATAAACATAAACGTTAGTTCACAAGCACACATACATATTTACGATCCACAACGCAAGTGCATTCGCCCGCGCATAGACTTCATACAAACATACGATCCACAACGCAAGTGCATTCGCTCGCACATAGCGTCATATATATATACATTCCACAATTCCGCTATGGTTCTGAGCGCACAGTGGGACAGTTCGTGTTCGCCGCGAGCAAATAAAATTTATTTCGGGTTGTTCGGAACTCAATATAATAAATCATGAACTCCAGCAGCGCCGTCACAGGAGCACCCACTCCAACCCGGAGTGCTATTTTAAAGTGCAAGGCCCTGGGTATTCTCCAGGACTTACAGAGGATCCAAGGAGCTCTTCAGCCTATGTCCAAGGTGGATGATGCCATGCTACACGTGCGACATGGTCAGATAGCCACCATGTTCAGCGACTTCAAGGCCATCCACGGGTAGCTTGAGGATTTGGACATTTTGCAGATCAGCAGTGACCTTCGATGGACTGTTTCGGAGCTCGTAGCGACGATGCAGGCGGAAATTAAGCACGAGACGGCCCTTCGCTCATCTCGAATTGCTGCCCACTCCACCCTTGCCAACGGAATGTCCACCATGCAGGTTGTCCCAGGGTTAGGTCAAAGTTTTCAAGTGTTGCCTCCGTTGCCGCTCCCTACGTTCAGCGGTGGATACTCGGAATGGGCTAAATTTTACTCGATCTTCTCTACCATCGTCGGCAGCAATCCTCGTATTAGTAAGGTGGAAAAGTTGCAAAGGTTGCGATCTTGCCTTCGGGAGTCCGCTTTCGAAGCAGTTCGTTCCTTGGAAGTCTCCGACGAGAACTATGATGTTGCGCTGAATTTATTGGAGAAACGATTTAATAACCGTCGCTTAATATTTCAGGCACACGTGAACGAGATTCTGGGCCTCAGTCTGTTGGAAAGTGGCTCAATAGCAGCTCTTCGAGGTCTTTTGGACAAATTCCCATATGCGAGCCTTACAGATTTGGGTACTTCAGTTCAGATCGCCAGCTGCATCATCGTCCAAGTTCTGCTTCAAAGGTTGGACCCAGCTACCCAGGCCAAGTGGGAGGAGAGTCAAAACTCCTCAGGTTCAGACGCCATCCCTACTTGGGAGTCGATGGCCGAATTTTCGGAACAGCGTTGTAGGACGCTGGAGGCTATGGACGTGGCCATGGCTTCATACGCCCCGGGCGCTCATGTGGGAAGGCGTCGAGGTGCAAATAATAGTAGATCATCCTTTATTGTTACTAATTCGCTTCCCTCTACCTGTGCTCTATGCGGTGGATGGTGCCATATAATGTCTGCATGCCCCCGAGTTTTATCAATGCCCCCTGAGATTCGCCTTGGTGAGGCCAGGCGACTCGGTCTTTGTCGGAAGTGTCTGCAAACGGGCCATCACATGCGTGAGTGTCTCGCTGCTAGTTGTCGCCGTTGTGGAAGGAAGCATCACAGCCTGCTGCATTTCCTGGAGCCGCCGGCATCTAGCGGCCAGCCTTTGGTTGGTCCTCCCACGTCAGCCATAAACGAGGTTGCCGAGCCTGTAGCCTCTTCGCCGTCCACTGCTAACGCACTAGTTGCTCAAGGTCACAGCGGCGATATATCGTTGCTTGCTACAGCGAACATTTTTGTTCGTAGTCACGCTGGATCCCTTGTTCCATGCCGAGCTCTGTTGGATTCTGGATCTCAGGTGCACGTGATCACTTCCCGGCTGGCAAGTCAGCTGCAGCTCCGAGGTACAAATCATTCATGGCGGTGTCTGGTATTGGAGATACCGGCTTTGCGACAGATGGGTTCTCTGTTGATGTTCTCCTACGTTCCCACTGTTCCGAGTACTCGGCCCTGGTTAACGCCGTCATCGCCGCCAATATCACGGACCTGCAGCCTAGCTTCAGTTTGGATGTCTCCAGCTGGAATATTCCTGGCAATCTTTCTTTGGCTGATCCTGAATTTTTCCGTCCACAGCGCATCGACCTTCTTATCGGAGCCAGTCTGTTTTATGAGCTGTTGTGTGTTGGGCAAATTAAGCTCTCAGCCGGCTTGCCATTGCTGCAGAAAACTCGACTTGGATGGGTCGTGTGTGGAGGCGGTTCACATATCCAGAGAAGATCACTCGTTTCCACTGCCCAGTAGGATGTTCCGGAGAGCGCAACAATGCTGGATGATCAGCTGGTTTTGGGAAATCGAAGACTGCTTCGAGCCTATTGTGAAGCGGACGAAGGAAGAGCTAGATTGCGATGCGCATTTCGTGCAACATGTTGCTCGGCTGGATTCCGGCGCTTACGCTGTGAGGCTTCCGTTAAAATGCGGTTCTGAGCTGCTGGGAGAGTCGTACCCCCAAGCCGTTCGGCGATTTCTTTACCTCGAAAGGAAGCTCTGTCGCCGTCCTCAATTAAAGGAGCAATATGCTGCCTTCATAAAGGAGTATTTGGAGTTGGGTCACATGTCTCCAGTCCCTTCTGATGCGAGCGTCACTGGTCAATACTTTCTTCCACACCATTGTGTTTTAAAGGAGGACAGTTCAACAACCAAGCTCAGGGTTGTCTTTGATGGATCTGCTGTTACAACTTCTGGATATTCATTGAATGACGTGTTGATGTCTGGCCCAGTTATTCAGCCAAAGTTACTGCATATTCTGTTAAGGTTCCGATGCCATCGGGTGGCCATTACTGGAGATATTTGTAAAATGTATCGTTGCGTCAGGGTTTTTCCTGAGGACAGCTATCTTCAGTGTATTCTTTGGCGGGATTCCACCCAGGATGAGTTACAGGTTTTTAAGCTGGACACGGTCACCTATGGAACGAAGCCTGCCTCATTTTTAGCAGTTCGGACAATGCATCAGTTGGCAGATGATGAGCAAATAATGTTTCCAAAGGGGGCCGAAATTCTGCGTCGCGACTTTTATGTGGATGATCTGCTTTCCGGAGGCGAATCTATAGATGAAGCTATTAGCATAATGCAGCAAACATCCGCGATCCTTGCCAAAGGCCATTTTCGGTTAAGGATGTGGTGCTCCAATGTTGCTGACGTGCTGGATAAGGTGCCTAAAGAAGATTGGGAGTCTTTCCTAAAGTTTGATGATGGTAGCAACTTCACAAAGACACTGGGTCTTGCTTGGGATCCTGCAACTGACCGCTTGCTATTTTCTTTTGAAGGGATTCAGTCAATCTCAAAGCCCACTAGGTGCCTTGTGCTTTCTTCAGTCGCTCGGCTTTATGACCCAATATCACGGCCAATATGTCGCGACCCAATATGTCGCGTGGTGCTCTTCCCAATGAATTGGTTGAGATAAGCTGTGGTCTCATGGTCCTCCGCCTTGTTGGTCCTGTAATTTCAAAGGGAAAGGGAAATTTTCAAAGGGAGATCTTTCTCCAGAAACTGTGCCGTGAGAAGTTGTCCTGGGATGAAAGTCTTCCTCAAGCTCTTCACTGCGACTGGAATATGATTTGTAGCAGCTTTGTTAGTACGCAGCGCGCCGAATTCCCTAGATGGGTGCTAACTTCGAAATCCGAGGTGGAGGTCCATGGATTCTGTGATGCCAGCATTGAGGCGTATGGGGCATGCGTTTATGTCGTGTCCAAGGGCGCAGGATCTGCAAGCTATTTACTCTGTTCGAAGTCCCGAGTTGCGCCGTTAAAGACTGTTACGGTGCCTAAGCTGGAGTTATCGGGAGCCGATTTGTTGGCTCGACTTATGTCGGAAGTAGAGCAGTTGAAGGTCTACGTTGGAAAGTATTTTTGCTGGTGCGATTCTGCTGTGGCTCTGTCTTGGATTCGAGAAGAACCCTCTCGGTTTAATGTTTTCGTGGCCAATCGAGTTTCGACCATTCAGAAGCTAACTAGAGAAATGGAGTGGCGGTATGTTCCCACTTCTTTGAACCCAGCAGATATCCTGTCGCGTGGTGCTCTTCCCAATGAATTGGTTGAGAATAAGCTGTGGTCTCATGGTCCTCCGTTTCTCATTGGATCCCAAGAGGCGTGGCCAACCGCGGTCCCATCTGAGAAATCAACCCTGGAGTTACGTGCAAGGGTCCTGCTCATTCAGTCTCCGTACGTGGATATAACAGCGGTCTCTAAGTACGCCAATTCGTTTCCAGCACTGCAGAGGGTATTCGCGTACGTATACAAGTTTTCCCAACGAATTCACCACAACGGTGTTACGGCTAGTGATATAAAATCTGGGACACAGCTGTTATTGCGACTAGTGCAGCGTGTGCATTTTTGGGAGGACATAAAGGCTCTTCAAAATGGAAAAGACATAGCGGTATCCAGTGCCCTTTCCTCATCCTCTCCCTTCTTGGACAAATTTGGACTGTTGCGCGTAGGCGGTCGGCTAAAAAACTCGTCGTTGGAGTTTGATAGTCAGCATCCAATTATACTTCCAAGAAGCCATCCAGCTACGCAGGCTATAATTGTTGACTTCCATGAACGAAATTTACATACGGGACTTCGCGCACTGTTGGCAATTATTAGGTCCCAATATTGGCCAATTGGGGGGAGAAAAACCGTGACGAAGGCAATACACAAATGCATCCGATGCTTCCGGACTAAGCCTCGGCTGTTGGAGAACATTATGGCTGATCTCCCGGAGCAAAGAGTTAGCGGCTCCCAGGTCTTCGGAGTCACTGATGTGGATTTTTGTGGACCATTCTATTATAAGCCGGAAGTGCGTAATAAGGCTCCAGTAAAATGTTACATTAGCATTTTCATTTTTTTTGCTACCAAAGCCGTCCACCTGGAGCTTGTGAGAGATCTGTCCACAATGTCTTTTTTGCAGGCTTTGAAGCGGTTTATATGCACCCGCCGAAGCCCTCAACATATTTGGTCTGACAACGCAACCAACTTTGTTGTAGCCAAAAACGAGCTGAAGGAGCTGCGCCGATTATTTCTAAGCGAAGAGCATCAACGGGCACTGCTGGAGTTTTGCTCTATGGAGTCCATCGAATGGCATTTTATTCCTCCTCGATCTCCGCATTTCGGTGGTCTGTGGGAAGCGGCTGTTAAAACCGCCAAGCACCATTTTTACCGATCTGTCGGATCTGCAGTTCTGGGATTCGAGGAGCTGCGAACGCTGCCGTGCCATATTGGTGCTGTTATAAATTCACGACCCTTATTGTCTCTTTCAGAAAATCCTGCAGACCTTGATGTTCTTGATGGTGATGGTGGACCACCTTGATGGTGGTCCGTCAGTCAGCTTTATCGAACCTGATGTCACAAAGCTGAACTTCAACCGGTTGGACAGCTGGCAGCGCGTGCCTTTCCTGCAGCAGTCTTTCTGGTCCCGATGGAAGGAGGAGTACCTAAGCCTTCTCCAGCAGCGCTCCAAATGGCGCGCCTCCGGTCCTGCCTTGGCCCCGAACGATGTGGTGCTAGTAAAGGACGAGAATCTACCTCCGTTGAAATGGCCGCTTGCGAGAATAATGGAGTTATCCCTGGTCGGGATGGGATCTTTCGAGTGGCGGTGATAAAAACCTCATCTAGAATTACCAAGCGAGCAGTGACTAAGCTGTGCCTTTTGCCCCTTAAGGATGAAGTTGGAGTAGAAGCCCCAAATGGGGGGAGAATGACGGGTCAAGCAGCAAGCAACTAATTTAAACACAACAATTAATTAGTAAGTGATGTTTTTGCTGGTCGCAAGCCGACTCTCTTTCGGCCGCTCGGCTTTGCTAATTCGGCGTTATAGTTATCGAGCATCCGCTCAGCCTATTCTGCAAGGTTGGCGTCACTCTCGTTCATTCTTTTACTGCGCTCGCATCCTAAATCGGATTTCTCATATTGTTAATATATCCTCATAAATCCTAATTTCATATGCGGCCTGAATAAAGTTTATAACGTTGAACCTAATTAAATTCTGATTTTTTATTTACGGCATTGAAAACGCTCAATGACCAAACAGTGACATTTACTACAGCTGCCATCCAGAACGGCATGAATTTGGTTGTGGTTTCGTTGTAGGTGCCAGGCTGCGGCGCCGAGTCTCTCACCTTCGGCCAACAAACGAGAGAATTGCAACGATCCGAATTACTGCCAAATTCTTTAACATCAGCCTGATATGCGCACATGCCCCAACGGAGGAAAAGGATGATGCCACCAAGGACGCTTTCTATGCGGAGCTCGACCGAGCTTATGGCCGCTGTCCTTCCCATGACATTAAAATTCTCCTCGGGGATTTTAATGCCAAGGTAGGACGAGAAGACATCTTTGGTGCCACCGTCGGGCGATTTAGTCTACATGAGACCACCTCGAGCAATGATCTCAGATTAATAGGCTTTGCAGCTGCGCATAATATGGTAGTTCGTAGTACTGGATTCCGTCATTTGGACATCCATAAAGTATCTTGGCTCTCTCCCGATCGACTGACCAGAAATCAAATCGATCATGTTGTGATCGATGCAAGGCACGCATCTAATATACTCGACGTGCGATCCTGTCGGGGTCCCAACATCGACTCCGACCAATCTCTTGTTGCAGCTAAGATTCGCACACGGCTATGTGTGGCGAAGATTGCACGTCGAAGAGCGTTAAGAAGGCTGGACATCGGAAAGCTGCAATCACAACAGGCGAAGAATGCATTCTCCACCCACGTCTCGGGGCTATTAAGCCGAGCACCTTCAATACCTGAAGACATAAGCGATATGTGGGCGCTCATATCTCACTCCCTGCTAGCTTTGGCAGAAGAAGTGCTTGGATTCCAGCGTCCTCTATCAAGGAATCCATGGTACGATCACGAGTGTCATGACGCAACAGCTGCAAAGGACGCCGCCTACGGAAGAACACTGCAGAACCTTTTCAGACGCAAGAAGAAAGAACAGGAAAGGCGAGAATGTGAGAGCACAGAGAGCAGCAGATGCAGAAATGAAGCACGTAACTTCTACCAGAGGATCAAGCGTCTGACCCAAGGATTTAAGACTGGTACAGTGGCGTGCAGGGACAATGATGGAAATCTTGTCACAGAAACAGAGGTCGTGCTGAGGTTATGGAGGGATCACTTCTCGAGTTTGTTATCTGGCTCAAGCAATGCCAATCCCAAGTCATATCGAAGTCAAGGATGCAATCCACCGGCTTAACAACAACAAGTCTGCAGGTGCTGACGAAGAGTAGAAAATCTCAAACTGCTGTTGTGTCGGAAAACTCGGACTTGGAGTTGACACGGAGGAAAAAACAATCTTGCAGCAGTGTGAACGAAATTTAATGTTCGGATCACTGCTGAAGACCGGCAGAGAGACGGAGAAGGAAAAAAAGGTACTTATCTTTTGGCGGAACTTTGCCTGGACTACTGGTAGAAAATATCCAAATATTCAGGAATATCCGGCTCGAAGGACCACATGTTTGTAGGGGGGCGTAGTTGCCGCAAAAGATTCCAGGAGTAGAAATATTGAAATAAAAAGTCGGGGGCGTCTTTCAGTGAATTTAACGCGGTCAGCTTTATAGGGCTGCTTACAAGAGATTACTGTTTTGACTTAGAAAGAATAAACGCTAAACGTAAATAAGCCAGAGCGGACGATCGACGACGGCCGACGAGAGAGGGAGAATGCATAGAGGGGCGAGCGCGGATGCACTCTTTAGCGCGGATGAGCTCTTCAGTGCGTTGCGCTCTTCAGTTCAGCTGAGCGGCACAACGGCCCCTCACCTAAACATTATGAAAATTGTTAAAGTTGTAACGCTTTTCCCACAACAAATCAGTGCAATTTTACTAACGCTCCGGAGTAAAAGTGTGTAAAAAAAGAAATAAGCGCAATGCAAGGGCACACTATTGCTCAGGAACGCTATTGCACTGACTTGTTTAGTGAAAAGCGTTATAACTTCAACAATTTTCATAATTTCTCATTTTATTCAGGATTAATGAGACAATATTGATATGTGTGAAAACTGATATAATTTCTTGAAAGTTGTACCGAAAAAATGGCGTCAAAGTCCGAAAAACACGATAGAAATTCAAAAATGACAGTTTCTGGGGTAAAAGTGTTATCCTTTTTGTTTATATAAATCAGGGGTGCCCAGCCCCATTGCTCTCGGAGCTCCTTTGTTGTTGGAATTGCTCGTTATATGGGAAATGAAATTTCATATACGTGTGTGGCTCGTAGCATAGGCAAGGGACAATTCTAGACCATTTTTCTTTTTTTCGAGTTAAGCAACAACAATTGTATAGTGTCTCAGTTTTTCGTACTAATACGAAGACACTTTGTTTTTGTATTACCGAAAACTTTTCACTGCAAAAAATTACTTTTGGTTGAGATCTCAAAAAGAATGGTTAACATCTGAGCTATGAATTTCTTTTATTTATAACTTTATTACCGTTTTTAATTTTTATTTCATAAATATTTGTGTATTACTTTTGTCCATTCAAAAATTGTACTATAATTTTTTTCAGTATACCGACATGACTTGCAAAAAAAGTTTCTAGCTTTAATGTATTGGTGATTTTTAGCATTGGTATTCCAGTTTGCTCTAGCGTATGCTGAACTTGGGCACCCCTGATAGAAATTGAAGATATTTTTTTTTTCAAAAGCTACATCATTTAACTATAAAAAACGTCGAAAATATTAAAACCGGCTTAAAATTACGCGTTAAGCAATTTTTAAGAGCAAAAAAGTCCCGAAAAACCGTTTTTTTCTAAATAAATCAAGATTTTGAGGGTGTTAGAAATATTTCAAACACGGGTTTGTACTATATTCGATCTAATAAACAATTTCTACTAGATCTGTTTAAAAGTTCCAAATCACTGTCGCACTGTGTTATTCATTTATTTTTCAGTAGATAGATAGTTTTTTCAACACAATAGAAGTTCGTTGGAACGCTCCGCTTCCAATAAACAAGTCTTGCCCAGTGTAGTCCATTCGCTCGGCTTGCTGTTATGCAGCGGTTCGAGTTTTTAAAGTCAGCACAGGGTCACACGGATGCGAAGAGTAAACCGACTTGGTCTACTTTTGGTACTAGGTATCTACTTTTGCACTGATTGTGACTGTGACTGAAAATAACTTAGCGTTACAACCACTAAATGGAAATTTTCCTCCTGCGCTAAATCTTGATGATCCTTCTACATCACATGCTTTGCATGCGTCATCTCTAGAAAGGGTTTTGTTAGCGACGTCGATCGTAAGCGTTGTAACGAACTTATTTCTTTGCTTCCGCTCGCCACAGTATGCCGCGGCTAGCTCACAGAGATTTGCGGATCCGTTCCACCGAATTTATAATTCGACGTGATTGCCCTAGCCCAGAAATAACACAATAGCTTTACTTTTAGTTCCGTATCTTTATTGATTGACCCTTCGGTTACACTGATGTCTCATTCGGGTTCCCGGGAATGGGCCTCACTCCGGATGCTCGTGATCCTTGATTCCTCCGCCGTCCGGGTGGTCCGCTCCGTTGTTGTTGTCGCCTTGTGGCCGGGGGTTCCTCCTTGATTATCTGTCGTCGCCTTCCACCTCTCTGACTTGGTTCGGTCTGGGTTTTTGGCAGTGCCCTGACTGGCCTCCCTTAAATTGCCGGGAATACCGCGCCTACGCGCCGTACCGCCGGTTAGGGAGTTGGCGGGCTGTGGCCTCCGCTACACCAGGAGAACGCCGTGCTTCGCGCGTCAGCGAGTCCGGTTTGGGAGTTGGCTACTAATGGTCGCCTCCGCTACACCAGGAGAACGCTGTGCTCCGCACGCCAGCGAGTCCGGTTTGGGAGTTGGCTACCTACAGCCGGCTCCGCTACGCCAGGGAAACGCCGTGATTTTCGCACCGGCGAGCCTGAATCGGGAGTTGGCTACTAACTGTCACCTCCGCTACGCCAGGGAAACGCCGTGATTTTCGCACCGGCGAGCCTGAATCGGGAGTTGGCTACTAACTGTCGCCTCCGCTACGCCAGGGAAACGCCGTGATTTTCGCACCGGCGAGCCTGAATCGGGAGTTGCCGAAGTCCTGTCAGTCCCGACGAGGTCGGAAGTCGCCCGTCCCGGACCGTGAGTCGTGCTTCTCTTTCTGGCCGGGTGACCACCCGCGTACGCGTCAATGGCCCCGGACCAAGAGTTGCTCGGTGGGTGATCGGTATCTCCCCGATCGCTTTCCTGAACGGGCGCGAGTTCCCGAGTCGGCCTATCCGTGCCTTGCAGAACTACGCCTGATGCCCTCCAACTGTCGAGGAAACCGTCCGACCACGATCCTCTCCTGTTTCGTCTTTCGCGTCTTTGGAGCAAACCGGGCTTGGGCTCCTGAGTGGGCCTGTCCTTGCCGTGGCAGGACCACGCCTGTTGGTTGTGAGTCGGGAATCCCTCCTCACTTCCTTGCAAGGCTACCTGCCAGGGCCAGGAACTAGTCCAACTCGTCACCTGTCGCCTCGGTTTTTCCCACAGACCTGTCCCGGAGCCTTCCGTACAGATCCTGTCTTGTCTTGTTCGTGTCCTTACGCTTGGTTGTTGGACTCTCCAAAGGCGGTCCTTCAAACTCAAGCAAACCCGAATCCTTTTTAGAAACGCTCTAAACACTTGAATGGGGGACTCTCCACAGGCGGTCCTCCAACTCAACGCTACAAGCTTCCTAAAAAGACTCGTCTCGAGCTGCTCCAGAGGGCCTCCTTATATACGGATCGGGGCGCCCGTTAATCCTCCTGGCTCCAACGATCCCGCCACTTTCCCGTTGGCGGTCTGCCGTTACTCCTGTTTTCCGTCTCACGCCACTTTCCCGTTGGCAGGTGGCCGTCCGTGCGGCCGTTGCCCCCTTTCTCTCGGCCGCTGACCCCTGTTGTTGCTATTCGATGTGCCCTGTTGCTTCTTTCTCCTTTGCTGCTACTAGTCCCCTCGCACCGTCCGAGCGCAGCTGCGCGGTGTGCTCACTTCCTCGCCGTGGCCTCGGGAACCGCTACGTTCCACGTTGACTCCGTCTTCCCACTCGCCGATGAAACTCTGCCCTTCCCGGCGTCCGTTGTCGCTCCGGGAACCGTTACGTTCCACGTTGATTCCGCCTTTCCACTGGGTGGCAAAACCTTGTATTTCCAACTTGTCTGCTGCTGCTCCGGGAACCGTTACGTTCCACGTCGATTCCGTCTTCCCACTGGGTGACGAAACCTTGTCTTTCCAATTTGTCTGCTGCTGCTCTAGGAACCGTTACGTTCCACGTCGATTCCGTCTTCCCACTGGGTGCCGAAATCCACTCAATGATGATAAAAAAAAAAAAAACAAATGATGGTGTGGATGCCCATCCACTTCCCCCCTTCTTCGGGAGATGACCGATCGCTCCCTCCTTTATGGCTACTCTGGGTTCCGTACCCTCTTTCTCCCCCTTGTTTTTTTTTTTTTTTCTCCTTTTAACTTTAACCTCTACCTGTGTACCTCAATATAGCCCCCACTGTTTTTTTTTTTTTTTTTTTTTTTTAAACCACTAACTGAACTAACCCCCCTCTTTTTTTTCTCTTTTACTGCAAACTTTACTAAAGTTGTCTAAACTTTTCTTCCTGTTTTTTTTTTTTTCCTTACCTCAAACTATTACTAAACCCCCTTTTTTTCCCAATTTTAATTTTAATGTGAATTTTACCAATAACTCCTTTTTATTATTTTTTTTTTTTTGTTTTTACCAATAACTCTTTTTTTTTATGTTTTTTTTTTAAATGTTAATTTTAATTTTAATTTTACCAATAACCTTTTTTTTTTTTTTTTTTTAAATATTTTCAATTTTTATTTTAATTTCTAATTTTACAAAATTTTCAATTCCTCCTCACCACTCGCACCCCGTTGGCGCCTCCTCTCACCCGGAAGGATGTGGCCCCCACCTGTGCCACGACGCACCACCTTCCGGGCCGTCCTCTTCTCTTCGCCAACTCGGCCTTAACTCGGGCGCCAAGCTCCGGCGGCCAACTGTCCTCCGGCACCGCTCGCCCGGCTCCCTCGGAAGGCTGCCGCTCCAGCACCGGCCTCGCCGGCCGCTTCTCCGGGCACGACACCTGCCGAGCGCCGGCCTCTGCTGCGCTGGCCTCTGCGTCTCCATCCTACGCGGCTCCGGCCACACCCATGGCCCCTTCTCCCACGGCTGCTCCTCCCTGGGCTCCTGTTGTGGCCGTGGGGTAGGGGGGCACCGTCGGCCATGGCGTCGCCTGCCGGACCCTCTTCCGATTCGGGGCCGCGCTGCACGGCTCTTGGGCGCGGCGTCGGCGGTATCTTCTTCTTCCATCTTGCTGCCTGTCGCAGCCTGCCGGCGGCGGCCCTTCTCCTTGCGATCTCTATTGTTTTCCGGGTCCGCCGCTGCCGTGCCGTTCTCGCTCTTGCTCTAACCATGGCCCTTTCTCGTCCATCGATGCGCCTCTGCCTCGCCTCCTTGGTGCTCCTCCGGTGCATTTGGGCTATGACCCTGACGCGGGCCCTCGCCATGTCCTCCATGGCCCTTATTTTGTCGAGGCACCGGCGGTCCCGTATTGCCCGCAAGTGCAGGGCCAACGCCTCGCTCCTGCGCCGCCGCTCCACCTCGAAGGACCCGACCGGGATGCTTCCTTCTCCTCCTGCCGCCCGCCGGACCGCCCATTCCGACCTCGACTTCTTGGCGTCCCATGAAGGATCGCCGACTATCTCAATGTCGCTGTCGTCGGAAGACACTACCATTGAGGCACTTAAGGGCATTGTTTCGGCTGCGTGTAGATTTCGAATAGGCCGAACATCTCCCACGTCTCCACTTATATAGCGACTCCATTTCCCGTTGCTGGAAATGTCCCGCTAATGCTCCCGTTACTTGCTCTCCTCCTCTTTGTGAGTTTTTTTTTTTTTCTGTGTGTCCGTTATGCGGATACAATGTATTTATCCCGCTTTCTTATTCCTTTGCTCTCGCCAGCATTTTGACGCGGCTTTTTTTTTTTCACGCTTTCATGCCCTTCCAGCACCTGGCTTCTGCGGTGCTCCTTCACCGCCGGGATGCAGCTCCTCTCTTGGTCCGTCGCTGAGCCCGCCTCCGTGTACAGGTGTAACCCACGTTGGGTTACGAACTGTTTCTTCTGTGTCTTGAGCCTTCAGCTCGCTCACATGGGCTCTCTTCTCCCTCCTTGTCCTGCCGTGTCGTAACGTGACGATGTTTGGAGAAACGAAATCCACCACCGTATATGGCCCGTCATACCGAGGGGCCAGTTTCGTCGCAAATCCCTCAGCTGCCTTTGATAGGTGGTGCTCCTTTGCCCACACTGTTTCACCGACCTTTGGGCTCCACTTCCGCCTTCGCAAGTTGTAATGTCGCGCCTGGTCCTGGGCAGCTCGCTCCATATTCCTCCTTACTATCTCGAATGTCTCCTTCAGTCTCGCCGCGTTTTCCATGGGTGTTCCTTGTTCAGCTCCCGTGCCCAACACATTCTCGTCGAACAGGGCTCGCGGCATCCTTGGCTCCCTGCCCTGCGTTATAAAACACGGCGAGTACCCCGTGGACTCCGAGACTGCGGAATTTACCGCCAACATTAGCTCCGGCCAGTGTTCGTCCCACTTCCTTTGTTCTTCCCCAGCGAACTGGGCGATCATTGTTTTTACCGTCCTGTTCGCTCTTTCCGTGGGATTCTCCTGCGGCGTATATGGTGCGGTGAACTGATGGCGTACACCGAGTTCTCCGAGGAACTTCTTGAAGCTGCGACTGGTGAATTGCACCCCGTTGTCCGTTATTATTATTTTCGGTACTCCATACCGCGCGACAATTCTCTCCCTGAATGCCTTCTGCAGCGCCTCGGTTGTTGCTTTTCGAAGAGGCACTATCTCCGTCCATTTCGAAAACCGATCGATTATCACCAGGATCATTGTATTGCCGTGTTTCGACCTGGGCAGTGGGCTTACGAAATCTGCACACACCGTCGCCCATGGCTCCTCCGGAACCTGTGTCAGCATTTTCCCGGCCATCTGCATCTGACTCGGCTTGTACTTCAGGCACGTCTCGCATCTCCTGACGTATTTCCGGATGTCCCTCTGCATCCCTGGCCAGAAATACCGGGCGGCCACTCTGGCTATGGTTTTCCTTACGCCCAAATGTCCCGCCGTTGGTGCGTCATGATTTTCCTTGAGGACCTGCTGCCTCATCTACAGCGGCACGCACAGCTTCCATGGCGCCACTTCCTCGCTTCCGGCTCTATGCGGGACGTGGCGGTAGATCAAACCGCCCTCTTCCACGTAATCCGGGAATTTCTGTGGGCTTGTTGTCATCTTTTTCTGCAATGCGCTTATCCACCCGCATTCTTTGGCGACCACCTCCATGGCTTTTCTGAATTTTTCCATTACCGGCTGGCGGGACAGAGCGTCGGCAACCACATTGAGCTTCCCCTTCCGGTAGCTGATGACGTAGTCATACTGCTGTAGTTCGAATACCTACCTCGCTATTCTGCCAAGTGGGCTCTCGATGTTATTAAGCCACTTCAACGCCATGTGGTCCGTGATCACGTCGAACTGGTACCCCTCCAGGTAGGGCCTCATTTGCCTTATCGCCCATACTATGGCCAGGCACTCCTTTTCAGTTGCGGAGTAGTTTTTCTCGGCCCCAATCAACGTTCGACTGGCGTACGCGATCACTCGTTCGCCCTCCTCGGTGTCCTGGGTCAGGACCGCCCCGACGCCGTAGTCGCTGGCGTCCATTTGCAGCACGAATTTTTTTTCGAAATCTGGGCACGCTAGCACTGGATCCTCCGCCAGCCGTGACTTCAAAGTCTCAAAAGCCTCTTGGTGCTTAGTTGTCCACTCCCACTTTGTTCCTTTTCGCAGAAGATCGTTCAGGGGCTTCGCTATTCCTGCGAAATCTGGGACGAAACGCCGATACCACGATGCCATCCCTATGAACTGGCGCACTCCCTTGACGTTCGTCGGGGGTTGTAGCTCTGTAATCGCGGCCACTTTTCCCGGATCCATTCCGATCCCTTGGCTTGTTATCCGGTGGCCCAGGTAGAGCAGCTCCTGCCTGAAGAAATGACACTTTTCCGTATTTATCCGCAGGTTTGCCGCTCTCAACCTCCTGAACACCTCTTGTAGATTCCGCATATGCTCCTCCTTGGTGCGTCCGATCACTATAATGTCATCCTGATACGCGAATGCGTGTGGAGCCATATCCGGACCTATGACCTGGTCCAGGTCCCTTTGAAACGTTGCCGAGGCCGAGTGCAACCCAAAAGGCATCACTTTCCATTGATATAGACCCTTCCCTGGAACGGTGAAGGCGGTGAATTTTCTGCTGCTTTCCTCCAGGGGGATCTGCCAATACCCATCCTTCAAATCGAGACTGCTGAAGAACCTTGCTTCTCTCAGCTGCTCCAAAATGAAATTTATGCGAGGCATCGGGTACGCATCTTTTATTGATTTCGCATTAATTTGTCGGAAATCGACGCACATCCTCCATTGCCCCGTTTTCTTCTTCACCATTACGATGGGTGAACTGTACGCGCTAATTCAGGGCTCGATGCATCCCTTTTCCAGCAATTCCTCCACCTTTGAGTTTATCTCCCCCTGAATCTTCGGATTTTTGGGGTAATACCGTTGTTTTATGGGAATGTCGTCCTTCATCGTGATTCTGTGCTGCGTTATGTTCGAACAGCCCTTCTGGCCTGCGAACGCCTCCAGTTCTCTTTCGATGAATCTTTTGACATGTTCCTCTTCCCATTTTCCTGGGAATCCGGCTACCGCTACGGACAGTCTATCCTCCAGACAGCCGGCCCATCTTTTCCTTTTGGGTATCGAAATCCGGTGGCCTGCGCACGTCAAGGTTGTGCCAAACTCGCTGAGGAAATCCCATCCTAGCACCAGATTGTCCTCCATGCCTGGCATCACCAGCAGGTTTAGGGTCTTTGTGCGATCGCCGAAACTTATCCTGGCTTGGAGCACGACGCGTGTCTCCGTATGGCTTCCGTTAGCCTTCACTTCACTCGTCTCCTTGTTGCGATTCGTTGCCCGGTGACCTCCGGCCTCTCCGCTAGCTCTTCGGAGATAAAACTCGCCGTTGCTCCTGTGTCCAGCATGGCCTTTATCTCCGTGCCCTCGACCTCGATGGTTGCCGTCAGCTGCTGCTCCTCCTCGGATAGTCCTCCTATTAATTTTGAGAGGCAGCACCGTGCGATCCCGGCTCTCCTCCCTGTTGCTGAGACCGCTGCGCGTTTCCCGCCCTCTGGCAGCATTCTGTGCTTCTAACTCCTGTCGCGCCGCACATTTTGCAGAAAAGCAGCCTTGGGTTCCTGCACCCGCTGGCCCAATGGCCCATGCCACCGCATCTGTTGCATGCCTGGGCTGGGTTCTCGACCGGACCCTGCCTTGGCTCTACTGCCCACTGCTGATTAAGCTGTTGCGGAGCCGACCTCTGCTGGGTCTCATGCTGCCCTCTTGGCATCCAATTTTGGTTCGTGCTGTTTTGTCGCTCCGGTGGGCCTCGGCGCGATTCCTCTCTTTGCCACCTTGGTGCCCATTGTGTGTTTTGGACGGCCTGGTGGTGGAACTCGTCCCGTTGCCCTTTTTGGGTCCATTGGTCCCTCTGGTACCTTGCCGCCTCACTATGCTGCCACCTCTCGTTTAGGGGCGGCTGACTGTGGCTCCACCTTTGTTCTGTGGCCAACTGTCTGTTGAAGGCTTCTTCCTCCTGCGCTAATTCCTCGAACTCCTCTGCTAGGCCCATCACCTCCTCTAGAGACGCGCAGGCGTATGGCCTTATGAACATCTTCATCCTTGGCATGCAGTTTTCGACGAGCCTCTCGATTACTTCTTTTGTGGTTTTCCCTAATGGTTTCATTAGTGATTGAAGGTCCACCATGTATTCTTTGAAAGGCTCTCCGCGACGCTGCTTCCGATGGCGAACTTGGTCCGCCAACTTTTCGAAGTATCCTTTCGGCAGGAAAAAATTCTCGAAGCTTGCCTTGAACCTCGCCCATGTTGGCCATTCTTCGTCGTTCATGATGAACCATCTTTGGGCCCTGCCCTGCAATAGTTCTGGCATGGCTCTGGGGATGGTGTTTATGTCTAATCCGTATGTCTTTGCGGACCATGTTACTCGGTCCAGGAACTCTAACGGGTCCCCTGTGCCGTCGAAACGAAACGACCAGTCTCGCACCTGTTTGGCTACTTTGGCGTAATCTACCGGGGCCGGAACATACTTTCTCGATTGCGGCTCTATGCTCCTTCCCATTCTTGGATCTGGTACCGCCAGGCTCTCTATAAACTTTTCGGTTTCGCTGGGTGCTCTCTGCCTGGGGGTTGATCTTTGTCCATACCTTTCCTCTATGTCGTGTGTTAACGCCAGTACCTTCTCTTCCTTGGTTTCGTCGATCCAATTCTTTTTTCCCATCTTTCTGCTATGTTAATTTCTAGGCTAAATGCAATCACGAAGTTTGGGCGCCAGGTGTAACGAACTACACAGTATGCCGCGGCTAGCTCACAGAGATTTGCGGATCCGTTCCACCGAATTTATAATTCGACGTGATTGCCCTAGCCCAGAAATCACACAATAGCTTTACTTTTAGTTCCGTCTCTTTATTGATTGACCCTTCGGTTACACTGATGTCTCATTCGGGTTCCCGGGAATGGGCCTCACTCCGGATGCTCGTGATCCTTGATTCCTCCGCCGTCCGGGTGGTCCGCTCCGTTGTTGTTGTCGCCTTGTGGCCGGGGGTTCCTCCTTGATTATCTGTCGTCGCCTTCCACCTCTCTGACTTGGTTCGGTCTGGGTTTTTGGCAGTGCCCTGACTGGCCTCCCTTAAATTGCCGGGAATACCGCGCCTACGCGCCGTACCGCCGGTTAGGGAGTTGGCGGGCTGTGGCCTCCGCTACACCAGGAGAACGCCGTGCTTCACGCGTCAGCGAGTCCGGTTTGGGAGTTGGCTACTAATGGTCGCCTCCGCTACACCAGGAGAACGCTGTGCTCCGCGCGCCAGCGAGTCCGGTTTGGGAAACGCCAGGGAAACGCCGTGATTTTCGCACCGGCGAGCCTGAATCGGGAGTTGGCTACTAACTGTCGCCTCCGCTACGCCAGGGAAACGCCGTGATTTTCGCACCGGCGAGCCTGAATCGGGAGGTGGCTACTAACTGTCGCCTCCGCTACGCCAGGGAAACGCCGTGATTTTCGCACCGGCGAGCCTGAATCGGGAGTTGGCTACTAACTGGCGCCTCCGCTACGCCAGGGAAACGCCGTGATTTTCGCACCGGCGAGCCTGAATCGGGAGTTGCCGAAGTCCTGTCAGTCCCGACGAGGTCGGAAGTCGCCCGTCCCGGACCGTGAGTCGTGCTTCTCTTTCTGGCCGGGTGACCACCCGCGTACGCGTCAATGGCCCCGGACCAAGAGTTGCTCGGTGGGTGATCGGTATCTCCCCGATCGCTTTCCTGAACGGGCGCGAGTTCCCGAGTCGGCCTATCCGTGCCTTGCAGAACTACGCCTGATGCCCTCCAACTGTCGAGGAAACCGTCCGACCACGATCCTCTCCTGTTTCGTCTTTCGCGTCTTTGGAGCAAACCGGGCTTGGGCTCCTGAGTGGGCCTGTCCTTGCCGTGGCAGGACCACGCCTGTTGGTTGTGAGTCGGGAATCCCTCCTCACTTCCTTGCAAGGCTACCTGCCGGGGCCAGGAACTAGTCCAACTCGTCACCTGTCGCCTCGGTTTTTCCCACAGACCTGTCCCGGAGCCTTCCGTACAGATCCTGTCTTGTCTTGTTCGTGTCCTTACGCTTGGTTGTTGGACTCTCCAAAGGCGGTCCTTCAAACTCAAGCAAACCCGAATCCTTTTTAGAAACGCTCTAAACACTTGAATGGGGGACTCTCCACAGGCGGTCCTCCAACTCAACGCTACAAGCTTCCTAAAAAGACTCGTCTCGAGCTGCTCCAGAGGGCCTCCTTATATACGGATCGGGGCGCCCGTTAATCCTCCTGGCTCCAACGATCCCGCCACTTTCCCGTTGGCGGTCTGCCGTTACTCCTGATTTCCGTCTCACGCCACTTTCCCGTTGGCAGGTGGCCGTCCGTGCGGCCGTTGCCCCCTTTCTCTCGGCCGCTGACCCCTGTTGTTGCTATTCGATGTGCCCTGTTGCTTCTTTCTCCTTTGCTGCTACTAGTCCCCTCGCACCGTCCGAGCGCAGCTGCGCGGTGTGCTCACTTCCTCGCCGTGGCCTCGGGAACCGCTACGTTCCACGTTGACTCCGTCTTCCCACTCGCCGATGAAACTCTGCCCTTCCCGGCGTCCGTTGTCGCTCCGGGAACCGTTACGTTCCACGTTGATTCCGCCTTTCCACTGGGTGGCAAAACCTTGTCTTTCCAACTTGTCTGCTGCTGCTCCGGGAACCGTTACGTTCCACGTCGATTCCGTCTTCCCACTGGGTGACGAAACCTTGTCTTTCCAATTTGTCTGCTGCTGCTCCAGGAACCGTTACGTTCCACGTCGATTCCGTCTTCCCACTGGGTGCCGAAATCTTGTCTTCCCATTTGTCTGCTGCTGCTGCGGGAACCGTTACGTTCCACGTCGATTCCGTCTTCCCACTGGGTGCCGAAATCTTGTCTTCCCATTTGTCTACTGCTGCTGCGGGAACCGTTACGTTCCACGTCGATTCCGTCCTCCCACCGGGTGCCGAACCCTTCCTCCCCGCTCGCATTGGTCCTTGGCCTACCTTCTGCGGCCCCTTCCTGATTGGTGATGCTCATGCCCTGTCGCCGCTGGTTATCTGTCTTAGCGTGTGAGGAGACTAATTCTCCTCACACTTCCCCCCTTCTTCGGGAACGACAGAGCCACCCGGCGAAGAAATGGCGTCCGCTTGACCACTCAATGATGATAAAAAAAAAAAAAAAAACAAATGATGGTGTGGATGCCCATCCACTTCCCCCCTTCTTCGGGAGATGACCGATCGCTCCCTCCTTTATGGCTACTCTGGGTTCCGTACCCTCTTTCTCCCCCTTGTTTTTTTTTTTTTTTTCTCCTTTTAACTTTAACCTCTACCTGTGTACCTCAATATAGCCCCCACTTTTTTTTTTTTTTTTTTTTTTTAAACCACTAACTGAACTAACCCCCTCTTTTTTTTTCTCTCTTACTGCAAACTTTACTAAACTTGTCTAAACTTTTCTTCCTGTTTTTTTTTTTTTTTCCTTACCTCAAACTATTACTAAACCCCCTTTTTTTCCCAATTTTAATTTTAATGTGAATTTTACCAATAACTCCTTTTTTATTATTTTTTTTTTTTTTGTTTTTACCAATAACTCTTTTTTTTTATTTTTTTTTTTTTAAATTTTAATTTTAATTTTAATTTTACCAATAACCCTTTTTTTTTTTTTTTTTTTTAATATTTTCAATTTTTATTTTAATTTCTAATTTTACAAAATTTTCAATTCCTCCTCACCACTTGCACCCCGTTGGCGCCTCCTCTCACCCGGAAGGATGTGGCCCCCACCTGTGCCACGACGCACCACCTTCCGGGCCGTCCTCTTCTCTTCGCCAACTCGGCCTTAACTCGGGCGCCAAGCTCCGGCGGCCAACTGTCCTCCGGCACCGCTCGCCCGGCTCCCTCGGAAGCCTGCCGCTCCAGCACCGGCCTCGCCGGCCGCTTCTCCGGGCACGACACCTGCCGAGCGCCGGCCTCTGCTGCGCTGGCCTCTGCGTCTCCATCCTACGCGGCTCCGGCCACACCCATGGCCCCTTCTCCCACGGCTGCTCCTCCCTGGGCTCCTGTTGTGGCCGTGGGGTAGGGGGCACCGTCGGCCATGGCGTCGCCTGCCGGACCCTCTTCCGATTCGGGGCCGCGCTGCACGGCTCTTGGGCGCGGCGTCGGCGGTATATTCTTCTTCCATCTTGCTGCCTGTCGCAGCCTGCCGGCGGCGGCCCTTCTCCTTTTTTTTTTTTTTCACGCTTTCATGCCCTTCCAGCACCTGGCTTCTGCGGTGCTCCTTCACCGCCGGGATGCAGCTCCTCTCTTGGTCCGTCGCTGAGCCCGCCTCCGTGTACAGGTGTAACCCACGTTGGGTTACGAACTGTTTCTTCTGTGTCTTGAGCCTTCAGCTCGCTCACATGGGCTCTCTTCTCCCTCCTTGTCCTGCCGTGTCGTAACGTGACGATGACCGGAGAAACGAAATCCACCACCGTATATGGCCCGTCATACCGAGGGGCCAGTTTCGCCGCAAATCCCTCAGCTGCCTTTGATAGGTGGTGCTCCTTTGCCCACACTATTTCACCGACCTTTGGGCTCCACTTCCGCCTTCGCAAGTTGTAATGTCGCGCCTGGTCCTGGGCAGCTCGCTCCATATTCCTCCTTACTATCTCGAATGTCTCCTTCAGTCTCGCCGCGTTTTCCATGGGTGTTCCTTGTTCAGCTCCCGTGCCCAACACATTCTCGTCGAACAGGGCTCGCGGCATCCTTGGGTCCCTGCCCTGCGTTATAAAACACGGCGAGTACCCCGTGGACTCCGAGACTGCGGAATTTACCGCCAACATTAGCTCCGGCCAGTGTTCGTCCCACTTCCTTTGTTCTTCCCCAGCGAACTGGGCGATCATTGTTTTTACCGTCCTGTTCGCTCTTTCCGTGGGATTCTCCTGCGGCGTATATGGTGCGGTGAACTGATGGCGTACACCGAGTTCTCCGAGGAACTTCTTGAAGCTGCGACTGGTGAATTGCACCCCGTTGTCCGTTATTATTATTTTCGGTACTCCATACCGCGCGACAATTCTCTCCCTGAATGCCTTCTGCAGCGCCTCGGTTGTTGCTTTTCGAAGAGGCACTATCTCCGTCCATTTCGAAAACCGATCGATTATCACCAGGATCATTGTATTGCCGTGTTTCGACCTGGGCAGTGGGCTTACGAAATCTGCACACACCGTCGCCCATGGCTCCTCCGGAACCTGTGTCAGCATTTTCCCGGCCATCTGCATCTGACTCGGCTTGTACTTCAGGCACGTCTCGCATCTCCTGACGTATTTCCGGATGTCCCTCTGCATCCCTGGCCAGAAATACCGGGCGGCCACTCTGGCTATGGTTTTCCTTACGCCCAAATGTCCCGCCGTTGGTGCGTCATGATTTTCCTTGAGGACCTGCTGCCTCATCTACAGCGGCACGCACAGCTTCCATGGCGC
This sequence comes from Drosophila pseudoananassae pseudoananassae, assembly GCA_018153035.1. Classification (NCBI taxonomy): domain Eukaryota; kingdom Metazoa; phylum Arthropoda; class Insecta; order Diptera; family Drosophilidae; genus Drosophila; species Drosophila pseudoananassae. Next base: position 3,310,975 of record JAECXR010000072.1, read on the forward strand.
CACTTCCTCGCTTCCGGCTCTATGCGGGACGTGGCGGTAGATCAAACCGCCCTCTTCCACGTAATCCGGGAATTTCTGTGGGCTTGTTGTCATCTTTTTCTGCAATGCGCTTATCCACCCGCATTCTTTGGCGACCACCTCCATGGCTTTTCTGAATTTTTCCATTACCGGCTGGCGGGACAGAGCGTCGGCAACCACATTGAGCTTCCCCTTCCGGTAGCTGATGACGTAGTCATACTGCTGTAGTTCGAATACCCACCTCGCTATTCTGCCAAGTGGGCTCTCGATGTTATTAAGCCACTTCAACGCCATGTGGTCCGTGATCACGTCGAACTGGTACCCCTCCAGGTAGGGCCTCATTTGCCTTATCGCCCATACTATGGCCAGGCACTCCTTTTCAGTTGCGGAGTAGTTTTTCTCGGCCCCAATCAACGTTCGACTGGCGTACGCGATCACTCGTTCGCCCTCCTCGGTGTCCTGGGTCAGGACCGCCCCGACGCCGTAGTCGCTGGCGTCCGTTTGCAGCACGAATTTTTTTTCGAAATCTGGGCACGCTAGCACTGGATCCTCCGCCAGCCGTGACTTCAAAGTCTCAAAAGCCTCTTGGTGCTTAGTTGTCCACTCCCACTTTGTTCCTTTTCGCAGAAGATCGTTCAGGGGCTTCGCTATTCCTGCGAAATCTGGGACGAAACGCCGATACCACGATGCCATCCCTATGAACTGGCGCACTCCCTTGACGTTCGTTGGGGGTTGTAGCTCTGTAATCGCGGCCACTTTTCCCGGATCCATTCCGATCCCTTGGCTTGTTATCCGGTGGCCCAGGTAGAGCAGCTCCTGCCTGAAGAAATGACACTTTTCCGTATTTATCCGCAGGTTTGCCGCTCTCAACCTCCTGAACACCTCTTGTAGATTCCGCATATGCTCCTCCTTGGTGCGTCCGATCACTATAATGTCATCCTGATACGCGAATGCGTGTGGAGCCATATCCGGACCTATGACCTGGTCCAGGGCCCTTTGAAACGTTGCCGAGGCCGAGTGCAACCCAAAAGGCATCACTTTCCATTGATATAGACCCTTCCCTGGAACGGTGAAGGCGGTGAATTTTCTGCTGCTTTCCTCCAGGGGGATCTGCCAATACCCATCCTTCAAATCGAGACTGCTGAAGAACCTTGCTTCTCTCAGCTGCTCCAAAATGAAATTTATGCGAGGCATCGGGTACGCATCTTTTATTGATTTCGCATTAATTTGTCGGAAATCGACGCACATCCTCCATTGCCCCGTTTTCTTCTTCACCATTACGATGGGTGAACTGTACGCGCCAATTCAGGGCTCGATGCATCCCTTTTCCAGCAATTCCTCCACCTTTGAGTTTATCTCCCCCTGAATCTTCGGATTTTTGGGGTAATACCGTTGTTTTATGGGAATGTCGTCCTTCATCGTGATTCTGTGCTGCGTTATGTTCGAACAGCCCTTCTGGCCTGCGAACGCCTCCAGTTCTCTTTCGATGAATCTTTTGACATGTTCCTCTTCCCATTTTCCTGGGCATCCGGCTACCGCTACGGACAGTCTATCCTCCAGACAGCCGGCCCATCTTTTTCCTTTTGGGTATCGAAATCCGGTGGCCTGCGCACGTCAAGGTTGTGCCAAACTCGCTGAGGAAATCCCATCCTAGCACCAGATTGTCCTCCATGCCTGGCATCACCAGCAGGTTTAGGGTCTTTGTGCGATCGCCGAAACTTATCCTGGCTTGGAGCACGACGCGTGTCTCCGTATGGCTTCCGTTAGCCTTCACTTCACTCGTCTCCTTGTTGCGATTCGTTGCCCGGTGACCTCCGGCCTCTCCGCTAGCTCTTCGGAGATAAAACTCGCCGTTGCTCCTGTGTCCAGCATGGCCTTTATCTCCGTGCCCTCGACCTCGATGGTTGCCGTCAGCTGCTGCTCCTCCTCGGATAGTCCTCCTATTAATTTTGAGAGGCAGCACCGTGCGATCCCGGCTCTCCTCCCTGTTGCTGAGACCGCTGCGCGTTTCCCGCCCTCTGGCAGCATTCTGTGCTTCTAACTCCTGTCGCGCCGCACATTTTGCAGAAAAGCAGCCTTGGGTTCCTGCACCCGCTGGCCCAATGGCCCATGCCACCGCATCTGTTGCATGCCTGGGCTGGGTTCTCGACCGGACCCTGCCTTGGCTCTACTGCCCACTGCTGATTAGGCTGTTGCTGAGCCGACCTCTGCTGGGTCTCATGCTGCCCTCTTGGCATCCAATTTTGGTTCGTGCTGTTTTGTCGCTCCGGTGGGCCTCGGCGCGATTCCTCTCTTTGCCACCTTGGTGCCCATTGTGTGTTTTGGACGGCCTGGTGGTGGAACTCGTCCCGTTGCCTTTTTTGGGTCCATTGGTCCCTCTGGTACCTTGCCGCCTCACTATGCTGCCACCTCTCGTTTACGGGCGGCTGACTGTGGCTCCACCTTTGTTCTGTGGCCACCTGTCTGTTGAAGGCTTCTTCCTCCTGCGCTAATTCCTCGAACTCCTCTGCTAGGCCCATCACCTCCTCTAGAGACGCGCAGGCGTATGGCCTTATCTACATCTTCATCCTTGGCATGCAGTTTTCGACGAGCCTCTCGATTACTTCTTTTGTGGTTTTCCCTAATGGTTTCATTAGTGATTGAAGGTCCACCATGTATTCTTTGAAAGGCTCTCCGCGACGCTGCTTTCGTTGGCGAACTTGGTCCGCCAACTTTTCGAAGTATCCTTTCGGCAGGAAAAAATTCTCGAAGCTTGCCTTGAACCTCGCCCATGTTGGCCATTCTTCGTCGTTCATGATGAACCATCTTTGGGCCCTGCCCTGCAATAGTTCTGGCATGGCTCTGGGGATGGTGTTTATGTCTAATCCGTATGTCTTTGCGGACCATGTTACTCGGTCCAGGAACTCTAACGGGTCCCCTGTGCCGTCGAAACGAAACGACCAGTCTCGCACCTGTTTGGCTACTTTGGCGTAATCTACCGGGGCCGGAACATACTTTCTCGATTGCGGCTCTATGCTCCTTCCCATTCTTGGATCTGGTACCGCCAGGCTCTGTATAAACTTTTCGGTTTCGCTGGGTGCTCTCTGCCTGGGGGTTGATCTTTGTCCATACCTTTCCTCTATGTCGTGTGTTAACGCCAGTACCTTCTCTTCCTTGGTTTCGTCGATCCAATTCTTTTTTCCCATCTTTCTGCTATGTTAATTTCTAGGCTAAATGCAATCACGAAGTTTGGGCGCCAGGTGTAACGAACTTATTTCTTTGCTTCCGCTCGCCACAGTATGCCGCGGCTAGCTCACAGAGATTTGCGGATCCGTTCCACCGAATTTATAATTCGACGTGATTGCCCTAGCCCAGAAATCACACAATAGCTTTACTTTTAGTTCCGTCTCTTTATTGATTGACCCTTCGGTTACACTGATGTCTCATTCGGGTTCCCGGGAATGGGCCTCACTCCGGATGCTCGTGATCCTTGATTCCTCCGCCGTCCGGGTGGTCCGCTCCGTTGTTGTTGTCGCCTTGTGGCCGGGGGTTCCTCCTTGATTATCTGTCGTCGCCTTCCACCTCTCTGACTTGGTTCGGTCTGGGTTTTTGGCAGTGCCCTGACTGGCCTCCCTTAAATTGCCGGGAATACCGCGCCTACGCGCCGTACCGCCGGTTAGGGAGTTGGCGGGCTGTGGCCTCCGCTACACCAGGAGAACGCCGTGCTTCACGCGTCAGCGAGTCCGGTTTGGGAGTTGGCTACTAATGGTCGCCTCCGCTACACCAGGAGAACGCTGTGCTCCGCGCGCCAGCGAGTCCGGTTTGGGAGTTGGCTACCTACAGCCGGCTCCGCTACGCCAGGGAAACGCCGTGATTTTCGCACCGGCGAGCCTGAATCGGGAGTTGGCTACTAACTGTCGCCTCCGCTACGCCAGGGAAACGCCGTGATTTTCGCACCGGCGAGCCTGAATCGAGAGTTGGCTACTAACTGTCGCCTCCGCTACGCCAGGGAAACGCCGTGATTTTCGCACCGGCGAGCCTGAATCGGGAGTTGGCTACTAACTGTCGCCTCCGCTACGCCAGGGAAACGCCGTGATTTTCGCACCGGCGATCCTGAATCGGGAGTTGCCGAAGTCCTGTCAGTCCCGACGAGGTCGGAAGTCGCCCGTCCCGGACCGTGAGTCGTGCTTCTCTTTCTGGCCGGGTGACCACCCGCGTACGCGTCAATGGCCCCGGACCAAGAGTTGCTCGGTGGGTGATCGGTATCTCCCCGATCGCTTTCCTGAACGGGCGCGAGTTCCCGAGTCGGCCTATCCGTGCCTTGCAGAACTACGCCTGTTGGTTGCGAGTCGGGAAACCCTCGTCGTTTCCTTGCAAGGCTTGCCTACTCTGACTGGGAATGGCCCAAACTCGACTCTGATGCCCTCCAACTGTCGAGGAAACCGTCCGACCACGATCCTCTCCTGTTTCGTCTTTCGCGTCTTTGGAGCAAACCGGGCTTGGGCTCCTGAGTGGGCCTGTCCTTGCCGTGGCAGGACCACGCCTGTTGGTTGTGAGTCGGGAATCCCTCCTCACTTCCTTGCAAGGCTACCTGCCGGGGCCAGGAACTAGTCCAACTCGTCACCTGTCGCCTCGGTTTTTCCCACAGACCTGTCCCGGAGCCTTCCGTACAGATCCTGTCTTGTCTTGTTCGTGTCCTTACGCTTGGTTGTTGGACTCTCCAAAGGCGGTCCTTCAAACTCAAGCAAACCCGAATCCTTTTTAGAAACGCTCTAAACACTTGAATGGGGGACTCTCCACAGGCGGTCCTCCAACTCAACGCTACAAGCTTCCTAAAAAGACTCGTCTCGAGCTGCTCCAGAGGGCCTCCTTATATACGGATCGGGGCGCCCGTTAATCCTCCTGGCTCCAACGATCCCGCCACTTTCCCGTTGGCGGTCTGCCGTTACTCCTGTTTTCCGTCTCACGCCACTTTCCCGTTGGCAGGTGGCCGTCCGTGCGGCCGTTGCCCCCTTTCTCTCGGCCGCTGACCCCTGTTGTTGCTATGCGATGTGCCCTGTTGCTTCTTTCTCCCTTGCTGCTACTAGTCCCCTCGCACCGTCCGAGCGCAGCTGCGCGGTGTGCTCACTTCCTCGCCGTGGCCTCGGGAACCGCTACGTTCCACGTTGACTCCGTCTTCCCACTCGCCGATGAAACTCTGCCCTTCCCGGCGTCCGTTGTCGCTCCGGGAACCGTTACGTTCCACGTTGATTCCGCCTTTCCACTGGGTGGCAAAACCTTGTATTTCCAACTTGTCTGCTGCTGCTCCGGGAACCGTTACGTTCCACGTCGATTCCGTCTTCCCACTGGGTGACGAAACCTTGTCTTTCCAATTTGTCTGCTGCTGCTCCAGGAACCGTTACGTTCCACGTCGATTCCGTCTTCCCACTGGGTGCCGAAATCTTGTCTTCCCATTTGTCTACTGCTGCTGCGGGAACCGTTACGTTCCACGTCGATTCCGTCCTCCCACCGGGTGCCAAACCCTTCCTCCCCGCTCGCATTGGTCCTTGGCCTACCTTCTGCGGCCCCTTCCTGATTGGTGATGCTCATGCCCTGTCGCCGCTGGTTATCTGTCTTAGCGTGTGAGGAGACTAATTCTCCTCACAGCGTTAGAACTAAAAATGGCGAACACACCCTGACCAGTCAGTGAACGTGAAAGATTGGGACCTACCAACTTGTCCAACTTGCCGTTAGCAGACCCATATTTCTATAAATCTCAGGGGATAGACATGTTAATTGGAGCTGAGTCATTTTTCGAACTGTTGTCCGTTGGCCAAATAAAACAAGGGCCGAACCATCCCATCCTCCAAAAACTCTCCTTGGATGGATAGTATCGGGAAAATATAAGGCTAATACCTCAACTCCTCAACAGCCTGTCTCTAGACTGAATTGCCAAGAAGTATTACTCGAGTCGATAGATGGCAATTTGAAAAATTTCTGGTCGTTGGAAGAAGTACCAACTTCTAAAAAACTTTTGTCACCTGAACAAGAGTTATGTGAGGAACACTATCAGAAAAATACAGTTGTACTGCCTTCAGGTCGATTTGAAGTCAGGCTTTCATTTAAATCAGATCAAAGCGTTTTGGGAAACTCGTTCGAGGTAGCCAAACGACGTTTTTTGTCGCTCGAGAGAAGATTATCTCGAGATCCGAATTTAAAGAGAATGTATGTGGAATTTATGGAACAATACGAATCCTGTCCCCTACAAGCAATGATGTTCTTGCTATTCCACACTACGTCATACCCCATCAGTGTGTCTTACGGCCTCAAAGCACATCGACCAAGTTACGAGTCGTGTTTGATGCGTCTTGTAAGACATCAACACAGAAGAAAACTCGCCTGAAGTTACTGCATCCGAGGGTTTTAGTTTTAAGCCAATAAAACTTTCGGACTCAGAACTGACTAAAGCATTAGGAATCGCTTGGGTTCCTAAAGAAGATATATTTAAATTTGAAATTGATGCTTTGGTCATGGGTCATAGGGCTACCAAGCGGAACATTCTTTCGGTGACATAGAAGCTGTTTGACCCTTTTGGCTTATACTTATACTAAGTAATAAGTATACTCCTATACTTATAAAAGGAAAGATCTTATTGCAGGAACTTTGGTGGAGTCGTAAAGGAGACTGTAGAATCAGATTTCTATTTGCGATATATATCCGGTTTTAACTGCAAGGGTATATAAACTTCGGCTCCGCCCGAAGTTAGCTTTCCTTTCTTGTTACGCTTGCTATAGTCGTCAACGTTAGATCGGTTCCTTCTGTATCTGGTTTACAGGTCCATCGTTTTTAAAGAAGCCTGAAGATAAGTGGCCAACGAGCCCCCGTTTTTATCGGTCACCAGAACTTCTACAGATGGAAGAAAAAAATAATGCGGTCGGATTAACCGGTCTGACTAACAATGATCTCTACCTCATATTTATGGGAAGTGATAGAATGATTTTGCTTTCACCGAAAACGGCTAAAAGGGTTCGTTTATATGTTCCGCTTTATAAGGAAATCTGAAAGATTGGTAGAGAATTCTGATATTGTTCCTTCACATGTCAAATATAGTAAAGCATACAGGTCAAAGTGTCTGATTGCATTCAACTTGGTGAATGCCAGCATGATTCCTGTCACTGCTTTCTTCAAGCCGACGCACTACCTGCACGTGGTTCTCCCTGGATTGTCGCTCGACAGCCGTTGAGTGGCAAACTAAAGCGCGCGACGAGAGTCGTAACTCTACAAACTAGGTTGTGGCGTAGGACTTGAAATCCACCCATGAAAACACAATATCAGTGAAGGAAGCAAGAGAAGCCTCGGAAAGGAACCGATCTAACGTTGACGACTATAGCAAGCGTAACAAGAAAGGAAAGCTAACTTCGGGCGGAGCCTAAGTTTATATACCCTTGCAGTTAAAACCGGATATATATCGCAAACATCGGATTAAATTGGCCGATCCTTATGAGAATATCATAATATAACCAACGTATTACAATAAAAAATCTAAAACAAAGTACCAAGCTTCCATCTTCTAAAATACCAAAGTTGGTATTTTTTACCAAATACCATTTCCGATCTTTCAGTTATGTGGCAGCTATAAGATATAGTCGGCCGATTGTTATGCAATTTGGTAGGTTGTATTAACTGACCAAAAATAGAATCTGTACTTAGTTCCAGCTTTTTATCTTCAAAAACACCAAAGTAGGGTAATTTCCGATTGTTCAGTTATATGGCAGATATCGGATATAGTCGGTAGATCCTTATAAAATTTGGCATGTTTTATTATTTTGCCAAAAATAGCAATCGTACCAAATTCGAATTCTCTAGCTTTAAAAACACCGAAGTTATAGCATTTCCGATCAATCAGTTATATGGCAGCTATAAGATATAGTCGGCCGATCCTTATGAAATTTGGCACGTCGTATTATTTTGCCAAAAATAGCATTCGTATAAAATCTGAACTCTGTAACTCTAAAAACACCAAAGTTATACCATTTCCGATCAATCAGTTATATGGCAGCTATAGGATATAGTCCGTTCCGACTTATATACTGCGTGCAAAAGAAGAAAGGGTGTGTGCAAAGTTTCAAGACGATAGCTTTAAAACTGAGAGACTAGTTCGCGTAGAAACAGACAGACAGACGGACAGGCGGACATGCTTATATCAACTCAGGAGGTGATCCTGATCAAGAATATATATACTTTATAGGGTCGGAGATGTCTCCTTCACTGCGTTGCACACTTTTGACCAAAATTATAATACTCTCTGCAAGGGTATAAAAAGGACAATGATTTGAGAGTATGCACCTGGAACGTACGAACATTGTACAGACCTGGCGCTGCTCAACAACTAGCAGATACCCTCAACAAATGTAGGGCTGAAATCACTGCTATCCAGGAAATGCGATGGATAGGACAAGGCTGCATAAAGAAGAAGAACTGTGACATTTACTACAGCTGCCATCCAGAACAGCATGAATTTGGTTTTGGTTTCGTTGTAGGTGCCAGGCTGCGGCGCCGAGTCTCTCACTTTCGGCCAACAAACGAGAGAATTGCAACGATCCGAATTACTGCCAAATTCTTTAACATCAGCCTGATATGCGCACATGCCCCAACGGAGGAAAAGGATGATGCCACCAAGGACGCTTTCTATGCGGAGCTCGACCGAGGGGAATTTTAATGCCAAGGTAGGACGAGAAGACATCTTTGGTGCCACCGTCGGGCGATTTAGTCTACATGAGACCACCTCGAGCAATGGTCTCAGATTAATAGGCTTTGCAGCTGCGCATAATATGGTAGTTCGTAGTACTGGATTCCGTCATTTGGACATCCATAAAGCATCTTGGCTCTCTCCCGATCGACTGACCAGAAATCAAATCGATCATGTTGTGATCGATGCAAGGCACGCATCTAATATACTCGACGTGCGATCCTGTCGGGGTCCCAACCAATCCCTTGTTGCAGCTAAAATTCACACACGGCTATGTGTGGCGAAGATTGCACGTCGAAGAGCGTTAAGAAGGCTGGACATCGGAAAGCTGCAATCACAACAGGCGAAGAATGCATTCTCCACCCACGTCTCGGAGCTATTAAGCCGAGCACCTTCAATACCTGAAGACATAAGCGATATGTGGGCGCTCATATCTCACTCCCTGCGAGCTTCGGCAGAAGAAGTGCTTGGATTCCAGCGTCCTCTATCAAGGAATCCATGGTACGATCAGGAGTGTCATGACGCAACAGCTGCAAAGGACGCCGCCTACGGAAGAACACTGCAGGATGGGGCGACACGAGCGATTGTGGATGTCTACAGGTCGAGAAGAAGAGACGAAAAACGCCTTTTCAGACGCAAGAAGAAAGAACAGGAAAGGCGAGAATGTGAGAGCACAGAGAGCAGCAGATGCAGGAATGAAGCACGTAACTTCTACCAGAGGGTCAAGCGTCTGACCCAAGGATTTAAGACTGGTACAGTGGCGTGCAGGGACAATGATGGAAATCTTGGCACAGAAACAGAGGTCGTGCTGAGGTTATGGAGGGATCACTTCTCGAGTTTGTTATCTGGCTCAAGCAATGCCAATCCCAAGTCATATCGAAGTCAAGGATGCAATCCACCGGCTTAACAACAAGTCTGCAGGTGCTGACGAAGAGTAGAATATCTCAAACTGCTGTTGTGTCGGAAAACTCGGACTTGGAGTTGACACGGAGGGAAAAACAATCTTGCAGCAGTGTGAACGAAATTTAATGTTCGGATCACTGCTGAAGACCGGCAGAGAGACGAAGAAGGAAAAAAAGGTACTTATCTTTTGGCGGAACTATGCCTGGACTACTGGTAGAAAATATCCAAATATTCAGGAATATCCGGCTCGAAGGACCACATGTTTGTAGGGGGGCGTAGTTGCAGCAAAAGATTCCAGGAGTAGAAATATTGAAATAAAAAGTCGGGGGCGTCTTTCAGTAAATTTAACGCGGTCAGCTTTATAGGGCTGCTTACAAGAGATTACTGTTTTGACTTAGAAAGAATAAACGCTAAACGTAAATAAGCCAGAGCGGACGATCGACGACGGCCGACGAGAGAGGGAGAATGCATAGAGGGGCGAGCGCGGATGCACTCTTTAGCGCGGATGAGCTCTTCAGTGCGTTGCGCTCTTCAGTTCAGCTGAGCGGCACAACGGCCCCTCACCTAAACATTATGAAAATTGTTAAAGTTGTAACGCTTTTCCCACAACAAATCAGTGCAATTTTACTAACGCTCCGGAGTAAAAGTGTGTAAAAAAAGAAATAAGCGCAATGCAAGGGCACACTATTGCTCAGGAACGCTATTGCACTGACTTGTTTAGTGAAAAGCGTTATAACTTCAACAATTTTCATAATTTCTCATTTTATTCAGGATTAATGAGACAATATTGATATGTGTGAAAACTGATATAATTTCTTGAAAGTTGTACCGAAAAAATGGCGTCAAAGTCCGAAAAACACGATAGAAATTCAAAAATGTCAGTTTCTCGTGTAAAAGTGTTATCCTTTTTGTTTATATATATTATATAAGATATTTTTTTTTTCAAAAGCTACAACATTTAACTATAAAAAACGTCGAAAATATTAAAACCGGCTTAAAATTACGCGTTAAGCAATTAAGCAAAAAAGTCCCGAAAAAACGTTTTTTTCTAAATAAATCGAAATTTTGAGGGTGTTAGAAATATTTCAAACACGGGTTTGTACTATATTCGACCTAATAAACAATTCCTACTAGGTCTGTTTAAAAGTTCCAAATCACTGTCGCACTGTGTTATTCATTTATTTTTGAGTAGATAGATAGTTTTTTCAACACAATAGAAGTTCGTTGGAACGCTCCGCTTCCAATAAACAAGTCTTGCCCAGTGTAGTCCATTCGCTCGGCTTGCTGTTATGCAGCGGTTCGAGTTTGTAAAGTCAGCACAGGGTCACACGGATGCGAAGAGTAAACCGACTTGGTCTACTTTTGGTACTAGGTATGGACTTTTGCACTGATTGTGACTGTGACTGAAAATAACTTAGCGTTACAACCACCAAATGAAAATTTTCCTCCTGCGCTAAATCTTGATGATCCTTCTACATCAATGCTTTGCATGCGTCATCTCTAGAAAGGGTTTTGTTAGCGACGTCGATCGTAAGCGTTAGAACTAAAAATGGCGAGCACATATTGGCCCGAGCATTACTTGACTCTGGGTCACAAATGAACTTCATTACTGAAGAACGTGCTCAACGCTTACAGATCCGTAGGGAGGAATCGTGTATCAACTTGCTTGAAATTGGTCAAGCTAATTCCCAGGTTAAGAAAAAGATACACACTGTGGTGAAGTCAACAATTAATGGTAGTGAGTTTCCGTTCGACTTTTGGATTTTGAGAACTATCTCGGGTTATCACCCCGACCAGTCAGTGAACGTGAAAGATTGGGACCTACCAACTTGCCCAACTTGCCGTTAGCAGACCCATATTTCTAAAAATCTCAGCGGATAGACATGTTAATTGGAGCTGAGTCATTTTTCGAACTGTTGTCCGTTGGCCAAATAAAACAAGGGCCGAACCATCCCATCCTCCAAAAAACTCTCCTTGGATGGATAGTATTGGGAAAATATAAGGCAAATACCTCAACAGCCTGTCTCTAGCCTGAATTACCAAGAAGTATTACTCGAGTCGATAGATGGCAATTTGAAAAGTTTCTGGTCGTTGGAAGAAGTACCAACTTCTAAAAAACTTTTGTCAACTGAACAAGAGTTATGTGAGGAACACTATCAGAAAAATACAGTTGTACTGCCTTCAGGTCGATTTGAAGTCAGGCTTTCATTTAAATCAGATCCAAGCGTTTTGGGAAACTCGTTCGAGGTAGCCAAACGACGTTTTTTGTCGCTCGAGAGAAGATTATCTCGAGATCCGAATTTAAAGAGAATGTATGTGGAATTTATGGAACAATACGAATCCTTAGGTCATATGTCCCCTACAAGCAATGATGTTCTTGCTACTCCACACTACGTCATACCCCATCAGTGTGTCTTACGGCCTCAAAGCACATAGACCAAGTTACGAGTCGTGTTTGATGCGTCTTGTAAGACATCAACACAGAAGTGCCTTAACGATCTGTTGATGGTTGGTCCTACAACCCAGGAGGAGTTGTATTTAATCCAGAAAGTGTGTATATGGGGCGCCAGCCCCATTCCTGGCCATAAAGTGTTTGAAGGGGTTGAGTGAATCTGTGTTATTGGGTCCGACTTTTCCGTCGACGACATGTTAGCGGGTGCAGGTTGCATTAAGGAGCTAAAGACTATAAAGAGAATAAAGTCTGAAGTAACTCAGGTTCTTCAAAACACTGGGTTTGAATTGAGAAAGTGGTTTTCAAACTCGCCTGAAGTAACTGCATCCGAGGGTTTTAGTTTTAAGCCAATAAAACTTTCGGACTCAGAACTGACTAAAGCATTAGAAATCGCTTGGGTTCCTAAAGAAGATATATTTAAATTTGAAATTGATGCTTTGGTCATGGGTCATAGGGCTACCAAGCGGAACATTCTTTCGGTGACATAGAAGCTGTTCGACCCTTTTGGCTTATTAAGCCCTATACTTATAAAAGGAAAGATCTTATTGCAGGAACTTTGGTGGAGTCGTAAAGGAGACTGTAGAATCGATCTGGTTTACAGGTCCATCGTTTTTAAAGAAGCCTGAAGATAAGTGGCCAACGAGCCCCCGTTTTTATCGGTCACCAGAACTTCTACAGATGGAAGAAAAAATAATGCGGTCGGATTAACCGGTCTGACTAACAATGATCTCTACCTCATATTTATGGGAAGTGATAGAATGATTTTGCTTTCACCGAAAACGGCTAAAAGGGTTCGTTTATATGTTCCGCTTTATAAGGAAATCTGAAAGATTGGTAGAGAATTCTGATATTGTTCCTTCACTTGTCAAATATAATAAAGCCTTTAAGGGGGAGATGGGGGAAAGCATACAGTTCAAAGTGTCTGATTGCATTCAACTTGGTGAATGCCAGCATGATTCCTGTCACTGCTTTCTTCAAGCCGACGCACTACCTCCACGTGGTTCTCCCTGGATTGTCGCTCGACAGCCGTTTAGTGGCAAACTAAAGCGCGCGACGAGAGTCGTAACTCTACAAACTAGGTTGTGGCGTAGGACTTGAAATCCACCCATGTAAAACACAATATCAGTGAAGGAAGCAAGAGAAGCCTCGGAAAGGAACCGATCTAACGTTGACGACTATAGCAAGCGTAAAAAGGACAATGATTTGAGAGTATGCTCCTGGAACGTACGAACATTGTACAGACCTGGCGCTGCTCAAAAACTAGCAGATACCATCAACAAATGTAGGGCTGACATCACTGCTATCCAGGAAATGCGATGGATAGGACCAGGCTGCATAAAGAAGAAGAACTGTGACATTTACTACAGCTGCCATCCAGAACGGCATGAATTTGGTTGTGGTTTCGTTGTAGGTGCCAGGCTGCGGCGCCGAGTCTCTCACCTTCGGCCAATAAACGAGAGAATTGCAACGATCCGAATTACTGCCAAATTCTTTCACATCAGCCTGATATGCGCACATGCCCCAACGGTGGAAAAAGATGCCACCAAGGACGCTTTCTATGCGGAGCTCGACCGAGCTTATGGCCGCTGTCCTTCCCATGACATTAAAATTCTCCTCGGGGATTTTAATGCCAAGGTAGGACGAGAAGACATCTTTGGTGCCACCGTCGGGCGATTTAGTCTACATGAGACCACCTCGAGCAATGGTCTCAGATTAATAGGCTTTGCAGCTGCGCATAATATGGTAGTTCGTAGTACTGGATTCCGTCATTTGGACATCCATAAAGCATCTTGGCTCTCTCCCGATCGACTGACCAGAAATCAAATCGATCATGTTGTGATCGATGCAAGGCACGCATCTAATATACTCGACGTGCGATCCTGTCGGGGTCCCAACATCGACTCCGACCAATCCCTTGTTGCAGCTAAGATTCACACACGGCTATGTGTGGCGAAGATTGCACGTCGAAGTGCGTTAAGAAGGCTGGACATCGGAAAGCTGCAATTACAACAGGCGAAGAATGCATTCTCCACCCACGTCTCGGGGCTATTAAGCCGAGCACCTTCAATACCTGAAGACATAAGCGATATGTGGGCGCTCATATCTCACTCCCTGCGAGCTTCGGCAGAAGAAGTGCTTGGATTCCAGCGTCCTCTATCAAGGAATCCATGGTACGATCAGGAGTGTCATGACGCAACAGCTGCAAAGGACGCCGCCTACGGAAGAACACTGCAGGATGGGGCGACACGAGCGATTGTGGATGTCTACAGGTCGAGAAGAAGAGACGAAAAACGCCTTTTCAGACGCAAGAAGAAAGAACAGGAAAGGCGAGAATGTGAGAGCACAGAGAGCAGCAGATGCAGGAATGAAGCACGTAACTTCTACCAGAGGGTCAAGCGTCTGACCCAAGGATTTAAGACTGGTACAGTGGCGTGCAGGGACAATGATGGAAATCTTGGCACAGAAACAGAGGTCGTGCTGAGGTTATGGAGGGATCACTTCTCGAGTTTGTTATCTGGCTCAAGCAATGCCAATCCCAAGTCATATCGAAGTCAAGGATGCAATCCACCGGCTTAACAACAACAAGTCTGCAGGTGCTGACGAAGAGTAGAAAATCTCAAACTGCTGTTGTGTCGGAAAACTCGGACTTGGAGTTGACACGGAGGGAAAAACAATCTTGCAGCAGTGTGAACGAAATTTAATGTTCGGATCACTGCTGAAGACCGGCAGAGAGACGAAGAAGGAAAAAAAGGTACTTATCTTTTGGCGGAACTATGCCTGGACTACTGGTAGAAAATATCCAAATATTCAGGAATATCCGGCTCGAAGGACCACATGTTTGTAGGGGGGCGTAGTTGCAGCAAAAGATTCCAGGAGTAGAAATATTGAAATAAAAAGTCGGGGGCGTCTTTCAGTAAATTTAACGCGGTCAGCTTTATAGGGCTGCTTACAAGAGATTACTGTTTTGACTTAGAAAGAATAAACGCTAAACGTAAATAAGCCAGAGCGGACGATCGACGACGGCCGACGAGAGAGGGAGAATGCATAGAGGGGCGAGCGCGGATGCACTCTTTAGCGCGGATGAGCTCTTCAGTGCGTTGCGCTCTTCAGTTCAGCTGAGCGGCACAACGGCCCCTCACCTAAACATTATGAAAATTGTTAAAGTTGTAACGCTTTTCCCACAACAAATCAGTGCAATTTTACTAACGCTCCGGAGTAAAAGTGTGTAAAAAAGAAATAAGCGCAATGCAAGGGCACACTATTGCTCAGGAACGCTATTGCACTGACTTGTTTAGTGAAAAGCGTTATAACTTCAACAATTTTCATAATTTCTCATTTTATTCAGGATTAATGAGACAATATTGATATGTGTGAAAACTGATATAATTTCTTGAAAGTTGTACCGAAAAAATGGCGTCAAAGTCCGAAAAACACGATAGAAATTCAAAAATGTCAGTTTCTCGTGTAAAAGTGTTATCCTATTTGTTTATATATATTATATAAGATATTTTTTTTTTCAAAAGCTACAACATTTAACTATAAAAAACGTCGAAAATATTAAAACCGGCTTAAAATTACGCGTTAAGCAATTAAGCAAAAAAGTCCCGAAAAAACGTTTTTTTCTAAATAAATCGAAATTTTGAGGGTGTTAGAAATATTTCAAACACGGGTTTGTACTATATTCGACCTAATAAACAATTCCTACTAGGTCTGTTTAAAAGTTCCAAATCACTGTCACACTATATAGTTAGATAGTTTTTTCAACACAATAAAAGTTCGTTGGAACGCTCCGCTTCCAATAAACAAGTCTTGCCCAGTGTAGTCCATTCGCTCGGCTTGCTGTTATGCAGCGGTTCGAGTTTGTAAAGTCAGCACAGGGTCACACGGATGCGAAGAGTAAACCGACTTGGTCTACTTTTGGTACTAGTTATGGACTTTTGCACTGATTGTGACTGTGACTGAAAATAACTTAGCGTTACAACCACCAAATGAAAATTTTGCGCTAAATCTTGATGATCCTTCTACATCAATGCTTTGCATGCGTCGTCTCTAGAAAGGGTTTTGTTAGCGACGTCGATCGTAAGCGTTAGAACTAAAAATGGCGAGCACATATTGGCCCGAGCATTACTTGACTCTGGGTCACAAATGAACTTCATTACTGAAGAACGTGCTCAACGCTTACAGATCCGTAGGGAGGAATCGTGTATCAACTTGCTTGAAATTGGTCAAGCTAATTCCCAGGTTAAGAAAAAGATACACACTGTGGTGAAGTCAACAATTAATGGTAGTGAGTTTCCGTTCGACTTTTGGATTTTGAGAACTATCTCGGGTTATCACCCCGACCAGTCAGTGAACGTGAAAGATTGGGACCTACCAACTTGCCCAACTTGCCGTTAGCAGACCCATATTTCTATAAATCTCAGCGGATAGACATGTTAATTGGAGCTGAGTCATTTTTCGAACTGTTGTCCGTTGGCCAAATAAAACAAGGGCCGAACCATCCCATCCTCCAAAAAAAACTCTCCTTGGATGGATAGTATTGGGAAAATATAAGGCAAATACCTCAACAGCCTATCTCTAGCCTGAATTGCCAAGAAGTATTACTCGAGTCGATAGATGGCAATTTGAAAAGTTTCTGGTCGTTGGAAGAAGTACCAACTTCTAAAAAACTTTTGTCAACTGAACAAGAGTTATGTGAGGAACACTATCAGAAAAATACAGTTGTACTGCCTTCAGGTCGATTTGAAGTCAGGCTTTCATTTAAATCAGATCAAAGCGTTTTGGGAAACTCGTTCGAGGTAGCCAAACGACGTTTTTTGTCGCTCGAGAGAAGATTATCTCGAGATCCGAATTTAAAGAGAATGTATGTGGAATTTATGGAACAATACGAATCCTTAGGTCATATGTCCCCTACAAGCAATGATGTTCTTGCTACTCCACACTACGTCATACCCCATCAGTGTGTCTTACGGCCTCAAAGCACATCTACCAAGTTACGAGTCGTGTTTGATGCGTCTTGTGAGACATCAACACAGAAGAAAACTCGCCTGAAGTTACTGCATCCGAGGGTTTTAGTTTTAAGCCAATAAAACTTTCGGACTCAGAACTGACTAAAGCATTAGGAATCGCTTGGGTTCCTAAAGAAGATATATTTAAATTTGAAATTGATGCTTTGGCCATGGGTCATAGGGCTACCAAGCGGAACATTCTTTCGGTGACATAGAAGCTGTTTGACCCTTTTGGCTTATACTTATACTAAGTAATAAGTATACTCCTATACTTATAAAAGGAAAGATCTTATTGCAGGAACTTTGGTGGAGTCGTAAAGGAGACTGTAGAATCGATCTGGTTTACAGGTCCATCGTTTTTAAAGAAGCCTGAAGATAAGTGGCCAACGAGCCCCCGTTTTTATCGGTCACCAGAACTTCTACAGATGGAAGAAAAAAATAATGCGGTCGGATTAACCGGTCTGACTAACAATGATCTCTACCTCATATTTATGGGAAGTGATAGAATGATTTTGCTTTCACCGAAAACGGCTAAAAGGGTTCGTTTATATGTTCCGCTTTATAAGGAAATCTGAAAGATTGGTAGAGAATTCTGATATTGTTCCTTCACTTGTCAAATATAATAAAGCCTTTAAGGGGGAGATGGGGGAAAGCATACAGTTCAAAGTGTCTGATTGCATTCAACTTGGTGAATGCCAGCATGATTCCTGTCACTGCTTTCTTCAAGCCGACGCACTACCTCCACGTGGTTCTCCCTGGATTGTCGCTCGACAGCCGTTTAGTGGCAAACTAAAGCGCGCGACGAGAGTCGTAACTCTACAAACTAGGTTGTGGCGTAGGACTTGAAATCCACCCATGTAAAACACAATATCAGTGAAGGAAGCAAGAGAAGCCTCGGAAAGGAACCGATCTAACGTTGACGACTATAGCAAGCGTAAAAAGGACAATGATTTGAGAGTATGCTCCTGGAACGTACGAACATTGTACAGACCTGGCGCTGCTCAAAAACTAGCAGATACCATCAACAAATGTAGGGCTGACATCACTGCTATCCAGGAAATGCGATGGATAGGACCAGGCTGCATAAAGAAGAAGAACTGTGACATTTACTACAGCTGCCATCCAGAACGGCATGAATTTGGTTGTGGTTTCGTTGTAGGTGCCAGGCTGCGGCGCCGAGTCTCTCACCTTCGGCCAATAAACGAGAGAATTGCAACGATCCGAATTACTGCCAAATTCTTTCACATCAGCCTGATATGCGCACATGCCCCAACGGTGGAAAAAGATGCCACCAAGGACGCTTTCTATGCGGAGCTCGACCGAGCTTATGGCCGCTGTCCTTCCCATGACATTAAAATTCTCCTCGGGGATTTTAATGCCAAGGTAGGACGAGAAGACATCTTTGGTGCCACCGTCGGGCGATTTAGTCTACATGAGACCACCTCGAGCAATGGTCTCAGATTAATAGGCTTTGCAGCTGCGCATAATATGGTAGTTCGTAGTACTGGATTCCGTCATTTGGACATCCATAAAGCATCTTGGCTCTCTCCCGATCGACTGACCAGAAATCAAATCGATCATGTTGTGATCGATGCAAGGCACGCATCTAATATACTCGACGTGCGATCCTGTCGGGGTCCCAACATCGACTCCGACCAATCCCTTGTTGCAGCTAAGATTCACACACGGCTATGTGTGGCGAAGATTGCACGTCGAAGTGCGTTAAGAAGGCTGGACATCGGAAAGCTGCAATTACAACAGGCGAAGAATGCATTCTCCACCCACGTCTCGGGGCTATTAAGCCGAGCACCTTCAATACCTGAAGACATAAGCGATATGTGGGCGCTCATATCTCACTCCCTGCGAGCTTCGGCAGAAGAAGTGCTTGGATTCCAGCGTCCTCTATCAAGGAATCCATGGTACGTTCAGGAGTGTCATGACGCAACAGCTGCAAAGGACGCCGCCTACGGAAGAACACTGCAGGATGGGGCGACACGAGCGATTGTGGATGTCTACAGGTCGAGAAGAAGAGACGAAAAACGCCATTTCAGACGCAAGAAGAAAGAAAAGGAAAGGCGAGAGTGTGAGAGCACAGAGAGTAGCAGATGCAGAAATGAAGCACGTAACTTCTATTAGAGGGTCAAGCGTCTGACCCAAGGATTTAAGACTGGTACAGTGGCGTGCAGGGACAATGATGGAAATCTTGTCACAGAAACAGAGGTCGTGCTGAGGTTATGGAGGGATCACTTCTCGAGTTTGTAATCTGGCTCAAGCACAGACTCTGAAGACTATGATCCACGAACCCCAATCTATGGCACTGATATTGAAGTGCCAATCCCAAGTCATATCGAAGTCAAGGATGCAATCCATCTGCTTAAAAACAACAAGTCTGCAGGTTCTGATGGCCTGCCGGCAGAATTGTTTAAGGCAGCTGGTGATATGCTGGTAGGGAGCATGCAATAACTAATCAGTAAGATTTGGCTCATGGAGAGCATGCCCGAAGATTGGAACCTCAGCATGATCTGTTCTATCCAGAAGAAGGGTGATGCCACGGTGCGCACCAAATACCGCGGAATTAGTCTTCTTCCAGTTGCATACAAGGTCCTAACGAGCGTATTGTGTGAAAGACTGAACCCCCATGCTGAAGCACTGATTGGACCATATCAGTGCGGGTTCAGGTCTGGCAAGTCCACTGTTGACCAGATTTTCACCTTGCGCCAAATCCTGGAGAAGTCTTACGAAAACCAGATCGACAGGTACCATCTCTTCGTCGACTACAAAGCCGCATTTGATAGCCCCCGGCGAGATCGCTTATATGCCGCTATGTCTGAGCTTGGTATACCAGCAAAGCTGACTTGACTTTGCAGAATGACATTGAGCAACACCATCAGCTCTGTCAAGGTAGAAAGTGGCCAATCCGAAACCTTGTGGGCACCTTGTCTGGCCTCAGACAAGGTGACTCGCTGTCTTGTATACTCTTCAATATTTTAATGGAGAGTATTATAAAAAATGCTGGTGTACATCGGACGGGCACGATATTAACCAACAGATGTGTCCAGCTCCTTGGTTACGCTGATGATATTGATATCATTGGCCGCACCAAGCGTGATGTCACAGGAGCCTTCGGGGCTATTGAAAAGGAATCAGCAAAAGTCGGACTAGCAGTGAATATGGAGAAAAGAAAGTTTATGGTGTGCTCTAGCAGAGAATCGCGTCGTCTTGATTCTCAGCTGACTGCAGAAAACTATAGCTTTGGGTCCGTCAAGGAGTTTATCTACCTAGGCACTGCTATAACAATCACAAATGATGTCAGTCTGGAGATTAAGCGGAGAATAACACTTGCCAACAGGTGTTACTTTGGTCTCAGTAGGCAGTTTAATTTTAGAGCTCTCTGTCGACGCTCAAAAATTACACTCTACGAGACGCTCATTCTTCCAGTACTCCTTTATGGTTCGGAGTGCTGGACAGTGACGCAGTCAGATGCAGCTGCTCTTGGAGTGTTCGAGAGGAAAATTCTTCGCAAATCTTTGGCCCAATCTGCGTGGACGATGTTTATCGCATCAGCTACAACCACGAGCTGCATGAGCTGTACGGTGATGTTGACGTAGCCAGTCGAGTGAAATCTCAAAGACTTCGCTGGCTGGGCCACGATGCCCGTATGGATGAAGACGCTCCGGCTCGTAAGGTGTTTGATGCGGTGATTGTTGGGACACGAAGGAGAGGACGACTACGAACGCGTTGGCAAGACCAGGTGATGGAAACCCTGTCCACACATGGTGTTACCAACTGGCGAAGGCGCGCTCAAGACAGAGTCGCGTCGAGGCACATTGCGCTTCAGGCCGAGACCCGATAAAAGGGTTGTCATGGCCATATAATAATAATAATAATAATAATAATAAGGGGGGACTAATCTGTGTTGAGTTTTGAAAAAATCGAAAATTTTTTTTTTCCGTTTAAAAAATTCCTTAATGTCTTAAAAATAACATATCATAAGATAGAGTCCGGCAAAAGTGTCGAAATTTTCCATTCTGCGGCAATGCCTCAAAGGTATATTCCACAGTACTTAAAACTTTAAACGCGTTTTTCTCGAAACCGCTTTTTTTGAGTTGGCCTAACACATAACTCGAACAACTCTTAACCTATCGATCTAAAATTTTGGCAGTATTCTCAGAATACCTATGTCTATCGACACACGTTTTTTGTATATTGCTTACTTTTTTTTTTATCAACAATTTTGTGACGTTTTTTGTTCGTGAAAATTGAAAATTTTTTTCAATCACTCACCATTTTGCAAAAAATCAATATATCGAAAAAATCTTACGTGTGTCGATAGCCGTTGATGTACAGAAACTAACCAAACTTGATTTTTCGTTCTGGATCAAAAATTAAGGACGTTAGGTGTTCGGGTATGGACCCCCTTTAAAAAAAATAGGGCCTACGAATAAAGGCTGCAGAACCGCCATTTTGTTTTCGATTTATTAAACAAACAATTTATTTTGTACTTTAAATATAATATAATAAAAACTCATTTACAAATTTTCGATTGGCTTTTTCATTTGGCAAAAAAAAATTCCAGAAAATCAAATTTTTTTTCGCCTGTTACTCAGATGACCCCCCTTAAGAAAATTGTCGAGTCCAATAACAAAAGTATTATGAAAAAGAAAAAATCTGAAAAATTTTAATTGTTTGCTCAAGTTAAATCCTCAAGTTAAAACAAAATCCTCAGAGGAAATGAATTCTCTGGGGCTGGGCTTACCTTTTCGTTGTTGCGGATAGTACGGTCATGTATACGCTGCTTTAAATGCAACCCTCGTCTGATGACTCAAATAATGGGAGACTTACCCTTAGATAGAATTCGTGTTCTCCGCCCCTTCTCCATATATGGTGTTGATTTTTGTGGCCCAAGGCACAATTTTATTTAGAAGGCAGTTCATTTAGAAGTAGTTTCCGACCTTTCAACTGATTAATTTTTTTGGCTTTTCAAAGGTTCGTTGGGCGCCGAGGATGTCCGCAGACCAAGCAGTGCGACAACGACACGAACTTCGTCGGAGAGAGTCTTCACTTCACGGGACTCCTGTTCAAGATTTTTTTTGTAGCTTTGCTTTTATTTATTGAATCTACTCTTAATTTTGAGACTAACAATAAGTTGATCAATCTTAATATTAAAATTTAACTAACAGTATACTAAGACTGCATTCTGGTTTCTGGTTGCGCGTCCCTCAGGTCGGTCGCGGGGTGGGTAAGTCATTGCGACGAAGGCGTGATTGGTTGCTCAACCTTGTTAGACCTCTCGCCAGGTGGTTAGGGTGCACATCGGTGCAAGCTATCGAGCTTGGTTAAGTACGTGGTTAAGTAAGTGGTTGGTTGATTTTTTGATTTTTTTAGGCCGGATAAGAACGCATGCAGGGCGTCGTTCCTGAATTTTTGGTTCAGAACGGCTGCTGCGTTAGCGTCGTGGGTCATAATAATTTTATTTGTTAAAAGCGTTAGCTTTCGTTCTACTTCGTCGTAGTATTTAAGTAAGGGTAAATCTCCTTGCCTTAATAAACTTAATTCTTGTTGAATTACGTGTGACGGAGTTTTAACTGCATACGTGAAATCTAAACGTGCCAGTATGGCATGAAAACTTAACACTGTATTATATGAAGACAATGCAGCGGTCGCTGGTCCTCTTACTTTGTTTCTGAGGATTGCGACTGCTTCTCGTTGTTGTCTTTCGAGTGCGCCTTTCATGGCGTTCTCGATGGCTAGAAGCTGTTCATGAGACATTTCTATTGTTTGACTGGAAAATTCAGAGGTTCTAGTTTCAAGGACGTTCTCTCGAACGAGGGTGTTAGTTGCGGTTCTACTGGTTGATGGATAAAAGTCCTCTTGGTGTGCCCTTGACCCCCGAGATTTTCTATACTCTTCTAAAAGTTCTTCGTCCGACGACGCGTAGTTTCCCGTGGACATGGGTAAAAATTAATAATAAAAATTTCTGCGGGTTTTTATATACTTTTTTAATATTTCCTTAAAAAAAATTTGTAATGTATTTATCTATTTTTCGTAATATTTTGCTTGTTTTATTAAAAAAAAAAATCTCAGTGCACTTTTTTATAAATAGTAAAAATGAGTTAGCTGCGCAAATGCTTTTATTCGTACTCAAATTTCAAGAAAAATTTATTTCTTCGTATTCAGATTTCAGAGAGGAGAGAAAAAAAAACAAAATGTACTTATTTTTTAAATCATGTATTTCCTATTGTATTAATTTTTTTGTTTCTCTTGCACAATAATTTGACAAGTTTTAGCATTTTAGGAAGAGGGAAAAAAGATTTTTAAGAGGAGAAAAGAAAAAAACAAAATATAAATATTTTCTCTTTTTTTTAATAATGTAGTCATTACAGGCCTAGCGAATCCTTTTTATTTGTTTAAAAAACTTTTTATTTTCTGTATTATTTTTCTTGCACGATAAGCTTCACCACAAACAGCCTTCTTACATTTTCTTATATTTATTTATTAAGATATGCTGCAAGTTGCCGTCGGCTTTCCTTCGCTTCAGCTTGTTGATTCCCACGGAGGGGGGCGAGGGGTATCCCTACAGCTCCCTTTACTTGGATTATTCCCGCGAAGGGGGGGCGAGGGTTGTCCCCTTTTCACTGTCTACCTTTTTCACTGTTTCGTTGGTTTTTTGAGTTTTATGCAAGATTTAACTGAATAAAAACTTGCATATAATTTTTTTGTTATAGAACTTTTTGTTTTTGTTTTTTATATTATTTTCACTATTTCTACAACTTTTTGTGTAGAAAAAATAAATTTTGTCCGAATGTCTTAGAAGCTTTTTTGAGGGTGGGTTTTCTTCTCAGCTTCTATTTTTTTCACTTCTATGTTTTTTTTTATTTATTTTATTTTTCGACTACTTTTTTTAGCCGAATTTTGCACTTGTATTAACTTAATTTTTAATCCGTTTCTATTTACGCAATTTTCGGGTGCGGGTTCTTTATCACGCTTGGGCGCCAGTTAATAATAGATTATTGGTGTGTGCTTGTGTTGCTGTGTGTGTTGCTTTTATTTACTGAATCTACTCTTAATTTTGAGACTAACAATAAGTTGACGAATCTTAACATTAAAATTTAACTAACAGTATACTAAGACTGCATTCTGGTTGCGCGTCCCTCAGGTCGGTCGCTGAGTGGGTAAGTCATTGCGATGAAGGCGTGATTGGTTGCTCAACCTTGTTAGACCTCTCGCCAGGTGGTTAGGGTGCACCGATAGCTTTGGTTAAGTACTTTACCTTCTGTTCTGCGATCGCTTCTTTGACTGGTAGAATGTTTAAGTCGCGGTGTATGTTTTTGTTGCGAACGTACCACGGTGCCCCGGTGATTGTTGTCAAGATCTTCGACTGAACTCTTTGAACTATGTCAATGTTGCTATTGCTGGCGTTCCCCCATAACTGGGAGCCGTACATCCATATAGGTTTTAGTACCGAGTTGTACAGCAGGACTTTATATTCAAGGCTAAGAGGTGACCGAGCGTTTATAAGCCAATGAAGGCCGCTGGCTTTTAGCTTTAGGTGTGTTGTTTTGGCTTCAATGTGCCGGCGCCATGTGAGTCTTCTGTCGAGATGTACTCCTAGGTATGTTACATCGTTTGCTTGTGGGAGTAGAGGTTTGTTAAATGTAATCGTCGGGCAGTTTTGCCTTTTCAGAGTGAACTAACATGCTTGCATTTTAGTTCGTTCACTTTAATTCGCCAATCTGCCAGCCATTTTTCGACATCGACCATGTGAAGAGCTAGCTGCGCAGTTGCTTGAATCGGGCATTTTGAGCGGCTAAGAGAAGTGTCATCGGCAAACGTGGATGTTGTTAGACGTGTGCTTGTCGGGATAGAGGACATATAATATTGGCCCTAGCACGCTGCCTTGTGGAACTCCAGCTCCAACAGTGTAATCATCGTATATAGCGGTGTTGCACCTCACGACAAATTTTCTGTCGTGAAGGTAAGACTCTAAAATCTTGTGGGTGCTGTAGGGGAGCATTGTCTTGATCTTGTACATTAGACTTTCTAGCTAGACTCTATCGAATGCTTGAAAGACATCTAAAAATATGGCAGTACAGTACTCTCATTTTTCGAAAGCGTTACGAATTTCGGATGTTATCCGGTTGACCTGCTCAATTGTTCCATGCTTTTCACGAAACCCAAATTGGTGTGACGGGATTCTCTTCTGGATTCTCAGGTATGTGTTTATCCGAGTCATTAGGCATTTTTCAAAGAGTTTAGATAGGCAAGAGAGTAGGCTTATAGGTCTATACGACGTGGGGATAGTGTGGTCTTTCCCCGGCTTTGCTATCATTATTATAATTGACTTTTTCCATCTCACTGGAAAGTGGCCAAGTTTTGCGATGGCATTAAATAGCTGGGTGAGAGTGCAAACGGCGCAGTATGGGAGCTCAATGATCATTCTGGGAGTTATGAGGTCGCAGCCCGGGGATTTTTTCGGATTCAGTTTTCGTTTGATGATGTTAACGATTTCGTTTGGGCGAAACTCAATCGGCTCATGTTGAGGCTGGGGCTCATATGATAGTCGGCAAAGTAAACGCATTGGTGGCAGGATTTGGTTGGAAGACATTTTTAAGGTGTTTGTGGAATGTGGAATTTCCAATAGGTTCTTTCGGTGATCTCAGAGTTGGGTGAGCTCTCCACAGTGAGTGTTTTGTACTGTTAGTTGGCAATTGCTCTATGTAGCGGCGGTGGACATACGTTTCTTCTTGCTGTTGAGCTGATTTCCTTTTCGGTTCACGAGATGAGATCCCCAGTGTGTGTGCTTGGCATTGTAGTCTCCTGCTGCTATGAAGTGGTCTCCGAGTGAGTTAAAAAAATGCATAAGCTCATCTTCGGCTATGGTGAAGCGTGGGGGGCAGTATACGGCAGCTAGAGTTAATTGCTTGCCAGTATTTAGGTGTATATTTATTGATGTGGCCTGTAGGTAGATTTTTGCAAATTTCGTATGATAATGGTGATTAATACGGCTTCTGATTAAAATTCCAGTCCCGCCGTGTGCTTTACCATCTGGATGATTTGTTCCATAGAATGAATATCCTCGTAGTTGGAAATTGTATCTGTTCGTAAGATGTGTATCTGAGCAGCATTACGTCGATTTGATTGTCTAGTAGGAATTGCGCTAACTCGAGTTTATGCTGCGAAACGCCGTTAGCGTTCCACGTAGATATTCGTAGGGAAGTCATTATTTAGGTTGTTGTGAAACCAGCATTTGTATTAATAGATTTTGGTTTCGCATTAGATCTTGCATAGTTGTACGCATAAACGACATAAACTCCGTTAGGCTTTGTTCTAGACTGCATATCATAGCTTCAAAGTTACTTTTTGGCTGCTCCGGCGGTTGATGGTGCTGAGCCGTGTTTGGTTCTTGGTGTGCTGATGGCGGCAGTGAGCTTTTTGAGGCTGGGGTAGCCAGTCCTGATTTTAAAGCGCTTGCATATGTGACATTTTTGGCAGAGTTTATGGGTCCTAGTGAGGATTTGGCTGCAGTCGAGAAGAAGACTTCAGGGTTTGACCTGGAGGCTATGAACTGATTATTTTGGGTGCGGGCAGTAAATCCCCTCTGGTGGATGCGACTTTTCAGCTCCTTGTAAACTGGGCAACCACTATTGTTAGCAGTGTGATTTCCACCGCAGTTGCCGCACTTTTTCGAGTTTTGGTCGTCTTTGCTCGCTGGGCAGTGTGCGGAGTCATGAAGCTCACCACAAACTACACAAACCGGGCGCAGTTTACAGTAAGACCTTGTATGGCCATATTCTTGGCAGTTCGCACATTGTACCGGGCCATTGTATTTGTGCGGCTCCTCAACTCGAAAAAGTTCTCGATCCGGTAATCTCGTAGTAATTCATTCACTTGGTCGTTGAAAATCTGCGATCGTTGATCGAGTGCCCAGCGATGAGAGTTGAGCCGATGAGCCCCTCAAATGATTTGAGTTGCACCTCTTGAAACGGGAGGGTCCGCGATGGGACGGCGGCGGGTCCTCAACTAGCGTGGCTAAATGTACATTAGGGCAGTACATATTTTGCGACGAGGTGACTTCGATTGTTCCGTAGTTTCTCTGCTGGGGGCGATAGTGGGCACGTAGTGTTTAGCAAGTCCTCTAGTCTGCAAGCATAGCATAAAACCAATCATAGATTAGATTAAATAAATGAATATCTTAAAGATATCTAGGATACCATTTTTAGAGTGCAAAATTCCATTTAAAGAGGTTATTTAGCCGAAAATAGACACAAAAGGTGCCAGAGGAATGGTTTGCGAAAACTCTATGAACGAGTTGGCGTCACTTGTCAGTCGTTTCACTTCAATTCGACAGAAAATATTTAATCCAAAGCCAAGGAGGTTTTTTTTTTTTATCTATTATTACTATCATTGGATTTATTTTGAGAACTTACTTTAATGGTTTTGGTCAAAATATCCATATAATAATGCCAGGACTTTGTTGCCTCGTTACGAAGGTGTTTTTGACAATAAATGACTCGCTACTAAAAATTAAATAATTCCGGTGGTCTTAGTTTTTGGTATTTATATTGTTGAATGAAAGTCTTTTTCGGATTCGTCATTTCTCTGGTTTAGGCCCCGTTCGTCAATTTTGCGAAAGTGACGATGGTGCCCTGGAGGATCTAGAGATAAATCAATCAGTAATTGGCGAATGGTTGCGGCTTGCGCTGGTATCGAGGCTAGGAATCTATCATTCAGTTGTTAAATTGGCACAAAGGAATAAGGAGCCTCATCATGGTGAATGTGTGACACGCATACATACAAAGATCAATCCAAGCGCAGACCAACTTTCTTCATCGTGCTCCTTTCATAGACTTAGAAACAGAAAACATTCAATGAGAGTATTAGCGTAAGATGAATGAACGATGAGCGAAAAAATAGAGTAAAATTCGCTCTGGGGCCTATCGCAAGAAATTTTTACGTCCATTTTCGTTGTATAAAATGGGTGGTCTATATGCTGTGTGGTTAGTGGTGACACTTAGCACTTAAAGGAAGCTGAATTCCTGACTTAGACATTGACTAGCAAGGCATTACAGCTAAGACGTTTATCGAGATAGGATGTGAGTACAAGCGCGCAGGCTTGAGCCAAGAACCCAGTTCTCCACTCGGTGTCCAAAAACAAGTCTGTGTTTTTTTTTTTTGGAAAAGTTTTAACACACTTCCCCAATATAAACAAAGACTTCTTTCTGGTACAGTTTTGTACTTGAGACAATTTTAACCTGTCCGTATTGATATTTTATATCAATAGTTGTAATGTTGAAACACTAGCTCTAAGAAAAAGACAGAAGACCTGAAAAGAATGAAGTTTGAATCTAAATTTTCCATAAAGGACTGGCTTTTGCTATTTTTATTTGACTTCTGCTCCTACGCCACCTGGTTTAAAAAAAGGCCAGTGTGAGAATACAACCTAGTTAACCGCCGTTTACTGCATTTTTTATAAATGGGCGTTTTTTCCAAAAGAAGAGATTCTAAAATAAAAGTCAAAAGTTAATATTTTTTTTAAGGCGAAAGCTCACAACACTATGTATAATTACACATACCTTTCTGTAATAATTTTATGTTTTGAGAAAAATAGGCTTGGCATTCGAAAAGTTGGCTACAGCCATTTGCATGCAAATGCCATTGTCAATTTTGTCAAAAGTCAAAAATTAACTCTTACGCAGCCTTACCACACATATAGAAACATATACCACAAAACGACAAAAAAGCTAGCACGACGAGTGCCGTTTATTTTAAAAATGCAATAACAAGGCTATGAACTGATTATTTTGGGTGCGGGCAGTAAATCCCCTCTGGTGGATGCGACTTTTCAGCTCCTTGTAAACTGGGCAACCACTATTGTTAGCAGTGTGATTTCCACCGCAGTTGCCGCACTTTTTCGAGTTTTGGTCGTCTTTGCTCGCTGGGCAGTGTGCGGAGTCATGAAGCTCACCACAAACTACACAAACCGGGCGCAGTTTACAGTAAGACCTTGTATGGCCATATTCTTGGCAGTTCGCACATTGTACCGGGCCATTGTATTTGTGCGGCTCCTCAACTCGAAAAAGTTCTCGATCCGGTAATCTCGTAGTAGTTCATTCACTTGGTAGTTGAAAATCTGCGATCGTTGATCGAGTGCCCAGCGATGAGAGTTGAGCCGATGAGCCCCTCAAATGGTTTGAGTTGCACCTCTTGAAACGGGAGGGTCCGCGATGGGACGGCGGCGGGTCCTCAACTAGCGTGGCTAAATGTACATTAGGGCAGTACATATTTTGCGACGAGGTGACTTCGAGTGTTCCGTTGTTTCTCTGCTGGGGGCGATAGTGGGCACGTAGTGTTTAGCAAGTCCTCTAGTCTGCAAGCATAGCATAAAACCAATCATAGATTAGATTAAATAAATGAATATCTTAAAGATATCTAGGATACCATTTTTAGAGTGCAAAATTCCATTTAAAGAGGTTATTTAGCCGAAAATAGACACAAAAGGTGCCAGAGGAATGGTTTGCGAAAACTCTATGAACGAGTTGGCGTCACTTGTCAGTCGTTTCACTTCAATTCGACAGAAAATATTTAATCCAAAGCCAAGGAGTTTTTTTTTTTTATCTATTATTACTATCATTGGATTTATTTTGAGAACTTACTTTAATGGTTTTGGTCAAAATATCCATATAATAATGCCAGGACTTTGTTGCCTCGTTACGAAGGTGTTTTTGACAATAAATGACTCGCTACTAAAAATTAAATAATTCCGGTGGTCTTAGTTTTTGGTATTTATATTGTTGAATGAAAGTCTTTTTCGGATTCGTCATTTCTCTGGTTTAGGCCCCGTTCGTCAATTTTGCGAAAGTGACGATGGTGCCCTGGAGGATCTAGAGATAAATCAATCAGTAATTGGCGAATGGTTGCGGCTTGCGCTGGTATCGAGGCTAGGAATCTATCATTCAGTTGTTAAATTGGCACAAAGGAATAAGGAGCCTCATCATGGTGAATGTGTGACACGCATACATACAAAGATCAATCCAAGCGCAGACCAACTTTCTTCATCGTGCTCCTTTCAGAGACTTAGAAACAGAAAACATTCAATGAGAGTATTAGCGTAAGATGAATGAACGATGAGCGAAAAAATAGAGTAAAATTCGCTCTGGGGCCTATCGCAAGAAATTTTTACGTCCATTTTCGTTGTATGAAATGGGTGGTCTATATGCTGTGTGGTTAGTGGTGACACTTAGCACTTAAAGGAAGCTGAATTCCTGACTTAGACATTGACTACCAAGGCATTACAGCTAAGACGTTTATCGAGATAGGATGTGAGTACAAGCGCACAGGCTTGAGCCAAGAACCCAGTTCTCCACTCGGTGTCCAAAAACAAGTCTGTGTTTTTTTTTTGGAAAAGTTTTAACACACTTCCCCAATATAAACAAAGACTTCTTTCTGGTACAGTTTTGTACTTGAGACAATTTTAACCTGTCCGTATTGATATTTTATATCAATAGTTGTAATGTTGAAACACTAGCTCTAAGAAAAAGACAGAAGACCTGAAAAGAATGAAGTTTGAATCTAAATTTTCCATAAAGGACTGGCTTTTGCTATTTTTATTTGACTTCTGCTCCTACGCCACCTGGTTAAAAAAAGGCCAGTGTGAGAATACAACCTAGTTAACCGCCGTTTACTGCATTTTTTATAAATGGGCGTTTTTTCCAAAAGAAGAGATTCTAAAATAAAAGTGAAAAGTTAATATTTTTTTAAGGCGAAAGCTCACAACACTATGTATAATTACACATACCTTTCTGTAATAATTTTATGTTTTGAGAAAAATAGGCTTGGCATTCGAAAAGTTGGCTACAGCCATTTGCATGCAAATGCCATTGTCAATTTTGTCAAAAGTCAAAAATTAACTCTTACGCAGCCTTTGAATGCGAACTTTTCACTAGTGAATTGGAATACGGTTATACCACACATATACCACAAAACGACAAAAAAGCTAGCGCGACGAGTGCCGTTTATTTTAAAAATGCAATAACAAGGCTATGAACTGATTATTTTGGGTGCGGGCAGTAAATCCCCTCTGGTGGATGCGACTTTTCAGCTCCTTGTAAACTGGGCAACCACTA
This sequence comes from Drosophila pseudoananassae pseudoananassae, assembly GCA_018153035.1. NCBI lineage: Eukaryota > Metazoa > Arthropoda > Insecta > Diptera > Drosophilidae > Drosophila > Drosophila pseudoananassae. The sequence continues at coordinate 3,342,187 of JAECXR010000072.1, forward strand.
TTGTTAGCAGTGTGATTTCCACCGCAGTTGCCGCACTTTTTCGAGTTTTGGTCGTCTTTGCTCGCTGGGCAGTGTGCGGAGTCATGAAGCTCACCACAAACTACACAAACCGGGCGCAGTTTACAGTAAGACCTTGTATGGCCATATTCTTGGCAGTTCGCACATTGTACCGGGCCATTGTATTTGTGCGGCTCCTCAACTCGAAAAAGTTCTCGATCCGGTAATCTCGTAGTAGTTCATTCACTTGGTCGTTGAAAATCTGCGATCGTTGATCGAGTGCCCAGCGATGAGAGTTGAGCCGATGAGCCCCTCAAATGGTTTGAGTTGCACCTCTTGAAACGGGAGGGTCCGCGATGGGACGGCGGCGGGTCCTCAACTAGCGTGGCTAAATGTACATTAGGGCAGTACATATTTTGCGACGAGGTGACTTCGAGTGTTCCGTAGTTTCTCTGCTGGGGGCGATAGTGGGCACGTAGTATTTAGCAAGTCCTCTAGTCTGCAAGCATAGCATAAAACCAATCATAGATTAGATTAAATAAATGAATATCTTAAAGATATCTAGGATACCATTTTTAGAGTGCAAAATTCCATTTAAAGAGGTTATTTAGCCGAAAATAGACACAAAAGGTGCCAGAGGAATGGTTTGCGAAAACTCTATGAACGAGTTGGCGTCACTTGTCAGTCGTTTCACTTCAATTCGACAGAAAATATTTAATCCAAAGCCAAGGAGGTTTTTTTTTTTTATCTATTATTACTATCATTGGATTTATTTTGAGAACTTACTTTAATGGTTTTGGTCAAAATATCCATATAATAATGCCAGGACTTTGTTGCCTCGTTACGAAGGTGTTTTTGACAATAAATGACTCGCTACTAAAAATTAAATAATTCCGGTGGTCTTAGTTTTTGGTATTTATATTGTTGAATGAAAGTCTTTTTCGGATTCGTCATTTCTCTGGTTTAGGCCCCGTTCGTCAATTTTGCGAAAGTGACGATGGTGCCCTGGAGGATCTAGAGATAAATCAATCAGTAATTGGCGAATGGTTGCGGCTTGCGCTGGTATCGAGGCTAGGAATCTATCATTCAGTTGTTAAATTGGCACAAAGGAATAAGGAGCCTCATCATGGTGAATGTGTGACACGCATACATACAAAGATCAATCCAAGCGCAGACCAACTTTCTTTATCGTGCTCCTTTCAGAGACTTAGAAACAGAAAACATTCAATGAGAGTATTAGCGTAAGATGAATGAACGATGAGCGAAAAAATAGAGTAAAATTCGCTCTGGGGCCTATCGCAAGAAGTTTTTACGTCCATTTTCGTTGTATGAAATGGGTGGTCTATATGCTGTGTGGTTAGTGGTGACACTTAGCACTTAAAGGAAGCTGAATTCCTGACTTAGACATTGACTAGCAAGGCATTACAGCTAAGACGTTTATCGAGATAGGATGTGAGTACAAGCGCACAGGCTTGAGCCAAGAACCCAGTTCTCCACTCGGTGTCTAAAAACAAGTCTGTGTTTTTTTTTTTTGGAAAAGTTTTAACACACTTCCCCAATATAAACAAAGACTTCTTTCTGGTACAGTTTTGTACTTGAGACAATTTTAACCTGTCCGTATTGATATTTTATATCAATAGTTGTAATGTTGAAACACTAGCTCTAAGAAAAAGACAGAAGACCTGAAAAGAATGAAGTTTGAATCTAAATTTTCCATAAAGGACTGGCTTTTAAAAAAAGGCCAGTGTGAGAATACAACCTAGTTAACCGCCGTTTACTGCATTTTTTATAAATGGGCGGTTTTTCCAAAAGAAGAGATTCTAAAATAAAAGTCAAAAGTTAATATTTTTTTTAAGGCGAAAGCTCACAACACTATGTATAATTACACATACCTTTCTGTAATAATTTTATGTTTTGAGAAAAATAGGCTTGGCATTCGAAAAGTTGGCTACAGCCATTTGCATGCAAATGCCATTGTCAATTTTGTCAAAAGTCAAAAATTAACTCTTACGCAGCCTTTGAATGCGAACTTTTCACTAGTGAATTGGAATACGGTTATACCACACATATAGAATACAAACATATATACAAACACACACAAACATATACCACAAAACGACAAAAAAGCTAGCGCGACGAGTGCCGTTTATTTTAAAAATGCAATAACAAGGCTATGAACTGATTATTTTGGGTGCGGGCAGTAAATCCCCTCTGGTGGATGCGACTTTTCAGCTCCTTGTAAACTGGGCAACCACTATTGTTAGCAGTGTGATTTCCACCGCAGTTGCCGCACTTTTTCGAGTTTTGGTCGTCTTTGCTCGCTGGGCAGTGTGCGGAGTCATGAAGCTCACCACAAACTACACAAACCGGGCGCAGTTTACAGTAAGACCTTGTATGGCCATATTCTTGGCAGTTCGCACATTGTACCGGGCCATTGTATTTGTGCGGCTCCTCAACTCGAAAAAGTTCTCGATCCGGTAATCTCGTAGTAATTCATTCACTTGGTCGTTGAAAATCCGCGATCGTTGATCGAGTGCCCAGCGATGAGAGTTGAGCCGATGAGCCCCTCAAATGGTTTGAGTTGCACCTCTTGAAATGGGAGGGTCCGCGATGGGACGGCGGCGGGTCCTCAACTAGCGTGGCTAAATGTACATTAGGGCAGTACATATTTTGCGACGAGGTGACTTCGAGTGTTCCGTAGTTTCTCTGCTGGGGGCGATAGTGGGCACGTAGTATTTAGCAAGTCCTCTAGTCTGCAAGCATAGCATAAAACCAATCATAGATTAGATTAAATAAATGAATATCTTAAAGATATCTAGGATACCATTTTTAGAGTGCAAAATTCCATTTAAAGAGGTTATTTAGCCGAAAATAGACACAAAAGGTGCCAGAGGAATGGTTTGCGAAAACTCTATGAACGAGTTGGCGTCACTTGTCAGTCGTTTCACTTCAATTCGACAGAAAATATTTAATCCAAAGCCAAAGAGGTTTTTTTTTTATCTATTATTACTATCATTGGATTTATTTTGAGAACTTACTTTAATGGTTTTGGTCAAAATATCCATATAATAATGCCAGGACTTTGTTGCCTCGTTACGAAGGTGTTTTTGACAATAAATGACTCGCTACTAAAAATTAAATAATTCCGGTGGTCTTAGTTTTTGGTATTTATATTGTTGAATGAAAGTCTTTTTCGGATTCGTCATTTCTCTGGTTTAGGCCCCGTTCGTCAATTTTGCGAAAGTGACGATGGTGCCCTGGAGGATCTAGAGATAAATCAATCAGTAATTGGCGAATGGTTGCGGCTTGCGCTGGTATCGAGGCTAGGAATCTATCATTCAGTTGTTAAATTGGCACAAAGGAATAAGGAGCCTCATCATGGTGAATGTGTGACACGCATACATACAAAGATCAATCCAAGCGCAGACCAACTTTCTTCATCGTGCTCCTTTCAGAGACTTAGAAACAGAAAACATTCAATGAGAGTATTAGCGTAAGATGAATGAACGATGAGCGAAAAAATAGAGTAAAATTCGCTCTGGGGCCTATCGCAAGAAATTTTTCCGTCCATTTTCGTTGTATGAAATGGGTGGTCTATATGCTGTGTGGTTAGTGGTGACACTTAGCACTTAAAGGAAGCTGAATTCCTGACTTAGACATTGACTACCAAGGCATTACAGCTAAGACGTTTATCGAGATAGGATGTGAGTACAAGCGCACAGGCTTGAGCCAAGAACCCAGTTCTCCACTCGGTGTCCAAAAACAAGTCTGTGTTTTTTTTTTGGAAAAGTTTTAACACACTTCCCCAATATAAACAAAGACTTCTTTCTGGTACAGTTTTGTACTTGAGACAATTTTAACCTGTCCGTATTAATATTTTATATCAATAGTTGTAATGTTGAAACACTAGCTCTAAGAAAAAGACAGAAGACCTGAAAAGAATGAAGTTTGAATCTAAATTTTCCATAAAGGACTGGCTTTTGCTATTTTTATTTGACTTCTGCTCCTACGCCACCTGGTTTAAAAAAAGGTCAGTGTGAGAATACAACCTAGTTAACCGCCGTTTACTGCATTTTTTATAAATGGGCGTTTTTTCCAAAAGAAGAGATTCTAAAATAAAAGTCAAAAGTTAATATTTTTTTTAAGGCGAAAGCTCACAACACTATGTATAATTACACATACCTTTCTGTAATAATTTTATGTTTTGAGAAAAATAGGCTTGGCATTCGAAAAGTTGGCTACAGCCATTTGCATGCAAATGCCATTGTCAATTTTGTCAAAAGTCAAAAATTAACTCTTACGCAGCCTTTGAATGCGAACTTTTCACTAGTGAATTGGAATACGGTTATACCACACATATAGAAACATATACCACAAAACGACAAAAAAGCTAGCGCGACGAGTGCCGTTTATTTTAAAAATGCAATAACAAGGCTATGAACTGATTATTTTGGGTGCGGGCAGTAAATCCCCTCTGGTGGATGCGACTTTTCAGCTCCTTGTAAACTGGGCAACCACTATTGTTAGCAGTGTGATTTCCACCGCAGTTGCCGCACTTTTTCGAGTTTTGGTCGTCTTTGCTCGCTGGGCAGTGTGCGGAGTCATGAAGCTCACCACAAACTACACAAACCGGGCGCAGTTTACAGTAAGACCTTGTATGGCCATATTCTTGGCAGTTCGCACATTGTACCGGGCCATTGTATTTGTGCGGCTCCTCAACTCGAAAAAGTTCTCGATCCGGTAATCTCGTAGTAGTTCATTCACTTGGTCGTTGAAAATCTGCGATCGTTGATCGAGTGCCCAGCGATGAGAGTTGAGCCGATGAGCCCCTCAAATGGTTTGAGTTGCACCTCTTGAAACGGGAGGGTCCGCGATGGGACGGCGGCGGGTCCTCAACTAGCGTGGCTAAATGTACATTAGGGCAGTACATATTTTGCGACGAGGTGACTTCGAGTGTTCCGTAGTTTCTCTGCTGGGGGCGATAGTGGGCACGTAGTGTTTAGCAAGTCCTCTAGTCTGCAAGCATAGCATAAAACCAATCATAGATTAGATTAAATAAATGAATATCTTAAAGATATCTAGGATACCATTTTTAGAGTGCAAAATTCCATTTAAAGAGGTTATTTAGCCGAAAATAGACACAAAAGGTGCCAGAGGAATGGTTTGCGAAAACTCTATGAACGAGTTGGCGTCACTTGTCAGTCGTTTCACTTCAATTCGACAGAAAATATTTAATCCAAAGCCAAGGAGGTTTTTTTTTTATCTATTATTACTATCATTGGATTTATTTTGAGAACTTACTTTAATGGTTTTGGTCAAAATATCCATATAATAATGCCAGGACTTTGTTGCCTCGTTACGAAGGTGTTTTTGACAATAAATGACTCGCTACTAAAAATTAAATAATTCCGGTGGTCTTAGTTTTTGGTATTTATATTGTTGAATGAAAGTCTTTTTCGGATTCGTCATTTCTCTGGTTTAGGCCCCGTTCGTCAATTTTGCGAAAGTGACGATGGTGCCCTGGAGGATCTAGAGATAAATCAATCAGTAATTGGCGAATGGTTGCGGCTTGCGCTGGTATCGAGGCTAGGAATCTATCATTCAGTTGTTAAATTGGCACAAAGGAATAAGGAGCCTCATCATGGTGAATGTGTGACACGCATACATACAAAGATCAATCCAAGCGCAGACCAACTTTCTTCATCGTGCTCCTTTCAGAGACTTAGAAACAGAAAACATTCAATGAGAGTATTAGCGTAAGATGAATGAACGATGAGCGAAAAAATAGAGTAAAATTCGCTCTGGGGCCTATCGCAAGAAATTTTTACGTCCATTTTCGTTGTATGAAATGGGTGGTCTATATGCTGTGTGGTTAGTGGTGACACTTAGCACTTAAAGGAAGCTGAATTCCTGACTTAGACATTGACTACCAAGGCATTACAGCTAAGACGTTTATCGAGATAGGATGTGAGTACAAGCGCACAGGCTTGAGCCAAGAACCCAGTTCTCCACTCGGTGTCCAGGTGGTGTCCAGGTGTCCACGAGGTGACTTCGAGTGTTCCGTAGTTTCTCTGCTGGGGGCGATAGTGGGCACGTAGTATTTAGCAAGTCCTCTAGTCTGCAAGCATAGCATAAAACCAATCATAGATTAGATTAAATAAATGAATATCTTAAAGATATCTAGGATACCATTTTTAGAGTGCAAAATTCCATTTAAAGAGGTTATTTAGCCGAAAATAGACACAAAAGGTGCCAGAGGAATGGTTTGCGAAAACTCTATGAACGAGTTGGCGTCACTTGTCAGTCGTTTCACTTCAATTCGACAGAAAATATTTAATCCAAAGCCAAGGAGGTTTTTTTTTTTTATCTATTATTACTATCATTGGATTTATTTTGAGAACTTACTTTAATGGTTTTGGTCAAAATATCCATATAATAATGCCAGGACTTTGTTGCCTCGTTACGAAGGTGTTTTTGACAATAAATGACTCGCTACTAAAAATTAAATAATTCCGGTGGTCTTAGTTTTTGGTATTTATATTGTTGAATGAAAGTCTTTTTCGGATTCGTCATTTCTCTGGTTTAGGCCCCGTTCGTCAATTTTGCGAAAGTGACGATGGTGCCCTGGAGGATCTAGAGATAAATCAATCAGTAATTGGCGAATGGTTGCGGCTTGCGCTGGTATCGAGGCTAGGAATCTATCATTCAGTTGTTAAATTGGCACAAAGGAATAAGGAGCCTCATCATGGTGAATGTGTGACACGCATACATACAAAGATCAATCCAAGCGCAGACCAACTTTCTTTATCGTGCTCCTTTCAGAGACTTAGAAACAGAAAACATTCAATGAGAGTATTAGCGTAAGATGAATGAACGATGAGCGAAAAAATAGAGTAAAATTCGCTCTGGGGCCTATCGCAAGAAGTTTTTACGTCCATTTTCGTTGTATGAAATGGGTGGTCTATATGCTGTGTGGTTAGTGGTGACACTTAGCACTTAAAGGAAGCTGAATTCCTGACTTAGACATTGACTAGCAAGGCATTACAGCTAAGACGTTTATCGAGATAGGATGTGAGTACAAGCGCACAGGCTTGAGCCAAGAACCCAGTTCTCCACTCGGTGTCTAAAAACAAGTCTGTGTTTTTTTTTTTGGAAAAGTTTTAACACACTTCCCCAATATAAACAAAGACTTCTTTCTGGTACAGTTTTGTACTTGAGACAATTTTAACCTGTCCGTATTGATATTTTATATCAATAGTTGTAATGTTGAAACACTAGCTCTAAGAAAAAGACAGAAGACCTGAAAAGAATGAAGTTTGAATCTAAATTTTCCATAAAGGACTGGCTTTTGCTATTTTTATTTGACTTCTGCTCCTACGCCACCTGGTTTAAAAAAAGGCCAGTGTGAGAATACAACCTAGTTAACCGCCGTTTACTGCATTTTTTATAAATGGGCGTTTTTTCCAAAAGAAGAGATTCTAAAATAAAAGTCAAAAGTTAATATTTTTTTTAAGGCGAAAGCTCACAACACTATGTATAATTACACATACCTTTCTGTAATAATTTTATGTTTTGAGAAAAATAGGCTTGGCATTCGAAAAGTTGGCTACAGCCATTTGCATGCAAATGCCATTGTCAATTTTGTCAAAAGTCAAAAATTAACTCTTACGCAGCCTTTGAATGCGAACTTTTCACTAGTGAATTGGAATACGGTTATACCACACATATAGAATACAAACATATATACAAACACACACAAACATATACCACAAAACGACAAAAAAGCTAGCGCGACGAGTGCCGTTTATTTTAAAAATGCAATAACAAGGCTATGAACTGATTATTTTGGGTGCGGGCAGTAAATCCCCTCTGGTGGATGCGACTTTTCAGCTCCTTGTAAACTGGGCAACCACTATTGTTAGCAGTGTGATTTCCACCGCAGTTGCCGCACTTTTTCGAGTTTTGGTCGTCTTTGCTCGCTGGGCAGTGTGCGGAGTCATGAAGCTCACCACAAACTACACAAACCGGGCGCAGTTTACAGTAAGACCTTGTATGGCCATATTCTTGGCAGTTCGCACATTGTACCGGGCCATTGTATTTGTGCGGCTCCTCAACTCGAAAAAGTTCTCGATCCGGTAATCTCGTAGTAATTCATTCACTTGGTCGTTGAAAATCCGCGATCGTTGATCGAGTGCCCAGCGATGAGAGTTGAGCCGATGAGCCCCTCAAATGGTTTGAGTTGCACCTCTTGAAATGGGAGGGTCCGCGATGGGACGGCGGCGGGTCCTCAACTAGCGTGGCTAAATGTACATTAGGGCAGTACATATTTTGCGACGAGGTGACTTCGAGTGTTCCGTAGTTTCTCTGCTGGGGGCGATAGTGGGCACGTAGTATTTAGCAAGTCCTCTAGTCTGCAAGCATAGCATAAAACCAATCATAGATTAGATTAAATAAATGAATATCTTAAAGATATCTAGGATACCATTTTTAGAGTGCAAAATTCCATTTAAAGAGCTTATTTAGCCGAAAATAGACACAAAAGGTGCCAGAGGAATGGTTTGCGAAAACTCTATGAACGAGTTGGCGTCACTTGTCAGTCGTTTCACTTCAATTCGACAGAAAATATTTAATCCAAAGCCAAAGAGGTTTTTTTTTTATCTATTATTACTATCATTGGATTTATTTTGAGAACTTACTTTAATGGTTTTGGTCAAAATATCCATATAATAATGCCAGGACTTTGTTGCCTCGTTACGAAGGTGTTTTTGACAATAAATGACTCGCTACTAAAAATTAAATAATTCCGGTGGTCTTAGTTTTTGGTATTTATATTGTTGAATGAAAGTCTTTTTCGGATTCGTCATTTCTCTGGTTTAGGCCCCGTTCGTCAATTTTGCGAAAGTGACGATGGTGCCCTGGAGGATCTAGAGATAAATCAATCAGTAATTGGCGAATGGTTGCGGCTTGCGCTGGTATCGAGGCTAGGAATCTATCATTCAGTTGTTAAATTGGCACAAAGGAATAAGGAGCCTCATCATGGTGAATGTGTGACACGCATACATACAAAGATCAATCCAAGCGCAGACCAACTTTCTTCATCGTGCTCCTTTCAGAGACTTAGAAACAGAAAACATTCAATGAGAGTATTAGCGTAAGATGAATGAACGATGAGCGAAAAAATAGAGTAAAATTCGCTCTGGGGCCTATCGCAAGAAATTTTTCCGTCCATTTTCGTTGTATGAAATGGGTGGTCTATATGCTGTGTGGTTAGTGGTGACACTTAGCACTTAAAGGAAGCTGAATTCCTGACTTAGACATTGACTACCAAGGCATTACAGCTAAGACGTTTATCGAGATAGGATGTGAGTACAAGCGCACAGGCTTGAGCCAAGAACCCAGTTCTCCACTCGGTGTCCAAAAACAAGTCTGTGTTTTTTTTTTGGAAAAGTTTTAACACACTTCCCCAATATAAACAAAGACTTCTTTCTGGTACAGTTTTGTACTTGAGACAATTTTAACCTGTCCGTATTAATATTTTATATCAATAGTTGTAATGTTGAAACACTAGCTCTAAGAAAAAGACAGAAGACCTGAAAAGAATGAAGTTTGAATCTAAATTTTCCATAAAGGACTGGCTTTTGCTATTTTTATTTGACTTCTGCTCCTACGCCACCTGGTTTAAAAAAAGGTCAGTGTGAGAATACAACCTAGTTAACCGCCGTTTACTGCATTTTTTATAAATGGGCGTTTTTTCCAAAAGAAGAGATTCTAAAATAAAAGTCAAAAGTTAATATTTTTTTTAAGGCGAAAGCTCACAACACTATGTATAATTACACATACCTTTCTGTAATAATTTTATGTTTTGAGAAAAATAGGCTTGGCATTCGAAAAGTTGGCTACAGCCATTTGCATGCAAATGCCATTGTCAATTTTGTCAAAAGTCAAAAATTAACTCTTACGCAGCCTTTGAATGCGAACTTTTCACTAGTGAATTGGAATACGGTTATACCACACATATAGAAACATATACCACAAAACGACAAAAAAGCTAGCGCGACGAGTGCCGTTTATTTTAAAAATGCAATAACAAGGCTATGAACTGATTATTTTGGGTGCGGGCAGTAAATCCCCTCTGGTGGATGCGACTTTTCAGCTCCTTGTAAACTGGGCAACCACTATTGTTAGCAGTGTGATTTCCACCGCAGTTGCCGCACTTTTTCGAGTTTTGGTCGTCTTTGCTCGCTGGGCAGTGTGCGGAGTCATGAAGCTCACCACAAACTACACAAACCGGGCGCAGTTTACAGTAAGACCTTGTATGGCCATATTCTTGGCAGTTCGCACATTGTACCGGGCCATTGTATTTGTGCGGCTCCTCAACTCGAAAAAGTTCTCGATCCGGTAATCTCGTAGTAGTTCATTCACTTGGTCGTTGAAAATCTGCGATCGTTGATCGAGTGCCCAGCGATGAGAGTTGAGCCGATGAGCCCCTCAAATGGTTTGAGTTGCACCTCTTGAAACGGGAGGGTCCGCGATGGGACGGCGGCGGGTCCTCAACTAGCGTGGCTAAATGTACATTAGGGCAGTACATATTTTGCGACGAGGTGACTTCGAGTGTTCCGTAGTTTCTCTGCTGGGGGCGATAGTGGGCACGTAGTGTTTAGCAAGTCCTCTAGTCTGCAAGCATAGCATAAAACCAATCATAGATTAGATTAAATAAATGAATATCTTAAAGATATCTAGGATACCATTTTTAGAGTGCAAAATTCCATTTAAAGAGGTTATTTAGCCGAAAATAGACACAAAAGGTGCCAGAGGAATGGTTTGCGAAAACTCTATGAACGAGTTGGCGTCACTTGTCAGTCGTTTCACTTCAATTCGACAGAAAATATTTAATCCAAAGCCAAGGAGGTTTTTTTTTTTATCTATTATTACTATCATTGGATTTATTTTGAGAACTTACTTTAATGGTTTTGGTCAAAATATCCATATAATAATGCCAGGACTTTGTTGCCTCGTTACGAAGGTGTTTTTGACAATAAATGACTCGCTACTAAAAATTAAATAATTCCGGTGGTCTTAGTTTTTGGTATTTATATTGTTGAATGAAAGTCTTTTTCGGATTCGTCATTTCTCTGGTTTAGGCCCCGTTCGTCAATTTTGCGAAAGTGACGATGGTGCCCTGGAGGATCTAGAGATAAATCAATCAGTAATTGGCGAATGGTTGCGGCTTGCGCTGGTATCGAGGCTAGGAATCTATCATTCAGTTGTTAAATTGGCACAAAGGAATAAGGAGCCTCATCATGGTGAATGTGTGACACGCATACATACAAAGATCAATCCAAGCGCAGACCAACTTTCTTCATCGTGCTCCTTTCAGAGACTTAGAAACAGAAAACATTCAATGAGAGTATTAGCGTAAGATGAATGAACGATGAGCGAAAAAATAGAGTAAAATTCGCTCTGGGGCCTATCGCAAGAAATTTTTACGTCCATTTTCGTTGTATGAAATGGGTGGTCTATATGCTGTGTGGTTAGTGGTGACACTTAGCACTTAAAGGAAGCTGAATTCCTGACTTAGACATTGACTACCAAGGCATTACAGCTAAGACGTTTATCGAGATAGGATGTGAGTACAAGCGCACAGGCTTGAGCCAAGAACCCAGTTCTCCACTCGGTGTCCAAAAACAAGTCTGTGTTTTTTTTTGGAAAAGTTTTAACACACTTCCCCAATATAAACAAAGACTTCTTTCTGGTACAGTTTTGTACTTGAGACAATTTTAACCTGTCCGTATTGATATTTTATATCAATAGTTGTAATGTTGAAACACTAGCTCTAAGAAAAAGACAGAAGACCTGAAAAGAATGAAGTTTGAATCTAAATTTTCCATAAAGGACTGGCTTTTCCTATTTTTATTTGACTTCTGCTCCTACGCCACCTGGTTTAAAAAAGGCCAGTGTGAGAATACAACCTAGTTAACCGCCGTTTACTGCATTTTTTATAAATGGGCGTTTTTTCCAAAAGAAGAGATTCTAAAATAAAAGTCAAAAGTTAATATTTTTTTAAGGCGAAAGCTCACAACACTATGTATAATTACACATACCTTTCTGTAATAATTTTATGTTTTGAGAAAAATAGGCTTGGCATTCGAAAAGTTGGCTACAGCCATTTGCATGCAAATGCCATTGTCAATTTTGTCAAAAGTCAAAAATTAACTCTTACGCAGCCTTTGAATGCGAACTTTTCACTAGTGAATTGGAATACGGTTATACCACACATATAGAAACATATACCACAAAACGACAAAAAAGCTAGCGCGACGAGTGCCGTTTATTTTAAAAATGCAATAACAAGGCTATGAACTGATTATTTTGGGTGCGGGCAGTAAATCCCCTCTGGTGGATGCGACTTTTCAGCTCCTTGTAAACTGGGCAACCACTATTGTTAGCAGTGTGATTTCCACCGCAGTTGCCGCACTTTTTCGAGTTTTGGTCGTCTTTGCTCGCTGGGCAGTGTGCGGAGTCATGAAGCTCACCACAAACTACACAAACCGGGCGCAGTTTACAGTAAGACCTTGTATGGCCATATTCTTGGCAGTTCGCACATTGTACCGGGCCATTGTATTTGTGCGGCTCCTCAACTCGAAAAAGTTCTCGATCCGGTAATCTCGTAGTAGTTCATTCACTTGGTCGTTGAAAATCTGCGATCGTTGATCGAGTGCCCAGCGATGAGAGTTGAGCCGATGAGCCCCTCAAATGGTTTGAGTTGCACCTCTTGAAACGGGAGGGTCCGCGATGGGACGGCGGCGGGTCCTCAACTAGCGTGGCTAAATGTACATTAGGGCAGTACATATTTTGCGACGAGGTGACTTCGAGTGTTCCGTAGTTTCTCTGCTGGGGGCGATAGTGGGCACGTAGTGTTTAGCAAGTCCTCTAGTCTGCAAGCATAGCATAAAACCAATCATAGATTAGATTAAATAAATGAATATCTTAAAGATATCTAGGATACCATTTTTAGAGTGCAAAATTCCATTTAAAGAGGTTATTTAGCCGAAAATAGACACAAAAGGTGCCAGAGGAATGGTTTGCGAAAACTCTATGAACGAGTTGGCGTCACTTGTCAGTCGTTTCACTTCAATTCGACAGAAAATATTTAATCCAAAGCCAAGGAGGTTTTTTTTTTATCTATTATTACTATCATTGGATTTATTTTGAGAACTTACTTTAATGGTTTTGGTCAAAATATCCATATAATAATGCCAGGACTTTGTTGCCTCGTTACGAAGGTGTTTTTGACAATAAATGACTCGCTACTAAAAATTAAATAATTCCGGTGGTCTTAGTTTTTGGTATTTATATTGTTGAATGAAAGTCTTTTTCGGATTCGTCATTTCTCTGGTTTAGGCCCCGTTCGTCAATTTTGCGAAAGTGACGATGGTGCCCTGGAGGATCTAGAGATAAATCAATCAGTAATTGGCGAATGGTTGCGGCTTGCGCTGGTATCGAGGCTAGGAATCTATCATTCAGTTGTTAAATTGGCACAAAGGAATAAGGAGCCTCATCATGGTGAATGTGTGACACGCATACATACAAAGATCAATCCAAGCGCAGACCAACTTTCTTCATCGTGCTCCTTTCAGAGACTTAGAAACAGAAAACATTCAATGAGAGTATTAGCGTAAGATGAATGAACGATGAGCGAAAAAATAGAGTAAAATTCGCTCTGGGGCCTATCGCAAGAAATTTTTACGTCCATTTTCGTTGTATGAAATGGGTGGTCTATATGCTGTGTGGTTAGTGGTGACACTTAGCACTTAAAGGAAGCTGAATTCCTGACTTAGACATTGACTACCAAGGCATTACAGCTAAGACGTTTATCGAGATAGGATGTGAGTACAAGCGCACAGGCTTGAGCCAAGAACCCAGTTCTCCACTCGGTGTCCAAAAACAAGTCTGTGTTTTTTTTTTGGAAAAGTTTTAACACACTTCCCCAATATAAACAAAGACTTCTTTCTGGTACAGTTTTGTACTTGAGACAATTTTAACCTGTCCGTATTGATATTTTATATCAATAGTTGTAATGTTGAAACACTAGCTCTAAGAAAAAGACAGAAGACCTGAAAAGAATGAAGTTTGAATCTAAATTTTCCATAAAGGACTGGTTTTTGCTATTTTTATTTGACTTCTGCTCCTACGCCACCTGGTTTAAAAAAAGGTCAGTGTGAGAATACAACCTAGTTAACCGCCGTTTACTGCATTTTTTATAAATGGGCGTTTTTTCCAAAAGAAGAGATTCTAAAATAAAAGTCAAAAGTTAATATTTTTTTTAAGGCGAAAGCTCACAACACTATGTATAATTACACATACCTTTCTGTAATAATTTTATGTTTTGAGAAAAATAGGCTTGGCATTCGAAAAGTTGGCTACAGCCATTTGCATGCAAATGCCATTGTCAATTTTGTCAAAAGTCAAAAATTAACTCTTACGCAGCCTTTGAATGCGAACTTTTCACTAGTGAATTGGAATACGGTTATACCACACATATAGAAACATATACCACAAAACGACAAAAAAGCTAGCGCGACGAGTGCCGTTTATTTTAAAAATGCAATAACAAGGCTATGAACTGATTATTTTGGGTGCGGGCAGTAAATCCCCTCTGGTGGATGCGACTTTTCAGCTCCTTGTAAACTGGGCAACCACTATTGTTAGCAGTGTGATTTCCACCGCAGTTGCCGCACTTTTTCGAGTTTTGGTCGTCTTTGCTCGCTGGGCAGTGTGCGGAGTCATGAAGCTCACCACAAACTACACAAACCGGGCGCAGTTTACAGTAAGACCTTGTATGGCCATATTCTTGGCAGTTCGCACATTGTACCGGGCCATTGTATTTGTGCGGCTCCTCAACTCGAAAAAGTTCTCGATCCGGTAATCTCGTAGTAGTTCATTCACTTGGTAGTTGAAAATCTGCGATCGTTGATCGAGTGCCCAGCGATGAGAGTTGAGCCGATGAGCCCCTCAAATGGTTTGAGTTGCACCTCTTGAAACGGGAGGGTCCGCGATGGGACGGCGGCGGGTCCTCAACTAGCGTGGCTAAATGTACATTAGGGCAGTACATATTTTGCGACGAGGTGACTTCGAGTGTTCCGTAGTTTCTCTGCTGGGGGCGATAGTGGGCACGTAGTATTTAGCAAGTCCTCTAGTCTGCAAGCATAGCATAAAACCAATCATAGATTAGATTAAATAAATGAATATCTTAAAGATATCTAGGATACCATTTTTAGAGTGCAAAATTCCATTTAAAGAGGTTATTTAGCCGAAAATAGACACAAAAGGTGCCAGAGGAATGGTTTGCGAAAACTCTATGAACGAGTTGGCGTCACTTGTCAGTCGTTTCACTTCAATTCGACAGAAAATATTTAATCCAAAGCCAAGGAGTTTTTTTTTTTATCTATTATTACTATCATTGGATTTATTTTGAGAACTTACTTTAATGGTTTTGGTCAAAATATCCATATAATAATGCCAGGACTTTGTTGCCTCGTTACGAAGGTGTTTTTGACAATAAATGACTCGCTACTAAAAATTAAATAATTCCGGTGGTCTTAGTTTTTGGTATTTATATTGTTGAATGAAAGTCTTTTTCGGATTCGTCATTTCTCTGGTTTAGGCCCCGTTCGTCAATTTTGCGAAAGTGACGATGGTGCCCTGGAGGATCTAGAGATAAATCAATCAGTAATTGGCGAATGGTTGCGGCTTGCGCTGGTATCGAGGCTAGGAATCTATCATTCAGTTGTTAAATTGGCACAAAGGAATAAGGAGCCTCATCATGGTGAATGTGTGACACGCATACATACAAAGATCAATCCAAGCGCAGACCAACTTTCTTCATCGTGCTCCTTTCAGAGACTTAGAAACAGAAAACATTCAATGAGAGTATTAGCGTAAGATGAATGAACGATGAGCGAAAAAATAGAGTAAAATTCGCTCTGGGGCCTATCGCAAGAAATTTTTACGTCCATTTTCGTTGTATGAAATGGGTGGTCTATATGCTGTGTGGTTAGTGGTGACACTTAGCACTTAAAGGAAGCTGAATTCCTGACTTAGACATTGACTACCAAGGCATTACAGCTAAGACGTTTATCGAGATAGGATGTGAGTACAAGCGCACAGGCTTGAGCCAAGAACCCAGTTCTCCACTCGGTGTCCAAAAACAAGTCTGTGTTTTTTTTTTTGGAAAAGTTTTAACACACTTCCCCAATATAAACAAAGACTTCTTTCTGGTACAGTTTTGTACTTGAGACAATTTTAACCTGTCCGTATTGATATTTTATATCAATAGTTGTAATGTTGAAACACTAGCTCTAAGAAAAAGACAGAAGACCTGAAAAGAATGAAGTTTGAATCTAAATTTTCCATAAAGGACTGGCTTTTGCTATTTTTATTTGACTTCTGCTCCTACGCCACCTGGTTTAAAAAAAGGTCAGTGTGAGAATACAACCTAGTTAACCGCCGTTTACTGCATTTTTTATAAATGGGCGTTTTTTCCAAAAGAAGAGATTCTAAAATAAAAGTCAAAAGTTAATATTTTTTTTAAGGCGAAAGCTCACAACACTATGTATAATTACACATACCTTTCTGTAATAATTTTATGTTTTGAGAAAAATAGGCTTGGCATTCGAAAAGTTGGCTACAGCCATTTGCATGCAAATGCCATTGTCAATTTTGTCAAAAGTCAAAAATTAACTCTTACGCAGCCTTTGAATGCGAACTTTTCACTAGTGAATTGGAATACGGTTATACCACACATATAGAAACATATACCACAAAACGACAAAAAAGCTAGCGCGACGAGTGCCGTTTATTTTAAAAATGCAATAACAAGGCTATGAACTGATTATTTTGGGTGCGGGCAGTAAATCCCCTCTGGTGGATGCGACTTTTCAGCTCCTTGTAAACTGGGCAACCACTATTGTTAGCAGTGTGATTTCCACCGCAGTTGCCGCACTTTTTCGAGTTTTGGTCGTCTTTGCTCGCTGGGCAGTGTGCGGAGTCATGAAGCTCACCACAAACTACACAAACCGGGCGCAGTTTACAGTAAGACCTTGTATGGCCATATTCTTGGCAGTTCGCACATTGTACCGGGCCATTGTATTTGTGCGGCTCCTCAACTCGAAAAAGTTCTCGATCCGGTAATCTCGTAGTAATTCATTCACTTGGTCGTTGAAAATCTGCGATCGTTGATCGAGTGCCCAGCGATGAGAGTTGAGCCGATGAGCCCCTCAAATGGTTTGAGTTGCACCTCTTGAAACGGGAGGGTCCGCGATGGGACGGCGGCGGGTCCTCAACTAGCGTGGCTAAATGTACATTAGGGCAGTACATATTTTGCGACGAGGTGACTTCGAGTGTTCCGTAGTTTCTCTGCTGGGGGCGATAGTGGGCACGTAGTATTTAGCAAGTCCTCTAGTCTGCAAGCATAGCATAAAACCAATCATAGATTAGATTAAATAAATGAATATCTTAAAGATATCTAGGATACCATTTTTAGAGTGCAAAATTCTATTTAAAGAGGTTATTTAGCCGAAAATAGACACAAAAGGTGCCAGAGGAATGGTTTGCGAAAACTCTATGAACGAGTTGGCGTCACTTGTCAGTCGTTTCACTTCAATTCGACAGAAAATATTTAATCCAAAGCCAAGGAGGTTTTTTTTTTATCTATTATTACTATCATTGGATTTATTTTGAGAACTTACTTTAATGGTTTTGGTCAAAATATCCATATAATAATGCCAGGACTTTGTTGCCTCGTTACGAAGGTGTTTTTGACAATAAATGACTCGCTATTAAAAATTAAATAATTCCGGTGGTCTTAGTTTTTGGTATTTATATTGTTGAATGAAAGTCTTTTTCGGATTCGTCATTTCTCTGGTTTAGGCCCCGTTCGTCAATTTTGCGAAAGTGACGATGGTGCCCTGGAGGATCTAGAGATAAATCAATCAGTAATTGGCGAATGGTTGCGGCTTGCGCTGGTATCGAGGCTAGGAATCTATCATTCAGTTGTTAAATTGGCACAAAGGAATAAGGAGCCTCATCATGGTGAATGTGTGACACGCATACATACAAAGATCAATCCAAGCGCAGACCAACTTTCTTCATCGTGCTCCTTTCAGAGACTTAGAAACAGAAAACATTCAATGAGAGTATTAGCGTAAGATGAATGAACGATGAGCGAAAAAATAGAGTAAAATTCGCTCTGGGGCCTATCGCAAGAAATTTTTACGTCCATTTTCGTTGTATGAAATGGGTGGTCTATATGCTGTGTGGTTAGTGGTGACACTTAGCACTTAAAGGAAGCTGAATTCCTGACTTAGACATTGACTACCAAGGCATTACAGCTAAGACGTTTATCGAGATAGGATGTGAGTACAAGCGCACAGGCTTGAGCCAAGAACCCAGTTCTCCACTCGGTGTCCAAAAACAAGTCTGTGTTTTTTTTTTGGAAAAGTTTTAACACACTTCCCCAATATAAACAAAGACTTCTTTCTGGTACAGTTTTGTACTTGAGACAATTTTAACCTGTCCGTATTGATATTTTATATCAATAGTTGTAATGTTGAAACACTAGCTCTAAGAAAAAGACAGAAGACCTGAAAAGAATGAAGTTTGAATCTAAATTTTCCATAAAGGACTGGCTTTTGCTATTTTTATTTGACTTCTGCTCCTACGCCACCTGGTTTAAAAAAAGGCCAGTGTGAGAATACAACCTAGCTAACCGCCGTTTACTGCATTTTTTATAAATGGGCGTTTTTTCCAAAAGAAGAGATTCTAAAATAAAAGTCAAAAGTTAATATTTTTTTAAGGCGAAAGCTCACAACACTATGTATAATTACACATACCTTTCTGTAATAATTTTATGTTTTGAGAAAAATAGGCTTGGCATTCGAAAAGTTGGCTACAGCCATTTGCATGCAAATGCCATTGTCAATTTTGTCAAAAGTCAAAAATTAACTCTTACGCAGCCTTTGAATGCGAACTTTTCACTAGTGAATTGGAATACGGTTATACCACACATATAGAAACATATACCACAAAACGACAAAAAAGCTAGCGCGACGAGTGCCGTTTATTTTAAAAATGCAATAACAAGGCTATGAACTGATTATTTTGGGTGCGGGCAGTAAATCCCCTCTGGTGGATGCGACTTTTCAGCTCCTTGTAAACTGGGCAACCACTATTGTTAGCAGTGTGATTTCCACCGCAGTTGCCGCACTTTTTCGAGTTTTGGTCGTCTTTGCTCGCTGGGCAGTGTGCGGAGTCATGAAGCTCACCACAAACTACACAAACCGGGCGCAGTTTACAGTAAGACCTTGTATGGCCATATTCTTGGCAGTTCGCACATTGTACCGGGCCATTGTATTTGTGCGGCTCCTCAACTCGAAAAAGTTCTCGATCCGGTAATCTCGTAGTAGTTCATTCACTTGGTCGTTGAAAATCTGCGATCGTTGATCGAGTGCCCAGCGATGAGAGTTGAGCCGATGAGCCCCTCAAATGGTTTGAGTTGCACCTCTTGAAACGGGAGGGTCCGCGATGGGACGGCGGCGGGTCCTCAACTAGCGTGGCTAAATGTACATTAGGGCAGTACATATTTTGCGACGAGGTGACTTCGAGTGTTCCGTAGTTTCTCTGCTGGGGGCGATAGTGGGCACGTAGTATTTAGCAAGTCCTCTAGTCTGCAAGCATAGCATAAAACCAATCATAGATTAGATTAAATAAATGAATATCTTAAAGATATCTAGGATACCATTTTTAGAGTGCAAAATTCCATTTAAAGAGGTTATTTAGCCGAAAATAGACACAAAAGGTGCCAGAGGAATGGTTTGCGAAAACTCTATGAACGAGTTGGCGTCACTTGTCAGTCGTTTCACTTCAATTCGACAGAAAATATTTAATCCAAAGCCAAGGAGGTTTTTTTTTTTATCTATTATTACTATCATTGGATTTATTTTGAGAACTTACTTTAATGGTTTTGGTCAAAATATCCATATAATAATGCCAGGACTTTGTTGCCTCGTTACGAAGGTGTTTTTGACAATAAATGACTCGCTACTAAAAATTAAATAATTCCGGTGGTCTTAGTTTTTGGTATTTATATTGTTGAATGAAAGTCTTTTTCGGATTCGTCATTTCTCTGGTTTAGGCCCCGTTCGTCAATTTTGCGAAAGTGACGATGGTGCCCTGGAGGATCTAGAGATAAATCAATCAGTAATTGGCGAATGGTTGCGGCTTGCGCTGGTATCGAGGCTAGGAATCTATCATTCAGTTGTTAAATTGGCACAAAGGAATAAGGAGCCTCATCATGGTGAATGTGTGACACGCATACATACAAAGATCAATCCAAGCGCAGACCAACTTTCTTCATCGTGCTCCTTTCAGAGACTTAGAAACAGAAAACATTCAATGAGAGTATTAGCGTAAGATGAATGAACGATGAGCGAAAAAATAGAGTAAAATTCGCTCTGGGGCCTATCGCAAGAAATTTTTACGTCCATTTTCGTTGTATGAAATGGGTGGTCTATATGCTGTGTGGTTAGTGGTGA
Organism: Drosophila pseudoananassae pseudoananassae; assembly: GCA_018153035.1. Classification (NCBI taxonomy): domain Eukaryota; kingdom Metazoa; phylum Arthropoda; class Insecta; order Diptera; family Drosophilidae; genus Drosophila; species Drosophila pseudoananassae. The sequence goes on from JAECXR010000072.1 coordinate 3,362,775, forward strand.
CACTTAGCACTTAAAGGAAGCTGAATTCCTGACTTAGACATTGACTACCAAGGCATTACAGCTAAGACGTTTATCGAGATAGGATGTGAGTACAAGCGCACAGGCTTGAGCCAAGAACCCAGTTCTCCACTCGGTGTCCAAAAACAAGTCTGTGTTTTTTTTTTGGAAAAGTTTTAACACACTTCCCCAATATAAACAAAGACTTCTTTCTGGTACAGTTTTGTACTTGAGACAATTTTAACCTGTCCGTATTGATATTTTATATCAATAGTTGTAATGTTGAAACACTAGCTCTAAGAAAAAGACAGAAGACCTGAAAAGAATGAAGTTTGAATCTAAATTTTCCATAAAGGACTGGCTTTTGCTATTTTTATTTGACTTCTGCTCCTACGCCACCTGGTTTAAAAAAAGGCCAGTGTGAGAATACAACCTAGTTAACCGCCGTTTACTGCATTTTTTATAAATGGGCGTTTTTTCCAAAAGAAGAGATTCTAAAATAAAAGTCAAAAGTTAATATTTTTTTTAAGGCGAAAGCTCACAACACTATGTATAATTACACATACCTTTCTGTAATAATTTTATGTTTTGAGAAAAATAGGCTTGGCATTCGAAAAGTTGGCTACAGCCATTTGCATGCAAATGCAATTGTCAATTTTGTCAAAAGTCAAAAATTAACTCTTACGCAGCCTTTGAATGCGAACTTTTCACTAGTGAATTGGAATACGGTTATACCACACATATAGAAACATATACCACAAAACGACAAAAAAGCTAGCGCGACGAGTGCCGTTTATTTTAAAAATGCAATAACAAGGCTATGAACTGATTATTTTGGGTGCGGGCAGTAAATCCCCTCTGGTGGATGCGACTTTTCAGCTCCTTGTAAACTGGGCAACCACTATTGTTAGCAGTGTGATTTCCACCGCAGTTGCCGCACTTTTTCGAGTTTTGGTCGTCTTTGCTCGCTGGGCAGTGTGCGGAGTCATGAAGCTCACCACAAACTACACAAACCGGGCGCAGTTTACAGTAAGACCTTGTATGGCCATATTCTTGGCAGTTCGCACATTGTACCGGGCCATTGTATTTGTGCGGCTCCTCAACTCGAAAAAGTTCTCGATCCGGTAATCTCGTAGTAATTCATTCACTTGGTCGTTGGAAATCTGCGATCGTTGATCGAGTGCCCAGCGATGAGAGTTGAGCCGATGAGCCCCTCAAATGGTTTGAGTTGCACCTCTTGAAACGGGAGGGTCCGCGATGGGACGGCGGCGGGTCCTCAACTAGCGTGGCTAAATGTACATTAGGGCAGTACATATTTTGCGACGAGGTGACTTCGAGTGTTCCGTTGTTTCTCTGCTGGGGGCGATAGTGGGCACGTAGTGTTTAGCAAGTCCTCTAGTCTGCAAGCATAGCATAAAACCAATCATAGATTAGATTCAATAAATGAATATCTTAAAGATATCTAGGATACCATTTTTAGAGTGCAAAATTCCATTTAAAGAGGTTATTTAGCCGAAAATAGACACAAAAGGTGCCAGAGGAATGGTTTGCGAAAACTCTATGAACGAGTTGGCGTCACTTGTCAGTCGTTTCACTTCAATTCGACAGAAAATATTTAATCCAAAGCCAAGGAGGTTTTTTTTTTATCTATTATTACTATCATTGGATTTATTTTGAGAACTTACTTTAATGGTTTTGGTCAAAATATCCATATAATAATGCCAGGACTTTGTTGCCTCGTTACGAAGGTGTTTTTGACAATAAATGACTCGCTACTAAAAATTAAATAATTCCGGTGGTCTTAGTTTTTGGTATTTATATTGTTGAATGAAAGTCTTTTTCGGATTCGTCATTTCTCTGGTTTAGGCCCCGTTCGTCAATTTTGCGAAAGTGACGATGGTGCCCTGGAGGATCTAGAGATAAATCAATCAGTAATTGGCGAATGGTTGCGGCTTGCGCTGGTATCGAGGCTAGGAATCTATCATTCAGTTGTTAAATTGGCACAAAGGAATAAGGAGCCTCATCATGGTGAATGTGTGACACGCATACATACAAAGATCAATCCAAGCGCAGACCAACTTTCTTCATCGTGCTCCTTTCAGAGACTTAGAAACAGAAAACATTCAATGAGAGTATTAGCGTAAGATGAATGAACGATGAGCGAAAAAATAGAGTAAAATTCGCTCTGGGGCCTATCGCAAGAAATTTTTACGTCCATTTTCGTTGTATGAAATGGGTGGTCTATATGCTGTGTGGTTAGTGGTGACACTTAGCACTTAAAGGAAGCTGAATACCTGACTTAGACATTGACTACCAAGGCATTACAGCTAAGACGTTTATCGAGATAGGATGTGAGTACAAGCGCACAGGCTTGAGCCAAGAACCCAGTTCTCCACTCGGTGTCCAAAAACAAGTCTGTGTTTTTTTTTTGGAAAAGTTTTAACACACTTCCCCAATATAAACAAAGACTTCTTTCTGGTACAGTTTTGTACTTGAGACAATTTTAACCTGTCCGTATTGATATTTTATATCAATAGTTGTAATGTTGAAACACTAGCTCTAAGAAAAAGACAGAAGACCTGAAAAGAATGAAGTTTGAATCTAAATTTTCCATAAAGGACTGGCTTTTGCTATTTTTATTTGACTTCTGCTCCTACGCCACCTGGTTTAAAAAAAGGCCAGTGTGAGAATAAAACCTAGTTAACCGCCGTTTACTGCATTTTTTATAAATGGGCGTTTTTTCCAAAAGAAGAGATTCTAAAATAAAAGTCAAAAGTTAATATTTTTTTAAGGCGAAAGCTCACAACACTATGTATAATTACACATACCTTTCTGTAATAATTTTATGTTTTGAGAAAAATAGGCTTGGCATTCGAAAAGTTGGCTACAGCCATTTGCATGCAAATGCCATTGTCAATTTTGTCAAAAGTCAAAAATTAACTCTTACGCAGCCTTTGAATGCGAACTTTTCACTAGTGAATTGGAATACGGTTATACCACACATATAGAAACATATACCACAAAACGACAAAAAAGCTAGCGCGACGAGTGCCGTTTATTTTAAAAATGCAATAACAAGGCTATGAACTGATTATTTTGGGTGCGGGCAGTAAATCCCCTCTGGTGGATGCGACTTTTCAGCTCCTTGTAAACTGGGCAACCACTATTGTTAGCAGTGTGATTTCCACCGCAGTTGCCGCACTTTTTCGAGTTTTGGTCGTCTTTGCTCGCTGGGCAGTGTGCGGAGTCATGAAGCTCACCACAAACTACACAAACCGGGCGCAGTTTACAGTAAGACCTTGTATGGCCATATTCTTGGCAGTTCGCACATTGTACCTGTATTTGTGCGGCTCCTCAACTCGAAAAAGTTCTCGATCCGGTAATCTCGTAGTAATTCATTCACTTGGTCGTTGAAAATCTGCGATCGTTGATCGAGTGCCCAGCGATGAGAGTTGAGCCGATGAGCCCCTCAAATGGTTTGAGTTGCACCTCTTGAAACGGGAGGGTCCGCGATGGGACGGCGGCGGGTCCTCAACTAGCGTGGCTAAATGTACATTAGGGCAGTACATATTTTGCGACGAGGTGACTTCGAGTGTTCCGTTGTTTCTCTGCTGGGGGCGATAGTGGGCACGTAGTGTTTAGCAAGTCCTCTAGTCTGCAAGCATAGCATAAAACCAATCATAGATTAGATTAAATAAATGAATATCTTAAAGATATCTAGGATACCATTTTTAGAGTGCAAAATTCCATTTAAAGAGGTTATTTAGCCGAAAATAGACACAAAAGGTGCCAGAGGAATGGTTTGCGAAAACTCTATGAACGAGTTGGCGTCACTTGTCAGTCGTTTCACTTCAATTCGACAGAAAATATTTAATCCAAAGCCAAGGAGGTTTTTTTTTTTTATCTATTATTACTATCATTGGATTTATTTTGAGAACTTACTTTAATGGTTTTGGTCAAAATATCCATATAATAATGCCAGGACTTTGTTGCCTCGTTACGAAGGTGTTTTTGACAATAAATGACTCGCTACTAAAAATTAAATAATTCCGGTGGTCTTAGTTTTTGGTATTTATATTGTTGAATGAAAGTCTTTTTCGGATTCGTCATTTCTCTGGTTTAGGCCCCGTTCGTCAATTTTGCGAAAGTGACGATGGTGCCCTGGAGGATCTAGAGATAAATCAATCAGTAATTGGCGAATGGTTGCGGCTTGCGCTGGTATCGAGGCTAGGAATCTATCATTCAGTTGTTAAATTGGCACAAAGAAATAAGGAGCCTCATCATGGTGAATGTGTGACACGCATACATACAAAGATCAATCCAAGCGCAGACCAACTTTCTTCATCGTGCTCCTTTCAGAGACTTAGAAACAGAAAACATTCAATGAGAGTATTAGCGTAAGATGAATGAACGATGAGCGAAAAAATAGAGTAAAATTCGCTCTGGGGCCTATCGCAAGAAATTTTTACGTCCATTTTCGTTGTATGAAATGGGTGGTCTATATGCTGTGTGGTTAGTGGTGACACTTAGCACTTAAAGGAAGCTGAATACCTGACTTAGACATTGACTACCAAGGCATTACAGCTAAGACGTTTATCGAGATAGGATGTGAGTACAAGCGCACAGGCTTGAGCCAAGAACCCAGTTCTCCACTCGGTGTCCAAAAACAAGTCTGTGTTTTTTTTTTGGAAAAGTTTTAACACACTTCCCCAATATAAACAAAGACTTCTTTCTGGTACAGTTTTGTACTTGAGACAATTTTAACCTGTCCGTATTGATATTTTATATCAATAGTTGTAATGTTGAAACACTAGCTCTAAGAAAAAGGCAGAAGACCTGAATAGAATGAAGTTTGAATCTAAATTTTCCATAAAGGACTGGCTTTTGCTATTTTTATTTGACTTCTGCTCCTACGCCACCTGGTTTAAAAAAAGGCCAGTGTGAGAATACAACCTAGTTAACCGCCGTTTACTGCATTTTTTATAAATGGGCGTTTTTTCCAAAAGAAGAGATTCTAAAATAAAAGTCAAAAGTTAATATTTTTTTTAAGGCGAAAGCTCACAACACTATGTATAATTACACATACCTTTCTGTAATAATTTTATGTTTTGAGAAAAATAGGCTTGGCATTCGAAAAGTTGGCTACAGCCATTTGCATGCAAATGCAATTGTCAATTTTGTCAAAAGTCAAAAATTAACTCTTACGCAGCCTTTGAATGCGAACTTTTCACTAGTGAATTGGAATACGGTTATACCACACATATAGAAACATATACCACAAAACGACAAAAAAGCTAGCGCGACGAGTGCCGTTTATTTTAAAAATGCAATAACAAGGCTATGAACTGATTATTTTGGGTGCGGGCAGTAAATCCCCTCTGGTGGATGCGACTTTTCAGCTCCTTGTAAACTGGGCAACCACTATTGTTAGCAGTGTGATTTCCACCGCAGTTGCCGCACTTTTTCGAGTTTTGGTCGTCTTTGCTCGCTGGGCAGTGTGCGGAGTCATGAAGCTCACCACAAACTACACAAACCGGGCGCAGTTTACAGTAAGACCTTTTATGGCCATATTCTTGGCAGTTCGCACATTGTACCGGGCCATTGTATTTGTGCGGCTCCTCAACTCGAAAAAGTTCTCGATCCGGTAATCTCGTAGTAGTTCATTCACTTGGTCGTTGAAAATCTGCGATCGTTGATCGAGTGCCCAGCGATGAGAGTTGAGCCGATGAGCCCCTCAAATGGTTTGAGTTGCACCTCTTGAAACGGGAGGGTCCGCGATGGGACGGCGGCGGGTCCTCAACTAGCGTGGCTAAATGTACATTAGGGCAGTACATATTTTGCGACGAGGTGACTTCGAGTGTTCCGTTGTTTCTCTGCTGGGGGCGATAGTGGGCACGTAGTGTTTAGCAAGTCCTCTAGTCTGCAAGCATAGCATAAAACCAATCATAGATTAGATTAAATAAATGAATATCTTAAAGATATCTAGGATACCATTTTTAGAGTGCAAAATTCCATTTAAAGAGGTTATTTAGCCGAAAATAGACACAAAAGGTGCCAGAGGAATGGTTTGCGAAAACTCTATGAACGAGTTGGCGTCACTTGTCAGTCGTTTCACTTCAATTCGACAGAAAATATTTAATCCAAAGCCAAGGAGGTTTTTTTTTTTATCTATTATTACTATCATTGGATTTATTTTGAGAACTTACTTTAATGGTTTTGGTCAAAATATCCATATAATAATGCCAGGACTTTGTTGCCTCGTTACGAAGGTGTTTTTGACAATAAATGACTCGCTACTAAAAATTAAATAATTCCGGTGGTCTTAGTTTTTGGTATTTATATTGTTGAATGAAAGTCTTTTTCGGATTCGTCATTTCTCTGGTTTAGGCCCCGTTCGTCAATTTTGCGAAAGTGACGATGGTGCCCTGGAGGATCTAGAGATAAATCAATCAGTAATTGGCGAATGGTTGCGGCTTGCGCTGGTATCGAGGCTAGGAATCTATCATTCAGTTGTTAAATTGGCACAAAGGAATAAGGAGCCTCATCATGGTGAATGTGTGACACGCATACATACAAAGATCAATCCAAGCGCAGACCAACTTTCTTCATCGTGCTCCTTTCAGAGACTTAGAAACAGAAAACATTCAATGAGAGTATTAGCGTAAGATGAATGAACGATGAGCGAAAAAATAGAGTAAAATTCGCTCTGGGGCCTATCGCAAGAAATTTTTACGTCCATTTTCGTTGTATGAAATGGGTGGTCTATATGCTGTGTGGTTAGTGGTGACACTTAGCACTTAAAGGAAGCTGAATTCCTGACTTAGACATTGACTACCAAGGCATTACAGCTAAGACGTTTATCGAGATAGGATGTGAGTACAAGCGCACAGGCTTGAGCCAAGAACCCAGTTCTCCACTCGGTGTCCAAAAACAAGTCTGTGTTTTTTTTTGGAAAAGTTTTAACACACTTCCCCAATATAAACAAAGACTTCTTTCTGGTACAGTTTTGTACTTGAGACAATTTTAACCTGTCCGTATTGATATTTTATATCAATAGTTGTAATGTTGAAACACTAGCTCTAAGAAAAAGACAGAAGACCTGAAAAGAATGAAGTTTGAATCTAAATTTTCCATAAAGGACTGGCTTTTGCTATTTTTATTTGACTTCTGCTCCTACGCCACCTGGTTTAAAAAAAAGGCCAGTGTGAGAATACAACCTAGTTAACCGCCGTTTACTGCATTTTTTATAAATGGGCGTTTTTTCCAAAAGAAGAGATTCTAAAATAAAAGTCAAAAGTTAATATTTTTTTTAAGGCGAAAGCTCACAACACTATGTATAATTACACATACCTTTCTGTAATAATTTTATGTTTTGAGAAAAATAGGCTTGGCATTCGAAAAGTTGGCTACAGCCATTTGCATGCAAATGCCATTGTCAATTTTGTCAAAAGTCAAAAATTAACTCTTACGCAGCCTTTGAATGCGAACTTTTCACTAGTGAATTGGAATACGGTTATACCACACATATAGAAACATATACCACAAAACGACAAAAAAGCTAGCGCGACGAGTGCCGTTTATTTTAAAAATGCAATAACAAGGCTATGAACTGATTATTTTGGGTGCGGGCAGTAAATCCCCTCTGGTGGATGCGACTTTTCAGCTCCTTGTAAACTGGGCAACCACTATTGTTAGCAGTGTGATTTCCACCGCAGTTGCCGCACTTTTTCAAGTTTTGGTCGTCTTTGCTCGCTGGGCAGTGTGCGGAGTCATGAAGCTCACCACAAACTACACAAACCGGGCGCAGTTTACAGTAAGACCTTGTATGGCCATATTCTTGGCAGTTCGCACATTGTACCGGGCCATTGTATTTGTGCGGCTCCTCAACTCGAAAAAGTTCTCGATCCGGTAATCTCGTAGTAGTTCATTCACTTGGTCGTTGAAAATCTGCGATCGTTGATCGAGTGCCCAGCGATGAGAGTTGAGCCGATGAGCCCCTCAAATGGTTTGAGTTGCACCTCTTGAAACGGGAGGGTCCGCGATGGGACGGCGGCGGGTCCTCAACTAGCGTGGCTAAATGTACATTAGGGCAGTACATATTTTGCGACGAGGTGACTTCGAGTGTTCCGTAGTTTCTCTGCTGGGGGCGATAGTGGGCACGTAGTGTTTAGCAAGTCCTCTAGTCTGCAAGCATAGCATAAAACCAATCATAGATTAGATTAAATAAATGAATATCTTAAAGATATCTACCATTTTTAGGATACCATTTTTTGAGTGCAAAATTCCATTTAAAGAGGTTATTTAGCCGAAAATAGACACAAAAGGTGCCAGAGGAATGGTTTGCGAAAACTCTATGAACGAGTTGGCGTCACTTGTCAGTCGTTTCACTTCAATTCGACAGAAAATATTTAATCCAAAGCCAAGGAGGTTTTTTTTTTTATCTATTATTACTATCATTGGATTTATTTTGAGAACTTACTTTAATGGTTTTGGTCAAAATATCCATATAATAATGCCAGGACTTTGTTGCCTCGTTACGAAGGTGTTTTTGACAATAAATGACTCGCTACTAAAAATTAAATAATTCCGGTGGTCTTAGTTTTTGGTATTTATATTGTTGAATGAAAGTCTTTTTCGGATTCGTCATTTCTCTGGTTTAGGCCCCGTTCGTCAATTTTGCGAAAGTGAAGATGGTGCCCTGGAGGATCTAGAGATAAATCAATCAGTAATTGACGAATGGTTGCGGCTTGCGCTGGTATCGAGGCTAGGAATCTATCATTCAGTTGTTAAATTGGCACAAAGGAATAAGGAGCCTCATCATGGTGAATGTGTGACACGCATACATACAAAGATCAATCCAAGCGCAGACCAACTTTCTTCATCGTGCTCCTTTCAGAGACTTAGAAACAGAAAACATTCAATGAGAGTATTAGCGTAAGATGAATGAACGATGAGCGAAAAAATAGAGTAAAATTCGCTCTGGGGCCTATCGCAAGAAATTTTTACGTCCATTTTCGTTGTATGAAATGGGTGGTCTATATGCTGTGTGGTTAGTGGTGACACTTAGCACTTAAAGGAAGCTGAATTCCTGACTTAGACATTGACTACCAAGGCATTACAGCTAAGACGTTTATCGAGATAGGATGTGAGTACAAGCGCACAGGCTTGAGCCAAGAACCCAGTTCTCCACTCGGTGTCCAAAAACAAGTCTGTGTTTTTTTTTTTGGAAAAGTTTTAACACACTTCCCCAATATAAACAAAGACTTCTTTCTGGTACAGTTTTGTACTTGAGACAATTTTAACCTGTCCGTATTGATATTTTATATCAATAGTTGTAATGTTGAAACACTAGCTCTAAGAAAAAGACAGAAGACCTGAAAAGAATGAAGTTTGAATCTAAATTTTCCATAAAGGACTGGCTTTTGCTATTTTTATTTGACTTCTGCTCCTACGCCACCTGGTTTAAAAAAAGGCCAGTGTGAGAATACAACCTAGTTAACCGCCGTTTACTGCATTTTTTATAAATGGGCGTTTTTTCCAAAAGAAGAGATTCTAAAATAAAAGTCAAAAGTTAATATTTTTTTTAAGGCGAAAGCTCACAACACTATGTATAATTACACATACCTTTCTGTAATAATTTTATGTTTTGAGAAAAATAGGCTTGGCATTCGAAAAGTTGGCTACAGCCATTTGCATGCAAATGCCATTGTCAATTTTGTCAAAAGTCAAAAATTAACTCTTACGCAGCCTTTGAATGCGAACTTTTCACTAGTGAATTGGAATACGGTTATACCACACATATAGAAACATATACCACAAAACGACAAAAAAGCTAGCGCGACGAGTGCCGTTTATTTTAAAAATGCAATAACAAGGCTATGAACTGATTATTTTGGGTGCGGGCAGTAAATCCCCTCTGGTGGATGCGACTTTTCAGCTCCTTGTAAACTGGGCAACCACTATTGTTAGCAGTGTGATTTCCACCGCAGTTGCCGCACTTTTTCGAGTTTTGGTCGTCTTTGCTCGCTGGGCAGTGTGCGGAGTCATGAAGCTCACCACAAACTACACAAACCGGGCGCAGTTTACAGTAAGACCTTGTATGGCCATATTCTTGGCAGTTCGCACATTGTACCGGGCCATTGTATTTGTGCGGCTCCTCAACTCGAAAAAGTTCTCGATATGGTAATCTCGTAGTAGTTCATTCACTTGGTCGTTGAAAATCTGCGATCGTTGATCGAGTGCCCAGCGATGAGAGTTGAGCCGATGAGCCCCTCAAATGGTTTGAGTTGCACCTCTTGAAACGGGAGGGTCCGCGATGGGACGGCGGCGGGTCCTCAACTAGCGTGGCTAAATGTACATTAGGGCAGTACATATTTTGCGACGAGGTGACTTCGAGTGTTCCGTAGTTTCTCTGCTGGGGGCGATAGTGGGCACGTAGTGTTTAGCAAGTCCTCTAGTCTGCAAGCATAGCATAAAACCAATCATAGATTAGATTAAATAAATGAATATCTTAAAGATATCTAGGATACCATTTTTAGAGTGCAAAATTCCATTTAAAGAGGTTATTTAGCCGAAAATAGACACAAAAGGTGCCAGAGGAATGGTTTGCGAAAACTCTATGAACGAGTTGGCGTCACTTGTCAGTCGTTTCACTTCAATTCGACAGAAAATATTTAATCCAAAGCCAAGGAGGTTTTTTTTTTATCTATTATTACTATCATTGGATTTATTTTGAGAACTTACTTTAATGGTTTTGGTCAAAATATCCATATAATAATGCCAGGACTTTGTTGCCTCGTTACGAAGGTGTTTTTGACAATAAATGACTCGCTACTAAAAATTAAATAATTCCGGTGGTCTTAGTTTTTGGTATTTATATTGTTGAATGAAAGTCTTTTTCGGATTCGTCATTTCTCTGGTTTAGGCCCCGTTCGTCAATTTTGCGAAAGTGACGATGGTGCCCTGGAGGATCTAGAGATAAATCAATCAGTAATTGGCGAATGGTTGCGGCTTGCGCTGGTATCGAGGCTAGGAATCTATCATTCAGTTGTTAAATTGGCACAAAGGAATAAGGAGCCTCATCATGGTGAATGTGTGACACGCATACATACAAAGATCAATCCAAGCGCAGACCAACTTTCTTCATCGTGCTCCTTTCAGAGACTTATAAACAGAAAACATTCAATGAGAGTATTAGCGTAAGATGAATGAACGATGAGCGAAAAAATAGAGTAAAATTCGCTCTGGGGCCTATCGCAAGAAATTTTTACGTCCATTTTCGTTGTATGAAATGGGTGGTCTATATGCTGTGTGGTTAGTGGTGACACTTAGCACTTAAAGGAAGCTGAATTCCTGACTTAGACATTGACTACCAAGGCATTACAGCTAAGACGTTTATCGAGATAGGATGTGAGTACAAGCGCACAGGCTTGAGCCAAGAACCCAGTTCTCCACTCGGTGTCCAAAAACAAGTCTGTGTTTTTTTTTTGGAAAAGTTTTAACACACTTCCCCAATATAAACAAAGACTTCTTTCTGGTACAGTTTTGTACTTGAGACAATTTTAACCTGTCCGTATTGATATTTTATATCAATAGTTGTAATGTTGAAACACTAGCTCTAAGAAAAAGACAGAAGACCTGAAAAGAATGAAGTTTGAATCTAAATTTTCCATAAAGGACTGGCTTTTGCTATTTTTATTTGACTTCTGCTCCTACGCCACCTGGTTTAAAAAAGGTCAGTGTGAGAATACAACCTAGTTAAACGCCGTTTACTGCATTTTTTATAAATGGGCGTTTTTTCCAAAAGAAGAGATTCTAAAATAAAAGTCAAAAGTTAATATTTTTTTTAAGGCGAAAGCTCACAACACTATGTATAATTACACATACCTTTCTGTAATAATTTTATGTTTTGAGAAAAATAGGCTTGGCATTCGAAAAGTTGGCTACAGCCATTTGCATGCAAATGCCATTGTCAATTTTGTCAAAAGTCAAAAATTAACTCTTACGCAGCCTTTGAATGCGAACTTTTCACTAGTGAATTGGAATACGGTTATACCACACATATAGAAACATATACCACAAAACGACAAAAAAGCTAGCGCGACGAGTGCCGTTTATTTTAAAAATGCAATAACAAGGCTATGAACTGATTATTTTGGGTGCGGGCAGTAAATCCCCTCTGGTGGATGCGACTTTTCAGCTCCTTGTAAACTGGGCAACCACTATTGTTAGCAGTGTGATTTCCACCGCAGTTGCCGCACTTTTTCGAGTTTTGGTCGTCTTTGCTCGCTGGGCAGTGTGCGGAGTCATGAAGCTCACCACAAACTACACAAACCGGGCGCAGTTTACAGTAAGACCTTGTATGGCCATATTCTTGGCAGTTCGCACATTGTACCGGGCCATTGTATTTGTGCGGCTCCTCAACTCGAAAAAGTTCTCGATCCGGTAATCTCGTAGTAATTCATTCACTTGGTCGTTGAAAATCTGCGATCGTTGATCGAGTGCCCAGCGATGAGAGTTGAGCCGATGAGCCCCTCAAATGGTTTGAGTTGCACCTCTTGAAACGGGAGGGTCCGCGATTGGACGGCGGCGGGTCCTCAACTAGCGTGGCAAAATGTACATTAGGGCAGTACATATTTTGCGACGAGGTGACTTCGAGTGTTCCGTAGTTTCTCTGCTGGGGGCGATAGTGGGCACGTAGTATTTAGCAAGTCCTCTAGTCTGCAAGCATAGCATAAAACCAATCATAGATTAGATTAAATAAATGAATATCTTAAAGATATCTAGGATACCATTTTTAGAGTGCAAAATTCCATTTAAAGAGGTTATTTAGCCAAAAATAGACACAAAAGGTGCCAGAGGAATGGTTTGCAAAAACTCTATCAACGAGTTGGCGTCACTTGTCAGTCGTTTCACTTCAATTCGACAGAAAATATTTAATCCAAAGCCAAGGAGGTTTTTTTTTTATCTATTATTACTATCATTGGATTTATTTTGAGAACTTACTTTAATGGTTTTGGTCAAAATATCCATATAATAATGCCAGGACTTTGTTGCCTCGTTACGAAGGTGTTTTTGACAATAAATGACTCGCTACTAAAAATTAAATAATTCCGGTGGTCTTAGTTTTTGGTATTTATATTGTTGAATGAAAGTCTTTTTCGGATTCGTCATTTCTCTGGTTTAGGCCCCGTTCGTCAATTTTGCGAAAGTGACGATGGTGCCCTGGAGGATCTAGAGATAAATCAATCAGTAATTGGCGAATGGTTGCGGCTTGCGCTGGTATCGAGGCTAGGAATCTATCATTCAGTTGTTAAATTGGCACAAAGGAATAAGGAGCCTCATCATGGTGAATGTGTGACACGCATACATACAAAGATCAATCCAAGCGCAGACCAACTTTCTTCATCGTGCTCCTTTCAGAGACTTAGAAACAGAAAACATTCAATGAGAGTATTAGCGTAAGATGAATGAACGATGAGCGAAAAAATAGAGTAAAATTCGCTCTGGGGCCTATCGCAAGAAATTTTTACGTCCATTTTCGTTGTATGAAATGGGTGGTCTATATGCTGTGTGGTTAGTGGTGACACTTAGCACTTAAAGGAAGCTGAATACCTGACTTAGACATTGACTACCAAGGCATTACAGCTAAGACGTTTATCGAGATAGGATGTGAGTACAAGCGCACAGGCTTGAGCCAAGAACCCAGTTCTCCACTCGGTGTCCAAAAACAAGTCTGTGTTTTTTTTTTGGAAAAGTTTTAACACACTTCCCCAATATAAACAAAGACTTCTTTCTGGTACAGTTTTGTACTTGAGACAATTTTAACCTGTCCGTATTGATATTTTATATCAATAGTTGTAATGTTGAAACACTAGCTCTAAGAAAAAGGCAGAAGACCTGAATAGAATGAAGTTTGAATCTAAATTTTCCATAAAGGACTGGCTTTTGCTATTTTTATTTGACTTCTGCTCCTACGCCACCTGGTTTAAAAAAAGGCCAGTGTGAGAATACAACCTAGTTAACCGCCGTTTACTGCATTTTTTATAAATGGGCGTTTTTTCCAAAAGAAGAGATTCTAAAATAAAAGTCAAAAGTTAATATTTTTTTAAGGCGAAAGCTCACAACACTATGTATAATTACACATACCTTTCTGTAATAATTTTATGTTTTGAGAAAAATAGGCTTGGCATTCGAAAAGTTGGCTACAGCCATTTGCATGCAAATGCCATTGTCAATTTTGTCAAAAGTCAAAAATTAACTCTTACGCAGCCTTTGAATGCGAACTTTTCACTAGTGAATTGGAATACGGTTATACCACACATATAGAAACATATACCACAAAACGACAAAAAAGCTAGCGCGACGAGTGCCGTTTATTTTAAAAATGCAATAACAAGGCTATGAACTGATTATTTTGGGTGCGGGCAGTAAATCCCCTCTGGTGGATGCGACTTTTCAGCTCCTTGTAAACTGGGCAACCACTATTGTTAGCAGTGTGATTTCCACCGCAGTTGCCGCACTTTTTCGAGTTTTGGTCGTCTTTGCTCGCTGGGCAGTGTGCGGAGTCATGAAGCTCACCACAAACTACACAAACCGGGCGCAGTTTACAGTAAGACCTTGTATGGCCATATTCTTGGCAGTTCGCACATTGTACCGGGCCATTGTATTTGTGCGGCTCCTCAACTCGAAAAAGTTCTCGATCCGGTAATCTCGTAGTAGTTCATTCACTTGGTCGTTGAAAATCTGCGATCGTTGATCGAGTGCCCAGCGATGAGAGTTGAGCCGATGAGCCCCTCAAATGGTTTGAGTTGCACCTCTTGAAACGGGAGGGTCCGCGATGGGACGGCGGCGGGTCCTCAACTAGCGTGGCTAAATCAGTTCTGTATATTCGCTTGCCGTACCCGGACGTGTTTCTTCGATCGCTCTTGCCAGTTTGCAATTATTTTCGATCTTGAACTCAAGCTTTCTCCTTCTGCGACAAGTTGAAATATAACAATTAATCCCTAAAAATAAATTCGACTTAATAAGTTCATTGAACTTTTTATTCCAATTTATACATTTAATCGGTTATAGTTATCTCTGTTGCGCTTTAACTATACTCTCCAACTTAAGTCTCTCCGAGCTGTACTCTCCGGACGTAACCCGTTACATCAAAGTTACTGTGGAGTTTGTTGTTCTTCACGACGCCGAACCTTCGTTGCACATCTCTTTTGTAACGTCATCTCTTACATCCGATCTGATCGCCCACTCTCGGCTACAGATTGCTTCAGAGAGCCTAAATTCTTTACACGCTATTACAGTGGTCTGCATTCCGTCAAAAAAGAAGTCAAAAATGAGTCTTACTTGCACAGCAAAAAAATGTGAATTTGGTGGAACCATCACGGGTGACTCATACCTGTCTTGTTGGCTCTGCAATAACTGCTCACATTTTAAATGTGCTGGAGGAGGACACAATGGACGGATAAGTGACCTTATCAACAAGAAAATTGGCCTGACATGGTCTTGCATCGCTTGTAGAGAAATTGAGTCAGAGATGCGGACTTTTATGAAACAGACGAGAAGTGGTTTCCTAGATGTCCGCAAGCAATTCTCGGCCCTTAATGAGCAATTCCTAGCTCTTGAAACTCAATTCCTTGGGCTAAAATTGTTAAGCGAATCCCCCAGACGAAAAATACCGAATAACAACCTGCTGACTGCTAAATTACTGAATACCCCTACATCCCATTCTGTACAAGTCGAGGAATTTTCAACACCAAACATTTTACCGTCGCCTACTTGTCTACCTACTTATGATGTTCCAGTACCAAGTGACTTGATAAGCCTTCCTTCAGGGCACTCTAATATTTATCCCTTGAAAGAAGCGATCAGCGTACCAAGTACAAATCTCGAGCCACCTCTCATATTGGAGCCTCCATTGTTGGACATCGTTGGGCAACCCCCATCGTTGGACAACCTACCCTCTGCTCTAGCTGTGTCGTCTCCAAGGCCTCTGGTTGGTGTGGCGCCTGAAATTAGATCTTCTGGACTTACGCTGAGGGCGGTTGCTCCTCGTAAGGCCATTTTTGTCTCTCGGCTTATGCCGGATGCTACTGTTGATGATGTCAGGAGTCACCTGTCAAACCATCTTAAGGTAGCTCCTAATGAAATAGCTGTTTTTAAGTTTAACTTTAAGCATAAGCGTTCTATTTCCTCTTTTAAAATAGTTCTACCTGATTCCTATCTTGAAAAAGCACTTGATCCTGCAGCTTGGCCTGAGCACAGTATCATTCATGAATTCCTAGCAAAAGACGCTCAGAATCCTATCCCTGCAGAAACTGCTTCAAAAAACTGAATAACATAGTATTTTCCTGCTGCTATCAAAACGTTAGAAGTATTCTGGGTAAGCTGAGCCAATTTTTTACAAAGAGTGCTTCTTTTGATTTTGATGCTATCGTGCTTACTGAAACTTGGCTTAACTCCTCTGTCTCTGATTATGAAATTTTTGTTTCCAAATTCATAGTGTTTCGATTGGATCGTCCAACTTTTGCAGGTGGTGTCCTCATTGCTGTTACTAATAAGTACCCTTCTGAAATTATTCCTTTCACGAACGAGTTCGGAATAGAGTTCATAGCGGTGAAAATTTTAACTGGCTCGTCTCATATTTTCCTGACCTGTTCATACATTCCTCCCATGGCTGAAGATATTGTGTACTTTCACCATCTTGATGCCATTAGGTCTGTTTCTTCGTTGGCCAAGGACCGTGATTTAATCCTAATCATGGGTGATTTCAACCTTCCCATCATTTCCTGGATCCCGTCTGAGGTAGACAATTCCTTGCTTTCCAGTTGTCATAACGACTTTATCGGTGGCTTAACCGATCTTGCCTTGCTCCAAATTAATCCAATTCATAACACTCATGGCAGATTTCTGGACCTTATTTTTTCTAATGTGTCATCCTCTGTGACAGTCATTCGGTCCCTGCCGCTATCGCTTCCTGAAGACTTTCACCACCCTACACTATTAGCATCGGTGTTAATTGATGTGCCTCACAATGATGCTTGCTTTAATGCTAAACCTCGTTTCAAATGCTTCAGAAAGACTGATTTTATGGCCCTTCGGAATCATTTAGCTGAAATCGATTGGAATTTTCTTTCAACTATAAACACAATTGAAGCAGCTACGGATTCGTTTTACGAAATAATTCATAATGCCTTGAACAAATTTGTTCCGGAAGTCCCAGTATCATTGTCTACTAAACCACCCTGGTATAATAAACACCTTTCTCGTCTTAAGAACAGGAAATCCAGAGCTTACAAAAAGTTTCTTAAGTCAGGGTCGATGTGCCACCAGTCAAACTTTCTTTATGTTCGCAACCAGTTTATTATTCTCAACGATCAACTCTATAAGCAGTATATCAGGAATTGTAAGGTAAACTTTCGAAATGATCCAAGCTCCTTCTACTCTTTTGTCAATATGAAACGTAAATCAAATCTTTTTCCTCCTTCCCTATCATATAAAAATATTTCACATTCTTCTGAGCAAGGTATTGCTAATCTCTTTGCGTCATTTTTTCAAACCACCTATTCGTCCGATTCGTATAACCACAACTCTTCTTATCCTTATAAATTACCACATATAAACAACATTTACTTTTCAAAATTTCGAATTCAGGATCTGTTCGAAGCTCTTTCAACAATAGATATATCTTTCTCTGCTGGTCCTGACAATGTTCATAGCTGTGTTCTAAGGTACTGTTCTGATATCCTTTGCTATCCTCTCACTATCTTATTCAACTTATCCTTGGAGCTGGCATGTCTTCCCAAGAGATGGAATGAATCTTTTATTATTCCGCTTCATAAGAAAGGCTCTAAAACACTTATTGAGAACTACCGGGGGATTGCTAAGCTATCTGCGATTCCCAAACTGCTTGAGAAACTGGTAACTTTCCAACTGCAACATTTTTGTAAAAGCATTATTTCCACTTCACAGCATGGTTTTGTCAAGCATCGCTCTACCACAACTAACCTTCTTGAATTCACTTCGTTTATCCACAGAGGTTTTCTGAGCCGCATGCAAACTGATGTGGTGTACACTGACTTTAGTAAAGCGTTTGACTCTGTGAACCACCATCTCCTCCTTCATAAGCTGTGTCTTTTGGGGTTTTCTCCACATATAGTACAGTGGTTGACCTCTTATCTATCTAACCGCACGCAGCGTGTTTTGTTTAAAAACAGTTCATCACAGATTATAAATGTTTCATCTGGTGTCCCACAAGGTAGTCACTTAGGACCTCTTCTGTTTGTTCTTTTTGTCAACGATTTACCTAGTGTTGTAAACTATGCTACTACATTTATGTATGCTGATGATGTCAAGTTATGTCTTTCTTTCTCAGACCATTTCCTTCATAGACACCTGCAACTAGACCTTAACGAAGTCTTCTTGTGGTGCTCAAACAATCTCCTTTTGCTTAACTGCTCTAAGTGTAAGGTTATGACGTTCAATCGCAGTGTGCCTCACATCGTTTCGTACTCTCTTGGGAATAACGTCTTAGATCGTGTTTTCCTAATTAACGATCTTGGAGTAATTTTTGACAATAAGTTGTCCTTCAACGACCACATATCACTAATAGTTAATAAAGCCAGAGGTGTGCTAGCTTTTATCAAACGTTGGTCTAAAGAATTTGATGATCCTTTCACAACTAAAACTCTATACGTATCGTTGGTTCGACCTATCTTGGAATACTGTTCTAGCGTTTGGAGTCCGCAATACTTTGTTCACCAAAGGAGGATTGAATCAGTCCAAAAGCAGTTTCTGCTATTTGCGTTAAAAAGCTTAAACTGGGATACTGCCACTTCCCTCCCGTCGTACAATTGCCGGTTAAAGCTACTAAACCTACCTCCTTTAAAAGAGCGCCGTACTTGTGCTGGGGTTATGCTACTTCATGTGCTTATTCTTGGACAGGTTGACTCACAAGTACTTCTTGAAAAATTAATGTTTTCTGTGCCTAATAGAGTAACTAGATCCTTCCGACCCCTTTGGTTACCGATTTCTAGGTCTAATTTTGCGGAACACGATCCATTCCGCGTTATTTGTAAAAACTATAACTCATTGTCCCACTTATTGTCCCCTGAACTATCCCTAGATTTAATTAAATCCAAAATTATGGAATATCTTTTAACTTAATTTATCTTTACTCTTATCCTTATCCTTACTCTTAGTTATAATAATATAGAAATAACAGATAATTGTTAATAATGAATAAATAAATAAAAAATGTACATTAGGGCAGTACATATTTTGCGACGAGGTGACTTCGAGTGTTCCGTAGTTTCTCTGCTGGGGGCGATAGTGGGCACGTAGTGTTTAGCAAGTCCTCTAGTCTGCAAGCATAGCATAAAACCAATCATAGATTAGATTAAATAAATGAATATCTTAAAGATATCTAGGATACCATTTTTAGAGTGCAAAATTCCATTTAAAGAGGTTATTTAGCCGAAAATAGACACAAAAGGTGCCAGAGGAATGGTTTGCGAAAACTCTATGAACGAGTTGGCGTCACTTGTCAGTCGTTTCACTTCAATTCGACAGAAAATATTTAATCCAAAGCCAAGGAGGTTTTTTTTTTTTATCTATTATTACTATCATTGGATTTATTTTGAGAACTTACTTTAATGGTTTTGGTCAAAATATCCATATAATAATGCCAGGACTTTGTTGCCTCGTTACGAAGGTGTTTTTGACAATAAATGACTCGCTACTAAAAATTAAATAATTCCGGTGGTCTTAGTTTTTGGTATTTATATTGTTGAATGAAAGTCTTTTTCGGATTCGTCATTTCTCTGGTTTAGGCCCCGTTCGTCAATTTTGCGAAAGTGACGATGGTGCCCTGGAGGATCTAGAGATAAATCAATCAGTAATTGGCGAATGGTTGCGGCTTGCGCTGGTATCGAGGCTAGGAATCTATCATTCAGTTGTTAAATTGGCACAAAGGAATAAGGAGCCTCATCATGGTGAATGTGTGACACGCATACATACAAAGATCAATCCAAGCGCAGACCAACTTTCTTCATCGTGCTCCTTTCAGAGACTTAGAAACAGAAAACATTCAATGAGAGTATTAGCGTAAGATGAATGAACGATGAGCGAAAAAATAGAGTAAAATTCGCTCTGGGGCCTATCGCAAGAAATTTTTACGTCCATTTTCGTTGTATGAAATGGGTGGTCTATATGCTGTGTGGTTAGTGGTGACACTTAGCACTTAAAGGAAGCTGAATTCCTGACATAGACATTGACTACCAAGGCATTACAGCTAAGACGTTTATCGAGATAGGATGTGAGTACAAGCGCACAGGCTTGAGCCAAGAACCCAGTTCTCCACTCGGTGTCCAAAAACAAGTCTGTGTTTTTTTTTTGGAAAAGTTTTAACACACTTCTCCAATATAAACAAAGACTTCTTTCTGGTACAGTTTTGTACTTGAGACAATTTTAACCTGTCCGTATTGATATTTTATATCAATAGTTGTAATGTTGAAACACTAGCTCTAAGAAAAAGACAGAAGACCTGAAAAGAATGAAGTTTGAATCTAAATTTTCCATAAAGGACTGGCTTTTGCTATTTTTATTTGACTTCTGCTCCTACGCCACCTGGTTTAAAAAAAGGCCAGTGTGAGAATACAACCTAGTTAACCGCCGTTTACTGCATTTTTTATAAATGGGCGTTTTTTCCAAAAGAAGAGATTCTAAAATAAAAGTCAAAAGTTAATATTTTTTTAAGGCGAAAGCTCACAACACTATGTATAATTACACATACCTTTCTGTAATAATTTTATGTTTTGAGAAAAATAGGCTTGGCATTCGAAAAGTTGGCTACAGCCATTTGCATGCAAATGCCATTGTCAATTTTGTCAAAAGTCAAAAATTAACTCTTACGCAGCCTTTGAATGCGAACTTTTCACTAGTGAATTGGAATACGGTTATACCACACATATAGAAACATATACCACAAAACGACAAAAAAGCTAGCGCGACGAGTGCCGTTTATTTTAAAAATGCAATAACAAGGCTATGAACTGATTATTTTGGGTGCGGGCAGTAAATCCCCTCTGGTGGATGCGACTTTTCAGCTCCTTGTAAACTGGGCAACCACTATTGTTAGCAGTGTGATTTCCACCGCAGTTGCCGCACTTTTTCGAGTTTTGGTCGTCTTTGCTCGCTGGGCAGTGTGCGGAGTCATGAAGCTCACCACAAACTACACAAACCGGGCGCAGTTTACAGTAAGACCTTGTATGGCCATATTCTTGGCAGTTCGCACATTGTACCGGGCCATTGTATTTGTGCGGCTCCTCAACTCGAAAAAGTTCTCGATCCGGTAATCTCGTAGTAGTTCATTCACTTGGTAGTTGAAAATCTGCGATCGTTGATCGAGTGCCCAGCGATGAGAGTTGAGCCGATGAGCCCCTCAAATGGTTTGAGTTGCACCTCTTGAAACGGGAGGGTCCGCGATGGGATGGCGGCGGGTCCTCAACTAGCGTGGCTAAATGTACATTAGGGCAGTACATATTTTGCGACGAGGTGACTTCGAGTGTTCCGTAGTTTCTCTGCTGGGGGCGATAGTGGGCACGTAGTATTTAGCAAGTCCTCTAGTCTGCAAGCATAGCATAAAACCAATCATAGATTAGATTAAATAAATGAATATCTTAAAGATATCTAGGATACCATTTTTAGAGTGCAAAATTCCATTTAAAGAGGTTATTTAGCCGAAAATAGACACAAAAGGTGCCAGAGGAATGGTTTGCGAAAACTCTATGAACGAGTTGGCGTCACTTGTCAGTCGTTTCACTTCAATTCGACAGAAAATATTTAATCCAAAGCCAAGGAGGTTTTTTTTTTATCTATTATTACTATCATTGGATTTATTTTGAGAACTTACTTTAATGGTTTTGGTCAAAATATCCATATAATAATGCCAGGACTTTGTTGCCTCGTTACGAAGGTGTTTTTGACAATAAATGACTCGCTACTAAAAATTAAATAATTCCGGTGGTCTTAGTTTTTGGTATTTATATTGTTGAATGAAAGTCTTTTTCGGATTCGTCATTTCTCTGGTTTAGGCCCCGTTCGTCAATTTTGCGAAAGTGACGATGGTGCCCTGGAGGATCTAGAGATAAATCAATCAGTAATTGGCGAATGGTTGCGGCTTGCGCTGGTATCGAGGCTAGGAATCTATCATTCAGTTGTTAAATTGGCACAAAGGAATAAGGAGCCTCATCATGGTGAATGTGTGACACGCATACATACAAAGATCAATCCAAGCGCAGACCAACTTTCTTCATCGTGCTCCTTTCAGAGACTTAGAAACAGAAAACATTCAATGAGAGTATTAGCGTAAGATGAATGAACGATGAGCGAAAAAATAGAGTAAAATTCGCTCTGGGGCCTATCGCAAGAAATTTTTACGTCCATTTTCGTTGTATGAAATGGGTGGTCTATATGCTGTGTGGTTAGTGGTGACACTTAGCACTTAAAGGAAGCTGAATACCTGACTTAGACATTGACTACCAAGGCATTACAGCTAAGACGTTTATCGAGATAGGATGTGAGCACAAGCGCACAGGCTTGAGCCAAGAACCCAGTTCTCCACTCGGTGTCCAAAAACAAGTCTGTGTTTTTTTTTTGGAAAAGTTTTAACACACTTCCCCAATATAAACAAAGACTTCTTTCTGGTACAGTTTTGTACTTGAGACAATTTTAACCTGTCCGTATTGATATTTTATATCAATAGTTGTAATGTTGAAACACTAGCTCTAAGAAAAAGACAGAAGACCTGAAAAGAATGAAGTTTGAATCTAAATTTTCCATAAAGGACTGGCTTTTGCTATTTTTATTTGACTTCTGCTCCTACGCCACCTGGTTTAAAAAAAGGCCAGTGTGAGAATACAACCTAGCTAACCGCCGTTTACTGCATTTTTTATAAATGGGCGTTTTTTCCAAAAGAAGAGATTCTAAAATAAAAGTCAAAAGTTAATATTTTTTTTAAGGCGAAAGCTCACAACACTATGTATAATTACACATACCTTTCTGTAATAATTTTATGTTTTGAGAAAAATAGGCTTGGCATTCGAAAAGTTGGCTACAGCCATTTGCATGCAAATGCCATTGTCAATTTTGTCAAAAGTCAAAAATTAACTCTTACGCAGCCTTTGAATGCGAACTTTTCACTAGTGAATTGGAATACGGTTATACCACACATATAGAAACATATACCACAAAACGACAAAAAAGCTAGCGCGACGAGTGCCGTTTATTTTAAAAATGCAATAACAAGGCTATGAACTGATTATTTTGGGTGCGGGCAGTAAATCCCCTCTGGTGGATGCGACTTTTCAGCTCCTTGTAAACTGGGCAACCACTATTGTTAGCAGTGTGATTTCCACCGCAGTTGCCGCACTTTTTCGAGTTTTGGTCGTCTTTGCTCGCTGGGCAGTGTGCGGAGTCATGAAGCTCACCACAAACTACACAAACCGGGCGCAGTTTACAGTAAGACCTTGTATGGCCATATTCTTGGCAGTTCGCACATTGTACCGGGCCATTGTATTTGTGCGGCTCCTCAACTCGAAAAAGTTCTCGATCCGGTAATCTCGTAGTAATTCATTCACTTGGTCGTTGAAAATCTGCGATCGTTGATCGAGTGCCCAGCGATGAGAGTTGAGCCGATGAGCCCCTCAAATGGTTTGAGTTGCACCTCTTGAAACGGGAGGGTCCGCGATGGGACGGCGGCGGGTCCTCAACTAGCGTGGCTAAATGTACATTAGGGCAGTACATATTTTGCGACGAGGTGACTTCGAGTGTTCCGTAGTTTCTCTGCTGGGGGCGATAGTGGGCACGTAGTGTTTAGCAAGTCCTCTAGTCTGCAAGCATAGCATAAAACCAATCATAGATTAGATTAAATAAATGAATATCTTAAAGATATCTAGGATACCATTTTTAGAGTGCAAAATTCCATTTAAAGAGGTTATTTAGCCGAAAATAGACACAAAAGGTGCCAGAGGAATGGTTTGCGAAAACTCTATGAACGAGTTGGCGTCACTTGTCAGTCGTTTCACTTCAATTCGACAGAAAATATTTAATCCAAAGCCAAGGAGGTTTTTTTTTTTTATCTATTATTACTATCATTGGATTTATTTTGAGAACTTACTTTAATGGTTTTGGTCAAAATATCCATATAATAATGCCAGGACTTTGTTGCCTCGTCACGAAGGTGTTTTTGACAATAAATGACTCGCTACTAAAAATTAAATAATTCCGGTGGTCTTAGTTTTTGGTATTTATATTGTTGAATGAAAGTCTTTTTCGGATTCGTCATTTCTCTGGTTTAGGCCCCGTTCGTCAATTTTGCGAAAGTGACGATGGTGCCCTGGAGGATCTAGAGATAAATCAATCAGTAATTGGCGAATGGTTGCGGCTTGCGCTGGTATCGAGGCTAGGAATCTATCATTCAGTTGTTAAATTGGCACAAAGGAATAAGGAGCCTCATCATGGTGAATGTGTGACACGCATACATACAAAGATCAATCCAAGCGCAGACCAACTTTCTTCATCGTGCTCCTTTCAGAGACTTAGAAACAGAAAACATTCAATGAGAGTATTAGCGTAAGATGAATGAACGATGAGCGAAAAAATAGAGTAAAATTCGCTCTGGGGCCTATCGCAAGAAATTTTTACGTCCATTTTCGTTGTATGAAATGGGTGGTCTATATGCTGTGTGGTTAGTGGTGACACTTAGCACTTAAAGGAAGCTGAATTCCTGACTTAGACATTGACTACCAAGGCATTACAGCTAAGACGTTTATCGAGATAGGATGTGAGTACAAGCGCACAGGCTTGAGCCAAGAACCCAGTTCTCCACTCGGTGTCCAAAAACAAGTCTGTGTTTTTTTTTTGGAAAAGTTTTAACACACTTCCCCAATATAAACAAAGACTTCTTTCTGGTACAGTTTTGTACTTGAAACAATTTTAACCTGTCCGTATTAATATTTTTTTAAATATAAATATATTAATATATTTAAATTTTCCATAAAGGACTGGCTTTTGCTATTTTTATTTGACTTCTGCTCCTACGCCACCTGGTTTAAAAAAAGGCCAGTGTGAGAATACAACCTAGTTAACCGCCGTTTACTGCATTTTTTATAAATGGGCGTTTTTTCCAAAAGAAGAGATTCTAAAATAAAAGTCAAAAGTTAATATTTTTTTAAGGCGAAAGCTCACAACACTATGTATAATTACACATACCTTTCTGTAATAATTTTATGTTTTGAGAAAAATAGGCTTGGCATTCGAAAAGTTGGCTACAGCCATTTGCATGCAAATGCCATTGTCAATTTTGTCAAAAGTCAAAAATTAACTCTTACGCAGCCTTTGAATGCGAACTTTTCACTAGTGAATTGGAATACGGTTATACCACACATATAGAAACATATACCACAAAACGACAAAAAAGCTAGCGCGACGAGTGCCGTTTATTTTAAAAATGCAATAACAAGGCTATGAACTGATTATTTTGGGTGCGGGCAGTAAATCCCCTCTGGTGGATGCGACTTTTCAGCTCCTTGTAAACTGGGCAACCACTATTGTTAGCAGTGTGATTTCCACCGCAGTTGCCGCACTTTTTCGAGTTTTGGTCGTCTTTGCTCGCTGGGCAGTGTGCGGAGTCATGAAGCTCACCACAAACTACACAAACCGGGCGCAGTTTACAGTAAGACCTTGTATGGCCATATTCTTGGCAGTTCGCACATTGTACCGGGCCATTGTATTTGTGCGGCTCCTCAACTCGAAAAAGTTCTCGATCCGGTAATCTCGTAGTAATTCATTCAAATGGTCGTTGAAAATCTGCGATCGTTGATCGAGTGCCCAGCGATGAGAGTTGAGCCGATGAGCCCCTCAAATGGTTTGAGTTGCACCTCTTGAAACGGGAGGGTCCGCGATGGGACGGCGGCGGGTCCTCAACTAGCGTGGCTAAATGTACATTAGGGCAGTACATATTTTGCGACGAGGTGACTTCGAGTGTTCCGTAGTTTCTCTGCTGGGGGCGATAGTGGGCACGTAGTGTTTAGCAAGTCCTCTAGTCTGCAAGCATAGCATAAAACCAATCATAGATTAGATTAAATAAATGAATATCTTAAAGATATCTAGGATACCATTTTTAGAGTGCAAAATTCCATTTAAAGAGGTTATTTAGCCGAAAATAGACACAAAAGGTGCCAGAGGAATGGTTTGCGAAAACTCTATGAACGAGTTGGCGTCACTTGTCAGTCGTTTCACTTCAATTCGACAGAAAATATTTAATCCAAAGCCAAGGAGGTTTTTTTTTTATCTATTATTACTATCATTGGATTTATTTTGAGAACTTACTTTAATGGTTTTGGTCAAAATATCCATATAATAATGCCAGGACTTTGTTGCCTCGTTACGAAGGTGTTTTTGACAATAAATGACTCGCTACTAAAAATTAAATAATTCCGGTGGTCTTAGTTTTTGGTATTTATATTGTTGAATGAAAGTCTTTTTCGGATTCGTCATTTCTCTGGTTTAGGCCCCGTTCGTCAATTTTGCGAAAGTGACGATGGTGCCCTGGAGGTTCTAGAGATAAATCAATCAGTAATTGGCGAATGGTTGCGGCTTGCGCTGGTATCGAGGCTAGGAATCTATCATTCAGTTGTTAAATTGGCACAAAGGAATAAGGAGCCTCATCATGGTGAATGTGTGACACGCATACATACAAAGATCAATCCAAGCGCAGACCAACTTTCTTCATCGTGCTCCTTTCAGAGACTTAGAAACAGAAAACATTCAATGAGAGTATTAGCGTAAGATGAATGAACGATGAGCGAAAAAATAGAGTAAAATTCGCTCTGGGGCCTATCGCAAGAAATTTTTACGTCCATTTTCGTTGTATGAAATGGGTGGTCTATATGCTGTGTGGTTAGTGGTGACACTTAGCACTTAAAGGAAGCTGAATTCCTGACTTAGACATTGACTACCAAGGCATTACAGCTAAGACGTTTATCGAGATAGGATGTGAGTACAAGCGCACAGGCTTGAGCCAAGAACCCAGTTCTCCACTCGGTGTCCAAAAACAAGTCTGTGTTTTTTTTTTGGAAAAGTTTTAACACACTTCCCCAATATAAACAAAGACTTCTTTCTGGTACAGTTTTGTACTTGAAACAATTTTAACCTGTCCGTATTGATATTTTATATCAATAGTTGTAATGTTGAAACACTAGCTCTAAGAAAAAGACAGAAGACCTGAAAAGAATGAAGTTTGAATCTAAATTTTCCATAAAGGACTGGCTTTTGCTATTTTTATTTGACTTCTGCTCCTACGCCACCTGGTTTAAAAAAAGGCCAGTGTGAGAATACAACCTAGTTAACCGCCGTTTACTGCATTTTTTATAAATGGGCGTTTTTTCCAAAAGAAGAGATTCTAAAATAAAAGTCAAAAGTTAATATTTTTTTAAGGCGAAAGCTCACAACACTATGTATAATTACACATACCTTTCTGTAATAATTTTATGTTTTGAGAAAAATAGGCTTGGCATTCGAAAAGTTGGCTACAGCCATTTGCATGCAAATGCCATTGTCAATTTTGTCAAAAGTCAAAAATTAACTCTTACGCAGCCTTTGAATGCGAACTTTTCACTAGTGAATTGGAATACGGTTGTTGAGAAATAGTTCGTCTTTATTTTGCATTTAAATAGTATTCTTTACTTGTTCATTAATTTCTTATCATTGTACCTATTTTTGCGCACATCATTGTATTGTTTACCATTTGGGAGCTTTAAGCTCACACGCATAGCCGAAATTGCAGTGCAATGCGTTAGTATTAGAACATCACGCGATCGTTTTTCAATTCTTTTTCTGCACGTTTTGCAAGCCGGCCGCACTCTCTTGTTGACATTAACCGCAACCGCTCGCTGATAGCAACCCCGCTTAGAAATTTTGTAAACCCGCGAAATATTGAAAATAAATGCATAAAAACTATAAAATAAAACCATAATACAGTCCACTATTCATAAACATAACAAATTTTGGTCCTTCGAGCCGGATCCCCGCGTTTATTTGTGCATTTACTTTTGTGAACATTAGAGACAAATTTACCGCTTTTTCGTCATGAACGCGATAATGCATAGAAAGATTCAACAACGTGGTGCCTGCAAGGGGCAAATAACGCGCACCCTCAACAGTGCTATGGAGTTTTCACAAAGATGTGAAAATGTGGAAACATTGCAATTCAAGCTGGAGCGTTTGGTCGCCACTTTCAACCACTTTATGGAGCTCTCAGATGAGTTAGTGGAATTTCACTTGGAGGAGGGATATGAAGACCCTGGATTGGACATACCCGAATACGAGGACAAGTTCTACGCCGCGCATGCTATTTTTAGTAACGCCATCAAGGACATGGGAGGTCAAGATCATGGACAGGACCAGTCGAACATTCTACTTTCAAGTACAGTGGAACGCCTATTTGAGGGACAAAACAACCTTTTGGAGAAAATTCATACTTCATCGGGAACTGCTGATTTAAGGTTTGAGAAAATTCGGATTCCCACATTTTCTGGTAAATATGAGGATTGGAGCCAGTTTAGTGATCTGTTCTTAAGCTCAGTAAATAGTAACGAAAAGCTCTCCAATTGCCAAATGTTTCATTATCTCAAATCATATCTGGAGGGAGAAGCACTGTCCCTAATTAAACATATTGCCGTCTGTAATGATAATTACCAAGACGCATGGGAAAAATTAGAAAATCGTTATAATAAAAGGTCGCTCATCGCTCGATCGTTTGTTCAGAATTTTTTATCGTTGCCAACCGCTAACAATTCGAATATTGCAGAATTACGCAAGGTAATTGACTCGGCCGACGAATGCATTCGAGGCTTACATGCGCTGAACTGTGACAGCCGCGATGTATGGCTCATTCATATTTTGCTGTCAAAGTTAGGTCCAGAAATTAAACAAGCTTGGGCCAACTGCAGTCTATCGGCCACTGAAGACGCCACCATAGATGAGCTGTTCGCCTTTCTTTTCGCCCATTGTGATACTTTGGAGTCTTGTCAGGATTTACCCGCAATGCAACCCTCAAGACCAGCCCAGAGTAGACGCCGCCAAGCCGCCTTTCATGCCAGTGGATCAACTCAGTCGTCTCGCGAATGTATATATTGCCAAGGACAGCATTCTATATATTCATGCAATGAATTCAAGGCACTGGATGTAGTCAGCCGCCGCACCTTCGCCAAGGATACAAAATTATGCTTCAACTGCTTAAGTCGATCGCATCAAGTCAGGGATTGTAAGTCATCGAACACTTGCCGTCAGTGCAACGCTAAGCATCACACGTTAGTACACCCGATTGAAGCAAGATCGGTTCCTGTGGCACCTGCGCACTCGACTGTCGTTGATACGAATACTGCCGCTGTTAGCCATCATAGTTTGGAGAGGGCCAACAATCCAGCCCTACTGCCAACTGTTGTCGCCAATGTAATTGACACATGGGGAAACGAGACCTCATGTAGGTTATTGCTCGATACTGGATCAACAATAACTATGGTATCTGAGTCCTTTATCCAAAGGATCGGAATTCCTCGCACGCATGCCCGCATTTCGGTAGTTGGTTTAGGTGCTAACCCGGCTGGTGTTAGCCGAGGTCGCGCTAGCTTCACCTTACTCTCAAGAACCACGACTGCATCATTGGAAGTCTCTTGTCTAATTATGAGTTCTCTAACTTCTACGATTCCAGCTCAGCAGGTCAAATCAAATACAACTATTTGGACCAAGATTTGCAGCCTACAGCTAGCTGACCCGACGTTTGGATCTCCGGGCAAAATCGACGTTATCTTAGGCGCTGATCAGCTGTGGAACTTATATACTGGACATCGCCGAGAGTTTGGTATCGAATACCCCATCGCACTGCATACTAATTTTGGTTGGGTTATTACAGGCAGCTATACTGATTGTAACGAAGCATCTGCGCACGCACAAGTTCATCATGCTTATGAAGATTTGGATTCCTTAGTTCGCTCATTTATGGACATGGAACAAGTGCATCCGAGTAAAACAACGATAGACGCCAGTGATCCCGCCGAACAACATTTTCTGAAAACACATGCTCGTAGAGAAGATGGTGTTTATATTGTTCAATACCCATTCAAGGAGACCCGCACGCCAATTGGCTCCACTTTGCCACAGGCTTTAAACCGCTTCGCCGCTTTGGAAAGGAAATTTAGAAGATTCCCCGCACGCTACAACTATTTGGCACACCATGCAGTTTTTAAGCCAGATAGTACTACCACACGTTGCCGAGTGGTATTTGACGGCTCTGGAAAGGATTCCACGGGTCATTCTCTTAATTCGCGACTGCATATAGGACCGCCTATTCAAAGGGACTTAATTGGAGTATGCCTTCGATTTCGTCAGCATCGTTATGTATTTTGTGCAGACATCGAGAAGATGTTTAGAGGCATTTTGGTGTCGGACGAACATACACAGTACCAACGCATAGTTTGGAGGAAGGATGAAAACGCTACGCTGGATCATTATCGACTGTTGACAGTAACATATGGATTAGCTTCATCGCCGTTTATTGCAGTTCGAGTTCTTAAACAGCTCTCGAATGACTATGCCGAATTGTATCCCACCGCTGCTGTCGTGCTCAACAGAGACGCGTACGTTGATGATATTCCTACTGGATGCGACAACATCAAGGATCTCATTGCACTCAAAGATGAATTGATTCTGCTTCTTAGCGAAGCTCAATTCAAATTGCGAAAGTGGAGCTCAAACTGTTACGCCCTTTTAAAATCGTTGCCAAGGGAGATTTGTGAGTATCCACCAGAGGATTTAGAGGAAGACCGCTCATTTCGATTTGTTAAAGTCCTGGGGTTGTGTTGGGAACCAAAACCGGACTATATTTTCTTCAAATTAGAAACCCCCGCATTTACAACTGCTCTTACTAAACGCATATTGCTTTCAGAACTAGCCAAGATCTACGACCCGCTGGGTTTGCTTTCGCCAACTGTTGTTTTTCTGAAGATCCTATTTCAAGATAGTTGGCTAAGTTCTGTCGATTGGAATGAAGTACTACCGCAGCAATTATGTACACGATGGCAACAGTTTGTATCGGAAATGCATTTATTGGAAACTTGTCGAGTTCCTCGCTACATATCTGCACCACATCAAGAAATGGAACTGCACGGATTTGCTGATGCATCATCTCAAGCGTATGCTGCCGTCATCTATAGCCGCGTCGAAGTCAACAATGGATATGCTGTCAAACTGATTATGGCTAAAACTCGCGTAGCCCCTATTAAGCCTATCTCTATTCCGCGACTAGAGTTAAACGCAGCTCATTTACTCTCTAAACTGATTTATCTGGTCAAGCAATCATTAACTGTTCCTATTTCCAGAATCAATTGTTGGTCAGACTCTGAAATAGTCCTGCATTGGCTATCTTCTCCGCCTAGGACTTGGAACACGTATGTTTGCAACCGCACTGCTGAAATTCTAGAGGGTTGCCCACGCAGCTGCTGGCAACATATTCGAAGTGGTGATAATCCCGCAGACTGCGCATCGCGAGGAGTACTGCCAAAGGACCTCGTGGATCATCAAATATGGTGGAATGGACCACCTTGGCTATCTCAGTCACGTTCAGCTTGGCCACCTGTTAAAGCTAAGTTTGTTCTGTCGACAGAAGAAGAGGCCTGCCTAGAGATGAAGGCTGAAACAAAAGTTAATCTACACATTTCCGACGACGGAAATTCGCTATCTCGTATGATCAACAAATCGTCCTCATGGTCCCGTTTATTAAGGATAGTCAGCTACTGCCTTCGCTTCGTTCATCGTCTTCGTGAGAGGAATCAACTTTCACCATTCCTATCGGCGTGGGAGCTACAATATGCACGAGCTAAGATCTTTACGCACGCTCAACAGGAGTTCTTCAACTTGGAGTACAAGCAGTTAACTACCGGACAGCCATTGTCGAAGAAATCGAAGTTGATTCGCTACACACCCTTTTTAGACGAGCAGAGAGTAATGCGTGTTGGTGGTCGCATCGATAATTCTATAGCTACTTATGACGCAAAGCATCCCATTCTCCTTCCTAAGGAATCTCCAATAGCTGGTCTGCTAGTTCGCTATCAACATGCTGCATTGTTACACGCTGGAGTCGAATACACGTTTCATAGTCTACGCCAAAGGTATTGGATTTTAGGAGCTCGGAACCTCGTCCGCAAAACTGTATTCAATTGCAGAACTTGCTTTCTGCAGCGAAGACACACGAGTTCTCAACTTATGGCTGATTTACCGGAGTTTCGAGTTCAACCCGCCCGTTGTTTCCTGCACACTGGATTGGATTATGCTGGACCTGTGTCAATCAAAACATCGACAGGCCGGACACCAAGATTTGGCAAAGCTTGGTTTGCGATCTTTGTCTGCCTATCTACAAAAGCGATTTACATAGAATTGGTCAGCGATTTGACGACAGCCGCCTTTATAGCCGCTTTCAAACGCTTTTGGTCTCGACGTGGACCTATATCGGATTTATACTCGGACAATGGAACGACTTTTCATGGAGCCAAAAGAGATTTAGCTGAAATGCAACGAATGGCAATAGCTCAAAGTCAAGATGAAGAAATTTCAAGCTTCATGGCCAGCCACGAGATTAATTGGCATTTCATTCCGCCATCTGCTCCCCATTTCGGAGGCATTTGGGAGACTGGTGTGAGATCCATAAAGCTGCACTTAAAACGAGTCATTGGCAGCAGTGCCTTGACGTTCGAGGAGTATTCGACCCTGTTAATTCAGATTGAAGGGCTTCTGAACTCTCGCCCTTTATGCGCACCTAGCGATCACAGTCTTAACCCGCTAACTCCTTCTCATTTTCTAACAGGTCAGCCTCTCACTTCGGTACCAGAACCATCTTTCCTGGATGTAAACATCAACAGACTGCAGCGCTGGAGACAACTACAGGCCAAGGTTCAAGGTTTCTGGAAACGTTGGAATCTCGAGTATCTCAGCACGCTTCAACCTCGCACGAAATGGCACCAAGATGCTCCAAATGTTGCCGTGGACACACTGGTTGTGCTGAAGGAGCCCAATCAACCGCCAAGCAAGTGGATGCTAGGACGAGTCACCGAAGTTCACCCTGGCCAGGATCAGAGGGTCCGGGTGGTCACCGTTAAAACCGCCAAGGGAATCTACAAGCGCCCTATTACGAAAATTGCTGTGCTTCCTTTGAACTGAACCGTCGTTCAGGGGGGCCGGTATGTTGAGAAATAGTTCGTCTTTATTTTGCATTTAAATAGTATTCTTTACTTGTTAATTAATTTCTTATCATTGTACCTATTTTTGCGCACATCATTGTATTGTTTACCATTTGGGAGCTTTAAGCTCACACGCATAGCCGAAATTGCAGTGCAATGCGTTAGTATTAGAACATCACGCGATCGTTTTTCAATTCTTTTTCTGCACGTTTTGCAAGCCGGCCGCACTCTCTTGTTGACATTAACCGCAACCGCTCGCTGATAGCAACCCCGCTTAGAAATTTTGTAAACCCGCGAAATATTGAAAATAAATGCATAAAAACTATAAAATAAAACCATAATACAGTCCACTATTCATAAACAACGGTTATACCACACATATAGAAACATATACCACAAAACGACAAAAAAGCTAGCGCGACGAGTGCCGTTTATTTTAAAAATGCAATAACAAGGCTATGAACTGATTATTTTGGGTGCGGGCAGTAAATCCCCTCTGGTGGATGCGACTTTTCAGCTCCTTGTAAACTGGGCAACCACTATTGTTAGCAGTGTGATTTCCACCGCAGTTGCCGCACTTTTTCGAGTTTTGGTCGTCTTTGCTCGCTGGGCAGTGTGCGGAGTCATGAAGCTCACCACAAACTACACAAACCGGGCGCAGTTTACAGTAAGACCTTGTATGGCCATATTCTTGGCAGTTCGCACATTGTACCGGGCCATTGTATTTGTGCGGCTCCTCAACTCGAAAAAGTTCTCGATATGGTAATCTCGTAGTAGTTCATTCACTTGGTCGTTGAAAATCTGCGATCGTTGATCGAGTGCCCAGCGATGAGAGTTGAGCCGATGAGCCCCTCAAATGGTTTGAGTTGCACCTCTTGAAACGGGAGGGTCCGCGATGGGACGGCGGCGGGTCCTCAACTAGCGTGGCTAAATGTACATTAGGGCAGTACATATTTTGCGACGAGGTGACTTCGAGTGTTCCGTAGTTTCTCTGCTGGGGGCGATAGTGGGCACGTAGTATTTAGCAAGTCCTCTAGTCTGCAAGCATAGCATAAAACCAATCATAGATTAGATTAAATAAATGAATATCTTAAAGATATCTAGGATACCATTTTTAGAGTGCAAAATTCCATTTAAAGAGGTTATTTAGCCGAAAATAGACACAAAAGGTGCCAGAGGAATGGTTTGCGAAAACTCTATGAACGAGTTGGCGTCACTTGTCAGTCGTTTCACTTCAATTCGACAGAAAATATTTAATCCAAAGCCAAGGAGGTTTTTTTTTTTATCTATTATTACTATCATTGGATTTATTTTGAGAACTTACTTTAATGGTTTTGGTCAAAATATCCATATAATAATGCCAGGACTTTGTTGCCTCGTTACGAAGGTGTTTTTGACAATAAATGACTCGCTACTAAAAATTAAATAATTCCGGTGGTCTTAGTTTTTGGTATTTATATTGTTGAATGAAAGTCTTTTTCGGATTCGTCATTTCTCTGGTTTAGGCCCCGTTCGTCAATTTTGCGAAAGTGACGATGGTGCCCTGGAGGATCTAGAGATAAATCAATCAGTAATTGGCGAATGGTTGCGGCTTGCGCTGGTATCGAGGCTAGGAATCTATCATTCAGTTGTTAAATTGGCACAAAGGAATAAGGAGCCTCATCATGGTGAATGTGTGACACGCATACATACAAAGATCAATCCAAGCGCAGACCAACTTTCTTCATCGTGCTCCTTTCAGAGACTTAGAAACAGAAAACATTCAATGAGAGTATTAGCGTAAGATGAATGAACGATGAGCGAAAAAATAGAGTAAAATTCGCTCTGGGGCCTATCGCAAGAAATTTTTACGTCCATTTTCGTTGTATGAAATGGGTGGTCTATATGCTGTGTGGTTAGTGGTGACACTTAGCACTTAAAGGAAGCTGAATTCCTGACTTAGACATTGACTACCAAGGCATTACAGCTAAGACGTTTATCGAGATAGGATGTGAGTACAAGCGCACAGGCTTGAGCCAAGAACCCAGTTCTCCACTCGGTGTCCAAAAACAAGTCTGTGTTTTTTTTTTGGAAAAGTTTTAACACACTTCCCCAATATAAACAAAGACTTCTTTCTGGTACAGTTTTGTACTTGAGACAATTTTAACCTGTCCGTATTGATATTTTATATCAATAGTTGTAATGTTGAAACACTAGCTCTAAGAAAAAGACAGAAGACCTGAAAAGAATGAAGTTTGAATCTAAATTTTCCATAAAGGACTGGCTTTTGCTATTTTTATTTGACTTCTGCTCCTACGCCACCTGGTTTAAAAAAAGGCCAGTGTGAGAATACAACCTAGTTAACCGCCGTTTACTGCATTTTTTATAAATGGGCGTTTTTTCCAAAAGAAGAGATTCTAAAATAAAAGTCAAAAGTTAATATTTTTTTTAAGGCGAAAGCTCACAACACTATGTATAATTACACATACCTTTCTGTAATAATTTTATGTTTTGAGAAAAATAGGCTTGGCATTCGAAAAGTTGGCTACAGCCATTTGCATGCAAATGCCATTGTCAATTTTGTCAAAAGTCAAAAATTAACTCTTACGCAGCCTTTGAATGCGAACTTTTCACTAGTGAATTGGAATACGGTTATACCACACATATAGAAACATATACCACAAAACGACAAAAAAGCTAGCGCGACGAGTGCCGTTTATTTTAAAAATGCAATAACAAGGCTATGAACTGATTATTTTGGGTGCGGGCAGTAAATCCCCTCTGGTGGATGCGACTTTTCAGCTCCTTGTAAACTGGGCAACCACTATTGTTAGCAGTGTGATTTCCACCGCAGTTGCCGCACTTTTTCGAGTTTTGGTCGTCTTTGCTCGCTGGGCAGTGTGCGGAGTCATGAAGCTCACCACAAACTACACAAACCGGGCGCAGTTTACAGTAAGA
Organism: Drosophila pseudoananassae pseudoananassae; assembly: GCA_018153035.1. Lineage (NCBI taxonomy): Eukaryota > Metazoa > Arthropoda > Insecta > Diptera > Drosophilidae > Drosophila > Drosophila pseudoananassae. The sequence goes on from JAECXR010000072.1 coordinate 3,398,999, forward strand.
CCTTGTATGGCCATATTCTTGGCAGTTCGCACATTGTACCGGGCCATTGTATTTGTGCGGCTCCTCAACTCGAAAAAGTTCTCGATATGGTAATCTCGTAGTAGTTCATTCACTTGGTCGTTGAAAATCTGCGATCGTTGATCGAGTGCCCAGCGATGAGAGTTGAGCCGATGAGCCCCTCAAATGGTTTGGGTTGCACCTCTTGAAACGGGAGGGTCCGCGATGGGACGGCGGCGGGTCCTCAACTAGCGTGGCTAAATGTACATTAGGGCAGTACATATTTTGCGACGAGGTGACTTCGAGTGTTCCGTAGTTTCTCTGCTGGGGGCGATAGTGGGCACGTAGTGTTTAGCAAGTCCTCTAGTCTGCAAGCATAGCATAAAACCAATCATAGATTAGATTAAATAAATGAATATCTTAAAGATATCTAGGATACCATTTTTAGAGTGCAAAATTCCATTTAAAGAGGTTATTTAGCCGAAAATAGACACAAAAGGTGCCAGAGGAATGGTTTGCGAAAACTCTATGAACGAGTTGGCGTCACTTGTCAGTCGTTTCACTTCAATTCGACAGAAAATATTTAATCCAAAGCCAAGGAGGTTTTTTTTTTTTATCTATTATTACTATCATTGGATTTATTTTGAGAACTTACTTTAATGGTTTTGGTCAAAATATCCATATAATAATGCCAGGACTTTGTTGCCTCGTTACGAAGGTGTTTTTGACAATAAATGACTCGCTACTAAAAATTAAATAATTCCGGTGGTCTTAGTTTTTGGTATTTATATTGTTGAATGAAAGTCTTTTTCGGATTCGTCATTTCTCTGGTTTAGGCCCCGTTCGTCAATTTTGCGAAAGTGACGATGGTGCCCTGGAGGATCTAGAGATAAATCAATCAGTAATTGGCGAATGGTTGCGGCTTGCGCTGGTATCGAGGCTAGGAATCTATCATTCAGTTGTTAAATTGGCACAAAGGAATAAGGAGCCTCATCATGGTGAATGTGTGACACGCATACATACAAAGATCAATCCAAGCGCAGACCAACTTTCTTCATCGTGCTCCTTTCAGAGACTTAGAAACAGAAAACATTCAATGAGAGTATTAGCGTAAGATGAATGAACGATGAGCGAAAAAATAGAGTAAAATTCGCTCTGGGGCCTATCGCAAGAAATTTTTACGTCCATTTTCGTTGTATAAAATGGGTGGTCTATATGCTGTGTGGTTAGTGGTGACACTTAGCACTTAAAGGAAGCTGAATTCCTGACTTAGACATTGACTACCAAGGCATTACAGCTAAGACGTTTATCGAGATAGGATGTGAGTACAAGCGCACAGGCTTGAGCCAAGAACCCAGTTCTCCACTCGGTGTCCAAAAACAAGTCTGTGTTTTTTTTTTGGAAAAGTTTTAACACACTTCCCCAATATAAACAAAGACTTCTTTCTGGTACAGTTTTGTACTTGAGACAATTTTAACCTGTCCGTATTGATATTTTATATCAATAGTTGTAATGTTGAAACACTAGCTCTAAGAAAAAGACAGAAGACCTGAAAAGAATGAAGTTTGAATCTAAATTTTCCATAAAGGACTGGCTTTTGCTATTTTTATTTGACTTCTGCTCCTACGCCACCTGGTTTAAAAAAAGGCCAGTGTGAGAATACAACCTAGTTAACCGCCGTTTACTGCATTTTTTATAAATGGGCGTTTTTTCCAAAAGAAGAGATTCTAAAATAAAAGTCAAAAGTTAATATTTTTTTTAAGGCGAAAGCTCACAACACTATGTATAATTACACATACCTTTCTGTAATAATTTTATGTTTTGAGAAAAATAGGCTTGGCATTCGAAAAGTTGGCTACAGCCATTTGCATGCAAATGCCATTGTCAATTTTGTCAAAAGTCAAAAATTAACTCTTACGCAGCCTTTGAATGCGAACTTTTCACTAGTGAATTGGAATACGGTTATACCACACATATAGAAACATATACCACAAAACGACAAAAAAGCTAGCGCGACGAGTGCCGTTTATTTTAAAAATGCAATAACAAGGCTATGAACTGATTATTTTGGGTGCGGGCAGTAAATCCCCTCTGGTGGATGCGACTTTTCAGCTCCTTGTAAACTGGGCAACCACTATTGTTAGCAGTGTGATTTCCACCGCAGTTGCCGCACTTTTTCGAGTTTTGGTCGTCTTTGCTCGCTGGGCAGTGTGCGGAGTCATGAAGCTCACCACAAACTACACAAACCGGGCGCAGTTTACAGTAAGACCTTGTATGGCCATATTCTTGGCAGTTCGCACATTGTACCGGGCCATTGTATTTGTGCGGCTCCTCAACTCGAAAAAGTTCTCGATCCGGTAATCTCGTAGTAATTCATTCAAATGGTCGTTGAAAATCTGCGATCGTTGATCGAGTGCCCAGCGATGAGAGTTGAGCCGATGAGCCCCTCAAATGGTTTGAGTTGCACCTCTTGAAACGGGAGGGTCCGCGATGGGACGGCGGCGGGTCCTCAACTAGCGTGGCTTAATGTACATTAGGGCAGTACATATTTTGCGACGAGGTGACTTCGAGTGTTCCGTAGTTTCTCTGCTGGGGGCGATAGTGGGCACGTAGTGTTTAGCAAGTCCTCTAGTCTGCAAGCATAGCATAAAACCAATCATAGATTAGATTAAATAAATGAATATCTTAAAGATATCTAGGATACCATTTTTAGAGTGCAAAATTCCATTTAAAGAGGTTATTTAGCCGAAAATAGACACAAAAGGTGCCAGAGGAATGGTTTGCGAAAACTCTATGAACGAGTTGGCGTCACTTGTCAGTCGTTTCACTTCAATTCGACAGAAAATATTTAATCCAAAGCCAAGGAGGTTTTTTTTTTTATCTATTATTACTATCATTGGATTTATTTTGAGAACTTACTTTAATGGTTTTGGTCAAAATATCCATATAATAATGCCAGGACTTTGTTGCCTCGTTACGAAGGTGTTTTTGACAATAAATGACTCGCTACTAAAAATTAAATAATTCCGGTGGTCTTAGTTTTTGGTATTTATATTGTTGAATGAAAGTCTTTTTCGGATTCGTCATTTCTCTGGTTTAGGCCCCGTTCGTCAATTTTGCGAAAGTGACGATGGTGCCCTGGAGGATCTAGAGATAAATCAATCAGTAATTGGCGAATGGTTGCGGCTTGCGCTGGTATCGAGGCTAGGAATCTATCATTCAGTTGTTAAATTGGCACAAAGGAATAAGGAGCCTCATCATGGTGAATGTGTGACACGCATACATACAAAGATCAATCCAAGCGCAGACCAACTTTCTTCATCGTGCTCCTTTCAGAGACTTAGAAACAGAAAACATTCAATGAGAGTATTAGCGTAAGATGAATGAACGATGAGCGAAAAAATAGAGTAAAATTCGCTCTGGGGCCTATCGCAAGAAATTTTTACGTCCATTTTCGTTGTATAAAATGGGTGGTCTATATGCTGTGTGGTTAGTGGTGACACTTAGCACTTAAAGGAAGCTGAATTCCTGACTTAGACATTGACTACCAAGGCATTACAGCTAAGACGTTTATCGAGATAGGATGTGAGTACAAGCGCACAGGCTTGAGCCAAGAACCCAGTTCTCCACTCGGTGTCCAAAAACAAGTCTGTGTTTTTTTTTTGGAAAAGTTTTAACACACTTCCCCAATATAAACAAAGACTTCTTTCTGGTACAGTTTTGTACTTGAGACAATTTTAACCTGTCCGTATTGATATTTTATATCAATAGTTGTAATGTTGAAACACTAGCTCTAAGAAAAAGACAGAAGACCTGAAAAGAATGAAGTTTGAATCTAAATTTTCCATAAAGGACTGGCTTTTGCTATTTTTATTTGACTTCTGCTCCTACGCCACCTGGTTTAAAAAAAGGCCAGTGTGAGAATACAACCTAGTTAACCGCCGTTTACTGCATTTTTTATAAATGGGCGTTTTTTCCAAAAGAAGAGATTCTAAAATAAAAGTCAAAAGTTAATATTTTTTTTAAGGCGAAAGCTCACAACACTATGTATAATTACACATACCTTTCTGTAATAATTTTATGTTTTGAGAAAAATAGGCTTGGCATTCGAAAAGTTGGCTACAGCCATTTGCATGCAAATGCCATTGTCAATTTTGTCAAAAGTCAAAAATTAACTCTTACGCAGCCTTTGAATGCGAACTTTTCACTAGTGAATTGGAATACGGTTATACCACACATATAGAAACATATACCACAAAACGACAAAAAAGCTAGCGCGACGAGTGCCGTTTATTTTAAAAATGCAATAACAAGGCTATGAACTGATTATTTTGGGTGCGGGCAGTAAATCCCCTCTGGTGGATGCGACTTTTCAGCTCCTTGTAAACTGGGCAACCACTATTGTTAGCAGTGTGATTTCCACCGCAGTTGCCGCACTTTTTCGAGTTTTGGTCGTCTTTGCTCGCTGGGCAGTGTGCGGAGTCATGAAGCTCACCACAAACTACACAAACCGGGCGCAGTTTACAGTAAGACCTTGTATGGCCATATTCTTGGCAGTTCGCACATTGTACCGGGCCATTGTATTTGTGCGGCTCCTCAACTCGAAAAAGTTCTCGATCCGGTAATCTCGTAGTAATTCATTCAAATGGTCGTTGAAAATCTGCGATCGTTGATCGAGTGCCCAGCGATGAGAGTTGAGCCGATGAGCCCCTCAAATGGTTTGAGTTGCACCTCTTGAAACGGGAGGGTCCGCGATGGGACGGCGGCGGGTCCTCAACTAGCGTGGCTTAATGTACATTAGGGCAGTACATATTTTGCGACGAGGTGACTTCGAGTGTTCCGTAGTTTCTCTGCTGGGGGCGATAGTGGGCACGTAGTGTTTAGCAAGTCCTCTAGTCTGCAAGCATAGCATAAAACCAATCATAGATTAGATTAAATAAATGAATATCTTAAAGATATCTAGGATACCATTTTTAGAGTGCAAAATTCCATTTAAAGAGGTTATTTAGCCGAAAATAGACACAAAAGGTGCCAGAGGAATGGTTTGCGAAAACTCTATGAACGAGTTGGCGTCACTTGTCAGTCGTTTCACTTCAATTCGACAGAAAATATTTAATCCAAAGCCAAGGGGTTTTTTTTTTTATCTATTATTACTATCATTGGATTTATTTTGAGAACTTACTTTAATGGTTTTGGTCAAAATATCCATATAATAATGCCAGGACTTTGTTGCCTCGTTACGAAGGTGTTTTTGACAATAAATGACTCGCTACTAAAAATTAAATAATTCCGGTGGTCTTAGTTTTTGGTATTTATATTGTTGAATGAAAGTCTTTTTCGGATTCGTCATTTCTCTGGTTTAGGCCCCGTTCGTCAATTTTGCGAAAGTGACGATGGTGCCCTGGAGGTTCTAGAGATAAATCAATCAGTAATTGGCGAATGGTTGCGGCTTGCGCTGGTATCGAGGCTAGGAATCTATCATTCAGTTGTTAAATTGGCACAAAGGAATAAGGAGCCTCATCATGGTGAATGTGTGACACGCATACATACAAAGATCAATCCAAGCGCAGACCAACTTTCTTCATCGTGCTCCTTTCAGAGACTTAGAAACAGAAAACATTCAATGAGAGTATTAGCGTAAGATGAATGAACGATGAGCGAAAAAATAGAGTAAAATTCGCTCTGGGGCCTATCGCAAGAAATTTTTACGTCCATTTTCGTTGTATGAAATGGGTGGTCTATATGCTGTGTGGTTAGTGGTGACACTTAGCACTTAAAGGAAGCTGAATTCCTGACTTAGACATTGACTACCAAGGCATTACAGCTAAGACGTTTATCGAGATAGGATGTGAGTACAAGCGCACAGGCTTGAGCCAAGAACCCAGTTCTCCACTCGGTGTCCAAAAACAAGTCTGTGTTTTTTTTTTGGAAAAGTTTTAACACACTTCCCCAATATAAACAAAGACTTCTTTCTGGTACAGTTTTGTACTTGAGACAATTTTAACCTGTCCGTATTGATATTTTATATCAATAGTTGTAATGTTGAAACACTAGCTCTAAGAAAAAGACAGAAGACCTGAAAAGAATGAAGTTTGAATCTAAATTTTCCATAAAGGACTGGCTTTTGCTATTTTTATTTGACTTCTGCTCCTACGCCACCTGGTTTAAAAAAAGGCCAGTGTGAGAATACAACCTAGTTAACCGCCGTTTACTGCATTTTTTATAAATGGGCGTTTTTTCCAAAAGAAGAGATTCTAAAATAAAAGTCAAAAGTTAATATTTTTTTTAAGGCGAAAGCTCACAACACTATGTATAATTACACATACCTTTCTGTAATAATTTTATGTTTTGAGAAAAATAGGCTTGGCATTCGAAAAGTTGGCTACAGCCATTTGCATGCAAATGCCATTGTCAATTTTGTCAAAAGTCAAAAATTAACTCTTACGCAGCCTTTGAATGCGAACTTTTCACTAGTGAATTGGAATACGGTTATACCACACATATAGAAACATATACCACAAAACGACAAAAAAGCTAGCGCGACGAGTGCCGTTTATTTTAAAAATGCAATAACAAGGCTATGAACTGATTATTTTGGGTGCGGGCAGTAAATCCCCTCTGGTGGATGCGACTTTTCAGCTCCTTGTAAACTGGGCAACCACTATTGTTAGCAGTGTGATTTCCACCGCAGTTGCCGCACTTTTTCGAGTTTTGGTCGTCTTTGCTCGCTGGGCAGTGTGCGGAGTCATGAAGCTCACCACAAACTACACAAACCGGGCGCAGTTTACAGTAAGACCTTGTATGGCCATATTCTTGGCAGTTCGCACATTGTACCGGGCCATTGTATTTGTGCGGCTCCTCAACTCGAAAAAGTTCTCGATCCGGTAATCTCGTAGTAATTCATTCAAATGGTCGTTGAAAATCTGCGATCGTTGATCGAGTGCCCAGCGATGAGAGTTGAGCCGATGAGCCCCTCAAATGGTTTGAGTTGCACCTCTTGAAACGGGAGGGTCCGCGATGGGACGGCGGCGGGTCCTCAACTAGCGTGGCTAAATGTACATTAGGGCAGTACATATTTTGCGACGAGGTGACTTCGAGTGTTCCGTAGTTTCTCTGCTGGGGGCGATAGTGGGCACGTAGTGTTTAGCAAGTCCTCTAGTCTGCAAGCATAGCATAAAACCAATCATAGATTAGATTAAATAAATGAATATCTTAAAGATATCTAGGATACCATTTTTAGAGTGCAAAATTCCATTTAAAGAGGTTATTTAGCCGAAAATAGACACAAAAGGTGCCAGAGGAATGGTTTGCGAAAACTCTATGAACGAGTTGGCGTCACTTGTCAGTCGTTTCACTTCAATTCGACAGAAAATATTTAATCCAAAGCCAAGGAGGTTTTTTTTTTTATCTATTATTACTATCATTGGATTTATTTTGAGAACTTACTTTAATGGTTTTGGTCAAAATATCCATATAATAATGCCAGGACTTTGTTGCCTCGTTACGAAGGTGTTTTTGACAATAAATGACTCGCTACTAAAAATTAAATAATTCCGGGGGTCTTAGTTTTTGGTATTTATATTGTTGAATGAAAGTCTTTTTCGGATTCGTCATTTCTCTGGTTTAGGCCCCGTTCGTCAATTTTGCGAAAGTGACGATGGTGCCCTGGAGGTTCTAGAGATAAATCAATCAGTAATTGGCGAATGGTTGCGGCTTGCGCTGGTATCGAGGCTAGGAATCTATCATTCAGTTGTTAAATTGGCACAAAGGAATAAGGAGCCTCATCATGGTGAATGTGTGACACGCATACATACAAAGATCAATCCAAGCGCAGACCAACTTTCTTCATCGTGCTCCTTTCAGAGACTTAGAAACAGAAAACATTCAATGAGAGTATTAGCGTAAGATGAATGAACGATGAGCGAAAAAATAGAGTAAAATTCGCTCTGGGGCCTATCGCAAGAAATTTTTACGTCCATTTTCGTTGTATGAAATGGGTGGTCTATATGCTGTGTGGTTAGTGGTGACACTTAGCACTTAAAGGAAGCTGAATTCCTGACTTAGACATTGACTACCAAGGCATTACAGCTAAGACGTTTATCGAGATAGGATGTGAGTACAAGCGCACAGGCTTGAGCCAAGAACCCAGTTCTCCACTCGGTGTCCAAAAACAAGTCTGTGTTTTTTTTTGGAAAAGTTTTAACACACTTCCCCAATATAAACAAAGACTTCTTTCTGGTACAGTTTTGTACTTGAGACAATTTTAACCTGTCCGTATTGATATTTTATATCAATAGTTGTAATGTTGAAACACTAGCTCTAAGAAAAAGACAGAAGACCTGAAAAGAATGAAGTTTGAATCTAAATTTTCCATAAAGGACTGGCTTTTGCTATTTTTATTTGACTTCTGCTCCTACGCCACCTGGTTTAAAAAAAGGCCAGTGTGAGAATACAACCTAGTTAACCGCCGTTTACTGCATTTTTTATAAATGGGCGTTTTTTCCAAAAGAAGAGATTCTAAAATAAAAGTCAAAAGTTAATATTTTTTTAAGGCGAAAGCTCACAACACTATGTATAATTACACATACCTTTCTGTAATAATTTTATGTTTTGAGAAAAATAGGCTTGGCATTCGAAAAGTTGGCTACAGCCATTTGCATGCAAATGCCATTGTCAATTTTGTCAAAAGTCAAAAATTAACTCTTACGCAGCCTTTGAATGCGAACTTTTCACTAGTGAATTGGAATACGGTTATACCACACATATAGAAACATATACCACAAAACGACAAAAAAGCTAGCGCGACGAGTGCCGTTTATTTTAAAAATGCAATAACAAGGCTATGAACTGATTATTTTGGGTGCGGGCAGTAAATCCCCTCTGGTGGATGCGACTTTTCAGCTCCTTGTAAACTGGGCAACCACTATTGTTAGCAGTGTGATTTCCACCGCAGTTGCCGCACTTTTTCGAGTTTTGGTCGTCTTTGCTCGCTGGGCAGTGTGCGGAGTCATGAAGCTCACCACAAACTACACAAACCGGGCGCAGTTTACAGTAAGACCTTGTATGGCCATATTCTTGGCAGTTCGCACATTGTACCGGGCCATTGTATTTGTGCGGCTCCTCAACTCGAAAAAGTTCTCGATCCGGTAATCTCGTAGTAATTCATTCAAATGGTCGTTGAAAATCTGCGATCGTTGATCGAGTGCCCAGCGATGAGAGTTGAGCCGATGAGCCCCTCAAATGGTTTGAGTTGCACCTCTTGAAACGGGAGGGTCCGCGATGGGACGGCGGCGGGTCCTCAACTAGCGTGGCTTAATGTACATTAGGGCAGTACATATTTTGCGACGAGGTGACTTCGAGTGTTCCGTAGTTTCTCTGCTGGGGGCGATAGTGGGCACGTAGTGTTTAGCAAGTCCTCTAGTCTGCAAGCATAGCATAAAACCAATCATAGATTAGATTAAATAAATGAATATCTTAAAGATATCTAGGATACCATTTTTAGAGTGCAAAATTCCATTTAAAGAGGTTATTTAGCCGAAAATAGACACAAAAGGTGCCAGAGGAATGGTTTGCGAAAACTCTATGAACGAGTTGGCGTCACTTGTCAGTCGTTTCACTTCAATTCGACAGAAAATATTTAATCCAAAGCCAAGGAGGTTTTTTTTTTTATCTATTATTACTATCATTGGATTTATTTTGAGAACTTACTTTAATGGTTTTGGTCAAAATATCCATATAATAATGCCAGGACTTTGTTGCCTCGTTACGAAGGTGTTTTTGACAATAAATGACTCGCTACTAAAAATTAAATAATTCCGGTGGTCTTAGTTTTTGGTATTTATATTGTTGAATGAAAGTCTTTTTCGGATTCGTCATTTCTCTGGTTTAGGCCCCGTTCGTCAATTTTGCGAAAGTGACGATGGTGCCCTGGAGGTTCTAGAGATAAATCAATCAGTAATTGGCGAATGGTTGCGGCTTGCGCTGGTATCGAGGCTAGGAATCTATCATTCAGTTGTTAAATTGGCACAAAGGAATAAGGAGCCTCATCATGGTGAATGTGTGACACGCATACATACAAAGATCAATCCAAGCGCAGACCAACTTTCTTCATCGTGCTCCTTTCAGAGACTTAGAAACAGAAAACATTCAATGAGAGTATTAGCGTAAGATGAATGAACGATGAGCGAAAAAATAGAGTAAAATTCGCTCTGGGGCCTATCGCAAGAAATTTTTACGTCCATTTTCGTTGTATGAAATGGGTGGTCTATATGCTGTGTGGTTAGTGGTGACACTTAGCACTTAAAGGAAGCTGAATTCCTGACTTAGACATTGACTACCAAGGCATTACAGCTAAGACGTTTATCGAGATAGGATGTGAGTACAAGCGCACAGGCTTGAGCCAAGAACCCAGTTCTCCACTCGGTGTCCAAAAACAAGTCTGTGTTTTTTTTTTGGAAAAGTTTTAACACACTTCCCCAATATAAACAAAGACTTCTTTCTGGTACAGTTTTGTACTTGAGACAATTTTAACCTGTCCGTATTGATATTTTATATCAATAGTTGTAATGTTGAAACACTAGCTCTAAGAAAAAGACAGAAGACCTGAAAAGAATGAAGTTTGAATCTAAATTTTCCATAAAGGACTGGCTTTTGCTATTTTTATTTGACTTCTGCTCCTACGCCACCTGGTTTAAAAAAAGGCCAGTGTGAGAATACAACCTAGTTAACCGCCGTTTACTGCATTTTTTATAAATGGGCGTTTTTTCCAAAAGAAGAGATTCTAAAATAAAAGTCAAAAGTTAATATTTTTTTTAAGGCGAAAGCTCACAACACTATGTATAATTACACATACCTTTCTGTAATAATTTTATGTTTTGAGAAAAATAGGCTTGGCATTCGAAAAGTTGGCTACAGCCATTTGCATGCAAATGCCATTGTCAATTTTGTCAAAAGTCAAAAATTAACTCTTACGCAGCCTTTGAATGCGAACTTTTCACTAGTGAATTGGAATACGGTTATACCACACATATAGAAACATATACCACAAAACGACAAAAAAGCTAGCGCGACGAGTGCCGTTTATTTTAAAAATGCAATAACAAGGCTATGAACTGATTATTTTGGGTGCGGGCAGTAAATCCCCTCTGGTGGATGCGACTTTTCAGCTCCTTGTAAACTGGGCAACCACTATTGTTAGCAGTGTGATTTCCACCGCAGTTGCCGCACTTTTTCGAGTTTTGGTCGTCTTTGCTCGCTGGGCAGTGTGCGGAGTCATGAAGCTCACCACAAACTACACAAACCGGGCGCAGTTTACAGTAAGACCTTGTATGGCCATATTCTTGGCAGTTCGCACATTGTACCGGGCCATTGTATTTGTGCGGCTCCTCAACTCGAAAAAGTTCTCGATCCGGTAATCTCGTAGTAATTCATTCAAATGGTCGTTGAAAATCTGCGATCGTTGATCGAGTGCCCAGCGATGAGAGTTGAGCCGATGAGCCCCTCAAATGGTTTGAGTTGCACCTCTTGAAACGGGAGGGTCCGCGATGGGACGGCGGCGGGTCCTCAACTAGCGTGGCTAAATGTACATTAGGGCAGTACATATTTTGCGACGAGGTGACTTCGAGTGTTCCGTAGTTTCTCTGCTGGGGGCGATAGTGGGCACGTAGTGTTTAGCAAGTCCTCTAGTCTGCAAGCATAGCATAAAACCAATCATAGATTAGATTAAATAAATGAATATCTTAAAGATATCTAGGATACCATTTTTAGAGTGCAAAATTCCATTTAAAGAGGTTATTTAGCCGAAAATAGACACAAAAGGTGCCAGAGGAATGGTTTGCGAAAACTCTATGAACGAGTTGGCGTCACTTGTCAGTCGTTTCACTTCAATTCGACAGAAAATATTTAATCCAAAGCCAAGGAGGTTTTTTTTTTTATCTATTATTACTATCATTGGATTTATTTTGAGAACTTACTTTAATGGTTTTGGTCAAAATATCCATATAATAATGCCAGGACTTTGTTGCCTCGTTACGAAGGTGTTTTTGACAATAAATGACTCGCTACTAAAAATTAAATAATTCCGGGGGTCTTAGTTTTTGGTATTTATATTGTTGAATGAAAGTCTTTTTCGGATTCGTCATTTCTCTGGTTTAGGCCCCGTTCGTCAATTTTGCGAAAGTGACGATGGTGCCCTGGAGGTTCTAGAGATAAATCAATCAGTAATTGGCGAATGGTTGCGGCTTGCGCTGGTATCGAGGCTAGGAATCTATCATTCAGTTGTTAAATTGGCACAAAGGAATAAGGAGCCTCATCATGGTGAATGTGTGACACGCATACATACAAAGATCAATCCAAGCGCAGACCAACTTTCTTCATCGTGCTCCTTTCAGAGACTTAGAAACAGAAAACATTCAATGAGAGTATTAGCGTAAGATGAATGAACGATGAGCGAAAAAATAGAGTAAAATTCGCTCTGGGGCCTATCGCAAGAAATTTTTACGTCCATTTTCGTTGTATGAAATGGGTGGTCTATATGCTGTGTGGTTAGTGGTGACACTTAGCACTTAAAGGAAGCTGAATTCCTGACTTAGACATTGACTACCAAGGCATTACAGCTAAGACGTTTATCGAGATAGGATGTGAGTACAAGCGCACAGGCTTGAGCCAAGAACCCAGTTCTCCACTCGGTGTCCAAAAACAAGTCTGTGTTTTTTTTTTGGAAAAGTTTTAACACACTTCCCCAATATAAACAAAGACTTCTTTCTGGTACAGTTTTGTACTTGAGACAATTTTAACCTGTCCGTATTGATATTTTATATCAATAGTTGTAATGTTGAAACACTAGCTCTAAGAAAAAGACAGAAGACCTGAAAAGAATGAAGTTTGAATCTAAATTTTCCATAAAGGACTGGCTTTTGCTATTTTTATTTGACTTCTGCTCCTACGCCACCTGGTTTAAAAAAAGGCCAGTGTGAGAATACAACCTAGTTAACCGCCGTTTACTGCATTTTTATAAATGGGCGTTTTTTCCAAAAGAAGAGATTCTAAAATAAAAGTCAAAAGTTAATATTTTTTTAAGGCGAAAGCTCACAACACTATGTATAATTACACATACCTTTCTGTAATAATTTTATGTTTTGAGAAAAATAGGCTTGGCATTCGAAAAGTTGGCTACAGCCATTTGCATGCAAATGCCATTGTCAATTTTGTCAAAAGTCAAAAATTAACTCTTACGCAGCCTTTGAATGCGAACTTTTCACTAGTGAATTGGAATACGGTTATACCACACATATAGAAACATATACCACAAAACGACAAAAAAGCTAGCGCGACGAGTGCCGTTTATTTTAAAAATGCAATAACAAGAACTTCTCACTTGAACTTGTAAAGTTGTGACTCTTATCGCGTCTGTTTTATTTGTTCATCAATTTTTCTTTAACTTTTAAACGTGTGAAGTGATTAAACACGAGTGTAGAGTGCGTATTTTTAATAGGTAAATAAGTAGTGTTTTATTAAAAGATATAATAATTACATATGTATGAAAAAGTAGAAATCGGCTTGCATGTTCTTTTATTATATAAAACAAACAAAAACTACCTCATTCAGCTGCTAATAAACAAATTAGGAACAGAGTATTAAAAATGTATCAGAGGATTCCGTTTAATTTTAGAAATGGAAAGTAAGTTTAACAAAAACAATTTATGATTTAAAATATTGTACTATATTAAAGTTGCGAAGAGGTTCATATACATATTGAAGAGGTTCAACATACACATGCATACATAAAGTTTATTTTGGTATAAATTTATATATGAGGCAAAGCCTGAGGCAAAACATATTTTTATGCCCGTGCATATACTCCAATTCTTCAGCACCCGCTGACCAATAGCTTAAGCGAGCATAAAAGCATACATTTTTTCCAGTACTAATGCATTAAAATCATATCAATGTATTATGTGCCCATCATTCCTTTGGACGAAAAGGGTACAAAACGGCAAAAACGATAAATATGCTTGAGTTTACATTTGTTTATTGTATTGTTTATTGGGTGTTTCGTTAAATATTATATCTGCATTGTGAATATCCCATTATATACAAATTATATGCAAGAAAAATATACAAATCTTTTACATTTATAAAAACTGTTCATTTAAGATATAGTTACACTTGTGCTTTTCAAATTTCAGAGAACGTGGCAAACAAGAAAAATTTTTAAGACACGCATATGCTTGCTCTTCCATAAACAGCTGATCTTTGGTTTTACCACAAGCTACTTGTGCCCATTTCGGATCAATGATGTTTTCACTTGAGATGTCAGGAGGCTTATGGTATGGTCTGTTTTCTTTTCTGCCTTCATCGAACGGCAAATCCTGTTCACTACATAGAGGATCTTTCATAAAGTTGCTAGGCGATGTAAGAATTTTACTAGGAGTTTCCGTTTCAAAGGGTTGTGTTTTTTTGCTATATACCACATTGGAAAGCTGATTTGTAGTCCAAGATGAAAGTAAAGATTTCCTCGCACGCGTCAGATGTGGAGACCGTCCACTTAGGTTTTTTTCTGCATTAAACAAAACATTGTGGGTTGTGTTATGTTTTATGTTGTTTTTATTTTGCAAAGTTTGTGAACCGTTCAGTTGTTCCTCGTTGATAATTTCAGCAAGATCTTCCACTAGACTGGACGGACTAGACGGTTCGTATCGGCGACCGTGTCTTTTTTTGCCAAGGGCTGCAAGTGCATTTTTAAAGGGCGTTGGAGTCCGTGGTCCAATTTTTCCTATGGTTATAAAATAGATTTGAAATGAATTTTTTTGATAAACAGAAAAATAAAGTTTACATCGGGCGGATCCGAAGCGTACATATACGCCCTTAAAGTTTTGTATTACTTTAGATCAGTGGTACCCACATAAATATATTCACATTTGAGTATTTGAACTCGAATACGTATACATGTGATAAGGTTTTGGGCCCTGCTGGTTTAAATATATACAGGATATATACCGATCCCCCAGTAGGAAATTATTGAGTCTTTCATAAGTTCTTTACAAAATATTTACAATTTATACCAGTGGGGGCAAACTTTCATTTTACATACCTCATAAAAATACTTATATGTGCATTTTTTCTTTTGCTTATTTTTCATATTCACAGTTAATTTTTTATGTATTGATGAATGTAGTATGTTTTCGTCATGAATGTAGAATTTTTTCTGTTGTTATGTAACAAAAATTACAGTTGTTTACAAAATATGTTTTGTGATATGTTTTTATATATTACAATATAATAATATTAAACCTGTACAAGAAGAAATACTAATTTAAAAATTTGCAACATTTTTTTTTATTTTGCAAAAAACGTAATGCACATATAATTATTTGTATGAGGTTGGAAATTCGGTCGCAGCGCTGCCGGCACACTGACCGTTCAAGCATTGAACACTATTATATATACAAATTCTTAAGTTAGAGTTTCAAGGGATCGGACCCATGAAATAAGAGACAAACAGCATGGTCTAAAACCGATCCCCTGAAGCCTAACACAAACACATACATAAGTGGTGCACTTATCGCACTTGAGAAAGGGTCGCATAGCAGGTCAGCGTGCAGTGCGTAGACAAGTATTTTTAAATAGATTTAAGATTTTCATGTATCTTACTTATAAGAGACCTTTACCAAATAAAATCAGTTTCCAAAAGGAACTCATTGGAGTAAGACCTTTATTTGGGGCTCCTCTTATCATTTGGTCCTTCGAGCCGGATCTTCTGTTGTTTCCCCACATGTGGTAAGGGACATAGAAAAAGAGTTTCCAAAAGGAACTCATTAGAGTACGGGTCCTTATTATTTTGGGGGTCCTCTTAACATGCATTCTATAACTAAATAGTGCTATTCCAATCCACAAATAATTATAATTTTTACTCGGTACTCGAAGATTACAAGGGTATATTGTAGTCGTGTGAACGTATGAAACATAGAGAAGGAATCATCTCCTACCCCATAAAGTATATCTATATATACTTGATCAGCATCACAAGCCGAGTCAATATAACCATGTTCGTTTTTCTGTCCGCGTGAATCTGAGACTATAAGAGATAGAGCTATAGGATTTGGCATGGAGTCCTATAATGCCCACGCAGTTCGTTTGTTTCAAATTATGGTTCAGCCTAAATAAGCCGCAAACTTAGAAAAACGTAAGAAAAACTTTTGATGACAAACTATTCCTATAAACTATAAACTATAGTTTATTTATATCTGAAAAACAAATTTGATTTTTAGAGGAGAATATATGAATATATAATTTCCAATACAAAACGGACTAAAATTTTGAACGCATGTATTTCGAAAACTATAAGAAAGAACTATCCGCTTTGGAACTTAGGACTCGTATGGTATCCGCGCAGATCATGATCGCAGATCAACTTTTCCAATTTCCTAATCTACAAAATATAGCATTCATATACTATACAAATCAAAATTCAGACAAAACGGATAATTTTTAAAGGAGTTATAGCGCCAAGCGCCAAAGTATGCCACAAAAATTAATTTCTGAGAATCAATACCTTTTAAGTTTAAAGCAGTGCACAGTGGTTCGGCATGTATGGGAGAGAGCGGCCCAAAATACTTCTTGTTGAAACTATTTTTTCTTTTTCGACAGAAATTATAAATGTATTTAACAAAAACGACCATATAATAAATCAATGTTTTAATTTACATGGTCAAAAGTGTGATCAGGATCACCTCCTAAGTTGATATTAACATCCGTCTGTCTGTTTGTACGCAAACTAGTCTCTCAGTTTTAAAGCTATCGACTTGAAAAAGCTATCGACTTGAAACGCACACACCCTTCTTTCCTTTGCACGCAGTATATACATATGTCGGGAAACAGTAAATTCAGGGAAGCACAGAATGCGAAAGGCATAGCAGCAGAGACGTCGGTAGTCTCTGCTGGTGAGCGTGGTCTGTTGACGAGTTACCGAAAGTCGTGAGTTAGAAAGAGATGACGATATAGGCTCAACTTGAGAGAGAATGCTGAGAAAGCAGTGGATAAATAACAATGGATGATATTACCGGTCATCCGTCATCAGAAGTGGGATCGCCTTCGTCACAAGAGCACAGCTCCGTCTGAATATATGGCAGCGCTGGAAGAGCATAACAAAAATCTCATGGAAATTATAAAAGCCATGCAGGGGCCAAAGAGCCTCAGCGTCAGATGGGAAACCACACATGTGACACTGCCCAAATTTAATCCCGATGGCGCCGGAACAGATGCATCAGCATGGTGCACTACGGTCGATTTAATCTTCGCAGATAATACACTCGAAGGCAGCGCCCTAATAATAGCACTAAGCAAAGTGCTGGAAGGCAGTGCCTCGCAATGGCTGTCCCAGATATCACCTGGCATCACCTGGACCCAATTCAGGGAACTGTTCATCCAGCGATTCGTGGGCATTGAGTCAACGGCTGCCGTACTGATTGTTTTAAACGGGCATCCCAGATCTAGAGAAACCATTGCGGAATATGGCAGTCGCATAGTTACGCTATTACTATCCAAGTGGAAATCGACGGAACTGGAGGAGATTGCGGTGTCAATAGCGTTAGCCCACATAACACAAATTGACAATAATTTGCTGCATTGGGTTTTTACGACAAACGTGAAAACGCGTAATGAACTACAGCGGCAGCTGCAAGCTTACACCTTCAAGAAGCGCAAAAACGAAAATGATGAAAATTCGTCAAGCTCGGACAAGAAGAAACCACGAATGCAGTTGCAGATAAAATGCCATTGCTGTGGAAAAATTGGCCACAAATACGCGCAATGCCGCGCTCGCATGGAGAGTTCATCCTTCACCAAAGGAAAGAATCACAGTGAATGCAGCGTTTCCGGAGTAAAGGAGCGTTCAAACATAAGATGCTACAAGTGCGGTGAGGTTGGACATTTTGCTTCTGCCCCAAAGGCAGTACCAGTGGACTGGTACCAGTGGAAGGAGAAGCGCGTGGACATATGTCAAGTTCTTCAGCCCAAAGGCTTATTCTATCAAAGGGGTGAGACTTTTCCATTTTTTTTTTTGACTCGGGTGCCGAGTGTTCTTGGATAAAAGAAAAATTAAGTAACAAAATTGCTGGAAAAAGATTTAATAATTTAATTGTACTACGAGAAATTGGCGACAATATTGTTAAGAGCCATTTGCAGATTTTGTCTACGGTTGAAATATTCCAATTTAATTTAGAAATTTTGTTCCATGTCGTATTAGACAATTATTTAAATCATGACATAATGATTGGTCAAGATATATTCCAGCTTGGTTTTGGTGTTATGATCGAAACAGACAAATATTTACAAAACTAAGATTATTAGTGCTATACATGAAGATACACCTAAATTTGAAAATTTACTGGATACCAACATAAAATTAAGTGAAATTGATAAATGTAAACTAAAAAACGTATTGGAAAAATACTCTGATAATTTTATAAATGAAATTCCAACTAAACGCGGAACCACAGGAGCATTAGAAATTCGTTTGATAGACGAGAATAAAACTGTTTAAAGGCGCCCATATCGACTCAGTGCAGATAAGAAGCTATTAGTTAGAGAAAAAATACACCAAATAATTAAATCCAATGTGATCCGTCCAATCAATTCAACATTTGCGAGTCATTTTTCTACTTTAGACATGGCCAGCGGATTTTATCAAATAGCGATTCACCCTGACTCCATAGAAAGAACACCAATCGTTACCCCAGAGGGTCAGTCTGAATTTCTGAATTAAAAAAGGACTGGGTGTATATATATTCTTGATCAGGATCACCTCCTGAGTTGATATGAGCATGTCCGTCTGTCTGTCTGTTTCTACACGAACTAGTCTCTCAGTTTTAAAGCTATCGTCTTGAAACTTTGCACACACCCTTCTTTCCTTTGCACGCAGTAAGTCGGAACGGATAGGACTATATCCTATACCTGCCATATAACTGATCGGAAATGATATAACTTTGGTGTTTTTAGAGTTACAGAGTTCAGATTGCTACTTTGCTTTGCTACTATGCGTACGAATGCTACTTTTGGCAAAATAATACGACCTACCAAATTTCATAAGGATCGGCCGACTATATCTTATAGCTGCCATATAACTGAACGATCGGAAATGGTATTTGGTAAAAATACCAACTTTGGTATTTTTGAAGATGGAAGCTTGGTACTTTGTTTTAGATTTTTTTATTGTAATAAATTGGTTATATTATTATATTCTTATAAGGATCGGCCAATTTAATCCAATGTTTGCGATGTATATCCAGTTTTAACTGCAAGGGTATATCAACTTCGGCTCCGCCCGAAGTTAGCTTTCCTTTCTTGTTCAACGTGCCATAGTGCGAGCCCTCGGTGACTTAGCCTATTCCTACGTAGTCTATACAAAATGACGTGCTGATTGTAGCAGAAACAAAGGAGGAAGCATATGAAAGGTTAGGCATAGTGCTGAGAGTTTTGTCTGAGGCAGGTTTTACATTTAATATAAAGAAGTGCTCGTTTCTTCGCACAGGAATAGAGTACCTTGGATTCTATGTTAAAGATGGTGAAATTAAACCGAATCCAAGTAAGATAGAAGCCCTGACTGTTCTGCCGCCACCATCCACTGTAACGCAGTTAAGGCAATTCATAGGCTTCGCATCGTACTTCAGACAATTTGTCCCGCGGTTCTCAGAGCAGATGAAGCCGCTCAATGAGTTGACCTCTAAAATTAAAACGTTTGATTGGAAAGAGAAGCATGAGCAGATCCGACAAAAGATTATCAAAGTACTGACATCTGACCCTGTACTGACAATCTTTGACCCTGAACTCAAAATCGAATTGCATACAGACGTCAGTGCTGATGGGTGCTAATACAGTGCTAATACACAAAATAGATGGTAAACAAAGAGTATTTGAATATTTTACCAAACGAACAACAGTATCCGAAGCTAAATATTACTCAAATGAGCTAGAAACCTTTGCTGTTTATAATGCAGTGAAACACTTCAGACATTATGTATATGGTAGAAAATTTACTGTGTACATAGAGCAGAGGTTCGTGTAGATCTAGCAGCAATAACAAATAATTGGCTGATAGCCAAACAGCAACGAGATGATAGCATATTAAAAATCATGGACCAAGTAAATAGCGAAGATATAGAGACATAGAGATGTAACGAAAGCTTATGAAATTAGAACTGGGCTATTATATCGCAAGATACAACGTAATGGGAAGACTCGTTGTTTACCAGTGATTCCTAAGGCGTTTAAGTGGTCTGTCATAAACCACGCACACGAGGCTATGATGCATTTAGGGTGGCAGAAGACTCTAGACAAGGTTTATGAACAATTGCACTACTACAAATGTAGTGCTCTAGAGTTGCTAGTAGGGAAAGAGGCTAGGCCTTTTGGTATGCTGAAAATAAATGATGAATATAATATAGTGAATAGAGAAAATACTCGAATAGAAGCTAAAGAAAACATTGACAGTAATGCACGGTACGATAAAGAAAGATTTGACAAAAACGAGGCGAAGGTTATTGCGCATAACGTAGGGGATCATGTTTTGCTGAAGGCTGAAGAGCGCCATCAGACCTGTGCCTGTGAGCGCCTGTGTCCCAAGAGGGGAAAGAGAATGAAGACGGCACAAGTGAATGTGCGTCTGTGTCTCAAGAGGGGAAAGAGAATAAAAACGGCACGAGTGAGTGTGCGTCTGTGTCCCAAGAGGGGAAAGAGAATGAAAACGGCACAAGTGAATGTGCGTCTGTGTCCCAAAAGGGGATATGTTGACCGAATGGTCTTCCATATATGTTTTCCATGATGTTTTCCTAGTTAGTTTGGCAATTTTGAAATGCAACACACAGGGACGTGTGATAGGTCAGGAAGGCCGTGTCGGGAAACAGTTAATTCAGGAAAGTACAGAATGCGAAGGGCATAGCAACAGAGACGGTGATAGTCTCTGCTGATGAGTGAGGTCCGTTGCTAGTTACCGAGAGTCGTGAGATGAAACAGATAACGATGTAGGCTCGACTCGAGAGAGAGAGAATGCTGCGAAAGCAGGGTTGAGCGTAAGTGGCGACAGTGATGTGGTTATATATGTATGTTGTTTATCAATTTTACACACAGGCAGTTTTTTAATTACTTTAACCAAACTATTCAAATTGTTAGCTCTACTAATTTTATGTACGTATGCGCCAAGAATTGAAAGGAGGGTGCAATATTCCAGCACAAGACGTACATATGTAGATTTAATTTGTCTTTTCTCAACTTTCAATTTTTTTGCACAAATACCTGCGGTTCTGCCTCCTCGGTTCTGGATCCTTTGATTTCGCTGCCACTTTCCTTGTGCAGTCAATGCAGGTGCACGGCATGGAGGTAGATGCTGGTGTTCCTGGTGGCGATGATTCCTGCAGTGATGATCCTTGGCTTGTGGCGGTTTCACGACGCAGAGAATTTTTTGAATTTTGCACTTTCCTAACGCATTGCGAGCAGGTCTTAGAATCTTTGTTCTTTTTTGTGTGCAATAACACAGTGTCTTTTTGTCAGTGTCACTGTCACTATGTTTTTTATTTTTTAAATATCTAGCATTAGCGTCCAACCGGGGCGCCAAAATTTTTAATGAGATTGTTTTATCTCACACTTTCAATTGAATAACAAAAAAGGGGTGGCTGCCGAATATTTAAAAGGATCGAAAAACGAGAACGAAAAAATGATCTTGCCTCTTCAACGTTATAATTTCGAGTTTATTTTTCTCTAATCTTAAACCTAACTTATCTATTGCGGCGAAGAGGGGCGAATTCGCCCAAGAGCGAATATGAGCTTTCGCTCCCGCTCCGCCTTAAGCTATCTTAGAGTAAATTTAGAGACTAACAACTACAACTACAAATACAATTCAACTATAAACTATACTTCAAATTTTTGACAACTTCAGTATAATAACAAATCAATTAACAGAGGAATAGAGCCCTTCGAATGGCCACTGGGGCCCACGTCTTTCATGACAATCGCACCATCCATGAGGTTCTCAATTTCCCTTGGGTCAAGGACGAGATACAAAGAAGCAGCGCACGTTACATGCAGAGGCTTCATAATCACCCGAACCGGTTGGCTAGCTCCCTGCTGGACAACAGCGAGCAGCCCAGAAGACTAAAAAGGACACACCCGCTGCACCCGCTACCGATTCACCCTAACTCCATAGAAAAAACAGCATTCGTCACCCCAGAGGGTCAGTATGAATTTCTGGTGATGCCATTTGGGCTAAAAAATGCATCTTCGGTATTTCAACGTGCCATAGTGCGAGCTCTGGGTGACTTAGCATATTCCTACGTAGTAGTCTAAATAGATGATGTGATGATTGTAGCAGAAACAAAGGAGGAAGCATATGAAAGGTTAGGTATAGTTCTGAGAGTCTTGTCTGAGGCAGGTTTTACATTTAATATAAAGAAGTGCGCTTTTCTTCGTACAGGAGTAGAGTACCTTGGATTCTATATTAAAGACAGTGAAATTAAACCGAATCCAAGTAAGATAGAAGCCCTGACTGCTCTGTCGCCACCATCCACTGTAACGCAGATAAGGCAATTTATAGGCCTGGCAT
This sequence comes from Drosophila pseudoananassae pseudoananassae, assembly GCA_018153035.1. Classification (NCBI taxonomy): domain Eukaryota; kingdom Metazoa; phylum Arthropoda; class Insecta; order Diptera; family Drosophilidae; genus Drosophila; species Drosophila pseudoananassae. The sequence goes on from JAECXR010000072.1 coordinate 3,421,587, forward strand.
CGTACTTCAGATTTCAATTTGTCCCGCGGTTCTCAGAGCAGATGAAGTCGCTTTATGAGTTGACCTCCAAACTTTAAACGTTTATTTGGAAAGAGGAGCGTGAGCGGATCCGACAAAAGATTATCAAAGTACTGACGACTGACCCTGTACTGACAATTTTTGACCCTGAACTCCAACTCGAATTGCATACAGATGCCAGTGCTGATGGGTATGGCGCAATGCTAATACACAAAATAGACGGTAAACAAAGAGTAGTTGAACATTTTACCAAACGCACAACAGTATCCGAAGCTAAATATCACTCATATGAGCTAGAAACCTTAGCCGTTTACAATGCAGTGAAGCACTTCAGACATTATCTATATGGTAGAAAATTCACTGTATACACCGATTGCAATTCACTAAAAGCGACACAAAAGAAAGCTGAATTGACCCCAAGAGTACACCGTTGGTGGGGGTATTTACACGCTTTTGAATTTTTCATTGAATATAGAAAGGGTAGCCAAATGGCACATGTGGACTTTTTATCGCGCAATCCAATTCCTGTAGTCTCAACTGTCATCCGTAGAGCAGAGGTTCGTGTAGATCTAGCTGCAATAACAAATAATTGGCTCATAGCCGAACAGCAACGGGATGATAGCAAAATAAAAATCATGGACCAGTTAAAAAGCGAAGATATAGAGACAGATGTAAAGAAAACTTATGAAATTAGAACTGGGCTATTATATCGCAAGATACAACGTAATGGCAAGACTCGTTGTTTACCAGTGATTCCTAAGGCGTTTAGGGTGGCAGAAGACTCTAGACAAGGTCTACGAACAATTCTGGTTCGGACATATGTCTAAATATGTCAAGAAGTTCGTTGAAAATTGTATAACCTGCAAATTATCTAAGCCCCCTTCTGGAAAGGCACAAATGGAACTGCACCCCATACCTAAGATTAATATACCTTGGCATACTATCCACGTAGACATAAGTGGCAAGCTCAGCGGGAAAAAACGACCTGAAGGAATATATTATTGTACAGGTAGATGCATTTACAAAGTTTGTTCACTTGTATCACACTCTTAATCTAGACTCAGAAAATTAAAGCTGTGAAGTCAGGTATATCTTTCTTTGGAGTTCCCAGTCGAATCATCGCAGATCAAGACAGGAGCTTTTCAAGTAGTAAATTCCGTGAATTTTGCTCAACGAATAAAATTGACTTGCACTTAAAAGCCACGGGCGCAAGCCGTGCTAATGGACAGGTGGAACGTGTGATGAGCACGCTAAAAGCTATGCTAATTGCTGTAGAAACTAGTGAGCGTTCTTAGCAGGATTCATTGCAAGATATTCAGTTAGCCATAAATTGCTCTACAAATAGAGTTACAAAATCTAGTGCTCTAGAGTTGCTAATAGGGAAAGAGACTAGGCCTTTTGGTATGCTGAAAATAAATGAAGAAGATAATATAATAGAGATAATAGAGAAAATGCTCGAATAGAAGCTAATGAAATCATTGACAGTAATGCACGGTACGATAAAGAAAGATTTGAGAAAAACAAGACGAAAGTTATCGCGCATAACGTAGATGAATATGTTTTACTGAAAGCTGAAGAGCGTCATCAAACAAAACTTGATCCCAAGTTCAAGGGTCCGTTTCAAGTGGTCAAAGTAGTAGATGGAGATCGACCAAACAGACAGTCAATCAGCGAATTAACAGAATTCCAGAGTTATGATGAGCCCCAAAATGGGGGAGAGCCAGCGGTTGGCACAAGAGAATGTGCGTCTGTGTCCCAAGAGGGGAAAGAGCATGAAGACGGCACAAGTGAATGTGCGTCTGTGTCCCAAGAGGGGAAATGTTGACCGCAATATAGCAGCTATCTCGCAGGGTCGAACAGTGTTATGGCGGATGGCCTCAGTGACCTGGTGCATGTGTTTGCACGCCAATGACGAATGAAATGAATAAAAAATTTAAGTTATGTAAACGATGAAAGGTTTAGAATTAATAATGGCTCTGTAAAAAAAAAAATGTGAAAAAAATGAGTTTATGTTTATGAACAAAAAAGTTTACGTTAATTGTTGGAATTGTCTGTGGAAAGCGACTCATATAGTTTGTAACTGCATAAGAGAATACTAATGAAAATAATCAGTGAATAAAGTAAATTTAAGGCTTTGAATATGAAAACCAATACTATAACCGATGTTTTCCTGATTTGTTTAACAATTTAGAAATTGAACACACAGGGACGTGGACGTGGGATAGGTCAGAAGGGCCGTGTCAGGAAACAGTAAATTCAGGGAAGTACAGAATGCGAAAGGCATAGCAGCAGAGACGGTGGTAGTCTCTGCTGGTGAGCGTGGTTCGTTGACGAGTTACCGAAAGTTGTGAGATAGAAAGAGATGACGATATAAGCTCAACTTGAGAGAGAGAATGCTTATTGGAAATGCTATAACTTTGGTGTTTTTTAAGGGGACCCCCCCATTCACGGTTTCAAAAAATCGATTTTTTTTTAAATTTAATCATGAGGTTACTCAAAACCTATTAATCCAATCGGTTCCAAATTTTCAAAAAAAAAGAAATATTTCAAAGGTTTGCCATTTTATTAATTTTTGTGCGAAACTAATAATCATAGTTCATACCAGAGCCAAACATGTACTCTTTCTTATCCCGTTAGAATTTTTGGATTCAGATGTTCCAGTGAGCGGAAATCGCCGCCGAAAAGAAGGGATTTTGTTTGATCAAAAAAAAAAAAAAAAAAAAAAATTATGTCACATTTTTTTCTTCCTTTGTCTTCAAATATATGTATGCAAAATTACAACCATTAAAAATAATTTATGTTCATTTGCCAGCCCATTGAAAATCGTCGTCAAAGCTAGAATTCGGATTTAGTACGAATGTTTTTTTGCAAAATAATACGATCCACCAAATTTCATATCGATCAACCGACTATATCCTATAGCTGCCATATAACTGAACAATCGGAAATGACCCAACTTTCGTGTTTTTGAAGATAGAAACTTGAAAATTCTATTCTTGGCAAACTTGGTACAGATTCTATTTTTGGTCAGTTGATCCCACCTACCAAATTTCATAACAATCGGCCGACTATATCTTATAGCTTCCATATAACTGAATCATCGGAAGTGGTATTTGGTAAAAATAGCAACATTGATGTTTTTGAAGATAAAAGTTTGGGACTTTTTTTTTATATTTTGTATATTGTAATAAATTGGTTATATTAGATATTCTCAAAAGGATCGGCAAACTATATCCGATGTTTTCGATACATATCCGGTTATAACTGCATTATATGCCATGCGGCTCCGCCCGAAATTAGTTTTCCTTTCTTGTTTTTTTGGTTATACCCTTGCAGAGTGTATTATAATTTTCATCAAACAAGTGCAACACAGTAAAGAAGACATCGCCGACCGTACTAATCTATACATATTAAATTTATATATATAAAATATAATATATATATATATATATATAATATATTCTTGATCAGGATCATGCTTATTAAGCACCAAAGCTTGAGTGCCCGAGTGGGCAAAGCCTTTGCAGCAAATGTATTGAGCGTACGTTTTTTAGTGCGTTTCTGTATGAGCTGTAAAAATGTTCAATTTCAAAATAATTCCATTGCATTTGTAATAAAATAGGGCTGGCAATTGCACTCTTATATAGGTGTAATTGAAATCCAGAATAAGTTAAAAGGAGCAAATTTAGTGCAGAAGGTGAAATGGTTTGTTGAACAAAAAAAATTTTTGTTTTATCGCCCCGTGTTAATTCTATTATATATATTATATTTCTTAAATATATTTTAAAATGCTTACCCTTAAGAGGCGTTTCAATAGAAGGGCTTCCCGATTCTTTCTTGATTTCTTTACCAACACCATTACACATCTTAATTACTGGAGTGCTAGCACAAAAATTCATATCTTCAAAAGTTATCAGACATGGAGATTTAAGAAAATGACTAGGTGAGAATGGTAAAGGTTTAATTGGTGTATTATCATGTTTGCAGATCACACCAAAAGTAGGAAGTTCTGGATCAGGAATGTTTATCCGGGAACGTTTTAATATGTTAGGAGTGTGGCGAGCAAGTGGCAGTTTTCCAACAGAATTATTAACGCTTGACAGAATCATACCATGAGGTTCAGCTAGGCTAGATTTTTGTTTCAATGGATTTGATAAGTTTTTACTATCTTCAGATTTGAAACCTGATTTAATGCCATCTAATTCTTCAGTATTTCTTTTCTGCTGAAAATGTGATTGTACTTTACTGATGCCACCAGATTTGATTAAAGTAATAAGATGGGTTCTTGAGCTCCTTAGGTCATTTTCAGAGGAATTATTAGACCTACGCTCCGCATCATATTTTCGACGCATTGTTGAGTTCCAATGATTTTTTATAGCATTATCCGTACGTCCTGGCAGCAGTTTTGCTATTTTCGCCCATTGATTTCCAAGTTGAGTATGAGCCTGATAAATAATTTGGTCCTCCTTTTCAGTCCATGCTGATTTTTTGATATTCGGATTCAGATGGTTGTGCCATCTTTCACGACATTGTTTTCCAATACGCCCATTAAGATATCTCGCTATCAATGTCCACTTTTTGGGTCCAAAGCTCCGTACAAGTTCAATAACTTTTTGGTCTTCGTCACGCGTCCATGGACCTTTTATTAGCTCTGGATTTAAAACTTTGGCCCATCGCTGCTGCACCTGTTGTTCTAGCCTATCTTTAAAACTTGGGGTTATTATTTCCCAATTTTCTCCATGTTTCTCAACTAAAGATTTCAGCAAGACATCTTCCGATTTTGACCATCGTTTCCCGAACCCATAATTGGGTTGACATGATCCGATATTGATGACTTTTAAATCTTTTTTTGTCAAAAAATTATCTGAAGCATTTATGATGAAAGATTTTTGACATTCCCTTGAGTATAGAAGAGGGTCCGAATAATTGTCATGGTTTATTGCAACCATTTCAGAAAATTCACTGGTACCTTGAGATTCTGAAACAATTTCTTGTGGTTCTTCATTAATATTCTCAAAGGATTCGGATTCCTCAGAGTTACTAGAATTTCGATCGCAGTCTAGATCAAAGTTGTTATTTTTTATATCCGTCATTTCAGTTTTTATATAGGTGTACAAAAGTGAAAAATTTCTGGATTCGTTCGAGCGGATAGCAAATAAAAATGAACGTCGCCCGTGCAATATAGGCAATTATAAATATTTACAGTGCCAAAATTTTCCCAATTGTGGAAATGAGTGTAATGTGCGCAAATATCACTAAAAGAGTAACTTTTAAATTGAATTTTACACGTCAAACAATGGATCAGCTCACCAAGATGGAGTCGATCTACGCGAAATAATGGGCAGGTCGCATCAATTTCCGTATACCTAAATTGTTCATATATGTTGCTAACTTTAAACAGGTAACTATGAGTGTGTTTTTTATGAAAATTTGACACTCTGTTTATTGACATCCTCGTCGGTCTTCAAAAACATACTTTTATTTTCTTTGCGTACTAACTGATTAATGATAAATTCTGGCGTCGATTATTAGGTAATTATCGAAAACTGTATAAACACATGCAAATTAGAAAATATTTATTTTGTACGTTTTTGAAACATAGAGAAAGAATCATATTGTATTGCAATACAAAAATTCCTCCAATTGGTTTTTAAATTGATATTCCTTTAATCCAGTTCGTTTTACATATGAAATAAAATCAATAAGATTAGAAATGATTTTTGTATGAATAATTTTTTAGAATCATACTTTGATTCAAAAATTTGGTATACAAATTTTTTTTTATATTACTTTCAAAAAAAATTATTAATTATGTCAGCTTAAGACAATTTTTTGTTTCTCTTAAACCTAAATACTCAGAACAACAGAGAGGAAAATAGAAAATCAACAGTTCACTTGTCACCAAGTACTACAATCGAAAAAAATGGTGGAAATTTCAGCCTTAATTGACGCTCGACTCGCTAGCCATATAGGCTAGGCCACATAGGCCTTCAACCTTTGTTGAAGGCAGCCCAGTTAAATAACACGAGGGCGCGACACGGAAATTTTGGTAAAACAACAAAATTCTATTGCTTTATAAATTTCATGTTTGCATTTTTTTTCTTCATTTTTGATATGTATTTTATATATTTTTTATTTGAAGTCCAGTGCCCAGACCGACAACCACTGTTTTTCAGCTGCTAGAGTGAGCGAGATGTAAGTAGGTAAAAAATCATTTGCTAAATCGCAAAATTTTTGAATATTATTTACATATGCTTTGACTTCCCTGAACGCCCATATATGACTACACTGCGGCTACGCGATTCATTAAAAGCTATTGAAATTTTTTATATATATAAGTTAATAAAGATTATGGTAGTACGGTGATTATGGTGTATTCGGGTATCCCTCGCTGATGGCGGTGTCTTCACAGGTGTAGGAGATGAGTATGTGCCCGGTAACCAATTTTTAATAAATGAATTGTCTTTATCGGCTGTGCCGGAGTATTGAATTTAAGTCCTCTTTATTGAGTAAAGCTCGGATACAAACTAAAACTTAAAGTTAACAAACTGAAACTTAAAGTTAACAAAATGTATTTGTTAGGGGCTACGCAAAGATGCAGTGTTCACCGGCTATGTATGGGCATCCACAGCCAGACGCTGTGTCAGTAGTTTGGCCAGAGCGAGCTCTTAAATAGTCGCGGTTAACTTCAGTTAATTACTCCCCCTTCAAGAATGAGGCCGCCTTCGGCTTACCCGGGCATTGATTTGGGCAATCATCTCCTTTAGCTGGGTCACGGTTCTTCGGGCCTAAGTGACTCGCCGATAGGTCAGCCGATGCAAATCAAAGCGCTGATTATTGCTCCCGCTATGAACACCATCTGATATAACTGATGGTGGTTGATCTTCTTCCCGAATTCCATAATGTGTTCCAGATTACGTTCACTCAACCGGTGAAGGTAAGAAAGACTGAGAACGTTACGTTCCATAGTGACGTTCAAGGAGGGCGAGCTCCTGGAGACCTCTTCTGGGCTGTGTCATGAATGACCAATCGGGTTTCATTGACAATGGCACTTTTTGCAAAGGTGACGAGATATGTGCCCCTTATATGGACACAGGTGCCATTATCCACAAACACGTGAGCCGGGCGATCATTTATAATTACTATCCCCTCATCAACGTAAGTGTTAGTCGCTTTGTTGGATCTCGCAATGCGCCGTGCCTCCAGCGTGAAGAGAGCGCTTGATCTTTTTCGCGCCAGCCGCAAAATGTAGCCCCTGATGTCGAGGACCAATTTTCCACCGCGTGGATGTCACCGTCGCATTCAGCAATGACGTTGTCTTCCAGCCTGAGTATGATGTCGTAATGTGACACCGGGAAATGGTGTTCTTGTTGCAGGCCGACTTTATTTTCGGAAACTTAATGATAAAGTGTAAGATTTTATCGGACTGTAAGATTTTAACGGACGATACGAACAAAACATCTTTAATCGCGGTATCGGTGGGTTCTTCCATCCACGCACCTTCTAGGTCTGCATGATCTAAGATGCTAGGGCTAACAACATTAACCTTGGCAACTTTCACTGTCAGCATTAAGCCCTGCAGCTCCATTGCTATCATCCTATTTCGATATAAAAGCATCTTTAATAGGTGCCCTGCATCAATTTGGGATTTTTTGGCTGACCTAATTTGAATTTGTACTTTATTGTTAATATTGACTTGCATATTGTTTGCATTTTTTAATTGGAATTCTATAAATTTAATTTTTTCAAAGTCGTCCGCGTCCGGCGTTCCTGTCACTACTTTTAACGCGCTCCCTAAGAAGTCTAAGCTTCGGGTAGAAGTCTACTACCCTATGATGAATGCTCCACGAGTTGAGCAGGTCGCGTAGATGGGCGACATCAACAACTAGGAGTTTCTGCATGTGAGACTGAGGGAACACGTCGGTCATCCCATTAGTTTCTTCTATGACGCACCTATATTCCGAGAGATTCGCTGAGTGTTTTACGAATGGACTATTTTACGAATAAAATAGTCCGTGACGCGGACTCGCCGGACGCGCCGAAAAGGAATATCAGGGATTTACTTGAAAACTTGTAATTTGGATGAGCTGTAAATTTTGTTGAAATTGGCTACACCACCAAAGCATGATTTTAATAATAATGGAAGCAAAAACTTATGCCAAGTAGCTAGGAAAAAAGACAATAAAAAATGCACAATTTTTAGACAAGCGATAATATAGTCACGCTCGGCCTATCTAAGGTTGTCGTTGTGGACCACCCTCCCCTTAATGAGGACTGTGGTCCCCATGTCCGCTTCAACGGTTTTTTCTTCACATAACGGTGAGAGATTGTTTCCTAGGCGTCTGTTGGAATTTACTAAGACTTTTTCGCCAACTTCGAACACTTTATTTTGTCGGGAAGCGTTTTCTCTGGTCCGTAGCTTGTCTTGGTCGAGTTTTGTTTAATCCTGTATTTCGTATTGTGGCTCATCTGATTGTGATCGTCGGCCGGCCTCTTTCGTTGACCGAATGGAAAGATTTGTTATATGTGGCCGTAGCCACTACGGTATCTCTTATGCCTTTATCGATTTTAAGGAATCTAGCAAGCTCTACCAGAGTGCTGTGGAAGCGTTTCACTTGTCCGTTTGAGACACTGTCGAGGGGCGGCGTATTTGAGATGCTAACGCCGAAGTGGTTTTCCAGCATGGCCACGATGGTATGCGAGTTCAACGATGGTTCATTGTCGGAATATATGATCTTGGCCTTAGGGAAAATGTTCATTAGCTGAAGTAACGCTGGTTTGAGGTCCTCTATAGTTCTAGAGGGAACTGGTTGGACGACGGCAAATTTCGAGAATTTCCTTTACGAGCACGTAAGGAAATATTTTTTAACCGAGGAGAAGATGTCTTTGTACAGCATTTCAACTACCTGAGATGGGATTGGTATTTCTCCAAGCTCATGTTTCTTTGAATGTCTGTCGTATTTAGCCTTGGCGCAAGTCTTGCAAGAAGCGACTATTTCGTTCGCTAGCTTGGTCATTTTCGGAAAGTAGTACTCAGAGAGTACCTGCTTCACGTTCTCTTGGGCAGATCTGTGAGCTCTGTTGTGCTCGACAGTGAGAATTTCCCGCCTTTCATCATTTGCAAAAATGTTCGTTACTCGGTTTTTGCAGTGCAAAAATTTGGTGGCAGGGAATTACCGAATCAAAATGTCAAATAGCGTGTGCAAATCGCAATGAATGGCGTTTACGCCTTTAGGAACTGTTATGTATGAAAGCTCCTCCTGCCACCTTTTAATTTTTTTGTTCGGATTAGAATCCGATATCGCGTAGGTCAGCGGTTGGTGGTCAGTGTATACATTTATATCCTTGACCCCATATAGGTAGTAACGCAGCTTTTCCAGCGCCCAAACTATGGCTAACAGCTCCCTTTCGTTGGTAGCGTAGTTAACCTAATTGTCCTTTAAGGTTATAAAGATCATAGTAATGGGTCGTCCATCTTGGGAAAGCACTGCGCCAATGCCGTATGCTGAGGCATTTGTCGTTAGATCAAATGACTTTTTATAATCGGGGTACCTGAGGATGACATCCTCAGCGGCCAGGATGTTGCGCAGCTTTTCGAAAGCTAGCCGTTGCGGCTCGGTAAACTGTACCTTGATGTCTCAGGATCTGTATCGGCTGACATTTCTATGTTCCCCTTTTAAAATGCTCGAATTAGCTATTGATGCAAAATCTTTAATAAAGCACCTAAAATAGCCAGCCATCCCATGAATGATCTTACTTCAAACACGTTTTTAGGCTCCGGAAAGACCGATTTTTGCGCCGACACTCTGATGTTGGAGTTGTTGTGTGATTTAGAAGAGTCCCGTTGTTGGATTTAGGAGCAGAAGTCAGCCTATCGATCTTTACTGAATGAATTCTTAGCTTTTGCGCTGTTCACCGTTTAGCAGTGATGAAGAATTTTTTTTTCATTTTGAATTTTATTTTCCTGAATTCCATTTTTTTTAATATTGTTTGTATTATTTTGTTTATATAAGAGTTTTTAATTCAATTATTATAAAGTTTTAATCTATCGTTATGTACTTTTTGTTTTTTCTTTCTAGCATCCCTTATTATTATAGTACCGTTATCTTCTAATTTTTCTACTGTATATGGTCCTAAATAAATTGGATCTAACTTATGTCCTGTTTCATTCTTAAGTAGGACTTTGTCTCCTACCGATATACATATCTACGTTTCTTACTTTTTCATCATATAATTCTTTATTATTTCTTTTATTTTCTGCTAACATAATTCTAGCTCTTTTATAAGCTATTTCTAATCTATATTTACTTTCTTTAGCATAATCATCTATGTTATATAAAGGTCCTATGTTATCTTTGCTATTAAAATGATTTAGTAAACTGTTTGTTTTACTGAAAAAAAGTTCATATAGAAAATAGTCATGTGCCATAGATGGGGTTGTGTTGAAACAATAAACGAAATATGTCCCAATCAGTTTTATCAACCGATATATATGAACGTATGTATTCATTAAAAGTTCTGTGACTTCTTTCGACTGTGCCAACTGTCTGGTGCTGGTGTGCAGTTGATGTTATGTTATTTATTTGTAAAAACTTGCACAAATCATTTATTATAAAATTTTTGTATTCTGTTCCACGTCCATAATAAACGTGTTCATTGGACCGTACTTTAGAATAAAATTCTCAAAAATCGCCTTTGCTACTGTGTTAGCATTTTTGTTTGGAATTGGAATCGCGACTAGATATTTAGTCAGAACTCAAATTAATGTTACTGCGTATTCATTTCCATTTTCATACCTAGGTAGTGGACCAATGGCAAATCAGTTATTATTAAAGAATTTTTTATTTTTCTTGTCACTTTTGATTTTTGGTCACTTTTCATTTTTGGCATTTTGAACATTTTCGTATGTTTTCATTAATATCTTGAGTCATACCAAAGATTATAAAGTACATAAATGGGACATCTCATACAAAGAAAAATTTTCTATGGAGGGTTCCAGCGCTGGAACCCGCTGGAACAAGCGGGTTCCATTGCGCGATAAGTGAAGTTTGAGAAATTTTTCGCGCGACAACGAGTGAGGGATAGCCTAGTGGTAGAGTGCTTGGCTGATGTGCCAACTTTTTTTTTATTGTAAATCTATTTATATTACATTTTTATTATTTTAAAGTGTTTTCTAAAATTTATAATCCAATCAAGAAAAATACAAAATTTTAAAATCACCTTAAAATTCCCTCAGTTCGTAATGGAACCCGTTGTAAAAATCTTTATAAGTGCGGGTTCTATGACATATCGCCAGGCCGAGTCGTGGAACCCGCTGTAAAAATGACAATATTTAAGAGCGGGTTCCACGACAAACGGCTGGCAGATGAGAGAGAGAATTCTATTTTTAGAACGTAACATTTTTGGAACAATGAAAGTTTGAAACATTCAAATCGAACCAGTGTGAGAGCAAAGAGATCAAAAATATCTTCTACTATCTTTACTCTTCAGCTCGGATTGTACTATGGATTCTTGCGTTTTCTTTAATACCAACTTTAGGTACCGTTAGATCAACTTTGAGGGTAGCCTAGATGGAAAACGCGCGATCCTTTATCCTTGGGGTCCTGGGTTCGATTTTGTTACTGGGCGGTTGTTTAAACTTTTAAAAAGTTTTATGATTATTTTTATATTTTCTGTTTAGGTGAGGGGCCGTTGTGCCGCTCAGCTGAAGAGCGCATCCGCGCTGAAGAGCGCATCCACACTCGCCCCTCTGTGCCCTCTCTCTCGCTCGTTGGTTGTCGTCGATCGTCTTTTTTTGTACTAGTTTTAAGTTAGTTATCGCATGTAAGCAGCCCAATAAAGCTGACCGCGTTAAACTCACCGAAAGACGCCCCCGACTTTTTACTTCTTATTTCAACATTTTCATATTTCTGGAGTCTTTGGCGGCAGCAGCGCCCCCCTACAAAACATTGGTCCTTCGAGCCGGATAATTTCTGGATTTTCTTCTGCCAGCAGTTCTCGGCATTGTTCCGCCAAAAGATAAGTACATTTTTCCGTCTCCATCTCTCTGCCGGTCCTCAGCAGTGATCCGAACATTAAATTTCGTTCACACTGCTGCAAGATTGTTTTTCCCTCCGTGTCAACTCCAAGTCCGAGTTTTCCGACACAACGGCAGGTTGAGATTTTGTAATAATCTATCATAATCATAAAATTCTGCAAATTTTCCCATCCGTCTCCGTTTTGTGTGCTGCCCATATTCCTCGCCGTTTTCGGCCTCTCCGTTATCCACTCGCTTGCCAACGGTCGAGGCATATGTGCATCCACATACATACATACATACGCACATACATACATATTTTTTTGGTGCAATTAATCCGCGAAAAATTCGCAAGTGAACAGTGAAATTGTGTGGTGACAAAAAGAAGGCATAATTAATATTGGCCACCGGTGTGAATTAGTTCCGGAATTTCCAAATTCACCGAACAGTCCGCCGCTGTCGTAATATTTGTTTTTTATCTTCCTCAATCAGTGTCATTTTTTACACCACTTAACTTTTCTGTTCCCCCAACTATACAGTCCACTTATCAACGCTCCACTGTGCCAATATATGCCCACATGCCCTTACATATATCCGTACCTGCATGCATGTCCATATATTTCCATATATTTTCTGCCTCCAATTTCAGGAAAATATATAACCGATAAAATTTAACATATACAGTCCACTTATCGACGCTCCACTGTGCCAACATATGCCCCACATGCCCTTACATATGTACATATATCCGTACTTTCATGCATGTCCATATACTTCCTAATATTTTCTGCCCCAATTTCAGGAAATATATAGCCTATAAAATTTAAAAAAATTTAAATTTTCGAAAACCAACAGATATAACCCGCCATTTCACTACAAATCCGTGATTGTGTCGCTTAAATTCTCGACCTAGCCGTGTTGTGTTTTTTCGGTTCTTTTTTTTCCTTTGAGGTACCCTGCACCCTGTACGTGGTGCCGACGGCATAACCGGTTGCGAAACAAAATAGATTAAAAAAATCAATTAATTATAAATTTATGTATTTATAATTATAACTACGAAAATTTATTTAATTCTATTTTTCCGTTCGAGCAAAGGGCCAGGTTTTTTAATTCACCTTTCCGGCCACTCAATAACAAAAGTCGAAAATTTAATTATCGAAAAAAAATTATAATTAATTAATTTAATTATCCTCCTTCTGTCCGAATAGAGCCGCGGTTTTAATTCCATCTTCCCGGCTTCGTGTTAATGAAATTCAATTACTTAAAGATTTATGTTTCAATTCCACCGTTCCAGCTTGGTAATAATTAACCTCAATTGATTAAAAATAAAGATTTTCAACTCCACCCTTCTGGCTCCATCATAATTAAATCCGAACCAGTTAGCCAAAACCTAATTATTAATTTTTTATAATTGTGTGTTTGAATTGTGTGTTAAATTCAAGCCAAGTTAAGTCCACCTTCCGGCTCCGCAAATTAAAAATAGTTAAGAATTTAATATCTCCGTATATATTAAATTCAGTACGAACCACACAAGTCGAAATATACATACATATATAGACCGTCATCATTTTTTTCCGAACAAGCACGAATTTTCCGGTCTCCTTGTGGGTTTTCTGGAGTCCTGAAGTTTTTCTTTCCACATTCGAATTGTGCCGCACAGGACCTTCCTTTCCACATCGGCGCCACTAGTTCGCACTTGCTCCTTGTAATTGCCTTTGATCCGCGATCTCACCGTTCTCATCACATTAGTGCGAGCGGCCACCACTTCGTACCTGGGGCACCTTCGTACCAGGGGCACCTGTTGCGCGAGTCAGTTGACAAGCGCTGACCAGCGAATTGGACTCTGAGAATGCCCACGGGAGACGACAAAAAGCCGCGCACCAGAAACGGAAATAGGCTCCCAATACATGTGCGAAGTTCATCGGGACCAAATTCGGGCACTATGGGAGAAGGTGGAGAAGAGCTATGAGAGCTGCTCCGATTTGCTAGCCGTGTCCGACGACAATGCGGCCGCCTCGACAGCGCTGGAAGCGAAGTACAGCTACTGTTACTCCGTCTATTCGAGATGTATTGCCCAGCTTCGGGAGAAAATTGCTTCCCAATCCACTCAGGCTCCCGTCAATGTCCACACGCCCGCGCCTACAGGCTGCAGGTTACCTCCGGTGGATACCGAGGTCTTCGCGGGAGATTATCTTCGGTGGCCCACCTTCCGAGACTTGTTTACGGCCATTTACATTCAAAACTCGCGGCTCACCCCGGTAGAGCGGTTGTTCCACTTGTTGTCCAAAACAAGTGGTGACGCCCACGCTATTGTTTCCAAGGCTCCCCTTACCCATGAGGGGTTTGCCGTCGCTTGGCAAAGCCTCACAGACCGCTTTGAGAACCGGCGGCTACTGCTCAATAGCCAGTTGAAAATCCTTTTCAACCTCCAGGCTATTTCTCAAGAGTCCGGGGTCGCGCTGAAGGAGCTCCAAGCCACCATTCAGAGTTGTCTGACAGCCCTAGCAATGTCCTCCATCAATGTTGAGGCTTGGGACTGCCTCCTGGTATTCATGATTTCGTCAAAGCTCCCCAAAGTCACACTTTCTATGTGGGAGCAATCCGTACATAATAAGGCCGAGATTCCAACATGGAAGGAATTAGATAACTTCCTGACAGAGCGCCATCGCACTCTGGAGGCCATCGACGACGTCAGGCCTAGTGGCTCCGTGCAATTTCCGCCAAGGTCGGGACTTCCTACTGCCCCTGCTCGGAGGCTCACTTCATACGAGACTCGAGTGGTTCCGGGCCAAAAGGGCTGCGATCTCTGTTCGAGGGAGGACCACCCCATTCGCTTATGTTCGCGGTTCCTAGAAATGGATGTAAATGGGCGCTCTGACTACATAAGGAGGAAGCAGTTATGTTTAAACTGTTTTGCCCGAGGCCACCAGCAACGAGACTGCCCGAGCGCCCATACCTGCTTCACTTGCCACAGCAGACACCACACCCCCTTGCACCGCGGCAATCCATTCGCAACCGCTCCAAGTCCGCCTACGCAGCTTACCGCTTCAAGTCCGCCTACGCCAGCAAACGGCTCAGAGGATCAGTCGAATGTGCAGGTGTGTTTCGCCTCCGGGTCAGGAGCCGTCCTACTGGGCACGGCCCTTATCAACGTGTGCCATTTGGGGTGCACCGTCCAGGCACGAGCACTAATAGACTCAGGGTCCGAAGCGACCTTCATAACGGAACGACTGTTCAACCTCGTTAAGCCTCCCTTCAAAACGATTCAAGCCCAAGTTTCCGGCCTTAATCAAACCATTTCCGCGCTGTCTACTAAATTGTGCCATTTCTCCATTCGGTCGCCGTCAAGACCCGGGCTACAATTAGAGACTGCGGCTTACGTTCTTCCGCAGTTGGCAGGAAATCTGCCATCATATCCGATTTCGCGAGATCGTCTCAAGGGGCTGCCCAATATTACCCTGGCGGACCCCAACTTCTTTGAGAGCTCCCAAGTCGATGTGTTAATAGGAGCTGACATTCTTCCGTCCATTCTCCTCGGTAATTCCAAGTCTAACATCTGCGGGTCGCTTCTCGGTCAGGAGACCATTTTCGGATGGGTGCTAACCGGCCCACTATCTCCAGTCAACCCCCGCAGCGTGTCTGTTTTTTCCGCACGAGTTGCCCGCAGCCTCGGTGACTCACTGGATCAGGGAGAGGTGCCCACACGGATCAGTTCGGAATCGGATTCCAAGATCATATTCAGCACAATGTCGCCACGCCCACGCAACGCCCAGTCCCTGCTCTCACTAAGAGCAGATGTACTCGAGGTACACAATCCTACCGACGCCGAGTCTGCAATGGGATCCATCCATTGAAGAAGTGTCGGCGCTTCCTACGCCTTAGTGCCGAGGAGCGGCTCCGAGCGGCTCTCGCGAACCGCTATTGCTCGAGCTGCCTGGCCCACAAGCACTCCGACGGATCCTGTCGGCGTGGAGACGGCTGTAAGACGTGTGGTCAGGATCACCACACGCTGCTGCACCCCGTGACCAAGGAGCACCGGTCACCGCCCGCGGGAGACAGTACACGGAGTGTCTCGCTCTCTCGTCGGCCGTCATCAGCCAACTCCCGGCGCGGTTCGGGTGTTTCTCGCCCTGCGTTCGCCATTTTCCGGCATTCCCAAACCGATCCACGGCCGCCGACTTCCCGGCACTCTTCAATAACTCCTCGGCATTCTTTCGCCACTGGCCGGCAGTCGTCAAGTGCTCCCCTGCTTTCGTCCGCCACTCATCGGGTGCCGTCCACCGCTCTTCCGCTCGCGTCATCCGCGCCTAGGCAACTTTCCGCCTCTCCCCGAGGGCCCCCGCAGGACGCGGTCGCTGCTCCCACCCTATCGTCGATGCTGAACCGGAACAGCGTCAACATCGGGACCCGGATTTTCGACACGGGGGCCTTCATCGACCCGTGTACGCCCTCTAGCTGCAGTGACGCATAGCTAGCGACGAGGGATTTGTTGCAACCCGAGCGATTGCAAGGGGGGAGAATGTTTAGGTGAGGGGCCGTTGTGCCGCTCAGCTGAAGAGCGCATCCGCGCTGAAGAGCGCACCCGCGCTAAAGAGCGCACCCGCGCTGAAGAGCGCATCCACACTCGCCCCTCTGTGCCCTCTCTCTCGCTCGTTGGTTGTCGTCGATCGTCTTTTTTTGTACTAGTTTTAAGTTAGTTATCGCATGTAAGCAGCCCAATAAAGCTGACCGCGTTAAACTCACCGAAAGACGCCCCCGACTTTTTACTTCTTATTTCAACATTTTCATATTTCTGGAGTCTTTGGCGGCAGCAGCGCCCCCCTACAAAACATTATTTTTTTATCAATATTTTTTTTTACTTTTCATATTTACTTTATTATTATTATTTTTGATTGCATTCTATAACAATTTTTGTAAAAATAAGTGACGGACGTGACGGATACCAAAATTCCGGAGGGACTCCCTTGAAATTTTATTAGACGGACATAATATTAATTTTTTTTTCTTTAAAACTACAATTAAAGAAAAATAAAAAAAAAATGTTAGAAGTCCTTACTAGGATTTGAACACAAAAATATTGTACATAGAGTAACTACTCTATGCATTACGCTTCCACCCCGTCTGAACCTGCAGCGACTAAGAACACTATTTGTTCTACTGACTACCAATCGGCGCATTGAAAACAGAAACAAGAAATTTAAAATGAAAATTGGAAGCCAACAAATTTTTACGCCGTCTTGCGAGCAGTCACACATACATACAAAGGCGCACCCTTTTTTTTACGCATACATGTAACGAGTTTTGAATGGCTTGATATTAGCTTCCCCTCCCCACCCACCCCTTCTCTTTTTTCGGGAGAAGACAACAGTTTTTTATTAATTTGACGGTAGTCAATTACTAATCGTAATTTTTTCTTGTCAGACCCTGGAAGAGATTTCTTCGGTACTAACAAAAGTGGGCTGTTATAAAGGTTACAGACGGTTCGACTATTTTATTGTCGATTAATTAATCATTAATTACTTGTACTTGTATCTCATTTATTTGACTTTGAGGGTTTCTATAATTTTTTATGTAGACTGGTTCATTGTCCTTCAATCTTAGCTTTTGTTTGTAGAACCCTTCTACCCTTGGTAGTGATGGATTCGGCTTTGAGTCCGAGTACGTCACTAAACTAGGTGCATAAATTAGTCAATTCGTTTTTAAATTGTGGTGGAAAATTTTTACCTAATTGAGATAAGACAGTTTTTTCTCTATTCTATGGATTTTTTTCAACTATGTCGTAGTTCGAAAGTGGTTCATATGACAAATTTTTAATATCTATATACAAAATTTAATATCTATATTGGTCATATTCAGTACAAATGCATTTTTGGTTGTTGCCACTGTGTTTGCCTGCTTTAATTTCCTGGTTTGAAGTATCCTTATCTGATGATAGGTGAATTTTTCTAACTACTTGGGATCTTGCTGGTAGAATAATGGAAATATTACTAGAACTGTATGTTATTGGAACATATATTGGGAATTTTAGATTATTTGGTCTCATTATGAGCCAATCTTCATTTGGTTTGAAATCTAACTGGCAATTGAATTTCTTAATGAAGTCAATGCCTATTATTCCATCACAAGGTATTGCGAAGTGCAAATCTACTAAGTGAAAATTGTGTGGAATAATGTATTTACCTGTCTATATCTCTGTTGAAATCAGTCCTTTAGACTGTAATATGTCTTATGCCTTGAATATTGATTTTATTATTTTTTTGGATATCATGAAAGATATCGGAATTTTCCTTTAACAGAGATATGTCTGCGCAGGTATCAATTAAAAATAAAAGTTTTTCATTTGTCTTTACATTGAACCGCATAGTTTTCTACTGCTGAATATCTGAGGGTTGTTGAGAGTTTCCCTGGTCGTTCTTGGCTATTCTAACATTGCTATGGGTGTCCTTGTTATTGTGGCCTCGAGTTAAGTTACCACAACCTCGATTGTTTCCTCTGTATTTCCCTCTTCCACGACCACGAAAGTTACCTCTGAAATTTCCACGTCCGCGGTTTCCACCATGCTGTGGATAATTATTATAATAAAGGACAGTGTTTTGGCTGTCCGGTTGCTTCCGCGCAACTATTTACCAACTTTGATATGGCATCATTCATAGTGTTGAAGGTACCTGCCTGCATGATATGTTTTACCTTTTAAAGTGTGCAATTCCGTCTAAACCTTTTTTTTCTAAAGCTTTTGTCATCTGCTCAACCTCTGATGTGTATTGGTTAGCAGTTTTGTTGCGTTGCTGTAGATTCATCAGTTTAGCTGATAATACTTCTACAGTTTCGCCTTTGAAATTGTTTTTTAGTCTGGAAATTACTTCTAATATAGTTGTTTCATTTTCTGGCGACACTTTTTAGCTTTGTTTTTATTATTAAAATAGCTAATTGTTCGTGTTCGCCTTTTATTGATTCTATAATTTCTAATGCATCGAGAAAACTTGTTAAGTTTTCTGCTTTACCATCAAATACTGGTATAGGCTTTGATGTAGTGTTGATGAAATCAATATTTGACTATGCCATTGTAATACATTTTTCTTCAACTATGCATTTTTCTTTGACTATGCCATTGTAATACATTTTTCTTCAACTATGCTCGAGCTAGCGTCTGTATCCGAAGAATTGTCCAAATCAGACATTAATTTAGCTGCGATAGTGAGATTACTTATTTCTTCCTCTTTCAAATCCTCTTGGTCAATATTAATAATTTCTTTTGATTCTGGTTCTTCACCAGTTCAATTATTACTAACGTATTAAGTATATTAGGTATTAATATATCTAGTGCAGTGAAGTGCCTACATATATAAAGGTTTTCTAACTCGTATACACTAACAGGGGTTGTAGATACTAATTGCTAAACTCTTTTCTTGAAGTATGGGTCCCTTTTATATGTTTTACTTAAGGCTTTTTGTGTATCCATTCTTGAATATGAATATATACAATTTTAAATTTACTTTATTTATTTTTTTTTATTTAATAACATTTTATTTTTTTTAAATTTTGATTAGTCATTGTTGTTTGTGCGAAAGTTTAAATTTTGTCCAAGTCATTTTCTTGGCTCATGAATCTTTTCTTTAAGCACTTATTGTGCATCTTATTTGTAAAGACAATTCGCGCACATAATAACAACAATGATTATCAGTAATGTGTTTGATAATTCTAAATATACGTTACTAGATTCAACTTTATTTAAAACGTTAGCAGTGGAATCCACTGATTTAACGTCTACTAATCCCATTTTGGAATTTTGTTCAGAATTATGAATTCTCTCAATTAGAAAATCTTCCGAAGATTTACTTTTTAATAATACTATTCATAAATAAAACAGTTTCCTTGCCTATGAGCTTTAAATTAATTTAATTTGTTGACTGAACTTAAAACATTTTTTATATTAACATTTGAAATTTATTTGGGATTTAAGATTTGGATTTTTGTAAAATTCAGCGATCTTCGTCAAGTCAGCCATAGCCCATCAACTCTCTTTCACTCTTTCGGAAGAGCACATTCAAGCCGTCTCCATCGAGATATCTACAAGAAGAGGGAGGTTTAACGTTGCTTCGGTGTACTGCCCCCCTGCTGTCAGGTGGACGGAAGCAGACTTCACGACTCGGAGATAAGTTTCTTGCTGCAGGTGACTGGAATGCCAAACACAGATGGTGGGGCAACTACAGGATGTGTGCCAGAGGCCGGACCCTCAGCTTTGTCCTGGCCAATGTCATTGTCGACATTGTAGCAACTGGAGAAGCAACATGCTACCCCTATTGTGAAAACGCCACCCCCAGTTCAATTGACTTTGGCATCTCAAAAAGCTTCAGACAACAGCAGGTCTCTATGAGAGCACTCACCGAGCTATCTTCCGACCACCTCCCGTTGCTCTTCATAATAAATGAAGAAGCTCAATTCCATAAAGGAGTCCCCAAAATGCTACCTGCGCATGCAAACGTTGCCACTTTTAAGTCCTACATCGATGCTCACACCGTGCTCAACACACCAATAGCAACTTGCAGCGATCTGGACGCATACGTAGACAGCTTCACCTCCACAATTACTGAAGCTGCCCAGAGAGCTACGCCACCTCAGCGCCAATCTGGTCACCCACCTATTAGAAGGGCACCAATACTAACCCCGGAGGCAAGGGCACTCCTGGATCTAAAAAGGCACCTCAGAAGGCAATTCATTCTGTCAGGCGATCCTGCAACTAATCAGCGTCTATCTAGCATTACTGATAGACTGCGCAGGTTGCTAGCGAAAACCCGCCAAAAGAACATCGATACCCTGCTGGAGGGAGCTGGCCCGGACAACTGCAGCGATTTTTCGATATGGAAGCTAACGAGAGGAATTAAAAGACAGCCGCTTGTGCAATCCCCAATACAAAGCCACACTGCACTATGGGCAAAAAGTCCGAAATTTTGGCATTTTTACAGTTTTTTTGTTGTTTTTTATAAAAAAACAACAATTTCACCTGATTAAGAAAACCATCAGGATCCCAAATATAATTTTTAAACATTTTTAAATGTTATTTTTTAGTACTTTTTTTTAACGAAGTCGAAAGTTTGAGATCTGGTCTCACCTTAAAGAAAAAGCGCGCAAAAGTTGTCGATCTTTGCAGCTTCATAACTTAATAATTGTGAATTAAATAAAATCAGTTGAATATGGAATTAAAAGGTCATGGTAAGTCAAAAAAGTTATAAGCTGGAAATTTTTGTTATATGTGTTGTGTTGTCCAATATTTCAATGTGTTTTTGCTGTTTTTTTATGTCCCAACTGAAAAATGTGGATGTGTGTTTCGTGGAATGAAACTAACAAGTTGACGAGGGTTAACGCAAGGTGAA
The DNA here is from genome assembly GCA_018153035.1 of Drosophila pseudoananassae pseudoananassae. Classification (NCBI taxonomy): domain Eukaryota; kingdom Metazoa; phylum Arthropoda; class Insecta; order Diptera; family Drosophilidae; genus Drosophila; species Drosophila pseudoananassae. Next base: position 3,442,992 of record JAECXR010000072.1, read on the forward strand.
AGTTGAAACTTAACAACTGATATTATCTGAACCCAATAACATAAAGCTCTTTTGCTCCTTTTTGTTCCATTTGGCAATAATTTGATATGATGCAGTTGCACTTGAGTTGTGCCATTCAACGTTGCTTGATGTATGGAATGACAATAATCGGCAACAAGCTTCAGGATATAACTTTATAGTGGAAAATATGGACGAAATCGATTTAAACGATGCTCAGTGCAAATTGATTAAGCAAAAACTGAAGCAGTTTTTTGGTTTTCTTAATCAGAAATTGAATTAATTCCTTAAATTCTTAATCAGAATCAGAAATCTTAAGCGAAATAAATTGTACAAGCGAGATAGGCTATCCCATGCAAGGAAATGCAGCCGTTTGGATTCAATGACGGATGTCTTTAACAGGTCATTAGATTCATCAGACCCACTTTTGTCTACTCTTAACATAAAGGAACGACAACGCTTGGCCCATAAAAAAAAACTGCCAAAAGACGTTGTAGATTTTTTAGAATGTCCTGATGTTCAGCTATGCGAAGACGAGAACGACAATGAAGAAGAAGCTGGTGATGACGAGATGGAAATCATTGGATTAAATGGAGTTGTATTGGAGGAAGAATTGTGGGATTTTTCGGATAATTGATATGTTTTCCAGGTATGACGTTAAAAAAAAAAAACGATTTTAAGGTGTAATTAATGTTTATTTTAATTTCACAGGGGTATACAAAATTAAAATTTTTATTGTAACTTTACAACTATTTAAAATATGGTACGAAATTAGTAAAATAGTAAAATTGTTCTAAGTACTATTGAAGACTATTTAAATTTATTTAAAAATATCTTGAAAGGGGCGTTCAAGAAGGCGTGGTCAAAATAACATAAAAAATATATATGAAATTCAATTACAATTAAATGTTGAAAGTTTTAATCGTCTATTATAAATATTCTAGGAATCTGACTTTATGCCTGAAAATCAAAGACTGTTTGCCGATAGCTTTAAGGGGGCAAAACGGAAGGCGTGGTCAAACTGCAAAAAAAAAAAAATCCGAAATTCAGGCATAATATTTAAGACATATCTGCAAAGTTTCAAGCCTCTATCTTCAAAATTAGAATTGATGCCAAAAAAATCGATTTTTTGCCCATAGTGCACTGGCCGCTGGCTTAAGAACGACTCCGACAAAGCCAAAGCATTCGCGGAACATCTGTGCGCGCCCTTCACTCCTTTTGAAATTACAGACGCTTCACACCGCGATGAAGTTGCAAACTCCTTACGCGCTCCCTCTCAGCCAGTGCGCCCCATCAGACATACCACGCCGCAAGAAGTCACGCTGCAGTTAAAGGCGCTTAATTTAAAAAAGACTCCTGGACCGGATGGGACCGACAATCGAGCGGCCAAGGCTCTTCCACCCAAAGGAGTGCTAGCGCTGGTGAAAATTTTCAACGCCATGCTATGCCTGGGACATTTTTCAAGACAGTGGAAACAATCCCGGATCATCATGATCCCAAAGCCAAGCAGCCACTATATCGAATCGACTCCTACCGCCCAATCAGCCTTCTGTCCACTTTCTTGAAAGTGTTCGAGCGGATTCTACTCAGCCGACTGTTGGAGCTACCACAAGTAGAAGGCCATATTCCTCAACACCAGTTCGGCTTCAGAAAATCCCATGGCTGCCCAGAACAAGTCCATCGCCTGGTCAACCACATCACCCATGGACTCGAGCATAAACTGCACACTGTAGGCAACTTCCTCGACGTAAAACAGGTCTTTGACAAGGTGTGGCACGATGGCCTGCTTTACAAAATCAAGGAACTTCTCCCTACGCCCAATTTCGCCATAGTTGTAGCAGTAAGGGACTCACGATCTAGCTTGGCACACATTCAAGCAGGAGTGCCCCAAGGAAGTGTACTTGGTCCGTTCCTATACACGATGTACACGAGTAATATGCCAGTTCCGTCGCCCACCACAGACGTTCGTATGCTTCTGGCTACTTACGCCGATGACACGGCCCTGCTTGCATCCCACTCGTCTCAGCTGTCAGCCTTAGCTGCTGTTCAGGACTGGCTGAATGCGATGGAGCGCTGGACCAAACAATGGAACATTACCATAAATTGCAGCAAGTCGGCATTCGTCACTTTTTCCCTAAGACTTGTGATCGACATCGTACACACCTTCAATGGTGACACTATTAAAAACGTCACCTCTCACTGCTACTTAGGTGTACACCTAGATCACAGGCTCATATGGAACACCCACATCACGGCGAAAGCCAAATGTGTTTGCAAACTACAAAAGCTCGACTGGCTTCTGGGATCCAAAAGCCTCCAGCTTTCGACGAAAGTTTTGCTGCTCAAAGCTATCCTCACGCCAACCTGGACGTATGCGATCGAGGTATGGGGCACCGCATCCAAACACCAGCTAAACAGGCTGAGGGTAGTGCAGGCACGTGCTGCTCGACGGGCATCCGGACTTCCCTGGTATGTTGCAAGCCAGGCCATCCAAAACGACCTACGTCTTGTCCCGGTGGGCGACCTCCTAAACCAACACGGACGACGGTACTCGGACAGGCTAACGAGTCACCCAAATCTACTGGCTAGCAGGCTCGCCGACCCGCAAACTCTTAGGCGTTTAAAGAGATTTCACCCCAGCGATCTGTCTTCCCGTGTTGTTCAATAATATTGTAAAATAATGTAAATATTTGTAAATTATTGTATATAGTCTATGCCCATATCCCATATGTACCATATTCACCCCATCTTCTAAGCGCCCGGTTATGTTCAAATGGTTCTGAAGGATTCCGGCGACTACAATAAAATTTAACTTGTTTAAAAAAAAAAGATTAATAACGTTAGCAGAGGAATCCACTGACTTAACGTCTACTAATCCCATTTTGGAATTTTGTTTAGAATTATGAATTCTCTCAATTAGAAAATCTTCCGAAGATTTACTTATTAAATTACTATTCATAAATAGAACAGTTTCCTTGCCTATGAGCTTTACATTAATTTAATTTGTGGCCTGATGTCCTGGGCTGGGCGGGGCCGGTGTCTGTCTTTGAACTGCTGTGTTGTTGTTGTTTTTTTGTCGCGGTCTTTTAAAGTTTGGAAATGGCTTGTGCATCAATAAGATCATCAGATAGCCTTATATTAAGCTATATATTAGGCTATTTGTAATTTGTTAAGCAACGAGGATTTAGTAAGGAAATTTAAAATTCTATATTTTAAATTTGAGGGACAGGAAAGAGATGTTATAGAGTAGAGACCATTGTAGTTCGAAAATAATACCCTAAAAGGGTCAGTGCAAAGTGCATATGTCGTACTACAACGGCTACGAAACAGAGGACTAAAGTTTTGAGTTAGTAAATGCTGCCTATCTACATCCCCGTTAATAAGATTATGCAAAAAGACTACACCGAGAATTGTCCTACGATTTGTTAAGCTAGGTAAGTTTATAAGTAAAAGTCTGCTACTGTAGGATGGAAGCTAAAGATTTGCATCCCAGTATAGTCCTCTAAGTGCGAATTTTAAAAAATTATTTTTTACGGATTCTATGCGGTCCCTATGTACTCCATATTGGGGACTCCAGACACATGAACCGTACTCCAGTATCGGACGGACCAAAGAAATAAATAATGTTTTGGTTTTGTATGGGTCAGTAAATTCTTTTGACCACCTTTTAATATAACCAAGGACTCCTTTAGGAAATTTGAAGTTTATTGTTTAATAGGACGCCGAGAGCATTAACCTGGGTTAATTTCTTTAAGGCAATCCCATTAATAGAATACGTAGCTTGCAGAGGGCAAGAACGATAAAAAGACATATGCTGGCATTTTGATCCGTTAAGTATTAGATCATTAGCTAAACACCATGTTTGAAAGGTATCAAGGACAGACTGAAGACTGCATTGGGCAGAGATGGATTTGTACTGAAGACAAAGCTTTACATCATCTGCATACATAAGAACTAGAGGGTTCGTTAAAGCAGGGTCAAGTCGTTTATAAAAAAAAAAAAATCTTTTTTGCAAGTAAATTTGCACGCTGAGGCATCTTGTAGTCTAGGGTAGTCGTTCGGGCACACATCAGTATATTTCGGCAACGGCTTTGGGAATGACGGCTTATTAGTTTGATTTATAGTTTTTATTTTCGCTGAGTGAGTATGTGGTGTAGGGTTTTCTTTAATTTGTTTCAGCTGTTGCAGATAAAAGTCAAGCATGGCCTGTAGCCTTGCTGTTGCCTTCCACGGTGTGTTGGCTTCGAGTGAATATAATTGCCACTTAATGTGAGCAATTTCTTTATTCAAGTTTTTAACCCGGCCACCTTAACCCAAAACACTCACTACACTCTACTCCAGTGGTGGGCAAACTCTCATTTTACATAGCACGCGAGTATAGGGTAGGAAATTCTGCCGCAGCGCTGCCGGCACACTGACAGTGTGAGCATTCTCAATTTTTTTTAGAAGCTCTCTCATTTGCTCTCATTTTTATTCATTTGACAGCCCAAACTAAAAATCAAAATTTTTCCACTGAGATAAATTTTTTCAGAAATTGGGTTGGAAAAAGTTTTCTTCATGGAGAATATATTTAGGGAAGCGTAGTTTTTCATTTGCTTAAGAAATGTTGCTAGCAAAGCTTTTTTTTCAATAAAATACTCAATTTTAGTGCCCATTCCAACTTTTGAATTAACGAAAATTGAAATAAAAAAATACGTTTTTTTCGCTCAGTGAATTCTCTGCTCTCATTGTTTTTCTCTGCTACGCACACACTCAAATTTTAAACATGTGTTAGTTTTGCCCACCACTGCTCTACTCACTTGGATTTTTTTTTTGTTAGTCTTCGTTCCAGTCCGCCTTCGTCCTCTCCAAATGTTGTCATACCCTTGCAGAGGGTATTATCGACTTGAAACTTTGCACACACTCTTCTTTCTCTTCTTTCTTCACACTCTTAGTTTTTTTAAAGTTAGAGAGTTCAAATTTTATACGAGAGCTATTTTCTCGTATCTATATCCTATATTTTCCATATAACTGAACGATCGGAAATGACCCAACTTTCGTGTTTTTGAAGATAAAAAGCTGGAACTTCGTACAGATTCTATTTTTGGTTAGTTAATCCGACCTACTAATTTTTATAACGATCGGTGGACTATATCTTGTAGCTGCCATATAACTGAACGATCGGAAATGGTATTTGTTAGAAATACCAACTTTGGTATTTTGGATAGAAGCTTGGGAATTTTTATACCCTTGCAGAGGGTATTATAATTTTGTCCAAAAGTGTGCAACGCAGTGAAGGAGACATCTCCGACCCTATAAAGTATATATATTCTTGATCAGGATCACCTCCTGAGTTGATATGAGCATGTCTGTCTGTCCGTCTGTCTGTCCGTTTCTACGCGAACTAGTCTCTCAGTTTTTAAGCTATCGTCTTGAAACTTTGCACACACCCTTCTTTCCTTTGCACGCAGTATATAAGTCGGAACGGGCGGGATCGGCCGACTATATCCTATAGCTGCCATATAACTGATTGATCGGAAATGGTATAACATTGGTGTTTTTAGAGTTACAGAGTTCAGATTTTGTACGAATGCTATTTGGCATAATAATACGACCTACCAATTTTCATAAGGATCGGCCGACTATATCTTATAGCTGCCATATAACTGATTGATCGGAAATGCTATAACTTCGGTGTTTTTAAAGCTAGAGAATTCGGATTCGGCACGAATGCTATTTTTGGCAAAATAATACAACATTCCGAATTTCATAAGGATCAGCCGACTATATCCTATAGCTGCCATATAACTGAACAATCGGAAGTTACCCAACTTTCGTGTTTTTGAAGATAGAAAGTTGAAACTTCGTACAGATTCTATTTTTGGTCAGTTAATAAAACCTACCAAATTGCGTAACGATCGGCCGACTATATCTTATAGCTATAAGATATAGCATATAACTGAACGATCGGATATGGTATTTGGTAAAAATACAAACTTTGGTATTTTTGAAGATGGAAGCTGGGTACTTTGTCCAGTTTCCAGTTTAACTGCAAGGGTATATCAACTTCGGCTCCGCCCGAAGTTAGCTTTCCTTTCTTGTTTTAGATATTTTATTGTAATAATTTGGTTTTTTTTATCGGCCAACTATATCCGATGTTTATATGTATATATCCGGTTTTAACTGCAAGGGTATATCAACTTCGGCTCCGCCCGAAGTTAGATTTCCTTTCTTGTTTATAATGTTATTTTTGTTGATTTTATTCGTTATTACGCTGTTCCTGCTGATGCTGAATATTTTCTTGTTGAATATTTAGGATATGGAGTATTTGCTTGCTGATGGTCCAAAACAATTGTTGTCCTGTGGTGTCCTTGATATCCTGTGGTGTCCTTGATGTCCTGTGGTGTCCTTGATGTCCTTTTTTCCTGTCACGGTCGCCATGTTTTGTGATTCAGAAGAGTCCCGTTGTTGGGCTATGGAGCAGACGTCAGCCGATCTGTTATTATATCGATGCTCCGATCGATGTTTATTGAAGGAATTCTTACCTTTTGCGCTGTTCACCGTGTAGCAGTGAGCAGCGCTTACATCATTTTGTTTTCGCATTATGTACAGCAACGCCCTATTGGGCGGTCGCTGTTATTCAAGTGCGAATCATATTTCGTCTGCACTTGAGTATGTGAAGAGGGTACTTAGCGCTGCGACGAAGTCGCTGGTTATGTATGATTTCTGTTGGCATAATAACAGAGTGTTGCAGCCTATGTATGTACATGCTACAGCAGGCTCTTTTTAACCCAGTCTACGTGCCGTATGTGGGCGTTTTCGTTTTTTGAGAAAACGATAACATCATCGACATAGACATAGCAAAAATTTGCCACGATGCCAGCATTCTTTAACCCGAATGGCAGTCCGCGAAACTCGTATTTTCCCCCGATTACGGAAAAATAAGTTTTCTTAGGGTCACGTTCTGCCAGTATAATTTGGTGATAGGCAAATCGAGCGTTGCGATGTATTTGGCTTTGCCTTAATGTCCTAGTATCATAGAGATAATTGGCATGGGGTAGCGATCCGGAATTGTCCTCTCGTTTAACTTTCGAAAGTCTAATATCAGCCGCATTTTACGGTTGACAGATTCGTCGGTGCCCTTTTGGTCTACTACCCATATTGGGTTATTATAGGGGGATCTCGACTTCTGGATTATAGTAGTAGGTAGGTCTTGAACGTTTTTTAGTTTTTTAGTAGGTCTTGAATTTCGCCATTGACGAAATCCGCTGCCTCCATCGGGTACGGATAGGGTCTGGCGTAAATAGGCTCCTCATCAACTGTCCTGATGGTGGCCACCACTGACGTGCTGTAAGGTAACGCCTCATTTGGGTTCGCGAAGGCATTTTGCTGTCGCTTAGCAAAATGCTTTTCTGACTAAAGGTTGTGCGCTGGAGCAGTAAAATTTACGTTGGGCCATAATTGAAATTCTAGCTTTTCTCCCTCGGAGCCCTATTTGAGGTGGCCGGAAGCTAGACAAAGCGATGCCTCTGCCTGTTTTAACAGGTCAAGGCCGATGATGGCATCAAAGGAGGACAAATCTGGTAAGATGAAGGACGTAGCCTTCAAGTTGAAAGGGATTCGAAGCATTTTTTTATGATCGTGGTAATGCCATGGATAGAATGAACCGAAACCGAAATTGGCGAATCTACTGGGCGGACGCCGTTCAACCCTTCGTATGGCGGATGATATTTTGTTAAGCGCCCGTGTCTATTAAAAGCTTCATTTCTACCCCCGCTACTCTTCTGATACTCTCCCGCTACTCTTCGTCTGATGACGGGTAGCAGGGACTTTCCCCTAAAAAATTAATGACGTCCGAATCATAATCTTTAATGGCATCGTCGTCAATTTCTTGAGCCGCATTTTCTTTCGTGGTTAGATTCCACTTCTTGCGCCAAAGCGAGAGCTGAAGGCATATCTTTCGGCTTTGCCGAAAAAAGAACATCCGCAAGGCTGCGCTTGAGTCCCGAGATAAATATTCGGAGCGAGTCAACCCGTAATTTGTCACAAAAAACTTTTGCCGCTGAGGCTTCATAGGCTTCGCCTGGGCGGGAGCAATCTTTGCTGCGTTAACCTGTTCGGTCAGCCGGTGTATAGCCAGGCGCAGTTCGTTTTTCAATATTGGCTTCTTGAACATATGTGAGTGCGCTACCGTTTGCGCTTTTCGGGGTGGAAAATCTGGCCGGCCCTTCGGTCTCGGACTTAGAATCACTGGACAATTCCTCATGTGGAGCTGTAGCTATAAAATCGCCCGAAAAAAAAATAATTCCTGCTCGAATTGTATGCCCACAGAGGCAATTGGGCTGGTGAGAGGGCCGCGGGGCCTGAACTGCCGCTTTATTTATGAGTGCGGGCTTGTCGAACTACGCTATTGCTTTGCCAAGTAGAGACAAAGTAAGAAGTGCGCGGGGACTGTGCCTGACAAAAAAATGAAAGATAAAAAAAAACAAAATGCCACACACTGTATGCGCGGCCGTATCGTATTCCTGAAAATGGAGTGGGGAGACAAAACGAAAAAGAAAAATAAATAACCAAGGTCTGCGCAGACCAAGAATTCTGGTGTAACAAAAGAGACATATATAAGCTGAATTACAATTATATATCTAGATGAATTATATCTAGATGAAAGTGCTCACTTACATAACTTCTACGTTGGGTGCCAGTTAATTAAGATTATGGTGGTAGGATGATTATGGTGTATTCGGGTATCCCTCGCTAATGACGGTGTCATCACAGGTGTAGGAGATGAGTATGGGCCCTGGCGGTTGCCGAGTGATTTCTTCCTTCTTAACAGGAAGTTATGATGGGAGTTACTAGCTCCATTGCTACTGGCACGGTAACCAATTTTTAATAAATAAATTGACTTTAACGGCTTGAATCTTAATCTTTGAATTAAAAATTTTTTCTATTTAAGATTTTTCATCAAAAAGTCTTTAGTAAAAGAAACCTGACCTAACAGGAACGTATAGATCAGTAGAAGGAAATCACTAACCATACAGCATATAGACAACCCATTTCATACAACGAAAATGGACGCGAAAATTTCTTGCGACTCTTTCTTTCGTTCATCTTACGCTCATATTCGCATTGAATGCTTTCGTTTTTCAGTCTATGAAAGGAGCGTGATGAAGAAGGTTGGTCTGCGCTTTGATTGATTCAATATTTTGGTTCTTTAAAAAAGTCGCCGCACGAATTTGTTCGCTCGAGTAGGTAGGTCGAATAGCTCCAAAAACGCTACTTATGTGAGTCCTATCATCCAAAAATTAAATCATTCAGACGTGTTCTGATATTGTCACCGAAAAACTCATTGGCAGAATTTCGAATGCAGGGTTTTTTAGTCTCCTTGGCGATGAAACAATGAATGTTTCAGGGACCGAGTAGTTATCACTATGTATCCGGTACGTCCATATCCAAGATCTCCAACCTCCTGTTCTTCGTGAAGATTTTGTCGGATTCATCCCAATCAACGATCAGTCTTCAAAAAATCTGACGAACGTTATTTTGCAGCGATGTGATGAGCTCAATCTTGATATGAGTAAGCAAATATGGCAGGTCATTTGAGTGGAGTCCAAACAAGAATAAGAGAAAATTATCCCAAGGCAAGATACAGTCATTGTGCAAATCACCGTTTGAACCTTGCTCTGTTGAATGCCATGTCTGTTCCAGCAATACGTAACTGTCTTGGAGTTGTTAGTCAAATTGTAAATTGGTTCAGGAATCATTCGAATGCAAACAAAATTTTTCAAGAAACTATTCTAAAACATGCTCCAGACAGTAAAAAGAAACGACTTCTCCGGCTTTGTGACACAAGATTTATCGAAAGCATGACAGTATTATTGTGTTTTTGGAACTTCTTGAATGCATTGTTATAGTTTTAGAAGAAATCGCTCAAAAACGTATACTATTTCTTCAACGGCGTCAACTCTTCACGCAGCGAGTCAAAAAAGTGAATTTTTAGTCAGCATTGTTGTTTGCGAAAAACTGTTCAGTTACACCCTTCCACTGTCGATTTTCCTCCAAAATAAATCATCAGATTTAGTTTCCGCTGTACAGTATATAAATGAAGTATTGAGTTCACTCCGACAAATGCGGGAAACAGCTAACGACACTTTCAGAGAAATTTTTCAAGTAGCGTCAAAATTTTCTGCAGATCTTTTCGACACTGAAATTCAAGTTACGTCACGACAAAAATCTCGTGCGAATCCGCAAACGACATCGAATGAAGAGTATTTCAGAGTCACCACATTCATTCCTTGCATCGATACTTTGATACAAAATTTGACGGACAGATTCATCAAGAACGAAGATATTTTATCCAGTTTCCAACTGCTACTGCCAGGATATGCTTGCGAGAAAAAAATTGATGAACTGGAAGTTAGGTCCATACTTTCAAGACGAAATGCCATTGTCCGCAGTTCAAGCTGAGTACAAGTTATGCTGTACCAAAATTTCATCAATTGACCCATCAACCGAAATTTTGAGACTGTTGGAGTGTTGTGATGGAACATTTTTTCCCGGGATAAATCTTCTTCCCAAGGTCATGGCTACTCTTCCAGTCACAACGGCTAGCGTCGAAAGAACGTTTTCAACAATGAAGAGGATAAAAAATCTACCTCGTAGTGTGATGGGCCACGACAGACTAAGTGCACTCGCGATGATGTCAATTCACTGGGATACTGTTGTTGATCCGGAGGAAGTTCTCTACCGTTTAGCGAAGAAAAAATCAAAGAAGTAACTCTTTTAAGGTGTATGTTCTGAAGTAAAATACATACTGTATTCACATTTAGCTGTTTTATGTGAAACATAAATATTGCTTCAATTTATTTTTAACATTATAGTAACTGTTAATTGTAACCTTATACTTTGTACTGTACCTTTTTCTTGCACAATAAATAATAAAAGATCAAACGTCACGGACTGATTAAAGATTCATGTGTCATTTGCCTTTTTCTGAATTTATTGGAATAAGTCCACATTTTTTATTGATTTTTGTCCTTGAGCCAAGGGAAATTGAGAACCTCATGGATGGTGCGATTGTCATGAAAGACGTGGGCCCCAGTGGCGATTCGAAGGGCTCTATTCCTCTGTTAATTGATTTGTTATTATATTGAAGTTGTCAAAAATTTGAATTATAGTTTATAGTTGAATTGTATTTGTAGTTGTAGTTGTTAGTCTCTAAATTTACTCTAAGATAGCTTAAGGCGGAGAGGGAGCGAAAGCTCATATTCGCTCTTGGGCGAATTCGCCCCTCTTCGCCGCAATAGATAAGTAAGAGCTGCTCGCAACGCGTCCGGAAAGTGCAAAATTCAAAAAATTCTCTGCGTCGTGAAACCGCCTCAAGCCAAGGATCATCACTGCAGGAATCATCGCCACCAGGAACACCAGCATCTACCTCCATGCCGTGCACCTGCATTGGCTGCACAAGGAAAGTGGCAGCGGGATCAAAGGATCCAGAACCAAGGAGGCAGAACCGCAGGTATTTGTGCAAAAAAATTGAAAGTTGAGAAAAGACAAATTAAATCTACATATGTACGTATTGTGCTGGAATATTGCACTGGAATATTGCTGGAATATACTGGAATCCCTCCTTTCAACTCTTGGCGCATACGTACATAAAATTAGTAGAGCTAACAATTTGAATAGTTTGGTTAAAGTAATTAAAAAACTGCCTGTATGTAAAATTGATAAGCAACATACATATATATCCACATCACTGTCGCCCCCCCCCTTTTTACCCCTCGTTCGTTTTTTTCCACAACTATAACTATACTGTAACTATAAACAAAATAGTTACATTTAGTGCAGCCAAACATTTATTTATATACAAATATATGTATGACGGATGACCAGGAATATCCTCCATTGTCCTTTAAACTTTTGTTATTTATGCGACAGCACAGCGAGTTCCGCTCACCTTCGTTACCCAAGCCAGAATGATTCTACTCTCCTCGATCATTACGCTCAACCCTGCTTTCGCAGCATTCTCTCTCTCTCGAGTCGAGCCTATATCGTTATCTCTTTTCATCTCACGACTCTCGGTAACTAGCAACGGACCTCACTCATCAGCAGAGACTATCACCGTCTCTGTTTCTATGCCCTTCGCATTCTGTACTTTCCTGAATTAACTGTTTCCCGACACGGCCTTCCTGACCCATCACACGTCCCTGTGTGTTGCATTTCAAAATTGCCAAACTAACTAGGAAAACATCGGTTATATTGGTTTTCATATTCAAAACCTTACATTTAATTTATTCATTGATTAGTTTTATCATTATTCTCCTACGCAGTTACAAACTATGTGAGTCGCTTTCCATAGAAAATTCCAGCCATTAACAGAAACTTCTTATTTTCATTAATTTTTTTCGGTCAACATATCCCCTTTTGGGACACAGACGCACATTCACTTGTGCCGTTTTCATTCTGTTTCCCCTCTTGGGACACAGACGCACACTCACTCGTGCCGTCTTCATTCTGTTTCCCCTCTTGGGACACAGACGCACACTCACTCGTGCCGTCTTCATTCTCTTTCCCCTCTTGGGACACAGGAGCTCACAGGCACAGGTCTGATGGCGCTCTTCAGCCTTCAGCAAAACATGATACCCTACGTTATGCGCAATAACCTTCGCCTCGTTTTTGTCAAATCTTTCTTTATCGTACCGTGCATTACTGTCAATGTTTTCTTTAGCTTCTATTTGAGAATTTTCTCTATTCACTATATTATATTCATCATTTATTTTCAGCTTACCAAAAGGCCTAGCCTCTTTCCCTACTAGCAACTCTAGAGCACTACATTTGTAGTAGTGCAATTGTTCATAAACCTTGTCTAGAGTCTTCTGGCACCCTAAATGCATCATAGCCGCGTGTACATGGTTTATGACAGACCACCTAAACGCCTTAGGAATCACTGGAAAACAACGAGTCTTGCCATTACGTTGTATCTTGCGATATAATAGCCCAGTTCTAATTTCATAAGTTTTCTTTACATCTGCCTCTATATCTTCGCTTTTTAACTGGTCCATGATTTTTATTATGCTATCATCCCGTTGCTGTTCGGCTATCAGCCAATTATTTGTTATTGCAGCTAGATCTACACGAACCTTTGCTCTACGGATGACAGTTGAGACTACAGGAATTGGATTGCGCGATAAAAAGTCCACATGTGCCATTTGGCTACCCTTTCTATACTCAATGAAAAATTCAAAAGCCTGTAAATACCCCCACCAACGGTGTACTCTTGGGGTCAATTCAGCTTTCTTTTGTGTCGCTTTTAGTGAATTGCAATCGGTGTATACAGTGAATTTTCTACCATATAGATAATGTCTGAAGTAATGTCATATGAGTGATATTTAGCTTCGGATACTGTTGTGCGTTTGGTAAAATATTCAACTACTCTTTGTTTACCGTCTATTTTGTGTATTAGCATTGCGCCATACCCATCAGCACTGGCATCTGTATGCAATTCGATTTGGAGTTCAGGGTCAAAAATTGTCAGTACAGGGTCAGTCGTCAGTACTTTGATAATCTTTTGTCGGATCCGCTCACGCTCCTCTTTCCAAATAAACGTTTTAAGTTTGGAGGTCAACTCATAAAGCGGCTTCATCTGCTCTGAGAACCGCGGGACAAATTGAAATCTGAAGTACGATGCCAGGCCTATAAATTGCCTTAACTGCGTTACAGTGGATGGTGGCGACAGAGCAGTCAGGGCTTCTATCTTACTTGGATTCGGTATAATTTCACTATCTTTAATATAGAATCCAGGGTACTCTACTCCTGTACGAAGAAAAGCGCACTTCTTTATATTAAATGTAATACCTGCCTCAGACAAGACTCTCAGAACTATACCTAACCTTTCATATGCTTCCTCCTTTGTTTCTGCTACAATCATCACATCATCTATTTAGAGTACTACGTAGGAATAGGCTAAGTCACCCAGAGCTCGCACTATGGCACGTTGAAATACCGAAGATGCATTTTTTAGCCCAAATGGCATCACCAGAAATTCATACTGACCCTCTGGGGTGACGAATGCTGTTTTTTCTATGGAGTTAGGGTGAATCGGTATTTGATAAAATCCGCTGGCCATGTCTATAGTGGAAAAATAATTTCCGCCTCGCAAGCGATCTATCTGATCAGAAATCAATGGCAACGGGTACTTATCTGAGATAGTGTTTGAATTTAGCTCACGAAAATCAATGCACAGCCTGTCGCTGCCATCTTTCTTTTTAACTAATAGGACGGATCACATTGGATTTAATCATTTGGTCTATTTTTTCCCTAACTAATAGCTTTTCATCTGCACTAAGTCGATATGGGCGCCTTTGAACAGTTTTATTCTCGTCTATCAAACGAATTTCTAATGCCCCTGTGGTTACGCGCTTAAATGGGATTTCATTTATAAAATTGCCAGAGTATTTTTGCAATACGTTCTTTAGTTTACATTTATCAATTTCACTTAATTCTATGTTGGTATCAAGTAAATTTTCAAAATTAGATGTATATTCATGTATAGCATTAATAATCTTAGTTTTGTAAATATTTAGTTTGTCTGTTTCGATCATAACACCAAAACCAAGATGGAATATATCTTGACCAATCATTACGTCATGTTTTAAATAATTTTCTAATACGACATGGAACAAGATTTCTAAATTAAATTGGGATATTTGAATCGTAGACAAAATCTGCAAATGGCTCTTAACAATATTGTCGCCAATTCCTCTTAGTACAATTAAATTATTAAATCTTTTTCCAGCAATTTTGTTACTTAATTTTTCCTTTATCAAGGAACACTCGGCACCCGAGTCAAAAAAAATGGAAAGATCTCACCCCTTTGATGGAATAAACCTTTGGGCTAAAGAACTTGACATATGTCCATGCGCTTCTCCTTGTACTCGCCGTGTCTGCTAGTACTGCCTTTGGAGCATACAGAAGCAATATGTCCAATCTCACCGCACTTGTAGCATCTTATGTTTGAACGCTCCTTTATTCCGGACACACTGCTTCCACTCCGATTCTTTCCTTTGGTGAAGGATGAGCTCTCCATGCGAGCACGGCATTGGGCATATTTGTGGCCAATCTTTCCACAATAGTGGCATTTTACTTGCATCTGCATTCGTGGTTTCTTCTTGTCTGAGCTTGACGAATTTTCATCATTTTCGTTTTTGCGCTTCTTGAAGGCGTAAGCTTGCAGCTGCCGCTGTAGTTCATTACGCGTCGTTACATTCGTCGTAAAAACCCAACGCAGTAAATTATTGTCAATTTGTGTCATGTGGGCTAACGCTATTGACACCGCAATCTCCTCCAGTTCCGTCGACTTCCACTTGGATAGTAATAGCGTAACCATGCGACTGCCATATTCTGCAAAGCTTTCTCATTAGATGAGGCCATTAGATGAGGAAGATGAATTTGGAGCCGAGTTAGAAGAATTAGAGATAACAACTAAGGCAAGGATGATGTCATTATTAAATGCCTTTACTATAGCTGAAGAGTCCCCACCAGCTACTGCAATTTCTGCACCGGTTGCAGCCCCAACTCGAGCTCGACTTCCCAGTTTGGCATTGCCAAAGTTCAGTGGAAGCTATTCGGAGTTTACAAATTTTATGAGTCTCTTTGAGACATTAGTAGACAAGGATGTGAACATTCCTGTTATCGAGAAATTTAACCATTTAATTTCTTGCCTCTCTGGTGAAGCCTTAGGAACTATCAAGGCATTCCAAGTCACCGAGAGTAATTATGACAAAGCTATTGCTAGTCTGCAAAGAGTTTACGATAACGAATGTCTCATCTTTGCTAACCAAATAAGCAAATTATTCAGCCTTCCGAAAGTTTCCCAGCCGTCTGCGTCGTCGTTGAGAGGTCTCATCGACACAGTGTCATCGATCTACGGGTCACTATTATCCATAGGAGATGACACTAAAATTGCAAACTCAATGATCATTCACTTAGTTTTGAGTAGAGTAGATCCAGAGACCAGAGAAAAATGGGAAGAGTCACTGAATTATGAGAAATTGCCGCTGTGGTCCGATTTTGAAAAAATATTAAATCGTAAGTACCAGCACCTGTCCGCTGAAGAGACTGGCTAGCCAAAACAGGAGAAAACTGGGTTCGGGAAGCAGCACAATTGGAGTTCGTTGGCTTGCTCCGCTTTCAACAATTAAGCTTGCAGTTATTGCAACGCACAAGACCATAGTCTTGCCCAGTGTAGTCCGTTCGCTCGCCTTGCTGTAAAGCAATGGTTTGAGTTTGTCAAGTCCCCCCTCATTATGTTTAAATTGTCTGCGAAAAGGTCACACGGTTGCGAAGTGTAAAACAACTAGGTGTCAAATTTGTGCAAGATCGCACCACAAACTTCTGCACCGGTTTAGTGTGATCGAAAATAACTTGGCGTTACCACCACCAAATGAACAGCCTCCTCCAGCGCTACATTTTGATGGCCCTTCTACGTCACATGCTTTGCATGCGTCATCTCTAGAAAGGGTTTTGTTAGCGACGTCGATCGTAAGCGTTAGAACTAAAAATGGCGAGCACATATTGGCCCGAGCATTACTTGACTCTGAGTCACAAATGAGCTTCATTACTGAAGAACTTGCTCAATGCTTACAAATCCGTAGGGAGGAATCATGTATCAACTTGCTTGGAATTGGTTAAGCTATCATAATTCCCAGGTTAAGAAAAAGATACACACTGTGGTGAAGTCAAAAATTAATGGTAGTGAGTTTCCCTTTGACTTTTGGATTTTTGGAACTATCTCGGGTTATCACCCTGACCAGTCAGTGAACGTGAACGACTGGGACCTACCAACTTGCCGAACTTGCCGTTAGCAGACCCATATTTCTATAAACCTCAGTGAGATAGACATGTTAATTGGAGCTGAGTCATTTTTCGAACTGTTGTCCGTTGGCCAAATAAAACAAGGGCCGAACCATCCCATCCTCCAAAAAACTCTCCTTGGATGGATAGTATCGGGAAAATATAAGGCAAATACCTCAATTCCTCAACAGCCTGTTTCTAGCCTGAATTGCTAAGAAGAATTACTCGAGTCGATAGATGGCAATTTGAAAAAATTCTGGTTGTCGGAAAAAGTACCAACTTCTAAAAAGTCACCTGAACAAGAGTTATGTGAGGAACATTATCAGAAAAATACAGTTGTACTGCCTTCATGTCGATTTGAAGTCAGGCTTCCATTTAAATCGGATCCAAGCGTGTTGGGAAGAGCCGAAATTAAAGAAAATGTATGTGGAATTTATGGAAGAATATGAATCCTTAGGTCATATGTCCCCTACGAGCAATGATGTTCTTGCTACTCCACACTATATCATACCCCATTAGTTTGTCTTACGGCTTCAAAGCACATCGACCAAGTTACGAGTCGTGTTTGATGCGTCTTGTAAGACATCAACACAGAAGGGCCTTAACGATCTGTTGATGCTTGGTCCTACAATCCAGGAAGAGTTGTATTCAACTCTTCTTCGGTTCCGGCTGAACGGATTCGCTCTGATAGCCGACATAAAAATTACATTCCCTCGAGCTGCCAAAGTTATCCGACAAAGGGTCCGACTTTTACGTCGACGACATGTTAACGGGGACATGTTGCATTGAGGAGCTAAAGACGATTAAGTCTGAAGTAACTCAGGAACTTCAAAACGCTGGGTTTGAATTGAGCAAGTGGTTTTCAAACTCGCCTGAAGTTACCGCATCCGAGAGCACGGTTAAGCCAATAAGACTTTCGGACTCAGAACAGACTAAAGCATTAAGAATCGCTTGGGTTCCTAAAGAAGACAGTCTTTTGAGACTGTCTTTTGCGACAGCGCATATGGATCGTAAATGCGCAGGAAGTCTGCAGTCAGACAGTACGGTCATGCATACGCTGCTTTAAATGCAAGCCTCGTCTGATGAATCAAGTCATGGGTGACTTACCATTAGATAGAATTCGTGCTCTCCGCCCATTCTCCATATGTGGTGTAGTTTTTTGTGGCTCTATTGATACCACATTGAAAATTCGTGGTAGGCCACCCTATAAGTCCTACATTGCCTTATTTGTTTGTTTTGCGTCCAAAGCAGTTCATTTAGAAGTAGTTTCCGACCTTTGAAATGATTCCTTTTTGTTGGCTTTTCAAAGGTTCGTTGTGCGCCGAGGATGTCCGCAGATCGTTCATTGCGACAACGCGACGCACTTCGTTGGAGCGAGTCGCCTCTTCGCAGACCTTCGTCGTCATCTATCGACTCGAATAATTCGTCGGAGAATCGAGGACGAGGTCGACGCGGTCACGCAATACGCATCATACAAGAGGCAGGTGTGAAGTCTGCAAAACACCTACTCCTCCGAGCGGTAGGGAACGCCAGGCTGAGCTCGGAGGAGCTGCAGACCATCCTCGTTGGAGTCGAGGCCGTCCTGAACTCACGACCCCTGGGGGCTCTGAATCAGGACCCAAGCGACGACGAGGTGCTTACTCCCGGGTACCTGTTGACAGGCGGGCCGCTCATCGCCCCACCAGCACTGCGGACCCCGGACCAGCAGGGACAAACGTGCTTGCGGCGATGGCGGCTTATCTCGTCAATCAAGCAAATGTTTTGGCAGCGATGATCTCGGGAGTACGTCTTGGGCCTACAGGCACGGTCGAAAAGGCAGAACATGGAGGACGACATCCGGACGGGCGAGCTGGTCCTGATCGCAGAGGATCACCAGCCGCCACAACAGTGGCTCACAGGACGAGTAGGAGCAACACACCGCGGCGCGGAGCTCTGGAGCGGAGTACAGGAGAGCTGTCCACAAGCTGCCGCGGCTGCCAGTTGGTTGAAGCCTGTTAGAGGCCTTCAACGGGGCCGGTGTTAATTGATTTGTTATTATATTGAAGTTGTCGAAAATTTGAATTATACCATAGTTTATAGTTGAATTGTATTTTGTAGTTGTTAGTCTCTAAATTTACTCTTAGATAGCTTAGGGCGGAGCGGGAGCGAAAGCTCATATTCGCTCTTGTGCGAATTCGCCCCTCTTCGCCGCAATAGATAAGTTAGGCTTAAGATTAGAGAAAACAAGAAAATAAAGCTAACTTCGGGCGGAGCCGAAGTTGATATACCCTTGCAGCTAAAACAGGATATATATCGCTAAAATCGGATATAGTTGACCGATTCTTATGGGAATATCATAATATAACCAATAAATTACAAGACAAAATCTAAAAAAAATTCCAAACTTCTATCTTGAAGAATCTCAAAGTTGGTATTTTTACCAAATACCATTTCCGATCGTTCAGTTATATGGCAGCTATAAGATATAGTCGGCCGATCCATATGAAACTTGATAAGTCGTATTATTTTTCCAAAAATAGAATTCATAGAAAATCCCAACTTTCTAGCTCGAAAAACACTGAAGTTATGCCATTTCCGATCAATCAGTTATATGGCAGATATAGGATATAGTCGGCTGATCCTTATCAAATTTGGCATGTTGTATTATTTTCCCAAAAATAGCAATCGTACCAAATCCGAATTCTCTAGCTTTAAAAATACCGAAGTTATAGCATTTCCGATCAATCAGTTATATGGCAGCTATAAGATATAGTCGGCCGATCCTTATGAAATTTGGTAGGTCGTATTATTTTGCCAAAAATAGCATTCGTACAAAATCTGAACTCTAAAAACACCAAAGTTATACCAAAATCTGTAACTCTAAAAACACCAAAGTTATACCATTTCCGATCAATCAGTTATATGGCAGCTATAGGATATAGTCGGCCGATCCCGGCCGTTCCGACTTATATACTGCGTGCAAAGGAAAGAAGGGTGGGTGCAAAGTTTCAAGACGATAGCTTTAAAACTGAGAGACTAGTTCGCGTAGAAACAGACAGACGGACAGACAGACGGACATGCTCATATCAACTCAGGAGGTGATCCTGATCAAGAATATATATACTTTATAGGGTCGGAGATGTCTTCTTCACTGCGTTGCACACTTTTGACCAAAATTATAATACCCTCTGCAAGGGTATAAATATACTCGAAATTATAACGTTGAAGAGGCAAGATCATTTTTTCGTTCTCGTTTTTCGATCCTTTTAAATATTCGGCAGCCACCCCTTTTTTGTTATTCAATTGAAAGTGTGAGATAAAACAATCTCATTAAACATCCTCTTTATTGAGTGGAGCTCGGATACAAACTGAAACTTAAAGCTAACAAAATGTATTTCGCCGGCTATGTATGGGTATCCATCCAGACGCTGCGTCAGTAGTTTGGCCCGAGCGAGCTCTTAAATAATCGAACATTGCCGTTGCGCGGTTAACTTCAGTTAGCTTTTACATATTTATGGCACAAGAATGTTTTTTCCCAATTTTAAGTAACTAATAGAAAATAATACTAAATAATACAAAAATATAAATTTTTATACCCTTGCAGAGGGTATTATAATTTTGTCCAAAAGTGTGCAACGCAGTGAAGGAGACATCTCCGACCCTATAAAGTATATATATTCTTGATCAGGATCACCTCCTGAGTTGATATGAGCATGTCCGTCTGTCTGTCTGTCCGTCTGTCTGTCTGTCTGTTTCTACGCAAACTAGTCTCTCAGTTTTAAAGCTATCGTCTTGAAACTTTGCACACACCCTTCTTTCCTTTGCACGCAGTATATAAGTCGGAACGGCCGGGATCGGCCGACTATATCCTATAGCTGCCATATAACTGATTGATCGGAAATGGTATAACTTTGGTGTTTTTAGAGTTACAGATTTTGGTATAACTTTGGTGTTTTTAGAGTTCAGATTTTGTACGAATGCTATTTTTGGCAAAATAATACGACCTACCAAATTTCAAAAGGATCGGCCGACTATATCATATAGCTGCCATATATCTGATTGATCGGAAATGTTATAACTTCGGTGTTTTTAAAGCTAGAGAATTCGGATTTGGTACGAATGCTATTTTTGGCAAAATAATACAACATGCCAAATTTCATAAGGATCAGCCGACTATATCCTATAGCTGCCATATAACTGAAAAATCGGAAATTACCCAACTTTGGTGTTTTTGAAGATAAAAAGCTGGAACTAAGTACATATTCTATTCTTGGTCAGTTAATACAATCTACCAAATTGCATAACGATCGGCCGACTATATCTTATAGCTGCCATATAACTGAACGATCGGAAATGGTATTTGGTAAAAATACCAACTTTGGTATTTTTGAAGATGGAAGCTTGGTACTTTGTTTTAGATTTTTTTGGTTATATAAATTGGATAAATTGGTTATATTATGATATTCTCATAAGGATCGGCCAATTTAATCCGATGTTTGCGATATATATCCGGTTTTAACTGCAAGGGTATATCAACATCGGCTCCGCCCGAAGTTAGCTTTCCTTTCTTGTTAATAATAAATTTATAAAATAAATAAAGGTGCAAAGTATAAAAAAATTTAAAACAACAAGAAAGGAAAGCTAACTTCGGGCGGAGCCGAAGTTGATATACCCTTGCAGCTAAAACAGGATATATATCGCTAAAATCGGATATAGTTGAACGATTCTTATGGGAATATCATAATATAACCAATAAATTACAAGACAAAATCTAAAACAAATTCCAAACTTCTATCTTGAAGAACCCCAAAGTTGGTATTTTTACCAAATACCATTTCCGATCGTTCAGTTATATGGCAGCTATAAGATATAGTCGGCCGATCCATATGAAACTTGATAAGTCGTATTATTTTTCCAAAAAAAGAATTCATAGAAAATCCCAACTTTCTAGCTCGAAAAACACTGAAGTTATGCCATTTCCGATCAATCAGTTATATGGCAGATATAGGATATAGTCGGCTGATCCTTATAAAATTTGGCATGTTGTATTATTTTGCCAAAAATAGCAATCGTACCAATTCTCTAGCTTTAAAAATACCGAAGTTATAGAATTTTCGATCAATCAGTTATATGGCAGCTATAGGATATAGTCGGCCGATCCCGGCCGTTCCGACTTATATACTGCGTGCAAAGGAAAGAAGGGTGTGTGCAAAGTTTCAAGACGATAGCTTTAAAACTGAGAGACTAGTTTGACGGACAGACGGACATGCTCATATCAACTCAGGAGGTGATCCTGATCTAGAATATATATACTTTAAGGGTCGGAGATGTCTCCTTCACTGCGTTGCACACTTTTGGACAAAATTATAATACCCTCTGCAAGGGTATAAAAATATGATTCTTAACATATCTGAATTGTTTTATTTCAGATTTAATTATCTAGGTCTTCTATGACTACGTCCAATTCAAGGGAATTTAAAAAATTCGTTTCATATTCCGCACCCAAATCAGAGTCATCAATATCTGTAAGTTTAGCCAGTTAAACTTTATTTTAAAAATAAGGTTCGTTTAAAAGCACAAGATCCTCTAGGAATTATGCACAGCCAGCCACTTTGGCAGCCAACTTCTGCATCCTGCATTATATGGTAATTGGGATTAACGGATTCGTCGTGGTTCATTGGATTTGTTATAATTTTGAATTTGTTGAAATCGAATTGTATTTTTTGAATTGTTAGTTTATAGTTGAATTGTTAGGTATTTAAATCTAGTATAAGATAGCTTAGGGCGGAGCGGAGCGAAAGCTCATATTCGCTCTGGTGCAAATTCGCCCGCTCCGCCGCAATAGATAAGTTGGGCTCACTTTCCTCTCTTTCTCTTAAGCGTTCGTGTTTTTTTTGTGCGCACTTTGTTTATGATAAATATTGGTAAACCGGTGTTTACTTATTTGTGAATCGAATATATTGAGAATCTTAAGAATCTTAAGCTTAAACCGAATTGCTTGGCGAGTGCTGTGGTATATTTGGAGTCGAATTAATAATTTGTCTAAATTGAATTCCAAGCATAGCTCAGCTCTGCTTCTTCCCCGTCTTATTTCTATTTCTGCATTTTTCGTTTGCACTCTCCAAAGCTCCCGCTTCGGCTTCCTATTTGGCACAGTGGTTCAAGGTATAGTGTTTTTTAACTTTTTTTTTAGTTATTAAAAATTATGGAATTTAAACTGGTCTGTTCTATGAAGTGTTTTAACAAGACAATTTCCTCATCCCAGCCTACCATCCATTGCTGCCTATGTGAATACATCGTACACGCCAAGTGTGCCGGGTTCACTGCCTCAGTTTCGGATGCCATTTTCCGTAGGTCTGGTATACATTATTTTTGTGAAAATTGTCGTGCTGTCCAAGGCGAAATGAGCTCGTTCATGGGACAGACCAAGAATGCATTTAAAGACTTAATCACTAGTTTTCGTAAAGTCAATGACCAACTCTGTGCGCTTGACTCTCAGTTTAGCAGCCTTCAGCTACTAACTGAGTCTTCTAAGCGTAAGAAATCCGCTGTTTGTGATCCGCCTCAGCCATCAATAACGCAGACGCTTATATCTTTGGCCACCCCAAGGGCTAGAACTGAAAAAAATTCGCCGTCCGAATTTCTGAAGGAAAATGAGCAATTCTCTGATATGTCATCTTTCAAGATTCGGGTGCCCCCGCTGATGTTCAAGACAATTTGGCCAGAGCACATTTTCGGCCAAGAACATCAGCCTAGTACTGCAAAGTTAAAAGATTTAAAACCAGTGGGAGTGAAACTTCCCCATATCGGAACCACCGACCAACCTTCCACCTCTTCCTTGTCCACTAACCCAAAAAATTAGTATCTTCACTAACACTTACCTATCAGAATACTAGGGGGCTACGTAACAAGCTCCCTATAGGTCTGATAGTTCTTTCTTTGCATCCTATATTATAGCCTTTACAGAAACTTGGTTAAAGCCGGAGATCTTTAGCTCCGAAGTTTTTACAAGTAAGTGCACCACTTTCAGACGGGATCGACCTCAGCGAAGGTGGGGTGGAGTCCTCATTTCGGTAGACTCTACTCTTGCTTCTGAAGAGGTGAAATCACAAGAGCTTGGTGACATAGAATTCATTTGCGTTAAAATCACTCTGTCCGTGAAATCTTCATACATTACATGTTCATATATACCGCCTTCGTCTGAACCGCCCACATATTGGCAGCATTTGTCCGCTATTCGGTACGTTTTTAATCTTATGACTGATCGTAACCAGCTCGTAGCGGTGGGCGACTTTAATATCCCAGAATTAAAGTGGTCCAACGTCGATAACTCACAATCTTTGTCACTTAGGTCAGAATAACCATGTTAGAAATTCGTTAGGTTGGCTTTTAGACTTATGTTTTGTATCTGATCCTCATGGTACCGCTCCCTCCAGAGCTTTTCCCCTTTCAACTCTAGAGGATCCATATCCCCCACGCTAGAGGTCTTAATCGAAACCATTCCAGGTATCGATCAGATGTCTCCACGCGCGGTAAATAGGATTCGCTGTTTCCGTAAAGCTAATTTTCAGAAACTTAATAGCCTTATCAATACATATGATTGGTCAAATATTCTAGAATGCACTGATCTTAACGTCACCTTAAAAAAATTGTACTGTACTTTAAATAAATTTTTTAACTCATGTGTGCCTTGTAAATATCCGTCCGCTTCAACAAACCCTCCTTGGTTTACAATGTGCCTCGCTAACCTAAAAAAAAAAAATTAGATTTTCCTTAAATTTAAAGAAACCTGGAGTAGTACGGATTTTTCAAGTTATCTACTAGCTCGGTCAAATTTTACCGTGCATAACGATGAATGTTACAGGAATTAAATTCGCCGCTGCCAGAAACAATTTACTCAGGATCCAAAACAGTTTTATAATTTTGTAAACACTAAGCGTAAACACGTATCTTTTTCACCCCTGCTTACGTTTAAAAATTCCTCTGCGACTTCTGATCAGGCCATTGCCGATCTATTCGCAGAATTTTTTCAAACAACTTATTCTTTGCATAAATTGACAGATCAGTCTTACGCATATAACATTCAAGCAGCAAATATTTTTTTTTGTCCGTTTTTCTCTAAGAACAACTTATTATCTGATCTTTTAAGGGTCAAACCCATTTATTCGCCAGGCCCCGATGGAGTACCAGGAGTCCCGATGGATTACCCCTAATTTGCAACACCTTTGCTCTTCGATTATCTCTCCCTGTCAGCATGGTTTTATTAAGCGTCGCTCCACCATCACAAATTTACAGAAGTTGACATCCTTTGTCATAAATTGCTTTTGTAAGGGATATCAAACCGATGTAAGTTACAAATTGTGTAATTTGTTCAGCCGGAACCGAAGAAGAGTTGTATCCTGGATTGTAGGATACAACTGGATTGTACCAACCATCAACAGATCGTTAGGGCACTTCTGTGTTGATGTCTTACAAGACGCATCAAACACGACTCGTAACTTGGTCGATGTGCTTTGAAGCCGTAAGACACACTGATGGGGTATGACGTAGTGTGGAGTAGCAAGAACATCATTGCTTGTAGGGGACATATGACCTAAGGATTCGTATTGTTCCATAAATTCCACATACATTCTCTTTAAATTCGGATCTCGAGATAATCTTCTCTCGAGCGACAAAAAACGTCGTTTGGCTACCTCGAACGAGTTTCCCAAAACGCTTTGATCTGATTTAAATGAAAGCCTGACTTCAAATCGACCTGAAGGCAGTACCACTGTATTTTTCTGATAGTGTTCCTCACATAACTCTTGTTCAGGTGACAAAAGCTTTTTAGAAGTTGGTACTTCTTCCAACGACCAGAATTTTTTCAAATCGCCATCTATCGACTCGAGTAGTTTTTCTTGGCAATTCAGGCTAGAGATAGGCTGTTGAGGTATTTTCAAGCTTTCGATCGATTTTGGCTCATTGGACTCATGCACAAAATTAAAACGTATTTGCCAACATACACTTACAAACTACTGAAATCATACCTCTACAATAGGGTATTCTCAGTGGAATGCAACGCAGCTATTTCGGGCGACTACATCATCGAAGGAGGAGGGAAACGAAGAAGGAAACAAAGAAGCGCACTCGGCCCGTGTCTATATGTTTTGTATACTGCGAACGCACAAATAACAACTTCAACGTTCGCCGATGATACCGCTATCTTTAGTTGCTCCAGAAGCCACTTATAGTAGTGGAAAAGTGGCTGTACGACTGGCGCATTAAAATAAACGAAAAAAAGTGTAAACACATAATGTTTACTCTTAATAGACAAACATTTCCTCCGCTTTCACCAGAAGCAAAAAGAGTCATACAAAGAAAAACTGTCTTCGCACCCAAATGTTTTCTCTCGAGGATTGACTCGAGGATTGACTCGGGGTTCTAGCGTATCCCGCCTGAGACGCAATGACCGCCCAACCCAGCAATCGATTTTTAGGGCCGCCTAACTCTGTATCAGACAATATGACTGTTAGTTAAGTTAAAAATATAATATTTGATACACCTCTTGTAAGTCTCGCAAAGAGAAGATTCAAGAAATAAAAGCAACGTTTAAAAAAAAAATAATAAAAATTTCAGCAACAAATTCTAAATAATAACAAATACAATGAACCACGACGAATCCGTTAACACCGGCCCCTTTGAAGGCATTCATCAGGCTTCAACTCACTTACAGCCGGGCTAGCTTGTGAACTGCTCTCCTATACGGCTAGTGATTCTCAGCGATCTGGACCAGCTCGCCTATCCGGATGACGTCCTCCTGGTTCTGCCACTTCGACCGCGCCTGTAGGCCCAAGACGTACTGCTGGGACCATCGTGGTCAGCCTTTTGTTTCCTACCGCTCGTAGGAGTAGGTATTTTGCAGACTTCACACCTACATTCCATAGTCCGCCCATGTGCGGAGCCCGCGGCGGTATAAACGCAAATACACATCCTTTTCTTTTGATGCGTATTGCGTGACCGCGTCGACCTCGTCCTCGATTCTCCGACGAAGGTCTGTGAAGTGGCGATTCCCTCCGACGAAGTTCGTCGCGATGTCGCAGTGTACGATCAGCGGACATCCTCGGCGCCCAACGAACCTTTAAAAAGCCAACAAAAAGGAATCAGTTCAAAGGTCGGAAATTACTTCTAAATGAACAGCGTTGAACGCAAAAAAAACAAATAAGCCAATGTAGGACTTATAGGGTGGCCTACCACGAATTTTCAATGTCGTATCAATAGGGCCACAAAAATCAACACCACATATGGAGAATGGGCGGAGAGCACGAATTCTACCTAAGGGTAAATCTCCCATGATTTGAGTCATCAGACGAGGCTTGCATTTAAAGCAGCGTATGCATGACCGTACTGTCTGACTGCAAACTTCCTGCGCATTTACGATCCATATGCGCTGTCGCAAAAGATTTACAAGTGCTCGGGGACCCACATGAAAATTCGACTCGTGCAAGTATCGGACGTAGCTCTGAACATATTAAGAGTGTTTTGCCAACAATACTGGAAACTTGGCATATTACGATATAGGAACATTAGATAGATTTGTCTTGAGCGGCGCTAATTTAGACTTCACAGTCAACAACGAAACTTTAATACCTTCTGTAGATTCAAACGAATATAGACGCAAGCTCTATAGGATCTCATCGATGCGTCAGAAAAGGCATAAATTTAAATAGGACGGCTTTCAAGGACGGCTCGGTAAACACGAATCTCGGAATAGAGATTTCCTCTATTTGCGACAAGGCAATTTGTATTTTGTTCCACGCTGTTCCACCAAGTTTCCACTCATCCCAATCTAGCCCTTTGACTCATGACTGAAGCATCAATTTCAAATTTAAATACATCATCTTCAGGAACCCAAGCGATTCCTAATGCTTTAGTCAGCTCTGAGTCCAAAAGTGTTATTGGCTTAACCGTGCTCTCGGATGCAGTAACTTTAGGCGAGTTTGAAAAAAAATTGCTCAATTCAAACCCAGAGTTTTGAAGTACTTCAGTTACTTCAGACTTAATCGTCTTTAGCTCCTCAATCCAACCATCACCCGTTAACATGTCGTCGACGTAAAAGTCGGAAACTTTTTTGTTGGATAACTTTGGCAGCTCGAGGGAATGTATTTTTCACAGAACCACTCAACCTCTTCAAACACCTTATGGCCAGGAATGGGGCTGGCGCAGTGCCATATGTAACGGTGTTGAGCTTGCTCAGTTTCAAGGACTTTGATAAGTCTTTCGTCCACACTATCAACTGGTATAGTCTGTCGACCTATTTACCATTACTTGGCGATACATCTTTTTTATGTCGGCTATCAGAGCGAATCTGTTCAGCCGGAACCGAAGAAGAGTTGAATACAACTCTTCCTGGATTGTAGAACCAAACATCAACAGATCGTTAAGACACTTCTGTGTTGATGTCTTAGAAGACGCATCAAGCACGACTCGTACCTTGGTCGATGTGCTTTGAGGCCGTAAGACACACTAATTGGGTATGATATAGTGTGGAGTAGCAAGAACATCATTGCTTGTAGGGGACATATGACCTAAGGATTCATATTCTTCCATAAATTCCACATTCCTTTTTTTTTAATTTCGGCTCTTCCCAAAACGCTTGGATCCGATTTAAATGAAAGCCTGACTTCAAATCGACATGAAGGCAGTACAATTGTATTTTTCTGATAATGTTCCTCACATAACTCTTGTTCAGGTGACTTTTTAGAAGTTGGTACTTTTTCCGACAACCAGAATTTTTTCAAATTGCCATCTATCGACTCGAGTAATTCTTCTTAGCAATTCAGGCTAGAAACAGGCTGTTGAGGAATTGAGGTATTTGCCTTATATTTTCCCGATACTATCCATCCAAGGAGAGTTTTTTGGAGGATGGGATGGTTCGGCCCTTGTTTTATTTGGCCAACGGACAACAGTTCGAAAAATGACTCAGCTCCAATTAACATGTCTATCTCACTGAGGTTTATAGAAATATGGGTCTGCTAACGGCAAGTTCGGCAAGTTGGTAGGTCCCAGTCGTTCACGTTCACTGACTGGTCAGGGTGATAACCCGAGATAGTTCCAAAAATCCAAAAGTCAAAGGGAAACTCACTACCATTAATTTTTGACTTCACCACAGTGTGTATCTTTTTCTTAACCTGGGAATTATGATAGCTTAACCAATTCCAAGCAAGTTGATACATGATTCCTCCCTACGGATTTGTAAGCATTGAGCAAGTTCTTCAGTAATGAAGCTCATTTGTGACTCAGAGTCAAGTAATGCTCGGGCCAATATGTGCTCGCCATTTTTAGTTCTAACGCTTACGATCGACGTCGCTAACAAAACCCTTTCTAGAGATGACGCATGCAAAGCATGTGACGTAGAAGGGCCATCAAAATGTAGCGCTGGAGGAGGCTGTTCATTTGGTGGTGGTAACGCCAAGTTATTTTCGATCACACTAAACCGGTGCAGAAGTTTGTGGTGCGATCTTGCACAAATTTGACACCTAGTTGTTTTACACTTCGCAACCGTGTGACCTTTTCGCAGACAATTTAAACATAATGAGGGGGACTTGACAAACTCAAACCATTGCTTTACAGCAAGGCGAGCGAACGGACTACACTGGGCAAGACTATGGTCTTGTGCGTTGCAATAACTGCAAGCTTAATTGTTGAAAGCGGAGCAAGCCAACGAACTCCAATTGTGCTGCTTCCCGAACCCAGTTTTCTCCTGTTTTGGCTAGCCAGTCTCTTCAGCGGACAGGTGCTGGTACTTACGATTTAATATTTTTTCAAAATCGGACCACAGCGGCAATTTCTCATAATTCAGTGACTCTTCCCATTTTTCTCTGGTCTCTGGATCTACTCTACTCAAAACTAAGTGAATGATCATTGAGTTTGCAATTTTAGTGTCATCTCCTATGGATAATAGTGACCCGTAGATCGATGACACTGTGTCGATGAGACCTCTCAACGACGACGCAGACGGCTGGGAAACTTTCGGAAGGCTGAATAATTTGCTTATTTGGTTAGCAAAGATGAGACATTCGTTATCGTAAACTCTTTGCAGACTAGCAATAGCTTTGTCATAATTACTCTCGGTGACTTGGAATGCCTTGATAGTTCCTAAGGCTTCACCAGAGAGGCAAGAAATTAAATGGTTAAATTTCTCGATAACAGGAATGTTCACATCCTTGTCTACCAATGTCTCAAAGAGACTCATAAAATTTGTAAACTCCGAATAGCTTCCACTGAACTTTGGCAATGCCAAACTGGGAAGTCGAGCTCGAGTTGGGGCTGCAACCGGTGCAGAAATTGCAGTAGCTGGTGGGGACTCTTCAGCTATAGTAAAGGCATTTAATAATGACATCATCCTTGCCTTAGTTGTTATCTCTAATTCTTCTAACTCGGCTCCAAATTCATCTTCCTCATCTAATGGCCTCATCTAATGAGAAAGCTTTGCAGAATATGGCAGTCGCATGGTTACGCTATTACTATCCAAGTGGAAGTCGACGGAACTGGAGGAGATTGCGGTGTCAATAGCGTTAGCCCACATGACACAAATTGACAATAATTTACTGCGTTGGGTTTTTACGACGAATGTAACGACGCGTAATGAACTACAGCGGCAGCTGCAAGCTTACGCCTTCAAGAAGCGCAAAAACGAAAATGATGAAAATTCGTCAAGCTCAGACAAGAAGAAACCACGAATGCAGATGCAAGTAAAATGCCACTATTGTGGAAAGATTGGCCACAAATATGCCCAATGCCGTGCTCGCATGGAGAGCTCATCCTTCACCAAAGGAAAGAATCGGAGTGGAAGCAGTGTGTCCGGAATAAAGGAGCGTTCAAACATAAGATGCTACAAGTGCGGTGAGATTGGACATATTGCTTCTGTATGCTCCAAAGGCAGTACTAGCAGACACGGCGAGTACAAGGAGAAGCGCATGGACATATGTCAAGTTCTTTAGCCCAAAGGTTTATTCCATCAAAGGGGTGAGATCTTTCCATTTTTTTTTGACTCGGGTGCCGAGTGTTCCTTGATAAAGGAAAAATTAAGTAACAAAATTGCTGGAAAAAGATTTAATAATTTAATTGTACTAAGAGGAATTGGCGACAATATTGTTAAGAGCCATTTGCAGATTTTGTCTACGATTCAAATATCCCAATTTAATTTAGAAATCTTGTTCCATGTCGTATTAGAAAATTATTTAAAACATGACGTAATGATTGGTCAAGATATATTCCATCTTGGTTTTGGTGTTATGATCGAAACAGACAAACTAAATATTTACAAAACTAAGATTATTAATGCTATACATGAAGATACATCTAATTTTGAAAATTTACTTGATACCAACATAGAATTAAGTGAAATTGATAAATGTAAACTAAAGAACGTATTGCAAAAATACTCTGGCAATTTTATAAATGAAATCCCATTTAAGCGCGTAACCACAGGGGCATTAGAAATTCGTTTGATAGACGAGAATAAAACTGTTCAAAGGCGCCCATATCGACTTAGTGCAGATGAAAAGCTATTAGTTAGGGAAAAAATAGACCAAATGATTAAATCCAATGTGATCCGTCCTATTAGTTAAAAAGAAAGATGGCAGCGACAGGCTGTGCATTGATTTTCGTGAGCTAAATTCAAACACTATCTCAGATAAGTACCCGTTGCCATTGATTTCTGATCAGATAGATCGCTTGCGAGGCGGAAATTATTTTTCCACTATAGACATGGCCAGCGGATTTTATCAAATACCGATTCACCCTAACTCCATAGAAAAAACAGCATTCGTCACCCCAGAGGGTCAGTATGAATTTCTGGTGATGCCATTTGGGCTAAAAAATGCATCTTCGGTATTTCAACGTGCCATAGTGCGAGCTCTGGGTGACTTAGCCTATTCCTACGTAGTACTCTAAATAGATGATGTGATGATTGTAGCAGAAACAAAGGAGGAAGCATATGAAAGGTTAGGTATAGTTCTGAGAGTCTTGTCTGAGGCAGGTATTACATTTAATATAAAGAAGTGCGCTTTTCTTCGTACAGGAGTAGAGTACCCTGGATTCTATATTAAAGATAGTGAAATTAAACCGAATCCAAGTAAGATAGAAGCCCTGACTGCTCTGTCGCCACCATCCACTGTAACGCAGTTAAGGCAATTTATAGGCCTGGCATCGTACTTCAGATTTCAATTTGTCCCGCGGTTCTCAGAGCAGATGAAGCCGCTTTATGAGTTGACCTCCAAACTTAAAACGTTTATTTGGAAAGAGGAGCGTGAGCGGATCCGACAAAAGATTATCAAAGTACTGACGACTGACCCTGTACTGACAATTTTTGACCCTTTTTTGAACTCCAAATCGAATTGCATACAGATGCCAGTGCTGATGGGTATGGCGCAATGCTAATACACAAAATAGACGGTAAACAAAGAGTAGTTGAATATTTTACCAAACGCACAACAGTATCCGAAGCTAAATATCACTCATATGACATTACTTCAGACATTATCTATATGGTAGAAAATTCACTGTATACACCGATTGCAATTCACTAAAAGCGACACAAAAGAAAGCTGAATTGACCCCAAGAGTACACCGTTGGTGGGGGTATTTACAGGCTTTTGAATTTTTCATTGAGTATAGAAAGGGTAGCCAAATGGCACATGTGGACTTTTTATCGCGCAATCCAATTCCTGTAGTCTCAACTGTCATCCGTAGAGCAAAGGTTCGTGTAGATCTAGCTGCAATAACAAATAATTGGCTGATAGCCGAACAGCAACGGGATGATAGCATAATAAAAATCATGGACCAGTTAAAAAGCGAAGATATAGAGGCAGATGTAAAGAAAACTTATGAAATTAGAACTGGGCTATTATATCGCAAGATACAACGTAATGGCAAGACTCGTTGTTTTCCAGTGATTCCTAAGGCGTTTAGGTGGTCTGTCATAAACCATGTACACGCGGCTATGATGCATTTAGGGTGCCAGAAGACTCTAGACAAGGTTTATGAACAATTGCACTACTACAAATGTAGTGCTCTAGAGTTGCTAGTAGGGAAAGAGGCTAGGCCTTTTGGTAAGCTGAAAATAAATGATGAATATAATATAGTGAATAGAGAAAATTCTCAAATAGAAGCTAAAGAAAACATTGACAGTAATGCACGGTACGATAAAGAAAGATTTGACAAAAACGAGGCGAAGGTTATTGCGCATAACGTAGGGTATCATGTTTTGCTGAAGGCTGAAGAGCGCCATCAGACCTGTGCCTGTGAGCTCCTGTGTCCCAAGAGGGGAAAGAGAATGAAGACGGCACGAGTGAGTGTGCGTCTGTGTCCCAAGAGGGGAAACAGAATGAAGACGGCACGAGTGAGTGTGCGTCTGTGTCCCAAGAGGGGAAACAGAATGAAAACGGCACAAGTGAATGTGCGTCTGTGTCCCAAAAGGGGATATGTTGACCGAAAAAAATTAATGAAAATAAGAAGTTTCTGTTAATGGCTGGAATTTTCTATGGAAAGCGACTCACATAGTTTGTAACTGCGTAGGAGAATAATGATAAAACTAATCAATGAATAAATTAAATGTAAGGTTTTGAATATGAAAACCAATATAACCGATGTTTTCCTAGTTAGTTTGGCAATTTTGAAATGCAACACACAGGGACGTGTGATGGGTCAGGAAGGCCGTGTCGGGAAACAGTTAATTCAGGAAAGTACAGAATGCGAAGGGCATAGAAACAGAGACGGTGATAGTCTCTGCTGATGAGTGAGGTCCGTTGCTAGTTACCGAGAGTCGTGAGATGAAAAGAGATAACGATATAGGCTCGACTCGAGAGAGAGAGAATGCTGCGAAAGCAGGGTTGAGCGTAATGATCGAGGAGAGTAGAATCATTCTGGCTTGGGTAACGAAGGTGAGCGGAACTCGCTGTGCTGTCGCATAAATAACAAAAGTTTAAAGGACAATGGAGGATATTCCTGGTCATCCGTCATACATATATTTGTATATAAATAAATGTTTGGCTGCACTAAATGTAACTATTTTGTTTATAGTTACAGTATAGTTATAGTTGTGGAAAAAAACGAACGAGGGGTAAAAAGGGGGGGCGACAGTGATGTGGATATATATGTATGTTGCTTATCAATTTTACATACAGGCAGTTTTTTAATTACTTTAACCAAACTATTCAAATTGTTAGCTCTACTAATTTTATGTACGTATGCGCCAAGAGTTGAAAGGAGGGATTCCAGTATATTCCAGCAATATTCCAGTGCAATATTCCAGCACAATACGTACATATGTAGATTTAATTTGTCTTTTCTCAACTTTCAATTTTTTTGCACAAATACCTGCGGTTCTGCCTCCTTGGTTCTGGATCCTTTGATCCCGCTGCCACTTTCCTTGTGCAGCCAATGCAGGTGCACGGCATGGAGGTAGATGCTGGTGTTCCTGGTGGCGATGATTCCTGCAGTGATGATCCTTGGCTTGAGGCGGTTTCACGACGCAGAGAATTTTTTGAATTTTGCACTTTCCGGACGCGTTGCGAGCAGCTCTTAGAATCTTTGTCAGTGTCACTGTCACTATGTTTTTTATTTTTTAAATATCTAGCATTAGCGTCCAACCGGGGCGCCAAAATTTTTAATGAGATTGTTTTATCTCACACTTTCAATTGAATAACAAAAAAGGGGTGGCTGCCGAATATTTAAAAGGATCGAAAAACAAGAACGAAAATATGATCTTGCCTCTTCAACGTTATAATTTCGAGTATATTTTTCTCTAATCTTAAGCCTAACTTATCTATTGCGGCGAAGAGGGGCGAATTCGCCCAAGAGCGAATATGAGCTTTCGCTCCCGCTCCGCCTTAAGCTATCTTAGAGTAAATTTAGAGACTAACAACTACAACTACAAATACAATTCAACTATAAACTATAATTCAAATTTTTGACAACTTCAATATAATAACAAATCAATTAACAGAGGAATAGAGCCCTTCGAATCGCCACTGGGGCCCACGTCTTTCATGACAATCGCACCATCCATGAGGTTCTCAATTTCCCTTGGCTCAAGGACAAAAATCAATAAAAAATGTGGACTTATTCCAATAAATTCAGAAAAAGGCAAATGACACATGAATCTTTAATCAGTCCGTGACGTTTGATCTTTTATTATTTATTGTGCAAGAAAAAGGTACAGTACAAAGTATAAGGTTACAATTAACAGTTACTATAATGTTAAAAATAAATTGAAGCAATATTTATGTTTCACATAAAACAGCTAAATGTGAATACAGTATGTATTTTACTTCAGAACATACACCTTAAAAGAGTTACTTCTTTGATTTTTTCTTCGCTAAACGGTAGAGAACTTCCTCCGGATCAACAACAGTATCCCAGTGAATTGACATCATCGCGAGTGCACTTAGTCTGTCGTGGCCCATCACACTACGAGGTAGATTTTTTATCCTCTTCATTGTTGAAAACGTTCTTTCGACGCTAGCCGTTGTGACTGGAAGAGTAGCCATGACCTTGGGAAGAAGATTTATCCCGGGAAAAAATGTTCCATCACAACACTCCAACAGTCTCAAAATTTCGGTTGATGGGTCAATTGATGAAATTTTGGTACAGCATAACTTGTACTCAGCTTGAACTGCGGACAATGGCATTTCGTCTTGAAAGTATGGACCTAACTTCCAGTTCATCAATTTTTTTCTCGCAAGCATATCCTGGCAGTAGCAGTTGGAAACTGGATAAAATATCTTCGTTCTTGATGAATCTGTCCGTCAAATTTTGTATCAAAGTATCGATGCAAGGAATGAATGTGGTGACTCTGAAATACTCTTCATTCGATGTCGTTTGCGGATTCGCACGAGATTTTTGTCGTGACGTAACTTGAATTTCAGTGTCGAAAAGATCTGCAGAAAATTTTGACGCTACTTGAAAAATTTCTCTGAAAGTGTCGTTAGCTGTTTCCCGCATTTGTCGGAGTGAACTCAATACTTCATTTATATACTGTACAGCGGAAACTAAATCTGATGATTTATTTTGGAGGAAAATCGACAGTGGAAGGGTGTAACTGAACAGTTTTTCGCAAACAACAATGCTGACTAAAAATTCACTTTTTTGACTCGCTGCGTGAAGAGTTGACGCCGTTGAAGAAATAGTATACGTTTTTGAGCGATTTCTTCTAAAACTATAACAATGCATTCAAGAAGTTCCAAAAACACAATAATACTGTCATGCTTTCGATAAATCTTGTGTCACAAAGCCGGAGAAGTCGTTTCTTTTTACTGTCTGGAGCATGTTTTAGAATAGTTTCTTGAAAAATTTTGTTTGCATTCGAATGATTCCTGAACCAATTTACAATTTGACTAACAACTCCAAGACAGTTACGTATTGCTGGAACAGACATGGCATTCAACAGAGCAAGGTTCAAACGGTGATTTGCACAATGACTGTATCTTGCCTTGGGATAATTTTCTCTTATTCTTGTTTGGACTCCACTCAAATGACCTGCCATATTTGCTTACTCATATCAAGATTGAGCTCATCACATCGCTGCAAAATAACGTTCGTCAGATTTTTTGAAGACTGATCGTTGATTGGGATGAATCCGACAAAATCTTCACGAAGAACAGGAGGTTGGAGATCTTGGATATGGACGTACCGGATACATAGTGATAACTACTCGGTCCCTGAAACATTCATTGTTTCATCGCCAAGGAGACTAAAAAACCCTGCATTCGAAATTCTGCCAATGACTTTTTCGGTGACAATATCAGAACACGTCTGAATGATTTAATTTTTGGATGATAGGACTCACATAAGTAGCGTTTTTGGAGCTATTCGACCTACCTACTCGAGCGAACAAATTCGTGCGGCGACTTTTTTAAAGAACCAAAATATTGAATCAATCAAAGCGCAGACCAACCTTCTTCATCACGCTCCTTTCAGAGACTGAAAAACGAAAGCATTCAATGCGAATATGAGCGTAAGATGAACGAAAGAAAGAGTCGCAAGAAATTTTCGCGTCCATTTTCGTTGTATGAAATGGGTTGTCTATATGCTGTATGGTTAGTGATTTCCTTCTACTGATCTATACGTTCCTGTTAGGTCAGGTTTCTTTTACTAAAGACTTTTTGATGAAAAATCTTAAATAGAAAAAAATTTTTAATTCAAAGATTAAGATTCAAGCCGTTAAAGTCAATTTATTTATTAAAAATTGGTTACCGTGCCAGTAGCAATGGAGCTAGTAACTCCCATCATAACTTCCTGTTAAGAAGGAAGAAATCCCTCGGCAACCGCCAGGGCCCATACTCATCTCCTACACCTGTGATGACACCGTCATTAGCGAGGGATACCCGAATACACCATAATCATCCTACCACCATAATCTTAATTAACTGGCACCCAACGTAGAAGTTATGTAAGTGAGCACTTTCATCTAGATATAAACCCTTTACTTCTGCATTCGATTTTTCGTTCAATAAAAAAAAAAAGACAAGAATAGTGAAATATTGTTCCATACACTGACAGCTAAAAAAACTGCAGCCCCATTAACTTTTTCGCTTTAGTTAATTTCCATTAATTGGCTGACGGTTTAGCACATTTTATTTTTATAAAAAATTTATAAACCATTTTCAGTCCCCGCGCACTTTACACTTTGTCTCTACTTGGCAAAGCAATAGCGTAGTTCGACAAGCCCGCACACATAAATAAAGCGGCAGCTCAGGCCCCGCGACCCTTTCACCAGCCCAATTGCCTCTGTGGGCATACAATTCGAGCAGGAATTATTTTTTTTCGGGCGATTTTATAGCTACAGCTCCACATGAGGAATCTCTTCCAACGGTATAGGAACACAAAGCAATTCTCCAATGATTCTAAGTCCGAGACCGAAGGGCCGTCCAGATTTTCCACCCCGAAAAGCGCAAACGCTAGCGCACTCACAAATGTTCAATAAACCAATATTGAAAAACGAACTGCGCCTGGCTAAACACCGGCTGATCGAACAGGTTATTGCAGCACAGATCGCTCCCGCCCAGGCAAAGCCTAAGAAGCCTCGGCGGCAAAAGTTTTTTCAAAAAACTCAAATTTTTCTTTTTTTGTCGCACTGAGTTTTTTCTCAAAAAAAGTTTTTTGTAACAAATTACTCAGTGCGACAAAAAAAGAAAAATTTGAGGAACTTTTGAATTGTTTATTAGGAATAAACAATTATTTAAACAATTAAATAAACAATTCCCGCGTTCAGGAATTTTTAAGAGCAAAACACTTTCGAAAACCCGTTTTTTCGAAATAAATCAAGATTTTAAGGGTGTTTGAAAAATTTCAAACATGGTTTTGTACTATATTTGACATAATAAACATTTTTTACTAGGTCTCTTAGTATTTATAGGTATTAGGTATTTAGGTACTAGGTATTTATCTCGGGACTCAAGCGCAGCCTTACGGATGTTCTTTTTTCGGCAAAGCCGAAAGATATGCCTTCAGCTCTCGCTTTGGCGCAAGAAGTGGAATCTAACCACGAAAGAAAATGCGGCTCAAGAAATTGACGACGATGCCATTAAAGATTATGATTCGGACGTCATTAATTTTTTAGGGGAAAGTCCCTGCTACCCGTCATCAGACTAAGAGTAGCGGGAGAGTATCAGAAGAGTAGCGGGGGTAGAAATGAAGCTTTAAATAGACACGGGCGCATCAAAAATATTATCCGTCCATACGAAGGGTTGAAAGGCGTCCGCCCAGTAGATTCGCCAATTTCTACTGGGCGAATCCAAAATATTTCCAATTTCAATCCAAAATAATTCATATAATTGTGTACATGTAATTCAGCTTATATATGTCTCTTTTGTTACACCAGAATTCTTGGTCTGCGCAGACCTTGGTTATTTATTTTTCTTTTTCGTTTTGTCTCCCCACTCCATTTTCAGGAATACGATACGGCCGCGCATACAGTGTGTGGCATTTTGTTTTTTTTTATCTTTCATTTTTTTGTCAAAAGAGGAGGCTCAGTCCCCGCGCACTTCTTACTTTGTCTCTACTTGGCAAAGCAATAGCGTAGTTCGACAAGCCCGCACTCATAAATAAAGCGGCAGCTCAGGCCCCGCGGCCCTCTCACCAGCCCAATTGCCTCTGTGGGCATACAATTCCAGCAGGAATTATTTTTTTTTCGGGCGATTTTATAGCTACAGCTCCACATGAGGAATTCTCCAGTGATTCTAAGTCCGAGACCGAAGGGCCGGCCAGATTTTCCACCCCGAAAAGGGCAAACGCTAGCGCACTCACATATGTTCAAGAAGCCAATATTGAAAAACGAACTGCGCCTGGCTATACACCGGCTGACCGAACAGGTTAACGCAGCACAGATCGCTCCCGCCCAGGCGAAGCCTATGAAGCCTCGGCGGCAAAAGTTTTTTGTGACAAATTACACAGTGCGACAAAAAAAGAAAAATTGGAGGAACTTTTGAATTATTTATTAGGTCAAATATAGTACAAAACCATGTTTGAATATTTTCAAACACCCTCAAAACATTGATTTATTTAAAAAAAAACGGTTTTTCGAAAGTGTTTTGCTCTTAAAAATTCTTGAACGCGTAATTTTAGACCGATTTTCAATTTTTTTACGTTTTTTAATAGTTAAATGTTGTAGCTTTTGAAAAAAAAATACATCTTTAATTTTTTTAAACAGAAAGGATACAAATTTTACAAAAGAAACTGACATTTTTGAATTTTTTTCATGTTTTTCGAACTTTGAAGCCATTAACACATATCAAAATTGTCTCATTAATCCTGAAAAAAACAAGACAAATTTCATTACGAAATTATGAAAATTGTTGATGTTATTACGCTTTTCCCAAAAAATCCCAAAAAAAAAAAATTCTCTCACTGTGAGTCTCTCACTTTCGGCCAACAAACAAGAGAATTGCAACGATCCGAATTACTGCCAAATTCTTTAACATCAGCCTGATATGCGCACATGCCCCAACGGAGGAAAAGGATGATGCCACCAAGGAAGCTTTCTATGCGGAGCTCGACCGAGCTTATGGCCGCTGTCCTTCCCATGACATTAAAATTCTCCTCGGGGATTTTAATGCCAAGGTAGGACGAGAAGACATCTTTGGTGTCTTCTAACTTGAACTTGTAAAGTTGTGACTCTTATCGCGTCTGTTTTCTTTGTTCATCAATTTTTTTTTAACTTTTAAACGTGTGAAGTGATTAAACACGAGTGTAGAGTGCGTATTTTTAATAGGTAAATAAGTAGTGTTTTATTAAAAGATATAATAATTACATATGTATGAAAAAGTAGAAATCGGCTTGCATGTTCTTTTATTATATAAAACAAACAAAAACTACCTCATTCAGCTGCTAATAAACAAATTAGGAACAGAGTATTAAAAATGTATCAGAGGATTCCGTTAAATTTTAGAAATGGAAAGTAAGTTTAACAAAAACAATTTATGATTTAACCATATAACCATATGGTATATTAAAGTTGCGAAGAGGTTCAACATACACATGCATACATAAAGTTTATTTTGGTATAAATTTATATATGAGGCAAAGCCTGAGGCAAAACATATTTTTATGCCCGTGCATATACTCCAATTCTTCAGCACCCGCTGACCAATAGCTTAAGCGAGCATAAAAGCATACATTTTTTCCAGTACTAATGCATTAAAATCATATCAATGTATTATGTGCCCATCATTCCTTTGGACGAAAAGGGTACAAAACGGCAAAAACGATAAATATACTTGAGTTTACAATTGTTTATTGTATTGTTTATTGGGTGTTTCGTTAAATATTATATCTGCATTGTGAATATCCCATTATATACAAATTATATGCAAGAAAAATATACAAATCTTTTACATTTATAAAAACTGTTCATTTAAGATATAGTTACACTTGTGCTTTTCAAATTTCATAGAACGTGGCAAACAAGAAAAATTTTTAAGACACGCATATGGTTGCTCTTCCATAAACAGCTGATCTTTGGTTTTACCACAAGCTACTTGTGCCCATTTCGGATCAATGATGTTTTCACTTGAGATGTCAGGAGGCTTATGGTATGGTCTGTTTTCTTTTCTGCCTTCATCGAACGGTAAGTCCTGTTCACTACATAGAGGATCTTTCATAAAGTTGCTAGGCGATGTAAGAATTTTACTAGGAGTTTCCGTTTCAAAGGTTTGTGTTTTTTTGCTATATACCACATTGGAAAGCTGATTTGTAGTCCAAGATGAAAGTAAAGATTTCCTCGCACGCGTCAGATGTGGAGACCGTCCACTTAGGTTTTTTTCTGCATTAAACAAAACATTGTGGGTTGCGTTATGTTTTATGTTGTTTTTATTTTGCAAAGTTTGTGAACCGTTCAGTTGTTCCTCGTTGATAATTTCAGCAAGATCTTCCACTAGACTGGACGGACTAGACGGTTCGTATCGGCGACCGTGTCTTTTTTTGCCAAGGGCTGCAAGTGCATTTTTAAAGGGCGTTGGAGTCCGAGGTCCAATTTTTCCTATGGTTATAAAATAGATTTGAAATGAATTTTTTTGATAAACAGAAAAATAAAGTTTACATCGGGCGGATCCGAAGCGTACATATACGCCCTTAAAGTTTTGTATTACTTTAGATCAGTGGTACCCACATAAATATATTCACATTTGAGTATTTGAACTCGAATACGTATACATGTGATAAGGTTTTGGGCCCTGCTGGTTTAAATATATACAGGATATATACCGATCCCCCAGTAGGAAATTATTGAGTCTTTCATAAGTTCTTTACAAAATATTTACAATTTATACCAGTGGGGGCAAACTTTCATTTTACATACCTCATAAAAATACTTATATGTGCATTTTTTCTTTTGCTTATTTTTCATATTCACAGTTAATTTTTTATGTATTGATGAATGTAGTATGTTTTCGTCATGAATGTAGAATTTTTTCTGTTGTTATGTAACAAAAATTACAGTTGTTTACAAAATATGTTTTGTGATATGTTTTTATATATTACAATATAATAATATTAAACCTGTACAAGAAGAAATACTAATTTAAAAATTTGCAACATTTTTTTTTATTTTGCAAAAAACGTAATGCACATATAATTATTTGTATGAGGTTGGAAATTCGGTCGCAGCGCTGCCGGCACACTGACAGTGTGAGCATTCTTCAAAATTTTTTTGAAGCTCTGTCATTTGCTCGCTAATTTGAACAATTTTCTCAGAAATTTGGTTCGAACAACTTTTCTCCATAAAAAATATAGATAGGAAAACGTAGTTTTTCATCTGTTTTCTTGAAAAGGAAATTTCTTAAATATAAATGCATTGTTCAAGCATTGAACACTATTATATATACAAATTCTTAAGTTAGAGTTTCAAGGGATCGGACCCATGAAATAAGAGACAAACAGCATGGTCTAAAACCGAGCCCCTGAAGCCTAACACAAACACATACATAAGTGGTGCACTTATCGCACTTGAGAAAGGGTCGCATATCAGGTCAGCGTGCAGTGCGTAGACAAGTATTTTTAAATAGATTTAAGATTTTCATGTATCTTACATATAAGAGACCTTTACCAAATAAAATCAGTTTCCAAAAGGAACTCATTGGAGTAAGACCTTTATTTGGGGCTCCTCTTATCATTTGGTCCTTCGAGCCGGATCTTCTGTTGTTTCCCCCCATGTGGTAAGGGACACAGAAAAAGAGTTTCCAAAAGGAACTCATTGGAGTACGGGTCCTTATTATTTTGGGGGTCCTCTTAACATGCATTCTATAACTAAATAGTGCTATTCCAATCCACAAATAATTATAATTTTTACTCGGTACTCGAAGATTACAAGGGTATATTGTAGTCGTGTGAACGTATGAAACATAGAGAAGGAATCATCTCCTACCCCATAAAGTATTTCTATATATACTTGATCAGCATCACAAGCCGAGTCAATATAACCATGTTCGTTTTTCTTGGCATGGAGTCCTATAATGCCCACGCAGTTCGTTTGTTTCAAATTATGGTTCAGCCTAAATAAGCCGCAAACTTAGAAAAACGTTAGAAAAACTTTTGATGACAAACTATTCCTATATTTATAGTTTATAGGAATAGTTTGTATATAGTTTATTTATATCTGAAAAACAAATTTGATTTTTAGAGGAGAATATATGAATATATAATTTCCAATACAAAACGGACTAAAATTTTGAACGCATGTATTTCGAAAACTATAAGAAAGAACTATCCGCTTTGGAACTTAGGACTCGTATGGTATCCGCGCAGATCATGATCGCAGATCAACTTTTCCAATTTCCTAATCTACAAAATATAGCATTCATATACTATACAAATCAAAATTCAGACAAAACGGATAATTTTTAAAGGAGTTATAGCGCCAAGCGCCAAAGTATGCCACAAAAATTAATTTCTGAGAATCAATACCTTTTAAGTTTAAAGCAGTGCACAGTGGTCCGGCATGTATGGGAGAGAGCGGCCCAAAATACTTCTTGTTGAAACTATTTTTTCTTTTTCGACAGAAATTATAAATGTATTTAACAAAAACGACCATATAATAAATCAATGTTTTAATTTACATGGTCAAAAGTGTGATCAGGATCACCTCCTAAGTTGATATTAACATCCGTCTGTCTGTTTGTACGCAAACTAGTCTCTCAGTTTTAAAGCTATCGACTTGAAAAAGCTATCGACTTGAAACGCACACACCCTTCTTTCCTTTGCACGCAGTATATACATATGTCGGGAAACAGTAAATTCAGGGAAGCACAGAATGCGAAAGGCATAGCAGCAGAGACGTCGGTAGTCTCTGCTGGTGAGCGT
Source organism: Drosophila pseudoananassae pseudoananassae (assembly GCA_018153035.1). Lineage (NCBI taxonomy): Eukaryota > Metazoa > Arthropoda > Insecta > Diptera > Drosophilidae > Drosophila > Drosophila pseudoananassae. The sequence goes on from JAECXR010000072.1 coordinate 3,486,630, forward strand.
GGTCTGTTGACGAGTTACCGAAAGTCGTGAGTTAGAAAGAGATGACGATATAGGCTCAACTTGAGAGAGAATGCTGAGAAAGCAGTGGATAAATAACAATGGATGATATTACCGGTCATCCGTCATCAGAAGTGGGATCGCCTTCGTCACAAGAGCACAGCTCCGTCTCAATATATGGCAGCGCTGGAAGAGCATAACAAAAATCTCAAGGAAATTATAAAAGCCATGCAGGGGCCAAAGAGCCTCAGCGTCAGATGGAAAACCACACATGTGACACTGCCCAAATTTAATCCCGATGGCGCCGGAACAGATGCATCAGCATGGTGCACTACGGTCGATTTAATCTTCGCTGATAATACACTCGATGGCAGCGCCCTAATAATAGCATTAAGCAAAGTGCTGGAAGGCAGTGCCTCGCAATGGCTGTCCCAGATATCACCTGGCATCACCTGGACCCAATTCAGGGAACTGTTCATCCAGCGATTCGTGGGCATTGAGTCAACGTGTGATAGGATAACTCCAGGGGGATTTGTTTTAGTTGGTCTTTATTTGGAAGGAGCAGCTGAGGTGCCGCTCCAACGTTCAAAAATGATTCTGTTCTTTTACAATATTTCTTAAGTCTAAGTAAGGCTAAGTCTCGTAGCAGCGCTGCTCGCAGGCGGCGGCAGAGAGACAGTTTGGGTGCGATTATGCTGACACTAGCACTGTGTGCGGGCTATGCAATAACGATCGATTCATATTTCGGCCACTTAGAGTTTATGACCGGAACTTTGGATTGTGTAAACATTGCAACAAAGTGTTACAGTGCGCACCCTTTAAGTACTCTTGGTACAGTGGGTATTCAATATATGTGCATACTACATCTCCCTCCTTTTGAAAAATAACGTAATATAATGAGGTTATTTTTATAATAAAAATTTCTAATTAATACATCTTTTTTTTTTTGTTTTGTTTTATGTGGTTAGAATCATAGAAAATGAAATTATTAAAAGAATATGTGTATTTATTTATCTATGTATGTGTGTTTTTTGCATGGCTATACTAAGTGCAATTTATGAAATAAAGATTTTTAATCTATCCTTATGAACTTTTTGTTTTTTATGTTTATTATTTGCTATTACTATGTTATCTCTATCTCCTATTTCCGTTACTATATACGGACCTGTATATTTAGGATCTAACTTATGACCTGTCTCGTTTTTTGATAAAACTTTGTCACCAGCTGATATATCTATATCCCTTACTTTATGACCGTATAGTAGTTTATTTCTATTCTTATTTGCTTCTAACATAACTCTAGCTCTTTTATAAGCTACTTCTAATCTATACTTACTCTCCTTAGCATAGTCATCTATATTATATAGTGCTTCTACACTATCTATGCTATTAAAATGTTTTGGCAAATTACTTGTTTTACCGAATACTAGCTCATATGGACAATATGTATGTGCCATAGAGGGGGTCGTGTTGAAACAGAAGACAAAGTATTGAAGCCATACGTCCCAATCAGTTTTATCAACCGATATGTAAGATCGTATGTATTCATTGAAAGTTCTATGACTTCTTTCTATTGTTCCAACTGTCTGGTGGTGGTGTGCTGAGGATGTAATATTTTTAACATTTAAATATTTGCACAAGTCGTCTATAATCGAATTCTTATATTCTGTTCCCATGTCCGTAATGAACGTCTTCATTGGACCGTACTTCAGGATAAAAGATTCAAATATTGCTTTAGCGACAGTATTGGCATTTTTATTCGGAACAGGTATAGCAACTAAATACTTAGTTAAATCACATATTAAAGTGACTGCATACTCATTGCCATTTTCTGATTTTGGCGGTGGACCAATAGTGTCCACTATCACTCTGTCGAAAGCATTTATTGGTGTGTCTGTAATGGTTAAAGGGGTCTTTGTGTGTTTAGTTATTTTTGATTTCTGACATTTTTGACATTTTCTTACGTACTCAGTTATATCTTTAGACATGCTTTTCCAGTAATAGTGTCTTTTTACTTTGGCCAAAGTTTTTGATATGCCAGTATGACCTCCTTGAATTGGATCATCATGAAATGTAGACAAAATTGCTTCTTTTTCTTTTAAATTTGTTATTTGGGTCACCGGGTTGAGTAGCGCTACTCTTAATGTTTTCAATATTTTATTGCCCATTAATTTAAATTTATCTATTGAAGTATATTCAAAGATATTTTCCCACGGTGCCACTTTGAGTTGGCTGATTTTATGTATACCGGCTTGCATTTCAAGCCTTTGGAAAAATTGATCTAAATCAATAACTCCATTAGTATATAAATCGCTAACATCATATCTTGCAGTAATTTTTCTGCCTTGTGTCAATAAACATAACATATTTTTTATCTGCAAGGTCACTACTTTACGTACTTCATCATTGTTTATGACGTCGTATACGTTGGGCTTAGAAGCTTTATTTAAAGATTGCCTTGGCAATTCTTGTTCTTGATTTTCCGCGCGGAATTTTTGTCTACTTTGATATCTAGTAGTGACTTTTAATACATTTCCAGTTATATTTTGTAGATCTTTGATGGTTATTCTTGATAACGCATCGGCTACATGATTATCTTTTCCCTTTAAATATTCGACTGTAAAGTCGTATTCTTCTAGTTCGAGCCTCATACGTGTCAGTTTAGAACTGGGGTTGGTCATTGAGAAAAGGTATATTAAAGGTCTATGGTCTGTTCTTATTAAGAAATGTGTTCCATATATATATGGTCTAAAATATAATATCGCCCAGTGAATTGCAGCTAATTCCTGCTCAGTAGTACACTTGTTACTTTCACCTTTTGTAAATGCTCTTGATGCGTATGCAATGGGAAGTTGGAGACCATTATGATTTTGAGTTAAAACCGCTCCACATGCTTGCTTACTTGCATCTGTTATTATGCAAAATTCTTTAGTGAAATCTGGGTATTGTAGCAAGGTTCCATAAGTTTTGTTTTTAAGTATTGGAATGCATTTTCACACTCATCCGTCCATTTAAAAGGAACATTCTTTTTACATAATCTTGTTATGTGCCGTGAATAATCGGCGAAATTTTTTATAAAGCGTCTATAATAGTTACAGAATGCTACAAAACGTCTAGCACTGTCCGCGTCGTGCGGAACTGGGTAGTTCATAATGACATCGTATTTCTTGTCATCTGGAAGTATTCCTTTATCAGTGCATTTATGACCTAGAAAAGTCACTTCATGCATAAAAAATGAACACTTTTCTGGATGTAGCTTTAGGTTGAATTTCCTACATTTCTCAAAAACATCTGTTAAGTTTTTAAGCATATGTTTTTCGGAACAACCGATTACTATTAAGTCATCCATATAAAGGAACGCTTGAGAAGGTTCTAGACCAGAGAACGCAATAGTCATCATTCTCTGAAACGAATTAGGAGCTATTTTTAATCCGAAGGGTAATCGCGTGAAGCGATATGAGCCGTTGCTCGTTGAAAATGACGTTATATCTCTTGAACCTTTTTCTAGTTCAATTTGATGGAATCCTGACATTAAGTCAAGACATGAAAAGTATTTTGCTCGGCCTAGTTGATCTAAAATATCATCAATTCTAGGTAATGGGAATTTATCAGATAGTAATTTTTTATTAATCTGGCGATAGTCAATTACTAATCGCCATTTTTTTGCATTTGATCCGGGGGATGATTTCTTAGGAACAAGTAACAATGGGCTATTATATTCGGATACTGACGGTTCGACAATCCCGTCTGAGATTAATTTTTCTACTTGTTTTTGTATTTCATTCACCTGACTGTGTGGGCTTCGATAGTTTTTTATATAAACTGGTTCATCATCTTTTAATCTCAGTTTTTGTTTATAAAAATTATTTGTGGTTATTGATTCGGTTTCCAATCCGAATATATCGCTATACTGGGTGCATAAGCTAGTAAGCTGAGACTTGAATTGTGGAGGGAAGTTTTTTGACAGTTGTGATAGTACGGATTTTTTTCTATTGTCTGGATTTGTGTTGACTACATCGTAGTTCGAAAGTGATTCATATATTAGATTATCTGTACTCACTACTTGGTCGTTATTTGTTGTGTTTAATAATCTTATGAAGGCATTATTGGATGTTGCTATGGTATTTGCAACGTAAATACCATGTTGAATTTCCTGATTTGGAATTAATACACTGTCTGCTGTTGAATTAAGTTCAATTTTCCGAATAACTTGGGATCTTGCTGGCAGAAGTATTGAATTATTGCCAGAACTATGAGCTATTGGTACTTTAATTGGGAATTTTAAATTATTGGGTCTAATTATAAGCCAATCTTCAGATGGCTTGAAGTCTAATTGACAGTTGTATTTTTTGATAAAGTCGATGCCTATTATTCCATCGCATGGAATTGGGAAATTTGAATTGAGGATATGAAAATCGTGTGGAATTATGTATTTTGTGGTTTGTATCTCTATAGAAACCAAACCTTTGGATTTTATTATTTCTTTACTTATGCCTTTTATGTCTATGATGTAATCATTTTGGATGTTTTGGAAATTATCCGAAGTTTCTTTTAAAATAGAAATGTCTGCACCTGTGTCTATTAAAAATATTAGTTCATTCCCAGTAGCTACATTAAAAAATGAAACAAATATATTTTCGCTGAGATTAATAGTGTGAACTCTTACTTCATTTATTGTTGAATATTTAAAGGGTTTTGGGAGTTTTCCGAAGTGTTTTGGCTATTATTTTGCGCCATTCTTACATTGCCTTGGTTATTGTTATTGTGGCCTCCGTTCGAGTTACCACTGCCTCTATAGTTTCCTCTATATGAGCCTCGCCCTCTATTGTTATTCTGATAATTATTGTTAGAATTACCGTTGTTGTAGTTATTGTGATTGTAGTTATAGTGATTACCACGAAAACTACCTCTATAACTGCCACGTCCGCGATTTGAGCCGCGCTGTGGATAATTCTTATAATATAGGACAGTGTTTGACTGCCCAGTTGCTTCAGTGCAACTATTAACAAATTTGGAAACGGCTTCGTTCATTGTACTGAATGTTCCAGCTTGCATGATAAGTTTTACCTTATCGATTGTGCAGTTTTTAGTCATTGCTTTGACTGCATGCTGCATGGAATAATTCCTGGCTAGCTCTAAAGATAAACCATCTGATATATATGCACCTTCTAAAGCTTTCGTCATCTGCTCAATTTCTTGTGTGTACTGGTTAGCAGTTTTATTGCGCTGCTGTAGATTCATCAGCTTTGCTGATAATACCTCAACAGTTTCGCCTTTGACGTTGCTTCTTAGTCTAGCAATCACCTCAGTAATTGTTGTTTCATTACCGATTAGATTCCTGGCGACACCTTTTAGCTTTGTTTTAATGATGGAAATAGCTAATTCTTCGTGCTCGCCTTTTATTGATTGTATTATTTGTAAAGCATCAATGAAACTTGTTAAATTTTCAGCCTTACCATCAAAAACTGGTATAAGCTTAGATGCTGTATTAATAAAATCAATATTTGATTGTGCCATTGTGATGGATTTATCTATTTTGTATTCTATGACACTCGAAGTATCTGAATCTGTAGAGTTATCCAGATCAGTGTATACCGCCGGAATAGTAAGATTATTTAAATCTGTATCTTCTATTTTGGGGTTTACTTTGGGAAGCTCTTCTGACTCAGATTCTTTCGTTTCTGTTGATTCCGAGTCAGGTGCAGTGTCAACTGCTATTGGAGTGTTTAGAACGGTTGGTAACGATATTTCTAAACTGAACTTTTGTTTAATAAATATTAAATTAGATCGTAGTCGTATCAAAAGTTTCGATACCTGTGACCAATGATCTTGATTTAATCTTTCCCTATGATCATGTATTAGCATACGCGCTTCATTAAAGCACTCTACTAATATTTCAACGTGCTTCCTAACCGTATTCTTTTGAATGGGTCTATTCTGAGTTAGGGACTTGTACGATTTGTCAAAATTTGTTTTAATTATTGATAACTCCTCGTACAATTTTTTCCAATCCATGCCTTTAGTTTAGCCATACTTTTGTAGAGATAATTACGTAATATATTTTAATATTTATTTTCTTTTATTTCATTGTCTTAGATTGTAGGTGTTTACATTTGTGTATAATAATTTTGTTTGTTTTTTTTTTTTTGTTTTTTATTTAGATTTTGTCCAGGTCATTTGCTTGACTCTGGAATTTTTTCTTTAAACATTTGTTGTGTAATTTATATAATTTTAGCAAAACGCTTGCTAACATTATAATGACGATTATCATTAACAGTATTGTAATTGTTTGAAGATCGATTTTTCCTGGTTCAATTTTATTAACGACATTTGCCGTGGAATCTACGACTTTCGTGTCTACTAAACCCATTTTAGATAGTTTATATGTTTTTGTTTTTCCAATTTCAATTATATTTTTCTCTGAGTCATGTTTTGCAATGTAACTTAATTTTTCTGGGAAGTAATAGTCAGAATCATTTATTTGATCTGTTTTACTTATGCTATTACTTCTCATTAAAAGGGTATTAAAATGTTTCATAAATTTTAGGAATTTATGCTATTTTTGAATTTATTTTTTCCTTTCATTAAAATTTTACATAAATTTTTGGGATTTGTCGTATTTCTTCCTTTAATTTAAAAAAATTTTCTAAATTTTGTCTTTTTTTTTCTTATCTAACATTTTTTCCTACCTATTATTTGTACAGCTATACGGGCCATACTTTCAAATTGGGCAAAAGAGGTTCCGCTCAATTTTTCAAAAAAATATTATAGTATAAAAAAAAATATGCATCGCAGTGCAATCAAAAAAAATTATGCAACGCAGTGCATGGGTAAAAAAAAATTTCTCCTCAGTTGATTTCCTTTTTTTTTCACGTCAGCTGGTCGTCGCCGGTTTGGCTACGCTGACGTTCCCTCGGTGGCGCAGGAGGTGGCGTATTCCCGCACTCTATTTGCTGCTGCTGCTGTCCGGGGCCTTTTGGACTCAGGCGTTACCGGTGCCGGTCCTCGCACAGGTTTGGTTGCAGTGAGGGCTGTCCAGTGGTCCAGGGCAATCCTTCGGGCACGTCTTTTTTAGTTTTGGTAATTGCTTTGGTGGTGGAGGTTTTGTTATTATTTTTTCATTAATTTTCTTAATCGATACTGAGTGAGTGGTGGCAATTTTTGGGCTTTTATTCTTGTTTAATAATTCTTCTTTCAGAAAATCTAGTTCTGTTTGAAGTTTTTGGGCTGTAGCCCACGCGGGAGGTGGAGTGTTTACGTAGAGTAGCCACTTTAGGTGTGCTACTCTTTTTTTTATTTTTTTCGCGACTCCTCCGCGATTGCCCATTGCTTTTACTCTACTCACTCAGATTTTTGTCGATTTATTTTTCATTTTCCAGTAATATTCCAGTAATTCTCCAGTAATTTTTCAGTAATATTCCAATGATTTTCTGATTATAGGTATCCTCCTGGGTACATCCTTTTAATCCCTTGATGTCCTTCCAGTCCTGTCACGGTCGCCATGTGATAGGATAACTCCAGGGGGATTTGTTTTAGTTGGTCTTTATTTGGAAGGAGCAGCTGAGGTGCCGCTCCAACGTTCAAAAATGATTCTGTTCTTTTACAATATTTCTTAAGTCTAAGTAAGGCTAAGTCTCGTAGCAGCGCTGCTCGCAGGCGGCGGCAGAGAGACAGTTTGGGTGCGATTATGCTGACACTAGCACTGTGTGCGGGCTATGCAATAACGATCGATTCATATTTCGGCCACTTAGAGTTTATGACCGGAACTTTGGATTGTGTAAACATTGCAACAAAGTGTTACAGTGCGCACCCTTTAAGTACTCTTGGTACAGTGGGTATTCAATATATGTGCATACTACAAACGGCTGCCGTACTGATGAATGTTTTAAACGGGCATCCCAGATCTGGAGAAACCATTGCGGAATATGGCAGTCGCATAGTTACGCTATTACTATCCAAGTGGAAATCGACGGAACTGGAGGAGATTGCGGTGTCAATAGCGTTAGCCCACATAACACAAATTGACAATAATTTGCTGCATTGGGTTTTTACGACAAACGTGAAAACGCGTAATGAACTACAGCGGCAGCTGCAAGCTTACACCTTCAAGAAGCGCAAAAACGAAAATGATGAAAATTTGTCAAGCTCGGACAAGAAGAAACCACGAATGCAGTTGCAGATAAAATGCCATTGCTGTGGAAAAATTGGCCACAAATACGCCCAATGCCGCGCTCGCATGGAGAGTTCATCCTTCACCAAAGGAAAGAATCACAGTGAATGCAGCGTTTCCGGAGTAAAGGAGCGTTCAAACATAAGATGCTACAAGTGCGGTGAGGTTGGACATTTTGCTTCTGCCCCAAAGGCAGTACCAGTGGACTGGTACCAGTGGAAGGAGAAGCGCGTGGACATATGTCAAGTTCTTCAGCCCAAAGGCTTATTCTATCAAAGGGGTGAGACTTTTCCATTTTTTTTTTGACTCGGGTGCCGAGTGTTCTTGGATAAAAGAAAAATTAAGTAACAAAATTGCTGGAAAAAGATTTAATAATTTAATTGTACTACGAGAAATTGGCGACAATATTGTTAAGAGCCATTTGCAGATTTTGTCTACGGTTGAAATATCCCAATTTAATTTAGAAATTTTGTTCCATGTCGTATTAGACAATTATTTAAATCATGACATAATGATTGGTCAAGATATATTCCAGCTTGGTTTTGGTGTTATGATCGAAACAGACAAATATTTACAAAACTAAGATTATTAGTGCTATACATGAAGATACACCTAAATTTGAAAATTTACTGGATACCAACATAAAATTAAGTGAAATTGATAAATGTAAACTAAAAAACGTATTGGAAAAATACTCTGATAATTTTATAAATGAAATTCCAACTAAACGCGGAACCACAGGAGCATTAGAAATTCGTTTGATAGACGAGAATAAAACTGTTTAAAGGCGCCCATATCGACTCAGTGCAGATAAGAAGCTATTAGTTAGAGAAAAAATACACCAAATAATTAAATCCAATGTGATCCGTCCAATCAATTCAACATTTGCGAGTCATTTTTCTACTTTAGACATGGCCAGCGGATTTTATCAAATAGCGATTCACCCTGACTCCATAGAAAGAACACCAATCGTTACCCCAGAGGGTCAGTCTGAATTTCTGGCGATGCCATGTGGGCTAAAAAATTTGGGCTTTTATACCCTTGCAGAGGGTATTATAATTTTGTCCAAAAGTGTGCAACGCAGTGAAGGAGACATCTCCGACCCTATAAAGTACACCCAGTCCTTTTTTTACGCGATCTCTTTTTACGCGATTTCACTTTAACGCGGTTATTTTTGCAGCGCAAATTTCATTTTTTAAGCGGATTTTTCACTTTAACGCGATTGCTTTTTTGCTTGTTTACATATTTTTACGCGTAATATTTTTTGAATATAATACGGGGAAGTCCCAACAACAAAATTTTACTCTATGTGTATCAATTATTGCATCTCTAGTCATTAGTCATTTAGTTAGCGGCCGGTGCAGTTGTTTTGGTAAGACTTTTTTTACGCGATTTATTTTTAAGCGATTAGTGGCAGAACCAACAATCGCATAAAAAAAGGACTGGGTGTATATATATTCATGATCAGGATCACCTCCTGAGTTGATATGAGCATGTCCGTCTGTCTGTCTGTTTCTACACGAACTAGTCTCTCAGTTTTAAAGCTATCGTCTTGAAACTTTGCACACACCCTTCTTTCCTTTGCACGCAGTATATAAGTCGGAACGGATAGGACTATATCCTATAGCTGCCATATAACTGATTAATCGGAAATGATATAACTTTGGTGTTTTTAGAGTTACAGAGTTCAGATTGCTACTTTGCTTTGCTACTATGCGTACGAATGCTACTTTTGGCAAAATAATACGACCTACCAAATTTCATAAGGATCGGCCGACTATATCTTGTAGCTGCCATATAACTGATTGATCGGAAACGCTATAACTTCGGTGTTTTTAAAATTCAGATTCGGTACGAATGCTATTTTTGGCAAAATCATACAACATGCCGAATTTCATAAGGATCGGCCGACTATATCTTGTAGCTGCCATATAACTGATTGATCGGAAACGCTATAACTTCGGTGTTTTTAAAATTCGGATTCGGTACGAATGCTATTTTTGGAAAAATAATACAACATGCCGAATTTCATAAGGATCAGCCGACTATATCCTATAGCTGCCATATAACTGAACAATCGGAAATGACCCAACTTTCGTGTTTTTGAAGATAGAAAGATAGTTTTTGAAGATAGATGGAACTTCGTACAGATTCTATTTTTGGTCAGTTAATACAACCTACCAAATTGCATAACGATCGGCCGACTATATCTTATAGCTGCCATATAACTGAACGATCGGAAATGGTATTTGGTAAAAATACCAACTTTGGTATTTTTGAAGATGGAAGCTTGGTACTTTGTTTTAGATTTTTTTATTGTAATAAATTGGTTATATTATTATATTCTTATAAGGATCGGCCAATTTAATCCAATGTTTGCGATGTATATCCGGTTTTAGCTGCAAGGGTATATCAACTTCGGCTCCGCCCGAATTTAGCTTTCCTTTCTTGTTCAACGTGCCATAGTGCGAGCCCTCGGTGACTTAGCCTATTCCTACGTAGTCTATACAAAATGACGTGCTGATTGTAGCAGAAACAAAGGAGGAAGCATATGAAAGGTTAGGCATAGTGCTGAGAGTTTTGTCTGAGGCAGGTTTTACATTTAATATAAAGAAGTGCTCGTTTCTTCGCACAGGAATAGAGTACCTTGGATTCTATGTTAAAGATGGTGAAATTAAACCGAATCCAAGTAAGATAGAAGCCCTGACTGTTCTGCCGCCACCATCCACTGTAACGCAGTTAAGGCAATTCATAGGCTTCGCATCGTACTTCAGACAATTTGTCCCGCGGTTCTCAGAGCAGATGAAGCCGCTCAATGAGTTGACCATGAGACAATGAGTTGACAATGAGTTGATGTGGATATATATGTATGTTGTTTATCAATTTTACACACAGGCAGTTTTTTAATTACTTTAACCAAACTATTCAAATTGTTAGCTCTACTAATTTTATGTACGTATGCGCCAAGAATTGAAAGGAGGGTGCAATATTCCAGCACAATACGTACATATGTAGATTTAATTTGTCTTTTCTCAACTTTCAATTTTTTTGCACAAATACCTGCGGTTCTGCCTCCTTGGTTCTGGATCCTTTGATCCCGCTGCCACTTTCCTTGTGCAGCCAATGCAGGTGCACGGCATGGAGGTAGATGCTGGTGTTCCTGGTGGCGATGATTCCTGCAGTGATGATCCTTGGCTTGAAGCGGTTTCACGACGCAGAGAATTTTTTGAATTTTGCACTTTCCGGACGCGTTGCGAGCAGCTCTTAGAATCTTTGTCAGTGTCACTGTCACTATGTTTTTTATTTTTTAAATATCTAGCATTAGCGTCCAACCGGGGCTCCAAAATTTTTAATGAGATTGTTTTATCTCACACTTTCAATTGAATAACAAAAAAGGGGTGGCTGCCGAATATTTAAAAGGATAGAAAAACGAGAACGAAAATATGATCTTGCCTCTTCAACGTTATAATTTCGAGTATATTTTTCTCTAATCTTAAGCCTAACTTATCTTTTGCGGCGAAGAGGGGCGAATTCGCACAAGAGCGAACATGAGCTTTCGCTCCCGCTCCGCCTTAAGCTATCTTAGCGTGAATTTAGAGACTAACAACTATAACTACAAATACAATTCAACTATAAACTATAATTCAAATTTTTGACAACTTCAATATAATAACAAATCAATTAACAGAGGAATAGAGCCCTTCGAATGGCCACTGGGGCCCACGTCTTTCATGACAATCGCACCATCCATGAGGTTCTCAATTTCCCTTGGGTCAAGGACGAGATACAAAGAAGCAGCGCACGTTACATGCAGAGGCTTCATAATCACCCGAACCGGTTGGCTAGCTCCCTGCTGGACAACAGCGAGCAGCCCAGAAGACTAAAAAGGACACACCCGCTGCACCCGCTACCGATTCACCCTAACTCCATAGAAAAAACAGCATTCGTCACCCCAGAGGGTCAGTATGAATTTCTGGTGATGCCATTTGGGCTAAAAAATGCATCTTCGGTATTTCAACGTGCCATAGTGCGAGCTCTGGGTGACTTAGCCTATTCCTACGTAGTACTCTAAATAGATGATGTGATGATTGTAGCAGAAACAAAGGAGGAAGCATATGAAAGGTTATAGTTCTAGTTCTTAAGTATAGTTCTGAGAGTCTTGTCTGAGGCAGGTTTTACATTTAATATAAAGAAGTGCGCTTTTCTTCGTACAGGAGTAGAGTACCTTGGATTCTATGTTAAAGATGGTGAAATTAAACCGAATCCAAGTAAGATAGAAGCCCTGACTGCTCTGTCGCCACCATCCACTGTAACGCAGTTAAGGCAATTTATAGGCCTGGCATCGTACTTCAGATTTCAATTTGTCCCGCGGTTCTCAGAGCTCCAAACTTTAAACGTTTATTTGGAAAGAGGAGCGTGAGCGGATCCGACAAAAGATTATCAAAGTACTGACGACTGACCCTGTACTGACAATTTTTGACCCTGAACTCCAACTCGAATTGCATACAGATGCCAGTGCTGATGGGTATGGCGCAATGCTAATACACAAAATAGACGGTAAACAAAGAGTAGTTGAACATTTTACCAAACGCACAACAGTATCCGAAGCTAAATATCACTCATATGAGCTAGAAACCTTAGCCGTTTACAATGCAGTGAAGCATGTCAGACATTATCTATATGGTAGAAAATTCACTGTATACACCGATTGCAATTCACTAAAAGCGACACAAAAGAAAGCTGAATTGACCCCAAGAGTACACCGTTGGTGGGGGTATTTACACGCTTTTGAATTTTTCATTGAATATAGAAAGGGTAGCCAAATGGCACATGTGGACTTTTTATCGCGCAATCCAATTCCTGTAGTCTCATTCTTATAAAGAATAAACGCTAAACGTAAATATAAGCCAGAGCGGACGATCGACGACGGCCGACGAGAGAGGGATTGCATAGAGGGGCGAGCGCAGATGCACTCTTTAGCGCGGATGAGCTCTTCCGTGCGTTGCGCTCTTCAGTTCAGCTGAGCGGCACAACGGCCCCTCACCTAAACATTATGAAAATTGTTAAAGTTATAACGCTTTTCCCACAACAAATCAGTGCAATTTTACTAACGCTCCGGAGTAAAAGTGTGTAAAAAAAGAAATAAGCGCAATGCAAGGGCACACTATTGCTCAGGAACGCTATTGCACTGACTTGCTTAGTGAAAAGCGTTATAACTTCAACAATTTTCATAATTTCTCATTTTATTCAGGATTAATGAGACAATATTGATATGTGTGAAAACTGATATAATTTCTTGAAAGTTGTACCGAAAAAATGGCGTCAAAGTCCGAAAAACAAGATAGAAATTCAAAAATGTCAGTTTCTCGTGTAAAAGTGTTATCCTTTTTGTTTATATATATTATATAAGATATTTTTTTTTTCAAAAGCTACAACATTTAACTATAAAAAACGTCGAAAATATTAAAACCGGCTTAAAATTACGCGTTAAGCAATTAAGCAAAAAAGTCCCAAAATAACGTTTTTTTCTAAATAAATCGAAATTTTGAGGGTGTTAGAAATATTTCAAACACGGGTTTGTACTATATTCGACCTAATAAACAATTCCTACTAGGTCTGTTTAAAAGTTCCAAATCACTGTCACACTATATAGTTAGATAGTTTTTTCAACACAATAAAAGTTCGTTGGAACGCTCCGCTTCCAATAAACAAGTCTTGCCCAGTGTAGTCCATTCGCTCGGCTTGCTGTTATGCAGCGGTTCGAGTTTGTAAAGTCAGCACAGGGTCACACGGATGCGAAGAGTAAACCGACTTGGTCTACTTTTGGTACTAGGTATGGACTTTTGCACTGATTGTGACTGTGACTGAAAATAACTTAGTGTTACAACCACCAAATGAAAATTTTCCTCCTGCGCTAAATCTTGATGATCCTTCTACATCAATGCTTTGCATGCGTCATCTCTAGAAAGGGTTTTGTTAGCGACGTCGATCGTAAGCGTTAGAACTAAAAATGGCGAGCACATATTGGCCCGAGCATTACTTGACTCTGAGTCACAAATGAACTTCATTACTGAAGAACGTGCTCAACGCTTACAGATCCGTAGGGAGGAATCGTGTATCAACTTGCTTGAAATTGGTCAAGCTAATTCCCAGGTTAAGAAAAAGATACACACTGTGGTGAAGTCAACAATTAATGGTAGTGAGTTTCCGTTCGACTTTTGGATTTTGAGAACTATCTCGGGTTATCACCCCGACCAGTCAGTGAACGTGAAAGATTGGGACCTACCAACTTGCCCAACTTGCCGTTAGCAGACCCATATTTCTATTAATCTCAGCGGATAGACATGTTAATTGGAGCTGAGTCATTTTTCGAACTGTTGTCCGTTGGCCAAATAAAACAAGGGCCGAACCATCCCATCCGCCAAAAAAACTCTCCTTGGATGGATAGTATTGGGAAAATATAAGGCAAATACCTCAACAGCCTATCTCTAGCCTGAATTGCCAAGAAGTATTACTCGAGTCGATAGATGGCAATTTGAAAAGTTTCTGGTCGTTGGAAGAAGTACCAACTTCTAAAAAACTTTTGTCAACTGAACAAGAGTTATGTGAGGAACACTATCAGAAAAATACAGTTGTACTGCCTTCAGGTCGATTTGAAGTCAGGCTTTCATTTAAATCAGATCCAAGCGTTTTGGGAAACTCGTTCGAGGTAGCCAAACGACGTTTTTTGTCGCTCGAGAGAAGATTATCTCGAGATCCGAATTTAAAGAGAATGTATGTGGAATTTATGGAACAATACGAATCCTTAGGTCATATGTCCCCTACAAGCAATGATGTTCTTGCTACTCCACACTACGTCATACCCCATCAGTGTGTCTTACGGCCTCAAAGCACATCGACCAAGTTACGAGTCGTGTTTGATGCGTCTTGTAAGACATCAACACAGAAGTGCCTTAACGATCTGTTGATGGTTGGTCCTACAACCCAGGAGAAGTTATATTTAATCCAGGAAGTGTGTATATGGGGCGCCAGCCCCATTCCTGGCCATAAGGTGTTTGATGGGGTTGAGTGAATCTGTGTTATTGGGTCCGACTTTTCCGTCGACGACATGTTAGCGGCTGCAGGTTGCATTAAGGAGCTAAAGACTATAAAGAGAATAAAGTCTGAAGTAACTCAGGTTCTTCAAAACACTGGGTTTGAATTGAGAAAGTGGTTTTCAAACTCGCCTGAAGTTACTGCATCCGAGGGTTTTAGTTTTAAGCCAATAAAACTTTCGGACTCAGAACTGACTAAAGCATTAGGAATCGCTTGGGTTCCTAAAGAAGATATATTTAAATTTGAAATTGATGCTTTGGTCATGGGTCATAGGGCTACCAAGCGGAACATTCTTTCGGTGACATAGAAGCTGTTCGACCCTTTTGGCTTATTAAGCCCTATACTTATAAAAGGAAAGATCTTATTGCAGGAACTTTGGTGGAGTCGTAAAGGAGACTGTAGAATCGATCTGGTTTACAGGTCCATCGTTTTTAAAGAAGCCTGAAGATAAGTGGCCAACGAGCCCCCGTTTTTATCGGTCACCAGAACTTCTACAGATGGAAGAAAAAAATAATGCGGTCGGATTAACCGGTCTGACTAACAATGATCTCTACCTCATATTTATGGGAAGTGATAGAATGATTTTGCTTTCACCGAAAACGGCTAAAAGGGTTCGTTTATATGTTCCGCTTTATAAGGAAATCTGAAAGATTGGTAGAGAATTCTGATATTGTTCCTTCACTTGTCAAATATAATAAAGCCTTTAAGGGGGAGATGGGAGAAGGCATACAGTTCAAAGTGTCTGATTGCATTCAACTTGGTGAATGCCAGCATGATTCCTGTCACTGCTTTCTTCAAGCCGACGCACTACCTCCACGTGGTTCTCCCTGGATTGTCGCTCGACAGCCGTTTAGTGGCAAACTAAAGCGCGCGACGAGAGTCGTAACTCTACAAACTAGGTTGTGGCGTAGGACTTGAAATCCACCCATGTAAAACACAATATCAGTGAAGGAAGCAAGAGAAGCCTCGGAAAGGAACCGATCTAACGTTGACGACTATAGCAAGCGTAAAAAGGACAATGATTTGAGAGTATGCTCCTGGAACGTACGAACATTGTACAGACCTGGCGCTGCTCAAAAACTAGCAGATACCATCAACAAATGTAGGGCTGACATCACTGCTATCCAGGAAATGCGATGGATAGGACCAGGCTGCATAAAGAAGAAGAACTGTGACATTTACTACAGCTGCCATCCAGAACGGCATGAATTTGGTTGTGGTTTCGTTGTAGGTGCCAGGCTGCGGCGCCGAGTCTCTCACCTTCGGCCAATAAACGAGAGAATTGCAACGATCCGAATTACTGCCAAATTCTTTCACATCAGCCTGATATGCGCACATGCCCCAACGGTGGAAAAGGATGCCACCAAGGACGCTTTCTATGCGGAGCTCGACCAAGCTTATGGCCGCTGTCCTTCCCATGACATTAAAATTCTCCTCGGGGATTTTAATGCCAAGGTAGGACGAGAAGACATCTTTGGTGCCACCGTCGGGCGATTTAGTCTACATGAGACCACCTCGAGCAATGGTCTCAGATTAATAGGCTTTGCAGCTGCGCATAATATGGTAGTTCGTAGTACTGGATTCCGTCATTTGGACATCCATAAAGCATCTTGGCTCTCTCCCGATCGACTGACCAGAAATCAAATCGATCATGTTGTGATCGATGCAAGGCACGCATCTAATATACTCGACGTGCGATCCTGTCGGGGTCCCAACATCGACTCCGACCAATCCCTTGTTGCAGCTAAGATTCACACACGGCTATGTGTGGCGAAGATTGCACGTCGAAGTGCGTTAAGAAGGCTGGACATCGGAAAGCTGCAATTACAACAGGCGAAGAATGCATTCTCCACCCACGTCTCGGGGCTATTAAGCCGAGCACCTTCATATGTGGGCGCTCATATCTCACTCCCTGCGAGCTTCGGCAGAAGAAGTGCTTGGATTCCAGCGTCCTCTATCAAGGAATCCATGGTACGATCAGGAGTGTCATGACGCAACAGCTGCAAAGGACGCCGCCTACGGAAGAACACTGCAGGATGGGGCGACACGAGCGATTGTGGATGTCTACAGGTCGAGAAGAAGAGACGAAAAACGCCATTTCAGACGCAAGAAGAAAGAAAAGGAAAGGCGAGACTGTGAGAGCACAGAGAGTAGCAGATGCAGAAATGAAGCACGTAACTTCTATTAGAGGGTCAAGCGTCTGACCCAAGGATTTAAGACTGGTACAGTGGCGTGCAGGGACAATGATGGAAATCTTGTCACAGAAACAGAGGTCGTGCTGAGGTTATGGAGGGATCACTTCTCGAGTTTGTAATCTGGCTCAAGCACAGACTCTGAAGACTATGATCCACGAACCCCAATCTATGGCACTGATATTGAAGTGCCAATCCCAAGTCATATCGAAGTCAAGGATGCAATCCATCTGCTTAAAAACAACAAGTCTGCAGGTTCTGATGGCCTGCCGGCAGAATTGTTTAAGGCAGCTGGTGATATGCTGGTAGGGAGCATGCAATAACTAATCAGTAAGATATGGCTCATGGAGAGCATGCCCGAAGATTGGAACCTCAGCATGATCTGTTCTATCCAGAAGAAGGGTGATGCCACGGTGCGCACCAAATACCGCGGAATTAGTCTTCTTCCAGTTGCATACAAGGTCCTAACGAGCGTATTGTGTGAAAGACTGAACCCCCATGCTGAAGCACTGATTGGACCATATCAGTGCGGGTTCAGGTCTGGCAAGTCCACTGTTGACCAGATTTTCACCTTGCGCCAAATCCTGGAGAAGTCTTACGAAAACCAGATCGACACGTACCATCTCTTCGTCGACTACAAAGCCGCATTTGATAGCCCCCGGCGAGATCGCTTATATGCCGCTATGTCTGAGCTTGGTATACCAGCAAAGCTGACTTGACTTTGCAGAATGACATTGAGCAACACCATCAGCTCTGTCAAGGTAGAAAGTGGCCAATCCGAAACCTTGTGGGCACCTTGTCTGTCCTCAGACAAGGTGACTCGCTGTCTTGTATACTCTTCAATATTTTAATGGAGAGTATTATAAAAAATGCTAGTGTACATCGGACGGGCACGATATTAACCAACAGATGTGTCCAGCTCCTTGGTTACGCTGATGATATTGATATCATTGGCCGCACCAAGCGTGATGTCACAGGAGCCTTCGGGGCTATTGAAAAGGAATCAGCAAAAGCCGGACTAGCAGTGAATATGGAGAAAAGAAAGTTTATGGTGTGCTCTAGCAGAGAATCGCGTCGTCTTGATTCTCAGCTGACTGCAGAAAACTATAGCTTTGGGTCCGTCAAGGAGTTTATCTACCTAGGCACTGCTATAACAAGCACAAATGATGTCAGTCTGGAGATTAAGCGGAGAATAACACTTGCCAACAGGTGTTACTTTGGTCTCAGTAGGCAGTTTAATTTTAGAGCTCTCTGTCGACGCTCAAAAATTACACTCTACGAGACGCTCATTCTTCCAGTACTCCTTTATGGTTCGGAGTGCTGGACAGTGACGCAGTCAGATGCAGCTGCTCTTGGAGTGTTCGAGAGGAAAATTCTTCGCAAATCTTTGGCCCAATCTGCGTGGACGATGTTTATCGCATCAGCTACAACCACGAGCTGCATGAGCTGTACGGTGATGTTGACGTAGCCAGTCGAAATCTCAAAGACTTCGCTGGCTGGGCCACGTTTCCCGTATGGATGAAGACGCTCCGGCTCGTAAGGTGTTTGATGCGGTGATTGTTGGGACACGAAGGAGAGGACGACTCCGAACGCGTTGGCAAGACCAGGTGATGGAAACCCTGTCCACACTTGGTGTTACCAACTGGCGAAGGCGCGCTCAAGACAGAGTCGCGTCGAGGCACATTGCGCTTCAGGCCGAGACCCGATAAAAGGGTTGTCATGGCCATATAATAATAAATAATGTGCTCGCATAGCTCGCTCAGCTAGCCAGCAAACGTTCGTGTTGCTGTACATAATGCGAAAACAAAATGATGTAAGCGCTGCTCCCTGCTACACGGTGAACAGCGCAAAAGCTAAGAATTCATTCAATAAACATCGATCGAAGCAGGCTGACTCAACATCCTAAATATTCAACAAGAAAATATTCAGCATCAGCAGGAGCAGCGTAATAACGAAACAAATCAACAAACAACATTATAAACAGGAAAGGAAATCTAACTTCGGGCGTACTAACTATAATCCAGTACTAACTATAAATAATACTAATAAGCCGTCATTCCCAAAGCCATTGCCGAAATATACTGATGTGTGCCCGAACGACTACCCTAGACCACAAAATGCCCCAGCGTGCAAATTTACTTGCACAAAAGTATTTTTTTTTTTTTTATAAACGACTTGCCGCTTTAACGAACTCTCTAGTTCTTAAGTATTCAGATGATGTAAAGCTTTGTCTTTAGTACAAATCCATCTCTGTCCAATGAAGACTTCAGTCTGTCCTTGATAACTTTCCAGGCTCCAAGCTGATAACGTTCCATTAAACGATGATGTCAGTGTGGCAACTTCATTTGCATAAAGACCGACACGTGTCAGCGACTGTCATTGAACTGTCATCCGGTATCCTATTTCGAGTCCTCGCTCCTGTCCTTGCTCATTACGCCTTTCCATCTCGGACACTTCCTGTTTTGCCTAATTACTCTCGGAACAAAATTCATTAAATGCCCCAACACTCCAACCTGTTTATCTGTTGGCTATATTTAGTCTGCATGGAAATTCATTTAAAAAAAAGAACATCCTTGTTGAGGTCCTCGGAATCTGTGTTGGCAGCCACTTGACATGACACGATGTGCCCAGAATTTGTTTACATCGCCCTCTAATTGCGGGCAACTCAAAATCCACTCCACTCAAGGGCAGTCGTAAAGTACAATTGCGTGTGGTTTGCCATTACAACTTGTAATTTACAAGATGTGAGCAGTCAAAGTTGAAAGCCTACAAGTCATGAGATTTCAGCATCTTAATATCTTGGCCATAAAGCAAGAAAGGTAATACAAAATGATATACCTACAACCAGTTAAGGGCCATTTCGACTAAATCTTATTTCCGCATCACAACACGAAAACTGACTCTTAAATAGTTACCCAACTTATCCCCAAAAGCCACTTTTCACATCCATTTCCTTATTGATTTATTTATTAGTCTGTTGTTGCTAAATATTTTATTGCCATTTTCTTATTGATTTTCCCGGCGGCACTTGTTGAAACTAACGAGCAAAATTGCTCCTGACAGTAAAAACAATAGCACAGCCAATAAAAGAAAACTTTTGTTATTTTCGGGGGGAACACATGCCGGGGACATTACAGCCAAAATAGAAACAAAAAGTCTGGAGTGTCTGGAGTCTGGAGTGTCTGGAGTCCCCAATATGGAGTACATAGGGAGCGCATAGAATCCGTAAAAAATAATTTTTTAATATTCGCACTTAGAGGACTATACTGGGATGCAAATCTTTAGCTTCCATCCTACAGTAGCAGACTTTTACTTATAAACATACCTAGCTTAACAAATCGTAGGACAATGCTCGGTGTAGTCTTTCTGCATAACCTTATTAACGGGGATGAAGATAGCCAGCATTTAGTAACACGCTTAAAAATTAACATTTCTAATTAGAGCAAATATAGACCGAATTATACCTTTGAAGAGGCCACATCTTTCGTTTTCGCTTTCGTAATTTTGTTATATTTAGCAGCTACCTTATTTTTTATTTTTTTTATGTTTTATCGTGAGAAATAAACGTCGTGAGAAAAAATCGTGAGAAATGTCATTCAACATTTTGGCGTCTCCGGGTGGACATTGTGGTAGATATTTAAAAACATTTTTTTTTTAAACTGTCCAACAGGGACATCCATTAATTATTGTGACAGAAAGTTTGGTGTATGTGTAACTTAAGTTAGAGGTGGAAAAATAAGAATATCTAAGAGTTATTCCAGATGAGGTCCAGCGGGTGAGTTCTGCGCAGCCTCCGCATGTGTTTGCGTTGTCGAGGAGAGTGGTCACCAACTCCTCCGCATCTCCTCCTTCACCTATGAGAAGCCATGCACCTCGCGGATTGTCTGGTTGTCGTGGTAGACGTGGGCCCCAGTGGCAATACGCAGGGCTCTACCATATTTTAAAATAGAGCCGGATAGTCCGATTAGTAGTCTTGTATTAGTAGCAGAGCTCGCAAATAACAGTTGACAGTTTCTTGTAGTCACCAAAAAACTGTTTTTTGCATATCAGGTGCGCAAAAGGTCACACTAGAACCGTTCACCTGTGTCTTTTGAACGAACGGTCTGTGCTCAACCAAAAACAAATTTTTCGTTTCCTTTTTGCTCGGGTCATTCGCTGACCATTTTGCAACGAGCGAAGAAAATAAAAGTCTTTTGCCTTTGTATGAGTGTATGTATATGCGAATGACTTGTAATTTTCATGTTGCAAACCACACTTGCTTTGGTGGATTCGGTTCATTTGAAGTGTAATAATTCTTGTGTCAAGATGGGTCGCGATCACAACAAAAAAGTGCAATTTTTTTTCCAATTTGAGGCAGAAGACAATAAGTCTAAGTGCAATGTTTGCGGTGTGAAGTTAGCAGGCTCTCACGTAACAAATTTAAAGCGCCATTTAATTGCAAAACATGCTGAAATTTATAATGAATTTGAGATTGACGACGACAAAGCGCAACAAAATACATGTATGAAAAAAAGGAAAATTTCATATGAAACCAGTGAAGCAACAATCGTGTCTTCAATTCTAAAGATTGTGACCACCGATGGAAAGCCTTTTTTATTTCTGGATAGCGAAGGGTTTCGACAAATATTGAACCCAATTTATAACGCGCTTTCGATGAATCCCATAACTTCTCGAAATGTTATGGAATATGTAACTGCCAGAGAGCAGGCTATTAAAGAAAACATAAAAGCGCTTGTAAAGGGAAAGCTTGTATCCTTGAAAATAGATGTTGCTACTAGAATGGACAAGGCTATTTTGGGCGTGAATTTACAAATGATACATTCTAGTATGTCTAAAGCTGAGATCGTCATCAAGACTTTAGGCATGATACAGCTTCGTCATTCGCACACTGGAAAGTATATCCAAGAAAAAATTATGGAAATCATAAATGACTACGGAATAACCCTCGACCAAGTATTCAGGTAAAATCTTTATTGCAAACTATGTTTTAAATGACTGTTACTGAAAACCTAAAACCATAACCACAGCATTACATCGGATAATGGAAAAAATATGATTAAAGCCGTTCAAATTTTAAATGATGGTTCGGACAGTCTTTTTGACGATAATGCGCACGATGACATTAACGGGGAAGAAGTGATGGAAAAACTCGATTCCATACAGCTGGCGAATATTCACCTTGTAAGGTGTGCTGCGCACTCCCTTCAACTGTGCGTATTCGACATCAACAAGCTAGATGACATCAGCCAAAAAGTTTCATCCTGTCGCAAAATTTGTAAATTATTGCGTACAGAAACGAATAGGTAAGTGAAAACTTAAGATTTTTTAATATTATATTAAATGTTTAAAAATATTAAACCTGAGCAGACGTTGGTTGAACGAGGGCAAAAAAAACGTGCCATGTCTCGATGTTGTTACGAGATGGAACTCTACATATTTAATGATTTTAAAATTGTTAGATTTAAAAGAGTTCCTTGCTGTACACCCTAGTATTAGTATTGATGCGGACTGGGATTGGATGGAAGTATATATTGATGCGTTCAAAGACACATACGAAGCGACCTTAAAGTTGCAAAATACAAAATTAGTATACAGCGAATTCTTCATAATATGGATGGAGCTTAAACTAAAGTGCGAGAAAAGCCAAAATTATATAAAAAAAAAATTACTAGGACAGATCAAAATTCGAGAATGTAAGTTGCTTGAAAATGATGCAATGTTAGCTGCAATCTACATTGATCCACGCGTTAATTGCATCCTAAATGATCAGCAAAAATTCTTAGCAAAGCTAAATCTAAAAAAAATAGCACACCGTTTATTGGAGCTAAAGCAAGTAAGGCTACGTGTGTTTGAAGTTGAGGTCCTGTTTTGTTGTTGTCAATTGTTATTAAATGTTTTAACAACGTATATTGTCCTTGTCAAAAACTCACACTTGTACTAAACTAACATTGCAAAAAATATGTTCTAATTAATTTTTTATTTAAGGTGCATTCCTCAACACAAAGTGCGCCATCATGCGGGGTTGATATCCAGGACCAAAAGCAGGAGTACACATCCGACGATGATAAATGCATCGTCGTTAACAAGGAAGAGTCTCTGCTTTCCGCCTATTTGGATGGCGTACAAACAATCTCGGAAGTTAAAGAAGACCCTGCATCTAAAAAACTGGTGAAAATCTATGGTGACATAGAAAATTTCGACATTATGCATGGACGTTTGCCACTTAATGCGAACATTTTGCAGTTTTTTAATGATATAAAACTGCAGTCGCCCCATCTGAGTGCGCTTGCACACGTTGTACTGGCTGTACCAGCGACTCAGGTGACTGTTGAGAGGGCTTTTTCAGCGCTTCACTACCTTTTAAGCGAGCGCCGAAGCTCTTTAAGTGCAGAAACTTTAAATTCTCTACTTGTTGTTAAGCTGAATACTGAATAAATAATAAATATAATGTAAAGATTTAATACATATGGGCAATTCCATAGACACGCACGCAACAAAAATTTCTCTACTACCATATCATATTAAAAACAAGTCCAATTAAAAGAAATCAGTTTTATTATATGTAAAAAAAAAAAAAAAATTAAGTATTTTCAATAGTTTCTGATTTTATCTCACAAAAAAGTTAATATCAGGCGACTTTAAAAAAAAGCAACGCTTTTTAGCAAAAAATGCAGTCTGTGCTGCTTTTGTTAATATTTTTCGATCACATGATAAGTGATGCAATTTATGAAGTCCAGAAATATGTACACGGGACTTTCCTCCATTTTTTATTTAAGAGGGTTGTATAATAAAACAAGAAAGGAAAGCTAACTTCGGGCGGAGCCGAAGTTGATATACCTTTGCAGCTAAAACAGGATAAAAATCGCTAAAATCGGATATAGTTGGCCGATTCTTATGGGAATATCATAATATAACCAATAAATTGCAAGACAAAATCTAAAAAAAAATCCCAAACTTCTATCTTGAAGAACCCCAAAGTTGGTATTTTTACCAAATACCATTTCCGATCGTTCAGTTATATGGCAGCTATAAGATATAGTCGGCTGATCCTTACAAAATTTGACATGTTGTATTATTTTGCCAAAAATAGCATTCGCACCAAATCTGAACTCTGTATCTCGAAAAACACTGAAGTTATAACATTTCCGATTGATGAGAAACGTAATGCGTTGTTGAGTTTCCAAAATAGTTTATTTCAGTGGACTTATTTTGCTGTTTCATTCACTGCTGAGAATAGTAACAAAAAAACTAAAGCGACGCAGCGCCGAATTGTATACGAGAAAAACTAACACTAAGACAACGACGCGTCTCTGCATTGCCTGCAACCCGAACACTGCAACGCCGCCATAGCCATTTACCCGATCAATCAGTTATATGGCAGCTATAGGATATAGTCGGTTCCGACTTATATACATATGTAGGTTCCGACTTCTTTCCTGCGTGCAAAGGAAAGAAGGGTGTGTGCAAAGTTTCAAGACGATAGCTTTAAAACTGAGAGACTAGTTCGCGTAGAAACAGACAGACGGACAGAGGGACATGCTCATATCAACTCAGGAGGTGATCCTGATCAAGAATATATATACTTTATAGGGTCGGAGATGTCTCCTTCACTGCGTTGCACACTTTTGGATTATAAATTATAATACCCTCTGCAAGGGTATAAATATAAAATAATATATAAAAATTTAACTATTTCTTAGTTTAAAAAAGTTTATACAATATGGATTTATTAATTTTTCGGTCACGGTTGACCTTTCTGTGGAATTCCTATATGTTAAAGCGTTATTTAAACTCTACTAAAAACAAAAGACCATTTACGATGAGTTTTTCGTTTTTTCGCTCATCAGCTGACACTCAATGAGTGAGCGTTCAGTTGAATCGCTCACTCTAGGTTGTTGTTGAGTGAGCATAAAAACAACCCCTAAACGGAGAACAGTTAACCGAAAACGAAAACAAGGAGCAGCAAAAAGTTCAGTTCAGAGCGAGAGCACACGAGTATTGTCTTTTTTTGTTGTGTTAGTGAGTAGACCGAAACACGAAAAACGGTCAACTGTTATTTGCGAGCTCTGATTAGTAGTCCAAATTGTCCGAATAATCACCTTGTAGATTAAAATTTTTGAAGAGGTCCTCAGCTTCGACCTCCTACCCATCAGCCAATAGTACGTCTTCAACCTTACTTCGCTACTTTCGCTTTTTGACTAGTTGAGGCTTCCAAGTAAGCCTCCTGTATAGCGTGAAGCCCAGGTATCTTGGGTTTTCTACTTGCGGAATGGGGGAGCTGTTGAGGTGGACCGGTAGGTCCATTTCCTTGACGTATAGATGTGGCGTATAAATGTGGTGGCGGTGGATTTATCGTTATTCACTTGAATATTTCACCTTCTCTGCCAATTGCCGAGAATATCTTGTTGCTCCTGCATGACAGCAGCTGCCTCTGTAGCGTTGTCAGCAGCGGTCAAGAAGGTGGTATCGTCCGCATAGGTAGCTGCCATTATGTTGGGGCTCCGCAAGACAAGGAGATCGGCCGTAAAGACATTGTATAATAAAGGGTCCAGTACGTTGCCTTGGAGGACTCCGGCGCGGACCTTCCCGAGTCCGTAAGTAGTAAGGTCTGGGCAAGTTAGTCTTCAATTTAAACAGGAGACCGGAGTGCCAGACCCCGTCGAAGGCTTGTTTGACATCCAGCATTACAGCTAGGCAGTACTTCTTGGTTTCGAAGGCGTCCAGGATATACTGCACCACTCTGTATCATTGTTCCTGAAGTCAAACTTGTGATTGGGGATCAGACCAGCCCCGTCCAGTACTGGCAATGCTCTACTCATAAACACTCTTTCGAGTATGTTGGAGAGTATCGATAGGAGACTAATCGGACTGTAAGAGGCAAGATCGGCTTCGGGTTTTCCGAGCTTAGGTATCATGGTTACCAGAGCATGTTTCCAGTTGGTCGGAAAATACCCAATTTCTAAGCATCTATTGTAAATTTTCGTCAGTATCTTGATGCTTGGAGGTGGCAAAAGTTTTAATGCAGTTGCATTGATGCCATCATCGCCCGGGGCCTTGTTGTTTCTCAACACTGAAATCTGGGCGGCTGTCTCCTCTTCCGTCATAGGTATTCTGTCGTCGCCTCGTGCGGGCTCTGCCAAGAGTCGTTCCGTTTCTGCTGCCTCTTCTGGCGAGCAGTGGTAGAAAGGGGTGAATACACTTTCCAGGTATTCGGCGAACGCGTTGGCCTGGTCCGTTCTGACCTGCACCAACTGCCGTCGGCTCGCTGAACAGATGGTTGGTTCCTCTTAAGAGGACGTCGTAGGCTTTTCGTAACGCGCCACATATTGTTTTGTGGGTCACCCGGTTCCAACTGTTCACCGAACCCGACGAACGCTTCCTTCCTAAAGTCCGCCAAGAGTTCAGAGAGCCACTTGGAGACTCTATTCAGGTCTTGGTCTTGTCCCTTGGGTTTCTGGACAGTTTCTGGACCCGCCTGAGTCGGCGCTTTTACAGCTTGAGAGGCGTGACGTCTGGATTCCAAAAATGAATATCCCTGTCAGTGGCTCTCGGGCGGTTGGAAAGCCTTGGAGCTGCCTCGGCTGCCGCAGCGTGGATTTGTGCGGTCAGTTCTTCGACGGCCGCCTCAATCTGGTCGGGGGATTCCAGAGTTGTGTTAAGATCGCGGCAGAGCACATCCAGGACTGCAATTTCTTGATCTCCGTCGTCTTAAATAAGCTTCTTCCGGGCCGACCGTAGGATGGCTGGCGTGTATAGAGAGACGGCAAGAGCGCTGTGGTCAGAAATAAGGTCGGCGACTTCTCGTACATGGATTCCGGCTGAGTCCAGTCCTCCTGTGATGCCGAAGTCCAGGACATCTGCGATCTTCGACGGATATGTTGGCCAGTAGGTAGGTAGATCCAATTATAACGTCTTTTTCTTTTCGCTTTTCGATTATAACGGCCACATCTTTTTCGTTTTCGCTTTCGTTATTTTTATATTTTTAGCAGCCACCATTATTCTTTTATACTTTTCGTGAGAGATAAACTAATCTTATTCAACATTTTGGCGACCCCGGGTGGACTTTGTGCTAATTTAAAAAAAAAAATTGCTTTAAAAACATAAAGTGACAGTGACACTGTGTTATTACACACAACAAATACCAACAAACATAAATTCAAACAAAAATAAAGAAGCTGCTCGCGACGCATTCGTACAACTTAATTTTAAAAAAAATCACCGCGTCGTGAAACCGCCACAAGCCCGTGAAAGCCACAATCATCACCTCCAGGATCACCAGCGAGCTCCATGTCCTGCACCTGCATCGACTGCACGAGGAAAGTAGCAGCGGGATTCAAGGATCCTAAGGCAGAACCGCAGGTATTTGTGCAAAAAAATTAAAGTCGAGAAAAGACGAATTATCTACGTCTTTTGCTGAAATATTGCACCCTCCTTTTAATTCTTGGCGCATACATACTAGTAAAGCTAACAGTTTGAATAGTTTGATTAAAATAATTAACTAACTGCCTGTGCATAAAATTAATAAACATCACAATACATATATCGACGCCAAGTGACCCCAAGTGATTTACCCTATAAATTGGTTGGGTATACTTATTTTTCGGTGTCAATTATTTTTTTGGATACTGACTGCGTCGACTATCAATATTATTCGACATTATTCAACATTATTAATAAATTATTTATTTTCATTTTTTCGCCAGATATTCAATTAAATATTTTTTTCGTCAAATAATTAAATAATATAAAATAATTAAAATAAAAAATATTTTATATTATTTAACATTTTTATTTTTAACTAATAAATTAAAAAAATAAAAAATATTATTTAAAAATAAAAATATTAAATATTTTTTTAAAATTTTTATCGTTGTAGTCTGCTTATTAAAAATAACATCAGAAAATGGATAATAATAAACAGAAACAGACAAAGAAATCCACGACTCTTGATGACTTAAGAAGAAGATTCAATGTCAGAGTAAAAAGCATTAGCCGGTTAGAGGAAAGTTTGGAAGCTGGGTAAGTTCCTTTAGTAAAGACCGAGCTACAATGCAGGCTTCAGCTTTCAAATGAGACAATTTTTAAGGCAAATGAGTTGCAAGACCAGATTGAGCAATTGGATGAAGAAGATTTGAGTTTGGAGCCGAGATATAAGAATTAGAAATAACGACTAAGGCAAGGGTGATGTCTTTATTAAATGCCTTCACTGTAGCTGAAGATTTCCCACCAGAGACTGCAATTTCTGCAGCCCCAACTCGAGCTCGACTTTCCACTTAGGCATTGCCAAAATTCAGTGAAAACTATTTAGAGTTTAAAAATTGTATGAGTCTTTTCGAGACACTAGTAGACAAGGATGGGAACATCCTGTTTTTAAGAAATTTAATCAATTTAATTTAATCAAGGTACCGAGAGTAATTATGACAAAGCTATCGCTAATCTAAAAAGAGTTTACGACAACGAATATCTCATCTTTACGAACTAACTAAGCAAAATATTGAGTTTTCCGAAAGTTTCCCAGCCGTCTGCGTCGTCGTT
This sequence comes from Drosophila pseudoananassae pseudoananassae, assembly GCA_018153035.1. Classification (NCBI taxonomy): domain Eukaryota; kingdom Metazoa; phylum Arthropoda; class Insecta; order Diptera; family Drosophilidae; genus Drosophila; species Drosophila pseudoananassae. Next base: position 3,515,619 of record JAECXR010000072.1, read on the forward strand.
AAGATGCCTCATCGACACAGTGTCATCGATTTACGAGTCATTATTATCCATAGGAGATGACACTAAAATTGCAAACTCAATGATCATTCATTTAGTTTTGAGTAGAGTAGATCATATGTAGGTCATACAACGTATGCTTTGCATGCGTCATCTCTAGAAACGACGTCGATTGGGCCGAGCATTACTTGACTCTGGGTCACTAATAAACTTCATTACTGAAGATCTTGCTCAACGCTTACAGATCCGTAGGGAGGAATCGTGTATCAAGTTGCTTGGAATTGGTCAAGCTAATTCCCAGGCTAAGAAAAAGATACACACTGTGGTGAAGTCAACAACTAATGGTAGTGAGTTTCCGTTTGATTTTTGGATTTTGAAAACTATCTTGGGTTATCACCCTGAACAGTCAGTGAACGTGAAAGATTGGGACCTATCAAAGACCTTTCCTTTTGCAGACCCATATTTTTAAAAACCTCAGCGGATAGACATGTTAATAGCAGATGAGTCGTCTGGGGTTCCGTGGGACCGCCGGAAGCCAAACTGGTGATTGGAGATCAGACCAGCTCCGTCCAGTACTGGCAATGCTCTACTCATAAACACTCTTTCGAGTATTTTGGAGAGTATCGATAGGAGACTAATCGGAGTGTAAGAGGCAAGATCGGCTTCGGGTTTTCCGAGCTTAGGTATCATGGTTACCAGAGCATGTTTCCAGTTGGTCGGAAAATACCCAATTTCTAAGCATCTATTGTAAATTTTCGTCAGTATCTTGATGCTTGGAGGTGGCAAAAGTTTTAATGCAGTTGCATTGATGCCATCATCGCCCGGGGCCTTGTTGTTTCTCACTGAAATCTGGGCGGCTGTCTAACTTTCCGTCATAGGTATTCTGTCGTCGCCTCGTGCGGGGCTCTGCCAAGAGTCGTTCCGTTTCTGCTGCCTCTTCTGGCGAGCAGTGGTAGAAAGGGGTGAATACACTTTCCAGGTATTCGGCGAACGCGTTGGCCTGGTCCGTCCTGACCTGCACCAACTGCCGTCGGCTCGCTGAACAGATGGTTGGTTCCTCTTAAGAGGACGTCGTAGGCTTTTCGTAACGCGCCACATATTGTTTTGTGGGTCACCCGGTTCCAACTGTTCACCGAACCCGACGAACGCTTCCTTCCTAAAGTCCGCCAAGAGTTCAGAGAGCCACTTGGAGACTCTATTCAGGTCTTGGTCTTGTCCCTCGGGTTTCTGGACAGTTTCTGGACCCGCCTGAGTCGGCGCTTTTACAGCTTGAGAGGCGTGACGTCTGGATTCCAAAAATGAATATCCCTGTCAGTTGCTCTCGGGCGGTTGGAAAGCCTTGGAGCTGCCTCGGCTGCCACAGCGTGGATTTGTGCGGTCAGTTCTTCGACGGCCGCCTCAATCTGGTCGGGGGATTCCAGAGTTGTGTTAAGATCGCGGCAGAGCACATCCAGGACTGCAATTTCTTGATCTCCGTCGTCTTAAATAAGCTTCTTCCGGGCCGACCGTAGGATGGCTGGCGTGTATAGAGAGACGGCAAGAGCGCTGTGGTCAGAAATAAGGTAGGCGACTTCTCGTACATGGATTCCGGCTGAGTCCAGTCCTCCTGTGATGCCGAAGTCCAGGACATCTGCGATCTTCGACGGATATGTTGGCCAGTAGGTAGGTAGATCCAATTATAACGTCTTTTTCTTTTCGCTTTTCGATTATAACGGCCACATCTTTTTCGTTTTCGCTTTCGTTATTTTTATATTTTTAGCAGCCACCATTATTCTTTTATACTTTTCGTGAGAGATAAACTAATCTCATTCAACATTTTGGGGACCCCGGGTGGACTTTGTGCTAATTTAAAAAAAAAAATTGCTTTAAAAAACATAAAGTGACAGTGACACTGTGTTATTACACACAACAAATACCAACAAACAAAAATTCAAACAAAAATAAAGAAGCTGCTCGCGACACATTCGTACAACTTAATTTAAAAAAAATTCACCGCGTCGTGAAACCGCCACAAGCCCGTGAAAGCCACAATCATCACCACAATACATATATCGACATCACATTTTGTCACATCACATATTTTATTTTAATGGAACGCCAAGTGACCCCAAGTGATTTACCTTATAAATTGGTTGGGTATACTTATTTTTCAGTGTCAAACTTTTTTTTGGATACTGACTGCCTCGACTATCAACATTATTCGACATTATTCAACATTATTAATAAATTATTTATTTTCATTTTTTCGCCAGATATTCAATTAAATATTTTTTTCGTCAAATAATTAAATAATATAAAATAATTAAAATAAAAAATATTTTATCTTATTTAACATTTTTATTTTTAACTAATAAATTTAAAAAAATAAAAAATATTATTTAAAAATAAAAATATTAAATATTTTTTTAAAATTTTTATCGTTGTAGTCTGCTTATTAAAAATAACATCAGAAAATGGATAATAATAAACAGAAACAGACAAAGAAATCCACGACTCTTGATGACTTAAGAAGAAGATTCAATGTCAGAGTAAAAAGCATTAGCCGGTTAGAGGGGTAAGTTCCTTTAGTAAAGACCGAGCTACAATGCAGGCTTCAGCTTTCAAATGAGACAATTTTTAAGGCAAATGAGTTGCAAGACCAGATTGAGCAATTGGATGAAGAAGATTTGAGTTTGGAGCTGAGATATAAGAATTAGAAATAACGACTAAGGCAAGGGTGATGTCTTTATTAAATGCCTTCACTGTAGCTGAAGATTTCCCATCAGAGACTGCAATTTCTGCAGCCCCAACTCGAGCTCGACTTTCCACTTAGGCATTGCCAAAATTCAGTGAAAACTATTTAGAGTTTAAAAATTGTATGAGTCTTTTCGAGACACTAGTAGACAAGGATGGGAACATCCTGTTTTTAAGAAATTTAATCAATTTAATTTAATCAAGGTACCGAGAGTAATTATGACAAAGCTATCGCTAATCTAAAAAGAGTTTACGACAACGTATATCTCATCTTTACGAACTAACTAAGCAAAATATTGAGTTTTCCGAAAGTTTCCCAGCCGTCTGCGTCGTCGTTAAGATGCCTCATCGACACAGTGTCATCGATTTACGAGTCATTATTATCCATAGGAGATGACACTAAAATTGCAAACTCAATGATCATTCATTTAGTTTTGAGTAGAGTAGATCATATGTAGGTCATATGCTTTGCATGCGTCATCTCTAGAAACGACGTCGATTGGGCCGAGCATTACTTGACTCTGGGTCACTAATAAACTTCATTACTGAAGATCTTGCTCAACGCTTACAGATCCGTAGGGAGGAATCGTTTATCAAGTTGCTTTGAATTGGTCAAGCTAATTCCCAGGCTAAGAAAAAGATACACACTGTGGTGAAGTCAACAACTAATGGTAGTGAGTTTCCGTTCGATTTTTGGATTTTGAGAACTATCTTGGGTTATCACCCTGAACAGTCAGTGAACGTGAAAGATTGGGACCTACCAAAGACCTTTCCTTTTGCAGACCCATATTTTTAAAAACATCAGCGGATAGACATGTTAATTGCAGCTGAGTCATTTTTCGAACTGTGTTCCGTTGGCCAAATAAAACAAGGTCCAAACCATCACATCCTCCAAAAAACTCTCCTTGGATGGATAGTATCGGGAAAATACCTGAACAGACTGTCTCTAGCCTGAATTGCCAAGAAGAATTACTCGAGTCGATAGATGGCAATTTGAAAAAATTTTGGTCATTGGAAGTATTACTTCTAAAAAGCTTATGTCACCTGAACCTGATTAGTGAGGAACATTATCAGAAAAATACTGTTGTACTGCCTTCAGGTCGATTTGAAGTCAGGCTTCCATTTAAATCGGATCCAAGCGTTTTGGGAAGAGCCGAAATTAAAAAAAAAGGAATGTGGAATTTATGGAAGAATATGAATCCTTAGGTCATATGTCCCCTACAAGCAATGATGTTCTTGCTACTCCACACTATATCATACCCAATTAGTGTGTCTTACGGCCTCAAAGCACATCGACCAAGTTACGAGTCGTGCTTGATGCGTCTTCTAAGACATCAACACAGAAGTGTCTTAACGATCTGTTGATGTTTGGTTCTACAATCCAGGAAGAGTTGTATTCAACTCTTCTTCGGTTCCGGCTGAACAGATTCGCTCTGATAGCCGACATAAAAAAGATGTATCGCCAAGTAATGGAAAATAGGTCGACAGACTATACCAGTTGATAGTGTGGACGAAAGACTTATCAAAGTCCTTGAAACTGAGCAAGCTCAACACCGTTACATATGGCACTGCGCCAGCCCCATTCCTGGCCATAAGGTGTTTGAAGAGGTTGAGTGGTTCTGTGAAAAATACATTCCCTCGAGCTGCCAAAGTTATCCAACAAAAAAGTTTCCGACTTTTACGTCGACGACATGTTAACGGGTGATGGTTGGATTGAGGAGCTAAAGACGATTAAGTCTGAAGTAACTGAAGTACTTCAAAACTCTGGGTTTGAATTGAGCAATTTTTTTTCAAACTCGCCTAAAGTTACTGCATCCGAGAGCACGGTTAAGCCAATAACACTTTTGGACTCAGAGCTGACTAAATCATTAGGAATCGCTTAGGTTCCTGAAGATGATGTATTTAAATTTGAAATTGATGCTTCAGTCATGAGTCAAAGGGCTAGATTGGGATGAGTGGAAACTTGGTGGAACAGCGTGGAACAAAATACAAATTGCCTTGTCGCAAATAGAGGAAATCTCTATTCCGAGATTCGTGTTTACCGAGCCGTCCTTGAAAGCCGTCCTATTTAAATTTATGCCTTTTCTGACGCATCGATGAGATCCTATAGAGCTTGCGTCTATATTCGTTCGAATCTACAGAAGGTATTAAAGTTTCGTTGTTGACTGTGAAGTCTAAATTAGCGCCGCTCAAGACAAATCTATCTAATGTTCCTATATCGTAATATGCCAAGTTTCCAGTATTGTTGGCAAAACACTCTTAATATGTTCAGAGCTACGTCCGATACTTGCACGAGTCGAATTTTCATGTGGGTCCCCGAGCACTTGTAAGTCTTTTGCGACAGCGCATATGGATCGTAAATGCGCAGGAAGTTTGCAGTCAGACAGTACGGTCATGCATACGCTGCTTTAAATGCAAGCCTCGTCTGATGACTCAAATCATGGGAGATTTACCCTTAGGTAGAATTCGTGCTCTCCGCCCATTCTCCATATGTGGTGTTGATTTTTGCGGCCCTATTGATACGACATTGAAAATTCGTGGTAGGCCACCCTATAAGTCCTACATTGGCTTATTTGTTTTTTTTTGCGTTCAACGCAGTTCATTTAGAAGTAATTTCCGACCTTTGAACTGATTCTTTTTTGTTGGCTTTTCAAAGGTTCGTTGGGCGCCGAGGATGTCCGCTGATCGTACACTGCGACATCGCGACGAACTTCGTCGGAGGGAATCGCCACTTCACAGACCTTCGTCGGAGAATCGAGGACGAGGTCGACGCGGTCACGCAATACGCATCAAAAGAAAAGGATGTGTATTTGCGTTTATACCGCCGCGGGCTCCGCACATGGGCGGACTATGGAATGTAGGTGTGAAGTCTGCAAAATACCTACTCCTACGAGCGGTAGGAAACAAAAGGCTGACCACGATGGTCCCAGCAGTACGTCTTGGGCCTACAGGCGCGGTCGAAGTGGCAGAACCAGGAGGACGTCATCCGGATAGGCGAGCTGGTCCAGATCGCTGAGAATCACTAGCCGTATAGGAGAGCAGTTCACAAGATAGCCCGGCTGTAAGTGAGTTGAAGCCTGATGAATGCCTTCAAAGGGGCCGGTGTTAACGGATTCGTCGTGGTTCATTGTATTTGTTATTATTTAGAATTTGTTGCTGAAATTTTTATTATTTTTTTTTTAAACGTTGCTTTTATTTCTTGAATCTTCTCTTTGCGAGACTTACAAGAGGTGTATCAAACATTATATTTTTAACTTAACTAACAGTCATATTGTCTGATACAGAGTTAGGCGGCCCTAAAAATCGATTGCTGGGTTGGGCGGTCATTGCGTCTCAGGCGGGATACGCTAGAACCCCGAGTCAATCCTCGAGAGAAAACATTTGGGTGCGAAGACAGTTTTTCTTTGTATGACTCTTTTTGCTTCTGGTGAAAGCGGAGGAAATGTTTGTCTATTAAGAGTAAACATTATGTGTTTACACTTTTTTTCGTTTATTTTAATGCGCCAGTCGGACAGCCACTTTTCCACTACTATAAGATGATTAGCGACTTGCTTGCGTTCGAAAGCTTGAAATACGTCGAGGAAAATGGCGCTGCAGTATTCTCGCTGTTCGAAAGCTAGCTTATTTCGGATGTTAATCTGTTCACTTGCTCGATGGTTCCGTGGCTTCTTGGGAAGCCAAATTGGTGTGCCGGGATAATATTGCAATCTTCCAGATGTGGTATTATGCGAGTTAACTAGCATTTTTCAAACAATTTAAACAAACAAGATAGAAGGCTTATTGGTCTGTATGATGACGGAATTGTGTGGTCTTTTCCAGGCTTCGGTATCATTATAATGATAGTTTTTTTCCACTTTTTTGGGAAATAGCCAAGAATAATGATCCCATTAAATAGTTTTCAGAGATGAGTCTGTTGGCCAGTATGTGGGACTTCCAGGGGAAACATAGTCCAGTTTATTTTTCACATTTATAATTGCATTCTGCAATTGCCATCCTTTGGGAGTCGCTAGACGTGATCCCCATTGCGTATGTTTGAAGTTGTAGTCTCCTGGGGCTATAAAACGATCCCCAAATGAATCGTCCATAGAAGTCCATAAATTGTCTTTCCAAGATTGACAAACGTGGAGGGCAGTAAACGGCAGCGATTGATATCGATAGGGCCTGCAGAAAGTTTGTTGCAAACCTTTTGTGAAAATGGTGTTATGCGTTCTCAGATTAGAGCTCCAGTTTCGCCGTGGACTTTCCCATCTGGATTATATATCCTCTTATTTTAAAGTTGTATTTGCTTGTTAGATGCGTTTCCACCAGTAGCATAACGTCAGTATGGTTGTCGGTCAAGAATTGTGACAATTCTAGTTTATGCCGAGAGGCACCATTGAAGTTCCACATTGATATTCGTCGAGCCTGCATAGATAATTTAGACTGTTGTACTACCAGCAGCTGTATCACCATGTTCTGGTTTTGAATAAGTGTTTGCATGGTCGTGCAAACAGCCGATAGAGCATCGGCATAGAAAAAGCCGTTGGTGGCGTTTAGTGAACCGAATGACGATGTTCTTATTCAGCTTTGGCGAAGAAGACGTCTGGCGTAGTTTTTGACGCAATGTACGCATTCTGTGGATTTTGGTTGCGCGTTGCGGTCGCTTGACGCATGCGACTCTTTAACTCCTTGTACACCATACATCCCCTATAGTTTGCCGTATGGTTGCCTCCGCAGTTTCCACATTTCTTCACAGTACTGTTCTTGTTTGTAATGCAGTAATCAGAGTTGTGGGCGTCCCCGCAGACTACACAGACAGCCTGAAGTGTGCAGTATGACCTGGTGTGTCCATACTCTTGGCAACTAGTGCATTGCACTGGACCGTTCCGTTTACGTGGCTCTTAAACTATGATTGTCCAATGCAAACGATATTGCAGCTTGTAAATTCGGTGGACTTCGTTCTTCTTCAGCGACCTGGCTCAAGCTCGTCCTTGAAGAGGGGTTGTGACTTTTTATCCTTATTTTGAATGTTAATAACATTCGTGGCGGCGAAGCCCTTTTCTTTAAGGTCGTTTTTTTATTTGCGCGGCGGTAACATCGGGTTCTTGGTTTGCACCTTTGTTTCATGGATTTTCGTTTTGATAAGCGGGACAACATGAAAGTTGTCACCGTTCCCGATCAACGCCGCAATTTTGTTGACCAGGGCACTCGAGCTTTTCTCCCTGATATAGATTGGAGGGGGTTGGGTTTTTTTGCGGTGTCTTGGGCTGGTTGGTTTTTCACAACCTCCGCCAGTAGGGAAAATCTGTTACTAGTGGATCTGTCTGGTTCTTTGTCGATCTTCAGGGCGCGGTTAATTTTTGCCTGCCGGATTACTTTGCGGGATAAGCTTGCGCTTAATTTGGATGTAACGATCCATTCCAGGCAGGGGCCGATTTGGCACTTTCGGAAGTTGTTCTTTGTACTCGCTGATGTCTTTGTACTCGGAAGTTTGTACTCGCTGATGTTGTTGACGTCGCGGTACCTTGAATTAGAAATTGTAGAAATTGTAGCATTGCTTGTTGTTAGAGCGAAATTTGTTACCGATATTGGAGGGGGGTTTTACACTGCCAACTCCATTACGTGGGAGTCGGTTGTTGAAATTGAATTGTATTTTTGAATTGGTAGTTTAGAGTTGAATTGTTAGTTATTTAAATCTAGTATAAGATAGCTTAGGGGACAGCGGGAACGAAAGCTCATATTCGCTCTGGAGCGAATTCGCCCTGCTTCGACGCAAGGATAAGTTAGGCTTAGGATTAGAGAAAATATAGACCAAATTATAATGTTGAACAGGCCACATCTTTCGTTTTCGCTTTGGTAATTGTGTAATATTTAGCAGCCACCTTATTTTTATTTTTTTATGTTTTATCATGAGAGATAAACTAACCTCATTCTACTGGGACGTTCCTTTTTTTTATTTTCAGATGCTGATAATTCTGCTGTGTCCGCAACAATAAACATACTCGATGAAAGCCATTTTGAAAAGCCGAATGAAAGCGATAAAAGCTTTTCTCTTGTTTAATAAACTTATTGTAACAGCCCACCGCTTCCATAAATTTGCACGCACAATTATACTTTTTATAATGCTCTTTATTCCCACTCTCCGATCGCTTCGAGTGCCGAAATTAAACTAAACATAGTTACAAAAGAATAGAGAGTAATAGAGAGGGGAGCGCCGCTCTCCTGAAAAGCGTCGATGCTGGCTTATCATCTTCCCACATGCTGCCGGTTCCCACATTCCTTCCTTCCTCACGAACTTCAGCTTTAATCCTTCCGGGTTAGGTTTGTCCATCCTTCCAGAGGTTCGCTGCTTGGGTGGTACCTAAACTGAAACTTGGTCCGTAGCAGGATCTGTAAGGAAGTCCGTATCGATGTCATCGGGTGATTCTTTTGCTTTGGGAACCTTCTTGAGGTGAATAACGTTCCTGCCTTCCTGCCTTCCCCTACTACTTGAACTATATCACCTGCACCTGAACTAAATCACCTATATCACCAGGCGGTAAAAACATCATAAAAAAAACATCAGTTTGTAGGAAAAAAATAAGTTCCTAAGGACCAATTTGAATCAAACGTTTACGTTTACTTCCTTTGCTCCACTTCTTCTGTCTGCCATTTTTCTTCCTTTTTCTTTATTTACACAATCCCTTTCTGCTGAATCTTATCCCGAATAACTCTGTTGATCAATAATTTTGTTGGAGGCGTGCCTGTCATCCCGTGAGGTGTGACATTGTACATTAGTTTAAAGGTTCGGATTGTATCTTTAAGATTCTTTCTTGTGCATATGGGCCATCTTAAGACGCTTGACTAGGGCTTTGTTTATATTTTCCACTTCTCCGTTTGCCTTTGGCCAATAAGGTGGTGTTGTGATTTGCTCAATGCCGCAAGATTTGGAAAAGTTCCAAAATTCCCCGCATATGTATTGCTTACCATTATCAGTCAGCAACTCCTTTGGGTAACCCAGCCTACTAAAAATGTTCTTACATGCTTCAATAATTGATTGTGATGTAATTGAGCGTAAAAACTTAAACTCTATGTACCTAGAACTAATATATATTTTTTATTCGGAAGTGGCCCTAGTTGGTCTGTAGCGACTTACAGCCATGGACCATTTGGAAACTGTGTTCTCTTCTCTTCATTGGTGGATTTGTCGCCTGGGATACTAAACTGCACTCTAGACAATCCTTTACAAATTTATCCGTGTCCCTGACAATATTCTTGGGTACAGTATATTTGAAATTGCAGGCTCCCATGAACCCTGTTGAAGGCACATCATTGCGTCGACGATTTTTTCATCCTTAGCGCTATTTTCGGCAATTGCGGGTATAGCTTTTGGTATGGGTGCGGCATTTGCAATAATTCGCAGTATGCTGTGTTCGCCTTTAATATCATAACCGGTAGATTGTCATATTTTACACAAAAAGGATAAACAATCAGCTATATACTCATTGCCCGTTTTATAAATTATTTTAAAATGGTACAATGGTTGAGGCCCATTAGGTAAAAATATAATCTCTACACTGTCCAGACCAAAGCCAAACTCTCTTTCTCTGTTTGAGAGTAGCGTTTTTCCACATTCGTTAAACTACGACTGGCAAAAGCAATATTATTTGAGTCGAGGCCATGTTTAAATTAAAACAGTACTGCTCCCAAAGCAATAGGGCTCGCATCAGCTATCAGTCGAGTTTTATTTTTAGGATCACAGTATGAGAGACTTGGAATCTTGGTTAACGCAACCCAACTTTTGATCCTTCTTCAACAACACCCGTAACACTTCAGTTAGATCCTCCAGGTCTGGAATAAACTTCCCCACGTACGTGACCAAACCCAGGAACTACGCGAAACTAACCAATCGCCGATACTTTCTCCGGATCTAGTTCAATTTCTTTGTCAGTCAAAATATGACCCAGGAACTTTATCGTGTTGTCTTCCAAACACACTTTTTGTTGTTTAACAAGAAAGGAAAGCTAACTTCGGGCGGAACCCTTGCAGAATATTATATAAATTATAGTTCCAAAATCATTATTATCCAAAGGAGATGACACTAAAATTGCAAACTCTTCTGATCATTCATTTAGTTTTGAGTAGAGTAGATCATATGTAGGTCATATGCTTTGCATGCGTCATCTCTAGAAACGATGTCGACGTCGATCGTAAGCGTTAGAACTAAAAATATTGGGCACATATTGGCCTGAGCATTAGTTGACTCTGGGTCACTAATAAACTTCATTACTGAAGATCTTGCTCAACGCTTACAGATCCGTAGGGAGGAATCGTGTATCAAGTTGCATGGAATTGGTCAAGCAAATTCCCAGGCAAAGAAAAAGATACACACTGTGGTGAAGTCAACAACTAATGAGTGAGTTTCCGTTCGATTTTTGGATTTTGAGAACTATCTTGGGTTATCACCCTGAACAGTCAGTGAACGTGAAAGATTGGGAGTTAACAAACCCCTTTCCTTTTGCAGACCCATATTTTTAAAAACCCCAGCGGATAGACATGTTAATTGCAGCTGAGTCATTTTTCGAACTGTGTTCCGTTGGCCAAATAAAACAAGATCCAAACCATCACATCCTCCAAAAAACTCTCCTTGGGTGGATAGTATTGGGAAAATACCTCAACAGACTGTCTCTAGCCTGAATTGCCAAGAAGAATTACTCGAGTCTATAGATGGCAATTTGAAAAAATTTTGGTCATTGGAAGTATTACCAACTTCTAAAAAGCTTATGTCACCTGAACCTGTGATTAGTGAGGAACATTATCAGAAAAATACTGTTGCACTGCCTTCAGGTCGATTTGAAGTCAGGCTTCCATTTAAATCGGATCCAAGCGTTTTGGGAAGAGCCGAAATTAAAAAAAAAGGAATGTGGAATTTATGGAAGAATATGAATCCTTAGGTCATATGTCCCCTACAAGCAATGATGTTCTTGCTACTCCACACTATATCATACCCAATTAGTGTGTCTTACGGCCTCAAAGCACATCGACCAAGTTACGAGTCGTGCTTGATGCGTCTTCTAAGACATCAACACAGAAGTGTCTTAACGATCTGTTGATGTTTGGTTCTACAATCCAGGAAGAGTTGTATTCAACTCTTCTTCGGTTCCGGCTGAACAAATTCGCTCTGATAGCCGACATAAAAAAGATGTATCGCCAAGTAATGGTAAATAGGTCGACAGACTATACCAGTTGATAGTGTGGACGAAAGACTTATCAAAGTCCTTGAAACTGAGCAAGCTCAACACCGTTACATATGGCACTGCGCCAGCCCCATTCCTGGCCATAAGGTGTTTGAAGAGGTTGAGTGGTTCTGTGAAAAATACATTCCCTCGAGCTGCCAAAGTTATCCAACAAAAAAGTTTCCGACGACATGTTAGCGGGTGATTTACCCTTAGATAGAATTCGTGCTCTCCGCCCATTCTTCATATGTGGTGTTGATTTTTGTGGCCCTATTGATACGACATTGAAAATTCGTGGTAGGCCACCCTATAAGTCCTACATTGCCTTATTTGTTTGTTTTGCGTCCAAGGCAGTTCATTTAGAAGTAATTTTCGACCTTTGAACTGATTCCTTTTTGTTGGCTTTTCAAACGTTCGTTGGGCGCCGAGGATGTCCGCTGATCGTACACTGCGACATCGCGACGAACTTCGTCGGAGGGAATCGCCACTTCACAGACCTTCGTCGGAGAATCGAGGGCGAGGTCGACGCGGTCACGCAATACGCATAAAAAAAAAAGGATGTGTATTTGCGTTCATACCGCCGCGGGCTCCGCACATGGGCGGACTATGGAAGGTAGGTGTGAAGTCTGTACGTGAAGTACGTCTTGGGCCTACAGGCGCGGTCGAAGTGGCAGAACCAGGAGGACGTCATCCGGATAGGCGAGCTGGTCCAGATCGCTGAGGATCACTAGCCGTATAGGAGAGCAGTTCACAAGCTAGCCCGGCTGTAAGTGAGTTGAAGCCTGATGAATGCCTTCAAAGGGGCCGGTGTTAACGGATTCGTCGTGGTTCATTGTATTTGTTATTATTTAGAATTTGTTGCTGAAATTTTTATTATTTTTTTTTTAAAAGTTGCTTTTATTTCTTGAATCTTCTCTTTGCGAGACTTACAAGAGGTGTATCAAATATTATATTTTTAACTTAACTAACAGTCATATTGTCTGATACAGAGTTAGGCGGCCCTAAAAAATCAATTGCTGGGTTGGGCGGTCATTGCGTCTCAGGCGGGATACGCTAGAACCCTGAGTCAATCCTCGAGAGAGAACATTTGGGTGCGAAGACAGTTTTTCTTTGTATGACTCTTTTTGCTTCTGGTGAAAGCTGAGGGCATGTTGTTCTATTGAGAGTAAACATTATGTGTTTACACATTTTTTTTCGTTTATTTTAATGCGCCAGTCGGACAGCCACTTTTCCACTACTATAAGTGGCTTCTGGAGCAACTAAAGATAGCGGTATCATCGGCGAACGTTGAAGTTGTTATTTGTGCGTTCGCAGTATACAAAACATATAGACACGGGCCGAGTGCGCTTCCTTGTTTCCTTCTTCGTTTCCCTCCTCCTTCGATGATGTAGTCGCCCGAAATAGCTGCGTTGCATTCCACTGAGAATACCCTATTGTAGAGGTATGATTTCAGTAGTTTGTAAGTGTATGTTGGCAAATACGTTTTAATTTTGTGCATGAGTCCAATGAGCCAAAATCGATCGAAAGCTTGAAATACGTCGAGGAAAATGGCGCTGCAGTATTCTCGCTGTTCGAAAGCTAGCTTATTTCGGATGTTAATCTGTTCACTTGCTCGATGGTTCCGTGGCTTCTTGGGAAGCCAAATTGGTGTGCCGGGATAATATTGCAATCTTCCAGATGTGGTATTATGCGAGTTAACTAGCATTTTTCAAACAATTTAAACAAACAAGATAGAAGGCTTATTGGTCTGTATGATTGTGTGGTCTTTTCCAGGCTTCGGTATCATTATAATAATTGTTTTTTTCCACTTTTTTTGGGAAATAGCCAAGAATAATGATCCCATTAAATAGTTTTCAGAGATTTAAGCTGCCGCAACAAGTACTTCTTCCAGGGCGCTCGTAGTGTAGTTGATGCCCGATTCCATGTTAAACTCCTTTCTATGTGGTCACTCACGTATTTGGGTAACGTATTTGGGTAGGGCAAATCTGTTAGTAGTGGATCTGTCTGGTTCATTATCGTTATTCAGGACACGGTTAATTTTTGTTTTGTTGCCTGCCGGATTACTCTGCGGGCTAAGCTTGCGCTTAATTTGGATGTAGCGATCCATTCCAGTCTGTGTGGCCGTTGCCGCTTTGGCACTTTCCGAGGTTGTTGTTTTTGTACTCGCTGTAGTCGTTGACGTCGTGGTACTTTTAGTTGCAGGGGTTTTCGCTGTTGTTGCAGAAGTTGTAGCGCTGCTTGTTGTTGGTGCGAAATTTGTTTCCGGTATTGGAGGGGGGGTTTTACACTGCGAACTCCATGACGCGGGAGTCGGAGTGAGCAGAGCGGGTGAGCAAGACCGTGCCCTTTGGGTTTCAGCGGTCAGTAAAGCCGGGTTGCTTTTAAGCGCCGATTTTTCCACTTCGGTTTCGCGGGTTGAAAAGTAAGAGTAGAAGCCGTTTCTTTGGTTCACTGAACTTCTACGCTCGTTCTTTTGGTCGTTGCTCAATGAGCTCATTGCGTGGTACGTATTTTTTTCAATTATGCACTAGTTTTGGTTTAGCACATTACAACTGTTATAAAAAGCTTGTCTGTCGCTTTTAATAAATTGTATTTCAGTGTCTTTTCGCTTATATTGGCGAAAATATAAGCGAAGTGAAGTTTTCCCGGAGCTCGGACAAAGCACGTCCGCTCAGTTCGGTAGTTCGATTACGAATCATTTGGGGATCGTTTTATAGCCCCAGGAGACTACAACTTCAAACATACGCAATGGGGATCACGTCTAGCGACTCCCAAAGGATGGCAATTGCACAATGCAATTATAAATGTGAAAAATAAACTAGACTATGTTTCCCCTGGAAGTCCCTCATACTGGCCAACAGACTCACGCAAGCTCCCAGACCTTATTGATTTTGCGGTGACTAAAAACATGCCTCGCAAACTAATAAGTTCCAAAGCAGTCTCGGACTTATCATCAGACCACTCGCCTGTGCTTCTAACGCTTCTTCAAAGCCCAGAAATAACCGAACACCCCTTCGACTGACGTCGCCAAAAACGAACTGGCTTAAATACAAACAAGAAAGGAAAGCTAACTTCGGGCGGAGCCGAAGTTGATATACCCTTGCAGTTAAAACCGGATATATATCGCAAACATCGGATTAAATTGGCCGATCCTTATGAGAATACCATAATAATACCAATTTATTACAATAAAAAATCTAACACAAAGTACCAAGCTTCCATCTTCAAAAATACCAAAGTTGGGTTTTTTACCCAACGGTTATTTCTGGGCTTTGAAGAAGCGTTAGAAGCACAGGCGAGTGGTCTGATGATAAGTCCGAGACTGCTTTGGAACTTATTAGTTTGCGAGGCATGTTTTTAGTCACCGCAAAATCAATAAGGTCTGGGAGCTTGCGTGAGTCTGTTGGCCAGTATGAGGGACTTCCAGGGGAAACATAGTCTAGTTTATTTTTCACATTTATAATTGCATTGTGCAATTGCCATCCTTTGGGAGTCGCTAGACGTGATCCCCATTGCGTATGTTTGAAGTTGTAGTCTCCTGGGGCTATAAAACGATCCCCAAATGATTCGTAATCGAACTACCGAACTGAGCGGACGTGCTTTGTCCGAGCTCCGGGAAAACTTCACTTCGCTTATATTTTCGCCAATATAAGCGAAAAGACACTGAAATACAATTTATTAAAAGCGACAGACAAGCTTTTTATAACAGTTGTAATGTGCTAAACCAAAACTAGTGCATAATTGAAAAAAAATACGTACCACGCAATGAGCTCATTGAGCAACGACCAAAAGAACGAGCGTAGAAGTTCAGTGAACCAAAGAAACGGCTTCTACTCTTACTTTTCAACCCGCGAAACCGAAGTGGAAAAATCGGCGCTTAAAAGCAACCCGGCTTTACTGACCGCTGAAACCCAAAGGGCACGGTCTTGCTCACCCGCTCTGCTCACTCCGACTCCCGCGTCATGGAGTTCGCAGTGTAAAACCCCCTCCAATACCGGAAACAAATTTCGCACCAACAACAAGCAGCGCTACAACTTCTGCAACAACAGCGAAAACCCCTGCAACTAAAAGTACCACGACGTCAACGACTACAGCGAGTACAAAAACAACAACCTCGGAAAGTGCCAAAGCGGCAACGGCCACACAGACTGGAATGGATCGCTACATCCAAATTAAGCGCAAGCTTAGCCCGCAGAGTAATCCGGCAGGCAACAAAACAAAAATTAACCGTGTCCTGAATAACGATAATGAACCAGACAGATCCACTACTAACAGATTTGCCCTACCCAAATACGTGACCCAAATACGTGAGTGACCACATAGAAAGGAGTTTAACATGGAATCGGGCATCAACTACACTACGAGCGCCCTGGAAGAAGTACTTGTTGCGGCAGCTTAAATCTCTGAAAACTATTTAATGGGATCATTATTCTTGGCTATTTCCCAAAAAAAGTGGAAAAAAACAATTATTATAATGATACCGAAGCCTGGAAAAGACCACACAATCATACAGACCAATAAGCCTTCTATCTTGTTTGTTTAAATTGTTTGAAAAATGCTAGTTAACTCGCATAATACCACATCTGGAAGATTGCAATATTATCCCGGCACACCAATTTGGCTTCCCAAGAAGCCACGGAACCATCGAGCAAGTGAACAGATTAACATCCGAAATAAGCTAGCTTTCGAACAGCGAGAATACTGCAGCGCCATTTTCCTCGACGTATTTCAAGCTTTCGATCGATTTTGGCTCATTGGACTCATGCACAAAATTAAAACGTATTTGCCAACATACACTTACAAACTACTGAAATCATACCTCTACAATAGGGTATTCTCAGTGGAATGCAACGCAGCTATTTCGGGCGACTACATCATCGAAGGAGGAGGGAAACGAAGAAGGAAACAAGGAAGCGCACTCGGCCCGTGTCTATATGTTTTGTATACTGCGAACGCACAAATAACAACTTCAACGTTCGCCGATGATACCGCTATCTTTAGTTGCTCCAGAAGCCACTTATAGTAGTGGAAAAGTGGCTGTCCGACTGGCGCATTAAAATAAACGAAAAAAAAATGTGTAAACACATAATGTTTACTCTCAATAGAACAACATGCCCTCAGCTTTCACCAGAAGCAAAAAGAGTCATACAAAGAAAAACTGTCTTCGCGCCCAAATGTTCTCTCTCGAGGATTGACTCAGGGTTCTAGCGTATCCCGCCTGAGACGCAATGACCGCCCAACCCAGCAATTGATTTTTAGGGCCGCCTAACTCTGTATCAGACAATATGACTGTTAGTTAAGTTAAAAATATAATATTTGATACACCTCTTGTAAGTCTCGCAAAGAGAAGATTCAAGAAATAAAAGCAACTTTTAAAAAAAAAATAATAAAAATTTCAGCAACAAATTCTAAATAATAACAAATACAATGAACCACGACGAATCCGTTAACACCGGCCCCTTTGAAGGCATTCATCAGGCTTCAACTCACTTACAGCCGGGCTAGCTTGTGAACTGCTCTCCTATACGGCTAGTGATCCTCAGCGATCTGGACCAGCTCGCCTATCCGGATGACGTCCTCCTGGTTCTGCCACTTCGACCGCGCCTGTAGGCCCAAGACGTACTTCACGTACAGACTTCACACCTACCTTCCATAGTCCGCCCATGTGCGGAGCCCGCGGCGGTATGAACGCAAATACACATCCTTTTTTTTATGCGTATTGCGTGACCGCGTCGACCTCGTCCTCGATTCTCCGACGAAGGTCTGTGAAGTGGCGATTCCCTCCGACGAAGTTCGTCGCGATGTCGCAGTGTACGATCAGCGGACATCCTCGGCGCCCAACGAACGTTTGAAAAGCCAACAAAAAGGAATCAGTTCAAAGGTCGAAAATTACTTCTAAATGAACTGCCTTGGACGCAAAACAAACAAATAAGGCAATGTAGGACTTATAGGGTGGCCTACCACGAATTTTCAATGTCGTATCAATAGGGCCACAAAAATCAACACCACATATGAAGAATGGGCGGAGAGCACGAATTCTATCTAAGGGTAAATCACCCGCTAACATGTCGTCGGAAACTTTTTTGTTGGATAACTTTGGCAGCTCGAGGGAATGTATTTTTCACAGAACCACTCAACCTCTTCAAACACCTTATGGCCAGGAATGGGGCTGGCGCAGTGCCATATGTAACGGTGTTGAGCTTGCTCAGTTTCAAGGACTTTGATAAGTCTTTCGTCCACACTATCAACTGGTATAGTCTGTCGACCTATTTACCATTACTTGGCGATACATCTTTTTTATGTCGGCTATCAGAGCGAATTTGTTCAGCCGGAACCGAAGAAGAGTTGAATACAACTCTTCCTGGATTGTAGAACCAAACATCAACAGATCGTTAAGACACTTCTGTGTTGATGTCTTAGAAGACGCATCAAGCACGACTCGTAACTTGGTCGATGTGCTTTGAGGCCGTAAGACACACTAATTGGGTATGATATAGTGTGGAGTAGCAAGAACATCATTGCTTGTAGGGGACATATGACCTAAGGATTCATATTCTTCCATAAATTCCACATTCCTTTTTTTTTAATTTCGGCTCTTCCCAAAACGCTTGGATCCGATTTAAATGGAAGCCTGACTTCAAATCGACCTGAAGGCAGTGCAACAGTATTTTTCTGATAATGTTCCTCACTAATCACAGGTTCAGGTGACATAAGCTTTTTAGAAGTTGGTAATACTTCCAATGACCAAAATTTTTTCAAATTGCCATCTATAGACTCGAGTAATTCTTCTTGGCAATTCAGGCTAGAGACAGTCTGTTGAGGTATTTTCCCAATACTATCCACCCAAGGAGAGTTTTTTGGAGGATGTGATGGTTTGGATCTTGTTTTATTTGGCCAACGGAACACAGTTCGAAAAATGACTCAGCTGCAATTAACATGTCTATCCGCTGGGGTTTTTAAAAATATGGGTCTGCAAAAGGAAAGGGGTTTGTTAACTCCCAATCTTTCACGTTCACTGACTGTTCAGGGTGATAACCCAAGATAGTTCTCAAAATCCAAAAATCGAACGGAAACTCACTCATTAGTTGTTGACTTCACCACAGTGTGTATCTTTTTCTTTGCCTGGGAATTTGCTTGACCAATTCCAAGCAACTTGATACACGATTCCTCCCTACGGATCTGTAAGCGTTGAGCAAGATCTTCAGTAATGAAGTTTATTAGTGACCCAGAGTCAACTAATGCTCAGGCCAATATGTGCCCAATATTTTTAGTTCTAACGCTTACGATCGACGTCGACATCGTTTCTAGAGATGACGCATGCAAAGCATATGACCTACATATGATCTACTCTACTCAAAACTAAATGAATGATCAGAAGAGTTTGCAATTTTAGTGTCATCTCCTTTGGATAATAATGATTTTGGAACTATAATTTATATAATATTCTGCAAGGGTTCCGCCCGAAGTTAGCTTTCCTTTCTTGTTAAACAACAAAAAGTGTGTTTGGAAGACAACACGATAAAGTTCCTGGGTCATATTTTGACTGACAAAGAAATTGAACTAGATCCGGAGAAAGTATCGGCGATTGGTTAGTTTCGCGTAGTTCCTGGGTTTGGTCACGTACGTGGGGAAGTTTATTCCAGACCTGGAGGATCTAACTGAAGTGTTACGGGTGTTGTTGAAGAAGGATCAAAAGTTGGGTTGCGTTAACCAAGATTCCAAGTCTCTCATACTGTGATCCTAAAAATAAAACTCGACTGATAGCTGATGCGAGCCCTATTGCTTTGGGAGCAGTACTGTTTTAATTTAAACATGGCCTCGACTCAAATAATATTGCTTTTGCCAGTCGTAGTTTAACGAATGTCGAAAAACGCTACTCTCAAACAGAGAAAGAGAGTTTGGCTTTGGTCTGGACAGTGTAGAGATTATATTTTTACCTAATGGGCCTCAACCATTGTACCATTTTAAAATAATTTATAAAACGGGCAATGAGTATATAGCTGATTGTTTATCCTTTTTGTGTAAAATATGACAATCTACCGGTTATGATATTAAAGGCGAACACAGCATACTGCGAATTATTGCAAATGCCGCACCCATACCAAAAGCTATACCCGCAATTGCCGAAAATAGCGCTAAGGATGAAAAAATCGTCGACGCAATGATGTGCCTTCAACAGGGTTCATGGGAGCCTGCAATTTCAAATATACTGTACCCAAGAATATTGTCAGGGACACGGATAAATTTGTAAAGGATTGTCTAGAGTGCAGTTTAGTATCCCAGGCGACAAATCCACCAATGAAGAGAAGAGAACACAGTTTCCAAATGGTCCATGGCTGTAAGTCGCTACAGACCAACTAGGGCCACTTCCGAATAAAAATATATATTAGTTCTAGGTACATAAAGTTTAAGTTTTTACGCTCAATTACATCACAATCAATTATTGAAGCATGTAAGAACATTTTTAGTAGGCTGGGTTACCCAAAGGAGTTGCTGACTGATAATGGTAAGCAATACATATGCGGGGAATTTTGGAACTTTTCCAAATCTTGCGGCATTGAGCAAATCACAACACCACCTTATTGGCCAAAGGCAAACGGAGAAGTGGAAAATATAAACAAAGCCCTAGTCAAGCGTCTTAAGATGGCCCATATGCACAAGAAAGAATCTTAAAGATACAATCCGAACCTTTAAACTAATGTACAATGTCACACCTCACGGGATGACAGGCACGCCTCCAACAAAATTATTGATCAACAGAGTTATTCGGGATAAGATTCAGCAGAAAGGGATTGTGTAAATAAAGAAAAAGGAAGAAAAATGGCAGACAGAAGAAGTGGAGCAAAGGAAGTAAACGTAAACGTTTGATTCAAATTGGTCCTTAGGAACTTATTTTTTTCCTACAAACTGATGTTTTTTTTATGATGTTTTTACCGCCTGGTGATATAGGTGATTTAGTTCAGGTGCAGGTGATATAGTTCAAGTAGTAGGGGAAGGCAGGAAGGCAGGAACGTTATTCACCTCAAGAAGGTTCCCAAAGCAAAAGAATCACCCGATGACATCGATACGGACTTCCTTACAGATCCTGCTACGGACCAAGTTTCAGTTTAGGTACCACCCAAGCAGCGAACCTCTGGAAGGATGGACAAACCTAACCCGGAAGGATTAAAGCTGAAGTTCGTGAGGAAGGAAGGAATGTGGGAACCGGCAGCATGTGGGAAGATGATAAGCCAGCATCGACGCTTTTCAGGAGAGCGGCGCTCCCCTCTCTATTACTCTCTATTCTTTTGTAACTATGTTTAGTTTAATTTCGGCACTCGAAGCGATCGGAGAGTGGGAATAAAGAGCATTATAAAAAGTATAATTGTGCGTGCAAATTTATGGAAGCGGTGGGCTGTTACAATAAGTTTATTAAACAAGAGAAAAGCTTTTATCGCTTTCATTCGGCTTTTCAAAATGGCTTTCATCGAGTATGTTTATTGTTGCGGACACAGCAGAATTATCAGCATCTGAAAATAAAAAAAAGGAACGTCCCAGTAGAATGAGGTTAGTTTATCTCTCATGATAAAACATAAAAAAAATAAAAATAAGGTGGCTGCTAAATATTACACAATTACCAAAGCGAAAACGAAAGATGTGGCCTGTTCAACATTATAATTTGGTCTATATTTTCTCTAATCCTAAGCCTAACTTATCCTTGCGTCGAAGCAGGGCGAATTCGCTCCAGAGCGAATATGAGCTTTCGTTCCCGCTGTCCCCTAAGCTATCTTATACTAGATTTAAATAACTAACAATTCAACTCTAAACTACCAATTCAAAAATACAATTCAATTTCAACAACCGACTCCCACGTAATGGAGTTGGCAGTGTAAAACCCCCCTCCAATATCGGTAACAAATTTCGCTCTAACAACAAGCAATGCTACAATTTCTACAATTTCTAATTCAAGGTACCGCGACGTCAACAACATCAGCGAGTACAAACTTCCGAGTACAAAGACATCAGCGAGTACAAAGAACAACTTCCGAAAGTGCCAAATCGGCCCCTGCCTGGAATGGATCGTTACATCCAAATTAAGCGCAAGCTTATCCCGCAAAGTAATCCGGCAGGCAAAAATTAACCGCGCCCTGAAGATCGACAAAGAACCAGACAGATCCACTAGTAACAGATTTTCCCTACTGGCGGAGGTTGTGAAAAACCAACCAGCCCAAGACACCGCAAAAAAAACCCAACCCCCTCCAATCTATATCAGGGAGAAAAGCTCGAGTGCCCTGGTCAACAAAATTGCGGCGTTGATCGGGAACGGTGACAACTTTCATGTTGTCCCGCTTATCAAAACGAAAATCCATGAAACAAAGGTGCAAACCAAGAACCCGATGTTACCGCCGCGCAAATAAAAAAACGACCTTAAAAGAAAAGGGCTTCGCCGCCACGAATGTTATTAACATTCAAAATAAGGATAAAAAGTCACAACCCCTCTTCAAGGACGAGCTTGAGCCAGGTCGCTGAAGAAGAACGAAGTCCACCGAATTTACAAGCTGCAATATCGTTTGCATTGGACAATCATAGTTTAAGAGCCACGTAAACGGAACGGTCCAGTGCAATGCACTAGTTGCCAAGAGTATGGACACACCAGGTCATACTGCACACTTCAGGCTGTCTGTGTAGTCTGCGGGGACGCCCACAACTCTGATTACTGCATTACAAACAAGAACAGTACTGTGAAGAAATGTGGAAACTGCGGAGGCAACCATACGGCAAACTATAGGGGATGTATGGTGTACAAGGAGTTAAAGAGTCGCATGCGTCAAGCGACCGCAACGCGCAACCAAAATCCACAGAATGCGTACATTGCGTCAAAAACTACGCCAGACGTCTTCTTCGCCAAAGCTGAATAAGAACATCGTCATTCATTCGTCAGTTCATTTAGAAGTAATTTCCGACCTTTGAACTGATTCTTTTTTGTTGGCTTTTCAAAGGTTCGTTGGGCGCCGAGGATGTCCGCTGATCGTACACTGCGACATCGCGACGAACTTCGTCGGAGGGAATCGCCACTTCACAGACCTTCGTCGGAGAATCGAGGACGAGGTCGACGCGGTCACGCAATACGCATCAAAAGAAAAGGATGTGTATTTGCGTTTATACCGCCGCGGGCTCCGCACATGGGCGGACTATGGAATGTAGGTGTGAAGTCTGCAAAATACCTACTCCTACGAGCGGTAGGAAACAAAAAGGCTGACCACGATGGTCCCAGCAGTACGTCTTGGGCCTACAGGCGCGGTCGAAGTGGCAGAACCAGGAGGACGTCATCCGGATAGGCGAGCTGGTCCAGATCGCTGAGAATCACTAGCCGTATAGGAGAGCAGTTCACAAGATAGCCCGGCTGTAAGTGAGTTGAAGCCTGATGAATGCCTTCAAAGGGGCCGGTGTTAACGGATTCGTCGTGGTTCATTGTATTTGTTATTATTTAGAATTTGTTGCTGAAATTTTTATTTTTTTTTTTTAAACGTTGCTTTTATTTCTTGAATCTTCTCTTTGCGAGACTTACAAGAGGTGTATCAAACATTATATTTTTAACTTAACTAACAGTCATATTGTCTGATACAGAGTTAGGCGGCCCTAAAAATCGATTGCTGGGTTGGGCGGTCATTGCGTCTCAGGCGGGATACGCTAGAACCCCGAGTCAATCCTCGAGAGAAAACATTTGGGTGCGAAGACAGTTTTTCTTTGTATGACTCTTTTTGCTTCTGGTGAAAGCGGAGGAAATGTTTGTCTATTAAGAGTAAACATTATGTGTTTACACTTTTTTTCGTTTATTTTAATGCGCCAGTCGGACAGCCACTTTTCCACTACTATAAGATGATTAGCGACTTGCTTGCGTTCGAAAGCTTGAAATACGTCGAGGAAAATGGCGCTGCAGTATTCTCGCTGTTCGAAAGCTAGCTTATTTCGGATGTTAATCTGTTCACTTGCTCGATGGTTCCGTGGCTTCTTGGGAAGCCAAATTGGTGTGCCGGGATAATATTGCAATCTTCCAGATGTGGTATTATGCGAGTTAACTAGCATTTTTCAAACAATTTAAACAAACAAGATAGAAGGCTTATTGGTCTGTATGATGACGGAATTGTGTGGTCTTTTCCAGGCTTCGGTATCATTATAATGATAGTTTTTTTCCACTTTTTTTGGGAAATAGCCAAGAATAATGATCCCATTAAATAGTTTTCAGAGATGAGTCTGTTGGCCAGTATGTGGGACTTCCAGGGGAAACATAGTCCAGTTTATTTTTCACATTTATAATTGCATTCTGCAATTGCCATCCTTTGGGAGTCGCTAGACGTGATCCCCATTGCGTATGTTTGAAGTTGTAGTCTCCTGGGGCTATAAAACGATCCCCAAATGAATCGTCCATAGAAGTCCATAAATTGTCTTTCCAAGATTGACAAACGTGGAGGGCAGTAAACGGCAGCGATTGATATCGATAGGGCCTGCAGAAAGTTTGTTGCAAACCTTTTGTGAAAATGGTGTTATGCGTTCTCAGATTAGAGCTCCAGTTTCGCCGTGGACTTTCCCATCTGGATTATATATCCTCTTATTTTAAAGTTGTATTTGCTTGTTAGATGCGTTTCCACCAGTAGCATAACGTCAGTATGGTTGTCGGTCAAGAATTGTGACAATTCTAGTTTATGCCGAGAGGCACCATTGAAGTTCCACATTGATATTCGTCGAGCCTGCATAGATAATTTAGACTGTTGTACTACCAGCAGCTGTATCACCATGTTCTGGTTTTGAATAAGTGTTTGCATGGTCGTGCAAACAGCCGATAGAGCATCGGCATAGAAAAAGCCGTTGGTGGCGTTTAGTGAACCGAATGACGATGTTCTTATTCAGCTTTGGCGAAGAAGACGTCTGGCGTAGTTTTTGACGCAATGTACGCATTCTGTGGATTTTGGTTGCGCGTTGCGGTCGCTTGACGCATGCGACTCTTTAACTCCTTGTACACCATACATCCCCTATAGTTTGCCGTATGGTTGCCTCCGCAGTTTCCACATTTCTTCACAGTACTGTTCTTGTTTGTAATGCAGTAATCAGAGTTGTGGGCGTCCCCGCAGACTACACAGACAGCCTGAAGTGTGCAGTATGACCTGGTGTGTCCATACTCTTGGCAACTAGTGCATTGCACTGGACCGTTCCGTTTACGTGGCTCTTAAACTATGATTGTCCAATGCAAACGATATTGCAGCTTGTAAATTCGGTGGACTTCGTTCTTCTTCAGCGACCTGGCTCAAGCTCGTCCTTGAAGAGGGGTTGTGACTTTTTATCCTTATTTTGAATGTTAATAACATTCGTGGCGGCGAAGCCCTTTTCTTTAAGGTCGTTTTTTTATTTGCGCGGCGGTAACATCGGGTTCTTGGTTTGCACCTTTGTTTCATGGATTTTCGTTTTGATAAGCGGGACAACATGAAAGTTGTCACCGTTCCCGATCAACGCCGCAATTTTGTTGACCAGGGCACTCGAGCTTTTCTCCCTGATATAGATTGGAGGGGGTTGGGTTTTTTTTGCGGTGTCTTGGGCTGGTTGGTTTTTCACAACCTCCGCCAGTAGGGAAAATCTGTTACTAGTGGATCTGTCTGGTTCTTTGTCGATCTTCAGGGCGCGGTTAATTTTTGCCTGCCGGATTACTTTGCGGGATAAGCTTGCGCTTAATTTGGATGTAACGATCCATTCCAGGCAGGGGCCGATTTGGCACTTTCGGAAGTTGTTCTTTGTACTCGCTGATGTCTTTGTACTCGGAAGTTTGTACTCGCTGATGTTGTTGACGTCGCGGTACCTTGAATTAGAAATTGTAGAAATTGTAGCATTGCTTGTTGTTAGAGCGAAATTTGTTACCGATATTGGAGGGGGGTTTTACACTGCCAACTCCATTACGTGGGAGTCGGTTGTTGAAATTGAATTGTATTTTTGAATTGGTAGTTTAGAGTTGAATTGTTAGTTATTTAAATCTAGTATAAGATAGCTTAGGGGACAGCGGGAACGAAAGCTCATATTCGCTCTGGAGCGAATTCGCCCTGCTTCGACGCAAGGATAAGTTAGGCTTAGGATTAGAGAAAATATAGACCAAATTATAATGTTGAACAGGCCACATCTTTCGTTTTCGCTTTGGTAATTGTGTAATATTTAGCAGCCACCTTATTTTTTATTTTTTATGTTTTATCATGAGAGATAAACTAACCTCATTCTACTGGGACGTTCCTTTTTTTTATTTTCAGATGCTGATAATTCTGCTGTGTCCGCAACAATAAACATACTCGATGAAAGCCATTTTGAAAAGCCGAATGAAAGCGATAAAAGCTTTTCTCTTGTTTAATAAACTTATTGTAACAGCCCACCGCTTCCATAAATTTGCACGCACAATTATACTTTTTATAATGCTCTTTATTCCCACTCTCCGATCGCTTCGAGTGCCGAAATTAAACTAAACATAGTTACAAAAGAATAGAGAGTAATAGAGAGGGGAGCGCCGCTCTCCTGAAAAGCGTCGATGCTGGCTTATCATCTTCCCACATGCTGCCGGTTCCCACATTCCTTCCTTCCTCACGAACTTCAGCTTTAATCCTTCCGGGTTAGGTTTGTCCATCCTTCCAGAGGTTCGCTGCTTGGGTGGTACCTAAACTGAAACTTGGTCCGTAGCAGGATCTGTAAGGAAGTCCGTATCGATGTCATCGGGTGATTCTTTTGCTTTGGGAACCTTCTTGAGGTGAATAACGTTCCTGCCTTCCTGCCTTCCCCTACTACTTGAACTATATCACCTGCACCTGAACTAAATCACCTATATCACCAGGCGGTAAAAACATCATAAAAAAAACATCAGTTTGTAGGAAAAAATAAGTTCCTAAGGACCAATTTGAATCAAACGTTTACGTTTACTTCCTTTGCTCCACTTCTTCTGTCTGCCATTTTTCTTCCTTTTTCTTTATTTACACAATCCCTTTCTGCTGAATCTTATCCCGAATAACTCTGTTGATCAATAATTTTGTTGGAGGCGTGCCTGTCATCCCGTGAGGTGTGACATTGTACATTAGTTTAAAGGTTCGGATTGTATCTTTAAGATTCTTTCTTGTGCATATGGGCCATCTTAAGACGCTTGACTAGGGCTTTGTTTATATTTTCCACTTCTCCGTTTGCCTTTGGCCAATAAGGTGGTGTTGTGATTTGCTCAATGCCGCAAGATTTGGAAAAGTTCCAAAATTCCCCGCATATGTATTGCTTACCATTATCAGTCAGCAACTCCTTTGGGTAACCCAGCCTACTAAAAATGTTCTTACATGCTTCAATAATTGATTGTGATGTAATTGAGCGTAAAAACTTAAACTCTATGTACCTAGAACTAATATATATTTTTTATTCGGAAGTGGCCCTAGTTGGTCTGTAGCGACTTACAGCCATGGACCATTTGGAAACTGTGTTCTCTTCTCTTCATTGGTGGATTTGTCGCCTGGGATACTAAACTGCACTCTAGACAATCCTTTACAAATTTATCCGTGTCCCTGACAATATTCTTGGGTACAGTATATTTGAAATTGCAGGCTCCCATGAACCCTGTTGAAGGCACATCATTGCGTCGACGATTTTTTCATCCTTAGCGCTATTTTCGGCAATTGCGGGTATAGCTTTTGGTATGGGTGCGGCATTTGCAATAATTCGCAGTATGCTGTGTTCGCCTTTAATATCATAACCGGTAGATTGTCATATTTTACACAAAAAGGATAAACAATCAGCTATATACTCATTGCCCGTTTTATAAATTATTTTAAAATGGTACAATGGTTGAGGCCCATTAGGTAAAAATATAATCTCTACACTGTCCAGACCAAAGCCAAACTCTCTTTCTCTGTTTGAGAGTAGCGTTTTTCCACATTCGTTAAACTACGACTGGCAAAAGCAATATTATTTGAGTCGAGGCCATGTTTAAATTAAAACAGTACTGCTCCCAAAGCAATAGGGCTCGCATCAGCTATCAGTCGAGTTTTATTTTTAGGATCACAGTATGAGAGACTTGGAATCTTGGTTAACGCAACCCAACTTTTGATCCTTCTTCAACAACACCCGTAACACTTCAGTTAGATCCTCCAGGTCTGGAATAAACTTCCCCACGTACGTGACCAAACCCAGGAACTACGCGAAACTAACCAATCGCCGATACTTTCTCCGGATCTAGTTCAATTTCTTTGTCAGTCAAAATATGACCCAGGAACTTTATCGTGTTGTCTTCCAAACACACTTTTTGTTGTTTAACAAGAAAGGAAAGCTAACTTCGGGCGGAACCCTTGCAGAATATTATATAAATTATAGTTCCAAAATCATTATTATCCAAAGGAGATGACACTAAAATTGCAAACTCTTCTGATCATTCATTTAGTTTTGAGTAGAGTAGATCATATGTAGGTCATATGCTTTGCATGCGTCATCTCTAGAAACGATGTCGACGTCGATCGTAAGCGTTAGAACTAAAAATATTGGGCACATATTGGCCTGAGCATTAGTTGACTCTGGGTCACTAATAAACTTCATTACTGAAGATCTTGCTCAACGCTTACAGATCCGTAGGGAGGAATCGTGTATCAAGTTGCTTGGAATTGGTCAAGCAAATTCCCAGGCAAAGAAAAAGATACACACTGTGGTGAAGTCAACAACTAATGAGTGAGTTTCCGTTCGATTTTTGGATTTTGAGAACTATCTTGGGTTATCACCCTGAACAGTCAGTGAACGTGAAAGATTGGGAGTTAACAAACCCCTTTCCTTTTGCAGACCCATATTTTTAAAAACCCCAGCGGATAGACATGTTAATTGCAGCTGAGTCATTTTTCGAACTGTGTTCCGTTGGCCAAATAAAACAAGATCCAAACCATCACATCCTCCAAAAAACTCTCCTTGGGTGGATAGTATTGGGAAAATACCTCAACAGACTGTCTCTAGCCTGAATTGCCAAGAAGAATTACTCGAGTCTATAGATGGCAATTTGAAAAAATTTTGGTCATTGGAAGTATTACCAACTTCTAAAAAGCTTATGTCACCTGAACCTGTGATTAGTGAGGAACATTATCAGAAAAATACTGTTGCACTGCCTTCAGGTCGATTTGAAGTCAGGCTTCCATTTAAATCGGATCCAAGCGTTTTGGGAAGAGCCGAAATTAAAAAAAAAGGAATGTGGAATTTATGGAAGAATATGAATCCTTAGGTCATATGTCCCCTACAAGCAATGATGTTCTTGCTACTCCACACTATATCATACCCAATTAGTGTGTCTTACGGCCTCAAAGCACATCGACCAAGTTACGAGTCGTGCTTGATGCGTCTTCTAAGACATCAACACAGAAGTGTCTTAACGATCTGTTGATGTTTGGTTCTACAATCCAGGAAGAGTTGTATTCAACTCTTCTTCGGTTCCGGCTGAACAAATTCGCTCTGATAGCCGACATAAAAAAGATGTATCGCCAAGTAATGGTAAATAGGTCGACAGACTATACCAGTTGATAGTGTGGACGAAAGACTTATCAAAGTCCTTGAAACTGAGCAAGCTCAACACCGTTACATATGGCACTGCGCCAGCCCCATTCCTGGCCATAAGGTGTTTGAAGAGGTTGAGTGGTTCTGTGAAAAATACATTCCCTCGAGCTGCCAAAGTTATCCAACAAAAAAGTTTCCGACGACATGTTAGCGGGTGATTTACCCTTAGATAGAATTCGTGCTCTCCGCCCATTCTTCATATGTGGTGTTGATTTTTGTGGCCCTATTGATACGACATTGAAAATTCGTGGTAGGCCACCCTATAAGTCCTACATTGCCTTATTTGTTTGTTTTGCGTCCAAGGCAGTTCATTTAGAAGTAATTTTCGACCTTTGAACTGATTCCTTTTTGTTGGCTTTTCAAACGTTCGTTGGGCGCCGAGGATGTCCGCTGATCGTACACTGCGACATCGCGACGAACTTCGTCGGAGGGAATCGCCACTTCACAGACCTTCGTCGGAGAATCGAGGACGAGGTCGACGCGGTCACGCAATACGCATAAAAAAAAAAGGATGTGTATTTGCGTTCATACCGCCGCGGGCTCCGCACATGGGCGGACTATGGAAGGTAGGTGTGAAGTCTGTACGTGAAGTACGTCTTGGGCCTACAGGCGCGGTCGAAGTGGCAGAACCAGGAGGACGTCATCCGGATAGGCGAGCTGGTCCAGATCGCTGAGGATCACTAGCCGTATAGGAGAGCAGTTCACAAGCTAGCCCGGCTGTAAGTGAGTTGAAGCCTGATGAATGCCTTCAAAGGGGCCGGTGTTAACGGATTCGTCGTGGTTCATTGTATTTGTTATTATTTAGAATTTGTTGCTGAAATTTTTATTATTTTTTTTAAAAGTTGCTTTTATTTCTTGAATCTTCTCTTTGCGAGACTTACAAGAGGTGTATCAAATATTATATTTTTAACTTAACTAACAGTCATATTGTCTGATACAGAGTTAGGCGGCCCTAAAAATCAATTGCTGGGTTGGGCGGTCATTGCGTCTCAGGCGGGATACGCTAGAACCCTGAGTCAATCCTCGAGAGAGAACATTTGGGTGCGAAGACAGTTTTTCTTTGTATGACTCTTTTTGCTTCTGGTGAAAGCTGAGGGCATGTTGTTCTATTGAGAGTAAACATTATGTGTTTACACATTTTTTTTTCGTTTATTTTAATGCGCCAGTCGGACAGCCACTTTTCCACTACTATAAGTGGCTTCTGGAGCAACTAAAGATAGCGGTATCATCGGCGAACGTTGAAGTTGTTATTTGTGCGTTCGCAGTATACAAAACATATAGACACGGGCCGAGTGCGCTTCCTTGTTTCCTTCTTCGTTTCCCTCCTCCTTCGATGATGTAGTCGCCCGAAATAGCTGCGTTGCATTCCACTGAGAATACCCTATTGTAGAGGTATGATTTCAGTAGTTTGTAAGTGTATGTTGGCAAATACGTTTTAATTTTGTGCATGAGTCCAATGAGCCAAAATCGATCGAAAGCTTGAAATACGTCGAGGAAAATGGCGCTGCAGTATTCTCGCTGTTCGAAAGCTAGCTTATTTCGGATGTTAATCTGTTCACTTGCTCGATGGTTCCGTGGCTTCTTGGGAAGCCAAATTGGTGTGCCGGGATAATATTGCAATCTTCCAGATGTGGTATTATGCGAGTTAACTAGCATTTTTCAAACAATTTAAACAAACAAG
Source organism: Drosophila pseudoananassae pseudoananassae (assembly GCA_018153035.1). NCBI lineage: Eukaryota > Metazoa > Arthropoda > Insecta > Diptera > Drosophilidae > Drosophila > Drosophila pseudoananassae. The sequence continues at coordinate 3,546,789 of JAECXR010000072.1, forward strand.
ATAGAAGGCTTATTGGTCTGTATGATTGTGTGGTCTTTTCCAGGCTTCGGTATCATTATAATAATTGTTTTTTTCCACTTTTTTTGGGAAATAGCCAAGAATAATGATCCCATTAAATAGTTTTCAGAGATTTAAGCTGCCGCAACAAGTACTTCTTCCAGGGCGCTCGTAGTGTAGTTGATGCCCGATTCCATGTTAAACTCCTTTCTATGTGGTCACTCACGTATTTCTATACCCTTGCAGAGGGTGTTATAATTTTGGTCAAAAGTGTGCAACGCAGTGAAGGAGACATTTCCGACCCTATAAAGTATATATATTCTTGATCAGGATCACCTTCTGAGTTGATATAAGCATGTCCGTCTGTCTGTCCGTCTGTCTCTCAGTTTTAAAGCTATCGTCTTGAAACTTTGCACACACCCTTCTTTTCTTTGCACGCAGTATATAAGTCGGAACGGCCGGGAACGGCCGACTATATCCTATAGCTGCTATATAACTGATTGATCGGAAATGCTTTTACTTCGGTGTTTTTAAAGCTAGAGAATTCGGATTTGGTACGAATGCTATTTTTGGCAAAATAAAACAACATGCCAAATGTCATAAGGATCAGCCGACTATATCCTATAGTTGCCATATAACTGAACAATCGGAAATGGTATTTGGTAAAAAACCCAACTTTGGTATTTTTGAAGATGGAAGCTTGGTACTTTGTGTTAGATTTTTTATTGTAATAAATTGGTATTATTATGGTATTCTCATAAGGATCGGCCAATTTAATCCGATGTTTGCGATATATATCCGGTTTTAACTGCAAGGGTATATCAACTTCGGCTCCGCCCGAAGTTAGCTTTCCTTTCTTGTTTGTATTTAAGCCAGTTCGTTTTTGGCGACGTCAGTCGAAGGGGTGTTCGGTTATTTCTGGGCTTTGAAGAAGCGTTAGAAGCACAGGCGAGTGGTCTGATGATAAGTCCGAGACTGCTTTGGAACTTATTAGTTTGCGAGGCATGTTTTTAGTCACCGCAAAATCAATAAGGTCTGGGAGCTTGCGTGAGTCTGTTGGCCAGTATGAGGGACTTCCAGGGGAAACATAGTCTAGTTTATTTTTCACATTTATAATTGCATTGTGCAATTGCCATCCTTTGGGAGTCGCTAGACGTGATCCCCATTGCGTATGTTTGAAGTTGTAGTCTCCTGGGGCTATAAAACGATCCCCAAATGATTCGTAATCGAACTACCGAACTGAGCGGACGTGCTTTGTCCGAGCTCCGGGAAAACTTCACTTCGCTTATATTTTCGCCAATATAAGCGAAAAGACACTGAAATACAATTTATTAAAAGCGACAGACAAGCTTTTTATAACAGTTGTAATGTGCTAAACCAAAACTAGTGCATAATTGAAAAAAAATACGTACCACGCAATGAGCTCATTGAGCAACGACCAAAAGAACGAGCGTAGAAGTTCAGTGAACCAAAGAAACGGCTTCTACTCTTACTTTTCAACCCGCGAAACCGAAGTGGAAAAATCGGCGCTTAAAAGCAACCCGGCTTTACTGACCGCTGAAACCCAAAGGGCACGGTCTTGCTCACCCGCTCTGCTCACTCCGACTCCCGCGTCATGGAGTTCGCAGTGTAAAACCCCCCCTCCAATACCGGAAACAAATTTCGCACCAACAACAAGCAGCGCTACAACTTCTGCAACAACAGCGAAAACCCCTGCAACTAAAAGTACCACGACGTCAACGACTACAGCGAGTACAAAAACAACAACCTCGGAAAGTGCCAAAGCGGCAACGGCCACACAGACTGGAATGGATCGCTACATCCAAATTAAGCGCAAGCTTAGCCCGCAGAGTAATCCGGCAGGCAACAAAACAAAAATTAACCGTGTCCTGAATAACGATAATGAACCAGACAGATCCACTACTAACAGATTTGCCCTACTGGCGGAGGCTGAGGAAAACCAACCAGCCCAAGACACCGCAAAAAAACCCAAGCCCCCTCCAATCTATATTAGGGAAAAAAGCTCGAGTGCCCTGGTCAACAAAATTGCGTCGTTGATCGGGAACGGTGACAACTTTCATGTTGTTCCGCTTATCAAAGGGAACATCCATGAAACAAAGGTGCAAACCAAGACTGAAGAGCACTTCCGAATAGTGTCAAAATATCTGGACACTGTACAGAAAAACTATTACACGTACCAGTTGAAAAGCAGTAAGGGCCTACAAGTGGTAGTAAAGGGAATAGAACCTGATGTTACCGCCGCGGAAATAAAAACCGCCCTTAAAAAAGGGCTTCGCCGCCAAGAATGTTATTAACATTCTAAATAAAGATAAAAAGCCACAACCCCTCTTCAAGGTCGAGCTCGAGCCAGAAAGCAGGTCGCTGAAGAAGAACGAAGTCCACCCAATCTACAACCTGCAATATCTTTTGCATCGGAAAATCACTGTTGAAGAGCCACATAAACGTAACGGTCCAGTGCAATGCACTAATTGTCAAGAGTATGGACACACAAGGTCTTACTGCACACTTCGGGCTGTCTGTGTAGTCTGCGGGGACGCCCACAAGTCCGCTTGCTGCACTACAAACAAGGACAGTACCGTGAAGAAATGTGGAAACTGCGGAGGCAGCCATACGGCAAACTATAGAGGATGTATTGTGTATAAGGAGTTAAAGAGTCGCATGCGTCAAGCGACCGCAACGCGCAACCAAAATCCACAGAATGCGTACGTTTCGTCAAAAACCACGCCAGACGTCTTCTTCGCCAAAGCTGCGAGATCCTCATTCGGTCCACTAAACACCACCAACGGCTTCTCCTATGCCGATGCTCTACGATCTGGAAGGGAAATTCCAATTCAGCCTAACTCTCAAAGCGCTCAACAGGCCCCAGAACAGCCACACAGCAAAACGGAAACTATGATGCTTACCCTCCAACAAAGTATGATGGAGCTTATGTCATTCATGAAAACGACCATGCAAACGCTTGTTCAAAACCAGAACATGGTGATACAGCTGCTCGTAGCACAACAGTCCAAATAATCTATGCAGGCGCTACGAATATCAATGTGGAACGCCAATGGTGTCTCACGGCATAAACTAGAATTGTCACAATTCTTGACCGAAAACCATATTGACGTTTTGCTACTGGTGGAAACGCATCTTACAAGCAAATACAACTTTCATATAAGAGGCTACACAATCTACCGCACAGATCATCCAGATGGGAAAGCCCACGGCGGAACTGGAGTTCTAATCAGAGAACGAATTAAACACCATTTTCACAAAAGGTTTGCAACAAACTTCTTGCAGGCCACATCGATACAAATTCAGTCAAGCAACGGAATCCTTTCAATTGCTGCCGTTTACTGCCCTCCTCGCTTCTCAATCTCGGAAGGACAATTTATGGACTTCTACAATTCACTTGGGGATCGATTTATAGCCGCAGGAGACTACAACGCCAAACATACGCACTGGGGATCACGTCTAGTGACTCCCAAAGGAAGACAATTGTACAATGCAATTATAAATGTGAAAAATAAACTGGACTACGTTTCCCTGGAAGTCCCACGTACTGGCCAACAGACTCACGAAAGCTCCCAGACCTTATTGATTTTGCAGTGACAAAAAACATACCTCGCAATCTAATAAGTGCCAAAGCAGTCTCGGACTTATCATCAGACCACTCGCCTGTGCTTCTAACGCTTCTTCAAAGCCCAGAAATAACCGAACACCCCTTCAGTCTGACGACGACAAAAACAAACTGGCTAAAATACAAAAAGTACGTGAGTGCCCACATAGAACTCGCCCCGGATTTTAACATGGAATCGGACATCGACTACACTACGAGCGCCCTGGAAGAAGTACTCGTTGCGGCAGCTAAAATCTCTACTCCTCATAGGAAAGAAGTAGACCGAAACAAACACTTCAAATCTAATCAGCAAATCGAACAGCTCGTGCGAGAAAAGAGGCGCACGCGTCGTGATTGGCAAAACAGCAGATCACCAGCTTCAAAACAACGCCTTAAGGAAGCAACCCGATCACTCGACCAGGCTCTTCACCAACAGGAAGAAAATGCACAGCTGAGGTACATCCAGAATCTCTCGCCAACAAGCACAAAGTACCCCCTGTGGAGGGCCCACCCAAATCTTAGTGCCCCAATTGAAACGACCACCCCGATAAGAAACTCTTCGGGATGCTGGGCTCGCAGCGACGAAGACCGAGCTGAAACATTCGCCACACATCTCCAAAGTGTCTTCCAGCCAAACCCAGCCTCAAATTCATTCCTCCTGCCAGTAATTCAGCCAGAGTCCTCCCCTCAGCCAGCCGCACCTTCATTCCGGCCAAACGAAATCGAAAAAGTCATAAGAGGGCTAAAACCAAAAAAGGCTCCCGGTGGTGACCTATTGACCCCAAAGATGCTGATCGAACTTCCAAAATGCGCTATAGAGGTCGTCTGCAAACTATTTAATGGAATCATTAATCTTGGCTATTTCCCAAAAAAGTGGAAGAAATCCATTATTATAATGATACCGAAGCCTGGAAAAGACCACACAATTCCGTCATTATACAGACCAATAAGCCTTCTATCTTGTTTGTCTAAACTGTTTGAAAAATGCTTGTTAACTCGCATAATACCACATCTGGAAGCTTGCAATATCATCCCGGCACACCAATTTGGCTTTCGAAGAAACCATGGAACCATCGAACAAGTGAACAGATTAACATCCGAAATACGCTCAGCCTTCGAACAACGAGAATATTGCAGCGCTATTTTCCTCGACGTATCTCAAGCTTTCGACCGAGTTTGGCTCATCGGACTCATGCACAAAATTAAAACGTATTTGCCAACATACACCCACAAGCTACTGGAATCATACCTCTTCAATAGGGTATTCTCAGTGAGATGCAACGCAACTACTTCGGGCGACTACACCATCGAAGCTGGAGTTCCACAGGGAAGCGCACTCGGGCCGTGTCTATATGTTTTGTATAGTGCGGATATTCCTACGAGCGCACAACTAACAACGTCAACGTTCGCCGATGATACCGCTATTCTTAGTCGCTCCAGATGCCCAACGCAGGCAACAACCCAACTGGCTAATCATCTCACAATAGTGGAAAGGTGGCTGTCCGACTGGCGCATTAAAATAAACGAACAAAAGTGTAAACATATAACGTTTACTCTTAATAGACAAACATGCCCTCCGCTTTTACTAAACGGTATGCAGATCCCTCAAGCTAACGACGTAACGTACCTTGGCGTTCACCTTGATAGACGACTTACCTGGCGTAAGCACATCGAATGCAAAAAGATGCATCTAAAACTGAAAGCCAGCAGCCTCCACTGGATCATAAACTCACGATCGCCACTGTGCCTGGACTACAAGTTACTACTGTACAATTCAGTCCTAAAGCCAATCTGGACGTATGGCTCCCAGCTGTGGGGGAACGCGAGCAGCAGCAACATAGACATCATACAGCGCGCACAATCAAAAATCTTGAGAACTATCACAGGGGCACCTTGGTATGTTCGCAACGAAAACATCCACCGGGATCTGGGCATCCTCGCAGTGAAAGACGAAATCCAGAAGCAAAAAGAGTCATACAAAGAAAAACTGTCTTCGCACCCAAATTTTCTCGCTCGGGGATTGACTCAGGGTTTCTAGCGTATCCCGCCTTAGACGCAACGACCTCCCAACCCAGCAATCGATTTTTAGGGCCGTCTAACTCCGTATCAGTCAATATGACTGTTAGTTAAGTTAAAAATATAAGATTTGATACACCTCTTGTTAGTCTCGCAAAGAGAAGATTCAAGACATAAAAGCAACGTTAAAAAAAAAAAAAAAAAAAAAAAAAAAAAAAAATGAATCGTCCATAGAAGTCCATAAATTGTCTTTCCAAGATTGACAAACGAGGAGGGCAGTAAACGGCAGCGATTTGTTGCAAACCTTTTGTGAAAATGGTGTTATGCGTTCTCAGATTAGAGCTCCAGTTTCGCCGTGGACTTTCCCATCTGGATTATATATCCTCTTATTTTAAAGTTGTATTTGCTTGTTAGATGCGTTTCCACCAGTAGCATAACGTCAGTATGGTTGTCGGTCAAGAATTGTGACAATTCTAGTTTATGCCGAGAGGCACCATTGAAGTTCCACATTGATATTCGTCGAGCCTGCATAGATAATTTAGACTGTTGTACTACCAGCAGCTGTATCACCATGTTCTGGTTTTGAATAAGTGTTTGCATGGTCGTGCAAACAGCCGATAGAGCATCGGCATAGAAAAAGCCGTTGGTGGCGTTTAGTGAACCGAATGACGATGTTCTTATTCAGCTTTGGCGAAGAAGACGTCTGGCGTAGTTTTTGACGCAATGTACGCATTCTGTGGATTTTGGTTGCGCGTTGCGGTCGCTTGACGCATGCGACTCTTTAACTCCTTGTACACCATACATCCCCTATAGTTTGCCGTATGGTTGCCTCCGCAGTTTCCACATTTCTTCACAGTACTGTTCTTGTTTGTAATGCAGTAATCAGAGTTGTGGGCGTCCCCGCAGACTACACAGACAGCTCGAAGTGTGCAGTATGACCTGGTGTGTCCATACTCTTGGCAACTAGTGCATTGCACTGGACCGTTCCGTTTACGTGGCTCTTAAACTATGATTGTCCAATGCAAACGATATTGCAGCTTGTAAATTCGGTGGACTTCGTTCTTCTTCAGCGACCTGGCTCAAGCTCGTCCTTGAAGAGGGGTTGTGACTTTTTATCCTTATTTTGAATGTTAATAACATTCGTGGCGGCGAAGCCCTTTTCTTTAAGGTCGTTTTTTTATTTGCGCGGCGGTAACATCGGGTTCTTGGTTTGCACCTTTGTTTCATGGATTTTCGTTTTGATAAGCGGGACAACATGAAAGTTGTCACCGTTCCCGATCAACGCCGCAATTTTGTTGACCAGGGCATTCGAGCTTTTCTCCCTGATATAGATTGGAGGGGGTTGGGTTTTTTTTGCGGTGTCTTGTGCTGGTTGGTTTTTCACAACCTCCGCCAGTAGGGAAAATCTGTTACTAGTGGATCTGTCTGGTTCTTTGTCGATCTTCAGGGCGCGGTTAATTTTTGCCTGCCGGATTACTTTGCGGGATAAGCTTGCGCTTAATTTGGATGTAACGATCCATTCCAGGCAGGGGCCGATTTGGCACTTTCGGAAGTTGTTCTTTGTACTCGCTGATGTCTTTGTACTCGGAAGTTTGTACTCGCTGATGTTGTTGACGTCGCGGTACCTTGAATTAGAAATTGTAGAAATTGTAGCATTGCTTGTTGTTAGTGCGAAATTTGTTACCGATATTGGAGGGGGGTTTTACACTGCGAACTCCATTACGCGGGAGTCGGTTGTTGAAATTGAATTGTATTTTTGAATTGGTAGTTTATAGTTGAATTGTTAGTTATTTAAATCTAGTATAAGATAGCTTAGGGGACAGCGGGAACGAAAGCTCATATTCGCTCTGGAGCGAATTCGCCCTGCTTCGACGCAAAGATAAGTTAGGCTTAGGATTAGAGCAAATATAGACCAAATTATAATGTTGAACAGGCCACATCTTTCGTTTTCGCTTTGGTAATTTTGTAATATTTAGCAGCCACCTTATTTTTATTTTTTTATGTTTTATCATGAGAGATAAACTAACCTCATTCTACTGGGACGTTCCTTTTTTTTATTTTCAGATGCTGATAATTCTGCTGTGTCCGCAATAATAAACATACTCGATGAAAGCCATTTTGAAAATCCGAATGAAAGCGATAAAAGCTTTTCTCTTGTTTAATAAACTTATTGTAACAACCCACCGCTTCCATAAATTTGCACGCACAATTATACTTTTTATAATGCTCTTTATTCCCACTCTCCGATCGCTTCAAGTGCCGAAATTAAACTAAACCTAGTTACAAAAGAATGGAGAGAGAGAGTAATAGAGAGGGGAGCGCCGCTCTCCTGAAAAGCGTCGATGCTGGCTTATCATCTTCCCACATGCTGCCGGATCCCACATTCCTTCCTTCCTCACGAACTTCAGCTTTAATCCTTCCGGGTTAGGTTTGTCCATCCTTCCAGAGGTTCGCTGCTTGGGTGGTACCTAAACTGAAACTTGGTTCGTAGCAGGATCTGTAAGGAAGTCCGTATCGATGTCATCGGGTGATTCTTTTGCTTTGGGAACCTTCTTGAGGTGAATAACGTTCCTCATCAGCGTTCTGCCTTCCCCTACTACTTGAACTATATCACCTGCACCTGAACTATATCACCTATATCACCAGGCGGTAAAAACATCATAAAACAAGAAAGGAAAGCTAACTTCGGGCGGAGCCGAAGTTGATATACCCTTGCCGGTTAAAACCGGATATATATTGCAAACATCGGATTAAATTGGCCGATCCTTATGAGTATACCATAATATTACCAATTTATTACAATAAAAAATCTAACACAAAGTACCAAGCTTCCATCTTCAAAAATACCAAAGTTGGTATTTTTACCAAATACCATTTCCGCTCGTTCAGTTATATGGCAGCTATAAGATATAGTCGGCCGATCGTTATGTTATTTGGTAGGTTGTATTATTTTGCCAAAAATAGCATTCGTACCAAATCCGAATTCTCTAGCTTTAAAAACACCGAAGTTATAGCATTTCCGATCAATCAGTTATATGGCAGCTATAGGATATAGTCGGCCGATCCCGGCCGTTCCGACTTATATACTGCGTGCAAAGAAAAGAAGGGTGTGTGCAAAGTTTCAAGACGATAGCTTTAAAACTGAGAGACTAGTTTGCGTAGAAACAGACAGACGGACAGACAGACAGACGGACAGACGGACATGCTTATATCAACTCAGGAGGTGATCCTGATCAAGAATATATATACTTTATAGGGTCGGAGATGTCTCCTTCACTGCGTTGCACACTTTTGGACAAAATTATAATACCCTCTGCAAGGGTATAAAAAACATCAGTTTGTAGGAAAAACTTGAATCAAACGTTTACGTTTACTTCCTTTGCTCCACTTCTTCTGTCTGCCATTTTTCTTCCTTTTTCTTTATTTACACAATCCCTTTCTGCTGAATCTTATCCCGAATAACTCTGTTGAACAATAATTTTGTTGGAGGCGTGCCTGTCATCCCGTGAGGTGTGACATTGTACATTAGTTTAAAGGTTCGGATTGTATCTTTAAGATTCTTTCTTGTGCATATGGGCCATCTTAAGACGCTTGACTAGGGCTTTGTTTATATTTTCCACTTCTCCGTTTGCCTTTGGCCAATAAGGTGGTGTTTTGATTTGCTCAATGCCGCAAGATTTGCAAAAGTTCCAAAATTCCCCGCATACGGATTGCTTACCATTATCAGTCAGCAACTCCTTTGGGTAACCCAGCCTACTAAAAATGTCCTTACATGCTTCAATAATTGATTGTGATGTAATTGAGCGTAAAAACTTAAACTCTATGTACCTAGAACTAATATATATTTTTTATTCGGAAGTGGCCCTAGTTGGTCTGTAGCGACTTACAGCCATGGACCATTTGGAAACTGTGTTCTCTTCTCTTCATTGGTGGATTTGTCGCCTGGGATACTAAACTGCACTCTAGACAATCCTTTACAAATTTATCCGTGTCCCTGACAATATTCTTGGGTACAGTATATTTGAAATTGCAGGCTCCCATGAACCCTGTTGAAGGCACATCATTGGTCGACGATTTTTTCATCCTTAGCGCTATTTTCGGCAATTGCGGGTATAGCTTTTGGTATGGGTGCGGCATTTGCAATAATTCGCAGTATGCTGTGTTCGCCTTTAATATCATAACCGGTAGATTGTCATATTTTACACAAAAAGGATAAACAATCAGCTATATACTCATTGCCCGTTTTATAAATTATTTTAAAATGGTACAATGGTTGAGGCCCATTAGGTAAAAATATAATCTCTACACTGTCCAGACCAAAGCCAAACTCTCTTTCTCTGTTTGAGAGTAGCGTTTTTCCACATTCGTAAACTACGACTGACAAAAGCAATATTATTTGAGTCGAGGCCATGTTTAAATTAAAGCAGTACTGCTCCCAAAGCAACAGGGCTCGCATCAGCTATCAGTCGAGTTTTATTTTTAGGATCAAAGTATGAGAGACTTGGAATCTTGGTTAACGCTAACTTTAACATGTGGAACCCTTTTTTCAGCAGGTCCCCAACTTTTGATCCTTCTTCAACAACACCCGTAACACTTCAGTTAGATCCTCCAGGTCTGGAATAAACTTCCCCACGTACGTGACCAAACCCAGGAACTACGCGAAACTAACCAATCGCCGAAACTTTCTCCGGATCTAGTTCAATTTCTTTGTCAGTCAAAATATGACCCAGGAACTTTATCGTGTTGTCTTCCAAACACACTTTTTGTTGTTTAACAAGAAAGGAAAGCTAACTTCGGGCGGAGTCGAAGTTGATATACCCTTGCAGAATATTTTATAAATTAAAATTCAAAAATCAAGCACATGATGCCTTCTTAATACTCAAAGTTATTTTGAATTAGACATATCTCCCTTTTCAGCGTCTTGTATAAGCTAAACGGTCATAAAAGTTACGGTTGAGTTTACAACCCTTTACTTTTTAGATAACTCTGAAATTTTTATTTAAAGAAATCCGTGGGATTATCCCTCTATAACCTAATACCCAGGTAATACAGGTATACCGTAAATTGGGAATTTAATGAACACGTGCAAGGGACAAGAATTGTGCCAAAGACTATTATTGCGCCAAAGACCTAATGACAGGTAATACCTTGTTTCTGATTGGTAAAATTACCACCAAATTTTACAACCAAAATTAATTAGGTTGGGTTAGGTTGAGGCGGCGATGCGGGGCCAGTGACTGACCCCCCATCCACTTGAGCCGCTGGGGCTTCTTGTGATGCCGCACAGGCAAAGGTCCTACAAGAGGACCTCTCCCTTCCTATCTACTGATTTGCCCAAGAATGTTCTATCCTTCCTGTGGCAGCTCGCGGTCCCATCCAGATTTACGGATGAAAGCTGCGAGTCTGCGTGGAGCGATCTCCGCGAGGTCGGTTAGGTCCGTGAGTATTGCTGCGCCCAAGAATTCGAGTTAGCTTCGCCCCAGCGCAGGGCATTGATACAGGAGGTGTGTGACTGTCTCTTCCTCTTCTACATCCCCACAGCTTCTACAGTAGTCATAATATGGCACCGATAGTCTAGCGGCGTGTGCTTCTATTAGCCGATGTCCCATAATGGCTTTGTATTAGGCTTCCCCTCCCCACCCACCCCTTCTCTTTTTTCGGGTCTGGGGGAGATGGGGTAAGTTGTTTCTCATTGGCAGGAGAGATTTTTTCTCAACAAATCGGCCGTGCATTATTTTTCATCGGTTGCACCCCTTTAAGACTGGCGCGGCGACATAGGCGCAGGTATTGACATTGGAGGCATTGCCATTGCCATTATAAAGTTTCACATGAGTAATGCAGGGAGGAGTAAATTGGCTAGGTTTCTCCACCCGTAAGATAATGGGATAAAGACCCGGTTTAACCTTATGATTTTTGGAGTCACATAAGTTTATGAGTCGACTACTGGCGACCGTTTTTTAAGTTTTTAATGGCCTTGACTGCCAGACTACAGTCCTGCCTATTAAGGGAGATAAGCATCATTGACCTTTTCCTAGAGCGGATGGGCCATATCATGCGTGAGTTCCTGCAGTTTTGAAGATTTCTCCATTTCCTCACTGATTCGCGGTCAAAGTGATCCCTGCATTTTGGCCTACACGTAGCTAAGGGGATACCTACTGGTACTGCGCTTGCTAGTTCGTCTGCGGAGCAATTACCCTCGTGGTCCCTATGTCCGGGCACCCATATGAGGTGGATGTCATGCTGCTCTGCCATCTCGTTAAGAGATCTGCGACAGTAATTTACTGTCCTGGAGTTGGATGAGAATCCGTCAAGGACTTTGAGTGCCGCTTGACTATCTGAGAAGATACAGATTGTTTCTTGATTGCCAGTAAGTGCTGGGAATCTGAGTGCTTCCCCTATAGCTATTACTTCTGCTTGGAACACACTACAGTAGTCGGGAAGTCTGAAGGACTCATTTAGACACGAATTCCATTTGCAATGGAATCCGCCTCCCACTTGGCCATTCAATTTTGAACCGTCTGTGTAAATATGGAGGAAAGCGGCTGATCCCGGGATTAGTGGGGCCCATTCCTCCCTTGTTGGAATGGAGACCTTGTATTTTAAGGTGGGATGATAAACAGGTACGCAGTAGTCTGTAGTCCCCGTTGGCGTGCAGTGGTGTAGATCTAACTTGGTATGTCCATAGTCAGTCCATTTCCATATGCCCGTCTCGCGTAGCCTAATTGCCGATAGCGTGGCTATCTTGACCCCCATTCTCTACCGGTAATAGGTCGGGTATGAAGTCTAGGGCATCCGTCGGTGTAGTACGTAGGCTGCCTGTGATACAGACCTCCGCCATCCGTTGCGTTTTCCTAAGTTTCTCTCTAATTGTGGAGTTTGTGAGAACAGGCCACCAAACCACCACCCCGTAGAAAAGGATGGGTCTTATGACCGCTGTGTAAAGCCATCTTACTATTTTTGGGGACATTTCCCATTTAAGATCAATGGCTTTTCAGCAAGTATAGAGCGCGATTGTTGCCTTGTTAGCTCTCTCTATAGTGTTCGACTTCCAGTCCAGTTTCCTGCCTAGCGTAATCCCTAGGTACTTGGCGCTACCGCTAAGGGAGAGTGTTTCTCCTGATAGTTTTGGAAGCCTTAAGTTTGGTATTTTGTACTTCCTGGTGAAGAGGACGAGCTCGGTTTTGAACGGGTTTACACTTAGTCCATTTTTAACTGCCCATGTTGAGAGGACCCTAAGTTTGTCCGTCATGCGGTCACATAGAGTCTGGAGAAATTTCCCAGAGAAGTCAATTGCGACATCATCCGCGTAAGCAATAACTTTGCAACCACCACCTTCAACGGATCGCAGTAGGCTAGTAGGGGTGAGAGTACGCCTCCTTGCGGAATGCCTCTTCTGACGTATCTATGAATAGATTCTCCTCCAAGTGACGCCTCAACAATCCTGTTTACCAGGATCTGCTCTATAAGGCGTACGGATTGATTGTCTATTCCTAATCCCGTCAGTGCATTGATTATCAAGCTTGGTAGGAAGTCGTTGAACGCACCTTCTATGTCTAGAAAAGCAATGAGTGCGTATTCCTTGTCACTAAGTGCCTTTTCGACAAAAGTAGTGATCTCATCGAGTGCCGTTTCGGTGCATCGGCCTTTCCTATACGCATGCTGTGATCCCGAGATATCATCTGGGTTGATAGTAAGATTAATATAGAGGCTGATTAATCTCTCCATTGTCTTGAGAAGGAAGGACGACATGCTTATTGGTCTGAAGTCCCTAAGGGTGCAGTGCGATACTTTTCCCGCCTTGGGTATAAATACGACTTTCGTCCGCAACCACATTGCGGGTACGATGCCTAGTCTGAAAATTGCTGAGAAAGCTTTCTAAACCCAAGACCTCAGATTGGGACCGTCTTTAATTAGTTGAGCCGGGACAATGCCATCTGGGCCTGGGGACTTTAAAGGCTTGAAGCTATTTATCGCCCAGTTGAGATACCTGTCATTCAATAGGTATTCAAGTTGGTTTGCTGAATGTTCGTGCAGAACTTGGTCCAGGCATTCTTTTTTTGCCTTGCGAAGCTCTTTGTTATACTGTTTAAGGTTCGCTTTATACGTCTCCCAGGCTGCTTCCGAGTTTGTCTTGCTGGCAAAATTAAATGCCTTGCGGGCCTTGGTCTTAAAGGGCGCAAGTGTTTGCGACCACCATAGTGGTTTCTTTGACTTGCTGTTGCCCGATCTGCTTTTGGGACAAGCTTTATTGAATGCCCTGGCGCACGCTGTCGTGAGCGTGTCCACCATAGCATCCAGGGCTTCCTTACTGTCAGCGTCCCTTGTTGGAGGTTTCCCCAAGGAACTTTCTAGTTCTTTCCTGTATAACTCCCAGTTCGCTTTCCTCGGGTTGCGTATCGTAAGTCGATTAAAGTTCTCAAAATTGACCACTAATTTTATGTATCGATGGTCCGAGAAGGAGTGTTTCTCTAGGACTCCCCATCTAACAATCCTGTCTGCTAGGGAGTCAGAGTAAAGAGTGACGTCAAGTACTTCCCTGCTGTTCTTGACTATCAAGGTGGGAGCTGTACCCTTGTTACCCACCAGAAGATAGGAGCTTAGGATAAAATCGAAGATTGATTCACCCCTCTCGTTCATGTCAGTGCTTCCCCACCAGATGATGGGCGTTAGCATCGCAACCTATGATCAGGTCGATCTTGTGCTTCCTGCTGTCTTCCACCAGCTGTTTGAGTAGCATGTGGGGGAGGAGTATGAAGTCTGCGTCTGCGTATGGCTGCGGCTACGTGGTCTTCATTGTTGAAATTGGGTAGCAAAAAGAGGTTAAGGTTCTTTTTTGCGAGGATGCAGGGTCGCCTTTTACCTGTTGTATCGGCTTTGCATAGCCTATACTTCAACGCCCCAAACCCAAGAATCCTGTCTCCAAGGATCCAGGGTTCCTGGATGAGGGCTACATCAGCTCCACTCTCGGCGAGGTGGAGTAGGATGGCAGATGACGCCGCTTTACTGTGATGGAGGTTTATTTGCAAGATCGTCAGGGACATTCTTACAATTCTCCACCACAGTAACTTCTGCCTCCGTCTCAGAGCTCAGCAGAGAGTCCTCCTCCATTCCAACTCCACTAAGTGCCCTTGCCAAGTCGCTTTCCTCCGAGGTGTACCCTTCTAGGATGTCCTCCTCCTCCAGCTCTATACCTCCTGGCTCGGCCTTCGCATCGGATTTGTAGATACGGACCGAAATCCGTACTTCAGCCGGTGCTCCATCCCCTCCAGGGCTTTTACGGTCTCCTTGTTTAGTGTGAGGACGACCTGCCTTCGCAGTCCCACCGCTTCCTCGACCTTGGCGACTCTCCAGTCCGCCGTGGGAAGCGTCGGATTTCACATCCTAAGCATAGTCAGGATGGTCTTAGGGTCGGCTGGCTTTTCAGTGAGCCACACTCGCGCCCTGGGATCTCGTCCCAGTCAACCGCCACTAACTTAGCTCCAGGGTAGTTCTCTTTAAGCGATGCAACCATACGCTTGTAAGTCTCTACCGATCGCGTGTCTTGGCAGGCAATTACCTTGAAGCTACCCTGATACCATCCTCCGTCTTCGCATTCTGGTGGGAGTCCTCCGCATCTAAGCATCTCCTCCACGAAGCGCCCGTGCAACTCGTTTACCACTCGTCGCCATAGGCCCTTGGGGATGAGCCCATACTTGGAGTTCTTGTCCAGGACTCCAATTAGGGTTCTTCCCTTCGTCACTTCAGCGAACGAGCGGCAGGACGGCTGCGGCTGGGCCTTCCTCTTCTTAGCCTTACGCTGCGTCGATTGAGACGCTCCCGGACCAGGGTTTGCCTTAGGGGCGCCGCCGGTTGGTTTAGAGGGTGACACTGGGGTCTTCCTCTGTGGGAGGCTTCTTCATCTCAGCAACTCCTTGGCTTTTGAGGGCCTTAGAGTTTGACGGGTCAGTGACCCGATTTCTTGAATTTTATAGGGAGCTCCGTTTTCCACTTAGGTTTTTGTTTGGAATGGTAGTGTTCAAAATAGTATTTTGGTCCCACGAGTAGGCGGGAGGGGTTCGTCCATCATGACATAGCCCGCTTGTCACGATAAGCCTGGTTAAAACTGGGAGGTCGGTCGGTCTCCCAGAGTTCGCATATTAGCGTCCGAGCCCCCCTCGGACACGCATCCTTCGGCATATGCTGTTCCACCTTGGATTGGGGTGATTTGAGGAAGGGAGTATTCTTCTTCCCGCCCTACTACCATTAGCCAGCGTCCTCGGCAGAGACATGACCGTACCGGGACCTGTTACCAGCCGCCCTCACGTGGAGAGTATAGTCACACTACCAGCGGTGTACACAGTTACGGCACGCAATTGCTTGCGTGTAGGTCCCCCTGTTGTACCTGTTGGCTGACGGCCAACCAAAATTAATTACTATAAATAAATTGCATAAACAGGTAGGTCAGATACATGAAATAAACATGGATTTTTATTGCCTTTTTAAAAGGGGTCTAAATAGGGAACATTAAAGGGGTCTAGGGATAATACTTTATTGTTTGGTATATTACCTTATTGGCTATATAAGTTATCTTGTAACAACCGACCGCTCGGTGGTAAGGCTGCTCCAGATCCGGCCAATGATGAGGTGCCACCGGCAGGGTGCTTGATGAGTAGTAGCGGTTCAAGATAGGTGCAAATTTGCAGCCGGGCTGCTGGTCCCAGGTGGCCGCTGATGGTGTGACACCGGTAGGGTGGTTGATGAAGTGTTCTCATTCAGCTTTGGCGAAGAAGACGTCTGGAGTAGTTTTTGAGTTTGGTGACAATGAAAGTTGTCACCGTTCCCGATCAACGCCGCAATTTTGTTGACCAGGGCACTCCAGCTTTTCTCCCTGATATAGATTGGAGGGGTTCGGTTTTTTTGCGGTGTCTTGATGGTTGGGTTTCCTGAACCTCCTCCAGCAGGGAAAATCTGTTACTAGTGGATCTGTCTGGTTCTTTGTCGATCTTCAGGGCGCGGTTAATTTTTGCCTGCCGGATTACTTTGCGGGCTAAGCTTGCGCTTAATTTGGACGTAACGATCCATTCCAGGACGGGCCGATTTGGCACTTTCGGAAGTTGTTGTTTTTGTACTCGCTGAAGTCGTTGACGTCGCGGTACCTTGAATTGGAGTGGTTGTCGCTGTGGTTGTAGAAATAGTAGCACTGCTTGTTAGTGCGAAATTTGTTACCGATATTGGAGGGGGGTTTTACACTGCGAACTCCATGACGCGGGAGTCGGTTGTTGAAATTGAATTGTATTTTTGAATTGGTAGTTTAGAGTTGAATTGTTAGTTATTTAAATCTAGTATAAGATTGCTTAGGGGAGAGCGGGAACGAAAGCTCATATTCGCTCTGGAGCGAATTCGCCCTGCTTCGACTCAAAGATAAGGTAGGCTTAGGATTAGAGCAAATATAGACCAAATTATAATGTTGAATTGGCCACATCTTTCGTTTTCGCTTTGTTAATTTTGTAATATTTAGCAGCAACCTTATTTTTATTTTTTTATGTTTTATCATGAGAGATAAACTAACCTCATTCTACTGGGACGTTCCTTTTTTTTTATTTTCAGATGCTGATAATTCTGCTGTGTCCGCAATAATAAACATACTCGGTGAAAGCCATTTTGAAAAGCCGAATGAAAGCGATGAAAGCTTTTCTCTTGTTTAATAAACTTATTGTAACAACCCACCGCTTCCATAAATTTGCACGCACAATTATACTTTTTATAATGCTCTTTATTCCCACTCTCCGATCGCTTCGAGTGCCGAAATTAAACTAAACCTAGTTACAAAAGAATAGAGAGAGAGTAATAGAGAGGGGAGCGCCGCTCTCCTGAAAAGCGTCGATGTTGGCTTATCATCTTCCCACATGCTGCCGGTTCCCACATCCCTTTCTTCCTCACGAACTTCAGCTTTAGTCCTTCCAGGTTAGGTTCGTCCGTCCTTCCAGCGGTTTTCTGCTTGGATGGTACCTAAACTGAAACTTGGTCCGTAGCAGGATCTGTAAGGGAGTCCGTATCGATGTCATCGGGTGGTTCTTTTGCTTTGGGAACCTTCTTGAGGTGAATAACGTTCCTCATCAGCGTTCTGCCTTCCCCTACTACTTGAACTATATCGCCTGCCCTTGTTACCACCTCATATTCCGTGGTGTCGAAATAAGGTGTTAGTTTGTGGAAAAAAAAGAACTTCCTAAGGACCAATTTGTATCAAACGTTTACATTTACTTCCTTTGCTCCACTTCTTCTGTCTGCCATTTTCCTTCCATTTTCTTTATTTACACAATCTCTGTCCCTTTCTGCTGAATATTATCCCGAATAACTCTGTTGAACAATAATTTTGTTGGAGGCATGCCTGTCATCCCGTGAGGTGTGACATTGTACATTAGTTTAAAGGTTCGGATTTTATCTTTAAGATTCTTTTTTGTGCATATGGGCCATCTTAAGACGCTTGACTAGGGCTTTGTTTATATTTTTCACTTTTCCGTTTGCCTCTGGCCAATAAGGTGGTGTTGTGATTTGCTCAATGCCGCAAGATTTGCAAAAGTTCCAAAATTCCCCGCATACGTATTGCTTACCATTATCAGTCCGCAACTCCTTTGGGTAACCCAGCCTACTAAAAATGTCCTTGCATGCTTCAATAATTGATTGTGATGTAATTGAGCGCAGAAACTTAAACTCCATGTACCAAGAACTAATATATATTTTTTATTCGGAAGTGTCCCTAGTAGGTCTGTAGCGACTTACATCCATGGACCATTTGGAAACTGTGTTCTCTTCATTGACGGTGGATTTGTCGCCTGGGATACTAAAATGCACTCTAGACAATCCTTCACAAATTTCTCCGTGTCCCTGACAATTGCCCTGGGTACAGTATATTTGAAATTGCAGGCTCCCATGAACCCTGTTGAAGGCACATCATTGGTCGACGATTTCTTCATCCTTAGCGCTATTTTCGGCAATTGCGGGTGTAGCTTTTGGTATGGGTGGGGCATTTTCAATAATTCGCAGTATGCTGTGTTCGCCTTTAATATTATAACAAGTAGATTGTCATATTGTACACAAACAGGATAAACAATCAGCTATATACTCTTTTCCGTTTTATAAATTATTTTAAAATGGTACGTCTGGAGACACAGGGTCCATCTCTCAATAGGCACTGGTGGTTTGGATGAAGGCCTAAAAATTGCCTCTAGTAGCTTATGGTCAGTCACAACTTCGAACTTGAGGCCCATTAGGTAAAAATAGAATCTCTACACTGTCCAGACCAAACTCTTTCTCTCAGTTTGAGAGTAGCGTTTTTCCACATTCGTTAAACTTCGACTGGCAAAAGCAATAATATTTGGGTCGAGGTCATGTTTAACTTAAGGCAGTACTGCTCCCAAAGCAACAGGGCTCGCATCAGCTATCAGTCGAGTTTTATTTTTAAGGTCAGAGTATGAGAGACTTGGAATCTTGGTTAACGCTAACTTTAACATGTGGAACCCTTTTTTTCAGCAGGTCTCAAAATAAACTTTGGATCCTTCTTCAACAACACCCGTAACACTACAGTTAGATCCTCCAGGTCTGGAGTAAATTTCCCCACGTACGTGACCAAACCCAGGAACTACGCGAAACGAACCAATCGCCGATACTTTCTCCGGATCTAGTCACTACTTGTCACTATTTCAGTAGCCAACTTTGACATTTTTGGAAAATAATAGTCACGGAGAACTTGTTTAAAGAGGGGTTGTGACTTTTTATCCTTATTTTGAATGTTAACAACATTCTATTAAGGGCGGCAAAGCCCTTTTCTTTAAGCTCGTTTTTTTATTTCCGCGGCGGTAACATCGGGTTCTTGGTTTGCACCTTTGTTTCATGGATGTTCCCTTTGATAAGCGGGACAACATGAAAGTTGTCACCGTTCCCGATCAACGCCTCAACTATGTTGACCAGGGCACTCGAGCTTTTCTCCCTGATATAGATTGGAGGGGTTCGGTTTTTTTGCGGTGTCTTGGGCTGGTTGGGTTTCCTGAACCTCCTCCAGCAGGGAAAATCTGTTACTAGTGGATCTGTCTGGTTCTTTGTCGATCTTCAGGGCGCGGTTAATTTTTGCCTCCCGGATTACTTTGCGGGCTAAGCTTGCGCTTAATTTGGATGTAACGATCCATTCCAGGCCGGGCCGATTTGGCACTTTCGGAAGTTGTTGTTTTTGTACTCGCTGAAGTCGTTGACGTCGCGGTACCTTGAATTGGAGTGGTTGTCACTGTGGTTGTAGAAATTGTAGCTTTGTTAGAGCGAAATTTGTTACCGATATTGGAGGGGGGTTTTACACTGCGAACTCCATGACGCGGGAGTCGGTTGTTGAAATTGAATTGTATTTTTGAATTGGTTGTTTAAAGTTGAATTGTTAGTTATTTAAATCTAGTATAATATAGCTTAGGGGAGAGCGGGAACGAAAGCTCATATTCGCTCTGGAGCGAATTCGCCCTGCTTCGACGCAATAGATAAGGCTTAAGATTAGAGCAAATATAGACCAAATTAAAATGTTGAATAGGCCACATCTTTCGTCATCTTTTTCCGGATCTACTTCAATTTCTTTGTCAGTCAAAATATGACCCAGGAACTTTATCGTGTTGTCTTCCAAACACACTTTTTGTTGTTTAACAAGAAAGGCAAAACTAACTTCGGGCGGAGCCGAAGTTGCGAACCCTTGCAGAATATTTTATAAATTATAATTCCAAAATCAAGCACATGATGCCTTCTTAATACTCAAAGTTATTTTGAATTAGACATATCTCCCTTTTCAGCGTCTTGTATAAGCTAAACGGTCATAAAAGTTACGGTTGAGTTTACAACCCTTTACTTTTTAGATAACTCTGAAATTTTTATTTAAAGAAATCCGTGGGATTATCCCATTATATCCTAATAAACAGATAATATCAATTAAACCGTAAATTGGGAATTTAATGAACACGTGCAAAGGACAAAAATTGTGCCAAAGACTATAATTGTAATTTGTAACTGTATATATAATAACAGGTAATACCTTTTTTCTGATTGGTAGAACCCAAAAATTACCACCAAATATTAAAACCAAAATTAATTACCATACCTAATTTGCAAAAACAGGTAGGTCAGGTACATGAAATAAACATGGATTTGTATTGCCTTTTGTAAAAGGGGTCAAAAGATAAAGGGGTCAAGGGATAATACTTTTTTGTTTGGGATACTACCTAAATTGGCTATATAAGTTATCTTGTGGTCGGTTGCTCGGTGGTAAGGCTGCTTCAGATCCGGCCGATGATGAGGTGGCACCGTCAGGATGCTTGATGAGTAGTAGTAGCACTCATGGAGTGCCGTTTCCGTGCATTGGCCTTTCCTATACGCATGCTGTGATCCCGAGGTATCATCTGTGTTGATAGTAAGATTAATATGGACGCTGATTAATCTCTCCATTGTCTTGAAAAGGAAGGACGACAGGCTTATTGGTCTGAAGTCCTTAGGGGCGCAGTGCAATGGTTTTCCCGCCTTCGGTATAAATACGACTTTCGTCCGCAACCACATTGCTTGTACGATGCCTACTCTGAAAATTGCTAAGAAAGCTTTTTTGAAAGCCCAAGACCTCAGATTGGGACCGGCTTTAATTAGTTGATCCGGGACAATGCCATCTGGGCCTGGGGATTTGAAAGTCTTGAAGCTATTTATCGCCCAATTGAGATACCTGTCATTCAATAGGTATTCAAGTTGGTTTGCTGAATGTTCGTGCAGAACTTGGTCCAGGCATTCCTTTTTGCCTTGCGAAGCTCTTTGTTATACTGTTTAAGGTTCGCTTTATACGTCTCCCAGGCTGCTTCCGAGTTCTTCTTGCTGAAAAAATTAAATGCCTTGCGGGTCTTGGTCTTAAAGAGCGCAAGTGTTTGCGACCACCATAGTGGTTTCTTTGACTTGCTGTTGCACGATCTGCTTTTGGGGCAAGCTTTATTGAATGCCCTGGCGCACGCTGCCGTAAGCGTGTCCACCATAGCTTCCACCAGGGCTTCCCTACTGTCAGCGTCCTTTGTTGGAGGTTTCCCCAAGGAACTTTCTAGTTCTTTCCTGTATAACTCCGATTAAAGTTCTCAAATTTGTATCAATGGTCCGAGAAGGAGTGTTTCTCTAGGACTCCCCATCTTACAATCCTGTCTGCTAGGGAGTCAGAGTAAAGAGTGACGTCAAGTACTTCCCTGCTGTTCTTGACTATGAAGGTGGGTTCTGTACCCCTGTTACCCACCAGAAGATTGGAGCTTAGGATAAAATCGAAGATTGACTCACCCCTCTCGTTCCTGTCAGTGCTTCCCCACCAGATGATGGGCGTTAGCATCGCAACCTATGATCAGGTCGATCTTGTGCTTCCTGCGGTCTTCCACCAGCTGTTTGAGTAGCATGTGGGGGGAGGAGGGCCTCCTGGTCGTGGCCCATATATGGCGAACATACCTTAGAGGGCCATTTAGGCTCTCTATGGCTGCGGCTACGTGGTCTTCATTGTTGAAATTGGATAGCAAAAAGAGGTTAAGGTTCTTTTTTGCGAGGATGCAGGCTCGCCTTTTACCTGTTGTATTGGCTTTGCATAGCCTATACTCCAACGCCCCAAACCCAAGAATCCTGTCTCCAAGCATCTAGAGTTCCTGGATGAGGGCCACATCAGCTCCACTCTCGGCGAGGTGGAGTAGGAGGTCAGCTGACGCCGCTTTACTGTGATGGAGGTTTATTTGCAAGATCGTCAGGGACATTCTTACAGTTCTCCACCACAGTAACTTCTGCCTCCGTCTCAGAGCTCAGCAGAGAGTCCTCCTCCATTCCGACTCCACTAAGTGCCCTTGCCATGTCGCTTTCCTCCGAGGTGTACCCTTCTACGATGTCCTCCTCCTCATCCGACATTCCTTCTGGGTGCCCCTCTTCGGTCGACTCCTCCAAGTCTGGCTCTTGCGTGTCTGCCTCCAGCTCTATACCTCCTGGCTTGGCCTTCGCATCGGATTTGTAGATACGGACCGAAACGTCCGATCCCCTCCAGGGCTTTTACGGTCTCATCTTTTAGTGTGAGGACGACCTGCCTTCGCAGTCCCACCGCTTCCTCGACCTTGGCGACTCTCTAGTCCGCCGTGGGAAGCGTCGGATTTCACATCCTAAGCATAGTTAGGATGGTCTTAGGGTCGGCTGGCTTTTCAGTGAGCCACACTCGCGCCCTGGGATCTCGTCCCAGTCAACTGCCACTAACTTAGCTCCAGGGTAGTTCTCTTCAAGCGATGCAACCATACGCTTGTAAGTCTCTACCGATCGCGCGTCTTGGCAGGCAATTACCTTGACGCTACCCTGATACCATCCTCCGTCTTCGCATTCTGGTGGGAGTCCTCCGCATCTAAGCATCTCCTCCACGAAGCGCCCGTGCAACTCGTTTACCACTCGTCGCCATAGGCCCTTGGGGATGAGCCCATACTTGGAGCTCCAATTAGGGTTCTTCCCTTCGTCACTTCAGCGAACGAGCGGTTGGACGGCTGCGGCTGGGCGTCCTCTTCTTAGCCTTACGCTGCGTCGATTAAGACGCTCCCGGACCAGGGCTCGCCTTAGGGGCCCCGACGGTTGGTTTAGACGTTGACCCTGGGGTCTCCCTCTCTACGCCGTTCGGTGGTCCCATGGCTAGCCCCGCTTTGGAAGAAGAAGCCTTGGCAACCTCCTCCGAACCGGCGCGTCCCGCTTCCAGATGTTGCCCCTCTGTGGGGGGCTTCTTCATCTCAGCAACTCCTTGGCTTTTGAGGGCCTTGAAGTTTGACGGGTCAGTGACCCGATTTCCTGACTTTTTTAGGGCGCTCCGTTTTCCACTTAGGTTTTTGTTTGGAATGGTAGTGTGCAAAATAGTATTTTGGTCCCACGAGTAGGCGAGAGGGGTTCGTCCATCATGACATAGCCCGCTTGTCACGATAAGCCTGGTTAAAACTGGGAGGTCGGCCGGTCCCCCAGAGTTCGCATATTAGCGTCCGAGCCCCCCCTCGGACACGCATCCTTTGGCATATGCTGTTCCACCTTGGATTGGGGTGATTTGAGGAAGGGAGTATTCTTCTCCCCGCCCTACTACCATTAGCCAGCGTCCTCGGCAGAGACATGACCGTACCGGGACCTGTTACCAGCTGCCCTCACGTGGAGAGTATAGTCACACTACCAGCGGTGTACACAGTTACGGCTCCGCAATTGCTTGCGTGTAGGTCCCCCTGTTGTACCTGTTGGCTGACGGCCAAAAAAATTAATTACTATACCTAAATTAAACCAAAATTAATTACTATACCTAAATTGCAAAAACAGGTAGGTCAGGTACATGAAATAAACATGGATTTTTATTGCCTTTTTAAAAGGGGTCTAAATAGGGAACATTAAAGGGGTCTAGGGATAATACTTTATTGTTTGGTATATTACCTTATTGGCTATATAAGTTATCTTGTAACAACCGACCGCTCGATGGTAAGGCTGCTCCAGATCCGGCCAATGACCGGCACCGGCAGGGTGCTTGATGAGTAGTAGCGGTTCAAGATAGCGGACCTGTTACCAGCTGCCCTCACGTGGAGAGTATAGTCACACTACCAGCGGTGTACACAGTTACGGCTCCGCAATTGCTTGCGTGTAGGTCCCCCTGTTGTACCTGTTGGCTGACGGCCAAAAAAATTAATTACTATACCTAAATTAAACCAAAATTAATTACTATACCTAAATTGCAAAAACAGGTAGGTCAGGTACATGAAATAAACATGGATTTTTATTGCCTTTTTAAAAGGGGTCTAAATAGGGAACATTAAAGGGGTCTAGGGATAATACTTTATTGTTTGGTATATTACCTTATTGGCTATATAAGTTATCTTGTAACAACCGACCGCTCGATGGTAAGGCTGCTCCAGATCCGGCCAATGACCGGCACCGGCAGGGTGCTTGATGAGTAGTAGCGGTTCAAGATAGGTGCAAATTTGCAGCCGGGCTGCTGGTCCCAGGTGGCCGCTGATGGTGTGACGGTAGGGGGTTGATGAAGTGTTCTCATTCAGCTTTGGCGAAGAAGACGTCTGTCGTAGTTTTTGATGCAATATACGCATTCTGTGGATATTGGTTGCGCGTTGCGGTCGCTTGACGCATGCGACCCGTTAACTCCTTGTACACCATACATCCCCTATAGTTTGCCGTATGGTTGTCTCCGCAGTTTCCACATTTCTTCACGGTACTGTTCTTGTTTGTAGTGCAGTAATCAGAGTTGTGGGCGTCCCCGCAGACTACACAGGCAACTCGAAGTGTGCAGTATGACCTGGTATGTCCATACTCTTGGCAACTAGCGCATTGCACTAGACCGTTCCGTTTATGTGGCTCTTAAACAATGATTGTCCAATGCAAAAGATATTGCAGCTTGTAAATTGGGTGGACTTCGTTCTTCTTCAGCGACCTGGCTCAAGCTCGACCTTGAAGAGGGGTTGTGACTTTTTATCTTTATTTTGAATGTTAACAACATTCTATTAAGGGCGGCAAAGCCCTTTTCTTTAAGGTCGTTTTTTTATTTCCGCGGCGGTAACATCGGGTTCTTGGTTTGCACCTTTGTTTCATGGATGTTCCCTTTGATAAGCGGGACAACATGAAAGTTGTCACCGTTCCCGATCAACGCCTCAACTTTGTTGATCAGGGCACTCGAGCTTTTCTCTTTGATATAGATTGGAGGGGTTCGGTTTTTTTGCGGTGTCTTGAGCTGGTTGGGTTTCCTGAACCTCCTCCAGCAGGGAAAATCTGTTACTAGTGGATCTGTCTGGTTCTTTGTCGATCTTCAGGGCGCGGTTAATTTTTTCCTGCCGGATTACTTTGCGGGCTAAGCTTGCGCTTAATTTGGATGTAACGATCCATTCCAGGCCGGGCCGATTTGGCACTTTCGGAAGTTGTTGTTTTTGTACTCGCTGAAGTCGTTGACGTCGCGGTACCTTGAATTGGAGTGGTTATCACTGTGGTTGTAGAAATTGTAGCACTGTTAGAGCGAAATTCGTTACCGATATTGGAGGGGGGTTTTACACTGCGAACTCCATGACGCGGAAGTCGGTTGTTGAAATTGAATTGTATTTTTGAATTTGTAGTTTAAAGTTGAATTGTTAGTTATTTAAATCTAGTATAAGATAGCTTAGGGGAGAGCGGGAACGAAAGCTCATATTCGCTCTGGAGCGAATTCGCCCTGCTTCGACGCAATAGATAAGTTAGGCTTAAGATTAGAGCAAATATAGACCAAATTAAAATGTTGAATAGGCCACATCTTTCGTCATCTTTTTCCGGATCTACTTCAATTTCTTTGTCAGTCAAAATATGACCCAGGAACTTTATCGTGTTGTCTTCCAAACAAACTTTTTGTTGTTTAACAAGAAAGAAAAGCTAACTTCGGGCGGAGCCGAAGTTGCGAACCCTTGCAGAATATTTTATAAATTATAATTCCAAAATCAAGCACATGATGCCTTCTTAATACTCAAAGTTATTTTGAATTAGACATATTAGACTTTTCAGCGTCTTGTATAAGCTAAACGGTCATAAAAGTTACGGTTGAGTTTACAACCCTTTACTTTTTAGATAACTCTGAAATTTTTATTTAAAGAAATCCGTGGGATTATCCCATTATAACCTAATAAACAGATAATATCAGCTAAACCGTAAATTGGGAATTTAATGAACACGTGCAAGGGACAAAAATTGTGCCAAAGACTATAATTGTAATTTGTAACTGTATATATAATAACAGGTAATACCTTTTTTTCTGATTGGTAGAACCCAAAAATTACCACCAAATATTAAAACCAAAATTAATTACCATACCTAATTTGCAAAAACAGGTAGGTCAGGTACATAAAATAAACATGGATTTGTATTGCCTTTTGTAAAAGGGGTCAAGGGAAAATACTTTTTTGCTTGGGATACTACCTAAATTGGCTATATAAGTTATCTTGTGGTCGGTTGCTCGGTGGTAAGGCTGCTTCAGATCCGGCCGATGATGAGGTGGCACCGGCAGGGTGTTTGATGAGTAGTAGTAGCACTCATGGAGTGCCGTTTCCGTGCATTGGCCTTTCCTATACGCATGCTGTGATCCCGAGATATAACCTGGGTTGATAGTAATATGGATATTAATAGTAATATATAATATATTAAGAGTAATATATAATATTAATATGGAGGCTGATTAATCTCTCCATTGTCTTGAGAACGAAGGACGACAGGCTTATTGGTCTGAAGTCCTTTGGGGCGCATTGCAATGGTTTTCCCGCCTTGGGTATAAATACGACTTTCGTCCGCAACCACATTGCGGGTACGATGTCTACTCTGAAAATTGATGAGAAAGCTTTCTTAACCCAAGACCTCAGATTGGGACCGGCTTTAATTAGTTGAGCCGGGACAATGCCATCTGGGCCTGGCTGCGGCTACGTGGTCTTCATTGCTGAAATTGGATACAAAAAGAGGTTAAGGTTCTTTTTTTGTGAGGATGCAGGCTCGCCTTTTACCTGTTGTATCGGCTTTGCATAGCCTATACTCCAACGCCCCAAACCCAAGAATCCTGTCTCCAAGCATCTAGGGTTCCTGGATGAGGGCCACATCAGCTCCACTCTCGGCGAGGTGGAGTAGGAGGTCAGCTGACGCCGCTTTACTGTGATGGAGGTTTATTTGCAAGATCGTCAGGGACATTCTTACAGTTCTCCACCACAGTAACTTCTGCCTCCGTCTCAGAGCTCAGCAGAGAGTCCTCCTCCATTCCGACTCCACTAAGTGCTTATCCGAGGTGTACCCTTCTAGGATGTCCTCCTCCTCATCCGACATTCCTTCTGGGTGCCCCTCTTCGGTCGGCTCCTCCAAGTCTGGCTCTTGCGTGTCTGCCTCCAGCTCTATACCTCCTGGCTTGGCCTTCGCATCGGATTTGTAGATACGGACCGAAACGTGTTCGATTCCGTACTTCAGCCGGTGCTCCATCCCCTCCAGGGTTTTTACGGTCTCCTCGTTTAGTGTGAGGACGACCTGCCTTCGCAGTACCACCGCTTCCTCGACCTTGGCGACTCTCCAGTCCGCCGTGGGAAGCGTCGAATTTCACATCCTAAGCATAGTTAGGATGGTCTTAGGGTCGGCTGGCTTTTCAGTGAGCCACACTCGCGCCCTGGGATCGCGTCCCAGTCAACTGCCACTAACTTAGCTCCAGGGTAGTTCTCTTCAAGCGATGCAACCATACGCTTGTAAGTCTCTACCGATCGCGTGTCTTGGCAGGCAATTACCTTGACGCTACCCTGATACCATCCTCCGTCTTCGCATTCTGGTGGGAGTCCTCTGCATCTAAGCATCTCCTCCACGAAGCGCCCGTGCAACTCGTTTACCACTCGTCGCCATAGGCCCTTGGGGATGAGCCCATACTTGGAGCTCCAATTAGGGTTCTTCCCTTCGTCACTTCAGCGAACGAGCGGTTGGACGGCTGCGGCTGGGCGTCCTCTTCTTAGCCTTACGCTGCGTCGATTGAGACGCTCCCGGACCAGGGTTCGCCTTAGGGGCCCCGCCGGTTGGTTTAGACTTTGACCCTGGGGTCTCCCTCTCTACGCCGTTCGGTGGTCCCATGGCTCGCCCCGCTTTGGAAGAAGAAGCCTTGGCAACCTCCTCCGAACCGGCGCGTCCCGCTTCCAGATGTTGCCCCTCTGTGTGGGGCTTCTTGATCTCAGCAACTCCTTGGCTTTTGAGGGCCTTGAAGTTTGACGGGTCAGTGACCCGATTTCCTGACTTTTTTAGGGCGCTCCGTTTTCCACTTAGGTTTTTGTTTGGAATGGTAGTGTTCAAAATTGTATTTTGGTCCCACGAGTAGGCGAGAGGGGTTCGTCCATCATGACATAGCCCGCTTGTCACGATAAGCCTGGTTAAAACTGGGAGGTCGGCCGGTCCCCCAGAGTTCGCATATTAGCGTCCGAGCCCCCCCTCGGACACGCATCCTTTGGCATATGCTGTTCCACTTTGGATTGGGGTGATTTGAGGAAGGGAGTATTCTTCTCCCCGCCCTACTACCATTAGCCAGCGTCCTCGGCAGAGACATGCCCGTACCGGGACCTGTTACCAGCTGCCCTCACGTGGAGAGTATAGTCACACTACCAGCGGTGTACACAGTTACGGCTCCGCAATTGCTTGCGTGTAGGTCCCCCTGTTGTACCTGTTGGCTGACGGCCAAAAAAATTAATTACTATACCTAAATTAAACCAAAATTAATTACTATACCTAAATTGCAAAAACAGGTAGGTCAGGTACATGAAATAAACATGGATTTTTATTGCCTTTTTAAAAGGGGTCTAAATAGGGAACATTAAAGGGGTCTAGGGATAATACTTTATTGTTTGGTATATTACCTTATTGGCTATATAAGTTATCTTGTAACAACCGACCGCTCGATGGTAAGGCTGCTCCAGATCCGGCCAATGACCGGCACCGGCAGGGTGCTTGATGAGTAGTAGCGGTTCAAGATAGGTGCAAATTTGCAGCCGGGCTGCTGGTCCCAGGTGGCCGCTGATGGTGTGACGGTAGGGGGGTTGATGAAGTGTTCTCATTCAGCTTTGGCGAAGAAGACGTCTGTCGTAGTTTTTGATGCAATATACGCATTCTGTGGATATTGGTTGCGCGTTGCGGTCGCTTGACGCATGCGACCCGTTAACTCCTTGTACACCATACATCCCCTATAGTTTGTCGTATGGTTGTCTCCGCAGTTTCCACATTTCTTCACGGTACTGTTCTTGTTTGTAGTGCAGTAATCAGAGTTGTGGGCGTCCCCGCAGACTACACAGACAGCTCGAAGTGTGCAGTATGACCTGGTGTGTCCATACTCTTGGCAACTAGCGCATTGCACTGGACCGTTCCGTTTATGTGGCTCTTAAACAATGATTGTCCAATGCAAAAGATATTGCAGCTTGTAAATTGGGTGGACTTCGTTCTTCTTCAGCGACCTGGCTCAAGCTCGACCTTGAAGAGGGGTTGTGACTTTTTATCTTTATTTTGAATGTTAACAACATTCTATTAAGGGCGGCAAAGCCCTTTTCTTTAAGGTCGTTTTTTTATTTCCGCGGCGGTAACATCGGGTTCTTGGTTTGCACCTTTGTTTCATGGATGTTCCCTTTGATAAGCGGGACAACATGAAAGTTGTCACCGTTCCCGATCAACGCCTCAACTTTGTTGATCAGGGCACTCGAGCTTTTCTCTTTGATATAGATTGGAGGGGTTCGGTTTTTTTGCGGTGTCTTGAGCTGGTTGGGTTTCCTGAACCTCCTCCAGCAGGGAAAATCTGTTACTAGTGGATCTGTCTGGTTCTTTGTCGATCTTCAGGGCGCGGTTAATTTTTTCCTGCCGGATTACTTTGCGGGCTAAGCTTGCGCTTAATTTGGATGTAACGATCCATTCCAGGCCGGGCCGATTTGGCACTTTCGGAAGTTGTTGTTTTTGTACTCGCTGAAGTCGTTGACGTCGCGGTACCTTGAATTGGAGTGGTTGTCACTGTGGTTGTAGAAATTGTAGCACTGTTAGAGCGAAATTCGTTACCGATATTGGAGGGGGGTTTTACACTGCGAACTCCATGACGCGGAAGTCGGTTGTTGAAATTGAATTGTATTTTTGAATTTGTAGTTTAAAGTTGAATTGTTAGTTATTTAAATCTAGTATAAGATAGCTTAGGGGAGAGCGGGAACGAAAGCTCATATTCGCTCTGGAGCGAATTCGCCCTGCTTCGACGCAATAGATAAGTTAGGCTTAAGATTAGAGCAAATATAGACCAAATTAAAATGTTGAATAGGCCACATCTTTCGTCATCTTTTTCCGGATCTACTTCAATTTCTTTGTCAGTCAAAATATGACCCAGGAACTTTATCGTGTTGTCTTCCAAACAAACTTTTTGTTGTTTAACAAGAAAGAAAAGCTAACTTCGGGCGGAGCCGAAGTTGCGAACCCTTGCAGAATATTTTATAAATTATAATTCCAAAATCAAGCACATGATGCCTTCTTAATACTCAAAGTTATTTTGAATTAGACATATTAGACTTTTCAGCGTCTTGTATAAGCTAAACGGTCATAAAAGTTACGGTTGAGTTTACAACCCTTTACTTTTTAGATAACTCTGAAATTTTTATTTAAAGAAATCCGTGGGATTATCCCATTATAACCTAATAAACAGATAATATCAGCTAAACCGTAAATTGGGAATTTAATGAACACGTGCAAGGGACAAAAATTGTGCCAAAGACTATAATTGTAATTTGTAACTGTATATATAATAACAGGTAATACCTTTTTTCTGATTGGTAGAACCCAAAAAATTACCACCAAATATTAAAACCAAAATTAATTACCATACCTAATTTGCAAAAACAGGTAGGTCAGGTACATAAAATAAACATGGATTTGTATTGCCTTTTGTAAAAGGGGTCAAAAGATAAAGGGGTCAAGGGAAAATACTTTTTTGTTTGGGATACTACCTAAATTGGCTATATAAGTTATCTTGTGGTCGGTTGCTCGGTGGTAAGGCTGCTTCAGATCCGGCCGATGATGAGGTGGCACCGGCAGGGTGTTTGATGAGTAGTAGTAGCACTCATGGAGTGCCGTTTCCGTGCATTGGCCTTTCCTATACGCATGCTGTGATCCCGAGATATAACCTGGGTTGATAGTAATATGGATATTAATAGTAATATATAATATATTAAGAGTAATATATAATATTAATATGGAGGCTGATTAATCTCTCCATTGTCTTGAGAACGAAGGACGACAGGCTTATTGGTCTGAAGTCCTTTGGGGCGCATTGCAATGGTTTTCCCGCCTTGGGTATAAATACGACTTTCGTCCGCAACCACATTGCGGGTACGATGTCTACTCTGAAAATTGATGAGAAAGCTTTCTTAACCCAAGACCTCAGATTGGGACCGGCTTTAATTAGTTGAGCCGGGACAATGCCATCTGGGCCTGGCTGCGGCTACGTGGTCTTCATTGCTGAAATTGGATACAAAAAGAGGTTAAGGTTCTTTTTTTGTGAGGATGCAGGCTCGCCTTTTACCTGTTGTATCGGCTTTGCATAGCCTATACTCCAACGCCCCAAACCCAAGAATCCTGTCTCCAAGCATCTAGGGTTCCTGGATGAGGGCCACATCAGCTCCACTCTCGGCGAGGTGGAGTAGGAGGTCAGCTGACGCCGCTTTACTGTGATGGAGGTTTATTTGCAAGATCGTCAGGGACATTCTTACAGTTCTCCACCACAGTAACTTCTGCCTCCGTCTCAGAGCTCAGCAGAGAGTCCTCCTCCATTCCGACTCCACTAAGTGCTTATCCGAGGTGTACCCTTCTAGGATGTCCTCCTCCTCATCCGACATTCCTTCTGGGTGCCCCTCTTCGGTCGGCTCCTCCAAGTCTGGCTCTTGCGTGTCTGCCTCCAGCTCTATACCTCCTGGCTTGGCCTTCGCATCGGATTTGTAGATACGGACCGAAACGTGTTCGATTCCGTACTTCAGCCGGTGCTCCATCCCCTCCAGGGCTTTTACGGTCTCCTCGTTTAGTGTGAGGACGACCTGCCTTCGCAGTCCCACCGCTTCCTCGACCTTGGCGACTCTCCAGTCCGCCGTGGGAAGCGTCGAATTTCACATCCTAAGCATAGTTAGGATGGTCTTAGGGTCGGCTGGCTTTTCAGTGAGCCACACTCGCGCCCTGGGATCGCGTCCCAGTCAACTGCCACTAACTTAGCTCCAGGGTAGTTCTCTTCAAGCGATGCAACCATACGCTTGTAAGTCTCTACCGATCGCGCGTCTTGGCAGGCAATTACCTTGACGCTACCCTGATACCATCCTCCGTCTTCGCATTCTGGTGGGAGTCCTCTGCATCTAAGCATCTCCTCCACGAAGCGCCCGTGCAACTCGTTTACCACTCGTCGCCATAGGCCCTTGGGGATGAGCCCATACTTGGAGCTCCAATTAGGGTTCTTCCCTTCGTCACTTCAGCGAACGAGCGGTTGGACGGCTGCGGCTGGGCGTCCTCTTCTTAGCCTTACGCTGCGTCGATTGAGACGCTCCCGGACCAGGGTTCGCCTTAGGGGCCCCGCCGGTTGGTTTAGACGTTGACCCTGGGGTCTCCCTCTCTACGCCGTTCGGTGGTCCCATGGCTCGCCCCGCTTTGGAAGAAGAAGCCTTGGAAACCTCCTCCGAACCGGCGCGTCCCGCTTCCAGATGTTGCCCCTCTGTGGGGGGGCTTCTTGATCTCAGCAACTCCTTGGCTTTTGAGGGCCTTGAAGTTTGACGGGTCAGTGACCCGATTTCCTGACTTTTTTAGGGCGCTCCGTTTTCCACTTAGGTTTTTGTTTGGAATGGTAGTGTTCAAAATTGTATTTTGGTCCCACGAGTAGGCGAGAGGGGGTTCGTCCATCATGACATAGCCCGCTTGTCACGATAAGCCTGGTTAAAACTGGGAGGTCGGCCGGGCCCCCAGAGTTCGCATATTAGCGGCCGAGCCCCCCCTCGGACACGCATCCTTTGGCATATGCTGTTCCACTTTGGATTGGGGTGATTTGAGGAAGGGAGTATTCTTCTCCCCGCCCTACTACCATTAGCCAGCGTCCTCGGCAGAGACATGCCCGTACCGGGACCTGTTACCAGCTGCCCTCACGTGGAGAGTATAGTCACACTACCAGCGGTGTACACAGTTACGGCTCCGCAATTGCTTGCGTGTAGGTCCCCCTGTTGTACCTGTTGGCTGACGGCCAAAAAAATTAATTACTATACCTAAATTAAACCAAAATTAATTACTATACCTAAATTGCAAAAACAGGTCAGGTACATGAAATAAACATGGATTTTTATTGCCTTTTTAAAAGGGGTCTAAATAGGGAACATTAAAGGGGTCTAGGGATAATACTTTATTGTTTGGTATATTACCTTATTGGCTATATAAGTTATCTTGTAACAACCGACCGCTCGATGGTAAGGCTGCTCCAGATCCGGCCAATGACCGGCACCGGCAGGGTGCTTGATGAGTAGTAGCGGTTCAAGATAGGTGCAAATTTGCAGCCGGGCTGCTGGTCCCAGGTGGCCGCTGATGGTGTGACGGTAGGGTGGTTGATGAAGTGTTCTCATTCAGCTTTGGCGAAGAAGACGTCTGTCGTAGTTTTTGATGCAATATACGCATTCTGTGGATATTGGTTGCGCGTTGCGGTCGCTTGACGCATGCGACCCTTTAACTCCTTGTACACCATACATCCCCTATAGTTTGTCGTATGGTTGTCTCCGCAGTTTCCACATTTCTTCACGGTACTGTTCTTGTTTGTAGTGCAGTAATCAGAGTTGTGGGCGTCCCCGCAGACTACACAGACAGCTCGAAGTGTGCAGTATGACCTGGTGTGTCCATACTCTTGGCAACTAGCGCATTGCACTGGACCGTTCCGTTTATGTGGCTCTTAAACAATGATTGTCCAATGCAAAAGATATTGCAGCTTGTAAATTGGGTGGACTTCGTTCTTCTTCAGCGACCTGGCTCAAGCTCGACCTTGAAGAGGGGTTGTGACTTTTTATCTTTATTTTGAATGTTAACAACATTCTATTAAGGGCGGCAAAGCCCTTTTCTTTAAGGTCGTTTTTTTATTTCCGCGGCGGTAACATCGAGTTCTTGGTTTGCACCTTTGTTTCATGGATGTTCCCTTTGATAAGCGGGACAACATGAAAGTTGTCACCGTTCCCGATCAACGCCTCAACTTTGTTGATCAGGGCACTCGAGCTTTTCTCTTTGATATAGATTGGAGGGGTTCGGTTTTTTTGCGGTGTCTTGAGCTGGTTGGGTTTCCTGAACCTCCTCCAGCACGGAAAATCTGTTACTAGTGGATCTGTCTGGTTCTTTGTCGATCTTCAGGGCGCGGTTAATTTTTGCCTGCCGGATTACTTTGCGGGCTAAGCTTGCGCTTAATTTGGATGTAACGATCCATTCCAGGCCGGGCCGATTTGGCACTTTCGGAAGTTGTTGTTTTTGTACTCGCTGAAGTCGTTGACGTCGCGGTACCTTGAATTGGAGTGGTTGTCACTGTGGTTGTAGAAATTGTAGCACTGTTAGAGCGAAATTCGTTACCGATATTGGAGGGGGTTTTACACTGCGAACTCCATGACGCGGAAGTCGGTTGTTGAAATTGAATTGTATTTTTGAATTTGTAGTTTAAAGTTGAATTGTTAGTTATTTAAATCTAGTATAAGATAGCTTAGGGGAGAGCGGGAACGAAAGCTCATATTCGCTCTGGAGCGAATTCGCCCTGCTTCGACGCAATAGATAAGTTAGGCTTAAGATTAGAGCAAATATAGACCAAATTAAAATGTTGAATAGGCCACATCTTTCGTCATCTTTTTCCGGATCTACTTCAATTTCTTTGTCAGTCAAAATATGACCCAGGAACTTTATCGTGTTGTCTTCCAAACAAACTTTTTGTTGTTTAACAAGAAAGAAAAGCTAACTTCGGGCGGAGCCGAAGTTGCGAACCCTTGCAGAATATTTTATAAATTATAATTCCAAAATCAAGCACATGATGCCTTCTTAATACTCAAAGTTATTTTGAATTAGACATATTAGACTTTTCAGCGTCTTGTATAAGCTAAACGGTCATAAAAGTTACGGTTGAGTTTACAACCCTTTACTTTTTAGATAACTCTGAAATTTTTATTTAAAGAAATCCGTGGGATTATCCCATTATAACCTAATAAACAGATAATATCAGCTAAACCGTAAATTGGGAATTTAATGAACACGTGCAAGGGACAAAAATTGTGCCAAAGACTATAATTGTAATTTGTAACTGTATATATAATAACAGGTAATACCTTTTTTCTGATTGGTAGAACCCAAAAAATTACCACCAAATATTAAAACCAAAATTAATTACCATACCTAATTTGCAAAAACAGGTAGGTCAGGTACATAAAATAAACATGGATTTGTATTGCCTTTTGTAAAAGGGGTCAAAAGATAAAGGGGTCAAGGGAAAATACTTTTTTGTTTGGGATACTACCTAAATTGGCTATATAAGTTATCTTGTGGTCGGTTGCTCGGTGGTAAGGCTGCTTCAGATCCGGCCGATGATGAGGTGGCACCGGCAGGGTGTTTGATGAGTAGTAGTAGCACTCATGGAGTGCCGTTTCCGTGCATTGGCCTGTCCTATACGCATGCTGTGATCCCGAGATATAACCTGGGTTGATAGTAATATGGATATTAATAGTAATATATAATATATTAAGAGTAATATATAATATTAATATGGAGGCTGATTAATCTCTCCATTGTCTTGAGAACGAAGGACGACAGGCTTATTGGTCTGAAGTCCTTTGGGGCGCATTGCAATGGTTTTCCCGCCTTGGGTATAAATACGACTTTCGTCCGCAACCACATTGCGGGTACGATGTCTACTCTGAAAATTGATGAGAAAGCTTTCTTAACCCAAGACCTCAGATTGGGACCGGCTTTAATTAGTTGAGCCGGGACAATGCCATGGTCTTCATTGCTGAAATTGGATACAAAAAGAGGTTAAGGTTCTTTTTTTGTGAGGATGCAGGCTCGCCTTTTACCTGTTGTATCGGCTTTGCATAGCCTATACTCCAACGCCCCAAACCCAAGAATCCTGTCTCCAAGCATCTAGGGTTCCTGGATGAGGGCCACATCAGCTCCACTCTCGGCGAGGTGGAGTAGGAGGTCAGCTGACGCCGCTTTACTGTGATGGAGGTTTATTTGCAAGATCGTCAGGGACATTCTTACAGTTCTCCACCACAGTAACTTCTGCCTCCGTCTCAGAGCTCAGCAGAGAGTCCTCCTCCATTCCGACTCCACTAAGTGCCCTTGTTATGTCGCTTTCCTCCGAGGTGTACCCTTCTAGGATGTCCTCCTCCTCATCCGACATTCCTTCTGGGTGCCCCTCTTCGGTCGGCTCCTCCAAGTCTGGCTCTTGCGTGTCTGCCTCCAGCTCTATACCTCCTGGCTTGGCCTTCGCATCGGATTTGTAGATACGGACCGAAACGTGTTCGATTCCGTACTTCAGCCGGTGCTCCATCCCCTCCAGGGCTTTTACGGTCTCCTCGTTTAGTGTGAGGACGACCTGCCTTCGCAGTCCCACCGCTTCCTCGACCTTGGCGACTCTCCAGTCCGCCGTGGGAAGCGTCGAATTTCACATCCTAAGCATAGTTAGGATGGTCTTTGGGTCGGCTGGCTTTTCAGTGAGCCACACTCGCGCCCTGGGATCGCGTCCCAGTCAACTGCCACTAACTTAGCTCCAGGGTAGTTCTCTTCAAGCGATGCAACCATACGCTTGTAAGTCTCTACCGATCGCGCGTCTTGGCAGGCAATTACCTTGACGCTACCCTGATACCATCCTCCGTCTTCGCATTCTGGTGGGAGTCCTCTGCATCTAAGCATCTCCTCCACGAAGCGCCCGTGCAACTCGTTTACCACTCGTCGCCATAGGCCCTTGGGGATGAGCCCATACTTGGAGCTCTTGTCCAGGACTCCAATTAGGGTTCTTCCCTTCGTCACTTCAGCGAACAAGCGGTTGGACGGCTGCGGCTGGGCGTCCTCTTCTTAGCCTTACGCTGCGTCGATTGAGACGCTCCCGGACCAGGGTTCGCCTTAGGGGCCCCGCCGGTTGGTTTAGACGTTGACCCTGGGGTCTCCCTCTCTACGCCGTTCGGTGGTCCCATGGCTCGCCCCGCTTTGGAAGAAGAAGCCTTGGCAACCTCCTCCGAACCGGCGCGTCCCGCTTCCAGATGTTGCCCCTCTGTGGGGGGCTTCTTGATCTCAGCAACTCCTTGGCTTTTGAGGGCCTTGAAGTTTGACGGGTCAGTGACCCGATTTCCTGACTTTTTTAGGGCGCTCCGTTTTCCACTTAGGTTTTTGTTTGGAATGGTAGTGTTCAAAATTGTATTTTGGTCCCACGAGTAGGCGAGAGGGGTTCGTCCATCATGACATAGCCCGCTTGTCACGATAAGCCTGGTTAAAACTGGGAGGTCGGCCGGTCCCCCAGAGTTCGCATATTAGAGTCCGAGCCCCCCTCGGACACGCATCCTTTGGCATATGCTGTTCCACTTTGGATTGGGGTGATTTGAGGAAGGGAGTATTCTTCTCCCCGCCCTACTACCATTAGCCAGCGTCCTCGGCAGAGACATGCCCGTACCGGGACCTGTTACCAGCTGCCCTCACGTGGAGAGTATAGTCACACTACCAGCGGTGTACACAGTTACGGCTCCGCAATTGCTTGCGTGTAGGTCCCCCTGTTGTACCTGTTGGCTGACGGCCAAAAAAATTAATTACTATACCTAAATTAAACCAAAATTAATTACTATACCTAAATTGCAAAAACAGGTAGGTCAGGTACATGAAATAAACATGGATTTTTATTGCCTTTTTAAAAGGGGTCTAAATAGGGAACATTAAAGGGGTCTAGGGATACTATACCTAAATTGCAAAAACAGGTAGGTCAGGTACATGAAATAAACATGGATTTTTATTGCCTTTTTAAAAGGGGTCTAAATAGGGAACATTAAAGGGGTCTAGGGATAATACTTTATTGTTTGGTATATTACCTTATTGGCTATATAAGTTATCTTGTAACAACCGACCGCTCGATGGTAAGGCTGCTCCAGATCCGGCCAATGACCGGCACCGGCAGGGTGCTTGATGAGTAGTAGCGGTTCAAGATAGGTGCAAATTTGCAGCCGGGCTGCTGGTCCCAGGTGGCCGCTGATGGTGTGACGGTAGGGGGTTGATGAAGTGTTCTCATTCAGCTTTGGCGAAGAAGACGTCTGTCGTAGTTTTTGATGCAATATACGCATTCTGTGGATATTGGTTGCGCGTTGCGGTCGCTTGACGCATGCGACCCGTTAACTCCTTGTACACCATACATCCCCTATAGTTTGTCGTATGGTTGTCTCCGCAGTTTCCACATTTCTTCACGGTACTGTTCTTGTTTGTAGTGCAGTAATCAGAGTTGTGGGCGTCCCCGCAGACTACACAGACAGCTCGAAGTGTGCAGTATGACCTGGTGTGTCCATACTCTTGGCAACTAGCGCATTGCACTGGACCGTTCCGTTTATGTGGCTCTTAAACAATGATTGTCCAATGCAAAAGATATTGCAGCTTGTAAATTGGGTGGACTTCGTTCTTCTTCAGCGACCTGGCTCAAGCTCGACCTTGAAGAGGGGTTGTGACTTTTTATCTTTATTTTGAATGTTAACAACATTCTATTAAGGGCGGCAAAGCCCTTTTCTTTAAGGTCGTTTTTTTATTTCCGCGGCGGTAACATCGGGTTCTTGGTTTGCACCTTTGTTTCATGGATGTTCCCTTTGATAAGCGGGACAACATGAAAGTTGTCACCGTTCCCGATCAACGCCTCAACTTTGTTGATCAGGGCACTCGAGCTTTTCTCTTTGATATAGATTGGAGGGGTTCGGTTTTTTTGCGGTGTCTTGAGCTGGTTGGGTTTCCTGAACCTCCTCCAGCAGGGAAAATCTGTTACTAGTGGATCTGTCTGGTTCTTTGTCGATCTTCAGGGCGCGGTTAATTTTTGCCTGCCGGATTACTTTGCGGGCTAAGCTTGCGCTTAATTTGGATGTAAGGATCCATTCCAGGCCGGGCCGATTTGGCACTTTCGGAAGTTGTTGTTTTTGTACTCGCTGAAGTCGTTGACGTCGCGGTACCTTGAATTGGAGTGGTTGTCACTGTGGTTGTAGAAATTGTAGCACTGTTAGAGCGAAATTCGTTACCGATATTGGAGGGGGGTTTTACACTGCGAACTCCATGACGCGGAAGTCGGTTGTTGAAATTGAATTGTATTTTTGAATTGGTAGTTTAAAGTTGAATTGTTAGTTATTTAAATCTAGTATGAGATAGCTTAGGGGAGAGCGGGAACGAAAGCTCATATTCGCTCTGGAGCGAATTCGCCCTGCTTCGACGCAATAGATAAGTTAGGCTTAAGATTAGAGCAAATATAGACCAAATTAAAATGTTGAATAGGCCACATCTTTCGTCATCTTTTTCCGGATCTACTTCAATTTCTTTGTCAGTCAAAATATGACCCAGGAACTTTATCGTGTTGTCTTCCAAACAAACTTTTTGTTGTTTAACAAGAAAGAAAAGCTAACTTCGGGCGGAGCCGAAGTTGCGAACCCTTGCAGAATATTTTATAAATTATAATTCCAAAATCAAGCACATGATGCCTTCTTAATACTCAAAGTTATTTTGAATTAGACATATTAGACTTTTCAGCGTCTTGTATAAGCTAAACGGTCATAAAAGTTACGGTTGAGTTTACAACCCTTTACTTTTTAGATAACTCTGAAATTTTTATTTAAAGAAATCCGTGGGATTATCCCATTATAACCTAATAAACAGATAATATCAGCTAAACCGTAAATTGGGAATTTAATGAACACGTGCAAGGGACAAAAATTGTGCCAAAGACTATAATTGTAATTTGTAACTGTATATATAATAACAGGTAATACCTTTTTTCTGATTGGTAGAACCCAAAAAATTACCACCAAATATTAAAACCAAAATTAATTACCATACCTAATTTGCAAAAACAGGTAGGTCAGGTACATAAAATAAACATGGATTTGTATTGCCTTTTGTAAAAGGGGTCAAAAGATAAAGGGGTCAAGGGAAAATACTTTTTTGTTTGGGATACTACCTAAATTGGCTATATAAGTTATCTTGTGGTCGGTTGCTCGGTGGTAAGGCTGCTTCAGATCCGGCCGATGATGAGGTGGCACCGGCAGGGTGTTTAATGAGTAGTAGTAGCACTCATGGAGTGCCGTTTCCGTGCATTGGCCTTTCCTATACGCATGCTGTGATCCCGAGATATCATCTGGGTTGATAGTAAGATTAATATGGACGCTGATTAATCTCTCCATTGTCTTGAGAAGGAAGGACGACAGGCTTATTGGTCTGAAGTCCTTAGGGGCGCAGTGCAATGGTTTTCCCGCCTTCGGTATAAATACGACTTTCGTCCGCAACCACATTGCGGGTACGATGCCTACTCTGAAAATTGCTGAGAAAGCTTTCTTAACCCAAGACCTCAGATTGGGACCGGCTTTAATTAGTTGAGCCGGGACAATGCCATCTGGGCCTGGGGATTTGAAAGGCTTGAAGCTATTTATCGCCCAATTGAGATACCTGTCATTCAATAGGTATTCAAGTTGGTTTGCTGAATGTTCGTGCAGAACTTGGTCCAGGCATTCCTTTTTGCCTTGCGAAGCTCTTTGTTATACTGTTTAAGGTTCGCTTTATACGTCTCCCAGGCTGCTTCCGAGTTTGTCTTGCTGGAAAAATTAAATGCCTTGCGGGTCTTGGTCTTAAAGAGCGCAAGTGTTTGCGACCACCATAGTGGTTTCTTTGACTTGCTGTTGCACGATCTGCTTTTGGGGCAAGCTTTATTGAATGCCCTGGCGCACGCTGCCGTAAGCGTGTCCACCATAGCTTCCACCAGGGCTTCCCTACTGTCAGCGTCCTTTGTTGGAGGTTTCCCCAAGGAACTTTCTAGTTCTTTCCTGTATAACTCCGATTAAAGTTCTCAAATTTGTATCAATGGTCCGAGAAGGAGTGTTTCTCTAGGACTCCCCATCTTACAATCCTGTCTGCTAGGGAGTCAGAGTAAAGAGTGACGTCAAGTACTTCCCTGCTGTTCTTGACTATGAAGATGGGTTCTGTACCCTTGTTACCCACCAGAAGATTGGAGCTTAGGATAAAATCGTAAAAATTAATTAATAAAATTAAAAAAAAAAAAAATTAATTATTAATTAAAAAAATTAATTACTATACCTAAATTAAACCAAAATTAATTACTATACCTAAATTGCAAAAACAGGTAGGTCAGGTACATGAAATAAACATGGATTTTTATTGCCTTTTTAAAAGGGGTCTAAATAAGGAACATTAAAGGGGTCTAGGGATAATACTTTATTGTTTGGTATATTACCTTATTGGCTATATAAGTTATCTTGTAACAACCGACCGCTCGGTGGTAAGGCTGCTCCAGGTCCGGCCAATGATGAGGTGGCACCGGCAGGGTGCTTGATGAGTAGTAGCGGTTCAAGATAGGTGCGAATTTGCAGCCGGGCTGCTGGTCCCAGGTGGCCGCTGATAGTGTGACGGTAGAGTGGTTGATGAAGTGTTCTCATTCTCATTCTATTAAGGGCGGCAAAGCACTTTTCTTTAAGGTCGTTTTGAATTGGAGTGGTTGTCACTGTGGTTGTAGAAATTGTAGCACTGTTAGAGCGAAATTCGTTACCGATATTGGAGGGGGGTTTTACACTGCGAACTCCATGACGCGGAAGTCGGTTGTTGAAATTGAATTGTATTTTTGAATTGGTAGTTTAAAGTTGAATTGTTAGTTATTTAAATCTAGTATAAGATAGCTTAGGGGAGAGCGGGAACGAAAGCTCATATTCGCTCTGGAGCGAATTCGCCCTGCTTCGACGCAATAGATAAGTTAGGCTTAAGATTAGAGCAAATATAGACCAAATTAAAATGTTGAATAGGCCACATCTTTCGTCATCTTTTTCCGGATCTACTTCAATTTCTTTGTCAGTCAAAATATGACCCAGGAACTTTATCGTGTTGTCTTCCAAACAAACTTTTTGTTGTTTAACAAGAAAGAAAAGCTAACTTCGGGCGGAGCCGAAGTTGCGAACCCTTGCAGAATATTTTATAAATTATAATTCCAAAATCAAGCACATGATGCCTTCTTAATACTCAAAGTTATTTTGAATTAGACATATTAGACTTTTCAGCGTCTTGTATAAGCTAAACGGTCATAAAAGTTACGGTTGAGTTTACAACCCTTTACTTTTTAGATAACTCTGAAATTTTTATTTAAAGAAATCCGTGGGATTATCCCATTATAACCTAATAAACAGATAATATCAGCTAAACCGTAAATTGGGAATTTAA
Organism: Drosophila pseudoananassae pseudoananassae; assembly: GCA_018153035.1. Taxonomy (NCBI): domain Eukaryota; kingdom Metazoa; phylum Arthropoda; class Insecta; order Diptera; family Drosophilidae; genus Drosophila; species Drosophila pseudoananassae. The sequence goes on from JAECXR010000072.1 coordinate 3,589,396, forward strand.
TGAACACGTGCAAGGGACAAAAATTGTGCCAAAGACTATAATTGTAATTTGTAACTGTATATATAATAACAGGTAATACCTTTTTTCTGATTGGTAGAACCCAAAAAATTACCACCAAATATTAAAACCAAAATTAATTACCATACCTAATTTGCAAAAACAGGTAGGTCAGGTACATAAAATAAACATGGATTTGTATTGCCTTTTGTAAAAGGGGTCAAAAGATAAAGGGGTCAAGGGAAAATACTTTTTTGTTTGGGATACTACCTAAATTGGCTATATAAGTTATCTTGTGGTCGGTTGCTCGGTGGTAAGGCTGCTTCAGATCCGGCCGATGATGAGGTGGCACCGGCAGGGTGTTTGATGAGTAGTAGTAGCACTCATGGAGTGCCGTTTCCGTGCATTGGCCTTTCCTATACGCATGCTGTGATCCCGAGATATCATCTGGGTTGATAGTAAGATTAATATGGACGCTGATTAATCTCTCCATTGTCTTGAGAAGGAAGGACGACAGGCTTATTGGTCTGAAGTCCTTAGGGGCGCAGTGCAATGGTTTTCCCGCCTTCGGTATAAATACGACTTTCGTCCGCAACCACATTGCGGGTACGATGCCTACTCTGAAAATTGCTGAGAAAGCTTTCTTAACCCAAGACCTCAGATTGGGACCGGCTTTAATTAGTTGAGCCGGGACAATGCCATCTGGGCCTGGGGATTTGAAAGGCTTGAAGCTATTTATCGCCCAATTGAGATACCTGTCATTCAATAGGTATTCAAGTTGGTTTGCTGAATGTTCGTGCAGAACTTGGTCCAGGCATTCCTTTTTGCCTTGCGAAGCTCTTTGTTATACTGTTTAAGGTTCGCTTTATACGTCTCCCAGGCTGCTTCCGAGTTTGTCTTGCTGGAAAAATTAAATGCCTTGCGGGTCTTGGTCTTAAAGAGCGCAAGTGTTTGCGACCACCATAGTGGTTTCTTTGACTTGCTGTTGCACGATCTGCTTTTGGGGCAAGCTTTATTGAATGCCCTGGCGCACGCTGCCGTAAGCGTGTCCACCATAGCTTCCACCAGGGCTTCCCTACTGTCAGCGTCCTTTGTTGGAGGTTTCCCCAAGGAACTTTCTAGTTCTTTCCTGTATAACTCCGATTAAAGTTCTCAAATTTGTATCAATGGTCCGAGAAGGAGTGTTTCTCTAGGACTCCCCATCTTACAATCCTGTCTGCTAGGGAGTCAGAGTAAAGAGTGACGTCAAGTACTTCCCTGCTGTTCTTGACTATGAAGATGGGTTCTGTACCCTTGTTACCCACCAGAAGATTGGAGCTTAGGATAAAATCGTAAAAATTAATTAATAAAATTAAAAAAAAAAAAAAATTAATTATTAATTAAAAAAATTAATTACTATACCTAAATTAAACCAAAATTAATTACTATACCTAAATTGCAAAAACAGGTAGGTCAGGTACATGAAATAAACATGGATTTTTATTGCCTTTTTAAAAGGGGTCTAAATAAGGAACATTAAAGGGGTCTAGGGATAATACTTTATTGTTTGGTATATTACCTTATTGGCTATATAAGTTATCTTGTAACAACCGACCGCTCGGTGGTAAGGCTGCTCCAGATCCGGCCAATGATGAGGTGGCACCGGCAGGGTGCTTGATGAGTAGTAGCGGTTCAAGATAGGTGCGAATTTGCAGCCGGGCTGCTGGTCCCAGGTGGCCGCTGATGGTGTGACGGTAGAGTGGTTGATGAAGTGTTCTCATTCTCATTCTATTAAGGGCGGCAAATCACTTTTCTTTAAGGTCGTTTTTTTATTTCCGCGGCGGTAACATCGGGTTCTTGGTTTGCACCTTGCATGGATGTTCCCTTTGATAAGCGGGACAACATGAAAGTTGTCACCGTTCCCGATCAACGCCTCAACTTTGTTGACCAGGGCACTCAAGCTTTTCTCCCTGATATAGATTGGAGGGGGTTGGGTTTTTTTGCGGTGTCTTGGGCTGGTTGGGTTTCCTGAACCTCCTCCAGCAGGGACAATCTGTTACTAGTGGATCTGTCTGGCTCTTTGTCGATCTTCAGGGCGCGGTTATTTTTTGCCTGCCGGATTACTTTGCGGGGTAAGCTTGCGCTTAATTTGGATGTAACGATCCATTCCAGGCCGGGCCGATTTGGCACTTTCGGAAGTTGTTGTTTTTGTACTCGCTGAAGTCGTTGACGTCGCGGTACCTTGAATTGGAGTGGTTGTCACTGTGGTTGTAGAAATTGTAGCACTGCTTGTTGTTAGTGCGAAATTTGTTACCGATATAGGAGGGGGGTTTTACACTGCGAACTCCATGACGCGGGAGTCGGTTGTTGAAATTGAATTGTATTTTTGAATTGGTTGTTTAAAGTTGAATTGTTAGTTATTTAAATCTAGTATAAGATAGCTTAGGGGAGAGCGGGAACGAAAGCTCATATTCGCTCTGGAGCGAATTCGCCCTGCTTCGACGCAATAGATAAGTTAGGCTTAAGATTAGAGCAAATATAGACCAAATTAAAATGTTGAATAGGCCACATCTTTCGTCATCTTTTTCCGGATCTACTTCAATTTCTTTGTCAGTCAAAATATGACCCATGAACCAAACACACTTTTTGTTGTTTAACAAGAAAGGAAAGCTAACTTCGGGCGGAGCCGAAGTTGATATACCCTTGCAGAATATTTTATAAATTATAATTCCAAAATTAAGCACATGATGCCTTCCTTATACTCAAAGTTCTTTGAATTAGACAAATCTCCCTTTTCAGCGTCTTGTATAAGCTAAACGGTCATAAAAGTTACGGTTGAGTTTACAACCCTTTACTTTTTAGATAACTCTGAAATTTTTATTTAAAGAAATCCGTGGGATTATCCCATTATAACCTAATAAACAGATAATATCAGCTAAACCGTAAACTGGGAATTTAATGAACACGTGCAAGGGACAAAAATTGTGCCAAAGACTATAATTGTAATTTGTAACTGTATATATAATAACAGGTAAAACCTTTTTTCTGATTGGTAGAACCCAAAAATTACCACCAAATATTAAAACCAAAATTAATTACCATACCTAATTTGCAAAAACAGGTAGGTCAGGTACATGAAATAAACATGGATTTTTATTGCCTTTTTAAAAGGGGTCTAAATAGGGAACATTAAAGGGGTCTAGGGATAATACTTTATTGTTTGGTATATTACCTTATTGGCTATATAAGTTATCTTGTAACAACCGACCGCTCGGTGGTAAGGCTGCTCCAGATCCGGCCAATGATGAGGTGGCACCGGCAGGGTGCTTGATGAGTAGTAGCGTCACTCTGTGGCGGTAGAGTGGTTGATGAAGTGTTCTCATTCTCATTCTATTAAGGGCGGCAAAGCACTTTTCTTTAAGGTCGTTTTTTTATTTCCGCGGCGGTAACATCGGGTTCTTGGTTTGCACCTTGCATGGATGTTCCCTTTGATAAGCGGGACAACATGAAAGTTGTCACTGTTCCCGATCAACGCCTCAACTTTGTTGACCAGGGCACTCAAGCTTTTCTCCCTGATATAGATTGGAGGGGGTTGGGTTTTTTTGCGGTGTCTTGGGCTGGTTGGGTTTCCTGAACCTCCTCCAGCAGGGACAATCTGTTACTAGTGGATCTGTCTGGCTCTTTGTCGATCTTCAGGGCGCGGTTATTTTTTGCCTGCCGGATTACTTTGCGGGGTAAGCTTGCGCTTAATTTGGATGTAACGATCCATTCCAGGCCGGGCCGATTTGGCACTTTCGGAAGTTGTTGTTTTTGTACTCGCTGAAGTCGTTGACGTCGCGGTACCTTGAATTGGAGTGGTTGTCACTGTGGTTGTAGAAATTGTAGCACTGCTTGTTGTTAGTGCGAAATTTGTTACCGATATAGGAGGGGGTTTTACACTGCGAACTCCATGACGCGGGAGTCGGTTGTTGAAATTGAATTGTATTTTTGAATTGGTTGTTTAAAGTTGAATTGTTAGTTATTTAAATCTAGTATAAGATAGCTTAGGGGAGAGCGGGAACGAAAGCTCATATTCGCTCTGGAGCGAATTCGCCCTGCTTCGACGCAATAGATAAGTTAGGCTTAAGATTAGAGCAAATATAGACCAAATTAAAATGTTGAATAGGCCACATCTTTCGTCATCTTTTTCCGGATCTACTTCAATTTCTTTGTCAGTCAAAATATGACCCATGAACCAAACACACTTTTTGTTGTTTAACAAGAAAGGAAAGCTAACTTCGGGCGGAGCCGAAGTTGATATACCCTTGCAGAATATTTTATAAATTATAATTCCAAAATTAAGCACATGATGCCTTCCTTATACTCAAAGTTCTTTGAATTAGACAAATCTCCCTTTTCAGCGTCTTGTATAAGCTAAACGGTCATAAAAGTTACGGTTGAGTTTACAACCCTTTACTTTTTAGATAACTCTGAAATTTTTATTTAAAGAAATCCGTGGGATTATCCCATTATAACCTAATAAACAGATAATATCAGCTAAACCGTAAACTGGGAATTTAATGAACACGTGCAAGGGACAAAAATTGTGCCAAAGACTATAATTGTAATTTGTAACTGTATATATAATAACAGGTAAAACCTTTTTTCTGATTGGTAGAACCCAAAAATTACCACCAAATATTAAAACCAAAATTAATTACCATACCTAATTTGCAAAAACAGGTAGGTCAGGTACATAAAATAAACATGGATTTGTATTGCCTTTTGTAAAAGGGGTCAAAAGATAAAGGGATAATACTATTTTGTTTGGGATACTACGTAAATTGGCTATATAAGTTATCTTGTGGTCGGTTGCTCGGTGGTAAGGCTGCTTCAGATCCGGCCGATGATGAGGTGGCACCGGCAGGGTGTTTGATGAGTAGTAGTAGCACTCATGGAGTGCCGTTTCCGTGCATTGGCCTTTCCTATACGCATGCTGTGATCCCGAGATATCATCTGGGTTGATAGTAAGATTAATATGGACGCTGATTAATGTCTCCATTGTCTCGAGAAGGAAGGACGACAGGCTTATTGGTCCTTAGGGGCGCAGTGCAATGGTTTTCCCGCCTTCGGTATAAATACGACTTTCGTCCGCAACCACATTGCGGGTACGATGCCTACTCTGAAAATTGCTGAGAAAGCTTTCTTAACCCAAGACCTCAGATTGGGACCGGCTTTAATTAGTTGAGCCGGGACAATGCCATCTGGGCCTGGGGATTTGAAAGGCTTGAAGCTATTTATCGCCCAATTGAGATACCTGTCATTCAATAGGTATTCAAGTTGGTTTGCTGAATGTTCGTGCAGAACTTGGTCCAGGCATTCCTTTTTGCCTTGCGAAGCTCTTTGTTATACTGTTTAAGGTTCGCTTTATACGTCTCCCAGGCTGCTTCCGAGTTTGTCTTGCTGGAAAAATTAAATGCCTTGCGGGTCTTGGTCTTAAAGAGCGCAAGTGTTTGCGACCACCATAGTGGTTTCTTTGACTTGCTGTTGCACGATCTGCTTTTGGGGCAAGCTTTATTGAATGCCCTGGCGCACGCTGCCGTAAGCGTGTCCACCATAGCTTCCACCAGGGCTTCCCTACTGTCAGCGTCCTTTGTTGGAGGTTTCCCCAAGGAACTTTCTAGTTCTTTCCTGTATAACTCCGATTAAAGTTCTCAAATTTGTATCAATGGTCCGAGAAGGAGTGTTTCTCTAGGACTCCCCATCTTACAATCCTGTCTGCTAGGGAGTCAGAGTAAAGAGTGACGTCAAGTACTTCCCTGCTGTTCTTGACTATGAAGGTGGGTTCTGTACCCTTGTTACCCACCAGAAGATTGGAGCTTAGGATAAAATCGTAAAAATTAATTAATAAAATTAAAAAAAAAAAAAAAATTAATTACTATACCTAAATTAAACCAAAATTAATTACTATACCTAAATTGCAAAAACAGGTAGGTCAGGTACATGAAATAAACATGGATTTTTATTGCCTTTTTAAAAGGGGTCTAAATAGGGAACATTAAAGGGGTCTAGGGATAATACTTTATTGTTTGGTATATTACCTTATTGGCTATATAAGTTATCTTGTAACAACCGACCGCTCGGTGGTAAGGCTGCTCCAGATCCGGCCAATGATGAGGTGGCACCGGCAGGGTGCTTGATGAGTAGTAGCGGTTCAAGATAGGTGCGAATTTGCAGCCGGGCTGCTGGTCCCAGGTGGCCGCTGATGGTGTGACGGTAGAGTGGTTGATGAAGTGTTCTCATTCTCATTCTATTAAGGGCGGCAAAGCACTTTTCTTTAAGGTCGTTTTTTTATTTCCGCGGCGGTAACATCGGGTTCTTGGTTTGCACCTTGCATGGATGTTCCCTTTGATAAGCGGGACAACATGAAAGTTGTCACCGTTCCCGATCAACGCCTCAACTTTGTTGACCAGGGCACTCAAGCTTTTCTCCCTGATATAGATTGGAGGGGGTTGGGATTTTTTGCGGTGTCTTGGGCTGGTTGGGTTTCCTGAACCTCCTCCAGCAGGGACAATCTGTTACTAGTGGATCTGTCTGGCTCTTTGTCGATCTTCAGGGCGCGGTTATTTTTTGCCTGCCGGATTACTTTGCGGGCTAAGCTTGCGCTTAATTTGGATGTAACGATCCATTCCAGGCCGGGCCGATTTGGCACTTTCGGAAGTTGTTGTTTTTGTACTCGCTGAAGTCGTTGACGTCGCGGTACCTTGAATTGGAGTGGTTGTCACTGTGGTTGTAGAAATTGTAGCACTGCTTGTTGTTAGTGCGAAATTTGTTACCGATATAGGAGGGGGTTTTACACTGCGAACTCCATGACGCGGGAGTCGGTTGTTGAAATTGAATTGTATTTTTGAATTGGTTGTTTAAAGTTGAATTGTTAGTTATTTAAATCTAGTATAAGATAGCTTAGGGGAGAGCGGGAACGAAAGCTCATATTCGCTCTGGAGCGAATTCGCCCTGCTTCGACGCAATAGATAAGTTAGGCTTAAGATTAGAGCAAATATAGACTAAATTAAAATGTTGAATAGGCCACATCTTTCGTCATCTTTTTCCGGATCTACTTCAATTTCTTTGTCAGTCAAAATATGACCCATGAACCAAACACACTTTTTGTTGTTTAACAAGAAAGGAAAGCTAACTTCGGGCGGAGCCGAAGTTGATATACCCTTGCAGAATATTTTATAAATTATAATTCCAAAATTAAGCACATGATGCCTTCCTTATACTCAAAGTTCTTTGAATTAGACAAATCTCCCTTTTCAGCGTCTTGTATAAGCTAAACGGTCATAAAAGTTACGGTTGAGTTTACAACCCTTTACTTTTTAGATAACTCTGAAATTTTTATTTAAAGAAATCCGTGGGATTATCCCATTATAACCTAATAAACAGATAATATCAGCTAAACCGTAAACTGGGAATTTAATGAACACGTGCAAGGGACAAAAATTGTGCCAAAGACTATAATTGTAATTTGTAACTGTATATATAATAACAGGTAAAACCTTTTTTCTGATTGGTAGAACCCAAAAATTACCACCAAATATTAAAACCAAAATTAATTACCATACCTAATTTGCAAAAACAGGTAGGTCAGGTATATAAAATAAACATGGATTTGTATTGCCTTTTGTAAAAGGGGTCAAAAGATAAAGGGATAATACTTTTTTTTTTGGGATACTACCTAAATTGGCTATATAAGTTATCTTGTGGTCGGTTGCTCGGTGGTAAGGCTGCTTCAGATCCGGCCGATGATGAGGTGGCACCGGCAGGGTGTTTGATGAGTAGTAGTAGCACTCATGGAGTGCCGTTTCCGTGCATTGGCCTTTCCTATACGCATGCTGTGATCCCGAGATATCATCTGGGTTGATAGTAAGATTAATATGGACGCTGATTAATCTCTCCATTGTCTTGAGAAGGAAGGACGACAGGCTTATTGGTCTGAAGTCCTTAGGGGCGCAGTGCAATGGTTTTGTGAATGTTGATGGCTGAAATTACTATACCTAAATTAAACCAAAATTAATTACTATACCTAAATTGCAAAAACAGGTAGGTCAGGTACATGAAATAAACATGGATTTTTATTGCCTTTTTAAAAGGGGTCTAAATAGGGAACATTAAAGGGGTCTAGGGATAATACTTTATTGTTTGGTATATTACCTTATTGGCTATATAAGTTATCTTGTAACAACCGACCGCTCGGTGGTAAGGCTGCTCCAGATCCGGTCAATGATGAGGTGGCACCGGCAGGGTGCTTGATGAGTAGTAGCGGTTCAAGATAGGTGCGAATTTGCAGCCGGGCTGCTGGTCCCAGGTGGCCGCTGATGGTATGACGGTAGGGTGGTTGATGAAGTGTTCTCATTCAGCTTTTGCGAAGAAGACGTCTGTCGTAGTTTTTGATGCAATATACGCATTCTGTGGATATTGGTTGCGCGTTGCGGTCGCTTGACGCATGCGACCCTTTAACTCCTTGTACACCATACATCCCCTATAGTTTGCCGTATGGTTGTCTCCGCAGTTTCCACATTTCTTCACGGTACTGTTCTTGTTTGTAGTGCAGTAATCAGAGTTGTGGGCGTCCCCGCAGACTACACAGACAGCTCGAAGTGTGCAGTATGACCTGGTGTGTCCATACTCTTGGCAACTAGCGCATTGCACTGGACCGTTCCGTTTATGTGGCTCTTAAACAATGATTGTCCAATGCAAAAGATATTGCAGCTTGTAAATTGGGTGGACTTCGTTCTTCTTCAGCGACCTGGCTCAAGCTCGACCTTGAAGAGGGGTTGTGACTTTTTATCTTTATTTTGAATGTTAACAACATTCAGTTCGTTCGCGAACGTCGGCGAGTGCAGACGTGCTTTCTTTTTGTCTTCTGATCGTGCAACGAAAATTAAACAAAAACTAAGCATAGTGCAGTGAAAGCTCTAAACAAAAATACACAGTGGGCGAAAAGACGCTTAGTGCGATGAACTTCGTACTTTTTGTGTAAATAAGAAAAAAAAAAAAAATAAGAAAATCAAAAACAATAAGCTATGAGTGAATTCGACACTCATACGGTGCTCCAACGTCAGCAAGACGTCGACTCTCCTTGCTACGTTACAACGCATACCACTCATTTGTGTCAACGCAAGACATCGTGACCGCAAACCCAACAAAAAATAACCAACCGCGATCAATAACCCCAACCCCGAGTAATGAACTCTATCCAACACCGCAAGGCAGGGCGCGTTCTTGCTCTCCTGCGCTCTCGCTGGATAAAACCCCATACCCTTCCCTCATGCCTGCCTGCATTGCCACGGTCACCAGTACAGTGACGTCATTAGAAACGGCAACTATTACAACAACTACAATGGTATCGACTGCACGCGCAATACCATCTACCGTAATATCGGAAACTGCAGTGCAAGCAAATAATGCAGCACCTTACACTAGCGTGCCCCCTTCAAAACAACGTTCGGCCGTACAGACTGGTACGGATCGCTACATACAAATAAAACGAAAGCTTAGCCCGCAGAACTCTAGACTTGGTAACTCTGCTAAAATAACTCGAGGCACCTCAAAACAATCTACAATAGAGAAGCCCATAGAAGCAAACAGATTTGCTATTTTGGCAGATAAAGCCGAAGTCATCGTAGTCATCGTCCTCCTGAAGTCATCGTAGGGGACAACAAAAAGCCTAAGCCGCCGCCGATTTACATCCGAGAGAAAAGTTCGAATACCCTCGTAAACTCGATACTGAATCTAATAGGACCAGACAATTTCCACATAATTCCATTAACAAAGGGAAATATTCATGAAACTAAAGTTCAGACTAATACGGAAGCAAACTACAGAATTCTGTCGAAGTATTTAAACGACAACAATAAAAACTTCTACAAGTACCAATTAAAAAGCAGTAAGGGCCAGCAAGTAGTACTAAAAGGTATCGAGCCGGAAGTAACACCAGATGAAGTTACAAGAGCACTGATGGAGAAAGGTTTTAAGGTAAAAAATGTTAGTAACATTTTGAATAGAGAAAGAAAGCCTCAACCTCTTTTCAAGGTAGAACTTGAACCCGAAACCAAATCCAAGCCTCTGAAAAAAAATGAAGTGCATCCAATCTTCACTCTCCAGTTCCTTCTACACCGCAGAATTACGGTAGAGGAGCCGCACAAAAGAAATGGACCGGTGCAGTGTAATAATTGTCAGGAATATGGCCACACAAGGTCTTATTGCACGCTTCGTCCAGTATGCGTTGCTTGTGGAGACCTTCATGAATGCAACTGCTCTAAAATCGGGTCTTAAAAGTACCGCTCCCACCAATCCAAGATCATCAGTTCCCCCTCATCAACCAGAAGAACCGTCTACGAACAAATTTGAAACAATGATATGTAATCTTCAACAAAGTATGATGGAATTCACTGCTCATTCATGCAGACAACTATGCAAGATCTTATACGAAACCAGAACGTTCTGATTGAGCTGCTTGTTAACCAAAATCAGACTAAGTAATCAATGGCTTTACTCCGTATAGCACTGTGGAACGCAAACGGCGTCTCACAGCGCAAACTCGAGTTAACTCAGTTCCTTCTTAATTATCATATCGATGTAATGCTACTCGCAGAAACTCATCTTACAAATAAATATAATTTTCAAATTCGAGGCTATCTATTCTACAAATCGAATCACCCAGACGGGAAAGCTCATGGAGGCACTGGGATCCTGATTAGAAATCGCATCAAGCACTGCTTCCACAATAGCTTCGCCACTAACTTCATGCAAGCTACATCAATAGATATGCAAATGGATTCCCGATCTTTAAAGCTTGCCGCCGTATACTGTTCTCCTCGGTTCACAATATCAGAATCCCAATTCATGGAATATTTCAACTCTCTGAGCGAACAATTTATAGCAGCAGGAGACTTCAATGCCAAGCACACGCACTGGGGATCTCGACTTGTGACTCCTAAGGGAAGGCAGTTGTACAATGCAATAATAAAAGCAAGCACAACAAGCTAGACTGTGTGTCACCTGGGACACCTACATATTGGCCAACAGATCCTAGAAAACTGCCAGACTTGATAGATTTTGCAGTCACAAAAAACATTCCTCGCAACCTGATAAGTGCCAACTCCTTAGCAGATCTATCGTCCGATCACTCGCCTGTATACTTCTTCAACTAAATCTACATCCAGTTGCGGTAGATAAACCATTCAGACTAACAACGAATAAAACCAATTGGCTTAAGTACAAAAAATATGTAAGTTCGCACATTGAGTTGAATCCACGTTTGAATGACGAAGCTGATATCAACTTATCCACAAACACTCTTGAATCCGTCTTGGTCGCAGCAGCTCGAGTATCAACCCCACAAACGCAAAAAAATCGTACAATAATAGATACACGAACGTTGAAATAGAGCAGCTCGTTCTAGCAACGCGACGCTCACGGCGAGAATGGCAATCCAACAGATCACCAACCGCAAAACAAAGGTTAAAAGACGCTACAGAGAGGCTCTCAGCTGCACTTCGTCATGAAGAAGAAAGGTCGCAAAAACATTATATAGAACAGTTATCCCCAATGAGCTCCAAGTTCCCACTTTGGAGAGCACACTCATCTCCCTGCGCACCAATCGAATCTGCAATGCCAATAAGGACATCCACAGGCAACTGGGCTCGAAGCGACGAAGAAAGAGCCGTCAGATTCGCAGAGCATCTTCAAAATGTACTTCAGCCCAACACATCATCAAACGGGATCTTACTGCCAGCAACACCAGATATCGACACATCAACGTATGAACCTATTGTATTTAGGCCACATGAGTTACTCAAAATCATAAACGAACTCAACCCAAAAAAATCTCCAGGATGGGACCTAATATCACCAAAAATGATTATTGAACTTCCTTTCTGTGCTGTCCGAGCTATTTGCCAGCTCTTCAATGCAATAACGAGACACGGACACTTTCCAGAGAGATGGAAAAAGTCGATAATTATAATGATACCAAAACCTGGCAAAGACCGCACAATCGCTTCATCATATAGACCAATTAGTTTACCAACGTGTCTATCAAAACTCTTTGAAAAATGCTTCTTGGCACACATTACCCAATATCTCAGAACACACAGCAAAATCCCTATTCATCAATTCGGTTTTCGAGAAAAACACGGAACCATTGAGCAAGTCAACCGCATAACCTCAGAAATCCGAAATACTTTCGAACAAAGGGATTACTGCACTGCGATATTTCTGGACGTATCACAAGCTTTCGACAGAGTATGGTTAGAAGGTCTAACGCACAAAATTATAGAAATGCTCCCAACCAACACACACAAACTTCTAAAGTCATACCTATACAACAGGAAATTCTCAGTAAGATGTAATTCAGGCATGTCCGATGACTACACCATTAGAGCCGGAGTTCCTCAAGGCAGCGTGCTTGGACCAACACTCCACCTTATCTACACTGCGGACATCCCAACGAGCAGGAATCTAACCACATCCACTTTTGCAGATGACACAGCGATCCTAAGCCGCGCGAGATGCCCCAAGCAAGCAACGGCGCAACTTGCTATACACCTGGTGGCAGTGGAGAAATGGCTATCTGACTGGCGAATCAAAGTTAACGAACAAAAATGCAAACACGTAACGTTCACTCTTAACAGGCAAGACTGCCCTCCACTTACTCTTAACAACACTGTGGTTCCGATAGCAAATGTAGTAACATATCTTGGCGTACACCTCGATAGACGGCTTACCTGGCGCAGCCACATTGAAGCCAAAAGAACGCATTTAAAGCTCAAAGCCAACAGCCTCCACTGGCTTATCAATAGCCGTTCGCCCCTTAGCTTGGACTACAAGGTACTCCTATATAACACCGTCTTGAAACCAATCTGGATGTACGGCTCCCAGTTGTGGGGGAACGCCAGTAACAGCAGTGTGGATATAATGCAACGAACTCAATCAAAAATTCTCAGAACCATCACCGGGGCCCCGTGGTACGCTCGTAAGAAAAAAAAAAAATGATAGCACAAATCAAAACAAAGTACTACAACAGGCTATCATTACATCCAAATCATCTCGCGAGAGCCCTCACGCGAGTTTCCAGCAGTTCTCGTCTTCGCCGCAACGACCTCCCAATCCAGCGCTGATTATTAGGACCACGTAGTCTCTATGCAGTTCAAAACAAACGGTTAGATATTGTATTATTTTAAGATTTGCAACCTTATTGTTAGACTCATAAAGAGTGATCCAATAAAAACAAACTAAGCTGGAAAAAAAAACAACATTCTATTAAGGGCGGCAAAGCCCTTTTCTTTAAGGTCGTTTTTTTATTTCCGCGGCGGTAACATCGGGTTCTTGGTTTGCACCTTTGTTTCGTGGATGTTCCCCTTGATAAGCGGGACAACATGAAAGTTGTCACCGTTCCCGATCAACGCTTCAACTTTGTTGACCAGGGCACTCGAGCTTTTCTCCCTGATATAGATTGGAGAGGGTTCGGTTTTTTTTCGGTGTCTTGGGCTGGTTGGGTTTCCTGAACCTCCTCCAGCAGGGAAAATCTGTTACTAGTGGATCTGTCTGGTTCTTTGTCGATCTTCAGGGCGCGGTTAATTTTTGCCTGCCGGATTACTTTGCGGGTAAGCTTGCGCTTAATTTGGATGTAACGATCCATTCCAGGCCGGGTTGATTTGGCACTTTCGGAAGTTGTTGTTTTTATACTCGCTGAAGTCGTTGACGTCGCGGTACCTTGAATTGGAGTGGTTTTCACTGTGGTTGTAGAAATTGTAGCACTGCTTGTTGTTAGAGCGAAATTTGTTACCGATATTGGAGGGGGTTTTACACTGCGAACTCCATGACGCGGGAGTCGGTTCTTGAAATTGAATTGTATTTTTGAATTGGTAGTTTATAGTTGAATTGTTAGTTATTTAAATCTAGTATAAGATAGCTTAGGGGGGGCGGGGAACGAAATCTCATATTCGCTCTGGAGCGAATTCGCCCTGCTTCGACGCAATAGATAAGTTAGGCTTAAGATTAGAGCAAATATAGACCAAATTAAAATGTTGAATAGGCCACATCTTTCGTCATCTTTTTCCGGATCTACTTCAATTTCTTTGTCAGTCAAAATATGACCCAGGAACTTTATCGTGTTGTCTTCCAAACACACTTTTTGTTGTTTAACAAGAAAGGAAAGCTAACTTCGGGCGGAGCCAAAGTTGATATACCCTTGCAGAATATTTTATAAATTATAATTCCAAAATCAAGCACATGATGCCTTCCTAATACTCAAAGTTCTTTGAATTAGACATATCTCCCTTGTCAGCGTCTTGTATAAGCTAAACCGTCATAAAAGTTAGTTGAGTTTACGACCCTTTACTTTTTAGATAACTCTGAAATTTTTATTTAAAGAAATACGTGGGATTATCCCATTATAACCTAATAAACAGATAATATCAGCTAAACCGTAAATTGGGAATTTATTGAACACGTGCAAGGGACAAATTGTGCCAAAGACTCTAATTGTAATTTGTAACTGTATATATAATAACAGGTAATACCTTTTTTCTGATTGGTAGAACCCAAAAATGACCACCAAATATTAAAACCAAAATTAATTACCAAACCTAATTTGCAAAAACAGGTAGGTCTGAAAAAAAATGAAGTGCATCCAATCTTCACTCTCCAGTTCCTACTACACCGCAGAATTACGGTAGAGGAGCCGCACAAAAGAAATGGACCGGTGCAGTGTAATAATTGTCAGGAATATGGCCACACAAGGTCTTATTGCACGCTTCGTCCAGTATGCGTTGCTTGTGGAGACCTTCATGAATGCAACTGCTCTAAAATCGGGTCTTAAAAGTACCGCTCCCACCAATCCAAGATCATCAGTTCCCCCTCATCAACCAGAAGAACCGTCTACGAACAAATTTGAAACAATGATATGTAATCTTCAACAAAGTATGATGGAATTCATGTCATTCATGCAGACAACTATGCAAGATCTTATGCGAAACCAGAACGTTCTGATTGAGCTGCTTGTTGCCCAAAAACAGACTAAGTAATCAATGGCTCTACTCCGTATAGCACTGTGGAACGCAAACGGCGTCTCACAGCGCAAACTCGAGTTAACTCAGTTCCTTCTTAATTATCATATCGATGTAATGCTACTCGCAGAAACTCATCTTACAAATAAATATAATTTTCAAATTCGAGGCTATCTATTCTACAAATCGAATCACCCAGACGGGAAAGCTCATGGAGGCACTGGGATCCTGATTAGAAATCGCATCAAGCACTGCTTCCACAATAGCTTCGCCACTAACTTCATGCAAGCTACATCAATAGATGTGCAAATGGATTCCCGATCTTTAAAGCTTGCCGCCGTATACTGTTCTCCTCGGTTCACAATATCAGAATCCCAATTCATGGAATATTTCAACTCTCTGAGCGAACAATTTATAGCAGCAGGAGACTTCAATGCCAAGCACACGCACTGGGGATCTCGACTTGTGACTCCTAAGGGAAGGCAGTTGTACAATGCAATAATAAAAGCAAGCAACAAGCTAGACTGTGTGTCACCTGGGACACCTACATATTGGCCAACAGATCCTAGAAAACTGCCAGACTTGATAGATTTTGCAGTCACAAAAAACATTCCTCGCAACCTGATAAGTGCCAACTCCTTAGCAGATCTATCGTCCGATCACTCGCCTGTATACTTCTTCAACTAAATCTACATCCAGTTGCGGTAGATAAACCATTCAGACTAACAACGAATAAAACCAATTGGCTTAAGTACAAAAAATATGTAAGTTCGCACATTGAGTTGAATCCACGTTTGAATGACGAAGCTGATATCAACTTATCCACAAACACTCTTGAATCCGTCTTGGTCGCAGCAGCTCGAGTATCAACTCCACAAACGCAAAAAAAATCGTACAATAATAGATACACGAACGTTGAAATAGAGCAGCTCGTTCTAGCAACGCGACGCTCACGGCGAGAATGGCAATCCAACAGATCACCAACCGCAAAACAAAGGTTAAAAGACGCTACAGAGAGGCTCTCAGCTGCACTTCGTCATGAAGAAGAAAGGTCGCAAAAACATTATATAGAACAGTTATCCCCAATGAGCTCCAAGTTCCCACTTTGGAGAGCACACTCATCTCCCTGCGCACCAATCGAATCTGCAATGCCAATAAACATCCACAGGCAACTGGGCTCGAAGCGACGAAGAAAGAGCCGTCAGATTCGCAGAGCATCTTCAAAATGTACTTCAGCCCAACACATCATCAAACGGGATCTCACTGCCAGCAACACCAGATATCGACACATCAACGTATGAACCTATTGTATTTAGGCCACATGAGTTACTCAAAATCATAAACGAACTCAACCCAAAAAAATCTCCAGGATGGGACCTAATATCACCAAAAATGATTATTGAACTTCCTTTCTGTGCTGTCCGAGCTATTTGCCAGCTCTTCAATGCAATAACGAGACACGGACACTTTCCAGAGAGATGGAAAAAGTCGATAATTATAATGATACCAAAACCTGGCAAAGACCGCACAATCGCTTCATCATATAGACCAATTAGTTTACCAACGTGTCTATCAAAACTCTTTGAAAAATGCTTCTTGGCACACATTACCCAATATCTCAGAACACACAGCAAAATCCCTATTCATCAATTCGGTTTTCGAGAAAAAAACGGAACCATTGAGCAAGTCAACCGCATAACCTCAGAAATCCGAAATACATTCGAACAAAGGGATTACTGCACTGCGATATTTCTGGACGTATCACAAGCTTTCGACAGAGTATGGTTAGAAGGTCTAACGCACAAAATTATAGAAATGCTCCCAACCAACACACACAAACTTCTAAAGTCATACCTATACAACAGGAAATTCTCAGTAAGATGTAATTCAGGCATGTCCAATGACTACACCATTAGAGCCGGAGTTCCTCAAGGCAGCGTGCTTGGACCAACACTCCACCTTATCTACACTGCGGACATCCCAACGAGCAGGAATCTAACCACATCCACTTTTGCAGATGACACAGCGATCCTAAGCCGCGCGAGATGCCCCAAGCAAGCAACGGCGCAACTTGCTATACACCTGGTGGCAGTGGAGAAATGGCTATCTGACTGGCGAATCAAAGTTAACGAACAAAAATGCAAACACGTAACGTTCACTCTTAACAGGCAAGACTGCCCTCCACTTACTCTTAACAACACAGTGGTTCCGATAGCAAATGTAGTAACATATCTTGGCGTACACCTCGATAGACGGCTTACCTGGCGCAGCCACATTGAAGCCAAAAGAACGCATTTAAAGCTCAAAGCCAACAGCCTCCACTGGCTTATCAATAGCCGTTCGCCCCTTAGCTTGGACTACAAGGTACTCCTATATAACACCGTCTTGAAACCAATCTGGATGTACGGCTCCCAGTTGTGGGGGAACGCCAGTAACAGCAGTGTGGATATAATGCAATGAACTCAATCAAAAATTCTCAGAACCATCACCGGGGCCCCGTGGTACGCTCGTCAGAGAAGAGATAGCACAAATCAAAACAAAGTACTACAACAGGCTATCATTACATCCAAATCATCTCGCGAGAGCCCTCACGCGAGTTTCCAGCAGTTCTCGTCTTCGCCGCAACGACCTCCCAATCCAGCGCTGATTATTAGGACCACGTAGTCTCTATGCAGTTCAAAACAAACGGTTAGATATTGTATTATTTTAAGATTTGCAACCTTATTGTTAGACTCATAAAGAGTGATCCAATAAAAACAAACTAAGCTGAAAAAAAAAACAACATTCTATTAAGGGCGGCAAAGCCCTTTTCTTTAAGGTCGTTTTTTTATTTCCGCGGCGGTAACATCGGGTTCTTGGTTTGCACCTTTGTTTCGTGGATGTTCCCCTTGATAAGCGGGACAACATGAAAGTTGTCACCGTTCCCGATCAACGCTTCAACTTTGTTGACCAGGGCACTCGAGCTTTTCTCCCTGATATAGATTGGAGAGGGTTCGGTTTTTTTTCGGTGTCTTGGGCTGGTTGGGTTTCCTGAACCTCCTCCAGCAGGGAAAATCTGTTACTAGTGGATCTGTCTGGTTCTTTGTCGATCTTCAGGGCGCGGTTAATTTTTGCCTGCCGGATTACTTTGCGGGCTAAGCTTGCGCTTAATTTGGATGTAACGATCCATTCCAGGCCGGGTTGATTTGGCACTTTCGGAAGTTGTTGTTTTTATACTCGCTGAAGTCGTTGACGTCGCGGTACCTTGAATTGGAGTGGTTTTCACTGTGGTTGTAGAAATTGTAGCACTGCTTGTTGTTAGAGCGAAATTTGTTACCGATATTGGAGGGGGGTTTTACACTGCGAACTCCATGACGCGGGAGTCGGTTCTTGAAATTGAATTGTATTTTTGAATTGGTAGTTTATAGTTGAATTGTTAGTTATTTAAATCTAGTATAAGATAGCTTAGGGGAGAGCGGGAACGAAATCTCATATTCGCTCTGGAGCGAATTCGCCCTGCTTCGACGCAATAGATAAGTTAGGCTTAAGATTAGAGCAAATATAGACCAAATTAAAATGTTGAATAGGCCACATCTTTCGTCATCTTTTTCCGGATCTACTTCAATTTCTTTGTCAGTCAAAATATGACCCAGGAACTTTATCGTGTTGTCTTCCAAACACACTTTTTGTTGTTTAACAAGAAAGGAAAGCTAACTTCGGGCGGAGCCAAAGTTGATATACCCTTGCAGAATATTTTATAAATTATAATTCCAAAATCAAGCACATGATGCCTTCCTAATACTCAAAGTTCTTTGAATTAGACATATCTCCCTTGTCAGCGTCTTGTATAAGCTAAACCGTCATAAAAGTTAGTTGAGTTTACGACCCTTTACTTTTTAGATAACTCTGAAATTTTTATTTAAAGAAATACGTGGGATTATCCCATTATAACCTAATAAACAGATAATATCAGCTAAACCGTAAATTGGGAATTTATTGAACACGTGCAAGGGACAAATTGTGCCAAAGACTCTAATTGTAATTTGTAACTGTATATATAATAACAGGTAATACCTTTTTTCTGATTGGTAGAACCCAAAAATGACCACCAAATATTAAAACCAAAATTAATTACCAAACCTAATTTGCAAAAACAGGTAGGTCAGGTACATAAAATAAACATGGATTTGTATTGCCTTTTGTAAAAGGGGTCAAAAGATAAAGGGTCAAAGGATAATACTTTTTTGTTTGGGATACTACCTAAATTGGCTATATAAGTTATCTTGTGGTCGGTTTCTCGGTG
The DNA here is from genome assembly GCA_018153035.1 of Drosophila pseudoananassae pseudoananassae. Lineage (NCBI taxonomy): Eukaryota > Metazoa > Arthropoda > Insecta > Diptera > Drosophilidae > Drosophila > Drosophila pseudoananassae. The sequence goes on from JAECXR010000072.1 coordinate 3,608,707, forward strand.
GTAAGGCTGCTTCAGATCCGGCCGATGATGAGGTGGCACCGGCAGGGTGTTTGATGAGTAGTAGTAGCACTCATGGAGTGCCGTTTCCGTGCATCGGCCTTTCCTATACGCATGCTGTGATCCCGAGATATAATTTGGGTTGATAGTAATATGGATATTAATAGTAATACATAATATTAATATGGAGGCTGATTAATCTCTCCATTGTCTTGAGAAGGTAGGACGACAGGCTTATTGGTCAGAAGTCCTTTGGGGCGCATTGCAATGGTTTTCCCGCCTTGGGTATAAATACGACTTTCGTCCGCAACCACATTGCGGGTACGATGTCTACTCTGAAAATTGCTGAGAAAGCTTTCTTAACCCAAGACCTCAGATTGGGACCGGCTTTAATTAGTTGAGCCGGGACAATGCCATCTGGGCCTGGCTGCGGCTACGTGGTCTTCATTGCTGAAATTGGGTAGCAAATAGAGGTTAAGGTTCTTTTTTTGCGAGGATGCAGGCTCGCCTTTTACCTGTTGTATCGGCTTTGCATGGCCTATACTCCAACGCCCCACACCCAAGAATCCTGTCTCCAAGCATCTAGGGTTCCTGGATGAGGGCCCCATCAGCTCCACTCTCGGCGAGGTGGAGTAGGAGGTCAGCTGACGCCGCTTTACTGTGATGGAGGTTTATTTGCAAGATCGTCAGGGACATTCTTACAGTTCTCCACCACAGTAACTTCTGCCTCCGTCTCAGAGCTCAGCAGAGAGTCCTCCTCCATTCCGACTCCACTAAGTGCCCTTGCCATGTCGCTTTCCTCCGAGGTGTACCCTTCTAGGATGTCCTCCTCCTCATCCGACATTCCTTCTGGGTGCCCCTCTTCGGTCGGCTCCTCCAAGTCTGGCTCTTGCGTGTCTGTCCAAGCTCTATACCTCCTGGCTTGGCCTTCGCATCGGATTTGTAGATACGGACCGAAACGTGTTCGATTCCGTACTTCAGCCGGTGCTCCATCCCCTCCAGGGCTTTTACGGTCTCCTCGTTTAGTGTGAGGACGACCTGCCTTCGCAGTCCCACCGCTTCCTCGACCTTGGCGACTCTCCAGTCCGCCGTGGGAAGCGTCGGATTTCACATCCTAAGCATAGTTTTTTTTTTTTTTTTTTTTTTTTTTGTACCGGTCTTTTAGAATTTGGAAATGGCTTGTGCATCAATAAGAGCATCAGCTAGCATTCCTGTATTCATCATAAAGCTTAGAGGCCCAGACGATCGAGGAGCGCTCAAGAAACGATTTGTTAGAATATATTAAACTATTTGTTTATTATTAAGCTAGGAGGAATTAGTAAGGAAATTTAAAATTCTATATTTTAAGTTTGAGGGACAGGAAAGAGACGTTACAGCGTAGAGACCATTGTAGTTCGAACATAATACCCTAAAAGGGTCATGCAGTGCATATGTCGAACTACAACGGCTAAGGAACAGAGGACTAAAGTTTCGACTCCTTCTATTAGGAATGTTAAATTTTAAGCGTTTTAGTAAATGCTGGCTATCTACATCCCCGTTAATAAGGTTATGCAGAAAGACTACACCGAGCATTGTCCTACGATTTGTTAAGCTAGGTAAGTTTATGAGTATGAGTCTACTATTTTAAGATGGAAGGTGAAGATTTGCATCCCAGTTTAGACCTCTAAGTGAAAAAGTTAGGAAATTCTTTTGTACGGATTCTATGCGGTCCTGATGTACTCCATATTGAGGACTCCAGACACTCCAGTATAGGACGGACCAAATAAATGAATAGTGTTTTGGTTATATAGGGGTCATTAAATTCTTTTGACCACCTTTTGATAAAACCAAGGACTCCTTTAGCCTTATTAACCATTAAGGAAATATGGTCGGCAAATTTAAGTTTGATGTCTAATAGGATGCCGAGATAGTTAGGATGGTCTTAGGGTCGGCTGGCTTTTCAGTGAGCCACACTCGCGCCCTGGGATCTCGTCCCAGTCAACTGCCACTAACTTAGCTCCAGGGTAGTTCTTTTCAAGCGGTGCAACCATACGCTTGTAAGTCTCTACCGATCGCGCGTCTTGGCAGGCAATTACCTTGAAGCTACCCTGATACCATCCTCCGTCTTCGCATTCTGGTGGGAGTCCTCCGCATCTAAGCATCTCCTCCACGAAGCGCCCGTGCAACTCGTTTACCACTCGTCGCCATAGGCCCTTGGGGATGAGCCCATACTTGGAGTTCTTGTCCAGGACTCCAATTAGGGTTCTTCCCTTCGTCACTTCAGCGAACGAGCGGTTGGACGGCTGCGGCTGGGCGTCCTCTTCTTAGCCTTACGCTGCGTCGATTGAGACGCTCCCGGACCAGGGTTCGCCTTAGGGGCCCCGACGGTTGGTTTAGACGTTGACCCTGGGGTCTCCCTCTCTACGCCGTTCGGTGGTCCCATGGCTAGCCCCGCTTTGGAAGAAGAAGCCTTGGCAACCTCCTCCGCACCGGCGCGTCCCGCTTCCAGATGTTGCCCCTCTGTGAGGGGCTTCTTCATCTCAGCAACTCCTTGGCTTTTGAGGGCCTTGAAGTTTGACGGGTCAGTGACCCGATTTTCTGACTTTTTTAGGGAGCTCCGTTTTCCACTTAGGTTTTTGTTTGGAATGGTAGTGTTCAAAATAGTATTTTGGTCCCACGAGTAGGCGAGAGGGGTTCGTCCATCATGACATAGCCCGCTTGTCACGATAAGCCTGGTTAAAACTGGGAGGTCGGCCGGTCCCCCAGAGTTCGCATATTAGCGTCCGAGCCCCCCCCTCGGACACGCATCCTTTGGCATATGCTGTTCCACCTTGGATTGGGGTGATTTGAGGAAGGGAGTATTCTTCTCCCCGCCCTACTACCATTAGCCAGCGTCCTCGGCAGAGACATGACCGTACCGGGACCTGTTACCAGCCGCCCTCACGTGGAGAGTATAGTCACACTACCAGCGGTGTACACAGTTACGGCTCCGCAATTGCTTGCGTATAGGTCCCCCTGTTGTACCTGTTGGCTGACGGCCAAAAAAATTAATTACTATACCTAAATTAAAGCAAAAATAATTACTATACCTAAATTGCAAAAACAGGAAGGTCAGGTACATGAAATAAACATGGATTTTTATTTTTTTAAAATAAAAGGGGTCTAAATAGGGAACATTAAAGGGGTCTAGGGATAATACTTTATTGTTTGGTATATTACCTTATTGGCTATATAAGTTATCTTGTAACAACCGACCGCTCGGTGGTAAGGCTGCTCCAGATCCGGCCAATGATGAGGTGCCACCGGCAGGGTGCTTGATGAGTAGTAGCGGTTCAAGATGCGAATTTGCAGCCGGGCTGCTGGTCCCAGGTGGCCGCTGATGGTGTGACGGTAGGGTGGTTGATGAAGTGTTCTCATTCAGCTTTGGCGAAGAAGACGTCTGTCGTAGTTTTTGATGCAATATACGCATTCTGTGGATATTGGTTGCGCGTTGCGGTCGCTTGACGCATGCGACCCTTTAACTCCTTGTACACCAGTGGTCGGCACCCCAATACATTAATATGATTTTAACGCATTAGTATTAGTAACGAATAGCAGATAGTAGGCTGTGAGCATGACGTTTCACACATTTATACTGTGTGTGTGTGGCAGAGCTCGGGCAGAGAAATTTCCTATGCCCCCGAGATAGGGCCGTGCCGACCACCGTTGTACACCATACATCCCCTATAGTTTGCCGTATGGTTGTCTCCGCAGTTTCCACATTTCTTCACGGTACTGTTCTTATTTGTAGTGCAGTAATCAGAGTTGTGGGCGTCCCCGCAGACTACACAGACAGCTCGAAGTGTGCAGTATGACCTGGTGTGTCCATACTCTTGGCAACTAGCGCATTGCACTGGACCGTTCCGTTTATGTGGCTCTTAAACAATGATTGTCCAATGCAAAAGATATTGCAGCTTGTAAATTGGGTGGACTTCGTTCTTCTTCAGCGACCTGGCTCAAGCTCGACCTTGAAGAGGGGTTGTGACTTTTTATCTTTATTTTGAATGTTAACAACATTCTATTAAGGGCGACAAAGCCCTTTTCTTTAAGGTCGTTTTTTATTTCCGCGGCGGTAACATCGGGTTCTTGGTTTGCACCTTTGTTTCATGGATGTTCCCTTTGATAAGCGGGACAACATGAAAGTTGTCACCGTTCCCGATCAACGCCTCAACTTTGTTGACCAGGGCACTCGAGCTTTTCTCCCTGATATAGATTGGAGGGGGTTCGGTTTTTTTGCGGTGTCTTGATCTGTCTGGTTCTTTGTCGATCTTCAGGGCGCGGTTAATTTTTGCCTGCCGGATTACTTTGCGGGCTAAACTTGCGCTTAATTTGGATGTAACGATCCATTCCAGGCCGGGCCGATTTGGCACTTTCGGAAGTTGTTGTTTTTGTACTCGCTGAAGTCGTTGACGTCGCGGTACCTTGAATTGGAGTGGTTGTCACTGTGGTTGTAGAAATTGTAGCACTGCTTGTTGTTAGTGCGAAATTTGTTACCGATATTGGAGGGGGGTTTTACACTGCGAACTCCATGACGCAGGAGTCGGTTGTTGAAATTGAATTGTATTTTTAAATTGGTAGTTTATAGTTGAATTGTTAGTTATTTAAATCTAGTATAAGATAGCTTAGGGGAGAGCGGGAACGAAACCTCATATTCGCTCTGGAGCGAATTCGCCCTGCTTCGACGCAATAGATAAGTTAGGCTTAAGATTAGAGCAAATATAGACCAAATTAAAATGTTGAATAGGCCACATCTTTCGTCATCTTTTTCCGGATCTACTTCAATTTCTTTGTCAGTCAAAATATGACCCAGGAACTTTATCGTGTTGTCTTCCAAACACACTTTTTGTTGTTTAACAAGAAAGGAAAGCTAACTTCGGGCGGAGCTGAAGTTGATATACCCTTGCAGATGCCTTCCTAATACTCAAAGTTCTTTGAATTAGACATATCTCCCTTGTCAGCGTCTTGTATAAGCTAAACCGTCATAAAAGTTAGTTGAGTTTACGACCCTTTACTTTTTAGATAACTCTGAAATTTTTATTTAAAGAAATACGTGGGATTATCCCATTATAACCTAATAAACAGATAATATCAATTAAACCGTAAATTGGGAATTTAATGAACACGTGCAAAGGACAAAAATTGTGCCAAAGACTATAATTGTAATTTGTAACTGTATATATAATAACAGGTAATACCTTTTTTCTGATTGGTAGAACCCAAAAATGACCACCAAATATTAAAACCAAAATTAATTACCATACCTAATTTGCAAAAACAGGTAGGTCAGGTACATAAAATAAACATGGATTTGTATTGCCTTTTGTAAAAGGGGTCAAAAGATAAAGGGGTCAAGGGAAAATACTTTTTTGTTTGGGATACTACCTAAATTGGCTATATAAGTTATCTTGTGGTCGGTTGCTCGGTGGTAAGGCTGCTTCAGATCCGGCCGATGATGAGGTGGCACCGGCAGGGTGTTTGATGAGTAGTAGTAGCACTCATGGAGTGCCGTTTCCGTGCATCGGCCTTTCCTATACGCATGCTGTGATCCCGAGATATAATTTGGGTTGATAGTAATATGGATATTAATAGTAATACATAATATTAATATGGAGGCTGATTAATCTCTCCATTGTCTTGAGAAGGAAGGACGACAGGCTTATTGGTCAGAAGTCCTTTGGGGCGCATTGCAATGGTTTTCCCGCCTTGGGTATAAATACGACTTTCGTCCGCAACCACATTGCGGGTACGATGTCTACTCTGAAAATTGCTGAGAAAGCTTTCTTAACCCAAGACCTCAGATTGGGACCGGCTTTAATTAGTTGAGCCGGGACAATGCCATCTGGGCCTGGCTGCGGCTACGTGGTCTTCATTGCTGAAATTGGATACAAAAAGAGGTTAAGGTTCTTTTTTGCGAGGATGCAGGCTCGCCTTTTACCTGTTGTATCGGCTTTGCATAGCCTATACTCCAACGCCCCAAACCCAAGAATCCTGTCTCCAAGCATCTAGGGTTCCTGGATGAGGGCCACATCAGCTCCACTCTCGGCGAGGTGGAGTAGGAGGTCAGCTGACGCCGCTTTACTGTGATGGAGGTATATTTGCAAGATCGTCAGGGACATTCTTACAGTTCTCCACCACAGTAACTTCTGCCTCCGTCTCAGAGCTCAGCAGAGAGTCCTCCTCCATTCCGACTCCACTAAGTGCCCTTGCCATGTCGCTTTCCTCCGACATTCCTTCTGGGTGCCCCTCTTCGGTCGGCTCCTCCAAGTCTGGCTCTTGCGTGTCTGTCCCAGCTCTATACCTCCTGGCTTGGCCTTCGCATCGGATTTGTAGATACGGACCGAAACGTGTTCGATTCCGTACTTCAGCCGGTGCTCCATCCCCTCCAGGGCTTTTACGGTCTCCTCGTTTAGTGTGAGGACGACTTGCCTTCGCAGTCCCACCGCTTCCTCGACCTTGGCGACTCTCCAGTCCGCCGTGGGAAGCGTCGGATTTCACATCCTAAGCATCGTTTTTTTTTTTTTTTTTTTTTTTTTTGTACCGGTCTTTTAGAATTTGGAAATGGCTTGTGCATCAATAAGAGCATCAGCTAGCATTCCTGTATTCATCATAAAGCTTAGAGGCCCAGACGATCGAGGAGCGCTCAAGAAACGATTTGTTAGAATATATTAAACTATTTGTTTATTATTAAGCTAGGAGGAGTTAGTAAGGAAATTTAAAATTCTATATTTTAAGTTTGAGGGACAGGAAAGAGATGTTACAGCGTAGAGACCATTGTAGTTCGAACATAATACCCTAAAAGGGTCATGCAGTGCATATGTCGAACTACAACGGCTAAGGAACAGAGGACTAAAGTTTCGACTCCTTCTATTAGGAATGTTAAATTTTAAGCGTTTTAGTAAATGCTGGCTATCTACATCCCCGTTAATAAGGTTATGCAGAAAGACTACACCGAGCATTGTCCTACGATTTGTTAAGCTAGGTAAGTTTATGAGTAAGAGTCTACTATTTTAAGATGGAAGGTGAAGATTTGCATCCCAGTTTAGACCTCTAAGTGAAAAAGTTAGGAAATTCTTTTGTACGGATTCTATGCGGTCCTGATGTACTCCATATTGAGGACTCCAGACACTCCAGTATAGGACGGACCAAAGAAATGAATAGTGTTTTGGTTATATAGGGGTCATTAAATTCTTTTGACCACCTTTTGATAAAACCAAGGACTCCTTTAGCCTTATTAACCATTAAGGAAATATGGTCGGCAAATTTAAGTTTGATGTCTAATAGGATGCCGAGATAGTTAGGATGGTCTTAGGGTCGGCTGGCTTTTCAGTGAGCCACACTCGCGCCCTGGGATCTCGTCCCAGTCAACTGCCACTAACTTAGCTCCAGGGTAGTTCTTTTCAAGCGGTGCAACCATACGCTTGTAAGTCTCTACCGATCGCGCGTCTTGGCAGGCAATTACCTTGAAGCTACCCTGATACCATCCTCCGTCTTCGCATTCTGGTGGGAGTCCTCCGCATCTAAGCATCTCCTCCACGAAGCGCCCGTGCAACTCGTTTACCACTCGTCGCCATAGGCCCTTGGGGATGAGCCCATACTTGGAGTTCTTGTCCAGGACTCCAATTAGGGTTCTTCCCTTCGTCACTTCAGCGAACGAGCGGTTGGACGGCTGCGGCTAGGCGTCCTCTTCTTAGCCTTACGCTGCGTCGATTGAGACGCTCCCGGACCAGGGTTCGCCTTAGGGGCCCCGACGGTTGGTTTAGACGTTGACCCTGGGGTCTCCCTCTCTACGCCGTTCGGTGGTCCCATGGCTAGCCCCGCTTTGGAAGAAGAAGCCTTGGCAACCTCCTCCGCACCGGCGCGTCCCGCTTCCAGATGTTGCCCCTCTGTGAGGGGCTTCTTCATCTCAGCAACTCCTTGGCTTTTGAGGGCCTTGAAGTTTGACGGGTCAGTGACCCGATTTTCTGACTTTTTAGGGAGCTCCGTTTTCCACTTAGGTTTTTGTTTGGTATGGTAGTGTTCAAAATAGTATTTTGGTCCCACGAGTAGGCGAGAGGGGTTCGTCCATCATGACATAGCCCGCTTGTCACGATAAGCCTGGTTAAAACTGGGAGGTCGGCCGGTCCCCCAGAGTTCGCATATTAGCGTCCGAGCCCCCCCTCGGACACGCATCCTTTGGCATATGCTGTTCCACCTTGGATTGGGGTGATTTGAGGAAGGGAGTATTCTTCTCCCCGCCCTACTACCATTAGCCAGCGTCCTCGGCAGAGACATGACCGTACCGGGACCTGTTACCAGCCGCCCTCACGTGGAGAGTATAGTCACACTACCAGCGGTGTACACAGTTACGGCTCCGCAATTGCTTGCGTATAGGTCCCCCCTGTTGTACCTGTTGGCTGACGGCCAAAAAAATTAATTACTATACCTAAATTAAAGCAAAAATAATTACTATACCTAAATTGCAAAAACAGGAAGGTCAGGTACATGAAATAAACATGGATTTTTATTTTTTTAAAATAAAAGGGGTCTAAATAGGGAACATTAAAGGGGTCTAGGGATAATACTTTATTGTTTGGTATATTACCTTATTGGCTATATAAGTTATCTTGTAACAACCGACCGCTCGGTGGTAAGGCTGCTCCAGATCCGGCCAATGATGAGGTGCCACCGGCAGGGTGCTTGATGAGTAGTAGCGGTTCAAGATGCGAATTTGCAGCCGGGCTGCTGGTCCCAGGTGGCCGCTGATGGTGTGACGGTAGGGTGGTTGATGAAGTGTTCTCATTCAGCTTTGGCGAAGAAGACGTCTGTCGTAGTTTTTGATGCAATATACGCATTCTGTGGATATTGGTTGCGCGTTGCGGTCGCTTGACGCATGCGACCCTTTAACTCCTTGTACACCAGTGGTCGGCACCCCAATACATTAATATGATTTTAACGCATTAGTATTAGTAACGAATAGCAGATAGTAGGCTGTGAGCATGACGTTTCACACATTTATACTGTGTGTGTGTGGCAGAGCTCGGGCAGAGAAATTTCCTATGCCCCCCGAGATAGGGCCGTGCCGACCACTGTTGTACACCATACATCCCCTATAGTTTGCCGTATGGTTGTCTCCGCAGTTTCCACATTTCTTCACGGTACTGTTCTTATTTGTAGTGCAGTAATCAGAGTTGTGGGCGTCCCCGCAGACTACACAGACAGCTCGAAGTGTGCAGTATGACCTGGTGTGTCCATACTCTTGGCAACTAGCGCATTGCACTGGACCGTTCCGTTTATGTGGCTCTTAAACAATGATTGTCCAATGCAAAAGATATTGCAGCTTGTAAATTGGGTGGACTTCGTTCTTCTTCAGCGACCTGGCTCAAGCTCGACCTTGAAGAGGGGTTGTGACTTTTTATCTTTATTTTGAATGTTAACAACATTCTATTAAGGGCGACAAAGCCCTTTTCTTTAAGGTCGTTTTTTATTTCCGCGGCGGTAACATCGGGTTCTTGGTTTGCACCTTTGTTTCATGGATGTTCCCTTTGATAAGCGGGACAACATGAAAGTTGTCACCGTTCCCGATCAACGCCTCAACTTTGTTGACCAGGGCACTCGAGCTTTTCTCCCTGATATAGATTGGAGGGGGTTCGGTTTTTTTGCGGTGTCTTGATCTGTCTGGTTCTTTGTCGATCTTCAGGGCGCGGTTAATTTTTGCCTGCCGGATTACTTTGCGGGCTAAACTTGCGCTTAATTTGGATGTAACGATCCATTCCAGGCCGGGCCGATTTGGCACTTTCGGAAGTTGTTGTTTTTGTACTCGCTGAAGTCGTTGACGTCGCGGTACCTTGAATTGGAGTGGTTGTCACTGTGGTTGTAGAAATTGTAGCACTGCTTGTTGTTAGTGCGAAATTTGTTACCGATATTGGAGGGGGGTTTTACACTGCGAACTCCATGACGCAGGAGTCGGTTGTTGAAATTGAATTGTATTTTTAAATTGGTAGTTTATAGTTGAATTGTTAGTTATTTAAATCTAGTATAAGATAGCTTAGGGGAGAGCGGGAACGAAACCTCATATTCGCTCTGGAGCGAATTCGCCCTGCTTCGACGCAATAGATAAGTTAGGCTTAAGATTAGAGCAAATATAGACCAAATTAAAATGTTGAATAGGCCACATCTTTCGTCATCTTTTTCCGGATCTACTTCAATTTCTTTGTCAGTCAAAATATGACCCAGGAACTTTATCGTGTTGTCTTCCAAACACACTTTTTGTTGTTTAACAAGAAAGGAAAGCTAACTTCGGGCGGAGCTGAAGTTGATATACCCTTGCAGAATATTTTATAAATTATAATTCCAAAATCAAGCACATGATGCCTTCTTAATACTCAAAGTTCTTTGAATTAGACATATCTCCCTTGTCAGCGTCTTGTATAAGCTAAACCGTCATAAAAGTTAGTTGAGTTTACGACCCTTTACTTTTTAGATAACTCTGAAATTTTTATTTAAAGAAATACGTGGGATTATCCCATTATAACCTAATAAACAGATAATATCAATTAAACCGTAAATTGGGAATTTAATGAACACGTGCAAAGGACAAAAATTGTGCCAAAGACTATAATTGTAATTTGTAACTGTATATATAATAACAGGTAATACCTTTTTTCTGATTGGTAGAACCCAAAAATGACCACCAAATATTAAAACCAAAATTAATTACCATACCTAATTTGCAAAAACAGGTAGGTCAGGTACATAAAATAAACATGGATTTGTATTGCCTTTTGTAAAAGGGGTCAAAAGATAAAGGGGTCAAGGGAAAATACTTTTTTGTTTGGGATACTACCTAAATTGGCTATATAAGTTATCTTGTGGTCGGTTGCTCGGTGGTAAGGCTGCTTCAGATCCGGCCGATGATGAGGTGGCACCGGCAGGGTGTTTGATGAGTAGTAGTAGCACTCATGGAGTGCCGTTTCCGTGCATCGGCCTTTCCTATACGCATGCTGTGATCCCGAGATATAATTTGGGTTGATAGTAATATGGATATTAATAGTAATACATAATATTAATATGGAGGCTGATTAATCTCTCCATTGTCTTGAGAAGGAAGGACGACAGGCTTATTGGTCAGAAGTCCTTTGGGGCGCATTGCAATGGTTTTCCCGCCTTGGGTATAAATACGACTTTCGTCCGCAACCACATTGCGGGTACGATGTCTACTCTGAAAATTGCTGAGAAAGCTTTCTTAACCCAAGACCTCAGATTGGGACCGGCTTTAATTAGTTGAGCCGGGACAATGCCATCTGGGCCTGGCTGCGGCTACGTGGTCTTCATTGCTGAAATTGGATACAAAAAGAGGTTAAGGTTCTTTTTTGCGAGGATGCAGGCTCGCCTTTTACCTGTTGTATCGGCTTTGCATAGCCTATACTCCAACGCCCCAAACCCAAGAATCCTGTCTCCAAGCATCTAGGGTTCCTGGATGAGGGCCACATCAGCTCCACTCTCGGCGAGGTGGAGTAGGAGGTCAGCTGACGCCGCTTTACTGTGACGGAGGTATATTTGCAAGATCGTCAGGGACATTCTTACAGTTCTCCACCACAGTAACTTCTGCCTCCGTCTCAGAGCTCAGCAGAGAGTCCTCCTCCATTCCGACTCCACTAAGTGCCCTTGCCATGTCGCTTTCCTCCGACATTCCTTCTGGGTGCCCCTCTTCGGTCGGCTCCTCCAAGTCTGGCTCTTGCGTGTCTGTCCCAGCTCTATACCTCCTGGCTTGGCCTTCGCATCGGATTTGTAGATACGGACCGAAACGTGTTCGATTCCGTACTTCAGCCGGTGCTCCATCCCCTCCAGGGCTTTTACGGTCTCCTCGTTTAGTGTGAGGACGACTTGCCTTCGCAGTCCCACCGCTTCCTCGACCTTGGCGACTCTCCAGTCCGCCGTGGGAAGCGTCGGATTTCACATCCTAAGCATCGTTTTTTTTTTTTTTTTTTTTTTGTACCGGTCTTTTAGAATTTGGAAATGGCTTGTGCATCAATAAGAGCATCAGCTAGCATTCCTGTATTCATCATAAAGCTTAGAGGCCCAGACGATCGAGGAGCGCTCAAGAAACGATTTGTTAGAATATATTAAACTATTTGTTTATTATTAAGCTAGGAGGAGTTAGTAAGGAAATTTAAAATTCTATATTTTAAGTTTGAGGGACAGGAAAGAGATGTTACAGCGTAGAGACCATTGTAGTTCGAACATAATACCCTAAAAGGGTCATGCAGTGCATATGTCGAACTACAACGGCTAAGGAACAGAGGACTAAAGTTTCGACTCCTTCTATTAGGAATGTTAAATTTTAAGCGTTTTAGTAAATGCTGGCTATCTACATCCCCGTTAATAAGGTTATGCAGAAAGACTACACCGAGCATTGTCCTACGATTTGTTAAGCTAGGTAAGTTTATGAGTAAGAGTCTACTATTTTAAGATGGAAGGTGAAGATTTGCATCCCAGTTTAGACCTCTAAGTGAAAAAGTTAGGAAATTCTTTTGTACGGATTCTATGCGGTCCTGATGTACTCCATATTGAGGACTCCAGACACTCCAGTATAGGACGGACCAAAGAAATGAATAGTGTTTTGGTTATATAGGGGTCATTAAATTCTTTTGACCACCTTTTGATAAAACCAAGGACTCCTTTAGCCTTATTAACCATTAAGGAAATATGGTCGGCAAATTTAAGTTTGATGTCTAATAGGATGCCGAGATAGTTAGGATGGTCTTAGGGTCGGCTGGCTTTTCAGTGAGCCACACTCGCGCCCTGGGATCTCGTCCCAGTCAACTGCCACTAACTTAGCTCCAGGGTAGTTCTTTTCAAGCGGTGCAACCATACGCTTGTAAGTCTCTACCGATCGCGCGTCTTGGCAGGCAATTACCTTGAAGCTACCCTGATACCATCCTCCGTCTTCGCATTCTGGTGGGAGTCCTCCGCATCTAAGCATCTCCTCCACGAAGCGCCCGTGCAACTCGTTTACCACTCGTCGCCATAGACCCTTGGGGATGAGCCCATACTTGGAGTTCTTGTCCAGGACTCCAATTAGGGTTCTTCCCTTCGTCACTTCAGCGAACGAGCGGTTGGACGGCTGCGGCTGGGCGTCCTCTTCTTAGCCTTACGCTGCGTCGATTGAGACGCTCCCGGACCAGGGTTCGCCTTAGGGGCCCCGACGGTTGGTTTAGACGTTGACCCTGGGGTCTCCCTCTCTACGCCGTTCGGTGGTCCCATGGCTAGCCCCGCTTTGGAAGAAGAAGCCTTGGCAACCTCCTCCGCACCGGCGCGTCCCGCTTCCAGATGTTGCCCCTCTGTGAGGGGCTTCTTCATCTCAGCAACTCCTTGGCTTTTGAGGGCCTTGAAGTTTGACGGGTCAGTGACCCGATTTTCTGACTTTTTTAGGGAGCTCCGTTTTCCACTTAGGTTTTTGTTTGGTATGGTAGTGTTCAAAATAGTATTTTGGTCCCACGAGTAGGCGAGAGGGGTTCGTCCATCATGACATAGCCCGCTTGTCACGATAAGCCTGGTTAAAACTGGGAGGTCGGCCGGTCCCCCAGAGTTCGCATATTAGCGTCCGAGCCCCCCCTCGGACACGCATCCTTTGGCATATGCTGTTCCACCTTGGATTGGGGTGATTTGAGGAAGGGAGTATTCTTCTCCCCGCCCTACTACCATTAGCCAGCGTCCTCGGCAGAGACATGACCGTACCGGGACCTGTTACCAGCCGCCCTCACGTGGAGAGTATAGTCACACTACCAGCGGTGTACACAGTTACGGCTCCGCAATTGCTTGCGTATAGGTCCCCCTGTTGTACCTGTTGGCTGACGGCCAAAAAAATTAATTACTATACCTAAATTAAAGCAAAAATAATTACTATACCTAAATTGCAAAAACAGGAAGTTTTGTATATTCGCTTGCCGTACCCGGACGTGTTTCTTCGATCGCTCTTGCCAGTTTGCAATTATTTTCGATCTTGAACTCAAGCTTTCTCCTTCTGCGACAAGTTGAAATATAACAATTAATCCCTAAAAATAAATTTGACTTAATAAGTTCATTGAACTATTTATTCCAATTTATTTATTTAATCGGTTATAGTTATCTCTGTTGCGCTTTAACTATACTCTCCAACATAAGTCTCTCCGAGCTGTACTCTCCGGACGTAACCCGTTACATCAAAGTTACTGTGGAGTTTGTTGTTCTTCATGACGCCGAACCTTCGTTGCACATCTCTTTTGTAACGTCATCTCTTACATCCGATCTGATCGCCCACTCTCGGCTACAGAGTGCTTCAGAGAGCCTAAATTCTTTACACGCTATTACAGTGGTCTGCATTCCGTCAAAAAAGAAGTCAAAAATGAGTCTTACTTGCACAGCAAAAAAATGTGAATTTGGTGGAACCATCACGGGTGACTCATACCTGTCTTGTTGGCTCTGCAATAACTGCTCACATTTTAAATGTGCTGGAGGAGGACACAATGGACGGATAAGTGACCTTATCAACAAGAAAATTGGTCTGACATGGTCTTGCATCGCTTGTAGAGAAATTGAGGCAGAGATGCGGACTTTTATGAAACAGACGAGAAGTGGTTTCCTAGATGTCCGCAAGCAATTCTCGGCCCTTAATGAGCAATTCCTAGCTCTTGAAACTCAATTCCTTGGGCTAAAATTGTTAAGCGAATCCCCCAGACGAAAAATTCCGAATAACAACCTGCTGACTGCTAAATTACTGAATACCCCTACATCCCATTCTGTACAAGTCGATGAATTTTCAACACCAAACATTTTACCGTCGCCTACTTGTCTACCTACTTATGATGTTCCAGTACCAAGTGACTTGATAAGCCTTCCTTCAGGGCACTCTAATATTTATCCCTTGAAAGAAGCGATCAGCGTACCAAGTACAAATCTCGAGCCACCTCTCATATTGGAGCCTCCATTGTTGGACATCGTTGGACAACCCCCATCGTTGGACAACCTACCCTCTGCTCTAGCTGTGTCGTCTCCAAGGCCTCTGGTTGGTGTGGCGCCTGAAATTAGATCTTCTGGACTTACGCTGAGGGCGGTTGCTCCTCGTAAGGCCATTTTTGTCTCTCGGCTTATGCCGGATGCTACTGTTGATGATGTCAGGAGTCACCTGTCAAACCATCTTAAGGTAGCTCCTAATGAAATAGCTGTTTTTAAGTTTAACTTTAAGCATAAGCGTTCTATTTCTTCTTTTAAAATAGTTCTACCTGATTCCTATCTTGAAAAAGCACTTGATCCTGTAGCTTGGCCTGAGCACAGTATCATTCATGAATTCCTAGCAAAAGACGCTCAGAATCCTATCCCTGCAGAAACTGCTTCAAAAAACTGAATAACATAGTATTTTCCTGCTGCTATCAAAACGTTAGAAGTATTCTGGGTAAGCTGAGCCAATTTTTTACAAAGAGTGCTTCTTTTGATTTTGATGCTATCGTGCTTACTGAAACTTGGCTTAACTCCTCTGTCTCTGATTATGAAATTTTTGTTTCCAAATTCATAGTGTTTCGATTGGATCGTCCAACTTTTGCAGGTGGTGTCCTCATTGCTGTTACTAATAAGTACCCTTCTGAAATTATTCCTTTCACGAACGAGTTCGGAATTGAGTTCATTGCGGTGAAAATTTTAACTGGCTCGTCTCATATTTTCCTGACCTGTTCATACATTCCTCCCATGGCTGAAGATATTGTGTACTTTCACCATCTTGATGCCATTAGGTCTGTTTCTTCGTTGGCCAAGGACCGTGATTTAATCCTAATCATGGGTGATTTCAACCTTCCCATCATTTCCTGGATCCCGTCTGAGGTAGACAATTCCTTGCTTTCCAGTTGTCATAACGACTTTACCGATGGCTTAACCGATCTTGCCCTGCTCCAAATTAATCCAATTCATAACACTCATGGCAGATTTCTGGACCTTATTTTTTCTAATGTGTCATCCTCTGTGACAGTCATTCGGTCCCTGCCGCTATCGCTTCCTGAAGACTTTCACCACCCTACACTATTAGCATCGGTGTTAATTGATGTGCCTCACAATGATGCTTGCTTTAATGCTAAACCTCGTTTCAAATGCTTCAGAAAGACTGATTTTATGGCCCTTCGGAATCATTTAGCTGAAATCGATTGGAATTTTCTTTCAACTATAAACACAATTGAAGCAGCTACGGATTCGTTTTACGAAATAATTCATAATGCCTTGAACAAATTTGTTCCGGAAGTCCCAGTATCATTGTCTACTAAACCACCGTGGTATAATAAACACCTTTCTCGTCTTAAGAACAGGAAATCCAGAGCTTACAAAAAGTTTCTTAAGTCGGGGTCGATGTGCCACCAGTCAAACTTTCTTTATGTTCGCAACCAGTTTATTATTCTCAACGATCAACTCTATAAGCAGTATATCAGGAATTGTAAGGTAAACTTTCGAAATGATCCAAGCTCCTTCTACTCTTTTGTCAATATGAAACGTAAATCAAATCTTTTTCCTCCTTCCCTATCATATAAAAATATTTCACATTCTTCTGAGCAAGGTATTGCTAATCTCTTTGCGTCATTTTTTCAAACCACCTATTCGTCCGATTCGTATAACCACAACTCTTCTTATCCTTATAAATTACCACATATAAACAACATTTACTTTTCAAAATTTCGAATTCAGGATCTGTTCGAAGCTCTTTCAACAATAGATATATCTTTCTCTGCTGGTCCTGACAATGTTCCTAGCTGTGTTCTAAGGTACTGTTCTGATATCCTTTGCTATCCTCTCACTATCTTATTCAACTTATCCTTGGAGCTGGCATGTCTTCCCAAGAGATGGAATGAATCTTTTATTATTCCGCTTCATAAGAAAGGCTCTAAAACACTTATTGAGAACTACCGGGGGATTGCTAAGCTATCTGCGATTCCCAAACTGCTTGAGAAACTGGTAACTTTCCAACTGCAACATTTTTGTAAAAGCATTATTTCCACTTCACAGCATGGTTTTGTCAAGCATCGCTCTACCACAACTAACCTTCTTGAATTCACTTCGTTTATCCACAGAGGTTTTCTGAGCCGCATGCAAACTGATGTGGTGTACACTGACTTTAGTAAAGCGTTTGACTCTGTGAACCACCATCTCCTCCTTCATAAGCTGTGTCTTTTGGGGTTTTCTCCACATATAGTACAGTGGTTGACCTCTTATCTATCTAACCGCACGCAGCGTGTTTTGTTTAAAAACAGTTCATCACAGATTATAAATGTTTCATCTGGTGTCCCACAAGGTAGTCACTTAGGACCTCTTCTTCTGTTTGTTCTTTTTGTCAACGATTTACCTAGTGTTGTAAACTATGCTACTACATTTATGTATGCTGATGATGTCAAGTTATGTCTTTCTTTCTCAGACCATTTCCTTCATAGACACCTGCAACTAGACCTTAACGAAGTCTTCTTGTGGTGCTCAAACAATCTCCTTTTGCTTAACTGCTCTAAGTGTAAGGTTATGACGTTCAATCGCAGTGTGCCTCACATCGTTTCGTACTCTCTTGGGAATAACGTCTTAGATCGTGTTTTCCTAATTAACGATCTTGGAGTAATTTTTGACAATAAGTTGTCCTTCAACGACCACATATCACTAATAGTTAATAAAGCCAGAGGTGTGCTAGCTTTTATCAAACGTTGGTCTAAAGAATTTGATGATCCTTTCACAACTAAAACTCTATACGTATCGTTGGTTCGACCTATCTTGGAATACTGTTCTAGCGTTTGGAGTCCGCAATACTTTGTTCACCAAAGGATGATTGAATCAGTCCAAAAGCAGTTTCTGCTATTTGCGTTAAAAAGCTTAAACTGGGATACTGCCACTTCCCTCCCGTCGTATAATTGCCGGTTAAAACTACTAAACCTACCTCCTTTAAAAGAGCGCCGTACTTGTGCTGGGGTTATGCTACTTCATGTGCTTATTCTTGGACAGGTTGACTCACAAGTACTTCTTGAAAAATTAATGTTTTCTGTGCCTAATAGAGTAACTAGATCCTTCCGACCCCTTTGGTTACCGATTTCTAGGTCTAATTTTGCGGAACACGATCCATTCCGCGTTATTTGTAAAAACTATAACTCATTGTCCCACTTATTGTCCCCTGAACTATCCCTAGATGTAATTAAATCCAAAATTATGGAATATCTTTTAACTTAATTTATCCTTACTCTTATCCTTATCCTTACTCTTAGTTATAATAATATAGAAATAACAGATAATTGTTAATAATGAATAAAAAAAAGGAAGGTCAGGTACATGAAATAAACATGGATTTTTATTGTCTTTTTAAAAGGGGTCTAAATAGGGAACATTAAAGGGGTCTAGGGATAATACTTTATTGTTTGGTATATTACCTTATTGGCTATATAAGTTATCTTGTAACAACCGACCGCTCGGTGGTAAGGCTGCTCCAGATCCGGCCAATGTTGAGGTGGCACCGGCAGGGTGCTTGATGAGTCCAAGGTACCTTGGTATTGGAGTGGTTGTCACTGTGGTTGTAGAAATTGTAGCACTGCTTGTTGTTAGTGCGAAATTTGTTACCGATATTGGAGGGGGGTTTTACACTGCGAACTCCATGACGCGGGAGTCGGTTGTTGAAATTGAATTGTATTTTTGAATTGGTAGTTTATAGTTGAATTGTTAGTTATTTAAATCTAGTATAAGATAGCTTAGGGGAGAGCGGGAACGAAAGCTCATATTCGCTCTGGAGCGAATTCGCCCTGCTTCGACGCAATAGATAAGTTAGGCTTAAGATTAGAGCAAATATAGACCAAATTAAAATGTTGAATAGGCCACATCTTTCGTCATCTTTTTCCGGATCTACTTCAATTTCTTTGTCAGTCAAAATATGACCCAGGAACTTTATCGTGTTGTCTTCCAAACACACTTTTTGTTGTTTAACAAGAAAGGAAAGCTAACTTCGGGCGGAGCTGAAGTTGATATACCCTTCAGAATATTTTATAAATTATAATTCCAAAATCAAGCACATGATGCCTTCCTAATACTCAAAGTTCTTTGAATTAGACATATCTCCCTTGTCAGCGTCTTGTATAAGCTAAACCGTCATAAAAGTTAGTTGAGTTTACGACCCTTTACTTTTTAGATAACTCTGAAATTTTTATTTAAAGAAATACGTGGGTTTATCCCATTATAACCTAATAAACAGATAATATCAATTAAACCGTAAATTGGGAATTTAATGAACACGTGCAAAGGACAAAAATTGTGCCAAAGACTATAATTGTAATTTGTAACTGTATATATAATAACAGGTAATACCTTTTTTCTGATTGGTAGAACCCAAAAATGACCACCAAATATTAAAACCAAAATTAATTACCATACCTAATTTGCAAAAACAGGTAGGTCAAGTACATGAAATAAACATGGATTTGTATTGCCTTTTGTAAAAGGGGTCAAAAGATAAAGGGTCAAAGGATAATACTTTTTTGTTTGGGATACTACCTAAATTGGCTATATAAGTTATCTTGTGGTCGGTTGCTCGGTGGTAAGGCTGCTTCAGATCCTGCCGATGATGAGGTGGCACCGGCAGGGTGTTTGATGAGTAGTAGTAGCACTCATGGAGTGCCGTTTCCGTGCATCGGCCTTTCCTATACGCATGCTGTGATCCCGAGATATCATCTGGGTTGATAGTAAGATTAATATGGACGCTGATTAATCTCTCCATTGTCTTGAGAAGGAAGGACGACAGGCTTATTGGTCTGAAGTCCTTAGGGGCGCAGTGCAATGGTTTTCCCGCCTTCGGTATAAATACGACTTTCGTCCGCAATCACATTGCGGGTACGATGCCTACTCTGAAAATTGCTGAGAGTGCTTTCTTAACCCAAGACCTCAGATTGGGACCGGCTTTAATTAGTTGAGCCGGGACAATGCCATCTGGGCCTGGGGACTTTAAAGGCTTGAAGCTATTTATCGCCCAGTTGAGATACCTGTCATTCAATAGGTATTCAAGTTGGTTTGCTGAATGTTCGTGCAGAACTTGGTCCAGGCATTCCTTTTTGCCTTGCGAAGCTCTTTGTTATACTGTTTAAGGTTCGCTTTATACGTCTCCCAGGCTGCTTCCGAGTTTGTCTTGCTGGCAAAATTAAATGCCTTGCGGGTCTTGGTCTTAAAGAGCGCAAGTGTTTGCGACCACCATAGTGGTTTCTTTGACTTGCTGTTGCACGATCTGCTTTTGTGGCAAGCTTTATTGAATGCCCTGGCGCACGCTGCCGTAAGCGTGTCCACCATAGCTTCCACCAGGGCTTCCCTACTGTCAGCGTCCTTTGTTGGAGGTTTCCCCAAGGAACTTTCTAGTTCTTTCCTGTATAACTCCGATTAAAGTTCTCAAATTTGTATCAATGGTCCGAGAAGGAGTGTTTCTCTAGGACTCCCCATCTTACAATCCTGTCTGCTAGGGAGTCAGAGTAAAGAGTGACGTCTTGACTTGAAGTACTTGACTTTGAAGGTGGGTTCTGTACCCCTGTTACCCACCAGAAGATTGGAGCTTAGGATAAAATCGAAGATTGACTCACCCCTCTCGTTCGTGTCAGTGCTTCCCCACCAGATGATGGGCGTTAGCATCGCAACCTATGATCAGGTCGATCTTGTGCTTCCTGCTGTATTCCACCAGCTGTTTGAGTAGCATGTGGGGGGGGGGGGAGGGCCTCCTGGTCGTGGCCCATATATGCCGAACATACCTTAGAGGGCCATTTAGGCTCTCTATGGCTGCGGCTACGTGGTCTTCATTGCTGAAATTGGGTAGCAAATAGAGGTTAAGGTTCTTTTTTTGCGAGGATGCAGGCTCGCCTTTTACCTGTTGTATCGGCTTTGCATGGCCTATACTCCAACGCCCCACACCCAAGAATCCTGTCTCCAAGCATCTAGGGTTCCTGGATGAGGGCCCCATCAGCTCCACTCTCGGCGAGGTGGAGTAGGAGGTCAGCTGACGCCGCTTTACTGTGATGGAGGTATATTTGCAAGATCGTCAGGGACATTCTTACAGTTCTCCACCACAGTAACTTCTGCCTCCGTCTCAGAGCTCAGCAGAGAGTCCTCCTCCATTCCGACTCCACTAAGTGCCCTTGCCATGTCGCTTTCCTCCGACATTCCTTCTGGGTGCCCCTCTTCGGTCGGCTCCTCCAAGTCTGGCTCTTGCGTGTCTGTCCCAGCTCTATACCTCCTGGCTTGGCCTTCGCATCGGATTTGTAGATACGGACCGAAACGTGTTCGATTCCGTACTTCAGCCGGTGCTCCATCCCCTCCAGGGCTTTTACGGTCTCCTCGTTTAGTGTGAGGACGACCTGCCTTCGCAGTCCCACCGCTTCCTCGACCTTGGCGACTCTCCAGTCCGCCGTGGGAAGCGTCGGATTTCACATCCTAAGCATAGTTAGGATGGTCTTAGGGTCGGTTGGCTTTTCAGTGAGCCACACTCGCGCCCTGGGATCTCGTCCCAGTCAACTGCCACTAACTTAGCTCCAGGGTAGTTCTCTTCAAGCGATGCAACCATACGCTTGTAAGTCTCTACCGATCGCGCGTCTTGGCAGGCAATTACCTTGAAGCTACCCTGATACCATCCTCCGTCTTCGCATTCTGGTGGGAGTCCTCCGCATCTAAGCATCTCCTCCACGAAGCGCCCGTGCAACTCGTTTACCACTCGTCACCATAGGTCCTTGGGGATGAGCCCATACTTGGAGCTCTTGTCCAGGACTCCAATTAGGGTTCTTCCCTTCTTCACTTCAGCGAACGAGCGGCTGGACGGCTGCGGCTGGGCGTCCTCTTCTTAGCCTTACGCTGCGTCGATTGAGACGCTCCCGGACCAGGGTTCGCCTTAGGGGCCCCGACGGTTGGTTTAGACGTTGACCCTGGGGTCTCCCTCTCTACGCCGTTCGGTGGTCGCATGGCTAGCCCCGCTTTGGAAGAAGAAGCCTTGGCAACCTCCTCCGCACCGGCGCGTCCCGCTTCCAGATGTTGCCCCTCTGTGAGGGGCTTCTTCATCTCAGCAACTCCTTGGCTTTTGAGGGCCTTGAAGTTTGACGGGTCAGTGACCCGATTTTCTGACTTTTTTAGGGAGCTCCGTTTTCCACTTAGGTTTTTGTTTGGAATGGTAGTGTTCAAAACAGTATTTTGGTCCCACGAGTAGGTCCGTCCATCATGACATAGCCCGCTTGTCACGATAAGCCTGGTTAAAACTGGGAGGTCAGCCGGTCCCCCAGAGTTCGCATATTAGAGCCCGAGCCCCCCCTCGGACACGCATCCTTCGGCATATGCTGTTCCACCTTGGATTGGGGTGATGTGAGGAAGGGAGTATTTTTCTCTCCGCCCTACTACCATTAGCCAGCGTCCTCGGCAGAGACATGACCGTACCGGGACCTGTTACCAGGGTCAGTGACCCGATTTTCTGACTTTTTTAGGGAGCTCCGTTTTCCACTTAGGTTTTTGTTTGGAATGGTAGTGTTAAAAATAGTATTTTGGTCCCACGAGTAGGTCCGTCCATCATGACATAGCCCGCTTGTCACGATAAGCCTGGTTAAAACTGGGAGGTCAGCCGGTCCCCCAGAGTTCGCATATTAGAGCCCGAGCCCCCCCTCGGACACGCATCCTTCGGCATATGCTGTTCCACCTTGGATTGGGGTGATGTGAGGAAGGGAGTATTTTTCTCTCCGCCCTACTACCATTAGCCAGCGTCCTCGGCAGAGACATGACCGTACCGGGACCTGTTACCAGCCGCCCTCACGTGGAGAGTATAGTCACACTACCAGCGGTGTACACAGTTACGGCTCCGCAATTGCTTGCGTGTAGGTCCCCCTGTTGTACCTGTTGGCTGACGGCCAAAAAAATTAATTACTATACCTAAATTAAAGCAAAAATAATTACTATACCTAAATTGCAAAAACAGGAAGGTCAGGTACATGAAATAAACATGGATTTTTATTTTTTAAAATAAAAGGGGTCTAAATAGGGAACATTAAAGGGGTCTAGGGATAATACTTTATTGTTTGGTATATTACCTTATTGGCTATATAAGTTATCTTGTAACAACCGACCGCTCGGTGGTAAGGCTGCTCCAGATCCGGCCAATGATGAGGTGCCACCGGCAGGGTGCTTGATGAGTAGTAGCGGTTCAAGATGCGAATTTGCAGCCGGGCTGCTGGTCCCAGGTGGCCGCTGATGGTGTGACGGTAGGGTGGTTGATGAAGTGTTCTCATTCAGCTTTGGCGAAGAAGACGTCTGTCGTAGTTTTTGATGCAATATACGCATTCTGTGGATATTGGTTGCGCGTTGCGGTCGCTTGACGCATGCGACCCTTTAACTCCTTGTACACCAGTGGTCGGCACCCCAATACATTAATATGATTTTAACGCATTAGTATTAGTAACGAATAGCAGATAGTAGGCTGTGAGCATGACGTTTCACACATTTATACTGTGTGTGTGTGGCAGAGCTCGGGCAGAGAAATTTCCTATGCCCCCGAGATAGGGCCGTGCCGACCACTGTTGTACACCATACATCCCCTATAGTTTGCCGTATGGTTGTCTCCGCAGTTTCCACATTTCTTCACGGTACTGTTCTTATTTGTAGTGCAGTAATCAGAGTTGTGGGCGTCCCCGCAGACTACACAGACAGCTCGAAGTGTGCAGTATGACCTGGTGTGTCCATACTCTTGGCAACTAGCGCATTGCACTGGACCGTTCCGTTTATGTGGCTCTTAAACAATGATTGTCCAATGCAAAAGATATTGCAGCTTGTAAATTGGGTGGACTTCGTTCTTCTTCAGCGACCTGGCTCAAGCTCGACCTTGAAGAGGGGTTGTGACTTTTTATCTTTATTTTGAATGTTAACAACATTCTATTAAGGGCGACAAAGCCCTTTTCTTTAAGGTCGTTTTTTATTTCCGCGGCGGTAACATCGGGTTCTTGGTTTGCACCTTTGTTTCATGGATGTTCCCTTTGATAAGCGGGACAACATGAAAGTTGTCACCGTTCCCGATCAACGCCTCAACTTTGTTGACCAGGGCACTCGAGCTTTTCTCCCTGATATAGATTGGAGGGGGTTCGGTTTTTTTGCGGTGTCTTGATCTGTCTGGTTCTTTGTCGATCTTCAGGGCGCGGTTAATTTTTGCCTGCCGGATTACTTTGCGGGCTAAACTTGCGCTTAATTTGGATGTAACGATCCATTCCAGGCCGGGCCGATTTGGCACTTTCGGAAGTTGTTGTTTTTGTACTCGCTGAAGTCGTTGACGTCGCGGTACCTTGAATTGGAGTGGTTGTCACTGTGGTTGTAGAAATTGTAGCACTGCTTGTTGTTAGTGCGAAATTTGTTACCGATATTGGAGGGGGGTTTTACACTGCGAACTCCATGACGCAGGAGTCGGTTGTTGAAATTGAATTGTATTTTTAAATTGGTAGTTTATAGTTGAATTGTTAGTTATTTAAATCTAGTATAAGATAGCTTAGGGGAGAGCGGGAACGAAAGCTCATATTCGCTCTGGAGCAAATTGGCCCTGCTTCGACGCAATAGATAAGTTAGGCTTAAGATTAGAGCAAATATAGACCAAATTAAAATGTTGAATAGGCCACATCTTTCGTCATCTTTTTCCGGATCTACTTCAATTTCTTTGTCAGTCAAAATATGACCCAGGAACTTTATCGTGTTGTCTTCCAAACACACTTTTTGTTGTATAACAAGAAAGGCAAAACTAACTTCGGGCGGAGCCGAAGTTGATATACCCTTGCAGAATATTTTATAAATTATAATTCCAAAATCAAGCACATGATGCCTTCCTTCTTAATACTCAAAGTTATTTTGAATTAGACATATCTCCCTTTTCAGCGTCTTGTATAAGCTAAACGGTCATAAAAGTTACGGTTGAGTTTACAACCCTTTACTTTTTAGATAACTCTGAAATTTTTATTTAAAGAAATCCGTGGGATTATCCCATTATATCCTAATAAACAGATAATATCAATTAAACCGTAAATTGGGAATTTAATGAACACGTGCAAAGGACAAAAATTGTGCCAAAGACGATAATTGTAATTTGTAACTGTATATATAATAACAGGTAATACCTTTTTTCTGATTGGTAGAACCCAAAAATTACCACCAAATATTAAAACCAAAATTAATTACCATACCTAATTTGCAAAAACAGGTAGGTCAGGTACATAAAATAAACATGGATTTGTATTGCCTTTTGTAAAAGGGGTCAAAAGATAAAGGGGTCAAGGGAAAATACTTTTTTGTTTGGGATACTACCTAAATTGGTTATATAAGTTATCTTGTGGTCGGTTGCTCGGTGGTAAGGCTGCTTCAGATCCGGCCGATGATGAGGTGGCACCGGCAGGGTGTTTGATGAGTAGTAGTAGCACTCATGGAGTGCCGTTTCCGTGCATCGGCCTTTCCTATACGCATGCTGTGATCCCGAGATATAATTTGGGTTGATAGTAATATGGATATTAATAGTAATATATAATATATTAAGAGTAATATATAATATTAATATGGAGGCTGATTAATCTTTCCATTGTCTTGAGAAGGAAGGACGACAGGCTTATTGGTCTGAAGTCCTTTGGGGCGCATTGCAATGGTTTTTCCGCCTTGGGTATAAATACGACTTTCGTCCGCAACCACATTGCGGGTACGATGTCTACTCTGAAAATTGCTGAGAAAGCTTTCTTAACCCAAGACCTCAGATTGGGACCGGCTTTAATTAGTTGAGCCGGGACAATGCCATCTGGGCCTGGCTGCGGCTACGTGGTCTTCATTGCTGCAATTGGGTAGCAAATAGAGGATAAGGTTCTTTTTTTGTGAGGATGCAGGCTCGCCTTTTACCTGTTGTATCGGCTTTGCATAGCCTATACTCCAACGCCCCAAACCCAAGAATCCTGTCTCCAAGCATCTAGGGTTCCTGGATGAGAGCCACATCAGCTCCACTCTCTGCGAGGTGGAGTAGGAGGTCAGCTAACGCCGCTTTACTGTGATGGAGGTTTATTTGCAAGATCGTCAGGGACATTCTTACAGTTCTCCACCACAGTAACTTCTGCCTCCGTCTCGGAGCTCAGCAGAGAGTCTTCCTCCATTCCGACTCCACTAAGTGCCCTTGCCATGTCGCTTTCCTCCGAGGTGTACCCTTCTAGGATGTCCTCCTCCTCATCCGACATTCCTTCTGGGTGCCCCTCTTCGGTCGGCTCCTCCAAGTCTGGCTCTTGCGTGTCTGCCTCTATACCTCTATATATACCTCCATAGCTATATATACCATATACCTCATATAGCTCTATACCTCCTGGCTTGGCCTTCGCATCGGATTTGTAGATACGGACCGAAACGTGTTTGATTCCGTACTTCAGCCGGAGCTCCATCCCCTCCAGGGCTTTTACGGTCTCCTCGTTTAGTGTGAGGACGACCTGCCTTCGCAGTCCCACCGCTTCCTCGACCTTGGCGACTCTCTAGTCCGCCGTGGGAAGCGTCGGATTTCACATCCTAAGCATAGTTAGGATGGTCTTAGGGTCGGCTGGCTTTTCAGTGAGCCACACTTGCGCCCTGGGATCTCGTCCCAGTCAACTGCCACTAACTTAGCTCCAGGGTAGTTCTCTTCAAGCGATGCAACCATACGCTTGTAAGTCTCTACCGATCGCGCGTCTTGGCAGGCAATTACCTTGAAGCTACCCTGATACCATCCTCCGTCTTCGCATTCTGGTGGGAGTCCTCCGCATCTAAGCATCTCCTCCACGAAGCGCCCGTGCAACTCGTTTACCACTCGTCACCATAGGCCCTTGGGGATGAGCCCATACTTGGAGTTCTTGTCCAGGACTCCAATTAGGGTTCTTCCCTTCGTCACTTCAGCGAACGAGCGGTTGGACGTCCTCTTCTTAGCCTTACGCTGCGTCGATTGAGACGCTCCCGGACCAGGGTTCGCCTTAGGGGCCCCGACGGTTGGTTTAGACGTTGACCCTGGGGTCTCCCTCTCTACGCCGTTCGGTGGTCCCATGGCTAGCCCCGCTTTGGAAGAAGAAGCCTTGGCAACCTTCTCCGCACCGGCGCGTCCCGCTTCCAGATGTTGCCCCTCTGTGGGGGGCTTCTTCATCTCAGCAACTCCTTGGCTTTTGAGGGCCTTGAAGTTTGACGGGTCAGTGACCCGATTTCCTGACTTTTTAGGGAGCTCCGTTTTCCACTTAGGTTTTTGTTTGGAATGGTAGTGTTCAAAATAGTATTTTGGTCCCACGAGTAGGCGAGAGGGGTTCGTCCCTCATGACATAGCCCGCTTGTCACGATAAGCCTGGTTAAAACTGGGAGGTCGGCCGGTCCCCCAGACATCGCATATTAGGAGCCCGAGCCCCCCCTCGGACACGCATCCTTCGGCATATGCTGTTCCACCTTGGATTGGGGTGATTTGAGGAAGGGAGTATTCTTCTCCCCGCCCTACTACCATTAGCCAGCGTCCTCGGCAGAGACATGACCGTACCGGGACCTGTTACCAGCCGCCCTCACGTGGAGAGTATAGTCACACTACCAGCGGTGTACACAGTTACGGCTCCGCAATTGCATGCGTGTAGGTCCCCCTGTTGGCTGACGGCCAAAAAAATTAATTACTATACCTAAATTAAACCAAAATTAATTACTATACCTAAATTGCAAAAACAGGAAGGTCAGGTACATGAAATAAACATGGATTTTTATTGCCTTTTTAAAAGGGGTCTAAATAGGGAACATTAAAGGGGTCTAGGGATAATACTTTATTGTTTGGTATATTACCTTATTGGCTATATAAGTTATCTTGTAACAACCGACCGCTCGGTGGTAAGGCTACTCCAGATCCGGCCAATGATGAGGTGCCACCGGCAGGGTGCTTGATGAGTAGTAGCGGTTCAAGATGCGAATTTGCAGCCGGGCTGCTGGTTCCAGGTGGCCGCTGATGGTGTGACGGTGGGGTGGTTGACGTCTGTCGTAGTTTTTGATGCAATATACGCATTTTGTGGATATTGGTTGCGCGTTGCGGTCGCTTGACGCATGCGACCCTTTAACTCCTTGTACACCATACATCCCCTATAGTTTGCCGTATGGTTGTCTCCGCAGTTTCCACATTTCTTCACGGTACTGTTCTTATTTGTAGTGCAGTAATCAGAGTTGTGGGCGTCCCCGCAGACTACACAGACAGCTCGAAGTGTGCAGTATGACCTGGTGTGTCCATACTCTTGGCAACTAGCGCATTGCACTGGACCGTTCCGTTTATGTGGCTCTTAAACAATGATTGTCCAATGCAAAAGATATTGCAGCTTGTAAATTGGGTGGACTTCGTTCTTCTTCAGCGACCTGGCTCAAGCTCGACCTTGAAGAGGGGTTGTGACTTTTTATCTTTATTTTGAATGTTAACAACATTCTATTAAGGGCGGCAAAGCCCTTTTCTTTAAGGTCGTTTTTTTTATTTCCGCGGCGGTAACATCGGGTTCTTGGTTTGCACCTTTGTTTCATGGATGTTCCCTTTGATAAGCGGGGCAACATGAAAGTTGTCACCGTTCCCGATCAACGCCTCAACTTTGTTGACCAGGGCACTCGAGCTTTTCTCCCTGATATAGATTGGAGGGGGTTCGGTTTTTTTGCGGTGTCTTGATCTGTCTGGTTCTTTGTCGATCTTCAGGGCGCGGTTAATTTTTGCCTGCCGGATTACTTTGCGGGCTAAACTTGCGCTTAATTTGGATGTAACGATCCATTCCAGGCCGGGCCGATTTGGCACTTTCGGAAGTTGTTGTTTTTATACTCGCTGAAGTCGTTGACGTCGCGGTACCTTGAATTGGAGTGGTTGTCACTGTGGTTGTAG
Source organism: Drosophila pseudoananassae pseudoananassae (assembly GCA_018153035.1). Lineage (NCBI taxonomy): Eukaryota > Metazoa > Arthropoda > Insecta > Diptera > Drosophilidae > Drosophila > Drosophila pseudoananassae. Next base: position 3,637,577 of record JAECXR010000072.1, read on the forward strand.
AAATTGTAGCACTGCTTGTTGTTAGAGCGAAATTTGTTACCGATATTGGAGGGGGGTTTTACACTGCGAACTCCATGACGCGGGAGTCGGTTGTTGAAATTGAATTGTATTTTTGAATTGGTAGTTTATAGTTGAATTGTTAGTTATTTAAATCTAGTATAAGATAGCTTAGGGGAGAGCGGGAACGAAAGCTCATATTCGCTCTGGAGCGAATTCGCCCTGCTTCGACGCAATAGATAAGTTAGGCTTAAGATTAGAGCAAATATAGACCAACTTAAAATGTTGAATAGGCCACATCTTTCGTCATCTTTTTCCGGATCTACTTCAATTTCTTTGTCAGTCAAAATATGACCCAGGAACTTTATCGTGTTGTCTTCCAAACACACTTTTTGTTGTTTAACAAGAAAGGCAAAACTAACTTCGGGCGGAGCCGAAGTTGATATACCCTTGCAGAATATTTTATAAATTATAATTCCAAAATCAAGCACATGATGCCTTCCTAATACTCAAAGTTATTTTGAATTAGACATATCTCCCTTTTCAGCGTCTTGTATAAGCTAAACGGTCATAAAAGTTACGGTTGAGTTTACAACCCTTTACTTTTTAGATAACTCTGAAATTTTTATTTAAAGAAATCCGTGGGATTATCCCATTATATCCTAATAAACAGATAATATCAGCTAAACCGTAAATTGGGAACTCAATGAACACGTGCAAGGGACAAAAATTGTGCCAAAGACTATAATTGTAATTTGTAACTGTATGTATAATAACAGGTAATACCTTTTTTCGGATTGGTAGAACCCAAAAATTACCACCAAATATTAAAACCAAAATTAATTACCATACCTAATTTGCAAAAACAGGTAAACATGAAATAAACATGGATTTGTATTGCTTTTTGTAAAAGGGGTCAAAAGATAAAGGGGTCAAGGGATAATACTTTTTTGTTTGGGATACTACCTAAATTGGCTATATAAGTTATCTTGTGGTCGGTTGCTCGGTGGTAAGGCTGCTTCAGATCCGGCCGATGATGAGGTGGCACCGTCAGGGTGCTTGATGAGTAGTAGTAGCACTCATGGAGTGCCGTTTCCGTGCATCGGCCTATACGCATGTTGTGATCCCGAGATATAATCTGGGTTGATAGTAGTATGGATATTAATAGTAATATATAATATATTAAGAGTAATATATAATATTAATATGGAGGCTGATTAATCTCTCCATTGTCTTGAGAACGAAGGACGACAGGCTTATTGGTCTGAAGTCCTTTGGGGCGCATTGCAATGGTTTTTCCGCCTTGGGTATAAATACGACTTTCGTCCGCAACCACATTGCGGGTACGATGTCTACTCTGAAAATTGCTGAGAAAGCTTTCTTAACCCAAGACCTCAGATTGGGACCGGCTTTAATTAGTTGAGCCGGGACAATGCCATCTGGGCCTGGCTGCGGCTACGTGGTCTTCATTGCTGAAATTGGGTAGCAAATAGAGGTCAAGGTTCTTTTTTGCGAGGATGCAAACCCAAGAATCCTGTCTCCAAGCATCTAGGGTTCCTGGATGAGGGGCCCCATCAGCTCCACTCTCGGCGAGGTGGAGTAGGAGGTCAGCTGACGCCGCTTTACTGTGATGGAGGTTTATTTGCAAGATCGTCAGGGACATTCTTACAGTTCTCCACCACAGTAACTTCTGCCTCCGTCTCAGAGCTCAGCAGAGAGTCTTCCTCCATTCCGACTCCACTAAGTGCCCTTGCCATGTCGCTTTCCTCCGAGGTGTACCCTTCTAGGATGTCCTCCTCCTCATCCGACATTCCTTCTGGGTGCCCCTCTTCGGTCGGCTCCTCCAAGTCTGGCTCTTGCGTGTCTGTCCCAGCTCTATACCTCCTGGCTTGGCCTTTGCATCGGATTTGTAGATACGGACCGAAACGTGTTCGATTCCGTACTTCAGCCGGTGCTCCATCCCCTCCAGGGCTTTTACGGTCTCCTCGTTTAGTGTGAGGACGACCTGCCTTCGCAGTCCCACCGCTTCCTCGACCTTGGCGACTCTCCAGTCCGCCGTGGGAAGCGTCGGATTTCACATCCTAAGCATAGTTAGGATGGTCTTAGGGTCGGCTGGCTTTTCAGTGAGCCACACTCGCGCCCTGGGATCTCGTCCCAGTCAACTGCCACTAACTTAGCTCCAGGGTAGTTCTCTTCAAGCGATGCAACCATACGCTTGTAAGTCTCTACCGATCGCGCGTCTTGGCAGGCAATTACCTTGAAGCTACCCTGATACCATCCTCCGTCTTCGCATTCTGGTGGGAGTCCTCCGCATCTAAGCATCTCCTCCACGAAGCGCCCGTGCAACTCGTTTACCACTCGTCACCATAGGCCCTTGGGGATGAGCCCATACTTGGAGTTCTTGTCCAGGACTCCAATTAGGGTTCTTCCCTTCGTCACTTCAGCGAACGAGCGGTTGGACGTCCTCTTCTTAGCCTTACGCTGCGTCGATTGAGACGCTCCCGGACCAGGGTTCGCCTTAGGGGCCCCGACGGTTGGTTTAGACGTTGACCCTGGGGTCTCCCTCTCTACGCCGTTCGGTGGTCCCATGGCTAGCCCCGCTTTGGAAGAAGAAGCCTTGGCAACCTTCTCCGCACCGGCGCGTCCCGCTTCCAGATGTTGCCCCTCTGTGGGGGGCTTCTTCATCTCAGCAACTCCTTGGCTTTTGAGGGCCTTGAAGTTTGACGGGTCAGTGACCCGATTTCCTGACTTTTTTAGGGAGCTCCGTTTTCCACTTAGGTTTTTGTTTGGAATGGTAGTGTTCAAAATTGTATTTTGGTCCCACGAGTAGGCGAGAGGGGTTCGTCCATCATGACATAGCCCGCTTGTCACGATAAGCCTGGTTAAAACTGGGAGGTCGGCCGGTCCCCCAGACATCGCATATTAGAGCCCGAGCCCCCCTCGGACACGCATCCTTCGGCATATGCTGTTCCACCTTGGATTGGGGTGATTTGAGGAAGGGAGTATTCTTCTCCCCGCCCTACTACCATTAGCCAGCGTCCTCGGCAGAGACATGACCGTACCGGGACCTGTTACCAGCCGCCCTCACGTGGAGAGTATAGTCACACTACCAGCGGTGTACACAGTTACGGTTCCGCAATTGCTTGCGTGTAGGTCCCCCTGTTGTACCTGTTGGCTGACGGCCAAAAAAATTAATTACTATACCTAAATTAAACCAAAAATAATTACTATACCTAAATTGCAAAAACAGGAAGGTCAGGTACATGAAATAAACATGGATTTTTATTGCCTTTTTAAAAGGGGTCTAAATAGGGAACATTAAAGGGGTCTAGGGATAATACTTTATTGTTTGGTATATTACCTTATTGGCTATATAAGTTATCTTGTAACAACCGACCGCTCGGTGGTAAGGCTGCTCCAGATCCGGCCAATGAAGAGGTGGCACCAGCAGGGTGATTGATGAGTAGTAGCGGTTCAAGATAGGTGCGAATTTGCGGCCGGGCTGCTGGTCCCAGGTGGCCGCTGATGGTGTAACACCGGTAAGGTGGTTGATAAAGTGTTCTCATTCAGCTTTGGCGAAGAAGACGTCTGTCGTAGTTTTTGACGCAATATACGCATTCTGTGGATTTTGGTTGCGCGTTGCGGTCGCTTGACGCATGCGACTCTTTAACTCCTTGTACACCATACCATACACCATAGTTTGCCGTATGGTTGTCTTCGCAGTTTCCACATTTCTTCACGGTACTGTTCTTGTTTGTAGTGCAGTAATCAGAGTGGTGGGCGTCCCCGCTCGAAGACAGCTCGAAGTGTGCAGTATGACCTGGTGTGTCCATACTCTTGGCAACTAGCGCATTGCACTGGACCGTTCCGTTTATGTGGCTCTTAAACTGTGATTGTCTAATGCAAAAGATATTGCAGCTTGTAAATTGGGTGGACTTCGTTCTTCTTCAGCGACCTGGCTCAAGCTCGACCTTGAAGAGGGGTTGTGACTTTTTATCTTTATTTTGAATGTTAACAACATTCTATTAAGGGCGGCAAAGCCCTTTTCTTTAAGGTCGTTTTTTTATTTCCGCGGCGGTAACATCGGGTTCTTGGTTTGCACCTTTGTTTCATGGATGTTCCCTTTGATAAGCGGGACAACATGAAAGTTGTCACCGTTCCCGATCAACGCCTCAACTTTGTTGACCAGGGCACTCAAGCTTTTCTCCCTGATATAGATTGGAGGGGGTTCGGTTTTTTTGCGGTGTCTTGGGCTGGTTGGGTTTCCTGAACCTCCTCCAGCAGGGAAAATCTGTTACTAGTGGATCTGTCTGGTTCTTTGTCGATCTTCAGGGCGCGGTTATTTTTTGCCTGCCGGATTACTTTGCGGGCTAAGCTTGCGCTTAATTTGGATGTAACGATCCATTCCAGGCCGGGCCGATTTGGCACTTTCGGAAGTTGTTGTTTTTGTACTCGCTGAAGTCGTTGACGTCGCGGTACCTTCAATTGGAGTGGTTGTCACTGTGGTTGAAGAAATTGTAGCACTGCTTGTTGTTAGTGCGAAATTTGTTACCGATATTGGAGGGGGTTTTACACTGCGAACTCCATGACGCGGGAGTCGGTTGTTGAAATTGAATTGTATTTTTGAATTGGTAGTTTATAGTTGAATTGTTAGTTATTTAAATCTAGTATAAGATAGCTTAGGGGAGAGCGGGAACGAAAGCTCATATTCGCTCTGGAGTGAATTCGCCCTGCTTCGACTCAAAGATAAGTTAGGCTTAGGTTTAGAGCAAATATAGACCAAATTATAATGTTGAATAGGCCACATCTTTCGTCATCTTTTTCCGGATCTACTTCAATTTCTTTGTCAGTCAAAATATGACCCAGGAACTTTATCGTGTTGTCTTCCAAACACACTTTTTGTTGTTTAACAAGAAAGGCAAAACTAACTTCGGGCGGAGCCGAAGTTGATATACCCTTGCAGAATATTTTATAAATTATAATTCCAAAATCAAGCACATGATGCCTTCCTAATACTCAAAGTTATTTTGAATTAGACATATCTCCCTTTTCAGCGTCTTGTATAAGCTAAACGGTCATAAAAGTTACGGTTGAGTTTACAACCCTTTACTTTTTAGATAACTCTGAAATTTTTATTTAAAGAAATCCGTGGGATTATCCCATTATATCCTAATAAACAGATAATATCAGCTAAACCGTAAATTGGGAACTCAATGAACACGTGCAAGGGACAAAAATTGTGCCAAAGACTATAATTGTAATTTGTAACTGTATGTATAATAACAGGTAATACCTTTTTCGGATTGGTAGAACCCAAAAATTACCACCAAATATTAAAACCAAAATTAATTACCATACCTAATTTGCAAAAACAGGTAAACATGAAATAAACATGGATTTGTATTGCTTTTTGTAAAAGGGGTCAAAAGATAAAGGGGTCAAGGGATAATACTTTTTTGTTTGGGATACTACCTAAATTGGCTATATAAGTTATCTTGTGGTCGGTTGCTCGGTGGTAAGGCTGCTTCAGATCCGGCCGATGATGAGGTGGCACCGTCAGGGTGCTTGATGAGTAGTAGTAGCACTCATGGAGTGCCGTTTCCGTGCATCGGCCTATACGCATGTTGTGATCCCGAGATATAATCTGGGTTGATAGTAGTATGGATATTAATAGTAATATATAATATATTAAGAGTAATATATAATATTAATATGGAGGCTGATTAATCTCTCCATTGTCTTGAGAACGAAGGACGACAGGCTTATTGGTCTGAAGTCCTTTGGGGCGCATTGCAATGGTTTCCCCGCCTTGGGTATAAATACGACTTTCGTCCGCAACCACATTGCGGGTACGATGTCTACTCTGAAAATTGCTGAGAAAGCTTTCTTAACCCAAGACCTCAGATTGGGACCGGCTTTAATTAGTTGAGCCGGGACAATGCCATCTGGGCCTGGCTGCGGCTACGTGGTCTTCATTGCTGAAATTGGGTAGCAAATAGAGGTCAAGGTTCTTTTTTGCGAGGATGCAAACCCAAGAATCCTGTCTCCAAGCATCTAGGGTTCCTGGATGAGGGCCCCATCAGCTCCACTCTCGGCGAGGTGGAGTAGGAGGTCAGCTGACGCCGCTTTACTGTGATGGAGGTTTATTTGCAAGATCGTCAGGGACATTCTTACAGTTCTCCACCACAGTAACTTCTGCCTCCGTCTCAGAGCTCAGCAGAGAGTCTTCCTCCATTCCGACTCCACTAAGTGCCCTTGCCATGTCGCTTTCCTCCGAGGTGTACCCTTCTAGGATGTCCTCCTCCTCATCCGACATTCCTTCTGGGTGCCCCTCTTCGGTCGGCTCCTCCAAGTCTGGCTCTTGCGTGTCTGTCCCAGCTCTATACCTCCTGGCTTGGCCTTTGCATCGGATTTGTAGATACGGACCGAAACGTGTTCGATTCCGTACTTCAGCCGGTGCTCCATCCCCTCCAGGGCTTTTACGGTCTCCTCGTTTAGTGTGAGGACGACCTGCCTTCGCAGTCCCACCGCTTCCTCGACCTTGGCGACTCTCCAGTCCGCCGTGGGAAGCGTCGGATTTCACATCCTAAGCATAGTTAGGATGGTCTTAGGGTCGGCTGGCTTTTCAGTGAGCCACACTCGCGCCCTGGGATCTCGTCCCAGTCAACTGCCACTAACTTAGCTCCAGGGTAGTTCTCTTCAAGCGATGCAACCATACGCTTGTAAGTCTCTACCGATCGCGCGTCTTGGCAGGCAATTACCTTGAAGCTACCCTGATACCATCCTCCGTCTTCGCATTCTGGTGGGAGTCCTCCGCATCTAAGCATCTCCTCCACGAAGCGCCCGTGCAACTCGTTTACCACTCGTCACCATAGGCCCTTGGGGATGAGCCCATACTTGGAGTTCTTGTCCAGGACTCCAATTAGGGTTCTTCCCTTCGTCACTTCAGCGAACGAGCGGTTGGACGTCCTCTTCTTAGCCTTACGCTGCGTCGATTGAGACGCTCCCGGACCAGGGTTCGCCTTAGGGGCCCCGACGGTTGGTTTAGACGTTGACCCTGGGGTCTCCCTCTCTACGCCGTTCGGTGGTCCCATGGCTAGCCCCGCTTTGGAAGAAGAAGCCTTGGCAACCTTCTCCGCACCGGCGCGTCCCGCTTCCAGATGTTGCCCCTCTGTGGGGGGCTTCTTCATCTCAGCAACTCCTTGGCTTTTGAGGGCCTTGAAGTTTGACGGGTCAGTGACCCGATTTCCTGACTTTTTTAGGGAGCTCCGTTTTCCACTTAGGTTTTTGTTTGGAATGGTAGTGTTCAAAATTGTATTTTGGTCCCACGAGTAGGCGAGAGGGGTTCGTCCATCATGACATAGCCCGCTTGTCACGATAAGCCTGGTTAAAACTGGGAGGTCGGCCGGTCCCCCAGACATCGCATATTAGAGCCCGAGCCCCCCCTCGGACACGCATCCTTCGGCATATGCTGTTCCACCTTGGATTGGGGTGATTTGAGGAAGGGAGTATTCTTCTCCCCGCCCTACTACCATTAGCCAGCGTCCTCGGCAGAGACATGACCGTACCGGGACCTGTTACCAGCCGCCCTCACGTGGAGAGTATAGTCACACTACCAGCGGTGTACACAGTTACGGTTCCGCAATTGCTTGCGTGTAGGTCCCCCTGTTGTACCTGTTGGCTGACGGCCAAAAAAATTAATTACTATACCTAAATTAAACCAAAAATAATTACTATACCTAAATTGCAAAAACAGGAAGGTCAGGTACATGAAATAAACATGGATTTTTATTGCCTTTTTAAAAGGGGTCTAAATAGGGAACATTAAAGGGGTCTAGGGATAATACTTTATTGTTTGGTATATTACCTTATTGGCTATATAAGTTATCTTGTAACAACCGACCGCTCGGTGGTAAGGCTGCTCCAGATCCGGCCAATGAAGAGGTGGCACCAGCAGGGTGATTGATGAGTAGTAGCGGTTCAAGATAGGTGCGAATTTGCGGCCGGGCTGCTGGTCCCAGGTGGCCGCTGATGGTGTAACACCGGTAAGGTGGTTGATAAAGTGTTCTCATTCAGCTTTGGCGAAGAAGACGTCTGTCGTAGTTTTTGACGCAATATACGCATTCTGTGGATTTTGGTTGCGCGTTGCGGTCGCTTGACGCATGCGACTCTTTAACTCCTTGTACACCATACCATACACCATAGTTTGCCGTATGGTTGTCTTCGCAGTTTCCACATTTCTTCACGGTACTGTTCTTGTTTGTAGTGCAGTAATCAGAGTGGTGGGCGTCCCCGCTCGAAGACAGCTCGAAGTGTGCAGTATGACCTGGTGTGTCCATACTCTTGGCAACTAGCGCATTGCACTGGACCGTTCCGTTTATGTGGCTCTTAAACTGTGATTGTCTAATGCAAAAGATATTGCAGCTTGTAAATTGGGTGGACTTCGTTCTTCTTCAGCGACCTGGCTCAAGCTCGACCTTGAAGAGGGGTTGTGACTTTTTATCTTTATTTTGAATGTTAACAACATTCTATTAAGGGCGGCAAAGCCCTTTTCTTTAAGGTCGTTTTTTTATTTCCGCGGCGGTAACATCGGGTTCTTGGTTTGCACCTTTGTTTCATGGATGTTCCCTTTGATAAGCGGGACAACATGAAAGTTGTCACCGTTCCCGATCAACGCCTCAACTTTGTTGACCAGGGCACTCAAGCTTTTCTCCCTGATATAGATTGGAGGGGGTTCGGTTTTTTTGCGGTGTCTTGGGCTGGTTGGGTTTCCTGAACCTCCTCCAGCAGGGAAAATCTGTTACTAGTGGATCTGTCTGGTTCTTTGTCGATCTTCAGGGCGCGGTTATTTTTTGCCTGCCGGATTACTTTGCGGGCTAAGCTTGCGCTTAATTTGGATGTAACGATCCATTCCAGGCCGGGCCGATTTGGCACTTTCGGAAGTTGTTGTTTTTGTACTCGCTGAAGTCGTTGACGTCGCGGTACCTTCAATTGGAGTGGTTGTCACTGTGGTTGTAGAAATTGTAGCACTGCTTGTTGTTAGTGCGAAATTTGTTACCGATATTGGAGGGGGGTTTTACACTGCGAACTCCATGACGCGGGAGTCGGTTGTTGAAATTGAATTGTATTTTTGAATTGGTAGTTTATAGTTGAATTGTTAGTTATTTAAATCTAGTATAAGATAGCTTAGGGGAGAGCGGGAACGAAAGCTCATATTCGCTCTGGAGTGAATTCGCCCTGCTTCGACTCAAAGATAAGTTAGGCTTAGGTTTAGAGCAAATATAGACCAAATTATAATGTTGAATAGGCCACATCTTTCGTTTTCGCCTTGGTAATTTTGTAATATTTAGCAGCATTTTTATTTTTATTTTTTTATGTTTCATCATGAGAGATAAACTAACCTCATTCCACTGGGACGTTCCTTCTTTTTATTTTCAGATGCTGATAATTCTGCTGTTTCCGCAATAATAAACATACTCGATGAAAGCCATTTTGAAAAGCCGAATGAAAGCGATAAAAGCTTTTCTCTTGTTTAATAAACTTATTGTAACAACCCACCGCTTCCATAAATTTGCACGCACAATTATACTTTTTATAATGCTCTTTGTTCCCACTCTCCGATCGCTTCGAGTGCCGAAATTAAACTAAACATAGTTACAAAAGAAAAGAGAGAGAGAGTAATAGAGAGGGGAGCGCCGCTCTCCTGAAAAGCGTCGATGGTGGAAATCATCTTCCCACATGCTGCCGGTTCCCACATTCCTTCCTTCCTTACGAACTTCAGCTTTAATCCTTCCGGGTTAGGTTTGTCCATCCTTCCAGAGGTTCGCTGCTTGGGTGGTACCTAAACTGAAACTTGGTCCGTAGCAGGATCTGTAAGGAAGTCCGTATCGATGTCATCGGGTGATTCTTTTGCTTTGGGAACCTTCTTGAGGTGAATAACGTTCCTCATCAGCGTTCTGCCTTCCCCTACTACTTGAACTATATCACCTGCACCTGAACTATATCACCTATATCACCAGGCGGTAAAAACATCATATTCCGTGGTGTCGAAATAAGGTGTTAATTTGTAGGAAAAAAATAAGTTCCTAAGGACCAATTTGAATCAAACGTTTACGTTTACTTCCTTTGCTCCACTTCTTCTGTCTGCCATTTTTCTTCCTTTTCCTTTATTTACACAATCCCTTTCTGCTGAATCTTATCCCGAATAACTCTGTTGAACAATAATTTTGTTGGAGGCGTGCCTGTCATCCCGTGAGGTGTGACATTGTACATTAGTTTAAAGGTTCGGATTGTATCTTTAAGTTTCTTTCTTGTGCATATGGGCCATCTTAAGACGCTTGACTAGGGCTTTGTTTATATTTTCCACTTCTCCGTTTGCCTTTGGCCAATAAGGTGGTGTTGTGATTTGCTCAATGCCGCAAGATTTGCAAAAGTTCCAAAATTCCCCGCATACGTATTGCTTACCATTATCAGTCAGCAACTTCTTTGGGTAACCCAGCCTACTAAAATTGTCCTTACATGCTTCAATAATTGATTGTGATGTAATTGAGCGTAAAAACTTAAACTCTATGTACCTAGAACTAATATATATTTTTTATTCGGAAGTGGCCCTAGTTGGTCTGTAGCGACTTACAGCCATGGACCATTTGAAAACTGTGTTCTCTTCTCTTCATTGGTGGATTTGTCGCCTGGAATACTAAACTGCACTCTAGACAATCCTTTACAAATTTATCCGTGTCCCTGACAATATTCTTGGGTACAGTATATTTGAAATTGCAGGCTCCCATGAACCCTGTTGAAGGCACATCATTGCGTCGACGATTTTTTCATCCTTAGCGCTATTTTCGGCAATTGCGGGTATAGCTTTTGGTATGGGTGCGGCATTTGCAATAATTCGCAGTATGCTGTGTTCGCCTTTAATATCATAACCGGTAGATTGTCATATTTTACACAAAAAGGATAAACAATCAGCTATATACTCATTGCCCGTTTTATAAATTATTTTAAAATGGTACAATGGTTGAGGCCCATTAGGTAAAAATATAATCTCTACACTGTCCAGACCAAAGCCAAACTCTCTTTCTCTGTTTGAGAGTAGCGTTTTTCCACATTCGTAAACTACGACTGACAAAAGCAATATTATTTGAGTCGAGGCCATGTTTAAATTAAAGCAGTACTGCTCCCAAAGCAACAGGGCTCGCATCAGCTATCAGTCGAGTTTTATTTTTAGGATCAAAGTATGAGAGACTTGGAATCTTGGTTAACGCTAACTTTAACATGTGGAACCCTTTTTTTCAGCAGGTCCCCAACTTTTGATCCTTCTTCAACAACACCCGTAACACTTCAGTTAGATCCTCCAGGTCTGGAATAAACTTCCCCACGTACGTGACCAAACCCAGGAACTACGCGAAACTAACCAATCGCCGATACTTTCTCCGGATCTAGTTCAATTTCTTTGTCAGTCAAAATATGACCCAGGAACTTTATCGTGTTGTCTTCCAAACACACTTTTTGTTGTTTAACAAGAAAGGAAAGCTAACTTCGGGCGGAGCCGAAGTTGATATACCCTTGCAGAATATTTTATAAATTATAATTCCAAAATCAAGCACATGATGCCTTCTTAATACTCAAAGTTATTTTGAATTAGACATATCTCCCTTTTCAGCGTCTTGTATAAGCTAAACGGTCATAAAAGATACGGTTGAGTTTACAACCCTTTACTTTTTAGATAACTCTGAAATTTGTATTTAAAGAAACCAGTAGGGTGGTTGATGAAGTGTAAAATAAAGTTTATGTCGAGAGGGTGACTGCCCCCCTATAGCCCTGGCCTTAAGCTCAGTGGGCGAATGCAAATAAGAAGACGGCGATAGCCAGAGTAAAGTTTTACGGAGCAAAGTGCTCAGGACGTCCACGTGAAAGTGGGAAATGCTGACGATCGCAAAATGAGCATAACGCACCATACCGGGGACCAATGGGATCCAGGCACGGCCCCCAAAGGCGGGTATGCTGAGTCGGCATCTAGAAAGACTAGGGTGATCCAAGCATCACCCAAGATTTCTACCGTTTGTTTCTGTTTGTTACCCCTCAGAAGTGTTAACTACTCCCCCCTTAGGAGTAAGACCGTCCTCGGTCGTTTGAATGTTTCGGCAATCTGTTGCATTTCCCATGCTTCTCCTCCACACGAGATGGAGCAGGATGAAAGTGCAGATCAAAAAGCTACTCCAGATACTCCCACGCCGACAGCGATCCAGATGTCTGTTGATCCAGCCGACTTTACTTCGTTTTTGAGGGTTTGGATCGTTTCCAGGTTTTGGCTGTTCATCTTCTGAAGCATTGGCATACTAAACACGTGGTTATGCCCGATAATGTTTAGCAGGGGGGAGGCCGCCACACCCGCAGTCTTTCTTATACTTTCGCGCCGGTTCAAGTATTTTGTGCCGTTTACAAAGGCTAATTGCTCAAATGTTATTAGATGCGTGCCATTTGTTTCTATATTGCGCCCGTCATCCGTGCTGACTATTGCCGGACACTCATTGACTTTCATTATACCATCGTCTACCAGCGTTATGGGGCTTAGGTGGCTGGCCTGCGTTTCGCAATGAGCCGTGACCCCTGCGTGTAGACCTCGGGCGCAAGTGTCCTGGGTTGCCAGTTTGCAGAATGCTTCGTACATCGTCGACACACAATCAGTGGTCGCTAAGACTTCTTGGTTGCACTCAGCTACCACGTTGTCCCGTAGTTGGAGAACGGTGTGTTGGTGAGAACGGGAAAGACGGTAACCTTTTTACATATAAATTTTATCTTAGGGTATGCAATAAGCACGTGATTAATATTGTCGAACTAAAGGACTTTAATATTAGATGCCTCTATTAGGCTGATAACGGGGACCTCTGTGGGATGATCAACTAAAACGGACTTCAAATCTTCATGGATAAAAATGGCAGGGTTTATGATATTTGATTTTGCAAGTGTGACCGTGAGCATCAGATTCTGTATCTCTGTAATTATCATTCTATTTCTGACCTTGAAAAGAACTTCGTATAAATGGGGTGTATCAACCAGGTTATTCTGTTTTGCCTTAATGATTTCGTTGACAGCATCGGTTAGTTTTTTAATCTGCTTTTGCGTTTCGGTGTTAATACCTACAAGTCTATTGTTTGATTCGATTAACCGGGACTCGGACATTTTTAACATTTTGAGGTCAGCGGCATCAGGTGTGCCCGCTACCACTTTTAACGCGGTGCCTAAAAAGTCTAGGCTTCTGGCAATTCGGTGGTGTACCTTTAGTACGGATAATATATTTATAATATGATCAGTATCAACATCTAACAATTTTCGCATGTGCGATTGTGGGAAAAAAGCGGACAATCTAGCTGTTTCATCTATCATAATTGAAAACTCTGTCAAATTGCTCGAATGCCTAAAGTAATTCCTATGTTCCCACACCAATGCAGTTCCGTCGGTTATGTAGATGTACCGGGCGTGAGTGTAGTCTGTCACTCTAGCGTTAACTACTGCTGTTAATATAATTCCCGCGATGCTGTAGGAAAATGACAGGTTAAATCTATTGGATATTTTCTAAGTGTTTGTGTTGGGTGTGTTAAGTGCGTGTAAATTGGAGAAAAAGGTTACTTAAGAATGTCCTTGTGGACTACCCTTCCTCCAATAAGGATCGCTGTCCCCAGGTCCGCTTCTACGCGTTTTTCCGTATATAACGGAGTTAACTTGTTGCCTAGTCTTTTATTGGTCTTTAAGTAGACTCTTTCTCCTACCTCAAATATTCTATTTTGTCTTGATGGGTCACATCTGTCAAGATTATCCCTCTGTGCTTTTTCAATATTAATTTTTATTGCTTCCTTAACTTTTTCGGAAGCAGAGTGGATTACATCAATGGGTTTTTGGTTAATGACGGAATGTAATGTTTATTATATTCAACGGTCGCCCGCATAACTACCTCTACTGTATCATTAATTTGCTTATCCATTTTGATGCACCTCGCTATTTCTGTTAGGGTGCTGTGGAGGCATTCGATTTGTCCGTTTGAACTACTGTGCAGCGGGGGGGAATTTACAACATGTGTGCCATACTGATTTTTGAGTAACGATGTGATCGTTTCAGAGCTGAAAGACCCTTCGTTATTACAGTATATTGTCTTTATATTTGGGAATAAGTTTATTAACTGGAGGATAGGGATTTTCACGTCTACTATTCCCCTAGACACTATTGGTTGTACTACCGCAAATTTGGAGAATTTGTCGATGGCCGTTAAAAATAGTTTTTTATCGGTGGAGAAAATATCGGAATTGGATGACGGAATGACGGTTCTTGTTTCTTGGGGTGTCTGTCATACTTTGCTGTAGTGCATATTTTGCAACTTGTCACTATTTCAGTAGCCAACTTTGACATTTTTGGAAAATAATAGTCGCGGAGAACTTGTTTGATATTTTCCTGAGCAGCTCTGTGTGCACGATTGTGCTCTGCGGTGATTATTTCGATCTGCTCACTTTTATCGGAAATGTCTGACACAAAGTTCTTGCAGTGCCAAAATTTCGTAGCTGGAAAATTTGATACTAATGCATGTTGAATGCTTGCCAATGTTGGCAAGTTACAATGAATAGCGTTAACAACTTTTTGGTTAATGATTGGTCTTAATGTTTCGAAAAGGGTCGATTTTTCCGTGAAATGTATAATATGGCGGGATTTATTTCCGAAAAATATAAATTATCGCTTTAAGAAATACTTTGCCTCTTCTAGGACTATCTGAATTCTGAAACAATTTTAAGGTTTTTTCGTTGTTTTCCGTATCGTATAAGTTCTAAATTCTTCACTGTGAAATTTTGCACAGTCAGATTCGTTTTGAAGGGCGTTGACGATTTGTCGCGAAAGGGCGTCGGCCAAAACAAAATTTTCTTTGCTCGGAGTGTATATGACTTTTTGACATTTGGGTTCTTGTCGGAGTCAGTGAACTTTTGCGGCTTATGATCTGTGTAGATTCTTATGTCACGAGTCCCATACAAATACTGCCTTAATTTTCCTAGAGCCCAGGCTATAGCGAGTAACTCTATTTCGTTAGTTGCGTAACGGGTCTCGCAATGTTTAAGGGTTCTGAATATCATCGTTATAGGTTTTTTGTCTTGCGACAGTACTGCCCCAATGCCGTAAGCTGTCAGATCGAACGGTTTCTTAAAATCTGGGTATTTGAGGGTGACATCTTCTGATGCCAAAATGTTTCGAAGTCTATCAGCTCTTTGCTGATCGTTAAAATTTATTGGTATTTTCCTAGACATGTGTTTACTTACGGAACCGTTTTATCCCTTAAAAAGGTTGGTTAGTGGCCTGGCTATTGTAGTGAAATCTTTTATGAAACACCTATAATTGCTGGCAAGTCCTAAAAATGATCTTAGTGAGTATAAGCTTGTCGGTTCTGTGTATTCCTTAATGGCTATTATCTTTTCAGGGTCAGTTGTAGCCCCGTTTCGGGTTACTACGAAGCCGAGGTATTGGATTTTTTTCTTTAAAAAAATGGGTTTTCTCTTTCAAGATGGTCATATTGGCTTGTCATCATTTTTTCAGGACCCAGTCAATGTGACTGACATGCTCTTTTTCGTTTTCCGAAAAGATTATGACATCGTCAATATAGACGTTACACGACTTCCATACCTGCTCTCTCAATACCTCACCGAAAAATGCTACCAGCATTTTTTAATCCAAAAGGCAAACGACAGAATTCATACTTGCCTCCGTTGACTAAAAATGAGGTTTTTTCGCGATCTTGTTCCGCGAGGAAAATTTGGTGATAATCAGATTTTAAGTCTAGAGTTGTAAAATATTTGGCTTTGCCAAAGTTTGCCAGTATTAACTCGATAGTTGGTAAGGGGTATTTATCAGGAATGGTTTTTTCGTTCAGTTTCCCGAAGTCGATTACCAAACGCTTTTTCCTACCACCTGTCTCATCTGACCCTTTTTTATCGACCATGTTTTGTAACTGCATATTAACGGAATTTTTTGAGCAAAAGTTGGATTATTATACGGTGATCTCGACGGGGCTATAATATTAGACTTCAGTAGGTGTTTTATTTCTTTATTAACGAATTTTGCGACACCCATTGACTGCGGGTACGCTTAGAGTACACTCTATCCTCAGTTGTTATCCTCATTGCGAATAGTAGCCACAACATTTGTGTTGTACGGCAATGTTTAAGTTGCGTCGGAGATGACTTTAGATCTTTTTTTCATCATTTCGATAAACTCCTTTTTTGCTGACTCTGGAACGACTATGTCCTTTATGTTGGTAAAGTTTACATCGTCGCAATCAAGAAACTGCAGGTCCTCAGACACGGAACCATACAATATTTTTGTAGTTTGCATATTGAGGGTAGCTCCCACTTGCGTTAGCAAGTCGAAGCCTATGATCCCGTCAGATGTTGTTAGGGAAAAAATGGGGAAGTTGTTCCCAAGACACTTATTTGGCACTTTTTATTTATGCCGTTGGACCCGTGAATTGTATTCACGCGAAACGGTGAGGCTACTGGCGTTATGTTTTAAAGCTGCTTTACGGGCTTTATATAGCTTTTCGCTGCCCCTGTATCAATAAGAATTTTTAATGTTCACCCAGCCAACCGTCGTTCGATGAACGGTAGCCGGGACCGCTCTCTAAAAAATTAAGAAGGCCATGGGAGTCGACCGAGTCGCTGCCATCTTCGATTGCGCTCATCGCGGCCACCGCAGCATTTTCATATTCTTGGTCTCTGGCACTAGCGGTCTGCTCGATGTTTTTAAGCCGCTGACGCCTTTGATCAGTTATCCTATCAGAGGAGTTGGCTCTTTTTGAATTTTTTGCCTGCATATTTTGAGGTTGCGATACATTTTGGTTTCGTTTAAAGTGTGGCTGTTGCTTGGACTTAGAAGACAATGGGTTCCAGTCCATGGGCTCTGCTGCCTGACGTGGATTGCCACGGTCGGCCCAGTCCTCTGGCTTACGCCCAGAACCATTTTGTTGGTTTTTATCTGGTTTTTTTAAATAATGAGGGTTCTTTTTGTTTCCTTGTTTATCAGGAGTGCGGTACTGAGTCTTATGAAAGTCAGAATTCTGGGTCTTTTGTTCCATTGCCCTAGCATAGGTTGCCGCGAACTGGCTTCTTTCGATGCTGGCTTCAGCCTCCCTAGCTAATGCCAATGCCGAAGGAAGGTCTTTTGGCTTTGCCGGGACTGCTCTCAGGTTTTTTTTAGGCCTTTATACACATATAGGGCGTCCGCCCTTACCTCATTGTTGAGCAGTGTGGCTCTTTCAATGTCGTGGGACATGACAATTTTGTTCGTGACGAGGGTTAGCCTACGCTCAACCTCGTCATAGTATTGCATGAGGCTTTGGTCACTTTGGCGAACTGCCTCAAGCTGTTGTCGCAACAGCCTCAACGAAGTTTTGTCTCCGTAAGAACAGTCTACCCGTTAAAATCTGTGGCACCGGCAGGGTGCTTGATGAGTAGTAGCGGTTCAAGATAGGTGCGAATTGGCGGCCGGGCTGCTGGTCCCAGGTGGCCGCTGATGGTGTGCCACCGGTAGGGTGGTTGATGAAGTGTAAAATAAAGTTTATGTCGAGAGGTTGACTGCCCCCCTATACCCCTGGCCTTAAGCCCAGTGGGCGAATGTAAATAATAGGACGGCGATTCAGAAATTCCAAAATACTTACATCAGTCAATGAACAATGAATCAATGAATGAAAATTTATCGAATGACGATGTCACTCTATCAGCTTGTGAAAGTATTTTTACAAGTGAAAAAATCTTCAAAGTGCGGAAGTATTTTTTTACCAGTGCAAAATTTTAATAGTGCTCAAGTATTTTTTTACCAGTGCAAAATTTAAAGCGAGAAATCAAAGTGTGCAAAAGTATTTTTTTTTAAATTATAAATTAAAAGTACGTTAAAAGTGCTAAAGCTTGTTTTGAAAAACAAACCTTGGTAAGTTTATTTATCGTAAAGTCCTATTATCCCTGAGGACAAAATTCCACGTAAGGTGAATTTTATATAAATTTCATAAGTTTAATTTTTTTATACAGCACTATTAAAGAATGCCTCGCGTGTCACGTTTGTCCCAGGAGCAACGCCGGCAATCTGCTTTGAGCCGCAGCAGAGCCCGCTATGAACGGAATGCATCCCAAATACGAACTCAGAACTCTCAACATATCGCCAATGTCCGCGGCAATAATCCAAACTTCCGGGAGGAAAGTCGTGCAGTCGTCAGGATTCCACTGCACGTGCGCAGCGAAGAAGAAGCGAAAGGGTTCGCAACCTTGAACGGATTCGGGACGCACAAGCGCATATTCCGGAGTTTTAAATTCCTGAACGCAATCGGGACATGGATGCACACGCGATCCGTCGAGAGGACGCCGAGGAGCGACAACGAGAGCAGTTGCGAAACACTGCTGAGCACTCTACTCGGAGGACTATTACGGAGTTTCGAATTCCTGAACGCATTCGGGACATGGATGCACACGCGATCCGTCGAGAGGACGAGAGGCGACGAGAGCAGGTGCAAAATACTGCTGAGCATGGCTCCCGGAGGACGAATCCGGAATTCCGAATTTCAGAGCGGATTCGGGCCGCCGCAGCGCGAGCTGCTCATCGCGAGGACTCAGAGGAAAGAGCCAGAGAACACGAAAGGAATACTGAAGAGCACGCGTTCTTAAAGCTGTACGGTACTTAGTGATGTAACAAACTGTTTCTACTCCTTCCGCTCGCCACAGTTTGCCGCGGCTAGCTCACAGAGTTTCGCGGGTCTGTTCCACCGAATTTATAGTTCGACGTGATTTGCCCGAGCCCAGAAATAATACAAATAGCGTAAACGTTATGAATTCTTTATTCCGTATGCCTTTCTTGATACAACAGATATGACTCTCGCTCCCGGACACGGGCTCCGCTTCGAAATCCTGCTGTTCCGACGCCGGCGCTTCCTTCTATGTCTGCTCCGTCGCTGCTACCGTCGCGGCTACCGATGCTGCTACCGTTGACGTAGGTCCTCTAAAACTTCGCCCTTTCGTTGGCCACAAACAGGCCTTCCTACCTCTCAGAACACCCCCTTGGGTCGACTGCGACTGGTCAAGGACAACTCTCGTCCGCTCCTATACTTCAGAGAGTCTGAATTGGGAGTAGGCTGCGGACTGTCGCCTTCTCTACACCGGGACACGCAGTGCGTATACACCAGCGAGCCGGGTTTGGAAGTTTCTTGGCGACTGCTGCCCCCGCTACGCCAGGACACGCAGTGAACTTGCACTAGCGAGCCGGGTTTGGGAGTTGCCTGTGGACGATGCGCCCCCCACTACACCTGGACACACCACACGCGTGCGCTAATGAGCCAGGATTAGAGGTTGCCCTGCTGACCGGGTGTCGCGACTCCACTACTCCGGAGACACACCAGTGGGTCCGAAATGGGGAGTTGTTTTGCGGGTGACCGGGGTGTACCTGATCGGTTTCCAAAGCTTGGGCGTGAGTTCACGAGGAGGCCTATCCTTGTTTCGCAGGACCACGCCTGTTGGTTGTGATCTAAGGGGTCGGTAAGGCATACGCCAGACTTACCCTTTCCTCACTTCCTTGCAAGGATACCTGCCGTGGTCGGGAATGGCCCCACTCGACTCCGATGCCCTGGGCTCTTAGAGGAACCGTCTGACAACGGGTCCTTTGTTGGATCGTTCTTCCTGGAACACCGGGCGTGAGTCCCGAGTAGGCCTATCCTTGTTTCGCAGGATCACGCCTGTTGGTTGTGATCTCAGGGGTCGGTAAGGCATACGCCAGACTTCTCCTTTCCTCACTTCCTTGCAAGGCTACCTGACGTGTTCGGGGATGAACCAACTCGACTCCACGACCCTGGGTTTTCAGAGGAAAGTCCAGCAATGGATCCTTTCCTTATTGTTTATTCGCTCTCCTTGCGCTAGGCTGTCGGACTCTCCAAAGGCGGTCCTTCAACTCAAACAAACCAAATCCTTTCTGGAAACGCTCTAACACTTGACTGGCGGACTCTCCACAGGCGGTCCTCCAACTCAACGCTACAAGCTTCCTAAAAAGACTCGTCTCGATCTGCTCCAATGGGCCTCCTTATATACTGACTGGAGCGCCCGTTAATCCTCGCTGGTTCTGCTCCTGCCGTTAATCCAGCTCCAAAAATCACGCCACTCTCCCGTTGGCGGGTCGCCGTCCGTGCCCCCCTCGTGCCCCTCGGCCACGGATCTCCGTTGTCGTCAAGCGGACCTCGAGGGCCCGCTACGCCCTGCGTTACCCCCTCCACTCCTTTCTCCTTCGTTGACGCTAACCCTGCCGCACTTTCTAAACACAGCTGAACGGCGTGCTGCTCTTCCCCCCCACCCCTTTTGGTTACTTTTCCCGCTGTCCACTTGCTGCTCCGGGAACCGTTACGTTCCACGTCGATTCCGTCTTCCCATGGAGCGACGGTGGCCTGCCTCTCGCCGCCCCCCTTGGGGTCCTTCCCTTGACTGCTCGGTTGTTGACCGGTGCTTGACCCATTGGACCGCTTCCGCACCGCCCCCCTCTTCTGCCCCCGGCTTCCTGTCTTGGCGTGTGGGGAGACCAAATCTCCTCACAGTGAATACCGAGCTCTACAAAAAGCACAACATTTCACTGAACGAATCGTGGCTAGCAGAACTTCAAGGAATTAATGAAATTCCTTTCATTGAGGACGCTTTTAAACAGTGATTGTCCAATGCGAAAGATATTGCAGCTTTTAATTATGTGGACTTCGTTCTTCTTCAGCGACCTGGTTCAAGCTCGACCTTGAAAAGGAGTTGTGACTTTTTATCTTTATTTTGAATGTTAATAACATTCTTGGCGGCGAAGCCCTTTTCTTTAAGGTCGTTTTTTTATTTCCGCGGCGGTAACATTGGGTTCTTGGTTTGCACCTTGGTTTCATGGATGTTCCCTTTGATAAGCGGGATAAGCAGGGAAAATCTGTTACTAGTGGATCTAGTCTAGTGGACTAGTTTCTGGTTCTTTGTCGATCTTCAGGGCGCGATTACTTTGCGGGCTAAGCTTGCGCTTAATTTGGATGTAACGATCCATTCCAGGCCGGGCCGATTTGGCACTTTCGGAAGTTGTTGTTTTTGTACTCGCTGAAGTCATTGACGTCGCGGTACCTTGAATTGGAGTGGTTGTCGCAAATTTGTTTGAAATTTTAAAATTTGTTACCGATATTGGAGGTAGTTTTACATTGAGAACTCCATGACGCGGGTGTCGGTTGTTGAAATTGAATTGTATTTAGTGGTAGTGGTAATTGGTAGTTTATAGTTGAATTGTTAGTTATTTAAATCGAGTATAAGATAACTTAGGTGAGAGCGGGAACGAAAGCTCATATTCGCTCTGGAGCGAATTCGCCTGCTTCGACGCAAAGATAAGTTAGGCTTAGGTTTAGAGCAAATATAGACCAAATTATAATGTTGAATAGGCCACATCTTTCGTTTTCGCCTTGGTAATTTTGTTATATTTAGCAGCAACCTTATTTTTATTTTTTTATGTTTCATCATGAGAGATAAACTAACCTCATTCCACTGGGACGTTCCTTCTTTTTATTTTCAGATGCTGATAATTCTGCTGTGTCCGCAATAATAAACATACTCGATGAAAGCCATTTTGAAAAGCCGAATGAAAGCAACGAAAGTTTTTCTCTTGTTTAATAAACTTATTGTAACAACCCACCGCTTCCATAAATTTGCACGCACAATTATACTTTTTATAATGCTCTTTATTCCCACTCTCCGATCGCTTCGAGTGTCGAAATTTAACTAAACCTAGTAACAAAAGAATATAGAGAGAGAGTAATAGAGAGGGGAGCGCCGCTCTCCTGAAATGCGTCGATGCTGGCTTATCATCTTGCTGCCGGTTCCCACATCCCTTCGTTCCTCACGAACTTCAGCTTTAATCCTTCCGGGTTAGGTTCGTCCATCCTTCCAGAGGTTCGCGGTATGGGTGGTACCTAAACTGAAACTTGGTCCGTAGCAGGATCTGTAAGGGAGTCCGTATCGATGTCATCGGGTGATTCTTTTGCTTTGGAAATAACGTTTTTTTTTTTTGGGAATAACGTTCCTCATCAGCGTTTTGCCTTCCCCTACTACTTAAACTATATCACCTGCCCTTTTTACCGCCTCATATTCCGTGGTGTCGAAATAAGTTGTTAGTTTGTGGGAAAAAAAGAACTTCCTAAGGACCAATTTGTTTCAAACGTTTCAGCCTACTAAAAATGTCCTTGCATGCTTCAATAATTGATTGTGTAGGTCTGTAGCGATTTACATCCATGGACCATTTGGAAACTGTGTTCTCTTCATTGACGGTGGATTGTCGCCTGGGATACTAAAATGCACTCTAGACAATCCTTCACAAATTTCTCCGTGTCCCTGACAATTTCCCTGGGTACAGTATATTTCAAATTGCAGGCTTCCATGAACCCTGTTGAAGGCACATCATTGCGTCGACGATTTCTTCATCCTTAGGGCCATTTTCGGCAATTGTGGATATAGCTATTGGTATGGGTGCGGCATTTTCAATAATTCGCAGTATGCTGTGTTCGCCTTTAATATCATAACAAGTAGGTTGTCATATTTTACACAAACAAGATAAACAATCAGCTATATACTCTTTGCCCGTTTTATAAATTATTTTAAAATGGTACGTCTGAAGACGCAGGGTCCATCTCTCAATAGGCGCTGGTGGTTTGGATGAAGGCCTAAAAATTGCCTCTAGTAGCTTATGGTCAGTCACAATTTCGAACTTGAGGCCCATTAGGTAAAAATAGAATCTCTCCACTGTCCAGACCAAAGCCAAACTCTCTTTCTTAGTTTGAGAGTAGCGTTTCTCCACATTCGTTAAACTACGACTGGCAAAATAAATAATATTTGGGTCGAGTTCATGTTTAAATTGAAGCAGTACTGCTCCCAAAGCAACAGGGCTCGCATCAGCTATCAGTCGAGTTTTATTTATATAGGGTCAAAGTATAAGAACTTGGAATATTGGTTAACGCTAACTTTAACATGTGGAACCCTTTTTTTTAGCAGGTCCCCAAATAAACTTTTGATCCTTCTTCAACAACACCCGTAACATTTCAGTTAGATCCTCCAGGTCTGGATTAAACTTCCCCACGTACGTGACCAAACCCAGGAAACTACGCGTTTCATCTTTGATTCTGAGAGCTCGAAACTAACTAATCGCCGATACTTTCTCCGGATCTACTTCAATTTCTTTGTGTGTTGTGTTGTCGTGTTGTCTTCCAAACACACTTTTTTTGTTTTGTTAGAAACGAACGCTAACTTCGGGCGGAGCCAAAGTTGATATACCCTTGCATAATATTTTATAAATTATAATTCCAAAATCAAGCACATGATGCCTTCTTAATACTCAAAGTTCTTTTGAATTAGACGGTCATAAAAGTTACGGTTGAGTTTACAACCCTTTACTTTTTAGATAACTCTGAAATTTTTATTTAAAGAAATCCGTGGGATTATCCCATTATATCCTAATAAACAGATAATATCAGGTAAACCGTAAATTGGGAATTTAATGAACACGTGCAAGAGACAAAAATTGTGCCAAAGACTATAACTGCGCAACCGGTAACGCAGGTGCAATGTGCGAACTGACTTTGTAACTGTATATAAAATAACAGGTAATACCCTTTTTCTGGTTGGTAATACCACGAAATATAAAAACCAAAATGAATTACTTAACCTAAATTTCAAAAACAGGAAAGTCAGATACATGAAATAAACATAAGGATTTTTATTGGCTTTTTAAAAGGGGTCAAAATAGGGAACATTAAAGGGGTCAAGGGATAATATTTTTTTGTTTGGGATATTACCTAAATATTACCTAAAAATGAACAAAATTTATCGAATGGCGACGTCACTCTGTCGTTTGAAAAGTATTGTGAAAGTTTGTGAAAGTATTTTTACAAGTGCAAAAAGTTTACCAGTGCAAAATTTAAATAGTGCGGAAGTATTTTTTTTACCAGTGTAAAATTTAAAGCGAGAAATCAAAGTGTGCAAAAGTATTTTTTTAAATTATAAATTAAAAGTACGTTAATAGCGTGCTAAAGATTGTTTTGAAAAATAAACCTTGGTAAGTTTATTTATCGTAAAGTCCTATTATCCCTGAGGACAAAATTCCACTTAAGGGGATTCACAATTTTAAAATTTTTATACAGCACTATAAAAGAATGCCTCGCGTGTCACGTTTGTCCCAGGAGCAACGCCGGCAATCTGCTTTGAGCCGCAGCAGAGCCCGCTATGAACGGAATGCATCCCAAATACGAACTCAGAACTCTCAACATATCGGCAATGTCCGCGGCAATAATCCAAACTTCCGGGAGGAAAGTCGTGCATTCGTCAGGATTCCACTGACATGGATGCACTCGCGATCCGTCGATAGGACCCCGAGGAGCGTCGACGAGAGCATGTGCAAAATACTGCTGAGCATGGCTCCCGGAGGACGAATCCGGAATTCCGAATTTCAGAGCGGATTCGGGACGCCGCAGCGCGAGCTGCTCATCGCGAAGACTCAGAGGAACGAGCCAGAGAACAGGAAAGGAATACTGAAGAGCATCGACAGGGACGTAGGGATTCTGAGGACAGACAGCGAGAACAGGAGAGGGACGCCAATAACCGGAGAGCAACCAGGAGAAATCCCATCGCAAGAACACAGGAGCAACGGATAAACACATCACAACGCCGGGACACGACAACAGCGGAGGATTCGGGAAGAAATAAATTCGGGAAATGGAACCCCCAAATCGGCTGGACGCCTCCCGAAGGCAGTCTCAACGAAACATAGACGCAAGAGCTGAACTTTCGGAGGATGAACTGGAACTGGTACGAGAACAACAGCGAAATAGGATTCAAGTATCATCGAGGGATCTGTATCAGAGGAACATAAAGGAAGGCCCAACGACTATTTGTATTTGCTGTGGAGGAACATGGTTCCGTTTGCAGGTAAGTGGTTTATACATCCTGGCTCCTCTAAATTTCCCCTCCCAAACGTTGGCAACGCTTTTTATTTGTCACGAAAATTTCCCAGTCCGCCCGGCAAATATAGCTTTTGCCACACTTGTCGCCGTGCCATCTCTCTTGGCAAACTTCCGTCACTCTGCCTTTCTAATGTGTTCGACTTCCCAGAAATTCCTGAGTGCTGTTGAATGGATTCACCTGCCTCGAAGAACGCCTTATTTTGCCGAGAATCCCCCTTTTACGAGGATTATTTCCCTCGGGTATGAAAGGCAATGCGGAACCAGAGGGGCAGTGGTAAATGTTCCAATTTCAGTTCCCGATATTGGGACTGCGCTTCCGCGCTCTTTCAACTCCACCCATGTCATCTAAGTTCATCTAAAAAGGAGACTAGAGTACGCTCACAATTTCATGACTGTACGGTACTTAGTGAATACCGAGCTCTACAGAAAGCACAACATTTCACTGAACGAATCGTGGCTAGCAGAACCTCAAGGAATTAATGAAATTCCTTTTATTGCGGACGAATCCGATCGCGAAGCAGTAGAGCAACTTCTTCGCCAGCAACACCACTCCCAAAATGCTGCAGCGCTCGAAAAAAATTTAAATCCCGGAGGCCATGAAACACTATTGGAAAATAATGATACTGCTATTCAACGCATTGCAATTGCACCGGGTGAAGGCCGTCGGCCAACAAGCTTAACGCCGGACGAAGACGCAGAGGAACTTTCCTTTTTAACGATTTCTTGCGGAGAAATATTTAAAGGAAATACAACCAATGCGGAAAAAGCCAGATCTCCAATCCGATTTTACGATCGTCGTTGCGCTGTAGTTCCTAAAGTTTTATACATGTATAAATTTTACGAAATGCAGCGCCTTCAAAATTCTATTTCAATTGCTTTACGCAAAAAGTCAGGTGCAGTAATCGCTGGTAATCTGCGGGATGAGTCATTTGTTGGCAGACTTGTTCAACATGATGATGGCTACCACATCCTTAAAGGCTTACGGTCTGCACCAGCTCATTGGGAGGCTAAAAAAAAAAAAAGTTATTGCTATGATTCGACAATTTGGTTTGCCAACCTTTTTCATTACTCTTTCCGCTGCTGAAACTAAGTGGAATGAACTTTTAGTTATCCTTTCCCTTATATTGGACAATAGGGCTATAAGCGAAAATACCGAGCAAGTAATAAACTTTATCGATAGGTTTATTACTACAAATGGAGACGATCCTGAGCTATAAGAAGTAATTCAATATCAACGCGACAAGCTAAGTGCTTCCTGCCTGAGAGAGTTACGCGGACAGGAGTTCTGCCCATTTAATATGCCATATCCTCCTATGACCGAAACGCTTCTTTTGCATCCAATAGAAGAAAACTAAGTAAATGTTAAAGAACATAAAGCTTTGTTCAAACAATTAAGGAAGCTTTAAAGACCATTTCTAATGAAGACGTAGCTTTATATAATAATACTGATTATTTTACAAATTAGCCTTACGTTCCAGCTTGAAAAAGCCACAAATTTTTCTTTGCAGACAATTCTCCCACCGATTGCTCAATGCTTATAATAGAGATATTCTAGGCTTTCACAGAGCTAATATGGATTGAACCCTGTTGAAGGCACATCATTGCGTCGACGATTTCTTCATCCTTAGGGCCATTTTCGGCAATTGTGGATATAGCTATTGGTATGGGTGCGGCATTTTCAATAATTCTGTGTTGTGTTCAGCAGTATGCTGTGTTCGCCTTTAATATCATAACAAGTAGGTTGTCATATTTTACACAAACAAGATAAACAATCAGCTATATACTCTTTACCCGTTTTATAAATTATTTTAAAATGGTACGTCTGAAGACGCAGGGTCCATCTCTCAATAGGCGCTGGTGGTTTGGATGAAGGCCTAAAAATTGCCTCTAGTAGCTTATGGTCAGTCACAATTTCGAACTTGAGGCCCATTAGGTAAAAATAGAATCTCTCCACTGTCCAGACCAAAGCCAAACTCTCTTTCTTAGTTTGAGAGTAGCGTTTCTCCACATTCGTTAAACTACGACTGGCAAAATAAATAATATTTGGGTCGAGTTCATGTTTAAATTGAAGCAGTACTGCTCCCAAAGCAACAGGGCTCGCATCAGCTATCAGTCGAGTTTTATTTATATAGGGTCAAAGTATAAGAACTTGGAATATTGGTTAACGCTAACTTTAACATGTGGAACCCTTTTTTTTAGCAGGTCCCCAAATAAACTTTTGATCCTTCTTCAACAACACCCGTAACATTTCAGTTAGATCCTTCAGGTCTGGATTAAACTTCCCCACGTACGTGACCAAACCCAGGAAACTACGCGTTTCATCTTTGATTCTGAGAGCTCGAAACTAACTAATCGCCGATACTTTCTCCGGATCTACTTCAATTTCTTTGTGTGTTGTGTTGTCGTGTTGTCTTCCAAACACACTTTTTTTTGTTTTGTTAGAAACGAACGCTAACTTCGGGCGGAGCCAAAGTTGATATACCCTTGCATAATATTTTATAAATTATAATTCCAAAATCAAGCACATGATGCCTTCTTAATACTCAAAGTTCTTTTGAATTAGACGGTCATAAAAGTTACGGTTGAGTTTACAACCCTTTACTTTTTAGATAACTCTGAAATTTTTATTTAAAGAAATCCGTGGGATTATCCCATTATATCCTAATAAACAGATAATATCAGGTAAACCGTAAATTGGGAATTTAATGAACACGTGCAAGAGACAAAAATTGTGCCAAAGACTATAACTGCGCAACCGGTAACGCAGGTGCAATGTGCGAACTGACTTTGTAACTGTATATAAAATAACAGGTAATACCCTTTTTCTGGTTGGTAGTACCAAGAACCCAAATTACCACGAAATATAAAAACCAAAATGAATTACTTAACCTAAATTTCAAAAACAGGAAAGTCAGATACATGAAATAAACATAAGGATTTTTATTGGCTTTTTAAAAGGGGTCAAAATAGGGAACATTAAAGGGGTCAAGGGATAATATTTTTTTGTTTGGGATATTACCTAAATATTACCTAAAAATGAACAAAATTTATCGAATGGCGACGTCACTCTGTCAGTTTGTGAAAGTATTTTTACAAGTGCAAAAAGTTTACCAGTGCAAAATTTAAATAGTGCGGAAGTATTTTTTTTACCAGTGTAAAATTTAAAGCGAGAAATCAAAGTGTGCAAAAGTATTTTTTTTAAATTATAAATTAAAAGTACGTTAATAGCGTGCTAAAGATTGTTTTGAAGAATAAACCTTGGTAAGTTTATTTATCGTAAAGTCCTATTATCCCTGAGGACAAAATTCCACTTAAGGGGATTCACAATTTTAAAATTTTTATACAGCACTATAAAAGAATGCCTCGCGTGTCACGTTTGTCCCAGGAGCAACGCCGGCAATCTGCTTTGAGCCGCAGCAGAGCCCGCTATGAACGGAATGCATCCCAAATACGAACTCAGAACTCTCAACATATCGGCAATGTCCGCGGCAATAATCCAAACTTCCGGGAGGAAAGTCGTGCATTCGTCAGGATTCCACTGACATGGATGCACTCGCGATCCGTCGATAGGACCCCGAGGAGCGTCGACGAGAGCATGTGCAAAATACTGCTGAGCATGGCTCCCGGAGGACGAATCCGGAATTCCGAATTTCAGAGCGGATTCGGGACGCCGCAGCGCGAGCTGCTCATCGCGAAGACTCAGAGGAACGAGCCAGAGAACAGGAAAGGAATACTGAAGAGCATCGACAGCGACGTAGGGATTCTGAGGACAGACAGCGAGAACAGGAGAGGGACGCCAATAACCGGAGAGCAACCAGGAGAAATCCCATCGCAAGAACACAGGAGCAACGGATAAGCACATCACAACGCCGGGACACGACAACAGCGGAGGATTCGGGAAGAAATAAATTCGGGAAATGGAAGACCCCCAAATCGGCTGGACGCCTCCCGAAGGCAGTCTCAACGAAACATAGACGCAAGAGCTGAACTTTCGGAGGATGAACTGGAACTGGTACGAGAACAACAGCGAAATAGGATTCAAGTATCATCGAGGGATCTGTATCAGAGGAACATAAAGGAAGGCCCAACGACTATTTGTATTTGCTGTGGAGGAACATGGTTCCGTTTGCAGGTAAGTGGTTTATACCTCCTGGCTCCTCTAAATTTCCCCTCCCAAACGTTGGCAACGCTTTTTATTTGTCACGAAAATTTCCCAGTCCGCCCGGCAAATATAGCTTTTGCCACACTTGTCGCCGTGCCATCTCTCTTGGCAAACTTCCGTCACTCTGCCTTTCTAATGTGTTCGACTTCCCAGAAATTCCTGAGTGCTGTTGAATGGATTCACCTGCCTCGAAGAACGCCTTATTTTGCCGAGAATCCCCCTTTTACGAGGATTATTTCCCTCGGGTATGAAAGGCAATGCGGAACCAGAGGGGCAGTGGTAAATGTTCCAATTTCAGTTCCCGATATTGGGACTGCGCTTCCGCGCTCTTTCAACTCCACCCATGTCATCTAAGTTCATCTAAAAAGGAGACTAGAGTACGCTCACAATTTCATGACTGTACGGTACTTAGTGAATACCGAGCTCTACAGAAAGCACAACATTTCACTGAACGAATCGTGGCTAGCAGAACCTCAAGGAATTAATGAAATTCCTTTTATTGCGGACGAATCCGATCGCGAAGCAGTAGAGCAACTTCTTCGCCAGCAACACCACTCCCAAAATGCTGCAGCGCTCGAAAAAAATTTAAATCCCGGAGGCCATGAAACACTATTGGAAAATAATGATACTGCTATTCAACGCATTGCAATTGCACCGGGTGAAGGCCGTCGGCCAACAAGCTTAACGCCGGACGAAGACGCAGAGGAACTTTCCTTTTTAACGATTTCTTGCGGAGAAATATTTAAAGGAAATACAACCAATGCGGAAAAAGCCAGATCTCCAATCCGATTTTACGATCGTCGTTGCGCTGTAGTTCCTAAAGTTTTATACATGTATAAATTTTACGAAATGCAGCGCCTTCAAAATTCTATTTCAATTGCTTTACGCAAAAAGTCAGGTGCAGTAATCGCTGGTAATCTGCGGGATGAGTCATTTGTTGGCAGACTTGTTCAACATGATGATGGCTACCACATCCTTAAAGGCTTACGGTCTGCACCAGCTCATTGGGAGGCTAAAAAAAAAAAGTTATTGCTATGATTCGACAATTTGGTTTGCCAACCTTTTTCATTACTCTTTCCGCTGCTGAAACTAAGTGGAATGAACTTTTAGTTATCCTTTCCCTTATATTGGACAATAGGGCTATAAGCGAAAATACCGAGCAAGTAATAAACTTTATCGATAGGTTTATTACTACAAATGGAGACGATCCTGAGCTATAAGAAGTAATTCAATATCAACGCGACAAGCTAAGTGCTTCCTGCCTGAGAGAGTTACGCGGACAGGAGTTCTGCCCATTTAATATGCCATATCCTATGACCGAAACGCTTCTTTTGCATCCAATAGAAGAAAACTAAGTAAATGTTAAAGAACATAAAGCTTTGTTCAAACAATTAAGGAAGCTTTAAAGACCATTTCTAATGAAGACGTAGCTTTATATAATAATACTGATTATTTTACAAATTAGCCTTACGTTCCAGCTTGAAAAAGTCACAAATTTTTCTTTGCAGACAATTCTCCCACCGATTGCTCAATGCTTATAATAGAGATATTCTAGGCTTTCACAGAGCTAATATGGATATTCAATTTATCCTGCTTACATAATCACGCTTGTGCTTGATGCGTACGCTTGTTATAGGTTTGTCATTAACTACATAAATAAATCAAAGAGAGACGTAACGCAGTTGCTCCGTGAAGCCATGGCAGAAATAAGCCATGGGAATATTTCTATTAAAAGGAAATTACAGCACCTCGGGAATAAGTTTATAAACGCTACAGAAATGTCGGCCCAAGAAGCAGCTTACAATATTTTGGGTCTGTATATGTCGGAGGCAAGTGAAAGTACTATTTTTATCAATACCTGCCATCCAGACAAACTAGTTAGATTGGCTCGCTCAAATGAAGAATTAGAGCGACTAACAAACAACTCGGTGGATATTTTTGAGCGTAATATTCTTGACCGATATGTGCAAAGACATGAGCAGTTGGAAGGAATTTGTTTAGCAGATTTCGCAGCTTGGTACAGATTCGCTAACCATAGGGAAGACTATGATGAAGCAAATGATGTGGAGGTAGATGACGAAGATGAAGTTGCTGAGCAAAGCTATCCACTGATGGATGGGTCTGGTTGCGTTAAGAAACGCAGGCATCCCCTGATTCTAAGGTGGGTTCGCTTTAGCATTAACTCTTCACCTTCCGATTATTTCCGAGAGCATTTCTCTTCTTTCCAACGACATTGAAAAAAAAGAAACTATGATGTGTTTGATGATATGGAGTTAGAAAGAGTTCTGGAAGATTTGCAAGAGGATAGGGGATATAATGCTCCTGTTGCGGAAGAACCTGCCTCCCAATTTTAAGACGAAGAGTTTAGAGCTTTGGCAGTGCCAAATATAGAGCGGAACGTAAATATTCTTCAGGATGACAATGCGTTAAACAACCCTGAAGAAGACGGCGAACTTCAATTAATTAGACTACCCCCGTTAGTTTCCAATGATGACCTTTGCTCGCTAACTCGCTTTCTCAACTACAAGCAATGACAATATTATGCACATGTGATGCATAATGTTGTTTGCAAAAAAATTTTTTACGAATATGTTGGTGGAGGGGCCAGTGTAGGAAAAAGCAGACTGATTTCTACCATCTATCAGTCTGTGACTTGGCGAGCAAATAAGCTTCCTGGTGCTACGGATTCGGCAAAGGTTTTATTATGTGCTCCAACTGGAAAAGCTGTTTTTGGAATTGGAGGGCCGACACTTCATTTAGTGTTTTCTCTTCCAATTAATCAAGCTTCAGGTCCCTTAAGACCTTTAAGCAATGATAGATTAAATACAATATATACTTGCAAATACATTGCAAGTTGATTGATCTCCAATTAATTATAATTTATGAAATTTCTATGTTCTAAAATGCTTTCATTTTTGGATCAAAGGCTTCGCCAAATTTTTCGAAGCCCTGACATAAGTTTTGGTGGAAAATCAATTATAGTTTTTGGAGATTTAAAGCAGCTTTCCCCAGTTGGAGACAGTTGGATATTGGGCGACAGTTGGGCGCCAAAGAGGCGACCATGCATTTTCTCAAGCCCAAAATCAGTTATCTGAGGCTTGCATGACAATTGCAGATATAGAGCTCCTTAAACAAAGAGTTGTTTTACCCAGCGAAGTTCCTGATGATGCCATTCATTTATTTGCTTCTAACGAAGAAGTTCTACACTGCGGACATCCCAGCGAGCAGGAATCTAACCACATCCACTTTTGCAGATGACACAGCGATCCTAAGCCGCGCGAGATGCCCCAAACAAGCAACGGCGCAACTTGCTATACACCTGGTGGCAGTGGAGAAATGGCTATCTGACTGGCGAATCAAAGTTAACGAACAAAAATGCAAACACGTAACGTTCACTCTTAACAGGCAAGACTGCCCTCCACTTACTCTTAACAACACAGTGGTTCCGATAGCAAATGTAGTAACATATCTTGGCGTACACCTCGATAGACGGCTTACCTGGCGCAGCCACATTGAAGCCAAAAGAACGCATTTAAAGCTCAAAGCCAACAGCCTCCACTGGCTTATCAATAGCCGTTCGCCCCTTAGCTTGGACTACAAGGTACTCCTATATAACACCGTCTTGAAACCAATCTGGATGTACGGCTCCCAGATGTGGGGGAACGCCAGTAACAGCAGTGTGGATATAATGCAACGAACTCAATCAAAAATTCTCAGAACCATCACCGGGGCCCCGTGGTACGTTCGGAATGAAAACATTCACAGGGTCCTTCACATACCACTCGTCAGAGAAGAGATAGCACAAATCAAAACAAAGTACTACAACAGGCTATCAGTACATCCAAATCATCTCGCGAGAGCACTCACGCGAGTTTCCACCAGTTCTCGTCTTCGCCGCAACGACCTCCCAATCCAGCGCTAATTATTAGTCTCTATGCAGTTCAAAACAAACTGTTAGATATTGTATTATTTTAAGATTTGCAACCTTATTGTTAGACTCGTAAAGAGTGATCCAATAAAAACAAACTAAGCTTAAAAAAAAAAACGAAGAAGTTTACAATTACAATTCCATAAAACTAGCAAAAATCGGGACGGAAGAGTTGGTTTCCACTGCTGTTGATACAGTGAAGACTGCGAATATATCTGGACGAAACAGAGAAAACACGAAAAGATATGCTCAAAATATGAAAACCGCTGGTTTGCCATATAATCTTCATCTCAAAACAACTGCTTAATATATGGTAACCGTCAATATAGACACAAGTGGGGGACTTGTAAATGGAGCAACTGGTCAGCTGATGCAAATTGACCATTGCTTAGTGAATGGCTCAAATTTAGTGACGCGACTTTGGATTAAATTTTTTGAACCCACGGTTGGCGCTATTGCCAGATCAAAGGTTCGGAACAGTCCCGATCCCAAATGGACTCCAATATTAAAAGCCTCTCGAGTTTTTCAATGTGGAAGATCCGAGCATGCTTCTGTTGACCGAAAACAATTTCCAATTGTTCCTGCTGAGGCTACTACCATCCACAAAAGCCAAAGAGCAACATATAGCAAATTTGCCGTGCATCTTATAGCGAGCTTCGCTATATGTTGGATGCAGCAGGGCCACTAGCGCATCGGGACTTTTCCTTCTCTGGCGACTTTGTTCCTCCAACAAGATTTGGAGCTCCAAATGTCCAAGACGAACTTCAAAAGTTAAGAGAGGAAAAGTTCTTGACTACGCATTATGAAATTTTGGTCAGCAGTAATAAAGAAATCTCTCTATATTACTATAATGTTGAGTCTCTTCGAAGCCATCGCGAAAATTTTTTCATTGTTTTGTCGAAACTTGGACTCTTCCCAGCGAAAACTTTTCTTTACAAGGTTTCAATATATAAGAAGAATTGATAGCAACCGATTGAATGGTATTGGCAAAAATGGAATTATAATTTCTGCCAAGCAAAATATTGCCGAAAATGTTGTTTTCTTGTTTGAGACAAATAAGTCTTTAAGCTCAAGAACTACATACCAATCAATTGCCTTCAAATATCTCGATACATCCTTTATTGTTGTTTATAGGAATCCTGCTTTTCCTATAGCACAATTGCGAAATGAAGTTATGCTGGATGTAGAAAGGATACGCAGCTTAGAACATAATAGAAAATTGGTAATATGAGGAGATTTTAATATATGCAGATCTACAACCACTGATCGACTGGAGGAAGCTTTAAATGAAGTTAACCTTATTCCAATCAATAATTGTGCAACTACATAACATTTATCGCAAATTTATTTAACGGAAATATAATTTAGACTTTTGTACCCTGCTTATCAAAATTTCTTGAATTTCTTCTGTGCAGCAATCAAGTATCTCATTGTGAATTGTCTTGCTAATGTATGTAGCTTTTGATGTCGTCGTTTCTAAATATTTCTTCAATAAATCATCACAAGAAGCGATTCGATACTTTAAGAGAGCCCGAAAGTTTCCTTCATTTGTAATTTCATAGAATTAGAAAAATTGAGTTCACCATCATCTCTGTACCCTCTTAATGCAAAATTTTTACGCCCATAAAGAATTATCGTTTCAATAATGGGACGCAATATTTGTCTGTTCTCTAAGACCTGTGCCATGCGATGCGAAGAAATTAGATATACTAATTCAGATCTTGGATTTTCATAAGATTTTACAAAATCTCTTGCAGTGGGAAGCGCATTTGTATGGTATTTGTTGATACCATGATTTGCTAGATCCTCTGTTTTTCCAGACAATTTTGAAAACAAAGTCAATGGCACCTTCACCACTTTATTCAAAGGACAATTTGATTTCGGGTCACCAGTATCACTCGCAAAAAGAAAACAGTATTTGAAAAAAGATCCCTTTGCTATGTTTGAAAAGACAAGCCACTCGTTTTCAATCAGGTAATGTTTTTGAAAATATCGTTTTTCGATCTTTCCTTTTTTGTTATGAATCGAAAAAGGAAAAGTATAATCATCTGGTATAAAGCTCATCCAATGAGCTTTGAGTAATTTATGCTTGTTTCCAACAAAAGCGCCTATGTCATTTTTCGATTGTAAATCTTGACACAAAGAAACTTGACTATTCGAATTTTATGGCGTATTGAATGATTCATGTGAAGAAGATACTGCATTTATATCATTACTTTGTTTTTTTTTTTTATTTCTTCATAGAAATTACTATTGAATGAATTAGAATGTTCTGTTATGACATCAGTTACATTTTCTAAAACGGCAGTTTCGGACTTGGCACGCTTGGAGAAATACGAGTCGATAGTTTTCGAAGCCAGCCTTTTTTTGCCTTTTTTCGTGGCATCGTCATGATAGAGAAATTTATGAAAAAAATTAGTCAAAGGAAATACCATAGATGGAATTATTTAGTATATCAACATTTCCGTAATTTTTCTTAAAAACTTTTTATTCTCTTAAGTATTCATAATTTTAATAATAGCTTTAGGATTCAGAAGGTAAGATATTGAACAAGAAAGGAAAGCTAACTTCGGGCGGAGCCGAAGTTGATATACCCTTGCAGTTAAAACCAGATATATATCGCAAAAATCGGATTGAATGGGCCGATCCTTTTGAGAATATCATAATATAACCAATTTATTGCAATAAAAAATCTAAAACAAAGTACCAAGCTTCCATCTTCAAAAATACCAAAGTTGGTATTTTTACCAAATACCATCTCCGATCGTTTAGTTATATGACAGCTATAAGATATAGTCAGCTGATCGTTATGCAATTTGGTAGATTGTATTATTTTGCCAAAAATAGCATTCGTAACAAACTCGAATTCTCTAGCTTTCAAAACACCCAAGCTATAGCATTTCCGATCAATCAGTTATATGGCAGCTATAGGATATAGTCGGCCGATCCCGGCCGTTTCGACTTATATACTGCGTGCAAAGAAAAGAAGGGTGTGTGCAAAGTTTCAAGACGATAGCTTTAAAACTGAGAGACTAGTTTGCGTAGAAACAGACAGACGGACAGACAGACATGCTCATATCAATTCAGGAGGTGATCCTGATCAAGAATATATATACTTTAAAGGGTCGGAGATGTCTCCTTCACTGCGTTGCACACTTTTGGACAAAAGTATAATACCCTCTGCAAGGGTATAAAAATTCTCTACTACAAATTCATATTGTCTGGATCTTAAATTTTAAAAATCCTTAAAGAAGTGCTGCATATCAAAATGAAAAATTTATGCGATCGTGTAATACCTTTTTTTTCTTCAAAAAAACGAAAAATTTTTTTTTGCTGAATCCTAAAGTATATCCCCTAGAGAATATTTTCCCAAAGTTTCATGGAGATCCGAATAATAGTTCGATAGGAAAACAGCGTTTTGAGGCACGGTTCGTCACGGCTGCGGACGTCAAGCAGCGCCCGGCAAGCAGCGCCAAGCAGCGCCCGGCAAGCAATGACTGCGCCGTCCTCTAAACCCTCTGTCTGAAACCTTTTTAAAGGTTTCTGTCTGAAACCTTAAAGGGGCTAAATACCTTTTTTTCTTCAAAAAAAAAACGAAAAATTTTCGTATTAAGGGGCTTAATATCTTTTAAAAAAAAAAAAAAAAATTTCGTTTTTTTCGAAAAATTTTTCAAAACATAAGGTCTTATGTTTTCTTGAAAAGTTTTTTACGAGCTTCCGAAGCATCAGCATCAAAGTACGTAAATGTAACTATGCTGCTCGTTTTACCTTTTTTTTCAAAAAAAAAAAGTATGAATAGCCAGTGCAAAGTTACACGCAAAATTCGCAAAGCAACGAAAACTCGTAAATCGCGGCCGAAAAAAAGGAAGCAGTATTTTGATCCCCAAACTGTTGAAGTGGACGAAAGCCATTTCATTGCGTCTCGTAAAAAACTGAAAGTCAAGAACGGAATTGAAGTGCCGGTTGATCATTCGGTGGAATATCGATTCATCAATTTTTTCCAAGTGTTTACTGCTCTTTCTCAGTTCGTGAAATGCAAAACGTGCGACGGTTCCGTGCGATTTGCATCCACAGAAATGCGAGGACTTGGATTCAAAATTGCAGTGACATGTAATGACTGTGAGCAGCGTAAAATAAATGCAAGTGCTATTATCAATGGCGCATTTGAAATCAACAGACGTTTTATAATGACAATGCGATTGCTTGGTTTGGGAGCAGCGGGATGTGAAAAATTTTGTGGGTTTATGGACATGCCACCGTTCATAAAACACACATCTTACGATGTCATATTGAAAAACATTTTAACTACCGTCCAAGCAGTGTTCGATCGATTGATTAGTTTTGCTGTGCGTGATGAAATAGATATGAACGAAGGGCCGTTCAAAAATCATTTGACTGTATCTGGCGATGGCACTTGGAAGAAACGTGGATTCACTTCCTTGTACGGAGTCGCTTCTTTGGTGGGGCACTACACTGGGATATTGTAAATCGTAGATATTGTCGTGAAAAGTGGGTTTTGTAAATTGTGCCAAACGTGGGAGAAGAAAAAGGGGACTGCCGAGCATGAAGAATGGATTGTAACTCATGAAGCCCAGTGCACTTCAAATCATTCTGGATCAGCTGGCAAGATGGGGGTAGACGCTATGCTTGAAATGTTTGCTCTAAAACATTGCATGGAGTGAGGTACGCAAATTACATCGGAGACGGCGACACTAAAACTTTTTCTTCTATAAAAAATGCAGCCCTATACGAGGACTTTGTCGTGCAGAAGAAAGAGTGCATAAGACACGTGCAGAAAAGAATGGGCACCCGACTGAGAAACGCTAAAAAAAATTATGAAGGGATGGGTGGCCAGGGAAAATTGACGGGCAAAATGATAGACAAGTTGGCCGTTTACTACAGGCTAGCGATTCGCCGAAATACGGATTTGGTGAAGAAAATGAAGAATGATATTTGGGCTACCTTCTACCACTTCAGCTCAACCGACACTAATCCTCAACACGAGAAATGCCCCGCCGGTGACGAGTCATGGTGCGAGTGGCAGAGAGCTCTTGCTTTTGCTAAGAAAACATTGAAGAAGAAAAAACAGATCCCTGGGTTTATACACTCCTACAAATCCCTGTTCAGTGCCAGTGAGGATCGCAGCTTACACTTCCGCCTGCATTTTCAACGAGGGGCAAACATCCGTACTGCAGATTTTCGAAGGGATAGGGGTACCCTGTGGGAAGTACTTCCACGAGTACGTCGCGCAGCAGGACGAGAGGCGCATTTCGACGGCTGAGCTGAGGGCGCAAAGTGCGACGAGGGAAGGACGAATGGCCAGAAGACAACGACAATTGGATATTTTGGAGCCTGCATCAAGTGCAGGAGGCACGTTTTATGGTCCCGGAATCGACGATGACTTGTAAGTTTGTCTGGTTGACTTCAATAGTTGCGTATACTCAACGAAAAACTTTGAATGCGATTATCTCAAAGTCGTGTTTTTCTAAAAGTGCCTTCGCTGTGACCACGATTACACAAGAACTATTTGATCGATCTTCTTCAATTTTTTTTTAATTATTCGTAATGATTGTGCCGAGTTCGTGAACGATTCAATTTTTTTGCGTCCATTTTGATTTCGCCGAACCGAAATCATAAATTTTTGGAAAAATGTTTACTGTATGCAGAAAAAACGAAATATTCTTGAAATTAATCGTTCACGAACTGAATATAAAAATTTTTTGGTTTTTTCATTTTGGGTGACCTGCTGGACTTCTATCGTGGTCACCGCAAGCCGCTATAAAAAAAGGGTTCCGAGAGAAATGCCATAACTTTGTAAATTGTTTATATTTTTCAAGAACAAACGCTTATTGTTTCGATAAAAACATGTACTATCAATAAAAAATAACTTCAGTGTCATAAAATAATTGCTACACACCTGAAATAAAAATCCAAAGTTCCCTCAATTTTTTCGCTCAAAAAGGTATATAACCCCTTAATAGAACTTTTAAAAACGCTGTATTTCAGCCAATTTACGAGATAAAGCAAAAATAAAAAATATGTGTTTAATTATTTTAGATAAACTATCGACATATGCAATAAAAAAATTGCTGCAAATTCCCAATTGAAGAAAGAAAAGAAGCACAATATTAAAAAATTGACAAGAAGAGTAATTTATTATCAAGAAGATAATAAAATGAAATAAAAAAAGAATTCATTTATACAGTGCAAGGAAACCGAAAGATAAAATAATCAAATATACCGTGTATCTCTCTTTAAAGTGGACACTAGATTTGAATTTGAAGTCGGCTAGTACATCAAGGTCAATTATGCGTGCATTATTTTTTACTAGTATCCACTAGGTCCAGGTATACCAACTCCTCATATCTAGTTTCACTTCCAAAAGAGATACGTGATATTAAAAAGTTTCAAAAAGTTGGAACAAAGAAAAACAAAAAAAGTAAAAAAGTGCAGAGAGCCACAAAAAACTTCTAGGAAAACTTCTCACAAAATATCCTTTGTATCGAAAAGAAAATGCACGAAAAATTGATATACAAATAAGGAAAATATTTTAAAATTTAATAAGGGTACCGTATCGCTCAATTAAAATTTTGCGTGATTAAAATGTTAACATTTATTCTAAATTCAAATCATGCGCTCATATTATGTATACCAGCGTTCCCAACATTATGAAGTCCATGGCGAAGGTCGTCCACCACAATCGTCCATAGCGTCCATAAAGAAATTTGCGTGACAGCCACGGCGGGTGGCTTTTTTTACAAAAGTCCCCTGTAGTATCCAAGTTAACAACCAACTCCCAGCTTAGGCTGAGCAGGCCAATTCTTATTCCCCTTATTAATATTCATCATTTTTTATTATTATTATTATTACACATTTCTCTCATGCATGGTCCACCCTAAATTGGGTCCACCTTATTGGCCCTATGCTGAGCCGGCACATTGTACCATTCCGGGCCGTGGCTCCTTTCCATTGGCTGACAGCGATCGTATGACTTCTGCAAAATGTGCAAGGTCAGCGGTCTGCCACGGGCATCCGGCTATGCATGAACTTTTGTTAACTCTTTAGTTTAGTTTTAATTTGGATTTGAAATAAAGAGCACTAGCTCGAACATAAAACTCCGGCTTTAGCCGTTACATTTATTCTGATTATTAAATTTGGTTATCGTGCCTTAAGGGCCGTAACATCGGAGATAAGTATCTCCCACCATAACCTTCGGAAAAGGAAGGAAGTCGAAGCGACCACCCGACTCTCCAGTGGCTACCATCCTTGATGGTCCCAACGGCAGCAACCTACCGCCACCTCCCCTACGGATATTCATCCAACCGGCTCTACCCTTGCCACGGAGACACCGCCAGCCGGCGTAAATAATTAAATAATTGGCACCAAACGGATTAAAAATAAAACTTATATTCGAATCCCACCCTTGAAGTTGTACAACATGTAAGTAGCTGAGCGCCGACAATAGCCAAGGTCTACGCTAACACAATTACCAGTAATAAATAAATATTGATTAGAATAAATAGTGACTCGATTTTCGATTTCTGATACAAATTACGTCGAAACTTTTTGTCTCGAGCCCAGGCATCAAATACCTCGTATCTACCCAGCGCCCTTTAACTGCCAATGAGTTGGGAGTATAGGGAAATAAAGCACGAAATTGATAGCGACGATAGCGAAGAAGTAGGATTTCGCCCC
Source organism: Drosophila pseudoananassae pseudoananassae (assembly GCA_018153035.1). Taxonomy (NCBI): domain Eukaryota; kingdom Metazoa; phylum Arthropoda; class Insecta; order Diptera; family Drosophilidae; genus Drosophila; species Drosophila pseudoananassae. The sequence goes on from JAECXR010000072.1 coordinate 3,678,374, forward strand.
GAAGTTAGGGACATAGATCAACCAGAAATGAACGCAGAAATGATCCAAGCGCTTGTCGCAAATGCGGTCAGCGTCGCTCTTGACGAGCAGGAAGCACGCTTAAGAAACGATTTTGCCACAGAATTAGGAGCGGTTAGAGCACAGGTTAGCGCGCTGTCAGTGCAAGCGCCGCAGGTGGAAGTTTATAAAAGAGTAGTACCGGACCCTACAGTAAAATGCGATGTCAAGTTGGACATAGTAAAATCCCTGCCGACGTTCAGTGGAAGCCACGACGAGTATGTTTCGTGGAGGCAGGCTGCATTAGATGCTTATGAAGTATTCAAGAAGTACGACGGCAGCGAGGCACACTACGAGGCCGTCGTCATCATCAAAAACAAAATTTGCGGCTCCGCTCGGGCACTACTCACGTCCCACAATACAGTGCTAAATTTCGATGCAATTCTAGCCAGACTAGATTGCACATATGCGGACAAAACGTCCCTAAGAGTGCTACGGCAAAACTTAGAGATGGTTCGGCAAGGAGATTCCGACCTTATGGCATACTATGATGAGGTCGAGAGGAAACTCACGCTCGTCACTAACAAAATAGTCATGTCACATAACACGGACACAGCAGCAATCCTGAATAAGGAGGTTAGGGATGATGCCCTTCATGCATTCATCGCAGGGCTTAAGAGGACCCTCAAGACACTCGTGCTACCAGCACAACCCAAAGACCTTCCATCTGCACTAGCGTTAGCGCGGGAAGCCGAGAACAGCATTGAAAGAAGTGCGTTCGCGGCATCCTACGCGAAAGCTATAGAAGAGAAGTCCCATTTCAACGAGGGCAATAGGCGCAATAATAAGGGTCAGGGAAAGCAATGGAGAGGTGAGGATAAAAATCCGCACTTCATTCCTAAGCAGAATCAAAGTAAGCCTCATGAGGACAATCCCTGGCCGAAGCACAGAGATCCCGAGTCCTTAGACCACAATAAGGTTCAGCCCATGGAGGTAGACCCCTCAACGGCTAAATTCAGACAAGAAACTAGCTGGGGAAAGCCTCAAAGTAACAACAATTACAAAAGACAAAACTCGTCCCAACGTCAATCGGGCCAAAGACGCCAACGCGTCAACAATATAGCCCAACCCCAACAGGAAGTAACAGATTATGACACCACAGCTGAGGCTGAGGTCGCCACCATTGAGGAAGATAGCGACACAGCCGAACTTAACGACCTCCTCCATTTTTTAGGGAGCGTTCCCGACTGCCGTTCGTCGAGCGACAGTTGGCTGGTAAAACACTAAAAATTCTCATCGACACTGGGGCGGCAAAAAATTACGTGAAGCCCGTAAAGGAGCTAAGAAACGTAATACCGGTCGAAACCCCCTTCACTGTGAGCTCTATTCACGGCTCCAGTGATGTCAAAAACAAGTGTATAATGCGCATTTTTGGACTACACGTCCCATTTTTCCTTTTGGATACATTGAGCACGTTCGATGCTATTATAGGCTTCGATTCGCTAACGCGAGCAGGAGTAGCATTGGACCTAGGCAACAGCGTAATAAAATACGCAAACGTCACTGAGAAGCTCAAATTTTTTGACTGTCAGAATGTCAACTTCACAAAAATCGATGATATAGTAGTGCCAAGTTCGGCTAAAGCCGACTTCAAAAAAATTATTCTGAAAAGAATTAAGGCGTTTTCGACCTCTAACGAGGCGCTCACCTTCAACACATCGGTCATCGCTACTATTCGAACTACGAGTGACGAACCTGTCTACTCCAAGTTATACCCCTATCCCATGGGGGCAGCAGACTTTGTAAATAATGAGATCAAAGAGCTGCTGCAAAATGGCATAATCAGGCCATCCAGATCCCCGTACAATAGCCCTGCCTGGGTGGTTGACAAAAAAGGGACTGATGACAATGGCAGCAAGAAGAAGCGATAAGTAATCGACTTCAGGAAGCTGAACGAGCGAACAATCGCCGATCGCTACCCCATGCCGAGCATACCCATGATTCTAGCGAACTTGGGGAAAGCCCAATTCTTTACCACTCTGGACCTGAAGTCAGGGTACCACCAAATATACCTGCCGGAAAAGGACCGAGAGAAGACCTCGTTCTCAGTCAATGGTGGGAAATACGAATTCTGCCGACTACCCTTCGGCCTAAAAAACGCAGGGAGCATTTTCCAAAGAGCCATCGACGATGTGCTGCGGGAAGAAATCGGCAAAATATGCTACGTCTACGTCGACGACGTTATCATCTTTTCCGAGAATGAGACGGAACATGTCAAGCATATTGACAAGGTGCTTAAGCGCCTACTCGATGCCAACATGAGGGTGGCACGGGAAAAAACTAAGTTCTTTAAAGAAAGCGTTGAGTTCCTAGGGTTCATTGTCACCAGAGGAGGAACAAAAACAGACCCAGAAAAAGTTAGGGCAATAAAAGAGTTCCCAGAACCAAAAAACCTGTTTAGCCTCAGGTCCTTCCTAGGCATGGCGAGCTATTATAGGATCTTTGTAAAAAACTTTGCTTCCATTGCTAGACCTCTGACCGCCATCCTCAAAGGGGAAAACGGGACGGTCAGCAAGAATATGTCGAGAAAAGTAGCTGTCAAGTTTAATGAAACCCAGCGAAACGCATTTGATCATCTTCGTAACATTTTGGCATCGGAAGACGTCATTTTGTCATACCCTGATTTTAAATTACCGTTTGACTTAACCACCGACGCCTCAGCGAGTGGAATAGGCGCGGTACTGTCCCAAAATAAAAGACCTATTACCATGATTTCACGCACGCTAAAAGACGGCGAGCTGAACTACGCCACCAACCAAAGAGAATTGTTGGCGATAGTCTGGGCAATAGGCAAACTCCAAAACTACCTATACGGTAGCAATGGAGTACGGATCTTTACAGACCACCAGCCTCTCACATATGCGGTATCCGACAAAAACACCAACGCTAAGATCAAGCGATGGAAAGCGTTCATTGATGAGAACAACGGGAAAGTGTTTTACACACCCGGAAAACAAAACCTGGTAGCTGACGCGCTATCGAGGCAACCCCTAAATTACTCAGAGGCTGAGGCCCATTCCGACGCGGCTACGGTGCATAGTGAACTTTTGCTCTCATACACCATAGAGACCACAGACAAACCTCTGAACTGCTTTAGAAACCAAATTATTTTGGAAGAAACAGGCCAGCCGCTTCGGCGAGATTTCATAGTCTTCGGAAATAGAACTCGCCATATCATTAACTTTAATAACAAGGACTCGCTTGTTGAATCCGTTAAGGAGATCATCAACGCCAACGTTGTGAATGCAATTCACTGTGACTTCCCTACACTAGCTCGCATTCAACATGCCTTGAGGCAGGAATTTCCTGCGACAAAGTTCTGGCATTGTAAAACCTTCGTCAATGACATAACCAACGCTAATGAACAGTTGGAGATCACTAACACAGAGCACAATCGCGCCCATATTTCTGCCCAGGAGAACGCAAAACAAATTCTCCGGGATTACTACTTCCCGAACATGTCCAAATTAGCTAGCGAAGTGGTCGCAAATTGCAAAATCTGCAATAAAGCCAAATACGACCGCCATCCTAAGAAACAGGAATTAGGAACTACGCCTATCCCATCATACGTTGGGGAAATGTTGCATATCGACATTTTTTCAACCGATAAAAAAATCTTCTTAACTTGCATTGATAAATTTTCCAAATTCGCTATCGTACAGCCCTTAGTTTCCAGGGCAATAATAGATGTACGAGCACCCATTCTCCAACTGCTAAATTTGTACCCCAACACCAAGACCATATACTGCGACAATGAGGCCTCCTTTAACTCTGAGACAATCACATCATTGCTGCGAAACCTGTACAGCATCGATGTTGTTAAAGCGCCACCGCTACACAGTAGCTCCAATGGTCAAGTAGAGAGATTTCACAGTACCCTGGCGGAAATTGCCAGATGCCTGAAGATTGATAAAAAAATCGAGGACACTGTGGAACTAATATTGAGGTCTACTATAGAATACAACAGGTCGCTACATTCGGTTACAGAGCTTAGGCCGGTAGAGGTCATCCACGCCAGCAGCGACGAGATGAAGCTGGCAATTAAAGCCACGATTGACAAGGCACAACAATCCAACCTAGACAGGATTAATCCTTCAAGGCAGAACAGAGTCTTCGAAGTCGGTGAAAGAGTGCACCTACGCAACAAGAAAAGATTAGGGAACAAATTAACTCCGCTTTATTCAGATGAGCGTGTAGAAGCAGATCTGGGAACATCTGTTCTCATTAGGGGGAGGGTGGTCCATAAGGACAACATTAGATAGGCATTTCATCTGCCACAGTCGCCCTTATATTAAAACCCAATCGTTGCTATAATTCCCACAGGCTCACCATCATATCCATCATACTGCTGTCCACCGCAAGCGCAAGAATCACCGATTTCTCGCACGCTAAATACATCCCGGTGCTAGACGGCAACGTTTTAGTATGGGAACAGTACGGCCTGGTCAGGCACTCGACAAATCTGTCCGAGTTTGCCAGCATAATTGACTCCACGGTCAGAATGCTGGAACTGTTCCCACATTCCCACATGAGGAAGCTGCTGGAAGTGGACATTGAACATGCCCAGAACCTTCTGGAGGAACTTAAGGTACACCATAGGATGGCCAGGAGCCTTGATTTTTCGGGCTCAATCCTTAAGGTCGTGGCGGGTACACCCGACGCGGATGATCTAAGTAGAATTAACACCAATCAAGCATCGCTTATCGAGGCTAATAATAGACAGGTTATAATTAACACAGAGACACAGAAACACATCAATCTACTCACAGACACGGTAAACAAGATCCTCAGGGAGAAAAAGGACGGGCTTGTTGACTCGGGCCATCTGTTCGAAACACTCCTTGCCAGAAATAGAATGTTAATATCCGAAATCCAAAATTGTATGTTCACTATCACGCTTGCTAAAAATAATATCATCAATCCTACTATTTTCAATCATAATGACCTAAAGGCTATTTTTGACGAACAGCTCACAGAGGTCCCAATAGTTAGCCTTATGGATGTATCTAAGATTAAGATTTTTCAAAATAATGCTCTTGTCCACGTTATAGTCCAGTATCCTAGAGTTAAGCGTATTTGTAAAAAAGTCCTGCTCTTCCCTGTCGCACACTACCATACTATACTACAAATAGAAGACAACATCGTGGCGGAATGTGATGACGGAATCCTAGCAGTCTCCGATTGCGCTTCTACCAACTTGGCCACATTTTGCAAAAAGGCGCCAGGTTTGACACCTGCGCCAGGCAATTACATGCAGGCGGGGCTGCTACGTGCCGGACGCGGCCCAGCAATCTGGAACCCCTTACAATTGTGGACCATGGAGTAATAATCGTCAACGAGAAACTAACGAGGATTACCATCGACGACGGTCCCACAACAACCATAGTAGGGACCCACCTCATCACCTTCGAGAGAAAGGCGGTGATCAACGACTCCGTGTATTTGAACCTCAACTACTCCGTGAATAAGAGCCCGGGTATTGCGGCCTCCCCCTTAATTAACATCACCGGACACGATCACATACTGAGCCTGCCAATGTTACAGCGGATGAACGAGCATAACCTGCGTTTAATGCAGGAGCTCAGAGAGGACGTGTCGGCTGGAGGTTCCCCGAGGATATGGTTCGCCGCAGGAGTCGCCGTCAGCCTCACACTATGCGCGTTGGTCCTGCTCCAACAACACTGCAGGCGCAAACGAGAGGCGGCCCAGCTACAAAAGTCCATCGCCGAATTGGCTGTCACCGAGGACGGCGTCCAATTTAAGGGGGGAGTAGTTAACAACCAACTCCCAGCTTAGGCTGAGCAGGCCAATTCTTATTCCCCTTATTAATATTCATCATTTTTTATTATTATTATTATTACACATTTCTCTCATGCATGGTCCACCCTAAATTGGGTCCACCTTATTGGCCCTATGCTGAGCCGGCACATTGTACCATTCCGGGCCGTGGCTCCTTTCCATTGGCTGACAGCGATCGTATGACTTCTGCAAAATGTGCAAGGTCAGCGGTCTGCCACGGGCATCCGGCTATGCATGAACTTTTGTTAATTCTTAAGTTTAGTTTTAATTTGGATTTGAAATAAAGAGCACTAGCTCGAACATAAAACTCCGGCTTTAGCCGTTACATTTATTCTGATTATTAAATTTGGTTATCGTGCCTTAAGGGCCGTAACATCGGAGATAAGTATCTCCCACCATAACCTTCGGAAAAGGAAGGAAGTCGAAGCGACCACCCGACTCTCCAGTGGCTACCATCCTTGATGGTCCCAACGGCAGCAACCTACCGCCACCTCCCCTACGGATATTCATCCAACCGGCTCTACCCTTGCCACGGAGACACCGCCAGCCGGCGTAAATAATTAAATAATTTGCACATATATTGAATACCCACTGTACCGAAAGTACTTAAAGGGTACGCACTATAACACTTTTTTCGAGAGTTTACATATTTCAAAGTCCCTATCATAAACCCAAGTGGCCGAAATATGAACCGATCGCTATGGCTTAGCCCGCACACAGAAAGTGCTAGCGTCGTCATAATTGTAACGAACGGACAGCATATGCATACCCCTCGCGCCTCCACTTGAGTGTGAATAGCAATGTATATAAATACATTCCTTTATACATAAGTATATAGGTACATAGCCGTCTCGTAGCGCTGCTCGGAGGCGGCGGCAGAGAGACGGTCGGCAGAGAGACGGCGGCGGCAGAGCGGCGGTCTCTCTGCCGCCTCCGAGCAGCGCAGCTACGAGACTTAGCCTTAATTTGACTTAAAAAATATTTTAAAAGGGCAGAGACACTTCGATCGTTGGAGCGGCACCATGGCTGCTCCAACTAAATAAAATAAACCCAAATATAATCAAAAAAGGAACTACAGGATCATTATATTTCACCCCTATTGGAAGCTTGGTTACGTAATGTTGGGAACACTGGTTTATACCTTACCTTTTGTAATTATATGCCACCAAAATGCAACTTCGTTCTTTTTCTTGTAGTTCTTTTCTTACATCCACTTCCAAATATATTTTGAAAGCTCGAAGCCGATTCTCAAATTCTCTACGGAGAAATGACTTCCAAATTCTCTTACAATGTTTTCAGCCATTACCAATTACGCTGCACCTGAAAACAACAAGAACAAAACAAATATTTATATATAATTATATATCTTCTTCAAAATTAGATTAAAAAAAATATATTTTTATTTGAGTTCCGGTTTTGACACAGTGTGATTCTTTAATTTTAGAATTTCAGAACTAACTTATCTTTAGGGCTCTGGACCTTTTTATAGCTACTCTTGCTGAAGCTTTTTGCAGATTAAAGCTCGAAAGAAGCTTTTCTTTCTGAGAGGCTTTGTTTTCTGAAGAGAATAGATTGAGTCGGAACCTTTTACTTGAGGTGTCAGTTGACATGGAAGGCTTTGGGTCTCAATTAATAGGGGTGACAAGAAAATGTGAAATTTCCTGTGAAGTGGGTTCCCATTTAAGATTGTTTTGAGCTGTTTAGTTTTAATTCACTTAAAAGGTGACGAGTCATGGTGCGAGTGGCAGAGAGCTCTTTCTTTTGCTAAGAAAACATTGAAGAAGAAAAAACAGATCCCTGGGTTTATACACTCCTACAAATCCCTGTTCAGTGCCAGTGAGGATCGCAGCTTACACTTCCGCCTGCATTTTCAACGAGGGGCAAACATCCGTACTGCAGATTTTCGAAGGGATAGGGGTACCCTGTGGGAAGTACTTCCATGAGTACGTCGCGCAGCAGGACGAGAGGCGCATTTCGACGGCTGAGCTGAGGGCGCAAAGTGCGACGAGGGAAGGACGAATGGCCAGAAGACAACGACAATTGGATATTTTGGAGCCTGCATCAAGTGCAGGAGGCACGTTTTATGGTCCCGGAATCGACGATGACTTGTAAGTTTGTCTGGTTGACTTCAATAGTTGCGTATACTCAACGAAAAACTTTGAATGCGATTATCTCAAAGTCGTGTTTTTCTAAAAGTGCCTTCGCTGTGACCACGATTACACAAGAACTATTTGATCGATCTTCTTCAATTTTTTTTTAATTATTCGTAATGATTGTGCCGAGTTCGTGAACGATTCAATTTTTTTGCGTCCATTTTGATTTCGCCGAACCGAAATCATAAATTTTTGGAAAAATGTTTACTGTATGCAGAAAAAACGAAATATTCTTGAAATTAATCGTTCACGAACTGAATATAAAAATTTTTTGGTTTTTTCATTTTGGGTGACCTGCTGGACTTCTATCGTGGTCACCGCAAGCCGCTATAAAAAAAGGGTTCCGAGAGAAATGCCATAACTTTGTAAATTGTTTATATTTTTCAAGAACAAACGCTTATTGTTTCGATAAAAACATGTACTATCAATAAAAAATAACTTCAGTGTCATAATAAATAAAAATCCAAAGTTCCCTCAATTTTTTCGCTCAAAAAGGTATATAACCCCTTAATAGAACTTTTAAAAACGCTGTATTTCAGCCAATTTACGAGATAAAGCAAAAATAAAAAATATGTGTTTAATTATTTTAGATAAACTATCGACATATGCAATAAAAAAATTGCTGCAAATTCCCAATTGAAGAAAGAAAAGAAGCACAATATTAAAAAATTGACAAGAAGAGTAATTTATTATCAAGAAGATAATAAAATGAAATAAAAAAAGAATTCATTTATACAGTGCAAGGAAACCGAAAGATAAAATAATCAAATATACCGTGTATCTCTCTTTAAATTGGACACTAGATTTGAATTTGAAGTCGGCTAGTACATCAAGGTCAATTATGCGTGCATTATTTTTTACTAGTATCCACTAGGTCCAGGTATACCAACTCCTCATATCTAGTTTCACTTCCAAAAGAGATACGTGATATTAAAAAGTTTCAAAAAGTTGGAACAAACAAAAACAAAAAAGTAAAAAAGTGCAGAGAGCCACAAAAAACTTCTAGGAAAACTTCTCACAAAATATCCATTGTATCGAAAAGAAAATGCACGAAAAATTGATATACAAATAAGGAAAATATTTTAAAATTTAATAAGGGTACCGTATCGCTCAATTAAAATTTTGCGTGATTAAAATGTTAACATTTATTCTAAATTCAAATCATGCGCTCATATTATGTATACCAGCGTTCCCAACATTATGAAGTCTATGGCGAAGGTCGTCCACCACAATCGTCCATAGCGTCCATAAAGAAATTTGCGTGACAGCCACGGCGGGTGGCTTTTTTTACCAAAGTCCCCTGTAGTATGCACATATATTGAATACCCACTGTACCGAAAGTACCTTAAGGGTACGCACTATAACACTTTTTTCGAGAGTTTACATATTTCAAAGTCCCTATCATAAACCCAAGTGGCCGAAATATGAACCGATCGCTATGGCTTAGCCCGCACACAGAAAGTGCTAGCGTCGTCATAATTGTAACGAACGGACAGCATATGCATACCCCTCGCGCCTCCACTTGAGTGCGAATAGCAATGTATATAAATACATTCCTTTATACATAAGTATATAGGTACATAGCCGTCTCGTAGCTGCGCTGCTCGGAGGCGGCAGAGAGACGGCGGCGGCAGAGCGGCGGTCCGACCGTCTCTCTGCCGCCGCCTCCGAGCAGCGCAGCTACGAGACTTAGCCTTAATTTGACTTAAAAAATATTTTAAAAGGGCAGAGACACTTCGATCGTTGGAGCGGCACCATGGCTGCTCCAACTAAATAAAATAAACCCAAATATAATCAAAAAAGGAACTACAGGATCATTATATTTCACCCCTATTGGAAGCTTGGTTACGTAATGTTGGGAACACTGGTTTATACCTTACCTTTTGTAATTATATGCCACCAAAATGCAACTTCGTTCTTTTTCTTGTAGTTCTTTTCTTACATCCACTTCCAAATATATTTTGAAAGCTCGAAGCCGATTCTCAAATTCTCTACGGAGAAATGACTTCCAAATTCTCTTACAATGTTTTCAGCCATTACCAATTACGCTGCACCTGAAAACAACAAGAACAAAACAAATATTTATATATAATTATATATCTTCTTCAAAATTAGATTAAAAAAAATATATTTTTATTTGAGTTCCGGTTTTGACACAGTGTGATTCTTTAATTTTAGAATTTCAGAACTAACTTATCTTTAGAGCTCTGGACCTTTTTTATAGCTACTCTTGCTGAAGCTTTTTGCAGATTAAAGCTCGAAAGAAGCTTTTCTTTCTGAGAGGCTTTGTTTTCTGAAGAGAATAGATTGAGTCGGAACCTTTTACTTGAGGTGTCAGTTGACATGGAAGGCTTTGGGTCTCAATTAATAGGGGTGACAAGAAAATGTGAAATTTCCTGTGAAGTGGGTTCCCATTTAAGATTGTTTTGAGCTGTTTAGTTTTAATTCACTTAAAAGGTGACGAGTCATGGTGCGAGTGGCAGAGAGCTCTTTCTTTTGCTAAGAAAACATTGAAGAAGAAAAAACAGATCCCTGGGTTTATACACTCCTACAAATCCCTGTTCAGTGCCAGTGAGGATCGCAGCTTACACTTCCGCCTGCATTTTCAACGAGGGGCAAACATCCGTACTGCAGATTTTCGAAGGGATAGGGGTACCCTGTGGGAAGTACTTCCATGAGTACGTCGCGCAGCAGGACGAGAGGCGCATTTCGACGGCTGAGCTGAGGGCGCAAAGTGCGACGAGGGAAGGACGAATGGCCAGAAGACAACGACAATTGGATATTTTGGAGCCTGCATCAAGTGCAGGAGGCACGTTTTATGGTCCCGGAATCGACGATGACTTGTAAGTTTGTCTGGTTGACTTCAATAGTTGCGTATACTCAACGAAAAACTTTGAATGCGATTATCTCAAAGTCGTGTTTTTCTAAAAGTGCCTTCGCTGTGACCACGATTACACAAGAACTATTTGATCGATCTTCTTCAATTTTTTTTTAATTATTCGTAATGATTGTGCCGAGTTCGTGAACGATTCAATTTTTTTGCGTCCATTTTGATTTCGCCGAACCGAAATCATAAATTTTTTGGAAAAATGTTTACTGTATGCAGAAAAAACGAAATATTCTTGAAATTAATCGTTCACGAACTGAATATAAAAATTTTTTGGTTTTTTCATTTTGGGTGACCTGCTGGACTTCTATCGTGGTCACCGCAAGCCGCTATAAAAAAAAGGTTTCCGAGAGAAATGCCATAACTTTGTAAATTGTTTATATTTTTCAAGAACAAACGCTTATTGTTTCGATAAAAACATGTACTATCAATAAAAAATAACTTCAGTGTCATAAAATAATTGCTACACACCTGAAATAAAAATCCAAAGTTCCCTCAATTTTTTCGCTCAAAAAGGTATATAACCCCTTAATAGAACTTTTAAAAACGCTGTATTTCAGCCAATTTACGAGATAAAGCAAAAATAAAAAATATGTGTTTAATTATTTTAGATAAACTATCGACATATGCAATAAAAAAATGGCTGCAAATTCCCAATTGAAGAAAGAAAAGAAGCACAATATTAAAAAATTGACAAGAAGAGTAATTTATTATCAAGAAGATAATAAAATGAAATAAAAAAAGAATTCATTTATACAGTGCAAGGAAACCGAAAGATAAAATAATCAAATATACCGTGTATCTCTCTTTAAAGTGGACACTAGATTTGAATTTGAAGTCGGCTAGTACATCAAGGTCAATTATGCGTGCATTATTTTTTACTAGTATCCACTAGGTCCAGGTATACCAACTCCTCATATCTAGTTTCACTTCCAAAAGAGATACGTGATATTAAAAAGTTTCAAAAAGTTGGAACAAACAAAAACAAAAAAGTAAAAAAGTGCAGAGAGCCACAAAAAACTTCTAGGAAAACTTCTCACAAAATATCCATTGTATCGAAAAGAAAATGCACGAAAAATTGATATACAAATAAGGAAAATATTTTAAAATTTAATAAGGGTACCGTATCGCTCAATTAAAATTTTGCGTGATTAAAATGTTAACATTTATTCTAAATTCAAATCATGCGCTCATATTATGTATACCAGCGTTCCCAACATTATGAAGTCTATGGCGAAGGTCGTCCACCACAATCGTCCATAGCGTCCATAAAGAAATTTGCGTGACAGCCACGGCGGGTGGCTTTTTTTACCAAAGTCCCCATATGTGTGTAGTATGCACATATATTGAATACCCACTGTACCGAAAGTACCTTAAGGGTACGCACTATAACACTTTTTTCGAGAGTTTACATATTTCAAAGTCCCTATCATAAACCCAAGTGGCCGAAATATGAACCGATCGCTATGGCTTAGCCCGCATACAGAAAGTGGGAACACTGGTTTATACCTTACCTTTTGTAATTATATGCCACCAAAATGCAACTTCGTTCTTTTTCTTGTAGTTCTTTTCTTACATCCACTTCCAAATATATTTTGAAAGCTCGAAGCCGATTCTCAAATTCTCTACGGAGAAATGACTTCCAAATTCTCTTACAATGTTTTCAGCCATTACCAATTACGCTGCACCTGAAAACAACAAGAACAAAACAAATATTTATATATAATTATATATCTTCTTCAAAATTAGATTAAAAAAAATATATTTTTATTTGAGTTCCGGTTTTGACACAGTGTGATTCTTTAATTTTAGAATTTCAGAACTAACTTATCTTTAGAGCTCTGGACCTTTTTATAGCTACTCTTGCTGAAGCTTTTTGCAGATTAAAGCTCGAAAGAAGCTTTTCTTTCTGAGAGGCTTTGTTTTCTGAAGAGAATAGATTGAGTCGGAACCTTTTACTTGAGGTGTCAGTTGACATGGAAGGCTTTGGCTCTCAATTAATAGGGGTGACAAGAAAATGTGAAATTTCCTGTGAAGTGGGTTCCCATTTAAGATTGTTTTGAGCTGTTTAGTTTTAATTCACTTAAAAGGAGTGAGAAAGATTTGAGTCGGGATTTCTGTTTACCCAAATATTGTTTTGGTTTTCAATCTGAAGTGACTCTTAGAAATTGGAAATCTGAAATGAGACGGCTGTTTTCAGCCGAATTGGAATAATTAAATGTTTATGTTTTTACAAAAATTGGAATGAGCTGCTATTTGCAGCTGGGTTACGAATTTCAATACAAAAGGTTCAGCTTCGGTTTACAAAATTTATTGATATACACTTAAAGAAATTTTGTTGATATGTTACTATATGTATATATACTATATATTTGGGAAAATTTGGAAAATTGTCGGTCATGATTTGGGGATGCATCAGCAGCAAAGGGGTCGGAGAAATTGCGTTCATTGAAAACACCATTAATGCTGAGCAGTATTTGCGCATTTTAAAGAAGCATTTAACCCCAAGTGCAAAAAAATTTGGCTTTTATGCAGATGAAAAGCCGACTTTTAAATTTTGCCAGGATAATAATCCAAAATATAAAGCGCACAATGTTAAGAATTGGCTCCTATATAACACCGGTAAGGTGATTGATACATGATGCATAGGTGATTGATAGGTGATGCATGTCGTATTGATTTCACTGTTAGTTGCATCGTTCATAGTTTTTAAGTTAATTTCATCCAAAATCCATCTGTAAACTGTAAGCCATCTGTAAAAAAAAAAGGCGCAACTTGACAAAAAGTTAGTTTCTACTCCACACTTCACAAGTGTGTTACATCGCGTTATCCAGATCTAGGGACTTCACAAAAACAGTTCACTAATAAATAATTGACACATAAAACGATTATGGATTCTTTTATTGAAATGAAACATTGCATCAGCTTATTATCCATACTTTACTTTGATTATTTTGTTTTGCTGCAGCCACTCAATTTTAAAAGCAAAGTCCTGGTAAAAGCTTTTGTCGATGGATTTGTAATAGCTAATGTATGTACTTTAAGATAATGTAACCGAAATCCGTATTCGTTTCTATTTAGACTTTATGCCAAACATTTTGCGATTTAGCCCAATGTGCAATGTTGGAAACAACTGATTTAAATATGTACATCTTTTATAAGAATAAAAGTTCTTTGTTGTTTTTAAATCTATTTGGGTTTAAAAATATTATTAACAAATGATTTTTATTCAAAATGACGCAATACCCCGACGTGAAATTGGCATCAGAATATGGTTTCTCCCACAAATCTAAAATGAAATAAAATGAATGAGAAGAATTTCCACAATGTTAATTAGATTAATAATTTCAAGCCCACCGAATACATCAACTTGACTTTGACTTGATCCTCGCATAGCTGAAAAAAAGGTTTTGTCGATCTGAGTACTAGGTTTGGGATAATCTGGATAGTTACAACATATTCGTGACGTACGTCCCAAAAAACCTGTATTAACCCGCTTTCTCTTTCCCTGCACCTCTTTACACGTACCAATAGAAACGTCTTACTGTCTTGTTTAAAACATTCAAAAACAAGAAAGGAAAGCTAACTTCGGGCGGAGCCAAAGTTGATACCCTTGCAGTTAAAGCCGGATATAAATCGCTAAAATCGGATAAAAATAGTCGATTCTTATGAGAATATCATTATATAACCAATTTATTACAATACAAAATCTAAAAAAAAGTCCAAAGCTTCTATCTTCAAGAACACCAAAGTTGGTATTTTTACCAAATGCCAAATACCAATTCCGATAGTTCAGTTATATGGAAGCTATAAGATAAATTCGGCCGATTGAAACGGACATGAATACCGGGGAAACCCTGCAATCGATAGTATTGGGTAAGAGATGAGGTGCACGCGTTTGCCGGCCTAGACCTCGTCGGCTAGTGGGTGGGTTCCCCGAAAACTCGTCTCTCCCCGCAGGGTTTCTAGTGCTCACCATTGTATTCGAATTTGTTCGAATGCGTGCTTGGCTTAACGTACAGCGTAGGCCTAAGCGTGTTCCCTAGTTGAAGCTCCCCCGGGCTAATATCCCGCCCACTACGTCATCCTGGAACGGTTGGGTGTAAGCATGGAGGCTGCAAATCAGACTGGGCCGAATTTCTCTACCACATTATAAAATTTTTATTACTTAAATTCCACATAATTCTCCATCTAGACTTATACGTTAAATATTACTAAATTCCATTTAAAAATCTCTTATAATCAAAAATGTCGGCCTAAGGATTAAACTAAAGATTACTCAAGTCCATTCTAAATCTCTTATAATCTAAAATGTTGGCCTTAAACTAGAGAATAAATCAAATATCTTAATCGCCTAATCGTAAATTAAATAGATGTTGAAAAAAGAATGAAACAAAAGTGCGAGACGGATTCTTTACATAGGTCCACGGCCGATTCCGTTAGTAAACATTAAGGTGCGATCGATAATGGGGACGGAGCTTTAGGGCTCTGAGTTGGAGAACAATGGATGGATTTATTGACTCAGCCTGACCGGAGCTACTGCAGAAGGGATATAACGAGGGTCATACCCGAATTCGGGGAGGGTCCAAGGTACGGATGCCAACGAACGGACCTTACTATTAAGCCTGCTTGACACTCACCACTTTTTCCCACGTCGCAATGATAAAAGCGCTTCCACCTGTAGGGGAGTTTTTCAAAACTTTAGGGCCGCCAAACGCTTCCCAAATCGATAAAAAAAAGCTTTTAAAAATCGGCAAGGAAAACCGCACGTGCACGCCCGCCTTAGGACGATTCTTCCCTCATCGGGATATAAACACGTTCGTGTATAACCTTTAAATGGCCACATCCGACAGCACAACCACCACTCCGTTAGCCTTCGCCCGGGTCAATGTCCTGATCGCCAAAAGTTGAGGTTAACCGCGATCCTTGATGGGGGTTATGGGAAAACTCGCGCCGCTAATTCTCCTGTTTCGTCCCTCCTTGTTCTTCTTGGCTGCCGCTAGAGCTACGTATCCCTCGCGGACACCTGAGCCCGGATCTTTCAGCGCTTTTCCTCTTCTCGCCCTCTCTGGGGGCTCACGGAGACAGCTACTCAAAGTTTCGCTGCTCGTGACGCACACCACCGTGTTTGCTGGGCTTCGTTACTCTATCCCTAGGCAAAACTCTATTAACACCTCCGCTTGACCTTTCGGACTTTTCACTCACCTCCGCACCTCACGTTTCCGCCGTTTCAAAAACTCGCGCTCAAGAAATATTATTTGTTTAGGGGTCACTTTTCCACTTGCTCCTCTATAGCCGGCTCAAAGTGAAAAATAACACACACTCTCTATCTTTCGCCTCTTTCCTCTCTCCTTTGATCCTACCCGATCTTACCCGTTTGCAGGGCTGCCAACTCCTGCCGCTTCTACCATTATCGATAACCCCTAAACGTTGCCACCTAGTTCCTCTATCAGCCTGCCTCTGTTACACGATCGTTATGAAATTTGGTAGGTGGGTCATCTGGAAAATATAATTTGTACGAAGTTGCAACTTTCTTTCAAAAAACACAAAACTTGGGTAATTTCCGATTGTTCAGTTATATGGCAGCTATAGGATATAGTCGGTTGATCCTTATAAAATTTGGTAGGTCGTATTATTTTGCCAAAAATAGCATTCGTACAAAATCTGACTCTGACCCTCAACTCTAAAAAAACCAAAGCTATAGCATTTCCGATCAATCAGTTATAAGGCATCTATAAGATATAGTCGACCGATCGTTATGAAATTTGGTATGTCGGATTAACTAACTAAAAATGGAATCTGAACGAAGTTCCAACTTTCTATCTTCAAAAAACACGAAATTTGGGTCATTTACGATTGTTCAGTTATATGGCAGCTATAGGATATTGTTGACCGACCCTTTTAAAATATTGTGGGTCGTATTATTATTCCAAAATTGTCATTCGTACAAAATTCAAACTCTAAGAACACAAAAGTAATAGCATTTCCGATCAATCAGTTATTTGCCAGCTAGAGGATATAATCGGTCGATCTCAGCTGTTCCGACCTCTACACTACGTGCAAAAAAAAGAAGGGTGTGTGCACAGTTTCAAGTCGATAGCTTTCAAACTGAGAGACTAGTTCGCGTGGAAACAGACAGTCAGACGGACAGATGGACCAGCTCATATCAACTCAGGAGGTGATCCTGATCAAGAATATATATCCTTCACTGTGTTGCACACTTTTTGACAAAATTATAATACCCTCTGAAAGAGTATAAAAATAGATTGAAAATAGCAAGTTAATGAACTCGATACGTTGGAAATTATAAATCTGGTTAAATTAGTACATATTGTTTTCGTCATTTTGCTATTTTGCGACAAACAAAAATTTGATACTAATTTCATGGAAGAATGTTCTGCCAATATCATAAATAAATTCCAAATAACACCAAAAAATAAATTAAAAAACAACAAAGGACTTCCATTACTATTTTTATGCGATGGAAATTACGAATTCTTTAAAGCGTGATATAGAAACAATCCTTTTTTATGCGCAACATATCATTTCGTGATTTGATTTTAGTAGAGATGGCAGGCGTTTAAAATGAGGTATTTTCGTCTGGTCAGATTTTCACAAAATGTAAACAAATCAAGCAACGCGATAGATAAAAATAAATTTTTCATTTACAATCGGCAAATAAGAACCGAGAAAATTAATTTCCATAGTCGCAATGTACAATGTAAAAATTGTATTTAATTTCAACTTTTTAATTATTTTAAAATATTTTAATTAGTTTTTTCCAGCAATGTGAATGTTTTAATTCAAATTTAAATAAAATTTTTGCTAGGCCCGTAATGCGTTAATGATATTCCTAACTAATATATCTAATAATGCGTAAAAATTCTCGTTCCCACCGCAAAGAATAAACGTTTTATAGAATAAACGAATAAACGTTATAGACTAAAGCTGCAATAAAATTGATCAATTAAATTAAAATGGGGTTTGCTTGTTAGTTTGGTGAAGATTTTTACTGATTATTATACATATTAAACATATAAACTTTATTTCTGTTTGTACGCAAGCACGTTAGACCCTGCTGGTCCGGGGTCCGCGGTGCTGATGGGACGATGAGGGTGGACGATATAGGGTGGCCTACCAACACCACATATGGAGAATAGGCGGAGAGCACGAATTCTATCTAAGGGTAAATCTCCCATGATTTGAATCATCAGACGAGGCTTGCATTTAAAGCAGCTTATGCATGACCGTACTGTCTGACTGCAGACTTCCTGTGCATTTACGATCCAAGCGCTGACAAAACAGACTCACAAGTGCTCGTGGACCCACATGAATATTCGACTCGTGCAAGTATCGGACGTAGCTCTGAACAAATTGAGAGCGTTTTGTCAACAATGCTGAAAACTTGACATCGTACGATATAGGAGCATTAGCTAGTCGCCCCCCACCAGCAACAACGAAAAGGTAAGCCCAGTCTCTGATGATTTGTATAGAAAGGGATTTAGCTTTTGTAGACTAGGGCTAGGAATTAAATTTTTCCGGATCTTTTCTACTTAATCTTGATACTCGTGCTCTTGGACTATTTCGACTATTTTCTTATAGGCTTCATTATATTCGACAGGTGAGGGAACAATATCAGAATCCACTACTAATTTCTTCGATTTCCTTATAAAGCGGAACATATAAACGAACACTCGCAGCAGTTTTAGGTGAGAGGAATATCCTTCTATCACTTCCAATAAATGAAAATCTTTTTTCGCATCCATCTGTAGAAGATCTGGTGACAGATCAAGCCGGAGGCTCGTCGGCCACTTATTTTCCGGTTCCTTTAAAAACGATGGACCTGTAAATCAGATCGATTCTACAGTGTCCTTTACGGCTCCACCTCGGAACATTATATCTGCCGGGTTCTGTTTAGTTGGTACATGCCGCCACGAGCTATCATCTGACCACTCTTGAATTTCAGCTACTCTATTCGATACGAACGTTGACAACGACGATGGTTGGAAACGAATCCAATGAAGAGTTACTTCCTAAGAGTTACTTACGTAAGAGTTAATACCCTCTGCAGATTTTCAACGAATAAAAAAGCAGGTTCCATAGGCTCTTATCGATGCGTCACAAAGGGCATGAATTTGAATCGGTGACATCGGCTCGGCAAACACGAATCTCGGAATTGAGATGTCCTCTAATTGCGACAAGGCAATTTGTATTTTGTTCTAGCTTATTTAGCCAAAGTTCCTGCAACAGGATCTTTCCTTTTATAAGTATAGGGCTTAATAAGCCAAAAGGGTCAAACAGCTTCTGTGTCACCGAAAGAATGTTCCGCTTGGTCGCTCTTTGACCCATGACTGAAGCATCAATTTCAAATTTAAATACATCATCTTTAGGAACCCAAGCGATTCCTAATGCTTTAGTCAGCTCTGAGTCCAAAATTGTTATTGGCTTAACCGTGCTCTCGGATGCAGTAACTTTAGGCGAGTTTAAAAAAAAACTTGCTCAATTCAAACCCAGCGTTTTAAAGTTCATGAGTTACTTCAGACTTTATTATCTTTAGCTCCTCAATCCAACCATCACCCGTTAACATGTCGTCGACGTAATAGTCGGAAACTTTTTTGTTGGATAACTTTGGCAGCTCGAGGAAATGTATTTTTCACAGAACCACTCAACCTCTTCAAACACCTTATGGCCAGGAATGGGGCTGGCGCAGTGCCATATGTAACGGTGTTGAGCTTGCTCAGTTTCAAGGACTTTGATAAGTCTTTCCTCCACACTATCAACTGGTATAGTCTGTCGACTCTATTTACCATTACTTGGCGATACATCTTTTTTATGTCGTCTATCAGAGCGAATCTGTTCAGCCGGAACCGAAGAAGAGTTGAATACAACTCTTCCTGGATTGTAGAACCAAACATCAACAGATCGTTAAGGCACTTCTGTGTTGATGTCTTAGAAGACGCATCAAGCACGACTCGTAACTTGGTCGATGTGCTTTGAGGCCGTAAGACACACTTATTGGGTATGATATAGTGTGGAGTAGCAAAAACATCATTTCTTGTAGGGGACATATGACCTAAGGATTCATATTCTTCCATAAATTCCACATACATTTTCTTTAAATTCGGCTCTTCCCAAAACGCTTGGATCCGATTTAAATGGAAGCCTGACTTCAAATCGACCTGAAGGCAGTACAACAGTATTTTACTGATAATGTTCCTCACTAATCAGGTTCAGGTGACAAAAGCTTTTTAGAAGTTGGTAACTCTTCCAATGACCAAAATTTTTTCAAATTGCCTTCTATCGACTCGACTAATTCTTCTTGGCAATTCAGGCTAGAGACAGTCTGTTGAGGAGTTGAGGTATTTGCCTTATATTTTCCCGATACAATCCATCCAAAGAGAGTTTTTTGGAGGATGTGATGGTTTGGACCTTGTTTTATTTAGCCAACGGAACACAGTTCGAAAAATGACTCAGCTGCGATTAACATGTCTATCCGCTGAGGTTTTTAAAAATATGGGTCTGCAAAAGGAAAGGTCTTTGGTAGGTCCCAATCTTTCGCGTTCACTAACTGTTCAGGGTGATAACTCAAGATAGTTTTCAAAATTCAAAAGTCGAACGGAAACTCACTACCATTAGTTGTTGACTTCACCACAGTGTGTATCTTTTTCTTAGCCTGGGAATTAGCTTGACCAATTCCTAGCAACTTGATACACAATTCCTCCATACGGATCTGTAAGCGTTGAGCAAGATCTTCAGTAATGAAGTTTATTAGTGACCCAGAGTCAAGTAATGCTCGGGCCAATATGTGCTCGCTATTTTTTGTTCTAACGCTTACAATCGATGTCGACGTCGTTTCTAGAGATGACGCATGCAAAGCATATGACCAGTGTTTGAAAAGCTACGCTACTCCCGTAGTTTTTCGTTTTGCTCTTGCTACAGCTGTCACTTTTTTCCAGAGTGGTAGCAGAGCCGTAGCAGAAAAATGAAAATTGACTGCTCTGCTCTGCTCTGAGCTACGAAAAGTTCAAAGCTATTGCTATAGCAACAGCAGAAAAAAATATTTTGTGCTCCTCGTAGCCGTAGCCGTATCCGTAGCCAAAAATCTAGAGCGAGAGCAGAGCAGAGTCAAACATATTTTTTCATGTGCTACTGCTCTAGCCTAGTTTTGTAGACAAATCTGTTTTCTTCGTATCATTCTTACAAGGGTAAAGAAAATGGGTAAGGAAGAAAGGAGGTAAAGAAAGTGGAAAGGGGAGAAAAAAACAAAAACAAAACTAAGCTGGAGCAGTAGCACATGAAAAAATATTTTTGACTCTGCTCTGCTCTCGCTCTAGATTTTTGGCTACGGCTACGAGGAGCACAAAATATTTTTTTCTGCTGTTGCTATAGCAATAGCTTTGAACTTTTCGTAGCTCGGAGCAGAGCAGAGCAGTCAATTTTCATTTTTCTGCTACGGCTCTGCTACCACTCTGGAAAAAAGTGACAGCTGTAGCAAGAGCAGAGCAATATTTCTGTGCATCTCGCTGCTACGGAGTAGTAAATGCAAACCCTGCATATGACCTACATATGATCTACTCTACTCAAAACTAAATGAATGATCATTGAGTTTGCAATTTTAGTGTCATCTCCTATGAATAATAGTGACCCGTAGATCGATGACACTGTGTCGATGAGGCATCTCAACAACGACGCAGACGGCTGGAAATCTTTCGGAAGGCTGAATAATTTGCTTATTTGGTTCGCAAAGATAAGACATTCGTTAAAGTAAATTCTTTTCAGACTAGCAATAGCTTTGTCATAATTACTCTCGGTGACTTGGAATGCCTTGATAGTTTCTTAGGCTTCAGCAGAGAGGCACGAAATTTAATGGTTAAGCCTAGTACTGAGTTGACGAAAATCCGCTGTCGGAAATCTGACAGCTGTCAAACTCCATATAAAAAAAACGGTGTAAAAAAAGGAAGAAGAAGAATTTTTCGTCTCCTAAATTTTTCGGGTACTGTGTTGAGAAAAATTTTAGCTATCAAATTGAATGGCGTTGCCGGATCCAAAAAAAATAAACAGCTGATTTTGGGGCGTTGAAATAATTCATTTGATATATTTTGATAGCTAAAACATGGAGCGAAAATTTGAAAGAAAACAATTGTCGGACCGAAAAATTTTCGGCGCGGTAGGATATATTGAAATTAATTAGTGCGGTCAAGGCGAAGCCCATAATATGGGAGGCGAAGCCCATAATATGGGATTTGACCCACAAGGGGCATTTTAATGCCATAAAATGGCATTGAAATGATTTGCGATTGATTTTGATTTTGACCCAGTTTTCTATTTCTTAATCAGCTCCTTAGTGGCGAAATACATAAACAAAACACCAACATCCAATTGATTTGGATTCATTTTTCTCTATTGGTTTTTTGTTTACAAGCAACAGCTGTTCAGTATTACCCTTTTTCTTAATTTTTTTGGTCACACTAGCTCGGTAGCTGAATAAAGTGCGATTTCGCTAGCGGAATTTCAACAGCGGATTTTCGTCAACTCAGTACTAGGCTTTACATTTGTCGAAAACAGGAATGTTCACATCCTTGTCTACTAATGTCTCAAAAAGACTCATAAAATTTTTAAACTCCGACTAGTTTCCACTGAATTTTGGAAATGCCAAACTGGTGTAACAGAGGCAGGCGGATAAAGGAACTAGATGGCAACGCTTAGGATGTTATCGATAGTAGTAAAATCGGCAGGAGTTGGCAGCCCTGCAAACGGGTAAGATCGGGTAGGATCGAAGGAGAAAGGAAAGAGGGGAAAAGATAGAGAGGGTGTGATATTTTTCATTTTGAGCCGGCATAGAAGGAGCAAGTGGAAAAGCGAAACGTTTTCAAAAAGGGAAGAAAAGAGTTATACAACCCCCCCGAAACAATAAATAAACCCTGAGCGCGAGTTTTTAAAAGTGTGGAGGTGAGTGTTGAGGCCGTGAGATTAAGCGGAGGTTTTAATGGAATTTTGCATAGGGACAGAGAGAAACGGAGCCCAGCAAACACGGTGGTGTGCGTCACGAGCGGTGAAACGTTGAGTAGCTGTCTCCATGAGCCCCCAGAGAAGGCGAGAAGAGCGCAGAACGATCCGGGCTCAGGTGTCCGCAAGGAATACGCAGCTCTAGTGGCGGCCAACAGGAACGAGGGGTTACCCACTTACTGCGCTCTTCTGCGCTCTTTAGTTTAATCCTTAGGCCGGCGTTTTAGATCATAAGAGATTTTTTGAATTGAATTTAATAGCATTTAACGTAGAATTCTAAATGGAATATTTTAATAATTTTAGTCAATAAAACTTTATAATGTGGTAAAAAGAGTAGTCCCAGTCAGGTTTGCAGCCGCCATGCGTTCACCTAGCCGTTCCAGGATGCCGTAGTGGGCAAAACGTTAGCCCGGAGGGGAGCTACAGTAGGGAACACGGTCAGGCCTACGCTGTTCGTTAGGCCAAGCACGCATTCGAACAAATTCGATTGCTATGATGAGCTTCAAGAACCTCGCGGGGAGAGATGAGATTTCAGGGAACCCACCCACTAGCCGACGAGATCTAGGCCGGCAAACGCGTGCAGCTCATCTCTCACCCGAGACCGTCGATAACAAGGTTTCCGCGGCATTTATGTTCGTTACAGTTATAATCATTTTTTTTTATAATTCATCATAGTTTTTCTGGCGCCCAACTTAGTGGCCATGTATTTTTGATATGGCTATAAAAGCAACCATGTTTTAAAATAACAACGTTTAGATACGTTTTTTTGCTGGTTATAATGGCATGGCATTAACCACGACCAAAACACCCAGGAGCTGAAGCTGACATCGTTTGGAATTCTACTTTTAAAAGAAGAAGAGTAGACCACGATACCGCAACAGCCCCACAAAATAGGAGTAGTTTGGTGAAATCGGAGTTGCGCTTTGGAACTTTGGTGATAAGAGGAATTATCTAACCACGCAAAAGACCTCAGACATCTTCTATAACTAACAGACGGGAAAGCTGCCAGGATAGGTGTTCGGAGACGCAGGCTCAAACAGACACTGAGTTCTGACCACGTCTTAAAGTAGCAGGCAGATCCCGTCGTCCCCCGAAGAAGGAGATGGACGCTTGGAGTTTAGCGGCAGGAGTAGCAGCTAACCACGTCCGAGACATCGATCTCGCGGCACCTGGGAATCAGCAGGGCTAGCGAGAGTAGAGATTAAGGGGGGTTTTTTTTCCCGAACGAAGCGGATAGAACCTAGGATTGGGAAGAAGGAAAAAAAAAACAATAAGGTAGCATATTGGCGGTGCGCAGATCAGACAGTGGCAAAGTTTGGTTTTAGTTAGCAACAAGTTAGCAATCTTTCAAGAGTTTAAGTGTTAGTTTTTGAGATTTTTAGGAAATAACAACAGTAAAATGAACCCAGCAGAGTCAGAGAAGGGGGCAGCAACACCCCAAAAAGTGCCAATATGCATGTTATGCAATAAAGAGATGGCAACAGGCAGGGCTAGAACCAAATGTGGGCATGAGTTCCATAAAGCATGCATAACGGCTCACGCGAAAACCAAGGCAGCATGTCCCACTTGCAAGGTTGTTTGTTTTGAAAAAACCTCAGACTACGAGCGAAATGTCTTCAGCAGGTACAAGCCAACAGATTCGTAGGGCCGATTCACCGGGTGGTACAAGCCAGACAGGTTCTCAAGCAGAGTCTCTAGGTAGTACGGCAGAAATAAGCTCAATGGTGTCTCAGTCGGTTCAAGCCATGCAGGCAACACTATTAGAACAATTGTCAGCACAGATGGAGAGGTTGTTCCAGCAAAGAGCACAGTCTGAGAGGGAAGCCGAAGGAAGAGCTCAACATCCCGAGATGAACAGCCTAACGAACCCTTTAATAACGAAGGAGGGATTCGAGACCAGGGACATACTACCATAGATGAATTAAGACAGCCAGCATATCGTCCAGACAAGGTTGGACACATTCTAAACAACTGGAAGATCAGGTTTAGCGGGAGTCATGATGGCATGATGATAGACAACTTCATCTATCGAGTAGAGGCCCTGACCCACCAGACGCTAGATAGCAATTTTTCAGCACTCTGCGCGAATGCAAGTCTCTTATTCGATGGCAAGGCCGGAGATTTCTATTGGCGCTTCCACAAAGTGAATAGGGGCATGAGATGGGGTGATTTGTGCGATGCTCTTAGGAATTACTTTCGCGATACTCGGTCGGACGTAGACATACGCGAAGCTATGAGGGATAGAAAGCAGCGCAAAAAGGAAGATTTCGACACTTTTTATGATGCAATAGAGCAATTGATGGACGGGTTGGAAACGCCTCTTAGCGAGGCCACGATAGTAGATGTTGTGAGGCGAAATTTGAGGTCCGTGATAAGACACGAGTTGCTAAATGTTTCAATTCGGTCGATCAATCAATTGAGAGAAGTCTGCAGGCGCCGCGAGAGGTTCTTGGAGGAGATAAGGCACGAGAGCAGCTTTTGCAAGCCAGGCTATTCGAAGAAGGCGAATGCTAAGGGGTTCAGACGCGAGGATAGAGGACATCATAGGAATTATCCTGCTGGAAAGGCGGTAGCTGAGTTGAATGAAGGAATGGAAATGGAGGATGCAAGTGAGTTTTTGGACGAGGGAGATCCGGATATCTAAGCAGTGGCTCTCATTTGTTGGAATTGCCGGAAAGAAGGGCATAGGTATCACGACTGTGTTCCCAGCACGTAAGGTATTTTGTTTCGGATGCGGAGCGCCTAATACCTACAAACCGTCTTGCGCAAACTGTTTAAAAAACGGGCGGGTGAACGCTCAAGACCGTCCGACTCAGCGTGTTCAGGTAGAGCAGAGCAAGGACAAGTAGAAGATCCAGAGAAACCATCGTTGAAAAATTTAGAAGTAGACAGAATCATACACGAAGTTATAGGAATTAACAAGAGAGTGAACAAGAGTGAAAGAGATTGAAGCAATAAGGTACAAGAAGGCAGATAAGCGACCGTTTGCGGAAGTTTATTTGTTAGGGGAAAGGGCTGCTAGATACGGGAGCTGCGATTAGCTGCTTGGAAGGCAGATTGGCAGAAAGGTTTATCCAAAGTGGAGCGGAGTTTAAGCGAAAGGGATCGTGTGTGAGAACAGCCGATGGACAACGACTGCAAGTACCTGGTGCCCACACTGAGTCAGGACTTATATCTGGGCATCGACTTTTGGAACATTTTCGATCTTCTGCCGGCGGAGTTCCAAGTCAGTGAGGTGTCGGTTAGTCACGAACTGACGGTAGCAAAACAAGCTAGCCTGTCGGCGGTAATAGAGAAATTTCCGTCTTTTGCCAAGTTAGGATTGGGCAAAACACAACTGCTCAGTCACAGCATCGATGTGGGGGATGCTAAAGCAGTGAAGCAGAGGCATTATCCCGTCTCACCAGCAGTGGAGAAGTTGCTGTATGGGGAGGTTGACAGGATGCTGAAATTGGGAGTAATCGAAGAGGCCGAGAGCGCTTGGTCGTCACCAGTTGTCTTAGTCCAGAAACCAGGCAAGGTCAGACTATGCTTGGATTGCAGAAAGGTGAATAGTTTTACGCAGGGAGATGCATACCCGCTACCGCAAATCGATGCAATTCTTAGCAGGCTTCCGAAAGCAGTTTACATCTCTAGTTTGGATCTAAAAGACGCCTATTGGCAGATTTCTTTAGATCCAGCGTCACGGGACAAAATGGCGTTCACCGTACCAGGCAAGCCAGTTCCTTGTACCAGTTCACAGTGATGCCTTTTGGATTGTCGAACGCATCGCAGACGATGACGCGGCTCATGGACAAGGTCATCCCGGCTTCACTGAGGAACGAAGTTTTTGTCTATTTGGATGATCTACTAGTAGTATCAGATTCCTTCGATTCGCATTTGGCAGTCCTAACGACGGTAGCAGAGCATATCCAACAGGCAGGGCTAACGTTAAACGTCGGAAAGAGTCACTTCTGCGTACGTTCGGTTAGGTACCTGGGTCACGTGATCGGGGAGGGAGTCATCAAGACCGATCCGGAAAAGATAGCAGCAATCTGAGAGCTTTGCGTAGTTTTCTAGGCATGACCGGTTTGTACAGTAAGTTGATCAGCAACTACGCGGACATAGCTGCCCCACTGACGGATGTAGTTAGACCAAAGTGCAGGTTCACAATGACTCAGGCGGGAGTTGAGGCTTTCGCAAAGTTGAAGGTAGCGATGTGCCGAGCCCCAGTGTTGCACAGCCCAGATTTTACGAATCCATTTTCATCCATTGCGATGCTAGTAGCTATGGAATAGGAGGGGTGCTCGATCAAAAGACAGAGGGAGACCGAGGGGACGAGTATCCTATTGCCTTCGTCTCAAGGAAGTTGAGCAAGGCTCCGAAGAACTATTCGGTCACAGAGCCAGAGTGCCTGGCGGCGATTATCTGCATCAATCGTTTCAGACCGTATGTCGAGGGGCATAGATTCACCGTAGTTACGGATCACGCGTCGCTGCAGTGGCTTATGTCCCAGCCCAATTTGAGGTCGCGTTTGGGTCGGTGGGCAGCCAAGTTGCAAGGTTATAAGTTTAAATTCGAGCATAGGAAAAGGTAGCTACACGCGGTTCCAGACGCGCTATCCAGCGTTTTTGAAGGCGAAGATGAAGGGATAGATATTTCGGGCATAGACGTTGACTACGAGTCGCCGCACTTCGAGTCGTCTGAATACAAGACGTTGGCGGAGACGGTGGAGGCCAATAAGGATATGACGCCGGATTTGACAATGGAACCCAATTTAAAGGAGAGGCTTTCAAAGGTTTCATGCGTGAGAATCGGGTGACTCAGGTCTTTACGGCAGTACACTCACACTCACCGCAGGCGAACGCGTCTGAGCGGTTGAACAGGTCCGTGATAGCGGCGATTCGATCTTATGTGAAGCCAAATCAGAAGAATTGGGACGAGCAGCTCAGCGAGATCAGTTGTGCTTTGAGAACGAGTGTTCATTTGGGCACAGGGGCTTCGCCATACTACCTAGTTTTTGGACAGCAGTACATGGGTTCAGGGGGCTCGTGTAAACTTCTAAGAGGGTTGGGTTTGTTAGAGGACCGGAGCGTTATGACTGAAAAATAGAAAGGGTGTGATATTTTTCATTTTTGAGCCGGCATAGAAGGAGCCAGAGGAAAAGCGAAACGTTTTCAAAGAGGGAAGAAAAGAGGTATTCGAACCCCCGAAACAACTAATAAACCCTGAGCGCGAGTTTTTGTGTGGAGGTGAGTGTTGAGGCCGAGAGATTAAGCAGAGGTTTTAATGGAATTTTGCATAGGGACAGAGAGAAACGGAGCCCAGCAAACACGGTGGTGTGCGTCACGAGCGGTGAAACTTTGAGTAGCTGTCTCCGTGAGCCCCCAGAGAAGGCGAGAAGAGCGCAGAACGATCCGGGCTTAGGTGTCCGCAAGGAATACGCAGCTCTAGTGGCGGCCAACAGGAACGAGGAGTTACCCCCTTACCCCCCCAGCAAGGATCGCGGCAAACCTCAGTCGTTAGCGATCAGGGCATTGACCCGGGCAAAGGCGGGCCCAAAGCGCAGGCGAAAAGCAACATAGCGGTGCTGGTGCTGTCGAAGTGGCCGCTTGTAGGTTATAGACGAAGGTGGTAATATCCCGATGAGGGAAGAGTCGTCCTAAGGCGGGCGTCCACGTGCGGTTTTCCTCGACATTTCGTAAAAGCCTTTTTTCTATCGATTCGGGAAGCGTTCGGCGACCCTTAAATTTTGAAAAGAGCGCTTTCATCATCGCGACGTGGAAAGAAACTGGTGAGTGATAAGTAGGCTGAAGTGAAGGTCCGTTCGTCGGTGTCCGTATCTTGGACCCTCCCCGAATTCGGGTATGTTCCCTCGCTATATTCCTACTGCATCAGCTCCGGTCAGGCTGAGCAAGTAATCCGCCCATCGCTCTCCAACTCGGAGCCCTATAGCCCCGTCCCCAATCATCGATCGCATACCAATATTTACCAACGAAATCGGCTGTAGACCGATGTGAAACATCCGTCTCGCACCTGTTACCTTCTTTATTTTTAACTTCTATTTGAATTACTATTAGGCGTTTAAGACATTTGGTTCATTCTTTAGGTTAAGGAAAACATTTTAGATTTTAACAGATTTTTTTTAATCCTTAGGCCGGCGTTTTAGATCATAAGAGATTTTTTGAATTGAATTTAATAGTATTTAACGTAGAATTCTAAATGGAATATTTTAATAATTTTAGTCAATAAAACTTTATAATGTGGTAAAAAGAGTAGTCCCAGTCAGGTTTGCAGCCGCCATGCGTTCACCTAGCCGTTCCAGGATGCCGTAGTGGGCAAAACGTTAGCCCGGAGGGGAGCTACAGTAGGGAACACGGTCAGGCCTACGCCGTTCGTTAGGCCAAGCACGCATTCGAACAAATTCGATTGCTATGATGAGCTTCAAGAACCTCGCGGGGAGAGATGAGATTTCAGGGAACCCACCCACTAGCCGACGAGATCTAGGCCGGCAAACGCGTGCAGCTCATCTCTCACCCGAGACCGTCGTTAGCAAGGTTTCCGCGGCATTTATGTACGTTACATTGGAAAGTCGAGCTCGAGTTGGGGCTGCAGAAATTGCAGTAGTTGGTTTGCACTTTTCAGCTATGGTGAAGGCATTTAATAATGACATCACCCTTACCTTAGTTGTCTATAATTATTCTAACTCGGCTCCAAATTCATCTTCCTCATCTAATTACTCGATCTGGTCTTGCAACTCATTATAGCCTTGCAGAGGGTAACATATTATAATTTTGGTGAAAAGTGTGCAACGCATTGAAGGAGACATCTCCGACCATATAAAGTATATATATTCTTGATCAGGATTACCTCCTAAGTTGATATGAGCATGTCTGTCTGTCTGGCTGTCTGTCTGTCCGTCTGTCTGTTTCTACGAAAACTAGTCTCTTAGCTTTAAAGCTGTCGTCTTGAAACTTTGCACACACTCTTATTTCCTGTGCACACAGTTAATTTGCAGCAGTATAAATCGGAACGACCGGGATCGGCCGACTATATCCTATAGCTGCCATATAACTGATTGATCGGAAATTCTATAACTTTGAAAGCTATTTTATAATAATACGACTTGCCAAATTTCATAAGGATCGCCCGACTACATCCTATAGCTGCCATATGACTGAACAACCGGAAATGACCCAACTTTTTTTTTTTAAGATAGAAACATGTAGCTTGGTACGGATACTATATTTTCAGTTGATTCAGTTAATACGTAGTATCCGTTGATCCCACCTACCAACTCCCACCTTTTCAGTTGATCCCACCTAACAAATTTCATAACAATTAGCCGACTATATCTTAAAGCTGTCATATAACTGAACGAACGGAAATGGTATTTGGTAAAAATACCTGTTTGGTCATTGAGCGTTTTCAATGCCGTAAATAAAAAGACGAATTTAATTTTAGTACGACGTTATAAAAAATGTTTATTTCTGCATGCAGCTGAAACTGGATGATCCGCAGATAGACCAGCTTATGGTGCATGCAGGGACGAAATTAAATACAGAGAGAGTGGCCCGACTGGTCACTGCGAAGCTAAAGCTCTCGAATAATGGAGAGGGCGGCCCGACCTAGACACTGCGTGCTAAAACTCTCTATAGAAAGCCCGTTGAATCGAGCGGCCGAGAGAGAGTCGGCTTGCGATCAACTAAGCTTTTGTATAAACTTAAGCCTAATAAATAAACATTACCAAACATTACGTTAACATATTTAAACATTAAAATTACAACGCTGCTGCCTGACCCGACATTCCCCCCTCCGTTGGGGCCTGTCCTCCAACTATATTCGTAAGGGGCGAGGTACAGCTTAATCAGCTCCCAGCGAAGCACTCCAACCCGAAGAGGGATCAGCTCCATAGCTCTGGCCAGCGGCCATATCCATAGCCTCCAAAGTCCTGTATCGCTGCTCCAGAAACTCTGCCAGCGACTCCCAAGTAGGGATGGCGTCGGAACTTGAAGAATTTAGACTCTCCTCCCACTTAACATGGGTAGCTTGGTCCAACCGTTGAAGAAGCACCTGGACAATGATGCAGCCGGCTATCTCATTTGTCGAACCCAAATTCTTCAGAGGTCTCATATGGGCATTGAATTTGTCGGATAACCCTTGAAGACGTGTTATTGAATCGCCTCCCACTAGAGTTACGCCAAGAATCTCGTTCACATGAGCCTGAAATATTAAACGACGGCTACCCATCCTTCAGCATCCTTCTACATGGCGACCGTGACCGTGGCGAAGGAAGTCCAGGAGGACTTAGGACTTGCAACAGCAGCAGTCAGAACTGAACAAAACGGAAATAATTCTGAGTGAGTACAGGCAATGAGCAAAAGGCGAAGTGGGGTCAAAGAACGACTCAGAAAACGCAAGTCTGAGATCGTAAAGACCTTCTACAAAAGCGAGAATGCCCCGAAGTGGGATATTGCTCAAAAACTTTTCAAGGAACTCGAACACATCGAGAGATTGTTAAAGAAAAAAGCCACTGACTCAACCTGTAACTCAAAAACAATTCAGAATAAAATAATTAATCCAAAAACTCATCGTCCAGATCGGAAAAGTATACAGCCTTACAAAGCTAGATATCCAGCTGACTGTGTAGGCCCATTATACAGCCCGTACTGCATGGAGACATGCATACCAGATACCAGGAACAGCAACAAAAGCCAGTGAACCCAGCACCGGCACCGCAAGCAAATCAAGCTGCGCCTAAAGAATTCGACAGCACCACAAAGGGTGCAGATGCCGGCGGCACTACATAGAGTGCAGGACAACCCGACAGCGCAACTAAGTGCGCCCACCGCCCAGACACTACATCCCTAGGCACTACGTAGAGTGCAGGACAACCCGACAGCGCAACTAAGTGCGCCCAACGCCTAGATAGTTACACTAATAATAATACTAATATATAAATATAAAAATCATTGTAATACCCGACGACAATTGAGTCGACCGGTAAGCCGTTTGGCCCGAAAAGCCATGCGAAACAATAGGCAGGAAAATATGTATAAAAACTAAATGTCTATAGAGACAAACAAAATAAGCAAAGATATAGAATCAAAATTATCAGAAAATTTTGCCAACATGGGCATTGTAGACGTTAAAACTGTAGACTCTACAGCCAATGTTATTAACAAAGTAGAAGTTGATAACACTGACCTTAAATTTATAACCATATTAATTGTTATAATATTCATAATAAATGTGGCAAATCTATTTTATAAAATATATAAATACCACAATAAATCTATCAAGAAAAGATACCAGAACCAAGCAAATGACTGGGATAAAATTTAAGAAAAACAATTAAAAAAAAAAAAGCGAAAAAAAACATCGTAAGTAAGCTAATAAAATGACAATAAAATTATGAATAATCTAATTCCACTCGCTAATTTGTCTAAAGAATCTATGTGGTATCATTGGAATACAACTTGATTGAATATTTGAATTTTAAATTTAAAGCAATGCCAGAAATACAAATAGGTTCATATCTAAACGATGTTTTAGTACATGACCCAGATTTCCGAATTCAGGCGATTCAGAATATCAGATTAAAGAAGAAGATCTACAGGATCTCACGATACCAGCGGTAATACATTTTCCCGAGGTATCCGAATCTGAGTCAGAATCAATATCTGAAAAAGTCGTAAACATGACTATGTCATTCTATATTCTATATAGAATACCTAAAGATTGCCTCATCTCTGCTGTCAGAGTTTGATGGAAAGGCAGAAAATCCGACAAGTTTCATAGATGCATTAATCTAATAGATTCTCTAAAAGGCCCTCATGAAACAACAGCCATTAACTTAATCAAGTCAAAATTGAAAGGCCATACAAGAAAGCTCATTACTACAGAATCAAATATTGTTGACATAATTGGTAAATTGCAAAGTAAAATAAAAGGTGATTCAGTATCAGGGAAAACTGCAAAACTAATGAACCTTCAGCAAAAGCAAAAAACGGCCAATCAATATGTACAAGAGGTAGAGAAGTTGGCAAAGGCCCTAAAAGAAGCCTACATCGACGATGGACTATCCTCCGAAACAGCCACTAAATACATCACAGAGCATGCTGTCAATGCAATTATTAAAATTGCTCTATAGAAAAAGTTAAATACATAATGGAGGCTGGAACATTCAGCACTCTAGACCAAGCAACGACTAAGTTTGTCAATAGTTGCACAGATGCAACAGGACAATCTAATACTGTTCTATACTTCAGTGGTCAACGACCCTATAATAGAGGTAGTCGAGGAAACTACCGAGGTAGAATAAATACCCAAAACAACAGTAATCGTCGTTATAATAATAACAATGGAGGCAGTGGCCAGTATAGAGGAAATTATAGAGGTAGCGGTAATCAAAGCCGCGGCCAATATAATAACTCCTCTAATGTACGTGTCACTCAGGGTAGTTCGGAAAACTACCAGGCACCCTTAGGTACACAAAATTAAATAAAAAAGTACACACAGTAAACTTAAGTCTTAATATGTTTGTAGTATTCAAAAACTCCGCCACAAATAATAATCTCACATTTCTCCTAGATACAGGAGCAGACATTTCATTACTAAAAGATAATTCAGATGCTTTTGAAAACATCGAGCATGATAGAACAATAGATATACAAGGCATTGGACATGGAGTAATTAAGTCCAATGGTTTAGTTCGAATTGAATTGCAGACTGACAAGAATACAATTCCGCACAACTTCCATTTAGTTTCAAAAAATTTCGCAATTTCATGCGACGGAATTATAGGAGTTGACTTTATAAAAACTTTTAATTGCAAATTAGATTGTGCACCAGCAAATGATTGGTTCATAATAAGACCAAACAACTTAAAATACCCAATAAACGTTCCAATAAAGTTTATTTCTGGTAATAATTAATTAATAATAACCAGCAAGATCTGAAGTTGTCCGTAAATTAGATATAAACTTGCCAGAAGATAATATCTTAATTCCAAATCAAGAAGTAGTATCCGGTATTTATGTTGCGAATACCGTAGCAACATCCAATGATACATTTGTCCGTTTACTGAATACAACCAGTACCGACCAATTAATAGATATAAATAACATACAGTATGAACCGCTTTCGAATTACGAGATAATTCAACCAAGCAAAGGTTCTAGAACAGAGTAAGTCATATCCAAATTAAAGAAAAACTTTTCTAAGCAATACAAATCAGAGCTTACCGACATATGTTCTAAATATAGTGATATATTCGGACTCGAAACCGTATCAATCACAACTAATAATTTTTACAAACAACATTTAAGACTTAAAGATAAAAAACCAGTGTACACAAAAAACTACAGAATACCGCACAGTCATCAAGACGAAATAAAGAACCAAGTAAATAAACTTATTAAAGACAATATAGTTGAAGAGTCTGTATCTGAATACAATAGCCCACTTCTGTTAGTACCTAAGAAATCACTCCCAGGTTCTAATGATAAAAAATGGAGATTAGTAATAGACTAACGCCAAATTTATAAAAAACTTCTGTCCGATAAATTTCCCCTACCTAGAATTGACGACATACTTGATCAATTAGGTAGAGCTAAATACTTTTCATGCCTTGACCTTATGTCAGGTTTTCACCAAATAGAGCTTGAAGAAAAATCAAGAAATATAACGTCATTCTCAACCAACAACGGCTCATATCGTTTCACGCGATTGCCATTTGGTTTAAAAATAGCACCAAATTCATTTCAGAGAATGATGACAATAGCATTCTCGGGTCTAGAACCATCCCAAGCATTCCTTTATATGGACGATCTTATCGTCATTGGATGTTCAGAAAAACATATGATCAAAAACCTAACCAATGTATTTGAACTCTGTAAAAAAAATAACCTCAAATTACATCCACAAAAATGTTTATTCTTTATGCATGAAAAGACATTTCTTGGTCACAAGTGCACAGATAAAGAAATACTTCCAGATGACAAAAAGTATGATGTCATCATGAATTATCCCATACCACACGATGGGGACAGTGCTAGACGATTCGTTGCATTCTGCAACTATTATCGACGTTTTATAAAAAACTTCGCCGACTATTCACGGCACTTAACACGATTAAGTAAAAAGAATGTCCCATTCCTGTATTTAAAAAAGAAACTTATGGAACCAACCCTGTTGCTATATCCCGATTTTAGCAAAGAATTTTGCTTAATCACTGATGCAAGTAAGCAAGAATGTGGAGCAGTTTTAACCCAAAACTCTAACGGACTCCAACTCCCCATTGCTTACGCATCAAGAGCATTCACAAAAGGTGAAAGCAATAAGAGTACTACAGATCAAGAATTAGCAGCAATCCACTGGGCAATATTACATTTTCGACCATATAGTATTTATGGAAAACATTTTACAATTAAAACAGATCACCGACCTTTAACATATTTATTTTCTATGGAATAGAAGGGATAAGCACTACAAACGATTTATAATGATAGGTGAGACTCAAGCAGGAGATCTGTACTGGCAATTTAAGCGGGAATTTGATTTCCTTAATAAGTTGCTCTACAATCAGTATATATCCGATGTCAAAGCTAGCCTTCGATCCAATCCTAAAGCTTTTTGGCGGTTTGTAAACAGGAAAAAGTCAAAATCAGACATACCTTCATCCATATGTTATGGTAATTTAGCAGCCGACTCGGATCAGGGCGTTTCTGATCTTTTTGCAAAATACTTTGCCTCTAACTTGGAGCCGAAGGTTTATTGGAGTGATCATGAAACTCTTCTTAGCATTGAGCCTTTTCTTAATGTGAGTAACACGGACGTTTTGGACGGTGATCTAGTTGAAGCCACTGGACATTTGACCAAGTCGCTCACACCTGACGTGGACGGTATCTCCCCATTCTTTCTTAAGAGGAGTATCGCTTCTCTTTCTACTCCCCTTAAACTGCTATTCTCCTTTTCGCTCTCTTCTGGTAGATTCCCCCAACGGTGGAAGATTACTTCTATAACGCCTATTCACAAAGGTGGCAGTAGTTGTGATGTTACCAACTATCGACCTATAGCCAAAATTTGCAACGTCGCTAAGATACTGAAACGGATAGTAACTAAAAAATTGACTTTTCTGGCTCGCAATTTTATATCCCCCAACCAGCATGGTTTTTTGCCTGGGAGGTCCACTACCACTAATTTAGCGGTCTTCTCTAAGCATTGCTTCGAAGCATTTGAAAACCGATTTCAGGTTGATGCCATTTACACCGACTTCTCCAAAGCCTTCGACAAAGTGTGTCATGCTGCCCTTCTGGCCAAATTATATAAATTAGGTATTCATTCCTGCCTATTAAGCTGGTTCGAGTCTTATCTGGCTGACCGACCTTGCCACGTTACTATTTGAGACGCTATCTCCAGTCCATTTGTCACCTCCTCTGGTCTTCCACAAGGCTTCCACAAGGACCTCTTCTATTTATCATTTTCATTAATGACATCTCGTCATGCTTTCGTCATTCGTACTTTTTAATGTATGCGGATGACCTTAAAATCTACAAAGCGATTACCTGTATTAGTGACAGTTACCTGTTACAGGAGGATATATCCAGAGTTTACTCATGGTGCTCCCGTAATCTTCTTCCATTAAACTTATCTAAGTGTATGTATACCTGCTACAGTAGGCGGTCTCTTGAAATCTGCATGGGTTATTCGATTAGTAATTATAATTTGGCAGCTAAAGAAGAGGTGTTAGACCTTGGTGTCTTATTCGACAGCAAATTTAAATTTTCTGGTCACTTAGACTATATTCTACCTAAATCGTATGCTATGCTGGGCTTTGTTAAAAGGCACGTGAACCAGTTCAAAAGTCCATACTCGAGCCTCAGCGTCTATGCTGCATTTATTCGGTCGAAGCTGGAATATGCCTCAATCATTTGGAATCCGGATTGCAAAGTTCGTTACAACAGAATTGAGCGACTCCAGAAAAAATTTTTAAAATTTGCACTTCTGCCTCTAAGGTTTCAGGATCCTGTTCCTTCATACCAGAGCCGTTGCCTTCTTCTGAATGTTTGCACGTTGGAGGATCGGCGTAAACTGGCAGCCTTAACTTTTTTGAATAATTTAATCGTTGATAACATTGATTGTCCTTTTTTATTGGGACTCATTAATTTTAATGTTCCTCAAAGGGATCTTCGTATCTTTGCCCCCTTTTGAGTCAAGTGTCATAGGGCCAATTATCTTTTAAATGCGCCGATTGAGCGGGCTCTTTCTTATTTTAATTCTTTGCCGCCTAGCCTCCGTTTGAGTAAGGCTCTGATAAGGGTGTGTTAAAACGCAAATTAATCAGGCATTTATTAAGTTTTTGTTGGTATTATTTTATTAGTTGTAAGTTGTTATTATGTAGCCATGTAAGAATTTGTCCGTTGGCGAAATAAATAAATAAATAAATAAACCCTAGCTCTAAATTAACACGCATGCGGCTAGAATTAGAAGAATACGACTTTACTGTCGAGTACCTAAAGGGTAAAAATAATTTCGTGGCAGACACCCTATCTAGGATAACAATATCCGAATTAAAAGACATACACAATAAAATCCTGAAAGTCACTACCAGGTACCAAAGTAGACGAAACATTTGCGCAGATAATGAAAAAGTAGAATTGCCAAGGCAATCTACAGAAAAAGCTTCTCAGCCCAACGTATACCAAGTCATAAATAATGACGAAGTACGTAAAGTAGTGACCTTGCATATAAAAGATGCGCTATGTTTATTTAAACATGGTAAAAGAATTATAGCATGAATAGATATTGGTGATTTATGTGCAAATGGAAATATTGACTTAGGAAAACTATTTCCAAAGCTTGAAAAAGAAGCCGGTACATTAAAAATAAGCCAATTAAAAATGGCACCGCGGGAAAACATCTTTGAAAAAATTTCAATAGATGATTTCAAAAATATGGGCAATGAATTATTGAATACATTAAGAGTAACGCTACTCAACCCGGTGACCACTTTAACAAATTTTAAAGAGAAAGAAGCAATATTGTCTACATTCCATGATGATCCTATACAAGGAGGTCATACAGGCATTACAAAAACCTTGGCCAAGCTAAAAAGAAATTATTACTGAACATATTCAGTCATAACTCGTGATATAACACAGCATATCCAGAAATGTGAAAAATGCCAAAAAGCAAAAATAAATAAACATGTTAAAACCCCCTTAACTATTACTGAAACCCCTTTAAAAGCTTTTGACAGGGTTATAGTAGACACTACCCAAGTCAGAAAACGCAAACGAATATGCAGTCACACTAATTTGTGACCTGACTAAATATTTAGTAGCAATTCCATTTCCAAATAAAAACGCTAATACAATAGCGAAGGCTATATTCGAAAACTTTATTCTGAAATACGGTCTTCTGAAGACGTTCATTACGGACATGGGAACAGAATACAAAAATTCGATAATAAATGACCTGTGCAAGTATTTAAAAATAACTAATATAACATCTACTGCACACCACCATCAGACAGTTGGAACAGTCGAAAGAAGTCATAGAACTTTTAATGAATACATACGTTCATACATATCGGTTGATAAAACTGATTGGGATGTATGGATCCAATATTTCGTATACTGTTTCAACGCGACCCCATCTATGGCACATGACTATTGTCCATATGAACTTGTCTTTGGAAAAACAAGTAACTTACCTAAGCATTTTAATTGCGTAAATAATATAGAACCATTATATAACATAGATGATTACGCTAAGGAAAGTAAATATAGATTAGAAGTTGCATACAAAAGAGAAAGAAATATGCTTGACTCGAATAAGCAGAAAAATAAGCAATATTATGATAAAAAAGCTAAAGAAATAAGTCTATCAATAGGAGATAAAGCCCGAAGTTAGCTTTCCTTTCTTGTTTGCCTTAAGGGGTTACGCCACCCTGAAATTTTCAAAAAATCGATTTTTTGTTTTTTACTTAATTTAAAAGACTATATTCTCACGCGTATTTTAAGACAGATATTGAAGACAATATCTTGATAATTATGGAAGTTATGCTCATTTGAAGTCGGCGCGGCAGGAGGGCACTAATACACTTCTTATTCTTCTTTTGCGTTTTTCTCGAAACCACTTTTTTCAAGACGGTGGGCATGATAACGCAAAAACTGTTCAACCGATTGACTTGAAAATTTAAACGCATCCTCTTACATAGATTTTCCACAGAGTGACGTAGGATTTTTTCGATCCAATGGATAGAAATTTTTTTATGCAATTTTTAGTACAAAATTTTTTGCCAAAAAAATGGAGTAAATTTTGAAGTGCTCTCATTTGCGTAATTTTTTTTTCTACAAAGGCTACGTCACTCTGTTCCAAATTTATCACTTTTTCAAAAAAATTTTGTTTACTTGTTTCTGATGAAAATTGACACGTAAATCATGCCCACCATCAAGGAGCACTCTGGAAAAACCGATCATCGCCGATGTTCATATCTCCGCCATTTTGAATTGAAAACAAGTTTTTTTTTAGAATTAATAAATCTTATTAGTTGTATTGAATATAAATAAAAGTGGAAAAATCCTATCTCAACTAGTTTAGTCATAAGAAATTCCTGAAAAACCGTCCCGTTTCCACGCGGTCAGGGTGGCGTAACCCCTTAAAAATTGTCTCATTTGAGACCTGAAGCCTGTACTCTAGCTCGGTCTTTACTAAAGGAACTGACCCAGCTTCCAAACGTTCCTCTAACCGGCGAATGCTTTTTTCCCTGACATTTAATCTTCTTCTTAAGTCATTAAGAGTCGTGGATTTTTATTTCTGTTTACTACTTTCCATTTTCTGATTATATTTATTTTTTAATAAACAGACAACGAGAAAAAATTTAATAATTTAATTGTTTTTTTATTTTTAAATAAAAATTTTTATTAATTAGTAAAAAAAACAAAATTTTTAATAATATAAATATTTTTTTTATTGTTCAAAAAATAATTATTTAATATATGGCTAAAAAGATGTAATAATTAATTTATTAATTAATAAAATCGAATATTATTTATTAATATTAATAGAATCGTAATCGAACTACCGAACTGAGCGGACGTGCTTTGTCCGAGCTCCGGGAAAACTTCACGTTGCTTATATTTTCGCCAATATAAGCGAAAAGACACTGAAATACAATTTATTAAAAGCGACAGACAAGCTTTTTATAACAGTTGTAATGTGCTAAACCAAAACTAGTGCATTGTTGAAAAAAAAAATACGTACCACGCAATGAGCTCATTGAGCAACGACCAAAAGAACGAGCGTAGAAGTTCAGTGAACCAAAGAAACGGCTTCTACTCTTACTTTTCAACCCGCGATCCCGAAGTGGAAAAATCGGCGCTTCAAAGCAACCCGGCTTTACTGACCGCTGAAACCCAAAGGGCACGGTCTTGCTCACCCGCTCTGCTCACTCCGACTCCCGCGTCATGGAGTTCGCAGTGTAAAACCCCCCTCCAATACCGGAAACAAATTTCGCACCAACAACAAGCAGCGCTACAACTTCTGCAACAACAGCGAAAACCCCTGCAACTCAAAGTACCACGACGTCAACGACAACAGCGAGTACAAAAACAACAACCTCGGAAAGTGCCAAAGCGGCAACGGCCACACAGACTGGAATGGATCGCTACATCCAAATTAAGCGCAAGCTTAGCCCGCAGAGTAATCCGGCAGGCAACAAAACAAAAATTAACCGTGTCCTGAATAACGATAATGAACCAGACAGATCCACTACTAACAGATTTGCCCTACTGGCGGAGGCTGAGGAAAACCAACCAGCCCAAGACACCGCAAAAAAACCCAAGCCCCCTCCAATCTATATTAGGGAAAAAAGCTCGAGTGCCCTGGTCAACAAAATTGCGTCGTTGATCGGGAACGGTGACAACTTTCATGTTGTTCCGCTTATCAAAGGGAACATCCATGAAACAAAGGTGCAAAACAAGACTGAAGAGCACTTCCGAATAGTTTCAAAATATCTGGACACTGTACAGAAAAACTATTACACGTACCAGCTGAAAAGCAGTAAGGGCCTACAAGTGGTAGTAAAGGGAATAGAACCTGATGTTACCGCCGCGGAAATAAAAACCGCCCTTAAAGAAAAGGGCTTCGCCGCCAAGAATGTTATTAACATTCTAAATAAAGATAAAAAGCCACAACCCCTCTTCAAGGTCGAGCTCGAGCCAGAAAGCAGGTCGCTGAAGAAGAACGAAGTCCACCCAATCTACAACCTGCAATATCTTTTGCATCGGAAAATCACTGTTGAAGAGCCACATAAACGAAACGGTCCAGTGCAATGCACTAATTGTCAAGAGTATGGACACACAAGGTCTTACTGCACACTTCGGGCTGTCTGTGTAGTCTGCGGGGACGCCCACAAGTCCGTTTGCTGCACTACAAACAAGGACAGTACCGTGAAGAAATGTGGAAACTGCGGAGGCAGCCATACGGCAAACTATAGAGGATGTATTGTGTATAAGGAGTTAAAGAGTCGCATGCGTCAAGCGACCGCAACGCGCAACCAAAATCCACAGAATGCGTACGTTTCGTCAAAAACCACGCCAGACGTTTTCCTCGCCAAAGCTGCGAGATCCTCATTCGGTCCACTAAACACCACCAACGGCTTCTCCTATGCCGATGCTCTACGATCTGGAAGGGAAATTCCAATTCAGCCTAACTCTCAAAGCGCTCAACAGGCCCCAGAACAGCCACACAGCAAAACGGAAACTATGATGCTAACCCTCCAACAAAGTATGATGGAGCTTATGTCATTCATGAAAACGACCATGCAAACGCTTGTTCAAAACCAGAACATGGTGATACAGCTGCTCGTAGCACAACAGTCCAAATAATCTATGCAGGCGCTACGAATATCAATGTGGAACGCCAATGGTGTCTCACGGCATAAACTAGAATTGTCACAATTCTTGACCGAAAACCATATTGACGTTATGCTACTGGTGGAAACGCATCTTACAAGCAAATACAACTTTCATATAAGAGGCTACACAATCTACCGCACAGATCATCCAGATGGGAAAGCCCACGGCGGAACTGGAGTTCTAATCAGAGAACGAATTAAACACCATTTTCACAAAAGGTTTGCAACAAACTTCTTGCAGGCCACATCGATACAAATTCAGTCAAGCAACGGAATCCTTTCAATTGCTGCCGTTTACTGCCCTCCTCGCTTCTCAATCTCGGAAGGACAATTCATGGACTTCTACAATTCACTTGGGGATCGATTTATAGCCGCAGGAGACTACAACGCCAAACATACGCACTGGGGATCACGTCTAGTGACTCCCAAAGGAAGACAATTGTACAATGCAATTATAAATGTGAAAAATAAACTGGACTACGTTTCCCCTGGAAGTCCCACATACTGGCCAACAGACTCACGAAAGCTCCCAGACCTTATTGATTTTGCAGTGACAAAAACATACCTCGCAATCTAATAAGTGCCAAAGCAGTCTCGGACTTATCATCAGACCACTCGCCTGTGCTTCTAACGCTTCTTCAAAGCCCAGAAATAACCGAACACCCCTTCAGTCTGACGACGACAAAAACAAACTGGCTAAAATACAAAAAGTACGTGAGTGCCCACATAGAACTCGCCCCGGATTTTAACATGGAATCGGACATCGACTACACTACGAGCGCCCTGGAAGAAGTACTCGTTGCGGCAGCTAAAATCTCTACTCCTCATAGGAAAGAAGTAGACCGAAACAAACACTTCAAATCTAATCAGCAAATCGAACAGCTCGTGCGAGAAAAGAGGCGC
Source organism: Drosophila pseudoananassae pseudoananassae (assembly GCA_018153035.1). Taxonomy (NCBI): domain Eukaryota; kingdom Metazoa; phylum Arthropoda; class Insecta; order Diptera; family Drosophilidae; genus Drosophila; species Drosophila pseudoananassae. The sequence goes on from JAECXR010000072.1 coordinate 3,721,083, forward strand.
ACGCGTCGTGATTGGCAAAACAGCAGATCACCAGCTTTAAAACAACGCCTTAAGGAAGCAACCCGATCACTCGACCAGGCTCTTCACCAACAGGAAGAAAATGCACAGCTGAGGTACATCCAGAATCTCTCGCCAACAAGCACAAAGTACCCCCTGTGGAGGGCCCACCCAAATCTTAGTGCCCCAATTGAAACGACCACCCCGATAAGAAACTCTTCGGGATGCTGGGCTCGCAGCGACGAAGACCGAGCTGAAACATTCGCCACACATCTCCAAAGTGTCTTCCAACCAAACCCAGCCTCAAATTCATTCCTCCTGCCAGTAATTCAGCCAGAGTCCTCCCCTCAGCCAGCCGCACCTTCATTCCGGCCGAACGAAATCGAAAAAGTCATAAGAGGGCTAAAACCAAAAAAGGCTCCCGGTGGTGACCTATTGACCCCAAAGATGCTGATCGAACTTCCAAAATGCGCTATAGAGGTCGTCTGCAAACTATTTAATGGAATCATTAATCTTGGCTATTTCCCAAAAAAGTGGAAGAAATCCATTATTATAATGATACCGAAGCCTGGAAAAGACCACACAATTCCGTCATCATACAGACCAATAAGCCTTCTATCTTGTTTGTCTAAACTGTTTGAAAAATGCTTGTTAACTCGCATAATACCACATCTGGAAGCTTGCAATATCATCCCGGCACACCAATTTGGCTTTCGAAGAAACCATGGAACCATCGAACAAGTGAACAGATTAACATCCGAAATACGCTCAGCCTTCGAACAACGAGAATACTGCAGCGCTATTTTCCTCGACGTATCTCAAGCTTTCGACCGAGTTTGGCTCATCGGACTCATGCACAAAATTAAAACGTATTTGCCAACATACACCCACAAGCTACTGGAATCATACCTCTTCAATAGGGTATTCTCAGTGAGATGCAACGCAGCTACTTCGGGCGACTACACCATCGAAGCTGGAGTTCCACAGGGAAGCGCACTCGGGCCGTGTCTATATGTTTTGTATACTGCGGATATTCCTACGAGCGCACAACTAACAACGTCAACGTTCGCCGATGATACCGCTATTCTTAGTCGCTCCAGATGCCCAACGCAGGCAACAACCCAACTGGCTAATCATCTCACAATAGTGGAAAGGTGGCTGTCCGACTGGCGCATTAAAATAAACGAACAAAAGTGTAAACATATAACGTTTACTCTTAATAGACAAACATGCCCTCCGCTTTTACTAAACGGTATGCAGATCCCTCAAGCTAACGACGTAACGTACCTTGGCGTTCACCTTGATAGACGACTTACCTGGCGTAAGCACATCGAATGCAAAAAGATGCATCTAAAACTGAAAGCCAGCAGCCTCCACTGGATCATAAACTCACGATCGCCACTGTGCCTGGACTACAAGTTACTACTGTACAATTCAGTCCTAAAGCCAATCTGGACGTATGGCTCCCAGCTGTGGGGGAATGCGAGCAGCAGCAACATAGACATCATACAGCGCGCACAATCAAAAATCTTGAGAACTATCACAGGGGCACCTTGGTATGTTCGCAACGAAAACATCCACCGGGATCTGGGCATCCTCGCAGTGAAAGACGAAATCCAGAAGCAAAAAGAGTCATACAAAGAAAAACTGTCCTCGCACCCAAATTTTCTCGCTCGGGGATTGACTCGGGTTTCTAGCGTATCCCGCCTTAGACGCAACGACCTCTCAACCCAGCAATCGATTTTTAGGGCCGTCTAACTCCGTATCAGTCAATATGACTGTTAGTTAAGTTAAAAATATAAGATTTGATACACCTCTTGTTAGTCTCGCAAAGAGAAGATTCAAGAAATAAAAGCAACGTTAAAAAAAAAAAAAAAAAAAAAAAAATTAATAAAATAATGCTGATAGTCGAGGCACTGAGTATCCAAAAAAATAGTTGGTTGCCAATGACACCGAAAAAGGTGTATACCTAACCAATTGTAGGGTAGCGCGTCACTTGGCGACTCGTTTAAATAAAATGCGCCAAACTAATGCATATACATACATACATACATATATAGCAGCGGACAAGGGTGGATATATGTATGTGATGTTGATATTGATTGATATTGATATACATATGTATGTGTTATGACCCAGCAGTTCGGCTGGTGGCAATAGTTCTTTTTGGGTATGGATTCGGGTACTCTTTTGTGGGTACCCATATCGCTTACTGTTGGTATAGCGGCTTGGGTATTCTCTGCTTCATGCGTTTTTCCATAACGCTGCGAGTATATATTTTGGTACTCCTTTTGGGTACGACGGTCGGACCACCACAAAGCGCAAACGAAAATTTTCGCTGCTTTTCAGTGCAAGAAGCAGATAAACAGAACCAAGCAGATTGGGAAAAACTGTTTTTTGTTATTTCGTTCCTTATTCTTCTTTTTTTTGATTTTTGCTTCAGTATAACTTGAGCCTATTTTGTGACGCGCCGTGAAAGTGTGGTAAATATTAAATAAATAATAAAAACACAAAATAAATATTAAAAACAGTGACAGTGAATCAGTGATAAACAAAGGATAAAAAAGGTAATAATTACAAACAATTTATTGGTTTTTTATAATGGTCTAATTCTGTCAATTTATGATATGTAAAAAAATTTTATAAATTTTTAAAAATGAATTAAATGTATTTCTATTATATTAACAAATATATATTATATATTTATATATAAATATATAAATATAATTATATAAATATATATTAAAACAAAAATTTGTAAGAAAAAAAATCTTTTTCTGGGTATGTAAATCGATGTCCCTTGGTAGATACCCAAGTGGCTATACTGTATAGAGTACCCAATTCCGTACCTAAATCGATGTCCCTTAGTAGTATGTATTTGGGTACTCTTTTTGAGAACCCCAATTCGATACTCATTGGTTTACGAAGAGGTGACGATTGTACACCGCCTATGACATGCCTTAGTTAAATTCGCCTCTGAAATAATTCGTCTTTTCTCCATTTTTAATTTTGTGCACAAATACCTGCGGTTCTGCCTTGGGATCCATAAATCCCGCTGCCACTTTCCTCCTGCAGTCAATGCAGGTACAATGCAAGGAGCTCGCTGGTGATGATCCTTGGATTGGCGGCTTGTGGCGGTTTCACGATGCGGTGAATTTTTTTTTTTAATTTAAGTCGCACTTCACGGACGCGTCGCGAGCAGCTCTTTGGTTTTGTTTGAATGTTTGTATTTATGGTATTTGTTGTGTGTAATAACACAGTGTCACTGTCACTTTATGTTCTATCAGTGTTTGAAAAGCTACGCTACTCCCGTAGTTTTTTGTTTTGCTCTTGCTACAGCTCTCACTTTTTTCCAGAGCGGATACAAATATTTTTTACGAGGAGCACAGAATATTTCTTTCTGCTATTACTATAGCTATAGCTTTGAACTTTTCGTAGCTCGGAGCAGAGCAGAGCAGACAATTTTCTTTTTTTTTCCTACGGCTCTGCTCCCGCTCTGTAAAAAAAGTGAGAGCGCTAGCAATAGCAAAGCAATATTTCTATGCATATCGCTGCTATGGAGTAGTAAATGCAAACCGTGTGTTCTATTTTTTTTTTTTTAATTTTTTAATATTTTGCCCAATTGTCCACCCGGGGGCGCCAAAATGTAAAATGAGATTAGTTTAGCTTTCACTAGATAAAAAAAATAACAAATAAGGGTGGCTGCTGAATATTTAAAAATGTCGAAAACGAATACGAAACAAGATGTGTCCGCTTCAACGTTATAAATAAATAATATCCAATCCATTAACAGTTTGATGCAGGAATGCTAGCTGAATTAATTAGTGCACTTGCTATTCGCTTAATTCTGAAAGACCACAAAAAAGGAAATATGTAACTTAATGGAAAAATCAAAAAAACTAAATAAGTTGCCATCAGTCAATTTAAAACAAAACTGGGATGCCACGTCCACGTATGAACGTTTTACAGGCTCCCAGCAAAAGATTTGTTTTCTACTTTGCTTCTTTTTATTAAAACTTTTCTTTAAATGAGGCAAAAAATAAAAAAATTCTTAGAACTAAATATAAATGAACAATGGTAATATAGAAGCGCTCTCCAAGCGTCCAAAGCTTGGTTGATCGATGGTTACGGCGATAATGGCAGTGTGTAGTTCCTATGACCATGAGCCTTTCTTTTATGGTACACCTATCGGAAGAGGTCTGGCTGCAGCTAAGCTAGCTAGATAAGCTATCTTGAGCTAGGGTTTCTCTGGCCCTTCCCACGCACCCGCCAAAAATAACTAACAAGTTTGACGATAAACAACACTAAAACATGCACAAAATGCAAATTTACACAATATAATAGTCGAACAGGGATTTTTACCTTCCTAGGCGTTGATGCGGGCCACTCACTGACATTGCATGGGCAAGGAGTCCTGCAAGGGGACTCCACCCCTTGCTATCTACTCAAGTGCACAAAGAAGTCTACCTTTCCTGAGCCGGCTGCGGTCCCACCCAGATTTCCCGATGAAGGCAACAAGTCAGTGTGGAGCGATCTCCGTGAAGTCTGTTAGGTCCGTAGTGTTGTTGCATCCAGCAGTTGAAGTCGACTAAGCTCAAGCGCAGGGCAGTGGCTCAGGAGGCGTGTGACTGTCTCCTCCTTCTCCACATCCCTGCAGATACTACAGTAAACAGTGTGGCACAGATAGTCTAGACACGAGCGTTCCTATTAACCAGTGTCCCGTGAAGGCCTTAATAGCTAGACTGCAGTCCTGCTTATTCAAGGAGATAAGCATCATTGAGCGGAGGTATCATATCGTGCATAAATACCTGCAGTTCTGGAGATTCCTTCATTCCTCAGGACTACCAGGTCGAAGTGATCCCTGCATTTCAGCCTACACATTGCTAATATGAGCCTACACACCCATATGAGGTGGATGTCATGCTGCTCCACCATCTCGTTAAGAGATCTGCGACAGTCATTCACTGTCCTGGAGTTGGATGAAAATCCGTCAAGGGCTCTGAGTGCCGCTTGACTATCTGAGAAGATACAAATAATTTCTTGATTGCCAGTAAGTTGGTGTGTCCGTAGTTAGTCCTTTTCCATAGACCCGCCTCGCGTACCCTGATTGGGTGGCGTGGGTGGATAGCGTGGCTATCTTGACCCCCACTATCTCTAAAAGTAATAGGTCGAGTATGAAGTCTATAGGGCGTCTGTTGGTGTGGTACGTTTGCCTTTTCCTAAACCTCTCTCTACATATGGAGTTTCTTCGACCAGACAACTTTGAAAACATACCCTTTTTAATTTCAATGGCTTTGTGACAGGTATACAGCGCGGCAGTCGCCTTGTTTACTCTATCCATAGTGTTTTCTTAAAATCCAGTTTCCTGTCTATTCCTGTAATTCCTAGGCGTCACCACTGAGGGTAAATGTTTCCCCTGATAGTTTCGGAACTCGGTATTTTGTACTTCCTAGTGAAGAGGACAAGTTCGGGCTTGGAAGAATTTACTTTCAGCCAGTTCTTATTTTTCCATGCTGAGAGAACCCTCAGTTTGTTCGTCATGCGGTTGCATAGAGTCTGGGAAAATTTTTCAGAGAAGGCAGTCTCTTTACCCCTAGTCTCGTCAGCGCATGGATTATCGAACATGGCAGGATGTTGTTGAACGCACCTTCTATGTCTTGAAAAGCGAAAGCGCGTATTCCTTGTCACTAAGGCCCTTTTCGACAAACGTAGTAATCTCGTGCAGTGCCGTCTCTGTGGATCGGCCCTTCCTATACGCGTGCTGTGATCCTGAAATGTCATATGGGTTAATGGTAAAATTAATGTGGAGGCTGAGAAGTCTTTCCATTGTCTTGAGGAGGAAGGACGACAGGCTTAAGGGTCTAAGGTGGATGAGATGAAGACAACCTTTCTCCGCAATTATGTAACAGGCACGATGCCTGTTCTCAAAACTGCTGTGAAGATTTTCCTAACACAAAGATTGGATCCTAACCCTTTTCCGACCAAAGATTGGATTCGGCTTTGATTAATTGTCATCCGAGAATATGTTGTCTGGGCCTGGAGATTTGAAGGGGGAGCTTTCCCCCTGGCTCTGCGTTTCCTGGGCCATTTCTTTCTGAGAACACCCTGGGAAACGTGCATTTGTGAGAGCCTTTAGGGTTTCTTTACTGGACGTGGTCCATCCAAGGTTTTAAAGTATCCTACATTAGGTGCAGTTGTTGCGAGGACCTTCCTAAGTCGGGAGGCCTCCGATATCTCTTGAATGGTCGTGCAGAACTTGGACCAGGCTTTTTTGCCCTACGCAGTTCTTTGTTGTACTAGTTCTGTGTTTGCTTTACTGGCGAACTTAAAGGCTTTACGAGCCTTGGTTTCAAAGCGCAAGGGCAACTACCATGGGGGTTTCTTTGACTTGCTACTGTTCGATCTGCTTTTGGGACAAGACCTATTGGCGCAAGCCGCCGTTAGCGTGCCCACTATGGCGTTAAGATGTGCCTTGTTTTAAACGTCCGGTGGTGAGAGTTTCCCGATAAACGATAAACAACACTAAAACATGCACAAAATGCAAATTTACACAATATAATAGTCGAACAGGGATTTTTACCTTCCTAGGCGTTGATGCGGGCCACTCACTGACATTGCATGGGCAAGGAGTCCTGCAAGGGGACTCCACCCCTTGCTATCTACTTAAGTGCACAAAGAAGTCTACCTTTCCTGAGCCGGCTGCGGTCCCACCCAGATTTCCCGATGAAGGCAACAAGTCAGTGTGGAGCGATCTCCGTGAAGTCTGTTAGGTCCGTAGTGTTGTTGCATCCAGCAGTTGAAGTCGACTAGCTCAAGCGCAGGGCAGTGGCTCAGGAGGCGTGTGACTGTCTCCTCCTTCTCCACATCCCTGCAGATACTACAGTAAACAGTGTGGCACAGATAGTCTAGACACGAGCGTTCCTATTAACCAGTGTCCCGTGAAGGCCTTAATATTCAAGGAGATAAGCATCATTGAGCGGAGGTATCATATCGTGCATAAATACCTGCAGTTCTGGAGATTCCTTCATTCCTCAGGACTACCAGGTCGAAGTGATCCCTGCATTTCAGCCTACACATTGCTAATATGAGCCTACACACCCATATGAGGTGGATGTCATGCTGCTCCACCATCTCGTTAAGAGATCTGCGACAGTCATTCACTGTCCTGGAGTTGGATGAAAATCCGTCAAGGGCTCTGAGTGCCGCTTGACTATCTGAGAAGATACAAATAATTTCTTGATTGCCAGTAAGTTGGTGTGTCCGTAGTTAGTCCTTTTCCATAGACCCGCCTCGCGTACCCTGATTGGGTGGCGTGGGTGGATAGCGTGGCTATCTTGACCCCCACTATCTCTAAAAGTAATAGGTCGAGTATGAAGTCTATAGGGCGTCTGTTGGTGTGGTACGTTTGCCTTTTCCTAAACCTCTCTCTACATATGGAGTTTCTTCGACCAGACAACTTTGAAAACATACCCTTTTTAATTTCAATGGCTTTGTGACAGGTATAGAGCGCGGTAGTCGCCTTGTTTACTCTATCCATAGTGTTTTCTTAAAATCCAGTTTCCTGTCTATTCCTGTAATTCCTAGGCGTCACCACTGAGGGTAAATGTTTCCCCTGATAGTTTCGGAACTCGGTATTTTGTACTTCCTAGTGAAGAGGACAAGTTCGGGCTTGGAAGAATTTACTTTCAGCCAGTTCTTATTTTTCCATGCTGAGAGAACCCTCAGTTTGTTCGTCATGCGGTTGCATAGAGTCTGGGAAAATTTTTCAGAGAAGGCAGTCTCTTTACCCCTAGTCTCGTCAGCGCATGGATTATCGAACATGGCAGGATGTTGTTGAACGCACCTTCTATGTCTTGAAAAGCGAAAGCGCGTATTCCTTGTCACTAAGGCCCTTTTCGACAAACGTAGTAATCTCGTGCAGTGCCGTCTCTGTGGATCGGCCCTTCCTATACGCGTGCTGTGATCCTGAAATGTCATATGGGTTAATGGTAAAATTAATGTGGAGGCTGAGAAGTCTTTCCATTGTCTTGAGGAGGAAGGACGACAGGCTTAAGGGTCTAAGGTGGATGAGATGAAGACAACCTTTCTCCGCAATTATGTAACAGGCACGATGCCTGTTCTCAAAACTGCTGTGAAGATTTTCCTAACACAAAGATTGGATCCTAACCCTTTTCCGACCAAAGATTGGATTCGGCTTTGATTAATTGTCATCCGAGAATATGTTGTCTGGGCCTGGAGATTTGAAGGGGGAGCTTTCCCCCTGGCTCTGCGTTTCCTGGGCCATTTCTTTCTGAGAACACCCTGGGAAACGTGCATTTGTGAGAGCCTTTAGGGTTTCTTTACTGGACGTGGTCCATCCAAGGTTTTAAAGTATCCTACATTAGGTGCAGTTGTTGCGAGGACCTTCCTAAGTCGGGAGGCCTCCGATATCTCTTGAATGGTCGTGCAGAACTTGGACCAGGCTTTTTTGCCCTACGCAGTTCTTTGTTGTACTAGTTCTGTGTTTGCTTTACTGGCGAACTTAAAGGCTTTACGAGCCTTGGTTTCAAAGCGCAAGGGCAACTACCATGGGGGTTTCTTTGACTTGCTACTGTTCGATCTGCTTTTGGGACAAGACCTATTGGCGCAAGCCGCCGTTAGCGTGCCCACTATGTCGTTAAGATGTGCCTTGTTTTAAACGTCCGTTGGTGAGAGTTTCCCCGAGGGTCTATCTAGCTTCTTTCTAGAGTTAAGTTCTCAAAGTTGACCACTAATTCTATGTAGCGGCGGTGAGGGGCAGAGCGCCAACACCCCGTGGGAAAACGGAATCAACGTGGAACTCACTTTATTTTTTTTATTTTTAATTTTTAAACACCCTAGACAAATAAAAAAATATGTAACTTTAACATATGGAGTAACACTGTTCTGCTGGTGAGCTGTTGAAGTCAGGTGATTAAGTACCACCAGTTTTGTATAAAATTGGCGCGAAAAATTGTGTGACTTTGATCGTTTGTTGTGGCAAAAGTGTAAGAAAAAGTTAAATGAATAAATATGGAAAACGATTGTCCAAGTTTACCAATGTTTGTGTCGTTGTTATGTGTTTTTGTCCAATTGTACCATGTTTTGTTTATGTTTACTTTTAGAACGAGCTAAACAAGTGTAGTTGTGTTTCGTGGATCAGTACTTTTGCATGGCAAAGTGTTGCAAAAAGTTGTAAAAGAGAAACTATTAACCAAAGTATGCAGATTAATGAGAAACTAATCCTTTTTGTCCAAATCCATACGTTTTCGAAAAAATCTAAATTTTCTAGTACAGTATGTGTTCAGTCGTGCTGAGCTGGTTGACGTTTGGAGTAACAACAATCGCTCAGGAGACGCCGCACAACAGCACATATTGAGCGTGATCGCACAAAAACATTTCGATGACGAAACCATAAAGTCGATTAAGGAAAAAGTGAAAAGCTTAGTCAGTTATTTAAATAAACACTTGCCTAAATGGAATTCCACTCTAAAATTAAAGCAAATCACGCAAAATGGCTTGGGAAAAGCTTGTTGATAGAAATCACTGGTCATTATGCATTGACAAATAAAGCAGGTCGCCCAAAATGTGATTACGAATGCGCTGGTCCTCGTCAGAAATGAAAATTAGCCGCGGAGTTTTCAGAAGAGTATAACAACTTATCTCACTTACACATACATGTTGCCATAGTTTCAGCTAAAAAATCGAACGAAAAAGACTGGGCTGTAGTTTTAAAAGCAGCTGCGAGTTCTGAGAGCATTAATGAAATAAAAAAGAAGCTTTGTGCGGATGAGCCCAAACAAATGTCAGCTGCCAGTGCCCTATTATTTTTAATGAAAAATGGGCTTACAAAAATACAATCAAAAAGAAAACCATACCAGCAGAAGTTATTTCTCTACTACATTTCTCTACGGTTAAAGCCAGAGATCTTTAGCTCCGAAGTTTTTCCAAGTAAGCATACCACTTTTAGACGGGATCGATCTCAGCGAAGAGGGGCGTGGAGTCCTCATTTGGAGTCTACCTGTTTCTGAAGAGGTGAAATCACAAGAGCTTGGTGACATAAAATTTATTTGCATTAAAATCACTCTGTCCGTGAAATCTTTATATGTACATTACATGTTCATTCGCCTTCGTTCAAACCGCCCACATATTGGCAGCATTTGTCCACTATTCGAAACGTTTTTAATCTTATGACTGATCGTGATCAACTCGTAGCGGTGGGCGACTTTAATATCCCAGAATTAAAGTGGTCCAACGTCGATAACTCACCATCTTTATCACTTAGCGCGGACATGTTTGACATGTCCTTAGGTCAGATTAACCATGTTAGAAATTCGATAGGTCGGCTTTTAGACTTATATTTTGTATCTAATCCTGATGGTACCGCTCTCTCCAGAGCTTTTCCCCTTTCAACCCCAGAAGATCCATATCACCCCACGCTGGAGGTCTCAATCGAAACCGTTCCAGGTATCGATCAGATGTCTCCACGCGTGGTAAATAAGAGTCGCTGTTTCCGTAAAGCTGATTTTCACAAAGTTAATGCTTAAAACCTATCGATATATATTAATGGTCTGATAAGCAAGCAACTCCCGATGCGGGCCCAGTGACGCGTATGCGCGGTGGTCGCCCGGTATAGCGGGGGCGCGACGCACGGTCTTGGACGGCAACTTTCGATCCTAGGGCGCTAGTGTGTGTACGCGGCGTTCCTAGGAGTAGGGGGGATTGACAACCATCGGCAACTCCCGAACCAGACTCGCCGGCGCGCAAGCACGGCATTTCCCTGGTGTAGCGGAGGCGACAGTCCACCAACTCCCGAGCCTTGCTCGCTAGCGCGTAGGCGCGGTATAACTGGCATTTTAGTGGAGGTTTGTCAGTACGCAGCCAACTCTCAAATCGGACCAAGTCGCAGACGACCCAAGGGGGAATTCCGGCCAACGAAAGGGCGAAACTTAGGGGAAACTACAGAAACGTTAGCAGCGACGGAGCAGCGACAGCGGCCAGAACCACAGGGACGGCCAAGGAAGGCATCGGCGACGGAGCCAGACGGAAACCAGAAGGAGCAGTAAAGACCAAGATCAAGAATTATTGTATTTGAAAAGAGCATCTAAATAAAGAGATTGAAAAGTTGAACGCTATTTGTCTTTTTTCTAGGCTTGGGCAATCAAGTCGAACTATAAATTCGGTGGAACAGACCGCAAACTGTGAGCTAGCCGCGGCACACTGTGGCGAGCGGAAACAGACAAACAGTTTGTTACAGCCTTAAGCCTTCATAAAGTTTAAAATACTTAAAGAAATCTATATATATAAAGTGGCTGAAGCGGCTATATATGAAGCTGCTTTACCGATTCTCATGAAATTTTCTGAGCGTATTGAGTAGGTCTGAAGATCCACCAACATCTATTTTTTATCCTCTTAAATCCCTTGACATACCAAAAATTGCGTAAAATAGTCACACTTTTTGTTACCTTTCTCCTCCGAAACGGCTATACTGATTCTCATGAAATTTGTTGAGCGTACTGAGTAGGTCTGAAGATCCGCCAATATATAACATATTATATCCATCCATTTTCTAATATATAAGTTCATTAAAGCTCATTGGAAAAAGAATGCCTGTATTGTCATTCATTTAAATTTAAAAATTAGCCAGTTGGGATGTGTTTCTCATCAGGAAAAGTACAACTACCCGAATTTGAAACACCACCTGAAACGCTGTGCGTTATACTTCTCGGTACAGATCCAGATTCTAACCTGTTCCTGAAGTCAATTCGAACATTCAATTCATGCTTTCAAATGACATCGTTCGGAGCAACAGAAATAGTTCGAAATACTAATGCAATTGGTCAACATTACAATTCTACATTCAAAATCAGAGGCCAAGGTTTTAAAAAAATGGGCTCACTGCTGCTAATACTAAACGAAGCACATAAATTCTTACAAATCTACTTTATGGGCGCCGAGGATTCCGGAAGCGCACTTGCCAATCGCCTAAATGTACGTTGTGATTATAATAACCTTTGCCGACGACCGCCGGGAAGTCGGTGGCCGTGGATCGGCTTGTGAGTGCCGGAAAGTGGCGGACGAAGGCCGAGAAGCACCCGAACCGCGCGTTCGGTTCGAGAGTTGGCGGATGACGGCCGAGCTCTAACCGAGACACTCCGTGTCCTGTCTCCCGCGCTCCGTGACCGGCGCTCCTCTTGACGTGCCTTGCGCCGAGCCCGCGGCTTCTCCACGAGGTGCAGCAGAGTGTGGCGATTCTGACCACACTTCTTACAGCCGTCTCCACGCCGACACGATCCATCGGAGTGCTCGTGGGCCAGGCAGCTAGAGAAATACCTGTTCACGAGAACCGCCAAAGAGCCGCTTCTCGGCAGTAAGACGTAGGAAGCGCCGACACTTCTTCAATGATCCCACTGCAGACTCGGCATCGGTAGGATTGTATACCTCGAGTACATCTGCTCTCCAGTGACTGGGCGCTGCGTGGGCGTGGTGACATCGTGCTGACTATGACTGGCGGATTTATGATAAAGAAACAAATAATGTTATCAGAATCGGTGTAAATTATGGTTTGGAACTACGGGCAGAGCTACGAGACATGACAATGGACAGGAACATTGGAGCGCAAGAAATGCTTAATTATTGTGGGCACGCAAACGTTTCCAACGGAAGAAGCTCGACCTTAGCAACGGGCGGTTTGACGAGCCTTCTCGCGGTGCGGATGTCGATCACGCGGACATGGCCATAGGATCCTGGATACACCGCGACAACACTGCCTAATCGGCACTCGTTGGACGGAAGGTTGTCCTCCTTGATGACTACCATATCCCCAACGCGGAGAACCCTCGTAGGGGCTCGCCACTTATTCCCCTTATGGAGCTCCTTGAGGTACTCTTCCTTCTATCGCAGCCGAAATTGCTGCTGAAGAGCCTTCAAGTGTTGCCAGCGATTAATGATAAAAGTGTTATTCCCCTTTATCTCGGGTTCAACCGTGGCGAGAAGTGGGCCTCCCATAAGAAAGTGCCCGGGTGTAAGAGCCAACAGATCTGCAGGGTCTTCGGACATTGGCGCGAGTGGCCGCGAATTCAGACACGCCTCGATCCTCGCCAGGAGAGTAGCCACGTCCTCAAAGGTGTATTTCCGCGTGGCGGTGGACTTGTAGAACAAGGTCTTGAAGCTCTTGATGCCTGCCTCCCAAAGGCCCCCATGTGGGGAGCTCCCGGAGGAACGAAAAGACAATGAAGCTGCTGGTGACTATAGGCACCGATCACAGCCCCTTTCAGGCTCTGGAGAAAATCGCGGGATAGTAAGGCAGCTGCCCCCACAAAGGTCTTCCCGTTGACGGACAGCACTTGACGGGGGCATCCTCTCCGGGACACGAACAGTGCGACAGCCGCCAGAAATTTCCCGGTCGTAAGGTCCGACGTAGGCTCTAAATGGATGGCCTAAGTGGAGAAGCACACAAACACCAACACATAACCCTTTGTGATAAGACAGGCCCTCCCCGTATATTTTTTTATTTCGAAAGGACCGGCATAATCCACACCGGTGTACGTGAATGGGCGCGAGAAGGACGTCCGTTCCTTAGGTAGCTCTCCCATGAGTTGCGTCTGCAACTTCCTTTTGTGGATGACACATACCTTACAAGAATTGACGACGGACTTGTCAAATTCCGCACCCTTGGAATCCAGAATTTGGCCCGGATCAGACGGATCATTAGCTGATTGCCACCGTGCAGTGTGATGCGATGCGTAAATTGAACCAGAAGTCGAGACAGATGGCAGTCGTACGGAAGGATTATAGGGTGCCGTTCGTCATATTGGAGAAGTTCAGAGGACGTGACCCGGCCGAAGGCTCTCATAAAGCCTTGCAAACCACGAAGTTGTTCAGATTCTGAATCGGACTGGATGCTGATACTGGTCGCTTTTCGCTTAAGCAGCCCATCTCAGAGACGAAGTGTCTGCGCTGAGTGACGGAAATTGGAAGACCTTTAGCCGACGTAACCTCATTAGCTATCAGGTGCTCTTTGAACGGGGATCGAACCTTCCGCGCGCGCTGGATGAAGCGATAAACATAGGCAAGAACTCATAATGCCTTGTCGAGTGTAGAAAACCGTTCAAGAAGATCTTCAGGGGGCGCCATCGCGATACGGACCTTGACTGCTCGCTTTTGGTTCAGTCACGGGGCATTGCCTTGGGGCCAATCGCTGCGAGGCCTTTGCAGCCAGTCAGGACCGTGCCACCACAACTGGTTACCCGCAAGATCTTGAGAGCTAGCCCGGCTAGCGAGATCCGCAGGGTTCTGCTCGGAGCGGACATGTGCCCATTTCTGCACGTCGGTGACCTGGGTGGTCTTGGTCCCCCGGTTGGCCAAGAACGTTGTCCACTGACTCGCTGGCTTCTGCAGCCACGCGAGGACAATAGTCGAGCCCGTCCAACAGTATAGGGCAGACGCGGCCCCTGGCATCTTTTGCAGAACGGCGGTGGCCATCTCAGATAACAACAAGGCACCGCACAGCTCTAGCCGAGGGAGCGACACCGTTTTAACTGGGGTCACTCGAGTCTTTGCAGTCAGCAGGGTCACTAGTACCGTAGACCCAAACTCGACACCAACGTAAATTGCTGCGCCGTACGCCTTCTGTGAAGCGTCGCAGAACCCGTGGTGTTCGACCTTTAGATGTGGTCGGAACGCGACTCACCGAGGAACACGAATCTGATCAAGCACCGACAACCCATCGCTGACAGAAATCTTTAGGGAGGGCGTCGTCCCACCCTAGATCCAGAAGCCAAATGTGCATTTGGCATGAACATTTTCGCCCGAACAATGAAAGGAGCGAGCCAACCTGCTGGATCGGACAATTTGGCAATTTGGGAGAGGACTTGGCGCTTCGTGAAAGCCAGAAGTCAATTCTGGCGGAACAATAAAGAACACATCAGTCCTCGCTTTCCACCGCACGCCGAGTGTACTCGGCCGTGCTCTCTGCATCGATGTTAAGGAAATCAGCACGAAGGAGGTGGTCGCTCGGAATGTCGGCCAGGATTGCCTTGCTATTCGACGTCCATTTCCTAAGTGGGAACCCTGCCGATTCTAGGGCCCCTTTCAGCTTCCGAATCGCAGCTTGGGCTTCGGTTTTGGAG
This sequence comes from Drosophila pseudoananassae pseudoananassae, assembly GCA_018153035.1. NCBI lineage: Eukaryota > Metazoa > Arthropoda > Insecta > Diptera > Drosophilidae > Drosophila > Drosophila pseudoananassae. The sequence continues at coordinate 3,736,208 of JAECXR010000072.1, forward strand.
TCTGCCCGTACGAGAACGTCATCAACGTACATAAAATGCCGGATAATTTGGCTTGCTTGCGGATACTTCGACTCTTCATCGTCAACGAGCTGATGCAGGACACGGATCGCCAAGAACGGGGCACAATTGACGCCGAAGGTGACCGTTTTTAACTCGTAGTCGCGGATATCCTCATTGGGATTGCGAATTAAAATACGTTGGAGCGGAGTATGCTTCTCGATGTCGGCGTTGAAGACAAACCAAAAGTATCGTCACTTTAGGATTTAAATCGTCAGGTTACAATCCGACCTGGCCCGCGAAAAGAATGTCGTTCAGACTAGTCCCGTTTGCGTATGGGCTCGAAGCATTGAAGACCACCCGCACCTTGGTGGTCGTGCTTTCAGGTATGAAGACGGCATGTTGTGGAAGATATTAGGTAGCGGAACTGCTCGCGGGAGAGACCTCGATCATGTGGCCTAAGTCGAGTCAAGTCGAGTCGGATTACCGAGTCATAGCGGGCCTTAAGGGGCGGATCCCTCTTCAGGCGCTGCTCATTGCGCAGGAACTGAACAACGGCAAAGGACCGTGAAGCCGCTAGCTCGGAACCCTTCTGCTCGGGGTCGCGTAAGGGTAGCGTCACAACGTACTTGCCACACTCGTTTCTTCTCGTTGTCTGGACAAAATTGTGTTCGCAAACTGAATCCGATTCCGAACTGATCTGTGTGGGCACATCTTCCAGCTCCCAGAATTTGGTGTTAGAGCTGATCCAGTGAGTCACCGAAGCTGCGGGCCACTCGTGTGGAAAAAACAGACACACTGCGGGGGTTGGCTGGAGATGATGGGCCTGTCAGCACCCAACCAAAAATAGTCTCCTGACCTAGAAGCGACCCGCAGGAGTTAGCCTTGGAATTACCGAGGAGAACCGACGGAAGAATGTCAGCTCCTAATAACACATGGACTTGCGAGATCTCAAAGAAGTTGGGGTCTGCCAGGGGAATGTCGGGCAGCCCCTTGAGACAATCTCGCGGAATCAGATATGATGGAAAATTTCCTGCCAACTGCGGAGTCTCTGCCGCAGTCTCTTATTGTAGCTCGGGTCTAGACGGCGACCGAATGGAGAAATGTCACAATTTAGTAGACTGCGCGGAAATGGTCTGATAAGGCCGGAAACTTGGGCTTGAATCGTGTTGAAGGGAAGCTTGACAAGGTTGAATAGTCGTTCCGTTATGAAAGTCGCTTCGGACCCTGAGTCTATCAGTGCTCGTGCCTGGAAGCTGCACCCCAAATGGCACACGTTGATAAGGGTCGTAACCAGTAGGACGGCTCTTGACCCGGAAGCGAAACACACTTGCACATCCGACTGATCCTCTAGCCGTTACAGTTTAAACATAACTGCTTCCTCTTAATGTAGTCAGAGCGCCAATTTACGTCCATTTCTAGGAAACGCTCCCTCGAACAGAGATCGCAACCCTTTTGGCCCGGAACCAATCGAGTCTTATATGAATTGAGTCTCCGAGCAGGGGCAGTAGGAAGTCCCGATCTTGGCGGAAATTGCCCGGAGCCACTAGGCCAGGCCGTCGATGGCCTCCAGAGTGCGATGGCGCTCTGTTAGGAAGTTATCTATATCCTTCCATGTTGGAATTTCGGCCTTATTATGTACGGATTGCTCCCACATAGAAAGTGTGACTTTGGGGAGCTTTGAGGAATACCAGGAGGCAGTCCTAAGCCTCAACATTGATGGAGGGCATTTCTAGGGCTGTCAGACAACTCTGAATGGTGGCAGCTCCTTCAGCGCGACCACGGACTCTTGAGAAATAGCCTAGATGTTGAAAAGGATCTTCAACTGGCTATTGGCCAATAGCCGCCGGTTCTCAAAGCGGTCTGTAGGGCTTTGCCACGCTGCGACAAACCCCTCATGGGTAAGCGGAGCTTTAGAAACAATGGCGTTTAGGACAGCAAGTGGAACAACTTCTCTACCGGGGTGAGCCGCGAGTTTTGGATGTAAATGGGCGTAAACAAGTCTCTGAAGGTGGGCCACCGAAGATAATCATATCATTTCGAATGTGGAAAAAACTTCAGGAACCCAAAAAAAAACCCAAAAGGAGACGAGGTTTGTTGAGATTGTTCGGAAAAAATGATAGCGATCTATACATGTATATTTATACATATCTATTTTCGCAACGGAACGAGTCTGCCTCTGTGAAGGACTGGGGGTTGTATTGACGGATTCGTCACTCTTTGCCCTTGGAATGGCAATAGTCGCCTTAGGCTTCAACAGAGGCGTCCGCGGAGATGCGGATTGAGATCTGTCCAAACGGATGGCTGGGATCGAACGCGGCTTTTGGTCGTCTCCCGTGGGCATTCTCAGAATCCAAGTCAGCGACTGACTTGCGCAATAGGGGCCTTGTACGAAGCGGTGGCCGGTCACACAAATGTGATGAGAACGCCCTCCCCGTATAGTTTTTTATTTCAAAAGGTCAAGCATAATCCACACCGGTGTACATGAATTGGCGCGAGAAGGACGTCCGTTCCTTAGGTAGCTCTCCCATGAGTTGCGTCTGCAACTTCCTTTTGTGGATGACACATACCTTACAAGAATTGACGACGGACTTGTCAAATTCCGCACCCTTGGAATCCAGAATTTGGCCCGGATCAGACGGATCATCAGCTGATTGCCACCGTGCAGTGTGATGCGATGCGTAAATTGAACCAGAAGTCGAGACAGATGGCAGTCGTACGGAAGGATTATAGGGTGCCGTTCGTCATATTGGAGAAGTTCAGAGGACGTGACCCGGCCGAAGGCTCTCATAAGGCCTTGCAAATCCACGAAGGGGTTCAGTTTCTGAATCGGACTGGATGCTGATACTGGTCGCTTTTTGCTTAAGCAGCCCATCTCAGAGACGAAGTGTCTGCGCTGAGTGACGGAAATTGGAAGACCCTTGGCCGACGTAACCTCATTAGCTGTCAGGTGCTCTTTGAACGGGCATCGAATCTTCCGCGCGCGCTGGTTGAAGCGATAAACATAGGCAAGAACTCATAATGCCTTGTCGAGTGTAGAAAACCGTTCAAGAAGATCTTCAGGGGGCGCCATCGCGATAGGGACCTTGACTGCTCGCTTTTCGAGTTCAGTCACGGGGCACCATTGCCTTGAGTGGGCCAATCGCTGCGAGGCCTTTGCAGCCAGTCAGGACCGTGCCACCACAACTGGTTACCCGCAAGATCTTGGAGAGCTACGCCCCGGCTAGCGAGATCCGCAGGGTTCTGCTCGGAGCGGACATGTGCCCATTTCTGCACGTCGGTGACCTGGGTGGTCTTGGTCCCCCGGTTGGCCAAGAACGTTGTCCACTGACTCGCTGGCTTCTGCAGCCACGCGAGGACAATAGTCGAGCCCGTCCAACAGTATAGGGCAGACGCGGCCCCTGGCATCTTTTGCAGAACGGCGGTGGCCATCTCAGATAACAACAAGGCACCGCACAGCTCTAGCAGAGGGAGCGACACCGTTTTAACTGGGGCCACTCGAGTCTTTGCAGTCAGCAGGGTCACTAGTACCGTAGACCCAAACTCGACACCAACGTAAATTGCTGCGCCGTACGCCTTTTGTGAAGCGTCGCAGAACCCGTGATGTTCGACCTTTAGATGTGGTCGGAACGCGACTCACCGACGAACACGAATCTGATCAAGCACCGACAACCCATCGCTGACAGAAATCTTTAGGGAGGGCGTCGTCCCACCCTAGATCCAGAAGCCAAATGTGCATTTGGCATGAACATTTTCGCTCGAACAATGAAAGGAGCGAGCCAACCTGCTGGATCGGACAATTTGGCAATTTGGGAGAGGACTTGGCGCTTCGTGAAAGCCAGAAGTCAATTCTGGCGGAACAAAAAAGAACACATCAGTCCTCGCTTTCCACCGCACGCCGAGTGTCTCGGCCGTGCTCTCTGCATCGATGTTAAGGAAATCAGCACGAAGGAGGTGGTCGCTCGGAATGTCGGCCAGGATTGCCTTGCTATTCGACGTTCATTTCCTAAGTGGGAACCCTGCCGATTCTAGGGCCCCTTTCAGCTTCCGAATCGCAGCTTGGGCTTCGGTTTTGGAGTCTGCCCGTACGAGAACGTCATCAACGTACATAAAATGCCGGATAATTTGGCTTGCTTGCGGATACTTCGACTCTTCATCGTCAGCGAGCTGATGCAGGATACGGATCGCCAGGAATGGGTCACAATTGACACCGAAGGTGACCGTTTTTAACTCGTAGTCGCGGATATCCCCATCGGGATTGCGAAAGAAAATTCGTTGGAGCGGAGTATGCTTGGGGTTACCCAAATTTGTCGATACATCTTCTCGATGTCGGCGTTGAAGACAAACCAAAAGTATCGCCACTTTAGGATTTGAATCGTCAGGACGGATTGTAAGACCGGGCCTGCAAAAAGAATGACTCAGACTATTCCCGTTTGCGTACGGGCTCGAAGCATTGACGACCATTAGTACCTTGGTGGTTCGGGTATGAAGACGGCATGTTGTGAAAGATATTAGGTAGCGGAACTGCTCGAGGGAGAGACCTCGATCATGTGGCCTAAGTCGATGTATTCCCTCTTCAGGAGCTGCTCATTACGCAGGAACTGAGCAACGGCAAAGGACCGTGAAGCCGCTAGCTCGGAACCCTTCTGCTCGGGCCGAACTGATCTGTGTGGGCACATCTTCCAGCTCCAAGAATTTGGTGAAGAGCTGATCCAGTGAGTCACCGAGGCTGCGGGCCACTCGTGTGGAAAAAACGGACACGCTGCGGGGGTTGGCTGGAGATAATGGGCTTGTCAGCACCCAACCAAAAATAGTCTCCTGACCTAGAAGCGACCCGCAGATGTTAGCCTTGGAAATACCGAGGAGAATGGACGGAAGAATGTCAGATTCTAATAACACATGGACTTCGGAGCTCTCAAAGAAGTTGGGGTCCGCCAGGGGAATGTCGGGCAGCCCCTTGAGATAATCTCGCGGAATCGGATATGATGGAAAATTTCCTGCCAACTGCGGAGTCTCTGCCGCAGTCTCTAAATGTATTTCGGGTCTAGACGGCGGCCGAATGGAGAAATGTCACAATTTAGTAGACTGCGCGGAAATGGTCTGATAAGGCCGGAAACTTGGGCTTGAATCGTGTTGAAGGGAAGCTTGACAAGGTTGAATAGTCGTTCCGTTATGAAAGTCGCTTCGGACCCTGAGTCTATCAGTGCTCGTGCCTGGAAGCTGCACCCCAAATGGCACACGTTGATAAGGGTCGTAACCAGTAGGACGGCTCTTGACCCGGAAGCGAAACACACTTGCACATCCGACTGATCCTCTAGCCGTTACAGTTTAAACATAACTGCTTCCTCTTAATGTAGTCAGAGCGCCCATTTACGTCCATTTCTAGGAAACGCTTCCTCGAACAGAGATCGCAACCCTTTTGGCCCGGAACCAATCGAGCCTTATATGAATTGAGTCTCCGAGCAGGGGCAGTAGGAAGTCCCGATCTTGGCGGAAATTGCCCGGAGCCACTAGGCCAGGCCGTCGATGGCCTCCAGAGTGCGATGGCGCTCTGTTAGGAAGTTATCATATCCTTCCATGTTGGAATTTCGGCCTTATTATTATGTACGGATTGCTCCCACATAGAAAGTGTGACTTTGGGGAGCTTTGAGGAATACCAGGAGGCAGTCCTAAGCCTCAACATTGATGGAGGGCATTTCTAGGGCTGTCAGACAACTCTGAATGGTGGCAGCTCCTTCAGCGCGACCACGGACTCTTGAGAAATAGCCTAGATGTTGAAAAGGATCTTCAACTGGCTATTGACCAATAGCCGCCGGTTCTCAAAGCGGTATGTAGGGCTTTGCCACGCTGCGACAAACCCCTCATGGGTAAGCGGAGCTTTAGAAACAATGGCGTTTAGGACAGCAAGTGGAACAACTTCTCTACCGGGGTGAGCCGCGAGTTTTGGATGTAAATGGGCGTAAACAAGTCTCTGAAGGTGGGCCACCGAAGATAACCACCCGCAAAGATTTCGGTATCCACTGGAGGTAACCGGCAGCCTGTAGACGCGGGCGTGTGGACATTGACGGAAGCCTGTGTGGATTGGGAGGCAATTTTCTCCCGAAGCTGGGCAATACACCTCGAACAGACGGAGTAACAGTAACTGTACTTCGATTCCAGCACATTGTCGAGGTGGCCGCATTGTCGTCGGACATGGCTAGCAAATCTGAGCAGCTCTCATAGCTCTTCTCCACCTTCTCCCACAGTGCCCGAATTTGGTCCCGGTGGACTTCGCAAATGTATTGGGAGCCTATTTCCGTTTCTGGGGCGCCCGGAGAATTTATGTTAGTCTCAAATTGGCTAATTCGATCTGTTGTGGCGAAGAACTTTTTCAGCGCCACTTCGACCGCACTTTGAGCCATTTTCGCAACGAAGCGAGTCTGCCTGGGTGAAGGGCCGGAGATTGTATTGACGGATTCGTCACTCTTTGCCCTTGGACTGGAACTGGTCGCCTTAGGCTTTAAAAGAGGCGTCCGCGGAGATGCGGATTGAGATCTGTCCACACGGATGGCTGGTATCGAACGCGGCTTTTTGTCGTCTCCCATGGCATTCTCAGAATCCAATTCGCTGGTCAACGCTTGTCGACTGACTTGCGCAATACTTGACCTCGTACGAAGCGGTGGCCGGTCACATTAATTTGATGAGAACGGTGAGATTGCTGATGAAATGCGATTGCAAAGAACAAGTGGGAACTAGTGGCGCCGACGTCAAAAGGAGAATCGTGTGCGGCACATTTCGAATGTGGAAAAAACTTTAGGAACCCAAAAAAACCCAAAAGGAGTCGAGGTTTGTTGAGATTGTAGGCGGATGTTGCCTGACGCGGAGTAGAAGCAGCGTTAAAGGCACGGAAAATGGACAAGTACCGGAAAATTCGTGCTATATATGTATATTTATAAAAAAGTGTATACACTTATTTTTGTTATAACTATTTTCGAACTTGCGGAGCCGGAAAGGTGGTCTTGACCTTGGCTTGTATTTAACACAAAAAAAAAAAAATAATTAATAGTAATTAAATTTTGACTAAATGTCTGATTTAGTTATTATGGAGCAGGAAAGGTGGAGTTAAAACCTTAATCTTTAATTAATTGGATTTAATTATCATGAAGCCGGAAAGGTTGAATTGAAACCGCGGCTCTATTCGGACAGAAGGTTGATAATTAAAATATTAATAATTTTCGACTTTAATTATTGAGTGGCCGGAAAGGTGAATTTAAAAAACTGGACCTTCGCTCGGACGGAAAATAAGAATTAGGAATTAATTTATTCTGGGCATTTTCGCAGCCAGGTATGCCGTCGGCACCCTGTAAGTAAGTCCACCCCAAAGGAAAAAAAGCACCAAAAAAAAAACAACACGGCTTCTGCGGCGGCTAGGTTGAGAGTTTAAGCGGCACATCACGGATTTGTAGTGGAATGGCGGTTTATAATTGATAGTTTTAAGAAAATTTAATTTTTATTTAATTTTATCAGTTATATATTTCCTGAAATTGGAGGCAGAAAATATATGGACATATATGGACATACATGCATGTACGGATATATGTAAGGGCATATGTTGGCACAGTGGAGCTTTGATAAGTGGACTGTATAACTGGGGGAACAGAAAAGTTATGTGGTGTAAAAAATGACACTGATTGGGGAAGGAACAAAACCAAATATTACGACAGCGGCGGACTGTTCGGTGAATTTGGAAATTTCGGGAACTAATTCACACCGGCTGGCCAATATTAATTATGCCCTTTTTTTGTCACCACACAATTTCATTGTTCACTTTTTTTTTTTTGTTGCGGTTTAATTGCACCAACAGAAAATGTATGTGTGTATGTATGTATGTGGATGCATGTTATCCAACTCATAAATTGCCTCACCAAATAGGCAATGTAAACATTATTTGTCAAACGCAGTAGCCCCTGCTGAATGCGTCATGCCATTTCTTATCTTGTCTCCTAATTTCCCCTCACTCATTTCTGATGATCCCCAAACGATTATCCAGACTAAACATCAAGCTCTACTTGTAAACATTTCCAAGCTCTACTTGTAAACATTTCCATAAATTTTCCATGGCCTAAGCCAGACTTCACGAATGACTCAACTACTGCATCAGCAAATTGTCCCTTTCTCTTAGAATCTCTTAGCGCAATTGTTTATTCTCTTCAAGTACCCTTTTGGGCTATTTCTCTTAAGCCGAGGTTTGTTGGTTATCTGGCAATTAAAAAATTGGCAGTCTTATTCCGGAAGCAAGCCTTTCATCTACAATCGGTCTAGCCTTAAGCGATTAAATAAAGTTTGTGAAACCAATAAGAAATAATTAATAAAGTTCTTTTAAAAATAAAAAATAAAAAATAAAAAATTATTTTTTTTAAAAGTGAACTTCGGGATTAATTTAATTGGCGCCCAACGTGGGGCCATGCAAATAAAGGTGACTCTAAAAAATAATTAATTAAAATAAAAACAAATTAATTAGAAAAAAAGCACCAGCGTGGCTCTAAAAACTCATAAAAATCCCAATTTAATCGCGTTGAACAGGCAAACCGAAAATTAGTGATTGGCAATGACTCCAATAAAAAATAAACAAAATATATATAAATCATTAAAAAACAATTCAAATAAAAATTCAGTGTTCAAAAACTAAAAACCGTGTTCACTGAAAAACAAATGAAAACCAACACAAAGAAAAACAAATATAATCACACAGTGCGACAGTGATTTAGAACTGAATAAGCAAAAAAACAATAAAACAAAAAGTATTTAAAACAGAAAAGTTTAATAAAAAAGAAACTACAAAACTATAATAAAAAAAAAAAAAAAAAAAAAAAAAAAAAAAAAACAAAAGAAATAAATACATTAAAGAAAAACAAAGCAAAAAATTCAATTAAATACAAAAGCTGATTAACTGAAGGAAGGAACAAACCCAACAGGACATATGACTAAGGGGAAAAGGATACAGATAGCAGGAAGGAAGAAACCCAACAGGACATTTAACTAAGAAGAACAGGATAAAACACCATCGTGAGAAATTTAAGAAAATCTTATCCCTAGTTACACATTAAATTTACATTACAAAAAAAATATACTAACAAAAAAATTTTATAAAATTAAGTCAAATCTCTTGAAAAATTAAATACTTAACGATTAAACAATCTGGAAGATTTAACAAATAATTTTCAAAAATTAAACATGGCAACCGGTGGTGCACCAAACATGTTAGGTAGTGGAATAGGATCCAGTTCTATTACAACAGAATTAATAAATAGATTGATAAACGTCCAGATAAATGAATTGACAACTAAAATTATTGATCTATCGGCAAAATTAGAAAGTAAGGAAAAAACGGTAGAAGACTATAAAATTCAGACAATTGATCCAAATATAAGTTGTGATACAACATTAGAGGTGATTAAAGCTATGTCAAAATTTAACGGGGAGCAAACTCAGTATGTAGGCTGGAGGGAGGCTGCAGAGACAGCAATGCGCTTATATAAAATAAATAGTGAACAATACTTTATAGCGTTAACCATACTTCGTAACAAAATCATGGGAGCGGCACATGACGCCCTGACCAACCATGGAACAGTTCTTAATTTCAATGCAATTTTGTCTAGATTGGATTTTATCTATAATGATAGAAGACCAATCCACGTTCTAGAAGCTGAACTAAGTATTCTTAGGCAAGGTAAATTGTCTATTACGGAGTTCTATAACGAGGTAAATAAAAAGATGACCCTACTGATTAATAAAACCATAATAACATATGGTAAAGAAAGTGAAATTACAAAAGAAACTAATAAAGTAATTAGGAGCAATGCTCTAAGAATCTTTATTTCTGGTCTAAACGGATCAATAGCAGAGACTCTTTTCTCACTAAATCCACCCGACCTTCCAAACGCCTTAGCAAAAGTGCAAGAACTAGAATCTAATAATTTTAGAGCACAATTCGCCAATAGATATTATGGCTTTCAAAATGAAAACCAAAGGCAAAATAATTACCTAAGGTTTAATTCGGTCCAACCAAAACAAAATTTTAATAAACCTAAAAATCAATGGGGAAACGGCCAAAACCAAAGTTGGCCCCAACAGACTAATTTCGACCAGAAAAACGTTCAGGGACAGCAAACCCCGGAACCAATGGATGTCGATCCTTCCATACAGTTCGTAAACCGACCAAAAGGGCAATCTAATAATTATCGTCAGGGTTATACCCAAAATTATACCCAAAGTTATACCCAAAACCCAAACCAAGATCGTCCGTATTCAGGTCGACCAAACTATTATCAACAAAATTTTAGCCGTCCGTCTAATAATAATCCACAAAACTTTGCAAATCAAGCAGCTGGCCCAAGTCATTTTCCAGTAAAGCGAGAGCCTGAGAATACAGTAAATCAACCACAAAATAAAACCATGAAAATTAATAATATTAAGGAGGACCATTTTTTAGGGGAAGGGCAAGAGTAAGATTACCTTACTTAATACGATTTGATAAAAACGAAAATAAAAATTTTAAAGTACTAATTGATACAGGCGCAACCGCTTGTTGCATTAAAAAGGGAATATATTTAAATAAAAATGAACTCCCTATTTATAAAAGGGTTTCAACCGTAAACGGATATTCGATAATAAAGTATTATCACATGATAACAATCTTCAATATTAAATATATGTTTTATGAAATCGAGGGTTTAGAAACTGACTTGTTAGTCGGTTATAATCTACTTAAAAAAATTGGTGCTATAATCGACACCAAAAAGGGAGTTATACAATATCATGGTAAAGAGGAAAAATTACTTTTTCACAATAAAGTGTGTAAAGAAAATCTATGCCACACCGAGGAAAAATGTAATCACCCTCTGAACGAGTTCTTAATAAACAAATACTTTAACCAGTTAAAACAAGTTCAATCAAATTCAGTCTGCGTCGAAACAAGCGACTATGACTACAGCTCTGAATCGGAGCATTCAAAGGATTTTAGTTCAATAAAATCCTTCCAATCAAAAAATGAAGATTTAAGGTCAATAAGCTCACAATCTACTTCAGGCAACAAAAAAAAAATAAAAAACATTGCCTAAACAACATAAAATTGAAATCAGAAAATGATATGGATGAATTAAGAAATATTATAATAAACCATATCAGAGATGAACACTCCAAAATAAATATGCAAATTCCTTTCCGCACTGACATTAAAGGGGAAATAAACTTAGAACATGATAGACCCATATATGGAAAACAATACCCATATGCCCAATCCGTAGCAGAATTTGTTAATAAAGAAATTAAAAGAATGTTGTCCGAAAAAATCATACAACCTAGCAGGAATCCGTATAATTCCCCAGTTCTTGTAGTTCCGAAAAAAGGATACAATGAAGATGGCAGTCCAAATCTAAGACTTGTCATTGATTTTAAAAAATTAAATGAAAACACAATTCCCGATAGATACCCTATGCAGGATCCATCTGTTATATTAGCTAATCTGGGAAAAGCAAAATTTTTTTCCACAATTGACCTGGAATCAGGTTTCCATCAAATATTAATGAGAAAATCCGACATTCAAAAAACGTCTTTTTCTATAAATAACGGTAAATACGAATTTTTAAGAATGCCTTTTGGCTTAACTAACGCTCCAAGAATCTTCCAACGAGCAATGGATGACATTTTAAGAGATCAGGTTGGAAAAACTTGCCACGTCTATATGGACGATATAATAATTTTCTCAAATTCTGTAGAAGAACATTTTAATGATTTAACTAGAATAATAAATATCCTTTTAGAAGCTAATATGAAAATTTCTTTAGAAACATCCAAATTCTTTTCACAAGAAACCAACTTTCTTGGATACGTAGTCTCTTATAATGCAATCAAAACAGACCCACTTAAAATAGCAGCAATACAAAATTACCCAATTCCAAAAAATATCAGAGAGCTTAGGAGCTTTCTGGGCCTAACAGGTTATTATAGAAAGTTTGTCCGTAATTATGCTTACATAGCAAAACCACTCACCTCATATTTAGGAGGCCATAATGGTAAAATATCTAAAAATATGTCGAAAAAAATGTCGGTACAGTTGGACGAACCAGCTGTAAAAGCATTCAATGAACTTAAGCAAAACCTTACTAATCAACTTGAATTAGTACAACCAGATTATAGTAAAAAATTCGTTCTTACAACAGACGCTTCAAATATAGCATTAGGAGCGGTTCTGTCGCAAGAAGGTAAACCTATAACGTTTATATCAAAAACCCTAAATAAAACAGAACAAGCATACGCCACAAACAAAAAAGAATTATTAGCAATTGTTTGGGCATTAAAAAACCTAAGAAACTACTTATATGGCGTGGTTGGAATGGAAATTCACACCGATCATCATTATCGTATTCAATATCTGACAAAAACCCAAATGTTGACATGAAAAGTTGGTATTCATTCATACAAAGTTTTACACCAAAAATTCAATACAAACCAGGTACAACTAATGTTGTAGCGGATGCTTTATCCAGAGTCCAAATAAACAATTTGTCAGACGCAGATATATCAGAAGATAGCTCAGATGAAAATACAATTCATTCCGCAGAAAGCAGCTTTGAAAATGTAATCGAGGAAACTAATAAACCACTTAACCAATTTAAAATTCAACTCCTAATCACTACCGGCAGATTAACAGTCCGCGAATCAATAAATGTCTTCAAATTTTAGACATATTATTGAGTATGATACTCCAGAGAATTTAGTAACGTTATTAAAAGAATATATTACACCAAATATAACTGTAGGCTTGCACTGTTCCCTACAGGACCTTTACTTATTGCAAAAACCACTAAAAGAAAATTTCGGAAACAAATTCCTATTTACAAGAATTTTTGTACAAGACGTAGAAAATGAAGAAGACAAGGCAATTATTATTCAAGAGACTCATTGTCGCGCCCATAGAGGATTAGACGAAAATTACAAACAAATATCTAGACTTTATTATTGGCCAAAATTATTTGTAAAATTAAAAGAATACATAAAAAATTGCGTCATTTGTAATCAAAATAAATATTGCAGACATCCAGTAGAAATTCCGATAGGTGAAGCACCAATCCCAACTAGTGAAGGTGAAAATCTTCACATTGATATATTTTATGCAGATAAAAAAATTTTTTTAACGTGTATTGACGCTTATTCAAAATTTTTAACAGTCAAAGAAATAGAAAATAAGTTGAATATTGAAAACAAAGTACTAGAAATTTTACAACATTATCCATTAGCAAAAACAATCATGACAGACAACGAACCAAGTTTCACATCTGCGCAATTTCGTTCATTTATAAGTAGAAGTGGACTCACAATACACTTTGCAGATCCAAGACATAGCACTTCCAATGGTCAAATTGAAAGGGCACATTCAACACTCACAGAGATTGCTAGATGTATTAAAGATGAATACAATCTAACAGATTATTCTGAAATAATCATAAGAGCAGCTCAAAAATATAATCAAAGTATTCACTCAGTTACCAATGAAAAGCCATTGGATATACTATACAACAAAATAAACCATGAGAAAATACCAAATATTCTACAACAAGCTCAAACAGTTATGCTAGCAACACATAACAAAGACAAAAAATTATAATGTAGGTGACATAATTTATGAAAAAAAATATGGGGAAAGAAACAAGTTAAAAGCAAGATATAAAAAACAGGTAGTTAAGGAAAATCAGGATAATAAAGTAATAATAAACAATAGGAATAGAATAGTTCACAAAGATAATATTAAGTCTTAAATTTTTGTTTCCTCTCTAACTTACAGATAACAATGCATTCCGCAATACTTCTGTTTCTGATCGTAGTTACAACATCCGAAATAATTAATTATTCGAATCATGATTTCTTTCTTTATAAAGACATTAAGGACGTTCTTACCTATGACTCATATGCTGAACTATTTCATGTTACCAACATTAGCTTCTATAAAGAAATTATGAACACAGAGCTTAACTACATAGAGAATACTAATAATGATAGATTGAACTGGGAAATTTCATATAATTTAAGAACTCTAGACATAATTCTATCACAATTATTGCCAACAAGATCTAAGAGAGGTATTAATGAATTAGGAACGGTTTTAAAATGGTTAGCTGGTACCCCTGGACCATAATGACGTAGTAACAATTGAAAATAAAATTAATGAATTAATTGATAACAACAACAAGCAACAAATAATAAATTCCAAATTGTTTGATGAAATAAAAAAACTGTCCACAAATTTAAAATCAGTTTTTACAAGCCAAGAGTTACCTCTAAGAAAACATCGTCTACATTTAATAACTTATGATCTACAAAATTTAATTGATACAATTACGTTGGCTAAAATTGACATTTTTAACACAAAAATATTAAATATAGACGATATTCAAGAAATATATAAACACGAATCAAAACCTGTAGTAATCACGGATTTATTGGACATTTCTGAATTCAAAATTGCTTTGCATAAAGAATTATTTATAATTTATTTGAAATATCCCATTATAAAAAATAGATGCGATACTTATTACGCAAGAGCTATTTCTCATAATGATGGAAAATTACTGTTAAGCAATCAGGTTGCAAAATGCGACAACATTTATTATGAAAAAAATAATTTCAAAAAAGAACTATTTAATAATTATTGTGTTCTTAGCACAGAGAAATCATGTTTCACTCGCTTATTGAACGGCGAAAAATCAATATGTAATAAAATAAGAGAAAAAAATAAACAAATTGATATAATTCAGGAAGGTGCTATTTTAGTAAATGGAAATAATATTGTAAATGACTCTTTCCTAATAGGGTCTTATTTAATAACATTCAATGGTACCACAATAATTAATAATATATCGTATTCAAACTTAGATAATAAAATATTAGAATATGTTACAGCCCACAATTATAATAATTTTGAAATATCCGAATATATAATATCCAACAATTCGGAACTATCATTTGATAACATAAATACCCTATATCCTTTTATTCAAATTAAACAAACCAGAATTCCACTAACATTAATTGTAATCACATTAATTTCAACATATATAATTTGGTTATTAATTTATAAATTAAGAAAATATTGTAAAACCATTAAACCACGGCTTAGCAATATTTTAAAACGCAGTAATTTGTCCGATCAAGAAATCCCGCATGAAGAAATAATCGTAGCAGAATTAACAGCTCAATTAAACTCCATGACTACACCATCATTTGAATCGGGACGCTTCAATTTAGAAGGGGGTGTGTTATCCAACTCATAAATTGCCTCACCAAATAGGCAATGTAAACATTATATGTCAAACGCAGTAGCCCCTGCTGAATGCGTCATGCCATTTCTTATCTTGTCTCCTAATTTCCCCTCACTCATTTCTGATGATCCCCAAACGATTATCCAGACTAAACATCAAGCTCTACTTGTAAACATTCCCAAGCTCTACTTGTAAACATTTCCATAAATTTTCCATGGCCTAAGCCAGACATAAACATTAGAGCCGACTCGCCGTCACCAGTCCGAATTCGATCGATCTTCCGATCTTATCACTCTTCACGAATGACTCAACTACTGCATCAGCAAATTGTCCCTTTCTCTTAGAATCTCTTAGCGCAATTGTTTATTCTCTTCAAGTACCCTTTTGGGCTATTTCTCTTAAGCCGAGGTTTGTTGGTTATCTGGCAATTAAAAAATTGGCAGTCTTATTCCGGGAGCAAGCCTTTCATCTACAATCGGTCTAGCCTTAAGCGATTAAATAAAGTTTGTGAAACCAATAAGAAATAATTAATAAAGTTTTTTTAAAAATAAAAAATAAAAAATAAAAAATTATTTTTTTTAAAAGTGAACTTCGGGATCAATTTAATTTGCACATATGCCTCGACCGTTGGCAAGCAAATGGATAACGGAGAGGCCAAAAACGGTGAAGAATATGGCGACGCACGCAAAACGGAGACGGATGGGAAAATTTGCATAATTTGAAGACGAAGAAGAGTAGAAAATCTCAAACTGCCTTGTGTCTGAACTCGGACTTGAGTTGACACGGACGAAAAAAAACAATCTTGCAGCAGTAAGAACGAAATTTAAAGTTCGGACCACTGTGAAGACCGGCAGAGAGATGGAGACGGAAAAATTTCGTACTTATCTTTTGGCGGAACAATGCCGGGATTTGCTGGTAGAAAATATCCAAAAATAATCGGGCTCAAGGACCAAAATGTTGTAGGGAGGCGTTGCTGCCGCAAAAGATTCCAGAAGTGGTGAAAAAGAAAGAAGTCGGGGGCTAGATTTGCATAGGGAAAGCTTAGACATTAACTTTCTATCGCTGAAGAAACGAGGCTCATTTTTAAGCCTAAATTTATAACAAGTAAACTCGTTCTAATTCTAATTTTAAATCAAGGGAAAATTTCTTAAATTCTAGTGGAATTAGCGGGAAGCTGTGAAATAGTAAGTTTTGTGATTTTTAAGCCAGGTATGTTTTGGATTAAGTGCAGTGCAGTTTTTTTAAAGATTTATTTTCCCCAGTGCCACGTGCCAGTGCATAAACCAATGCATAAACCAATAGATAAGAATCGCGTGATATATTTCGTTCACATATCCAAGGTGACCGGAGAATAATTGATACAAGACTTAAAGCTTTCAAAAGATCTTACTCTCAGTGTATTTTCTGGGATATGAATGCAAATCCACACACTACAAATGTCAAGTACCTCCCTTTTCTTCTGGACGATGAAGATGGGTTCTAACCCTTGTTACCCACCAGAAGATTTGAGCTTAGGATGAATTCGAATAATGACTCACCCCTCTCATTAAAGTCAGTTGTTCCCCACTGATGATGGTGGGCGTTGGCTTAGTACCCTATAATCAATTCGACCTTCAGGTCTCGCTCAGAGAGTTGGCTCTTGGACGTCTGCCTCCATCTCGATGCCTCTAGTCTTGCTTCTGGCATCCGACTTTTACACCAGGACCGTAACATTCTCAAAGCCGCACCTAACCCGGTATCCCAACTCATTTAGCGTGAGAAAAACCTGCCTCCACAGTCCTATCGCATCATCCACCTTGGCAACTCTCCAGTCCGTCGTGGGAAGTGTCGGAGTGCACATTATAAGCATCGCCATGATGGTGTTAAGGCCGGCCGGCTTATCGGTGAGCCATACTTGCACCGTCAGCTTGCTGAAGATCGTCCCAGTCGACAGCCTCCAGTTTTGCACCACTAGACCACCACTGACCACTCCACCGGCCTCCAATCGCGTCATGGCTAGCCCCGCTTTAGAGAAAGGTACCTTGGCAACCTCCCCCGCACCGGCGTGTCCCGCCTCCGAATGTTGCCCTCTGTAGGAAGCTTCTCCATCCCAGCAACTCATTGGTCTTTGAGGGCTTGGAGTTTCATGGGTCATTGACCCCATTTCCGGACTTTTTCAGAGAGTTCCGATCTCCATGGTCTATGGTCATGGTCAAGATGTCAATGGTCAAGTTTGCACAATTTATATTTTGGACCCACGAGTAGGCAGAAAGAGGTTCGTCCATAATGACATAGCCGGCTTGTCACAATAAGACTGATTAAAACTGGAGGGTCGGCCGGTCTCCCAGAGTTCGCATATTTGCGTCCGAGCCCCCTCTCGGACACGCATTTCGGGATATGCTGTTCCACCTTGGATTGGGGTAATTTGAGGAAGGGAGTGTTATTCATTCCTCCCTACTACAATTAGTTCGCATCCTCGGCATGACATGATAGAGACGTTACTGTACCGGCACCAGTTACCATCCGCCCTCAAGACGGTGATGACCCAGCTTGCAGGAGAGGACCAAAGGGAATGGGACGAGAACTGGCCAGAGCTAATGCTTATGGTATGCCAAAAAATAAAAAATGCCAAAAATAAACAGACAGAAAAGAAAAAATTTAAAAAAATACATATATATGTGTATATATTATAAAAATAATAAGAAAAAAAAACACAATTGAACAATCAATATATAAAAGAAAGGTAAGGGTAAGGGTTACGGTTAACGCTCATTTGTTTCCCAAAGGATGGGGATAGTGGATAGGGTCATCCACAACATACACAATAAAAAAAACCCGAGCATCACAAAATTTAAGGAGACGCATCTGGAATGCGGTTGCGATGAGACCAGTGGAACATTGTCCGCAAACCTTCTTTGTAGTTTCTCGAAGAAGGGGAAGGTGTGAGGAGATTTAGTTAAATTTAAAAATCTGAAATTTAAAACTGATGAATTTATGTTTGAAGGAAAGCGGTAGGATAATTGAAATGTAAGCGTGTTAGTAAATGCTGGCTATCTACATCCCCATTTATGAAGTTATGTAGAAAAACGACACTCAGCATTGTCCTAAAATTTGTAAATAAATCCTACGATGTCAGGGGGGTAATAGGAAGTCCCGATCTTGGCGGAAAATCAAGATCTTGGCAATCTTGGTATTTCTAGGGCTGTCAGACAACTCTGAATGGGGACAGCTCCTTCAGCGTGACCCCGGACTCTAGCCTGGATGTTGAAAAGGATCTTCAACTGGCTATTGACCAATAGCCGCCGGTTCTCAAAGCTGTCTGTAGGGCTTTGCAACGCTGCGACAAACCCCTCATGGGTAAGCGGAGCCTTAGAAACAATGGCGTGTGCGTCACCACTTATTTTGGACAGCAAGTGGAACAACTTCTCTACCGGGGTGAGCCGCGAGTTTTGGATGTAAATGGGCGTAAACAAGTCTCTGAAGGTGGGCCACCGAAGATAATCACCCGCAAAGATTTCGGTATCCACTGGAGGTAACCGGCAGCTTGTAGACGCGGGCGTGTGGACATTGACGGAAGCCTGAGTGGATTGGGAGGCAATTTTCTCCCGAAGCTGGGCAATAAACCTCGAACAGACAGAGTAACAGTAACTGTACTTCGATTCCAGCACATTGTCGTCGGACACGGCTAGCAAATCTGAGCAGCTCTCATAGCTCTTCTCCACCTTCTTCTACAGTGCCCGAATTTGGTCCCGGTGGACTTCGCACATGTATTGGGAGCCTATTTCCGTTTCTGGGGCGCCCGGAGAATTTAAGTTAGTCTCAAATTGGCTAATTCGATCTGTTGTGGCGAAGAACTTTTTCAGCGCCACTTCGACCGCACTTTGAGCCATTTTCGCAACGGAGCGAGTCTGCCTCGGTGAAGGGCCGGAGATTATATTGACGGATTCGTCACTCTTTGCCCTTGGACTGGAACTGGTCCTGGAATCCGCGGAGATGCGGATTGAGATCTGTCCAAACGGATGGCTGGGATCGAACGCGGCTTTTTGTCGTCTCCCATGGCATTCTCAGAATCCAATTCGCTGGTCAACGCTTGTCGACTGACTTGCGCAATACTTGACCTCGTACGAAGCGGTGGCCGGTCACATTAATTTGATGAGAACGGTGAGATCGCTGATGAAATGCGATTGCAAGGAACAAGTGGGAACTAGTGGCGCCAACGTCAAAAGGAGAATCGTGTGCGGCACATTTCGAATGTGGAAAAAACTTTAGGAACCCAAAAAAACCCAAAAGGAGTCGAGGTTTGTTGAGATTGTAGGCGGATGTTGCCTGACGCGGAGTAGAAGCAGCGTTAAAGGCACGGAAAATGGACAAGTACCGGAAAATTCGTGCTATATATGTATATTTATAAAAAAGTGTATACACTTATTTTTGTTATAACTATTTTCGAACTTGCGGAACCGGAACCGGAAAGGTGGTCTTGACCTTGGCTTGTATTTAACACAAAAAAAAAAAAATAATTAATAGTAATTAAATTTTGATTAAATGTCTGATTTAGTTATTATGGAGCAGGAAAGGTGGAGTTAAAACCTTAATCTTTAATTAATTGGATTTAATTATCATGAAGCCGGAAAGGTTGAATTGAAACCGCGGCTCTATTCGGACAGAAGGTTGATAATTAAAATATTAATAATTTCCGACTTTAATTATTGAGTGGCCGGAAAGGTGAATTTAAAAAACTGGACCTTCGCTCGGACGGGAAATAAAAATTAGGAATAATTTATTCTGGGCATTTTCGCAGCATTTTTTACGAACAAATTTGAAACAATGATATGTAATCTTCAACAAAGTATGATGGAATTCATGTCATTCATGCAGACAACTATGCAAGATCTTATGCGAAACCAGAACGTTCTGATTGAGCTGCTTGTTGCTCAAAAATAGACTAAGTAATCAATGGCTCCACTCCGTATAGCACTGTGGAACGCAAACGGCGTCTCACAGCGCAAACTCGAGTTAACTCAGAGTTCCTTATTAATTATCATATCGATGTAATGCTACTCGCAGAAACTCATCTTACAAATAAATATAATTTTCAAATTCGAGGCTATCTATTCTACAACACGAATCACCCAGACGGGAAAGCTCATGGAGGCACTGGGATCCTGATTAGAAATCGCATCAAGCACTGCTTCCACAATAGCTTCGCCACTAACTTAATGGAAGCTACTTCAATAGATGTGCAAATGGATTCCCGATCTTTAAAGCTTGCCGCCGTATACTGTCCTCCTCGGTTCACAATATCAGAATCCCAATTCATGGAATATTTCAACTCTTTGAGCGAACAATTTATAGCAGTAGGAGACTTCAATGCCAAGCACACGCACTGGGGATCTCGACTTATGACTCCTAAGGGAAGGCAGTTGTACAATGCAATAATAAAATCAAGCAACAAGCTAGACTGTGTGTCACCTGGGACACCTACATATTGGCCAAAAGATCCTAGAAAACTGCCAGACTTGATAGATTTTGCAGTCACAAAAAACATTCCTCGCAACCTGATAAGTGCCAACTCCTTACCAGATCTATCGTCCGATCACTCGCCTGTACTTCTTCAACTAAATCTACATCCAGTTGCGGTAGATAAACCATTCAGACTTACAACGAATAAAACCAATTGGCTTAAGTACAAAAAATATGTAAGTTCGCACTTTGAGTTGAATCCACGTTTGAATGACGAAGCTGATATCAACTTATCCACAAACACTCTTGAATCCGTCTTGGTCGCAGCAGCTCGAGTATCAACTCCACAAACGCAAAAAACATCGTACAATAATAGATACACGAACGTTGAAATAGAGCAGCTCGTTCTAGCAACGCGACGCTCACGGCGAGAATGGCAATCCAACAGATCACCAACCGCAAAACAAAGGTTAAAAGACGCTACAGAGAGGCTCTCAGCTGCACTTCGTCATGAAGAAGAAAGGTCGCAAAAACATTATATAGAACAGTTATCCCCAATGAGCTCCAAGTTCCCACTTTGGAGAGCACACTCATCTCCCTGCGCACCAATCGAATCTGCAATGCCAATAAGGACATCCACAGGCAACTGGGCTCGAAGCGACGAAGAAAGAGCCGTCAGATTCGCAGAGCATCTTCAAAATGTACTTCAGCCCAACACATCATCAAACGGGATCTCACTGCCAGCAACACCAGATATCGACACATCAACGTATGAACCTATTGTATTTAGGCCACATGAGTTACTCAAAATCATAAACGAACTCAACCCAAAAAAATCTCCAGGATGCGACCTAATATCACCAAAAATGATTATTGAACTTCCTTTCTGTGCTGTCCGAGCTATTTGCCAGCTCTTCACTGCAATAACGAGACACGGACACTTTCCAAAAAGATGGAAAACGTCGATAATTATAATGATACCAAAACCTGGCAAAGACCGCACAATCGCTTCATCATATAGACCAATTAGTTTATTAACGTGTCTATCAAAACTCTTTGAAAAATGCTTCTTGGCACACATTACCCAATATCTCAGAACACACAGCAAAATCCCTATTCATCAATTCGGTTTTCGAGAAAAACACGGAACCATTGAGCAAGTCAACCGCATAACCTCAGAAATCCGAAATACATTCGAACAAAGGGAGTACTGCACTGCGATATTTCTGGACGTATCACAAGCTTTCGACAGAGTATGGTTAGAAGGTCTAATGCACAAAATTATAGAAATGCTCCCAACCAACACACACAAACTTCTAAAGTCATACCTATACAACAGGAAATTCTCAGTAAGATGTAATTCAGGCATGTCCGATGACTACACCATTAGAGCCGGAGTTCCTCAAGGCAGCGTGCTTGGACCAACACTCTACCTTATCTACACTGCGGACATCCCAACGAGCAGGAATCTAACCACATCCACTTTTGCAGATGACACAGCGATCCTAAGCCGCGCGAGATGCCCCAAGCAAGCAACGGCGCAACTTGCTATACACCTGGTGGCAGTGGAGAAATGGCTATCCGACTGGCGAATCAAAGTTAACGAACAAAAATGCAAACACGTTACGTTTACTCTTAACAGGCAAGACTGCCCTCCACTTACTCTTAACAACACAGTGGTTCCGATAGCAAATGTAGTAACATATCTTGGCGTACACCTCGATAGACGGCTTACCTGGCGCAGCCACATTGAAGCCAAAAGAACGCATTTAAAGCTCAAAGCTGTAATATGCCCATATATGCACTATTAATTTAATATATATACATATATCGACCACCCACTGTACCAAGAGTACTTAAAGGGTACACACTGTAACACTTTGTCGCAGTGTTTATGTTATCCAAGGTCTCGGTCATAAACCTAAGTGCACCGAAATATGAACCGCCCGCTGTGCCTTTGCTGTACGCCGAAAAGTGCATATGTCCGCATATGCGTAACACGAGTGGACCTTATGCAAGTCCACATACCTCCGCCTAATCGAACATAACATAAATATATATTCATATATAAATATTTAAGAATACATAACCGTCTCTCCGCTGCCGCTTTGGGCAGCGTAGCTACGAGACTTAGACCTCCTTTAATTCATAAGTAAATTTGTAAAACCAGAAACTCCCTTGAGCTCGGAGCGGCAACAACGGCTGATCCGATTCTAATAAAAACCAAGTAAAGAATAAATCTCAAAAAGGAACATATTACATTTGGGAACCTGCTATACCAGACTATTACATGGCGACCGTGACAGGACCTGCAAGGACATCGAGGGATTCGAAGGACACACCGAAATCGAGGGATTCGAAGGACACACCTAAAAGGATAAACCCAGGAGAATAAAAAAAAAAAACTACAAAAAAAAAAGTTCGAAATTTGCTGAAAAACAAGAAATTTGTTTTTGGAATTTATGACCGAGTGAATCATAAATTGAACCAAAAATTAATCCGAGTGAGTAGAGTGCAGTGATGGGTAAACGCGGAGATGTACAAAACAAAGTATAAAGAGTATATACTCTTATACAAATTAATCCCCTTCAGCGTTGTCAACAAGGCAAAAGTTACGAGCTGAACTTGACTTTCCAAAAACAAAATTACCAAAAAAAAAAAAACCCCACAACGATCTGACACTCACTCAGTCCCCATGCCAACAACCTATCAGCAACGAATAATTAAACTTATAAATAAATAAATAATAAATAAACAACTTCCGAGATGACCGGATAACTGCAAAGAAATGACAGAGGACCCCTGGAATCACCCTTCTACGAGCAAACCTGTGCCAGCAACAACCCAATAAAGAAGAAACGCCTGTGCAGCCAGCACCGGCCCCGTTTAGCGCTCCAAGCTAAGCCCGGAAAAGTGAACCGACAGCGCTACCAAGGGCGCAAAATTTTTTTTTTTTTCCCATGCACTGCGTTGCATATTTTTTTTGTATTGCACTGCGATGCATATTTTTGAAAAATAGGCAGGTTTCATAAAAAAAAAAAGTTACAAATAAAAAAAGCAATATACACATAGCCAAATAAGGCAAATACTTAAATGAGCCAAACTGAATGGCAAATAAATCATAAATTAAATCATACTATTTACACAAAAAATTATATACCAATTCTAGAGAAAATACCCAAAATGGGTTTAGTAGACGTAAAACAGGTGGACTCCACCGCTAATGTAATAAACAAAGTTGAATCCAAAACCATTGATCTAGAACTAACGAACATCTTATTATTTATTATTGTATTAATTATGAGCGCATATATCTTGTATAAGGCTTATATATTTCACAACAAATGTATATCTAAAAGAGCCATAAACAGAAGCCAGGCTAATGATCTGGACAAATTATAAAAATTAAAAAATAAAAAAAAACAAAAAAAAAACAGAAAGCGCCTACAATAATTAATAATAATGCCTAATAATACAATAATTATACAATAATTATTAAAAAGATGTTCCGTTAATAAATAAAACACCTACAACACCTATAATATGTATATCCACATGGAGATATATTATTTTTAGTATGCTATATTAAAGTACAGAATATATTTTTATAAAGTATGAAGTATAATCTATTTTTATGTCTAATAAAATAGAAAGGAAACAGAAATAAATGAATATATCAAGAAAATATCCCGATAATATTATATCCGTAGTCCATTAGATAATGGAATGGAAGGAAATTTATGAAAGATTGCATGGTATAAAAATTGATTTTGACAAATCTTATAAGTCATTATCAAGACCTAGGCCAGCACAGATAAACACTATAAATAAGCATGCAGAAATATTAGTAAGCCGCTTCAATACAGCGCGTACACTGATACATGACCAAAGAGACAGGCTAGACAAAGCCCATTGGTCTCAGGTGTCAAAATATCTGAATAAATTAAGAGACAATCTCATATTTATAAAGTAGACATCTGCATGAGTGTCAAAAAACACACATTCAAATGTACAATGCTCAAAATGAGTTAAGTGAATTTGAAAGCAAAGCCAACCCGGTGTGAGAGATTCGGTTGTCTTACTCTTACTCATTTACACAACTAATAGGAAAAAGGAAACGAATTGAATGAATTGAGAATGTTGAAAACAGAGACGTTTCATTCGAATGATTCGAGTTGCTAATGTTTAAGTTTTAATTTAATTTATTTCTATATTAACAATAAATTTATTTTGTTTATGTTTTCTGAATTAGTGGCTATTTGACAACGCTTTTCTGTAATTTGAAAATGTACGTTCTGACGCCGCGCGGCTTCCTGGAATGCAAAATATTTTGCAGCTTGTTTTGTGCAATAGCGGAAAAATTGCTTATTCATATGCCACCAAGCTAAAGCATTAAAATCAATGGTGTAAGCTGCATTAATATTGCAATATCCAGAAATTTCTTGATCCACCTTGTCTTGCATTGTCTCAACATGGGGAACATCGAAAAAATCAGCAAATTCATCGTCTACCAACTGGGTTTCATTATTGTTGATGTCAAAGTTTTCTTGTAGAAATTGACCAGGTTTGAAATTGTTTCACCAGGTTTGATGTGCTTCCTGTAAACTTTAAAACTGTATAGCACATCTTACAGGCTACAAAGTCGACAGCGCTGGTAAACTGTCTTTTCAACCAGCTGCCATCTGTGACAATCCCTTAACAACTTGTGAAGGATTCTTGCAAAGGCGGAATAAGCAAAAGCCGCCTTGCATTTAATAATAAACTAAATTACACACAACCTAAAAACCAAACATAGAAAAACGAGGTCTACAAATACATACAGATTCCTCGGCTTCTTGTTCCATTTGGTTTTCCATGATTTCGGCTTTGTTCCGGAGTTGTCAAAAAGGGAAGTATTGAAATCCTATCCAACAACTCGAATGATTCAAGTATACAAGGCATCTGTCAAATCTTTCATTTTACTTTTAGTTTCGTTCATTCTCTTTCATTTAGTTTGACCTGTCAAATTATGAGAGGAACACAAACTTGTACTCATTCAATGACATTTCATTTCTAACATTTCTTTCACTTCATTCTATTCAATTCGAAAGTATTCTTTGAGACGTATGTTATGAATGTAATCATGCAGATAATATAATTTATAATAAAAAGCAAAGGTACGACCTAACAATTTCAGTACCAACGATCCTGAACACACCCCTGACAATAGAAACTGGTGAAGAGTCAGAATATTCAGATTTATCATCACAGGTACAAGCTGAAACTGATGACCCTATCTCCACGGAACCCGAAATTGAGGAAAAAGATATAAACAATCTTACAATTCCGGCAGTCCATATACAATCTAAATTATCAGACCAGGACTACACAGACTCAGATTTAGACAACAGCATTTTGGAAGTAAAACCTACCACAATGACTGACGAAACAATTGCCCAAAGGGCATACATTAGGGAAATATCGAGTGCCATCCCAGAATTTAACGGGCAAAGGTTACACCTGCAAAGATTCATAACAGCTTTGAGGTTAGTCAACCTAACGAAAGGCACATTCGAAGCTTTGGCTGTAGAAGTTATTAAATCCAAAATAGTTTGATCCACTTTGTACAGAGTCCAAAGCGAAACGACTATAGAAGCAATAATTAAAAAACTGCAATTAAAAAACTGCATAGTCGGAGAAACATCTGACGTGGTTAAAGCCAAAATGGCAAAAACCGGCCAGAAAGGAAAAACGGCAGAAAAGTTTACAACAGAGATAGACAACCTACGGAAGCTTCTAGAAGCTTCGTATATTGACGAAGGTCTATCGGCCGAGCACGCTGACAAATTCAGCACCAAAGAAGCCATCTCCACAATGGTTCAAAATTGTGAGCATAGCCGACTTAAAACAATATTGGAAGCAAGTAATTTCACAACAATGAATGAAGCCGTCAGGAAGTACATACAATGCAGTACTGAAATGACAGGCAATGCAAATTCCATATTAACGCCTATCGAGGAAACTATCGCGGTAACAATTACAAAAACAATTATCGCGGTACAGGTAATAATCGAGGTAGATATAACAATAACGGGTATTACCAAAATAATGGAAATAACCAAAATAATGGTTACTACAGAAACAATAACTATAATAACAATAACTACATGAACAACAACAACCGTGGTGGAAACAATCGCGGCGGACACGGCCGTGGTAGAAACCATAATAATAATGGCAATAATAGCCACAACCATAGCAATAACAACCATAACAATAACGTCAGGATAGTCCATACAGATTCGGGAAACTCCCAGACGCCTTTAGGTACACAACAGTAAGAAACACCAAAGTTCACACTATAAATCTCAGTCAAAGTACATTTGTTAGTTTCACAAACGTAGCAACAGGAAAAGAATTAGTTTTTCTACTAGATACAGGTGCAGAAATTTCCATATTAAAGGAAAATTCTGATGCTTTTCAAAACATCAAAAGTAATCAAATAATAAACATACAGGGTATAAGTCAAGAAGTTACCAAATCAACAGGTTTAACTTCTATTGAAATTCAAACTTCAAAATACATAATTCCACATGATTTCCATGCGATGGAATACTAGGAATCGATTTTATTAAAAGATACAACTGTCAATTAGACTTCAAGCCGTCTGAAGACTGGCTTATAATAAGACCAAATAACCTCCAATATCCTATTTATGTTCCATTAACATATAGCTCTGGCAATAACTCTCTAATTCTGCCAGCAAGATCCCAAGTCGTCCGAAAAATTGAAATGAATTCAGAAAATGACAGTGTATTAATTCCGAATCAAGAAGTTCAGCATGGTATCTATATAGCAAATACCCTAGCAACAACCCAGAATGCATATATAAGACTATAAAATATCACAGATAAGGATCAAGTAGTTTATATTAAAAATATTCTGCATGAACCACTTTCAAACTACGAAGTAGTACAAACTGACTTAGAAACCCGAGAAAAAATTGTATTATCCCAACATTCCAAAAACTTCCCTCCTCAATTCAACGAACAACTCACAAAATTATGCACCCAGTATAGTGATGTGTTCGGACTAGAAACCGAATCAATCACTACCAATAATTTCTATAAACAAAAACTGAGATTAACTGATGATGAACCCGTATATATAAAAAATTATAGAAATCCTCATAGTCAACAAGACGAAATTCAAAAGCATGTCCAAAAACTCATTAAAGATAAAATAGTGGAACCCTCTGTATCACCATATAATAGCCCACTATTGTTAGTACCAAAAAAGTCACTTCCAAATTCGGAAAATAAAAAATGGCGATTAGTAATTGACTATCGTCAAATTAATAAAAAACTCTTGTCTGATAAATTTCCGCTCCCTAGAATCGATGATATTTTGGATCAACTAGGTAGAGCAAAATATTTCTCATGCCTTGACTTAATGTCGGGTTTTCACCAAATCGAACTCGAAAAAAGTTCACGTGATATTACATCCTTTTCAACAAACAATGGTTCATATCGCTTCACGCGATTAGCATTCGGTTTAAAAATAGCGCCAAACTCTTTTCAGAGTATGATGACTATAGCTTTCTCTGGATTAGAACGTTCGCAAGCATTCCTTTATATGAATGACTTAATAGTCATAGGTTGCTCTGAAAAACACATGCTCAAAAACTTAACTGATGTTTTCGAGAAATGTAGGAAACACAACCTAAAGTTACATCCAGAAAAATGTTCATTTTTTATGCATGAAGTCACCTTCCTAGGACATAAATGCACAAATAAAGGAATCTTGCCCGACGACAAAAAATACGACGTCATTCAAAATTACCCAGTCCCACAGCGCTAGAAGATTTGTCGCATTTTGCAATTATTACAGACGTTTCATAAAGAATTTTGCAGAATACTCCCGTCACATAACAAGATTATGTAAGAAAAATGTAAAATTCGAATGGACAACAGAATGTCAAAAAGCTTTCGAACATCTAAAATTAAGCATTAAGCAACTCAGCATTAATAAACCCAACTCTGTTGCAATACCCAGATTTAAGCAAAGAATTTTGCATAATCACAGATGCTAGCAAATACGCTTGTGGAGCAGTCCTAACTCAAAACAAAAATGGACTTCAGCTTCCGGTTGCATACGCATCAAGATCCTTTACGAAAGGTGAAAGCAACAAGAGCACTACAGAACAAGAACTAGCAGCTATTCATTGGGCAATAATACACTTCAAACCATATATTTATGGTAGACATTTCACTGTCAAAACAGACCACAGAGCACTTATTTACTTATTTTCAATGGTAAATCCCAGTTCCAAACTAACAAGAATGAGACTTGAATTAGAGGAATATAATTTCACGGTAGAGTACCTAAAGGGCAAAGATAATTATGTAGCCGATGCGCTCTCCAGAATAACAATCACAGACTTAAAAAACATACAATTAAATATTCTGAAAGTCACTACCAGAAACCAAAGTAGACAAAAATCCTGCGCAGGAAAAGAAAAAATAGAATTGCATAAGCAATCCACAGAAAAAGCTTCAAAGCCCAACGTATATGAAGTCATTTATAATGATGAAGTACGTAAAGTAGTGACCTTGCATGTAAATAACAATATGTGTTTATTTAAGCGCGGAAAAAAAATTACAGCAAGTTATGATGTTAGCGATTTGTATACTAATGGAACCCTTGACTTAGGTCAGTTCTTCCAAAGGCTTGAAAAGCAGGCCGGTATTCACAAAATCAGCCAACTAAAAGTGGCACCGTGGAAAAATATCTTTGAACATGTTTCAATTGATAATTTTAAAAATATGGGCAATTATATATTGAAATCATTAAGAGTAGCGCTACTGAACCCGGTGACCGTAATAAAAAATAATAAAGAAAAAGAAGCTATATTGTCTACATTCCATGATGATCCTATACAAGGTGGTCATACAGGCATTACAAAAACCTTGGCCAAGGTCCAGAGACACTATTACTGGAAAAATATGTCCAAAGACATAAAAGAGTACATAAAGAAATGTCCTAAATGCCAAAAGTCTAAAACGACTAAACACACTAAGACCCCATTAACCATAACCGAAACTCCGCAAAGAGCTTTCGATAGAGTAATTGTGGATACGATTGGTCCACTACCGAAATCTGATAATGGAAATGAATACGCAGTAACACTCATCTGCGATTTAACCAAATACCTGGTAGCGATACCAATACCAAATAAAAGTGCAAATACGGTAGCAAAAGCTATATTTGAAGATTTTATTCTAAAGTACGGTCCAATGAAGACGTTCATTACGGACATGGGAACGGAATATAAAAATTCAATTATTGAAGGTCTATGTAAAAATCTAAACATTGAAAACATAACTTCTACTGCACATCATCACCAAACTGTAGGTACCGTGGAGCGAAGCCACAGAACACTCAATGAGTATATTCGTTCATACATCTCAGTCGACAAAACGGATTGGGACGTATGGCTACAATACTTCGTCTATTGTTTCAATACAACACCCTCTATGGCACATGACTATTGTCCATATGAATTAGTTTTTGGTAAAACTTCAAATTTACCAAAGCATTTTAATAGCGTAGATATAATAGACCCCCTTTACAATATAGAATATTACGCTAAGGAATCAAAATTTAGATTAGAGCAGGCATTTAAGAGAGCTAGACTAATGCTAGAAGCTCATAAGCTAAAACAAAAAATTATGTACGACAAAACTGGTTTGGATTTTGATTTAAAAATAGGAGATCAGGTTTTATTGAAAAATGAAACAGGACATAAACTAGATTTTAAATATACAGGTCCTTATAAGGTAGAACAAATAGGAGATAGAGATAATATAACTATATTAGACAATAAAAATAAAAAACAAATAGTACACAAAGATAGATTAAAACTTTTTATTTCATAATCAATTACAATTTCATAAATATATCACGTATGGCCATACATAAATAAATATACAAAAAAAAGGAGAAAAATATACATACATAAATAAATATAAAAAAAAAAGAGAAAAATAAGCATACCGAATATAAAAACACAAAAAAAAAAACTTATTGTTACCACCATTTATTAAATTTTGTACAATCTATGTTAGAAAATAACTTCATTATATTACGTTATTTTTCAAAAGGAGGGAGATGTAATATGCCCATATATGCACTATTAATTTAATATATATATATCGACCACCCACTGTACCAAGAGTACTTAAAGGGTACACACTGTAACACTTTGTCGCAGTGTTTATGTTATCCAAGGTCTCGGTCATAAACTTAATTGCACCGAAATATGAACCGCCCGCTGTACCTTTGCTGTACGCCGAAAAGTGCATATGTCCGCATATACGTAACACGAGTGGACCTTATGCAAGTCCACATACCTCCGCCTTATCGAACGTAACATAAATATATATTCATATATAAATATTTAAGAATACATAACCGTCTCTCTGCTGCCGCTTTGGGCAGCGCAGCTACGAGACTTAGACCTCCTTTAACTCATAAGTAAATTTGTAAAACCAGAAACTCCCTTGAGCTCGGAGCGGCAACAACGGCTGCTCCGATTCTAATAAAAACCAAGTAAAGACTAAATCTCAAAAAGGAACATATTACATTTGGGAACCTGCTATACCAGACTATTACAAAGCCAACAGCCTCCACTGGCTTATCAATTGCCGTTCGCCCCTTAGCTTGGACTACAAGGTACTCCTATATAACACCGTTTTGAAACCAATCTGGATGTACGGCTCCCAGTTGTGGGGGAACGCCAGTAACAGCAGTGTGGATATAATGCAACGAACTCAATCAAAAATTCTCAGAACCATCACTGGGGCCCCGTGGTACGTTCGGAATGAAAACATTCACAGGGACCTTCACATACCACTCGTCAGAGAAGAGATAGCACAAATCAAAACAAAGTACTACAACAGGCTATCAGTACATCCAAATCATCTCGCGAGAGCCCTCACGCGAGTTTCCAGCAGTTCTCGTCTGCGCCGCAACGACCTCCCAATCCAGCGCTAATTATTAGGACCACGTATTCTCTATGCAGTTCAAAACAAACTGTTAGATATTGTATTATTTTAAGATTTGCAACCTTATTGTTAGACTCGTAAAGAGTGATCCAATAAAAACAAACTAAGCTTAAAAAAAAAAAAAAAAAATTTTCGCAGCCGGGTATGCCGTCGGCACCCTGTAAGTAGATCCACCCCAAAGGAAAAAAAGGCACCAAAAAAAAAACAACACGGCGTCTGCGGCGGCTAGGTTAAGAGTTTAAGCGGCACAATCACGGATTTGTAGTGGAATGGCGGTTTTTAATTGTTGGTTTTAAGAAAATTTTATTTTTATTTAATTTTATCAGTTATATATCTCCTGAAATTGGAGGCAGAATATATATGGACATATATGGACATGCATGCAAGTACGGATATATTTAAGGGCATATGTTGGCACAGTGGAGCGCTGATACGTGGACTGTATAACTGGGGGAACAGAAAAGTTATGTGGTGTAAAAAATGACACTGATTGGGGAAGGAAAAAAAACAAATATTACGACAGCGGCGGACTGTTCGGTGAATTTGTAAATTTCCGGAACTAATTCACACCGGCTGGCCAATATTAATTATGCCCTTTTTTTGTCACCACACAATTTCACTGTTCACTTTTTTTTTGTTGCGGTTTAATTGCACCAAAAGAAAATGTATGTGTGTATGTATATATGTGGATGCACATATGCCTCGACCGTTGGCAAGCAAATGGATAACGGAGAGGCCAAAAACGGTGAAGAATATGGCGACGCACACAGAACGGAGACGGATGGGAAAATTTGCATAATTTGAAGACGAAGAAGAGTAGAAAATCTCAAACTGCCGTTGTGTCTGAACTCGGACTTTGAGTTGACACGGACGAAAAAAAACAATCTTGCAGCAGTGTGAACGAAATTTAATGTTCGGACCACTGCTGAAGACCGGCAGAGAGATGGAGACGGAAAATTTTCGTACTTATATTTTGGCGGAACAATGCCGGGATTTGCTGGTAGAAAATATCCAAAAATTATCCGGCTCGAAGGACCAAAATGTTGTAGGGAGGCGTTGCTGCCGCAAAAGATTCCAGAAGTGGTGAAAAAGAAAGAAGTCGGGGGTGTCGTGGTTGAATTCAAAACGCATTCAGCTTAATTCGCTGCTTACAAGAGACTCAAAACTTAACTTAGAAAAAATAAAAAAAAACGGACGATCGATGACGGCCGACGAGAGTGCATAGAAACGCGAGCGCGGATGCGCTCTTCAGCGTGGGTGCGCTCTTAAGCTCAGCTGAGCGGCACAACGGCCCCTCACCTAAACAATGTTTATAATAATAATTAATAAAAATAGTACAATAAAGTTTGTTTGGCCATGCTCGAATGTTATCGCAAAGTTATTTTATACTTCTAAATTTCAAATCATTCAAATCGAGCGAGGGAGGTTTTCTTTCAAATATAAAAACTCCATAATAAATTAAACAAAATAATAAACTGAAAGCTTTGGAATAATCAAGCAGACCACTGTTTATAGAATGACAATGCTAATATTTAAAATCGTAAACATAGTCCGCCGGAGAAAAATTTAAAATTGACTGCAGTCGGCTCCAAAATTTGATTAAAATGATCGCATCCGATTCCATCGGAATTAATCGCGGTCGAATCTCAGCACTCTGCATTCCTTAGATCCTCAATTAAACTAGCCGATTACATAATGTCGTAGTAGCCGATTGCATAATCTAGTACAAGCCGTTTACATAATCTAGTATTAGCCGCACTGGCACGTGGCACTGGGGAAAATAAATCTTTAAAAAAAACTGCACTGCACTTAATCCAAAACATACCTGGCCTAAAAATAACAAAACTCACTATTTCACAGCTTCCCGCTAATTCCACTAGGATTTAATAAATTTTCCCTTGATTTAAAATTGTAATTAGAACGAGTTTACTTGTTATAAATTTAGGCTTAAAAATGAGGCTTGTTTCTCCAGCGATAGAAAGTTAATGTCTAAGCTTTCCCTATGCAAATCTAGCCCTAACTATGCTGGAAAAAAAGCTCTAAAAAGATTTAAAATAACTGATGTTGCACTATTATCTCGATATGCATAAACCAATAGATAAGAATCGCGTGATATTTTTCGTTCACTTATCCAAGGTGACCGGAGAATAATTGATACAAGACTTAAAGCTTTCAAAAGATCTTACTCTCAGTGTATTTTCTGGAATATGAATGCAAATCCACACACTACAAATGTCAAGTACCTCCCTTTTCTTCTGGTTACCCACCAGAAGATTTGAGCTTAGGATGAATTCGAATAATGACTCACCCCTCTCATTAAAGTCAGTTGTTCCCCACTGATGATGGTGGGCGTTGGCGTAGTACCCTATAATCAATTCGACCTTCAGGTCTCGCTCAGAGAGTTGCTCTCCTCCGTAATGTACCCTTCCAGCACCGCTTCTGTTGGCTCCACCAAGTCTGGCTCTTGGACGTCTGCCTCCATCTCGATGCCTCTAGTCTTGCTTCTGGCATCCGACTTTTACACCAGGACCGTAACATTCTCAAAGCCGCACTTAATCCGGTATCCCATCTCATTTAACGTGAGAACAACCTGCCTCCACAGTCCTATCGCATCATCCACCTTGGCAACTCTCCAGTCCGTCGTGGGAAGTGTCGGAGTGCACATTATAAGCATCGCCATGATGGTGTTAAGGCCGGCCGGTTTATCGGTGAGCCATACTTGCACCGTCAGCTTGCTGAAGATCGTCCCAGTCGACCGCCTCCAATTTTGCACCACTAGACCACCACTGACCACTCCCCCGGCCTCCAATCGCGTCATGGCTAGCCCCGCTTTAGAGAAAGGTACCTTGGCAACCTCCCCCGCACCGGCGTGTCCGGCCTCCGAATGTTGCCCTCTGTAGGGAGCTTCTCCATCCCAGCAACTCATTGGTCTTTGAGGGCTTGGAGTTTCACGGGTCATTGACCCCATTTCCGGACTTTTTCAGAGAGTTCCGATCTCCATGGTCTATGGTCATGGTCAAGAGGTCAATGGTCAAGTTTGCACAATTTATATTTTGGACCCACGAGTAGGCAGAAAGAGGTTCGTCCATCATGACATAGCCGGCTTGTCACAATAAGACTGATTAAAACTGGAGGGTCGGCCGGTCCCCAAGAGTTCGCATATTTGCGTCCGAGTCCCCTCTCGGACACGCATTTCGGGATATGCTGTTCCACCTTGGATTGGGGTAATTTGAGGAAGGGAGTGTTATTCATTCCTCCCTACTACAATTAGTTCGCATCCTCGGCATGACATGATAGAGATGCACCGAGCAGTTACTGTACCGGCACCAGTTACCATCCGCCCTCAAGACGGTGATGACCCATCTTGCAGGAGAGGACCAAAGGGAATGGGACGAGAACTGGCCAGAGCTAATGCTTATGGTATGCCAAAAAATAAAAAATGCCAAAAATAAACAGACAGAAAAGAAAAAATTTAAAAAATTCATATATATGTGTATATATTATAAAAATAATAAGAAAAAAAAACACAATTGAACAATCAATATATAAAAGAAAGGTAAGGGTAAGGGTTACGGTTAACGCTCATTCGTTTCCCAAAGGATAGGGATAGTGGATAGGGTCATCCACAACATACACAATAAAAAAACCCGAGCATCAAAAAATTTAAGGAGACGCATCTGGAATGCGGTTGCGATGAGACCAGTGGAACATTGTCCGCAAACCTTCTTTGTAGTTTCTCGAAGAAGGGGAAGGTGTGAGGAGATTTAGTTAAATTTAAAAATCTGAAATTTAAAACTGATGAATTTATGTTTGAAGGAAAGCGGTAGGATAATTGAAATGTAAGCGTGTTAGTAAATGCTGGCTATCTACATCCCCATTTATGAAGTTATGTAGAGAAACGACACTCAGCATTGTCCTAAAATTTGTAAATAAATCCTACGATTTCAGGGGGGTAATAGGAAGTCCCGATCTTGGCGGAAAATCAAGATCTTGGCAATCTTGGTATTTCTAGGGCTGTCAGACAACTCTGAATGGGGGCAGCTCCTTCAGCGTGACCCCGGACTCTTGAGAAATAGCCTGGATGTTGAAAAGGATCTTCAACTGGCTATTGACCAATAGCCGCCGGTTCTCAAAGCGGTCTGTAGGGCTTTGCAACGCTGCGACAAACCCCTCATGGGTAAGCGGAGCCTAAGAAACAATGGCGTGTGCGTCACCACTTATTTTGGACAGCAAGTGGAACAACTTCTCTACCGGGGTGAGCCGCGAGTTTTGGATGTAAATGGGCGTAAACAAGTCTCTGAAGGTGGGCCACCGAAGATAATCACCCGCAAAGATTTCGGTATCCACTGGAGGTAACCGGCAGCCTGTAGACGCGGGCGTGTGGACATTGACGGAAGCCTGAGTGGATTGGGAGGCAATTTTCGCCCGAAGCTGGGCAATAAACCTCGAACAGACAGAGTAACAGTAACTGTACTTCGATTCCAGCACATTGTCGTCGGACATGGCTAGCAAATCTGAGCAGCTCTCATAGCTCTTCTCCACCTTCTCCTACAGTGCCCGAATTTGGTCCCGGTGGACTTCGCACATGTATTGGGGGCCTATTTCCGTTTCTGGGGCGCCCGGAGAATTTATGTTAGTCTCAAATTGGCTAATTCGATCTGTTGTGGCGAAGAACTTTTTCAGCGCCACTTCGACCGCACTTTGAGCCATTTTCGCAACGGAGCGAGTCTGCCTGGGTGAAGGGCCGGAGATTGTATTGACGGATTCGTCACTCTTTGCCCTTGGACTGGAACTGGTCCTGGAATCCGCGGAGATGCGGATTGAGATCTGTCCAAACGGATGGCTGGGATCGAATGCGGCTTTTTGTCGTCTCCCATGGCATTCTCAGAATCCAATTCGCTGGTCAACGCTTGTCGACTGACTTGCGCAATACTTGACCTCGTACGACGCGGTGGCCGGTCACATTAATTTGATGAGAACGGTGGGATCGCTGATGAAATGCGATTGCAAGGAACAAGTGGGAACTAGTGGCGCCGACGTCAAAAGGAGAATCGTGTGCGGCACATTTCGAATGTGGAAAAACTTAAGGAACCCAAAAAAACCCAAAAGGAGTCGAGGTTTGTTGAGATTGTAGGCGGATGTTGCCTGACGCGGAGTAGAAGCAGCGTTAAAGGCACGGAAAATGGACAAGTACCGGAAAATTCGTGCTATATATGTATATTTATAAAAAAGTGTATACACTTATTTTTGTTATAACTATTTTCGAACTTGCGGAGCCGGAAAGGTGGTCTTGACCTTGGCTTGTATTTAACACAAAAAAAAAAAAATAATTAATAGTAATTAAATTTTGATTAAATGTCTGATTTAGTTATTATGGAGCAGGAAAGGTGGAGTTAAAACCTTAATCTTTAATTAATTGGATTTAATTATCATGAAGCCGGAAAGGTTGAATTGAAACCGCGGCTCTATTCGGACAGAAGGTTGATAATGAAAATATTAATAATTTTCGACTTTAATTATTGAGTGGCCGGAAAGGTGAATTTAAAAAACTGGACCTTCGCTCGGACGGAAAATAAAAATTAAGAATAATTTATTCTGGGCATTTTCGCAGCCGGGTATGCCGTCGGCACCCTGTAAGTAAGTCCACCCCAAAGGAAAAAAAGGCACCAAAAAAAAAAACAACACGGCTTCTGCGGCGGCTAGGTTGAGAGTTTAAGGATTTGTAGTGAAATGGCGGTTTATAATTGTTGGTTTTAAGAAAATTTTATTTTTATTTAATTTTATCAGTTATATATCTCCTGAAATTGGAGGCAGAATATATATGGACATATATGGACATGCATGCAAGTACGGATATATGTAAGGGCATATGTTGGCACAGTGGAGCGCTGATAAGTGGACTGTATAACTGGGGGAACAGAAAAGTTATGTGGTGTAAAAAATGACACTGATTGGGGAAGGAAAAAAAACAAATATTACGACAGCGGCGGACTGTTCGGTGAATTTGGAAATTTCCGGAACTAATTCACACCGGCTGGCCAATATTAATTATGCCCTTTTTTTGTCACCACACAATTTCACTGTTCACTTTTTTTTTTTTGTTGCGGTTTAATTGCACCAAAAGAAAATGTATGTGTGTATGTATATATGTGGATGCACATATGCCTCGACCGTTGGCAAGCAAATGGATAACGGAGAGGCCAAAAACGGTGAAGAATATGGCGACGCACACAAAACGGAGACGGATGGGAAAATTTGCATAATTTGAAGACGAAGAAGAGTAGAAAATCTCAAACTGCCGTTGTGTCTGAACTCGGACTTTGAGTTGACACGGACGAAAAAAACAATCTTGCAGCAGTGTGAACGAAATTTAATGTTCGGACCACTGCTGAAGACCGGCAGAGAGATGGAGACGGAAAAATTTCGTACTTATATTTTGGCGGAACAATGCCGGGATTTGCTGGTAGAAAATATCCAAAAATTATCCGGCTCGAAGGACCAAAATGTTGTAGGGAGGCGTTGCTGCCGCAAAAGATTCCAGAAGTGGTGAAAAAGAAAGAAGTCGGGGGTGTCGTGGTTGAATTCAAAACGCATTCAGCTTAATTCGCTGCTTACAAGAGACTCAAAACTTAACTTAGAAAAAATAAAAAAAAACGGACGATCGATGACGGCCGACGAGAGTGCATAGAAACGCGAGCGCGGATGCGCTCTTCAGCGTGGGTGCGCTCTTCAGCGCGGGTGCGCTCTTAAGCTCAGCTGAGCGGCACAACGGCCCCTCACCTAAACAATGTTTATAATAATAATTAATAAAAATAGTACAATAAAGTTTGTTTGGCCATGCTCGAATGTTATCGCAAAGTTATTTTATACTTCTAAATTTCAAATCATTCAAATCGAGCGAGGGAGGTTTTCTTTCAAATATAAAAACTCCATAATAAATTAAACAAAATAATAAACTGAAAGCTTTGGAATAATCAAGCAGGCCACTGTTTATAGAATGACAATGCTAATATTTAAAACCGTAAACATAGTCCGCCGGAGAAAAATTTAAAATTGACTGCAGTCGGCTCCAAAATTTGATTAAAATGATCGCATCCGATTCCATCGGAATTAATCGCGGTCGAATCTCAGCACTCTGCATTCCTTAGATCCTCAATTAAACTAGCCGATTACATAATGTCGTAGTAGCCGATTGCATAATCTAGTACAAGCCTGTTACATAATCTAGTATTAGCCGCACTGGCACGTGGCACTGGGGAAAATAAATCTTAAAAAAAAAACTGCACTGCACTTAATCCAAAACATACCTGGCCTAAAAATCACAAAACTCACTATTTCACAGCTTCCCGCTAATTCCACTAGGATTTAATAAATTTTCCCTTGATTTAAAATTAGAATTAGAACGAGTTTACTTGTTATAAATTTAGGCTTAAAAATGAGCCTTGTTTCTTCAGCGATAGAAAGTTAATGTCTAAGCTTCCCTATGCAAATCTAGCCCTAACTATGCTAGTATAAAAAGCTCTAAAAAGATTTAAAATAACTGATGTTGCACTATTATCTCGATATGCATAAACCAATAGATAAGAATCGCGTGATATTTTTCGTTCACTTATCCAAGGTGACCGGAGAATAATTGATACAAGACTTAAAGCTTTCAAAAGATCTTACTCTCAGTGTATTTTCTGGAATATGAATGCAAATCCACACACTACAAATGTCAAGTACCTCCCTTTTCTTCTGGTTACCCACCAGAAGATTTGAGCTTAGGATGAATTCGAATAATAACTCACCCCTCTCATTAAAGGCAGTTGTTCCCCACTGATGATGGTGGGCGTTATCGTAGTACCCTATAATCAATTCGACCTTCAGGTCTCGCTCAGAGAGTTGCTCTCCTCCGTGATGTACCCTTCCAGCCCCTCTTCTGTTGGCTCCTCCAAGTCTGGCTCTTGGACGTCTGCCTCCATCTCGATGCCTCTAGTCTTGCTTCTGGCATCCGACTTTTACACCAGGACCGTAACATTCTCAAAGCCGCACTTAATCCGGTATCCCATCTCATTTAACGTGAGAACAACCTGCCTCCACAGTCCTATCGCATCATCCACCTTGGCAACTCTCCAGTCCGTCGTGGGAAGTGTCGGAATGCACATTATAAGCATCGCCATGATGAAGTTAAGGTCGGCCGGCTTTTCGGTGAGCCATACTTGCGCCGTCAGCTTGCTGAAGATCTCGTCCCAGTCGACCGCCTCCAGTTTTGCACCACTAGACCACCACTGACCACTCCCCCGGCCTCCAATCGCGTCATGGCTAGCCCCGCCTTAGAGAAAGGTACCTTGGCAACCTCCCCCGCACCGGCGTGTCCCGCCTCCGAATGTTGCCCTCTGTAGGGAGCTTCTCCATCCCAGCAACTCATTGGTCTTTGAGGGCTTGGAGTTTCATGGGTCATTGACCCCATTTCCGGACTTTTTCAGAGAGTACCGATCTCCATGGTCTATGGTCATGGTCAAGAGGTCAATGGTCAAGTTTGCAAAATTTATATTTTGGACCCACGAGTAGGCAGAAAGGGGTTCGTCCATCATGACATAGCTGGCTTGTCACAATAAGACTGATTAAAAATGGGGGGTCGGCCGGTCCCCCAGAGTTCGCATATTTGCGTCCGAGCCCCCTCTCGGACACGCATTTCGGGATATGCTGTTCCACCTTGGATTGGGGTAATTTGAGGAAGGGAGTGTTATTCATTCCTCCCTACTACAATTAGTTCGCATCCTCGGCATGACATGACAGAGACGTTACTGTACCGGCACCAGTTACCAGCCGCCCTCAAGACGGTGATGACCCAGCTTGCAGGAGAGGACCAAAGGGAATGGGACGAGAACTGGCCAGAGCTAATGCTTATGGTATGCCAAAAAATAAAAAATGCCAAAAATAAACAGACAGAAAAGAAAAAATTTAAAAAATTCATATATATGTGTATATATTATAAAAATAATAAGAAAAAAAAACACAATTGAACAATCAATATATAAAAAGAAAGGTAAGGGTAAGGGTTACGGTTAACGCTCATTCGTTTCCCAAAGGATAGGGATAGTGGATAGGGTCATCCACAACATACACAATAAAAAAACCCGAGCATCAAAAAATTTAAGGAGACGCATCTGGAATGCGGTTGCGATGAGACCAGTGGAACATTGTCCGCAAACCTTCTTTGTAGTTTCTCGAAGAAGGGGAAGGTGTGAGGAGATTTAGTTAAATTTAAAAATCTGAAATTTAAAACAGATGAATTTATGTTTGAAGGAAAGCGGTAGGATAATTGAAATGTAAGCGTGTTAGTAAATGCTGGCTATCTACATCCCCATTTATGAAGTTTTGTAGAAAAACGACACCCAGCATTGTCCTAAAATTTGTAAATAAATCCTACGATTTCAGGGGGGTAATAGGAAGTCCCGATCTTGGCGGAAAATCAAGATCTTGGCAATCTTGGTATTTCTAGGGCTGTCAGACAACTCTGAATGGGGACAGCTCCTTCAGCGTGACCCCGGACTCTTGAGAAATAGCCTGGATGTTGAAAAGGATCTTCAACTGGCTATTGACCAATAGCCGCCGGTTCTCAAAGCTGTCTGTAGGGCTTTGCAACGCTGCGACAAACCCCTCATGGGTAAGCGGAGCCTTAGAAACAATGGCGTGTGCGTCACCACTTATTTTGGACAGCAAGTGGAACAACTTCTTTACCGGGGTGAGCCGCGAGTTTTGGATGTAAATGGGCGTAAACAAGTCTCTGAAGGTGGGCCACCGAAGATAATCACCCGCAAAGATTTCGGTATCCACTGGAGGTAACCGGCAGCCTGTAGACGCGGGAGTGTGGACATTGACGGAAGCCTGAGTGGATTGGGAGGCAATTTTCTCCCGAAGCTGGGCAATAAACCTCGAACAGACAGAGTAACAGTAACTGTACTTCGATTCCAGCACATTGTCGTCGGACACGGCTAGCAAATCTGAGCAGCTCTCATAGCTCTTCTCCACCTTCTCCTACAGTGCCCGAATTTGGTCCCGGTGGACTTCGCACATGTATTGCTGTTCCACCTTGGATTGGGGTAATTTGAGGAAGGGAGTGTTATTCATTCCTCCCTACTACAATTAGTTCGCATCCTCGGCATGACATGATAGAGATGCACCGAGCAGTTACTGTACCGGCACCAGTTACCATCCGCCCTCAAGACGGTGATGACCCATCTTGCAGGAGAGGACCAAAGGGAATGGGACGAGAACTGGCCAGAGCTAATGCTTATGGTATGCCAAAAAATAAAAAATGCCAAAAATAAACAGACAGAAAAGAAAAAATTTAAAAAATTCATATATATGTGTATATATTATAAAAATAATAAGAAAAAAAAACACAATTGAACAATCAATATATAAAAGAAAGGTAAGGGTAAGGGTTACGGTTAACGCTCATTCGTTTCCCAAAGGATAGGGATAGTGGATAGGGTCATCCACAACATACACAATAAAAAAAACCCGAGCATCAAAAAATTTAAGGAGACGCATCTGGAATGCGGTTGCGATGAGACCAGTGGAACATTGTCCGCAAACCTTCTTTGTAGTTTCTCGAAGAAGGGGAAGGTGTGAGGAGATTTAGTTAAATTTAAAAATCTGAAATTTAAAACTGATGAATTTATGTTTGAAGGAAAGCGGTAGGATAATTGAAATGTAAGCGTGTTAGTAAATGCTGGCTATCTACATCCCCATTTATGAAGTTATGTAGAAAAACGACACTCAGCATTGTCCTAAAATTTGTAAATAAATCCTACGATTTCAGGGGGGTAATAGGAAATCCCGATCTTGGCGGAAAATCAAGATCTTGGCATTCTTGGTTTTTCTAGGGCTGTCAGACAACTCTGAATGGGGGCAGCTCCTTCAGCGTGACCCCGGACTCTTGAGAAATAGCCTGGATGTTGAAAAGGATCTTCAACTGGCTATTGACCAATAGCCGCCGGTTCTCAAAGCGGTCTGTAGGGCTTTGCAACGCTGCGACAAACCCCTCATGGGTAAGCGGAGCCTAAGAAACAATGGCGTGTGCGTCACCACTTATTTTGGACAGCAAGTGGAACAACTTCTCTACCGGGGTGAGCCGCGAGTTTTGGATGTAAATGGGCGTAAACAAGTCTCTAAAGGTGGGCCACCGAAGATAATCACCCGCAAAGATTTCGGTATCCACTGGAGGTAACCGGCAGCCTGTAGACGCGGGCGTGTGGACATTGACGGAAGCCTGAGTGGATTGGGAGGCAATTTTCGCCCGAAGCTGGGCAATAAACCTCGAACAGACAGAGTAACAGTAACTGTACTTCGATTCCAGCACATTGTCGTCGGACATGGCTAGCAAATCTGAGCAGCTCTCATAGCTCTTCTCCACCTTCTCCTACAGTGCCCGAATTTGGTCCCGGTGGACTTCGCACATGTATTGGGAGCCTATTTCCGTTTCTGGGGCGCCCGGAGAATTTATGTTAGTCTTAAATTGGCTAATTCGATCTGTTGTGGCGAAGAACTTTTTCAGCGCCACTTCGACCGCACTTTGAGCCATTTTCGCAACGGAGCGAGTCTGCCTCGGTGAAGGGCCGGAGATTGTATTGACGGATTCGTCACTCTTTGCCCTTGGACTGGAACTGGTCCTGGAATCCGCGGAGATGCGGATTGAGATCTGTCCAAACGGATGGCTGGGATCGAATGCGGCTTTTTGTCGTCTCCCATGGCATTCTCAGAATCCAATTCGCTGGTCAACGCTTGTCGACTGACTTGCGCAATACTTGACCTCGTACGACGCGGTGGCCGGTCACATTAATTTGATGAGAACGGTGGGATCGCTGATGAAATGCGATTGCAAGGAACAAGTGGGAACTAGTGGCGCCGACGTCAAAAGGAGAATCGTGTGCGGCACATTTCGAATGTGGAAAAACTTAAGGAACCCAAAAAAAACCCAAAAGGAGTCGAGGTTTGTTGAGATTGTAGGCGGATGTTGCCTGACGCGGAGTAGAAGCAGCGTTAAAGGCACGGAAAATGGACAAGTACCGGAAAATTCGTGCTATATATGTATATTTATAAAAAAGTGTATACACTTATTTTTGTTATAACTATTTTCGAACTTGCGGAGCCGGAAAGGTGGTCTTGACCTTGGCTTGTATTTAACACAAAAAAAAAAAAAATAATTAATAGTAATTAAATTTTGACTAAATGTCTGATTTAGTTATTATGGAGCAGGAAAGGTGGAGTTAAAACCTTAATCTTTAATTAATTGGATTTAATTATCATGAAGCCGGAAAGGTTGAATTGAAACCGCGGCTCTATTCGGACAGAAGGTTGATAATGAAAATATTAATAATTTTCGACTTTAATTATTGAGTGGCCGGAAAGGTGAATTTAAAAAACTGGACCTTCGCTCGGACGGAAAATAAAAATTAAGAATAATTTATTCTGGGCATTTTCGCAGCCGGGTATGCCGTCGGCACCCTGTAAGTAAGTCCACCCCAAAGGAAAAAAAGGCACCAAAAAAAAAACAACACGGCTTCTGCGGCGGCTAGGTTGAGAGTTTAAGGATTTGTAGTGAAATGGCGGTTTATAATTGTTGGTTTTAAGAAAATTTTATTTTTATTTAATTTTATCAGTTATATATCTCCTGAAATTGGAGGCAGAATATATATGGACATATATGGACATGCATGCAAGTACGGATATATGTAAGGGCATATGTTGGCACAGTGGAGCG
Source organism: Drosophila pseudoananassae pseudoananassae (assembly GCA_018153035.1). Taxonomy (NCBI): domain Eukaryota; kingdom Metazoa; phylum Arthropoda; class Insecta; order Diptera; family Drosophilidae; genus Drosophila; species Drosophila pseudoananassae. The sequence continues at coordinate 3,780,739 of JAECXR010000072.1, forward strand.
CTGATAAGTGGACTGTATAACTGGGGGAACAGAAAAGTTATGTGGTGTAAAAAATGACACTGATTGGGGAAGGAAAAAAAACAAATATTACGACAGCGGCGGACTGTTCGGTGAATTTGGAAATTTCCGGAACTAATTCACACCGGCTGGCCAATATTAATTATGCCCTTTTTTTGTCACCACACAATTTCACTGTTCACTTTTTTTTTTTGTTGCGGTTTAATTGCACCAAAAGAAAATGTATGTGTGTATGTATATATGTGGATGCACATATGCCTCGACCGTTGGCAAGCAAATGGATAACGGAGAGGCCAAAAACGGTGAAGAATATGGCGACGCACACAAAACGGAGACGGATGGGAAAATTTGCATAATTTGAAGACGAAGAAGAGTAGAAAATCTCAAACTGCCGTTGTGTCTGAACTCGGACTTTGAGATGACACGGACGAAAAAAAACAATCTTGCAGCAGTGTGAACGAAATTTAATGTTCGGACCACTGCTGAAGACCGGCAGAGAGATGGAGACGGAAAAATTTTCGTACTTATATTTTGGCGGAACAATGCCGGGATTTGCTGGTAGAAAATATCCAAAAATTATCCGGCTCGAAGGACCAAAATGTTGTAGGGAGGCGTTGCTGCCGCAAAAGATTCCAGAAGTGGTGAAAAAGAAAGAAGTCGGGGGTGTCGTGGTTGAATTCAAAACGCATTCAGCTTAATTCGCTGCTTACAAGAGACTCAAAACTTAACTTAGAAAAAATAAAAAAAAACGGACGATCGATGACGGCCGACGAGAGTGCATAGAAACGCGAGCGCGGATGCGCTCTTCAGCGTGGGTGCGCTCTTCAGCGCGGGTGCGCTCTTAAGCTCAGCTGAGCGGCACAACGGCCCCTCACCTAAACAATGTTTATAATAATAATTAATAAAAATAGTACAATAAAGTTTGTTTGGCCATGCTCGAATGTTATCGCAAAGTTATTTTATACTTCTAAATTTCAAATCATTCAAATCGAGCGAGGGAGGTTTTCTTTCAAATATAAAAACTCCATAATAAATTAAACAAAATAATAAACTGAATGCTTTGGAATAATCAAGCAGGCCACTGTTTATAGAATGACAATGCTAATATTTAAAACCGTAAACATAGTCCGCCGGAGAAAAATTTAAAATTGACTGCAGTCGGCTCCAAAATTTGATTAAAACGATCGCATCCGATTCCATCGGAATTAATCGCGGTCGAATCTCAGCACTCTGCATTCCTTAGATCCTCAATTAAACTACCCGATTACATAATGTCGTAGTAGCCGATTGCATAATCTAGTACAAGCCTGTTACATAATCTAGTATTAGCCGCACTGGCACGTGGCACTGGGGAAAATAAATCTTAAAAAAAACTGCACTGCACTTAATCCAAAACATACCTGGCCTAAAAATCACAAAACTCACTATTTCACAGCTTCCCGCTAATTCCACTAGGATTTAATAAATTTTCCCTTGATTTAAAATTAGAATTAGAACGAGTTTACTTGTTATAAATTTAGGCTTAAAAATGAGGCTTGTTTCTCCAGCGATAGAAAGTTAATGTCTAAGCTTTCCCTATGCAAATCTAGCCCTAACTATGCTGGAAAAAAAGCTCTAAAAAGATTTAAAATAACTGATGTTGCACTATTATCTCGATATGCATAAACCAATAGATAAGAATCGCGTGATATTTTTCGTTCACTTATCCAAGGTGACCGGAGAATAATTGATACAAGACTTAAAGCTTTCAAAAGATCTTACTCTCAGTGTATTTTCTGGAATATGAATGCAAATCCACACACTACAAATGTCAAGTACCTCCCTTTTCTTCTGGTTACCCACCAGAAGATTTGAGCTTAGGATGAATTCGAATAATAACTCACCCCTCTCATTAAAGGCAGTTGTTCCCCACTGATGATGGTGGGCGTTATCGTAGTACCCTATAATCAATTCGACCTTCAGGTCTCGCTCAGAGAGTTGCTCTCCTCCGTGATGTACCCTTCCAGCCCCTCTTCTGTTGGCTCCTCCAAGTCTGGCTCTTGGACGTCTGCCTCCATCTCGATGCCTCTAGTCTTGCTTCTGGCATCCGAATTTTACACCAGGACCGTAACATTCTCAAAGCCGCACTTAATCCGGTATCCCATCTCATTTAACGTGAGAACAACCTGCCTCCACAGTCCTATCGCATCATCCACCTTGGCAACTCTCCAGTCCGTCGTGGGAAGTGTCGGATTGCACATTATAAGCATCGCCATGATGGAGTTAAGGTCGGCCGGCTTTTCGGTGAGCCATACTTGCGCCGTCAGCTTGCTGAAGATCTCGTCCCAGTCGACCGCCTCCAGTTTTGCACCACTAGACCACCACTGACCACTCCCCCGGCCTCCAATCGCGTCATGGCTAGCCCCGCCTTAGAGAAAGGTACCTTGGCAGCCTCCCCCGCACCGGCGTGTCCCGCCTCCGAATGTTGCCCTCTGTAGGGAGCTTCTCCATCCCAGCAACTCATTGGTCTTTGAGGGCTTGGAGTTTCATGGGTCATTGACCCCATTTCCGGACTTTTTCAGAGAGTACCGATCTCCATGGTCTATGGTCATGGTCAAGAGGTCAATGGTCAAGTTTGCAAAATTTATATTTTGGACCCACGAGTAGGCAGAAAGGGGTTCGTCCATCATGACATAGCTGGCTTGTCACAATAAGACTGATTAAAAATGGGGGGTCGGCCGGTCCCCCAGAGTTCGCATATTTGCGTCCGAGCCCCCTCTCGGACACGCATTTCGGGATATGCTGTTCCACCTTGGATTGGGGTAATTTGAGGAAGGGAGTGTTATTCATTCCTCCCTACTACAATTAGTTCGCATCCTCGGCATGACATGACAGAGACGTTACTGTACCGGCACCAGTTACCAGCCGCCCTCAAGACGGTGATGACCCAGCTTGCAGGAGAGGACCAAAGGGAATGGGACGAGAACTGGCCAGAGCTAATGCTTATGGTATGCCAAAAAATAAAAAATGCCAAAAATAAACAGACAGAAAAGAAAAAATTTAAAAAATTCATATATATGTGTATATATTATAAAAATAATAAGAAAAAAAAACACAATTGAACAATCAATATATAAAAGAAAGGTAAGGGTAAGGGTTACGGTTAACGCTCATTCGTTTCCCAAAGGATAGGGATAGTGGATAGGGTCATCCACAACATACACAATAAAAAAACCCGAGCATCAAAAAATTTAAGGAGACGCATCTGGAATGCGGTTGCGATGAGACCAGTGGAACATTGTCCGCAAACCTTCTTTGTAGTTTCTCGAAGAAGGGGAAGGTGTGAGGAGATTTAGTTAAATTTAAAAATCTGAAATTTAAAACTGATGAATTTATGTTTGAAGGAAAGCGGTAGGATAATTGAAATGTAAGCGTGTTAGTAAATGCTGGCTATCTACATCCCCATTTATGAAGTTATGTAGAAAAACGACACTCAGCATTGTCCTAAAATTTGTAAATAAATCCTACGATTTCAGGGGGGGTAATAGGAAATCCCGATCTTGGCGGAAAATCAAGATCTTGGCATTCTTGGTTTTTCTAGGGCTGTCAGACAACTCTGAATGGGGGCAGCTCCTTCAGCGTGACCCCGGACTCTTGAGAAATAGCCTGGATGTTGAAAAGGATCTTCAACTGGCTATTGACCAATAGCCGCCGGTTCTCAAAGCGGTCTGTAGGGCTTTGCAACGCTGCGACAAACCCCTCATGGGTAAGCGGAGCCTAAGAAACAATGGCGTGTGCGTCACCACTTATTTTGGACAGCAAGTGGAACAACTTCTCTACCGGGGTGAGCCGCGAGTTTTGGATGTAAATGGGCGTAAACAAGTCTCTAAAGGTGGGCCACCGAAGATAATCACCCGCAAAGATTTCGGTATCCACTGGAGGTAACCGGCAGCCTGTAGACGCGGGCGTGTGGACATTGACGGAAGCCTGAGTGGATTGGGAGGCAATTTTCGCCCGAAGCTGGGCAATAAACCTTGAACAGACAGAGTAACAGTAACTGTACTTCGATTCCAGCACATTGTCGTCGGACATGGCTAGCAAATCTGAGCAGCTCTCATAGCTCTTCTCCACCTTCTCCTACAGTGCCCGAATTTGGTCCCGGTGGACTTCGCACATGTATTGGGAGCCTATTTCCGTTTCTGGGGCGCCCGGAGAATTTATGTTAGTCTTAAATTGGCTAATTCGATCTGTTGTGGCGAAGAACTTTTTCAGCGCCACTTCGACCGCACTTTGAGCCATTTTCGCAACGGAGCGAGTCTGCCTCGGTGAAGGGCCGGAGATTGTATTGACGGATTCGTCACTCTTTGCCCTTGGACTGGAACTGGTCCTGGAATCCGCGGAGATGCGGATTGAGATCTGTCCAAACGGATGGCTGGGATCGAATGCGGCTTTTTGTCGTCTCCCATGGCATTCTCAGAATCCAATTCGCTGGTCAACGCTTGTCGACTGACTTGCGCAATACTTGACCTCGTACGACGCGGTGGCCGGTCACATTAATTTGATGAGAACGGTGAGATCGCTGATGAAATGCGATTGCAAGGAACAAGTGGGAACTAGTGGCGCCGACGTCAAAAGGAGAATCGTGTGCGGCACATTTCGAATGTGGAAAAACTTTAGGAACCCAAAAAAAACCCAAAAGGAGTCGAGGTTTGTTGAGATTGTAGGCGGATGTTGCCTGACGCGGAGTAGAAGCAGCGTTAAAGGCACGGAAAATGGACAAGTACCGGAAAATTCGTGCTATATATGTATATTTATAAAAAAGTGTATACACTTATTTTTGTTATAACTATTTTCGAACTTGCGGAGCCGGAAAGGTGGTCTTGACCTTGGCTTGTATTTAACACAAAAAAAAAAAAAATAATTAATAGTAATTCAATTTTGATTAAATGTCTGATTTAGTTATTATGGAGCAGGAAAGGTGGAGTTAAAACCTTAATCTTTAATTAATTGGATTTAATTATCATGAAGCCGGAAAGGTTGAATTGAAACCGCGGCTCTATTCGGACAGAAGGTTGATAATGAAAATATTAATAATTTTCGACTTTAATTATTGAGTGGCCGGAAAGGTGAATTTAAAAAACTGGACCTTCGCTCGGACGGAAAATAAAAATTAAGAATAATTTATTCTGGGCATTTTCGCAGCCGGGTATGCCGTCGGCACCCTGTAAGTAAGTCCACCCCAAAGGAAAAAAAGGCACCAAAAAAAAAACAACACGGCTTCTGCGGCGGCTAGGTTGAGAGTTTAAGGATTTGTAGTGAAATGGCGGTTTATAATTGTTGGTTTTAAGAAAATTTTATTTTTATTTAATTTTATCAGTTATATATCTCCTGAAATTGGAGGCAGAATATATATGGACATATATGGACATGCATGCAAGTACGGATATATGTAAGGGCATATGTTGGCACAGTGGAGCGCTGATAAGTGGACTGTATAACTGGGGGAACAGAAAAGTTATGTGGTGTAAAAAATGACACTGATTGGGGAAGGAAAAAAAAACAAATATTACGACAGCGGCGGACTGTTCGGTGAATTTGGAAATTTCCGGAACTAATTCACACCGGCTGGCCAATATTAATTATGCCCTTTTTTTGTCACCACACAATTTCACTGTTCACTTTTTTTTTTTTGTTGCGGTTTAATTGCACCAAAAGAAAATGTATATGTGTATGTATATATGTGGATGCACATATGCCTCGACCGTTGGCAAGCAAATGGATAACGGAGAGGCCAAAAACGGTGAAGAATATGGCGACGCACACAAAACGGAGACGGATGGGAAAATTTGCATAATTTGAAGACGAAGAAGAGTAGAAAATCTCAAACTGCCGTTGTGTCTGAACTCGGACTTTGAGATGACACGGACGAAAAAAAACAATCTTGCAGCAGTGTGAACGAAATTTAATGTTCGGACCACTGCTGAAGACCGGCAGAGAGATGGAGACGGAAAAATTTCGTACTTATATTTTGGCGGAACAATGCCGGGATTTGCTGGAAGAAAATATCCAAAAATTATCCGGCTCGAAGGACCAAAATGTTGTAGGGAGGCGTTGCTGCCGCAAAAGATTCCAGAAGTGGTGAAAAAGAAAGAAGTCGGGGGTGTCGTGGTTGAATTCAAAACGCATTCAGCTTAATTCGCTGCTTACAAGAGACTCAAAACTTAACTTAGAAAAAATAAAAAAAAACGGACGATCGATGACGGCCGACGAGAGTGCATAGAAACGCGAGCGCGGATGCGCTCTTCAGCGTGGGTGCGCTCTTCAGCGCGGGTGCGCTCTTAAGCTCAGCTGAGCGGCACAACGGCCCCTCACCTAAACAATGTTTATAATAATAATTAATAAAAATAGTACAATAAAGTTTGTTTGGCCATGCTCGAATGTTATCGCAAAGTTATTTTATACTTCTAAATTTCAAATCATTCAAATCGAGCGAGGGAGGTTTTCTTTCAAATATAAAAACTCCATAATAAATTAAACAAAATAATAAACTGAAAGCTTTGGAATAATCAAGCAGGCCACTGTTTATAGAATGACAATGCTAATATTTAAAACCGTAAACATAGTCCGCCGGAGAAAAATTTAAAATTGACTGCAGTCGGCTCCAAAATTTGATTAAAATGATCGCATCCGATTCCATCGGAATTAATCGCGGTCGAATCTCAGCACTCTGCATTCCTTAGATCCTCAATTAAACTAGCCGATTACATAATGTCGTAGTAGCCGATTGCATAATCTAGTACAAGCCTGTTACATAATCTAGTATTAGCCGCACTGGCACGTGGCACTGGGGAAAATAAATCTTAAAAAAAAACTGCACTGCACTTAATCCAAAACATACCTGGCCTAAAAATCACAAAACTCACTATTTCACAGCTTCCCGCTAATTCCACTAGGATTTAATAAATTTTCCCTTGATTTAAAATTAGAATTAGAACGAGTTTACTTGTTATAAATTTAGGCTTAAAAATGAGCCTTGTTTCTTCAGCGATAGAAAGTTAATGTCTAAGCTTCCCTATGCAAATCTAGCCCTAACTATGCTAGTATAAAAAGCTCTAAAAAGATTTAAAATAACTGATGTTGCACTATTATCTCGATATGCATAAACCAATAGATAAGAATCGCGTGATATTTTTCGTTCACTTATCCAAGGTGACCGGAAAATAATTGATACAAGACTTAAAGCTTTCAAAAGATCTTACTCTCAGTGTATTTTCTGAAATATGAATGCAAATCCACACACTACAAATGTCAAGTACCTCCCTTTTCTTCTGGTTACCCACCAGAAGATTTGAGCTTAGGATGAATTCGAATAATGACTCACCCCTCTCATTAAAGTCAGTTGTTCCCCACTGATGATGGTGGGCGTTGGCGTAGTACCCTATAATCAATTCGACCTTCAGGTCTCGCTCAGAGAGTTGCTCTCCTCCGTAATGTACCCTTCCAGCACCGCTTCTGTTGGCTCCTCCAAGTCTGGCTCTTGGACGTCTGCCTCCATCTCGATGCCTCTAGTCTTGCTTCTGGCATCCGACTTTTACACCAGGACCGGACCATTCTCAAAGCCGCACTTAATCCGGTATCCCATCTCATTTAACGTGAGAACAACCTGCCTCCACAGTCCTATCGCATCATCCACCTTGGCAACTCTCCAGTCCGTCGTGGGAAGTGTCGGAATGCACATTATAAGCATCGCCATGATGGAGTTAAGGTCGGCCGGCTTTTCGGTGAGCCATACTTGCGCCGTCAGCTTGCTGAAGATCTCGTCCCAGTCGACCGCCTCCAGTTTTGCACCACTAGACCACCACTGACCACTCCACCGGCCTCCAATCGCGTCATGGCTAGCCCCGCTTTAGAGAAAGGTACCTTGGTAACCTCCCCCGCACCGGCGTGTCCGGCCTCCGAATGTTGCCCTCTGTAGGGAGCTTCTCCATCCCAGCAACTCATTGGTCTTTGAGGGCTTGGAGTTTCACGGGTCATTGACCCCATTTCCGGACTTTTTCAGAGAGTTCCGATCTCCATGGTCTATGGTCATGGTCAAGATGTCAATGGTCAAGTTTGCACAATTTATATTTTGGACCCACGAGTAGGCAGAAAGAGGTTCGTCCATCATGACATAGCCGGCTTGTCACAATAAGACTGATTAAAACTGGAGGGTCGGCCGGTCCCCAAGAGTTCGCATATTTGCGTCCGAGCCCCCTCTCGGACACGCATTTCGGGATATGCTGTTCCACCTTGGATTGGGGTAATTTGAGGAAGGGAGTGTTATTCATTCCTCCCTACTACAATTAGTTCGCATCCTCGGCATGACATGACAGAGACGTTACTGTACCGGCACCAGTTACCAGCCGCCCTCAAGACGGTGATGACCCAGCTTTCAGGAGAGGACCAAAGGGAATGGGACGAGAACTGGCCAGAGCTAATGCTTATGGTATGCCAAAAAATAAAAAATGCCAAAAATAAACAGACAGAAAAGAAAAAATTTAAAAAATTCATATATATGTGTATATATTATAAAAATAATAAGAAAAAAAAACACAATTGAACAATCAATATATAAAAGAAAGGTAAGGGTAAGGGTTACGGTTAACGCTCATTCGTTTCCCAAAGGATAGGGATAGTGGATAAGGTCATCCACAACATACACAATAAAAAAAACCCGAGCATCAAAAAATTTAAGGAGACGCATCTGGAATGCGGTTGCGATGAGACCAGTGGAACATTGTCCGCAAACCTTCTTTGTAGTTTCTCGAAGAAGGGGAAGGTGTGAGGAGATTTAGTTAAATTTAAAAATCTGAAATTTAAAACTGATGAATTTATGTTTGAAGGAAAGCGGTAGGATAATTGAAATGTAATCGTGTTAGTAAATGCTGGCTATCTACATCCCCATTTATGAAGTTTTGTTGAAAAACGACACCCAGCATTGTCCTAAAATTTGTACATAAATCCTACGATTTCAGGGGGGTATGTTTATTAGTAAGAGTCTTCTATGATACGAAAAAAAATAAAGACTTGCATCCCAGTTAAGAAAAAAAAGAAGAAGTTCTTTTGTACAGATTTTATGCGGTCTTGATGTACTCCATATTGGGAACTGCAGACACATGAACCGTTCTTCTGTATCCGACGCAACACAGAAATAAACAAACTTTTAATAATATAGAAATCGTTAAATTCTTTTGACCATCTGTTAATAAAACCAAGAACACCTTTACCATTGTGGAAATGTGGTCGGCCAATTTGATTTTTAAGTCTAATACGATACCAAGATCATTAACATAATTTTTCTAAGGCTTTTTTCCATAGAGAAAATACGTAGCCTCGAGCGGGCAAGAACTATTAAAAGACATTAGTTTGTATTTTGATCCTTTAAGTATTAAATCATTTGGTAATCACGATTTTTGAAAATTGTCCATTGGACAAAATTGGAGTTGTATTGAAAACAAAGCTTAACAACGTCTGCAAGGTCGATAAAGCATCGGGCCAGTCATTAAAAAGGAATTATAAAATATTCATTCTACATACATAAATTCAAGGTTTCCAAAGATTAGTTGAAAAGTCTATGTAGAGGTTTGCACAGAGCTCTGGAAATCTATTTTAGCACACAGGCTGGTACTCCTAGAGAATAAACGTGCTCACCCTTGGAAGGTCCAATAAAAAACTATTCTCGAAGAAAGGCGACCAGAAAATAAGATAGGGTAATTGAATGCGAATTCGTAAGACTGATCTGTTTGATCAGAGGTCGCAGACGAATTTTCAAACTTAAGCAGAGGTGGAACTTTTCGTAAACATGTATCTTGTTTACGAAAAGTGTTTTGAGTATTTTTCGTGAGGCACCTTGTAAACCAAGGAATTGAAATTTCCCGTAAAAACGGTAGAATGTTCCTAAGGTAACATTTATATCAGTGCATGCCAGAATAACGTACGTATCATATGCATCGATTGGGCTATTAAGTTTGTGAAAATCAGCCTTACGGAACAGAGAACTTTATTTTCCACGCGAGAAAACTCAAGGGGGGTAAGTATATTAGTAAGAGTGTGTTACGGATCGAAAGCAAGAAATAGTTTCAATTGAAACCTCAAGCGTGGAGTTATATGGATTCTCTGGGTTTGAAAGGGGCAAAGCTCTGGAAAGAGTGGTGCCATCAGGATCAGATATAAAAAATTTGTCTAATAGACCTAACGAATTTCGAACATGGTTAAACAAATTTAACTAACAAACCAAGCTTTTTAAATTTCGGAGCTTCAACCAAGTTTTTGTAAAGGCTATAATGTGGGATGGAAAGAACTATTAGAATATAGTTTATGGAGTTGGCTACCTAGTCACCTATTATTCTGATAGGTAAGTGTTAGTGACGAGATTAGTTTTTTGATGTTGTGGACAAAGAAGAGGGTGAAGGTTAGTCATCGGTTCTAACATGTGGAACTTTCTCTCCCAATGATTTGGCATTTTTCAACGGATTTTAACGAAGTTTTAATTCGTTTTTTGAAGTTGTTTGAATATGAATTGTTATAATTGAACTTTTAGTCATTTAAATTTAGTATAAGTTAGCTTAGGGCGGAGCGGGAGCTAAAGCTCATATTCGCTGTTGTGCGAATTCGCCCCGTTTCGCCACAATAGATAAGTTAGGCCAGACATTAGAAAGAAAGAATATAGATCGAAATATAACGTTGAAGAAGCCACATCTTTCGTTTCGTTATAGTTTAATATTTAGCAGTCTTAATTATTTTTTATTTTCTATCGTTTTGTCAAATAATGTTTATTTATCGTTATATTGGCGCCCGGGTGGACTCTAGTGCTAAACATTAAAAAAAAAAAAAAAAATTGGTTAAAGAAAAATTGACAGTGACAGGGTTTTATTACACAACAAATACAAACATATACTTAAACAAAAACGTGGTGGAAAGGTTGGAATGCGGTTGCGATGAGACCAGTGGAACATTGTCCGCCAACCTTCTTTGTAGTAGTTAAATTTAAAACTCTGAAATTTAAAACTGATGAATTCATGTTTGAAGGAAAGCGGTAGGATAATTGAAATGTAAGCGTGTTAGTAAATGCTGGCCCCATACTTCCCCATTTATGAAGTTTTTTATAAAAACGACACCCAGCATTGTCCTAAAATTTGTACATAAATCCTACGATTTCAGGGGGGTATGTTTATTAGTAAGAGTCTTCTATGATCCGAAGGAAAATAAAGACTTGCATCCCAGTTAAAAAAAAAAAAAAAAGAAATTTTTTTGTACAGATTTTATGCGGTCTTGATGTACTCCATATTGGGAACTGCAGACACATGAACCGTTCTTCTGTATCCGACGCAACACAGAAATAAACACAGTTTTCTGTGTGTGTAACACAGAATAAACACAGCCTCCTTAATGGAGGCTTTTTTCCATAGAGAAAATACGTTGCCTCGAGCGGGCAAGAACTATTAAAAGACATTAGTTTGTATTTTGATCCCTTAAGTATTACATCATTTGGTAATCAAACAAATACAAACATATACTTAAACAAAAACGTGGTGGAAAGGTTGCTCTCGAAGTGTGTGTCAAATACATTTAAATACATTAACCGCGTCCTGAAATCCTGAAGGATCATCGCATCACCACCAGGATCACCATCGAAAGTCCCATGTCCTGCTCCTGCATCGACTGCAAATGAAAGTGGCAGCAGGATTGAAGGATCCCAAGACAGAACCCTAGGTATGTGTGAAAAAAATTAAATGTCGAGAAAAGACAAGTTAAATCCAAGTCTTGTGCTGAAATATTGCACCTTCCTTTCAATTCTTGGGGCATACGTACTTGCAAATTAGTAGAGCTAAAACATTTTGAACATACAAAAATAGTTAACAAACTGCCTGTGGGCAAAATTCATAAATATACAAATGTCCAGATCACTGTCCGATACTGTTCCGTTATAAGATGATGGGAGACGTCAAATGTCAATGATCTTCGTGTGCAAAGTATAACTGCCCATGTGAAAAACAACGATTTTCTAAATTTATGCCGCAAACACTAAGGCCTTGTTATGCCGCAAACACTAAGGCCTAAGGCAATTGGCCTTGTGACTTGTTAATAAGTCAAACGAAAGACCATTTGGATTAAATAAAATTCGAGGAATACATATGACGGATGACCGGGAATCTTATCCATTGTCCTTTAAGTTTTATAATTGATGCGACAGCCCAGCGAGTTCCGCTCACGTTCGTTACCCAAGCTAAATTGAATTTATTCTCCTCGATCATTACGCTCAACCCTGCTTTCGCAGCATTCTCTCTCTCTCGAGTCGAGCCTATATCGTCATCTCTTTCCACCTCACTCATCAGCAGAGACTATCACCGTCTCTACTGCTATGCCTTTCGCATTCTGTACTTTCCTGAATTAACTGTTTCCCGACACGGCCTTCCTGACCTATCACACGTCCCTGTGTGTTGCATTTCAAGATCGCCAAACTAATCCGGAAAACATCGGTTATATTGGTTTTCATATTCAAAGCCTTACATTTAATTTATTGATTATATTGATCATTGATTCGTTTCATCGTTATTCTGCTACGTAGTTACAAACTATGTGAGTCGCTTTCCATAGACAATTTTAGCCATTAACATAAACTTCTCATTTTCATTAATTTTTTATTTTTTTTTGTTACATATTTTTACCGAGCCATTCTTAGTTCTAAACAATTCATCATTTACATAACCTAAATTTTGTCAATTTCATTTATCATCGTCGTGCAAACATATGCACCAGGTCACTAAGACCATTCGGTCAACATTTCATCTCATGGGACACAGACGCACATTCACTTGTACCGTCTTCACGCTCTTTCCCCTCTTGGGACACAGACGCACATTCACTTGTGCCGTCTTCATTCTCTTCCCTCTCTTGGGACACAGACGCACATTCTCTTGTGCCAACCGCAGGCTCTCCACCATTTTGGGGCTCGTCGCTACCTCGTATTTCTCCTGTTAATTCGCTGGTTAATTGTCTATTCGGTAGCGCTCTCAGAGACTCATGTGAATATTTATATTTCCGCTTATTGACTAATGATTTCAGTTCGAAACAATCTCCATCTAACACTCTGACCACTTGAAACGGACCCTTAAACTTGGGATCAAGTTTTGTCTGATGGCGCTCTTCAGCTTTCAGTAAAACATATTCATCTACGTTATGCGCGATAACTTTCGCCTTGTTTTTCTCAAATCTTTCTTTATCGTACCGTGCATTACTGTCAATGTTTTCTTTAGCTTCTATTCGAGCATTTTCTCTATTCACTATATTATCTTCTTCATTTATTTTCAGCATACCAAAAGGCCTAGCCTCTTTCCCTATTAGCAACTCTAGAGCACTAGATTTTGTAGCTCTATTTGTAGAGCAATTCATGGCTAACTAAATATCTTGCAATGCATCCTCCTCAACGCTCACTAGTTTCTACAGCCGTTAGCATAGCTTTTAGCATGCTCATCACACGTTCCACCTGTCCATTAGCACGGCTTGCGCCCGTGGCTATTAAGTGCAAGTCAATTTTATTCGTTGAGCAAAATTCACGGAATTTACTACTTGAAAAGCTCCTGCCTTGATCTGCGATGATTCGACTGGGAACTCCAAAGAAAGATATACCTGACTTCACAGCTTTAATGCAATTTTCTGAGTCTAGATTAAGAGTGTGATACAAGTGAACATACTTTGTAAATGCATCTACCTGTACAATAAAATATTCCTTCATTTTTTTTTTCCCGCTGAGCTTGCCACTTATGTCAACGTGGATAGTATGCCAAGGTATATTAATTTTAGGTATGGGGTGCAGTCCCATTTGTGCCTTTCCAGAAGGGGGCTTAGATAATTTGCAAGTTATACAATTTTCAACGAACTTCTTGACATATTTAGACATATGTTCCAACCAGAATTGTTCATAGACCTTATCTAGAGTCTTCTGCCACCCTAAATGCATCATAGCCTCGTGTACATGGTTTATGACAGACCACCTAAACGCCTTAGGAATCACTGCCATTACGTTGTATCTTACGATATAATAGCCCAGTTCTAATTTTATTAGTTTTCATTACATCTGTCTCTATATCTTCGCTATTTAACTGTTCCGTGATTTTTATTATGCTATTAGCTCGTTGCTGTTCGGCTATCAGCCAATTATTTGTTATTGCTGCTAGATCTACACGAACCTCTGCTTTACGGATGACAGTTGAGACTACAGGAATTGGATTTTTTTTTGTAGCTTTGCTTTTATTTATTGAATCTACTCTTAATTTTGAGATTAACAATAAGTTGACGAATCTTAACATTAAAATTTAACTAACAGTATACTAAGACTGCATTCTGGTTGCGCGTCCCTCAGGTCGGTCGCTGGGTGGGTAAGTCATTGCGACGAAGGCGTGATTGGTTGATCAACCTTGTTAGACCTCTCGCCAGGTGGTTAGGGTGCACCGATAGCTTGGTTAAGTACTTTACCTTCTGTTCTGCGATCGCTTCTTTGACTGGTAGAATGTTTAAGTCGCGGTGTATGTTTTCGTTGCGAACGTACCACGGTGCCCCGGTGATTGTTCTCAAGATCTTCGACTGAACTCTTTGAACTATGTCAATGTTGCTATTGCTGGCGTTCCCCCATAACTGGCAGCCGTACATCCATTTAGGTTTTAGTACCGAGTTGTACAGCAGGACTTTATATTCAAGGCTAAGAGGTGACCGAGCGTTGTTAAGCCAATGAAGGCCGCTGGCTTTTAGCTTTCTTTTGGCTTCAATGTGCCAACGCCATGTGAGTCTTCTGTCGAGATGTAATCCTAGGTATTTTACTTCGTTTGCTTGTGGGAGTAAAGTGTGGCTTAATGTGATCGGCGGGCAGTTTTGCCTGTTCAGAGTGAACGTAAGATGCTTGCATTTTAGTTCGTTCACTTTAATTCGTCAATCTGCCAGACATTTTTTAACATCGTCCATATGAAGAGCTAGCTGCGCAGTTGCTTAGATCGGGCATTTTAAGCGGCTAAGAATAGCTGTGTCATCGGCAAACGTGGATGTTGTTAGACGTGTGCTTGTCGGGATATCTGCTGTGTAGAGTGCATTTAATATTGGCCCTAGCACGCTACCTTGAGGAACTCCAGCTCCAACAGTGTAATCATCGGATATAGCGGTGTTGCACCTCACGACAAATTTTCTGTCGTGAAGGTCAGACTCTAGAATCTTGTGGGTGCTGTAGGGGAGCATTGTCTTCTAGCCAGACTCTATCGAATGCTTGAGAGACGTCTAAAAATATGGCAGTACAGTACTCCGTTTTTCGAACGCGTTCCGAATTTCGGATGTTATGCGGTTGACCTGTTCAATTGTTCTATGCTTTTCACGAAACCCAAATTGGTGTGACGGGATTCCTTCCTGGATTCTCAGGTATGTGTTTATCCGAGTCATTAGGCATTTTTCAAATAGTTTAGATAGGCAAGAGAGTAGGCTTATAGCTCTATACGACGTGGGGATAGTGTGGTCTTTCCCTGGTTTTGCTACCATTATTATAATTGACTTTTTCCATCTCACTGGAAAGTGGCCAAGTTTTGCGATGGCATTAAATAGCTGGGTGAGAGTGCAAACGGCGCAGTATAGGAGCTCAATGATCATTTTGGGAGTTATGAGGTCGCAGCCCGGGGATTTTTCGGATTCAGTTGTCGTTTGATGATGTTAACGATTTCGTTTGGGCGAAACTCAATTGTCTCATTTTGAGGCTGGGGCTTATATGATAGAGTCGGCAAAGTAAACGCATTGGTGGCAGGATTTGGATGGAAGACATTTTTAAGGTGTTTGGCAAACGTGCTGGCTCTATCTGCGTCGCTGCCGCCCACCCGCCTGAGGAATTTCTAATAGGCATCACGGTTTCTTTGGGTGAGCTCAGAGTTGGGTAAGCTCTCCGTAGTGAGTGTTTTATACTGTTAGATGACAATTGCTCTATGTAGCGGCGGTGGACATGCGTTTCTTCTTGCTGTAGAGCTTGATCAAGTTGACGTGAGGCATGGTTTAAGCGTTGCTTAGCAGATGGCGATCTGTGACATTGACATTCTCGACGTTAGCGTCGCTTTTCGAGGACGAGCTGTTCGATTTGTAGATTTGTCTTCTTTTGAATGCATTGTGTGTTTATAGTTTGAGGTGTTGAAACTCGAGCTGGGCTTCGACGCTGAGGTGAGGACTCAGCTCAATGTGTGAGCTGATATACTTCCTGTACTTAACCCAATTGGTTTTATGTGAGGTCATTTTGATGATTGATCCCATGTTCCTGGGTGTCGGAGTAGAGTAAAAAGGAGAGGCGAGTGATCAGATGAAAGATCCGAAAGGCATTCGGCGCTTATCAGATTTTTAGGAATTTTTTTGGTAATCGCAAAGTCAATTAAATCGGGAAGTTTCTTGGGTCTGCCGGACAGTATGTTGGTGTGCCAGAAGAAACACTTGTTCTTAGCTTTGATAATTGCATTATAGAGCTGCTTTCCTTTTGGGGTCACGAGACGAGATCCTCAGTGTGTGTGCTTGGCATTTAGTCTCCTGCTGCTATGAAGTGGTCTCCGAGTGAGTTGAAAAAATGCATAAACTCATCTTCGGCTGTGGTGATGCGTGGGGGGTAGTATACGGAAGCTAGAGTTAATTGCTTGCCAGTATTTAGGTGTATATTTATTGATGTGGCCTGTAGGTAGTTTTTAGCAAATTTCGTATCATAATGGTGCTTAATACGGCTTCTGATTAAAATTCCAGTCCCGCCGTGTGCTTTACCATCTGGATGATTTGTTCCATAGAATGAATATCCTCGTAGTTGGAAATTGTATCTGTTCGTAAGATATGTTTCTGAGAGCAGCATTACGTCGATTTGATTGTCTAGTAGGAATTGCGCTAACTCGAGTTTATGCTGCGAAACGCCGTTAGCGTTCCACGTAGATATTCGTAGGGAAGTCATTATTTAGGTTGTTGTGAAACCAGCATTTGTATTAATAGATTTTGGTTTCGCATTAGATCTTGCATAGTTGTACGCATAAACGACATAAACTCCGTAAGGCTTTGTTGTAGATTGCATATCATAGCTTCAAAGTTACTTTTTGGCTGCTCCGGCGGTTGATGCTGCTGAGCCGTGTTTGGTTCTTGGTGTGCTGATTGCGGCAGTGAGCTTTTTGAGGCTGGGGTAGCGAGTCCTGATTTTAAAGTGCTTGCGTATGTGACATTTTTGGCAGAGTTTCTCGGCTGCAGTCGAGAAGAAGACTTCAGGGTTTGACCTGGAGGCTATGAACTGATTATTTTGGGTGCGGGCAGTAAGTCCCCTCTGGTGGATGCGACTTTTCAGCTCCTTATAAACTGGGCAACCTCTATAGTTGGCAGTGTGATTTCCACCGCAGTTGCCTCACTTTTTCGAGTTTTGGTCATCTTTGCTCGCTGGGCAGTGTGCGGAGTCATGAAGCTCACCACAAACTACACAGACTGGGCGCAGTTTACAGTAAGACCTTGTATGGCCATATTCTTGGCAGTTCGCACATTGTACCGGGCCATTGCGTTTGTGCGGCTCCTCAACTGTAATTCTGCGGTGAAGTAGGAACTGAAGATTGTATATAGGGTGCACTTCGTATTTCTTTAGGGGCTTAATTTGTGGTTCAAGCTCAACCTTAAAGAGTGGCTGCGGCTTTCTATCCCTGTTAGAGATATTGAACACTGTCTTAGCGCTAAATCCCTTCTCTTGTAGCGCCTTCGTTATCTCTGCAGGCGATACTTCGGGCTCTATGCCCTTAAGTACGACTTGCAAGCCCTTGCTGCTTTTTAGCTGATACGTATAAAAGTTCTTTTTTTTGTCGGTTAGGTATTTCGATAATACTCTGTAGTTATCTTCAGACTTCGTTTGAACTTTTGTTTCCTGGATGTTGCCCTTTACAAGTGGTATTATGTGGAAGTTGTCCTTGCCAATGAGCTCTATAATTTTGTTGACAAGAACGTTGGAACTTTTTTCTCGTATGTATATTGGCGGGGGCTTAGGCTTCCTTTTTTCGACTTCGGTAGATTCGGCTTCATCTTCATAGTCTGCCAAGATTTTAAAACGGTTTGAGTTCGTGGGCATTTCTATTGCAGCTATGTTAGCATTGCCACGGGTTATTTTGCGTTGAGAGTTTAAGGGCTCAGCTTCCTTTTGATTTGGATGTAGCGATCCATACCAGTCTGCACAGTCGGATTAATATTTTCTTTGTTTTTGTTCTCTTTTTCGGGCAGCACAGCGGCAGAAGTATCAATGTTTGCGCTGCTAGCTGATGACGTCGTTAAACGCGCTGTCGTTACAGTTGCGGTTGTTGTTGTTGTTACGGTTGACGTTGTCAAAGAGGTTGCGGTGCTAGTTACTGCGCTCTTTGGCTGCAGAGACATCGATGGTAGCGAGGGGGAGCTAGAAAGCGCTCTCACGTTCTCTACGTTTAAGAATTCGTCCAAGTTTTGGGGCAATTGACCGTGTTTGGGATGAGCTTGCATTACTTTCGGTTGCTTTGAAAGTGAAGTAAGCGTTGTTTCTTTGTACTGAGAGCCGTCTCTCGTCTTGCTCACGTTGACGTTGTGTGCTAATGTCGTTTAGACTCATTGCAATCGAGATTGATTTTGTTCGAGTTTTAAATGTTATGTTTTATATTAATTAATTAATTAATCAATATAAACATTAGCGATTTCATCGCTGAAAGTGTCTTTTCGCGTTGTTGTTGATTTACGAAACCAGTCACTGCACTTTTTTGATATTATTGAATACTTTTTTTTCCCGGAGCACAATAAATACACGTCTGCATGCGACGACGATTCGATGAAATATGGATATGAAGGAATTGGATTTCGCGATAAAAAGTCAACATGTGCCATTTGGCTACCCTTTCTATACTCAATGAAAAATTCAAAAGCCTGTAAATACCCCCACCAGCGGTGTACTCTTGGGGTAAATTCAGCTTTCTTTTATGTAGCTTTTAGTAAATTGCAATCGGTGTACACAGTGAATTTTCTACCATATAGATAATGTCTGACATGCTTCACTGCATTGTAAACGGCTAAGGTTTCTAGCTCATATGAGTGATATTTAGCTTCGGATACTGTTGTGCGTTTGCTAAAATATTCAACTACTCTTTGTTTACCATCTATTTTGTGTATTAGCATTGCACCATACCCATCAGCACTGGCATTTGTATGCAATTCGATTTGAAGCTCAGGGTCAAAAATTGTCAGTACAGGGTAAGTCGTCAGTACTTTGATAATCTTCTGTCGGATCTGCTCATGCTCCTCTTTCCAAACAAACGTTTTAAGTTTGGAGGTCAACTCATAAAGCGGCTTCATCTTCTCTGCGAACCGCGGGACAAATTGTCTGAAGTACGATGCCAAGCCTATGAATTGTCTTAACTGCGTTACAATGGATGGTGGCGACAGAGCAGTCAGGGCTTCTATCTTACTTGGATTCGGTTTAATTTCACTATCTTTAATATAGAATCCAAGGTACTCTACTCCTGTACGAAGAAAAGCGCACTTCTTTATATTAAATGTAAAACCTGCCTCAGACAAGACTCTCAGAACTATACCTAACCTTTCATACAATCAGCACATCATCTATGTAGACTACTACCACTAACCATACAGCATATAGACAACCCATTTCATACAACGAAAATGGACGCAAAAATTTCTTGCGACAGGCCCCAGCAGGCCCCAGAGAGGATTTCTTACGCTCATCGTTCGTTCATCTTACGCTCATACTCTCATTAAATGCTTTCTGTTTCTTAGTCTCTGAACGGAGCGCGATGAAGAAGGTTGGCCTGCGCTTCGGTTGATCTTTGTATGTATGCGTGTCACACATTCACATACACGGGAGTATGTGTGCGTGCGACTTCGTTTCGAACATACCAATGTCACACGCGCTGTGGCAGTTTCTAAAAACTGATTTAACAGATTTAATTAAATCTCATAATAACCCAAATTAAGGGGAGGGTAAGGTATAAATTGTTTTTTTTGTAATTTTTTTTTTATTTTTTAAATTGAATGCATAATATTTGAAGAATATTGTGTCAAAAATTAAAGCAAAATTGACGAAGTTATTAGTTATTGACGAAGTTGCTTATAAACATTTTACACTGGATTTTTTTGTGTTTAAAACTTTAAAGCGTTTTCCCCACAACTCACGTTTTCAAAGTCGGTACCCCTCATAACTTCAAAACTACTGCACTGATCCTTTTGAAATTTTAAACACTATTTCTGTACATATTTTACGAGGTAACGCTGTCAAGTTTTTTTTTTGTTCATAATTTTCATTTCGTAATGACAAATTAACCGATTTTTTCCCAAAAAATTGAGTTTTTCACTTCAAAATCTTCGAAAAAATTAAAAAATTGAAATTTTTAAAAAACCTTCACAGCGTTACCTGGGGCGAACTATTATCTAACGAATGAACTTTCATTTTTTGATTTAAAATGATCCAGCACCGAGTTATGAGGGGCACCGCAATTCAATTAGTTGAATTTTTTTGGTTAAATGAATATTCAACCGTTGTTTGAATAAATAAATTTTAACTGTGTCGTCAGGAAAAAAATCACAAAAACATGGCTTTTTTCGCATGATTTGACCTTACCCTTCCCTTAATAACAAGTGCCTGAAAAATTGTAAACAAAAAAGGTAAACAAATACATCAGCTGGTGCCTTCACCCTCCTAAAAATCATTCCATCGTTATAGTAGGCATGCACAAGCCTCTTGCAAAACAACAAAAACTTAAAAGCAATCGGCGTTTTAAGTGACTCCGACTGAAATGTACTCTGACACTTTATCAGTATATTGATTTTTAATTATTCGTAATAATATATACATACATAAACAGAAAACATTTTACTACTAACACTTAATCTTATTCCTAAATAAATTCAAAATGTATGCTGAAATAATAAAAAATATAATACAAAAAATAATATAATTTCTTTCGTCATTTCATTTAGTAACGAATACTCGAATTTTGTTAGGGTAGCAAGCCTGAAAAGTAAGAAAAATCTAAATTTTGTGCGCTGGCTTCGAAACGAAGTCGTACGCACACATACTCCCGTGTATGTGAATGTGTGACACGCATACATACAAAGATCAACCGAAGCGCAGGCCAACCTTCTTCATCGCGCTCCGTTTAGAGACTGAAAAACCGAAAAAATTTAATGAGAGAATGAGCGTAAGATGAACGAACGATGAGCGTAAGAGAGCGTAAGAAATCCTCTCTGGGACCTGCTGGGGCCTGTCGCAAGAAATTTTTGGGTCCATTTTCGTTGTATGAAATGGGTTGTCTATATGCTGTATGGTTAGTGCTACTACGTAGGAATAGGCTAAGTCACTCAGGGCTCGCACTATGGCACGTTGAAAAATAGAAGATGCATTTTTTAGCCCAAATGGCATCACCAGAAATTCATACTGACCCTCTTGGGTTGCGAATGCTGTTATTTTCTATGGAGTTAGGGTGAATCGGTATTTGATAAAATCCGCTGGCCATGTCTAGAGTTTAAAAATATTTTCCGCCTCGCAAGCGATCTATCTGATTAGAAATCAATGGCAACCGGTACTTATCTGAGATAAAGTTTAAATTTAGCTCACGAAAATCAATGCACAGTCTGTCGCTGCTATCCTTCTTTTTGGATAGTGAATTGCTTGGACGGATCCCACGTCCACGTGGACGTTTTTTAGTTTACATTTATCAATTTCACTTAATTCTATGTTGGTATCCAGTAAATTTTCAAATTTAGGTGTATCTTCATGTATAACATTAATAATCTTAGTTTTGTAAATATTAAAGTTGTCTGTTTCGATCATAACACCAAAACCAATCTGGAATATATCTTGAACAATCATTATGTCATGCTTTAAATAATTGTCTAATACGACATGGAACAAAATTTCTAAATTAAATTTAAAGTTTAAACCGTAGACAAAATCTGCAAATGGCTCTTAACAATATTGTCGCCATTTCCTCGCAGTACAATTAAATTATTAAATCTTTTTCCAGCAATTTTGTCTCCAGCTTCTCCTTGTACTCGCCGTGTCCACTAGTACTGCCTTTGGAGCATACAGAAGCAATATGTCCAATCTCACCGCACTTGTAGCATCTTATGTTTGAACGCTCCTTTATTCCGGACACACTGCTTCCACTGTGATTCTTTCCTTTGGTGAACGATGAGCTCTCAATAATGGCATTTTACCTGCATCTGCATTCGTGGTTTCTTCTTGTCCGAGCTTGACGAATTTTCATAGTTTTCGTTTTTGCGCTTCTTGAAGGCGTAAACCTGCAGCTGCCGCTGTTGTTACATTCGTCGTAAAAACCCAACGCATTAAATTATTGTCAATTTGTGTCATGTGGGCTAACGCTATTGACACCGCAATCTCTTCCAGTTCCGTCGATTTCCACTTGGATAGTAATAGCGTAACTATGCGACTACCATATTCCGCAATGGTTTCTCCAAAACTGGGATGCCCGTTTAAAACATTAATCAGTGCGGCATCCGTTGTCTCAATGCCCACGAATCGCTGGATGAACAGTTCCCTGAATTGGCTCCAGGTGATGCCAGCAAAGCAAACCTGGGGCAGCCATTGCGAAGCACTGCCTTCCAGCGCTTGGCTTAGTGCTATTATTAGGGCGCTGCCTTCGAGTACATTATCTGCGAAGATTAAATCGACCGTAGTGGTGCACTGCACAACAGATGCTGATGCATCTGTTCCAGCGCCATCGGGATTAAATTTGGTCAGTGTCGCATGCGTGGTTTTCCCATCTGGCGCTGAGGCTCTTGGCGCCTGCATTTATAATGCAGGCTTTTATAATTTCCGTGAGATTTTTGTTTTGCTCTTCCAGCGCTGCCATATGTTGAGCGGAGCTGTGCTCTTGTGGCGAAGGAGATCCCACTTCTGATGACGTTTGACCGGGAATCTCATAAATTGTCCTTTAAGTTTTATAATTGATGCGACAGCTCAGTGAGTTCCGCTCACGTTCGTTACCCAAGCTAGACGTTCATTACGCTTGGAGGTGGCAGAAGTTTTAATGCAGTTGCATTGATGCCATCATCGCCCGGGGCCTTGTTTTTTCTCAACACTGAAATCTGGGCGGCTGTCTCCTCTTCCGTCATAGGTATTCTGTCGTCGCCTCGTGCGGGCTCTGCCAAAAGTCGTTCCGTTTCTGCTGCTTCTTCTGGTGAGCAGCGGTAGAAAGGGGTGAATACACTTTCCAGGTATTCGGCAAACGCGTTGGCCTGGTCCGTTCTGACCTGCACCAACTGCCGTCGGCTCGCTGAACAGATGGTTGGTTCCTCTTAAGAGGACGTCGTAGGCTTTTCGTAACGCGCCACATTTTGTTTTGTGGGTCACCCGATTCCAACTGTTCACCGAACTCGTCGAACGCTTCCTTCCTTCCTCAAGTCCGCCAAGAGTTCAGAGAGCCACTTGGAGACTCTATTCAGGTCTTGGTCTTGTCCCTCGGGTTTCTGGACAGCATCCAGACCCGCCTGAGTCGGCGCTTTTCCAGCTTGAGAGGCGTGACGAATCTTTTTCGTTTTCGCTTTCGTTATTTTTATATTTTTAGCAGCCACCATTATTCTTTTATACTTTTCGTGAGAGATAAACTAATCTCATTCAACATTTTGGCGACTCCGGGTGGACTTTGTGCTAATTATTTTAAAAAAATTAAACAACATAAAGTGACAGTGACACTGTGTTATTACACACAACAAATTCCAACAAACACTTCGGCGCGACGCATTCGTACAACTTAATTTAAAAACAATTCACCGCGTCGTGAAACCGCTACAAGCCCGTGAAAACCACAATCATCACCTCCAGGATCCCCAGCGAGCTCCTTGGCCTGCACCTGCATCGACTGCACGAGGAAAGTGGCAGCGGGATTCAAGGATACTAAGGCAGAACCGCCGATCGAGCAATTGGATGAAGAAGATTTGAGTTTGGAGCCGAGATACAGGAATTAGAAATAACGACTAAGGCAAGGGTGATGTCTTTATTAAATGCCTTCACTGTAGCTGAAGATTTCCCACCAGACACTGCAATTTCTGCAGCCCCAACTCGAGCTCGACTTTCCACTTTGGCATTGCCAAAATTCAGTGAAAACTATTTAGAGTTTAAAAATTGTATGAGTCTCTTCGAGACATTAGTAGACAAGGATGTGAACATTCCTGTTATCGAGAAATTTAATCATTTAATTTCTTGCCTCTCTGGTAAAGTCTTAGGAACTATAAAGGCATTCCAATTCACCGAGAGTAATTATGACAAAGCTATCGTTAATCTAAAAAGAGTTTACGATAACGAATATCTCATCTTTACGAACTATCTAAGCAAAATATTGAGTTTTCCCAAAGTTTCCCAGCCGTCTGCGTCGTCGTTGAGATGCCTCATCGACACAGTGTCATCGATTTACGAGTCATTATTATCCATAGGAGATGACACTAAAATTGCAAACTCAATGATCATTCATTTAGTTTTGAGTAGAGTAGATCATATGTAGGTCATATGCTATGCATGCGTCATCTCTAGAAACGACGTCGACGTCGATCGTAAGCGTTAGAACTAAAAATAGCGAGCACATATTGGCCCGAGCATTAGTTGACTCTGGGTCACTAATAAACTTCATTACTGAAGATCTTGCTCAACGCTTACAGATCCGTAGGGAGGAATCGTGTATCAAGTTGCTTGGAATTGGTCAAGCTAATTCCCTGGTTAAGAAAAAGACACACACTGTGGTGAAATCAACAACTAATGGTAGTGAGTTTCCGTTCGACTTTTGGATTTTGTGAACGCGAAAGATTGGGACCTACCAAAGACCTTTCATTTTGTAGACCCATATTTTTAAAAACCTCAGCGGATAGATAGCGGATGTTAATTGCACCTGAGTCATTTTTCGAACTGGGTTCCGTTGGCTAAATAAAACAAGGTCCAAACCATCACATCCTCCAAAAAACTCTCCTTGGATGGATAGTATCGGGAAAATATAAGGCAAATACCTCAGCGCCTCAAGAGACTGTCTCTAGCCTGAATTGCCAAGAAGAATTACTCGAGTCGATAGATGGCAATTTGAAAAAATTTTGGTCATTGGAAGAATTACCAACTTCTAAAAAGCTTTTGTAACCTGAACCTGATTAGTGAGGAACATTATCAGAAAAATACTGTTGTACTGCCTTCAGGTCGATTTAAAGTCAGGCTTCCATTTAAATCGGATCCAAGCGTTTTGGGTAGAGCCGAATTTAAAGAAAATGTATGTGGAATTTATGGAAGAATATGAATCCTTAGGTCATATGTCCCCTACGAGAAATGATGTTCTTGCTACTCCACACTATATCATACTCCGTTAGAGGTCTTACGGCCTCAAAGCACATCGACCAAGTTACGAGTCGTGTTTGATGCGTCTTGTAAGACATCAACACAGAAATGCCTTAACGATCTGTTGATGTTTGGTCCTACAATCCAGGAAGAGTTGTATTCAACTCTTCTTTGGTTCCGGCTGAACAGATTCGCTCTGATAGCCGACATAAAAAAGATGTATCGCCAAGTAATGGTAAATGAAGTCGACAGACGATACCAGTTGATAGTGTGGAGGAAAGACTTATCAAAGTCCTTGAAACTGAGCAAGCTGAACACCGTTACATATGGCACTGCGCCAGCCCCATTCCTGGCCATAAGGTGTTTGAAGAGGTTGAGTGAATCTGCGAAAAATACATTCCTTCGAGCTGCCAAAGTTATCCGACAAAGACGACATGTTAACGGGTGATAGTTGGTTGCATTGAGGAGCTAAAGACGATTAAGTCTGAAGTAACTGAAGTACTTCAAAACGCTGGGTTTGAATTAAGCAAGTTTTTTTCAAACTCGCCTAAAGTTACTGCATCCGAGAGCACGGTTAAGCCTATAACACTTTCGGACTCAGAGCTGACTAAAGCATTAGGAATCGCTTGGAATCGGGTTTCTAAAGATGATGTATTTAAATTTGAAATTGATGCTTCAGTCATGAGTCAAAGGGCGACCAAGCGGAACATACTTTCGTTGACATCAAAGCTGTTTGACCCCCTTGGCTTATTACGCCCTATACTTATAAAAGGAAAGATCCTATTGCTGGAACTTTGGCTAAATAAGCTAGATTGGGATGAGTGGAAACGTGGTGGAACAGCGTGGAACAAAATACAAATTGCCTTGTCGCAATTAGAGAAAATCTTTATTGTCGCTTTCGTGTTTACCGAGCCGTCCTTGAAAGCCGTCCTATTTAAATTCATGCCTTTTCTGACGCATCGATGAGATCCTATAGAGCTTGCGTCTATATTCGTTGCGAATCTGCAGAAGGTATTAAAGTTTCGTTGTTGACTGCGAAGTCTAAATTAGAGCCGCTAAAGACAAATCTATCTAATGTTCCTATTTCGTAATATGCCAAGTTTCCAGTATTGTTGGCAAAACACTCTTAATATGTTCAGAGCTACATCCGATACTTGCACGAGTCGAATTTTCATGTGGGTCCCCGAGCACTTGTAAGTCTTTTGCGACAGCGCATATGGATCGTAAATGCGCAGGAAGTTTGCAGTCAGACAGTACGGTCATGCATACGCTGCTTTAAATGCAAGCCTCGTCTGATGACTCAAATCATGGGAGATTTACCCTTAGATAGAATTCGTGCTCTCCGCCCATTCTCCATATGTGGTGTTGATTTTTGTGGCCCTATTGATACGACATTGAAAATTCGTGGTAGGCCACCCTATAAGTCCTACATTGGCTTATTTGTTTTTTTTTGCGTTCAACGCAGTTCATTTAGAAGTAATTTCCGACCTTTGGACTGATTCCTTTTTGTTGGCTTTTCAAAGGTTCGTTGGGCGCCGAGGATGTCCGCTGATCGTACACTGCGACATCGCAACGAACTGGGTCGGAGGGAGTCGCCACTTCGCAGACCTTCGTCGGAGAATCGAGGACGAGGTCGACGCGGTCACGCAATACGCATAAAAAAAAACGATGTATATTTGCGCTCATACCGCCGCGGGCTCCGCACATGGGCGGACTATGGAAGGTAGGTGTGAAGTCTGCAAAATACCTACTCCTACGAGCGGTAGGAAACAAAAGGCTGACCGCGATGGTGAGTGGAATCCTGATGGATGCCTTCAAAGGGGCCGGTGTTAACGGATTCGACGTGGTTCATTGGATTTGTTATTATTTAGAATTTGTTGCTGAAATTTTTATTTTTTTTTTAAACGTTTATTTCTTGAATTGCGAGACTTACAAGAGGTGTATTAAATATTATATTTTTAACTTAACTAACAGTCATATTGTCTGATACAGAGTTAGGCGGCCCTAACTCGATTGCTGGGTTGGGCGGTCATTGCGTCTCAGGCGGGATACGCTAGATATAAATATAAATATAAATATAAATATAAATATAAATATAAATATAAATATAAATATAAATATAAATATAAATATAAATATAAATATAAATATAAATATAAATATAAATATAAATATAAATATAAATATAAATATAAATATAAATATAAATATAAATATAAATATAAATATAAATATAAATATAAATATAAATATAAATATAAATATAAATATAAATATAAATATAAATATAAATATAATAAATAATATAATAAATGAGCCAAAATCGATACGCCAAAAAATACGTCGAGGAAAATGGCGCTGCAGTATTCTCGCTGTTCGAAAGCTAGCTTATTTCGGATGTTAATCTGTTCACTTGTTCGATGGTTCCGTGGTTTCTTCGGAAGCCAAATTGGTGTGCCATATTATTGTATAATATTGCAATCTTCCAGATGTGGTATTATACGAGTTAACAAGCATTTTTCAAACAATGTAAACAAACAAGATAGAAGGCTTATTGGTCTGTATGTTGACGGAATTGTGTGGTCTTTTCCAGGCTTCGGTATCATTATAATGATAGATTTCTTTCACTTTTTTGGGAAATAGCCAAGAATAATGATCCCATTAAATAGTTTGCAGAGATTTAAGCTGCCGCAACAAGTACTTCTTCCAGGGACCTCGTAGAGTAGTTTATGTCCGATTCCGTTCTATGTGGGCACTCACGTACTTTTTGTATTTAAGCCAGTTCGTTTTTGGCGACGTCAGGCTGAAGGGGTGTTCGGTTATTTCTGGGCTTTGAAGAAGCGTTAGAAGCACAGGCGAGTGGTCTGATGATAAGTCTGAGACTGCTTTGGCACTTATTTCATTGCGAGTAATTTTTTTTGTCACCACAAAATCAATCAAGTCTGGGAGCTTGCGTGGGTCGGTTGGCCAGTATGTGGACTTTTAGGGGACACATAGTCTAGTTAATTTCTCACATTTTTAATTATATTGTACAATTGCCCTCCTTTGAGAGTCACTAGACGTGATGACTAGTCTCCTGCGGCTATAAAACGATCCCCAAGTGAATTGTAAGAGTCCATAAATTGTCCTTCCGAGATTGAGAAGCGAGGAGGGCAGTAAATGGCAGCGATTAAAAGGCTTCAATTACTTGACTAAATTTGTTTCGATGTGGGCTGCAAGAAGTTTGTTGCAAACCTTTTGCGAAAATTGTGTTTGATGCGTTCTCTCATTAGAACTCTGGTTCCGCCGTGGTCTTTTCCTTATGTCTTTTCTTATGGTTGCCTCCGCAGTTTCCACATTTCTTCACGGTACTGTCCTTGTTTGTAGTGCAGTGAGCGGAGTCGGGGGCGTCAGACAGCTCGAAGTGTGCAGTATGACCTAGTGTATCCATACTCTTGGCAATGATTGAATTGCACTGGACCGTTGCGTTTATGTGGCTCTTCAACAGCAATTCTCCGATTCAAAATATGAAGATTGTAGATTGGGTGGACTTCATTCTTCTTCCTGCTGGAGCTCGACCTTGAAGAGGGGTTGTGGCTTTTTATCTTTATTTAGAATATTAATAACATTCTTGGCGGCGAAGCCCTTTTCTTTAAGGGCGGTTTTTTTTCCGTGGCGGTAACATCGGGTTCGATTCCACTTTACTACCACTTGTAGGCCCTTCCCTTTGATAAGCGGGGAAACATGAAAGTTGTCACCGTTCCCGATCAACGCCGCAATTCGGTTGACCAGGGCACTTGAGCTTTTCTCGTTTATATAGATTGGACTGTTTGGTTTTCCTCAACCTCCGCCAGTAGGGCAAATCTGATACTAGTGGATCTGTCTCGTTCTTTGTCGATCTTCAGGACACGGTTACTTTTTGATTTATTGCCTGCCGGATTACTCTGCGGGCTAAGCTTGTGCTTAATTTGGATGTAGCGATCCATTCCACTTTTCGAAGCTGTTGTTTTTGTACTCGCTGTAGTCGTTGACGTCGCGGAACTTTGAATTGCAGTGATTGTCGCTGTGGTTGCAGAAATTTTGTTCCCCATATTGGAGGGGGGTTTTACACCGCGAACTCCATGACGCGGGAGTCGGAGTGAGCAGTCAAAATTTTGACTTTGTTTTTTTTTTTATTCTCTACGGGCGGGACCACTGTGCCACGTCACGTAGTTTATAAGGGCACTGGTTAGACCACGTGACACTTCAGTTTGAACAGTGCCTAAAAATAAGTCTGGGGGTAAACTTCTGACATTTCAGAGCATATTAAAAGATCAAAAAATAAGCATACTTTTATAAGTTATATTAATATATGTTACATATTAATATACATGTAACATGTTAATATTTTAATATATATTTAAATTAAATAAACATAAGTTATTTAATATATATTTAAAATAATAATAAAACACAGCCCGGTAGATATTTTTATAGTGGGGCTCAGCGCACAGTGGGGCTGGTCGTGTTCGTTGCCTGCAAACTAAGACTTGAATATTATTTGTTAGGGTAAAATTTAGCGTCAGAGTTATTTACTGTATTCTTTATAGGATCGGTCGGTTTTCAGACAAGAGGACTTGTCTGGCAACCAGTGCATATGCAAAAGAACAGGAAATGAAGGCAGAATAGCACTTCCACCGACGAAAGAACACCAATAATAGTAAAGTAACCAGCATAAATATCATCGAAAGATCACAGGAAAAAAGAATAAAAACATCTCAACGTCGGAAAATACGACAGCAGCCGAGAATTGCAGATAAAAAAAATTTGGCGAATGGCAGAGAATCGATTAATAAACTTCGGAATGGACATCGACTGAATGCCTCCCAACGGGTGTTGCAACGTAATATGGACGCAAGAGCTCATCTTTTGAAGGGACTTTTTGGAACATAAACAAGACCAACATATATCCCAGCATCCCATCGGGGAAATATTTTTTATTTATTTATTATTTATTATTATTATTTATTTATTTATTTATTATTTATTAATGATCTGTTATTCTAGAATATTATAAATTAAAATAAGTATAAATTAATTTAATAGAGATTTACTCTATAATTATGTTGTCGCCGATAAAATAGGCGGACTAGGCGATGCCACCGAGTCGGACATGGTAGGCCCCAGTGATGCTACCTAGTCGGACATGGTAGGCCCCAGTGATGCCACCTGGAAACATACAGGGAAATTTGGTATTTTTTTTTTTTGAAGGGTTGTTGACCCGGGACGGTTCGAGTATGGAGTAACGGGCCTATCCGAATGACCGTTCCGGGGCACAGGAGAACTGGGAAAGATTAGAAAGAAGTCGAGTGTCGAAAGGTGCGGGCGATATAAGTAATAAGTCATGGAAAAGCTGAAAACTCAAGCAAGCAGGAAGGAAGAAAAAATATATAAAAATTAGAAGAATAACTCCGAGGAAAAATCTGTCCAGGTAAGAGGTCGGTCCAGGAAGAAGAGCCATGGCTAATTGATTTCTTCTTTCCAGACCGACCAGACCCGATTATCCGGATAAGGAAGCCAGGCCTTAATAAAGAAAAATTGGGCCTGGCGATTTTTTTTTTTTCTTTGTACCGTTAATTTCGGAGTGGATAAACCTCAGGCCAGGCAAGCTGGCCAATTTTCATTTAGTTCTTGCATGCCTCCGGTTCTTCCATGTGGTTTCTTTCTGGGGGCTATCAACTAGCCCCTAAAGAAAAATCCCATCTCTTTATCCATTAGATAAAAAGGCCAAAACTCCTGAACGAGGACATCCCTTCGGAGAAGAATAACTTATATCCGACCATATCGCCGATTACAGAAGAAGAAATCCCTCCACCGATTCCCTGATTTTTTTTGTTTTTATATAAGAGTATTTATTTTATTGTGTATTTGTTTGTTAATTATTATTTTTGTTAAATTTTTATTGTATTTTGTTTGTATCGCTTGTATCTAATTATAAAGTCATATTTAATTTTATTTATTTATCCAAAATTGTGAGTCCCGGTAGCGGCCGTGGAAGCTAGAAGATTTAATTTCCCATCATTTCATGGTTGTCCCAAGTCCCAAGAGAGCTCTCCTAGGTAGAAAAAATTTGATACCAGCTTCCCCGCGTGTTTTAAATAAAACAAGAAAGGAAAGCTAACTTCGGGCGGAGCCGAGGTTGATATACCCTTGCAGCTAAAACAGGATATATATCGCTAAAATCGGATATAGTTGACCGATTTTTATGGGAATATCATAATATAACCAATAAATTACAAGACAAAATCTAAAAAAAAATCCAAAACTTCTATCTTGAAGAACCTCAAAGTTGGTATTTTTACCAAATACCATTTCCGATCGTTCAGTTATATGGCAGCTATAAGATATAGTCGCCCAATCCATATAAAACTTGATAAGTCGTATTATTTTTCCAAAAATAGAATTCATAGAAAATCCAAACTTTCTAGCTCGAAAAGCACTGAAGTTATGCCATTTCCGATCAATCAGTTATATGGCAGATATAGGATATAGTCGGCTGATCCTTATAATTTGGCATGTTGTATTATTTTGCCAAAAATAGCAATCGTACCAAATCCGAATTCTCTAGCTTTAAAAACACCGAAGTTATAGCATTTCTGATCAGTCAGTTATATGGCAGCTATAAGATAAAGTCGGCCGATCCTTATGAAATTCGGTAGGTCGTATTATTTTGCGAAAAATAGTATGCGTATAAAATCTGAACTCTGTAACTCTAAAAACACCAAAGTTATACCATTTCCGATCAATCAGTTATATGGCAGCTATAGGATATAGTCGGTCGATCCCGGCCGTTCCGACTTATATACTGCGTGCAAAGAAAAGAAGGGTGTGTGCAAAGTTTCAAGACGATAGCTTTAAAACTGAGAGACTAGTTCGCGTAGAAACAGACAGACAGACGGACAGACAGACGGACAGACGGACCGACGGACAGACGGACATGCTTATATCAAATCAGGAGCTGATCCTGATCAAGAATATATATACTTTATAGGGTCGGAGATGTCTCCTTCACTGCGTTGCACACTTTTGACCAAAATTATAATACCCTCTGCAAGGGTATAAAAAGGAAAACGCCTGAAAGCGATTCAAAAGATCCGGAACGGAGCATGAATTGTTTAAATTAATTAATTGAAGAAACAAATTAATTGAAGAAAATGCATAGTGAGTAGAGGTAAACGGCAGGGGGCATGAGAAAGGGATAATGGGAAAGTAGAGGGGGTGTATCGGGTGTATGAATTAGGGGCGGATGCAAGAAGAGGCCAGCATTCCGCTAAGAATGGGAGGGAAGGCCAAAAAGCTCTAAGTCAATAGGAGCACTAAGATCTGTGATTCGATAGGGTAAGCATAAATGTTAAGTGTGTTAAGAATAAGAATCTGAAAGAAAATCTAAGTATTCAACTTTATTTATGACAGTAAGGATCGTGGCTGATTAATAATTCCAAATGCGATGTCAGAATTGGCAAGAAAACCAAATACTGATTAGCGCACTAGGAATCAAAAATCTAGCTGTGATAATCACTGTAAAAAATAGATAGAATTTTGCTTAGGGACAAATGTTAATATATAGGAATGGGTAGGAATCCGACGGCTGTTTTTAGAACAATAAAGAAATAAAAACACCAGCGCTATGGAAGGAACTGAAAAAAACACTACACGATCCAAAAATAAAATAGATCGATTGCGAAATTATAGTAATATAAATAAAAGGGAGAATAGGGAAAAGTAATAGGAAATTAAAATTAATTAGTTTTTATATAGAGTTCCGGATCCCGAAATGGAAGTCCCAAACGGTTAAATCCAAATAGCCCTTGCATTGCTCCAAGAAAGTCCAAAATGGAACCCTAAAAAAATAGAATAAAAATTAATATAATTCTAGACTGAAAGGCATCTTGATTATCAACCATCAATAAAATTGATGATTAGAATAGTCGACAATGCCAATTCTAACGCTTACCCTTATACCAGGGAATCACAGATCCGATGAAAACACTCAATCCGAAACCAAGATGTCCTTCCTTGTAGCCCCCAGTTGGGAAACTGAATATAAGAAGTTGTGATTGGGAATTGAGAATTTTGTTTTGATAAGACTATATGAGTCTGAAATTTATGTGAGTGGTCAGTTATTTATTGATTTATTTATTCGTGTTATTGGTATGTTTATCGATTTATTTATTTATTGATATTTTTTATACATTTATTTCTTTATTTATTTATTTTTGTTATTAATATATTTATTAATTTATTTATATTGTTGATAGTATTCCGTAGTGTTTATCTTTTATTTATTCAGTTGGGTATAGAATTAATACGCGAGTTAAAGCTGATCTCCTGGTAGGGGAGCACACCTCCATGGGCGGTCCGAGTTTTTCAATGCTCGAAGAAGAGGAACGGGATATGGATATGGAAGGGGGCGCACAGGGCGGTACGGAAAAAAGAGAGACCGGTCGGCTCAGCGCACAACAAAGGAGAGCGATTCCGAGAAACCTCAGCCTGGATCATATTAAACTTATCTTTATTTGTTATTTAGGCCAGTAAATAAACAATATTTATTGAAATCTCAACCGCGTGTTTATTCATACTCTACTTGACAGCTTTTTAGGTTATGTTAGTTATGTGTTTATAATTCGATACTATCGTACTATCGATATAGTATTTAAAGGTCCCTCTAACTTGGCGGGTAATTTTGAATTAGAAACATTTATCTTTAACACTTTCCCTTGTGATAATTCAAAATTCTAAACTCTATATAATGGTGTTTTTCCCTCCTTCAGATAAGTCCAATCTTGTTACAAAGAATCCGGAGACGAGTATTGAGGATCGGCTTCGTCATCATATCAGCGAGTTGTTCCTCAGTCGGGATGTGTTCGATCCCAAATTCTCCCTCAGCAATTCTTTCCCTGATAAAGAAATGCTTGTTGGCTATGTGCTTGGTCCTGCGATGGAATTCGGGGTTTTGGGCCAGTCTCATGGCAGCAGCATTATCGACCTGGAGAATCGGGGCTCGGTCCAATCTGTCGATTTCCTGAAATAATCCTTTTTAGCCAAATTATTTCTTTTGCCGCTTCATTTGCTGCTATGATCTCAGCCTCAGTGGTAGAAATGGCCACCATAGCCTGTCTTTGACTTTTCCATGAAATGGCTCCTGAAGCAATATGATGATGATCCCTGATGTAGATCTTCCGGTCTTAGTACAGCCACCAAAGTCGGCATCGCTATAGCATTCGAGGATTCCCTTCTTCTGTTTCCGATAGACTATCCCAAAGTTGATTGTTCCGGATATGTAACGGAAACCCTCTCTTCACTTGAACAATGTTTTCTTTTGCCGGATTTTCAAGCGTTCTTAAAAAAAGAAATCCGATGCTGAAAGCCAAGTCTGAAGTAATCATGAAGTAATCGAACTACCGAACTGAGCGGACGTGCTTTGTCCGAGCTCCGGGAAAACTTCACGTTGCTTATATTTTCGCCAATATAAGCGAAAAGACACTGAAATACAATTTATTAAAAGCGACAGACAAGCTTTTTATAACAGTTGTAATGTGCTAAACCAAAACTAGTGCATTGTTGAAAAAAAAATACGTACCACGCAATGAGCTCATTGAGCAACGACCAAAAGAACGAGCGTAGAAGTTCAGTGAACCAAAGAAACGGCTTCTACTCTTACTTTTCAACCCGCGATACCGAAGTGGAAAAATCGGCGCTTCAAAGCAACCCGGCTTTACTGACCGCTGAAACCCAAAGGGCACGGTCTTGCTCACCCGCTCTGCTCACTCCGACTCCCGCGTCATGGAGTTCGCAGTGTAAAACCCCCTCCAATACCGGAAACAAATTTCGCACCAACAACAAGCAGCGCTACAACTTCTGCAACAACAGCGAAAACCCCTGCAACTCAAAGTACCACGACGTCAACGACAACAGCGAGTACAAAAACAACAACCTCGGAAAGTGCCAAAGCGGCAACGGCCACACAGACTGGATTGGATCGCTACATCCAAATTAAGCGCAAGCTTAGCCCGCAGAGTAATCCGGCAGGCAACAAAACAAAAATTAACCGTGTCCTGAATAACGATAATGAACCAGACAGATCCACTACTAACAGATTTGCCCTACTGGCGGAGGCTGAGGAAAACCAACCAGCCCAAGACACCGCAAAAAAACCCAAGCCCCCTCCAATCTATATTAGGGAAAAAAGCTCGAGTGCCCTGGTCAACAAAATTGCGTCGTTGATCGGGACCGGTGACAACTTTCATGTTGTTCCGCTTATCAAAGGGAACATCCATGAAACAAAGGTGCAAAACAAGACTGAAGAGCACTTCCGAATAGTTTCAAAATATCTGGACACTGTACAGAAAAACTATTACACGTACCAGCTGAAAAGCAGTAAGGGCCTACAAGTGGTAGTAAAGGGAATAGAACCTGATGTTACCGCCGCGGAAATAAAAACCGCCCTTAAAGAAAAGGGCTTCGCCGCCAAGAATGTTATTAACATTCTAAATAAAGATAAAAAGCCACAACCCCTCTTCAAGGTCGAGCTCGAGCCAGAAAGCAGGTCGCTGAAGAAGAACGAAGTCCACCCAAACTACAACCTGCAATATGTTTTGCATCGGAAAATCACTGTTGAAGAGCCACATAAACGAAACGGTCCAGTGCAATGCACTAATTGTCAAGAGTATGGACACACAAGGTCTTACTGCACATTTCGGGCTGTCTGTGTAGTCTGCGGGGACGCCCACAAGTCCGTTTGCTGCACTACAAACAAGGACAGTACCGTGAAGAAATGTGGAAACTGCGGAGGCAGCCATACGGCAAACTATAGAGGATGTATTGTGTATAAGGAGTTAAAGAGTCGCATGCGTCAAGCGACCGCAACGCGCAACCAAAATCCACAGAATGCGTACGTTTCGTCAAAAACCACGCCAGACGTTTTCTTCGCCAAAGCTGCGAGATCCTCATTCGGTCCACTAAACACCACCAACGGCTTCTCCTATGCCGATGCTCTACGATCTGGAAGGGAAATTCCAATTCAGCCTAACTCTCAAAGCGCTCAACAGGCCCCAGAACAGCCACACAGCAAAACGGAAACTATGATGCTAACCCTCCAACAAAGTATGATGGAGCTTATGTCATTCATGAAAACGACCATGCAAACGCTTGTTCAAAACCAGAACATGGTGATACAGCTGCTCGTAGCACAACAGTCCAAATAATCTATGCAGGCGCTACGAATATCAATGTGGAACGCCAATGGTGTCTCACGGCATAAACTAGAATTGTCACAATTCTTGACCGAAAACCATATTGACGTTATGCTACTGGTGGAAACGCATCTTACAAGCAAATACAACTTTCATATAAGAGGCTACACAATCTACCGCACAGATCAT
The DNA here is from genome assembly GCA_018153035.1 of Drosophila pseudoananassae pseudoananassae. Lineage (NCBI taxonomy): Eukaryota > Metazoa > Arthropoda > Insecta > Diptera > Drosophilidae > Drosophila > Drosophila pseudoananassae. The sequence continues at coordinate 3,817,498 of JAECXR010000072.1, forward strand.
CCAGATGGGAAAGCCCACGGCGGAACTGGAGTTCTAATCAGAGAACGAATTAAACACCATTTTCACAAAAGGTTTGCAACAAACTTCTTGCAGGCCACATCGATACAAATTCAGTCAAACAACGGAATCCTTTCAATTGCTGCCGTTTACTGCCCTCCTCGCTTCTCAATCTCGGAAGGACAATTCATGGACTTCTACAATTCACTTGGGGATCGATTTATAGCCGCAGGAGACTACAACGCCAAACATACGCACTGGGGATCACGTCTAGTGACTCCCAAAGGAAGACAATTGTACAATGCAATTATAAATGTGAAAAATAAACTGGACTACGTTTCCCCTGGAAGTCCCACATACTGGCCAACAGACTCACGAAAGCTCCCAGACCTTATTGATTTTGCAGTGACAAAAAACATACCTCGCAATCTAATAAGTGCCAAAGCAGTCTCGGACTTATCATCAGACCACTCGCCTGTGCTTCTAACGCTTCTTCAAAGCCCAGAAATAACCGAACACCCCTTCAGTCTGACGACGACAAAAACAAACTGGCTAAAATACAAAAAGTACGTGAGTGCCCACATAGAACTCGCCCCGGATTTTAACATGGAATCGGACATCGACTACACTACGAGCGCCCTGGAAGAAGTACTCATTGCGGCAGCTAAAATCTCTACTCCTCATAGGAAAGAAGTAGACCGAAACAAACACTTCAAATCTAATCAGCAAATCGAACAGCTCGTGCGAGAAAAGAGGCGCACGCGTCGTGATTGGCAAAACAGCAGATCACCAGCTTCAAAACAACGCCTTAAGGAAGCAACCCGATCACTCGACCAGGCTCTTCACCAACAGGAAGAAAATGCACAGCTGAGGTACATCCAGAATCTCTCGCCAACAAGCACAAAGTACCCCCTGTGGAGGGCCCACCCAAATCTTAGTGCCCCAATTGAAACGACCACCCCGATAAGAAACTCTTCGGGATGCTGGGCTCGCAGCGACGAAGACCGAGCTGAAACATTCGCCACACATCTCCAAAGTGTCTTCCAACCAAACCCAGCCTCAAATTCATTCCTCCTGCCAGTAATTCAGCCAGAGTCCTCCCCTCAGCCAGCCGCACCTTCATTCCGGCCGAACGAAATCGAAAAAGTCATAAGAGGGCTAAAACCAAAAAAGGCTCCCGGTGGTGACCTATTGACCCCAAAGATGCTGATCGAACTTCCAAAATGCGCTATAGAGGTCGTCTGCAAACTATTTAATGGAATCATTAATCTTGGCGATTTCCCAAAAAAGTGGAAGAAATCCATTATTATAATGATACCGAAGCCTGGAAAAGACCACACAATTCCGTCATCATACAGACCAATAAGCCTTCTATCTTGTTTGTCTAAACTGTTTGAAAAATGCTTGTTAACTCGCATAATACCACATCTGGAAGCTTGCAATATCATCCCGGCACACCAATTTGGCTTTCGAAGAACCATGGAACCATCGAACAAGTGAACAGATTAACATCCGAAATACGCTCAGCCTTCGAACAACGAGAATACTGCAGCGCTATTTTCCTCGACGTATCTCAAGCTTTCGACCGAGTTTGGCTCATCGGACTCATGCACAAAATTAAAACGTATTTGCCAACATACACCCACAAGCTACTGGAATCATACCTCTTCAATAGGGTATTCTCAGTGAGATGCAACGCAGCTACTTCGGGCGACTACACCAACGAAGCTGGAGTTCCACAGGGAAGCGCACTCGGGCCGTGTCTATATGTTTTGTATACTGCGGATATTCCTACGAGCGCACAACTAACAACGTCAACGTTCGCCGATGATACCGCTATTCTTAGTCGCTCCAGATGCCCAACGCAGGCAACAACCCAACTGGCTAATCATCTCACAATAGTGGAAAGGTGGCTGTCCGACTGGCGCATTAAAATAAACGAACAAAAGTGTAAACATATAACGTTTACTCTTAATAGACAAACATGCCCTCCGCTTTTACTAAACGGTATGCAGATCCCTCTAGCTAACGACGTAACGTACCTTGGCGTTCACCTTGATAGACGACTTACCTGGCGTAAGCACATCGAATGCAAAAAGATGCATCTAAAACTGAAAGCCAGCAGCCTCCACTGGATCATAAACTCACGATCGCCACTGTGCCTGGACTACAAGTTACTACTGTACAATTCAGTCCTAAAGCCAATCTGGACGTATGGCTCCCAGCTGTGGGGGAACGCGAGCAGCAGCAACATAGACATCATACAGCGCGCACAATCAAAAATCTTGAGAACTATCACAGGGGCACCTTGGTATGTTCGCAACGAAAACATCCACCGGGATCTGGGCATCCTCGCAGTGAAAGACGAAATCCAGAAGCAAAAAGAGTCATACAAAGAAAAACTGTCCTCGCACCCAAATTTTCTCGCTCGGGGATTGACTCGGGTTTCTAGCGTATCCCGCCTTAGACGCAACGACCTCCCAACCCAGCAATCGATTTTTAGGGCCGTCTAACTCCGTATCAGTCAATATGACTGTTAGTTAAGTTAAAAATATAAGATTTGATACACCTCTTGTTAGTCTCGCAAAGAGAAGATTCAAGAAATAAAAGCAACGTTAAAAAAAAAAAAAAAAAAAAAAAGCCAAGTCTGGCCTAGTTCCAAGCATGAGGTACATGAGAGCTCCGATGGCTTGGCGATAAGGGAACACAGTCGTCTCTGATTCTTTCCCTGCTGTCGTAGTTTCCAAATTCTTGAGAAGTGGGGTTGAAACAGCTTTGCAATCCGTGAATCTGAATCGCTCCAAAATCCTTGTGGCATACCCTTGTTGACTAATTTTTAGTCCATTTTCTTGTTTCTTGATTTCAAGTCCCAAGAAGCACTCAGCCTTGCTTGAGACAATTTTGAACTCTGATTTTAGCTCGTCCAAAAATTCTTCCAAATCTTGCGTATGTGTTGCTGCGGAGAGTCCGGCATTTACGTAAACAACGAGTAGAATCTTTTTGCCATTTCTTTCCCTGATGTAGAGACATGGATCTGCCTCGCTGACTTTGAAATTGTGCTTCCGCAGGAAACCTCCGAAGCGTTCTTGCCAACATCTCGGCCCTTGCTTAAGCCCGTAGAGACTCTTCTTCAATTTGCAAACAAGCCCCTGTCCTTGCTCGTATCCCTCAGGTTGTTGCATGTAAATCTCCTTGTCGTCCAATTCACCGTATAGAAAAGCTGTAGAGACGTCAAACTGGACCAAAAACATATTATTTTTGGCTGCAACGCTCAACACTGAGCTAAAAGTTTGGTCGTAATCAATCCCTAGTCTCTGGGCGAATCCTTTGATGACCAAGCAAGCTTTGTATTTGTCGATACTTCCGTCGGGGTGGGTTTTGACTCGATAGACCCACTTGCACGGAAGTGCTTTCGATCCTCTGGGGAGTCTTGTCAAGTCCCAAGTTTCATTCTGATGTAAGGAATCAATTTCCCTGTCCATTGCCTTTTTCCACTCGACGTTGCTGTTGATGGCTTCATGGAAGGAATCTGGACTCTCCAGCACAAAATTCTCGGCTGCTGCTACGTAGTCATCCAGATGCTCCGGTCTCTTCAACTTCGAACGATCCCTCAACCGCATTGATTGCATTTTTCTTTTAATGTTATCTTCGTCAAAGCTTGATTCTACTCCGGATTCTACATAACCTATTATAACTTATCTTTATTTATTATTTAGGCCAGTAAATAAACAATATTTATTGAAATCTCAAACGCGTGTTTATTTATACTCCGGTTTCGTAACTGCTTTCGCTTCCTGTCTCGGCTGTGTCTTCTTTCAAGTCTTGCTCCTGAAGTGTGTCTTCGTCCTCGCTCTTGTGCAAGTCCGCGTCTTCTTCTTCCTTGTCTTCATCCTCGCTCTGGTGCAAGCTCACATCTTCTTCTTCCTTATTTTCTACGACGTCCTTGGATTCAAAATCTTGAAAAGGTAGGTCGACGCCTGGTTCACAATTGCTGAATTTCTCTTGAAATTTTACGTCCCTCGACACAACTACTTTGCGCTTCTCTGGTAAGTAAATACGATATCTCTCATCGCCGTCGTAAACCACCAGGTACCCCTTTTCAGCTTTTTCGTCCATCTTCTTCCTTTTTTGGCATGGAATGTGAACATAGCACATCGATCCTACGATTCGAAGGTGTTTGATTCTTGGTTTCTTGCCCAGCCAAAGTTGGTAAGGGCTCAAACCCTTCAATGAAGATTTGCCCGTCCTATTGAGAACGTAGACTGCTGTGCTGACTTGGCCCAAATTGCTTCTGGAAATTTTATATCTGTATAAGAATACTTGAAAGTTCTCGCCATTTCGACTATCGTTCGATTCCCTCTCTCGACACCACCGTTTTGCTCTGGAGTATAGGGAGCGGTGAGTCGAAAAGTTATACCAGCTTCCTGAAGAGTTTCTCTTACTCCTGCACAGTCGAATTCTCCTCCATTGTCGCTCAGGAATTCCCGAATTGTGTGCCCTTGTTGCTTGGCGTGAGAAACCATGTGTCGCAGCACGTCCTTGACCTCTGATTTTTGCTTGACGATGTACCCGTATCGAAACCTGGTGAAATGGTCCTTAAAAACTACCAGATACCTCTTCTTCTGGAAAGAATCCTCAAATGGGCCGCAAACATCGCCTGACATCAGTTCCCCAGGCTTCATCGCTGGTTTCCGCGTTCCAAATGGCAATCGATGTGCCTTTCCAAGGATGCAAGGCTCGCAAAAGCTACTCTCAATCTTGATTTGAATGCCCATTTCTCTTTTGAGTATGTCCTTGATGTGATTCTTGTCCTGATGTCCCCACCTCTCGTGGTAGAGTTGGAGAATTGAAGTTCCTGAAGTTGCGACGTTGACATCGCCGTTTCGTTCTGGAAGTATGGGCTCGATCGCTGCTCTGTAGAGTGTTCCTCCAACTTCTCTGGCTCCAACGAGGACAATCTTGTCGTTTATTTTGAGGGTGCACTCGGTTGCTGACGACTCAAAACGACTACTTGGATTATTGTCTTGGGCAGCCAAAACTGAAAACAGGTTCTTCATTATATTGGGAACAAACCATACATTTTTCAAAGAAAGAAAAAGAATTTTTTCATTGACAATCGTTTTGACTTTGATTGTGCCCTGCCCCAAAGCTGACAAGGTTTCATTTCCAGCTGCTCTGATCCAAATCGGATTCTCAAACTTTTCAAAATGCTCGAAATACTTCGCAGTCTTCACAATGTGTTTTGTTGCACCGTTGTCTATCCACCAGTCGACCTCTGAGTTTGCCTCTGCTGCAAACACGCTATTGTGTTTGACTGGACTGAGACGAGAGTTAACGTTGGTTCTGCACAATTTCCTTGTTCAGCATTCTGGTAGCTCGGCTTCGGACGTCCATCCTTCTTCCATTTTATGCAGTTCCTGATCCAGTGTCCCTTTTTCTTGCAATAGTGGCAGGTATCTAATCTCCGACTAGATGCTCCTGAATCCTGACGATGCTCCTGAATCCTGACGATGCTCCTTTTTTGGTATGGTAGAAAAAGCCTCCTGGCTTTCCTTTTCGTCATTTTCTTTTGTTCTAAAATTTCTCTCAAACATGACAATTTGATTAGTTAACTCGTCGAAAGTCTATTCTTCTTCTTTTGTAAAGAGCATCCAACTTTGACGGAACGTTTCAAAGGTTTTTGGCAAAATATGTAGCGTTTTACAAACAAGTATTAAATCTGGCAGCTCAGTTTCATTTTTAGCCTTCAAAGCTTGATTTAAATCGTTCCATAGACTACGCAATTTTGCTATGTGGGTTGATACATCGTTTCCTAGATTCCAAGAGAAAGCGAAAAACTCGTTGCATATCCTGAATACCTGGTCCTTCGCTGCTGCTTCAAACTGATCTTTCAGAGCTTCCCACGTATCGTGTGCTGTATCCTTGTCCATGATCTTCTGGTACACAGAGTCCGTGACCGCAGTGGTAATCATGGACTTTTTTCGTAAGGCCAACAGCTATGCCTTACGAAAAAAGTCGCTCTTCTCCTTGTGCTTCTTTGCATCTTCTGTTGAGGCACCTTCTGGCAATGGATCCGGTTTGACGATCTTTCCGTCCAACGCGTCGAGAGCACCGTCGTGATAATCTATCAGGTCCCTAATTTTTCTTTTCCAAATCGGCCAATCGGTCGCACCTGAGAGCTTCGTGACGTGCCTCGCCAAATCCATCGTAATTGAGCAAAATGTGTCTTTTTTCTTTTACTTTAAACTGAACAAAACGTTCCTGGGCCCATAACCTATTATAACTTATCTTTATTTGTTATTTAGGCCAGTAAATAAACAATATTTATTGAAATCTCAACCGCGTGTTTATTCATACTCTACTTGACAGCTTTTTAGGTTATGTTAGTTATGTGTTTATAATTCGATACTATCGTACTATCGATATAGTATTTAAAGGACCCTCTAACTTGGCGGGTAATTTTGAATTAGAAACATTTATCTTTAACAGATAAAGCATCCATTTGGGACCTATTCCCATGTTCAATTAGACCCCTTGCAGGAGCAATACAGCATGGAAAACGCGGAGGCCTACGCATCGTTTAATCGTCAGGAGATTCAAGCCCTCATACACACTTCTCAAGAGCAGCTAAGGGTGGATCTCAGCCAGTTGGTAGACCGAAGGATCGACGCGTGCATGAGGACAGGATTCGAGCAGATTATCCGGAAGATATAGCAGAGCAGGGAAAAGATCCCGTCCTCTAGATCCTCCGAGTCCTCAATGACGACGCAGGTGGAGGTTAATCAGCCGGCAGGGACAGCAGATGGCTCATCGAATACAGGAATGCGTCAGGAGGACAAACAAAAGGCGGAAAAGCCTGCGATTTCACTAGCACCACCGATCCCGGGTTCAGGAAGCAGCAGGAGACAGGGAGATGCGCCGAGATTGAATGTTCCGAACATCTTCCTTAATCGAGTGTTAGCGGAAAGCAGTCAAAGGGCGGAAAAGGAATGGAAATTGTGAGTTCTCAGAACCTCCGAGTGAAGGGAGACACCGCAGCTCAAGCCGTAACAGAAGTTACCTTGGATCGCAAAGAGACGGGCCTAGGAACGAAAGTATGGGGCGAACATATCGATTACCACCGGGGCAGGAATCACAGCAGAGAAACCGGCTATGTGTACCAATGGATAAGTGGGGGGTTCAATTTTCCAGGCGTCCGGGAGCGATAAGAGCGAAAGATTTCATATTCCGAATAGAACACCTGAAAAAGCAGTATGCGATGCCATGGATGGAGCTGTTACGGGACTTCCACCGATTGCTGACCGAGGAAGCATCGGAATGGTACTGGCTACTTATAAGGACAAAGCCGCCACATGACTGGAGAGAGTTAAAAGAAGCCATCCAACGCAGATATTGTGACAAAAGAAGCGATTATGATCGAATACAGCAAATCGCGGAAAGAAAACAACGGCAGGGAGAGTCGCTGGAGGAGAATTTCATGGCCCTTAATAGACTGGTGGCATCCATAAAATCAGGAGTGGAGAATGATTGGATCATCAAGACGGAAAAACGAAATCTGCTGGAGCCGATGAGGCAGTGGGTCTATCCGATCCGGGTTTACACACTGGAACACCTACACGACGAATGTAAGGAGGTAGAACGGGTTCTAATTCCGGAGCGAGAAGCAGGGTATAGGCATGACCACTGGATACAAGCCCCGGGATGACCCACGTGTAGGAAGACTGGAGAAGGTGCATCCTTATTGGACAATCGAGTCAGTCGAAGGAGGCGGAATGGAAAGGTCGGAGGAAACGGTGACGGCAGTTATCCCGGCGCAACCTGGAAAGTGACCAAGTGCTGGAACTGTCAGCAAGAGGGTCACGCCTATAAGGACTGTGAAGCGGAGCAGCGAAGGATTTTCTGCTACAAGTGTGGGTTGGCGAACACCGTAACACCAAAATGTCCGAGCTGCAGGCAGGAAAACGCCAACCGGAACGTTGTGGTAGCGGGCAACCAACGTTCAGCGAAGGAGCCCGAGGTCCAGAGGAGGCAGTGAGTCTGATTAATATAGCAAAAAGAGAATCCGTACCCGATAACAATGATGGAGCTGAAACGATAGAGCAAGCAAAAAAATAGGTGATTCAGAGCTTGGAGGAGAGAAAATTCAATGGAAGACGTCGAGCGCGAAGGTCCGGACAGCGAGCGGAGCACCGCAGCAAATCTTGGGCAAGGTGGTGGCGGAGGTGGAGTATAAAAATAAAAAAAAGAGTAATCCTTTTCTACCTATGTCCATTGTTGTAGCAAGAGTTATACCTGGGAGTGAATTTCTGGCAAGAGTTTGAGACTGCCATGGAATTGTTTGGAGTAGACGAAGTGGAAATGGCCCAAAAGGAGACGAACAGGATAGCGGTGGAACAAGGTAAACATGAACAGCATAAATTGAGCGACGCGGAGAGTAAGCACCTGGAGAGAGTCCCAAAATCCTTCCTAAATTTCGAGGACAGTGGATTAGGAAGGACCGCGGTCATGAAACACATCATCGAGCTGACTGAAGGGGCCACACCTATTAAGGATCGGAACTGTCCCGTGTCTCCGGCAGTTCAGGCGCTGATCTGTCAGGAAGTCGATGAGATGCTACGACTCGGAGTGAGAGAAGAGAGTGACAGCGCGTGGAGCAACACCATCACATTAGTCCGGAAGCCAGGAAAGAACCGCCTCTGCCTAGACGCCCGGAAGCTGGATAAAATTACAATCAAGAACGCATATCCGCAGCAGAATATTGAGGCGATCCTAAGTCGTATAGAGACAACAAGGTAAATCTCCAGTATGGACTTGAAGCACGCGTTCTGGCAGATAGAGTTGCAACGCCAGCAAAAGGTATACGGCTTTCACGGTACCGGGACGTCCGTTGTATCATTTCGTGGTGATGCCATTCGGGTTAACGAATACAGCCCAGAGGTTGTGTCGGCTCATGGACAAAGTGATACCGCAGTGACACTCAGGCAAAGCGTCTTTGTGTACCTGGAAGACTATCGGTATCGGAAAACTTTCAGGACCACATGAGGACACTGGAGGTTTCCAGAAGCCTGAAGGCGGCAGGACTGACAATAGGCCTGAAGAAGTCGCACTTTTGCTTCAAGTAGCTGCGCTATCTGGCAGTGAGGACCGATCCAGACAAAGTGGAAGCGATCAACCGGGTGACGGTGCCCAAGAGTGCCAAGAAAGTTCGGCGATTCCTCGGGATGGCAGGATGGTACCGAAGATTCATACAAAACTTCGCAGAACTGGCGGCGCCACTGACTGATACTCTGAAAAAAGGCAAATTTGTGATGACGGAGGAGGCAGAGAGGTCGGTCAGGATGCTGAAGGAGGCACTGACTACAGCGCCAGTCTTAAGACATCCTGATTTTAAAAGTATGTTTTATGTGCAGTGCGATGCTTCGGACACAGGGGTATGTGCAGTGCTGTTCCAGAACGCAGAAGATGAGGGCGAGCGTCCCATAGCCATATTTTCCCAGAAGCTAAACCCAGCGCAGCGCAACTACACCGTAACGGAGAAAGAGTGTTTGGCAGCCGTGTTAGCAGTTGAACGTTTTCGGTCGTATATCGAACTGATGCCATGTAAGCTGCTTACTGATCATTCGAGTCTGTAGTGGATCATGTCCGTAAAGAACCTGGCCGGAAGGTTGGCTATGTGGTCGTTCAAGCTAGAACCGTACCAGCTGGCAATAGAGCACTGCATAGGGACCGAGAATGTGGTGGCAGACACGCTATCCAGGATGTTGGAAGCCAAGAAAGAAGACTGGATGCTCTGATTCCAAACAACCGAGTTTGAATCGCCAGAATACGTGTAGTTGAGGCAGGTGCTCGAGGCGGAGAAAGAGAGGTTCCCGGATATAAAAATAGTAGACGGCTACGTGTTCAAGCGAACGGAGTGCAAAACCGCGGCGGAGTTGGAGGAGAACAAGAAGAAGTTGTGGTTGTGGCCAGGAATGGTATCTCAGGTCCGGGCTTTTGTAAGGGACTGTCGAACGTGCGGCAGGCATAAGAGCAGAGACGGTAACGTTCAGGCCATTCCAGAAACTCTATATAGACTTTCAAGGGAAGTATCCGAGGTCGCGTAAAGGGCACGCATATATATTTATTGTGGTAGACCACTTTTCAAAATACGGCTTCCTGAAGGCTATGAAGGAAGCAACGACAGTAGAAGTGGTGAAGTTCCTGGTGGGAGAGGATTTTCACACGTTTGGAGTTCCCGAGACCATCCATTCAGACAATGGGAAGCAATTCGTGGCAAAACGTTTTAGGGAGATGACGGAAGAATTCCACATCCAAAATGTCAGAACAGCGGTGTACTCCCCTCAGTCGAACGCAGCGGAGAGAGTGAACCAGTCGGTGTTGAACGCAATTAGAGCGTATCTGGACCTGGACCACAGGGATTGGGACCTATATCTGATGGAAATTGAGGCGGCACTAAGGACGTCGGTGCATACGGCGACAGGTGTAACGCCACATTTTGCCCTATTTGGACAGCACATGTTCACGGATGGGACGGACTATTAAGTAGCGCGGAGGCTGAAGGCTCTAGAGGACAATGAGCTACTTTGTCTGCCCTCATCGGAAAAAATTGCGTTGATCAGGGACCCTGTAAAAAAGAACTTGCATAAGGGTGCATGAAACCAGTGCAAGAGTGTACAATAGGAGAACGCGCATGGTGCGGTTTCGACCTGGCCAAGAAGTCTTCCGGAGGAATATTGGGATTATAATGGGATATTGGGATCAGCGATTTTGGGAAGAACTTCAATGCGAAATTTGCACGAAAGTTCGTGAGGTGTCGAATCCGAAAGCCTATCGGGGACCACATGTACGAGGTACTCGTTGGGCGCTGAAGATTGGGCCCAGATGGGCCTCCTGTTAATGGGTCTGCTCCGAAAGAGGGATTGAATCGTCATTTTTTTTCCATTAGCATTTGACGTTGGAAAGCGTAAAATGCTAGTGTGGCTGTTGTGGCCGATAAAATAGACGGCTAGGCCGTGTCACCGTGCCACCGAGTCGGACATGGTTGACCCCAGTGATGCTACCTAGTCGGACATGGTAGGCCCCAGTGAAGCCACCTGGAAACATGAAGGGTAATTTATTTTTGTTGCTGGGTTGTTGACCCGGGACGGTTTGAGTATGGAGTAACGGGCCTATCCGAATGACCATTCCGGGGCACAGGAGAACTGGGAAAGATTAGAAAGAAGTCGAGTGTCGAATGGTGCGGGCGATATAAGTAATAAGTCATGGAAAAGCTGAAAACTCAAGCAAGCAGGAAGGAAGAAAAAATATAAAAATTAGAAGAATAACTCCGAGGAAAAATCTATCCAGGTAAGAGGTCGGTCCAGGAAGAAGAGCCATGGCTAATGGATTTCTTCTTTTCAGACCGACCAGACCCGATTATCCGGATAAGGAAGCCAGGCCTAAATAAAGAAAAATTGGGCCTGGCGATTTTTTTTTGTTCTTCGTACCGTTAATTTCGGGGTGGATAAACCTCAGGCCAGGCAAGCTGACCAATTTTCATTTAGTTCTTCCATGCCTCCGGTTCTTCCATGTGGTTTCTTTCTGGGGGCTATCAACTGCTCATGCGTGGCCCGCCATTAGCCACACCTAAAGAAAAATCCAATCTCTTTATCCATTAGATAAAAAGGCCAAAACTCCTGAACGAGGACATCCCTTCGGAAAAGAATAACTTATATCCGACCATATCACCGATTACAGAAGAGGAAACCCCTCCACCGATTACCTGATTTTTTTTGTTTTTATATAAGAGTATTTATTTTAATGTGTATTTGTTTGTTAATTATTATTTTTGTTAAATTTTTTTTTGTATTTTGTTTGTATCGCTTGTATCTAATTATAAAGTCATATTTAATTTTATTTATTTATCCAAAATTGTGAGTCCCGGTAGCGGCCGTGGAAGCTAGAAGATTTAATTTCCCATCATTTCATGGTTGTATTAAGTCCCAAGAGAGCTCTCCTAGGTAGGGAAAATTTGATACCAACTTCCCCGCGTGTTTTAAATAAAAAAAGGAAAACGCCTGAAAGCGAAGCCAAAGCTCCGGAACGGAGCATGAATTGGTTAAATATTAGATTGAAACAAAAATTAATTGAAGAAAATGCATAGTGAGTAGAGGTATACGGCAGGGGGCATGAGGAAGGGATAATGGGAAAGTAGAGGGGGTGTATCGGGTGTATGAATTAGGGGCGGATGCAAGAAGAGGCCAGCATTCCGATAAGGATGGAAAGGAAGGCCACAAAGCTCCAAGTCAACAGGAGCATTAAGATCTGTAATTCGATGGGGTAAGCATAAATATTAAGTGTGTTAGGAATAAGAATCTTAAATTTGAATGTTGTGGGAGTTGCAGCGTTGTGTAATGATTTTTGTGTTTGTAGGATTTTCTAGTTCATGCATTTTTCTTTTGTAGCTCATGCGCTTTTGGGAGCTTTTTTTAGAACTTTCATGTATTTGTGTGTGTCTTCCCTGCCTCGCCATTTGTCCACGTAGCAATAGATAGCTGCATATCTCGCAGCTTTTTTTGCTAAGCTTCACTTACTTGTATTTTCGGACAACAGCAACGTTTTTATTTATTCGGCCGCAATTAAAATGTATTAATTGCTCAACATTTTGATGACCCCAACGTGATTGGACTCCGTTTTCGATATTGTGATAATTTTTAATGTGCCACGGAAACCTGTTGTTTTTTTTGTCATAACCTTGCAGTTAAATTACATAATGGAGTCTGGAGCTGAAGCTACTAGATCTGCTGAGGCAAGGAGGGAGAGGATGTTGCGGAGACGAGCAGAGGTGACTGTCAAGAAATGGAGGTCATGCATCAAAAGATTCAGACTACGATGCGGACCGAAGACTCAACCATTATGACCCTCGGGTCAATGGAGAAGCTTCTGCGTGATCGATTCACTACGCTTCAAGAGGAACTGGAGGAGTAAAATTATTGGGTTTTATTATTATAAGTTATTATAATAACTTGCTCAAAGTCAATCAGGTGGAAGTTGCTAAGCCATCCATGGGAATTGCTGCCCACTCCCTACAGACCTACTCCCTCATTTCCCCCGTTCCCGATACCAACGTCCAGCAGTGGCTACGCTGAGTGGCTAGATTTCTGTGCTCTGTTAGGACGACGATAGATAGACATCCAAGAAGCTCAGGTGCCTCATTTTATGTCTGCGGGATTCAGCCTTGGAGACTATAAAAGCGCTGGAGATAACTGACGCTAACTATGATGTTGCCCTTGATCTTTTGCACAACCGATTACAGCCTCACATCAACGAGATCCGTCAGCTAAGTGTGGTCGATCGGAATCCGTTGCAACTTTTCGGGAGTTATCCGACCGGTTCAATGGTCATATGCGGGCCATTATGAGTTCAGGGACGGCGGACGAAGTTCAAGGATGCCTCCTCATACAGATCATTTTGCAAAAATTGGACCCTTGCACAAACGCCAAGTAGGAAGATTCTCTAGCAGGAAGCAGTGCTGACAGCCAGCCAACTTGGGAATCTATGGGTCGGTTATTGGAACAAAGGTGCCGTACCCTTGAGACTGTGAATTTGACCTTAGCTCCGCATCTGCCAGCGAATCAGGCGAGCCGAATAATCATTCGTGTATGCTCCTTAATGCTCCGCTGGATCCGTGTGCCCTGTGCGGTATCCTGGCACATGCTGTTTTTTTTGCCCAATGTTCCTCGCTTTGCCAGTTGAGGAACGATACGATGAAGTCCGGCGTCTTGCTCTCTGCTTCGTTTGCCTCAAGTCTAAGCACTTAGCCCGCGGATGCTCACCCTACCGCTGCAAACGTGTAATCGACGACATCATGCCCTCTTGCATCCTTGCGATCAATTACATAGTAATGCTTCCGTTCCCGCTTCCAGCTTGGATCGTGCCAATGATGCTGGCGTTGCGACCTCTCAGGTTCCGCCAGTTAACGCATTTGTGACCCAAGATCGCCACACTGAAGTAGTGTTTTTGCCAACCACTAACATTCTCGTCCGTGGCCGATCAGGAGCGTCACTTGATTCCGGCTTACAAGTTCATCACACCACGGTTGGCCACACAACTTCAACTTCATCGGCCCAAATGATTTGAAGCGGTGACTGGCTTTGGAGCCGCTAAGTTCCCTTCGGATGGAGCATCAGTTAATGTTTTCCTGAAGTCTCATTGATGTATACATTGAGGCAGTTGAAGCATACACCACGTCCGTCTTGAATCAGGTGCATATTCGGTTCGTCTTCCAATCAAGCACAGTCCTATGCACAGGCCTTACGTCGTTTCCATTCACTTGAGCGCAAGCTGGATCGTTATCCAAATTAATGGACCCAATATGCTTCGTTCATCAAAGAATACTTGGATCTGGGTCACATGTACCGCAGGAATTATAAGGTAAGTGTCAATATTCTCTTCCCAATTACTGCGTTATCAGTCCCACTACTAAGCTGAGGGTGGTATTCGAAGATTCCCGAACCCGAACTCTTGGGTGCTGGTCTGTAAGGATGTAAGGATGTGCTGGTTTTCCCATTGGCTCTTGTGTTATCCTTGAGGATTTATATGTGGTCGACCTAATATCTGGTGCCCCAACGAAAACTAAAGCTGTCGAGATAATAGCCCAGACATGGGGCCTTTTGGGCAAGGGTCAGATAAAATTAAAGAAGTGGTGCTCCAACATTCCAGAGGTTTTAGAAGGAGTGCACGAGGGTGACAAGGAGACGTTTTAAAAGTTTGACGATGGCAGTCCTTCTGCTGTTTTCCATTGAAGCCCTTCAGTCTACGAATTAACCAACCCGAAGATCAATCCTATCATCCGTCGCTTGGTTTTATGACCCGATGGACTGGGATGGGTCTGGGCCTGGATTAGTCATTCCCTGACAACAAAAGCTGGAAGTCGACGGATTCTATCACGCTAACTTCGATGCGTATGGGGTTTTTATTTATGTCTTGTGTGACTGTCGAGTGCTATGCTCGAAAAGCCGAGTGGCACCGATAAAGACTTAGATTATACCGAAGCTGGAGCTCTCTGAGGCGGAGTTACGGGCAAGGCTGATGGCCGACCTTGGGAACTACAAGGGGGGTTATTATTGTTCGTGTGACTTTTCGGTCTATCCCGGATTCAAGACGAACCTGCTCAATTTAACGTGTTTGTTTCAAATCGCTTTTCTTCCATACAGGAGCTCACCAAGGAAATGAAATGGCGTTTTGTCCCTACAGCAATCAACCCAGCCGATCTATGGTCCAGAGTGGCTCTTCCTACTGAGGTATTGCGTTCCCAACTTGTTTCCCATGAGCGTCCTTTTCCTCGTGCCTCCAAAGATAATTGGGCTATCACTATTGTGGCCGAAAAGGCAACCATCGAACTTCGCGGCAGAACCTTATTGGATATGGCTTTATAGATGATGCTGGTTTGCTTCGTGCTGACGGGCGACTAAGAACTCTGCGTTGAATTTTGATGGACGACATCCGTCAATTCGGCTATAGTGTTTTCCCTTTCATAAGAAGAACTTTTGAAAACTTCACTTCCCTTTCTTTCTCTTAAGCGAACGGTCGTGTTTTTTTTTTGCGCCCTGCGTTTATGATAAATATTGGTAAACCGGTGTTTACATACTTGTGAATTAAATATATTGTGAATCTTAAGAATCTTAAAGCTTAAACCGATCCGCTTCGCGAGTGCTGTGGTATATTTGGAGTCGAATTAATAATTTGTCTAAATTCTATTCCAAGCATAGCTCAGCTCTGCTTCTTCCCTGTCTTATCTGTATTTCTGCATTTCTTCTTTGCCCTCTCCAAAGCTCCCGCTTCGGCTTCCTATTTGGCACAGTGGTTCAAGGTATAGTGTTTTTTAACTTTTTAAATATAAATTTGTTTTATTTATTAAAAAATATGGAATTAAAACTTGTCTGTGCCATTAAGTCTTGTAACAAGACAATTTCCTCATCCCACCCTCCCATCCATTGCTGGCTATGTGAGAACGTCGTACATGCCAAGTGTGCCGGGTTCACTGCATCAGTTTCGGATGCCATTTCCCGTAGTTCTGGGATACATTATTGTTGTGAAAATTGTCGTGCTGCGCAAGGCGAAATGAGGTCGTTCATGAGACAGACCAAAAATGGATTTGAAGAGCTGATCACTGGTTTTCGTAAAATCAATGACCAGCTCTGTGCGCTGGACACTCAGTTTAGTGGCCTTCAGCTGCTAAATGAGTCCCCTAAGCGTAATAAATCCGCTGTTTCTGATCCGCCTCAACCTGCTCAGCCGACATTAATGCAGCCGCTCATTTCTCTGGCCACCCTAAGGGCTAGAACTGAGAAAAATTCGTCCGAATTTCTCAGGGAAAATGAGCAATTGTCTGATATGTCCGCCATGGCATCCCTTCAAGTGATGCCACAGGTCCTAGTGAACGAAACCCCCATTAGAGTCACCCAAAAGGGTATTCCACAGTCCGAACCACCGAGACCGGCTGATGCTGCAGTTCTCGTACCTGCGACACCAAAACCCTTACAGGTGATCCCTCCATCGAAACTTTTATTTATTCCGGCTTGCCCCTGATACTTCTGAGATTGATATCTTGGCTTCGGGTGCCCCCGCTGATGTTCAAGGCGATTTGTTCACCCAGTTTTTGGCCAGAGAACATCTTCGTCCAAGAACATAAGCCTATTAATGCAAAGCTAAAAGTTTTAAAACCAGTGGGAGTGAAACTTCCCCATATCGGAACCACCGACCAACCTTCCACTTCTTCTTTGCCCACTAACCCAAAAAACTAGTATCGTCACTAACACTTACCTATCAGAATACTATTGGGCTACCTAGCAAACTCCCCAAGCTATATTCTGATAGTTCTTTCTTCGCATCCCATATAATAGCATTTACAGAAACTTGGTTAAATCCGAATATCTTTAGCTTCGAAGTTTTTCCAAGTAAGTACACCACTTTTTGACGGGATCGATCTCAGCGAAGGGGAAGTGGAGTCCTTATTTCGGTAGACTCTACTCTTGCTTCTGAGGAGGTGAAATCCCAAGAGTTTGGTGACATAGAATTTATTTGCGTTAAAATCAGTATGTCCGTGAAAGCTTTATACATTACATGTTCATATATACCTCCTATGTCCGAACCGCCCACATATTGGCAGCATTTGTCCGCTATCCGATACGTCTCTAATCTTATGACGGATCGTGACCAACTCGTAGCGGTGGGCGACTTTTATATCCCAGAATTAAAGTGGTCCAACGTCGATAACTCACCATCTTTGTCACTTATAACTTACCATGACTTCACCGCGTGCATGTTTGACATGTCCCTAGGTCAGATTAACCATGTTAGAAATTCACTAGGTCGGCTTTTAGACTTATGTTTTGTATCTGATCCTGATGGTACTGCTCTCTCAAGAGCTTTTCCCCTTTCAACCCCAGAGGATCCATATCACCCCACGCTGGAGGTCTGAATCGAAACCACTCGTAAAGCTGATTTTCACAAACTTAATAGCCTTATCGATACATTTGACTGGTCTGATATTCTGGCGTGCACTGATCTTAATGTCACTTTAGAAAAATTTTATTTTACTTTAAATAAATTTTTTGACTCATGTGTGCCTTGTAAATATCCGTCCGCTTCAACAAATCCTCCTTGGTTTACAAGGTGCCTCACTAACCTAAAAAATAAAAAAAATAAGCTTTTACTTAAATATAAAACAACCTGCAGTAGTGATTTCTCAAGATACCTTCTATCTCGGTCGAATTTTACCGTGCATACCGATGAATGTTATAGGAATTATATTGGCCGCTGCCGGATACAATTTACTCAGGATCTAAAGCAGTTTTATAATTTTGTACACACTGATCAGCCTTACGCATATAACATTCAAGCAGAAAATCTTATTTTCTGTCCGTTTTTTTCTGAGAACAACTTATTATCAGGTCTTTCAAGGGTTGTTATGTATGCGACTGCATTCTATCGTGTGGCGATCTCGTTCGACTGAAGTCAGTCTTCACTCAATCGTGAGCGCCTGCAGATCGAGCTGCAGTCACGGCCATCCATCAATTCCCCGTCATTATAATAACCCCCTGTATTAATTGTTACTTCTTGTGTCATTACCAAATTATATCGAATAAATTTAAAATATGCTTGCGCATACATAAAATTGGCGACGAGGATGGGATTCTAATCCCTGAGCGTAAGCTAATTAAATGCAACAATTATCGTACAGGGAGAAAGAGAGACGGAATTGACGGTGACGAGTATTAACCGTACGTCCAATTGCGGTAGTCGTATTATTCTTGAAGCAAGCACATGGATAAGCGCCGAACTGTCGGTCAAGCTGAGAAAAGCTCCGGCGAAGAGGTAAAACAAGAAATAAGTGATAATCAATTAACTCCACGAGGGAGTCTCGCTGGGAGCGGCTGTACAGTTGAGCCAAATACTACGGCCAGTACGGATAAGCGGAAAGCGGTCTTCCAAACTTGGGGAGTCGCCATGGCGGGAGTTGGAACTATGGAACCTTTCGACTTGCTAACCCCTGGGAAATGGAAATCGTACCGAGATCGCTTCGAGCTCTACCTTTTAGCGAATAGCGTCGTGGACAAGGACCGGAAGAAGGCGGCGTTTCTTACACTAGCGGGCGCACCCCTTTATGAGTTACTAGTGTCGTTAGCATCACCCAGGCAAGTCAGTGATTTGGAATTAACAGAAGTCTATGATATATTAACCAGTCACTTGGCACCACGCCAATCGGAGATTGCTGCATTCTACCATTTCCACAAGCGTGATCAGCTTGTGATCGACGAGTCCGTCGGTAACTACATGGCCACATTAAGAAGCCTGGTGGTAGGGTGCAATTTCGGACAGATGTTGGATCGCATGTTGCGGGACCGATTTGTGTGTGGCATGCGCGACGAAGGTCTTCAGCGAAGGTCTTCCTGCTAGCCGACCCGCCGAACGAGCCGTCACTAGTGAAGCAGCCGCTGCGAGTGCGTTGTCGATTCGAGGCGACAATATCCGACGCCTCGAGTCTTCGAGCACCGGAATCCACGGAATAAGTTCGAGTTGTGCGGGTTGTGGGGGTCGGCACGTCCGTAAGAAGTGCCCATTCCGCAACGTCACTTGTCATTCCTGTGGTCGAACAGGCCACATACGTCGGGTATGCCGCAGTAACAGTCAAGCTGGGTCAACAAAATCTTCATCTCCTACACCCAGTAATATGCGTAACAACAGGCCATCGCACGGACGCGTTCATCAAATAGTTCCGGTGGTCAGCCCCAAGAAATCCGTGGCCGTGGTCATCAACGGTCGATCATGCCAATTCGAAGTTGATTCCGGGTCGCCCGTCACCAACATGAAGGAATCTTCGTATCGGTACATCTGGCCAAACGGTAATCCCGAACTCGTCAAGTGCCACCTAAAGCTAAGCGACTATCAACGTAACCCCATTCCGGTCAAGGGAATCACCGACACGTCAATCCACTACAACAATCACCGTATCTGCAATCTGCCATTGGTCGTCACGTCCGGCACCGGGTCAAACCTTCTAGGATGCAACTGGTTTGAACCCCTCGGAATCCGCAGTGCAGCTATGGTATCGCGAAAATTCTAAGAAAATTCAACCATTTGTTTTCATCAGAACTTGGTTGGGGCCGCCAGTGGCCCTCAAAGTGGACCAAGAAGTTCCGCCGGTCAGACTATCACCGCGTCGAATTCCTTACGCTCTCCTCAAACCATATGAAGAAGACTTGGATCTTCTCGGTGCCTAAGGAATACTTGAGCCTGTAGAATACTCTGAATGGGCCACTCCGACGGTTCCCATAGTCAAGAAAGATGGTTCCATTTGCATATGTGGAGATTATAAATATACGCTTAACAGAGCGGTACAGCCACATTGCCATCAAATTCCTGCAATCAACACGCTATTAGCTTGAGAAAGGAGTCTCAAATTTCGCAAAAATAGATTTGGCCCAGGCGTATCAACAATTGGTAGTAGACGAAAAGTCAGCTTTGATGCAAACAATTGCTACTAACAAAGGAGCATTTAAGGTAACAAGACTACAACTCGGAATTTCAGCTGCCCCAGGAATATTCCAAAGCTGCATTGAAAGAATACTGCAAAATATACCGGGCGTCCTTCCGTATTTTGACGATATTGTAATTATGGGTAAATCAGAAGAAGAACTTGCGAGTAGATTAGGCGAAGTTCTAGCCCGTATGAACCAGGCAGGATTACGTCTGCGCTAGGACAAATGTCAGTTTGGGGTACCTTCCATCGAATTTCTTGGATTCAAAGTTGACGCTCTCGGCATTAGGCCATCAGCCGACAAAGTTAGAGCCATCCATGAGGCGCCACCACCAAAAGAGAAAAAACAGTTGCAAGCGTTTCTGGGACTGACCAATTTTTATCACTCATTTTTGCCCCAGAAAGCCACCATTGCGGAGCCATTACATAGACTTCTAGACAAGAACGTACAATGGACATGGCGTCCAGAGCACCAAAAAGCATTCGCAGAACTAAAGAATCTGATCGCATCGGATGCGGTCCTAATTCATTACTCTCCGGACCGCCCACTGATCTTAACTTGCGATGCGTCACCATACGGGTTAGGAGCAGTGCTTAGCCACGAAATGGAAGACAGAACACAGAAACCGATTGCGTTTTACTCTCGCACGCTGTCAAAGGCAGAGAGGAACTACTCCCAGATCGACAGAGAAGCTGTAGCCTTGGTCGCAGGTGTCAAAAAATTCATAAATATTTATATGGAAGAAAGTTTACGCTTATTACAGATCATCGCCCACTGCTTGGAATTTTTGCGACAGAAAAGCCAATCCCTCAAATCATTTCCAACCCGATGATGCGTCGAGCAATTTTTTTGAGAGCGTATAAATTCAAGTTGATTCATCAGCCTGGAACAAAAATAAGTAATGCAGATTTCCTAAGCCGCTGCCATCGTCGGATATACACTATGAGCCTAGAACGGAAGAAGTTTTCATGATCGAATGGGCAACTGATCCCAATGTCACCGCGAACACCCTAGCTACCAACACGTCTAAGGATTGCAGCCTCAGAAAGGTGCTCAACTGGGTGTTAAGGCAAGGGCGTAGGCAGGGGGGTGCAGGGCGGTCATCAACCGAGGCAGTTGATGAAAATCGATAAAAATGAATCAAAATATATTTAAAAGTGGGAAATTTGAAAGGTTGAATTACTTTACGTCAACCAAGACAATGTTGACTATTTTTATATATATTATTTTTTAATAAAATTTTTTAATAAAAAAAATAAAAAATTTTCCCCCCCCCTTGTGCAAAATTCTGGCTACGCCCTTGTGTTAAGGGGATGGAGTAGTGCTAAAGTTCAGCGTAATGATGACCTGTACCCTTTCTTCGTTCGGCGAAACGAACTGACCAGTAATCAAGGAATATTATTTTGGGGTAATCGAGCAGTTATTCCCTTGACGGACAGGCAGGAAATTCTCTCTGCGTTGCACGCGCACCATCCCGGAATCGTTAGAATGAAGGCTTTAGCCCGCAGTTACGTCTGGTGGCCCGGTCTGGATTCAGATATCGAGAAGGCGGTGAGTCAATGTTTAGCGTGCCAACATACGGGAAATTCCCCCCCACGATCGGACGTACATCACTGGGAGTCTGCCAAGAAACCTTGGTCCCGCCTGCACATTGATTTTGTGTTAGTCGTCGACTCTTTTACGAAGTGGCTTGAAGTCTGCCTCGTAAAATCGACATCCGCGTCAGCTGCAATCACCTTCCTTCGGCAACTGTTCGCCACCCATGGTATTCCGGATGAAATCGTGTCCGACAACGGAACTGCTTTCACCTCCGAGGAGTTTATGCTGTTTACAAAAAACAATCGGATCCGTCATATCAGATCCGCGCCGTTCCACCCTGCAACCAACGGACAGGCTGAACGAATGGTTCAAACCACGAAGAGTTACCTGAAGAAACTATATCGTCAAACAGATGTCAACTTAGCGTTAGCTCGCTTCTTGTTTGACCAGCACACTACGTCCCATTCCGTTACGAAGCATTCGCCAGCGGAGTTACTATTCAATAGGGAGCTCCAGACATTCTTTGACAAATTAAGTCCAGGCGAACAAAGTCTACAAAGTCTTTTGTTACAGGCAGCCCTGTTTGGGTCCGAAACTATGCAAGCGGTCCCAAGTGGCTTGAGGGCCACGTCTCGAAGCGAACGGGACCAATTTCCTATTCGGTGTGTCTATAGGACGACCGAACAGTCAGGCGACATCTGGATCAGCTGCGATTGCGCAGTCCTTCGCAGCAGCCAACACCAGAGCAGACAGCATCACCAACTTGCTGTTCCACTCCAACCCCAACTGACGCAGTAGCTGGCGGTTCCTCAACTCCAGCTGGGCCACAGCGCTTGCCTGAGCAAGAGGGGACTGAAGGACCGCCACGCAGATCGGCCCGAGACCGTCGTCGGCCCCAGTTCTACGATCCGTCTGGGTGTTAAGGGGTGTTATGTATGCGACTGCATTCTCTCGTGTGGCGATCTCGTTCGACTGAAGTCAGTCTTCACTCAATCGTGAGCCCCTGCAGATCGAGCTGCAGTCACGGCCATCCATCAATTCCCCGTCATTATAATAACCCCCTGTACTAATTGTTACTTCTATTTTCATTACCAAATTATATCGAATAAATTTAATATATGCTTGCGCATACATAAAAAGGGTCAAACCCATTTATTTGCCAGGCCCCGATGGATTACCAGGCTGTGTGCTAAAATACTGTGCCAGGGTTCTGTGCAAACCTCTTCTAAAACTTTTCAACTTATCTTTGGAAACCTCGATTTTTCCCCTTAAGTGGAAGGAATCATTCATTGTTCCCCTACATAAAAAAAGGGAAAAAGTCTGATGCTGCCAACTACAGAGGCATCTCTAAGTTGTCGACAATTCCAAAGTTATTTGAAAAATTAATTACCCCTCACTTGCAACACATATGCTCTTCGATCATCTCTCCCTGTCAGCATGGCTTTATTAAGCGTCGCTCCACCACCACAAATTTACTGGAGTTGACATCCTTTGTCATAGATGACTTTTGTAAGGGATATCAAACCGATGTAATTTACACAGACTTTAGCAAAGCATTTGATTCAGTCAATCACTCACTCTTGCTGAGTAAACTGAATATGCTGGGATTTTCTTTAGACCTCTTAACGTGGATCTCCAGCTATTTAGATGGAAGGACACAAAGAGTCTTATTTAAAAACATACAGTCCCGTCTGGTCCGTGCTACATCTGGCGTCCCTCAAGGAAGCTAAAAGCTTTTAAATCTAAAAGTTTTAAAACCAGTGGGAGTGAAACTTCCCCATATCGGAACCACCGACCAACCTTCCACTTCTTCTTTGCCCACTAACCCAAAAAACTAGTATCGTCACTAACACTTACCTATCAGAATACTAGGGGGCTACGTAGCAAACTCCCCAAGCTATATTCTGATAGTTCTTTCTTTGCATCCCATATAATAGCATTTACAGAAACCTGGTTAAATCCGGAGATAATTAGCTCCGAAGTTTTTCCAAGTAAGTACACCACTTTTAGACGGGATCGATCTCAGCGAAGGGGGAGTGGAGTCCTCATTTCGGTAGATTCTACTCTTGCTTCTGAGGAGGTGAAATCCCAAGAGTTTGGTGACATAGAATTTATTTGCGTTAAAATCAGTATGTCCGTGAAAGCTTTATACATTACATGTTCATATATACCTCCTATGTCCGAACCGCCCACATATTGGCAGCATTTGTCCGCTATCCGATACGTCTCTAATCTTATGACGGATCGTGACCAACTCGTAGCGGTGGGCGACTTTTATATCCCAGAGTTAAAGTGGTCCAACGTCGATAACTCACCATCTTTGTCACTTATAACTTACCATGATTTCACCGCGTGCATGTTTGACATGTCCCTAGGTCAGATTAACCATGTTAGAAATTCACTAGGTCGGCTTTTAGACTTATGTTTTGTATCTGATCCTGATGGTACTGCTCTCACCAGAGCTTTTCCCCTTTCAACCCCAGAGGATCCATATCACCCCACGCTGCAGGTCTGAATCGAAACCACTCCTGGTATCGATCAGATGTCTCCACTCGTGGTAAATAAGATTCGCTGTTTCCGTAAAGCTGATTTTCACAAACTTAATAGCCTTATCGATACATTTGACTGGTCTGATATTCTGGCGTGCACTGATCTTAATGTCACTTTAGAAAAATTTTATTTTACTTTAAATAAATTTTTTGACTCATGTGTGCCTTGTAAATATCCGTCCGCTTCAAAAAATCCTCCTTGGTTTACAAGGTCCCTCACTAACCTAAAAAATAAAAAAATAAGCTTTTACTTAAATATAAAAAAACCTGCAGTAGTGATTTCTCAAGATATGTACCTTCTATCTCGGTCGAATTTTACCGTGCATACCGATGAATGTTATAGGAATTATATTGGCCGCTGCCGGATACAATTTACTCAGGATCTAAAGCAGTTTTATAATTTTGTAAACACTAAGCGTAAACACGTATCTTTTTCACCCCTGCTTACGTTTAAAAATTCCTCTGCGACTTCTGATCAGGCCATTGCCGATCTATTGGCAGAATTTTTTCAAACAACTTATTCTCCTCCTAAATTGACTGATCAGCCTTACGCATATAACATTCAAGCAGAAAATCGTATTTTCTGTCCGTTTTTTTCTGAGAACAACTTATTATCAGGTCTTTTAAGGGTCAAGCCCATTTATTCGCCAGGCCCCGATGGATTACCAGGATATGTGCTAAAATACTGTGCCAGGGTTCTGTGCAAACCTCTTCTAAAACTTTTCAACTTATCTTTGGAAACCTCGATTTTTCCCCTTAAGTGGAAGGAATCATTCATAGTTCCCCTACATAAAAAAAGGGAAAAAGTCTGATGCTGCCAACTAAAGAGGCATCTCTAAGTTGTCGGCAATTCCAAAGTTATTTGAAAAATTAATTACCCCTCACTTGCAACACATATGCTCTTCGATCATCTCTCCCTGTCAGCATGGCTTTATTAAGCGTCGCTCCACCACCACAAATTTACTGGAGTTGACATCCTTTGTCATAGATGACTTTTGTAAGGGATATCAAACCGATGTAATTTACACAGACTTTAGCAAAGCATTTGATTCAGTCAATCTCTCACTCTTGCTGAGTAAACTGAATATGCTGGGATTTTCTTTAGACCTCTTAACGTGGATCTCCAGCTATTTAGATGGAAGGGCACAAAGAGTCTTATTTAAAAACATACATTCCCGTCTGGCCCGTGCTACATCTGGCGTCCCTCAAGGAAGCTAAAAGCTTTTAAAGCTAAAAGTTTTAAAACCAGTGGGAGTGAAACTTCCCCGTATCGGAACCACCGACCAACCTTCCACTTCTTCTTTGCCCACTAACCCAAAAAACTAGTATCGTCACTAACACTTACCTATCAGAATACTAGGGGGCTACGTAGCAAACTCCCCAAGCTATATTCTGATAGTTCTTTCTTTGCATCCCATATAATAGCATTTACAGAAACTTGGTTAAATCCGAATATCTTTAGCTTCGAAGTTTTTCCAAGTAAGTACACCACTTTTAGACGGGATCGATCTCAGCGAAGGGGGAGTGGAGTCCTCATTTCGGTAGACTCTACTCTTGCTTCTGAGGAGGTGAAATCCCAAGAGCTTGGTGACATAGAATTTATTTGCGTTAAAATCAGTATGTCCGTGAAAGCTTTATACATTACATGTTCATATGTCCGAACCGCCCACATATTGGCAGCATTTGTCCGCTATCCGATACGTCTCTAATCTTATGACGGATCGTGACCAACTCGTAGCGGTGGGCGACTTTTATATCCCAGAATTAAAGTGGTCCAACGTCGATAACTCACCATCTTTGTCACTTATAACTTACCATGATTTCACCGCGTGCATGTTTGACATGTCCCTAGGTCAGATTAACCATGTTAGAAACTCACTAGGTCGGCTTTTAGACTTTTGTTTTGTATCTGATCCTGATGGTACTGCTCTCTCCAGAGCTTTTCCCCTTTCAACCCCAGAGGATCCATATCACCCCACGCTGCAGGTCTGAATCGAAACCACTCCTGGTATCGATCAGATGTCTCCACTCGTGGTAAATAAGATTCGCTGTTTCCGTAAAGCTGATTTTCACAAACTTAATAGCTTTATCGATACATTTGACTGGTCTGATATTCTGGCGTGCACTGATCTTAATGTCACTTTAGAAAAATTTTATTTTACTTTAAATGATTGATTCATGTGGCGTCCCTCAAGGAAGTCATCTTGGCCCGCTATTATTCACGCTTTTTATAAATGACTAGCCCCCTGCTTTAACGAACTCTCTAGTTCTTATGTATGCAGATCATGTAAGCTCTGTCTTCAGTACAAATCCATATCTGCCCAATGCAGTCTTCAGTCTGACCTTGATAACTTTCAAGAATGGTGTTTAGCTAATGATTTAATACTTAATGGATCAAAATGCAATCATATGTTTTTTTATCGTTCTTTCCCTCTGCAAGCTACGTATTCCATTAATGGGATTGCCTTAAAAAAATTAACCCAGGTTAATGATCTCGGCATCCTATTAGACATCAAACTTAAATTTGCCGACCATATTTCCTTAATGGTTAATAAGGCTAACGGAGTCCTTGGTTTTATTAAAAGGTGGTCAAAAGAATATTAAATTCTTTAATCCCCCTTTAAGACCCCTATATAACCAACACATTATTCATTTCTTTGGTCCGTCATATACTGGAGTACGGTTCATGTGTCTGGAGTCCCCAATATGGAGTACATCAGGACCGCATAGAATCCGTACAAAAGAATTTTCTAACTTTTCACTTAGAGGTCTAAACTGGGATGCAAATCTTCACCTTCCATCTTATAATAGTGTACTCTTACTCATAAACTTACTTAGCTAACAACAGGACAATGCTCGGTGTAGTCTTCCTGCATAACCTTATTAACGGGGGTGTAGATAGCCAGCATTTACTAAAACGCTTAAAATTTAACATTCCGAATAGATGGACTCGAAACTTTAGTCCTCTATTCCTTAGCCGGTGTAGTTCGACATATGCACTGCATGACCCTTTTAGGGTATTATGTTCGAAGTACAATCGAACATACTCTACTCTATAACATCTCTTTCCTGTCCCTCAAATTTGAAATATAGAATTTTAAATTTTCTTACTAACTCCTCCTAGCTTAATAAATTACAAATAGCTTAATATATTCTAAAAAATCGTTTCTTGATCGCCCCTCGGTCGTCTGGGCCTCTAAGCTTTATGATGAATACAGGAATGCTAGCTAATTATTGATGCCGTTAAAATGAAAGGAAATGCACAAGCCATTTCCAAATTCTAAAAGGCAAAAAAAAAAAAAAAAAAAAAAAAAGTAAGAACACACTAGCCCTCGGGCACTAATTGCAAACATCCGTTCCCAATACTGGCCCATTGGAGGAGGATTATCGTTTCCAGTATTGTTAACAAGTGCGTACGGTGTATTCAGGTCAATGCATCGATTTGGTTTCAAAATATCAAAGCATCAAATCCATAGAAAAAAATCACACCTCTTTAAAAAAGAAGAAAAAATCATGTCCAAATAAATAAGGGTCATTTAAAGAAATTTATTAAAATGTTTATTTTAAAACAGATTTAAATAATAGTTTTTCCTTTTCTTAGTAGGGCCGGATTCATTGTTTCCGATAGACGAGCCGCTCTCAAACCTAAAACGGTAAACAAGCTTATTTTTGGCTGTAAGAACCTATGGATTACAGAAATTTAATTTTTTAAAAAGTATTTTTGTTTCGTTTTCTAAATAAAAAGATTAATTGGATTAATTGATTAATATTTACAAAAATTGATTTAATCGATGTTGTGTTTTTAAACATAGAAAATAATCGAGAATCGATTTTTTTCCAGCTCTAACGTGAGCGTATTTATCTGCTTCAGTACGAAGGCGATCAATTTGGAGCTAGCAAGGACCTTTCCAGAGCTACGTTGCTGGGCGCTCTCAAACGATATAATTATACGCGACATAAGCCCAGGCAGTCGGATAATGCTACCATTTTTTTGTGAGTGCTAAAAATAAGCTGGTCGAGTTAAAGAAAAGATTCCACAGCCAGATTCCTCGGGCAGTTGGGCTCGCAACTCTTGGGCTCGAGGAATAGAGGACCTTGGTATGCCACATAGGCTAGATTGTTAAGTCCAGACCTCTTGTGTCAATTTTAGAAAATCCCGCTGACCTATGTAGATGTGCTAACTCCGTCTTATTTCTTAAAATACGGCCATCCTTTAAAATTTATTGAACCGGACCTTACTGCTCTCAACTTTACCCATCTGGATAGTTGACAGAGAGTCTACTTCATGCAACCAGTGTTTTGGTAGCGTTGGAAGAAGGAACATCTCGCAGCAGCGTTCCAAATGGCGCACTCTTGGCGCACATAGCCCTGTTGAAGGATAGAAACTTCCTCCATGAAGTGGCTTATAGTCAGGATACTTTAGGTGATTCCTGGTCGTGATGGAGTAAACCGTGTAGCCGTAGTAAGAAAAGCTGTTTTGCGAGTTTCTTTGTAAATCAAAATCCTTACGTGCTGGAGTTTTTTAGACAACGGATTCGGATTCAGCGACCCTGGAAACATATAATAAACATGGTCTGACCCACGGACTCGAATATAATTTTGTATGTGGTTTTTTGAGGTTATGTCAGAACCCTGACGTGCTGGGGTTTTTTGGACCTCGGATTTGGATTCAGCGACCCCGAAAACATATAGTAAACATGGTCTTACCTCCAGACCGGAAAAAATATTTTTTTTGTGTGGCTGTGTAATCAAGAAAAGAATCATGTTTGTAAAAAACAGATCAACATACTTATGGTAATCAAAATGGTCGGAATGACCTAGTTACCCTGTTAGGAACTAAAACATTCGTTTTTCCAGACGTAATTTTGAGTCCATCTGTTCAAGAATAAGCATATGAAGTAGCATTACCCCAGCACAAGTGTGTGTTCATGAACGACAGGTTATGGTCAAAAAGGACTCCAAGATCGTTAATAAAGGAAACACAATCAAGGATGTCATTCCCAGGTGAGTATGAGACGATGTGAATCACACCGCGATTGAACGTCATAACCTTACATTTTGAGCAGTTAAGTGAGAGGAGATTGTTTGAACACCACAAGAAGACTTCGTTGAGGTCCAAAAGCAAGTGTTTATGAAGGAAATGGTCTTAGTGAAATACATAACTTCATGTCATCAGCATACATAATCTTAGTAACACGACACTAGGTAAATCATTAACAAAATTAACAAACAGAAGAGTTCCTAAGTGACTACCTAGTCGGACACCAGATGCAACGTTTATAATCTGAGATGTAATATTTTTAAATGTCTAATGTTTATAATATTTAAAGTTTCTCTAGCAGTTTGGGAATCTAAGATACATTTCGCAGAAGTTTTTAATAAATATTTCGGAACCTGAAATCCTAAAATCCTAAATTCCTCAGTTACTAAATTCTCAGGTTTTTTTTTAAATGTATTATATTAAGAGAAAAAAATATCTGGATGTTTTGAGCGAAAATCGGGGTTTTTGACTTTAAGGTGCCTTGAAGCACTTAAAACCCTTTTTCGAAAAATCGAAAAAAATATAAACTTGGCAGCGTTAAGGAATAAGGAATGTTCAATGAGATTGTTTTATCGCAAACTTGTATAAAATATCAAAAAAAGAGTGGCTGCTGAATATTTAAAAAATGGGCAAAAAACGAGAACCAAAGAAATTTTCTTGCCTCTTCAACGTTATAATTTCGATTATATTTTTCTCTAACCTTAAGCCTAACTTATCTATTGCGGCGAAGCGGGGCGAA
Source organism: Drosophila pseudoananassae pseudoananassae (assembly GCA_018153035.1). NCBI lineage: Eukaryota > Metazoa > Arthropoda > Insecta > Diptera > Drosophilidae > Drosophila > Drosophila pseudoananassae. The sequence goes on from JAECXR010000072.1 coordinate 3,847,384, forward strand.
TTCGCACAAGAGCGAATATGAGCTTTTGCTCCCGCTTCGCCCTAAGCTATCTTAGAGTAAATTTAGACTCGAACAACTACAATACAATTCAACTATAAACTATAATTCAAAATTTTCGACAACTTCAATTCAATAATAAATCAATTAACACCGGTCCCGTTGAAGGCCTCCATCAGGCTTCAACCAACTGGCAGCCGTGCCAGCTTGTGGACCGCTCTCCTGTACTCCGGTCCAGAGCTAGTTCTGACGACGGCGACCCTGACCCTTCCGTCCGCACCGGCGTGTGTTGCTCCTACTCGTCCTGTGAGCCACTGTTGTGGCGGCTGGTGATCCTTTGCGATCAGGACCAGCTCGCCCGTCCGGATGTCGTCCTCCTTGTTCTGCCACTTCGACCGCACCAGTAGGCCCAAGACGTACTCCCGGGACCATCGCTGCCAAAACATTTGCTTGATTGACGAGACAAGCCGCCATCGCCGCAAGAACGTTAGACCCTGCTGGTCCAGGGTTCGCGGTGCTGGTGGGGCGATGAGCGGCCTGCCTGTCAACAGGTGCCCGGGAGTAAGCGCCTCGCCGTCGCTTGGGTCGTGACTCAGAGCCCCCAGGGGTCGTGAGTTCAAGACGGCCTCGACTCCAACGAGGATGGTCTGCAGCTCCTCCGCGGTCAGCCTGGCGTTCCCTACCGCTCGTAGGAGTAAGTGTTTTGCAGACTTCACACCTGCCTCCCATAGTCCGCCCATGTGCGGAGCCCGCGGCGGTATGAACGCAAATACGCATCAGTTTTTTGATGCGTATTGTGTGACCGCGTCGACCTCGTCCTCGATTTTCCGACGAAGGTCTGCGAAGTGGCGACTCGCTCCGACGAAATTCTTCGCGTTTTCGCAACGAACGATCTGCGGACATCCTCGGCGCCCAACGAACCTTTGAAAAGCCAACAAAAAGGAATCAGTTGAAAGGTCGGAAACTACTTCTAAATGAACTGTTTTGGACGCAAAAAAAACAAATAAGCCAATGTAGGACTTATAGGGTGGCCTACCACGAATTTTCAATGTCGTATCAAAAGGGCCACAAAAATCAACACTACATATGGAGAATGGGCGGAGAGCACGAATTCTATCTAAGGGTAAGTCACCCATGATTTGAGTCATCAGGCGAGGCTTGCATTTAAAGCAGCGTATGCATGACCGTACTATCTGACTGCAGACTTCGTGCGCATTTACGATCCATATGCGCTGTCGCAAAAGACTCACAAGTGCTCGTTAACCCACATGAAAATTCGACTCGTGCAAGTATCGGACGTAGCTCTGAACAAATTGAGAGCGTTTTGTCAACAATACTGGAAACTTTGCATCGTACGATATAGGAGCATTAGCTAGTCGCCCCCCAACCCGTAACAACGAAAAGGTAACCCAGCCTCTGAAGATTCGTGTAGAAAGGGATTAAGCTTTTGCAGACTAGGGCTAACACTTAAATTTTTCCGGATCTTTTCTATTTCATCTTGATACTCGAGCTCTGGAGTACTTCGACTATTTTCTTAGAGGCTTCATTATATTCGACAGGTGAGGGAACAATATCAGAATCTTCTACTAATTTCTTCGATTTCCTTAAAAAGCGGAACATATAAACGAACTCTCGCAGCAGTTTTAGGTGAGAGGAATAACCTTCTATGACTTCCAATAAATCTGAGGTAGATACGATTGCGGTTAATCCGACCGCATTCTTTTTCGCTTCCGTCTGTAGAAGTTCAGATCAAACCGGGGGCTCGTCGGCCACTTATTTTCCGGTTCCTTTAAAAACGATGGACCTGTAAACCAGATCGATTCTACAGTACGTCTCCACCTCTGGACACTATATCTGCCGGGTTCTGTTTAGTTGGTACATGCCGCCACGTGCTATCATCTGACCACTCTTGAATTTCAGCTACTGTATCCGATACGAACGTTGACAACGACGATGGATGGGAACAAATCCAATGAAGAGTTACTTCTGAATCCGACCAAAATACACTTCGTTCGATCGGAACTTTTATTAAAGGCTTTATCCTGCGGCAGAGATCTGCGAGAAGGTGAGCGGCACATAAATCAAGACGGGGGAGCGTCTTTGTTTTGAGCGGCGCTACTTTGGACTTTGCCGTCAACAATGAAACTTTAATACCTTCTGCAGATTCGCAACGAATATAGACGCAGGCTCCATAGGCTCTCATCGATGCGTCAGAAAAGACGCATTTGAATTTGAATCGGTGACATCGGCTCGGTAAACACGAATCTCGGTATCGAGATGTCCTCTAATTGCGACAAGGCGAATTGTATTTTGTTCCACGCTGTTTCTAAGTGCAGTGGAATTGACTCATCCCAATCTAGCTTATTTAGCCAAAGTTATTTTATAAGTAGAGGGCTTAATAAGCCAAGGGGGTCAAACAGCTTTGATATCACCGAAAGGAAAGGATGTTCCGCTTGGTAGCCCTTTGACCCATGACTGAAGCATCAATTTCAAATTTAAATACGTCTTAGTAGGAACTTAAGCGATTCCTAATGCTTTGGTCAGTTCTAATTGGCTTAATCTTGGTCTCGGATGCAGTAACTTCAGGCGAATTTGAAAACCACTTCCTCAATTCAAACCCAGCGTTTTGAAAAACCTGAGTTACTTCAGACTTTATTATTTTTAGCTCCTCAATGCAACCAGCACCCGTTAACATCGGATCCAATAACTTCGGCAGCTCGAGGGAATGTATTTTTCACAGATTCACTCAACCTCTTCAAACACCTTATGGCCATGAATGGGGCTGGCGCAGTGCCATATGTAACGGTGTTGAGCTTGCACAGTCTCAAGGACTCTGATGGGTCTTTCCTTCACACTATCAACAGGTATCGCCTATCGGCTTCATTTACCATTACTTGGCGATACATCTTTTTTATATCGGCTATCAGAGCGAATCTGTTCAGCCGGAACCGAAGAAGAGTTGAATACAACTCTTCCTGGATTGTAGGACCAACCATCAACAGATCGTTAAGGCATTTCTGTGTTGATGTCTTACAAGACGCATCAAACACGACTCGCAATTTAGTCGATGTTCTTTGAGGCCGTAAGACACACTGATGGGGTATGACGTAGTGTGGAGTAGCAAGAACATCATTGCTTGTAGAGGACATATGACCTAAGGATTCGTATTGTTCCATAAATTCCACATACATTCTCTTTAAATTCGGATCTCGAAATAAACTTCTCTCGAGCGACAAAAAACCGCTTTTGGCTACCTCGAACGAGTTTCCCAAGACGCTTGGATCCGATGTAAATGGAAGCCTGACTTCAAATCGACCTGAAGGCAGTACAACTGTATTTTTCTGATAATGTTCCTCACATAACTCTTGTTCAGGTGAAAAAAGCTTTTTAGAAGTTGGTACTTCTTCCAACGACCAGAATTTTTTCAATATGCCATCTATCGACTCGAGTAATTCTTCTTGGCAATTCAGGCTAGAGACAGGCTGTTGAGGAGTTGAAGTATTTGCCTTATATTTTCCCGATACTATCCATCCAAGGAGATTTTTTTGGAGGATGGGATGGTTTGGCCCTTTTTTTATTTGTGCAACGGACAAATCTTCGAAAAATGACTCAGCTCCAATTAACATGTCTATCTCACTGAGGTTTATAGAAATATGGGTCTGCTAACGGCAAGTTCGGCAAGTTGGTAGGTCCCAGTCGTTCACGTTCACTGACTGGTCAGTGTGATAACCCGAGATAGTTCCCAAAATCCAAAAGTCAAACGGAAACTCACTACCATTAATTTTTGACTTCACCACAGTGTGTATCTTTTTCTTAACCTGGGAATTATGATAGCTTGACCAATTCCAAGCAAGTTCATACATGATTCCTCCCTACGGATTTGTAAGCATTGAGCAAGTTCTTCAGTAATGAAGCTCATTTGTGACCCAGAGTCAAGTAATGCTCGGGCCAATATGTGCTCGCCATTTTTAGTTCTAACGCTTACGATCGACGTCGCTAACAAAACCCTTTCTAGAGATGACGCATGCAAAGCATGTGACGTAGAAGGGCCATCAAGATGTAGCGCTGGAGGAGGCTATTCATTTGGTGGTGGTAACGTCAAGTTATTTTCGATCACACTAAACCGGTGCAGAAGTTTGTGGTGCGATCTTGCACAAATTTGACACCTAGTTGATTTACACTTCGCAACCGTGTGACCTTTTCGCAGACAATTTAAACATAATAAGGCTGACTTGACAAACTCAAACCGTTGCATTACTGCAAGGCGAGCGAACGGACTACACTGGGCAAGACTATGGTCTTGTGCGTTGCAATAACTGCAACCTTAATTGTTGAAAGCGGAGCAAGCCAACGAACTGTGCTGCTTCCCGAACCCAGTTTTCTCCTGTTTTGGCTTGCCAGTCTCTTCAGCGGAACTTTCGGAAGGCTGAATAATTTGCTTATTTGGTTAGCAAAGATGAGACATTCGTTATCGTAAACTCTTTGCAGACTAGCAATAGCTTTGTCATAATTACTCTCGGTGACTTGGAATGCCTTGATAGTTCCTAAGGCTTCACCAGAGAGGCAAGAAATTAAATGGGTAAATTTCTCGATAACAGGAATGTTCACATCCTTGTCTACTTATGTCTCAAAGAGACTCATGAAATTTTTAAACTCCGAATAGTTTCCACTGAATTTTGGCAATGCCAAACTGGGAAGTCGAGCTCGAGTTGGGGTTGCAGAAATTGCAGTAGCTGGTGGGGACTCTTCAGCTAACGTGAAGGCATTTAATAATGACATCACCCTTGCTTTAGTTCTTATCTCTAATTCCACCAACTCGGCTCCAAATTCATCTTCCTCATCTAATTGCTCGATCTGGTCTTGCAACTCATTTGCCTTAAATATTTTCTCATTTAAAACTTGAAGCCTGCACTCTAGCTCGGTCTTCACTAAAGGAACTGGCCCAGCTTCCAAACGTTCCTCTAACCGGCGAATGCTTTTTACCCTGACATTTAATCTTCTTCTTAAGTCATCAAGAGTCGTGGATTTTAGTTTCTATTTATTACTTTCCATTTTCTGATTTTATTGATTTTTAATAAACAGACAACAACGATAAATATTTAAAAAAATGTATTGTTTTTATATTTTAATAAAAATTTTTTAATTTATTTTATTTATTAGTAAAATAAAATTTTTAATAATATAAATATTTTTTTATTTTAATTATTTAATTAATATTTTAAACACAAAACGAAAACAAACGAAAAAAGATATTTAATTTAATATCTGGCGAAAACGAAAAAATAATTAATTAATATGGCGAAAAAGATGAAATAATTAATTAATTAATTAATAGTCGAATAATGTTGATAGTCGAGGCACTGAGTATCCAAAACAAATAGTTGGTTGCCAATGACACCGAAAAATGTGTATACCCCAAAATTATAGGGTTGGCGTCACTTGGCGTTCCGGTAAAATAAAACCTCCTATAAAATAAAACATATATAGCAGCGGACAACGGTTTAAGCGAAAACGAAAATTTTACCGCTGCATATATTTGTATGTACGCCAAATTTTTTATGCACGTAAATATGTATTATATATGTAATATATATATTTCCTGCTTCATTCCGAAGCCAGGAAAGCCTGAAGCTGATCTTGCCTCATACAGGCCGATAAGCTTATTATCAGTACTATCCAAGTTACTTGAGAGAGTATTTCTGCGCAGATTTCAGACCGTATTAGACGAGGCTGGCTTGATTCCAAACCATCAATTTGGTTTCGTTGTTACGCCACCGCGGAGCAATGCCACAGGATTGTACAAAAGATTCTAAACAGCCTGGAGGAGAAGAAATATTGTTGCGCAGTTTTCCTTGACGTCAAGCAGGCATTTTACAGCGTCTAGCATCCAGGACTACTAATGAAAATAAAAAGGAGCGTACCCCAAGAGCATTACGCCTTCCTCAAGTTATACCTGAATGACAGGTCATTTAGGGTTAGATGTGGAGACGCAAGGTCAGATTTTAGGCCCATTAAGGCAGGTGTACCGCAGGGTAGTGTCCTTGGTCCAATTCTCTTCACACTATACACAGCAGATATGCCTGTTATAGATGAAGGAGGTTTGCTAGCCGCAACATATGCAGACGACACAGCTTTCCTAGCTTCGGCAAGCTTGCCACAGGATGCCTCTGACTGTCTCCAGCGTCAGCTCGATGCCCTTGACCCGTGCCTTCAAAGATGGAACATTGCGATTAATCATGATAAGTCCGCCCAAGCTACATTTACCTTGAAGAGAGGCGACTGTCCACAGATTAGCATTGGAGGCACTGCCATACCACTTAACTCAACCCCTAAATACTTGGGAATGACGTTGGATAGGCGTCTAACATGGAGGACCCATCTACTGCGCAAACGAAAAGTACAAGAAAAGCAGCGGCGGCTTTACTGGTTGATTGGACTTAAGACAACCCTGAAGCTGAGGGTAAAACTACTAATATATAAGTCAATAGTGAAGCCAGTTTAGACGTATGGTATCCAACTTTGCGGCACAGCGAGTCCAAGCAATATAAAAGTCATTCAGCTGGCACAGAACAGAGCTCTCAGGACGCTGTCTGGGGCTCATCCTTACCATGACAATTTGACTATTCATGCTCAACTGGGCATCCCTACAGTCAGCGCTGAAGTTAAAAGATTCGCCGCTAAATACAAGGACAGACTAACACGACATCCAAACACATGTGCCATCAATTTGCTGGACAGCAGCACCACCATCAGAAGACTCAAGAGGAAGCATCCACTGGATTTACTAAATTAACTTTTTTAGATTCATAGCTTGTATTTATCAAACTTCTATTGTCAAGGTTAACTTAAAAAATTTAATTATTGTCCCTAACTGAGGACAGATTGTAAATAAAACTTTCAAATGTTACAAACAAAAAAAAAACAAGAAAGGAAAGCTAACTTTGGGCGGAGATGAAGTTGATATACCCTTGCAGTTAAAAGCGGATATATATCGCAAACATCGGATTAAATTGGCCGATCCTTATGAGAATATCATAATATAACCAATTTATCACAATAAAAAATATAAAACAAAGTACCAAGCTTCCATCTTCAAAAATACCAAAGTCTTCAAATACCAAGTTTACCAAATACCATTTCCGATCGTTCAGTTATATGGCAGCTATAAGATATAGTCGGCCGATCGTTATGCAATTTGGTAGGTTGTATTAACTGACCAAAAATAGAATCTGTATTTAGTTCCAACTTTTTATCATCAAAAACACCAAAGTTGGGTAATTTCCGATTGTTCAGTTATGTATATGGCAGCTATAGGGGTGCGGGGCTACAGTGATGTGCATATGTATTTATTTTTTTTTATCAATTTTAGCCACAGGCAGTTTGTTAATTATTTTAACTAAACTACTTCGTAGTTTAGTAGAAGTAGTTAAGTTTAAAACCATTTAGTTTAGTTTAATGGTTTAGTTTAAAACCATCTACGTAGATGGTTTTCCTGGTGGCGATGATCCTGCGGTGATGGTCCTGGATTTCGGCTTGAGGCGGTTTCACGACGCGGTGAATTTTGTTTTTTATTCTGCACTTCTCGAACGCGTAAAAGTGGCTGCTGAATATTTTAAAAATGGGCGAAAAACGAGAACGAAAGAAATGGTCTTGCCTCGTCAACTTTATAATTTTGATTATATTTTTCTCTAATCTTAAGCCTAAATTATCTATTGCGGCTAAGCGTGGCGAATTCGCACAAGCTATCTTAGAGTAAATTTAGACTCCAACAACTACAATACAATTCAACTATAAACTATAACTCAAAATTTTCAACAACTTCAATACAATAACAAATCAATTAACACTTGTCCTTCCAATTAGTTACAATTTAATTTTTTTTAGTTCAGATGATGCTGTGACCAGTATCGAGGCGCCTCCGGAGATTCCCTGTATCTCACTTAAATTTTAATATTTTTGGATGAAATTCACAAATGTTGTTTAATTGTTGCCCTATCACATGCAAAAACCAAAATTGAGCTGAGACTAAAAAAATTAAAAAATGACCGATTTTGCGCCGAATTAAACCAAGGGTGTTTTGTTGACAATGCTGATGAGACTTCAGGAATAAATTTATTCAACGCATTATGAATTATTTCGTTAAATAATTCGTAGCAGCTTCAAAGGAGTTTAAAGATGACAGAAATTTCCGATAAATTTCAGCCAAATTATTGCGAAGGGCATTGCAATCCATTTTCCTAAAACATTTGGAGCGAGGTTGAACCTTAAAGCGAGCCTCGAGATGATGAGGCACTGTGAGATTTAGTCTCACCACACGCTAAGACAAGTGGCCGGGGGCAAAGTCTAGGAAGGGGGATTGAGGGGGTGCGTAAGCGGTGAAGTACCAATCAAGCGCAGACAATTTTGCATTACAATTGTCAGTACGGGGGATGGAGGGAAAGCCAAGCCAACAGTCCTAGCTGCGAGGCAAAAGGAGCGATGGCAGGGAGGCAAGTGCCATTACGCCGTGACGACGTGGAACATAACGGTTCTCGGGGCGGCCGCTCAGGAGAAGTGGGGGGCGATGCAGAGCTCAGCGAAGAAACCGATCGGGGCCACCCCGGTAACCAGTCAAGAGACTCATGATCTATGGTGGCTTGCGCGTGACTTCCTGGTGTAGCGAAGATCCTGTAGCGCGTATGCGTGTAGGTATGTGACGCCTAGTAACAGTGGCATACTAGAAACTCCCGGTCAGGACTCGCTTGGCCCATCACAGATTTTGTATCGCGCATGCGATATATAGCGTCATTGAGATGAAAATCTAGATACTATTAGGCCATACCAATTGCATGCACGATTCACAGGCATGTCTAGCCGGCGCCTACAAACTAAAAACACTGCAAAGAATTACTTCGCGGGGAAGGGTTGCCAACTCTATGCATTTTTCCTCTCTACGTTGCCAACTCTATGCAACGTTCGTTTTTAAGTCTTCTTAAGTCGCCCTGTGTATAATGTATCAACTGGTACACAGTCTCCTGGCTCCTCTGAGCTGAACATACAATTTTCAAGCGGCTGCGGAGCTGGTATTGATCCAGCCCTGAAACGATACCTCCTAAAGTTGTATAGAATGTGCTCTGGGTCTTCCTCTGCTCTTGGGAAGTTGGGACACTCTGAACTTGTATCATGTTTAAATCGGTGGAGGTATTTTCTAAGCCCCTTGTGCCCTGAAAAAAACTGGGTAAGTTTTTAACTTACCTGGCCATTGTTTCTACCGATCCAATCCTGGATGTTGGGGATTAGCCTGTGCGTCCACCTTTGGTCATTGAGTCCCACCTCTCCTGCCAAGTGAATAAGGCTGCTTATCGGGCTGATATTTTAATGGCCTCCCGAGATGAGTTCCTTCCCTGTTGTGGATTGGCTGCGTAGATTTCATCCGCTTCATTAGCCAGAATATTGATTGGGATCATTCCGGCTTGAACGAGGGTAACTTCCTCCGATCTTGTTTTAAATTCGAAAATGACTCGTAGGGCTCGTAGTCCGTAGGATGCCCCTAGCTTCTTCCAAAGTCCCTAATGGCTTCGGACTGATGCAGTCCACTGACGCTGCGTACAGCAAGATCGACCCTGGCTAGAACGCGTCTTTTGCCTTCTTTAAAGCCTCCCACGTTGGCAGCATCCGTGAGAGTGCTCCTTGGATCGTTGCTGCTCTTGTGGTGACGTACTCCACGTGCGCTCCGTAGGACATCCTGTTGTCCAGTTTTACCCATAGGTATTTAATTGGCTCCTTTGACGTAATGATGCTCTTGTTTGTAAAGAGAACCGCCTCCGTTTTATGAGCTGCCAAGTCCAGTCCGGAGTCAGACATCCATGTTGATATTCATTACCATTGCCGTCAACCGTGGAGCATGCCTTCCGGAAACCGTACTGGTTGACCGAGAGCGTTACTTTGCCCTCATCAAATTTCGAGATGCGAGTATCGATGGTCGTCTCGACGACTTTCCTTACCGTGCCTAGGAGTCATATGGGCCTGTATCTTGATGGGTTGTCTGTCGCCTTGTTCCCTTTCAGCAGAAGAAACCTTCACCTTCCACTTTTTTGGAAATGTTCCGAGGTCCCAGCGAAGACCTCCGGTTTCTTTTGCATGGCCTGCCTGAGGACGGCATTTGACACTCCGTCTGGTCCTGGAATCTTTCTACTTTTAATCTTGCGTGATTCGCGATCTTCTCGTCCGTATAAATGGTATCGTCCGTCAACTGGTATAATTTCCCTTTCTGGCGGGTGCTTTGGGAACAGAGACTCCACTATTTTTCTTAGTAGCGTAGGGCATGTAGGCCTAAGATGTTCTTGCCCTTTCATCTTTCTCATGATGACCTTGAAGGCAGTTGCCCATGGCTCCACCTCCTCATTGTGGCAAATTTTTCTAAAATATTCACGTTTGCTGGTTTTAATAACCAGTTTCAAGGCCCTCTTAATTGCCTTGAACTCCTCTGTTCTGATGATCTTCTGTGCCTCTTGCCCTTTGAAAACGTCTTTTTGCACATAGGCAGACAGTCCTAAATCACTGGATGTCCTCCATCTGGGGAGAATGATAGGGCCCAGTCAAGTATCTAAAGATGAACCGAGAGTTATTCTCCCGGTTCTTCCATCTTGGGAATCCGTTTCCTACTTACCCCAGTTTTAAGGTGGCCAAGACCACGTCTAGTACCGCAAAGTGATCCGGGAGGCTGGTGCCCCATTTGTTCGATTCTCGGCTTCCCCACTCCAGAGACCAGACGTTGAAATCTCTTACCATTACCACCGGCGATGTGCCTCTTGCGCCCGCAACCAAACTTCTTAGCATCCTTAGGTAGCGCGAGATGGCCCATCTTGGCGGGGCATGGTAGCTGGAAAATGTTTAACGTAGGCAGCTGTAAAATGTAACCATTTATTTTAGCCCGGACGAAACCTTCGATGGATGTCGTAATGTCCGTCGACCACAGAGCCGCTCCCTTATAGCTACTTGCCAGCCCTCCGTTTCCTGGGATACGGTTCCGAGATGAGGACTATCTGTGTCAGCGCCTAAGCAGCGACTGTGCCGCCTCGCAATGGTTAAGATTGAGCTGGGTGCATTTCATCTGTTTTTAATTTGGCGCTCTGGCATTGCTTCGCCATGTGACCAAACTCAAGGTATCTAAAGCACTTAATAACGCTGATCCTTACCTGAGTCTGCACCGCACCTACCTATCTTTAGCCAGCCTTTAGCCAGTCTGGCCAAACGCCTTTCTAAAAAGATTGTCGGTTGCTGGCACCCCTGGAGATTCCACAAACTTTCCTATGGCCTCCGAAGCCTCCTCCCTTATGGTGATCTCGTTCAGATCCCTGCACTCGATCTCTATCTTGTGGGACAAAGAGCGCACTTCCACCTAATCGCCTATCGATTCGGAGACCACTGCTTTGTTTCCTCTCTTGACTTCTTCAGTTGAAGAAATAGCTCTCCCTTCTGCGTCCTCCTAATCCTCGATAATGCCTCCCCAAGTCCTTGCACCTTCCTGTCCTGCTTCACACGTCGCAGTATATCGGCGTAGCTCGTTTCACCCTTGACCGTGATGACAAGTGCGTCCGGCTTTGGCTTCTCCTTGGGCACTGGGTTAGTCGGCCGCTGCTTCTTCGGCTGCTTCTTTTTGGGGCTTATTAGCTTTTGTCATTATTCGTCTGGGTTGCTGGCTCCACGGCTTGCTCTGATGCCCTGGCTCTTGTCCTCGTTGGTTCTGGGTTCCGCTACCGATCAAAATAGGGGCGAGGTTTGTGACGCCTGGTAGGTTTTAGGCTCTTCCTTGCGTTCCTGTTCATCCGTCTTGGCGGCCAGTCGCTCGGATGCTCTCAATTGTGAATTGTTAAATTACTCATTTTAATGGGTCCCAACTTCTGAGCCGTTGTCCTTAGGTGTTGTGCAGTAGCGTTATTGATCCCATGGTTACCTTTGCGCGCAGGGAGGTCCATGATAGAGTTGACTTTAGCCCTTAAAGGGTCAGCTGGATTCAGAGCCAGATCCGCTTTGGTCAGGTATGGTTCATCTGAGCCTGCACGGCCAGCTTAGAAGCGACGCCTAAAGAGCGTTTTCTGGAGACTTGCCAAATTTTAGTGGGACGGGAACAAAAGCCATATAGGTGCCAGAATACAGCAGTCCGTCAGCTCGGGGTTCGTCATCTCTAGTTTCTTTGTTACAGTATCCTATCTAAGGGCTTTACTGGACTCAGCCCTAGTCGCTTTCTCGCTTTTCTGAAGAGGATGCCTTTAGGGTTGTGAAGAAAGGTTGCGAGGAGATCTTTCCCTGCTTGGGATGAAGTAAGCCCGTCCGTCTAATTTGATGGTTGGGACCCTTCGTCCTGCAGAGATATCCCCCGGCCCTATCAGTCGCCTCTTACAACAAGCCAGAGCTTTTCCCGTTAGTATTCTAGGCTCCCGTTGACGGGAGGAAGGAGTGTTTGGTGGTGGGTTAGGCGTTAGGGACTTTTTGGCATTAATAGAATGTTTTCCTTTGAGTCGTCATGGTTGGTGAGCTGTTTCTACCTGTATCAGGGAATAAGAATCTATTCTAATCCCTCTAATCCATAGCTGAGTGTGTCTTCCGAAAGGCAGGAAGGCCCTCGTACCCTTGTCCGGCTACCAGGCACCAAGCCAGCGAATCCTCCCCGGCCTATGCCTGGGCGGTGTGCGTATCGGAAGCCAAAGCGAATGTGGTGCCGGCCAAAGGCAGTGATCAGCAGAACCGACAGCGGGGTACAAGCAGCAACACCACCGAGAGCAACCACCGGCGACGACGGAGCAGCGTGGGCAGTCCAATCGAAGGGAGCCACAAACTGAAGCGGCTGCAAGGCACCAAAATAGCGGATCCTCCCCGGCGTATGCCTAGGCGTTATGCTTATTGCGACCAACCCGGAACGGTGACTGGGGAGCGACGTGCGTACAAACGCCGATGGTAGAGCCGAGCGGAAAACCAGGAGGAGCAGTGAGGATCCGGAGCGGACACCGTTGAGAGCAAGGAATGATTCACCGAGTAGTTGTATGTAGTATGTAGTTGACCGAGAGGTCTCAAATTAAGAATTTCATAAGGTTACTAGCTTACCCGGCAAATGTTTTTTTGCCCCTTTTTGTTTTCTAGAAGGGCTAGTTGGTTTTATTTTTTCATTATTTTGGTTAATTAATATTTTTTAGTATTTCCAGTACATCCAGTATTTTCACGTACAGCAACTTTCCCATCGCCAATATCTAACAGTTGTTTAGGAAAATTTCGGTGGATGGATCCCGAAGTATTTGAATGAGCTGTTCTGCCTGCATCTAATTAAGTTGCTGCAATGCCAGAAGATGCAATGGCTAATGCGATGGCATTTTTTTAATCATAATGCATAATTTTTTTGAAAGTACGAATTAATTGTAGAATCTGGATCTGTACTGAGAAGTAAGCCGCGCAATGGAGTAGGCGGTGTTTCAATTTCGGGTAGTTGTACTTTTCCTGATAAGCAACATAACCTAACTGGCTCATTTTTAAATTTGAGTGCATTGTTCAGAGGGGCATTCTTTTTTCAAAGTACCAATAATCACTTCGGAATGAACAGAATATTCAACATGCTAGTTGAATACATTGCCCTGATGTAAATACTCGATTAAGTGGTTGTCGATGTTGATCAATTCTTCTTGACTTTACTCTGAATCTGCGCGTTTCTGTTCGTTGCAGTTGTCATTGTTGATTGCGTTCATCTCGTGCCTCTTTCGATTGTGATTTACGTAACTGCGCCATGCTCACACTCGCATTTTCATTATCTTCTTCGATTTTTTCTCCTAATCTTCTCTAGAATCTCTAGAATTGACCGTTTGACGACTCAAATTGGACGAATGGCGTTTTCTTGGCATTGCTGACTGTAGTCAAGGGCATATGACACACACATAAATGTACGATACGTTACGCTCACAGCCTACCAACTGTTATTCATTACTATAAGTGCAGCCATTTCAGAGGAGTATAATTCCCTTTGTTGAACGAGGTAAAAAGTATCCTATGTCCGTCTCCTGGCTCCAAGCTACCTCCATACCAATTTTCACTCAAATTTTTTCTGCCGCTCTTGAGTTATACAATTTGTAACAAAATGTTACAATAATACTACATGCCAAATTTCATAAGGATCGGCCGACTACATCATTAGCTGCCATATAACTGAACGATCGGAAATGACCCAACTTTTGTGTTTTTGAAGATAGAAAGCTGGAACTTAGTACTGATTCTATTTTTCGTCACTTGATCCGACCTACCAAATTTCATAACGATCGGACGACTATATCTTAAAGCTGCCATAGAAATACCAATTTTGATATTTTTAAAGATAGAAGCATGGGACTTTGTTTTAAATTTTTTATTGTAATTAATTGGTTATATTATGATAATCTCATAAGGAATGGCCAACTATAACCGATGTTTACGATATATATCCAGTTTTAACTACAAGGGTATATCAACTTCGGCCCCGCCCGAAGTTGGTTTTCCTTTCTTGGTTTAAACCATTTAACTGTGTTTCGCGCATTATTTTACTTACAATATCCGTACTTTTAAAATACTTACTGTTTGTTTATTAATTTAAACATCAATGAAATTACAGCTTAATATATCACAATTAAAAGCTCTTCTCTTATTTTATTCAAATAATACACACAAAGATCAAAACAACGCAATTTTCATTTGTTTAGACATATTTTTTTCTGTAACATGGAAAGTGCATATCGCGCCCTAAGAAGTTTCACTTCACTACAAAGAGCATATTTATATATATAAAAAAATGTTACTAATATGTTTGCTAAAAATAGCATTCACTCTCTAACTCTAAAAACATCAAAGTTATAGCACTCCCGATCAATCAGTTATATGGAAGAATCAGTTATATGGAAGGATATATTCGGCCGATCCCGTTTCGACCTATATACTGCGTGCAAAGGAAAGAAGGCTGTGTGCAAAGTTTCAAAACGATAGCTTTAAAACTGAGAGACTTGTTCGCGTAGAAACGGACAGACAGACGCACATGCTCATATCAACTCAGGAGGTGATCCTGATCAAGAATATATATACTTTATAGGGTCGGAGATGTCTCCTTCACTACGTTGCACACTTTTGGACAAAATTATAATACCCTTTGCAAGGGTATAAAAATAGAAAATTAAAACTAGATATTAATATATGTATACTGATAATAATTACAGTTTACGAGTGGACGTATCATTATTGCGAAGTCTAGAACAGAACGGGTTAGGAAACATCGTGAAAAAAAAACAGGAAAACCCCCGCTGAAAACTAACCAACTACGTTCGCAGGAATTTAGGAGGAGGGAAGCAGCATTGCAACTTGCAGGAGCAAGCCTGCTAGACACTCACATTACTCAGGGACACTCAGGAATCAATTGTCGACAAAGATGGAATCTTAGCAGGCTGAGATGAAGTTCCATTGCATATTTTCATTTAGCCTCTATTTCTCTAGCCTCTTCTCTATTCCTCTATTTCTACATTCCAATCTCCGGAATTTCATTCCCAATCAGATAACGCGTGACTTATTTCCAAGTTCAATTCATTGTACGAAAGACGAAACTCCACAAACAAGTGTTTCAAAAAGTGCGAGGGAACATGTTAAAGAATATCAAGCCAGAAAAAAAGTGGACGAAAATCCAATTTTGTTAAGTGTACCAAGGATAAATCTGACTCCATGCTCGCATTTTTAATGTCTGAATTATTATTTTAAAATACTATTAATGTAAATATTTGTGCAAACTCTAACCCTTGTAATGTTGCAATAAATAAAAAATACAAAATCAATAATTTTTTTGGAATTTTGGTTTTTTAACTTGCCTAAGAAACTTCATTTCCTACGTGCGACTACGCACTTATTTTTTATTTCTGGGCTCCGGCAATCATAACGAACAATAAAGTTGGTGGAATAAACCTACAAACTCTGTGCGCTAACCGCAGAAAATATCAAAAACAGTTTGACATATCACATCGATTAAAACAGATGCTAATAGTGTAGGATGGGGAAAGTCTTCAAGAAGCGACAGTGGCGACGAGTGAATTACTGCAGCAAGCGAATATAGGTAAAGGTAAATACAAAAAATCCGTATCTCTTTAAATTTGAATCCAAGCATAGCTTGGCTCTGCTCCTTCCTTTTATTTTGGGCTAGGACTCTTTTTCTTGTGCATTAGAGGTTCCTTTTTTGAGTTCTAAACGTATTCCAATCACTCTCTGTAAAACTCACGCTTTTTATACCCTTGCAGAGGGTATTATAATTTTGTCCAAAAGTGAGCAACGCAGTGAAAGAGACATCTCCGACCCTATAAAGTATATATACCCTATACCCTATATATATATATTCTTGATCAGGATCACCTCCTGAGTTGATATGAGCATGTCCGTCTGGCCGTCTGTCTGTTTCTACGCAAACTAGTCTCTCAGTTTTAAAGCTATCGTCTTGAAACTTTGCACACACCCTTCTTTCCTTTGCACGCAGTATATAAGTCGGAACGGCCGGGATCGGCCGACTATATCTTATAGCTGCCATATAACTGATTGATCGGAAATGGTATAACTTCGGTGTTTTTAGAGCTAGAAAGTTGGGATTTTCTATGAATTCTATTTTTGGAAAAATAATACGACTTATCAAGTTTCATATGGATCGGCCGACTATATCTTATAGCTGCCATATAACTGAACGATCGGAAATGGTATTTGGTAAAAATACCATCTTTGGGGTTCATCAAGATAGAAGTTTGGGCCTTTTTTTAGATTTTGTCTTGTAATTTATTGGTTATATTATGATATTCCCATAAGAATCGGTCAACTATATCCGATTTTAGCGATATATATCCTGTTTTAGCTGCAAGGGTATATCAACTTCGGCTCCGCCCGAAGTTAGCTTTCCTTTCTTGTTTTCACTTGCTTTGGTTGTTCTAGGTATATTTTTTTAAATATTGAATAAATTGGTAAAAAATTGAATTGGTCTGCTAAATCTGCTAAAGTCTTGGTATAATTTTCCTACAGGTGATTCCTCCATCGAGACATATATTTGCTTGACCCTGACGACGGTGACGCTGACTCTTCCGTCTCCGTCGGCGTGAGTTACGACGACTCTTCCCGACGAGCCACTGTTGTGCTGCCTATTGATCCTCCGCGATCATGACCAACTCGCTCGTCTTAGCTCTTGACACTTTATCTGTCGTGTTTTGTTTAGTTAGTTCAAGCCTCCACGTGGTATCCTCTGACCACTCTTGAATCTCAGTTTCTCTATTTATTATGAATATTAACCACGACGATAAAGGGAAAAGAATCCAATGAAGAGTAACATCTGAATCCCGCTCATCTCCATCTAGCTTATTTAGCCATAGTTCATGCAATAGGATCTTTCCTTTGATGAGTATTGGGCACAATAAGCCCAGAAAAGGTCCAGAATCCATTTTGGAAGCTACCGACAATTTGAAACAGTTGGTGATGGAGAAGGCCTTTTAGTTCAACCTGGAGCCCCCGATGCCAAGCCCAATCAAATGCTTTGTTATGTATGCGACTGCATTCTCGCGCGCAGCGATCTCGTTCTACTGAAATCTTCACTCAATCGTGAGCCCATGCAGATCGAGCTGCAGTCACGGCAATTAATCAATTTCCCGTCATATTAATACCCCCTGTACTAATTGTTACTCCTATTCTTCATTACGGAACTACTTAAATAAATTTAATATATGCTTGCGCATACATAAAGTTGGCGACGAGAATGGGATACTAATTGTCGTACAGGGAGAGGGAGAGACGGAATTAACGGTGACAAGTATTTGCCGTGCGTCCAATTGCGGTAGTCTTAATATTCTTGAAGTAAGCACATGGATAAGCGCCGAACTATCGGTTCCGCTGAGGAAAACGCCAGTGAAGAGGTAAAACAAGAGATAAATGATAATCAATCAACTCCACGAGGGAGTCTCGCTGGGAGCGGCTGTACAGTTGAGCCAAATACTGCGGCCAGTAAAGATAAGCGAAAAGCGGCCTTCCAGAGTTGCGGAGTCGCCATGGCGGGAGTTGGAACTCTGGAACGTTTTGACTTGCTAACCCCTGGGAAATGGAAGGCATACCGGGATCGCTTCGAGCTGTACCTTTAGCAAATTGCGTCGTGGACCAGAACCGAAAAAGGCGACGTTTCTTACACTAGCGGGCGCACCGCTTTATGAGTTACTAGTGTCGTTAGCATCACCCAGGCAAGTCAGTCAAAGAGGCGACAATGTCCGACGCTTCGAGTCTTCGAGCACCGAGTCCATCCACGGAATAAGTTCGAGTTCCGCGGGTTTTTGGGGTCGGCATGTCCGCAACAAGTGTCCGTTCCTGTGGTCGAACTGGCCACATACTGGTCGGGTATGCCGCAGTAACAGTCAAGCTGGGTCAACAAAATCTTCATCTCCTACGCCATGCGTAACAACAGGCCATCGCACGGACGCGTACATCAAATAGTTCCAGTGGTCAGCCCCAAGAAATCCGTGGCCGTCGTCATCAACGGTCGATCATGCCAGTTCGAAGTTGATTCCGGGTCGTCCGTCACCATTGTTTAGGTGAGGGGCCGTGGTGCCGCTCAGCTGAAGAGCGCATCCGCACTGAAAAGCGCACCCGCGCTAAAGAGCGCACCCGCGCTGAAGAGCGTATCCGCACTCTCCCCTCTCTCCCTCTCTCCCTTTTTTGTACTAGTTTTAATTAATCTCTTGTAAGCAGCCCAATAAAACTGACCGCGTTAAATTCACTGAAAGACGCCCCCGTCTTTTTAATTCAAAATTTCAACTTTTCTGGAATCTTTGGCGAGCTGGATATTACTGAATATTTGGATATTTTCTACCAGCAGTCATTTTTTCCGTCTCTGTCCCTCTGCCGGTCTTTAGCAGTGGTCCGAACATTAAATTTCGTTCACACTGCTCTAAGTTTTGTTTTTTTTTCTATCGTGTGAACTTCAAGTCCGAGTTTTCCGACACCACGGCAGCTTGAGACTTTTAAAAAAAAAACCCTACAAAATTTTCCATCCATCTCCGTTTTGTGTGCCTCGCCATATTCCTCGCCGTTTTTTGGCCCTTCCGTTATCCATTCGCTCGCCAACACATACATTGTTTTTGGTGGAATTAATCCGCAAAAACAAAACAACAACCGCAAGTGAACAGTGAAAGTGTGTGGTGAAAAAGAAAAAAAAAACAAGAAAGGAAAGCTAACTTCGGGCGGAGCCGAAGTTGATATACCCTTGGAGTTAAAACCAGATTATATCGGAATAATCGGATTGGATTGCCCGATCCTTATGAGAATATTATAATATAACCAATTTATTACAATAAAAAATCTAAAACAAAGTACCAAGCTTCCATCTTCTAAAATAGCAAAGTTGGTATTTTTACCAAATACCACCTTCGATCGTTTAGTTATATGGCAGCTTTAAGATATAGTCGGCTGCAATTTGGTAGGTCGTATTATTTTGCCAAAAAAAACTTTCGTGCAAAATCTGAACTCTGTAACTTTAAAAACACCGAAGTTATAGCATTTCCGATCAATCAGTTATATGGCAGCTATAGGATATAGTCAGCCGATCCCGGCCGTTCCGACTTATATACTGCGTGCAAAGGAAAGAAGGGTGTGTGCAAAGTTTCAAGACGAAAGCTTTAAAACTGAGAGACTAGTTTGCGTAGAAACAGACAGACGGCCAGACGGACATGCTCATATCAACTCAGGAGGTGATCCTGATCAAGAATATATATACTTTATAGGGTCGGAGATGTCTCTTTCACTGCGTTGCTCACTTTTGGACAAAATTATAATACCCTCTGCAAGGGTATAAAAAGGGACAGTGTTAATATTGGCCAGTCGGTGTGAAGTGGTTCCGGTAATTTCCAAGTTCACCGTACAGTCCGCCGCTGTCGTAATATTTGTTCTTCTTCCCCAATTTTTTTACACCACAAAACTTATCCGTTCCCCCAGTTACATATTATTGACGCTCCACTGTGCCAACATATGCCCTTACATATATCCGTACCTGCATGCATGTCCATATATCTGCTAATATTTTCTGCCTCCAATTTCACGAAATATATCACCAATAAAATTTAACATATACAGTCCACTTATCGACGTTCCACTGTGCCATCATATGCCCCACATGCCCTTGCCCTACTTGCATGCGTGCCCATATATTTCCAAATATTGTCTGCCTCCAATTTAAGGAAATATATAACGAAATGAATTAAAACAAAAAAAATCAATTAATTATAAATTTATGTATTTATAATTATAACTACTAAAATTTATTTAATTCGTATTTTACGTCCGAGCAAAGGGCCAGGTTTTTTTTAATTCACCTTTCCGGCCACTCAATAATTAAAGTCGAAAATTAGTTATCGTGAAAAATTATAATTAAATAATTTATTTGTCGATCTTCTGTCAGAATTGAGCCGCGGTTTCAATTCCACCGTTCCAGCTTCGGGATAATTAAACGCAGTTGATTAAATCTTGAGATTTTTAACTCCACCCTTCTGGCTCCATAATAATTAAATCCGCCAATTAGGCAAAAATAGATTTTATTTTTTTGTGTTAAATCCAAGCCAAGGTGAAGTGCACCTTTCCGGCTCCGCAAATTCGAAAATAGTCAGGAATTCAATATTTACGTACGGGCCATACTGGTCGAAATATACATATACATCATTTTTCTCATCAATTTTTTCCTCGAACGAGCACGAATTTTCCGATACTTGTCCATTTTCCGTGCCGTCAGTTTCCTAACGCTGCTTCTACTCCGCATCAGGCAACATCCGCCTAGAATCGCAACAAACCTCGTCTCATCTGGTTTTTTTCGGCTTCCTGAAGTTTTTTCCACATTTGAATCGTGCCGCATTCGACGCTCCTTTCGACATCGGCGCTACTAATTCCCACTTGTGCCTTGTAATCGCATTTCATCCGCGATCTCACCGGTCTTATCACGTTAGTGTGACCGGCCACCGCTTCGTACGCGGCACCTATTGCGCAAGTCAGTCGACAAGCGCTGACCAGCGAATTGGTGTCTGAGAATGCCCACGGGAGACGACCAAAAGCCACGTCTGATCCCAACCATCCGTTTGGACAGATCTCAATCCGCTTCTCCGCGGACGCCTCTTTTAAAGCCTAAGGCGTACAGTGCCATTCCAAGGGCAATGAGTGACGAATCCGTCAACACAATCCCCGGTCCTTCACAAAGGCAGACTCGTTCTGTTGCAAAAATCGCTCAAAGTGCGGTCGACGTGGCGCTGAAGAAGTTCATCGCCACAACAGATCGAGTTAGCCAATTTGAGGCCAACATAAATACTCCGGGCGCCAGAGAAACGGACGTGAGCTCCCAATACATGTGCGAAGTCCATCGGGACCAAATTCGGGCACTGTGGGAGAAGGTGGAGAAAAGCTATGAGAGCTGCTCCGATTTGCTAGCCGAGTCCGGCGACAATGCGGCCATCTCGACAGTGCTGGAATCGAAGTACAGCTACTGTTACTCCGTCTATTCGAGATGTATTGCCCAGCTTCGGGAGAAAATTGCTTCCCATACCACTCCGGCTTCCGTCAATGTACACACGCCCGCGCCTACGGGCTGTCGGTTACCTCCGGTGGATACCGAAGTCTTCGCGGGTGATTATCTTCGGTGGCCCACCTTCAGAGACTTGTTTACGCCCATTTACATCCAAAACTCGCGGCTCACCCCGGTAGAGAGGTTGTTCCACTTACTGTCCAAAACAAGGGGTGACGCCCACACCATTGTTTCTAAGGCCCCGCTTACCCATGAGGGGTGTGACGCCGCTTGGCAAAGCCTCACAGACCGGTTTGAGAACCAGCGGCTATTGGCCAACAGCCAGTTGAAAATCCTTTTCAACATCCAGGCTATTTCTCAAGAGTCCGGGGTCGCGCTGAAGGAGCTGCAAGCCACCATTCAAAGTTGTCTGACAGCCCTGGCAATGTCCGCCGTCAATGTGGAGGCTTGGGAATGCCTCCTGGTGTTTATGATTTCGTCAAAGCTCCCCAAAGTCACACTTTCCATGTGGGAGCAATCCGTCCATAATAAGGCCGAAATTCCAACATGGAAGGAATAAGACAACTTCCTGACAGAGCGCCATCGCACTCTGGAAGCAATCGACGACGTCAGGCCTAGTGGTTCCGGGCAACTTCCGCCAAGGTCGGGAACACCTACTGCCCCTGCTCGGAGGCTTAATTCATACGAGACTCGAGTGGTTCCGGGCCCCAAGGGTTCCGATCTCTGTTCGAGGTAGAACCACACCATTCGCTTATGTCCTCGGTTCCTGGAAATGGACGCAAATGGGCGCTCGGACTACATTAAAAGGAAGCAGTTGTGTATGAACTGTTTCGCCCGAGGGCACCAGCAACGAGATTGCACGAGTGCCCATACCTGCTTCACATGTCACAGCCGACACCACACCCTCCTGCACCGCGACAATCCGTTCGCCACCGCTCCCAGTCCGCCTACGACAGCAAGGGCTCGACCCGCACAGACTGCCAGAAGCACAAATGGTTCAGAAGATCAGTCGGATGTGCAGGTGTGCTTCGCTTCCGGGTCAGGAGCCGTCCTATTGGGCACGGCCCTTATCAACGTGTGCCATTTGGGGTGCAGCTTCCAGGCACGAGCACTGATAATGATAGGACCCTGACACAGGGTCCGAAGCGACCTTCATCACGGAACGACTGTTCAACCTCGTCAAGATTCCCTTCAAGACGATTCAAACCCAAGTTTCTGGCCTAAATCAGACCATTTCCGCGCAGTCTACTAAATTGTGCCATTAATCCATTCGGTCGCTGTCTAGACCCGGGCTACAATTAGAGACTGCAACTTACGTTCTTCCGCAGTTGGCAGGAAATCTGCCATCATACCCGATTCCGCGAGATCGTCTCAAGGGGCTGCCCGACATTCCCCTGGCGGACCCCAACTTCTTTGAGAGCTTCCAAGTCGATGTGCTAATAGGAGCTGACATTCTTCCGTCCATTCTCCTCGGTAATGCCAAGGCTAACATATGCGGGTCGCTTCTCGGTCAGGAGACCATTTTTGGATGGGTGCTGACAGGCCCAGTATCTCCGTTTTTTCCACACGAGTGGCCGCCAGCCTCGGTGACTCACTGGATCAGCTCCTCACCAAATTCTGGGAGCTGGAAGATGTGCCCACACAGATCAGTTCGGAATCGGATTCAGTTTGCGAGCACAATTTTGTCCGGACGACGAGAAGAGACGAGTGTGGCAAGTACGTTGTGACGCTCCCCTTACGCGAACCCCGGGCAGAAGGGTTCCGAGCTAGCGGCTTCACGGTCCTTTGCCCTTGCTCAGTTCCTGCGTAATGAGCAGCGCCTGAAGAGGGATCCGCCCCTTAAGGCCCGCTATGACTCGGTAATCCGACTCGAATTGACTCGACTTAGGCCACATGATCGAGGTCTCTCCCGCGAGCAGTTCCGCTACCTAATATCTTCCACAACATGCTTCGAGCCCATACGCAAACGGGACTAGTCTGAACGACATTCTTTTCGCGGGCCCGGTCTTACAATCCGACCTGACGATTCAAATCCTAAAGTGGCGATACTTTTGGTTTGTCTTCAACGCCGACATCGAGAAGATGTATCGACAAATTTGGGTAAACCCCAAGCATACTCCGATCCAACGTATTTTGTTTCGCAATCTCAATGAGGATATCCGCGACTACGAGTTAAATTGTTCGGGCAAAAATGTTCATGCAAAACATTTGGCTTCTGGATCTAGGGTGGGACGACGCCCTCCCTCAAGATTTCTGTCAACGGTGGGCTGACTTCCTCAAAGATTACTCGGTGCTCGATCAGATTCGTGTTCCTCGGTGGGTCGCGTTCCGACCACACCTTAAGGTCGAACACCACGGGTTCTGCGACGCTTCACAGAAGGCGTACGGCGCCGCAATTTACGTTCGTGTTGAGGTTGATTCCAAGGTAATAGTGACCCTTCTGACTGCAAAGACCCGCGTGGCCCCAGTTGAAACGGTGTCGCTCCCTCGGCTAGAGCTGTGCGGTGCCTTGTTGTTGTCCGAGATGGCCACCGCCGTTCTGCCAAAGATGCCAGGGGCCGCGTCTGCCCTATACTGTTGGACGGACTCTACTATTGTCCTTGCGTGGCTGCAGAAGCCAGCGTGTCAGTGAACAACCTTCGTGGCCAACCGGGTGACCAAGATCACCCTGTTCACCGACGTGCAGAAATGGGCACATGTCCGCTCCGAGCAGAACCCTGCGGATCTCGTTAGCCGGGGCGTAGCTCTCCAAGATCTTGCGGGTAACCAGTTGTGGTGGCACGGTCCTGACTGGCTGCAAAGGCCTCGCAGCGACTGGCCCACTCAAGGCAATGATGCCCCCGCGACTGAACTCGAGAAGCGAGCAGTCAAGGTCCATGTCGCGTAGGCACCCCCCGAAGATCTCCTTGAGCGTTTTTCCACACTCGACAAGGCATTACGAGTCCTTGCCTATGTTAATCGCTTCATCCAGCGCGCGCGGAAAATTCGACCCTCGTTTGAAGAGCACCTGACCGCTTATGAGGTTACGTCGGCTGAACGTCTTCTAGTTTCCTCTGAGCTTCTCTAATATGACGAACGGCACCCTATAATCCTTCCGTACGACTGCCATCTGTCTCGACTCTTGGTTCATTTTACACATCGCATCACGCTGCACGGTGGCAATCAGCTGATGATCCGTCTGATCCGGGCCAAATTCTGGATTCCAAGGGTGCGGAATTTGACAAGTCCGTCGTCAATTCTTGTAAGGTATGTTTTTATGTATCCACAAAAGGAAGTTGCAGACGCAACTCATGGGAGTGCTACTCAAGGAACGGACGTCCTTCTCGCGCCCATTCACGTACACCGGTGTGGATTATGCCGGTCCTTTCGAAATAAAAAAATATACGGGGAGGGCCTGTCTTATCACAAAGGGTTATATGTTGGTGTTTGTGTGCTTCTCCACTAAGGCCATCCGTTTAGAGCCTACGTCGGACCTTAAGACCGAGAAATTTCTGGCGGCTTTCGCACGGTTCGTGTCCCGGAGAGGATGCCCCCGTCAAGTGCAGTCCGACAACGGGAAGACCTTTGTGGGAGCAGCTGCTCTACTATCCCGCGATTTTCTCCAGAGCCTAAATAGGGCTCTGATCGGTGCCTATAGTCACCAGCAGCTTCTCTGGCATTTTATTCCTCCGTGAGCTCCCCACATGGGGGGCCTTTGGGAAGCAGGCGTCAAGAGCTTCAAGACCTTGTTCTACAAGTCCACCGCCACGCGGAAATACACCTTTGAGGAGCTGGCTACTCTCCTGGCAAAGATCGACGCGTGCCTGAATTCGCGGCCACTCGCGCCAATGTCCGAAGACCCTGCTGATCTGCTGGCTCTTACACCCGGGCACTTTCTTGTGGGAGGCCCACTTCTCGCCACGGTTGAGCCCGAGATAAAGGGGGACACCAATTCCATCATCAATCGCTGGCAACACCTCAAGGCGCTTCAGCAGCAATTTCGGCTCCGATGGAAGGAGGAGTACCTCACCGATTCTGATAACATTATTTGTTCCTTCACCATATTTCCGTCAGCCAACAGTCAACACGATGTCCCCACGCCCACGCAACACCCAATCGCTGGAGAGCAGATGTACTCGAGGTATTCAATCCTACCGTTGCCGAGTCTGCACTGGAATCCACGCCCTGAAGAAGTGTCGGTGCTTCCTACGCCTTAGTGTCGAGAAGCGGCTCCGAGCGGTTCCCGTGAACCGGTATTGCTCGAGCTGCCTGGCCCACGAGCACTCCGACGGATCCTGTCAACGGGGTGACGGTTGTAAGACGTGTGGTCAGGATCACCACACGCTGCTGCACCTCGTGGAGAAGCCGCGGCCTCGGCGCAAGGCCCGCCAAGAGAAGCACCGGTCACGGAGCGCGGGAGACAGGACACGGAGTGTCTCGTCTGGCGCCCGGCCGTCATCTGCCAATTCCCGGCGCGGTTCGGGTGCTCCTCGGCCTGGGTCCGTCACTTTCCGGCATTCCCAACCCGATCCACGGTCACCGACGCCCCGGCACTCGTCGATACATCCTCGGCATTCTTCCGCCACTCATCGGTTGCCGACCACCGCTCATCCGCCCGCGTCATCCGCACCTAGGCAATGTTCCGCCTCTCGTCAAGGGCCCCCGCAGGACGCGGTCGCTGCGCCCACCCTCTCGTCGCTGCTGCAACGGAACAGCGTCAACGTGCTGCCGACTGCACTAGTGCGGATAGACACCGGGACCCGTTGCTTCGACACGGGGGCCCTCATCGACCCATGCACGCCCTCGAGCTGCATCGACGCCTCGCTCGCTGCGTGTTTCCGGCTGTGTGTTCCAACAGGTGTGTTCCGCCACTGTGGGGTCAAAGACTGATTGAGCCTCACGTGCGAGTTCGTACGCCGTCCCGGGAGCTGAGCGAGGCGGTGCGTGCCCACTTACGAGGCGTGACACTGGCGGACGGACTGGACCCAGGACGGACTGCCAGTGGTCCAAAGCACAGTGTTTGGATGGGTATTGTCCGGAGCCTGCCACCAGCCATAACATCGAAGGAGCTATTGCAACCCGAGCGATTGCAATGGGGGCGGAATGTTTAGGTGAGGAGCAGTGGTGCCGCTCAGCTGAAGAGCGCATCCACACTAAAGAGCGCACCTGCGCTAAAGAGCGTATCCGCACTCGCCCCTCTATGCATTCTCCCTCTCTCGTTGGTTGTCGTCGATCGTTTCTTTTTTGTACTAGTACCAATAAAGCTGACCGCGTTAAATTCACTGAAAGACGCCCTCGACCCCCACAATTTCAACTTTTCTGGAATCTTTGGCGGCAGCAGCGCCCCCCTACAAACAACCATCATGAAGGAATCTTCGTATCGGTACATCTGGCCAAACGGTAATCCCGATCTCGTCAAGTGTCACCTAAAGCTAAGCGACTATCTAAGTAAACCTATTCCGGTCAAGGGAATCACCGACACGTCAATCCGCTACAACAATCGCCGTATCAGTAATCTCCCATTGGTCGTCACGTCCGCCCCGGGTCAAAATTCAACCATTTGTTTTCATCAGAACTTGGTTGGGGCCGCCAGTGGCCCTCAAAGTGGACCAAGAAGTTCCGCCGGTCAGACTATCACCGCGTCGAATTCCTTACGCTCTCCTCAAACCATATGAAGATGACTTGGATCTTCTCGGTGCCTAAGGAATACTTGAGCCTGTAGAATACTCTGAATGGGCCACTCCGACGGTTCCCATAGTCAAGAAAGATGGTTCCATTTGCATATGTGGAGATTATAAATATACGCTTAACAGAGCGGTACAGCCACATTGCCATCAAATTCCTGCAATCAACACGCTATTAGCTTCGATAAAAGGAGGCTCAAATTTCGCAAAAATAGATTTGGCCCAGGCGTATCAACAATTGGTAGTAGACGAAAAGTCAGCTTTGATGCAAACAATTGCTACTAACAAAGGAGCATTTAAGGTAACAAGACTACAATTCGGAATTTCAGCAGCCCCAGGAATATTTTAATGCTGCATTGAAAGAAAACTGCAGAACATACCGGGCATCCTTCCATATTTTGACGATATTGTAATAATGGCTAAGTCAGAAGAAGAAGTTGCGAGTAGATTAAACGAAGTTCTAGCCCGTATGGACCAGGCAGGATTACATCTGCGCAAGGACAAATGTCAGTTTGGGGTCTCTGCCATCGAATTTCTTAGATGCAAAGTTGACGCTCTCATCATTAGGCCATCAGCCGACAAAGTTAGAACCATCCATGAGGCGCCCCCGCCAAAAGAGAAAAAACAGTTGCAAGCGTTTTAAATCAATTTTTATCACTCATTCTTGCCCCAGAAGGTCACCAATGCGGATCCATTACATAAACTTCTAGACAAGAACGTACAATGGACATGGCGTACGGTGCACCAAAAAGCATTCGCAGAACTAAAGAATTTGATCACATCGGATGCGGTCCTAATTCATTACTCTCTGGGCCGCCCAATGATCTTAACTTGCGATGCGTCACCATATGGGTTAGGAGCAGTACTTAGCCACGAAATGGAAGACGGGACGGAAAAACCGATTGCGTTTTACTCTCGCACGCTGTCAAAGGCGGAGAGGATCTACTCGCAGATCGACAGAGAAGCGGTAGCGTTAGTCGCAGGTGTCAAAAAATTTCATAACTATTTATATGAGTTATATAATTTTATTTAATTTTTTTGAGAGCGTATAAATTTAAGTTAATTCCTCAGCCTGGAAGAAAAATAAGTAATACAGATTTCCTAAGCCGCTGCCTAACCTCAGATATACACCATGAGCCTCGAACAGAAGAAGTTTTCATGATCGATTGGGCAACTGATCCTACTATCACCGCGAACACCGTAGTTACCAATATGTCTAAGGATTGCAGCTTCAGAAAGGGTGTTAATTGGGTGTTAATGGGATGGAGTAGTGCTAAAGTTCAGCGTCATGATGACCTGTACCCTTTCTTTGTTCGGCGAAACGAACTGACCAGCAACCAAGGAATATTATTTTGGGGTAATCGACCAGTTATTCCCTTGACGGACAGACAGGAAATTCTCTCTGCGTTACACGCGCACCATCCGGGAATCGTTAAAATGAAGGCTTTAACCCGCAGTTACGTCTGGTGGCCCGGTCTGGATGCAAATATCGAAAAGGCGGTTACTCAATGTTTAGAGTGGCAACATACGAATAATTCCCCTCCACGATCGGATGTACATCCCTCCGAAGCGTTTAAGTTGTTTACGAAAAACAATCGGATCCGTCACATCCGTGCAACCAACGGACAAGCCAAACGAATGGTTCAAACCACGAAGAGTTACCTCAAGAAAATAGATCGTCACACTGATGTCAACTTAGCTTTAGTTGTTTCTTGTTTGACCAACATACTACGCCACATTCCGTCACAAAACATTCGTTAGCGGAGTTACTCCAGACATTCTTTGACAAATTAAGTCAAAGCGAAAGATCATAAGGTAAGATCTGCGTGGGCCAAACTAAAAAGTACAGGCAGCCCTGTATGAGTCCGAAACTATGCAAGCGGTTCCAAGTGGCTTGAGGGCCACGTCTCGAAGCGAACGGGACCGATTTCCTATTCGGTGTGTCTTGTGGACGACCGAACAGTTAGGCGACATCTGGATCAGCTGCGATTGCGCAGCTGAAGAAAACGACTCCTAAGCCGTCTCCCAGCAGTTCTCTGCATATATAAGAATGACCTTAAAGACGGCTTTTGGCAAATATGCCTTAACAAAGATTGTCAAGTAGAAACAAGTTCGTCAAGTTCGGTTTGACGAAATCCCCACAAATGATTAATGAAGTTAATGTGTAGGTTAATGAATCCGGTAATTTCCGTTATCTGAATAACTGATACAATCAAAAACGTTTAAGTTTGTGGGAGTCGGCAATGAGCGGCGATGTCATGCAGGAGAGCAGCGGTACTGGCAAGAAGGGGGCGAGCGGAGTGACGGAGAAATCGGATATCGTTGGCCGATTCTTATGAGAATATCAATATATTATGATAAATATTATAACCAATTTGTTACAATGAAAAACCTAAAAAAAAGTCCCAAAAAATTCTATCTTCAGGCAGGCCCGGCAGGACACGTTCGGCCCGAGTGGGTAGTCTTTTCTCCGAGTGGAGGAAAAAAAAAGAAAAATTTTCATATGATAATTTTTATAGTTGTTTATATTAATAAATCAATTTATTACATGTATTTTTGTTGAAATCTTTCTACATATATGTACGTAAATAAAATCGTGTCATTTTTCCAAAACAAACTCATTATCGCAAAGCAAAAACAGTAGTACGCTTTGAATTACGCAATATGAACTCATTAACAAGTTTATCCAGATCGAGCTCGTCGGTCATATTTGAATAAATATGTAGAAGAGCGACGTTGTTCAGCCGATTTTGTGTCATTGTTGACCTTAAATATGTTTTCAGTCGACGAAGGACCGAAAAACTTCTCTCATTTGAACAGGATGACCCTGGAATTGTTATTAACAGACGAACAAAACGAACAAAATCTGGAATGTGCCCTCTAGCCCATTCGTATTTTTTCAAGAAATTTACAACCTCCCCCAAATTGTTTGCTTGCTCATTTTGCCTGCGCAAAAGTTGCAAAAACATGTCACGGTCGCTCAAAAACCTCGCTCTGTCAAAATCGTCTTTATAGAAATCGACTATCCTGTCAACATCATCGGTCTGATCAATAGGGGATCGCTCCAGAAACTCGAAAAATTTTGCTGACTCTGTATCGAATCGACTTTTTAACGATCCAATCAACTGGTCAAAAACTTCACATTAAGATCGTCTAAAATAATCCTTGGGTGTTGGAAACTGGAAATTTTCTGTAATACCGTGATCAAAACGTTTGGGAATTTTACGCTGAGTAGGAATTATAGGTTCTCTGAGTTCAAAATCAATAACAGCTTTAACACTTTTTTCCCAAATTTCTTCAAATTTGGATTCGCGAGACGCATTCAAGACGCCAGCAACTGCTTTTACTTTTTCATGCGATTCAATAACACAAAGGCTCGACTTCTGCAGTTCTATGTTCAATACTTCAATGCGATCGAAAATTTCAATCATCATTGTCAAATTAAATACGCACTCAAAAGACTCTACGTAGTCGTAAAACCCCGAAGCTTTGGCGGAGATCATACTATCGACTTCGTTGTCCACCGATCGATCATCGAGGAATTTCGTAGAGCGAGAGCGAGCTCGTAGAGCGAGCCTTGTCGGGTTGAAGGCTGCGATAAAAGGAAAATTTTCGTTGTTCTTTTCCATTGCTTCAGTCTGCAACTCCTTGAATTGTGCAACGCGTTTTGGTGAATCTCGGATAAAGTTTATCAAATCCTTGATTGACCCAATGAATTTTCTTGCTGGTTGTACCTTTTCAATTGAATCTTGTACAACAGGATTCAGGTTATGGGCATTGCAGTGCACAAACAAAGCTCGAGGTTCCTTCTCACGTATACGCGCCTGCAATCCAGAAATTTTTCCAGAAACATTGGACGCCCCGTCGTAGCACTGGCCTCTTAATTTTGAAAAAAGCAACGAGTTCACGACGAAAATGTTGTCAACAAGATCGAATAAAGTTTCTGCTTGAGTGTTTGGCGTTGAAAAGAATCCAATAAAATTCTCATTTGCAAGTAAATCATCGGAAACGGTTCTAATGCACACGGAGACTTGCTCTATTCGTGAGGCATCTGGGGTTTCATCTAGTAGAATCGAAAAATGCTCCGCTCTTCTTATATCATCCATGATTTTTGACAAAATTGAAGTCGCCATCAAATCGAGTATTTCATTTTAACTTTCATGATGGAACCATCTGTATCCATCTCTCTGCAACCAAGAATTCAGTTCAGGAACGTCTTCCGAGCGAGCCTTCAAGAACGCCATGAAATTGGAATTTTCGTCATTCTTGTCTCCTCTTAAAGGCAAACCCTGTTTTGCCAATGTTTTTAGAGTGCTGAAAATTTTTAGTAACGCCGTTCTATTCTCCATTATCTGTTTCAAGTGAGCCGACGATAACGATTGTGCAACGTTCACTTTTCCCAGGCTTGCCAGTGCTTCGGTGCAATTGATGTGTAGAAAACTTGACGAATGTTTCTTCATCCGATATGACCCATGCTTCCAATTTGAAAATCCATCATTGACCCAGGCTTGTTTTGATTTCAAAGCATGCGGGCCGAAATTGGCGATCAATTGCCGTTCACACGCTTCAGTACAGACGTTGCAAATGGCGAAAGAGTTTTTGTTGAGTTCAAGCCACGGATAGGTTTTTTTCCACTGTGTAAAAGTTGGAGGCACCAAAGAGTTTGTTACAGGCGGTTCTGAAATAATCATATAAAAATATATCTTTTTTTTTTTCACATTTCACTTTGTATCATAAAGTAAGTAAGTAAGTTCATGTTGTATTATGTATTACAAATGAAGCAAGTTTTTTTTACGTATAGAGCTCCATGCATTTTGGAACTTTGATGAAATATAAATACATCACACAGAAACGAGCAAAACATTTGTAGTTTTGTCGTATTCTTTCGTTGTTTAGAAGTATCGTTGTTGTTGTTGTTATCGTCGTCTCGATATCGACTATCATTACCTGACGCTCGAGGAGACTCGGTTTTCGAGGATTTTTCTCTTTCTTCTTTTTCAGCCGCACGACGAATCTTTCCATCTCTCGTCTCTCAAGTCTCTTTGTAAATCACGCACACTCGTTTCGTTCTTCTTCTTTCAATCTCGAACATACGAGCGAGAATGAAACGAATATAAACATATGGTTATAAACAGCCGTCGTTGGCATGAATGTGTGTTATATGTGCACGTACGACATGCGCATGCTCCGAGCGCCCATGTTTCCCGCGTGAAATTCAAAATGTGTAAATCGACCAAGAGGACGATATATGGTATTTGATTATTTCGAGTGGGTAATTTTACCACTCGGGATTTCTCGAGTGGGTCTAGCTACCCACTCAACCCACTACTGCTGCCGGGCCTGTCTTCAGGAACAACAAAGTTAGTAGTTTTACCAAATACCAATTCTGATCGTTCAGTAATAATTTTTTTTTTTTTTTTTTTACCCGTCTTTCAGAATTTGGAAATGGCTTGTGCATCAATAAGAGCATCAGCTAGCATTCCTGTATTCATCATAAAGCTTAGAGGCCCAGACGACCGAGGGGCGCTCAAGAAACGATTTGTTACAATATATTAAGCTATTTGATTATTATTAAGCTAGGAGGAGTTAGTAAGGAAATTTAAAATTCTATATTTTAAGTTTGAGGGACAAGAAAGAGATGTTATAGAGTAGAGACCATTGTACTTCGAACATAATACCCTAAAAGGGTCATGCAGTGCATATGTCGAACTACAACGGCTAAGGAACAGAGGACTAAAGTTTCGAGTCCTTCTATAAGGAATGTTAAATTTTGAGCGTTTTAGTAAATGCTGGCTATCTACATCCCCGTTAATAAGGTTATGCAGAAAGACTACACCGAGCATTGTCCTACGATTTGTTAAGCTACGTAAGTTTATGAGTAAGAGTCTACTATTATAAGATGGAAGGTGAAGATTTGCATCCCAGTTTAGACCTCTAAGTGAAAAAGTTAGGAAATTCTTTTGTACGGATTCTATGCGGTCCTGATGTACTCCATATTGGGGACTCCAGACACAACCGTACTCCAGTATAGGACGGACCAAAGAAATGAATAGTGTTTTGGTTATATAGGGGTCATTAAATTCTTTTGACCACCTTTTGATAAAACCAAGGACTCCTTTAGCCTTATTAACCATTAAGGAAATATGGTCGGCAAATTTAAGTTTGATGGGATGCCGAGATCATTAACCTGGGTCAATTTTTCTAAGGCAATCCCATTAATAGAATAAGTAGCTTGCAGAGGGCAAGAACGATAAAAAGACATATGTTTGCATTTAGATCCATTAAGTATTAGATCATTAGCTAAGCACCATTTTTGAAAGTTATCAAGGTCAGACTGAAGACTGCATTGGGCAGAGATGGATTTGTACTGAAGACAAAGCTTTACATCATCTGCATACATAAGAACTAGAGAGTTCGTTAAAGCAGGGGGCAAGTCGTTTATAAAAAGCGTGAATAATAACGGGCCAAGATGACTTCCTTGAGGGACGCCAGATGTAGCACGGACTAGACGGGACTGTATGTTTTTAAATAAGACTCTTTGTGTCCTTCCATCTAAGTAGCTGGAGATCCACGTTAAGAGTTAGGAACACGTTAGGAAAACCCAGCATATTCAGTTTACTCAACAAGAGTGAGTAATTAACTGAATCGAATGCTTTGCTGAAGTCTGTGTAAATTACATCGGTTTGATATCCCTTACAAAAAGGATGAAGAGGGGATCATCCCATCTATGACAAAGGATGTCAACTCCAATAAGTTTGTGGTAGTGGAGCGATGCTTAATAAAGCCATGCTGACAAGGAGTGATAATCGAAGAGCAAAGGTGTTGCAAGTGAGGGGTAATTAATTTTTCAAATAACTTTGGAATTGCCGACAACTTAGAGATGCCCCTGTAGTTGGCAGCCTCAGACTTTTTCCCTTTTTTATGTAGGGGAATTATGAATGATTCCTTCCACTTAAGGGAAAAAATCGAGGTTTCCAAAGATAAGTTGAAAAGTCTAAGAAGAGGTTTGCACAGAGCCCTGGCACAGTATTTTAGCACACAGCCTGGTACTCCATCGGGGCCTGGCGAATAAATGGGTTTGACCCTTAAAAGACCAGATAATAAGTTGTTCTCAGAAAAAAACGGACAGAAAATACGATTTTCTGCTTGAATGTTATATGCGTAAGGCTGATCAGTCAATTTGGGAGGAGAATAAGTTGTTTGAAAAAATTCTGCGAATAGATCGGCAATGGCCTGATCCGAAGTCGCAGAGGAATTTTCAAACATAATCAGAGGTGAAAAAGATACGTGTTTACGCTTAGTGTTTACAAAATTATAAAACTGCTTTGGATCCTGAGTAAATTGTATCCGGCAGCGGGCAATATAATTCCTATAACATTCAGCGTTATGCACGGTAAAATTCGACCGAGCTAGTAGGTATCTTGAGAAATCAACACTACTGCAGGTTTTTTTATATTTAAGTAAAAGCTTATTTTTTTTATTTTTTAAGTTAGTAAGGCACCTTGTAAACCAAGGAGGATTTGTTGAAGCGGACGGATATTTCCAAGGCACACATGAGTCAAAAAATTTATTTAAAGTAAAATAAAATTTTTCTAAAGTGACATTAAGATCAGTGCACGCCAGAATATCAGACCAGTCAAATGTCTCGATAAGGCTATTAAGTTTCTGGAAACAGCGAATCTTATTTACCACGAGTGGAGACATCTGATCGATACCAGGAGTGGTTTCGATTGAGACCTCCAGCGTGGGGTGATATGGATCCTCTGGGGTTGAAAGGGGAAAAGCTCTGGAAAGAGCAGTACCATCAGGATCAAATACAAAACATAAGTCTAAAAGCCGACCTAGCGAATTTCTAACATGATTGATCTGACCTAGGGACATGTCAAACATGCCCGCGGTGAAGTCATGGTAAGTTATAAGTGACAAAGATGGTGAGTTGTCGACGTTGGACCACTTTAATTCTGGGATATTAAAGTCGCCCACCGCGACGAGTTGGTCACGATCCGTCATAAGATTAGAGACGTATCGAATGGCGGACAAATGCTGCCAATATGTAGGCGGTTCAGACATAGGAGGTATATATGAACATGTAATGTATAAAGCTTTAACGGACATAGTGATTTTAATGCAAATAAATTCTATGTCACCAAACTCATGGGATTTCACCTCTTCAGAAGCAAGAGTAGAGTCTACCGAAATGAGGACTCCACCTCCTCTTCGCTGAGATCGATCCCGTCTAAAAGTGGTGTACTTACTTGGAAAAACTTCGGAGCTAATTATCTCCGGATTTAACCAGGTTTCTGTAAATGCTATTATATGGGATGCAAAGAAAGAACTATCAGAATGTGGCTTGGGGAGTTTGCTACGTAGCCCCCTAGTATTCTGATAGGTAAGAGTTAGTGAGGAAACTAGTTTTTTGGGTTAGTAGCCAAAGAAGAGGTTGGAGGGTTGGTCAGTGGTTCCGATATTGGGAAGTCTCACTCCCACTGGTTTTTGAACTTTTTTCTTAACGGAACTAGGCTGATGTTCTTGGACGAAAAGATTCTCTGGCCAAAAACTGGGAGAACAAATCGTCTTGAACATCAGCGCGGGCACACGAATCTTGAAAGAAGACGTGCGCCTTGTATAATTATATTTAAATTTTTGTATGTCCTCCACCTTTATATCGGCTTTTTTTTTGGCTTTGATATAAGCCGAGATATCAATCTCTGAAGTATCAGGGGCGAGCCGAGAAACAAATATATGTTTCGATGGAGGAATCACCTGTAAGGGTTTTGGTGTCGCAGGTACGAGAACTGCAGCATCAGTCGGTGCCGGTGGTCCGGGCTGTGGAATACCCTTTTGGGTGACTCTAATGGGGGTTTCGTTCCCTAGGACCTGTGGCATCACTTGAAGGGATGCCATGGCGGACTTATCGGACAATTGCTCATTATCCCTGAGAAATTCGGACGAATTTTTCTCAGTTCCAGCCCTTGGGGTGGCCAGAGATATAAGCGGCTGCATTAATGTCGGCTGAGCAGGCTGAGGCGGATCAGAAACAGCGGATTTCTTACGCTTAGGGGACTCATTTAGCAGCTGAAGGCCACTAAACTGAGTGTCCAGCGCACAGAGCTGGTCATTGATTTTACGAAAACCAGTGATCAGCTCTTTAAATCCATTTTTGGTCTGTCTCATGAACGACCTCATTTCACCTTGCACAGCACGACAATTTTCACAACAATAAAGTATCCCAGACCTACGGGAAATGGCATCCGAAACTGATGCAGTGAAACCGGCACACTTGGCATGTACGACGTTCTCACAAAGCCAGCAATGGATGGCAGGCTGGGATGAGGAAATAGTCTTGTTACAAGACTTAATGGCACAGACAAGTTTAAATTCAATTTTATTATACCCTTGCAGAGGGTATTATAATTTTGTCCAAAAGTGTGCAACGCAGTGAAGGAGACATCTCCGACCCTATAAAGTATATATATTCTTGATCAGGATCACCTCCTGAGTTGATATGAGCATGTCCGTCGGTCCGTCTGTCTGTCTGTTTCTACGCGAACTAGTCTCTCAGTTTTGAAGCTATCGTCTTGAAACTTTGCACACACCCTTCTTTCCTTTGCACGCAGTATATAAGTCGGAACGGCCGGGATCGGCCGACTATATCTTATAGCTGCCATATAACTGATTGATCGGAAATGCTATAACTTCGGTGTTTTTAAAGCTAGAGAATTCGGATTTGGTACGATTGCTTTTTTTGGCAAAATAATAAAATTTTATAAGGATCAGCCGACTATATCCTATATCTGCGATATAACTGATTGATCGGAAATGGCATAACTTCAGTGTTTTTCGAGCTAGAAAGTTGGGATTTTCTATGAATTCTATTTTTCGAAAAATAATACGACTTATCAAGTTTCATATGGATCGGCCGACTATATCTTATAGCTGCCATATAACTGAACGATCGGAAATGGTATTTGGTAAAAATACCAACTTTGGGGTTCTTCAAGATAGAAGTTTGGGATTTTTTTTTAGATTTTGTCTTGTAATTTATTGGTTATATTATGATATTCCCATAAGAATCGGTCAATTATATCCGATTTTAGCGATATATATCCTGTTTTAGCTGCAAGAGTATATCAACTTCGGCTCCGCCCGAAGTTAGCTTTCCTTTCTTGTTTTTTATTTATTTTTTTTATTTAATAAAACAAAAATTAATATTTAAAAAGTTAAAAAACACAATACCTTGAACCACTGTGCCAAATAGAAAGCCGAAGCGAGAGCTTTGAATAGTGAAAAAGAGAAATGCAGAAATAGAGATAAGCCGGGGAAAAAGCAGAGCTGAGCTATGCTTGGAATAGAATTTAGACAAATTATTAATTCGACTCCAAATATACCACAGCACTCGCGAAGCGAGACGGTTTAGGCTTTAAGATTGTTAAGATTCACAAGATTTAATTCACAAGTATGTAAGCACCGGTTTACCAATATTTATAATAAAACGCAGTGCGCACAAAAAAACACGACCGTTCGCTTAAGAGAAAGAGAGGGAAGTGATATATGGCAGCTATAAGATATAGTCGGCCGATCGTTATGAAATTTGTTAGGTGGCATCAACTTAGTCAAAATAAACTCTGTATGAAGTTAAAACTTTCTGTCTTCAAAAACACGAAGAGTTGGGTCATTTCCGATATTTAAGTTAATGGCAGCTATAAGATGTAGTCGGCCGATCCTTATGAAATTTGTATTGTTGTATTGTTTTGCTAAAAAAAGCATGCATACAAAATTCGAACTCTCTAACTTTAAAAAAAGTGAAGTTATACCATTTCAGATTGTTCAGTTATATGACAGCTATATGATGTTGCCGATCCTTATGAAATTCGGCCGTATTACTTTGCGATAAATAGCATTCGTACCAAATCCGAATTCTCTAACGCTAAAAAAAACCGGAGTTATAGCATTTCCGATAAATCAGTTATTTGGCAGCTATAGGATATAGTCGGCCGATCCCGGCCGTTCCGACTTATATACTGCGTGCAAAAGATAGGAGGGTGTGTGCAAAGTTTCAAGACGATAGCTTTAAAACTGAGAGACTAGTTTGCGTAAAAACGGACAGACAGACGAACAGACAGACGGACAGACAGACGGACAGACGGACATGCTTATATCAACTCAGGAGGTGATCCTGATCAAGAATATATATACTTTATAGGGTCGGAGATGTCTCTTTCACTGCGTTGCACACTTTTGACCAAAATTATAATACCCTCTACAAGGGTATAAAAATGTAAAATTCGAATGGACAACATTTTAAATCAGCATTAATAAATCACAGATGCTAGCAAATACGCTTGTGTAGCAGTCCCAACTCAAAACAAAAATGAACTACAGCTTTCAGTTGCATACGCATCAAGATCGTTTACGAAAGGTGAAAGCAACAAGAGCACTACAGCAGCAGCTTCTAATTGGGCAATAATACACTTCAGACCACATATTTATGGTAGACATTTCACTGTCAAAACAGAACACAGAGCACTTTACTTATTTTCAATGGTAAATCCCAGTTAGAGGAATATAATTTACGGTAGAGTACCTAAAGGGTAAAGATAATTATATAGCCGATGCGCTATCTAGAATAACAATCACAGACTTAAAAAACATACAATTAAATATTCTGAAAGTCAATACAAAAACAAAAGTAGACAAAAATCCTGCGCAGGAAAAGAACAAAAAGAATTGCATAAGCAATCTATAAAAGAAGCTTCAGAGCTCCACGTATATGAAGTCATTATTAATGATGAAGTACATAAAGTAGTGACCTTGTATGTAAATAGGATGTGTTTATTTAAGCACGGAAAGAAAATTACAGGAAGTTATGATGTTATCGATTTGTATACCAAAGGAACCCTTGACTTAGGTCAGTTCTTCCAAAGGCTTGAAAAGCAGGCCGGAATTCACAAAATCAGCCAAATCAAGGTGGCACCGTGGGAAAAAATCTTTGAACATGTTTCAATTGATAGTTTTAAAAATATGGGAAATTATATATTGAAATCATTAAGAGTAGAGCTACTTAACCCGGTGTCCGTAATAAAAAATAATAAAGATAAGGAAACTTTATTGTCTACATTCCATGATGATCCAATACAAGGTGGTCATACAGGCATTACAAAAACCTTGGTCAAGGTCCAGAGACACTATTACTGGAAAAATATGTCCAAAGACATAAAAGAGTACATAAAGAAGTGTCCTAAATGCCAAAAGTCTAAAACGACTAAACACACTAAGACCCCATTAACGATAACCGAAACTGCGCAAAGAGCTTTTGATAGAATAATTGTGAATAAGATTGGTCCACTACCCAAATTTAATAATGGAAACGAATTCGCAGTAACACTCATCTGCGATTTAACCAAATACTTAGTAGCTATACCAATACCAGTATAGCTACAATAAAAGTGCAAATACTGTAGCCAAAGCTATATTTGAACATTTTATTCTAAAGTACGGCTGATCCTTATGAAACTCGGCATGTTGTATTATTTTGCCAAAAATAGCATTCGTACCAAATCCGAATTTTCTAGCTTTAAAAACACCAAAGTTATATCATTTCCGGTCAATCAGTTATATGGCAGCTATAAGATATAGTCGGCCGATCCCGGCCGTTCCGACTTATATACTGCGTGCAAAGGTAAGAAGGGTGTGTGCAAAGTTTCAAGACGATAGCTTTAAAACTGAGAGACTAGTTCGCGTAGAAACGGACAGACAGACGGACAGACAGACGGACAGACGGACATGCTCATATCAACTCAGGAGGTGATCCTGATCAAGAATATATATACTTTATAGGGTCGGAGATGTCTCCTTCAGTGCGTTGCACACTTTTGGACAAAATTATAATACCCTCTGCAGGGGTATAAAAACAATAACTATACATATAAAAATAAGGAATCACATTAAAATATAATCATATATATAATAAACATACATACATAAGACAACACATAAAAATAGTAAAACTTAAACAAAAAACAAGAAAGGAAAGCTAACTTCGGGCGGAGCCGAAGTTGATATACCCTTGCAGCTGAAACAGGATATATATCGCTAAAATCGGATATAGTTGACCGATTCTTATGGGAATATCATAATATAACCAATAAATTACAAGACAAAATCTAAAAAAAATTCCAAACTTCTATCTTGAAGAACCCCAAAGTTGGTATTTTTACCAAATACCATTTCCGATCGTTCAGTTATATGGCAGCTATAAGATATAGTCGGCCGATCCATATGAAACTTGATAAGTCGTATTATTTTTCCAAAAATAGAATTCATAGAAAATCCCAACTTTCTGCTCGAAAAACACTGAAGTTATGCCATTTCCGATCAATCAGTTATATGGCAGATATAGGATATAGTCGGCTGATCCTTATAAAATTTGGCATGTTGTATTATTTTGCCAAAAATAGCAATCGTACCAAATCCGAATTCTCTAGCTTTAAAAACACCAAAGTTATACCATTTCCGATCAATCAGTTATATGGCAGCTATAAGATATAGTCGGCCGATCCCGGCCGTTCCGACTTATATACTGCGTGCAAAGGAAAGAAGGGTGTGTGCAAAGTTTCAAGACGATAGCTTTAAAACTGAGAGACTAGTTTGCGTAGAAACAGACAGACGGACAGACAGACGGACAGACAGACGGACAGACGGACATGCTTATATCAACTCAGGAGGTGATCCTGATCAAGAATATATATACTTTATAGGGTCGGAGATGTCTCCTTCACTGCGTTGCACACTTTTGACCAAAATTATAATACCCTCTGCAAGGGTATAACAAAGACACAAAAACAAGAAAGGAAAGTTTACTTCGGGCGGAGCCGAAGTTGATATACGCTTGCAGTTAAAACCGGATATATATCGCAAACATCGGATTAAATTGGCCGATCCTTATGAGAATATCATAATATAACCAATTTATTACAATAAAAAATCTAAAACAAAGTACCAAGCTTCCATCTTCGAAAATACCAAAGTTGGTATTTTTACCAAATACCATTTCCGATCGTTCAGTTATATGGCAGCTATAAGATATAGTCGGCCGATCCATATGAAACTTGATAAGTCGTATTATTTTTCGAAAAATAGAATTCATAGAAAATCCCAACTTTCTAGCTCGAAAAACACTGAAGTTATGCCATTTCCGATCAATCAGTTATATCGCAGATATAGGATATAGTCGGCTGATCCTTATAAAATTTTATTATTTTGCCAAAAAAAGCAATCGTACCAAATCCGAATTCTCTAGCTTTAAAAACACCGAAGTTATAGCATTTCCGATCAATCAGTTATATGGCAGCTATAAGATATAGTCGGCCGATCCCGGCCGTTGCGACTTATATACTGCGTGCAAAGGTAAGAAGGGTGTGTGCAAAGTTTCAAGACGATAGCTTTAAAACTGAGAGACTAGTTCGCGTAGAAACGGACAGACAGACGGACAGACGGACATGCTCATATCAACTCAGGAGGTGATCCTGATCAAGAATATATATACTTTATAGGGTCAGAGATGTCTCCTTCACTGCGTTGCACACTTTTGGACAAAATTATAATACCCTCTGCAAGGGTATAAAAATTTAATCTTATTGCTATAAATAATATGTCTTAAAGTTTGTATAATTTATAGTAGAAAATAACTCCATTATATTACGTTATTTTTCAAAAAGAGGAAGATGTAATATGCACACATATAGAAATACACATGTCGACCACCCACTGTACCAAGAGTACTTAAAGGACACACACTGTAGCACTTTGTCGCAGTGTTTACGTAATTTGAAACCTGGGTCATAAACCTTATGTGACCGAATTTCCAAAACGCTCGCTGTGCATTAGCCGCATGCCGAAACTGCATATGCAGCATAAATGTAATACGAGCAAACCACTTATATGTGCATAAACCTCCGCTTAAGCGATCATAGCTATATAGCCGCTGTTGGCAGCGCAGCTACGAGAATGAGACTTCCCGGCTCCTAAAAATATTAAAAGGAGAAGAATATTTTGGGATCTTGGAGCGGCAACAACGGCTGCTCCAAATTAAAATATGGAATAATAAAGGACTAAAGAATATAAATGAAAAATCCATTTTATTTTCACTGGACGGGGTCCTGCGAGGCTGGACCGCAAAGGCTAACACTACACGAGATCGACCGACTATATCCTATAGCTGCCATATAACTGACTGTTCGGAAATGGTATAATGATAGAATTAATGGTAGTAAGTTTCCGTTCGGTTTTTAGATTTTAATAGCAATTTCAGGTACCAGGTGACCAGTCAGTGACCAAAAAAGATTGGGACCTACCAAAGAACCTACCATTAGCAGACCTATATTTTTATATATTGTTTGTATTATTTTGTTTATATTAGAGTTTTCAATTCAATTATTATAAAGTTTTAATCTATCCTTATGAACTTTTTGTTTTTTCCTAATTATTATACTATCGTTATCTTCTAATTTCGCTACTGTATAGGGTCCTAAATAAATTGGATCTAACTATTGTCCTGTTTCATTCTTAAGTAGGACTTTGTCTCCTACCGATATATCTAAGTTTCTTACTTTTTAATCATATAATTCTTTATTATTTCTATTATTTTGTGCTAACATAATTCCAACTCTTTTATATGCTATTTCTAATCTATATTTACTTTCTTTAGCATAATCATCTATGTTATATATGATTTAGTAAACTGTTTGTTTTACCGAAAACAAATTCATATGGACAATATTCATGTGCCATAGATGGGGTTGTGTTGAAACAATAAACGAAATATTGGATCCATATGTTCCAATCAGTTTTATCAACCGATATATATGAACGTATGTATTCATTAAAAGTTCTGTGGTTTCTTTCGACTGTTCCAACTGTCTGGTGGTGGTGTGCAGTTTATGTTATGTTATTTGTTTGTAAAAACTTGCACAAATCATTTATTATAAAATTTTTGTATTCTGTTCCACGTCCATAATAAACGTGTTCATTGGACCGTACTTTGGAATAAAATTCTCAAAAATCGCCTTTGCTACTGTGTTAGCATTTTTGTTTGGAATTGGAATCGCGACTAGATATTTAGAACAGAACACAAATTAATGTTACTGCGTATTCATTTCCATTTTCATACCTAGGTAGTGGACCAATGGCGAATCAGTTATTATTAAAGAATTTTTTATTTTTCTTGTCACTTTTGATTTTTTTTTTACAATGTAAATGCTTCCACAAATCATTTATTATAGAATTTTTGTATTCTGTTCCGTACTTTAAAATAAAATTCTCAAAAATTGCCTTTGCTACAGTGTTAGCATTTTTGTTTGGAATTGGAATCGTGACTAGATATTTAGTCAGATCACAAATTAATATTACTGCGTAATCATTTCCATTTTCAGACCTGGGTAGTGGACCAATGGTGTCTACTATAACCCTGTCGAAAGCATGTTTTGGCGTATCAGTTATTGTTATAGGAGCTTTTATTTTTCTCGTCACTTTTGATTTTTGGCATTTTGGACATTTTCGTATGTATTCAGTAATATCTTGAGTCATACTTTTCCAATAATAATGTCTTTTGACCTTCTCCAAAGTTTTTGAGATGCCTGTGTGACCTCCTTGTATTGGATCATCATGCTTGCGGTTCAAGCCTTTGGAAATATTGTCCTAAGTCAAAAGTTCCATTGGTATATAAATCGCTAACATCTTATCTTGCAGTAATTTTCGTCATTGTTTATGACTTCATATACGTTGGGCTTTGAATCTTTTCTATAGATTGCCTGGGCAATTTGAGCTTTGAGCT
This sequence comes from Drosophila pseudoananassae pseudoananassae, assembly GCA_018153035.1. NCBI lineage: Eukaryota > Metazoa > Arthropoda > Insecta > Diptera > Drosophilidae > Drosophila > Drosophila pseudoananassae. The sequence continues at coordinate 3,891,419 of JAECXR010000072.1, forward strand.
TGGATTTACCATTGAGAACAAGAATGTTAAAGGGGTGTGATCTGCTTTGACAGTGAAGTGTTTACCATAAATGTATGGTCTGAAATAAGTTATGGCCCAATGAATTGCTGCTAATTCTTGTTCTGTTCAACTTTTATTACTTTCACCCTTAGTGAACGATCTTGATGCATAAGCAACTGGAAGTTGGAGTTTATTTTTGTTTTGAGTTAAAACTGCTCCGCATGCTTTTTTCCTTGCGTCAGTTATTATGCAAAATTCTTTGCTGAAATCTGGGTATTGTAATATATTCGGATTTATTAGCGCCGTGTTGAGATGTTCCAAGGCATGCTGACAATCAGCTGTCCATTCGAATGTGACATTTTTTCTACATAGTCTTGTTATGTGTCGAGCATAGTCGCCAAAATGTTTGATAAAAAGTCTATAGTAGTCCAGAATGCCACGAATCGTCTAACACTGTCCGCATGTGGGACTGGGTAATGTGGAATGACGTCGTATTCTTTGTCGTCAGGCAGGTTTCCTTCATTTCCGTGCATTTGTGTCCCAAAAATGTGACTTCATGCGTGAAAAATGAACATTTTTCAGGATGTAATTTAAGATTGTATTTCCTAAATTTCTCATAAACATCAGTTAAGTTGTTGAGCATATGTGTTTCGGAACAACCAATGACTATAAAATCATCCATATAAAGGAAATCTTGAGAAGGTTCTAATCCGGAAAACGCTATATTCATCATTCTCTGGAAAGAATTTGGCGCTATTTTTAGGGCAAATGGTAATGCTCTTCCTAGTTGATCCAAAATGTCATCAATTCTAGGGAGCGAGAATTCGTCAGACAACAGTTTTTTATTAATTTGACGGTAGTCAATTACTAATCGCCATTTTTTCTTATCAGACCCTGGAATAGATTTCTTCGGTACTAACAAAATTGGGCTTGAGAAAGAGTCACATAGTTCGAAAGTGGTCGAAAGGGTCACGCTGTTCGAAAGTGGTTCATATGACAAATTTTTAATATCTACTACTTGATCGGCATTGGTCATATTCAGTACAAATGCATTTAAGGTTGTTGCCACTGTGTTTGCCTTCTTTAATTTCCTGGTTTGTCAGCGTGCAGTGCGTTGATAAGAAGTTTTAAATAGATTTAAGATTTTCGTGTATCTTACTTACTAGAGAACTTTACCAAATAAAATCAGTTTCCAAAAGGATGCTTTGAAGCTCCTCTTATCTCTTATAGCTCCCCGCATTTGGGGCTCCTCTTATCAGTAATAAATTTTTCTTCAACTATGCTCGAGCTAGTTTCTGAATCCGAAGAATTGTCCAAATCATTAATTTAGATGGGATAGTGAGATTATTTATTTCTTCCTCTTCCAAATACTCTTGGTCAATATTAAAAATATCTTTACTTTACTTTACTTTTTTTTTTTTTTTTTTTATTATGTAATAACATATTATTTTATGATGCGCAAATTTAAGTTTTGTCCAAGTCATTTGCTCGGCTCATGAACCTTTTCTTTAAGCACTTATTATGCAGCTTATATAATTTGTAAAGACAATTCGCGCACATAATAACAACAATGATTATCAGTAATGTGTTTGTTAATTCTAAATGTACGTTACTAGATTCAACTTTATTTAAAACGTTAGCAGTGGAATCCACTGACTTAAAGTCTACTAATCCAATTTTGGAATTTTGTTCAGAATTACGAATTTTTTCAATTAGAAAATTTTCTTAGTGCATTACTATTCATAAATAGAAACGTTTCCTTTCCTTGAAAATTAAAAAAATTTTTTATTTAATGACTGAGCTGAAAACTTTTATAGTTTTTTGCAATTTAAGATTTTGTTTTTTAATTTTTTTTTGTACTGAACTGAGTACTTATTTAACTTATTACATTATTATTTTTTTTCATATTAAAATTTCAAATTTCATTCATTTTTTTTTTTTTTTTTTTTGTTGTTTAAATTTGCTGCCGGGTTAATTAAAAAAAATGTTTGTAATAAACAACCTGCCTAGTTTTTAGTGAGGCTTTATGGGCCCCACTTTTATTGGGCAAGGAATATTCTGCTCAATTTCACATAAAGTCGTTTATAATTATAATGCAACGCAGTTCATTAATAATGCAACGCAGTGCATCAAGTAAAATTATAAACAAACTGTTTGTTGTTGTTGTGCGCTCTTTGTAGCGCTGTCGGTTCTCTATATCCGTGGTCAGGCTTGATGCGACCTACGGGGCCGGTGCTGGCTGCACAGGTCTCAAGATCTCAGGTCCTCGAAGCTTCTGATGTCCTGGACCTTTTGTACTGCTGTGTTATTTTTGTGCAAGTAAATTTGCACGCTGGGGCATCTAGCGGTTCAGGGCAGTCGTTCGGGCACACTCCAGTATGTTTCGGCAACGGCTTTGGGGATGGCAGCTTATTAGTTTGATTTATAGTTTATATTTTCGCTGAATGAGTATGCGGTGTAGGATTTTCTTTAATTTGTTTATGGCCTGTAGCCTTGCTGTTGCATTCCACGGTGTGTTGGCCTCGGGTGAATATAATTGCCACTTTTTTTTTTTGGATTTTTTGCGTGTTTTGAATGTTTTGTTTGTATCAGCTTCCCCTCCCACCCACCCCTTCTCTTTTTACGGGTCTGGAGAGATGGGGTAGTTGTTCTCATTAGCAGGAGAGAGATATTCTCAACAATTTGGGCGTACATTATTTTTCATCGGTTGCATCGGATTACGCGGCGACGTAGCGCAGACATTGAAGGCATTGCAATTGCCATTATAAAGTTTCACATGAGTAATGCAGGAGGAGCCAATTGGCTAAGTTTCTCCACCGAAAGGTTTTCCCATTCCATAACATGGTTCAATTGTTAGGACAAAGATCCTGATTTAGCTTGTGAATTTTGGAGTCACATAACTTTTGTGAGTCTACTGGCGACCGTTTATGTTTTTGTGAGCAATTTCTTTATTCAATTTTTTGACCCGGCCACTGCGACCCATAACACTCACTAAACTCTCTCGTTTTTTTTTTTTCAATTTTCGTCCCAGTCCGCCTTTGTCCTCTCCAAATGTTGTTGTTGTTGTTGATAGTGTTGTTATTAGGCTGCTCCTGCTGATGCTGGTATTACTGAGTGGTGTTGGTGGTTGCATTAGGATGTTTAATATTTGCTTGCTGCTGATTTATATTTTTTTTTCTCAGATTAAGGGAAAAAAAATTGAGGTGATTTGCTGCTACTAATAGTCCAAAGCAATTGTTGTCCTGTGGTGTCCTTTTGGTCCTGGTCCTGTAGTGTCCTTTTGGTCCTGGTTCACGGTCGCCATGTAGAGTCTCTTGGAAGGATTGCCATGTAGTGTTTGTTCACTGAGATTGTTTTATCTCAAACAAAAGAAAGGATGGCTGCTAATACTTAAAAAAAAAAAACCTGGCGACAACGAAAACAAAAGGTCTTGCCTCTTCCACGTTATAAATTCGAGTATATTTTCTAATCTTTTTCTAATCTTAAGCCTAACTTATCTATTGCGGCGAAGCGGGGCGAATTCGCACAAGAGCGAATATGAGCTTTCGCTCCCGCTCCGCCCTAAGCTATCTAAGAGTAAATTTACAGACTAGCAACTAACAAATACAATTCAGCTATAACTATAATTCACAATTTTTCCGACTTCAATAAAAATACAAATCCATTTACACCGGCCCCGTTGAATGCCTCCATCAGGCTTCAACTAACTGGCAGCCGCGCCAGCTTGTGGACCGCTCTCCTATACTCCGCTCCAGAGCTAGTTCGGACGACGGCGACCCTGACCCTTCCGTCCGCGCCGGCGTGTGTTGCTCCTACTCGTCCCGTTAGCCACTGTTGTGGCGGCTGGTGATCCTCTGCGATCAGGACCAGCTCGCCCGTCCGGATGTCGTCCTCCTTGGTCTGCCACTTCGACCGTGCCTGTAGGCCCAAGACGTACTCCCGGGACCATCGCTGCCAAAACATTTGCTTGATTGACGAGACAAGCCGCCATCGCCGCAAGCACGTTAGACCCTGCTGGTCCGGGGTCCGCGGTGCTGGTGGGGCGATGAGCGGCCCGCCTGTCAACAGGTGCCCGGGAGTAAGCGCCTCGCCGTCGCTTGGGTCCTGACTCAGAGCCCCCAGGGGTCGTGAGTTCAGGACGGCCTCGACTCCAACGAGGACGGTCTGCAGCTCCTCCGCGGTCAGTCTGGCGTTCCCTACCGCTCGTAGGAGTAGGTGTTTTGCAGACTTCACACCTGCCTCCCATAGTCCGCCCATGTGCGGAGCCCGCGGCGGTATGAACGCAAATACGCATCCGCTTTTTGATGCGTATTGCGTGACCGCGTCGACCTCGTCCTCGATTCTCCGACGAAGGTCTGCGAAGTGGCGACTCGCTCCGACGAAGTTCGTCGCGTTGTCGCAGTGCACGATCTGCGGACATCCTCGGCGCCCAACGAACCTTTGAAAAGCCAATAAAAAGGAATCAGTTGAAAGGTCGGAAAGTACTTCTAAATGAACTGCCTTGGACGCAAAACAAACAAATAAGGCAATGTAGGACTTATAGGGTGGCCTACCACGAATTTTCAATGTCGTATCAATAGGGCCACAAAAATCAACACCACATATGGAGAATGGGCGGAGAGCACGAATTCTATCTAAGGGTAAATCACCCATGATTTGAGTCATCAGACGAGGCTTGCATTTAAAGCAGCGTATGCATGACCGTACTGTCTGACTGCAGACTTCCTGCGCATTTACGATCCATATGCGCTGTCGCAAAAGACTCACAAGTGCTCGTGGACCCACATGAAAATTCGACTCGTGCAAGTATCGGACGTAGCTCTGAACAAATTGAGAGCGTTTTGTCAACAATACTGGAAACTTGGCATCGTACGATATAGGAGCATTAGCTAGTCGCCCCCCAACCCGCAACAACGAAAAGGTAAGCCCAGCCTCTGAAGATTCGTGTAGAAAGGGATTTAGCTTTTGTAGGCTAGGGCTAACACTTAAATTTTTTCGGATCTTTTCTATTTCATCTTGATACTCGTGCTCTTGGACTATTTCGACTATTTTCTTAAATGCTTCATTATATTCGACAGGTGAGGGAACAATATCAGAATTCACTACTAATTTCTTCGATTTCCTTATAAAACGGAACATATAAACGAACACTCGCAGCAGTTTTAGGTGAGAGGAATAACCTTCTATCACTTCCAATAAATCTGAGGTAGATACGATTGCGGTTAATCCGACCGCATTCTTTTTCGCTTCCATCTGTAGAAGTTCTGGTGACAGATCAAACCGTGGGCTCGTCGGCCACTTATCTTCCGGTTCCTTTAAAAACGATGGACCTGTAAACCAGATCGATTCTACAGTCTCCTTTACGTCTCCACCTCTGGACACTATATCTGCAGGGTTCTGTTTAGTTGGTACATGCCGCCACGTGCTATCCTCTGACCACTCTTGAATTTCAGCTACTCTATTCGATACGAACGTTGACAACGACGATGGATGGGAACGAATCCAATGAAGAGTTACTTCTGAATCCGACCAAAATACACTTCGTTCGATCGGAACTTTTATTAGAGGCTTTATTTTGCGGCAGAGATCTGCAAGAAGGTGAGCGGCACATAACTCAAGACGGGGGAGCGTCTTTGTCTTGAGCGGCGCTACTTTGGACTTTGCCGTCAACAATGAAACTTTAATACCTTCTGCAGATTCGCAACGAATATAGACGCAGGCTCCATAGGCTCTCATCAATGCGTCAGAAAAGGCATGAATTTGAATCGGTGACATCGGCTCGGTACACACAAATCTCGGTATCGAGATGTCCTCTAACTGCGACAAGGCAATTTGTATTTTGTTCCACGCTGTTTCTAAGTGCTGTGGAATTGACTCATCCCAATCTAGCTTATTTAGCCAAAGTTCCTGCAATAGAATCTTTCCTTTTATAAGTATAGGGCTTAATAAGCCAAGGGGGTCAAACAGCTTCGATGTCACCGACAGGATGTTCCGCTTGGTCGCCCTTTGACCCATGACTGAAGCATTAATTTCAAATTTAAATACATCTTCTTTAGGAATCCAAGCGATTCCTAATGCTTTAGTCAGTTCTGAGTCCGAAAGTGTTATTGGCTTAACCGTGCTCTCGGATGCAGTAACTTCAGGCGAGTTTGAAAACCACTTGCTCAATTCAAACCCAGCGTTTTGAAGAACCTGAGTTACTTCAGACTTAATTGTCTTTAGCTCCTCAATGCAACCAGCACCCGTTAACATGTCGTCGACGTAAAAGTCGGACCCAATAACTTCGGCAGCTCGAGGGAATGTATTTTTCACAGATTCACTCAACCTCTTCAAACACCTTATGGCCAGGAATGGGGCTGGCGCAGTGCCATATGTAACGGTGTTGAGCTTGCACAGTTTCAAGGACTCTGATGGGTCTTTCCTCCACACTATCAACTGGTATAGGCGATATCGGCTTCATTTACCATTACTTGGCGATACATCTTTTTTATGTCGGCTATCAGAGCGAATCTCTTCAGCCGGAACCTAAGAAGAATTGAATACAACTCTTCCTGGATGGTAGGACCAACCATCAACAGATCGTTAAGACACTTATGTGTTGATGTCTTACACGACGCATCAAACACGACTCGTAATTTGGTCGATGTGCTTTGAGGCCGTAAGACACACTGATGGGGTATGACGTAGTGTGGAGTAGCAAGAACATCATTGCTTGTAGGGGACATATGGCCTAAGGATTCGTATTCTTCCATAAATTCCACATACATTTTCTTTAAATTCGGATCTCGAGATAATCTTTTCTCGAGCGACAAAAAACGGCGTTTGGCTACCTCGAACGAGTTTCCCAAAACGCTTGGATCCGATTTAAATGGAAGCCTGACTTCAAATCGACCTGAAGGCAGCACAACTGTATTTTTCTGATAATGTCTCTCACATAACTCTTGTTCAGGTGACAAAAGCTTTTTGGAAGTTGGTACTTCTTCCAACGACCAGAATTTTTTCAAATTGCCATCTATCGACTCGAGTAGTTCTTCTTGGCAATTCAGGCTAGAGACAGGCTGTTGAGGAGTTGAGTTATTTGCCTTATATTTTTCCGATACTATCCATCCAAGGAGAGTTTTTTGGAGGATGGGATGGTTTGGCCCTTGTTTTATTTGGCCAACGGACAACAATTCGAAAAATGACTCAGCTCCAATTAACATATCTATCCGCTGAGGTTTGTAGAAATATGGGTCTGCTACCGGCAAGTTCTTTGGTAGGTCCCAATCTTTCACGTTCACTGACTGGTCAGGGTGATAACCCGAGATAGTTCTCAAAATCCAAAAGTCGAACGGAAACTCACTACCATTAATCGTTGACTTCACCACAGTGTGTATCTTTTTCTTAACCTGGGAATTGGCTTGACCAATTCCAAGCAAGTTGATACACGATTCCTCCCTACGGATCTGTAAGCGTTGTGCAAGTTCTTCAGTAATGAAGTTCATTTGTGACCCAGAGTCCAGTAGTGCTCGGGCCAATATATGCTCGCCATTTTTAGTTCTAACGCTTACGATCGACGTCGCTAACAAAACCCTTTCTAGAGATGACGCATGCAAAGCATGTGACGTAGAAGGGCCATCAAGATGTAGCGCTGGAGGAGGATGTTCATTTGGTGGTGGTAACGCCAAGTTATTTTCGGTCACAGTAAATCGGTGCAGAAGTTTGTGGTGCGATCTTGCACAAATTTGACATCTAGTCGATTTACACTTCGCAACCGTGTGACCTTTTCGCAGACAATTTAAACATAATGAGGCTGACTTGACAAACTCAAACCGTTGCATTACAGCAAGGCGAGCGAACGGACTACACTGGGCAAGACTATGGTCTTGTGCGTTGCAATAACTGCAAGCTTGTTTTTTGGAAGCGGTGCAAGCCAACGAACTCCTATTGTGCTGCTTCCCAAACCCAGTTTTCTCCTGTTTTGGCTTGCCAGTCTCTTCAGCGGACAGGTGCTGGTACCTACGATTTAATATTTTTTCGAAATCGGACCACAGCGGCAATTTCTCATAATCCAGTGACTCTTCCCATTTTTCTCTGGTCACTGGATCTACTCTACTCAAAACTAAGTAAATGATCATTGAGTTTGCAATTTTAGTGTCATCTCCTATGGATAATAGTGACCCATAGATCGATGACACTGTGTCGATGAGACCTCTCAACGACGACGCAGACGGCTGGGAAACTTTCGGAAGGCTGAATAATTTGCTTATTTGGTTAGCAAAGATGAGACATTCGTTATCGTAAACTCTTTTCAGACTAGCAATAGCTTTGTCATAATTACTCTCGGTGACTTGGAATGCCTTGATAGTTCCTAAGGCTTCACCAGAGAGGCAAGAAATTAAATGGTTAAATTTCTCGATAACAGGAATGTTCACATCCTTGTCTACTAATGTCTCAAAGAGACTCATGAAATTTTTAAACTCCGAATAGTTTCCACTGAATTTTGGCAATGCTAAACTGGGAAGTCGAGCTCGAGTTGGGGCTGCAACGTGAAGGTATTTAATAATGACATCACCGGCTCCAAATTTATCTTCCTCATCTAATTGCTCGATCTGGTCTTGCAACTCATTTGCCTTAAATATAGTCTCATTTAAAACCTGAAGCCTGCATTCTAGATCGGTCTTCACTAAAGGAACTGACCCAGCTTCCAAACGTTCCTCTAACCGGCAAATGCTTTTTACCCCGACATTTAATCTTCTTCTTAAGTCATCAAGAGTCGTGGCTTTTACTTTCTGGTTTTTACTTTCCATTTTAAAATTTGTTTATTTATTAATAAACAGACGGCGATAAAAAATTTAAAATTTTTTTTTTTGTTTTTTATTTTTAAATAAAAAAATTTTAATTTATTAAATAATTAGTAAAATAAATTTTTTGACTAATATAAAAAGTTTTATTTTTATTTTAATTATTTAATTAAGAATTTAAATTCAAAAACGAAAACGAAAACGAACGAAAAAAGATATTTAATTTAATATCTAGCGAAAACGAGAAATAATTAATTAATATGGCGAAAACGAGAAATAATTAATTAATTAATTGATAGTCGAAAAATGTTGATAGTCGAGGCACTGAGTATCCAAAAAAATAGTTGGTTGCCAATGACACCGAAAAAGGTGTATACCCCACAATTATAGGGTAGCGCGTCACTTGGCGTTCCGGTAAAATAAAATGCGCCAAACTAATGCATATACATACATACATATATAGCAGTGGACAACGGTTAGAGCGAAAACGAAAATTTTACCGCTGCATATATTTGTATGTACGCCAAATTATTTATGCACGTAAATATGTATTATAATTGTACATATATTTGTATATAAATAAATGTTTGGCTGCACTAAATTTAACTATTTTGTTTGGCGAAAAACGAACCAGGGGTAAAAAGGGGGGGGCGACAGTGACGTGGATATGTATTTATGTTTTTTGTCAATTTTAGCCACAGGCAGTTTGTTAATAATTTAACGAAAACTACTCAAATTTTTAAGCTCTACTAATTTCAAGTACGTATGCGCCAAGAATTGAAAGGAGGGTGCAATATTTCAGCACAAGCCGAAGATTTAATTAGTCTCTTCTCAACTTTCAATTTTTCGCACAAATACCTGGGGTTCTGCCTTGGGATCCTTTAATCCCGCTGCCACTTTCCTTTTGCAATCGATGCAGGTGCACGGCATGGAAGGAGATTTGTTCCGATGAGTGGCGAAGATCCTGCGGTGATGATCCTGGAGGCTTGAGGGTTTCACGACGCGTCGCGAGCAGCTCTTTAAACAGTGTCACTGTCACTTTGTTTGTTTTTGTTTATTTAATATTTCGCAAGTCCACCCGGGGGCGCCAAAATGTTCACTGAGATTGTTTTATCTCAAACAAAAGAAAGGATGGCTGCTAATATTTAAAAAAAAAACCTGGCGACAACGAAAACAAAAGGTCTTGCCTCTTCCACGTTATAAATTCGAGTATATTTTCTAATCTTTTTCTAATCTTAAGCCTAACTTATCTATTGCGGCGAAGCGGGGCGAATTCGCACAAGAGCGAATATGAGCTTTCGCTCCCGCTCCGCCCTAAGCTATCTAAGAGTAAATTTACAGACTAGCAACTAACAAATACAATTCAGCTATAACTATAATTCACAATTTTTCCGACTTCAATAAAAATACAAATCCATTTACAGTGTTATTTAGAAGATTTAGTCCACTTGTTTGTTGATTAAGGTTCTATCTTTATTGAATGCTTTAGCTTTTGCGCTGTTCACTGTTTCGCAGTAAGCAGTGCTTACATCATTTGACGGAGTCGTGCGGAGTTAACTAGCTGACGGAGTTATGCGCGCACATACATATGTATACACAGCGACGGTCATGCGTGGGAACGCTGACATAGCTATTGTGCTGTCGCTGTTGTCCAAGTGAGAATCATATTTCGTCTGCACTTGAGTATGTGCAGAGGGCACTTAGCGCTGCGACGAAGTCGCTGGTTATGTTTGATGTATTGATGTATGTTGGCATAATGGCAAAGTGTTGCAGCCTTATTTATATGTATGTATGTACATATGTACGCATGCTACAATTTCTCGAGCGCCCCTCGGTCTTATGGGCGTCAAATCTTTACGATGAATGCAGGAATGCTACTTTAAAAAAAATAAAAATTACGATTTTATTTAAAAAAAAATACAGTGTCCCAATATTTATTTCGACCAGGTAGCTGATGCACAAACAATTTCAAAAATTCAAAAAAAAAACCACGCAAAATAGCAGTCAAATCGATTCTATGCAAGATGGAAGAGGCGTTCTTGGGGGCAGCAAGAAGGTGACCTACCCACTAATCGTTTCGAGATGGAGGGAGATTTAGCAGATGTCCTTGCGGATTCTGCAGATAAACCTCCATCCTTTCTCCGACCATAGGTACATAGAAACATCCCTACTTTTCAAAAGGTCAAAAACAAAAGTATTTAATAACCCAAGGAAAACTAACTGGATCAGAGAACCAGGCCTTGTCCCAGACTTCAAAGACGTAGGGTAGTTCCAAGGTGTAAAGGTGGTAGTGTCCGACGACGAGCAATCCGCGAAGCTTTATAAAACTGCGGTAGAGGAGCTTGTCGAGGTCTACGAGGGCGCCAGACTTGTTGCGCTGAGCTGGTGTGACATCGACTGTAGGCCCCGAGTTAGGATCTGGATCCCGGCCTCTATCAAGAAACTGGCCCAGATATTCACCATGCTTTAAAGGTGTAAAGATGGGGAGGACCACATAAAGGGTCCAACCAAGCGGTCCTCACACTAAATAAAGATTCGCTAGGTTTGATCATCATCAAGGTGTATCGATCTAACTCAGAAGGCGATGCAACAGCAGCTATGATCACGGAGGAACTGACCTCTGAGATTGAACCTTAAGATGACGAAGATATGTCTACAACGATGGGTATTACCGACGACGAAGAGGTGGAAGTTACAGGCAGAAGAATGCTTTTAAAGACTTCTTTCTCCGGATGCTCTCCAGTATCAGGCACGTCACCAACCCTTTACTGGGAATATTTCTTTAATCCTTACAAATCAGGTGGTCCTGAAGAGATCATATCTGAGCAAATCCAACATGCGGCAAATATCCCAATGAACAGACTCTCAAACATTTTCAAAAGAGCGCTATCTCTGAAAGACTTCCACAGCCTGGGCTTAAGTCACGTATTGCATTCATACCCAAAGCGGGTACACCACCTCATATGACCTAAAAGATTTTAGACCAATTAGTCTATCATACTTTTTGCTTAATACCCTGGAAACAGAGCTAGTTCTCTTCTCAAATACTAAACATCCAGAGGCTCTCCTTCATGGAAGCGCAAAGTAAACATAAACGAAAGATCGAAAACACCGTCGACTGCTCTCTTCATCTACAAGCAATAGGACTCCAATGGGGCATGTCCCCTTACAAATTGAGATGGATCTTCACCGCCATAATGCTATACGGTGTTCTGCTGTGGTGGCCAGCCCTCATTATAAAATAAAACACACAAAAAAAAAGAAAGGAAAGCGAACTTCGGGCGGAGCCGAAGTTGATATACCCTTGCAGTTAAAACCAGATATATGTCGTAAAAATCGGATATAGTTGGCCAATCCTTATGAGAATATCAAAATATAACCAGTTTATGACCATACAAAATCTAAAAAAAGTCTCAATCTTCTATCTTCAAATATACCAAAGTTTGTATTTTTACCAAATACCATTTCCGATCATTCAGTTATATGCCAGCTATAGGATATTTTTGCTATTTGCCAAAAATCCTTAGAAAATCCCAACGGTTTCTAGCTCGAAAAACACCAAAGTTATGCCATTTACGATCAATCAGTTATATGGCAGCTACAGGATATAGTCAGCCGATCCCGACTTATATGCTGCATGCAAAGGAAAGAAGGGTGTGTGCAAAGTTTCAAGGCGATAGCTTTAAAACTAAGAGACTAGTTCGCGTAGAAACAGACAGACAGACGGACATGCTTATATCATCTCAGGAGGTGAGTCTCAAGAATATTCTCAAGAATATATATACATTATAGGGTCGGACGTGTCTCCTTCACTGCGTTGCATAGTTTTGGACCAAATTATAATACCCTCTGCAAGGGTATAACTAGGGACAATTCAACGAGCGGACCACTATTCATTAGAAGCGCTCTTAGAACCACTCCAAACGATGTTTTTAACTTAACCCATGTAATCCAGAACTAGCTGGTATGGAGCAGGTGAAAATGGCAGCAATTCGACTAAGGGAAACACATCAGTGGAATCCCAACAATACGGGACTCTAGACTTTCAGCACCATCATTCCCACACGGGAAGAATGAAACGCAAAAAAACCCGGGCTCTGTGAACGCGGTAAGCTTCTACACAGACGGCTTAATTTAAAAAAAAAAAGTAGGAGGAGGAAAATACTCCAAACAACTAGATCTCAAGGTCTCATTCAGAATTCCTGATCACTGCAACGTCTTTCAGGCTGAGGTGATGGCAATTAAAGAAGTACTAAAACGCCTAAAAATATCAGGCATCACCAATGGTGAAGTAAAGACTTGTAGCGACAGCGAAGCGACCATAAAATCGATTGGATCGATCACAAGTAACTCAAAAACAGTTTTATTCTTTAGATCAGAATTTCCCTTTATTTATTCTCCTGTTACTCTTGTGCGAAACCCATTGTCAACCGAACACTATGCCTTTCAGGTCTCCCGCGATCGGTTTAAGTTCCACTATTTTAAAATAAGCTAAGCATAAAAATTGGAACTAAAATATAACTGTCTGAGTGAACACCTAATTGTGACGCCTACACAACTCAGTTAGAATTCCGTCTCAAATTACCGTTTGGCGAGCCAACGTTGGTCTCTTATCTAAAACAATAGAACATTCCAACTTCTGAGGATGAATAACACTCGAATTAGCACGCCTATCAGAGCCATCACGGGGCAATGGCTAGTGGGAACACACGATAGGCGAATAAATTCACCTCATAGTGACTTCTACTGCAGCTGTACGGACGAAGATGGAGAAGAAACAGTAGAACATCTTCTTTGCCACTGCCCAGCCCTTCAATCTTTAGTGAGAATCGTCTGGGAAATAGATTCCTCATCTATTAGATAGACATCTCAGAGGCGTCTGTTAATGGATTTGTATTTATTATTGAAGTTGTCGTAAATTTGAAGTATAGTCTATAGTTGAATTGTATTTTGTAGTTGTTAGTCTCTAATTTTACTCTAAGATAGCTTAGAGCGGGGCGGGAGCGAAAGCTCATATTCGCTCTTGTGCGAATTCGCCCCGCTTCGCCGCAATAGATAAGTTAGGCTTAAGATTAGAGAAAAAATATAATCGAAATTATAACGTTGAAGAGGACAGATCGGTTTTTTCGTTTCAGTTGTTTTTACAAATTTAAGTATTCAGCAGCCACCCTTGTTATTATTTTTTTTAGAGTGTGAGATAAAACAATCTCATTAAACATTTGGCGCCCCCGGGTGGACTGTAGTGCTAAATATTTGAAAATAAACATAAAGTGACAGTGACACTTTGTTATTACACACAAAAAAAGAACAAAAATTCAAAGAGCTTCTCGCAACGCGTCCGTGAAGTGCAAAATTCAAAAAAAATAAAAAAAATAAAAATTCACCGCGTCGTGAAACCGTCTCAAGCCAAGGATCATCACCGCAGGAATCATCGCCACCAGGAATACCAGCATCAACCTCCATGCCGTGCACCTGCATTGACTGCACAAGGAAAAAAAATTTTAAGTTGAGAAAAGACGACTTAAATCTATTTCCTGCGCTGGAATATTGCACCCTCCTTTCAACTCTTGTCGCATACGTACTTAAAGAGCATTAGTAGAGCTAACAATTTGAATAGTTTGGTTAAAAAAATTAACAAACTGCCTGTGTGTAAAATTGATAAGCAACATACATACATATCTACATCAATGTCGCCAGTTTACCGGAATTTTATTTTACCGGAACGCCAAGTGACGCGCTACCCTATAATTGTTGGGTATACACCTTTTTCGGTGTCATTGGCAACCAACTATATTTTTGGATACTCAGTGCCTCGACTGTCAACATTATTCGACTATCAATTAATTAATTAATTATTTCATCTTTTTCGCCATATTAATTAATTATATTTTCGTTTTCGCCAGATATTAAATTAATTATCTTTATCGTTTGTTTTCGTTTTTGTATTTAATTTATTAATTAAATAATTTACAAAAAAAATATATATTTTTATGTTGTTAAAAATTTTATTTTCTGTTTATTAAAAAATAAATAAAATAAAAAAAAATAGAAAGTAATAAACAAAAACTTAAATCCACGACTCTTGATGACTTAAGAATAAGATTAAATGTCAGGGTAAAAAGCATTCGCCGGTTAGAGGAACGTTTGGAAGCTGGGTCAGTTCCTTTAGTGAAGACCAAGGGCGTAGCCAGAATTTTGCACAGGGGGGGGAAAAAATTTTTATTTTTTTTATTAAAAAATTTATATTAAAAAATAATATATATAAAAATAGTCAACATTGTCTTGGTTGACGTAAAGCAATTCAACCTTTCAAATTTCCCACTTTCAAATATATTTCGATTCATTTTTATCGATTTTTATCCCCCCCCTGCACCCTCCTGCCTACGCCCTTGGTGAAGACCGAGTTAAAGTGCAGGCTTCAGCTTTCAAATGAGACAATTAAATGCCTTTACTGTAGCTGAAGAGTCCCCACCAGCCACTGCAATTTCTGCAGCCCCAACTCGAGCTCGTCTTTCCAGTTTGTCATTGCCAAAATTCAGTGGAAACTATTCGGAGTTTAAAAATTTTATGAGTCTGTTTGAGACATTACTAGACAAGGATGTGAACATTATTGTCACATGTGAACATCATTGTTGCGAAGTGTAAATCGACTAGGTGACAAATTTGTGCAAGATCGCACCACAAACTTCTGCACCTATCTACTGTGACCGAAAATAACTTGGCGTTACCACCACCAAATGAATATCCTCTTCCAGCGCTACATCTTGATGGCCCTTCTACGTCACATGCTTTGCGTGCGTCATCTCTATAAAGGGTTTTGTTAGCGACGTCGATCGTAAGCGTTCGAACTAAAAATGCCGAGCACATATTGGCCAGAGCATTACTTGACTCGGGTCACAAATGAACTTCATAACTGAAGAACTTGCTCAACGCTTACAGATCCGTAGGAGAAATCGTGTATCAAGTTGCTTGGAATTGGTCAAGCTAATTCCCAGGTTATGAAAAAGATACACACTGTGGTGAAGTCAACAATTAATGGTAGTAAGTTTCCGTTCGACTGACCAGTCAGTGCATCTGAAAGATTGGGACCTACCAAAGAACTTACCGTTAGAAGATCCATATTTTTATAAACCTTAGCGGATAGACATGTTAATTGGATCTGAGTCATTTTTCGAACTTTTGTCCGTTGCCCAAATAAAAAAAGGGCCAAACCATCCCATCCTCCAAAAAAAATCTCCTTGGATGGATAGTATAGGGAAAATATAAGGTAAATACCTCAACTCCTCAACAGCCTGTCTCTAGTCTGAATTGCCAAGAAGAATTACTCGATTCGGTAGATGGCATTTTGAAAAAATTCTGGTCGTTGGAAGAAGTACCAACTTCTAAAAAGCTTTTGTCACCTGAACAAGAGTTATGGGAGGAACATTGTCAGAAAAATACAGTTGTACTGCCTTCAGGCAGAGCTCGCAAATAACAGTTGACAGTTTCTTGTAGTCACCAAAAAACTGTTTTTTGCATATCAGGTGCGCAAAAGGTCACACTAAAACCGTTCACCTGTGTCTTTTGAACGAACGGTCTGTGCTCAACCAAAAACAAATTTTTCGTGTCCTTTTTGCTCGGGTCATTCACTGACCATTTTGCAACGAGCGAAGAAAATAAAAGTCTTTTGCCTTTGTATGAGTGTATGTATATGCGAATGACTTGTAATTTTCATGTTGCAAACCACACTTGCTTTGGTGGATTCGGTTCGTTTGGAGTATAATTCTTGTGTCAAGATGGGTCGCGATCACAACAAAAAAGTGAAATTTTTTTTCCAATTTAATGCAGAAGACAATAAGTCTAAGTGCAATGTTTGCGGTGTGAAGTTAGCAGGCTCTCACGTAACAAAGAATTAAGTATTTTCAATAGTTTCTGATTTTATCTCACAAAAAAGTTAATATCAGGCGACTTTAAATAAAAGCAACGCTTTTTAGCAAAAAATGCAGTCTGTGCTGCTTTTGTTAATATTTTTCGATCACATGATCAGTGATGCAATTTATGAAGTCCAGAAATACACGGGACTTTCCTCCATTTTTTATTTAAGAGGGTTGTATAATAAAAATATAAAATAATATATAAAAATTTAACTATTTCTTAGTTTAAAAAAGTTTATACAATATGGATTTATTATCATTTAATTTTTCGGTCACGGTTGACCTTTCTGTGGAATTCCTATATGTTAAAGCTGTTACTAAACGTTATTTAAACTCTACTAAAAACAAAAGACCATTTACGATGAGTTTTTCGTTTTTTCGCTCATCAGCTGACACTCAATGAGTGAGCGTTCAGTTGAATCGCTCACTCTAGGTCAGTGGTGGGCAAAACTAACACATGTTTAAAATTTGAGTGTGTGCGTAGCAGAGAAAAACACTGAGAGCAGAGAATTCACTGAGCGAAAAAAACTTATTTTTTTATTTAATTTTTCGTTATTCAAATGTTTGAATGGGACTAAAATAGTGTATTTTATTTTAAAGACATCTTTTCTAGCAACATTTCTTAAAAATATGAAAAAAACTACGCTTCCCAATCTTTATTTTCTATGGAGAAAACTTTTTTCAACTCAATTTGTGAGAAAATTTTTCGCAGTGGAATCATTTTGATTTTTAAGTTTGGGCTGTCAAATGAGTCAAAATGAGAGCAAATGAGAGAGCTTCTAAAAAAAATTGAGAATGCTCACACTGTCAGTGTGCCGGCAGCGCTGCGTCAGAATTTCCTACCCTATACTCGCGTGCTATGTAAAATGAGAGTTTGCCCACCACTGCTCTAGGTTGTTGTTGAGTGAGCATAAAAACAACCCCTAAACGGAGAACAGTTAACCGAAAACAAAAACAAGGAGCAACAAAAAGTTCAGTTCAGAGCGAGAGCACACGAGTATTGTCTTTTTTTGTTGTGTTAGTGAGCAGACCGAAACACGAAAAACGGTCAACTGTTATTTGCGAGCTCTGCCTTCAGGTGGATTTGAAGTCAGGCTTCCATTTAAATCAGATCCAAGCGTTTTGGGAAACTCGTTCGAGGTAGCCACGGCCTCTTACGGCCTCAAAGCACATCGACCAAATTACGAGTCGTGTTTGATGCGTCTTGTAAGACATCAACACATAAGTGCCTTAAAGATCTGTTGATAGTTGGTCCTACCATCCAGGAAGAGTTGCATTCAACTCTTCTTCGATTCCGGCTGAACAAATTTGCTCTGATAGCCGACATAAAAAGATGTATCGCAAAGTAAGGGTAAATGAAACCGATAGGCGATACCAGTTGATAGTGTGAAGGAAAGACCCATCAGAGTCCTTCAGACTGTGCAAGCTGAACACCGTTACATATGGCACTGCGCCAGCCCCATTCCTGGCCATAAGGTGTTTGAAATGGTTGAGTGAATCTGTGAAAAATACATTGCCTCGAGCTGCCGAAGTTATTCGGTCCCATTTTAACGTCGACGACATGTTAACGGGTGCTGGTTGCATTGAGGAGCTAAAGACAATTAAGTCTGAAGTAACTCAGGTTCTTCAAAACGCTGGGTTTGAATTGAGCAAGTGGTTTTCAAACTCGCATGAAGTTACTGCATCCGAGACCACGATTAAGCCATTAACACTTTCGGACTCAGAACTGACTAAAGCATTAGGAATCGCTTGGGTTCCTAAAAAAGACGTATTTAAATTGATGCTTCAGTCATGGGTCAAAGGGGGACCAAGCGGAACATCCTTTCGGTGACATCAAAGCTGTTTGACCCCTTTGGCTTATTAAGCCCTATACTTATAAAATAACTTTGGCTAAATAAGCTAGATTGGGATGAGTCAATTCCACTGCACTTAGAAACAGCGTGGAACAAAATACAATTCGCCTTGTCGCAATTAGAGGACATCTCAATACCGAGATTCGTGTTTACCGAGCCGATGTCACCGATTCAAATTCAAATGCGCCTTTTCTGACGCATAGATGAGAGCCTATGGAGCCTGCGTCTATATTCTATGCGAATCTGCAGAAGGTATTAAAGTTTCATTGTTGACGGCAAAGTCCAAAGTAGCGGCGCTCAAAACAAAGACGCTCCCCCGTCTTGAGTTATGTGCCGCTCACCTTCTCGCAGATCTCTGCCGCAGGATAAAGCCTCTAATAAAAGTTCCGATCGAACGAAGTGTATTTTGGTCGGATTCAGAAGTAACTCTTCATTGGATTTGTTCCCATCCATCGTCGTTGTCAACGTTCGTATCGAATACAGTAGCTGAAATTCAAGAGTGGTCAGATGATAGCACGTGGCGGCATGTACCAACTAAACAGAACCCGGCAGATATAGTGTCCAGAGGTGGAGACGTACTGTAGAATCGATCTGGTTTACAGGTCCATCGTTTTTAAAGGAACCGGAAAATAAGTGGCCGACGAGCCCCCGGTTTGATCTGAACTTCTACAGATGGAAGCGAAAAAGAATGCGGTCGGATTAACCGCAATCGTATCTACCTCAGATTTATTGGAAGTCATAGAAGGTTATTCCTCTCACCTAAAACTGCTGCGAGAGTTCGTTTATATGTTCCGCTTTTTAAGGAAATCGAAGAAATTAGTAGAAGATTCTGATATTGTTTCCTCACCTGTCGAATATAATGAAGCCTGTAAGAAAATAGTTGAAATACTCCAAGAGCACGAGTATCAAGATGAAATAGAAAAGAGCCGGAAAAATTTAAGTGTTAGCCCTAGTCTGCAAAAGCTAAATCCCTTTCTACACGAATCTTCAGAGGCTGGGTTACCTTTTCGTTGTTACGGGTTGGGGGGCGACTAGCTAATGCTCCTATATCGTACGATGCAAAGTTTCCAGTATTGTTGACAAAATGCTCTCAATTTGTTCAGAGCTACGTCCGATACTTGCACGAGTCGAATTTTCATGTGGGTCCACGAGCACTTGTGATTCTTTTGCGACACCGCTTTTTTTTTTCCTTATTACTCCTCTCGGGAACAAGGGCTCTCCACCTAACTTTATTTGGCGCTGTTTTTTTTATCTTGTCCCAGCTGATGTTTTTCCGGGCTATTTCTAGGAGTGCTGTACGGTGCCAGGTCATCTTTGGGCGACCCACTCTTCTGCTTCCTTGTGGGTTCCATTCCAGAGCCATTCTTACGATGCTTCCTGGTTCCTTTCTCAGTGCGTGGCCAATCTATTCCATTTGCGTTTCTTTTTTGTTGTATCTGGATTGGGACCTCTTCTGTGCAGTGCCATAAGTTCCATTGGATAATCTGTCTGGCCAGAATACACCAAGTATTATTCTCAGGCACTTGTTGATGTAAGCCTACAGCTTTATCAATATCCTTTGAGAGGTCAGCCACGTCTCCGCTCCGTACAGCAGTATGGATTTTACACACGAGTTGAAGACGCGCAGCTTTGTTTTTCTGTGTTTCTGCTGGTTTCTCCATACTCGGTATAGTCGTCCAAATGCAGACCTCGCTTTGCGCAGTCGGTTCTCCACATCACTTTCCAGCGACAGCGCATTTGGATCGTAAATGCGCCGGAAGTCTGCAGTCAGACAGTACGGTCATGCATACGCTGCTTTAAATGCAAGCCTCGTCTTATGACTTAAATCATTGGTGATTTACCCTTAGATAGAATTCGTGCTCTCCGCCCATTATCCATATGTGGTGTTGATTTTTGTGGCCCTATTGATACGACATTAAAAATTCGTGGTAGGACACCCTATAAGCCCTACATTGCCTTTTTACATTGCCTCGGCTCTTAGAGCCGACAGCTGTCAAAACCTAACCTTACCTATGCAAGAGAATTATGAATAATGGTTTTCATTTCCTGTCAAATAACCGAATTAATGTATACAAATAATATGTCGGCAGTTTAAGATCAATTAAATGTATTTCAGGATAAATTCGCACACACTCTGTTCTGTGCATTCGATGCATTCCACAAGAGCGAGAACGCTAACGGTTAGCACAATAAATGAATTACAACTAATCTATTCAAGAGAGAGAGATCAAGAGAGACAAAATAATTCGAGAGCACAGCTGAGAGAGAACGAGACAAAGCATGAGATATGGCACAAAGAATAGTAAGCAACAACAACCTCTGAATCGACTAAAGGGTGCATAGTGCGTAGCCGTGCACTATTATGCGGGTAATAGCACGGTAATCATACAAAATATGCGCTTACCATGCTGGGGTCTGTCGCAAGAAATTTTTATAAGATATTCGGAAAAGGTGCGCTATCTAGGAGACAACGTTAGAACTAGAAAGGGGCGTAGAGAGAGTTAAAGGAGTTTAACAGGGTGAAATGTCAACTTCATGATGGGGCATTGTCTCTCTGGGCAAAGACCATAGAGGATTAAGCGCCTAAAGTCAAGCGTCTATAGTGTTCATTCTCTTTTCACACCTCCTCAGGATCAGTTGTGCGTTTTTATATATCCAAATGCACATGAAGTCGAAAGTCCATTGCGAAAACCACTTTGATGTCCAGGGGCGAAAAGTGGGAAAGATTAAGAAGGAAAGCATACTATTTTTGTTGCCAGAGCTGTGTCCGTTGTTGTAAGGAAGTGTGTCGGTTTTAGACATTTGTTTTAGACAAATTCTTGCCAAGTTGTCATTTTCGTAATGAGGCACGGGAATGGTATAAATTTTTCTTCGGAATGGTATAAATTGGATTTCGAAAGCCCACGTCGGAAAGCAGCAGAGCACCGATCGTCGGGGAATACATTTTTTTCGGTTTTAATTGCAATAGCAAAAAAAGAAATAATTTATAAATGCGAGACCTAAATTTACAATTTACAAAAGAAAATCTAATGGAAATCTAAAGGTTAGTAAAGTCTCAATCTTCGATGTAATTGTTGATTTTAATAAGTTTTAATCTAAAGGTTTTGCTCATGCCCATTTTGTTTTTTTTAACCTAATTCTGAATATTATATTTTTATATTATATATATTTATTTATTTTACTTTTAGAATATTTTTACACGCATTGCCCATATTTAATTATTTTATACTTATGCTTAGATTTGCTTATGCTTTATACATACTTTGCTTATATTATTTTTTTTAGCGAGTAAATAAATCTTTATAATGTGTAAATTTTTGACCCGAGCTAACATGAAGGATTATGATAGCCACAGGTAGGGTGGGCAAATCATAATATCGGAGGGCTGGGACGTTCGGGTGCGGGCGTAAATTGCGTGCGGCACCCCTCGAATACGTAACGAATACGATTTTTAACCGCAATCATTATTGTTATAATGGTTAGTGGTAAATAACGTAGCAATTTCCGAATGGCGTTCCTTTTGGGAACCATTCCCCATTCCCATTCACACCCTTTCAGGGTGCCATTTGCAGCGATTTGTGACGCATGTGACAACAAATTTGTCGAGCTGCATCCACGACCAAAGGCCTTAAACACACAAAACAAAGGGACAGCTTCTTTCCTTCACTCCATTGCTTTTCAACAAATACGGCATTAAGCCTTGGAAAAGCGGCTATGTCGTCCACACAGATACGCATCAATAAGGGTGCTAATTACCATGCACGATCTGTTGATAGTTGGTCTATGTCGTCTGACCTTGTTGACTGGCACATGGCTGTCATCGCGAGAATCACTGTCTCAAGAGTTCGGCACTGCCGCTCTTAAAAGGTGGCCATGGAGTGGAAGGAGCCAGCTTCTGGAACAGAATTTGCACCTGAAGGCACACTCGTATTTCTTTCGGAAGTCCAGTGCTGATCATTGCCCGCATGCTTCCGTATGCTTCCATCTGTCTGACAACTTGCGAAAAGTTCCAACGGAAATGGTCTTCACAGCCTTAAGATAAAAAATGTCAATTATGTGGGCCTGGAAAATTAATCGACGAATTTTAAACCTTCGAATTTCAAAATTTCGACGAATACCCCATTCTAGTCCACCTGCCTTAGCGTGCTGCTGCATTATTCAAGGAGAACCCACGATCATAGAGCTGTTCATGAGGTCATACATATATCTTTGCCAGTTAGCTGAGTGTGACGTCAGCCTATAGGAGTGATTAATTATTGCGGGCATATCGAAAAGCGTTATCAGTATACATATATAATTGGCCAGAGGTTTGGAAGCGATCTGTCGCTTATAAGGTTTCTTACAATTTTTCCGGTTACTTTCTAGGGTCTTTCTAGACCCTATTACGTCTCATTACGTCGATGAAGTTTTTTTTTGAGGTATTTATTTCCACTTTGTACTGTGAAACACCGCTGGAATTTTACTTTGTTATTGATACGATGTTCCTTTGACCGTTTTTTGTAGTTAGATTACTTTGATAAATCGCTTTAGGTTTCTCAAGTCCTGTTTTTAGGGCACTGTACTATAGTGATAGTTGTGATTTGGGAACGCTCGCTGCATTTGGATTTTGAGCTCTTCGTATGCCTTAAGTTTTAGATCAACGAAATATCCCGATGTTGGAGCCCCATACTTTTCCATAATAATTTGCTGCGTGGAGTAACTCGACGCTGTTAGCCATTCTGGTTGCCGTAAAGCGCAAACGCTACCACTTTCAGCCATTAATCGGTCGAATCGGAAAAGCTTTTCCTTGTGAATCGCATCAAAAGCAAGATAAAATAATAATGACTATGAACGACTATAGTTCGGTTTCCCGACTTTATTGCGTTGCGTATAGGGTGACCAGGCGTCCGTATTAATACGGACATGTCCGTATTTTCAGCTCTGTGTCCGTTAGTCCGTATTTTTTGTAAAATGTCCGTATTTTTTGCGTTTTTGACGAAAAAGCGCCCTATAGATTCCCTAGGAATATGGGACAAAAACTTGAAAGTATAATCTTGGTTCAATTCAATATCAAAAAATGTTTCTGTTGAAACTGCTTTGTTGAAACAAATCGGGAGTAATGACAAATACGCATAAATTTTGTTTTACTCTAGGTGATATCAAAACTGATACTTTTAAGTTCTAGTGTAATCTTCTCGACTCGGCGAATTTTAATAATATTGCTCAATCTGTTTCCTTGCAATAAAAAATCTTGAAGTTCTGCAAAGAATATACTAAGTATGGTATAATTTCAATATAAAATCTATATCTTATATCATCCTATCTTCCCAACTTCATTAGCTTTTAAGGTACTTAAGGCGAGAAAAGTGTCCGTATTTTTCACTTCAGCTATCTGGTCACCCTAGTTGCGTAGCCGCAACTCATCTCTTCCATCCATACATTAACTAACCTTTACAGGTATAGATTTTCAAGATTTTTGCCTATTGTATGTTTTGAAAATAAAAACTAAAGCAATTCTATAGAGAATCAGAAGGAAAAGTCTATTTGGATGAATTTTGATTAGTATAAATTGGCCCTTAAAATAGTTTACCATCCATAGTTTACCATTAGAAAATGAAGTGGTGTTTTTTAAGCTAGTACTACAACAAGATTTCAGTTTTGAAAAATACTGCCTGCGTATTATATACACACGTTCATACAGACAGACGGACTTTTTTATGGAATACTTTATGGAATCGGAAATGATTCCATTTCCCTATTTCATTCAGACACACATTTACACGAATGCACTTCCCACCCAGCAAGCAAAGTTAAGGGGGCCCTAAATTATGTGTCCGAAAAAAGCAGATTTTAAAAGTGTTTAATGAGTAGGCCATAAATAAAAGCATTTTCTAAGCAAATCTGGGGGTTGCTTTACATAGGCTAAGTAACTACAAAGTAAAAACCACGCAAAATGTTCTAAAATTGACAATTTTATTTAGTTTGAACATTGAAAAAGAAAATTGAAGAAACTCACACATGTTTAAAATTTAAGTGTATGCGTAGTAGAGGTCTGCATGAATAGCTAAAAAACGACATTCAAATGCACAACCCTGAAAATGAATTGAGTGAGATAGAATGCTGAGACGAAAATTAATGAATGAGTGAGTGCGACTGTATAGGTCTCACTCGCACAACATTCGGGGGTTGAAAACCGAATTGAATGAGTTAGAGTTACAGTTCGCATTCGAATTGTTTCGAATGCATTTTAGAATGTACGATACAACTATGCATATTTGCCTTTTTTTTTAGACGCTGATAATAAAATAATTCAAAAGTGAAAGCAAGTCATTGTTTTTTTTACAGAAATATTCATTATTGTGTTGTATATTTTATTTTACATATTTTACTTATAAGAATGTAAAAATATTTTCAATATTTATTAATAAATACTTTTCCAAAAAAATTTTGCCGCTAAAAAAATTTTGTAAAATAGTTTAATTTGGAAAAACTTAAGAAAACTAAACAAAAAACACTAAGATAATAATAATAACAGTTAAAAACCATAAGTAAAAAAACACTTTCATTATAATTCACCTTTCGGTCAATTCCCTCATTATTAAAAAGTATTAAAGCAGCGTTTTGCTCAACAGAAGAAAATAAATGAATGCATAGAGTGTGTTAAAATCCATTCGAGACATTCGGCTGCATTCCTCATTCCAAAAGCACTCTTTTTACTTCCCACCCCAATTCACTCTGTTTCAAAGCAAGGGAATGCCCATGAGTTAGAATGCTCTCTCACCCTCTCACTCAATTCGTTGTGTCTCTTGCACTCATTCATTCTATTCCATTCGGATGTATTCTATGGCTGAGGCAATAAGAATGTATTCCTGCAGATCTCTAATGCGTAGCAGAGAAAAACAATTCTCTCATTGTTCAGTGAGCAAAAAAAACGTAGTTTTAATTTTTCGTTAAGTCAAAAGTTGGAATGGGCACTAAAATAGTTTATTTTATTTTAAAGCTTTGCTAGCAACAGCTCCTAAAGAAATGAAAAACCACACTTTCCTATCTACATATTTTCAATGGAAAAAACTTTTTCCAGTCCAATTTCTCAGAACATTTTTCTCAGTGGAAACATTTTGATTTTTAAGTTTGGTCTGTCAAATGAGTCAAAATGAGAGAGCTTCTAAAAAAATGTCAGAGTGGTCACACTGTCAGTGTGCCGGCAGCGCTGCTGCAGAATTTGCTAGCCTAGGCACGCGTGCTATGGAAAATGAGAGTTGGCCCCCCACTGGTTTATATAATCTTTATACCCTTGCAGAGGGTATTATAATTTTGTCCAAAAGTGTGCAACGCAGTGAAGGAGACATCTCCGACCCTATAAAGTATATATATTCTTGATCAGGATCACCTCCTGAGTTGATATGAGCATGTCCGTCTGTCCGTCTGTCTGTCCGTCTGTCTGTCCGTCTGTCTGTTTCTACGCGAACTAGTCTCTCAGTTTTAAAGCTATCGTCTTGAAACTTTGCACACACCCTTCTTTCCCTTGCACGCAGTATATAAGTCGGAACGGCCGGGATCGGCCGACTATATCCTATAGCTGCCATATAACTGATTGATCGGAAATGGTATAACTTTGGTGTTTTTAAAGTTACAGAGTTCAGATTTTGTACGGAAGCTATTTTTGGCAAAATAATACGATCTACCAAAATTCATAAGGATCGGCCGACTATATCCTATAGCTGCCATATAACTGATTGATCGGAAATGCTATAACTTCGGTGTTTTTGAAGCTAGAGAATTCGGGTTTGGTACGATTGCTATTTTTGGCAAAATAATACAACATGCCAAATTTTATAAGGATCAGCCGACTATATCCTATATCTGCCATAAAACTGATTGATCGGAAATGGCATACCTTCAGTGTTTTTCGAGCTAGAAAGTTGGGATTTTCTATGAATTCTATTTTTGGAAAAATAAAACTACGTATCATGTTTCATATGGATCGGCCGACTATATCTTATAGCTGCCATATAACTGAACGATCAGAAATGGTATTTGGTAAAAATACCAACTTTGGGGTTCTTCAAGATAGAAGTTTTTTTTAGATTTTGTCTTGTAATTTATTGGTTATATTATGTTATTTCCATAAGAATCGGTCAACTATATCTTAGTTGACTATATCTTCAATTTTAGCGATATATATCCTGTTTTAGCTGCAAGGGTATGTAAACTTCGGCTCCGCCCGAATTTAGCTTTCCTTTCTTGTTTTTTTTGTCTTTTTCCATTAATATTTTGGTACTTTTTTTTTTAATTTTTTAAAGTACCAAAATAGGTGTCTTCACCCTCCCCTAAAAATCATTCCATCGTTAGAGTAGCCATGCACAAGCCTCTTAGAACAAAAAAAAACTTAAAAGCAATCGGCGTTTTAAGTTACTCCGACTGAAATATACTCTGACACTTTCTCAGTATATTGATTTTTAATGATTCGTAAAAATATTTATACAGAAAACATTTAACTACTAACACTTAATCTTATTCCTAAATAAATTAAAAATGTATGCTAAAATAATAAAAAGTATAATATAAAAAACAAGAAAGGAAAGCTAACTTCGGGCGGAGCCGAAGTTGATATACCCTTGCAGTTTATACTAGATATATATCACAAAAATCGGATTGAATTGGCCGATCCTTATGAGAATATCATAATATAACCAATTTATTACAATAAAAAATCTAAAACAAAGTACCAAGCTTCCATCTTCAAAAATACCAAAGTTGGTATTTTTACCAAATACCATCTCCGATTGTTTAGTTATATGGCAGCTATAAGATATAGTCGGCTGATCGTTATGCAATTTGGTAGGTTGTATTAACTGACCAAAAATAGAATCTGTACTTAGTCCAGCTTTTTATCTTCAAAAACACCAATGTTGGGTAATTTCCGATTGTTCAGTTATATGGCAGCTATAGGATATAGTCGGCTGATCCTTATGAAATTTGGCATGTTGTATTATTTTGCCAAATATAGCATTCGTACTAAATCCGAACTCTCTAACTCTAAAAACACCGAAGTAATAGCATTTCCGATCAATCAGTCGTATGGCAGCTATAGGATATAGTAGGCCGATCTCGGCCGTTCCGACTTATATACTGCGTGCAAAGGAAAGAAGGGTGTGTGCAAAGTCTCAAGACGATAGCTTTAAAACTGAGAGACTAGTTCGCGTAGAAACGGACAGACAGACAGACGGACAGACGGACATGCTCATATCAACTCAGGAGGTGATCCTGATCAAGAATATATATACTTTATAGGGTCGGAGATGTCTCCTTCACTGCGTTGCACACTTTTGGACAAAATTATAATACCCTCTGCAAGGGTATAATAATATAATTTCTTTCGTCATTTCATCAAATAACGAATACCCGAGAGAATGAGCGTAAGATGAACGAATGATATGCGTAAGAGAGCGTAAGAAATCCTCTCTGGGGCCTGCTGGGGCCTGTCGCAAGAAATTTTTGCGTCCATTTTCGTTGTATGAAATGGGTTGTCTATATGCTGTATGGTTAGTGGTATAAGCCTAGTACTCAGATTGACAAAATAGGTTTTTCAGATATGGGAGTAAGCGGGAGGCAAATGGGTGAAAAAAAGTTTTTTACAGGGCCTTTTCACGCCCCCCGTCTTTCAGATCGACAGAAAAAATACCAGAAATTTACATGGGGATGCCAACCGGCACCAAAGAACTTTTTACAGGTCCCTAGCGAAAAGATTAAAAATTTTAATGTTTCATACCGTTCAACACCGTCGAACCGTTGGGTGCTTTTTTTGATTTAATAATGTAGGAAATCAATGTATGTGGCAAGGTATGTTGGCAAACTTTGGCAAGGTATGTTGGCAAAGCTTGTCAAGTTGTTTAATGCTAAGCGCTAAAAATTATGTATGGGCAATTCTCTGATGTCGAATGCGACATTTGTACGCAATCAAACTGAAAAAAATGTGGCAAGATTTTTTCTTTTTTTTCTCAATGCTGTGCTAAGATTTTGGGCAATTGTTTATTATCAAGATAATCACTAAAAATGTGCGGCATTCGCACACGACACAGACAAAAGTCACTTTTTCAAAAACCAGTTCTAGCACTGATTTCAGCGAAATTTTAAAATGTTAATTATTAAATGAATTTGCATCACTGTCGCACGCGACATTTATTTCCATAAAAAAGTATAATGTTTTTGTTTCTTTTTAAGTAATAAGAAGTGCAAAGGATGTATTTAAATTATTTTTAATGCATTCAATATTTTTTTATTATTATCTTACATCAATTTAAACTTAACAAAATATCTTCAATAATATATATGACGAAGATCAAGTATCAAAGTCCTCGACTGGACTTGTGGCGAAGCGTTTTTTGGCGCGTGGCATGATCTGCAGCTCCATTATTTAGTCTGCCGCTCAAACTCACGTTCGTTCCTTCTCATTTCCCTTACCCTCGAATACACACGCATAGTGTGGTGAGTTATGACGAACACTATTTGTCTGACTCACGCCCACGCTCAGACAACGCTGACGGAATTGCATATGCGTCTCGCACGAAAGAACCGAGAAGCAATAAGAAGTAAAACAAGAGTGTACCAATAAATAATTATTTATAATAATTATAATCGTTATAATTTGAATTTCAAAAACAATATGCGACATATGTATATAACTTAACAAATATATTTTTGTATATTATCTCGCCAACGGGTGCAGTTGGATTTGCTTTTTTCTATTCCTGCATTCATTTACACTAAAACTAGTATATAAAAAAATATATCAAAAAAAAAAACAAAAAAAAAATTCTTTAATTTTTTACTTACAATGTCGCACGCGACAAACTTTAAAAAAGTTCCAAATTCGAATTGCTGCATATATTGAACCAAAATTTTTTTAAATTTTTTTATCGCCAAAATATACGCTTGCGCACGATATTTGATGCACATTGCACAAAAACCTTGGATGCACTGATAACAAATACTCTTTTTCACTGTCGAACGCGACATTGGTAAAGTCAAATAAGCTCATAAGAAATTCGCGACTATTAATCGCATCGATTGTTTTATAAATTTTTCATATTCTTTGAATATAAATCGAGATTTAGAAGAGCGAATATCAATGCTCAATCACTCTCTTCAAGAAAATTAATCAAAACAAAACGAGCATTAGAAACGCTAAAAGCAGAACTTTCGCACTTGGTCTACTTTGCATTGAAATATTTTAAAATGTGTTATAAGTAAACATAAAATTGGCTTACATTAGTTACATTGAATCGATTCTCTGCACAAATATGCGAAAAAACATACTTTTATGAACCTTGAATTTTTTGGCTCCGGTTGACTTTTTTGGAGAATTGCCCATATCTTATTTAATTAGTAAATATTTTTCGCGTCATTTCAGATTTGTCGGATTAACCATATTTTGATGCCAATTTCATGGCACAGTTGGTGCTTGAACAAAAATTATTGTTAATTAATATATTTACACCCAAATGGGTTAAAAACCTACAAATGACTTCTGAAATCAGCTGTTTCTTACATTGTCAATGTCTAAAGCAGTGGTACCCAATACGGAAGAGAAAACTCCATTACCAATGCAAAAAATCACTAATATTTTGGTGGGTGAAGTAACATAAATATACATGGGACTTAAATCAATATAATAAAAAAAAACATTTTATTATAGCCATTATAAAAAACCATCCATTTTACAACAGCATATATTAATAACAGCTTATTAATATACAATGACAAATAATGCAGAGCTTCATACTTAAAAAAAATGTTCTGCGAAGATTTGCCGCTTCAGGTCGAACATTTTGGCAGAAACAGAAAAAAGAATGAATTTCTTGCAGTGAAAAGTTTTCGGCACTCCAACAAAATATATTCGGATTAGCACGATTGAGGAGAATAGGGAAAACACGAAAAATTGTTATTGTGATTGCCCTTTGGATCAACGAATCTAATGGCGTGAGCAACGGAACCTTATGGCGTGAGCAGTCTCTCACAACTCCGTATGCATGAGCATTTGCAAAAAAAAAAATGAGCAACGAGAGCAATGGGATGAGCACTACTGGTCTAAAATTTAATTCAAATCAATTTTAAGAAGAACCGTTATGCGTAAATTGCAAATAAACGTCCACACTGGGAAGAATAAACGTTTTTACTCGTAAAACATGGTTTTCGATCTCAATACTAGATTTCAAACATGTTTTTTGATTTCAGTACTAGGCTTTATGAGTACATGTATAAATATATGGTATATTACACAAATATACCATTATTTTATACACATGAGGTATATATTTATATTTCGATTGTGGTCACACTTTTTTTTTAACCAAACTATTTTCAAAGATTTGTCCAAAAGTTTTGAACCAAAACACTCGTTTTCATCAACAGAAATAAGTTGCATTGTTTTACATAAAACATTTTCAATTAAAAATGGCTTTAAAAGTTTTAGTGGGCCAAAGTAAGTTTTTTGCGTTTTAATATTCAATTACTATTATAAAAATACTTGAAAATAAATATACTCATCTGAAAAAATTGATTTTTTCAAACACCATTAATCGACGTAGTGTTTTGTTCATACATCTTCATTTTAACATATTTTGTGTCTTACAAAAAACCAAACTAAAATTTAATGATAAAAATATATGACTAGTCACACTTGGTTTTTAAGTCTGACAAATACATAAGTCACATAATAATAAAAATGTCGTTCAATTAAAAAAATAGAGAAATTGCCACATCGTAAATGACTATATGAAAAATTAAAATGATACCAATAAAATGTCTCTTAATGTACAAAAATTGTTTTATGGATAGTCTTATTTTCCAATACTCTCGGCTTGCGTACATACGTATGTACATATGTACATGCATGTACATATGTAATTATGTTTAAGAATCCCAGGGGAAACCTATTATTAATTACCTAAGAATCCTATAAGCATACAACAATGTAAAAAGAATAACATTACTTTGGTCTAGCCTTGCCTTAACACTGATACTACGTATGTGTGTATATATGTATGTATGTACCTTCATATGTACATATGTAGTATAAACAGTGGCGAGAAAAATTAAGTGCATGTTCACGACTCAGACTTTCGGCACCCACAAAATCAAACTAAGAAAATCCAAGAACCACATCCATCCAAGAAAACCCTAACAATTTTTTTGTTCTATTTTGATTATTTAATTCTTAATAAATTCTTAAATTATAAATAATTGCTAATAAAAATTAGCAAAAACAGTGATGAAACAGTAAAAACTAAAAAAAAACCGTATAAACTCATTTTTAAATATTAAAATAATACATATTAAAATTTACTCCAAAGACCTTTATTTGAGAAGATTTTTGCAATGTGCATCGAATTCCCATCTTATTTAAGGGTAGGGATACTCATCTTGACAACTGATTAGAATTTTGAAAAAATCGAAAAATTTATTTTTCGCTTAAAAATTCTTTAGGGTCTTAAAAATAACAAGATATAGTCTGGCAAAAGTGTCTAGGTGTCGAAATTTTCCATTCTGCGGCGATGCTTCACAGGTATATTCCACAGTACTCAAAACTATAAACGCGTTTTTCTTGAAACCACTTTTTTCGAGACTGCCGGACTCTTAAGGATGTAGTCTCATGTGTAAGGTTGAAAAAATCGATTTTTTTTTCTCATATTTCGAAAGTACTGTTTATTAAGAATGTACTGTTAAAGTTTCAAATAAAAATATCAAATAATGACAGAGATACAGCCCATAATCGAGAGCGCGCCAACACCGAAAAGTATGAGTTTCTCGGTAGCGTCTAAACTTTAAACGCGTTTTTCTCGGAACGACATTTTTGTGTGCGGCGCAGGTGATTCACAAGATTCTATGGTACCGATCTGGCTGAAATTTGGATATGTTGTTCTAAAAAGTAACACCTCTGTCCCGTACTAGAATCATTTATTTTTAATGATTAGTTTTTTTTTTATAATTAATTTAAGATAAATTTTTTTAATTTTTTCAATTTTTTTTTTTTGTGACTTCGCCATTTTTTTGTTTATTGATGAAAATGTTTCATTCTAGTACGGGACAGAGCCATAAGCTTACAAAACAATAATCTATTCTAATTTTTTGTTTCGGATGACTCTAGCAGTCGAAATCACCTGCGCCAGGGACCTACCTTTTTTTTTATATGCATACTTTGGCATGCTATAAAGTGTATTAAACTACACACGAATAAATTAAACAAAATATTTTCAAATAGTTTATGATGCTTATAATAACATATTAAAAAATTGAAACGATCGCATTATTTTTTAGTACAAAAAAAATTTTTTGAAATAACCTCTAAAAAGTAGGCCGGCACATGAGACTACATCCTTAACTCGAACAACTCTTAACCGATCAATCTGAAATTTTGATAGTATACTTAAAATACCTTTATCTATCGACACACGTAGGATGACACATTTTATATTTTTATATTGCTTACTTTTTTTATTAACAATTTTGTGCCGTTTTTTTCGTTAAAATTCAACTTTTTTTCATCACTGACTATTTTGCAAAAAATCAATATATCGCAAAAATCCTACGTGTGATTCTAAAATCCTACCAAACTTGATTTTTTGTTCTCGATTAAAATTTAAGAACGTTAGCTGTCCGGCCATGGAGCCATCCGTGGAGGAAAAAAAGGGCCTTCGAAGAAATGCTGCACATCTGCCATTTTGTTTTATTTGCGCTTATTACAGGCACCCACACCCCTCCTTTATCTACAGTTTTTAGTTTTAGCTTAAGAGGCTTGGTGGGCAAAGAATCAAATTTATCCGTCGACTGTCTGCGCCGACTGCCGTTTCCTCCACCGTCTCCATGGTCCTCCTGGGTTGAGCGCTGCATAAAGAAGAGTTTAAAGATGCCTTATGTTAGCTTTTTTTTATCGGAGTCGTTTTGACGTGAGATACATTATTTGTTAGAGTTCTGTCTTCTGCCCTGATATTAATTATATTATTTTCTTTTCCAATAACCTCGATTGACAATTTGCGATGACATGGATCCTCATCGAGTAACGTCTTCAATTCACAGTCTTCGGAGGTTTTTGGCCTTCCTTCACGCGGACGGTCGTTAATATCAAAGTCGCCGTCTTTGAAGCGACGAAACCAATCACGGCACGTTGTTTCACTTGGGGCAACACCTCCGTAAACTTTTTGGAGTTCTCGATGTGCTTCAGCTGCCGATTTCTTTGAATGAAAGATACTTCCCGCAAATGACGATTATTGGCACAAATTCGGACATATTCGGACTACCAAAAGTACATGACACATAAACAAAGTCACTAATATGAAAGCGCAGTTTCTTTTTCAAATGTCTGAGCTAAGGTTATCAAGTTTTCGATATATCAAAATTGATCACCACTAACTTCTGGAGCCATCTACCAACAAACA
Organism: Drosophila pseudoananassae pseudoananassae; assembly: GCA_018153035.1. Classification (NCBI taxonomy): domain Eukaryota; kingdom Metazoa; phylum Arthropoda; class Insecta; order Diptera; family Drosophilidae; genus Drosophila; species Drosophila pseudoananassae. The sequence goes on from JAECXR010000072.1 coordinate 3,925,384, forward strand.
GCAAATCATCAACAAATTTTAATAATAATTAATTATTAAAAAAATTAATAACGTATTAATTACGTAATTATATTATTATCTTTTCCAACAACCTCAAATTCTTTTTTTGAAGTTTGGAGCGGGAAAAATACATTTTTCAAAAGCACCTTATCCCCTAAGCTAATCATCGCATTCCTTGCTACCCTCTTTTTTTCTGCTTCTGTTTTCCACTTTTCTTTCAATATACAATCCCTGTCTCTTTTAGCAGAGCCTGTGACATTTTCATTAATGTCACCTGTTACATGGAACATAAGTTGTGTTGTGTTCTCGTTGAGTGCTATTTCAGACTGACTTTATTAAACGCGTTGTTGCCAGATTGCCAGATTCTTAAACTACTACATATGTGTATAGAATGGAGGAATACAAAACAGATGTGAGACTGACAATATATAACACATCTCCTCCCTTAATTATGAACGAATAGGATTTTTAGGTTTTCGGAAATCCTTGGGCTTAAAACGATCTACTTCATGGAGAACGCGACTACTTTGGCGAACTTGTATGCCGGATGAAAGTCGTGCTGGTTGTTTTTGCCTTGGTTGTTGGTTCGATGACGTGGAGCTCTCGGGTGGCTCGGGTTCAGAATGACGTTGCTGAACGGTTGACGGAGTAACTGGTTCATCTTCTTGTTGTTGTAATGGTTTATCTTGTTGTTGTAGTTGTTGATCTTGTTGTAGTGGATGATTTGAAGAGGGCGGGATGTCCGGGATCCAAAAGAAATCTGGAGGTTTTTCGATGGAGCTGCTTGCTGAGAACTTCGTTTTTAGCTGGTTGAAATGGCGCTTGATATAACCATTTGCGGTGGGAACCACGAAAAGCATTTTTCCCAATTAGACGGTCAATAGAGCCTTCAATCCACTTTTCTCCCCTTTCCATAATTACGAGCGTAGACCATTTGATTTGGGACGTACTTGGTAACTGATTGCTTGGCTTCGGCAGGCTGCTCGAAAAGTTGACTTAGTACGGTACGGACTGGACGACCATGGATTAACTCGGCGGGAGTTTTTCCGTAGGATTTTGGAGTGAACCTGTACGAAGCAAGGTATTTAGTAACTGCTGCTCGGACTGGTATACCGTCTTTGAGGTTTTTCTTGACAGAGAATTTAAACGTCTGAACGAAACGCTCTGCTAATCCATTGGATGCTGGATGGAACGGTGCTGCGGTAATGTGTTTTATTTCATGACGTTTGCAGAATTCCTCAAAGGCGTCAGCCGTAAGCTGCGGACCGTTGTCGCTGACCATGGTTTTTGGATATCCTTCGATGGCGAATATCGATTATAGTGCAGTGATCGTGTTAGCGGTTGTAGTGGGCGACATTTGAACTACAAATGGAAACTGCGAGTAAGCGTCTATACAGATTAGCCACACGGAATCGAATATTGGACCGGCGAAGTCGATATGGATTCGCTCCCACGCTGTTGTAGCTGCAGGCCAACTTTGGTACTCTTTTGGAGGAGCAGGATTGTTGCACTTGCAGATGCTGCATGGCCGCCATGATTGTAGGCCACCAAACATATTGTCTAACTAGCTGTTTCATTCGAACAATGCCCCAATGTCCTTCGTGTAACAGATTCAGGATACGCTCTTGAAGAGTTACTGGGATTACTACACGACTGGCATCTGTGTGTAGGCAAAGCGATTTTTGGTTGATTTTGAGGGAAAATTTTCGATTAAGGTATGGTGATAATGCTTCCTCGCCTTGCAGAAGTTTTTCTGGCCATCCTACAGTAACATACCGTACGAATTGTTTGAGAAGTTTGTCCTTTTCGATGTGGTTGTGAATGGTCTCAGAATTGATCGGTGGTGACAGTTCCATTTCGATGTGGCAGGCTTCTTCTTCTCTGTCGAAATCAGGATCAATGCCCACGGGAAGGCGCGATAGGGCATCTGCGTTGCCATGAGCAGATGTAGAACGATACTGGATCTCAAAAATATAGGCCATGAGAATGATGGCCCAGCGCTGTAGCCTGTTTGAGGTCATTAAAGGCAGATGCTTGCCTGGATTGAAAATAGTTACAAGTGGCTTGTGATCCGTTATAAGGGTAAACTTTCGGCCGTACAAATATTGGTGAAAACGTTTCACTCCGAATATTATAGAAAGTCCCTCTTTTTCGATTTGGCTGTACTTAACCTGATTCTTGTCAAGCGTTTTGGATGCGAAAACAATAGGCCTCTCCTTGCCATCATGTTGGATATGTGAAAGGACTACACCAATACCAAAAGATGATGCATCCGTCGCTAGGACTAGAGGTAGATTTTCATCGAAATGAGCTAGCTGAGTCGCGTTGATAATATTGGACTTCAGAGCTCTAAAAGCTTGTTGTTGTTGCGGCCCAAAAAGGTACGCTACATTTTTTCTACGAAGTTGGCTTAACGGAGCGGCCAACTGAGAATAGTTCGGTATAAAGTTGCAATAATAATTAACTTTACCCATGAAGGCTTCTAATTGCTGCAGATTAGAAGGCGGACGCAACAGTTTAACAGCCTCCAAGCCTGAGCTGTCTGGAAGAATTCCTTGAGCGCTGATTTTTCGTCCTAAGTACTCAATTTCGTCCTTGAAATAGAAGCATTTCTCCTTTTTGCATCTAATACCGTTCTCACGAAGAATACTGAAAACTTGGTCGATTCGCTTAAGATGTTGCTCGCTTGTAGGTGCTGAGATGCATGAGATAATGATGCCATCTAAGTAGTTGCCACATCCTTCAACTCCTTTTAGAAGCTGCTCCAAATACCTTTGGAAGATCGCTGGAGCACTGGCAATCCCGTAGGGAAGGCGCTGGTATTGAAATAGGCCAAGGGGTGTGTTGACGACCATGATAGTTTTAGAATCCTCATCCAGTTCCATTTGAAGATAGGCATCCTTTAAATCTATTTTGCTGAATTGCTTGCCGTGACGTATTATGTGAAACAGAGACTCTTTTGTCGGTAACGGGTACTGTTCAACATCGATCTGCGCGGTGACGGCTTGCTTAAAATCGCCACATATGCGAATAGCGCCACTTGGTTTTGGTGCTAGAACAATTGGTGAATCGGCTTCCAAATTCCTGCTTGTGTAAGTCTGTCTGCCTCAGCTCTGAATTTGTCCATCTGTGCGAATGGAATTTGACGGCTCTTAAAAAACTTTGGTGTTGCTGACGGCTTTAAAAAGACACTTGCTTTGAAGTCTTTTATGACACCCATGGCTGGTTCGAACACTTCGTTGTACTTGCTGCAAAGGTCACGTAATTCGTCTTCGTGCACCTCTTGAACGTTTGATACTTGCATAATATCAAAGCCGAAAATGTTAAATAAATCCATACCAAATAGATTGTTTGACGTCTCAATGTTGGCAATGATCAAGACTACTTCCTTTTCTTTTTCACCGCACTTTGCAATGGTGTGCAACCCCCCAAGCAATGGTATTGGTGTATGATCAAACGCATGTAATACTCGGGAACAATTGCGTAATTTAGGCTTATTCAACTGCGCATATGTAGTGGCGTTGATCACGGACGCTGTGGCTCCGGAATCCATTTGGAATGATATAACTTTGCCGTGTATTTCAGAATCTATAAGAATCTTATTCTGCTGACACTTGACTTGACCTGTAACCCTGTTTACAGCTTCAATCGTTTCAATTTCATTTGCTTCGGATTTGCGACTTTTTTGCATTTGCCATTTACTTTTGTCTTGCTTCGACATGAATACAATAGTTATATGTCCTTTTCTACCGCACTTGTGACATACGGCATCGCGAAATTTGCACTTCTCTCTGGCATGATTGTGTCCACAACCAGAGCATGATTTTAGCGAACTTCAGTTTGATTTGGCGTCACTTTCACCACTACCAAGAAACGGTTTCTTTTTATAGGTGTGAACTGCGTTTATTGGGTCTTGCTTTGATTCTGTTTTTTTGAGGACTGCCACGGTTTTTGTTGTTGTCTTATGGGTTTCTGCAACTATAAGCACATATTCAAGAGTTGGCTGGGACTTCTGAAGAGCAGATGCACGGACGGCATCGTATGGTGTACGTACTATGATCTGATCTCGAATCATTTCATTTACATAGTTAGAAGCACAACCGTTGGCACTACAGACGAATTGACATTCCCGAGCAATCCCGCGCAAGTCGGCTACCCACTCTCTGTGTGTTTGTGAATGTTTAATCTCCCTTTTAAAAAACTCATAGCGAGCAGCAACAATGTGTCGTTTTGTTGTGAAATGTTCCGTTAACTTGTCTGTGAGCTCCTTGTATGTATGCGTGCTCAAATTGTTGCTCCCGAACAGATTTTTCAATAGTTTATGCCGCACCACGAAAAAAAATAAGCCTTTTGCTTTATTCCTGCACTAACTCCTGCACATAAAATGCTGGGTTAACTGTTCAAGGTGAGACTCCCAGTTTTGATTGTCTTTGTCGAATTTATGGAATGGAGGACACGCAGATAATTCACCCGTGTTGCTTGAATCACCCTGCCCTTGAAAAGCGTTTCTATCCATCATTGCTTGCATCCATTTTTGTTGCTGTTCCATTATGTCTATTGTAAATGCTTGCTGTTGAGCAAGTATCGATTGGATCAAATCCTCATTTGCCGGCATGTTGATTAAAATCAACGACTACTCGACACGATTTACGCGATTTAACTGTTCTTATCTTTCGACTAAGAATTTCACTTTTTTCCTCGTCGCCAATATGTTATGTTCTCGTTGAGTGCTATTTCAGACTGACTTTATTAAATGCGTAGCTTACAGAGTTGCCAGATTCTTAAACTACTACATAGGTGTATATGTGTATAGAATGGAGGAATAAAAAACAGATGTGAGATTGACAATATATAACAAGTTGTATCAGGGCTACACCAGTGGTTCCATGTGGAGTAACGTTGTACACCAGTGCCATTTGTTAGATTTCATCCTTGCAAAGCAGAACGTGCTACGCAGTGAACGAGACATCTCCGACCCTATAAAGTATATATATTCTTCATCAGGATCACCTTCTGAGTTGATATGAGCATGTCCGTCTGAAGGTCTGTTTCTACGCGAACTAGTCTCTTAGTTTTAAAGCTATTGACTTGAAATTTTGCACACACCATTCTTTGCACGCAGTATATATGTAAGTCGGAACGGCCGGGATCGATCGACTATATCCTATAGCTGCCATGTAACTGAACAATCGGAAATTACACAAGTTTCGTGTTTTTAAAGATAGAAAGTTTGAACTTCGTACAGATTCTATTTTCGGTCAGTTGACCCGACCTACTAAATTTCATAACGATCGGACAACTATGTTATAGCTGCCATATAACTGAACGATCGGAAATGGTATTTGGTGTTTAGTAAAAATACCATCTTAGGTTCTTTTGAAGATAAAAGTTAGGGATTTTTTTAATTTGGGTAATGTAATAAATTGGTTATATTATGATATTCTCATAATGATCGGCCAATTATATCCGATTTTTGCGATGTATATCCGGTTTTAACTGCAAGGGTATATTAACTTCGGGTTCGCCCGCTTTCCTTTCTTGTTTTTAAATTAAATGGGCTATCTTCAACCTTCCTGGAATCGATTCATGTTTTCTACTTCTTAGTTGGCTTGGGGCCAATAGGGTGGAGATTTGACATGTTCTAGACCGAAAGTTTTGCAGTACTCCTCGAATTCTTGACTTACGTATTGTCGTCCATTGTTGGTTCTTAAATGTTTCGGGTACCCCAGCCTACAAAATATCTCCTTCATCACTTCAATTAGACTGGCTGACTGAATATTTTGGGAATAATAATCGATAAATACTTATTAACAATTTTTTTTTCATTTTTTTTTGTCTTTCACAATTTGGGAAATGGCTTGTGCATCAATTCGAGCATCAGCTAGCATTCCTGTATTCATTATTAAGCTTAGATGCCCAAACAACCGAGGGGCGCTCGAGAAACGATTTATTAGTATTTATTAAGCTATTTGTTATGTGTTAAACGACGAGGAGATAGTAAGAGATGTTATAGAGTAGTAGTTCATTGTAGTTCAAACAGAAGACCCTAAAAGGGTTGTGCTGTGCATATCTCGAACTACAATGATTCCAGTATCGGACGGACCAAAGAAATGAATAAGCTTTCAGTTATGTAGACGTCCGTTAGAACCACCTTTTAATGAAATGAAGGACACCTTTAGCCTTATTAACCTATTACCGCCTTCATAGAATTAAGTTTATATTTGAAAAATGAAATCGTTAGAATTAGTGTGGAATAATGTTTAGAATAAGTTTTGAAAAATGCTAGACGTAAGCTTATCGATATATGAAAAAATGGCGGAAGAACGAGGTGTCTGCGATCGCTAGGTGAAGCTAACGAGGCGAGGGAAAACGACGAAGTTTTTTAGCGCGCGCCATTTGATTTGAGTTCAATAAAGGAAAGAACAACCAAATCCATGTTTGCTTAAAGAATCGTGCATCAACCTCGCCCCGATCCCAACATTACTAAAAAACTTCCTCCAAAACTTCGTTACCTGCATATTAAGGCTGGTACTGGAGGCGACAAATTTCGGAAATAACGAAAGTGAAGGCGGCGCGTCCCTAGCAGCCAAGGCTAGGTTGAGTTGAGCACGCCATTTTTGGGGAAAACCAGAACTCGTTAGGTCGAGTAAGCACGCAGTCAAGAAGAAGAAAAGCAGACCCCATATTGCACGCACGCCGGACGACGCGACGCATGAAAATTGAAGTGTGCAGAATTTGCGAGAACAAAAACGAAACAGCGTCAGAAAATTGGGTACAGTGCGACGTTTGCGGAAGGAGGTACCATTTCGAGTGTGCCGGCGTAGAAGACGACATTGAGAGCAAGGATTGGAGCTGCGATTACGATCTTGCGTGTTGCAACCACATAGCACCGTTCAGCAGTATGCAAAGATCACCGGTACTGCCCCTGAACCGCATGGCAAAGCGCTAGCCGTCTATACGCTAATCGATACTGCCGGCAACGTAGAGAACATGAATGTTCGGGAAGGCAATCCGGACATGAACAAGAACCAACTCTTGTTAAATATTCTCGAGGAGAAAAGACAGTCTGAGGCAAGGTTCATAGGAGAAAAGACAGTCTGAGGCAAGGTTCATAGAAGAAAAGTACAAAATTCTCATGCAGATGAACCCCGAAAAGTGATGAATTAAATGTGGAAAATATGCTACGTCTGCAAAAGTGGTACCAAAGATTATAAAGTACATAGATAGGACATCTCACACAAAGAAAAATTTTCTATGGCGGGTTCCATTGCGCGACAAGTTAAGTTTGAGAAATTTTTCGCGCGACAACGAATGAGGGATAGCCTAGTGGTAGAGTGCTTGGCTGATGTGCAGAGTAAAATGAGTTCAAATCAGGCATGGGAAGTTCTCTTTTTTTTATTTTAAATCTATTTATATTATATTTTTATTGTTTTAAACTTTTTAACAAAATTTATAATCCAATCAAGAAAAATACAAAATTTTAAAATCACCCTAAAATCACCTTAAAATCGCCTCAGTTCGTAGTGGAACCCGCTGTAAAAATCCTTATAAGTTCGGGTTCTACGGCATATTGGCAGGCCGAGTCGTGGAACCCGCTGTAAAATGAAAATATTTGAGAGCGGGTTCCACGACAAACGGCTAGCAGATGAGAGAGAGAGAGCGAATTCTATTTTTAGAAAGTAACATTTTTGAAACAATGAGAGTTTGAAACGTTCAAATCGAATAGTGTGAGAGCAAAGAGATCAGAAATATCTTATACTATCTTTACTCTTCAGCTCGGATTTTACTTTGGATGCGTTTTCTTTAATACCAACTTTAACTACCGTTAGATAAACTTCGAGGGTAGCCTAGATGGAAAGCGCGCGATCCTTATCCTTCGGGTCCTTGGTTCGATTTTGTTACTGGGCGGTGATTAAAATTTTTAAAACGATTCAGTTTTATGATTATTTTTATAATTTATTTTATTTTTTTTACTTTAATTTTCTTAATAATATTTTTTTTTCCTTTTCATATTTACTTTATTATTATTATTTTTAATGGCATTTTATTACAATTTTTGTAAAAATAAGTGACGGACGTGTCGGATGACAAAATTCCGGAGGGACTCCCTTGAAATTTTATTAGCCGGACATACCATTAAATTTTCATTAAAACTACAATTAAAGAAAAATAAAAAAAAAAATATATAAAAGAAAGAAAAAGTTAGAAATCCTTACTAGGATTTGAACACAAAAATATTGCACCTAAACCCCGACCCCGTCTTAACCTGCAGCGACTAAAAATACTATTTGTTCTACTGACTACCACATCGGCGCATTGAAAACAGAAACAAGAAATTTAAAATGAAAATGAAAATTGGAAGCCAACCAATTTTTACGTCGTCTTGCGAGCAGTCACACATACATACAAAGACGCACCCTTTTTTTTACGCATACAAGTAACGAGTTCTAAAAATATAATCGTATGTATGTGCGTTCCCCCTCACCAACAAGCTCGACGAAAAAAGTTGACCGTTTTGGGCCCTGACGTCCCATCTATGTACTTTATAATCTTTGATTTTATAAATTCAATAGTTCACGGCTTTATTAACTAATTTCTTGGGAAATTTTTTCTTGGGAAAAAAATTCTTGTTCCACAAGTTTCTATCTTAATATATTTTTGTATAATATTACAATTATTCGCTTCGCAAGACTTTTGGCACAAAATTTAAAAATTTTTGTTTATTTTTTTTACCAAAAAATATAAATTATTGCGCCGCTGATGAACTAGCAAGGCAGGTACTACAAACGCTCTTTTCCCGGAGAAAGAACTAGTGGGCATGCCCTTAGCAACGTGTAGTCTGAAATTCAGGGATCACTTCGACATGATACATTGCAATAACTTTGCAACATTCAACTTCTAGAGATCGTAGTAGGATGTTAACCGCCACGGTCCACAGAAGGTGGGAGAGTACAGGAAATGGAGAAATCTCCAGAACTGCAGGAACTCACGCATGATGTGGCCTACCCGCTCTAGACAAAGATCAATGATGCTTAGCAGTCTAGCGGTCAAGGCCATCACGGGGATGGGATCGCAATAGGATCGTTATAGGATCGCACGCGGCTAGACTAGCGGTGCTACACTATGTTTACTGTAGGAGCTGCGCGGATGTAGAAAAGGAGGAGACAGTCACACATATCCTGTGCCATGCCAATTCCTTGGGGGCAGCCGACTCAAACTCCTGGGTTTCCAACACTCCAAAACTCACGGACCTAACAGACCTCACAGAGATCGCTCCACGCGGCTTGTTGCCTTCATCCGAAAAGCTGGATGAGGCCGCAAGCCGCCTTAGAAAGGGTCGTATTTCTTGGGCGCATTAGTAGATAGGATGGGGGGTCCCTTGCGGGACCTCTTGCCTGTACGGTATCACAAGGAGGCCCCCCCGGCTCAAGTGGATGCGGGAGGTCAGAATGGAGGGACTAGCCACCCGCATCGCCACCTCAACCTTACAAGAGTTTCTTAATGTTTTATACATTGGCGAGAACATTTAGATAAATGTTGTCTCTTTGTCTCGTAAAAATATATTGATCTTCTTAATTTTCCCCAGTAATCTTTACACACTTTTAACAAAAATACATAAAACAAGAAAGGAAAGCCAACTTCGGGCGGAGCCGAAGTTGATAACCCTTGCAGTTTAAACCCGATATACATCGCAAACATTGGATTAAATTGGCCGATTCTAATGAGAATATAATAATATAACCAATTTATTACAATAAAAAAATTTAAAACAAAGTACCAAGCTTCCATCTTCAAAAATACCAAAGTCTTCAAATACCACTTTTAATAAATACCATTTCCGATCAATCAGCTATATGGCAGCTATAGGATATAGTCGGCCGATCCCGGCCGTTCCGACTTATATACTGCGTGCAAAGGAAAGAAGGGTGTGTGCAATGTTTCAAGACGATAGCTTTAAAACTGAGAGACTAGTTCGCGTAGAAACAGACAGACAGACGGACGGACAGACGGACATGCTTAAAATATATATACCCTATAGGGTCGGAGATGTCTCCTTCACTGCGTTGCACACTTTTGGACAAAATTATAATACCCTCTGCAAGGGTATAATAATATAATTTCTTTCGTCATTTCATCAAATAACGAATACCCGAGAGAATGAGCGTAAGATGAACGAATGATATGCGTAAGAGAGCGTAAGAAATCCTCTCTGGGGCCTGCTGGGGCCTGTCGCAAGAAATTTTTGCGTCCATTTTCGTTGTATGAAATGGGTTGTCTATATGCTGTATGGTTAGTGGTATAAGCCTAGTACTCAGATTGACAAAATAGGTTTTTCAGATATGGGAGTAAGCGGGAGGCAAATGGGTGAAAAAAAGTTTTTTACAGGGCCTTTTCACGCCCCCCGTCTTTCAGATCGACAGAAAAAATACCAGAAATTTACATGGGGATGCCAACCGGCACCAAAGAACTTTTTACAGGTCCCTAGCGAAAAGATTAAAAATTTTAATGTTTCATACCGTTCAACACCGTCGAACCGTTGGGTGCTTTTTTTGATTTAATAATGTAGGAAATCAATGTATGTGGCAAGGTATGTTGGCAAACTTTGGCAAGGTATGTTGGCAAAGCTTGTCAAGTTGTTTAATGCTAAGCGCTAAAAATTATGTATGGGCAATTCTCTGATGTCGAATGCGACATTTGTACGCAATCAAACTGAAAAAAATGTGGCAAGATTTTTCTTTTTTTTTCTCAATGCTGTGCTAAGATTTTGGGCAATTGTTTATTATCAAGATAATCACTAAAAATGTGCGGCATTCGCACACGACACAGACAAAAGTCACTTTTTCAAAAACCAGTTCTAGCACTGATTTCAGCGAAATTTTAAAATGTTAATTATTAAATGAATTTGCATCACTGTCGCACGCGACATTTATTTCCATAAAAAAGTATAATGTTTTTGTTTCTTTTTAAGTAATAAGAAGTGCAAAGGATGTATTTAAATTATTTTTAATGCATTCAATATTTTTTTATTATTATCTTACATCAATTTAAACTTAACAAAATATCTTCAATAATATATATGACGAAGATCAAGTATCAAAGTCCTCGACTGGACTTGTGGCGAAGCGTTTTTTGGCGCGTGGCATGATCTGCAGCTCCATTATTTAGTCTGCCGCTCAAACTCACGTTCGTTCATCATTCTATCGGGGCACTATGGTACTTTTCCATCCGTTTCTTTAGCAGAGTCCAAATAGGAACTAGGTCCGAACACTGCGCTGGCCACAGCACTTTGAAGTCAAAAGTGACAAACATGTATCCACATGTGCTCGTAACTGTAAATGTCCATAAATGTACACATTACAAAAAAAAAACGAGAAAGGAAAGCTAACTTCGGGCGGAGCTGAAGTTGATATACCCTTGCAGTTAACACCGGATATATATCGCAAACATCGGATTATCCTTATGAGAATATCATAATATAACCAATTTATTACAATAAAAAATCTAAAACAAAGTACCAAGCTTCCATCTTCAAAAATACCAAAGTTGGTATTTTTACCAAATACCATTTCCGATCGTTCAGTTAGTTCAGTTTTGGTAGATCGGAATTTATTGGCAAAAAATATAATCTCTAGAAATTTTAAACCTTCTATCTTCAAAAACGCGAAAGTTCGGTAATTTCCGATCGTTAAGTTATATGGCAGCTATAAGATGTAGTCGGCCCATCCTTATGAAATTTTGTACGTCGTATCATTTTGACAAAAATAGAATTCATAGAAAATCCCAACTTTCTAACTCAAAAAAAGGAAGTTATGGAATTTGCTGCAAAATCTTTGCTGCAAATCTTCTTTTTGGCGCTACGTCATTTTTGCAAATAGGGCTCGATATTACCCCATAAAGAATATAGCTTCGAAAAAAAACGGCAGCACTTGCACAGGAAATGTTTAGATGGTCACCGTACTCATATTTTTAACTTTAGAGATACATAGATTACATTTTAAGAATTGTCAAAAAAATGTCATTACTTTATAGATATTTTTCAAGTTTTTTCCATAAGTGCAGTAAAGGTCGCAAAATTGACGAAAAAAGTAATAGCATCACATGGGTTCGGAAACAAAGGATTGACGTATTTGAAAAAACTTTATCATTCAACAATATAAATACCCTAAACAAAGACCTTCTGCATTAATTAATTTTTAGTAGCGCGTCACCTGCTACACCTGCTAAAAGCATCTGCGCAACGGGGCAACAGAGTCCTAACAATGTTATATGAATATTTTGATCGAAAACTTTTAAGTAAGTTCTCAAAATGATTCCAATGGTAGTTAAAATAGACTTAAAAACTGTCCCTTGACTTTGGACTAAATATTTTCTGTGGGATTATAGTCAGACGACTCCAACTCGTTCATAGAGTTTCCTCAAACCATTCCTCTGGCGCTTTTTGTATCATTGTCCTGCCAAAGGACCTCTATAAATGGCATTTGGCACTCTAAAAAGGTATCGTAGATGTCTTCAAGATATTCATGCATTTATGCCAATCTATGATGAGTTTTATGTCATGTATAGAGGACCTACTACCTAATAGGAAAAGTACGCCCAGGCAACTGTACGGTACCCTCAATTCTTAATCATTTTTGTATTGTATAAAAGTTGCATTCAAAGTTATTTGGACTTCTATACAAAATACCATCAAAAATAACTACTTTGCACCCCCTGAACATAAAATTTTTCCCCAATTTCGAGTCATGGCATTTAAAGGTGGGACATTTCCTGGCATGAAGATTAACCCTTTCATGCCCAAATTAAAATGGGCGTGGCCAAACATTTTTTGAGTAGACATATAAGCTAGAGTTGACCCCAATATCAAGTGACAAAAATTGCAATGTCCTAGGTGTCCTGGTTCAAGAGCTACAGGATGTTGAGTAGATGCAAAAATATGCAAATTACAAACAAACTAAATAATATTTTCATGCGTGGATTTGTTTTAAATACTCCCTTAACTTTCTTTATAAAGTTGCTAAACTTGGCATTAGGATGAAGTAATTATTTTAGTGTTTATTTAACACTTTTCAAAAACCAAACTTTTCAAAATTTTTTTTGCACAATGAATTTGTGAACTACACTCTCGGGAAAATAGCTACAAACTGAACGCGTGTGCAGCTGACTACCGAACAAATATGTATAATATCAATCAACACATGCAGCTATTTTTCTGCGAAAGAATCAAAACAAAAAGCATTAAAATACGGGAGATAGAGGCTCATAAATACAATGTTGCGTATATGCAACATGGGGCATGAAAGGGTTAATAGATTAACTTGTTTTAGATATTAGCGAACTGTTTAAACCATCATTTTATATTTTGAGTTACCTTTTAAAGCTTTTTAGCGGATTTTTTACCACCTTGCCCTGACGCAGTACTATATTGACTTACAGAGGGGTCTGCAATCAATATTGCTTACATTTTATAAATTTGTTCAATAGTTTACGGCTTAATTAACTAATTTCTTGGAAAATTGACTAAATAACCAAATTTATTTCACAAGTTTTCTATCGTTATATATTTTTGTATAATATTACATTTATTCGCATAGCAAAACTATTGGCACAAAATTTAAAAATTTTTGTTTATTGTTTTTTACCAAAAAATATAAATTATTGCGCCGCTGATGAACTAGCAAGGCAGGTACTACAAACGCTCGCCTCCCGGAGAAAGAACTAGTGGGCATGCCCTTAGCAACGTGTAGTCTGAAATGCAGGGATCACTTCGACATGATACTTTGCAATAACTTTCCAACCACCACCGTTTAGGGATCGTAGTAGGATGTTAACCGCCACGGTCCACAGAAGGTGGGAGAGTACAGGAAATGGAGAAATCTCCAGAACTGCAGGAACTCACGCATGATGTGACCCACCCGCTCTAGACAAAGATCAATGATGCTTAGCAGTCTAGCGGTCAAGGCCATCACGGGGATGGGATCGCAATAGGATCGCACGCGGCTAGACTAGCGGTGCTACACTATGTTTACTGTAGGAGCTGCGGGGATGTAGAAAAGGAGGAGACAGTCACATACCTCCTGTGCCATGCCATGTCCTTGGGTGCAGCCGACTCAAACTCCTGGGTTTCCAACACTCCAAAACTCACGGACGTAACAGACCTCACAGAGATCGCTCCATGCGGTTTGTTGCCTTCATCCGAAAAGCTGGATGAGGCCGCAAGCCGCCTTAGGAAGGGTCGTATTCCTTGGGCGCATGTGTAGATAGGATTGAGGGTCCCCTTGCGGGACCTCATGCCTGTACGGTATCACAAAGAGGCCCCACCGGCTCAAGTGGATGCAGGAGGTCAGAAGGGAGGGACTAGCCACCCGCATCGCCACCTCAACCTTACAAGAGTTTGTAAATGTACATGTAAATTATACATTGGCGAGCACATGTAGATACATGTTGTTCCTTTCTCTCGTAAAAATATATTGATAGTCTTAATTTTTCCCCAGTAATCTTTATACACTTTTAACAAAAATACATAAAAGGAAAAATATCCAAATAATAGGTTTCTCCTATTTTTTATTAACTTTTATTTAAAAAAAGTCAAAGTGTCAACTTTTGCACATAATATTTTGTCCCAATATATAAAGGTTTAATTAAACTTTTAATGTTTTTTAGGCATACTATGAACTAAATTCTGCATAGTTTATTTTGGAATATTTTTCCTTCCTTTTGAAGCCAGGGCCAAAGTTCATCATTCTATCGGGGCACTATGGTACTTTTCCATCCGTTTCTTTAGCAGAGTCCAAATAGGAACTAGGTCCGAACACTGCGCTGGCCACAGCACTTTGAAGTCAAAAGTGACAAACATGTATCCACATGTGCTCGTAACTGTAAATGTCCATAAATGTACACATTACAAAAAAAAAACGAGAAAGGAAAGCTAACTTCGGGCGGAGCTGAAGTTGATATACCCTTGCAGTTAACACCGGATATATATCGCAAACATCGGATTATCCTTATGAGAATATCATAATATAACCAATTTATTACAATAAAAAATCTAAAACAAAGTACCAAGCTTCCATCTTCAAAAATACCAAAGTTGGTATTTTTACCAAATACCATTTCCGATCGTTCAGTTAGTTCAGTTTTGGTAGATCGGAATTTATTGGCAAAAAATATAATCTCTAGAAATTTTAAACCTTCTATCTTCAAAAACGCGAAAGTTCGGTAATTTCCGATCGTTAAGTTATATGGCAGCTATAAGATGTAGTCGGCCCATCCTTATGAAATTTTGTACGTCGTATCATTTTGACAAAAATAGAATTCATAGAAAATCCCAACTTTCTAACTCAAAAAAAGGAAGTTATGGAATTTGCTGCAAAATCTTTGCTGCAAATCTTCTTTTTGGCGCTACGTCATTTTTGCAAATAGGGCTCGATATTACCCCATAAAGAATATAGCTTCGAAAAAAAAACGGCAGCACTTGCACAGGAAATGTTTAGATGGTCACCGTACTCATATTTTTAACTTTAGAGATACATAGATTACATTTTAAGAATTGTCAAAAAAATGTCATTACTTTATAGATATTTTTCAAGTTTTTTCCATAAGTGCAGTAAAGGTCGCAAAATTGACGAAAAAAGTAATAGCATCACATGGGTTCGGAAACAAAGGATTGACGTATTTGAAAAAACTTTATCATTCAACAATATAAATACCCTAAACAAAGACCTTCTGCATTAATTAATTTTTAGTAGCGCGTCACCTGCTACACCTGCTAAAAGCATCTGCGCAACGGGGCAACAGAGTCCTAACAATGTTATATGAATATTTTGATCGAAAACTTTTAAGTAAGTTCTCAAAATGATTCCAATGGTAGTTAAAATAGACTTAAAAACTGTCCCTTGACTTTGGACTAAATATTTTCTGTGGGATTATAGTCAGACGACTCCAACTCGTTCATAGAGTTTCCTCAAACCATTCCTCTGGCGCTTTTTGTATCATTGTCCTGCCAAAGGACCTCTATAAATGGCATTTGGCACTCTAAAAAGGTATCGTAGATGTCTTCAAGATATTCATGCATTTATGCCAATCTATGATGAGTTTTATGTCATGTATAGAGGACCTACTACCTAATAGGAAAAGTACGCCCAGGCAACTGTACGGTACCCTCAATTCTTAATCATTTTTGTATTGTATAAAAGTTGCATTCAAAGTTATTTGGATTTCTATACAAAATACCATAAAAAATAACTAATTTGCACCCTCTGAGCATAACATTTTTCCCCAATTTCGAGTCATGGCATTTAAAGGTGGGACATTTCCTGGCATGAAGATTCATAGATTAACTTGTTTAAGATATTAGCGAACTGTTTAAACCATCATTTTATATTTTGAGTTACCTTTTAAAGCTTTTTAGCGGACTTTAGCTATACCACCTTGCCCTGACGCAGTACTATATTGACTTACAGAGTGGTCTGCAATCAATATTGCTTACATTTTATCAAAGATTATAAAGTGCATAGATGGGACATCTCATACAAAGAAAAATTTTCTATGGCGGTTCCAGCGCTGGAACGCTGGAACGAGCGGGTTCCATTGCGCGACTAGTTAAGTTTGAGAAATTTTTCGCGCGACAACGATTGAGGGATAGCCTAGTGTTAGAGTGCTTGGCTGATGTGCAGAGTAAAAGCCAAACGGGAAGCCAATTTTTTTTTTATTTTAAATCTATTAATATTATATTTTTATTGTTTTAAACTTTTTAACAAAATTTATAATCCATTCAAGAAAAATACAAAATTTTAAAATCACCCTAAAATCACCTTAAAATCGCCTTAGTTCGTAGTGGAACCCGCTGTAAAAATCCTATTAGTGCGGGTTCTACGGCATATAGGCAGGGAACCCGCTGATAAATGAAAATATTTGAGAGCGGGTTCCACGACAAAGGGCTGGCAGATGAGAGAGAGAAAGAGAGAATTCTATTTTTAGAAAGTAACATTTTTGGAACAAGGAGAGTTTGAAACGTTCAAATCGAATAGTGTGAGAGCAAAGAGATCAGAAATATCTTCTACTATCTTTACTCTTCAGCTCGGATTTTACTATGGATCCTTGCGTTTTCTTTAATACCAACTTTAACTACCGTTAGATCAACTTCGAGGGTAGCCTAGATGGAAAGCGCGCGATCCTTATCCTTCGGGTCCTGGGTTCGATTTTGTTACTGGGCGGTGATTAAAATTTTTAAAACGTTTCAGTTTAATGATTATTTTTATATTTTCTTTTATTTTTTTTACTTTAATTTTCTTAATATTTTTTTTTTCCTTTTCATATTTACTTTATTATTATTATTTTTAATTGCATTCTATTACGATTTTTGTAAAAATAAGTGACGGACGTGTCGGATGACAAAATTCCGGAGGGACTCCCTTGAAATTTTATTAGCCGGACATAGTATTTAATTTTCATTAAAACTACAATTAAAGAAAAATAAAAAAAAAATAATAAAAGAAAAAAAAAGTTAGAATTCCTTACTAGGATTTGAACACAAAAACATTTTACATAAAGTAACTACTCTATGCATTACGCTACCACCCCGTCTTAACCTGCAGCGACTAAAAATACCATTTGTTCTACTGACTACCACATCGGCCCATTGAAAACAGAAACAAGAAATTGAAAATGAAATTGGAAGCCAAAAAATTTTTACGCCGTCTTGCGAGCAGTCACACATACATACAAAGACGCACCCTTTTTTTTACGCATACAAGTAACTAGTTCTAAAAATATAATCGTATGTATGTGCGTTCCCCCCTCACCAACAAGCTCGACGAAAAAAGTTGACCGTTTTGGGCCCTGATGTCCCATCTATGTAATTTATAATCTTTGGTGGTACCATCGTGACATACTAAAGGGAAAGCTCGTGATTTGGTTAGAGATAAACTCCTACTTCGTAACCTAGTCCCAGAAGTCATCAGCACTTAGAAGATGTTCTTCGGCAGACTAGAGCACATCCTAGAAAGAATGGTGGAAAAGATGCGAAGACTGGCACTACCCAAAGACAGATTAGAGGCGTTAATAGAGTACGCGCTGGCAGTTCCAAACGTCTGTGCTACTATGGAGGCGTGCGATCTGAAGGCACATCTCAACAATCCAATGCTGGTCAAGGAGCTGGTAGATGAGCTTCCCAACCAACACAAGCTAAACTAGGCAATGCAACCCCGCGACGATAGAGTGGCCGCAGTCATGGCATTCAGTGATTGGCTATATAAAATCGCAGAGGCAGCATCATTAGTGGTGGCGCCACAAAACGGGCGCAGTTAATTCCCCCAGAACTGTGGAATGAATGGCTTTACAAGGAGACACCAAGAGTTACTTCATACAGAATATGTTCCTAACACAATCGGCCAAGACAGACCACAGAGTGTACGCATCGAGACGACAACCACGGAAGTCAGTTCTTTCGCATCATTCGAGTCAAGCTGCATTACGGCAGCAGGCAGACCGAGATCTACGCCTTTCTAGATGAAGGATCATCCGTGACCTGAGCAGATGCATCCGTATTCCAAAGACTGGGAGTTTAAGGCCAGGCAGGGCCAATGTGTTTGCAGTGGACCGCAGAGACGACTCGATTCGAGAGTGGACTGCGATAAGGTTTATTGGTTGAACAACGTCCAGACCGTTCAGAACCGAGCATTACCGAGACAGACAGTCAATATGAAGGAGCTATGCGAAAGATTCCAGCATTTGAAAGACTGGCCGCATGGAACGAGCAAATAGCATCGAAATGTATGCTAGGATGGAGCATCCAAGGATCGACGAACCCACAACGATCCATTTTCATGCGACTGCGACTGGCAAGAACTTCATGACGACATCAAGGAACATTTCAACGTTGATGCACTCGTACTACGAAAGCTATACTCAGCTGAAGATGAGCTGGCAGTGAAGATTCTGGAAAGCACTTGCCAAAAGAAATCCGGAAATTATGAAGTTGGACTTCCGTGGCGCGGTGGTATCGACAAACTCCCTGAGAGCCGTGGTAACGCTCTGAAGCGTACCTGCATGAGGAAAAAAGGTCTCTCAAGAACCAGATCTGTACGAAAAGATTGACGCCCAAATCAGGAATCTCCTAGTATAAGCGGTTAAGCTATCCGAGGAAGAAACCAGCCGGGAGAACAGCCGTACATGGTATCTGCCGATATTCATAGCGCTGAGTCCAAACAAGCCTAAAAAGATAAGGCTCGTATGGGATGCAGCCGCAAAGGCACACGGATACGCGCTAAATGACTACCTACTCAGGGGAAAGATTACCTGAACCCACTCATAGACGTCTTGCTAGCCTTTCGGGTCAACAAAATAGCGATTTGCGGTGACATTGCGGAAATGTTTCACAGGATCAACATTCGCGTGGAGGATATGCAGGCTCAGCGATTTTTGTGGTATGAAAAAGGCAGCGAATAAGTAGACACCTATGTCAGGCGAGCTATGACTTTGGGGATTAGCTGCGCGCCGTTTATAGCGCACTTTGTTCGAGATAAGAACGCGGAAACCCACCAAGAAGAGTTCCCATTGGCCTTAAACGCCATCCAAAGGGCGCACTACGTTGGCGACTTCATCGATAGCATGAGGAACGAATAGGAGGTTATCCAGATCACCAGACAAGTCATAGAAGTACATCGCAGAGACTTCGAGATCCGTAACTGGTCGTCGAATTCGGAAGAAGTACTCAAAAGCTTGCAGGATAATGGCAACGCTAGAAGCCAAAAGCCCGTGGATTTTTGTTCAACAGAAAAGATACTTGGTATGTCCTGGGACCCATAAAATGATATGTTCAAATTTATCTGCAGATTTTCAAGGCTGAAGCGTGATGTGCTGGCGGAAAACGTAGTCTCTACGAAGCGAGAAGTATTACAAGTTCTGATGTTGATCTTCGATCCATTGGGATTCTGAACATGCCAGACGATTGGACTAAAAATACTCCTCCAGTGCATATGGCGCAAAAATTTGATTGGGATCAGGAGCTACCTGAGGGAATTCTAGAAGAATGGCGCCAATGGAAAACCATTTTGCAAAAAATAAGGACTTTCGAGGTCCCTAGATGCTTTTTCCCAGCCACATCAGAGCCATGTCAAATTGGGCTCCATACATTCGTCGACGCCAGCGAGCAAGCATATTCTGCAGTCTGCTACTTGCGTGTGGCAACGGATGACAGAGTAGTCGTATCTTTGGTGATAGCGAAATCTAAGGTGGCACCTTTAAAACCACTTTCGATTCCGCGTATGGAGCTGCAGGCAGCAGTTATGGAAGCACGCTTAGCCCAAAAGGTGATGAGCACACGCAACCTACAAATTGACAACGCAACATACTGGTCGGACTCCAAGACAGTGTTGCAGTGGATAACTATGGACCCCCGCAACTTTCATCAGTTCGTGATGCAGAGAGTCGTCGAAATTCTGGAAACAACACTGGTCGAGCAATGGCCGTGGATTCCTTTAAAGCTGAACGTAGCAGATTGAGCTACCAAGGTCACCGGGCAAACCCAACAAGAGACGTGGGTAACGGGCCCGGAGTTCCTGAAAACGGAAGCGAGTAACTGGCCAATATTTAAGAAGCAGGAGAGCATGTGATGACGACGCATACGAAATCAGTGGTTATGTTCAACGCGCACGACTTCTCAAATTGGCGGCGGTTATACAGAGCAGTGGGGCTAGTACTCCTGTTCATTGATCGGCTGCGGGCGAAATGTGCCGGACAAGACATGCCAGCAACCACGACAATGGCTCATGTAAGCAAGGCAAAGATGCTGCTATACAAGAAATCTCAATCCATCACCTTCGCAGCAGAACTAAAAACGTTATCCGCGGGACCGGCGCTCCTGCGCCGACATCAAAAATTCGTTTTGTATAGGCCGGCTACGAGTAGTTCAAAAATCTTGGGAGCATGGGAGAGACTCGTCCGGACAACGAAAGGAATCTTGAAGACATTTGCCCAAGTTACTTTTTCAACGATGAGGGGTTAAGAAACGCATTGATGGAGGCACAATTTATCATCAACTCGCGACCTCTCACGTTCGTAAGTCTGGATTCCGAGGATGACGTTGCCCTGACTCCAAACCACCTGCTGCTAGGATCATCGAACGGATAGAAGCCGTTGTCAAAAGAGGGGATGAATCTGAAGCGTAGATGGAACGAGACTCGGCGTTTCGGAGACCGCTTTTGGCAACGATGGTTTAAGGGGAGGTTCTTTTGGATTTTTTTTTTAAAAATCGATTTTTTTTTTAAAATCGATTTTTTTTTTAATAAAATGAAAGTTACATATGTGTAGAATATACGTGCCAAGGGATGTTTCGATACGACGCGTATTTCTTGAGCTAGAGCGTGTCAAACATACCCATGTCACACGCGCTGTGGCAGTTTCTAAAAACTTTAAACGCGTTTTTCTCGGAACCATGTTTTCAAACCTCTTGTCACGCACAGGGCTCGTTCTATTGATACGATTTCTTTCATTCAAAAAATGTTTAAAAGTACATACTTTTTTGTATGCCTTATACCAAAAATTTGCACAAAAAATTGTTTATTTATAATTTTTTAACGAGATCGAAGTAAAAAAAGAGAGAGAAAATGTCACTTTTTTTTTTAAATGTCCTTGAAATTGGTTTCTTTTTACCAAAATTAATTGTCGTTAGGTATAAAGCATAGGAAATTCCATCAATTTTAATAAATTATATAAATTTCTAATTTCGGTTCACTACAAGCGGCCCGACACTTGACAAAGCAGAAAAAGCCGCCATTTAAATTTTCCTGAATATTGAATATTTTTTTTAATCGTTAATAAACAATGAATCAAAAGTTCAAAAGCATAAGTTCGTATGTCTTTTCATTTTCCCGCAGTCCATTCTCAAAGTTTGCTTCATTTTCGGAAAAATTCAAAAGAACCTCCCCTTAAGGAGTATGCGCCCGTATTAACCAGGCGCACCAAATGGTTTGAGAAGGGTCCGATCACCATCGGAAGCATCGTCGTAGTCGTAGATAAGCTTCTCCCTAGGGACCTGTGGCTAAAAGCACGCATGACTGACGCAATGATGGCCAAGGATAGACAAGTTCGGCGGGTGACCATCAAGACGCAGCATGGTGTTATAGAAAGACCAGCAACAAAGGTATCAGTTCTGGACGTCGGCTTGGAGAATGGTAACTGACCACGGATCGGGATCAATTACGGGGGAGGGAATGTTACCGCCGTCATAGAATTAAGTTTATATTTGAAAAATGAAATCGTTAGAATTAGTGTTAGTAGAATTAGTAGACGTAAGCTTATCGATATATGAAAAAAAGGCGGAAGAACGAGGCGTCTGCGATCGCTAGGTGAAGCTAACGAGGCGAGGGAAAACGACGAAGTTTTTTTAGCGCGCGCCATTTGATTTGAGTTCAATAAAGGAAAGAACAACCAAATCCATGTTTGCTTAAAGAATCGTGCATCAACCTCGCCCCGACCGCAACAAACCATTGTAGAAATATGGTAGTTTTTTAGCCATTGTAGAAATATGGAAGTTTTTTAGCGCGCGCCATTTGATTTGAGTTCAATAAAGGAAAGAACAACCAAATCCATGTTTGCTTAAAGAATCGTGCATCAACCTCGCCCCGACCGCAACAAACCATTGTAGAAATATGGTCGGAAAATTTGAGTTTAGAGTCTAATAGGACACAGATTTCTTAACCTGAGTTAATTTTTCTAAGGCAAGCCCATAAAGAGAATACGTAGTCGGCAGAGGGCAAGAACGATAAAAAGACATAAGCTTGCATTTTGATCCATTAAGGGGACTCCCCCCCATTCTCGGTTTCAAAAAATCGATTTTTTTGTTTGAAATTTAATTCGAACTCATAACTATTCAAGAATGTTCATTTCAAATTTAAAGTGAAAATTTCAAAAACTTTTGAAGATATAGCCGATTTATGGTGGAAGCGTTAGGCGACGGCGAAAGCCGTCTCAAAACTTTGAACGCGTTTTTCTCGAAACAGTGTTTTTACGACTGACGCATGAGGTTACTCAAAACCTATTAATCCAATCGGCCAAATGTTAATACATTATTCTATACATATATAGCTTTGGCATGAACTAGGATAAATCAAATCGGTGAAGATCTTCTTTACTTTTCAACTTAATTTGTGGCTGAAAAAAAAAGGAATTAAAAAAAAAAAAAAATTCAATGGTCCGCCATTTTGTTAATTTTAGTTTAAAATTTTTAATCTAAAGCCACAAATCATTTTATTAATGGGGTATTAAATCATTTGCTAAACACTATTTTTGAAAGTTTTTCATGATCGGAATGAAGATTGCATTGGGCAGAGATGGATATTTGTTGAAGACAAAGCTTAAAATCATCTGTATACATAAGAACTAAAGAGTTCGTTAAAGCAGGAGGCAAGTCATTAATAAAAAGAGTAAATAATAATGGGCCCAGATGTCTTTCTTGAGGGACACCAGATGTAGCACGGACCAAGCGGGAAGAACGATAAAAATTTTAAATATTTTTAAATAAGAATCTTTGTGAAATTCCAGCATATTAGTTTACTCAATAGTGTTTGATTAGTGAGTGATTGACTGAATCAAATGCTTGGCTAAAGTCTGTGTAAATAATATTAGTTTGAAATCTTTTTCGAAAGCCATCTATGACAAAGGATGTCAACTCCAGTAAATTAGTGGTGGTAGAGCGACGCTAAATGAAGCCGTGCTGACATGGAGAGATGATCGAAGAGCAAAGGTATTTCAAATGAGGAGTAATTAATTTTTCAAATAACTTTGGAATTGCCGACAATTTAGAGATGCCTCTGCAATTGGCAGCATCGGATTTTTTCCTTTTTTATATAAGGGAATTACGAAAGATTCTTTCCACTTATAAGGAAAAATGGTCTATGAAGTTGTTTGCACAGAGCTCTGGTAAGTATTTTAGCACGCAGCCTGGTACTTCATCGGAGCTGAGAAAAACGGACAGAAAATAAGATTTGCTGATTGAATGTTGTATGTGTAAGGCTGATCTGCCATTTTAGGCAGAAAATAAGTTGTTTGATAAAATTTTGCGAATAGATCGGCAATGGCCTGATCAGAGGTAAATATCTTGAAAAATCTTGTTGAAAATATCTAGTACTATATATAGTTTGCCTATCCCGGCCGTTACTTATATACTGCGTGCAAAAGAAAGAAGGGTGTGTGCAAAGTTTCAAGACGATAGCTTTAAAACTGAGAGACTAGTTTGCTTAGAAACATACAGACGGAAAGACGGACATGCTCATATCAACTCAGTAGATGATCCTGATCAAGAATATATATACTTTATAGGGTCGGAGATGTCTCCTTCACTCCGTTGCACACTTTTGACCAAAATTATAATACCCTCTGCAAGAGTATAAAAATCGATTGAATGTTGCCAATAGGTTGGCGGTTCAGACGAAGGCGGTATATATGAACATATAATGTATTGATTTAGCGGACAACATGATTGTAATGCAATAAATTCTATGTCACCAAACTCTTGTGATTTCACCTCTTCAGAAGCAAGTTGGGAATCTCCCGAAATGATATATAATTGGACGATCTTTTCAAGTTTTCAAATATTAATAAATATAATATTAATATTAATAAATAATATTTGATCCAACAATTGTGCTCGTTTCTTTCTAATCTATATCATAAGTCTGCTTATTGTTGGAAAAAAATTTATTGAAAAAAATATGGGAAAAAATAAAAATATTGTTGGAATTGGAAAATTGTTGGAAATTTCTGTTTAACTAATGTTGTTTGGCCCACTGGGTATTATTATATTCATTTGTATACACATGATCGGTACGGCCCTATCCCGCGGGCGTACAAAATTTCTCAGCCCGAGCTCTGCCACACACGGTATAAATGTCTGAAACGTCATTCTCACAGCCTACTTTTTGCTATTCGTTACTAATACTTATGCGTTAAAATCATATCAATGTATTCGATGCCGACCACTGTTATATGTCATAGCTCGCAAATATGTGTTAACAGATAACTGTGCTGTGGTCATGTGCTCATGTGTTAGTGTGCTGCTGCCAATGACTCGTACAAGATGCAGTTTGACACATCGAACTGCTGATTCCCACTTTCCTCCCCAATGTGGAGCACGCGGTGGGATGAAGATCCATTGGATACCTTCGTCTGCTAGAGAGTTCGCTACGTGATCCTTGTGTTTTAATCCAGCCTTGATGGATTGCAAAAGTTGACATAGAAAAAGTGCACTGCACAGTTCCAGGCGTGGCAGTGATTGTTGCTTTAAAGTTGCCACCCTGGTTTTTGCTGCAAGTATGGCTACCGAAATGGTTCCATCGTCCTTAACCATTCGTCTGTACACTACGGCTGAGTGTGCTTTCGTGGATGCGTCTGAAAATCCGTGCAATTCGATCTTGTCGGTGTCGCACTCGACCAAGCGTGGTATCTGGAGTTGTGGAAGGTTTTCTAAATCTGCTCTCCATTTAAGCCACTTGTCGGCCAATTTGTTCGGTAGTTCGTCTAACCCAATTCAAATTCAACAGCCAGAGTTTTTGAACTCTGTATTTAGTATATATAGTTTAGTATTTTGAATTGAACTACGGTTAGTGCTAATAGTCCGAGAGGGTCGAATATGCGTGACACTTGCCTCTTGGTGCAGCTTGGACTCTTTGTTAGATTTACATTGTACGACAATGTGTCTTTCTTAGGTTGCCAATGCAGCCCTAGAACCTTTCCCGATGAGTGTTAGGAGTCCTTTTTATCCTCCTATTCAATATGTTTGGTATTCGATACGAATTTCCCAAGCTCTAGCTTAGCACATGACATCAGTTGGACGAGTTCGTCCCGATTGCGTCGCAACTTATCCTCACTATTGGATACAGTGAGAACGTCATTCACATAGAAGTCTTCCATCAAGATTTTTGCTGCAGTGGGAAACTCCTTCTGGTGGTCAGCAGCCAGTTGCTCCAGTACTTGAACTGCTAGGAATGGTGCGCATATGGAACATCACGTCACCGTGCAAAGTTGGAAGTGTTTGATGGGATCTGACGGATCCCCTCGCCATACAATTCTTTGAAAGTTTCTATGTTTTTCGCTCTCCCAGATTTGACGGAACATTTTGACTATGTCCGCTGAAAATTTGTGCATACGGAACCGCAGGCACACAGTAAACAGGTCTCGCTGAATACTGGGTCCGATCGAGAGTTTGTCGTTTAAAGCCTTTTCTTTGGCGTCCTGGTATGAGCTGTGATAGGATAACTCCAGGGGTTTAAGTTTTGTTGGGTTTTTATTTAGGAGGAGCAGCTGAGGGGCCGCTCCATCGATCAAAATGTCTCTGTTCTTTTACAATATTTTTTAAGTCTAAGTAAGGTTAAGTCTCGTAGCTGCGCTGTTCGCAGGCGGCAGCAGAGAGACGGCTGTGTACTTATGTATAAGGGAATACAATAATATACGTTGTTATGCACTCTCAAGTGGAGACGCGAGGGGTATGCATATGCTGACCGTTTGTTACGATTATGCTGACACTATCACTTTCTGTGTGTGGGCTAGCCAGAACGATCGGTTCATAATTCGGCCACTTAAGGTTTATGACCGGGACTTTGGATTATGTAAACACTGCAACAAAGTGTTACAGTGTGCACCCTTTAAATACTCTCGGTACAGTGGGTATTCAATATATATACATACTACAGAGCCATCGAAGACTACTCTGAGTTTCCGACTCAATACATGATGATGTGGTAGGTAGAAACTCCTTCCGTTGGGAATTTCGCTCGGTGAGATTTCTCGCATGTTCGCAAACGGCGTTCAACCGATTTGAACCGCTGCAAAGCTCTTTGAAGAGTGTCTGCGATTTAAGGATCTGAGGATGTAAAAGGAAGCTCCACTATGTATTTGCCATTATCGTCTCGAGTGTGTGTGTTGAGAAAGTGTTTCTCGACCTCTTCGTCCTCAGGTTTAACGTCTGCCTTGGGATGAATGCTTTCCAGCTCCCAGAATCGTCTGAGAGTGGCGTCAATGTCGATTGTCGTTGTGAGGGCCATAGTGTTGCTCGCCCGTGGTGAAAATAGTTATGTTATCACCCATCCAAAAATTGATGAAATGGCGATTAGCTTGCCCTTGTTGTCAAATATCTTTCTCCCAGTAATAGCACTGCAAACATGCTTGCTACCCAAAAGAATATCGACTTGTGCTGAATTGTGAATCTGCTGGTTGTAGATCGTTGAAGACTTGTAGTGCAGACGCGTCGATGCTCTGCCTTTCCAATGATGATATGATCTACCAAGCACGTAACCCTGGACTACCAGTTGATCCTCTGATATACGGGATTGGATGCGTAGGGTGCTGCATCCCCTTGTTGTGTCTGCTTTAATTGATGAAACGAGCTAAGCTGATGTATGAGCCAAGCCAAGTGCGTGTATACAGCATTCAGATACATATGACAGTATTGAGCCTGCTTGGGATGCTACCAAATCCCCGTTAGCGAAGTGAACGTTGACCATAGCCGTGGGTAAGGTGCTTCTGTTCCATCCATTTGATTGTTTGTAACTTGCAGTGCCTTGTGCAAATAAAATTGCTCCGGAGCCTTCTGTTTGTGCTATGTGACCAATAGCAAAGATTATAAAGTACAAAGATGGGACATCAGGGCCCAAAGCTTCTCACCCTTCCTCTTAAGCGAACGGTCGTGTCTTTTTTTGTGCGCACTGCGTTTATGATAAATATTGGTAAACCGATGTTTACTTACTTGTGAATTGTTATCTATTGAAAATCTTAAGTTTTAACCTAAACCGTATCGCGAGTGCTGTGTTATATTTGGAGGCGAATTAATAATTTGTCTAAATTCATTTCCAAGAATAGCTCAGCTCTGCTTCTTCCCCGTCTTATATTTATTTCTGAATTTTTCCTTTGCACTCTAAAAAGCTCCCGCTTCGGCTTCCTATTTGGCACAGTGGTTCAAGGTATAGTGTTTTTTAACTTTTTATATATTCTTTTTGTATTGTTAATAAATTTTTTTTTTTATTATTTATTAACAATGATCTGTTATTCTAGAATCTAGATTATTATGACTAAAAGTAAGGATAAATTAAGTTAAAAGATATTCCATAATTTTGGATTTAATTACATCTGGGGATAGTTCAGGGGACAATAAATGGGACAATGAGTTATAATTTTTACAAATAACGCGAAATGGATCGTGTTCACCAAAATTAGACCTAGAAATTGGTAACCAAAGGGGTCGGAAGGATCTAGTTACTCTATTAGGAATAGAGAACATTAATTTTTCAAGAAGTACTTGTGAGTGAACCTGTCCAAGAATAAGCACATGAAGTAGCATAACCCCAGCACAAGAACAATGCTCTTTTAAAGGAGGTAGGTTTAGTAGTTTTAACCGGCAATTATACGATGGGAGGGAAGTGGCAGTAGAAGTTTAAGCTTTTTAACGCAAATAGCAGAAACTGCTTTTGGACAGATTCAATCCTCCTTTGGTGAACAAAGTATTGCGGACTCCAAACGCTAGAACAGTATTCCAAGATAGAACGAACCAACGATACGTATAGAGTTTTAGTTGTGAAAGGATTATCAAATTCCTTAGACCAACGTTTGATAAAAGTTAGCACACCTCTGGCTTTATTAACTGTTAGTGATATGTGTTCGTTGAACGACAACTTATTATCAAAAAGGACTCCAAGACCGTTACTTAGGGAAACACGATCTAAGACGTTATTCCCAAGAGAGTACGAAACGATATGAGGCACACTGCGATTGAACGTCATAACCTTACACTTAGAGCAGTTAAGTAAAAGGAGATTGTTTGAGCACCACAAGAAGACTTCGTTAAGGTCTAATTGCAGGTGCCTATGAAGGAAATGGTCTGAGAAAGAAAGAAATAACTTGACATCATCAGCATACATAAATGTAGTAGCGTAGTTTACAACACTAGGTAAATCGTTGACAAAAAGAACAAACAGAAGAGGTCCTAAGTGACTACCTTGTGGGACACCAGATGAAACGTTTATAATTTATAAACAAAACACGCTGCGTGCGGTTCGATAAATAGGAGGTCAACCACTGTACTATATGTGGAGAAAACTCCATAAGACACAGCTTATGAAGGAGGCGATGGTGGTTCACAGAATCAAACGCTTTGCTAAAGTCAGTGTATACCACATCTGTTTGCGTGCGGCAAACTTGTCTGTGCTATGAAGTTTTGTAACAAGACAATCTCCTCTTCCCAGCCTTCCATCCATTGCAGGCTATGTGAAAACGTCGTACACGCCAAGTGTGCCGGGTTCACTGCATCAGTTTCGGATGCCATTTCCCGTAGGTCTGGTATACATTATTGTTGTGAAAATTGTCGTGCTATGCAAGGCGAAATGAGGTCGTTCATGAGACAGACCAAAAATGGATTTAAAGAGCTGATCACTGGTTTTCGTAAAATCAATGACCAGCTCTGTGCGCTTGACACTCAGTTTAGTGGCCTTCAGCTGCTAAATGAGTCCCCTAAGCGTAAGAAATCCGCTGTTTCTGATCCGTCTCAGCCTGCTCAGCCGACATTACTGCAGCCGCTCATTTCTCTGGCCACCCCAAGGGCTAGAACTGAGAAAAATTCGTCCGAATTTCTCAGGGAAAATGAGCAATTGTCTGATATGTCCGCCATGGCATCCCTTCAAGTGATGCCACAGGTCCCGTTCACTAGGACCCCCATTAGAGTCACCCAAAAGGGTATTCCACAGTCCGGACCACCGGCACCGACTAATGCAGTTCTCGTATCTGCGACACCAAAACCCTTACAGGTGATCCCTCTATCGAAACTTATATTTGTTTTTCGGCTCGCCCCTGATACTTCAGAGATTGATATCTCGGCTTATATCAAAGACAAAACAAAAGCCCATATAAAGGTGGAGGACATGCAAAAATTTAAATATAGTTATACAAGGCGCACGTCTTCTTTCAAGATTCGTGTGCCCGCGCTGATGTTCAAGACGATTTGTTCTCCCAGTTTTTGGCCAGAGAATCTTTTCGTCCAAGAACATAGGCCTAGTTCTGCAAAGCTAAAAGTTTTAAATCCAGTGGGAGTGAAACTTCCCCATATTGGAACCACCGACCAACCTTCCACTTCTTCTTTGCCCACTAACCCAAAAAACTAGTATCGTCACTAACACTTACCTATCAGAATACTAAGGGGCTACGTAGCAAACTCCCCAAGCTATATTCTGATAGTTCTTTCTTTTCATCCCATATTATAGCCTATACAGAAATTTGGTTAAAGCCGGAGATCTTTAGCTCCGAAGTTTTTCCAAGTAAGTACACCACTTTTAGAGGGGATCGACCTCAGCGAAGGGGAGGTGGAGTCCTCATTTCGGTAGACGCCTGTTTTCTGACATGTCCGTGAAATTACATGTTCATATATACCGCTCATGTCTGAACCGCCCACATATTGGCAGCATTTGTCCGCTATTCGATACGTCTTTAATCTTATGACGGATCGTGACCAACTCGTCGCGGTGGGCGACCATAATATCCCAGAACTAAAGTGGCCCAACGTCGATAATTCCCCATCTTTGTCACTTATCACTCACCATGACTTCACCGCGGGCATGTTTGACATGTCCCTAGGTCAGATTAATCATGTTAGAAATTCGCTAGGTCAGCTTTTAGACTTATGTTTTGTATCTGATCCTCATGGTACCGCTCTCTCCAGAGCTTTCCCCCTTTTAACCCCAGAGGATCCATATCACCCCTCGCTGGAGGTCTCAATCGAAACCACTCCTGGTATCGATCAGGTGTCTCCACGCGTGGTAAATAAGATTCGCTGTTTCCGTAAAGCTGATTTTTACAAACTTAATAGCCTTTTCGATACATACGACTAGTCCGATATTCTGGCGTGCACTGATCTTAACGTCACTTTAGAAAAATTTTATTTTACTTTAAATACATTATTTAACCTAAAAAATAAAAAAAATAAGCTTTTAGTTAAATATAAAAAAACCTGCAGTAGTATTGATTTTTTAGATATCTATATTGACCGCTGCCGGATACAATTTACTCAGGATCCAAAGCAGTTTTATAATTTTGTAAACACTAAGCGTAAACACGTATCTTTTTCACCCCTGATTACGTTTGAAAATTCCTCTGCGACTCAGGCCATTGCCGATCTATTCAGAGAATTTTTTCAAACGACTTATTCTCCGCCTAAATTGACAGATCAGCCTTACGCATATAACATTCAAGCAGAAAATCGTATTTTCTGTCCGTTTTTTTCTGAGAACAACTTATTATCAGGTCTTTTAAGGGTCAAACCCATTTATTCGCCAGGCCCCGATGGATTACCAGGATATGTGCTAAAATACTGTGCCAGGGTTCTGTGCAAACCTCTTCTAAAACTTTTCAACTTATATTTGGAAACCTCGATTTTTCCCCTTAAGTGGAAGGAATCATTCATAGTTCCCCTACATAAAAAAAGGGAAAAAGTCTGATGCTGCCAACTACAGAGGCATCTCTAAGTTGTCGGCAATTCCAAAATTATTTGAAAAATGAATTACCCCTCACTTGCAACACCTATGCCCTTTGATCATCTCTCCCTGTCAGCATGGCTTTATTAAGCGTCGCTCCACCACCACAAATTTACTGGAGTTGACATCCTGTGTCATAGATGGCTTTCGAAAAAGATTTCAAACTAATTTTATTTACACTGACTTTAGCCAAGCATTTGATTCAGTCAATCACTCACTCTTGATGCTTTTTATAAACGACTTGCCCCCTGCTTTAACGAACTCTAGTTCTTATGTATGCAGATGATGTAAAGCTTTGTCTTCAGTACAAATACATCTCTGCCCAATGCAGTCTTCAGTCTGACCTTGATAACTTTTTTAAAAAATGGTGTTTAGCTAATGATTTAATACTTAATGGATCAAAATGCAAGCATATGTCTTTTTATCGTTCTTGTCCTCTGCAAGTTACGTATTCTATTAATGGGATTACCTTAAAAAAATTAACCCAGGTTAATGATCTCGGCATCCTATTAGACATAAAACTTAAATTTGCCGACCATATTTCCTTAATGGTTAATAAGGCTAAAGGAGTCCTTGGTTTTATTAAAAGGTGGTAAAAAGAATGTAATGACCCCTATATAACCAAAACATTATTCATCTCTTTGGTCCGTCCAATACTGGAGTGCGGTTCATGCGTCTGGAGTCCCCAATATGGAGTACATCAGGACCGCATAGAATCCGTACAAAAGAATTTCTTAACTTTTGCACTTAGTGGTCTAAACTGGGATGCAAATCTTCACATTTTATCTTATAATAGTAGACTCCTACTTATAAACTTACCCAGCTTAAGAAATCGTAGGACAATGCTCGGTGTAGTCTTTCTGCATACCCTTGCTAGCGGGGATGTAGATAGCCAGCATTTACTAACACGCTTTAAATTTAACATTCCTAATAGAAAGACTCGAAACTTTAGTCCTCTGTTCCTAGTCATTGTAGTTCGACATATTCACTGCATGACCCTTTTAGAGTATTATGTTCGAACTACAATGGTTTCTACTCTATAACATCGCTTTCCTGTCCCTCCAATTTAAAATTTCCTTACTAACTCCTCCTAGGAAATTTTCCTCCATGTTAAGACATATTAAAAAGAGCTTAATTTATATCAACAAATCGTTTCTGAGCGCTCCTCGGTCGTCTGGGCCTTTAAGCTTTATGATGAATACAGGAATGTTTGTTGGTGAGGGGGGAACACACATACATACAATTCTATTTTTAGAACTCTTCACATGTATGCGTAAAAAAAAGGTGCGTCTTTGTATGTATGTGTGACTGCTCGCAAGACGACGTAAAAATTTTTTAGCTTCCAATTTTCATTTTCAATTTCTTGTTTCTGTTTTCAATGCGCCGAGTCGTTGCAGGTCGAGATGGGGTGGTAGCGAAATGCATAGAGTAGTTACTCCATGTACAATATTTCTGTGCTCAAATCAAAGTAAGGACTTCGATCTTTTTCTTTCTTTTATAATTATTATTTAATTTTTATTTGTCTTTAATTGTAGTATTAAATAAAAAAAAATTTTAATTTTGTCCGGCTAATAAAATATCAAGGGAGTCCCTCCGGAATTTCGTCACCCGACACGTCCTTCATTTGTTTTTACAAAAAATTGAATAGAATTTAAAATAAAAATAATAAGGTAAATATTAAAAGAAAATAAAAATATTGAAACAACCGTCCACTAACAAAATCGAACCCGGGACCCCAAGGATAAGGATCACGCGCTTTCCACCTAGGCTACCCTCTAAGTTGATCCAACGGTACTTAAAGTTGGTATAAAAGTAAACGCAAGAATCCATAGTAAAATCCGAGCTCATAGTAGAATCCGGACAACATTAAAAACATAAATAAATTTTTTTTTTGTATGCTGTATGGTTAATGGTAATAGTTAGATGTCGCACCAAGTTTGCACCTTCGTTGATTAGAAGAGAATTGATGAAATTTGTGCGTATTTGTCAAATTCGCCTTGTGAATTGTGCTCTCGTAAATGTGTTTGAAAGCTGGCCACTCCAAACAGTTGTTAGCGAACCGTTTGATTTGAATTTTAGGCAATTCGCTTTGAGCTAATGCCTCTACCATTGTTGCGGTACATGAATTCGACGCACTGACGTCACCTCTTGTAGGTCTTGGCAATTGCGTAGTGGCTCGATCTGCCGCCAACTGCTCGAACAATTGTTGTTGTTGTATCAAACTGATTATTGTGTCGTTGTTTATTTGCAGCCCGTTGCTGCCGTTCTCGCTACTCATAGTGGATGGGCTAGGTCTTGTACCTCCCATCGCCGAAAGTAATGAATGCGCCCGTCGACACTTTCCCTCGTAGAAAGCGTTGTCCGGATCCACATAGCCATTTACTTCGTCTAGAACAGCTATTCCATCACCAAATCGAATGAATTCCTTCCATGTTGTGTTGAGATGGTCCAGCCGCGAAGACCGATGTGGCGTCTGGTGCGCGTCCTTATCCAAGGCCAAGCTCCGTGTGATATTGGCCTTGAGTCTGGCGCGTCCCTTCACCAATGCTTTTAATTGCTCCATTGAAGAACAATTACCGTGAGAACCAATGTACAGAAAACAAAAAGATCCAGCTCGAAGGACCAAACATTATTATGCATATATACATACATATATTATTTTTCCGTATACAAATTTAAAAAAAATAAAATATCATAAAAATATCATTCGTACAAAATCTCTTTAACTCTTTAACTCTAAAAACATCAAAGTTATAGCATTTCCAATCAATCAGTTTTATGGCAGCTATAGGATATAGTCGTTCCGTTCCGACTTATATACTGCGTGCAAGGGAAAGAAGGGTGTGTGCAAAGTTACAAGTCGATAGCGTTAAAAGAGAGGCTAGGCTAGTTTGCGTAGAAACTGACAGACGGACATGCTTTAATCAACTCAGTAGATGATCCTGATCAAGAATATATATACTTTTTAGGGTCGGAGATGTGTCTCATTTGCGTTTTTTTATGCAAATGTGTACCCGCCGCATTTTCTCCCAAAATATTAAAACTAATTGCATCTATTTACGGAGATATCGGCCTGTCGAGCGATAAACGCCTATGTTAGTGGCCGAGAAAATGTTTTGGTGCTTAGGTTATTTTCACAAATAGGGTTCGATATCTCTCAGTAAGCAATGTTTATTAGGAGAGGATTTTACAAACCTCTCAACGTAAAACACTCAACCGAAAATCAAAATCAATCGAAGTAAGTTTCCTGCTCTAAGAGAGAATGATTTTGCATTTTTTTTTTCGGTTGTTCTCATAAACTGAACAGTTATTAGCGAGCTATGGTATATGTACATACCGCTCCACAGGTGACTAGTTCTTAAGTGAATTTTCAGCTACTTAGATGGTAAACTTCCGCCAAGTCCGTGTTTTTTATCTGGGACTCCTAGGAAGCGAGGGGGCGACGTTACTCTTTAGCCTTTTTACACTCTTGCATAAGCATATATACTTATGTATGTTTTGAACTAACGCAACAAATAAACTTTTCACAAACTTGATCTGCGCGGATAACGTACCGGGTACCTCTACGAGTACTGGGTACAAATACTATTCTATATTGTAGTAGAACAGAAATTCCTCAAAAGAATCGTATATATGGGCTATTACTGGGGTCGCGAACGTACGTTCGTACGCAATTAGTGCCAACAAATTAAACGACGCATTTCCGCAAAAGTATCGTAAGTCGCTTTTTTTCGAAATTGAGATTTTAATGCAAAATTGTTAGGCACCTAATGTCTCACTACCCTGTGAAATATTATAACAGGGTATTATAACCCTGTGTAAATATTATTATATTATTATATTATAAAATA
Organism: Drosophila pseudoananassae pseudoananassae; assembly: GCA_018153035.1. Taxonomy (NCBI): domain Eukaryota; kingdom Metazoa; phylum Arthropoda; class Insecta; order Diptera; family Drosophilidae; genus Drosophila; species Drosophila pseudoananassae. Next base: position 3,960,743 of record JAECXR010000072.1, read on the forward strand.
ATAAAATTAAGTTTCAATTTTATCGTGTGTTACAGTGCTTTTCAATGTGCGCGCGAAATTATCGTATGTCCATAAACATTTTTTGCATGGTAATACTTCGAACGCACAAAAATAAAGAAATACAATAACAAATGTTTCTAATCGCTTAAACATCTTATGTTTTTGCTTATTGTTGGTAAGAGATTAAATAAAAAAAAAGCTTCTCCTGTAAAATTGGATTTTTCAACATACGATACTTTCGCGGAAATGCGTCGTAAAGATAAAAACATTTTCAGATACTTTTTTTTCGTTTCCGATAGCATTTGGTGAGTTCTTTTCATAGTGTAAATTATGGTTTTAATAGATTTTTCATTTTCATAATATTGGCCAAAAAACATGAGGACGTACGCAAAATGGAAGTCGGTTTTGGCTTGCTCTATCAAAATCAAAAAATCTGCGAATTGGAATGGAATATTTTAATGCAATAACTTTACTTTTAAAAGATATACATATACATATTTTTGTTTTACAACCTAAATAAATAATTTACCCCAACCCCAACCGCGACCCCAACCTAAATAATTTTTCACCCAGCACACTCTGCGATGCGGTCAGTGCAGGTGATCGATTCTCTCACTAATACACTCTTACTTTGATTTTCGCTCTTTTTGCTCAGCCTTGGTCTATGGGGAATCAACTGCAATGCAAATCTACACCTTCCTTCTTATCAAAGCAGACTCTTACTAATAAACTTTCTTTCCGTAACAAATCGTTAAAAGATGCTGGGTGTCGTTTTCATGCATTACCTCACCCAGCATTTTTGAGCATTAAAAATAAAAACTAGAAAATTGAATCCTTTATTCTTTAGTCTCTAATTTTAGGGGTGTATTAAATCTAACGCTTTACTTTATTATCAGTATTATGTACTTTATGTGTCTAGTCAGTACATACATACAGGAACTAAAAAACTGAAATTTATAATACATTTTTTCGCTAAACTTTTTTAGAGATCATGAACGAGGTTGTAAAGTATAAACCAACAGTGGCAAAAAAACAAGGCTCGACCGCAACGCCTAAAACGGGACCCGGTGGAATAGAATGGCGAGTTCTAGTTGTAGATAAGCTTGGCATGCGCATGGTCTCGGCTTGCACTAAAATGCATGAGATAAGTGCTGAAGGAATAACATGTAAGTTTTTATTAACTATTTTCACTAACCATACAGCATATAGACACCCATTTCATACAATGAAAATGGACGCAAAAATTTTTTGCGACAGGCTTCAGCAGGGCCAGAGCGAGATCTTACTCTCTATCTTAAGCTAATCTTTCGTTCATCTTACGCTCATGTTCTCATTGAATGCTATCTGTTTTTCAGTCTCTGAAAGGAGCGCGATGAAGAAGGTTGGTCTGCGCTTCGATTGATCTTTGTATGTATGCGTGTCACTGATTCACATACACGGGTGCATGTGTGCGTGCGATTTCGTTTCGAAGCCAGTTTTTGATTTTTCAAACTTTTCAGTCTTGTTACCCTAAGAAAATTTGGGTATTCGTGGTTGGGTGAAATGACGAAAGAAATTATATTATATTTTTTAATATTTCAGCATACATTTTAAATTTATTTAGGAATAAGATTAAGTGTTAGCTGTAAAATGTTTTGTGTATGTATAATTTTACGAGTCATTATAAACTAATATACTACGAAAGGAACAGGGTATATTTCAGCCGACATCACTTAAAACGCCGATGGCTTTTAAGTTTTTGTTGTTCTGTATGTGGATTTTGCCTGCATACCCTACCAATGGATCATTTTTAGACCGGACGGCAACAAAAATATTAAATATATTTTTTTTGGGGAACTAGCTATGAATTTTCTTTTCATTTAATAAATGTATAATTTAAAAATTTTAAAAAAAATGTCAATTCTATATTTATACCCTTGCAGTATTATAGAAATATCTATATAAAGCAGTGGTCGGCACCCCAATAAATTTATACGATTTTAACGCATTTAATACTAATGAAATAGCAGAAATAGATAGGTTAGGTTAGGTTGTGGCGACGATGTGGTGCCGGTGACTGACACCCCCATCCACTTAAGCCGCTGGGGCTCCTTGTGATACCGCACAGGCAAGGATCCAACAAGAGGACCTGTCCCTTCCTATTTACTTATGTTCCCAAGGGTGTTCTATCCATCCTGCGGAGGCTCGCGGTCCCATCCAGATTTACGGATGAAAGCTACGAGTCTGTGTGGAGCGACCTCCGCAAGGTCTGTTAGGTCCGTGAGTATTGCTGCGCCCAGGAATTTGAGTCGGCTGCGCCCCAGCGCAGGGCATTGACACAGGAGGTGTGCGACTGTCTCTTCCTCTTCTACGTCCCCACAGCTCCTGCAGTAGTCATAATGTGGCACCGCTAGTCTAGCCGCGTGTGCTCCTATTAACCAATGTCCCGTAATGGCCTTGACCGCCAGACTACAGTCCTGCCTATTTAGGGCGATGAGCATCATTGACCTCTTCCTAGATCGGATGGGCCATATCATGCGTGAGTTCCTGCAGTTTTGGAGATTTCTCCATTTCCTCAGTGATACGCGGTCAAAGTGATCCCTGCATTTTAGCCTACACGTAGCTAAGGGGATACCTACTGGTTCCTTCTCCGGTAGGAGAGGATTGGTAGTACCTGCTCTTGCCAGTTCGTCGGCGGCGCAATTACCCTCGTGGTCCCTATGCCCGGGCACCCATATGAGGTGGATGTCATGCTGCTCTGCCATCTCGTTAAGAGATCTGCGACAGTCATGCACTGTCCTGGAGTTGGATGAAAATCCGTCAAGGGCTTTGAGTGCCGCTTGACTGTCTGAAAAGATACAGATTGTGTCTTGATTGCCAGTAAGTGCTGGGGATCCGAGTGCTTCTCCGATAGCTATTACTTCTGCTTGGAACACACTACAGTGGTCGGGGAGTCTGAAGGACTCATTTAGACACAGCCGTTCGCAATGGAAACCGCCTCCCACCTGGACATTTTGAACCGTCTGTGTAGATATGGAGGGAACCGGCTGGTTCCGGGATTTGTGCGGCCCATTCCTCCCTTGTTGGAATGGAGACCTTGTATTTTAAGGTGGGATGATCAGGTACGCAGTAGCCTGTAGACCTTGTTGGCGTGCAGTGGTGTAGATCTAACTTGGTATGTCCATAGTCAGTCCATTTCCATATGCCCGTCTCGCGTAGCCTGATTGCCGATAGCTGCCTGTGATACAGACCTCCGCCATCCGTTGCGTTTTCCTAAATTTCTCTCTAATTGTGGAGTTTGTGAGAGCAGGCCACCAGACCACCACCCCGTAAAAAAGGATGAGTCTTATGACCGCTGTGTAAAGCCATCTTACTATTTTTGGGGACATTCACCATTTAAGGCCAATGCCTTTTCTACAAGTATAGAGCGCGATTGTTGCCTTGTTAGCTCTATCCATGGTGTTCGACTTCCAGTCCAGTTTCCTGTCTAGCGTAATCCCTAGGTACTTGGCGCTACCGCTAAGGGATAGTGTTTCTCCTAATAGTTTTGGAAGCCTTAAGGGGAGGTTCTTTTGGATTTTTTTGAAAAAATAGATTTTTTTTTCAATAAAATGAAAGTTACATATGTGTATAATATACGTGTCAAGGGATATTTCGATACGACGCGTATTTCTTGAGCTAGAACGTGTCTAACATACCCATGACATATGCGCATTAAACGCGTTTTTCTCGGAACCATGTTTTCAATCCTCTTGTCGCGCACAGGGATCGTTCTATTTTATTTTGGTTTATTTTTTCCAAAATTAATTGTCGTTAGGTATAAGGCATAGGAAATTCCATCAATTCCATAAATTCATAAATTATATACATTTCTAGCAGAAGCAGACCTCTATAAGCAGAAAAATAGAGATCGACAAGATCCGCCATTTTGAAGCCGCCATTTTCCTGAATTTCCTGAATATTGAATATTTTTTTTAATCGTTAATAAACAACGAATCAAAAGTTCAAAAGCATAAGTTCGTAGGTCTTTTCATTTTCCCGCAATCCATTCTTAAAGTTTGCCTAATTTTCGGAAAAATACAAAAGAACCTCCTATTAAGTTTGGTATTTTGTACTTCCTGGTGAAGAGGACGAGCTCGGTTTTGGACGGGTTTACACCTAGTCCATATCTAACTGACCATGTTGAGAGGCTAAGTTTGTCCGTCATGCGGTCACATAGAGTCTGGGAAATTTTCCGGAGAAGGCAATTGCGACATCATCCGCGTAAGCGATAACTTTGCAGCCACCACCTTCTAGGGATCGCAGTAGGCTATTAACCGCCACGTTCCAGAGTAGGGGTGAGAGTACGCCTCCTTGCGGAGTGCCTCTTCTGACGTATCTATGAATAGATTCTCCTCCTAGTGACGCCTCAACAGTCCTGTTTACCAGGATCTGCTCTATTAGGCGTATGGATTGATTGTCTATTCCTAGTGTCGTCAGCGCATCGATTATCGAGCTCGGTAGGATGTTGTTGAACGCACCTTCTATGTCTAAAAAAGCAATGAGTGCGTATTCCTTGTCACTAAGTGCCTTTTCGACAAAAGTAGTGATTTCGTGGAGTGCCGTTTCCGTGGATCGGCCCTTCCTATACGCATGTTGTGATCTCGAGATATCATCTGGGTTTAAATAAGATTAATATGGAGGCTGATTAGTCTCTCCAATGTCTTGAGAAGGAAGGACGACGGGCTTATTGGTCTGAAATCCTTAGGGGTGCAGTGCGATAGTTTTCCCGCCTTGGGTATGAATACGACTTTCGTCCGCAACCACATTGCGGGTACGATGCCTATCCTGAAAATTGCTGAGAAAGCTTTCTTGACCCTAGACCAGTGGTGGGCAAACTCTCATTTTACATAGCACGCGAGTATAGGGTAGGAAATTCTGCCGCAGCGCTGCCGGCACACTGACAGTGTGAGCATTCTCAATTTTTTTTTTAGAAGCTCTCATTTGCTCTCATTTTGACTCATTTGACAGCCCAAACTTAAAAATCAAAATGTTTCACTGAGAAAAATTTTCTCACAAATTGGGTTGAAAAAAGTTTTTTCCATAGAAAATAAAGATAGGGAAGCGTAGTTTTTCATTTTTTTTAAGAAATGTTGCTAGAAAAGATGTCTTTAAAATAAAATACACTATTTTATTGCCATTCAAACTTTTGAATAACGAAAAATTAAATAAAAAAATAAGTTTTTTTCGCTCAGTGAATTCTCTGCTCTCATTGTTTTTCTCTGCTACGCACACACTCAAATTTTAAACATGTGTTAGTTTTGCCCACCACTGCCCTAGACCTCAGATTGGGACCGGCTCTAATTAGTTGAGCCGGGACAATGCCATCTGGGCCTGGGGATTTGAAGGGTTTGAAGCTATTTATCGCCCAGTTGAGATACCTGTCACTCAATAGGTATTCCAGTTGGTTAGGGAGGGAGAGGCTATTTCCCTGTCTTTGCATTTCCAGGGTTGTGTCTTCTCGAGAGCATCCGTGGGAAATGTGCCTCTGTGAGAGCCTCTAGGGTTTCTCTGCTGGACGATGTCCAGTTACCTTCTGAGGTTTTAATATATCCTACATTTGGTGCAGTAGTTGCGAGGACCTTCCTGAGTCGGGAGGCCTCTGATGTTTGCTGAATGTTCGTGCAGAACTTGGCCCAGGCATTCCTTTTTTCCTTGCGAAGTTCTTTGTTGTATTGCCTAAGGTCTGCTTTATACGACTCCCAGGCTGTCTCCGAGTTTGTTTTGCTCGCAAAATTAAAGGCCTTGCGGGCCTTGGTCTTAAAGGGCGCAAGTGTTTGCGACCATTATGGTGGTTTCTTTAACTTGCTATTGCCCGATCTGCTTTTTGGACAAGCTTTATTGGATGCCCTGGCGCACGCTGCCGTAAGCGTGTCCACCATGGCATCCAGGGCTTCCCTACTGTCAACGTCCCCTGTTGGAGGTTTCCCCAAGGAACTTTCTAGTTTTTTCCTGTATAACTCCCAGTTCGCTTTTCTCGGGTTGCGTACCGTTAGTCGATTAAAGTTCTCAAAGTTGACCACTAATTCTATGTATCGGTGGTTCGAGAAGGAGTGTTTCTCTAGAACTCCCCAACTAACAATCCTGTCTGCTTCAGAGTAAAGAGTGACGTCAAGTACTTCCCTTCTGTTCTTGACTATGAAAGTGGGTTCTATACCCCTGTTACCCACCAGAAGGTTGGAGCCTAGGATAAAATCGAAGATTGACTCACCCCTCTCGTTCGTGTCAGTGCTTCCCCACTGATGATGATGGGCGTTAGCATCGCAACCTATGATCAGGTCGATTTTGTGCTTCCTGCTGTCTGCCACCAGCTTTGAGTATCTCCTCCACGAAGCGCCCATGCAACTCGTTTACCATTCGTGCCAAAAGTCCGTGGGGATGAGCCCATCCTTGGAGCCCTTGTCCAGGACTCCAATTAGGGTTCTTCCCTTCGTTACTTCGGCGAAAGAGCGGTTGGACGGCTGCGGCTGGGCCTTCCTCTTCTTGGCCTGGGGGGCTTCTCCCTCTGTGGATCTCTGCCTTTTCGCGCTTTGCGCGGTCTCCTTGGCAGGGTCTGACCCAGTGCGTTTACTCGGATCCGGCCTCACTCCCGCCTTTTCCGGATTAAAGTTGAGCAGGATCTCCCTTGGCCATTTGATGATCTCGGCTTGGTCCGGGTTGGCTTCGGCCGATGGGTCCGCCCACATCAGAATGAAGGCTGCTCTTTTCCTATCTTTGTAAGAGCCTTTTCGCTGCGTCGAGTGAGACGCTCCCGAACCAGGGTTCGCCTTAGGGGCCCCGCCGGTTGGTTTAGAGGTTGACCCGGGGGCCTTTATATTCACGCCGTTCGGTGGTCCCATGGTTAGCCCCGCTTTGGAAGAGGAAGCCTTGGCAACTTCCTCCGCACCGGCGCGTCCCGCCTCCAGATGTTGCCCCTCTGTGGGGGGCTTCTTCATCTGAGCAACTCCTTGCCTTTTGAGGGCCTTGGAGTTTGACGGGTCAGTGACCCCATTTCTGGACTTTTTTAGGGAGCTCCGTTTTCCACTTAGGTTTTTGTTCGGAATAATAGTGTTCAAAATAGTATTTTGGTCCCACGAGTAAACGGGAAGGGGTTCGTCCATCATGACATAGCCCGCTTGGCACAATAAGCCTGGTTAAAACTGGGAGGCCGATCCCCCAGAGTTCGCATATTAGCGTCCGAGCCCCCCCTCGGACACGCATCCTTCGGCATATGCTGTTCCACCTTGGATTGGGGTGATTTAAGGAAGGGAGTGTTCTTCTCCCCGCCCGACTACCATTAGCCAGCATCCTCGGCAGAGACATGACCTTACGGGGACCTGTTACCAGCCGCCCTTACGTGGAGAGTATAGTCGCACTACCAGCGGTGTACACAGTTACGGCACGCAATTGCTTGCGCGTGGGTCCCCCTGTTGTACCTGTTGGCCCAGAAATAGCTAACGAAGAGCAGAAAGTAGGCTGTGAGCATGACGTTTCACACATTTATACTGTGTGCGTGTGGCAGAGCTCGGGCAGAGAAATTTCCCATATCCCCGGGATAGGGCCGTGCTGACCTCTGATATAAAGCAATCGGCGTTTTTAGTTATGTCGGCTGAAATATACCCTGTTCCTTTCCTAGTAATTGTAGGGGGGCGCTGCTGCCGCCAAAGATTCCAGAAAAGTTGAAAAATGTTGAAATAAAAAGTCGGGGGTGTCCTTCAGATTGAATTTAACGCGGTCAGCTTTATTGTGCTGCTAACAAGAGATTACTCAACTTAACTTAGAAAGCTTAAACGCTGAACGTAAATATGAACCAGAGGGGACGATCGATGACGGCCGACGGGAGAGGAAGAATGCATAGAGGGGCGAGCGCGGATGCGCTCTTCAGCACGGATGAGCTTTTAAGCGCGGGTGCGCTTTTCAGCGCGGATGCGCTCTTAAGTTCAGCTGAGCGGCACAACGGCCCCTCACCTAAACATTCTCCCCCCCTTGTAATCGCTCGGGTTGCAACAGATCCCTCGTCGCTAGGTATGCGTCACTGCAGCTAGAGGGCGTACACGGGTCGATGAAGGCCCCCGTGTCGAAGATCCGGGTCCCGGTGTTGGCGCTGTTCCGCTTCAGCGGCGACGATAGGGTGGGCGCAGCGACCGCGTCCTGCGGGGGCCCTCGAGGAGAGGCGGAAAATTGCCTAGGCGCGGATGACGCGGGCGGACGAGAGGTGGAGGCACCCGATGAGTGGCGGACGAAAGCAGTGGAGCACTTGACGACTGCCGGCCAGTGGCGGAAGAATGCCGAGGAGTTGCCGACGAGCGCCGGGAAGTCGATGACCGTGGATCGGCTTGTGAGTGCCAGAAAATGGCGGACGAAGGCCGAGAAGTACCCGAACCGCGCCGAAAGTTGGCGGACGACGGCCGACGAGAGAGCGAGACATCGCGTGTACTGTCTCCCGCGCTCCGTGACCGGTGCTCCTCGGACGGTGCACCCCAAATGGCACACGTTGATAAGGGCCGTGCCCAGTAGGACGTAGGATCCTCTGAGCCGGTTGCTGGCGGAGGCGGACTTGGAGTGGTAGGCGGTGTAGGCGGACTTGGAGCGGTGGTGAACGAATTGCCGCGGTGCAGGAGGGTGTGGTGTCGGCTGTGACATGTGAAGCAGTTATGGGCGCTCGTGCAATCTCGTTGCTGGTGCCCTCGGGCAAAACAGTTCAAATATAACTGCTTCCTTTTAATGTAGTCCGAGCGCCCATTTACGTCCATTTCCACGAACCGCGGACATAAGCGAATGGGGTGGTTCTCCCTCGAACAGAGATCGCAACCCTTGGGGCCCGGAACCACTCGAGTCTCGTATGAATTGAGCCTCCGAGCAGGGGCAGTAGTTGTTCCCGACCTTGGCGAAAGTTGCCCGGAGCCACTAGGCCTGACGTCGTCGATTGCTTCCAGAGTGCGATGGCGTTCTGTCGGGAAGTTGTCTAATTCCTTCCATGTTGGAATTTCGGCCTTATTATAGACGGATTGCTCCCACATGGAAAGTGTGACCTTGGGGAGCTTTGACGAAATCATAAACACCAGGAGGCAGTCCCAAGCCTCAACATTGATGGCGGACATTGCTAGGGCTGTCAGACAACTCTGAATGGTGGCTTGGAGCTCCTTCAGCGCGACCCCGGACTCTTGAGAAATAGCCTGGATGTTGAAAAGGATTTTAAACTGGCTGTGGACCAATAGCCGCTGATTCTCAAAGCGGTCTGTGAGGCTTTGCCAAGCGGCGTCAAACCCCTCATGGGTAAGCGGAGCCTTAGAAACAATGGCGTGGGCGTCACCCCTTGTTTTGGACAGTAAGTGGAACAACCTCTCTACCGGGGTGAGCCGCGAGTTTTGGATGTAAATGGCCGTAAACAAGTCTCTGAAGGTGGGCCACCGAAGATAATCACCCGCGAAGACTTCGGTATCCACCGGAGGTAACCGGCAGCCTGTAGGCGCGGGCGTGTGTACATTCACGGAAGCCGGAGTGGTATGGGAAGCAACTTTCTCCCGAAGCTGGGCAATACATCTCGAATAAACGGAGTAACAGTAGCTGTACTTCGATTCCAACACTGTCGAGGTGGCCGCATTGTCGTCTGACACGGCTAGTAAATCGGAGCAGCTCTCATAGCTTTTCTCCACCTTCTCCCACAGTGCCCGAATTTGGTTCCGATGGACTTCGCACATGTATTGGGAGCCCACTTCCGTTTCTCTGGCGGCCGGAGCATTTATGTTGGCCTCAAATTGGCTAACTCGATCTGTTGTGGCGATGAACTTCTTCAGCGCCACGTCGACCGCACTTTGAGCCATTTTTGCAACGGAACGAGTCTGCCTCTGTGAAGGACCGGGGATTGTGTTGACGGATTCGTCACTCTTCGCCCTTGGAATGGCGCTGTACGCCTTAGGCATTAAAAGAGGCGTCCGCGGGGAAGCGGATTGAGATCTCTCCAAACGGATGGTTGGGATCGGACGTGGCTTTTGGTCGTCTCCCGTGGGCATTCTCAGACACCAATTCGCGGGTCAGCGCTTGTCGACTGACTTGCGACATAGGTGGCTCGTACGAGGCGGTAGCCGGTCACTAATGTGATGAGACCAGTGAGATCTCGGACGAAATGCGATTGCAAGGCCAAGTGGGAATTAGTAGCGCCGATGTCGAGAGGAACGTCGGAAGCGGCACAATTCGGAGCCGGAAAGGTGTACTTGACCTTGGCTTGGATTTAAAACAGAGAGAAAATAAATAATTAATTTTTGCCTAATTGTCGGATTTAATTATTATGGAGACAGACGGGTGGGGTTGAAATTTCAAGTTTTAATCAATTGAGGTTAATTATCCCGAAGCTGGAACGGTGGAATTGAAACCGCGGCTCGATTCTGACAGAAGATCGACAAAATAAATTATTTAATTATAATTTTTCGTTAATTAAATTCTCGACTTTAATTATTGAGAGGCCGAAAAGGTGAATTAAAAAAACCTGGCCCTTTGCTCGAACGGAAAATACGAATTAAATAAATTTTTGTAGTTATAAATATAAATAAATAAATTTATAATTAATTGATTTTTTTTTTTTTTAATTTGTTTGGTTATATATTTCCTGAAATTGGAGGCAGAAACTATTTAGAAATATATGGGCATGCATGCAAGTAGGGCAAGGGCATGTGGGGCATATGATGGCACAGTGGAACGTCGATAAGTGGACTGTATATGTTAATTTTTATCGGTTATATATTTCCTGGAATTGGAGTCAGAAAATATTTGGAAATATATGGACATGCATGCAGGTACGGATATATGTAAGGGCATGTGGGCATATATTGGCACAGTGGAGCGTTGATAAGTGGACTGTATAAATGGAGGAACAGAAAAGTAATGTGGTGTAAAAAATGACACTGATTGGGGAAGAAAAGAAACAAATATTACGACAGCGGCGGACTGTTCGGTGAATTTGGAAATTTCCGGAACTAATTCACACCGGCTGGCTAATATTAATTATGCTTTCTTTTTGTCACCACACAATTTCACTGTTCACTTTTCGCGGATTAATTGCACAAAAACAAAATATGTATGTATGTGTGTATATGTATGTGGGTGCACGTATGCCTCGACCGTTGCCTATGAGGAATTTGACCAGTTTTTGTGACAAAAACCCATTTTCTGAAAGTCGGAAAATGAAAATATGTTTCAGTGTAACGCATTCCATATTCACCAATCTTCAGTGGTGCATAACAAAAATTTTTATAGAGGGCGCCACAACAAAGTAATCAGCTGACAAACACAGCTAATGCAATTGCAAAGCACAGGCGACTAAAATATTAAGTTTTTTTTAACCAAGTTTGAGAGGCTAGAATTAAAAATCTAAACAATATAACAACTTTTTTTTGAAATGAATACCAATCTGTGTGGTTTTTATTATATGTTTGTGATCGTCATTTGTAGAATAAAATCGTGTTGTCCCCGTAATCGAGTAAAAATGAAGGTAACCTTGTCAATGAATATTTTTGATGTTCCTCTCATTTTGATGAAGTCTCATGTTCCATAAAGGATTTAAAGTGAGTCCAGAAGAGTCCATCGACGAAACCTTTTGTATGTTGTAGAGTATTAAATTCTTGTTCGAATGAATGTAATTTTAAATACCACCTTTTCCGATTATGCGAGAATTTTTCATTTTTAGGACATAACCTTTATTTGGCAATCAAAGAGTTGTTTGCAAAGTGTTTCGAAGCAAAGGCAAAGGTCGCGAAGGAGAATGCTGTCTTTAATTTTATGAAAGATTCTATGCGAGGAGTGAATTTTGAAAAGTACAGCGATGTTGTGGAACAAGCGAGAAAAAAATTTTGCTACTACGTGGCGCAAATGTGGAAGAGCTGCTCTTATTATTTAAGTCATTGTCGACGGAATCATGAAGTTTGGCTAAATTCAAAAACATGTACAAATTTTCCGATAAAAAAGAAGACAGTAGGTCGGCTAACACTGCCTTTTAATGCGAAGAGCAATATATCTCACAGAAGGCACGCTGCAGATCTGGCAAAGTCGGAAAATGGAAATGTAGGTGTGCTTATTCATGCGGAAAGCTTTTCTATCAAATAAAACCAAATACTGTCACTGAAATCGTTAATTAGAACTAAAAAAATCAGAAGAAATTACATTAGAAAAGAAAAAAAAAAATCGGTGCCACGCCTCCTATTTTTCTATTGGTAAAAGATATTGGTCAATTTAACCCCATGCAAAAAACAGAAGTCAAATATCTTGCTCCGATCTTGAGTTATTAATTTTTGTCACAAAAACTGGTCAAATTCCCCATAGTGCGTTGGCAAGCGAATGGATAACGGAGAGGCCGAAAACGGCGAGGAATATGGGCAGCACACAAAACAGAGACGAATGGAAAAATTTGCAGAATTTGCAGACGAAGAGTAGAAAATCTCAAACTGCCGTTGTGTCAGAAAACTCGGACTTGGACTTGGTGTGAACGAAATTTAATGTTCGGATCACTGCTGAAGACCGGCAGAGAGTCGGAGACGGAAAAAATGTACTTATATTATATAATATTATTTTTTATAATAATATTAGTTTTTAATGACTCGTAAAATTATACATACACAAAACATTTTACAGCTAACACTTAATCTTATTCCTAAATAAATTTAAAATGTATGCTGAATTATTAAAAAAAATATAATATAATTTCCTTCGCCATTTCACCCAATAACGAATATCAGAATTTTCTTAGGGTAGCAAGACTAAAAATTTGGGCAAAAAAAAAAAAAATGTGTGCGTTGGCTTCGAAATGAAATCGCACGCACACATGCACCCGAGTATTTGAATCTGTGACACGCATACATACAAAGATCAATCGAAGCGCAGACCAACCTTCTTCATCGCGCTCCTTTCAGAGACTGAAAAACAGAAAGCATTCAATGAGAATATGAGCGTATGATGAACGAAAGATCTGCTTAAGAAAGAGAGTAAGAATTCGCTCTGGGGCCTGCTGGGGCCTGTCGCAACAAATTGTTGTGTCCATTTTCGTTGTATGAAATGGGTGGCTATATGGTGAATGGTTAGTGCTATTGTTGAATGTTATTGTACATTTTTATTTTAGTGGTAGAAGATATTAACAAAAAACGTGAGCCGTTACCTACTATGGATGCCATTTATTTGATAACGCCTTCCGACGAGAGTGTTCGTGCGTTAATACGCGACTTTGAAAATCCAGCGCGCCCTATGTACCGCTTTGCGCACGTTTTCTTTACAGAGGGTATGATTGCGATAACGTTTTTTTTAAACATAGTTTTCTTTATATAAATTGTTTCTTTATATAAAAAAAGACAAATTTGCATTTAAATCATAATAAGATAATTTTATTAAGATCTTTTTCAAAAACGAGTTGCACAAAGTATGGAATTTACATAGTTCCATGGTTAAGAATAGTATAAGAATTAATACTATTAATTTTAAGAAATAATATTATTATAGTTAATTATTTACTGTTTTTATACCCTTGCAAAGGAGATTATAATTTTGGCCAATGGCAGTGGAGAAATACTGTCCGACCCTATAAAGTATATAAATGTTTTTGATCAGGATCACCCCCTGAGATGATATGAGCATGTCCTTCTGTCTGTTTCTACGCAAACTAGTCTGGCAATTGTAAAGCAATCAATTATTACTTTTTTTCCATTGAAAATGGTACTATAATTTTTTTCATTATACCGACATGACTTGTAAAAACAAATTTCTCTCCCCTTTTTTTTTTTGCTGTATTGGTGATTTTTTGCATTGGTAGTATATAAGTATAGTATATAGCACTAGTATATAAGTATACGCAAAGGTTATACAATGCATAGAAATTTTATCTGCCGCACACTCACAGCATAAAGGAACGAAACATCTCATCAACTCGTCATATTTTGTTAGAAAAACACTACCAAATCATGAAATAATACCTTACCAAACTAAGTAGGCGAACCAATTCTGCCGGCCCTCTATTGCTACCGAATTTTGAAGTTATGCCTATTCGATAATTAAGACAATTATGCCTATTCGATAATTAAGGCAAATCAAAGTTTTCTACACATTCTAAATTTTTTGCCCGGAAACCTTTCACTGCATGGTTCAATGATTAATTTGTCTACCACTTAATCTGAAGGTCATTGGTTCGATTCCCAGCAGAGAAACGGTTTTTTTTAGCGACATTTTGTGAACTTTTTTTTAACCGCAGTTTTTAAAATAAAATGTTATAGATGTTTTTTAAATGTTTTTAAATGAGTTTAAACAAAATTAGATTGTTTCAAAACTTAAAAATTTGTAGAAACATTGTTGGCAGTCCCGGCCTAAGCGCGACGGCTTTCTATCTTAGAGGCCGACTATGAGGCAGTTTTATAGCTGACATATAACTGATTGATCGGAAATGCTATAACTACGGTGTTTTAAAAGTTAGAGAGTTCTAATTTTGGCAAAATAATACGATATAAAAGATTTCATAAGGATTGGACGACTATTTCCTATAGCTGCCATATAACGAAACGATCCGAAATGGTATTTGGTAGAAATACCAACTTTGGTGTTCTTGAAGAAAGAAGCTTGGCAATTTTGATTAGTTTTTGTATTGTTATAAATATGGTTTAATTATGATATTCTCATATTATGCAGTATATAAGTCGGAACGGCCGGGATCGGCCGACTATATCCTATAGCTGCCATATAACTGATTGATCGGAAATGATATAACTTTGGTGTTTTTAGAGTTACAGAGTTCAGATTTTGTACGAATGCTACGACCTTTGTAAAGCATTGTAAAATGCTTTGTACGAATGCTAAAATAATACGACCTACCAAGTTTCATAAGGATCGGCCCACTATATCTTATAGCTGCCATATAACTGATTGATCGATAATACAACCTACCAAATTGCATAACGATCGGCCGACTATATCTTATAGCTGCCATATAACTGAACGATCGGAAATGTTATTTGGTAAAAATACCAACTTTGGTATTTTTGAAGATGGAAGCTTGGTACTTTGTTTTAGATTTTTTTATTGTAATAAATTGGTTATTTTATGATATTCTCATAAGGATCGGCCAATTTAATCCGATGTTTGCGATATATATCCGGTTTTAACTGCAAGGGTATATCAACTTCGGCTCCGCCCGAAGTTAGCTTTCCTTTCTTGTTTTTTGTTCAATTTAAAAAAAAAAAAATTGTCTATTTTATAACCACACTCTTACAAAACAAGAAAATTTTAGTTTCAGACGATTTTTATCTTCATGATTATACATAAGTACAAATCATGCAAAAAAGGTTCAATTAAATTTTTATTCAGATTAAAAAAGGATTTAGGCCGATACTGAGAGATATTGATCTCACTCACACTCATGTTAAACTAACACATAAACCCATATGGTGGGCAGTTCATGTACACGTTCACGTTCACACGGACTGTTTGAATACTAATCAGCTTAGGGATGGTGTGAGTCATGGGGACAGGGCTAAAAAATCATTAAAATCGTGATTACGTGATATATGGACAATAAGAAGTTCGAAAGAAAACCAAAAATTCACAATTAAAAACACTTAAAATACTAATACTAATTTAGTAGTGACAATTTTTATACCCTTGCAGAGGGTATTATAATTTTGTCCAAAAGTGTGCAACGCAGTGAAGGCGACATCTCCGACCCTATAAAGTATATATATTCTTGATCAGGATCACCTCCTGAGTTGATATGAGCATGTCCGTCTGTCTGTTTCTACGCGAACTAGTGTCTCAGTTTTAAAGCTATCGTCCTGAAACTTTGCACACAGCCTTCTTTCCTTTGCACGCAGTATATAAGTCGGAACGGCCGGGATCGGCCGACTATATCCTATAGCTGCCATATAACTGATTGATCGGAAATGGTATAACTTTGGTGTTTTTAAAGTTACAGAGTTCAGATTTTGTACGGAAGTTTTTGGCAAAAAAATACGATCTACCAAATTTCATAAGGATCGGCCGACTATATCCTATAGCTGCCATATAACTGATTGATCGGAAATGCTTTAACTTCGGTGTTTTTAAAGCTAGAGAATTCGAATTTGGTACGAATGGTATTTTTTCGCAAAATAATACAACCTACCAAATTGCAGCCGACTATATCTTATAGCTGCCGTATAACTAAACGATCGGAGGTGGTATTTGGTAAAAATACCAACTTTGCTATTTTAGAAGATGGAAGCTTGGTACTTTGTTTTAGATTTTTTATTGTAATAAATTGGTTATATTATGATATTCTCATAAGGATCGGCCAATTCAATCCGATTTTTGCGATATATATCTGGTTTTAACTGCAAGGGTATATCAACTTCGGCTCCGCCCGAAGTTCGCTTTCCTTTCTTGTTTTTTTTTCCGAGTTTTTTTCACTACCGAGGCAACCAGAATGCCAAATCTAGAAATAATAATACAAAAAAAAATTATAATTTTAATTATAAAAATTATTAGAATTCTTAGGTTATAGTTTTCGTAGAGTATATTTTTAGACATTCAGGTTTTTCTTATTCCTTTATTTTAGTTGTTATATATGGCTTGAGTTTGCGAACACATTTTTATACCCTTGCAACGGGTATAAAACCCTATATAAGTCGGAACGGGCGGGATCGGCCGACTATATCTTATAGCTGCCATATAACTGATTACTGGCAATGGTATAACTTTGGTGTTTTTCGAGCTAGAAAGTTGGGATTTTCTATGAATTCTATTTTTGGAAAAATAGTACGACTTATCAAGTTTCATATGGATCGGCCGACTATATCTTATAGCTGCCATATAACTGAACGATAGGAAATGGTATTTGGTAAAAATACCAACTTTGAGGTTCTTCAAGATAGAAGTTTGGGCTTTTTTTTAGATTTTGTCTTGTAATTTATTGGATATATTATGATATTCCCATAAGAATCGGTCAACTATATCCGATTTTAGCGATATATATCCTGTTTTAGCTGCAAGGGTATATCAACTTCGGCTGCGCCCGAAGTTAGCTTTCCTTTCTTGTTTCTTTTATAAATTATTGTAAGTATATAAAATAAATTATCGTGGGAATAGTTTGTCGGCCAAGGAGCAGGGAATTATTATTGGAATGGGTGAAACGGGCTCCAAAATATCAGATATTGCAGCAAAATTAAATAGGCATAGAAACTGCATATCCAAATTTAAAAAAAAAACCCACTGAATACGGTGTAGCGCGACGCAGTGGAAGGAAAACCACCATTGATGATCGGTGGAAACGGCATAATCGACGCCTAGCAGTAGAACAATACATGTCCAGCGGGCAAATTAAGGCTCATTTGGTCCTTAAAGTCACCCGAAGCCGAATTGTTCAAATTTGAACGAAAACAAATTCGTTGATGCTGGACCGGCATATACGAGCTCGCTTGGAATTCGCCAATAACTATCAATTCTGGGCCGAAGAGTGGGAAAATGTCATCTTTAGTGATGAAAAAAAATTTAACTTAGACGGGCCAGATAATTCAAAACAATATTGGAGAGATTTGCGCCAAGATAACGAGTCAATTCACACGGTAAAGGTTACAAATAATTTTTTAACAGCCGAAAAATTTATATTTTGAAATGGCCTGCTCTGAGTCCTGACTTGAATCCAATTGAAGACCTCTGGGGGATTCTTGCTGGTCGTGTATATAAAAATGGAAGACAGTTTGAGAATGTACGTGACCTAAGATCAGCAATAATACAAGAATGGGCTGATATTGACTTTCAAAATTTACAATCGTTGGTTAATTCAATGCCAAAACGACTTAATTTAGTTATTAAATATAAAGAAAAAAGTATTGATTATTAAAATTAAGATACCTTTAAGTTTCATAGATGTTAATCAGATTTACAGACAAGAAAAGAAAAATGCACATATAATTATTTACTATGAATATAAGTTTTAATTTTGTTTTTTTAGGTTAAAAAAATGTGAAATTTGTTAATTTTTTGATTTTTATATGTTAAATTATAATAATAATAAACCACTATATCAAGAAATTATTTTTAATATATAGATATTTTATATATATATTAAAATAGAAATTATTTTAATATATTATTTTATAAATTGATGCACATATAACTATTTGTAGATGGAAGAGATGAGTACCATGCATAATATAGTCGGGGAACTCGACTATATTCGTCGGTTGGTGTTTAAATTCTGTTTAAAATTTTACTAATTAGTATTATTGAAAATGAATTTTTAATTAAATTTTTAGATTAATTTATTTCAGATTTCAATGCTACTTAATCGATTCTTTTTCAGGAGCAAAAGGATATAAAAAATATATAAAACTTCGAGATGATTGTCAAATAATTAATGATTACAATCAATATATGTGTGAAAGTTTCTAGAATATGTCTTTAAAAGATAGTTTAATTTAAATTCTGTTGTAACCATATTTGTATTGATTCATAAAATTTCAATGTGCGTATAATTATAGTTTGCCCAGAGGAATTATTTAACGATTTGTGTAAATCGTGCGCTGCAAGAAAGATCAAAACTCTAAAGGAGATTAATATCGCATTTCTTCCTTACGAATGCCAGGTGCGACTTTAATAACATAATTTAAACTAATAAAGTGAAAAACGATTGAAAAATTAATTCACGATGTATATTATAACATAATTTTATGGTTTTTAGCTGTCTTTTAAACTAAATATATACATAATCATTATAATAATTCGTGAAGCCTTTGAATGATAAATAATAATTGTATATTTTCGAACTTAATGAATTCTATTATTCTGAATTTTGAATTCAATTTATTACAAAATTTTATCTTTTTATACATATACATATGTAGTACAAATGCATACATATATATAGTATACAGTATAAATGTGTGAAACGTCATGCTCGCAACCTACTTTTTGATATTCGTACCTAATACTAATACATTAAAATCACATCAATGTATTAAGTGCCGACCACTGGTATATTGTATTCGTGTGAATGTATCTAACGTAGACGAAGAATTATTTCCGACTCCATAAAGTATGTATATTCTTGATCAGCATCAATAGCCAAGTCGATATAGCCATGTCTGTCTGTCCGTATAAACACGTCGATCTCACAGACTAAAAAAAATAAACCTATAGGATTTGGCATGGAGACCCCTATAATACCAACGCAGTTCAAGTTTGTTTCAAATTTTTGCCACGCCCCTTACGCCCCTACAAATTGCATATTTTTGTAGCGCCAGTACGGGAAGCCCCCAAAACGACAGTTCAAACAAGTTTTTGGAAAGGGCTTTTATGCCAAAATATTCTAATGCCTAAACCTTACCTACAAATTATTCTGCTTCATACGTTACTCACGCAGAAATGGGTTGATATATTTTAGATCAAGGCGACTTCTAACTCGATTTAAGCATGCTCGTCTATCTGTTCCTAAGTGAACTAAGTAATTAACTTAGTTTTTTAAAGCTATCGAACAAAATTTGCACACATCTTTCCCATCATTGTGCGCAATATCTAAATCGGAACAGCCGGGTTTGGCCAACAATATCCTATATCAGAGCTTGCAAATAACTGTCGACCGTTTCTCGTTGTCTGCAAATAAGTGTCTCTTTCTGACTCTTTACGAAAAGACTCAGAGAGTAACCGTTTCATGGGTTCTTTAATGTGCTCGCTCGCGCTCAGAGCGAAACCGATTTTTTGTATTTTGTTTTGTTTCGGTTGTTCCAAGACCGTTTTGTCATTTTCAGTGAAGCAAAAAGTCTTTTGCGTATGTATTGGTATACATTTACACGCATAGGCAAACAAATCGTTAGATGTTTAATTGCGATCGTGTATTGAGTGTGTTAAGTTGCGTTTAACTGTGTTAACTAATTATTCTAATTTAACGGGCATTCTCAGCCCTACATTTTATATTAAGTGAACGAAGAAGTTCGATTAGTGCAGAAAATTTAAACTCCTTACTAGTTGTTAAGCTTAACACATAAATATAAAAAAATTTACAAAAAATATGAATATAGAATAAAAAAAAATCTAAAAACAACATTGTCTGAAACTTTTTTTGCATTCGTTTTGCAGTCAAAACATAATAATTACGAAAGCAACAACAAAGAAAGTAAATGAAAAGACCGTTTGCATTGAGTTTTTCGGTCAATCGGTCTTTTGCTGACTCTCTTTGTGCGAGCGTTTCTCGTTCCGATCTTCACGCACTGCTCATTAAATGACCGAAATAAAAAAGGCTCAACATAAAGCGCTCAACAGAAAACAGAATTAAGGACAGCAAAAGTCTCTTGCTCAGAGCGAGAGCGAGAGAGTATGAACTTTTTCAGTTCTGCTCGCAACGAGAGCGCAAGAAAAAAAACGGTTGACAGTTATTTCCAAGCTCTGTCCTATATATATCCTGCCATATAACTAATTGTTTGGAAATCCCATAACTTTTTTAAGATACTTATTTAGTAGCTGGATCATAGATTGGCACCTTGGCATATCCACGCGGTCACACAGAAGTTAAAAAACAGCTGAGACATATTGACCTAGCAGATCCGAAAAAGTTACGTTTAGCTATATTTAAAAGCTTAAGACTTTTCTTAAGAATTCATATTTTAAGAAATGGTTCTGACACTAAAATTCTCATAGGTATCGGCCAACTACACACATGATCATAGTTATACGCATGATCATATAATTTACTCAAAAATAAGGATTTTTTATCAGTGGTGCCCGCAGAAATACATTCTCATGTTAGACTTGCACTTGTGTTGGAATACATAGAATTCTCCCGTAAGCACACGAACTTTACAGCTGTGGTCGACGGGGTATAGGAAATATCTCTGCTTCAGCTCTGCCGCACACACACAGTATAAACGTATAAAACGTCAAGCTCTCAGCCTACTTTCTGCTATTCGTTACGTATATTAATGCTTTAAATCAGGGGTCGGCACCCCAATACATTAATATTATTTTAACGCATTAGTATTAGTAACGAATAGCAGAAAGTAGGCTCCCTTCAGTACCATACCTCAAGGATTACTCAAGGAAACGTCTAGGTAATAGTATTGCCACCCGAGGAATCCTCTAGGTATGTTTCATACAAACCATCAAGGAATTTCCATAGAAGAGTTCCTCACATCGAGGAATTCGAACAACTCGAGGAATACTGCAGGATTCCTGCAGTTATTCGAAGAGGATTTCGAAGTAAATACCCCAGGGAATCCCTGAGGTATACTCTGAGGAATGGTTGAGGAAATACCCCAGGGAATCCCTGAGGTATACTCTGAGGAATCGTTGAGGAAATACCCCAAGGAATCCCTGAGGTATTATCTGAGGAATCACTGAGGAACTGTAAAGATTTTCATTGGGAAAAAGATTGGGATAAAGATTGGGATAAAGATTGGGAAACCCTTCAATCTTTTCTTCCCACTAACACCGTCGATGTTATATTGCACGATGAGGTCTTCAACGACAACATATTTTAGCGACTTTGTTAATTGTCCTCGCTTTAGGAGATTGGTCACTGCGGTGGTCTGCAAAAATGAATAGGTATTAAAAATTTTTTTATATTTAATTTATAAATATAAGCGGCTAATGCCGTTTAATAAATATATTTACATATGTACATATATAAATATTTCTCACTTTTCCGAGCGGCTAATGCCGTTTAATAAATATATGTATGTACATATGTACGTATATTTAACGGCCGCTCGGTATTTAATAAATATTATATGCACATTACTTTTTAATTGTACTCACCAGAATTGATTTTGTTTTGGCCACTTAAAATTTTTTTTAAACGTTCACTTAAACTCTTCGCAAATGCTTGTGATTTAGGTGCAACTTGAACATCAAATGCAAAGAGAAGGGGAGAGGCAAGACGAAACCGAAAATTGACAACCGAAAATTTTGGCGCGTGCCAGAGTATAGTCGACCAAAGCAATGCCTTGTAATTAGAATCGCACAAGGCTAATAATCAAACATGAACATATTGGCTTTGCCTAAAGCAAATTATTAATACATTTCAATATACCATATGATTAGAAAAGAAAAATTTATTAAATATAATCTTAAATATATAAAAATATTTCATCATATTTTAAAAAGAGTATTCTGACGTCGCTTCCATTCATTTGGTTTTCGGCACAGATTTTTTTTCTCTCCCTTCCCTCCATATACATCTCTCTAATTGTCTCTCTGTCGCGTGCCGCTGCATCGAAAATATGACGTAGAAGCTTCGAGAATCATCGAAAATATGACGTAGAAGCTTCGAAAATCATCGTCGAAAACCAAAAGCAGGTAGAAGTTTCGTTTCCCCTTTCGTTTCGGACTTGAGTAAACGAAGCCCATGCAATTTGTTTTTGTTTTTCGACAATGTCGCCAGGAAACGTCGGGGTAAGGAATTTTGGTACTGAAGGGCTGTGAGCATGAAGTTTCACACATTTATACTGTGTGTGTGTGGCAGAGCTCGGGCAGAGAAATTTCCTATGCCCCCGAGATAGGGCCGTGCCGACCACTGCTTTAAATTTATATTGAGCGCCGAACACGGTTTCAATATATAAAAATGTTTCAAATATAGTACATTTTTTTTTCATATTAAATAAAATAATTGATATTAACTTGAGTTATAAATGAACCATGGCCCTCCTTATAATAATACGTTAGCTTTATTTATTTTCTGCAGTTTCAAACACGCAGAACTTTTTTTTTTAATTAGAAAACTTTTTTTCTTATCAACTTTTAAAATTTGATTACGCAAAATACTTTTTTTTTTTTTAAATATCACACAAACAAACGGTTATAAAAAACATCATTCTATTTTTAAAAAATGAATATTCTAAACAGAACCAAATGCTTCCTTTTTACCAGATTCTTGACTAATAGTATGAGAATTTATTCCAAATCCAGGTACAATTAAAATATAAACTTCTAGGTGTCCAAAAAATCAAATGAAATGTTGATATAAATTCAATATGAACATTTGCGAAAAATAAAAGAGTAAAAAGACAATGGTAATTCCTAACAGTCGGTGAAGAGATTTTTGAAAACGACAGTATACATTCATAAAACTTGATTTTTAAATTATCGTTTAAAGATATAATAATTTTTTCCCCCAAAACTTAAATAAGTTTAAATACACCTATTTGATTAACCAGCAATAAAATGTTGTAAAATTACAAATTCAGTAAAAATATCGAATATACGGTGGGTAACATCTGTCATCTTATCGGCAATACATTTACATAAAAAAAAACCGAAATTTTTTTTAAAGCATGAGTTGATCAGAACTGTTGATCAAAGTTGATCAAAATTAAAATTAAAAAGATTTGAGGTGTATTCATTAATATGATCATGCGTGTAAATCTAATAAATGCAGTATGTCTATATTGCTTAGTTTATAGTGTATCTTACAATATAAACTGCAATATAAGCTTCGACTCTTTTTCGCAAAAAATCGTCCTTTAAATTTTTATAATTTTTAGAAAAACATTCAATTTTTTAATAAGGATTAATATAGGTTTATTTACAAAGGTTTATATTTTTTTTTTACAAAATAAAAGAAAAAATATTTTTGGCTTTAAAAACATCTCCTCAAGTTTTGCTTCGTTTTTTTTGTAGTGTTCAATTTAACATCAGTTTCTCAATATGAAGTTAAAATTGTCCACATGTAAAATAGGTGCTTATCCCATTTATATATGAATAAAAGTTGGCTAACAACCACATATATACATGTTCACTTATTTTGGTGACTCTGATTACGACCTTAACTTTACATTGAGAAACTGGTATGTAATGTATAAGAATTATACATAAAAACAAATCGAACTATAACTTCATATTTAAATTAATTAAAAAAAAAAAGAAGTTTTGAATCAAAATTGTAATTCTTCATTAGAACTAATAAAAAAGTTATTTTAATAACTTTCTTTAAAAAGGTTTTAAATTTAGTTGTAATAATGAATAATCATCCAAAGAAATTAATTTCTTAAAATAAGTTGTTCAACATAACGTTAGTGGTATCAAATGTTCGAACTAATGATTCTTAGCTGAATAATTGTTTTGAAACCATAAAACCCATTTGGTGTAAAACCATGGTAAAACCCTGTATATACATATACCCTTTTTGCAAAAATAACGTTAGCGCCAAAAAGAAAATTTTACAGGAGAGGTTTTACAGGTTTTTTAGCGGCATTTCGCGGGCCCTAAAATAGGCGCTCTTAGCTTACATGCCGATAGCTCAATAATAGATGCAATTAATTAATTAGAGCAAATACAGTACATTTGCTCTATTTGCTTATGTACACATTTGTTTAAAACAAAATTGTTCCGAATATTGACGCTTCCCGTATTTTCGAAAATGGGGCTCGATGTAACAAATAAAAAATAATAGAAATATATATATATATAATGTAAAGAGCGTACCTAATAATAAAAAACTAGAAAACCGCTTATGGATATTTCAAAATAACAATTGTTAAATAATAATATATATATTACTTAAATAAAACGAGACCCATTTTATTACAAAATTATGAAAATTGTTGAAGTTATAACGCTTTTCCCAAAACAAGTAAAATTACAAAATTATGCATAAATATACATACATAAATATAAGGGTATTTATAATATTACAAGAACCTTTTAAAATAGGTTAAAATATTAAATACTATATAAATAATATTGAAAATAAAAATGATGCCGGTATATGTGTGAAAGAGTTCCTTTGCGGCACGCAGCAGACCTTGCGCAAATGTAAATGTAAACTGTAAACTGACTTTATTATCTACTACTTACTTAATAATTCTAAAAAACCGCGTATGTATATTTCAAAATATAAATTGTTTGTTTTTGGGGAATACTTTGATATGTTTTTTGGCGAAAAAAGAATTTGTTTCGTATGTGCTAATACTATTAACATATACTAGCAATTAACTTGGTTGGGAACTTTATAAGCTCTATGCTGAACGCACATGATAAGGTTAATCAATTACACAGTGCGACAGTGATTTGGAACTTTTAAAGAGACATAGTAGGAATTGTTTATTAGGTTGAATATAGCACAAAACCATGTTTGAAATATTTGTAACACCCTTAAAGTCTTGATTTATTTAGAAAAAACAGTTTTTTAACAATTTTTGGAGCTTAAAAATTCCTAAACGCGTAATTTTAAACCTATTTTGAAATTCCCGAAGTTTTTAAGTAGTTAAATGTTGTAGCTTTTGAAAAAAATGGATCTTTGTTTTTAAATTTTTTGTAAACAAAAAGAATCAAATTTTTACACAAGAAACTGACATTTTTGCATTCGTGTTTTTCGGACTGACGCCATTTTTCCGGTACAACTAACAGGAAATGGTCCATTTTTGACAAACATCAATATTGTCTTATTAAGGGGGGACATCTGAGTAACAGGCCAAAAAAAAACGGATTTTCTGGATTTTTTTTTGGCCAAATCAAAACAGCTTATCGAAAATTTGTAAATGAGGTTTTATTATATTATATTTAAAGTACACAATAAAATTTTTTTTTATAAATCGAAAACAAAATGGCGGCCCTGCAGCCCTTATTCGTAGGCCCTATTTTTTTAAAGGGGGTCCATGGACGAACACCTAACGTCCTTAATTTTTGATCTAGAACAAAAATTCAAAAGTTGTTAGTTTCTGTATCTCAACGGCTATCGACACACGTAGGATTTTTTCGATATATTGATTTTTTGAAAAATAGTGAGTGATTGAAAAAAAATTTCAATTTTCACGAACAAAAAACGTCACAAAATTGTTGATAAAAAAAAAAGTAAGCAAAATAAAAAAAAATGTGTGTCGATAGACATAGGTATTCTGAGTATACTGTCAAAATTTTAGATCGATAGGTTAAGAGTTGTTCGAGTTATGTGTTCGGCCAACTCAAAAAAAGCGGTTTCGAGAAAAACGCGTTTAAAGTTTTAAGTACTGTGGGATATACCTGTGAGGCATCGCCGCAGAATGAAAAATTTCGACACTTAGACACTTTTGCCGGACTCTATCTTTAGATATGTCATTTTTAAGACCCTAAAGAATTTTTTAAGCGAAAAAAAAAAAATTTTGATTTTTTCAAAATTCTACTCAGATGTCCCCCCTTAAGGGGTTATATACAGTTGTACCGCGCAAAAAAAATGAAATTTATCGATTTTATTTTTGACACCATAGAAAATATTTATTAAAAATGTTTTACCGCCGTTGTTTAGTACATGGTTCTGGGTACTTATTTAAATTTTTTCATTAAAAAATATTAAATAATAAAAATGTTATAACATTTCAAATGTTATAACAAATGTTATAACCGAATTCCAAGATCGTCTTTTTTCGATGGTGTCTTGCGGTGGGCATCATATCCCGAGAACGGTTCATCCGAAATCGAAAATTCAAAAAAATTTGGTTAGTATATTGTATTGCTTAGTCCGTAAACGCAGGATTTGTAAAAATGTTTATAAAAAAAAAAATGGCGACGGTTTTAACAAAAAATGTACTTTTTCTAGGTATAAGACTTTCTACTATGTCACTTTAAAAGTACCTCAAATTTTTTTTGTCGCACTGTGTTTTTTGTTTTTATGAAACAATTGAACAATTTTTATTCCTGTTTACGGAACAGGAATTATTTTACGTTTATAAATAAAAAATCTAAAAGAAAAATTTTAAATTTAAAAAATCTGATAATATACAGATAAAAACATTTAAACCCCTTATTGGGTACGATGTGTTTAGTTTTGAAATTATTCTCAAGTTAAGAAACATTTTGTACCAACTGAAACTGAAATGTGAAGAATTTATTAATTTATGAATTTATGTACGTGCCGCTTTCAGAGTTTATTAAAAAAAAAATTGTTTAAACTCCCTAAAATTTTTAATACTTTAAAAAAAATTTTCCGAACCATATTAAACCATATTATTTATAAATATTTAAATTCCATAAATATTTATTTTTTATTAAAGTCAAAGATAGGACATTAGGAAACGGCAAAGAAATATCGAAAGCTTTACAATCTTTGATTACTGATTAATTTATAGTGAATAAGCTTCATTTTGGTTTTTCAATTTGTAAACCGAAAAATGATTTGTTCATACGAAAAAAATCGAAAATCATACAATTTTTTAAATAAATAAAATATTAAATTTTAAATAAATAAAAAAAATAAAAAGGTACATAAATCATAGATTGAAGTTAAGTTTTTTACATAGCAAAGATAATACGAAATACAACGTGGTATTAAATAAAATCTTTATAATAGCAAATAAATTTGAAAAGCAAATAAAAAAAGCAATAGAAAAAAAATAATAAATATGAACATGTAATACATTGATTACATTCATTTGGTTTACATAAATGACCAAAATTCAAGTAAGAAGCGATATTTAGGAGACTAAAATATAAAAGAAACTATTGTTAAATTAAATAAAGAAGTGCGTGCCAATTTTGCTTCAACCGTGCTTCAAGTAAAACGCGCAAAGAACCTCCTCATTCTCTTTTAATTGTACAAAGGTGTTCACTCCTAATGTGGATTTGGTAATGTCAAATTTTATGGTTGTGACACGTGGAGTGACGTTCAAATTAGAGGTCTGAATGAATAGCTAAAAAACGACATTCAAATGGACAACCATGAAAATGAATTGAGTGAGATAGAATGCTGAGACGAAAATTAATGAATGAGTGAGTGCGACTGTGTAGGTCTCACTCGCACAACATTCGGGGGATGAAAACCGAATTGAATGAGTTAGAGTTACAGATCGCATTCGAATTGTTTCGAATGCACTCTAGAATGTTGGATAAATATTTTTCCAACAATTTTGCCACTAAAAAAATTTTGTAAAATAATTTAATTTGAAAAAACTAAACAAAAAAGACTACAAAAATAATAACGATTAAAAACTGTAAGTGTAAAATAGTTATTCATAAATTCGCGAAAAAAAACACTTTCATTATAATTTACCCTTCGGCCAACTCCCTTATTATCAAAGAAGTGTTAATAAAAGCGTTTTGCTCAACAGAAGAAAATAAATGAATGCATAGAGTGTGTTAAAGACTATTCGAGACATTCGGCTGCATTCCTTAATCCAAAGGAATTCCTTATATGTACATACTTCCCACCCCAACTCACTCGGTTTCAAAGCAAGAGAATGCCGATGAGTTAGAATGCTCTCTTACTCTCTCACTACCTCTCACTCAATTCGTTGTGTCTCTTGCACTCATTCATTCTATTCCATTCGGATGTATTCTATGGCTGAGGCAATAAGAATGTATTCCTGCAGACCTCTAGTGTAAATATAAGGCTAACAAAAAATTTGTGTTGTATTTTTTTTACTTGTTAATTGTTTATAAAAGTGGTTTTGCCGTTTTGTTCGATCACTTCATCCCAACTAGATCTAAACTGAATTATATCTTTCATAGAAGATCCAAATGCTATTGTCGGCTTAAGTTGTTTGCCTTTTTTCTAATATTCGAAAATAAAAATACCGCAAGACTTTTCACACCCTGATATGTGGTGCGAACTAATCTATTATTTATTTGTTGTTCAAACTTTTTCCATAATGACATTAAGTTTTGGAAAAAATACGCTTTAGCTTTAAGATTGTTTTTAAAAGACATGTCTTGATATATGACAACTGATAGGCATTCCATTAGTGGAACTGTAATTTCAAGACACCGCACTTATGGGCGTATTGGAAATCCTCCGCATTGTGTCATTTGAACCACAAGAAATGCGGATTTTATTAAGGATGATTTCCAACAAGAGTTCCAACAAACCCAAAAATGAGTTACCAGCGAGTTCAGGAGAACTTACTCTACGAAATTGAATGTATTAGCTACTTAAGTAGATGCTATTTTTACAGTTGGTCCTTTTTCATTCTTCGTTGAAAAAATGAAGAAGTTGAAAAAAAAATATAATTGAATCATTTGAAAGGGATTTATCAAGTAATTTTCTATATTATATATATTTTAAAATATATATATTGGACAATGTGTCACACCCACCCATAGAAAAACTTATTAAACTGAAAAATACTAAACAAACCTTTAAATATATATTAAATTACTTTTTATTATACTCAATTTGTAATTGATCTTTAAAAGTTTTATAAAGAATAAAAAAATCTTATAATTGTCAAAATCTAGGTAGCATTAGAATAAATAACAAATGAAATGTTATAAAAGTTGCGTTTTAAAAAATATAATTTTTTTCCAAAATTAAATTTTTTGAGTTTATCATTATTTAACGTATAGTTTAAAAACACGTCCGTTTCTGCGGAAATAAATTCAAAAACCATTTTTTTTTATAGCTAGTTTAATAATTAATGAAGTTAATAATAACTTTGTTATTATTAACAAGTTATAACTTATAAATAAATAACTTATTAATAACAAATAATGTAAATTACTCACTTATATAGCTAACGAGGAAAGGCAATTATTGTCATTACTATTTTTTTTTTTTTTTTTTGACAAGATGAATGTCAAATTTTTGCTTACAATAACTTATGGATTAAAAAGAGATTCCTACTTTGATTGACAATGATTATGACTAATAATGATATAATCAATTATTTAGGTCTACTCGTTGGATTCTCCGGACACATTTCAGTGCTTATATTCTCCAGCATTTGCTTCTATACGTGGCAAGCATATTGAACGCATTGCCGAACAAATTGCTACTTTATGTGCCACTTTGGGTGAATACCCCAATGTGCGCTATCGTAGTGACTGGGACCGAAACATTGATTTAGCTGCATCAGTGCAGCAAAAGTTGGACGCGTATAAAGCAGATGAACCAACGATGGGTGAGGGCCCAGAAAAGGCTCGGTCCCAATTACTAATTTTGGATCGTGGTTTTGATTGTGTTTCACCGCTCCTTCATGAGTTAACTTTACAAGCTATGGCTTATGATTTACTTCCAATTGTCAATGATGTTTACCGTTATACACCAGGACCTAACCAGCCAGACAAAGAGGTGTTGTTGGATGAAAATGATGATTTATGGGTTGAGTTACGCCATGAACACATCGCAGTCGTGTCAACACAGGTTACTCAAAATTTGAAAAAATTTACTGATTCAAAGCGGATGAGCTCCAGTACGTCAATATTTATACAAAAATTTTTATAATATATGAAGTGTAATTTTTCGATTTATTTTATGCAGCTGATAAGTCGTCAATGCGAGATTTATCCCAAATGATAAAAAAGATGCCACAGTATCAGAAAGAGCTATCTAAGTATTCTACTCATTTACATTTGGCAGAGGACTGCATGAAATCGTACCAAAACTATGTTGATAAACTTTGTCGTGTGGAGCAAGATTTAGCTATGGGCACCGATGCTGAAGGAGAGAAGATTAAGGATCACATGCGAAATATTGTGCCCATTTTGTTAGATGCGGTAAGTGTGATATACATTTTTTGGTTTTTTTTTTTTACACATTTTTATACAGAATGTGTCCAACTACGACAAAGTTCGTATCATTGCTCTTTATGTGATGATTAAAAATGGAATTTCGGAGGAAAATCTAACCAAACTCTTTACACACGCCCAATTATCCGCTAAAGATCAGGATATGGTCAGAAATCTGAGTTATTTGGGAATTAATGTTATTGCTGATGTAAGTAAAGTTATATTTTTTTTTACGCACTAAAAAGCGAGTTAATTATTATTTTCAGTCACGAAAAAAATTGTACTCTGTTCCACGAAAGGAAAGGATAACGGAAAGTACCTATCAGATGTCTCGGTGGACACCAGTAATAAAAGACATCATGGAAGATTGCATAGAAGATAAGCTAGATTTGCGTCATTTTCCTTTTCTTGAAGGCCGAGCACAAAATACTAATTACCATGCGCCAACAAGTGCTCGATACGGCCACTGGCATAAAGACAAAGGCCAGACACAAGTCAAAAATGTTCCCAGACTTATCGTATTTGTTGTTGGCGGTGTAAGTATGTCTGAAATGAGATGTGCTTACGAAGTTACCAATTCAGTTCGCAATTGGGAAGTATTGGTAGGCTCTTCGCACATATTATCTCCTGAAATCTTTTTAAGTGATTTGGGAAGTCTTTCAAAGGAAGATTAACTAGTTTTATTTAGCATTTAGGATTGATTTAGAAATTAAAGATATCTTCAAAAAATTATTACAAAAAATATATATACTCCTATTCAAGTAAAATATGAAATTTAAACTATAGCTTCGTTGACGTGTTGTACTCCAATATTTATAACTTTCATCTATAGATTACTTACATAAATGCTTTCTTAATTGTAATAAAATAAATATATGTATTGGCCTAAAATCAATCAAAGCCTTTTTTTTTTTTTTTTTTATATATATATATATAAGTTATTACTTGTTAATTTTTTCGGGGTAAGAACTAATTGGTCTAAAATTTGTATACTATCTTGGATATTCTCCACAGGAAAAAATTTGTTTTTAAGTTCAGTGTCACAAATTTCTGTATTCTTTAAAATAACTAATCAATTTTGAACAAGATCACCGCAAAGCTAAATTTTTTCGAAAAAGTTTTTTAAAACGGCTACAGAAGTGGAATTAGAAAATTTTTACATAATCGAGATGCTATTATCAGCTTATGATTGTAGGGGGGCGCTGCTGCCGCCAAAGATTCCAGAAAAGTTGAAAAATGTTGAAATAAAAAGTCGGGGGCGTCCTTCAGATTGAATTTAACGCGGTCAGCTTTATTGGGTTGCTTACATGAGATTACTGACTTAAAAACTAGTACAAAAAGAGACGATCGACGACAACCAACGAGCGAGAGAGAGGGCACAGAGGGGCGAGTGTGGATGCGCTCTTTAGCGCGGATGCGCTCTTCAGCTGAGCGGCACAACGGCCGCTCACCGAAACATTCTCCCCCCCTTGCAATCGCTCGGGTTGCAACAGATCCCTCGTCGCTAGCTATGCGTCACTGCAGCTAGAGGGCGTACACGGGTCGATGAAGGCCCCCGTGTCGAAGATCCGGGTCCCGGTGTTGGCGCTGTTCCGCTTCAGCGGCGACGATAGGGTGGGCGCAGCGACCGCGTCCTGCGGGGGCCCTCGAGGAGAGGCGGAAAATTGCCTAGGCGCGGATGACGCGGGCGGACGAGCGGTGGAGGCACCCGATGAGTGGCGGACGAAAGCAGTGGAGCACTTGACGACTGCCGGCCAGTGGCGGAAGAATGCCGAGGAGTTATCAAAGAGTGCCGGGAAGTCGGCGGCCGTGGATCGGTTTGGGAATGCCGGAAAATGGCGGACGCAGGGCGAGAAGCATCCGAACCGTCTCCAGCCGTCTCCACGCCGACAGGATCCGTCGGAATGCTCGTGGGTCAGGCAGCTCGAGCAATAGCGGTTCGTGAGAACCACTCGGAGCCGCTCCTCGGCACTAAGGCATAGGAAGCGCCGACACTTCTTCAATGGATGGATCCCATTGCAGACTCGGCATCGGTAGGATTGTGTACCTCGAGTACATCTGCTCTCCAGTGACTGTGCGTTGCGTGGATCAGACGGATCATCAGCTGATTGCCACCGTGCAGCGTGATGCGATGCGTAAATTAAAGCAGGACTCGAGACAGAATTGTGCTCGCAACCTGAATCCGATTCAGAACTGATCCGTGTGGGCACCTCTCCCTGATCCAGTGAGTCACCGAGGCTGCGGGCAACTCGTGCGGAAAAAACAGACACGCTGCGGGGGTTGACTGGAGATAATGGGCCGGTCAGCACCCATCCGAAAATGGTCTCCTGACCGAGAAGCGACCCGCAGATGTTAGCCTTGAAATTAGCGAGGAGAATGGACGGAAGAATTTCAGCTCCTATTAACACATCGACTTGGGAGCTCTCAAAGAAGTTGGGGTCCGCCAGGGGAATGTCGGGCAGCCCCTTTAGACGATCCTGCGGAATCGGGTAGGATGGCAGATCTCCTGCCAACTGCGGAAGAACGAAGGTCGCAGTCTCTAATTGTAGCCCGGGTCTAGACGGCGACCGAATGGAGAAATGGCACAATTTCGTAGACTGCGCGGAAATGGTCTAATTAAGGCCGGAAACTTGGGCTTGAAAGGAGGCTTGACGAGGTTGAACAGTCGTTCCGTTATGAAGGTCACTTCGGACCCTGAGTCTATTAGTGCTCGTGCCTGGACGGTGCACCCCAAATGGCACACGTTGATAAGGGCCGTGCCCAGTAGAACTGCTCCTGACCCGGAAGCGAAACACACCTGCACATTCGATTGATCCTCTGAGCCGTTTGCTGGCGTAGGCGGACTTGGAGCGGTAGGCGGCGTAAGCGGACTTGGAGCGGTGGCGAACGGATTGCCGCGGTGCAGGAGGGTGTGGTGTCGGCTGTGGCATGTGAAGCAGGTATGGGCGCTTGTGCAGTCTCGCTGCTGGTGCCCTCGGGCAAAACAGTTTAAACATAACTGCTTCCTCCTTATGTAGTCAGAGCGCCCATTTACGTCCATTTCCAGGAACCGCGGACACAAGCGAATGGGGTGGTTCTCCCTCGAACAGAGATCGCAACCCTTGGGGCCCGGAACCACTCGAGTCTCGTATGAATTGAGCCTCCGAGCAGGGGCAATAGGAATTCCCGACCTTGGCGGAAGTTGCCCGGAGCCACTAGGCCTGACGTCGTCGATTGCCTCTAAAGTGCGATGGCGCTCTGTCAGGAAGTTGTCTAATTCCTTCCATGTTGGAATTTCGGACTTATTATGGACGGATTGCTCCCACATGGAAAGTGTGACTTTGGGGAGCTTTGACGAAATCATAAACACCAGGAGGCAGTCCCAAGCCTCAACATTGATGGCGGACATTGCTAGGGCTGTCAGACAACTCTGAATGGTGGCTTGCAGCTCCTTCAGCGCGATCCCGGACTCTTGAGAAATACCCTGGATGTTGAAAAGGATTTTCAACTGGCTGTTGACCAATAGCCGCCGGTTCTCAAAGCTTTGCCAAGCGGCGTCAAACCCCTCATGGGTAAGCGGAGCCTTGGAAACAATGGCGTGGGCGTCACTACTTGTTTTGGACAACAAGGGGAACAACCTCTCTACCGGGGTGAGCCGCGAGTTTTGGATGTAAATGGCCGTAAACAAGTCTCGGAAGGTGGGCCACCGAAGATAATCACCCGCGAAGACCTCGGTATCCACCGGAGGTAACCGGCAGCCTGTAGACGCGGCCGTGTGTACATTGACCGAAGCCGGAGAGGTATGGGAAGCAATTTTCCCTCGAAGCTGGGCAATACATCTCGAATAGACGGAGTAGCATTAGCTGTACTTCGATTCCAGCACTGTCGAGATGGCCGCATTGTCGCCGGACTCGGCTAGCAAATCGGAGCAGCTCTCATAGCTTAGCTCCACCTTCTCCCACAGTGCCCGAATTTGGTCCCGATGGACTTCGCACATGTATTGGGAGCCCACGTCCGTTTGTCTGGCGCCCGGAGTATTTATGTTGGCCTCAAATTGGCTAACTCGATCTGATGTGGCGATGAACTTCTTCAGCGCCACGTCGACCGCACTTTGAGCCATTTTTGCGACGGAACGAGTCTGCCTCTGTGAAGGACCGGGGATTGTACTGACGGATTCGTCACTCTTTGACCTTGGAATGGCACTGTACGCCTTAGGCTTTAAAAGAGGCGTCCGCGGAGAAGCGGATTGAGATCTGTCCAAACGGATGGTTGGGATCGGACGTGGCTTTTGGTCGTCTCCCGTGGGCATTCTCAGACACCAATTCGCTGGTCAGCGCTTGTCGACTGACTTGCGCAATAGGTGGCTCGTACAAGGCGGTAACCGGTCACTAATGTGATGAGACCGGTAAGATCTCGGACGAAATGCGATTGCAAGGCCAAGTGGGAATTAGTAGCGCCGATGTCGAGAGGAACGTCGTACGCGGCATAATTCGGATGTGGGAGAAACTTCAGGAAGCCAAAAAAAACCAGGTGGGCCAAGGTTTGTCGAGATTCTAGGCGGCTGTTGCTAGATGCGGAGTAGAAGCAGCGTTAGGAAAACTGACGGAACGGAAAATGGACAAGGACCGGAAAATTCGTGCTCGTTCGGAAAAATAATTGATGACTGTCTATATATGTATATTTCGACCAGTATGGCTCGTACGTAAATATTTAATTCCTAACTATTTTCGAATTTGCGGAGCCGGAAAGGTGTACTTGACCTTGGCTTGGATTTAAAACAGAGAGAAAATAAATAATTAATTTTTGCCTAATTGTCGGATTTAATTATTATGGAGACAGACGGGTGGGGTTGAAAATCTCAAGTTTTAATCAATTGAGGTTAATTATCCCGAAGCTGGAACGGTGGAATTGAAACCGCGGCTCGATTCTGACAGAAGATCGACAAAATAAATTATTTAATTATAATTTTTCGTTAATTAAATTCTCGACTTTAATTATTGAGAGGCCGGAAAGGTGAATTAAAAAAACCTGGCCCTTTGCTCGAACGGAAAATACGAATTAAATAAATTTTTGTAGTTATAAATATAAATAAATAAATTTATAATTAATTGATTTTTTTTTTTTAATTTGTTTGGTTATATATTTCCTGAAATTGGAGGCAGAAACTATTTAGAAATATATGGGCATGCATGCAAGTAGGGCAAGGGCATGTGGGGCATATGATGGCTGTATGCATATGACTGTATATGTTAATTTTTATCGGTTATATATTTCCTGGAATTGGAGTCAGAAAATATTTGGAAATATATGGACATGCATGCAGGTACGGATATATGTAAGGGCATGTGGGCATATATTGGCACAGTGGAGCGTTGATAAGTGGACTGTATAAATGGAGGAACAGAAAAGTTATGTGGTGTAAAAAATGACACTGATTGAGGAAGATAAAAAACAAATATTACGACAGCGGCGGACTGTTCGGTGAATTTGGAAATTCCGGAACTAATTCACACCGGTGGCCAATATTAGTTATGCCTTCTTTTTGTCACCACACATCTTCACTGTTCACTTGCGAATTTTTTGCGGATTAATTGCACCAAAAAAATATGTATGTGCGTATGTATGTATGTGGATGCACATATGCCTCGACCGTTGGCAAGCGAATGGATAACGGAGAGGCCGAAAACGGCGAGGAATATGGGCAGCACACAAAACGGAGACGGATGGAAAAATTTGCAGAATTTTATGATTATTATAGATTATTAGAAAATCTCAACCTGCCGTTGTGTCGGAAAACTCGGACTTGGAGTTGACACGGAGGGAAAAACAATCTTGCAGCAGTGTGAACGAAATTTAATGTTCGGATCACTGCTGAAGACCGGCAGAGAGATGGAGACGGA
The DNA here is from genome assembly GCA_018153035.1 of Drosophila pseudoananassae pseudoananassae. NCBI lineage: Eukaryota > Metazoa > Arthropoda > Insecta > Diptera > Drosophilidae > Drosophila > Drosophila pseudoananassae. The sequence goes on from JAECXR010000072.1 coordinate 3,997,024, forward strand.
AAAATGTACTTATCTTTTGGCGGAACAATGCCGAGAACTGCTGGCAGAAGAAAATCCAGGAATCATCCGGCTCGAAGGACCAATGATTGTAGGGGGGCGCTGCTGCCGCCAAAGATTCCAGAAATGTTGAAATGAAAAGTCGGTACAATACAATAAAAATGTGTAAAAAAAAAAAAAATAAAAAGGCGTCCTTCAGATTGAATTTAACGCGGTCAGCTTTATTGGGCTGCTTACATGAGATTACTGACTTAAAAACTAGTACAAAAAGAGACGATCGACGACAACCAACGAGCGAGAGAGAGGGCACAGAGGGGCGAGTGTGGATGCGCTCTTCAGCGCGGGTGCGCTCTTCAGCGCGGATGCGCTCTTCAGCTGAGCGGCACAACGGCCCCTCACCTAAACAGCTTATAAATAGATTTTATTTAAGTATATATTAATTGCAGCTGCAATTAATGCAGCCGCGGCTTCAGCTTCTACTGAATACTAAAAAAACAAGACAGTCTTCTTTAATCCAAACAACCGAGATCCTGGCTCTTTCGTCCGCGAAGGCTATGTCTCGACGGAACATTACATTGTCTTGATTGACAAGAAAAGTCTCTATCGCCGGTGTTATAACTCCCTGCCTGACAGCAGGCGCCCGGGGTTCCTAACGAAGAGCGTCAATAGATGATGATCCAATATTTCTCTGCGGTTAGAAGGACGCAGCAATAAAAATCTAGAAGTTAGCTTTCCATTCTTTTTTTTTTTTGTTTCTGCCAAAATGGTCAACCTGAAGCGATGAATTTCTTCGCAGAACATTTTTTTAGCCAGAAGCTATGAGTTATTTGTCATAGTATAATAAAAGGCTGTTGTAAAAAATGGAGGGCTTTTGTTTAAGGGGTTATATACCTTTTTTATTTAAAATAAATCGACATTTTTTTATTGCTTTATCTTGAAGAACAACTCCTTGAGAACATTTTCCCAAATTTTCATAGAGATTGGAGCAGTAGAAAAAAAATTACAGCGCTCCTAACCGCGCGCCTTGTCGCGGCCTTGAACTGAACTTGAAACTTTAAACGCGAATATCTCGAAATGCGAAACACGCGAAATGGTGTTTCTTGAAACATGACTTTGCGGTGACATGGATTGGCGGAAAACTACTGAACCGATTTACTTCAATTTTTTTTTTAAATGTTCGTAATGAAATTCTTCTGTGCTTGAACGATCGACCTTTTACGCACAAACTTTTTTTCGCCTAAATGAATTTTTTAGTGAAATTCTAGAGACCAAAAAGTTCATTTTTAGCATAAAACGTTCCCGTATGAATAAAAAAAAAATTTTTTTAATCTATCGTTCAAGCACAAGGAATTACACTAAACTAATGAAATTTTTTTACTTTTATGGTTTCAGTTGGCCTGTTCGTCCTGGGGAACTGTCACCGCAAGGCTCTAAAAAAAAAAAGCATCTAAGGGAAACAGCCAACCCTTAAAAACTATTTAATATTTTTCCACCAAATTTTTCACAAACATTGTTAATAAAGTGTACTATCAAAAAATTAAAACATCCGTGTAATTAAATAATTGCTACATACCTAAAAAAAATCCGAACTTTCCTCTTTTTCTTTGACGAAGAAGGTATATAACCCCTTAATTGCAAAATATTTAAAATTTATTTTGTATTATTGTTTTTTTTTTAAACCCTTTGTAACTGTTACTATAATTTTTTGTTGTACTCTACCGTATGCAGAGCTTGGGCACCCCTTCTGTAATCTCTACACTCTACTCTACTCTACTTCATTATGTAAAAGTAAACATTGAAGTAGAGTAGACATTTAGCATTAGCTTAATATTAAAAATTAGCTTAACGTGTGTATACTAAATGAACTTGTGTAGATGTAATTAACATGGCGAAGAAATTATATCCGATCCGATTTTGGTTTGGGCGAAAAAAAATTTTGTTACTTTTCATATTGCTTAGCATTTCTTCTAATCAAAAGCAGGCTAAGTATAAGCACTAACCATACAGCATATAGCCAATCCATTTCATACAACGAAAATCTTACGCTCATACTCTTATTGAATGCTTTGAAATGAAGAAGGTTGGTCTGCCTTTGGATTGATCTTTGTATGCGATCTATGCGTGTCACACATTCACATACACGGTTGCATGTGTTAGTTTCGGGCACATCACCGCTTTTTGCAAAGAGCGGACGGATAGAAGCGACTGGTGTCTCAGATGCGGAAAGCCAGGACACAAAGTAGCATCCTGCACGAATGCGGCAGAATGCTTCCTCTGTGTAGTTGCAAACAAGGTAGAGCGTGCCCACGTAGCTGGCAGCAAGAGATGCCAACTTGGTAAACCTGAAGCAAAAAAACAAAGTAGAGAAAAAGGTTCATTCAGATTAACCACAACCACTGAAAAGTAGCCCATAGCCTACTGGAAGTAGGCTTTAAGGTTTTAAGAGCGAAGCTGGCAGATATAGCCCGAATCAGTGCGCCGTACAAGAAAGGCGAGACGCAAAATTACATTCTGGACTCCTTCAAAGCAGCAGCTATCTGGGGTCCAGGCAGACAATCCGAAAGCTCACTAAGCGGCGAAGGTTTCATCCGGGCAAAAGCTACCTGCCCCTGCGCCTAACACTGCAGCAGTTCACCCACACCCTAAACGAGATAGCCCAGGACGCGAGGCACAGATTCCAGTTGGTGATCGCAGGCGATTTCAACGCCTGGGCGGAGGAATGGGGATCATCGCGCACCAACGCCAGAGGTCGAGCCCTCCAAGAAACCTTTGCGACTCTTGACTTAGCTCTGCTGAACACCGGCTCTCAAAACACTTTTAGCAAGGCGGGGAACTGTACCGTGGACCTTACCTTCTACAGCAGCGGACTGTTTCGGAGGACAAACTGGTCCCTCAGTGATGGCTATACTGCAAACGACCACAAATACATATATAGTCGGCGACACCGAAAACAGAGCGCACGCCTCCACAACAGCCATACCACCAAGGTTTAATCCGGCTACGCTGCAACCGCAAATATTCGCGCAGGAACTGAAGATCCCGGATACTTGGGGAGACGCTGAACGCGATGTCCAAAACACCATGGCTGCGGTGCTAAAGGCCTGCCGAGCCAGTATGAGGTCTAGCCGTGGGCATTCAAGGCACGATGAACCGGTGCCCTGGTGGTCCCCGGAGATAGCCCGGAGAGAGTGTCTCCCAACCAGAAGGCTGCATCAAAAAGCCAGAGGAAGGCCCAACATTGAGCAGAAAAGAGAGTAATTCCCTGTAATGAGAAAGATCCTGAAAAAGTTGATAAGGGAGGCAAAAACGAGGTGCTTCCTTGATATGTGCGATGCTGCCGAGCAAGATCCCTGGCGATCGGCCTACCGGACATAAACAACATCCGGCTCGAAGGACCAATGTTTGTAGGGGGGCGCTGCTGCCGCCAAAGATTCCAGAAAAGTTGAAATTTTGAATTGAAAAGTCGGGGGCGTCTTTCATAACGCGGTCAGCTTTATTGCGCTGCTTACAAGAGATTACTGAACTTAGCTTAGAAAGCCTAAACGCTAAACGTAATTATAAACCAGAGCGGACGATCGACGACGGCCGACGAGAGAGGAAGAATGCATAGAGGGGCGAGCGCGGATGCGCTCTTCAGCACGGATGAGCTTTTAAGCGCGGGTGCGCTTTTCAGCGCGGATGCGCTCTTAAGTTCAGCTGAGCGGCACAACGGCCCCTCACCTAGACATTCTCCCCCCCTTGCAATCGCTCGGGTTGCGACAGATCCCTCATCGCTAGCTATGCGTCACTGCAGCTAGAGGGCGTACACGGGTCGATGAAGGCCCCGTGTCGAAGATCCGGGTCCCGATGTTGACGCTGTTCCGGTTCAGCATCGACGATAGGGTGGGCGCAGCGACCGCGTCCTGCGGGGGCCCTCGGGGAGAGGCGGAAAGTTGCCTAGGCGCGGATGACGCGAGCGGAAGAGCGGTGGACGGCACCCGATGAGTGGCGGACGAAAGCAGGGGAGCACTTGACGGCTGCCGGCCAGTGGCGGAAGAATGCCGAGGAGTTATTGAAGAGTGCCGGGAAGTCGGCGGCCGTGGATCGGTTTGGGAATGCCGGAAAATGGCGGACGCAGGGCGAGAAGCATCCGAACCGTCTCCAGCCGTCTCCACGCCGACAGAATCCGTCGGAATGCTCGTGGGTCAGGCAGCTCGAGCAATAGCGGTTCGTGAGAACCACTCGGAGCCGCTCCTCGGCACTAAGGCATAGGAAGCGCCGACACTTCTTCAATGGATGGATCCCATTGCAGACTCGGCATCGGTAGGATTGTGTACCTCGAGTACATCTGCTCTCCAGTGCTCTCCATCTGACTCTTGAGAAATACCCTGGATGTTGAAAAGGATTTTCAACTGGCTGTTGACCAATAGCCGCCGGTTCTCAAAGCTTTGCCAAGCGGCGTCAAACCCCTCATGGGTAAGCGGAGCCTTGGAAACAATGGCGTGGGCGTCACTACTTGTTTTGGACAACAAGTGGAACAACCTCTCTACCGGGGTGAGCCGCGAGTTTTGGATGTAAATGGCCGTAAGCAAGTCTCGGAAGGTGGGCCACCGAAGATAATCAACCGCGAAGACCTCGGTATCCACCGGAGGTAACCGGCAGCCTGTAGACGCGGGCGTGTGTACATTGACCGAAGCCGGAGTGGTATGGGAAGCAATTTTCTCTCGAAGCTGGGCAATACATCTCGAATAGACGGAGTAGCAGTAGCTGTACTTCGATTCCAGCACTGTCGAGATTGCCGCATTGTCGCCGGACTCGGCTAGCAAATCGGAGCAGCTCTCATAGCTTATCTCCACCTTCTCCCACAGTGCCCGAATTTGGTCCCGATGGACTTCGCACATGTATTGGGAGCCCACGTCCGTTTGTCTGGCGCCCGGAGTATTTATGTTGGCCTCAAATTGCCTAACTCGATCTGTTGTGGCGATGAACTTCTTCAGCGCCACGTCGACCGCACTTTGAGCCATTTTTGCGACGGAACGAGTCTGCCTCTCTGAAGGACCGGGGATTGTACTGACGGATTCGTCACTCTTTGACCTTGGAATGGCACTGTACGCTTTAGGCTTTAAAAGAGGCGTCCGCGGAGAAGCGGATTTGAAACGGATGGTTGGGATCGGACGTGGCTTTTGGTCGTCTCCCGTGGGCGTTCTCAGACACCAATTCGCTGGTCCGTGCTTGTCGACTGACTTGCGTAATAGGTGGCTCGTACGAGGCGGTAGCCGGTCACTAATGTGATGAGACCGGTGAGATCTCGGACGAAATGCGATTGCAAGGCCAAGTGGGAATTAGTAGCGCCGATGTCGAGAGGAACGTCGGATGCGGCACAATTTGGATGTGGGAGAAAGTTCAGGAAGCCAAAAAAAACCAGGTGGGCCAAGGTTTGTCGAGATTCTAGGCGGCTGTTGCCAGATGCGGAGTAGAAGCAGCGTAAGGAAAACTGACGGAACGGAAAATGGACAAGGACCGGAAAATTCGTGCTCGTTCGGAAAAATAATTGACGACTGTCTATATATGTATATTTCGACCAGTATGGCTCGTACGTAAATTTTTAATTCCTAACTATTTTCGAATTTGCGGAGCCGGAAAGGTGGACTTAACCTTGGCTTGGATTTAACACAGAGAGAAAATAAATAATTTTTGCCTAATTGTCGGATTTAATTATTATGGAGACAGACGGGTGGGGTTGAAAATCTCAAGTTTTGGAAGTAGGCGGCCGTGGATCGGTTTGGGAATGCCGGAAAATGGCGGACGCAGGGCGAGAAGCACCCGAACCGCGCCGGGAGTTGGCGGATGACGGCCGACGAGAGAGCGAGACACCCCGTGTACTGTCTCCCGCGGGCGGTGACCGGTGCTCCTTGGTCACGGGGTGCAGCAGCGTGTGGTGATCCTGACCACACGTCTTACAGCCGTCTCCACGCCGACAGGATCCGTCGGAATGCTCGTGGGCCAGGCAGCTCGAGCAATAGCGGTTCGTGAGAACCGCTCGGAGCCGCTCCTCGGCACTAAGGCGTAGGAAGCGCCGACACTTCTTCAATGGATGGATCCCATTGCAGACTCGGCATCGGTAGGATTGTGTACCTCGAGTACATCTGCTCTCCAGTGACAGGGCGTTGCGTGGGCGTGGCGACATCGTGGTGAATATGATCTTGGAATCCAGAATTTGGCCCGGATCAGACGGATCATCAGCTGATTGCCACCGTGCAGCGTGATGTGATGCGTAAATTAAAGAAGGACTCGAGACAGAATTGTGCTCGCAACCTGAATCCGATTCCGAACTGATCCGTGTGGGCACCTCTCCCTGATCCAGTGAGTCACCGAGGCTGCGGGCAACTCGTGCGGAAAAAACAGACACGCTGCGGGGGTTGACTGGAGATAATGGGCCGGTCAGCACCCATCCGAAAATGGTCTCCTGACCGAGAAGCGACCCGCAGATGTTAGACTTGGAATTACCGAGGAGAATGGACGGAAGAATGTCAGCTCCTATTAACACATCGACTTGGGAGCTCTCAAAGAAGTTGGGGTCCGCCAGGGGAATGTCGGGCAGCCCCTTGAGACGATCCTGCGGAATCGGGTAGGATGGCAGATCTCCTGCCAACTGCGGAAGAACGAAGGCCGCAGTCTCTAATTGTAGCCCGGGTCTAGACGGCGACCGAATGGAGAAATGGCACAATTTCGTAGACTGCGCGGAAATGGTCTGATTAAGGCCGGAAACTTGGGCTTGAATTGTCTTGAAAGGAGGCTTGACGAGGTTGAACAGTCGTTCCGTTATGAAGGTCACTTCGGACCCTGAGTCTATTAGTGCTCGTGCCTGGACGGTGCACCCCAAATGGCACACGTTGATAAGGGCCGTGCCCAGTAGAACTGCTCCTGACCCGGAAGCGAAACACACCTGCACATTCGATTGATCCTCTGAGCCGTTTGCTGGCGTAGGCGGACTTGGAGCGGTAGGCGGCGTAAGCGGACTTGGAGCGGTGGCGAACGGATTGCCGCGGTGCAGGAGGGTGTGGTGTCGGCTGTGGCATGTGAAGCAGGTATGGGCGCTTGTGCAGTCTCGCTGCTGGTGCCCTCGGGCAAAACAGTTTAAACATAACTGCTTCCTCCTTATGTAGTCAGAGCGCCCATTTACGTCCATTTCCAGGAACCGCGGACACAAGCGAATGGGGTGGTTCTCCCTCGAACAGAGATCGCAACCCTTGGGGCCCGGAACCACTCGAGTCTCGTATGAATTGAGCCTCCCCACCTTAGCGGAAGTTGCCCGGAGCCACTAGGCCTGACGTCGTCGATTGCCTCTAAAGTGCGATGGCGCTCTGTCAGGAAGTTGTCTAATTCCTTCCATGTTGGAATTTCGGCCTTGTTATGAACGGATTGCTCCCACATGGAAAGTGTGACTTTGGGGAGCTTTGACGAAATCATAAACACCAGGAGGCAGTCCCAAGCCTCAACATTGATGGCGGACATAGCAAGGGCTGTCAGACAACTCTGAATGGTGGCTTGCAGCTCCTTCAGCGCGACCCCGGACTCTTGAGAAATACCCTGGATGTTGAAAAGGATTTTCAACTGGCTGTTGACAAATAGCCGCCGGTTCTCAAAGCTTTGCCAAGCGGCGTCAAACCCCTCATGGGTAAGCGGATCCTTGGAAACAATGGCGTGGGCGTCACTACTTGTTTTGGACAACAAGTGGAACAACCTCTCTACCGGGGTGAGCCGCGAGTTTTGGATGTAAATGGCCGTAAACAAGTCTCGGAAGGTGGGCCACCGAAGATAATCACCCGCGAAGACCTCGGTATCCACCGGAGGTAACCGGCAGCCTGTAGACGCGGGCGTGTGTACATTGACCGAAGCCGGAGTGGTATGGGAAGCAATTTTCTCTCGAAGCTGGGCAATACATCTCGAATAGACGGAGTAGCAGTAGCTGTACTTCGATTCCAGCACTGTCGAGATTGCCGCATTGTCGCCGGACTCGGCTAGCAAATCAGAGCAGCTCTCATAGCTTATCTCCACCTTCTCCCACAGTGCCCGAATTTGGTCCCGATGGACTTCGCACATATATTGGGAGCCCACGTCCGTTTCTCTGGCGCCCGGAGTATTTATGTTGGCCTCAAATTGGCTAACTCGATCTGTTGTGGCGATGAACTTCTTCAGCGCCACGTCGACCTCACTTTGAGCCATTTTTGCGACGGAACGAGTCTGCCTCTGTGAAGGACCGGGGATTGTACTGACGGATTCGTCACTCTTTGACCCTGGAATGGCACTGTACGCCTTAGGCTTTAAAAGAGGCGTCCGCGGTGAAGCGGATTTGAAACGGATGGTTGGGATCGGACGTGGCTTTTGGTCGTCTCCCGTGGGCGTTCTCAGACACCAATTCGCTGGTCCGTGCTTGTCGACTGACTTGCGCAATAGGTGGCTCGTACAAGGCGGTAACCGGTCACTAATGTGATGAGACCGGTGAGATCTCGGACGAAATGCGATTGCAAGGCCAAGTGGGAATTAGTAGCGCCGATGTCGAGAGGAACGTCGTACGCGGCACAATTCGGATGTGGGAGAAACTTCAGGAAGCCAAAAAAAACCAGGTGGGCCAAGGTTTGTCGAGATTCTAGGCGGCTGTTGCTAGATGCGGAGTAGAAGCAGCGTTAGGAAAACTGACGGAACGGAAAATGGACAAGGACCGGAAAATTCGTGCTCGTTCGGAAAAATAATTGATCACTGTCTATATATGTATATTTCGACCAGTATGGCTCGTACGTAAATATTTAATTCCTAACTATTTTCGAATTTGCGGAGCCGGAAAGGTGTACTTGACCTTGGCTTGGATTTAAAACAGAGAGAAAATAAATAATTAATTTTTGCCTAATTGTCGGATTTAATTATTATGGAGACAGACGGGTGGGGTTGAAAATCTCAAGTTTTAATCAATTGAGGTTAATTATCCCGAAGCTAGAACGGTGGAATTGAAACCGCGGCTCGATTCTGACAGAAGATCGGCAAAATAAATTATTTAATTATAATTTTTCGTTAATTAAATTCTCGACTTTAATTATTGAGAGGCCGGAAAGGTGAATTAAAAAAACCTTCGAGCCCTTTGCTCGAACGGAAAATTCGAATTAAATAAATTTTTGTAGTTATAAATATAAACAAATAAATTTATAATTAATTGATTTTTTTTTTTAATTTGTTTGGTTATATATTTCCTGAAATTGGAGGCAGAAACTATTTAGAAATATATGGGCATGCATGCAAGTAGGGCAAGGGCATGTGGGGCATATGATGGCTGTATGCATATGACTGTATATGTTAATTTTTATCGGTTATATATTTCCTGGAATTGGAGTCAGAAAATATTTGGAAATATATGGACATGCATGCAGGTACGGATATATGTAAGGGCATGTGGGCATATATTGGCACAGTGGAGCGTTGATAAGTGGACTGTATAAATGGAGGAACAGAAAAGTTATGTGGTGTAAAAAATGACACTGATTGAGGAAGATAAAAAACAAATATTACGACAGCGGCGGACTGTTCGGTGAATTTGGAAATTCCGGAACTAATTCACACCGGTGGCCAATATTAGTTATGCCTTCTTTTGTCACCACACATCTTCACTGTTCACTTGCGAATTTTTTGCGGATTAATTGCACCAAAAAATATGTATGTGCGTATGTATGTATGTGGATGCACATATGCCTCGACCGTTGGCAAGCGAATGGAGAGGCCGAAAACGGCGAGGAATATGGGCAGCACACAAAACGGAGACGGATGGAAAAATTTGCAGAATTTTATGATTATTATAGATTATTAGAAAATCTCAACCTGCCGTTGTGTCGGAAAACTCGGACTTGGAGTTGACACGGAGGGAAAAACAATCTTGCAGCAGTGTGAACGAAATTTAATGTTCGGATCACTGCTGAAGACCGGCAGAGAGATGGAGACGGAAAAATGTACTTATCTTTTGGCGGAACAATGCCGAGAACTGCTGGCAGAAGAAAATCCAGGAATCATCCGGCTCGAAGGACCAATGATTGTAGGGGGGCGCTGCTGCCGCCAAAGATTCCAGAAAAGTTGAAAAATGTTGAAATAAAAAGTCGGGGGCGTCCTTCAGATTGAATTTAACGCGGTCAGCTTTATTGGGCTGCTTACATGAGATTACTGACTTAAAAACTAGTACAAAAAGAGACGATCGACGACAACCAACGAGCGAGAGAGAGGGCACAGAGGGGCGAGTGTGGATGCGCTCTTCAGCGCGGGTGCGCTCTTCAGCGCGGATGCGCTCTTCAGCTGAGCGGCACAACGGCCCCTCACCTAAACAGCTTATAAATAGATTTTATTTAAGTATATATTAATTGCAGCTGCAATTAATGCAGCCGCGGCTTCAGCTTCTACTGAATACTAAAAAAACAAGACAGTCTTCTTTAATCCAAACAACCGAGATCCTGGCTCTTTCGTCCGCGAAGGCTATGTCTCGACGGAACATTACATTGTCTTGATTGACAAGAAAAGTCTCTATCGCCGGTGTTATAACTCCCTGCCTGACAGCAGGCGCCCGGGGTTCCTAACGAAGAGCGTCAATAGATGATGATCCAATATTTCCCTGCGGTTAGAAGGACGCAGCAATAAAAATCTAGAAGTTAGCTTTCCATTCTTGTTTTTTTTTTGTTTCTGCCAAAATGGTCAACCTGAAGCGATGAATTTCTTCGCAGAACATTTTTTTAGCCAGAAGCTATGAGTTATTTGTCATAGTATAATAAAAGGCTGTTGTAAAAAATGGAGGGCTTTTGTTTAAGGGGTTATATACCTTTTTTATTTAAAATAAATCGACATTTTTTTATTGCTTTATCTTGAAGAACAACTCCTTGAGAACATTTTCCCAAATTTTCATAGAGATTGGAGCAGTAGAAAAAAAATTACAGCGCTCCTAGCCGCGCGCCTTGTCGCGGCCTTGAACTGAACTTGAAACTTTAAACGCGAATATCTCGAAAACACGCGAAATGGTGTTTCTTGAAACATGACTTTGCGGTGACATGGATTGGCGGAAAACTACTGAACCGATTTACTTCAATTTTTTTTTAAATGTTCGTAATGAAATTCTTCTGTGCTTGAACGATCGACCTTTTACGCACAAACTTTTTTTCGCCGAAATGAATTTTTTAGTGAAATTCTAGAGACCAAAAAGTTCATTTTTAGCATAAAACGTTCCCGTATGAATAAAAAAAAAAATTTTTTTAATCTATCGTTCAAGCACAAGGAATTACACTAAACTAATGAAATTTTTTTACTTTTATGGTTTCAGTTGGCCTGTTCGTCCTGGGGAACTGTCACCGCAAGGCTCTAAAAAAAAAAGCCTCTAAGGGAAACAGCCAACCCTTAAAAACTATTTAATATTTTTCCACCAAATTTTTCACAAACATTGTTAATAAAGTGTACTATCAAAAAATTAAAACATCCGTGTAATTAAATAATTGCTACATACCTAAAAAAAATCCGAACTTTCCTCTTTTTCTTTGACGAAGAAGGTATATAACCCCTTAATTGCAAAATATTTAAAATTTATTTTGTATTATTGTTTTTTTTTAAACCCTTTGTAACTGTTACTATAATTTGTTGTTGTACTCTACCGTATGCAGAGCTTGGGCACCCCTTCTGTAATCTCTACACTCTACTCTACTCTACTTCATTATGTAAAAGTAAACATTGAAGTAGAGTAGACATTTAGCATTAGCTTAATATTAAAAATTAGCTTAACGTGTGTATACTAAATGAACTTGTGTAGATGTAATTAACATGGCGAAGAAATTATATCCGATCCGATTTTGGTTTGGGCGAAAAAAAATTTTGTTACTTTTCATATTGCTTAGCATTTCTTCTAATCAAAAGCAGGCTAAGTATAAGCACTAACCATACAGCATATAGCCAACAACATTTCATACAACGAAAATCTTACGCTCATACTCTCATTGAATGCTTTGAAATGAAGAAGGTTGGTCTGCCTTTGGATTGATCTTTGTATGCGATCTATGCGTGTCACACATTCACATACACGGTTGCATGTGTTAGTTTCGGGCACATCACCGCTTTTTGCAAAGAGCGGACGGATAGAAGCGACTGGTGTCTCAGATGCGGAAAGCCAGGACACAAAGTAGCATCCTGCACGAATGCGGCAGAATGCTTCCTCTGTGTAGTTGCAAACAAGGTAGAGCGTGCCCACGTAGCTGGCAGCAAGAGATGCCAACTTGGTAAACCTGAAGCAAAAAAACAAAGTAGAGAAAAAGGTTCATTCAGATTAACCTCAACCACTGAAAAGTAGCCCATAGCCTACTGGAAGTAGGCTTTAAGGTTTTAAGAGCGAAGCTGGCAGATATAGCCCGAATCAGTGCGCCGTACAAGAAAGGCGAGACGCAAAATTACATTCTGGACTCCTTCAAAGCAGCAGCTATCTGGGGTCCAGGCAGACAATCCGAAAGCTCACTAAGCGGCGACGGTTTCATCCGGGCAAAAGCTACCTGCCCCTGCGCCTAACACTGCAGCAGTTCACCCACACCCTAAACGAGATAGCCCAGGACGCGAGGCACAGATTCCAGTTGGTGATCGCAGGCGATTTCAACGCCTGGGCGGAGGAATGGGGATCATCGCGCACCAACGCCAGAGGTCGAGCCCTCCAAGAAACCTTTGCGACTCTTGACTTAGCTCTGCTGAACACCGGCTCTCAAAACACTTTTAGCAAGGCGGGGAACTGTACCGTGGACCTTACCTTCTACAGCAGCGGACTGTTTCGGAGGACAAACTGGTCCCTCAGTGATGGCTATACTGCAAACGACCACAAATACATATATAGTCGGCGACACCGAAAACAGAGCGCACGCCTCCACAACAGCCATACCACCAAGGTTTAATCCGGCTACGCTGCAACCGCAAATATTCGCGCAGGAACTGAAGATCCCGGATACTTGGGGAGACGCTGAACGCGATGTCCAAAACACCATGGCTGCGGTGCTAAAGGCCTGCCGAGCCAGTATGAGGTCTAGCCGTGGGCATTCAAGGCACGATGAACCGGTGCCCTGGTGGTCCCCGGAGATAGCCCGGAGAGAGTGTCTCCCAACCAGAAGGCTGCATCAAAAAGCCAGAGGAAGGCCCAACATTGAGCAGAAAAGAGAGTAATTCCCTGTAATGAGAAAGATCCTGAAAAAGTTGATAAGGGAGGCAAAAACGAGGTGCTTCCTTGATATGTGCGATGCTGCCGAGCAAGATCCCTGGCGATCGGCCTACCGGATATAAACAAAATCCGGCTCGAAGGACCAATGTTTGTAGGGGGGCGCTGCTGCCTCCAAAGATTCCAGAAAAGTTGAAATTTTGAATTGAAAAGTCGGGGGCGTCTTTCATAACGCGGTCAGCTTTATTGCGCTGCTTACAAGAGATTACTGAACTTAGCTTAGAAAGCCTAAACGCTAAACGTAATTATAAACCAGAGCGGACGATCGACGACGGCCGACGAGAGAGGAAGAATGCATAGAGGGGCGAGCGCGGATGCGCTCTTCAGCACGGATGAGCTTTTAAGCGCGGGTGCGCTTTTCAGCGCGGATGCGCTCTTAAGTTCAGCTGAGCGGCACAACGGCCCCTCACCTAGACATTCTCCCCCCTTGCAATCGCTCGGGTTGCGACAGATCCCTCATCGCTAGCTATGCGTCACTGCAGCTAAAGGGGGGTACACGGGTCGATGAAGGCCCCGTGTCGAAGATCCGGGTCCCGGTGTTGACGCTGTTCCGGTTCAGCAGCGAAGATAGGGTGGGCGCAGCGACCGCGTCCTGCGAGGGCCCTCGAGGAGAGGCGGAAAATTGCCTAGGCGCGGATGACGCGGGCGGACGAGCACCCGATGGTTAGCGGACGAATGCAGTGGAGCACTTGACGGCTGCCGGCCAGTGGCGGAAGAATGCCGAGGAGTTATCGAAGAGTGCCGGGAAGTCGGCGGCCGTGGATCGGTTTGGGAATGCCGGAAAATGGCGGACGCAGGGCGAGAAGCATCCGAACCGTCTCCAGCCGTCTCCACGCCGACAGGATCCGTCGGAATGCTCGTGGGTCAGGCAGCTCGAGCAATAGCGGTTCGTGAGAACCACTCGGAGCCGCTCCTCGGCACTAAGGCATAGGAAGCGCCGACACTTCTTCAATGGATGGATCCCATTGCAGACTCGGCATCGGTAGGATTGTGTACCTCGAGTACATCTGCTCTCCAGTGCTCTCCATCTGACTCTTGAGAAATACCCTGGATGTTGAAAAGGATTTTCAACTGGCTGTTGACCAATAGCCGCCGGTTCTCAAAGCTTTGCCAAGCGGCGTCAAACCCCTCATGGGTAAGCGGAGCCTTGGAAACAATGGCGTGGGCGTCACTACTTGTTTTGGACAACAAGTGGAACAACCTCTCTACCGGGGTGAGCCGCGAGTTTTGGATGTAAATGGCCGTAAGCAAGTCTCGGAAGGTGGGCCACCGAAGATAATCAACCGCGAAGACCTCGGTATCCACCGGAGGTAACCGGCAGCCTGTAGACGCGGGCGTGTGTACATTGACCGAAGCCGGAGTGGTATGGGAAGCAATTTTCTCTCGAAGCTGGGCAATACATCTCGAATAGACGGAGTAGCAGTAGCTGTACTTCGATTCCAGCACTGTCGAGATTGCCGCATTGTCGCCGGACTCGGCTAGCAAATCGGAGCAGCTCTCATAGCTTATCTCCACCTTCTCCCACAGTGCCCGAATTTGGTCCCGATGGACTTCGCACATGTATTGGGAGCCCACGTTCGTTTGTCTGGCGCCCGGAGTATTTATGTTGGCCTCAAATTGCCTAACTCGATCTGTTGTGGCGATGAACTTCTTCAGCGCCACGTCGACCGCACTTTGAGCCATTTTTGCGACGGAACGAGTCTGCCTCTCTGAAGGACCGGGGATTGTACTGACGGATTCGTCACTCTTTGACCTTGGAATGGCACTGTACGCCTTAGGCTTTAAAAGAGGCGTCCGCGGAGAAGCGGATTTGAAACGGATGGTTGGGATCGGACGTGGCTTTTGGTCGTCTCCCGTGGGCGTTCTCAGACACCAATTCGCTGGTCCGTGCTTGTCGACTGACTTGCGCAATAGGTGGCTCGTACGAGGCGGTAGCCGGTCACTAATGTGATGAGACCGGTGAGATCTCGGACGAAATGCGATTGCAAGGCCAAGTGGGAATTAGTAGCGCCGATGTCGAGAGGAACGTCGTACGCGGCACAATTCGGATGTGGGAGAAACTTCAGGAAGCCAAAAAAAACCAGGTGGGCCAAGGTTTGTCGAGATTCTAGGCGGCTATTGCCAGATGCGGAGTAGAAGCAGCGTAAGGAAAACTGACGGAACGGAAAATGGACAAGGACCGGAAAATTCGTGCTCGTTCGGAAAAATAATTGACGACTGTCTATATATGTATATTTCGACCAGTATGGCTCGTACGTAAATTTTTAATTCCTAACTATTTTCGAATTTGCGGAGCCGGAAAGGTGGACTTAACCTTGGCTTGGATTTAACACAGAGAGAAAATAAATAATTTTTGCCTAATTGTCGGATTTAATTATTGTGGAGACAGACGGGTGGGGTTGAAAATCTCAAGTTTTGGAAGTCGGCGGCCGTGGATCGGTTTGGGAATGCCGGAAAATGGCGGACGCAGGGCGAGAAGCACCCGAACCGCGCCGGGAGTTGGCGGATGACGGCCGACGAGAGAGCGAGACACCCCGTGTACTGTCTCCCGCGGGCGGTGACCGGTGCTCCTTGGTCACGGGGTGCAGCAGCGTGTGGTGATCCTGACCACACGTCTTACAGCCGTCTCCACGCCGACAGGATCCGTCGGAATGCTCGTGGGCCAGGCAGCTCGAGCAATAGCGGTTCGTGAGAACCGCTCGGAGCCGCTCCTCGGCACTAAGGCGTAGGAAGCGCCGACACTTCTTCAATGGATGGATCCCATTGCAGACTCGGCATCGGTAGGATTGTGTACCTCGAGTACATCTGCTCTCCAGTGACTGGGCGTTGCGTGGGCGTGGCGACATCGTGCTGAATATGATCTTGGAATCCAGAATTTGGCCCGGATCAGACGGATCATCAGCTGATTGCCACCGTGCAGCGTGATGTGATGCGTAAATTAAAGAAGGACTCGAGACAGAATTGTGCTCGCAACCTGAATCCGATTCCGAACTGATCCGTGTGGGCACCTCTCCCTGATCCAGTGAGTCACCGAGGCTGCGGGCAACTCGTGCGGAAAAAACAGACACAATGGGCCGGTCAGCACCCATCCGAAAATGGTCTCCTGACCGAGAAGCGACCCGCAGATGTTAGACTTGGAATTACCGAGGAGAATGGACGGAAGAATGTCAGCTCCTATTAACACATCGACTTGGGAGCTCTCAAAGAAGTTGGGGTCCGCCAGGGGAATGTCGGGCAGCCCCTTGAGACGATCCTGCGGAATCGGGTAGGATGGCAGATCTCCTGCCAACTGCGGAAGAACGTAGGCCGCAGTCTCTAATTGTAGCCCGGGTCTAGACGGCGACCGAATGGAGAAATGGCACAATTTCGTAGACTGCGCGGAAATGGTCTGATTAAGGCCGGAAACTTGGGCTTGAATCGTCTTGAAAGGAGGCTTGACGAGGTTGAACAGTCGTTCCGTTATGAAGGTCACTTCGGACCCTGAGTCTATTAGTGCTCGTGCCTGGACGGTGCACCCCAAATGGCACACGTTGATAAGGGCCGTGCCCAGTAGAACTGCTCCTGACCCGGAAGCGAAACACACCTGCACATTCGATTGATCCTCTGAGCCGTTTGCTGGCGTAGGCGGACTTGGAGCGGTAGGCGGCGTAAGCGGACTTGGAGCGGTGGCGAACGGATTGCCGAAGTGCAGGAGGGTGTGGTGTCGGCTGTGGCATGTGAAGCAGGTATGGGCGCTTGTGCAGTCTCGCTGCTGGTGCCCTCGGGCAAAACAGTTTAAACATAACTGCTTCCTCCTTATGTAGTCAGAGCGCCCATTTACGTCCATTTCCAGGAACCGCGGACACAAGCGAATGGGGTGGTTCTCCCTCGAACAGAGATCGCAACCCTTGGGGCCCGGAACCACTCGAGTCTCGTATGAATTGAGCCTCCCCACCTTAGCGGAAGTTGCCCGGAGCCACTAGGCCTGACGTCGTCGATTGCCTCTAAAGTGCGATGGCGCTCTGTCAGGAAGTTGTCTAATTCCTTCCATGTTGGAATTTCGGCCTTATTATGGACGGATGGAAGTGTGATTTTGGGGAGCTTTGACGAAAGCATAAACACCAGGAGGCAGTCCCAAGCCTCAACATTGATGGCGGACTTAGCTAGGGCTGTCAGACAACTCTGAATGGTGGCTTGCAGCTCCTTCAGCGCGACCCGGGACTCTTGAGAAATACCCTGGATGTTGAAAAGGATTTTCAACTGGCTGTTGACAAATAGCCGCCGGTTCTCAAAGCTTTGCCAAGCGGCGTCAAACCCCTCATGGGTAAGCGGAGCCTTGGAAACAATGGCGTGGGCGTCACTACTTGTTTTGGACAACAAGTGGAACAACCTCTCTACCGGGGTGAGCCGCGAGTTTTGGATGTAAATGGCCGTAAACAAGTCTCGGAAGGTGGGCCACCGAAGATAATCACCCGCGAAGACCACGGTATCCACCGGAGGTAACCGGCAGCCTGTAGACGCGGGCGTGTGTACATTGACCGAAGCCGGAGTGGTATGGGAAGCAATTTTCCCTCGAAGCTGGGCAATACATCTCGAATAGACGGAGTAGCAGTAGCTGTACTTCGATTCCAGCACTGTCGAGATGGCCGCATTGTCGCCGGACTCGGCTAGCAAATCGGAGCAGCTCTCATAGCTTATCTCCACCTTCTCCCACAGTGCCCGAATTTGGTCCCGATGGACTTCGCACATGTATTGGGAGCCCACGTCCGTTTCTCTGGCGCCCGGAGTATTTATGTTGGCCTCAAATTGCCTAACTCGATCTGTTGTGGCGATGAACTTCTTCAGCGCCACGTCGACCGCACTTTGAGCCATTTTTGCGACGGAACGAGTCTGCCTCTCTGAAGGACCGGGGATTGTACTGACGGATTCGTCACTCTTTGACCTTGGAATGGCACTGTACGCCTTAGGCTTTAAAAGAGGCGTCCGCGGAGAAGCGGATTTGAAACGGATGGTTGGGATCGGACGTGGCTTTTGGTCGTCTCCCGTGGGCATTCTCAGACACCAATTCGCTGGTCAGCGCTTGTCGACTGACTTGCGCAATAGGTGGCTCGTACGAGGCGGTAGCCGGTCACTAATGTGATGAGACCGGTGAGATCTCGGACGAAATGCGATTGCAAGGCCAAGTGGGAATTAGTAGCGCCGATGTCGAGAGGAACGTCGTATGCGGCACAATTCGGATGTGGGAGAAACTTCAGGAAGCCAAAAAAAACCAGGTGGGCCAAGGTTTGTCGAGATTCTAGGCGGCTGTTGCTAGATGCGGAGTAGAAGCAGCGTTAGGAAAACTGACGGAACGGAAAATGGACAAGGACCGGAAAATTCGTGCTCGTTCGGAAAAATAATTGATGACTGTCTATATATGTATATTTCGACCAGTATGGCTCGTACGTAAATTTTTAATTCCTAACTATTTTCGAATTTGCGGAGCCGGAAAGGTTGACTTAACCTTGGCTTGGATTTAACACAGAGAGAAAATAAATAATTTTTGCCTAATTGTCGGATTTAATTATTATGGAGACAGACGGGTGGGGTTGAAAATCTCAAGTTTTGGAAGTCGGCGGCCGTGGATCGGTTTGGGAATGCCGGAAAATGGCGGACGCAGGGCGAGAAGCACCCGAACCGCGCCGGGAGTTGGCGGATGACAGCCGACGAGAGAGAGAGACACCCCGTGTACTGTCTCCCGCGGGCGGTGACCGGTGCTCCTTGGTCACGGGGTGCAGCAGCGTGTGGTGATCCTGACCACACGTCTTACAGCCGTCTCCACGCCGACAGGATCCGTCGGAATGCTCGTGGGCCAGGCAGCTCGAGCAATAGCGGTTCGTGAGAACCGCTCGGAGCCGCTCCTCGGCACTAAGGCGTAGGAAGCGCCGACACTTCTTCAATGGATGGATCCCATTGCAGACTCGGCATCGGTAGGATTGTGTACCTCGAGTACATCTGCTCTCCAGTGACAGGGCGTTGCGTGGGCGTGGCGACATCGTGGTGAATATGATCTTGGAATCCAGAATTTGGCCCGGATCAGACGGATCATCAGCTGATTGCCACCGTGCAGCGTGATGTGATGCGTAAATTAAAGAAGGACTCGAGACAGAATTGTGCTCGCAACCTGAATCCGATTCCGAACTGATCCGTGTGGGCACCTCTCCCTGATCCAGTGAGTCACCGAGGCTGCGGGCAACTCGTGCGGAAAAAACAGACACGCTGCGGGGGTTGACTGGAGATAATGGGCCGGTCAGCACCCATCCGAAAATGGTCTCCTGACCGAGAAGCGACCCGCAGATGTTAGACTTGGAATTACCGAGGAGAATGGACGGAAGAATGTCAGCTCCTATTAACACATCGACTTGGGAGCTCTCAAAGAAGTTGGGGTCCGCCAGGGGAATGTCGGGCAGCCCCTTGAGACGATCCTGCGGAATCGGGTAGGATGGCAGATCTCCTGCCAACTGCGGAAGAACGTAGGCCGCAGTCTCTAATTGTAGCCCGGGTCTAGACGGCGACCGAATGGAGAAATGGCACAATTTCGTAGACTGCGCGGAAATGGTCTGATTAAGGCCGGAAACTTGGGCTTGAATCGTCTTGAAAGGAGGCTTGACGAGGTTGAACAGTCGTTCCGTTATGAAGGTCACTTCGGACCCTGAGTCTATTAGTGCTCGTGCCTGGACGGTGCACCCCAAATGGCACACGTTGATAAGGGCCGTGCCCAGTAGAACTGCTCCTGACCCGGAAGCGAAACACACCTGCACATTCGATTGATCCTCTGAGCCGTTTGCTGGCGTAGGCGGACTTGGAGCGGTAGGCGGCGTAAGCGGACTTGGAGCGGTGGCGAACGGATTGCCGAAGTGCAGGAGGGTGTGGTGTCGGCTGTGGCATGTGAAGCAGGTATGGGCGCTTGTGCAGTCTCGCTGCTGGTGCCCTCGGGCAAAACAGTTTAAACATAACTGCTTCCTCCTTATGTAGTCAGAGCGCCCATTTACGTCCATTTCCAGGAACCGCGGACACAAGCGAATGGGGTGGTTCTCCCTCGAACAGAGATCGCAACCCTTGGGGCCCGGAACCACTCGAGTCTCGTATGAATTGAGCCTCCCCACCTTAGCGGAAGTTGCCCGGAGCCACTAGGCCTGACGTCGTCGATTGCCTCTAAAGTGCGATGGCGCTCTGTCAGGAAGTTGTCTAATTCCTTCCATGTTGGAATTTCGGCCTTATTATGGACGGATGGAAGTGTGATTTTGGGGAGCTTTGACGAAAGCATAAACACCAGGAGGCAGTCCCAAGCCTCAACATTGATGGCGGACTTAGCTAGGGCTGTCAGACAACTCTGAATGGTGGCTTGCAGCTCCTTCAGCGCGACCCCGGACTCTTGAGAAATACCCTGGATGTTGAAAAGGATTTTCAACTGGCTGTTGACCAATAGCCGCCGGTTCTCAAAGCTTTGCCAAGCGGCGTCAAACCCCTCATGGGTAAGCGCAGCCTTGGAAACAATGGCGTGGGCGTCACTACTTGTTTTGGACAACAAGTGGAACAACCTCTCTACCGGGGTGAGCCGCGAGTTTTGGATGTAAATGGCCGTAAACAAGTCTCGGAAGGTGGGCCACCGAAGATAATCACCCGCGAAGACCTCTGTATCCACCGGAGGTAACCGGCAGCCTGTAGACGCGGGCGTGTGTACATTGACCGAAGCCGGAGTGGTATGGGAAGCAATTTTCCCTCGAAGCTGGGCAATACATCTCGAATAGACGGAGTAGCAGTAGCTGTACTTCGATTCCAGCACTGTCGAGATGGCCGCATTGTCGCCGGACTCGGCTAGCAAATCGGAGCAGCTCTCATAGCTTATCTCCACCTTCTCCCACAGTGCCCGAATTTGGTCCCGATGGACTTCGCACATGTATTGGGAGCCCACGTCCGTTTCTCTGGCGCCCGGAGTATTTATGTTGGCCTCAAATTGGCTAACTCGATCTGTTGTGGCGATGAACTTCTTCAGCGCCACGTCGACCGCACTTTGAGCCATTTTTGCGACGGAACGAGTCTGCCTCTTTGAAGAGCATTCGTACTGACGGATTCGTCACTCTTTGCCCTTGGAATGGCACTGTACGCCTTAGGCTTTAAAAGAGGCGTCCGAGGAGAAGCGGATTGAGATCTGTCCAAACGGATGGTTGGGATCGGACGTGGCTTTTGGTCGTCTCCCGTGGGCATTCCACCAGGAAGTTGTCTAATTCCTTCCATGTTGGAATTTCGGCCTTATTATGGACGGATTGCTCCCACATGGAAAGTGTGACTTTGGGGAGCTTTGACGAAATCATAAACACCAGGAGGCAGTCCCAAGCCTCAACATTGACATTGCTAGGGCTGTCAGACAAGGGCTAGGGCTGCTAGGGCGCGACCCCGGACTCTTGAGAAATACCCTGGATGTTGAAAAGGATTTTCAACTGGCTGTTGATTAATAGCCGCCGGTTCTCGAAGCTTTGCCAAGCGGCGTCAAACCCCTCATGGGTAAGCGGAGCCTTGGAAACAATGTCGTGGGCGTCACTACTTGTTTTGGACAACAAGTGGAACAACCTCTCTACCGGGGTGAGCCGCGAGTTTTGGATGTAAATGGCCGTAAACAAGTCTCGGAAGGTGGGCCACCGAAGATAATCACCCGCGAAGACCTCGGTATCCACCGGAGGTAACCGGCAGCCTGTAGACGCGGGCGTGTGTACATTGACCGAAGCCGGAGTGGTATGGGAAGCAATTTTCCCTCGAAGCTGGGCAATACATCTCGAATAGACGGAGTAGCATTAGCTGTACTTCGATTCCAGCACTGTCGAGATGGCCGCATTGTCGCCGGACTCGGCTAGCAAATCGGAGCAGCTCTCATAGCTTATCTCCACCTTCTCCCACAGTGCCCGAATTTGGTCCCGATGGACTTCGCACATGTATTGGGAGCCCACGTCCGTTTGTCTGGCGCCCGGAGTATTTATGTTGGCCTCAAATTGGCTAACTCGATCTGTTGTGGCGATGAACTTCTTCAGCGCCACGTCTACCGCACTTTGAGCCATTTTTGCGACGGAACGAGTCTGCCTCTGTGAAGGACCGAAGATTGTACTGACGGATTCGTCACTCTTTGCCCTTGGAATGGCACTGTACGCCTTAGGCTTTAAAAGAGGCGTCCGCGGAGAAGCGGATTGAGATCTGTCCAAACGGATGGTTGGGATCGGACGTGGCTTTTGGTCGTCTCCCGTGGGCATTCTCAGACACCAATTGGCTGGTCAGCGCTTGTCGACTGACTTGCGCAATAGGTGGCTCGTACGAGGCGGTAGCCGGTCACTAATGTGATGAGACCGGTGAGATCTCGGACGAAATGCGATTGCAAGGCCAAGTGGGAATTAGTAGCGCCGATGTCGAGAGGAACGTCGTATGCGGCACAATTCGGATGTGGGAGAAACTTCAGGAAGCCAAAAAAAACCAGGTGGGCCAAGGTTTGTCGAGATTCTAGGCGGCTGTTGCCAGATGCGGAGTAGAAGCAGCGTTAGGAAAACTGACGGAACGGAAAATGGACAAGGACCGGAAAATTCGTGCTCGTTCGGAAAAATAATTGATGACTGTCTATATATGTATATTTCGACCAGTATGGCTCGTACGTAAATTTTTATTTCCTAACTATTTTCGAATTTGCGGAGCCAGAAAGGTGGACTTGACCTTGGCTTGGATTTAACACAGAGAGAAAATAAATAATTTTTGCTTAATTGTCGGATTTAATTATTATGGAGACAGACGGGTATGGTTGAAAATCTCAAGTTTTGGAAGTCGGCGGCCGTGGATCGGTTTGGGAATGCTGGAAATTGGCGGACGCAGGGCGAGAAGCACCCGAACCGCGCCGGGAGTTGGCGGATGACGGCCGACGACGAGAGAGAGACACCCCGTGTACTGTCTCCCGCGGGCGGTGACCGGTGCTCCTTGGTCACGGGGTGCAGCAGCGTGTGGTGATCCTGACCACACGACTTACAGCCGTCTCCACGCCGACAGGATCCGTCGGAATGCTCGTGGGCCAGGCAGCTCGAGCAATAGCGGTTCGTGAGAACCGCTCGGAGCCGCTCCTCGGCACTAAGGCGTAGGAAGCGCCGACACTTCTTCAATGGATGGATCCCATTGCAGACTCGGCATCGGTAGGATTGTGTACCTCGAGTACATCTGCTCTCCAGTGACTGGGCGTTGCGTGGGCGTGGCGACATCATGCTGAATATGATCTCATATATGATCCATCATATATGATCTGAATATGATGGCAGATCTCCTGCCAACTGCGGAAGAACGTAGGCCGCAGTCTCTAATTGTAGCCCGGGTCTAGACGGCGACCGAATGGAGAAATGGCACAATTTCGTAGACTGCGCGGAAATGGTCTGATTAAGGCCGGAAACTTGGGCTTGAATCGTCTTGAAAGGAGGCTTGACGAGGTTGAACAGTCGTTCCGTTATGAAGGTCACTTCGGACCCTGAGTCTATTAGTGCTCGTGCCTGGACGGTGCACCCCAAATGGCACACGTTGATAAGGGCCGTGCCCAGTAGAACTGCTCCTGACCCGGAAGCGAAACACACCTGCACATTCGATTGATCCTCTGAGCCGTTTGCTGGCGTAGGCGGACTTGGAGCGGTAGGCGGCGTAAGCGGACTTGGAGCGGTGGCGAACGGATTGCCGAAGTGCAGGAGGGTGTGGTGTCGGCTGTGGCATGTGAAGCCGGTATGGGCGCTTGTGCAGTCTCGCTGCTGGTGCCCTCGGGCAAAACAGTTTAAACATAACTGCTTCCTCCTTATGTAGTCAGAGCGCCCATTTACGTCCATTTCCAGGAACCGCGGACACAAGCGAATGGGGTGGTTCTCCCTCGAACAGAGATCGCAACCCTTGGGGCCCGGAACCACTCGAGTCTCGTATGAATTGAGCCTCCCCACCTTAGCGGAAGTTGCCCGGAGCCACTAGGCCTGACGTCGTCGATTGCCTCTAAAGTGCGATGGCGCTCTGTCAGGAAGTTGTCTAATTCCTTCCATGTTGGAATTTCGGCCTTATTATGGACGGATTGCTCCCACATGGAAAGTGTGACTTTGGGGAGCTTTGACGAAATCATAAACACCAGGAGGCAGTCCCAAGCCTCAACATTGATGGCGGACTTAGCTAGGGCTGTCAGACAACTCTGAATGGTGGCTTGCAGCTCCTTCAGCGCGACCCCGGACTCTTGAGAAATACCCTGGATGTTGAAAAGGATTTTCAACTGGCTGTTGACCAATAGCCGCCGGTTCTGAAAGCTTTGCCAAGCGGCGTCAAACCCCTCATGGGTAAGCGGAGCCTTGGAAACAATGGCGTGGGCGTCACTAATTGTTTTGGACAACAAGTGGAACAACCTCTCTACCGGGGTGAGCCGCGAGTTTTGGATGTAAATGGCCGTAAACAAGTCTCGGAAGGTGGGCCACCGAAGATAATCACCCGCGAAGACCTCTGTATCCACCGGAGGTAACCGGCAGCCTGTAGACGCAGGCGTGTGTACATTGACCGAAGCCGGAGTGGTATGGGAAGCAATTTTCCCTCGAAGCTGGGCAATACATCTCGAATAGACGGAGTAGCATTAGCTGTACTTCGATTCCAGCACTGTCGAGATGGCCGCATTGTCGCCGGACTCGGCTAGCAAATCAGAGCAGCTCTCATAGCTTATCTCCACCTTCTCCCACAGTGCCCGAATTTGGTCCCGATGGACTTCGCACATGTATTGGGAGCCCACGTCCGTTTCTCTGGCGCCCGGAGTATTTATGTTGGCCTCAAATTGGCTAACTCGATCTGTTGTGGCGATGAACTTCTTCAGCGCCACGTCGACCGCACTTTGAGCCATTTTCGCGACGGAACGAGTCTGCCTCTGTGAAGGACCGGAGATTGTACTGACGGATTCGTCACTCTTTGACCTTGGAATGGCACTGTACGCCTTAGGCTTTAAAAGAGGCGTCCGCGGAGAAGCGGATTGAGATCTGTCCAAACGGATGGTTGGGATCGGACGTGGCTTTTGGTCGTCTCCCGTGGGCATTCTCAGACACCAATTCGCTGGTCAGCGCTTGTCGACTGATTTGCGCAATAGGTGGCTCGTACAAGGCGGTAGCCGGTCACTAATGTGATGAGACCGGTGAGATCTCGGACGAAATGCGATTGCAAGGCCAAGTGGGAATTAGTAGCGCCGATGTCGAGAGGAACGTCGTATGCGGCACAATTCGGATGTGGGAGAAACTTCAGGAAGCCAAAAAAAACCAGGTGGGCCAAGGTTTGTCGAGATTCTAGGCGGCTGTTGCCAGATGCGGAGTAGAAGCAGCGTTAGGAAAACTGACGGAACGGAAAATGGACAAGGACCGGAAAATTCGTGCTCGTTCGGAAAAATAATTGATGACTGTCTATATATGTATATTTCGACCAGTATGGCTCGTACGTAAATTTTTATTTCCTAACTATTTTCGAATTTGCGGAGCCAGAAAGGTGGACTTGACCTTGGCTTGGATTTAACACAGAGAGAAAATAAATAATTTTTGCTTAATTGTCGGATTTAATTATTATGGAGACAGACGGGTATGGTTGAAAATCTCAAGTTTTGGAAGTCGGCGGCCGTGGATCGGTTTGGGAATGCTGGAAATTGGCGGACGCAGGGCGAGAAGCACCCGAACCGCGCCGGGAGTTGGCGGATGACGGCCGACGAGAGAGAGAGACACCCCGTGTACTGTCTCCCGCGGGCGGTGACCGGTGCTCCTTGGTCACGGGGTGCAGCAGCGTGTGGTGATCCTGACCACACGACTTACAGCCGTCTCCACGCCGACAGGATCCGTCGGAATGCTCGTGGGCCAGGCAGCTCGAGCAATAGCGGTTCGTGAGAACCGCTCGGAGCCGCTCCTCGGCACTAAGGCGTAGGAAGCGCCGACACTTCTTCAATGGATGGATCCCATTGAAGACTCGGCATCGGTAGGATTGTGTACCTCGAGTACATCTGCTCTCCAGTGACTGGGCGTTGCGTGGGCGTGGCGACATCGTGCTGAATATGATCTTGGAATCCAGAATTTGGCCCGGATCAGACGGATCATCAGCTGATTGCCACCGTGCAGCGTGATGTGATGCGTAAATTAAAGAAGGACTCGAGACAGAATTGTGCTCGCAACCTGAACCCGATTCCGAACTGATCCGTGTGGGCACCTCTCCCTGATCCAGTGAGTCACCGAGGCTGCGGGCAACTCGTGCGGAAAAAACAGACACGCTGCGGGGGTTGACTGGAGATAATGGGCCGGTCAGCACCCATCCGAAAATGGTCTCCTGACCGAGAAGCGACCCGCAGATGTTAGACTTGGAATTACCGAGGAGAATGGACGGAAGAATGTCAGCTCCTATTAACACATCGACTTGGGAGCTCTCAAAAAAGTTGGGGTCCGCCAGGGGAATGTCGGGCAGCCCCTTGAGACGATCCTGCGGAATCGGGTAGGATGGCAGATCTCCTGCCAACTGCGGAAGAACGTAGGCCGCAGTCTCTAATTGTAGCCCGGGTCTAGACGGCGACCGAATGGAGAAATGGCACAATATCGTAGACTGCGCGGAAATGGTCTGATTAAGGCCGGAAACTTGGGCTTGAATTGTCTTGAAAGGAGGCTTGACGAGGTTGAACAGTCGTTCCGTTATGAAGGTCACTTCGGACCCTGAGTCTATTAGTGCTCGTGCCTGGACGGTGCACCCCAAATGGCACACGTTGATAAGGGCCGTGCCCAGTAGAACTGCTCCTGACCCGGAAGCGAAACACATCTGCACATTCGATTGATCCTCTGAGCCGTTTGCTGGCGTAGGCGGACTTGGAGCGGTAGGCGGCGTAAGCGGACTTGGAGCGGTGGCGAACGGATTGCCGCGGTGCAGGAGGGTGTGGTGTCGGCTGTGGCATGTGAAGCAGGTATGGGTGCTCGTGCAGTCTCGCTGCTGGTGCCCTCGGGCAAAACAGTTTAAACATAACTGCTTCCTCCTTATGTAGTCAGAGCGCCCATTTACGTCCATTTCCAGGAACCGCGGACACAAGCGAATGGGGTGGTTCTCCCTCGAACAGAGATCGCAACCCTTGGGGCCCGGAACCACTCGAGTCTCGTATGAATTGAGCCTCCCCACCTTAGCGGAAGTTGCCCGGAGCCACTAGGCCTGACGTCGTCGATTGCCTCTAAAGTGCGATGGCGCTCTGTCAGGAAGTTGTCTAATTCCTTCCATGTTGGAATTTCGGCCTTATTATGGACGGATTGCTCCCACATGGAAAGTGTGACTTTGGGGAGCTTTGACGAAATCATAAACACCAGGAGGCAGTCCCAAGCCTCAACATTGATGGCGGACTTAGCTAGGGCTGTCAGACAACTCTGAATGGTGGCTTGCAGCTCCTTCAGCGCGACCCCGGACTCTTGAGAAATACCCTGGATGTTCAGGAAGTTGTGTCAGGAAGTTGTCTAATTCCTTCCATGTTGGAATTTCGGCCTTATTATGGACGGATTGCTCCCACATGGAAAGTGTGACTTTGGGGAGCTTTGACGAAATCATAAACACCAGGAGGCAGTCCCAAGCCTCAACATTGATGGCGGACTTAGCTAGGGCTGTCAGACAACTCTGAATGGTGGCTTGCAGCTCCTTCAGCGCGACCCCGGACTCTTGAGAAATACCCTGGATGTTGAAAAGGATTTTCAACTGGCTGTTGACCAATAGCCGCCGGTTCTGAAAGCTTTGCCAAGCGGCGTCAAACCCCTCATGGGTAAGCGGAGCCTTGGAAACAATGGCGTGGGCGTCACTAATTGTTTTGGACAACAAGTGGAACAACCTCTCTACCGGGGTGAGCCGCGAGTTTTGGATGTAAATGGCCGTAAACAAGTCTCGGAAGGTGGGCCACCGAAGATAATCACCCGCGAAGACCTCTGTATCCACCGGAGGTAACCGGCAGCCTGTAGACGCAGGCGTGTGTACATTGACCGAAGCCGGAGTGGTATGGGAAGCAATTTTCCCTCGAAGCTGGGCAATACATCTCGAATAGACGGAGTAGCATTAGCTGTACTTCGATTCCAGCACTGTCGAGATTGCCGCATTGTCGCCGGACTCGGCTAGCAAATCAGAGCAGCTCTCATAGCTTATCTCCACCTTCTCCCACAGTGCCCGAATTTGGTCCCGATGGACTTCGCACATGTATTGGGAGCCCACGTCCGTTTCTCTGGCGCCCGGAGTATTTATGTTGGCCTCAAATTGGCTAACTCGATCTGTTGTGGCGATGAACTTCTTCAGCGCCACGTCGACCGCACTTTGAGCCATTTTCGCGACGGAACGAGTCTGCCTCTGTGAAGGACCGGAGATTGTACTGACGGATTCGTCACTCTTTGACCTTGGAATGGCACTGTACGCCTTAGGCTTTAAAAGAGGCGTCCGCGGAGAAGCGGATTGAGATCTGTCCAAACGGATGGTTGGGATCGGACGTGGCTTTTGGTCGTCTCCCGTGGGCATTCTCAGACACCAATTCGCTGGTCAGCGCTTGTCGACTGATTTGCGCAATAGGTGGCTAGTACGAGGCGGTAGCCGGTCACTAATGTGATGAGACCGGTGAGATCTCGGACGAAATGCGATTGCAAGGCCAAGTGGGAATTAGTAGCGCCGATGTCGAGAGGAACGTCGTATGCGGCACAATTCGGATGTGGGAGAAACTTCAGGAAGCCAAAAAAAACCAGGTGGGCCAAGGTTTGTCGAGATTCTAGGCGGCTGTTGCCAGATGCGGAGTAGAAGCAGCGTTAGGAAAACTGACGGAACGGAAAATGGACAAAGACCGGAAACGATGGCTCGTACGTAAATTTTTAATTCCTAACTATTTTCGAATTTGCGGAGCCGGAAAGGTGGACTTGACCTTGGCTTGGATTTAACACAGAGAGAAAATAAATAATTTTTGCCTAATTGTCGGATTTAATTATTATGGAGACAGACGGGTGGTGTTGAAAATCTCAAGTTTTAATCAATTGAGGTTAATTATCTCGAAGCTGGAACGGTGGAATTGAAACCGCGGCTCGATTCTGATAGAAGATCGACAAATAAATTATTTAATTATAATTTTTCGATAATTAAATTTTCGACTTTAATTATTGAGTGGCCGGAAAGGTGCATTAAAAAACCTGGCCCTTTGCTCGGACGTAAAATATTAATTCGTATAAGTATTAGTGGTTATAATTATAAATACATAAATTTATAATTAATTGATTTTTTTTGTTTTAATTTATTTTGTTATATATTTCCTGAAATTGGAGGCAGACAATATTTGGGCGCGCATGCAAGTAGGGCAAGGGCATGTGGGGCATATGATGGCACAGTGGAACGTCGATAAGTGGACTGTATATGTTAAATTTTATTGGTTATATATTTCCTGAAATTGGAGGCAGAAAATATTTGGAGATATATGGACATGCATGCAGGTACGGATATATGTAAGGGCATGTGGGCATATGATGGCACAGTGGAGCGTCGATAAGTGGACTGTATAACTGGGGGAACAGAGAAGTTATGTGGTGTAAAAAATGACACTGATTGCGGAAGAAAAGAAACAAATATTACGACAGCGGCGGACTGTTCGGTGAATTTGGAAATTTCCGGAACTAATTCATACCGGCTGGCCAATATTAATTATGCCTTCTTTTTGTCACCACACAATTTCACTGTTCACTTGCGAATTATTTGCACAAAAACAAAATATGTATGTGTGTATGGATGCTCATATGCCTCGACCTTTGGCAAGCGAATGGATAACGGAGATGCCGAAAAGGAATATGAGCGCTGGCTTCGAAACGAAATCGCATGCACACATGCACCCGAGTATGTTAATGTGTGACACCCATACATACAAAGATTAATCCAAGCAATTAATCCTCTCTACCTAGTAGAGAGTGATGTCAAGTACTTCCCTTTTGTTCTTGACTATGAACGTGGGTTTTGTGCTCCTATTACCCACCAAAAGATTTGAGCTTAGGATGAAATCGAATATTCCCTCACCCTTCTCGTTTGTGTCAGAGCTTCCCCGCTGTTAAGGATGGGCGTTAGCATCGCAACCTATGATCAGGTCGATGTTTTGCTTCCCGCTGTCAACCAGCTGCTTGACGCCGACTATGTTACGATCAAGCCGCATTGCACTATTTATTTTTAATGAAAGTATTTGGTTTTTACCCTTTTGTTTTATTTTAATTTTAATATTTGCTGCGACACTGACAATATGACACAGTCTGTATTGACACATGTCGCAGAAAATATTAAAGCTAATATTAAAAATATATTACTTGCTTCCATTTAATAAAAAGTGTTGTAAAGAGATCTTGTCTCCCCACACGTCAAGACGGGTAGCCGGGGGCAATGTTAAGAAAAGAAAGCTAAGGGGTAACTAAAGCGGCCAAAAACCGGTCAACAACCCGACAAGGGCAGGGAGTATTACAAGGATCAGTAAGGGGGGATGGGAGGAAAACAAAGGCCAGAGGCCTAGCCGCGTTGCACTAGGAGCGGTAAAGGGGGGCAGCGCCGCCGAGCCGTGGGAAGGCAGAGTCGACGTGGAACTTATCGGTTCTCGGAGCGGCAGCGCAACCTTAAAAATGGCAGCAAAGGCGGGGGAAACAACGCGCAGCGCAGCCGTGTTTATAAAGTGCGGCCGGAGCTGGAGCTGGAGCATCAGCGAAGGAGCAAGACGTGAGGGTCCATGGAAGTTCGCCGGAGCCCCGCATAGCAATAGCAGAGGCCCGTGGCCGGAAGAGGTGAGGAGGCAAGGACGGCGACACGCATCTAGGAAGCTTGTTGCGTTGAGTTGGAGAACCGCTTTTGGACAGTCAGTTATTCAAGAGTTCGAGCGTTTCTAAAATGAACTGGTAGTTTGACCTGAAGGACCGATTTAAGGATGTAGTCTCATGTGTGAGGTTGAAAAAATCGATATTTTTTTCACATATTTTGAAAGTACTGTTTATTAAGAATGTACTGTTAAAGTTTCAAATAAAAATATCAAATAATGACAGAGATACAGCCCATAATCGAGAGCGCGCCTACACCGAAAAGTAAGAGTTTCTCGGTAGCGTCTAAACTTTAAGCGCATTTTTCTCGGAACGACATTTTTGTGTGCGGCGCAGGTGATTCACAAAATTCTATGGCATCGATCTAGCTGAAATTTGGATATGTTGTTCTTAAAAGTAACACCTCTGTCCCGTACTAGAATCATTTATTTTTAATGATTAGTTTTTTTTTATCATTAATATAAGATAAATTTTTAAAAATTAAAAAAAATTTTTTTTTGTGAGTTTGCCATTTTGTTGTTTATTGATGAAAATATTTTATTCTAGTACGGGACAGAGCCATAAGCTTACAAAACAATAATCTATTCTAATTTTTTGTTTCGGATGACTCTAGCAGTCGAAATCACCTGCGCCATGGACATACTTTTTTTTTTTTTATATGCATACTTTGGCATGCTATAAAGTGTATTAAACTACACAAGAATAAATTAAACAAAATATTTTCAAATAGTTTATGATGCCTATAAAAACATATTTAAAAATTGAAACGATCGCATTATTTTTTATTACAGAAAATTTTTTATTGAAATAACCTCTAAAAATTAGGCCGGAACATGAGACTACATCCTTAATAGATTTATGATTATTTTATATTTAAAAAAAAAAAAAAATAAAAAATATTTTTTAAAATAAAAAAATATAAGATAAAAAAAAAAAAAATTTTAATTTTACGCCGAAACTCTTGCAATGTGAATAAACGTAATATTATATGTACAAAAATATACAGAGATAGAAAAGTTGTGGAATAAATTTGGTTATTTAGTCAAATTTTCCCAAGAAATTAGTTAATAAAGCCGTGAACTATTGAACAAATTTATAAAATGTAAGAAATATTGATTTTAGACCACTCTGTAAGTCAATATAGTACTGCGTCAGAGCAAGGTGGTATAGATAAGTCCGCTAAAAAGCTTTAAAAGGTAACTCAAAATATGAAATGATGGTTTAAACAGTTCGCTAATATCTAAAACAAATTAATCTATTAATCTTCATGCCAGGAAATGTCCCACCATAATCCATAAAACTATATGCTCTGGGAATTTGTCTCATTTAATGGCGACCTCAAAATGCCATGACTCGAAATTGGGAAAGATTGTAAGCACCGGCTGCGGTGCTACAGGCCTGCCGAGCCAGCATGAGGTCTAGCCGTGGGCGTTCAGAAAAAAAAGGACTTCGCTGTAATGAGAAAGATCCTGAAGAATTTGATAAGGGAGACAAAAACGAAGTGCTTCCAAAGTCTCATGGTCTCAAAGACCAAAGCCTGGTCTTGCTCCCAAAGTCTCATGGATCATGCCGGCAAAGTCCTAGAGCGCTGCATATGCCGGAGGCTCAAGGGGGGTGTAATATGCACGGGAGATCTCTCCCCTTTACAATATGGGTTCAGGGAAAACCATTCCCCGGACGATGCGATTTCCTGGTTAGGAGGATCGCAGCCAAGGCAATCGAAGCGAGCAAATGGGCGGGCGGAAGCAAAGAATACTGCCTGATCGAACGCCTTTAGTTAGTTATTAAAGTTATTTTTGATGGAATTTTATATAGAAGTCCAAATTACTTAGAATACAACATTCGAAGTTCGAACAACACAAAAATGATTAAGCATTGAGGGTACCGTACAGTTGCCTGGGGGTACTTTTCCTATTAGGAAAATGAATAACTTGAAGACATCTCGATAGCTTTTTTTTTTTTTTTTTTTTTTTTACCGGTCTTTTAGAATTTGGAATTGGCTTGTGCATCAATAAGAGCATCAGCTAGCATTCCTGTATTCATCATAAAGCTTAGAGGCCCAGACGACCGAGGGGCGCTCAAGAAACGATTTGTTAGAATATATTAAGCTATTTGTTTATTATTAAGCTAGGAGGAGTTAGTAAGGAAATTTAAAATTCTATATTTTAAGTTTGAGGGACAGGAAAGAGATGTTATAGCGTAGAGACCATTGTAGTTCGAACATAATACCCTAAAAGGGTCATGCAGTGCATATGTCGAACTACAACGGCTAAGGAACAGAGGACTAAAGTTTCGAGTCCTTCTATTAGGAATGTTAAATTTTAAGCGTGTTAGTAAATGCTGGCTATCTACATCCCCGTTAATAAGGTTATGCAGAAAGACTACACCGAGCATTGTCCTTCGATTTGTTAAGCTAGGTAAGTTTATGAGTAAGAGTCTACTATTATAAGATGGAAGGTGAAGATTTGCATCCCAGTTTAGACCTCTAAGTGAAAAAGTTAGGAAATTCTTTTGTACGGATTCTATGCGGTCCTGATGTACTCCAGACACATGAACCGTACTCCAGTATAGGACGGACCAAAGAAATGAATAGAGTTTTGGTTATATAGGGGTCATTAAATTCTTTTGACCACCTTTTGATAAAACCAAGGACTCCTTTAGCCTTATTAACCAATAAGGAAAAATGGTAGGCAAATTTTAGTCTGATGTCTAATAGGATGCCGAGATCATTAACCTGGGTCAATTTTTCTAAGGCAATCCCATTAATAGAATAAGTAGCTTGCAGAGGGCAAGAACGATAAAAATACATATGTATGCATTTAGATCTATTAAGTATTAGATCATTAGCTAAGCACCATTTTTGAAAGTTATCAAGGTCAGACTGAAGACTGCATTGGGCAGAGATGGATTTGTACTGAAGACAAAGCTTTAGAACAAAGCTTTGGAGAACAAATCGTCTTGAACATCAGCGCGGGCACACGAATCTTGAAAGAAGACGTGCGCCTTGTTTTAATTTAAATTTTTGTATGTCCTCCACCTTTATATCGGCTTTTGTTTTGGCTTTGATATAAGCCGAGATATCAATCTCTGAAGTATCAGGGGCGATTGACTTTATAGTCAATACTATAAAGTATTGACATTTTTTTGACAATTCTTAAAATGTAATCTATGTATCTCTAAAGTTAAAAATATGAGTACGGTGACCATCTAAACATTTCCTGTGCAAGTGCTGCCGTTTTTTTTTCGAAGCTATATTCTTTATGGGGTAATGTCGAGCCCAATTTGCAAAAATGACGTAGCGCCAAAAAGAAAATTTTGCAGCTATTTCCATAACTTCCTTTTTTTTGAGTTAGAAAGTTGGGATTTTCTATGAATTCTATTATTGTCAAAATGATAAGACGTACAAAATTTCATAAGGATGGGCCGACTACATCTTATAGCTGCCATATAACTTAACGATCGGAAATGACCCAACTTTCGCGTTTTTGAAGATAGAAGGTTTAAAATTTCTACAGATTATTTTTTTTGCCAATAAATTCCGATTTACCAAATTTCATAAAGATCGGACGTTTTTATCCTATGGCTGCCATATCTTGGTTTTGATAGGTTTTATTATGATATTCTCATAAGGATCGGCCAACTTTATCTGATGTTTGCGATATTTATCCGGGCTTTAATGCAAGGATAGATCAACTACAGCTCCGCCCAAAGTAAGTTTTATTTTCTTTTTATACCCTTGCAGAGGGTATTATAATTTTGTCCAACAGTGTGCATCGCAGTGAAGGAGACATCTCCGAAGACATCTATTCTTGATCAGGATCACCTCCTGAGTTGATATGAGCATGTCCGTCTGTCCGTCTGGGTGTATGTTTCTACGCGAACTAGTCTCTCAGTTTCAAAGCTATCGTGAAACTTTGCACACACCCTTCTTTCCTTTGCACGCAGTATATAAGTCGGAATGGCCGTGATCGGCCGACTATATCCTATAGCTGCCATATAACTGATTCATCGGAAATGGCATAACTTTGGTGTTTTTAGAGCTACAAACAACTTTGGTTTAGAGCTTGGGATTTTCTATGGGTTCTATTTTTGGCAAAATAATACAACCTACCGAATTGCATAACGATCAGCCGACTATATCATAACTAACTAAACGATCGGAGATGGTATTTGGTAAAAATACCAACTTTGATAAACTTTGTTTGTTTCCAAACCCATGTGATGCTATTACTTTTTTCGTCAATTTTTCGACCTTTACTAGACTTATGGAAAAAAAATGAAAAATATCTATAAAGTAATGACATTTTTTTTTACTTTTACATTTACGCGCTTTAATAAAGTTAAAGTTAAGTTTAATAAAGTTTTACAATTCCTAAAATGTATTCTATTTAACTCTAAAGTTAAAAATATGAGTACGGTGACCATCTAAACATTTCCTGTGCAAGTGCTGCCGTTTTTTTTTCGAAGCTATATTCTTTATGGGGTAATATCGAGCCCTATTTGCAAAAATGACGTAGCGCCAAAAAGAAGATTTGCAGCAAAGATTTTGCAGCAAATTCCATAACTTCCTTTTTTTGAGTTAGAAAGTTGGGATTTTCTATGAATTCTATTTTTGTCAAAATGATACGACGTACAAAATTTCATAAGGATGGGCCGACTGCATCTTATAGCTGCCATATAACTTAACGATCGAAAATGACCCAACTTTCGCGTTTTTGAAGATAGAAGGTTTAAAATTTCTACAGATTATATTTTTTGCCATTAAATTCCGATATACCAAATTTCATAAAGATCGGACGTTTATATCCTATGGCTGCCATATATCTTGGTTTTGGTTGATTTTATTATGATATTCTCATTAGGATCGGCCAACTTTATCGGATGTTTTCGATATTTATCCGGGCTTTAATACAAGGATAGATCAACTACAGCTCCGCCCGAAGTTAGCTTTCTTTTCTTGTTTTTTTTTTGTAATGTGTACATTTATGGACATTTACAGTTACAAGCACATGTGGATACATGTTTGTCACTTTTGACTTCAAAGTGCTGTGGCCAGCGCAGTGTTCGGACCTAGTTCCCATTTGGACTCTGCTAAAGAAACGGCTGGAAAAGTACCATAGTGACCCGATAAAATGATGAACTTTGGCCCTGGCTTTAAAAGGAAGGAAAAATATTCCAAAATAAACTATGCAGAATTTAGTTCATAGTATGCCTAAAAAACATTAAAAGTTTAATTAAACCTTTATATCTTGGGACAAAATATTATGTGCAAAAGTTGACTTTTTGAGTTTTTTTAAATAAAAGTTAATAAAAAATAGGAGAAACCTATTATTTGGATATTTTTCCTTTTATGTATTGTTTGGTCATTGAGGGTTTTCAATGCCGTAAATAAATATCAGAATTTAATTTATTTAAACGTTATAAAACTTTATTCGGGCCGCATATGAAATTAGGATTTATGTACAATATGGGAAATTTAGGATGCGATCGCATTAAGAAGACGAACGAGAGTGGCACCAACCTTCCAGAATAGGCTGAGCGGATGCTCGCTAACTTTAAACACGGAATTAGCAAAGCCGACGGCCGAAAGAGAGTCGGATTGCGACCAACAAAACATCAGTTACTAATTAATTATTATGTTTAAATTAGTTGCTTGCTGCTTGACCCGACATTCTCCCCCCAGTTGGGGCTTCTACTCCAACTTCATCCTTAAGGGGCAAAAGGCACAGCTTAGTCAATGCTCGCTTGGTAGTTCCAGATGAGGTTTTTATCACCGCCACTCGAAAGATACCATACTGATACCATACCAGGGACTAACTCCATTATTCTCGCAAGCGGCCATTTCATCGGATGTAGATTCTCGTCCTTTACTAGCACCACATCGTTCGGGGCCAAGGAAGGACCGGAGGCGCGCCATTTGGAGCGTTGCTGGAGAAGGTTTAGCTACTCCTCCTTCCATCGGAGGTAAAAAATGGTGCTTGGCGGTTTTAACAGCCGCTTCCCACAGACCACCGAATTTCAGAGATCGAGGAGGAATAAAATGCCATTCGAAATGGGATTCGATGGACTCCAAAAACTCCATCTGTGCCCGTTGATGCTCTTCGCATAGAAATAATCGGAGCAACTCCTTTAGCTCGTTTTTGGCTCCAACAAAGTTTATTGCGTTGTCAAACCAAATATGTTGAGGCCTTCGGCGGGTGCATATAAACCGCTTCAAAGCCTGAAAAAAGACATTGTGGACAGATCCCTTACAAGCTCCAGGTGAACGGCTTTGGTAGCAAAACAAATGAAAATGCTTACGTAACATTTACTGGAGCCTTATTACGGACTTCAGGCTTATAATAGAACGGCCCACAAAAATCCACACCAGTGACTCCAAAGACCTGGGAGCCGCTAACTCTTTGCTCAGGGAGATCAGCCATAATGTGCTCCAACAACCGAGGCTTAGTCCGGAAGCATCGGATGCATTTGTGTATTGCCTTCGTCACGGATTTTCTCCCCCCACTTGGCCATTATTGGGACCAAATAATTGCCAACAGTGCGCGAGGTCCCGTATGTAAATTTCGCTCATAGAAGTCAACAATTATAGCCTGCGTAACTGGATGGCTTCTTGGAAGTATAATTGGATGCTGACTATCAAAATCCAACGACGAGTTTTTTAGCCGACCGTATACGCGCAACAGTCCAAATTTATCCAAGAAGGGAGAGGATGAGGCAAGGGCACTGGATACCGCTATCTCTTTTCCATTTTGAAGAGCCTTTATGTCCTCCCAAAAATGCACACGCTGCACTAGTCGCAATAACAGCTGTGTTCCAGATTTTATATCGCTAGCCGTAACACCGTTGTGGCGAATTCGTTGAGAAAACTTGTATACGTAAGCGAATACCCTCAGCAGTGCTGGAAACGAATTAGCGTACTTAGAATCCGCTGTTATATCCACGTACGGAGACTGAATGAGCAGGACCCTTGCACGTAACTCCAGGGTTGATCTCTCAGATGGGACCGCGGTTGGCCACGTCTCTTGGGATCCAATGAGAAACGGAGGACCGTGAGACCACAGCTTATTCTCAACCAATTCATTGGGAAGAGCACCACGCGACAGGATATCTGCTGGGTTCAAAGAAGTGGGAACATACCGCCACTCCATTTCTTTAGTTAGCTTCTGAATGGTCTAAACTCGATTGGCGACGAAAACATTAAACCGAGAGTGTTCTTCTCGAATCCAAGACAGAGCCACAGCAGAATCGCACCAGCAAAAATACTTTCCAACGTAGACCTTCAACTGCTTTACTTCCGACATAAGTCGAGCCAACAACTCGGCTCCCGATAACTCCAGCTTCGGCACCGTAACAGTCTTTAACGGCGCAACTCGGGCCTTCGAACAGAGTAAATAGCTTGCAGATCCTGCGCCCTTGGTCACGACATAAACGCATGCCCCATACGCCTCAATGCTGGCGTCACAGAATCCATGGACCTCCACCTCGGATTTCGATGTTAGCACCCATCTAGGGAATTCGGGGCGCTGCGTACTAACAAAGCTGCTACAAATCATATTCCAGTCGCAGTGAAGAGCTTAAGGAAGACTTTCATCCCAGGACCACTTCTCACGGCACAGTTTCTGGAGAAAGATCTTTGCCTTTGAAATTACAGGACCAACAAGGCCTAAGGGGTCATTAAGCCGAGCGACTGAAGAAAGCACGATGCGCCTAGTGGGCTTTGAGATTGACTGAATCCCTTCACAAGAAAATAGCAAGCGGTCAGTTGCAGGATCCCAAGCAAGACCCAGTGTCTTTGTGAAGTTGCTGCCATCATCAAACCTTAGGAAAGACTCCCGATATTCTTCAGGCACCTTATCCAGCACGTCAGCAACATTGGAGCACCACTTCCTTAACCGAAATTGGCCTTTGACAAGGATCGTGGATTTTGCTGCATTATGCTAATAGCTTCATCTATAGAGTCGCCTCCGGAAAGTAGATCATCCACATAAAAGTCGCGATGCAGAATTTCGGCCCCCTTTGGAAACATTAATTGCTCATCATCTGCCAACTGATGCATTGTCCGAACTGCTAAAAATGAGGCAGGCTTTGTTCCATAGGTGACCGTATCCAGCTTAAAAACCTGCGACTCATCCTGGGTGGAATCCCGCCAATGAATACACTGAAGATAGCTGTGGCCACCCGATGGCATCGGAACCTTAACAGAATATGCAGTAACTTTGGCTGAATAACTGGGCCAGACATCAACACGTCATTCAATGAATATCCAGAAGTGGTGACAGCAGATCCATCAAAAACAACCCTGAGCTTGGTTGTTGAACTGTCCTCCTTTAAAACACAATGGTGTGGAAGAAAGTATTGACCAGTGACGCTCGCATCAGCAGGGACTGGAGATATGTGACCCAACTCCAAATACTCCTTTATGAAGGCAGCATATTGCTCCTTCAATTGAGGTCGGCGACAGAGCTTCCTTTCGAGGGAAAGAAATCGTCGAACGGCTTGGGGGTAAGACTCTTCCAGCAACTTAGAACCGCATTTTAACGGAAGCCTCACAGCGTAAGCGCCGGAATCCAGCCGATTGCGCTCTAACTCCTCCTTCGTCCGCTTCACAATAGGCTCGGAGCAGTCTTCGATGCGCTGTGGGCGGAAAAATTCAGGATCAGCCAAAGATAGATTGCCAGGAATATTCCAACTGGAGACATCCAAACTGAAGCTAGGCTGCAGGTCCGTGATATTGGCGGCGATGACGGCGTTAACCAGGGCCGAGTATTCGGAACAGTGGGAACGTAGGAGAACATCAACAGAGAATTGCTCTGTCGCAAAGCCGGTATCGCCAATACCAGACACCGCCATGAATGATTTTTACCTCCGGAGCTGCAGCTGACTTGCCAGCCGGGAAGTGATCACGTGCACCTCAGATCCAGAATCCAACAGAGCTCGGAATGGAACAAGGGATCCAGCGCGACTACCAACCAAAGGGAGGACCAATCAAAGGCCTGCGGCTCCAGGAAATACAGCAGGCTGTGATGCCTCCTTCCACAACTGCGACAATTAGCAGCGAGGCACTCACGCATGTGATGGCCCGTTTGCAAACACTTCCGACAAAGACCGAGACGCCTGGCCTCACCAAGGTGAATCTCAGGGGGCATTGATAGAAATCGGGGGCATGCAGACATTATATGGGACCATCCCCCGCATAGAGCACAGGTAGAAGGAAGCGAATTGGTAACAATAAAGGATGATCTACTATTATTTGCACCTCGACGCCTTCCCACATGAGCGCCCGGGGCGTATGCAGCCATGGCCACGTCTATAGCCTCCAGCGTCCTACAC
This sequence comes from Drosophila pseudoananassae pseudoananassae, assembly GCA_018153035.1. Lineage (NCBI taxonomy): Eukaryota > Metazoa > Arthropoda > Insecta > Diptera > Drosophilidae > Drosophila > Drosophila pseudoananassae. The sequence continues at coordinate 4,037,425 of JAECXR010000072.1, forward strand.
CGCTGCTCCAAAAATTCGGCCATCGACTCCCAAGTAGGGATGGCGTCTGAACCTGAGGAGTTTTGACTCTCCTCCCACTTGGCCTGGGTAGCTGGGTCCAACCTTTGAAGCAGAACTTGGACGATGATGCAGCTGGCGATCTGAACTGACGTACCCAAATTCTGTAAGGCTCGCATATGGGCATTGAATTTGTCCGAAAGACCTCGAAGAGCTGCTATTGAGCCACTTTCCAACAGACTGAGGCCCAGAATCTCGTTCACGTGTGCCTGAAATAATAAGCGACGGTTATTAAATCGTTTCTCCAATAAATTCAGCGCAACATCATAGTTCTCGTCGGAGACTTCCAAGGAACGAACTGCTTCGAAAGCGGACTCCCGAGGGCAAGATCGCAACCTTTGCAGCTTTTCCACCTTACTAATACGAGGATTGCTGCCGACGATTGTAGAGAAGATCGAGTAAAATTCAGCCCATTCCGAGTATCCACCGCTGAACGTAGGGAGCGGCAAAGGAGGCAGCACTTAAAAACATTGACCTAACCCTGGGTCAGCCAACGTGGTGAACATTCCATAGGCAAGGGTGGAGTGGGCAGCAATTCGAGAAGAGCGAAGGGTCGTCTCGTGCTCAATTTCAGCCTGCTCCGAAACAGTCCATCGAAGGTCACTGCTGATCTGCAAAATGTCCAAATCCTCAAGCTCCCCGTGGATGGCCTTGAAGTCGCTGAACATAGTGGCTATCTGACAATGTCGCACGTGTAGCATGGCATCATCCACCTTGGAATTAAGCTGAAGAGCTTCTTGGATCCTCTGTAAGTCCTGGAGAATACCCAGGGCCTTGCACTTTAAACTAGCACTTCGGGTTGGAGTGGGTGCTCCTGTGACGGTGCCGCTTGAGTTCATGATTTATTATATTGAGTTCCGAACAACCCGAAATAAATTTTATTTGCTAGCGGCGAACACGATCTGTCCCACTGTGCGCTCAGAACCGTAGCAGAATTGTGGAATGTATATATATATGAAGCTATGTGCGAGCGAATGCACTTGCGTTGTGGATGGTATGTTTGTATGAAGTCTATGCGCGGGCGAATGCACTTGCGTTGTGGACGTTAATATGTGTGTGTGCTTGTGAACTAACTTTTATGTTTATGCCTGTATGTATGTATAATATAATAATATATTATATATTATAATTTGTTTATTATTGTAAACAAACTTATTAGCCACGTATGATAATTTTTTCACATAACACTGTTTACAAAATTGTTTTGTTTTTGTCTTAGTAATTTGTTTATGTGCATATAAATATATCAACGATCACGTCGGGGTTCACCAATATTTGATCATTGAGGGATTTCAATGCCGTAAATAAAAATCAGAATTTTATTTACTTAAACGTTATAAAACTCGATTCACCGCGAATCGTCGTCGCATACAGACGTGTAGTTATTGTGCTCCGGAAAGAAAACAAAATAAAAGTATTCAATAATATCAAAAAAAGTGCAGTGACTGGTTTCCTAAATCAACAACAACGCGAAAAGACGCTTTCAGCGATGAAATCGCTAATGTTTATATTGATTAATTAATTAATTAATATAAAACATAACATTTAAAACTCGAACAATATCAACCTCGATTGCAATGAGTCTAAACGACGTTAGCACACAACGTCAACGTGAGCAAGACGAGAGACGGCTCTCAGTACAAAGAAACAACGCTTACTTCACTTTCAAAGCAACCGAAAGTAATGCAAGCTCATCCCAAACACGGTCAATTACCCCAAACTTGACCGAATTCTTAAACGTAGAGAGCGTGAGAGCGCGATCTTCGCTACCATCGATGTCTCTGCAGACAAAGAGCGCAGTAACTAGCACCGCAACCTCTTTGACAACGTCAACCGTAACAACAACAACAACCGCTACTGTAACGACAGCGCGTTTAACAACGTCATCAGCTAGCAGCGCAAACATTGATACTTCTGCCGCTGTGCTTACCGAAAAAGAGAATAAAAACAAAGAAAATATTAAGCCGGCTGTGCAGACTGGTATGGATCGCTACATCCAAATCAAAAGGAAGCTGAGCCCCCTAAACTTTCAACGCAAAATAACCCGTGGCAATGCTAACATAGCCGCAATAGAAATGCCCACGAACTCAAACCGTTTTAAAATCTTGGCAGACTATGAAGATGAAGCCGAATCTACCGAAGTCGAAAAAAGGAAGCCTAAGCCCCCGCCAATATACATACGAGAAAAAAGTTCCAACGTTCTTGTCAACAAAATTATAGAGCTCATTGGCAAGGACAACTTCCACATAATACCACTCGTAAAGGGCAACATCCAGGAAACAAAAGTTCAAACGAAGTCTGAAGATAACTACAGAGTATTATCGAAATACCTAACCGACAAAAAAAAGAACTTTTATACGTATCAGCTAAAAAGCAGCAAGGGCTTGCAAGTCGTACTTAAGGGCATAGAGCCCGAAGTATCGTCTGCAGAGATAACAAAGGCGCTACAAGAGAAGGGATTTAGCGCTAAGACAGTGTTGAATATCTCTAACAGGGATAGAAAGCCGCAGCCACTCTTTAAGGTTGAGCTTGAACCACAAATTAAGCCCCTAAAGAAATACGAAGTGCACCCTATATACAATCTTCAGATCCTGCTTCACCGCAGAATTACAGTTGAGGAGCCGCACAAACGCAATGGCCCGGTACAATGTGCGAACTGCCAAGAATATGGCCATACAAGGTCTTACTGTAAACTGCGCCCAGTCTGTGTAGTTTGTGGTGAGCTTCATGACTCCGCACACTGCCCAGCGAGCAAAGATGACCAAAACTCGAAAAAGTGCGGCAACTGCGGTGGAAATCACACTGCTAACTATAGAGGTTGCCCAGTTTATAAGGAGCTGAAAAGTCGCATCCACCAGAGGGGATTTACTGCCCGCACCCAAAATAATCAGTTCATAGCCTCCAGGTCAAACCCTGAAGTCTTTTTCTCGACTGCAGCCAGATCCTCACTAGGACCCATAAACTCTGACAAAAATGTCACATACGCAAGCGCTTTAAAATCAGGACTGGCTACCCCAGTCTCAGTTCCACAGGCGGGTGGGCGCGCAGCGACGCAGACAGAGCCAGCACGTTTGCCAAACACCTTAAAAATGTCTTCCAACCAAATCCTGCCACCAATGCGTTTACTTTGCCGACTCTATCAGACGAGCCCCAGCCTCAACATGAGCCGATTGAGTTTCGCCCAAACGAAATCGTTAACATCATCAAACGACAATTGAATCCGAAAAAATCCCCAGGCTACGACCTCATAACTCCCAAAATGATTATTGAGCTCTCATACTGCGCCGTTTGCACTCTTACCCAGCTATTTAATGCCATCGCAAAACTTGGCCACTTTCCAGTGAGATGGAAAAAGTCAATTATAATAATGATAGCAAAGCCGGGAAAAGACCACACTAGCCCCACGTCGTATAGACCTATAAGCCTACTCTCTTGCCTATCTAAACTCTTTGAAAAATGCCTAATGACTCGGATAAACACATACCTGAGAATCCAGGAAGGAATCCCGTCACACCAATTTGGGTTTCGTGAAAAGCATGGAACAATTGAGCAGGTCAACCGGATAACATCCGAAATTCGGAACGCGTTTGAAAAACGAGAGTACTGTACTGCCATATTTTTAGATGTCTCTCAAGCATTCGATAGAGTCTGGCTGGAAGGTCTAATGTACAAGATCAAGACAATGCTCCCCTACAGCACCCACAAGATTTTGGAGTCTTACCTTCACGACAGAAAATTTGTCGTGAGGTGCAAAACCGCTATATCCGATGATTACACTGTTGGAGCTGGAGTTCCTCAAGGCAGAAAAATGGCTGTCAGATTGGCGAATTAAAGTGAACGAACTAAAATGCAAGCATGTTACGTTCACTCTGAACAGGCAAAACTGCCCGCCGATAACACTAAACAACACTCTACTCCCACAAGCAAACGAAGTAACATACCTAGGAGTACATCTCGACAGAAGACTCACATGGCGCCGGCACATTGAAGCCAAAAGAACACACCTAAAGCTAAAAGCCAGCGGCCTCCATTGGCTTATCAACGCTCGGTCACCTCTTAGCCTTGAATATAAAGTCCTGCTGTACAACTCGGTACTAAAACCTATATGGATGTACGGCTCCCAGTTATGGGGGAACGCCAGCAATAGCAACATTGACATAATTCAAAGAGTTCAGTCGAAGATCTTGAGAACAATCACCGGGGCACCGTGGTACGTTCGCAACGAAAACATACACCGCGACTTAAACATTCTACCAGTCAAAGAAGCGATCGCAGAACAGAAGGTAAAGTACTTAACCAAGCTATCGGTGCACCCTAACCACCTGGCGAGAGGTCTAACAAGGTTGAGCAACCAATCACGCCTTCGTCGCAATGACTTACCCACCCAGCGACCGACCTGAGGGACGCGCAACCAGAATGCAGTCTTAGTTTTACTGTTAGTTAAATTTTAATGTTAAGATTCGTCAACTTATTGTTAGTCTCAAAATTAAGAGTAGATTCAATAAATCAAAGCAAAGCTATAAAAAAAAAAAAAAAAAAAACTTTATTCGGGCCGCATATGAAATAAGGATTTATGTACAATATGGGAAATCCAATTTAGGATGCGAGCGCATTAAGAAGACGAACGAGAGTGGCGCCAACCTTCCAGAATAGGCTGATCGGATGCTCGCTAACTTTAAACACGGAATTAGCAAAGCCGAGCGGCCGAAAGAGAGTCGGATTGCGAGCAACAAAACATCAGTTACTAATTAATTATTATGTTTAAATAAGTTGCTTGCTGCTTCACCCGACATGTATTTTTGTTAAAAGTGTATAAAGATTACGGGGGGAAAATTAAGACTATCAACATATTTTTACGAGACAAAGAGACAACATGTATCTACATGTTCTCGCCAATGTATAAAACATTTACAAACTCTTGTAAGGTTGAGGGGGCGATGCGGGTGGCTAGTCCCTCCCATCTGACCTCCCGCATCCACTTGAGCCGGTGGGGCCTACATCCCCGCAGCTCCTACAGTAAACATAGTGTAGCACCGCTAGTCTAGCCGCGTGCGATCCTATAACGATACTATTGCGATCCCATCCCCGTGATGGCCTTGACCGCTAGACTGCTAAGTATCATTGATCTTTTTCTAGAGCGGGTGGGCCACATCATGCGTGAGTTCCTGCAGTTCTGGAGATTTCTCCATTTCATGTACTCTCCCACCTTCTGTGGACCGTGAAGGTGGTGGTTGCAAAGTTATTGCAAAGTATCATGTCAAAGTGATCCCTGCATTTCAGACTACTGCCTTGCTAGTTCATCAGCGGCGCAATAATTTATATTTTTTGGTAAAAAAAAATAAACTAAAATTACACAAAATTAAATTTTGTGCCAAAAGTCTTGCCAAGCGAATAATTGTAATATTATACAACAATATATAAAGATAGAAACGTGTTGAATAAATTTGGTTATTTAGTCAATTTTCCCAAGAAATTATTTAATAAAGCCGTGAATTATTGAACAAATTTATAAAATGTAAGCAATATTGATTGCAGACCACTCTGTAAGTCAATATAGTACCGCGTCAGGGCAAGGTGGTATAGCTAAAGTCCGCTAAAAAGCTTTAAAAGGTAACTCAAAATATAAAATGATATATATATCATATATATATAAAAATATATATGAATGAGGGAGTAGGTCCTCTATACATGACATAAAACTCATCATAGATTGGCATAAATGCATGAATATCTTGAAGACATCTACGATACCTTTTTTTAGTGCCAAATGCCATTTATAGAAGTCCTTTAGCAGGACAATGATACAAAAAGCGCCAGAGGAATGGTTTGAGGAAACTCTATGAACGAGTTGGCGTCACTTGGGCAGTCGTCTGACTTTAATCCCACAGAAAATATTTAGTCCAAAGTCAAGGGATAGTTTTTAAGTCTATTTCAACTACCATTGGAATCATTTTGAGAACTTACTTAAAAGTTTTCGATCAAAATATTCATATAACAATGTTAGGACTCTGTTGCCCCGTTGCGCAGATGCTTTTAGCAGGTGTAGCAGGTGACGCGCTACTAAAAATTAATTAATGCATAAGGTCTTTGTTTAGGGTATTTATATTGTTGAATGATAAAGTTTTTTCCAATACGTCAATCCTTTGTTTCCAAACCCATGTTATGCTATTACTTTTTTCGTCAATTTTTCTACCTTTACTGCACTTATGGAAAAAACTTGAAAAATATCTATAAAGTAATGACATTTTTTTTACTTTTACATTTACGCGCTTTAATAAAGTTAAAGTTAAGTTTAATAAAGTTTTACAATTCTTAAAATGTATTCTATGTATCTCTAAAGTTAAAAATATGAGTACGGTGACCATCTAAACATTTCCTGTGCAAGTGCTGCCGTTTTTTTTTCGAAGCTATATTCTTTATGGGGTAATATCGAGCCCTATTTGCAAAAATGACGTAGCGCCAAAAAGAAGATTTGCAGCAAAGATTTTGCAGCAAATTCCATAACTTCCTTTTTTTGAGTTAGAAAGTTGGGATTTTCTATGAATTCTATTTTTGTCAAAATGATACGACGTACAAAATTTCATAAGGATGGGCCGACTACATCTTATAGCTGCCATATAACTTAACGATCGGAAATTACCCAACTTTCGCGTTTTTGAAGATAGAAGGTTTAAAATTTCTAGAGATTATATTTTTTGCCAATAAATTCCGATCTACCAAAACTGAACTAAAACTGAACTCGTGAGGTGCAACACCGCTATATCCGATGATTACACTGTTGGAGCTGGAGTTCCTCAAGGCAGCGTGCTAGGGCCAATATTATATGTCCTCTACATAGCAGATATACCGACAAGCACACGTCTAACAACATCCACGTTTGCCGATGACACAGCTATTCTTAGCCGCTCAAAATGCCCGATTCAAGCAACTGCGCAGCTAGCTCATCATATGGTCGATGTCGAAAAATGGCTGTCAGATTGGCGAATTAAAGTGAACGAACTAAAATGCAAGCATGTTACGTTCACTCTGAACAGGCAAAACTGCCCGCCGATAACACTAAACAACACTCTACTCCCACAAGCAAACGAAGTAACATACCTAGGAGTACATCTCGACAGAAGACTCACATGGCGCCGGCACATTGAAGCCAAAAGAACACACCTAAAGCTAAAAGCCAGCGGCCTCCATTGGCTTATCAACGCTCGGTCACCTCTTAGCCTTGAATATAAAGTCCTGCTGTACAACTCGGTACTAAAACCTATATGGATGTACGGCTCCCAGTTATGGGGGAACGCCAGCAATAGCAACATTGACATAATTCAAAGAGTTCAGTCGAAGATCTTGAGAACAATCACCGGGGCACCGTGGTACGTTCGCAACGAAAACATACACCGCGACTTAAACATTCTACCAGTCAAAGAAGCGATCGCAGAACAGAAGGTAAAGTACTTAACCAAGCTATCGGTGCACCCTAACCACCTGGCGAGAGGTCTAACAAGGTTGAGCAACCAATCACGCCTTCGTCGCAATGACTTACCCACCCAGCGACCGACCTGAGGGACGCGCAACCAGAATGCAGTCTTAGTTTTACTGTTAGTTAAATTTTAATGTTAAGATTCGTCAACTTATTGTTAGTCTCAAAATTAAGAGTAGATTCAATAAATCAAAGCAAAGCTATAAAAAAAAAAAAAAAAAAAAACTTTATTCGGGCCGCATATGAAATAAGGATTTATGTACAATATGGGAAATCCAATTTAGGATGCGAGCGCATTAAGAAGACGAACGAGAGTGGCGCCAACCTTCCAGAATAGGCTGATCGGATGCTCGCTAACTTTAAACACGGAATTAGCAAAGCCGAGCGGCCGAAAGAGAGTCGGATTGCGAGCAACAAAACATCAGTTACTAATTAATTATTATGTTTAAATAAGTTGCTTGCTGCTTGACCCGACATGTATTTTTGTTAAAAGTGTATAAAGATTACGGGGGGAAAATTAAGACTATCAACATATTTTTACGAGACAAAGAGACAACATGTATCTACATGTTCTCGCCAATGTATAAAACATTTACAAACTCTTGTAAGGTTGAGGGGGCGATGCGGGTGGCTAGTCCCTCCCATCTGACCTCCCGCATCCACTTGAGCCGGTGGGGCCTACATCCCCGCAGCTCCTACAGTAAACATAGTGTAGCACCGCTAGTCTAGCCGCGTGCGATCCTATAACGATACTATTGCGATCCCATCCCCGTGATGGCCTTGACCGCTAGACTGCTAAGTATCATTGATCTTTTTCTAGAGCGGGTGGCCCACATCATGCGTGAGTTCCTGCAGTTCTGGAGATTTCTCCATTTCATTTACTCTCCCACCTTCTGTGGACCGTGGCGGTTAACATCCTACTACGATCCCTAGAAGGTGGTGGTTGCAAAGTTATTGCAAAGTATCATGTCAAAGTGATCCCTGCATTTCAGACTACTGCCTTGCTAGTTCATCAGCGGCGCAATAATTTATATTTTTTGGTAAAAAAAATAAACAAAAATTACACAAAATTAAATTTTGTGCCAAAAGTATTGCGAAGCGAATAATTGTAATATTATACAACAATATATAAAGATAGAAACGTGTTGAATAAATTTGGTTATTTAGTCAATTTTCCCAAGAAATTATTTAATAAAGCCGTGAATTATTGAACAAATTTATAAAATGTAAGCAATATTGATTGCAGACCACTCTGTAAGTCAATATAGTACCGCGTCAGGGCAAGGTGGTATAGCTAAAGTCCGCTAAAAAGCTTTAAAAGGTAACTTAAAATATAAAATGATATATATATCATATATATATAAAAATATATATGAATGAGGGAGTAGGTCCTCTATACATGACATAAAACTCATCATAGATTGGCATAAATGCATGAATATCTTGAAGACATCTACGATACCTTTTTTTAGTGCCAAATGCCATTTATAGAAGTCCTTTAGCAGGACAATGATACAAAAAGCGCCAGAGGAATGGTTTGAGAAAACTCTATGAACGAGTTGGCGTCACTTGGGCAGTCGTCTGACTTTAATCCCACAGAAAATATTTAGTCCAAAGTCAAGGGATAGTTTTTAAGTCTATTTCAACTACCATTGGAATCATTTTGAGAACTTACTTAAAAGTTTTCGATCAAAATATTCATATAACAATGTTAGGACTCTGTTGCCCCGTTGCGCAGATGCTTTTAGCAGATGTAGCAGGTGACGCGCTACTAAAAATTTATTAATGCATAAGGTCTTTGTTTAGGGTATTTATATTGTTGAATGAAAAAGTTTTTTCCAATACGTCAATCCTTTGTTTCCAAACCCATGTTATGCTATTACTTTTTTCGTCAATTTTTCGACCTTTACTGCACTTATGGAAAAAACTTGAAAAATATCTATAAAGTAATGACATTTTTTTTACTTTTACATTTACGCGCTTTAATAAAGTTAAAGTTAAGTTTAATAAAGTTTTACAATTCTTAAAATGTATTCTATGTATCTCTAAAGTTAAAAATATGAGTACGGTGACCATCTAAACATTTCCTGTGCAAGTGCTGCCGTTTTTTTTTCGAAGCTATATTCTTTATGGGGTAATATCGAGCCCTATTTGCAAAAATGACGTAGCGCCAAAAAGAAGATTTGCAGCAAAGATTTTGCAGCAAATTCCATAACTTCCTTTTTTGAGTTAGAAAGTTGGGATTTTCTATGAATTCTATTTTTGTCAAAATGATACGACGTACAAAATTTCATAAGGATGGGCCGACTACATCTTATAGCTGCCATATAACTTAACGATCGGAAATTACCCAACTTTCGCGTTTTTGAAGATAGAAGGTTTAAAATTTCTAGAGATTATATTTTTTGCCAATAAATTCCGATCTACCAAAACTGAACTAACTGAACGATCGGAAATGGTATTTGGTAAAAATACCAACTTTGGTATTTTTGAAGATGGAAGCTTGGTACTTTGTTTTACATTTTTTATTGTAATAAATTGGTTATATTATGATATTCTCATAAGGATAATCCGATGTTTGCGATATATATCCGGTGTTAACTGCAAGGGTATATCAACTTCAGCTCCGCCCGAAGTTAGCTTTCCTTTCTCGTTTTTTTTTTGTAATGTGTACATTTATGGACATTTACAGTTACGAGCACATGTGGATACATGTTTGTCACTTTTGACTTCAAAGTGCTGTGGCCAGCGCAGTGTTCGGACCTAGTTCCTATTTGGACTCTGCTAAAGAAACGGATGGAAAAGTACCATAGTGCCCCGATAGAATGATGAACTTTGGCCCTGGCTTCAAAAGGAAGGAAAAATATTCCAAAATAAACTATGCAGAATTTAGTTCATAGTATGCCTAAAAAACATTAAAAGTTTAATTAAACCTTTATATATTGGGACAAAATATTATGTGCAAAAGTTGACACTTTGACTTTTTATACCCTTGCAGAGGGTATTATAATTTTGTCCAAAAGTGTGCAACGCAGTGAAGGAGACATCTCCGACCCTATAAAGTATATATATTTTAAGCATGTCCGTCTGTCCGTCCGTCTGTCTGTCTGTTTCTACGCGAACTAGTCTCTCAGTTTTAAAGCTATCGTCTTGAAACTTTGCACACACCCTTCTTTCCTTTGCACGCAGTATATAAGTCGGAACGGCCGGGATCGGCCGACTATATCCTATAGCTGCCATATAGCTGATTGATCGGAAATGGTATTTATTAAAAGTGGTATTTGAAGACTTTGGTATTTTTGAAGATGGAAGCTTGGTACTTTGTTTTAAATTTTTTTATTGTAATAAATTGGTTATATTATTATATTCTCATTAGAATCGGCCAATTTAATCCAATGTTTGCGATGTATATCGGGTTTAAACTGCAAGGGTTATCAACTTCGGCTCCGCCCGAAGTTGGCTTTCCTTTCTTGTTTTATGTATTTTTGTTAAAAGTGTGTAAAGATTATTGGGGAAAATTAAGACTATCAATATATTTTTACGAGACAAAGAGACAATATGTATCTACATGTTCTCGCCAATGTATAAAACATTAACAAACTCTTGTAAGGTTGAGGTGGCGATGCGGGTGGCTAGTCCCTCCATTCTGACCTCCCGCATCCACTTGAGCCGGGGGGGCCTCCTTGTGATACCGTACAGGCAAGAGGTCCCGCAAGGGACCCCCCATCCTATCTACTAATGCGCCCAAGAAATACGACCCTTTCTAAGGCGGCTTGCGGCCTCATCCAGCTTTTCGGATGAAGGCAACAAGCCGCGTGGAGCGATCTCTGTGAGGTCTGTTAGGTCCGTGAGTTTTGGAGTGTTGGAAACCCAGGAGTTTGAGTCGGCTGCCCCCAAGGAATTGGCATGGCACAGGAGATGTGTGACTGTCTCCTCCTTTTCTACATCCGCGCAGCTCCTACAGTAAACATAGTGTAGCACCGCTAGTCTAGCCGCGTGCGATCCTATAACGATCCTATTGCGATCCCATCCCCGTGATGGCCTTGATCGCTAGACTGCTAAGTATCATTGATCTTTTTCTAGAGCGGGTGGCCCACATCATGCGTGAGTTCCTGCAGTTCTGGAGATTTCTCCATTTCATTTACTCTCCCACCTTCTGTGGACCGTGGCGGTTAACATCCTACTACGATCCCTAGAAGGTGGTGGTTGCAAAGTTATTGCAAAGTATCATGTCAAAGTGATCCCTGCATTTCAGACTACTGCCTTGCTAGTTCATCAGCGGCGCAATAATTTATATTTTTTGGTAAAAAAAAATAAACAAAAATTACACAAAATTAAATTTTGTGCCAAAAGTATTGCGAAGCGAATAATTGTAATATTATACAACAATATATAAAGATAGAAACGTGTTGAATAAATTTGGTTATTTAGTCAATTTTCCCAAGAAATTATTTAATAAAGCCGTGAATTATTGAACAAATTTATAAAATGTAAGCAATATTGATTGCAGACCACTCTGTAAGTCAATATAGTACCGCGTCAGGGCAAGGTGGTATAGCTAAAGTCCGCTAAAAAGCTTTAAAAGGTAACTCAAAATATAAAATGATATATATATCATATATATATAAAAATATATATGAATGAGGGAGTAGGTCCTCTATACATGACATAAAACTCATCATAGATTGGCATAAATGCATGAATATCTTGAAGACATCTACGATACCTTTTTTTAGTGCCAAATGCCATTTATAGAAGTCCTTTAGCAGGACAATGATACAAAAAGCGCCAGAGGAATGGTTTGAGGAAACTCTATGAACGAGTTGGCGTCACTTGGGCAGTCGTCTGACTTTAATCCCACAGAAAATATTTAGTCCAAAGTCAAGGGATAGTTTTTAAGTCTATTTCAACTACCATTGGAATCATTTTGAGAACTTAAAAGTTTTCGATCAAAATATTCATATAACATTGTTAGGACTCTGTTGCCCCGTTGCGCAGATGCTTTTAGCAGGTGTAGCAGGTGACGCGCTACTAAAAATTAATTAATGCATAAGGTCTTTGTTTAGGGTATTTACATATATTGTTGAATGATAAAGTTTTTTCAAATACGTCAATCCTTTGTTTCCAAACCCATGTTATGCTATTACTTTTTTCGTCAATTTTGCGACCTTTACTGCACTTATGGAAAAAACTTGAAAAATATCTATAAAGTAATGACATTTTTTTGACAATTCTTAAAATGTAATCTATGTATCTCTAAAGTTAAAAATATGAGTACGGTGACCATCTAAACATTTCCTGTGCAAGTGCTGCCGTTTTTTTTCGAAGCTATATTCTTTATGGGGTAATGTCGAGCCCTATTTGCAAAAATGACGTAGCGCCAAAAAGAAAATTTTGCAGCAAATTCCATAACTTCCTTTTTTTTGAGTTAGAAAGTTGGGATTTTCCATGAATTCTATTTTTGTCAAAATGATACGACGTACAAAATTTCATAAGGATGGGCCGACTACATCTTATAGCTGCCATATAACATAACGATCGGAAATGACCCAACTTTCGCGTTTTTGAAGATAGAAGGTTTAAAATTTCTACAGATTATATTTTTTGCCAATAAATTCCGATATACCAAATTTCATAAAGATCGGACGTTTATATCCTATGGCTGCCATATCTTGGTTTTGATAGGTTTTATTATGATATTCTCATAAGGATCGGCCAACTTTATCTGATGTTTGCGATATTTATCCGGGCTTTAATGCAAGGATAGATCAACTACAGCTCCGCCCAAAGTAAGTTTTCTTTTCTTTTTATACCCTTGCAGAGGGTATTATAATTTTGTCCAAAAGTGTGCATCGCAGTGAAGGAGACATCTCCGAAGACATCTATTCTTGATCAGGATCACCTCCTGAGTTGATATGAGCATGTCCGTCTGTCCGTCTGGGTGTATGTTTCTACGCGAACTAGTCTCTCAGTTTTAAAGCTATCTTGAAACTTTGCACACACCCTTCTTTCTTTTGCACGCAGTATATATAACTGGGAACGGCCGGGATCGGCCGACTATATCTTTAGCTGCTATATAACTGATTGATCGGAAATGGTATAACTTTGGTGTTTTTAGAGTTACAGAGATTTTGTACGAATGCTACTTTTGGCAAAATAATACGACCTACCAAATTTCATAAGGATCGGCCGACTATATCATATAGCTGACATATATCTGATTGATCGGAAATGCTATAACTTATAGCATTGGTGTGTTTTCATTATATGGTGTTTTTAAAGCTAGAGAATGGAGCTAGGAATGGAACAAAGTACAGATTCTATTTTTGGTCAGTTAATACAACCTACCAAATTGCATAACGATCGGCCGACTATATCTTATAGCTGCCATATAACTGAACGATCGGAAATGGTATTTGGTAAACTTGGTATTTGAAGACTTTGGTATTTTTGAAGATGGAAACTTGGTACTTAGTTTTAGATTTTTTATTGTAATAAATTGGTTATATTATGATATTCTCTTAAGGATCGGCCAATTTAATCCGATGTTTGCGATATATATCCGGTTTTAACTGCAAGGGTATATCAACTTCGGCTCCGCCCAAAGTTAGCTTTCCTTTCTTGTTTTTTTTGTAATGTGTACATTTATGGACATTTACAGTTACGAGCACATGTGGATACATGTTTGTCACTTTTGACTTCAAAGTGCTGTGGCCAGCGCAGCGTTCGGACCTAGTTCCTATTTGGACTCTGCTAAAGAAACGGCTGGAAAAGTACTATAGTGCCCCGATAGAATGATGAACTTTTGCCCTGGCTTCAAAAGGAAGGAAAAATAATCCAAAATAAACTATGCAGAATTTAGTTCATAGTTTGCCTAAAAAACATTAAAAGTTTAATTAAACCTTTATATCTTGGGACAAAATATTATGTGAAAAAGTTGGCACTTTGACTTTTTTTAAATAAAAGTTAATAAAAAATAGGAAAACCTTATTATTTGGATATTTTTTTATGTATTTTTGTTAGAAGTGTATAAAGATTACTGGTATCATTGATCTTTGTCTAGAGCGGGTAGGCCACATCATGCGTGAGTTCCTGCAGTTCTGGAGATTTCTCCATTTCCTGTACTCTCCCACCTTCTGTAGACCGTGGCGGTTAACATCCTACTACGATCTCTAGAAGTTGAATGTTGCAAAGTTATTGCAATGTATCATGTCGAAGTGATCCCTGAATTTCAGACTACACGTTGCTAAGGGCATGCCCACTAGTTCTTTCTCCGGGAAAAGAGCGTTTGTAGTACCTGCCTTGCTAGTTCATCAGCGGCGCAATAATTTATATTTTTTGGTAAAAAAAATAAACAAAAATTTTTAAATTTTGTGCCAAAAGTCTTGCGAAGCGAATAATTGTAATATTATACAAAAATATATTAAGATAGAAACTTGTGGAACAAGAATTTTTTTCCCAAGAAAAAATTTCCCAAGAAATTAGTTAATAAAGCCGTGAACTATTGAATTTATAAAATCAAAGATTATAAAGTACATAGATGGGACGTCAGGGCCCAAAACGGTCAACTTTTTTCGTCGAGCTTGTTGGTGAGGGGGGAACGCACATACATACGATTATATTTTTAGAACTCGTTACTTGTATGCGTAAAAAAAAGGGTGCGTCTTTGTATGTATGTGTGACTGCTCGCAAGACGACGTAAAAATTGGTTGGCTTCCAATTTTCATTTTCATTTTAAATTTCTTGTTTCTGTTTTCAATGCGCCGATGTGGTAGTCAGTAGAACAAATAGTATTTTTAGTCGCTGCAGGTTAAGACGGGGTCGGGGTTTAGGTGCAATATTTTTGTGTTCAAAGCCTAGTAAGGATTTCTAACTTTTTCTTTCTTTTATATATTTTTTTTTTTATTTTTCTTTAATTGTAGTTTTAATGAAAATATAATAGTATGTCCGGCTAATAAAATTTCAAGGGAGTCCCTCCGGAATTTTGTCATCCGACACGTCCGTCACTTATTTTTACAAAAATTTTAATAAAATGCCATTAAAAATAATAATAATAAAGTAAATATGAAAAGGAAAAAAAAATATTATTAAGAAAATTAAAGTAAAAAAAAATAAAATAAAATATAAAAATAATCATAAAACTGAATCGTTTTAAAAATGTTAATCACCGCCCAGTAACAAAATCGAACCCAGGACCCGAAGGATAAGGATCGCGCGCTTTCCATCTAGGCTACCCTCGAAGTTGATCTAACGGTAGTTAAAGTTGGTATTAAAGAAAACGCAAGGATCCATAGTAAAATCCGAGCTGAAGAGTAAAGATAGTAGAAGATATTTCTGATCTCTTTGCTCTCACACTATTCGATTTGAACGTTTCAAACTCTCCTTGTTCCAAAAATGTTACTTTCTAAAAATAGAATTCTCTCTTTCTCTCTCTCATCTGCCAGCCGTTTGTCGTGGAACGCGCTCTCAAATATTTTCATTTATCAGCGGGTTCCCTGCCTATATGCCGTAGAACCCGCACTAATAGGATTTTTACAGCGGGTTCCACTACGAACTAAGGCGATTTTAAGGTGATTTTAGGGTGATTTTAAAATTTTGTATTTTTCTTGAATGGATTATAAATTTTGTTAAAAAGTTTAAAACAATAAAAATATAATATTAATAGATTTAAAATAAAAAAAAAATTGGCTTCCCGTTTGGCTTTTACTCTGCACATCAGCCAAGCACTCTAACACTAGGCTATCCCTCAATCGTTGTCGCGCGAAAAATTTCTCAAACTTAACTAGTCGCGCAATGGAATCCGCTCGTTCCAGCGTTCCAGTGCTGGAACCCGCCATAGAAAATTTTTCTTTGTATGAGATGTCCCATCTATGCACTTTATAATCTATCTATCTAAATATATAAAAATCAATTGCTGTTCGTTAGTCTCGCTAAAACTCGAGAATGGCTGAACGGATTTATCTTATCTGGGTCTTGAATTATTCGTGGAGGTCTAGGGAAGGTTTAAAAGGTGAGAAAAATTCGAATAATTGCCGGGAAAATCCTCAAAACTGTATTTTTCTATTTCCCATACAAACGTTTTCTAAATAAAATGGAGAGTCAATTTGTAATTTATTACCGCTGTATAAAGTTCAAATTCGCATGCGCGTTGGAGGATCTAATATCGCGTTCCGAAACTCAACAAAAGTGAAAGTGAATCGCGAACGCGACCAAATTGCATAGTCTCACAGCTTCATATAGCTTCGAGAAAATTAATTTTAGCTAACTTCAGTTGTTAATCTGTCCGATTATTTTTTTAATAAGACTATATAGAAATCGAAAGATAAATCTTAAGTTTTGTCACAAACGTTAAATTATAAATCTTAAGTTAAATTTCTGAACGCAATCATAATATTTGACATTAGATTTGACAACCACATTGTGAAATTCGATTAAGCTGATCGCGATTAAGCGTTGATTGGGCTTCGGAGGGAAGCTGATGTTTACTTTTGATTTTGATTTGTTTATGGGGAACCGAGGTCAGACCTCAGAGGCAAAGAGAAAGCCGTAGGCAAATGCAGAGTTTGAAAAGCCATAAGTGGCCTGGATTTATGGGTTGGATAACTTACATATATTAATCTATCTATCTTCTTCTTCTTCTATATATATAAAAGAAAGTCGTGTTATATGTTACACCACTTATAAATCAAGAACGGAAGAACAGATTTGAGTGAAAATTGGTAGGGAGGTAGCTTAGAGAGTTCGACAGCGCGAATTATACTCCACCAACTATACTCCACTTATAGTAATGAATAAAAGTAAGTAGGCTGTGAGCGTGACGTATCATATTTTTATGTACGATATTATGTATTTATACATTTATCTAGATGTATAAAGGTAATGAAAAGGCGCGTGTAAGCATGGCGCAGTTACGTGAATCACAATCGAAAGATGCACAAGAAAATGTCAAATGAAAATGTCAAATGTCAAAATGTCAGCAGCTAGGCTTGAGCGAACACGATTGAGAGTTAGGCAGTCGCGTTCTGCAGCAATCGATTTGATTCGGATGTTTAATTTGTAATGCCGCGACCAAGACGATCGAATCTTTCCCGACAAAGCCATAATGCAAGAAGAATACAAAATACTGCAAACGAAAGCGGTGATATGCAATTGGGCCAATTTTAGTCATCAAACAGTCAATTCTAGAGCTGCGCGAGATAGAAGAATACGAGATCAGGAGAACAAATTTATAAAGGTAATGAAAAGGCGCGTGTAAGCATGGCGCAGTTACGTGAATCACAATCGAAAGATGCACGAGATGAACATAATCACTTTTCCACTTTGCCACTTTTCAAAGAAGAGAAGCGCACAGATTAATAGTTAGAAGAAGAATTAACTAACAACGGCAACAAGTTTATCGAGGATTCACATCTGGGCAATTTCTTCGACTAGCATTCCAGTAAGAGCCTGATGTTGAAAATTCTGCTTATTCCAAAGTGATTATTGTGAACATTCAAAGTGAAAGTTCCAAAGTGAACATTCCTTATTACGCTTCTTCCTGTCGAGTTACGATTAAAAAAAAATGGCAACGCATTGGCCATTGCATCTTCTGGCGTTGCAGCAACCTTATTAGATGGAGGCATATCAGCTCATTCAGCACTTAAGCTGTCATTGAACATTCAAAATAATCCAGATGCAGTGTGCAACATTAAAACAATCGTCTATGGGCATAGCGCCCATATTTTGGATGAATGCACTATAGGACGTAAAAATTCGCTTGGGGAATTGGATTGGTCAATTACGGATATAAGGAACAATGAAAACTATTTTACGGCCCTTTGTTACTCCTTTCAGGTGTTCACGGTTAACGTACGCTGATGAATTCAATGCTTGCTTAAAATCATCGCAACTGTGGCGTAATGTTGAAAAAGAACTGACCAAGAATATGCGCGATCAAATGCTTCAGGATTCATCCTTTCTCTGTTAGATATTGGCGAGGGGAATTTTGCTGTACGTGAAATTACTGGATGTACTTGAAATACTGAAAAACATTTATTAACCAAAATAAATGAAGAAAAAACAGCTAGCCCTTATAGAAAACAAAAAAGGGCAAAACAACGTGTGCCGGGGTCGCTAGTCTATATATATAAAAATCAATTGCTGTTCGTTAGTCTCGCTAAAACTCGAGAATGGCTGAACGGATTTATCTTATCTTGGTCTTGAATTATTCGTGGAGGTCTAGGGAAGGTTTAAAAGGTGAGAAAAATTCGAATAATTGCCGGGAAAATCCTCAAAACAGTATTTTTCTATTTCCCATACAAACGTTTTCTAAATAAAATGGAGAGTCAATTTGTAATTTATTACCGCTGTATAAAGTTCAAATTCGCATGCGCGTTGGAGGATCTAATATCGCGTTCCGAAACTCAACAAAAGTGAAAGTGAATCGCGAACGCGACAAAATTGCATAGTCTCACAGCTTCATATAGCTTCGAGAAAATTAATTTTAGCTAACTTCAGTTGTTAATCTGTCCGATAAGCGTTGATTGGGCTTCGGAGGGAAGCTGATGTTTACTTTTGATTTTGATTTGTTTATGGGGAACCGAGGTCGGACCTCAGAGGCAAAGAGAAAGCCGTAGGCAAATGCAGAGTTTGAAAAGCCATAAGTGGCCTGGATTTATGGGTTGGATAACTTACATATATTAATCTATCTATCTTCTTCTTCTTCTATATATATAAAAGAAAGTCGTGTTATATGTTACACCACTTATAAATCAAGAACGGAAGAACAGATTTGAGTGAAAATTGGTAGGGAGGTAGCTTAGAGAGTTCGACAGCGCGAATTATACTCCACCGAACTATACTCCACTTATAGTAATGAATAAAAGTAAGTAGGCTGTGAGCGTGACGTATCATATTTTTATGTACGATATTATGTATTTATACATTTATCTAGATGTATAAAGGTAATGAAAAGGCGCGTGTAAGCATGGCGCAGTTACGTGAATCACAATCGAAAGATGCACAAGAAAATGTCAAATGAAAATGTCAAATGTCAAAATGTCAGCAGCTAGGCTTGAGCGAACACGATTGAGAGTTAGGCAGTCGCGTTCTGCAGCAATCGATTTGATTCGGATGTTTAATTTATAATGCCGCGACCAAGACGATCGAATCTTTCCCGACAAAGCCATAATGCAAGAAGAATACAAAATACTGCAAACGAAAGCGGTGATATGCAATTGGGCCAATTTTAGTCATCAAACAGTCAATTCTAGAGCTGCGCGAGATAGAAGAATACGAGATCAGGAGAACAAATTTATAAAGGTAATGAAAAGGCGCGTGTAAGCATGGCGCAGTTACGTGAATCACAATCGAAAGATGCACGAGATGAACATAATCACTTTTCCACTTTGCCACTTTTCAAGGAAGAGAAGCGCACAGATTAATAGTTAGAAGAAGAATTAACTAACAACGGCAACAAGTTTATCGAGGATTCACATCTGGGAAATTTCTTCGACTAGCATTCCAGTAAGAGCCTGATGTTGAAAATTCTGCTTATTCCAAAGTGATTATTGTGAACATTCAAAGTGAAAGTTCCAAAGTGAACATTCCTTATTACGCTTCTTCCTGTCGAGTTACGATTAAAAAAAAATGGCAACGCATTGGCCATTGCATCTTCTGGCGTTGCAGCAACCTTATTAGATGGAGGCATAACAGCTCATTCAGCACTTAAGCTGTCATTGAACATTCAAAATAATCCAGATGCAGTGTGCAACATTAAAACAATCGTCTATGGGCATAGCGCCCATATTTTGGATGAATGCACTATAGGACGTAAAAATTCGCTTGGGGAATTGGATTGGTCAATTAGGGATATAAGGAACAATGATAAACTATTTTACGGCCCTTTGTTACTCCTTTCAGGTGTTCACGGTTAACGTACGCTGATGAATTCAATGCTTGCTTAAAATCATCGCAACTGTGGCGTAATGTTGAAAAAGAACTGACCAAGAATATGCGCGATCAAATGCTTCAGGATTCATCCTTTCTCTGTTAGATATTGGCGAGGGGAATTTTGCTGTACGTGAAATTACTGGATGTACTTGAAATACTGAAAAACATTTATTAACCAAAATAAATGAAGAAAAAACAGCTAGCCCTTATAGAAAACAAAAAAGGGCAAAACAACGTGTGCCGGGGTCGCTAGTCTTTGATAAAATGTAAGCAATATTGATTGCAGACCACTCTGTAAGTCAATATAGTACTGCGTCAGGGCAAGGTGGTATAGCTAAAGTCCGCTAAAAAGCTTAAAAAGGTAACTCAAAATATAAAATGATGGTTTAAACAGTTCGCTAATATCTTAAACAAGTTAATCTATTAATCTTCATGCCAGGAAATGTCTTACCTTTAAATGCCATGACTCGAAATTGGGGAAAAATGTTATGCTCAGAGGGTGCAAATTAGTTATTTTTTATGGTATTTTGTATAGAAATCCAAATAACTTTGAATGCAACTTTCGTACAATACAAAAATGAATAAGCATTGAGGGTACCGTACAGTTGCCTGGGCGTACTTTTCCTATTAGGTATTAGGTCCTCTATACATGACATAAAACTCATTGGCATAAATGCATGAATATCTTGAAGACATCTACCATACCTTTTTAGAGTGCCAAATGCCATTTATAGAAGTCCTTTAGCAGGACAATGATACAAAAAGCGCCAGAGGAATGGTTTGAGGAAACTTTATGAACGAGTTGGAGTCGTCTGACTTTAATCCCACAGAAAATATTTAGTCCAAAGTCAAGGGACAGTTTTTAAGTCTATTTCAACTACCATTGGGAATCATTTTGAGAACTTAAAAGTTTTCGATCAAAATATTCATATAACATTGTTAGGACTCTGTTGCCCCGTTGCGCAGATGCTTTTAGCAGGTGTAGCAGGTGACGCGCTACTAAAAATTAATTAATGCATAAGGTCTTTGTTTAGGGTATTTACATATATTGTTGAATGATAAAGTTTTTTCAAATACGTCAATCCTTTGTTTCCAAACCCATGTTATGCTATTACTTTTTTCGTCAATTTTGCGACCTTTACTGCACTTATGGAAAAAACTTGAAAAATATCTATAAAGTAATGACATTTTTTTGACAATTCTCAGCAAATTCCATAACTTCCTTTTTTTTGAGTTAGAAAGTTGGGATTTTCTATGAATTCTATTTTTGTCAAAATGATACGACGTACAAAATTTCATAAGGATGGGCCGACTACATCTTATAGCTGCCATATAACTTAACGATCGGAAATGACCCAACTTTCGCGTTTTTGAAGATAGAAGGTTTAAAATTTCTACAGATTATATTTTTTGCCAATAAATTCCGATATACCAAATTTCATAAAGATCGGACGTTTATATCCTATGGCTGCCATATCTTGGTTTTGATAGGTTTTATTATGATATTCTCATAAGGATCGGCCAACTTTATCTGATGTTTGCGATATTTATCCGGGCTTTAAAGCAAGGATAGATCAACTACAGCTCCGCCCAAAGTGATGTTTTTTTTCTTGTTTTGTTATACCCTTGCAGAGGGTATTATAATTTTGTCCAAAAGTGTGCATCGCAGTGAAGGAGACATCCATAAGGAATTTCATAAGGATTTCATAATGATCGGCCGACTATATCATATAGCTGCCATATATCTGATTGATCGGAAATGCTATAACTTATAGCATTGGTGTGTTTTTATTATGTGTTTTCATTATATGGTGTTTTTAAAGCTAGAGAATGGAGCTAGGAATGGAACAAAGTACAGATTCTATTTTTGGTCAGTTAATACAACCTACCAAATTGCATAACGATCGGCCGACTATATCTTATAGCTGCCATATAACTGAACGATCGGAAATGGTATTTGGTAAACTTGGTATTTGAAGACTTTGGTATTTTTGAAGATGGAAGCTTGGTACTTTGTTTTAGATTTTTTATTGTAATAAATTGGTTATATTATGACACTAGCGACCCCGGCACACGTTGTTTTGCCCTTTTTTGTTTTCTATAAGGGCTAGCTGTTTTTTCTTCATTTATTTTGGTTAATAAATGTTTTTCAGTATTTCAAGTACATCCAGTAATTTCACGTACAGCAAAATTCCCCTCGCCAATATCTAACAGAGAAAGGATGAATCCTGAAGCATTTGATCGCGCATATTCTTGGTCAGTTCTTTTTCAACATTACGCCACAGTTGCGATGATTTTAAGCAAGCATTGAATTCATCAGCGTACGTTAACCGTGAACACCTGAAAGGAGTAACAAAGGGCCGTAAAATAGTTTTCATTGTTCCTTATATCCCTAATTGACCAATCCAATTTCCCAAGCGAATTTTTACGTCCTATAGTGCATTCATCCAAAATATGGGCGCTATGCCCATAGACGATTGTTTTAATGTTGCACACTGCATCTGGATTATTTTGAATGTTCAATGACAGCTTAAGTGCTGAATGAGCTGTTATGCCTCCATCTAATAAGGTTGCTGCAACGCCAGAAGATGCAATGGCCAATGCGTTGCCATTTTTTTTTAATCGTAACTCGAAGAAGTTACGTAATAAGGTTACGAAGAAGCGTAATAAGGAATGTTCACTTTGGAACTTTCACTTTGAATGTTCACAATAATCACTTTGGAATAAGCAGAATTTTCAACATCAGGCTCTTACTGGAATGCTAGTCGAAGAAATTGCCCAGATGTGAATCCTCGATAAACTTGTTGCCGTTGTTAGTTAATTCTTCTTCTAACTATTAATCTGTGCGCTTCTCTTCTTTGAAATGTGGCCTTTGTTGATTATGTTCATCTCGTGCATCTTTCGATTGTGATTCACGTAACTGCGCCATGCTTACACGCGCCTTTTCATTACCTTTATAAATTTGTTCTCCTGATCTCGTATTCTTCTATCTCGCGCAGCTCTAGAATTGACTGTTTGATGACTAAAATTGGCCCAATTGCATATCACCGCTTTCGTTTGCAGTATTTTGTATTCTTCTTGCATAATGGCTTTGTCGGGAAAGATTCGATCGTCTTGGTCGCGGCATTATAAATTAAACATCCGAATCAAATCGATTGCTGCAGAACGCGACTGCCTAACTCTCAATCGTGTTCGCTCAAGCCTAGCTGCTGACATTTTGACATTTGACATTTTCATTTGACATTTTCTTGTGCATCTTTCGATTGTGATTCACGTAACTGCGCCATGCTTACACGCGCCTTTTCATTACCTTTATACATCTAGATAAATGTATAAATACATAATATCGTACATAAAAATATGATACGTCACGCTCACAGCCTACTTACTTTTATTCATTACTATAAGTGGAGTATAGTTCGGTGGAGTATAATTCGCGCTGTCGAACTCTCTAAGCTACCTCCCTACCAATTTTCACTCAAATCTGTTCTTCCGTTCTTGATTTATAAGTGGTGTAACATATAACACGACTTTCTTTTATATATATAGAAGAAGAAGAAGATAGATAGATTAATATATGTAAGTTATCCAACCCATAAATCCAGGCCACTTATGGCTTTTCAAAACTCTGCATTTGCCTACGGCTTTCTCTTTGCCTCTGAGGTCCGACCTCGGTTCCCCATAAACAAATCAAAATCAAAAGTAAACATCAGCTTCCCTCCGAAGCCCAATCAACGCTTAATCGCGATCAGCTTAATCGAATTTCACAATGTGGTTGTCAAATCTAATGTCAAATATTATGATTGCGTTCAGAAATTTAACTTAAGATTTATAATTTAACGTTTGTGACAAAACTTAAGATTTATCTTTCGATTTCTATATAGTCTTATTAAAAAAATAATCGGACAGATTAACAACTGAAGTTAGCTAAAATTAATTTTCTCGAAGCTATATGAAGCTGTGAGACTATGCAATTTTGTCGCGTTCGCGATTCACTTTCACTTTTGTTGAGTTTCGGAACGCGATATTAGATCCTCCAACGCGCATGCGAATTTGAACTTTATACAGCGGTAATAAATTACAAATTGACTCTCCATTTTATTTAGAAAACGTTTGTATGGGAAATAGAAAAATACAGTTTTGAGGATTTTCCCGGCAATTATTCGAATTTTTCTCACCTTTTAAACCTTCCCTAGACCTCCACGAATAATTCAAGACCAAGATAAGATAAATCCGTTCAGCCATTCTCGAGTTTTAGCGAGACTAACGAACAGCAATTGATTTTTATATATATAGATTGATTCTCTTAAGGATCGGCCAATTTAATCCGATGTTTGCGATATATATCCGGTTTTAACTGCAAGGGTATATCAACTTCGGCTCCGCCCAAAGTTAGCTTTCCTTTCTTGTTTTTTTTGTAATGTGTACATTTATGGACATTTACAGTTACGAGCACATGTGGATACATGTTTGTCACTTTTGACTTCAAAGTGCAGTGGCCAGCTCAGTGTTCGGACCTAGTTCCTATTTGGACTCTGCTAAAGAAACGGCTGGAAGAGTGCAATAGTGGCCCGATAGAATGATGAACTTTTGCCCTGGCTTCAAAAGGAAGGAAAAATATTCCAAAATAAACAATGCAGAATTTAGTTCATAGTATGCCTAAAAAACATTAAAAGTTTAATTAAACCTTTATATCTTGGGACAAAATATTATGTGTCAAAGTTGACACTTTGACTTTTTTTAAATAAAAGTTAATAAAAAATAGGAGAAACCTATTATTTGGATATTTTTCCTTTTATGTATTTTTGTTAAAAGTGTATAAAGATTACTGGGGAAAAATTAAGACTATCAATATATTTTTACGAGAGAAAGGAACAACATGTATCTACATGTGGTCGCCAATGTATAATTTACATGTACATTTACAAACTCTTGTAAGGTTGAGGTGGCGATGCGGGTGGCTAGTTCCTCCCTTACCGTACAGGCAAGAGGTCCCGCAAGGGGACCCTCAATCCTATCTACAAATGCGCCCAAGGAATACGACCCTTCCTAAGGCGGCTTGCGGCCTCATCCAGCTTTTCGGATGAAGGCAACAAACCGCGTGGACCGATCTCTGTGAGGTCTGTTACGTCCGTGAGTTTTGGAGTGTTGGAAACCCAGGAGTTTGAGTCGGCTGCACCCAAGGAAATGGCATGGCACAGGAGGTGTGTGACTGTCTCCTCCTTTTCTACATCCCCGCAGCTCCTACAGTAAACATTTATTTATTCATTATTAACAATTATCTGTTATTTCTATATTATTATAACTAAGAGTAAGGATAAGGATAAGAGTAAGGATAAATTAAGTTAAAAGATATTCCATAATTTTGGATTTAATTAAATCTAGGGATAGTTCAGGGGACAATAAGTGGGACAATGAGTTATAGTTTTTACAAATAACGCGGAATGGATCGTGTTCCGCAAAATTAGACCTAGAAATCGGTAACCAAAGGGGTCGGAAGGATCTAGTTACTCTATTAGGCACAGAAAACATTAATTTTTCAAGAAGTACTTGTGAGTCAACCTGTCCAAGAATAAGCACATGAAGTAGCATAACCCCAGCACAAGTACGGCGCTCTTTTAAAGGAGGTAGGTTTAGTAGCTTTAACCGGCAATTGTACGACGGGAGGGAAGTGGCAGTATCCCAGTTTAAGCTTTTTAACGCAAATAGCAGAAACTGCTTTTGGACTGATTCAATCCTCCTTTGGTGAACAAAGTATTGCGGACTCCAAACGCTAGAACAGTATTCCAAGATAGGTCGAACCAACGATACGTATAGAGTTTTAGTTGTGAAAGGATCATCAAATTCTTTAGACCAACGTTTGATAAAAGCTAGCACACCTCTGGCTTTATTAACTATTAGTGATATGTGGTCGTTGAAGGACAACTTATTGTCAAAAATTACTCCAAGATCGTTAATTAGGAAAACACGATCTAAGACGTTATTCCCAAGAGAGTACGAAACGATGTGAGGCACACTGCGATTGAACGTCATAACCTTACACTTAGAGCAGTTAAGCAAAAGGAGATTGTTTGAGCACCACAAGAAGACTTCGTTAAGGTCTAGTTGCAGGTGTCTATGAAGGAAATGGTCTGAGAAAGAAAGACATAACTTGACATCATCAGCATACATAAATGTAGTAGCATAGTTTACAACACTAGGTAAATCGTTGACAAAAAGAACAAACAGAAGAGGTCCTAAGTGACTACCTTGTGGGACACCAGATGAAACATTTATAATCTGTGATGAACTGTTTTTAAACAAAACACGCTGCGTGCGGTTAGATAGATAAGAGGTCAACCACTGTACTATATGTGGAGAAAACCCCAAAAGACACAGCTTATGAAGGAGGAGATGGTGGTTCACAGAGTCAAACGCTTTACTAAAGTCAGTGTACACCACATCAGTTTGCATGCGGCTCAGAAAACCTCTGTGGATAAACGAAGTGAATTCAAGAAGGTTAGTTGTGGTAGAGCGATGCTTGACAAAACCATGCTGTGAAGTGGAAATAATGCTTTTACAAAAATGTTGCAGTTGGAAAGTTACCAGTTTCTCAAGCAGTTTGGGAATCGCAGATAGCTTAGCAATCCCCCGGTAGTTCTCAATAAGTGTTTTAGAGCCTTTCTTATGAAGCGGAATAATAAAAGATTCATTCCATCTCTTGGGAAGACATGCCAGCTCCAAGGATAAGTTGAATAAGATAGTGAGAGGATAGCAAAGGATATCAGAACAGTACCTTAGAACACAGCTAGGAACATTGTCAGGACCAGCAGAGAAAGATATATCTATTGTTGAAAGAGCTTCGAACAGATCCTGAATTCGAAATTTTGAAAAGTAAATGTTGTTTATATGTGGTAATTTATAAGGATAAGAAGAGTTGTGGTTATACGAATCGGACGAATAGGTGGTTTGAAAAAATGACGCAAAGAGATTAGCAATACCTTGCTCAGAAGAATGTGAAATATTTTTATATGATAGGGAAGGAGGAAAAAGATTTGATTTACGTTTCATAGTGTAGCACAACATAGTGTAGCACCGCTAGTCTAGATGCGTGCGATCCTATAACCATCCTATTGCGATACCATCCCCGTGATGGCCTTGACCGCTAGACTGCTAAGCATCATTGATCTTTGTCTAGAGCGGGTGGGCCATATCATGCGTGAGTTCCTGCAGTTCTGGAGATTTCTCCATTTCCTGTACTCTCCCACCTTCTGTGGACCGTGGCGGTTAACATCCTACTACGATCCCTAGAAGGTGGTGGTTGCAAAGTTATTGCAAAAAATCATGTCGAAGTGATCCCTGCATTTCAGACTACACGTTGCTAAGGGCATGCCCACTAGTTCTTTCTCCGGGAGAAGAGCGTTTGTAGTACCTGCCTTGCTAGTTCATCAGCGGGGCAATAATTTATATTTTTTGGTAAGAAACAATAAACAAAAATTTTTAAATTTTGTGCCAATAGTTTTGCTATGCGAATAAATGTAATATTATACAAAAATATATAACGACAGAAAACTTGTGAAATAAATTTGATTATTTAGTCAATTTTCCAAGAAATTAGTTAATAAAGCCGTGAACTATTGCACAAATTTATAAAATGTAAGCACTATTGATTGCAGACCCCTCTGTAAGTCAATATAGTACTGCGTCAGGGCAAGGTGGTATAGCTAAAGTCCGCTAAAAAGCTTTAAAATGTAACTCAAAATATAAAATGATGGTTTAAATAGTTCGCTAATATCTAAAACAAGTTAATCTATTAATCTTCATACCAGGAAATGTCCCACTTTTAAATGCCATGACTCGAAATTGGGGAAAAATTTTATGCTCAGGGGGTGCAAAGTAGTTATTTTTGATGGTATTTTGTATAGAAGTCCAAATAACTTTGAATGCAACTTTCGTACAATACAAAAATGATTAAGCATTGAGGGTACCTTACAGTTGCCTGGGCGTACTTTTCCTATTATGGAGTAGGTCCTTTATTAGAGGTCTGCATGAATACAGTCAAAGCAGCATTTGGCACTCTCACTCTAAGTTCTGACTGACTGAGTGAGACATTGAGTAAAACGGATTTGGCAAATGTGGTAAAGGCATGAGTAAAAAATTTACTCTATCCGAACGGCGACGCAATAACCAAATGAGTTATTAAACCGAGTACTCGGTTAGTTGTGCGTCGCATTTGTGACGTCAAATTTATTTTTTGTTTTTGTGTTGTTTTTCAATACAAGAAATAGAAAAATAGAAAGGCATGGATTAATTATTATATATACATATGTATGTATGTCATTTATTTAATTTTTCATAACAGAATGCAAAAACATAATTTTGTTTATTGTATCTGCATTGTTAGCAATAATACATCGCTTTTCAGAAGTTAAATTTCTAGCATCTGCAAAGGCTCTTTGCAGGTAGCTGCTTGCTACCTGCTTGCCGAGCTGCTTGCAGGTATACAAAAAATTGTGCAACTACTTTTAGCTTCTGCTCTAACTGCAATGAATGAGAAGAATGCCAAAATTTTATCCGAGTACTCAAAGTATTTACTCTGCATTCACTCATTCTATCCATTCCACATTGGTTTGAATTTCACTCATTTCG
Source organism: Drosophila pseudoananassae pseudoananassae (assembly GCA_018153035.1). Lineage (NCBI taxonomy): Eukaryota > Metazoa > Arthropoda > Insecta > Diptera > Drosophilidae > Drosophila > Drosophila pseudoananassae. Next base: position 4,066,514 of record JAECXR010000072.1, read on the forward strand.
CATACAACGAAAACAACCCTTACCAATCCGTTACTCACTTTGTTGAAACCGGTTTGGCACGCTCAATTGAGACTTCAACTTATTGTACTCAAATAACCGAAAATTTTGAGTGCAATCATGCAGACCTCTATCCTTTATACATGACATAAAACTCATCATAGATTGGCATAAATGCATGAATATCTTGAAGACATCTACGATACCTTTTTAGAGTGCAAAATTCCATTTATAGAAGTCCTTTAGCAGGACAATGATACAAAAAGCGCCAGAGGAATGGTTTGAGGAAACTCTATGAACGAGTTGGCGTCACTTGGGCAGTCGTCTGACTATAATCCCACAGAAAATATTTAGTCCAAAGTCAAGGGACAGTTTTTAAGTCTATTTCAACTATCATTGGAATTATTTTGAGAACTTACTTAAAAGTTTTCAATCAAAATATTCATATAACATTGTTAGGACTCTGTTGCCCCGTTGCGCAGATGCTTTTAGCAGGTGTAGCAGGTGACGCGCTACTAAAAATTAATTAATGCATAAGGTCTTTGTTTAGGGTATTTACATATATTGTTGAATGATAAAGTTTTTTCAAATACGTCAATCCTTTGTTTCCAAACCCATGTTATGCTATTACTTTTTTCGTCAATTTTGCGACCTTTACTGCACTTATGGAAAAAACTTGAAAAATATCTATAAAGTAATGACATTTTTTTTACTTTTACATTTACGCGCTTTAATAAAGTTAAAGTTAAGTTTAATAAAGTTTTACAATTCTTAAAATGTATTCTATGTATCTCTAAAGTTAAAAATATGAGTACGGTGACCATCTAAACATTTCCTGTGCAAGTGCTGCCGTTTTTTTTTCGAAGCTATATTCTTTATGGGGTAATATCGAGCCCTATTTGCAAAAATGACGTAGCGCCAAAAAGAAGATTTGCAGCAAAGATTTTGCAGCAAATTCCATAACTTCCTTTTTTGAGTTAGAAAGTTGGGATTTTCTATGAATTCTATTTTTGTCAAAATGATACGACGTACAAAATTTCATAAGGATGGGCCGACTACATCTTATAGCTGCCATATAACTTAACGATCGGAAATTACCCAACTTTCGCGTTTTTGAAGATAGAAGGTTTAAAATTTCTAGAGATTATATTTTTTGCCAATAAATTCCGATCTACCAAAACTGAACTAAAACTGAACTCGTGAGGTGCAACACCGCTATATCCGATGATTACACTGTTGGAGCTGGAGTTCCTCAAGGCAGCGTGCTAGGGCCAATATTATATGTCCTCTACATAGCAGATATACCGACAAGCACACGTCTAACAACATCCACGTTTGCCGATGACACAGCTATTCTTAGCCGCTCAAAATGCCCGATTCAAGCAACTGCGCAGCTAGCTCATCATATGGTCGATGTCGAAAAATGGCTGTCAGATTGGCGAATTAAAGTGAACGAACTAAAATGCAAGCATGTTACGTTCACTCTGAACAGGCAAAACTGCCCGCCGATAACACTAAACAACACTCTACTCCCACAAGCAAACGAAGTAACATACCTAGGAGTACATCTCGACAGAAGACTCACATGGCGCCGGCACATTGAAGCCAAAAGAACACACCTAAAGCTAAAAGCCAGCGGCCTCCATTGGCTTATCAACGCTCGGTCACCTCTTAGCCTTGAATATAAAGTCCTGCTGTACAACTCGGTACTAAAACCTATATGGATGTACGGCTCCCAGTTATGGGGGAACGCCAGCAATAGCAACATTGACATAATTCAAAGAGTTCAGTCGAAGATCTTGAGAACAATCACCGGGGCACCGTGGTACGTTCGCAACGAAAACATACACCGCGACTTAAACATTCTACCAGTCAAAGAAGCGATCGCAGAACAGAAGGTAAAGTACTTAACCAAGCTATCGGTGCTTGGTGCCTAACCACCTGGCGAGAGGTCTAACAAGGTTGAGCAACCAATCACGCCTTCGTCGCAATGACTTACCCACCCAGCGACCGACCTGAGGGACGCGCAACCAGAATGCAGTCTTAGTTTTACTGTTAGTTAAATTTTTATGTTAAGATTCGTAAACTTATTGTTAGTCTCAAAATTAAGAGTAGATTCAATAAATCAAAGCAAAGCTATAAAAAAAAAAAAAAAAAAACGTTATAAAACTTTATTCGGGCCGCATATGAAATAAGGATTTATGTACAATATGGGAAATCCAATTTAGGATGCGAGCGCATTAAGAAGCCGAACGAGAGTGGCGCCAACCTTCCAGAATAGGCTGATCGGATGCTCGCTAACTTTAAACACGGAATTAGCAAAGCCGAGCGGCCGAAAGAGAGTCGGATTGCGAGCAACAAAACATCAGTTACTAATTAATTATTATGTTTAAATAAGTTGCTTGCTGCTTGACCCGACATGTATTTTTGTTAAAAGTGTATAAAGATTACGGGGGGAAAATTAAGACTATCAACATATTTTTACGAGACAAAGAGACAACATGTATCTACATGTTCTCGCCAATGTATAAAACATTTACAAACTCTTGTAAGGTTGAGGGGGCGATGCGGGTGGCTAGTCCCTCCCATCTGACCTCCCGCATCCACTTGAGCCGGTGGGGCCTACATCCCCGCAGCTCCTACAGTAAACATAGTGTAGCACCGCTAGTCTAGCCGCGTGCGATCCTATAACGATACTATTGCGATCCCATCCCCGTGATGGCCTTGACCGCTAGACTGCTAAGTATCATTGATCTTTTTCTAGAGCGGGTGGCCCACATCATGCGTGAGTTCCTGCAGTTCTGGAGATTTCTCCATTTCATGTACTCTCCCACCTTCTGTGGACCGTGGCGGTTAACATCCTACTACGATCCCTAGAAGGTGGTGGTTGCAAAGTTATTGCAAAGTATCATGTCAAAGTGATCCCTGCATTTCAGACTACTGCCTTGCTAGTTCATCAGCGGCGCAATAATTTATATTTTTTGGTAAAAAAAAATAAACAAAAATTACACAAAATTAAATTTTGTGCCAAAAGTATTGCGAAGCGAATAATTGTAATATTATACAACAATATATAAAGATAGAAACGTGTTGAATAAATTTGGTTATTTAGTCAATTTTCCCAAGAAATTATTTAATAAAGCCGTGAATTATTGAACAAATTTATAAAATGTAAGCAATATTGATTGCAGACCACTCTGTAAGTCAATATAGTACCGCGTCAGGGCAAGGTGGTATAGCTAAAGTCCGCTAAAAAGCTTTAAAAGGTAACTTAAAATATAAAATGATATATATATCATATATATATAAAAATATATATGAATGAGGGAGTAGGTCCTCTATACATGACATAAAACTCATCATAGATTGGCATAAATGCATGAATATCTTGAAGACATCTACGATACCTTTTTTTAGTGCCAAATGCCATTTATAGAAGTCCTTTAGCAGGACAATGATACAAAAAGCGCCAGAGGAATGGTTTGAGAAAACTCTATGAACGAGTTGGCGTCACTTGGGCAGTCGTCTGACTTTAATCCCACAGAAAATATTTAGTCCAAAGTCAAGGGATAGTTTTTAAGTCTATTTCAACTACCATTGGAATCATTTTGAGAACTTACTTAAAAGTTTTCGATCAAAATATTCATATAACAATGTTAGGACTCTGTTGCCCCGTTGCGCAGATGCTTTTAGCAGATGTAGCAGGTGACGCGCTACTAAAAATTAATTAATGCATAAGGTCTTTGTTTAGGGTATTTATATTGTTGAATGAAAAAGTTTTTTCCAATACGTCAATCCTTTGTTTCCAAACCCATGTTATGCTATTACTTTTTTCGTCAATTTTTCGACCTTTACTGCACTTATGGAAAAAACTTGAAAAATATCTATAAAGTAATGACATTTTTTTTACTTTTACATTTACGCGCTTTAATAAAGTTAAAGTTAAGTTTAATAAAGTTTTACAATTCTTAAAATGTATTCTATGTATCTCTAAAGCAGTGGTGGGCAAACTCTCATTTTACATAGCACGCGAGTATAGGGTAGGAAATTCTGCCGCAGCGCTGCCTGCACACTGACAGTGTGAGTACTCTCAAATTTTTTTTAGAAGCTCTCTCATTTGCTCTCATTTTGATTCATTTGACAGCCCAAACTAAAAATCAAAATTTTTCCACTGGGAAAAATTTTTTCAGAAATTTGGTTGGAAAAAGTTTTCTTCATGGAGAATAGAGATAGGGAAGAGTAGTTTTTCAATTGTTTAAGAAATGTTGCTAGCAAAGCTTCTTTTAAAATAAAATACTCAATTTTAGTGCCCATTCCAACTTTTGAATTAACGAAAAATGAAATAAAAATATACGTTTTTTTCGCTCAGTGAATTCTCTGCTCTCATTGTTTTTCTCTGCTACGCACACACTCAAATTTCATACATGTGTTAGTTTTGCCCACCACTGCTCTAAAGTTAAAAATATGAGTACGGTGACCATCTAAACATTTCCTGTGCAAGTGCTGCCGTTTTTTTTTCGAAGCTATATTCTTTATGGGGTAATATCGAGCCCTATTTGCAAAAATGACGTAGCGCCAAAAGAAGATTTGCAGCAAAGATTTTGCAGCAAATTCCATAACTTCCTTTTTTGAGTTAGAAAGTTGGGATTTTCTATGAATTCTATTTTTGTCAAAATGATACGACGTACAAAATTTCATAAGGATGGGCCGACTACATCTTATAGCTGCCATATAACTTAACGATCGGAAATTACCCAACTTTCGCGTTTTTGAAGATAGAAGGTTTAAAATTTCTAGAGATTATATTTTTTGCCAATAAATTCCGATCTACCAAAACTGAACTAACTGAACGATCGGAAATGGTATTTGGTAAAAATACCAACTTTGGTATTTTTGAAGATGGAAGCTTGGTACTTTGTTTTACATTTTTTATTGTAATAAATTGGTTATATTATGATATTCTCATAAGGATAATCCGATGTTTGCGATATATATCCGGTGTTAACTGCAAGGGTATATCAACTTCAGCTCCGCCCGAAGTTAGCTTTCCTTTCTTGTTTTTTTTTTGTAATGTGTACATTTATGGACATTTACAGTTACGAGCACATGTGGATACATGTTTGTCACTTTTGACTTCAAAGTGTTGTGGCCAGCGCAGTGTTCGGACCTAGTTCCTATTTGGACTCTGCTAAAAAAAACGGCTGGAAAAGTACCATAGTGCCCCGATAGAATGATGAACTTTTGCCCTGGCTTCAAAAGGAAGGAAAAATATTCCAAAATAAACAATGCAGAATTTAGTTCATAGTATGCCTAAAAAACATTAAAAGTTTAATTAAACCTTTATATCTTGGGACAAAATATTATGTGTCAAAGTTGACACTTTGACTTTTTTTAAATAAAAGTTAATAAAAAATAGGAGAAACCTATTATTTGGATATTTTTCCTTTTATGTATTTTTGTTAAAAGTGTATAAAGATTACTGGGGAAAAATTAAGACTATCAATATATTTTTACGAGAGAAAGGAACAACATGTATCTACATGTGCTCGCCAATGTATAATTTACATGTACATTTACAAACTCTTGTAAGGTTGAGGTGGCGATGCGGGTGGCTAGTCCCTCCCTTCTGACCTCCTGCATCCACTTGAGCCGGTGGGGCCTCTTTGTGATACCGTACAGGCATGAGGTCCCGCAAGGGGACCCTCAATCCTATCTACACATGCGCCCAAGGAATACGACCCTTCCTAAGGCGGCTTGCGGCCTCATCCAGCTTTTCGGATGAAGGCAACAAACCGCATGGAGCGATCTCTGTGAGGTCTGTTACGTCCGTGAGTTTTGGAGTGTTGGAAACCCAGGAGTTTGAGTCGGCTGCACCCAAGGACATGGCATGGCACAGGAGGTATGTGAGTGTCTCCTCCTTTTCTACATCCCCGCAGCTCCTACAGTAAACATAGTGTAGCACCGCTAGTCTAGCCGCGTGCGATCCTATTGCGATCCCATCCCCGTGATGGCCTTGACCGCTAGACTGATAAGCATCATTGATCTTTGTCTAGAGCGGGTGGGTCACATCATGCGTGAGTTCCTGCAGTTCTGGAGATTTCTCCATTTCCTGTACTCTCCCACCTTCTGTGGACCGTGGCGGTTAACATCCTACTACGATCCCTAAACGGTGGTGGTTGGAAAGTTATTGCAAAGTATCATGTCGAAGTGATCCCTGCATTTCAGACTACACGTTGCTAAGGGCATGCCCACTAGTTCTTTCTCCGGGAGGCGAGCGTTTGTAGTACCTGCCTTGCTAGTTCATCAGCGGGGCAATAATTTATATTTTTTGGTAAAAAACAATAAACAAAAATTTTTAAATTTTGTGCCAATAGTTTTGCTATGCGAATAAATGTAATATTATACAAAAATATATAACGATAGAAAACTTGTGAAATAAATTTGGTTATTTAGTCAATTTTCCAAGAAATTAGTTAATTAAGCCGTAAACTATTGAACAAATTTATAAAATGTAAGCAATATTGATTGCAGACCCCTCTGTAAGTCAATATAGTACTGCGTCAGGGCAAGGTGGTAAAAAATCCGCTAAAAAGCTTTAAAAGGTAACTCAAAATATAAAATGATGGTTTAAACAGTTCGCTAATATCTAAAACAAGTTAATCTATTAATCTTCATACCAGGAAATGTCCCACCTTTAAATGCCATGACTCGAAATTGGGGAAAAATTTTATGTTCAGGGGGTGCAAAGTAGTTATTTTTGATGGTATTTTGTATAGAAGTCCAAATAACTTTGAATGCAACTTTTATACAATACAAAAATGATTAAGAATTGAGGGTACCGTACAGTTGCCTGGGCGTACTTTTCCTATTAGGTAGTAGGTCCTCTATACATGACATAAAACTCATCATAGATTAGCATAAATGCATGAATATCTTGAAGACATCTACGATACCTTTTTAGAGTGCCAAATGCCATTTATAGAGGTCCTTTGGCAGGACAATGATACAAAAAGCGCCAGAGGAATGGTTTGAGGAAACTCTATGAACGAGTTGGAGTCGTCTGACTATAATCCCACAGAAAATATTTAGTCCAAAGTCAAGGGACAGTTTTTAAGTCTATTTTAACTACCATTGGAATCATTTTGAGAACTTACTTAAAAGTTTTCGATCAAAATATTCATATAACATTGTTAGGACTCTGTTGCCCCGTTGCGCAGATGCTTTTAGCAGGTGTAGCAGGTGACGCGCTACTAAAAATTAATTAATGCAGAAGGTCTTTGTTTAGGGTATTTATATTGTTGAATGATAAAGTTTTTTCAAATACGTCAATCCTTTGTTTCCGAACCCATGTGATGCTATTACTTTTTTCGTCAATTTTGCGACCTTTACTACACTTATGGAATAAACATGAAAAATATCTATAAAATAATGAAATTTTTTTTTATTTTTACATTTACGCGCTTTAATAAAGTTAAAGTTAAGTTTAATAAAGTTTTACAATTCTTAAAATGTATTCTATGTATTTCTAAAGTAAAAAATATGAGTACGGTGACCATCTAAACATTTCCTGTGCAAGTGCCGACTACATCTTATAGCTGCCATATAGTTATATCGATGCTTGGACCCAGTTTAGTAAAGGTCCCACACGTGCCAGATCTTCTTTGATCTACTTGTTTTGTTGGGACCAGGAGCTTTTTCAGCCGGGTCCGAAGTCGATTATAAAATGAGATGATGTTTAGATGGCTAAATTGCTAGTTGAGTTTCACGTGTTACGTAGAGACGTATCACGTAGAGAAGGTTGCTAGACTCTCAGTATGACTTTATTATTACGTCCGAACTCTTGTGCGGTCTAAATTCAACTGCTTCTTAGCAGCGATCAGAAAGATCTTAAAGTCTAATTACAGTGGATCTTATCTCTAATCTTGTATGTATGTGTAGGTTACAATTAAGGGCATTAGAATAGTTATAGTTGTAGTTATAGTAATAGTCATATGTGACTCCCCCCGACAAGTTTCGGCAATATTAATTGATGAATAGTAAATTATTGTCATACATATACATACGTTCAAGAAATTGTTAATATACGTGTTTTTTCTTAATTTTAATTTTGGAATTTGAATTTTCTTTTCACTTGATCTTTGTATGATCTTTTCTTGTTTGTATTGTCATTTGATATTAGGTAATTTCCATCTTGATGGTAGTTTTGAGATAGTTTATACTTAGGTCTAGACTTACCATCTTTATTATTTTTCACATAATCGTTCATAAAATTATCCTTATCAGTACTATTATTCTTTACATTTAATTGTTCCTTATGTTGCTTAATAATTTCTGAGAGATCCTGAAGTTGTTCTGAACTTTGTAAATTGTTTAAAATATCTATTGGTCTATATTTTGTGGTAGAGTGGATTGTATTATTATAGTGGATAATTGCTTGATATACTTTGTTTTGAATTGTATCTTTATTTTTATCATCTGCGTTAAACAATCGAATATGTTCATTAATTGTTAAGTGTAGTCTTTCTATATCTGAGTTTCCTGTTTTTTATAGTGGGTCGTATTATGTATGTTTATATTGTTGTCTAGCAGAAACTGTTTTATACAGCTTATATTGAATTCATTGTCTGTTATAATCAGTTTGGGCTTACCTAAGTTTTGTATCCTATCTTTTAATGCTTTCAAAAGAGATATCCACGATCTATCTTTAAGATAGATCACTTCCCTCTCTTTCTCTTAAGCGAACGGTCGTGTTTTTTTGTGCGCACTGCGTTTTATTATAAATATTGGTAAACCGGTGTTTACATACTAGTGAATTAAACCTTGTGAATCTTAACAATCTTAAAGCCTAAACCGTATCGCTTCGCGAGTGCTGTGGTATATTTGGAGTCGAATTAATAATTTGTCTAAATTCTATTCCAAGCATAGCTCAGCTCTGCTTCTTCCCCGGCTTATCTTTATTTCTGCATTTCTCTTTTGCACTATTCAAAGCTCCCGCTTTGGCTTCCTATTTGGCACAGTGGTTCAAGGTATTGTGTTTTTAAACTTTTTTAAATATTAATTTTGGTTTTATTAAATAAAAATAAAAATAAATAAAAAATAAAATGGAATTTAAACTTGTCTGTGCCATTAAGTCTTGTAACAAGACAATTTCCTCATCCCAGCCTGCCATCCATTGCTGGCTATGTGAGAACGTCGTACATGCCAAGTGTGCCGGTTTCACTGCATCAGTTTCGGATGCCATTTCCCGTAGGTCTGGGATACATTATTGTTGTGAAAATTGTCGTGCTGTGCAAGGCGAAATGAGGTCGTTCATGAGACAGACCAAAAATGGATTTAAAGAGCTGATCACTGGTTTTCGTAAAATCAATGACCAGCTCTGTGCGCTGGACACTCAGTTTAGTGGCCTTCAGCTGCTAAACAAGTCCCCTAAGCGCAAGAAATCCGCTGTTTCTGATCCGCCTCAGCCTGCTCAGCCGACATTAATGCAGCCGCTTATATCTCTGGCCACCCCAAGGGCTAGAACTGAGAAAAATTCGTCAGAATTTCTCAGGGATAATGAGCAATTGTCTGATATGTCCGCCATGGCATCCCTTCAAGTGATGCCACAAGTCCTAGGGAACGAAACCCCCATTAGGGTCACCCAAAAGGGTATTCCACAGTCCGGACCACCGGCACCGACTGATGCTGCAGTTCTAGTACCTGCGACACCAAAACCCTTACAGGTGATTCCTCCATCGAAACATATATTTGTTTCTCGGCTCGCCTCTGATACTTCAGAGATTGATATCTCGGCTTATATCAAAGCCAAAACAAAAGCCGATATAAAGGTGGAGGACATACAAAAATTTAAATATAATTACACAAGGCGCACGTCTTCTTTCAAGATTCGTGTGCCCGCGCTGATGTTCAAGACGATTTGCTCTCCCAGTTTTTGGCCAGAGAATCTTTTCGTCCAAGAACATCAGCCTAGTTCTGTGAAGAAAAAAGTTCAAAAACCAGTGGGAGTGAGACTTCCCAATATCGAAACCACTGACCAACCCTCCACCTCTTCTTTAGCTACTAACCCAAAAAACTAGTTTCCTCACTAACTCTTACCTATCAGAATACTAGGGGGCTACGTAGAAAACTCCCCAAGCTTTGTCAAACTTAGTCAATTTGTCGATGGTGGTCAGATGGTGTTTTGCATAGGAAACCAGATATCCATGTGGATTATTTCGTTGTGTTGAGAAGGAGTATCGGTTATGTTTAGCTTATATTTTATTGGCTTTCGATCGTACTTGGCTAAGTGGCATATTTTACAGTTATTGACGTATTTTTGAATTTTTTTCTGAAGGTTAGGATAATAATATATCTTTATACCCTTGCAGAGGGTATTATAATTTTGTCCAAAAGTGTGCAACGCATTGAAGGAGACATCTCCGACCCTATAAAGTATATATATTCTTGATCAGGATCACCTCCTGAGTTGATATAAGCATGTCCGTCTGTCCGTCTGTCTGTCCGTCTGTCTGTTTCTACGCAAACTAGTCTCAGTTTTAAAACTCTCAGTTTTAAAGCTATCGTCTTGAAACTTTGCACACACCCTTCTTTCCTTTGCACGCAGTATATAAGTCGGAACGGCCGGGATCGGCCGACTATATCCTATAGCTGCTATATAACTGATTGATCGGAAATGGTATAACTTCGGTGTTTTTAAAGCTAGAGAATTCGGATTTGGTACGAATGCTACTTTTGGCAAATAATACAACCTACCAAATAACATAACGATCGGCCGACTATATCTTATAGCTGCCATATAACTGAACGATCGGAAATGGAATTTGGTAAAAAAAACCAACTTTGGTATTTTTGAAGATGGAAGCTTGGTACTTTGTTTTAGATTTTTTATTGTAATAAATTGGTAATATTATGGTATTCTCATAAGGATCGGCCAATTTAATCCGATGTTTGCGATATATATCCGGTTTTAACTGCAAGGGTATATCAACTTCGGCTCCGCCCGAAGTTAGCTTTCCTTTCTTGTTTTTTTTACTTCTGTAAAAATTTCGTTGATACCCCTATGGTTGTTTCTTAAATGTTCCTCATCGATTTTTTTTTAAATTTCTTCCTTATCTTTAATATCTTTAAGAAATGCAAATGATCTTATTACCTTTATATTAACGTTGGAAGCAAAAAATTGTCTATAGCATTCCTGGAATTTTACATACAGGTTTATGTCTTTACAAAAGATGGCTATTAAGCCTTTTTCAGGTAGAATGTCTCGCATTATCTCTAATAAATCTGAGTTATTGCCATTTTTTTGTATAATATGTCTTATTTTCTTTTTTTATACAAGATTTTAATGGTTCTTAATTCCTTATCTGATTTTTCCAGTACAATTTGTAATTTGTATATGTTAAGAGGGTTTTCTGTATTTCGTATATATATAAGTAGTCTGACTGAGCACTGTGAATGGTTTCACAATTTGACGATTGGCTTGAAAACAAGTTTATTAGATCTGAGGAGAAGTCATAGGTTAGTTCATTGTTTTCTTTTTGAGATTGTATTAGATTTATAAGTTCGCTCATAAATATATCGGTTTCATTTAAGTTTATAGAAAAGCTTTGATATATTTCGGGACTATTTAAGGGTGTATTTTGATCGCAGATTCTACTAAGTCCATCCGCTAACACGTTTTCTTTCCCTTTTATGAATTCAATTTTGAAATCATATTCGTTCAATTGAATTTTCCACCTTTGCAGCTTTAGGTTAGGTTCTTTTAAATTGTTAAGCCATACTAGTGGGTGGTGGTCGGTTTTAACTATAAATCTTCTCCCATACAAGTAGTAATGAAAATGTTAAGTTTCCCAGAAAATAGCTAATAATTCTTTTTCTATCGTGCTGTAGTTATGTTCATGAGTTTTTAAAGTACGACTAGCATAGCATATAACTTTTTTATCCTGCATGAGAACCGCTCCCAAGGCATAGTTGCTGGCATCTGTAATAAGTGAAAACTGCTTTTTAAAATCGGGGAAGACTACAATTGGGTGACTTTTTATTAATAGTTTCAATTTTACGAATGCTTCTATAAATTCTAAATCTTTTGTATTTATTTTGGAATTTTTTTTCAAGTATTTTATTAAATGTTTTGCAATTTTAGATGTATTTTAGATGTCTTTGATGTATCTTCTTAAATAGCTGGTAATTCCCAAAAAACTTTTACATCAAAAAACATCTTTGCCACGCGCCACTGCTTCCGCGTCGCTTCTTCCTTAATGAGGCTTCCTTCCAGGCCGGGGGTATCCGGTGGACAAGCTGCTCCCTTGAGTAAATCATTTGGCGTAAGAGGGGCTTCCTAGTCCGCACTCACTGGCAGATGGGTGAGCGGACGAGAATTAACAATATTCTCCGCTTCCATCAGGAAACTCTCCAGTACGTGCTGCTTCGGCGCCACTTCCTTCACTGTGTGACGCAGCACCATCTTCACGCACTGCACCATTCGCTCCCAGACTCCCCCCTCTGACGGGTTCGCTGGGCAATTAAAGATCCATTTAATGCCCTTACTTGACAGCTCCGACAGGATCCTCTCGGGTTTGAAGATCTCCGCAAATCTCTTGGCCTCCCTGTCCGCTCCAACGAAGTTTTTTCCGTTGTCGCTGCGTAATCTATGTAAAGGCCTTCGACGGCAGATTCCTGATTAAAATTATGCAAGAATCCGTGGACAGGTCATGTGCCAGTTCCAAATGAATCGCCCTGGTCGTCAGGCACGTAAACAAGGCAGTGGTCCAAAGTAGTCGAAGCCCGTGCTCTTAAACGGCCGGCCATTGACCTCCAAACGATCCTCTGGCAGGGGTCCCATAATCGGCGGCATGGGCCGTGCTCTGTGCAGCTTACACTCGCTGCATCCCGAGATCACACTACGAAGCACTCTCCGCAGCCTCGTAATCCAGAATCTGGTCCGGATTTCCGTCATCGTAGCATTCGCGGTACCCATCTCCATTGGGCCACCTTCGTTGAATCCAGAATCTCGGCTACTCTGTTCCCTACGAAATGCTTGTAGCGCCTGTGTGTGCTGCCAATCCAACGCAGTACTGTTTTCGAGTCCGTCCATAGCACAATCTCTGCAATGGGCACACTATGGTCCTGCCTAACTGTGTCCATCAATTTCGTTCCTAGAACTGCTGCCTGCAGCCTCCAACAGTAGAATCGTCATGGTTCGCATAGGTGCACACTTCGTCTTTGCGCACACGAACCTCACTTGTGCGTCGCCGTCCTCATACGTGATCCTCCAGTAGGCCACTGCCGCGAATGCTGACTGACTCGCATCCACAAACACGTGCATCTCGATATTCTTCAACAGCCCAGATCCAAAATAGTGACGTGGGCTCCGAAAATGTTCCACTTTATCCATTTCCATACGCCAATCCATAAAGCCGTTGTACATCTCAGCCGGTAGTGGCTCGTCCCATGGGATCCTCCTTCTCCAGACTTCTCGCAACAATAGCTTCGCTATTGTACAGAAATCCCAAGGGGTCAAACGTTGACATGACCATATTCAAGAATTCCCTTTTTGTGGCAATTCTCTTCCCTTCGGACACGATGGGGGCAACTTTGTGGTACTTCACTCGAAACCTGAAAACGTCCGTGGATGGCTGCCATCGCATTCCCAAAATCGTTTGCTCGGCCTCGCCCCATCCAATACTCTGGGCGTGATCACTGGGTCCGAGCATCCTCTCTACTGTAGGCGAACTAGACGAAAACTTGCAAAGCTCAAAACCGCCTTCTGCGTGTATCTGTTTCACTCTAGTAGATCCTTAGCTTCGCTATCTGTGGCGAAGCTGTCCACGTAGTCATCCAAGTAGTTGCAGTCCACGATGGCCTTGATTGCTCTGGAATCCGAATCCAGGAATCAATTGGAATTCACTGTCTTTACATGATGCGCCGCACTCGGTGAGCATGCAGCTCCAAACGTCATCACGCACATCTCATAACGTCGGGGTCTCGTTGTTCATCCCCATCCACAGAAATCCTTGCGCACAGCTATCTTCGGGTCGGATCAGCACCTGGTGAAACATCTCTTTAATGTCACTGCAGACTCCGACAGCACCTTCCCTAAAATGGAAGAGGATAGATGCCAAGGCCTTATAGTGTTGCGTCCACGATCTCCACAATAGTCGGAAAGGGCTGAATAGTTGCAGCGTGCATTGCCCAGTCCACTCGTTTACTCATCGGAAGCTTGGCCATCAGGGTAGGGTTACCCAGATCGCTGACTGCAAGAAGGCCTTGAGGTTACTCACATGTGTGGCGAATGCGACGAGCTTTCCTAGATTGTGTTTCGTAATTGCGGGTACATGTCGAATGCTGTTGAGCTGGCTGCGTATTAGTTGCTCCGGTTGACTGTGTCGCATTGCTGGGGTGTATCAACAACGACTTCACCGTCTCACGCGCGTCGTCCTTTAACGCCTTCAGTAGCCTTTGGTTGTTCTCCAAGTCCGTACAACCATATGCTTGTGTCGTTTCCGTAAACGCGCAATAAAAGATGGGCCAGTCCTCTGGCTTCCCTCCGAACGTAGGCAGCTCAGGAAGCTTTCGAGGCGCCCAACTTGTATTTCCTCCAAAACTCGTCGACCAAGCACCGCATCCAGGAGAAGGCGCTCGTACCGACGTTCCGGCGGCCACTTCATTGTGTAACCCGAAACCAGGCGCTTGAACCGTAGTGCCGGTAGCGCAAAATGGGGATGCGTGAGTATTCCTTGTGGTACAGTTCTGCGAAACTGGTCACAGTTTTGACGGCTCCAGATGCTGCTGGCTGATGACGCCGGGGCTCCACTGCTTCGGGCGCCGTTTTGCGACGTCCCTGCACTCGGTTGCGGGACCAATACGCTGCCATCCAATCAAGTCGCAATATCCTCATTTAGTCGAGGACTGCTTCTGAGCGATCGCTGCATCATGTCGTCCAGGTACAGAGCTCTGGAGGAGGGAAGAAAAAGGACGAAAAGAGGATTCGGCGGCTGCTCCAGAGTCGGGGTCAGACGAGTCCGGATGGCGCTAGGGCAGCGTCTAAACACGGGAAAATGATAATGGCCAGTATTGGTGAATCAGGGTCTGAAAATTTCGGGACTTGATTTCTCAAAATCTGCGTGAGCGATTGGTACCATTCGAATTGGCTAAAAATTAGCTTTCTCGTGGTATACCGTGCATAATGGTGCATCCTCTGTACGAAAAGAAATATGTGATGCTGTTAATGGCCAGTGTTGGTGAATCAAGGCCTGAAATTTTCGGGACTTGATTTCTTTAAATCTGTGATTAAAATAAAAATAGTCTTATAATTTTCTGTATAAAATAAGCTTTTCAACGGTATACCATGCAATTTGGTGCATCCTCTGTGAAGGACTTAATAAGCCTAACAGAGGCCATATAGTATTTTTAAACTAGTTCAATAAACTATTTGCGGACTGGTTCCGGTTCACAAATTGGCGCTCCTGTTATAAGTGAAATTATATGGTTAACTGTAATTCGATTTTCTCAAAATCTGGGGAAGCGATTTGTATGATTTTTGGTCCATACATACTTGAAAAGGTCCTACATCGACTCCACTACCGTGCATATGGGCGCATCCTTTTATTTCTGAGATAATGCACAAAACAGTGAAGGGGCAATTTTTCAAACCCATTTTTAAGCTACTTTAAGAGTGTAGAACCCGCTCTAAGTAAGAAAAAACAATAGTTTATTCAATTATTAACAATTCTAGTGTTTATTTGATTAAATTTAGTGGCTAAATACTGAAATAATTGAAAAATAAAAAATTCGTTGCTTTGTTCCAACTCTACCGTTCCGTTTCGACGCTAGTTAGACGGCCATTATGAAAATTGTTGAAGTTATAACGCTTTTCCCGAAAAAAGTCAATTTAATCTTACGAGCGCTCCCGGAGTAACAGTGGGTAAAAGAACGGAATAAACGCAATGGAAGGACACCCTGTTAAACAGTGTTAATAATAATACCTTCTTAAATTAAAATTATAATTATCCTCTTATTTTGTCAACCGCCAATACAGCTGCGTTGAGTATTGTAAAAAAACGCAAATTAAACAAGAAAGGAAAGCTAACTTCGGGCGGAGCCAAAGTGCAGTTAAAACTGGATATACATGTATGTATATCGCAAGTATCGGATAGAGTTGGCCGATCCTTATGAGAATACCATAATATTACCAATTTATTACAATAAAAAATCTAAAACAAAGTACCAAGCTTCCATCTTCAAAAATACTAAAGTTGGTATATTTACAAAATACCATTTCCGATCGTTCAGTTTTATGACTGGCATTGTCGATCGTTATAAAATTTGATGGGTCGGATCCAACTGGCCCAAAATAGAATGTATACGAAGTTCCAACTATCTGTCTTCAAAAACACCACAGTTGCGTAATTTTCGATTGTTCAGTTATATGGCAGCTATAGGATATAGTCGTCCGTCCTTATGAAATTTGATATGTCGTATTAAATGCCAAAAAATCCTGCAAAGTTCAAACTCTCTAACTCAAAAAACACCAAGGTTATAAAATTTTCGATCAACAATTTTTCGATTTAAAAATTCTTTTCTATTTTTAAACTTTTTTTTTTTTTTTTAATACTCTGCCCTCTTTCTTTCGTCCTATCTTGGATTTTATTTACCAAAGCTGTAGAAATAATTGATTTTTTAATGGCATGGGATCTTGTACGACCTGACCTGAGAAGTAAACTTCTTTTTACTATCTTCGGCATAATAATTTATGGATATAAATCTGCACCTAATAAATATTAGTCTAATATTTGATCAATTCGACCAGGCCTATTAAAATTGGGATCGGCTAAATAAAAGCCTATCCCATCAAATTTATTAATATTTATTTCATTTGTGGGAAGAGTTTGATTTAATTTTGGTAAATTAAATGTGTTTGTGCTACATTCTTGTGAAAATTTACTATTATTGTTTATATTAATGACACCTGTTGGTGATACTCCACTTATTTCAGTGTGCGCTTTTAATTTTGGAAACTTTAATTTTTGAGCTGCCTTTTTAGAAATTAAAGTATTTTTTGACCCATTGTTAATCAAAGCTCTGAATTATTTAAATTCACCATCTTCATTTTTAGTTTAACATAAGCGGTGACCAACAAAAATTTTTCAGAAGTCATGCACGTATTTACTATTGCCTTGTTTATGTGGATTGTGCTATAGTGATTATTTCTATAGCAATACGAGCATTCTAACCAGCTATTGCACTTAGTATCTGAGCTGTGCTTTAAACATTAGTGGCACAAGTTCCATTTTTAAACAACGTCCATTCTTTCTAGTGGACTAAATGCCTTAAATTTATAGCAATAAACTAATTGATGTTCGGGCATTTTGCACATCGCACAGTGGCCAAATTGGCTATTCTAGCGTCAGATTAAGCAAATTTTCACTGTTAAAATTCAATAACATTTTTTTTCCTACCAATAGTAAAATAATTGCACATCGGTAAAAAAAACACCAAAACCTATAAACTTGATCAACTAGATCAGCTGTAAGCTATCAAAGCTAATATATGGTACTTTACAATTTTCAGGTGTTGAATTTGGCTTGATCGACGTCTTTTTATATTTAAACACACTTTTTTTTGTGTTTAAATAAAAACGGTTTTTCGGGAGTGTTTTGCTCTTAAAAATTCCTGAACGCGTAATTTTATGTCGATTTTAAAATTTTTTACGTTTTTCAATAGTTAAATGTTGTAGCTTTTGAAAAAAAATACATCTTCAATTTATTTAAACAAAAAGAATAAAAATTTTACAAAGGAAACTGGCATTTTTGAATTTTTGTCGAGTTTTTCAACCTTTGACGCCATTTTTTGGAAACAACTTCCAAGAAATGGTATCATTCTTAACACATGCCAATATTGTCTCATTAATCCTGAACAAAACGACACCAATTTCATTACGAAACTATGAAAATTGTTGAAGTTATAACGCTTTTCCCAAAACAAGTCAGTGCAATTTTACTAGCGCTTGGAAGTAAAAGTGCTTAAAAGAAAGGAATAAGCGAAATGGTGGGGCACACTATTGCTCCGGAACGCCAGCAAATTTTCACTGAGTGACATTTGCACTGAAAAAAAAATTACAAGATTTTCCAAAAGTTCAGCCAATAACTCCACCAAGGCAATTTCCTTTGAGATTAAAGGACAAAATCTTCTTCTGGACTACTAAGATCAAGAAGAAAATTCGGATTCTGACTCAGAAAAAATTTTCGATTCAGACTAGGACAATTAAAACTAGTTTATTTTGTAAAACTGCATCTTAAAAAATAAAAATTAAAAAAATATAAAAAATTTTACTTAATTAAAATTACTAAACTTTATATCTTATTGGGTTAACATTCTATAAAAATTTCAAACTTTTTAAAATTATCATTATTTTTAATGATATTCCACATCTGACGCTAAATTACCCAAATCGGCCACTAATACTCATCGGGTACTACTGATAATTACCTTTTTAGCTGATATTTTATCTTCTATTGATATCAACTTTTTTTTTAACGTTTTGAATGTGGAAATTTTATTCTTAAGATTAGCGCACTGCTACCCAATTGGCAGCTTAAGGGGGGAAATACAATTAAAAGGCCTAAAATGAGGCCTATCTTTGGGAGTGGATTGCAAGTAGGGAATTGAATGAATCTTAGCGATTCTTTTTGCATGTTATTAAGAAATTATTGGGCAATACAAATCAGTCAAGTTTTTCGAAAAATATTGTAATTAACCCCATTTGTGATCAATAATGTGGAGTCGTGTTTTGGGGGATGAACTTTGCGCCGTGCAGTCTCCAGGCCCAGGATCACGTCTAAGACCTTAGAGGTACAGCGCACAACATGAATTATTTCATATGTAAAAAAATGGTTTTTCCATGAAAAAATTTGAAATTGAAAAAAATTGATTAAAAAAAACACACTTTTTCGACTTTGTTCGTAAAAAAAACATGTTATAACAAATAAATATGAAAAATCCTTTCATTCATGTTGTGGAGGATTCAATTTCAAACATAAAGCAAAAAACCGCATTCGATTGAAATGAAATCTCTGACCTGTACATTGCACGGCGACTTTGAAAACACTTTTCAGTAGAAGCGTTTAAAGTTTACCACTCACTTAAGGGGGGACATCTGAGTAGAATTTTGAAAAAATCAAAATTTTTTTTTTTTCGCTTAAAAAATTCTTTAGGGTCTTAAAAATGACATATCTAAAGATAGAGTCCGGCAAAAGTGTCTAAGTGTCGAAATTTTTCATTCTGCGGCGATGCCTCACAGGTATATCCCACAGTACTTAAAACTTTAAACGCGTTTTTCTCGAAACCGCTTTTTTTGAGTTGGCCGAACACATAACTCGAACAACTCTTAACCTATCGATCTAAAATTTTGACAGTATACTCAGAATACCTATGTCTATCGACACACTTTTTTTTTATTTTGCTTACTTTTTTTTTATCAACAATTTTGTGACGTTTTTTGTTCGTGAAAATTGAAATTTTTTTTCAATTACTCACTATTTTTCAAAAAATCAATATATCGAAAAAATCCTACGTGTGTCGATAGCCGTTGAGATACAGAAACTAACAAATTTTGAATTTTTGTTCTAGATCAAAAATTAAGGACGTTAGGTGTTCGTCCATGGACCCCCTTTAAAAAAATAGGGCCTACGAATAAGGGCTGCAGGGCCGCCATTTTGTTTTCAATTTATTAAAAAAAAATTTTATTGTGTACTTTAAATATAATATAATAAAACCTCATTTACAAATTTTCGATAAGCTGTTTTGATTTGGCCAAAAAAAATTCCAGAAAATCCGCTTTTTTTTGGCCTGTTACTCAGATGTCCCCCCTTAAGGTTGCCACTAACACGAACTCACTAAATTGCGTATTACTTTGAAAATAAGTACCGGACGGCTTTATGCTTTTAAAGCAGTGGTGGGCAAAACTATCACATGTTTAAAATTTGAGTGTGTGCGTAGCAGAGAAAAACAATGAGAGCAGATAATTCACTGAGCGAAAAAAACTTATTTTTTTATTTAATTTTTCGTTATTCAAAAGTTTGAATGGGAACTAAAATAGTGTATTTTATTTTGAAGAAAGCTTTGCTAGCAACAGTTCTTAAACAAATGAAAAACTACGCTTCCCTATCTTTATTTTCTATGGAGAAAACTTTTTTCTACCCAATTTGTGAGAAAATTTTTCTCAGTGGAAACATTTTGATTTTTAAGTTTTGGCTGTTAAATGAGTCAAAATGAGAGCAAATGAGAGAGCTTCTAAAACAAATTGAGAATGCTCACACTGTCAGTGTGCCGGCAGCGCTGCGGCAGAATTTCCTACCCTATACTCGCGTGCTATGTAAAATGAGAGTTTGCCCACCACTGTTTTAAAGGCTTATTCCCAAACATATTTAGAGTACATTAACACAAAAAAAAAATTGTCGAAAAAAATAAAGTTTTAATTGTATTTCCCCCCTTAATCTAATCGGTTATTACAAATTTTTAACAATACTTAGTCTAAGCAATACTTAGGGCAAGAAGTGATTAAATGGTTTTTAATTTTAACTTATTTTTATTTATGTTTATGTCGAGGATGACGAAATGGCTAGGTCAAGATCCGGTTTGGTAGGTCTTGAGGGTGGTGTCTTTTCAGTCTTCTCTGGACTCGATTACTTGGATCAGCGCTCCTGATAGCTGCGGTGCCAAGTTTTTTAGCTAGGCTGCTGGGGTGCTCACGGAGCTCCAGAGATTCTTCGAAGAGTTTTCGCTTGCGAAACCCGGATTTTGTTCAGGTTGGTTTTGGCAGCGATACCATAAACCTGGAGTCCGTAGAAAAGACTTGGCGCTAGTATCAACTTGTAAATATGCATCTTACATCCAAGTGCGAGCTTGTTGCGTGGTGTGAGGAGCCAGGACATCCGAGCCACTTTAGTCCCGAACGAGTTTTGGATACAGGTAATGTGCCTGCCAAATGTGAGTTTTTTGTCCAAAGTGACACCGAGGTACTTGTATAAACGAAGGGCTCTGATTGGACTATCGTTGAGGCTGACTCCTGAGCAGGTACTTCGGCAATTGGTAAACGTTGCATTGGCACATTTGTCTGCGTTTACACGAATGTTCCAGTTCGTGGCCCATAGGTTAAATGCGTCCAAATACTCCTACAATGCAGAAGTGGCTGCCAAGATACTACTGCTTTTGGTCAGGACAGCAGTGTCATCAGCGTAGGTCGCAATTAGCACGTCTTGCTCATTCACTTCGGTGATTGAAGTTTTTGTAGGCATATCTGAAGCATAGATAGAGTATAGAGTAGGGCCGAGGACGCTACCTTGGGGAACACCAGCAGAGATCGGTTTGGTGGACGACTTGTATCCATCAGCAGATACGTGGAATGTGCGTTCTTCCAGGAAGCTTTTCACGAGCTGGAACAGCTGTGGCGTAAGAAGACTTCTGTCTTTATACAGGAGCCCAGGGTGCCATACTCTGTCAAAAGCCTGCTGAATGTCAAGGAAGGCAGCTACTGCATACTCCTTTTTCTCAAAGGCTTCTAAGGCAAAGTTAACAACTCTGTGCAATTGCTTAGGAGTTCCATATTGAAGACGAAAGCCAAACTGGAATTCCGGGATCGCACTGGTGACATTCTCAAGAGTAAGTAGCCGGTTCAGGATCAGCCTTTCCATGATTTTTCCCAGGGATGGTAAAAGACTAATGGGCCTGTATGAGTCCACGTCAGTTGGCGATTTTCCTGGTTTTGGGATCATATGTATGTTTGCCGGTTTCCAAACTTTCGAAAAGTATCCAACAGTGAACAACGTCACCAGGAATTGCGAGGCTTGATCCGGTAAAAGTCGGATCGTCCTGTTGTCCAAAAAGTCTTTACCAGGAGTTTTCTTTGGCGAGAGTTTACCTACAAGGTCTTTCACTTCTGTCAGTGAAACAGGGTTAGCAGGCAGACTCATTTGGAATGGAGATTCCAGGAACTCTTGAACTGGTCGACGCTTACTTTCAGGCGAGTATTTGTAAGACTTGAAGCGTTGGTCAAGGTTGTTAGCAAACACTTTAGCTTTCTCTAGGCTCGTACGGCACAGCCACCTGAGCTGAGCCTTATACCGTTTTGTGATACGCCACAGCGAGTAGTTAGAACTAGCATCTGTGTCCAAATTTTCCAAAAACCCGTCTATAGATGCTTGTTTTCCTTGGGCGAGCGCCTTACTTAGACAGTTAGCCAGCCGATTATATATCTGATGAATTCGGACGTCTCCCGTTCTTGAATATTCTCTTCGTACTCTTCGCTTTAGATTGAGGAGCGCACCAATTCTGGGTGGTAGCTGGGGATGTCTAGAAGTCTCTGTTTGTTGATGATTGCTGGGTGCAGCTATCACAGCAGCCTGGTTTATCATGCGCATGAAAAGGCTGATGGCATTGTCAATATCAGAAGGTTCCTGGATTTGTATGCTAACCCCGCTCAGCTGTTCTGGGTGTACTTTGAAAGCGTTTAAATTAGCACCTCTGAAAAAATCAAGCGCTGTCGGTGTTAGTAGGGGGTTATATGAGTAAAAAGTAGGTTCACCCGTGGAAAGTACTTTGTAATGCCCATTCGCAATGACTTCTTGCAAGAGCTTACCCCTTCTACAGGCATGTGAGTTTCCCCATCATGCATGTTTGGCGTTATAATCAGCAAGGATTCAAATTCTGATTGAACCCATGTTTCTGATGGAGGTAGATATATTGCCGCTAATGTGAAATTGCCTTCCGAAGTCTGTAATTGAACTCTCGATATCTGTCTGTCGTTGCTAGAGGCGGAGGGCAGGGGGATGTGACTTCCCGCAGAAAGGAATTGTTTCAATGTCAAAGATGTCAATGTCTTTTATAATAACTGCAGAGCCACCTCTGCTGTTCCCACTGGGGTGATAAGCATGGTATATGAGATAGCCTGGCAGGTAGATGTGCTGACTAGCGCGCATGTCTGTTTCTGTGGCAACGTTATGTCTATGTTATGTGCGCTGAGGAATAATCGAAGATCTTCAGATACTCTAACTAGTCCACGAGCGTTCCACAATCCGATATTTAGTGATGGTTGAATCATTTCGGCAATCGCGCAATAAGAGCCTGGACTAGCTCTCTGAAAGCCTTGTTGGACTCTGCATTTTCCTGCATCAGCTTAAACAGTGTCCAGTTTGGAATTGATATCGCGGATAGCAATATCTATCACTGTGAATTTATGGCTGAGCCTAGGGTCGGAAGAAGAGCTTGCGTCAGTCTGCAGTGTTTAGCCAGTCCTTGCTGGACTCTCTTTGGGTCGAGCTATATCAGCATACGATATATTCGTTCTTAAGGCTTCAGCTGGTATGAATCCACGCGAAGCGCGTGCTGGATGATTGGTTGTCGGGAGTCTAAGCCTCGGCTGTTGTTTTTTATTTTTTTTTTATTCTGACAGTTTACGCACAAGTATGTGTCGTTCTGGAAACACCAAATTTGGAAGTGCGAATGTTGTAGTTAGTGGAGCCAATGATATGATCAAGAGACTTTTCCAATAAGACCGGATCGCTTACGTTCGGTACGCAAATAGCAGGTATCTTGTTGGATTTTGTGGATGGATCGTCACCACCAGGCGGAATTGTATCCCCACTGATAGAGTCAACATCCTCCAGGTCCTGTTCCATTTGTTTTGCTTCAGAAGCCAGAATTGTGAATCGATTGTTACCCAATGCGTTTGCAGAGGAAGAATCGGCCGGCTTGTTGATCGCCGTTGTGGTCTGCAACCTAGTTTTGCGGATCGGGGGCGGAGTGCAGACAGGTAAAGAGGGCTGAGCCACGTTTTTTCGTTTTCGGCTGACTTTTCGTCCAGGAGCTTGGAACAGACATTTACTTGGTTTATTCGCTAACAGAGTTGATACATTTGTCACCGGAGACGTAGTTGAGCATATGCTGCTGGCCGCAGTCGCAGTCACGGTGTAAGTAGAGGTATTGCTTAAAATTGTTTTGGTGTTTGTAATGGTGCAGATAACACTAACAGTAGAGTTACTGCTAATTGTCACCATGGAGCTGGTCATTGCTGTTTGATCAGGCATACCTGCAAGGTAGGCAGATTGTTCTGATTGGCGGGCGCGGACTTGGGATCTTATATTTGCAGGGTCTGCACCAGGAATTTGTCTCATCTTCTCAAATTTATTGTTCCTATTGCTAGGCTGCGAGCGAGCAGATGACTCTTCCATTATATCACTTGACTTTATACCTATGACGTATAAAGGAAATGATATTCACATTTCAACCAAAGTCTGCAAAATAAGTTGTAAACAACCTCCCGCTTACGCAACGCGCAGAGCGAGGGGTATTGAGGGCTGATTAATATCAACGAACAAACCCGTTGAACTAAGAATTCTATGACATCCTTTAAATTCTGGATTTCATTAGACTTTTTTGTGGCCCTTTGCAGATTTTCAAGCATTGAACCCGATTTTAGATAAAAATTCAATAGATTGCGTTTCAAGGGATCGGACCCATGGAAATACGAGATGAACAGCACGGTCTAAAACCGATCCCCTGTAGCCTTAACAAATACATAAGTGGTGTGCTTATCGTACTAAAGAAAGGGTCGCATAGCGGATTTAAGATTTTCATGTATTTTTTTTTTTATAGAGAACTAGCGACCCCGTCAAACGTTGTTTTGCCCTTTTTTGTTTTCTATAAAGGCTAGCTGTTTTTTCTTCATTTATTTTGGTTAATAAATGTTTTTCAGTATTTCAAGTACATCCAGTATTTTCACGTACAGCAAAATTCCCCTCGCCAATATCTAACAGTTGTTTAGAGAAAGGATGGATCCTGAAGCATTTGATCGCGCATATTCTTGGTCAGTTCATTTTCAATATTACGCCACAGTTGCGATGATTTTAAGCAAGCATTGAATTCAAAACAGCGTGCATTAACCGTGAACACCTGAAAGGTTAACCAATCCAATTCCCCGACCGAATTTTTACGTCCTATAGTGCATTCATCCAAAATATGAGCACTATGCCCATAGACGATTGTTTTTATGTTGCACACTGCATCTGGATTATTTTGAATGTTCAACGACAGCATAAGTGCTGAATGAGCTGTTATGCCTCCATCTAATAAGGTTGCTGCAACGCCAGAAGATGCAATGGCCAATGCGTTGCCATTTTTTTTAATCGTAACTCGGCAGGAAGAAGCGAAATAAGGAATGTTCACTTTGGAACTTTTACTTTGAATGTTCACAATAATCACTTTGGAATAAGCAGAATTTTCAACAGGCTCTTACTGGAATGCTAGTCGAAGAAATTGCCCAGATGTGAATCCTCGATAAACTTGTTGCCGTTGTTAGTTAATTCTTCTTCTAACTATTAATCTGTGCGCTTCTCTTCTTTGAAAAGTGGTCTTTGTTGATTATGTTCATCTCATGCATCTTTCGATTGTGATTCACGTAACTGCGCCATGCTTACACGCGCCTTTTCATTACCTTTATAAATTTGTTCTCCTGATCTTTTATTCTTCTATCTCGCGCAGCTCTAGAATTGACTGTTTGATGACTAAAATTGGCCCAATTGCGTTTTCTTGGCATTGGTGACTGTAGATAAGTAATCGGCGGACCCCTATTTCAGGAGCATATGACACACACATAAATGTACAATACGTTACGCTTTCAGCCTACTTATTGTTATTCATTACTATAAAAGCAGCCATTTTGGAGGAGTATAATTCCCGTTGTCGAACGGGATAAAAAGTATCCTATGTCTCCTGGCTCTAAGCTACCTCCCTACCAATTTTCAGCCAAATCTGTTCTGCCGTTCTTGAGTTATAAGTGGTGTAACTAACACGACTTTCTTTTATATATATAGATAAATACCTTAAATGTCGGATTAAAACCTCCTTCTTCGATGTCTGCCCCAAATGACGTCATTTGGAAACAACTATTGTATTTTCGAGTATTTGCAAGAAAGTGGCGTGATTCTTGTGTTTCGCCGCAAAGCAATGAATACAATGGCTCATGTGGCGGAGTCAACACTGGCAATTTCACTTTACCATTAACGCAGCATAATCCAGGCGTTTCTCCGGAAAACTTTAATGCACCACAATACTCGCAAACAACGTCCATTTGCCCAATGCAAACGCTAGGATGCAAGCTGTAATCATTGCTGCAATCCTATCGAAACGCAGCTCGATTCAAATCAGCTAAAATATCTTGTTCTGCGTCGCAAATTATCTATTTATTGACTTCTGTTGTTCGCTCGACGATTCTGCATTGCCAACCGAGCTGTTTCACGGGCTGCTTCACTTTGCTCTCGTGATTGAGAAGCACGAAGTCGAGCCATACTATTGCGGCGCTGTTCACGTGCAATTTCTTGTTCTTCTTCAGTCCTTTCATTTGCAGTATTTTGTATTCTTCTTGCATTACGGCTTTGTCGGGAAAGATTCGATCGTCTTGGTCGCGGCATTATTAATTAAACATCCGAATCAAATCGATTGCTGCAGAACGCGACTGCCTAACTCTCAATCGTGTTCGCTCAAGCCTAGCTGCTGACATTTTGACATTTGACATTTTCATTTGACATTTTCTTGTGCATCTTTCGATTGTGATTCACGTAACTGCGCCATGCTTACACGCACCTTTTCATTACCTTTATACATCTAGATAAATGTATAAATACATAATATCGTACATAAAAATATGATACGTTACGCTCACAGCCTACTTACTTTTATTCATTACTATAAGTGGAGTATAGTTCGGTGGAGTATAATTCGCGCTGTCGAACGGGACAAAAAGTATCCTATGTCCTTTTCCTGGCTCTAAGCTACCTCCCTACCAATTTTCACTGAAATCTTTTCTTCCGTGCTTGATTTATAAGTGGTGTAACATATAACACGACTTTCTTTTATATATATAGATTGTATGAAAAATAAAACAGTTTCCAACGAAACTCATTGAGTAACAACTTTGTATCATTGGGGCTCCTTTTAACATTTGGCCCTTCGAGCCGGATAAAATGCCAAAGACTTTGGCTGTGTCTTTTTTATACCCTTATAGAGGGTATTAGAATTTTGTTCAAAAGTGTGCAACGAAGTGACGAAGACATCTCCGACCCAATAGTATGATTAAAGGCTATGATATTCTCATTATAATATACTATTATATTATAATAGTATGATATTCTCATAAGGATCGGCCAATTTATTCAGATGTGTTTGTAGCTGGCTGCCGCCAAAGATTCCAGTAAGAAAAATGAAGAAGTCGGGGGCGTCGTCGGGTTATACGCATTCAGCTTTATTCGCTGCTTACATGATACTAAAAACTTAACTTAGAAAGAATAAACGCTAAACGTAAATATAAACCACACCGGACGATCGACGACGGCCGACGAGAGAGGAAGAATGCATAAAGGGGCCAGCACGGATGAGCTTTTCAGCGCGGGTGCGCTCTTCAGCGCGGGTGCGCTCTTCAGCGCGGTTGCGCTTTTCAGCGCTCTTCAGTTCAGCTGAGCGGCACAACGGCCCCTTACCTAAACATACCGCCCTCCTTGCAATCGCTCGGGTTGCAACAGATCCCTCGTCGCTAGCTATGCGTTACTACAGCTCGAGGGCATACACGGGTCGATGAAGGCCCCCGTGTCGAAGATCCGGGTCCCGGTGTTGACGCTATTCCGCTTCAGCAGCGACGATAGGGTGGGCGCAGCGACCGCGTCCTGCGGGGGCCCTCGAGAAGAGGTGGAAAACGGCCTAGGCGCGGATGACGCGGGCGGACGAGCGGTGGACGGCACCCGATGAGTGGCGGACGAAAGCCGTGGAGCGCTTGACAACTGCCGGCCAGTGGCGGAAGAATGCCGAGGAGTTGCCGACGAGCGCCGGGAAGTCGATGGCCGTGGATCGGCTTGCGAGTGCCGGAAAGTGGCGGACAAAGGCCGAGAATTAACCGAACCGCGCCGGGAGTTGGCGGACGACGGCCGACGAGAGAGCGGGACACCCCGTGTACTGTCTCCCGCGCTCCGTGACCGGTGCTCCTCGGTCACGGGGTGCAGCAGCGTGTGGTGATCCTGACCACACGACTTACAGCCGTCTCCACGCCGACAGGATCCGTCGAAATGCTCGTGGGCCAGGCAGCTCGAGCAATAGCGGTTCGTGAGAACCGCTCGGAGCCGCTCCTCGGCACTAAGGCGTAGGAAGCGCCGACACTTCTTCAATGGATGAATCCCATTGCAGACTCGGCATCGGTAGGATTGTGTACCTCGAGTACATCTGCTCTCCAGTGACTGTGCGTTGCGTGGATCAGACGGATCATCAGCTGATTGCTTTCGTGCAGCGTGATGCGATGCGTAAATTGAAGAAGGAGTCGAGACAGAATTGTGCTCGCACCCTGAATCGAAACTCTGATCCAGTGAGTCACCGAGGCTGCGGGCAACTCGTGTGGAAAAAACAGACACGCTGCGGGGGTTGGCTGGAGATAATGTCAGAACCCATCCAAAAATGGTCTCCTGACCGAGAAGCGACCCGCAGAGAAGTTGGGGTCCGCCAGGGGAATGTCGGGCAGCCCCTTGAGAAGATCTCGCGAAATCGGATATGATGGCCAGCATTCCCTGCCAGCTGCGGAAGAACGTTATCCACAATTTAGTATTCTGCGCGAAAATGGTCTGATAAAAGCCGGAAACTTGTGCGTGAATCGTCGTGAAGGGTAACTTGACAAGGTTGAATAGTCGTTTCGTTATGAAGGTCGCTTCGAACCCTGAGTCTATCAGTGCTCGTGCCTGGACGGTGCACCCCAAATGGCACACGTTGATAAGGGCCGTGCCCAGTAGGACGGCTCCTGACGCGGAAGCGAAACACACATGCACATTCGACTGATCCTCTGAGCCGTTTGCTGACGTAGGCGGACTTGGAGCGGTGGCGAACGGATTGCCGCGGTGCAGGAGGGTGTGGTGTCGGCTGTGGCATGTGAAGCAGGTATGGGTGCTCGTGCAGTCTCGCTGCTGGTGCCCTCGGGTAAAACAGTTTAAGCATAACTGCTTCCTCTTAATGTAGTCAGAGCGCCCATTTACATCCATTTCTAGGAAACGCGGACATAAGCGAATGGGGTGGGCCTCCCTCGAGCAGAGATCGCAGCCCTTTTGGCCCGGAACCATTCGAGTCTCGTATGAATTAAGCCTCCGAGCAGGGGCAGTAGGAAGTCCCGACCTTGGCAGAAATTTCACGGAGCCACTAGGCCTGACGGATTGCTTCCACATAGAAAGTGTGACTTTGGGGAGCTTTGACGAAATCATGAATACCAGGAGGCAGTCCCAAGCCTCAACATTGATGGAGGACATTTCTAGGGCTGTCAGACATCTCTGAATGATGGCTTGCAGCTACTTCAGCGAGACCCCGGACTCTTGAGAAATAGCCTGGATGTTGAAAAGGATCTTCAACTCGTTTTGGACAGTAAGTGGAACAACTTCTCTACCGGGGTGAGCCGCGAGTT
Organism: Drosophila pseudoananassae pseudoananassae; assembly: GCA_018153035.1. Taxonomy (NCBI): domain Eukaryota; kingdom Metazoa; phylum Arthropoda; class Insecta; order Diptera; family Drosophilidae; genus Drosophila; species Drosophila pseudoananassae. Next base: position 4,095,984 of record JAECXR010000072.1, read on the forward strand.
TTAAATGTAAATGGCCGTAAACAAGTCTCTGAAGGTGGGCCACCGAAAACAATCACCCGCAAAGACCTTGGTATCCACCGGAGTTAACCGGCAACTTGTAGACGCGGGCGTGTGTACATTGACGGAAGCCTGAGTGGATTGGAGGATATCTCCCGAAGCTGGGCAATACACCTCGCATAGACGGAATAACAGTAGCTGTACTTCGATTTCAGCACTGTCGAGGTGGCCGCATTGTCGTCTTACACGGCTAACAAATCAGAACAGCTCTCGTAACTCTTTTCCACCTTCTCCCACAGTGCCCGAATTTGGTCCCGATGGACTTCGCACATGTATTGGGAGCCCACGTCCGTTTCTCTGGCGCCCGGAGTATTTATGTTAGCCTCAAATTGGCTAATTCGATCTGTTGTGGCGATGAACTTTTTCAGCGCCACGTCGACCGCACTTTGAGTCATTTTTGCAACGGAATGAGTCTGCCTCTATGAAGCACCGGGGGTTGTATTGACGGATTCCTCACTAGTCGCCTTAGGCTTCAACAGAGGCGTCCGCGGAGATGCGGATTGAGATCTGTCCAAACGGATGGTTGGGATCGGACGTGGCTTTTTGTCGTCTCCCGTGGGCATTATCAGAATCCAATTCGCTGGTCAGCGCTTGTCGACTGACTTGCGCAATAGGTGCCTCGTACGAAGCGGTGGCCGGTCACACTAATGTGATGAGACCGGTGAGATCGCGGATGAAATGCGATTACAAGGCACAAGTGGGAATTAGTAGCACCGTTGTCGAAAGGAACGTCGTAAGCGGCACAATTCGAATGTGGAAGAAAGCTTCAGGAACCCAAAAAAACCAAATGGGACGAGGTTTGTTGAGATTCTAGGCGGATGTTGTCTGATGCGGAGTAAAAGCAGCGTTAGAGGGACAGAAAATGGACAAGTACCGGAAAATTCGTGCTCGTTCGGAAAAGAATTGATGACGGTCTAATATGTATATTTCGACCCGTGTGGCTCGTACGTAGATATTGAATTCATAACTATTTTCGAATTTGCGGAGCCGGAAAGGTGGACTTGACCTTGGCTTGGATTTAACAGGAAAAAAAAGACAATAAATAATTAATAATAAATTTTTGACTAATTGTCAGATTTAATTATTATGGAGCCAGAAAGTTGGAGTTGAAACCTTAATCTTTAATTAATTGAATTTAATTATCACGAAGCCGGGAAGGTGGAATTAAAACCGCTGTTCTATTCGGACAGAAGGTGGATAATTAAATTAATGAATTTTAATTTTTCGAGAATTAAATTTGCGACTTTAATTATTGAGTGGCCGGAAAGGTGAATTAAAAAACCTGGCCTTTTGCTCGAACGGAAAATAAGAAGTAAATAAATTTTAGTAGTTATTATAAACATATTAATTTATAATTAATTGATTTTTTTTTAAATTTATTTGTTACGCAGCCGGTTATGCCGTCGGCTCCCTGTACGTATCCCAAAAAAAAAAAAAAACAGAACCAAAAAACACAACACGGCTACTACGGCGGCTAGGTCGAGAATTTAAGCGACACAATCACAAAGTGAAATGGCGGTTTATTATTGTTGGCTTTAGAAAATTTTAATTTTTTTTTAAATTTTTAAACATATTTCCTGAAATAGGGGGCAGAAAATATTTGAAAATATATGGGCATGCATGCAAGTACAGATATATGGAAGGGTATGTGGGGCATACGTTGGCACAGTGGAGCGTTGATAAATGGACTGTATAACTGGGGGAACAGAAAAGTTATGTGGTGTAAAAAATGACACTGATTGAGGAAGATAAAAAACAAATATTACGACAGCGGCGGACTGTTCGGTGAATTTGGAAATTCCGGAACTAATTCACACCGGTAGCCAATATTAATTATGCCTTCTTTTTGTCACCACACATCTTCACTGTTCACTTGCGAATTTTCCGTGGATTAATTGCACCAAAAAATATGTATGTGCGTATGTATGTATGTGGATGCACATATGCCTCGACCGTTGGCAAGCGAATGGATAACGGAGAGGCCGAAAACGGCGAGGAATATGGGCAGCACACAAAACGGAGACGGATGGAAAAATTTGCAGAATTTTATGATTATTATAGATTATTAGAAAATCTCAACCTGCCGTTGTGTCGGAAAACTCGGACTTGGAGTTGACACGGAGGGAAAAACAATCTTGCAGCAGTGTGAACGAAATTTAATGTTCGGATCACTGCTGAAGACCGGCAGAGAGATGGAGACGGAAAAATGTACTTATCTTTTGGCGGAACAATGCCGAGAACTGCTGGCAGAAGAAAATCCAGGAATCATCCGGCTCGAAGGACCAATGATTGTAGGGGGGCGCTGCTGCCGCCAAAGATTCCAGAAAAGTTAAAAATGTTGAAATAAAAAGTCGGGGGCGTCCTTCAGATTGAATTTAACGCGGTCAGCTTTATTGGGCTGCTTACATGAGATTACTGATTAAAAACTAGTACAAAAAGAGACGATCAACGACAACCAACGAGCGAGAGAGAGGGCACAGAGGGGCGAGTGTGGATGCGCTCTTCAGCGCGGGTGCGCTCTTTAGCGCGGGTGCGCTCTTCAGCACGGATGCGCTCTTCAGCTGAGCGGCACAACGGCCCCTCACCTAAACATTCTCCCCCCTTGCAATCGCTCGGGTTGCAACAGATCCCTCGTCGCTAGCTATGCGTCACTGCAGCTAGAGGGCGTACACGGGTCGATGAAGGCCCCCGTGTCGAAGATCCGGGTCCCGGTGTTGACGCTGTTCCGGTTCAGCAGCGACGATAGGGTGGGCGCAGCGACCGCGTCCTGCGAGTGCCCTCGAGGAGAGGCGGAAAATTGCCTAGGCGCGGATGACGCGGGCGGACGAGCGGTGGACGGCACCCGATGGGTGGCGGACGAATGCAGTGGAGCACTTGCCGAGGAGTTATCGAAGAGTGCCGGGAAGAGTGAACTTTTTCAGCGCCACGTCGACCGCACTTTGAGTCATTTTTGCAACGGAATGAGTCTGCCTCTATGAAGCACCGGGGGGTTGTATTGACGGATTCGTCACTAGTCGCCTTAGGCTTCAACAGAGGCGTCCGCGGAGATGCGGATTGAGATCTGTCCAAACGGATGGTTGGGATCGGACGTGGCTTTTTGTCGTCTCCCGTGGGCATTATCAGAATCCAATTCGCTGGTCAGCGCTTGTCGACTGACTTGCGCAATAGGTGCCTCGTACGAAGCGGTGGCCGGTCACACTAATGTGATGAGACCGGTGAGATCGCGGATGAAATGCGATTACAAGGCACAAGTGGGAATTAGTAGCACCGATGTCGAAAGGAACGTCGTAAGCGGCACAATTCGAATGTGGAAGAAAGCTTCAGGAACCCAAAAAACCAAATGGGACGAGGTTTGTTGAGATTCTAGGCGGATGTTGTCTGATGCGGAGTAAAAGCAGCGTTAGAGGGACAGAAAATGGACAAGTACCGGAAAATTCGTGCTCGTTCGGAAAAGAATTGATGACGGTCTAATATGTATATTTCGACCCGTGTGGCTCGTACGTAGATATTGAATTCATAACTATTTTCGAATTTGCGGAGCCGGAAAGGTGGACTTGACCTTGGCTTGGATTTAACAGGAAAAAAAAGACAATAAATAATTAATAATAAATTTTTGACTAATTGTCAGATTTAATTATTATGGAGCCAGAAAGTTGGAGTTGAAACCTTAATCTTTAATTAATTGAATTTAATTATCACGAAGCCGGGAAGGTGGAATTAAAACCGCTGTTCTATTCGGACAGAAGGTGGATAATTAAATTAATGAATTTTAATTTTTCGAGAATTAAATTTGCGACTTTAATTATTGAGTGGCCGGAAAGGTGAATTAAAAAACCTGGCCTTTTGCTCGAACGGAAAATAAGAAGTAAATAAATTTTAGTAGTTATTATAAACATATTAATTTATAATTAATTGATTTTTTTTTAAATTTATTTGTTACGCAGCCGGTTATGCCGTCGGCTCCCTGTACGTATCCCAAAGAAAAAAAAAAAACAGAACCAAAAAACACAACACGGCTACTACGGCGGCTAGGTCGAGAATTTAAGCGACACAATCACAAAGTGAAATGGCGGTTTATTATTGTTGGCTTTAGAAAATTTTAATTTTTTTTTAAATTTTTAAACATATTTCCTGAAATAGGGGGCAGAAAATATTTGAAAATATATGGGCATGCATGCAAGTACAGATATATGGAAGGGTATGTGGGGCATACGTTGGCACAGTGGAGCGTTGATAAATGGACTGTATAACTGGGGGAACAGAAAAGTTATGTGGTGTAAAAAATGACACTGATTGAGGAAGATAAAAAACAAATATTACGACAGCGGCGGACTGTTCGGTGAATTTGGAAATTCCGGAACTAATTCACACCGGTAGCCAATATTAATTATGCCTTCTTTTTGTCACCACACATCTTCACTGTTCACTTGCGAATTTTCCGTGGATTAATTGCACCAAAAAAATATGTATGTGCGTATGTATGTATGTGGATGCACATATGCCTCGACCGTTGGCAAGCGAATGGATAACGGAGAGGCCGAAAACGGCGAGGAATATGGGCACACAAAACGGAGACGGATGGAAAAATTTGCAGAATTTTATGATTATTATAGATTATTAGAAAATCTCAACCTGCCGTTGTGTCGGAAAACTCGGACTTGGAGTTGACACGGAGGGAAAAACAATCTTGCAGCAGTGTGAACGAAATTTAATGTTCGGATCACTGCTGAAGACCGGCAGAGAGATGGAGACGGAAAAATGTACTTATCTTTTGGCGGAACAATGCCGAGAACTGCTGGCAGAAGAAAATCCAGGAATCATCCGGCTCGAAGGACCAATGATTGTAGGGGGGCGCTGCTGCCGCCAAAGATTCCAGAAAAGTTAAAAATGTTGAAATAAAAAGTCGGGGGCGTCCTTCAGATTGAATTTAACGCGGTCAGCTTTATTGGGCTGCTTACATGAGATTACTGATTAAAAACTAGTACAAAAAGAGACGATCAACGACAACCAACGAGCGAGAGAGAGGACACAGAGGGGCGAGTGTGGATGCGCTCTTCAGCGCGGGTGCGCTCTTTAGCGCGGGTGCGCTCTTCAGCACGGATGCGCTCTTCAGCTGAGCGGCACAACGGCCCCTCACCTAAACATTCTCCCCCCTTGCAATCGCTCGGGTTGCAACAGATCCCTCGTCGCTAGCTATGCGTCACTGCAGCTAGAGGGCGTACACGGGTCGATGAAGGCCCCCGTGTCGAAGATCCGGGTCCCGGTGTTGACGCTGTTCCGGTTCAGCAGCGACGATAGGGTGGAGAGGAGAGGCGGAAAATTGCCTAGGCGCGGATGACGCGGGCGGACGAGCGGTGGACGGCACCCGATGGGTGGCGGACGAATGCAGTGGAGCACTTGCCGAGGAGTTATCGAAGAGTGCCGGGAAGAGTGAACTTTTTCAGCGCCACGTCGACCGCACTTTGAGTCATTTTTGCAACGGAATGAGTCTGCCTCTATGAAGCACCGGGGGTTGTATTGACGGATTCGTCACTAGTCGCCTTAGGCTTCAACAGAGGCGTCCGCGGAGATGCGGATTGAGATCTGTCCAAACGGATGGTTGGGATCGGACGTGGCTTTTTGTCGTCTCCCGTGGGCATTATCAGAATCCAATTCGCTGGTCAGCGCTTGTCGACTGACTTGCGCAATAGGTGCCTCGTACGAAGCGGTGGCCGGTCACACTAATGTGATGAGACCGGTGAGATCTCGGACGAAATGCGATTGCAAGGCCAAGTGGGAATTAGTAGCGCCGATGTCGAGGAACGTCGGATGTGGCACAATTCGGATGTGGGAGAAACTTCAGGAAGCCAAAAAAAACCAAATGGGCCAAGGTTTGTCGAGATTTTAGGCGGATGTTGCCAGATTCGGAGTAAAAGCAACGTCAGGAAAAATTACGGAACGGAAAATGGACAAGGACCGGAAAATTCGTGCTCGTTCGTGCTGTCTATATATGTATATTTCGACCAGTTATGGCTCGTACGTAAATATTTAATTCCTAACTATTTTCGATTTTGCGGAGCCGGAAAGGTGGACTTGACCTTGGCTTGGATTTAACACAGAGAGAAAATAAATAATTAATTTTTGCCTAATTGTCGGATTTACTTATTATGGAGACAGACGGGTGGGGTGGAAATTTCAATTTTTAATAAATTGAGGTTACGTGTAAAATAATTGAGCGTGTTAATAATTGAGCTTCGTGTAAAATAACACGAAGCTGGAACGGTGGAATTGAAACCGCGGCTCGGTTCAGAGAGAAGATTGACAATTAAATTATTTAATTATAATTTTTTTCGATAAATAAATTTTCGATTTTAATCATTGAGTGCCCGGAAAGATGAATTAAAAAATCCTAGCCCTTTGATCGGACGGAGAAAAGAATTAAGTAATTTTTAGTAGTTATAATTGTAAATAAATAAATTTATAATTAATTGATTTTTTTTTTTTGTTTTAATTTGTTTGGTTATATATTTCATGAAATTGGAGGCAGAAACTATTTAGAAATATATGGGCATGCATGCAAGTAGGGCAAGGGCATGTGGGGCATATGATGGCACAGTGGAACGTCGATAAGTGGACTGTATATGTTAATTTTTATCGGTTATATATTTCCTGGAATTGGAGTCAGAAAATATTTGGAAATATATGGACATGCATGCAGGTACGGATATATGTAAGGGCATGTGGGCATATATTGGCACAGTGGAGCGTTGATAAGTGGACTGTATAAATGGAGGAACAGAAAAGTTATGTGGTGTAAAAAATGACACTGATTGAGGAAGATAAAAAACAAATATTACGACAGCGGCGGACTGTTCGGTGAATTTGGAAATTTCCGGAACTAATTCACACCAGATGTGCAATATTAATTATGCCTTCTTTTTGTCACCACACAATTTCACTGTTCACTTGCGAATTATTTTGCGGATTAATTGCACCAAAAATATGTATGTGTGTATGTATGTATGTGGATGCACATATGCCTCGACCGTTGGAAAGCGAATGGATAACGGAGAGGCCGAAAACGGCGAAGAATATGGGCAGCACACAAAACGGAGACGGATGGAAAAATTTGCAGAATTTGAAGACGAAGAAGAGTAGAAAATCTCAAACTGCCGTTGTGTCGGAAAACTCGGACTTGGAGTTGACACGGAGGGTAAAATCTTGCAGCAGTGTGAACGAAATTTAATGTTCGAACCACTGCTGAAGACCGGCAGAGAGACGGAGACGGAAGAATGTACTTATCTTTTGGCGGAACAATGCCGAGAACTGCTGGTAGAATAAAATCCAGGAAGTATCCGGCTCGAAGGACTAATGTTTGTAGGGGCGCGCTGCTGCCGCCAAATATTCCAATAAGAAAAATGAAGAAGTCGGGGGCGTCGTCGGGTTATACGCATTCAGCTTTATTCGCTGCTTACAGGATACGAATTGCGAATAAACGTAAATATAAACCGGAGCGGACGATCGACGACGGCCGACAAGAGAGGGAGAATGCATAGAGGAGCGAGCGCGGATGCGCTCTTCAGCACGGATGAGCTTTTCAGCGCGGGTGCGCTTTTCAGAGTGGGTGCGCTTTTCAGCGCGGATGCGCTCTTAAGTTCAGCTGAGCGGCACAACGGCCCCTCACCTAAACACGATGTTTGCGATATATATCCGGTTTTAACTGCAAGGGTATATCAACTTCCTGCACAAGTTGTATTTTTAACTCCGTATCATTTTGAAGATCCAATAACTGAATTTTAGCCCAAAGATTTTTCATTTTTAAACATTCCGATGTAAGGCCTCGGACAGTCCTGCGCTAAACAATAACGCACTTATTGCTCGATGCCAATTCTCAATCTCTGTGTGCCTTACCACTTGCGGGAAACAACAGAAAACTACGATTTTAAACTGAGCTCTTTTATGTGCAGTTGGCAAGGCTGCCAACAAATTTTGTCGCGACCTTGGATTGAGTGTGCCTATGCACATCTAGGTGTCAACTATTTAGGTGTCAATTTTATTAGGAGCTCCAATACTCCATAAGCCTTTTTTGACTCATTTTTATACCCTTGCAGAGGGTATTATAATTTTGGTCAAAAGTGTGCAACGCAGTGAAGGAGACATCTCCGACCCTATAAAGTATATATATTCTTGATCAGGATCACCTCCTGAGTTGATATGAGCATGTCCGTCTGTCCGTCTGTCTGTTTCTACGCAAACTAGTCTCTCAGTTTTAAAGCTATCGTCTTGAAACTTTGCACACACCCTTCTTTCCTTTGCACGCAGTATATAAGTCGGAACGGCCGGGATCGGCCGACTATATCCTCATATTTTGTACGAATACTACTTTTGGCAAAATAATACGACGTACCAAATTTCATAAGGATCGGCCGCCTATATCCTATAGCTGCCATATAACTGATTGATCGGAAATGGTATAACTTTGCTGTTTTTAGAGTTACAGAGTTCAGATTTTGTACGAATACTACTTTTGGCAAAATAATACGACGTACCAAATTACATAACGTACATAACGATCAGCCGACTATATCTTATAGCTGCCATATAACTAAACGATCGGAGATGGTATTTGGTAAAAATACCAACTTTGGTATATTTGAAGATGGAAGCTTGGTACTTTGTTTTAGATTTTTTATTGTAATAAATTGGTTATATTATGATATTCTCATAAGGATCGGCCAATTTAATCCGATGTTTGCGATATATATCCGGTTTTAACTGCAAGGGTATATCAACTTCGGCTCCGCCCAAAGTTAGCTTTCCTTTCTTGTTGTTATTGTTTTTTCTTTATATTTCTTTATGCTCATTTATATAATTTTATTCTCTGGGTTCCTTACCTCTTGGGGGAAAGGACGATCGGCAGTTCAGGCTTATATAATGCTGACTTATATCTTTCCGAAAAGAAAGGTGAATGCAATATAAGTTTAAAGTCGATAGATTTAAAACTGAGAGACTAGTTCGCGTAGAAACTGACTGACAGACGGACATCTCATATTAACTCCGGAAGTGATCCTGATCAAAAATATATGTATTTTATAGTGCCGGAGATGCCTTCTTTTACTGCGTTGCACACTATCGGACAAAATTATAATATTATAATACCCTCTGCATGGGTATCCTATCCTATCTACTAAATTGGCCAAAGAATGCTACCCTTCCAGAGGCGGCTCGAGGTCCCATCCAGCTTTCCGGATGAAGGTAACGAGTCCACGTGAAGCAATCTCTGCGTTGCACACTATCGGACAAAATCGGACACTTCCCTCTCTTTCTCTTAAGCGAACGGTCGTGTTTTTTTGTGCGCACTGCGTTTTATTATAAATATTGGTAAACCGGTGTTTACATACTTGTAAATTAAATCTTGTAAATCTTAACAATCTTAAAGCCTAAACCGTATCGCTTCGCGAGTGCTGTGGTATATTTGGAGTCGAATTAATAATTTGTCTAAATTCTATTCCAAGCATAGCTCAGCTCTGCTTCTACCCCGGCTTATCTCTATTTCTGCATTTCTCTTTTGCACTATTCAAAGCTCTCGCTTCGGCTTCCCATTTGGCACAGTGGTTCAAGGTATTGTGTTTTTTAACTTTTTAAATATTAAATTTTGTTTTATTAAATAAAAAAAAAATAAATAAAAAATAAAATGGAATTTAAATTTGTCTGTGCCATTAAGTCTTGTAACAAGACAATTTCCTCATCCCAGCCTGCCATCCATTGCTGGCTATGTGAGAACGTCGTAAATGCCAAGTGTGCCGGTTTCACTGCATCAGTTTCGGATGCCATTTCCCGTAGGTCTGGGATACATTATTGTTGTGAAAATTGTCGTGCTGTGCAAGGCGAAATGAGGTCGTTCATGAGACAGACCAAAAATGGATTTAAAAAGCTGATCACTGGTTTTCGTAAAATCAATGACCAGCTCTGTGCGCTGGACACTCAGTTTAGTGGCCTTCAGCTGCTAAACAAGTCCCCTAAGCGCAAGAAATCCGCTGTTTCTGATCCGTCTCAGCCTGCTCAGCCGACATTAATGCAGCCGCTTATATCTCTGGCCACCCCAAGGGCTAGAACTGAGAAAAATTCGTCAGAATTTCTCAGGGATAATGAGCAATTGTCTGATATGTCCGCCATGGCATCCCTTCAAGTGATGCCACAAGTCCTAGAGAACGAAACCCCCATTAGAGTCACCCAAAAGGGTATTCCACAGTCCGGACCACCGGCACCGACTGTTGCTGCAGTTCTCGTACCTGCGACACCAAAACCCTTACAGGTGATTCCTCCATCGAAACATATATTTGTTTCTCGGCTCGCCCCTGATACTTCAGAGATTGATATCTCGGCTTATGTCAAAGCCAAAACAGAAGCATATATAAAGGTGGAGGACATACAAAAATTTAAATATAGTTATACAAGGCGCACGTCTTCTTTCAAGATTCGTGTGCCCGCGCTGATGTTCAAGACGATTTGTTCTCCCAGTTTTTGGCCAGAAAATCTTTTCGTCCAAGAACATCAGCCTAGTTCCGTGAAGAAAAAAGTTCAAAAACCAGTGGGAGTGAGACTTCCCAATATCGGAACCACTGACCAACCCTCCACCTCTTCTTTAGCTACTAACCCAAAAAACTAGTTTCCTCACTAACTCTTACCTATCAGATTACTAGGGGGAGTAGCAAACTCCCCAAGCTATTTGGGGAGAACTATATTATAGTTATAACTATCTATTATAACTATATAGTTTATAACTATATTATTCTATATATATAGTATATTTATTATACTATATTTATTATTCTGATAGTTCTTTCTTTGCATCCCATATAATAGAATTTACAGAAACCTGGTTAAATCCGGAGATCTTTAGCTCCGAAGTTTTTCCACCACTTTTAGACGGGATCGATCTCAGCGAAGAGGAGGTGGAGTCCTTATTTCGGTAGACTCTACTCTTGCTTCTGAAAAGGTGAAACCAATGTTTTGTAGGGGGGCGCTGCTGCCGCCAAAGATTCCAGAAAAGGTTGAAAATGTTGAAATAAAAATCGGGGCGTCTTTCAGTAGGTACGGTCAGCTTTATTCGGCTGCTTACATGCGATAACTAACTTAACTTAGAAACTAGTACAAAAAAAGAGATCGACGACAACCAACGAGCGAGAAGAGAGGGCATAGAGGGGCGAGTGTGGATGCGCTCTTCAGCGCGGGTGCGCTCTTTAGCGCGGGTGCGCTTTTCAGCGCGGATGCGCTCTTCAGGTGAGCGGCACAACGGCCCCTCACCTAAACATTCTCCCCCCTTGCAATCGCTCGGGTTGCAACAGATCCCTCGTCGCTAGCTATGCGTCACTGCAGCTAGAGGGCGTACACGGGTCGATGAAGGCCCCCGTGTCGAAAATCCGGGTCCCGATGTTGACGCTGTTCCGGTTCAGCATCGACGATGCCCTCGGGGAGAGGCGGAAAGTTGCCTAGGCGCGGATGACGCGAGCGGAAGAGCGGTGGACGGCACCCGATGAGTGGCGGACGAAAGCAGGGGAGCACTTGACGGCTGCCGGCCAGTGGCGAAAGAATGCCGAGGAGTTATTGAAGAGTGCCGGGAAGTCGGCGGCCGTGGATCGGTTTGGGAATGCCGGAAAATGGCGAACGCAGGGCGAGAAACACCCGAACCGCGCCGGGAGTTGGCTGATGACGGCCGACGAGAGAGCGAGACACCCCGTGTACTGTCTCCCGCGGGCGGTGACCGGTGCTCTTTGGTCACGGGGTGCAGCAGCGTGTGGTGATCCTGACCACACGTCTTACAGCCGTCTCCACGCCGACAGGATCCGTCGGAGTGCTCGTGGGCCAGGCAGCTCGAGCAATAGCGGTTCGCGAGAGCCGCTCGGAGCCGCTCCTCGGCACTAAGGCGTAGGAAGCGCCGACACTTCTTCAATGGATGGATCCCATTGCAGACTCGGCATCGGTAGGATTGTGTACCTCGAGAACATCTGCTCTCCAGTGACTGGGCGTTGCGTGGGCGTGGCGACATTGTGCTGAATATGATCTTGGAATCCGATTCCGAACTGATCCGTGTGGGCACCTCTCCCTGATCCAGTGAGTCACCGAGGCTGCGGGCAACTCGTGCGGAAAAAACAGACACGCTGCGGGGGTTGACTGGAGATAGTGGGCCGGTTAGCACCCATCCGAAAATGGTCTCCTGACCGAGAAGCGACCCGCAGATGTTAGACTTGGAATTACCGAGGAGAATGGACGGAAGAATGTCAGCTCCTATTAACACATCGACTTGGGAGCTCTCAAAGAAGTTGGGGTCCGCCAGGGTAATATTGGGCAGCCCCTTGAGACGATCTCGCGAAATCGGATATGATGGCAGATTTCCTGCCAACTGCGGAAGAACGTAAGCCGCAGTCTCTAATTGTAGCCCGGGTCTTGACGGCGACCGAATGGAGAAATGGCACAATTTAGTAGACTGCGCGGAAATGGTTTGATTAAGGCCGGAAACTTGGGCTTGAATCGTTTTGAAGGGAGGCTTAACGAGGTTGAACAGTCGTTCCGTTATGAAGGTCGCTTCGGACCCTGAGTCTATTAGTGCTCGTGCCTGGACGCTGCACCCCAAATGGCACACGTTGATAAGGGCCGTGCCCAGTAGGACGGCTCCTGACCCGGAGGCGAAACACACCTGCACATTCGACTGATCCTCTGAGCCGTTTGCTGGCGTAGGCGGACTTGAAGCGGTAAGCTGCGTAGGCGGACTTGGAGCGGTTGCGAATGGATTGCCGCGGTGCAAGAGGGTGTGGTGTCTGCTGTGGCAAGTGAAGCAGGTATGGGCGCTCGGGCAGTCTCGTTGCTGGTGGCCTCGGGCAAAACAGTTTAAACATAACTGCTTCCTCCTTATGTAGTCAGAGCGCCCATTTACATCCATTTCTAGGAACCGCGAACATAAGCGAATGGGGTGGTCCTCCCTCGAACAGAGATCGCAGCCCTTTTGGCCCGGAACCACTCGAGTCTAGTATGAAGTGAGCCTCCGAGCAGGGGCAGTAGGAAGTCCCGACCTTGGCAGAAATTTCACGGAGCCACTAGGCCTGACGGATTGCTTCCACATAGAAAGTGTGACTTTGGGGAGCTTTGACGAAATCATGAATACCAGGAGGCAGTCCCAAGCCTCAACATTGATGGAGGACATTGCTAGGGCTGTTAGACAACTCTGAATGGTGGCTTGGAGCTCCTTCAGCGCGACCCCGGACTCTTGAGAAATAGCCTGGAGGTTGAAAAGGATTTTCAATTGGCTATTGACCAGTAGCCGCCGGTTCTCAAAGCGGTCTGTGAGGCTTTGCCAAGCGACGGCAAACCCCTCATGGGTAAGGGGAGCCTTGGAAACAATAGCGTGGGCGTCACCACTTGTTTTGGACAACAAGTGGAACAACCGCTCTACCGGGGTGAGCCGCGAGTTTTGAATGTAAATGGCCGTAAACAAGTCTCGGAAGGTGGGCCACCGAAGATAATCTCCCGCGAAGACCTCGGTATCCACCGGAGGTAACCTGCAGCCTGTAGGCGCGGGCGTGTGGACATTGACGGGAGCCTGAGTGGATTGGGAAGCAATTTTCTCCCGAAGCTGGGCAATACATCTCGAATAGACGGAGTAACAGTAGCTGTACTTCGATTCCAGCACTGTCGAGATGGCCGCATTGTCGCCGGACTCGGCTAGCAAATCGGAGCAGCTCTCGTAGCTTTTCTCCACCTTCTCCCACAGTGCCCGAATTTGGTCCCGATGGACTTCGCACACGTATTGGGAGCCCACGTCCGTTTCTCTGGCGCCCGGAGTATTTATGTTGGCCTCAAATTGGCTAACTCGATCTGTTGTGGCGATGAACTTCTTCAGCGCCACGTCGACCGCACTTTGAGCCATTTTTGCGACGGAACGAGTCTGCCTCTGTGAAGGACCGGAGCTCGTGTTGACGGATTCGTCACTCTTCGCCCTTGGAATGGCACTGTACGCCTTAGGCTTTAAAAGAGGCGTCCGCGGAGAAGCGGATTGAGATCTCTCCAAACGGATGGTTGGGATCGGACGTGGCTTTTGGTCGTCTCCCGTGGGCATTCTCAGACACCAATTCGCTGGTCAGTGCTTGTCGACTGACGTGCGCAATAGGTGGCTCGTTCGAAGCGTTAGCCGGTCACTAATGTGATGAGACCGGTGAGATCTCGGACGAAATGCGATTGCAAGGCCAAGTGGGAATTAGTAGCGCCGATATCGAGAGGAACGTCGGAAGCGGCACAATTCGGGTGTGGGAAAAACTTCAGGAAGCCAAAAAAACCAGATGGGCCAAGGTTTGTCGAGATTCTAGGCGGATGTTGCCATATGCGGAGTAGGAGCAAGGTTAGGAAAAATGCCGGAGCGGAAAATGGAAAAGGACCGGAAAATTCGTGCTCGTTCGGAAAAATAATTGATGACTGTCGATATATGTATATTTCGACCAGTATGGCTCGTACGTAAATATTTAATTCCTAACTATTTTCGAATTTGCGGAGCCGGAAAGGTGGACTTGACCTTGGCTTGGATTTAACACAGAGAGAAAATAAATAATTAATTGTTGCCTAATTGTCGGATTTAATTATTATGGAGACAGACAGGTAGGGTTGAAAATCTCAAGTTTTAATCAATTGAGGTTAATTATCCCGAAGCTGGAACGGTGGAATTGAAACCGCAGCTCGATTCTGATAGAAGATCGACAAAATAAATTATTTAATTATAATTTTTCGATAATTAAATTCTCGACTTTAATTATTGAGAGGCCGGAAAGGTGAATTAAAAAACCTGGCCCTTTGCTCGAACGGAAAATACGAATTAAATAAATTTTTGTAGTTATAAATATAAATAATTAAATTTATAATTAATTGTTTTTTTTTTTTAATTTGTTTGGTTATATATACCCTGAATTGGAGGCAGAAAATATTTAGAAATATATGGGCATGCATGCAAGTAGGGCAAGGGCATGTAGGGCATATGATGGCACAGTGGAACGTCGATAAGTGGACTGTATGTGTTAATTTTTATCGGTTATATATTTCCTGGAATTGGAGTCAGAAAATATTTGGAAATATATGGACATGCGTGCAGGTACGGATATACATATGTAAGGGCATGTGGGCATATATTGGCACAGTGGAGCGTTGATAAGTGGACTGTATAAATGGAGGAACAGAGAAGTTATGTGGTGTAAAAAATGACACTGATTGAGGAAGATAAAAAACAAATATTACGACAGCGGCGGACTGTTCGGTGAATTTGGAAATTCCGGAACTAATTCACACCGGTGGCCAATATTAATTATGCCTTCTTTTTGTCACCACACAATTTCACTGTTCACTTGCGAATTATTTTGCGGATTGATTGCACCAAAAAAATATGTATGTGCGTATGTATGTATGTGGATGCACATATGCCTCGACCGTTGGCAAGCGAATGGATAACGGAGAGGCCGAAAACGGCGAGGAATATGGGCAGCACACAAAACGGAGACGGATGGAAAAATTTGCAGAATTTTATGATTATTATAGATTATTAGAAAATCTCAACCTGCCGTTGTGTCGGAAAACTCGGACTTGGAGTTGACACGGAGTGAAAAACAATCTTGCAGCAGTGTGAACGAAATTTAATGTTCGGATCACTGCTGAAGACCGGCAGAGAGATGGAGACGGAAAAATGTACTTATCTTTTGGCGGAACAATGCCGAGAACTGCTGGCAGAAGAAAATCCAGAAATTATCCGGCTCGAAGGACCAATGTTTGGTGACATAGAGTTTGGTGACATAGAATTTATTTGCGTTAAAATCACGATGTCCGTTAAAGCTTTATACATTACATGTTCGTATATACCTCCTATGTCTGAACCGCCTACATATTGGCAGCATTTGTCCGCCATTCGATACGTCTCTAATCTTATGACGGATCGTGACCAACTCGTAGCGGTGGGCGACTTTAATATCCCAGAATTAAAGTGGTCCAACGTCGACAACTCACCATCTTTGTCACTTATAACTTACCATGACTTCACCGCGGGCATGTTTGACATGTCCCTAGGTCAGATCAATCATGTTAGAAATTCGCTAGGTCGGCTTTTAGACTTATGTTTTGTATCTGATCCTGATGGTACTGCTCTCTCCAGAGCTTTTCCCCTTTCAACCCCAGAGGATCCATATCACCCCACGCTGGAGGTCTCAATCGAAACCACTCCTGGTATCGATCAGATGTCTCCGAGCGTGGTAAATAAGATTCGCTGTTTCCGTAAAGCTGATTTTCAGAAACTTAATTGCCTTATCGAGACTTTTGACTGGTCTGATATTCTGGCGTGCACTGATCTTGATGTCACTTTAGAAAAATTTTATTTTACTTTAAATAAATTTTTTGACTCATGTGTGCCTTGGAAATATCCGTCCGCTTCAACAAATCCTCCTTGGTTTACAAGGTGCCTTACTAACTTAAAAAATAAAAAAAATAAGCTTTTACTTAAATATAAAAAAACCTGCAGTAGTCTTTCTTTTTCACCCCTGCTTATGTTTGAAAATTCCTCTGCGACTTCGGATCAGGCCATTGCCGATCTATTCGCAGAATTTTTTCAAACAACTTATTCTCCTCCTAAATTGACTGATCAGCCTTACGCATATAACATTCAAGCAGCAAATCTTATTTTCTGTCCGTTTTTTTCTGAGAATAACTTATTATCTGGTCTTTTAAGGGTAAAACCCATTTATTCGCCAGGCCCCGACGGAGTACCAGGCTGTGTGCTAATATACTGTGCCAGGGCTCTGTGCAAACCTCTTCTAAGACTTTTCAACTTATCTTTGGAAACCCCGATTTTTCCCCTTAAGTGGAAGGAATCATTCATAATTCCCCTACATAAAAAAGGGAAAAAGTCTGAGGCTGCCAACTACAGAGGCATCTCTAAGTTGTCGGCAATTCCAAAGGTTTTTGAAAAATTAATTACCCCTCATTTGCAACACCTTTGCTCTTCGATTATCACTCCTTGTCAGCATGGCTTTATTAAGCGACGCTCCACCACCACAAACTTATTGGAGTTGACATCCTTTGTCATAGATGGCTTTTGTAAGGGATATCAAACCGATGTAATTTACACAGACTTCAGCAAAGCATTTGATTCAGTTAATCACTCACTCTTGTTGAGTAAACTGAATATGCTGGGTTTTCCTAAAGACCTCTTAACGTGGATCTCCAGCTACCTAGATGGAAGGACACAAAGAGTCTTCTTTAAAAACATACAGTTCCGTCTGGTCCGTGCTACATCTGGCGTCCCTCAAGGAAGTCATCTTGGCCCGCTATTATTCACGCTTTTTATAAATGACTTGCCCCCTGCTTTAACGAACTCTCTAGTTCTTATGTATGCAGATGATGTAAAGCTTTGTCTTCAGTACAAATCCATCTCTGCCCAATGCAGTCTTCAGTCTGACCTTGATAACTTTCAAAAATGGTGCTTAGCTAATGATCTAATACTTAATGGATCTAAATGCAAACATATGTCTTTTGATCGTTCTTGCCCTCTGCAAGCTACTTATTCTATTAATGGGATTGCCTTAGAAAAATTGACCCAGGTTAATGATCTCGGCATCCTATTAGACATCAAACTTAAATTTGCCGACCATATTTCCTTAATGGTTAATAAGGCTAAAGGAGTCCTTGGTTTTATCAAAAGGTGGTCAAAAGAATTTAATGACCCCTATATAACCAAAACACTATTCATTTCTTTGGTCCGTCCTAAACTGGAGTACGGTTCATGTGTCTGGAGTCCCCAATATGGAGTACATCAGGACCGCATAGAATCCGTACAAAATAATTTCCTAACTTTTTCACTTAGAGGTCTAAACTGCTCTTATTGATGCACAAGCCATTTCCAAATTCTGAAAGACCGGTAAAAAAAAAAAAAAAAAAAAAATTTATAATACCCTCTTCACCCTTCACCCTTATCTTATCCTATCTACTCCCCTATACTTCCCTTCCTGAGGCGACTCGAGGTCCCATCTAGCTTTCCGGATGAAGGCAACGAGTCCACGTGAAGCAATCTCAGTGAGGTATGTTAAGTCCCTTAATGTGGCTGCACCCAGGAGTTTATGTCGACTGCGCCAAGCACAGGGCAATGACACATGGGGTGTGTGACTGTCTCTTCCTCTCTACATCCCCGCAGCTCCTACAGTAGTAATAGTGTGGCACCGCTAGTCTAGCCGCGTGCGATCCTATTAACCAGTGCCCCGTGATGTCCTTGACCGCTAGACTGCAGTCCTGCCTATTGAGGGCGATAAGCGTCATTGATCTTTTTCTAGAGCGGGTGGGCCATACCATGAGTGAGTTCCTTCAGTTCTGGAGATTCCTCCGTTTCCTCAGTGTCGTTTCCTATCAGGTCGAAGTGATCCTTGCATTTCAGCCTACACGTTGCTTGGGGAATGCCTACTTGTTCTTTCTCCTGGACTATCTGAGAAGATAGAAATGGTTTCATGATAACTATTACTTCACCTTGGAACACACAACATTGTCGGGGAGTCTGAAGGATCAGCCGCTCGCAGTGGAATTCGCCTCCCACCTTGCCATTCAACTTTGAATGGCCGTGTATATATGAAAGAAACCCCCTGGCCCTGGGACTTGTGTAGCCCATTCCTTACTATTAGAATGGAAATCTTATAGTTTAAGGTTGAATTATCGACGGGTATACAGTAGTCCGTAGCTCCCATAGCCCCCGAAAAGACCCGCCTCGCGTAGCATGATGGCCGATTGCCGACCGATTTAGCCCCAATATTTCAACAGGCAATTGATCGAGTATAAAGTCTAGGGCAGTAGGTTGTTAACCACCTTCCCCCCCTTCCAGAGAAGGGGGGCACCTCTTTCGGGTTGCCTATCCTGACTAATCTCTGAACAGACTCCCCTTCTAGTGTCGCATCAACAGTCCTTTTTACCAGTATCTGCTTTATTTATTTATTTCGCTAACGGAAAAATCCTTACATGGCTACTGTTTGGTCATTGAGGGTTTCCAATGCCGTAAATAAAACGAATTTATATTTAATTTTAAACGTTACAAATGTTTATTCCTGCATGCAGATGAAGCCGGATGATCCGCAGATAGACCAGCTTATGGTGCATGCAGGGACTCAAGTGAATACAGAGAGGGCGGCCCGACTGGTCACTGCGAAGCTAAAGCTCTCGAAAAATGGAGAGGGCGGCCCGACCTAGACACTGCGAGCTAAAACTCTCTATAGAAAGCTTAGTTGAATCGAGCGGCCGAGAGAGAGTCGGCTTGCGATCAACTAAGCTTTTGTACAAACTTAAGCCTAATAAATAAACATTACACTAAGCATTGCACTAAACATTACATAAACATTATTTAAACATAAACATTAAAAGTATGGCTGCTGCCTGACCCGACAGCTACAATATAACAACTTACAAACTAATAAATAATATTACAATTCTAATACAAACTTAAAAGGTTTCTAATTAATAAGCGTTTGAAGACAACCTTATCAGAGCCCCACTTAATTCAGAGGCTAGGCGGCAAAGATTTAAAATAGAAAGAGCCCGCTCAATCGGCTCGTTTAAAAGGTAATTGGCCCTGTGACACTTGATCCAAAAGGGGGCAAAGGTACGAAGATGCCTTTGAGGAACATTAAAATTAATGAGTCCCAATAAAAAAGGACAATCAATGTCATCAGCGACTATATTGTTCAAAAAATTAAAAGCTGCCAGTGTACGCCGATCCTCCAACGTGTAAACATTGAGAAGAAGGCAGCGGCTCTGGTACGAAGGTAGAGGATCCTGAAACCTTGGAGGCAGAAGAGAAAATTTTAAAAATTTTTTCTGGAGTCGCTCAATTCTATTGGAACGAACTTTGCAATCCGGATTCCAAATGATTGAGGGATATTCCAGCCTCGATCGAATAAATGCACCGTAGACGCTGAGGCTCGAGTGCGGACTTTTGAATTGGTTCACATGCCTCTTAACAAAGCCCAGCATAGCATACGCATTAGGCAGAATATAGTCTAAGTGACCAGAAAATTTAAATTTGCTGTCAAATAAGACACCAAGGTCTAATACATCCACTTTATCTGCCAAATTATAATTACTAATGGAATAACCGACACTTTGATAAGTTTACTAGAAGAAGATTACGGGAGAACCATGAGTAAACTCTGGATTTATCTTCCTGTAACAAGTAACCGTCACTAATGCAAATATCATCTGCATATAATAAGAAGTAGGAATGTCGAAAGCATGAAGAGATTTAATTAATGAAAATGATAAATAGAAGAGAGCTGCCTTGTGAAAGACCAGAGAAGGTGACAAATAGAATTGAGATAGCGTCTCCAATAGAAACGTGACAAGGTCGGTCAGCCAGATAAGACTCGAACCAACTTAATAGGCAGGAATGAATACCTTGGCAAAAAACCATGCAGGTTGGGGGATATAAAATTACGAGCCAGAAAAGTCAATTTTTTCGTTACTATCCGCTCCAGTATCTTAACGACGTTGAAAATTTTGGCTATAGGTCGATAGTTGGTAACATCACAACTACTGTCACCTTTGTGAATAGGCGTTATAGAAGTAATCTTCCACCGGTGGGGGAATCTACTAGATGAGAGCGACAAGGAGAACAGCAGTTAAAGAGGAGTAGAAAGGGAAGCGATACTCTTCTTAAGAAAGAATGGGGAGATACCATCCAAGTCAGGTGTTAGCGACTCGGTAAAATGTCCTGTGGCTTCAACTAGGTCACAGTACGTCCAATACGTCCATATTACTCACATTGAGAAAAGGCTCAATGCTAAGAAGAGTTTCATTATCACTCCAAGGCTCCATGTTAGAGGCAAAGTATTTTGCAAAAAGATCAAAAACGCCCTGATCCGAGTCGGCTGCTATATTACCATAACATATGGATGAAGGTATGTCCGATTTTGACTTTTTGCTGTTAACAAACCGCCAAAAATCTTTAGGATTGGATCGAAGACTAGCTTCGACATCGGATATATACTGATTGTAGAGGAACTTAATAAGGAATTCAAATTCCCGCTTCAATTGCCGGTACAGCTCTCCTGCTCGAGGCTCCCCTGTCTTTATAAATCGTTTGTAATGCTTATCCCTTCTATTCTTTAAGTTTTTTAAACCTTTTGTATACCAGGGAAGCCTATAGGATCTTCGTACCCTCACAGGCGCATAAATATCAATAATGTTAAAAAGAGCAATCAAGAACTTAGAATAACAATCATCGATTGAGCCATCCGAATAAAGGAAAACCCAAACAATGGCTGAAATAGGGGCATTAATAAGTGACAAGTTAGTATCATTCAAATGATAATATGGAATGGGTAAAGCAGAAGGTAAAAAACTATAAAACTCAATATGAATTCCTAACGGCTTGTGGTGCATATCACAAGGACTTAATGGCACATTGCATAATTCTACTTTACTATTAACCAAGTTATTAAAAAATATAAGATCAAGAATTTTGGATAAATCATTAAAAATATTATTTACTTGGGAGAGGCCCAGACTGAAAATATCATCTAAAACTACAATTTCATGACTCTGGTGAACGTTGCTAGGTAGCATGCAGGGAGATTCCGGGTCCCTAGACCAGACAATGGAGCTTAGGTTAAAATCGCCAGCTACCATCAAAGCGGTAGGGTTCGACGTTCTAGCACAGACACTAGTGATGTTTTCCATATGCGCATGATATAACTAAATGCGCTATTCGGAGGGATGTATGATGCAATGATGACGAACGGGCCATGGACGCCCTGGATTGAAACCGCCAGCTGATCCAGTAAAGGGTTGGCCACCGGAAGGCGCAGTAGTGTAGCCTGAAGAGATCGACGGATAGCGATGATCACACCACCACCTCGCCCGCACTGGGTACTGAATGCATTTCGGTCTTTTCGAAATATCTGGTACAAGTTGGGCTCAAAGAACTCAGAGGAGCTAAATTTGTCATTGAGCCGCGTTTCCACAAGGATGATTTCATCAAAATCGCAGGCAGAGGAATTGAGGAATACCATCCGAGTCTTGGTTCTCCTTCCCGATATATTTTGGAATAGAATTTTTAGGCTTCTATTGGGGTCCGAGGACGACGAGTACATATAGTCCAAAGAGGGAATTGGACGGCAAGGCGGTAAAGATGAAAGTGCACTCCTGATACTGGTGCATGTGGAGGCATATCCAATATGCATAGTTTGCAGGATAGCCGACGAGGACACATAGAAATTTCCATTAGACTCAACCGTAGACCTGCGAGAGTCCAGTTGCAAGCCAATCCAGAGCCAGGTGAAAACATTGAGCGTTCATAGTAAGGCACATCCAAACGTAGCAAAGATCCACTCTCACGTCCAAAATGTAAATAAACACCTTCCATCGGCGAAAAGAAAGCACCAGCGAGTGGCCCAGCGAAAAGAGATAAAATGAGCAGCGATGCGCTGCCAACGTCTCGATTACCAAGTGAAGAATAGAACAAGTGAAGATAAGAAGTAAACAACTCGCCTTGAAAAAAGTTGTTGTTGTTGAATATCGATCAGCAAACGAAGCAAATTATTGGAGGACTTGAAGACATCGTCAACTGTTACCATTAACGCCCCCACCGTTTGTTGTTGAGAGCGCAGCAGAGAGCAATCGGGGTGAAGTAACGACGCAAGCGGCGCCGCATATTGAGGGTTTTTGAAGATCGCAATTATGGTAATGGTAGAATCGTCGGGAGGTCAATGACCTTAGCAGGCTCTCTATGGACAAACCGGCTGACTTTTACCGACATAGGCCAAAAGCCATTGTTGAAGACTGTAGGGAAATTTTGCTCTGGAACTCCCAATTTAGTTGACGAACTTGAGGGCGTTGATGTCAGCATATTTTTTGATCAGCCTAGAACAGGCTAAATCACTTGCCTCCACGTTCAACTTAAATGCGACAAACTTGCACAATGCATTTGGTTGGGTAGACGTTGCGAATTTACCAACATGAAGGTATTGCACATATACATGAAGGTATATTTACCAACATGAAGGTGGGAAGCACTTGAAGCTAAGCGCAACTCAGTGTTTGTCCCACAATGCGCCTATTAAGGTTGATGCGCTTCTTCTTCGGGACAGCCCCCTTATATGCCGTTGGGGCCTGGCCCAGTGTAGCCTTTTTGCTCCCAGTGCTGGTATGCATAGAAGGGGGAGCAACAACTCCAGCCGAAGAGACGCGTCCAGCGGGTCCAGCCGCTCCATTTACCAGGGCATGATCCACTTTGGCATTAAGGCTTTCGAAAAGGGATTCTAAATCCAGAACCTTATGATTAAGCTCATCAATTTTGAAGTGCGATTTATTTTTAATGACGCAGTTATCACATTGCCACATTAAGTTCGGAATGTTAATAAGTAGTTTTACAGCCTCCGAGGGAAAATCCACACAAGCGGTGTGATAGGCACGTCGGCAGATCGACGCGCACTGAACGGCCTCACACCCACGAAGTTGGGTAGCAGTAACTTCTGCACTGCACTCGGTGTAAACGAGAGGCGACATGAGCGAAAAAGTAAACGTCCGAACTCAAAGAAAGCTAGAAGCAGAATTTGCAGAATTCGTCCCTTTATAAGGTGCACGAATTGAAGGTCTACCCTTCAAGGGAGGGAGGAGTGTGGTGGGCACACTAACGGCGGCTTGTAGTCCCTTGTCCCTTTCTTCCTATCCCTTCCTTTTTGTCCCTTGTTGGAGGTTCCCTCAAGGATCTATCTAGTTTCTTCTTGTAGAGCTAAGATTGCGTACTGCTAGCTGAGTGAAGTCCTCAAAATTGATCACTAATTCTATGTATCGGCCCGAGAAGAAGGTCTTCTCTACGAATCCCCATCTAATAATCCTGTCTGCTAGGGAGTCTGAGTAAAGAGTAATGTCAAGTACCTCCCTTCTGTTTTTAACGATGAAGGTTGGCTCTGTGCCCCTGTTAACCACCAGAAGAGTTGAGCTTATCGGTGATGATCGATCTTCTGCTTCTCGCTGTCTTCTCCCAGCTTTTTGAGTTGCGGGTGCGGGGGGAGGGCATCCTAGTCGTGGCCTATATACGCCGAGCACACCCTTAGAGATTTCCTTGGGTTCTCTATTGCTGCGGCTACGTAGTCTTCATTGCTGAAATTAGGTAGCAAAAATAGGTTAAGGTTATTTTTTGCGAGAATGCCGGCTCGCCTTTTGCCTATTGTATCGGCTCTACAGAGCCTATACTCCAACAACCCAAGAATCCTGTCTCCAAGGATCCAGGGTTCCTGGATGAGGCCCAAAGAGTCCTTCTCCATCCCGAGTCCTCTAAGAGCCCTTGCCAAGTCACTCTTCTTCCAGATTTACCCCAGATTTGGTGGGGGTCTTCCGCTCTTCAGAATCTCCAATGGTCCTTAACGATC
This sequence comes from Drosophila pseudoananassae pseudoananassae, assembly GCA_018153035.1. Taxonomy (NCBI): domain Eukaryota; kingdom Metazoa; phylum Arthropoda; class Insecta; order Diptera; family Drosophilidae; genus Drosophila; species Drosophila pseudoananassae. The sequence continues at coordinate 4,120,445 of JAECXR010000072.1, forward strand.
AGCCATTGAGTGTTCTTCCCTTTGTGACCTTGGCGAACGAGCTGATGGACGGCTGCGGCTTCTTCTTCTTCGCTTGGGGTGCTTCAGTGGACCTCTGCCTTTATGCACTCTTCACGATCTCCTTGGTAGAGCCTACTCTAGCCTGCTTCTTCGGCTCCAGACTCACTCCCACCTTTGCCGGTTGGAAGTCGATCAGGATTTCTCTTGCCCACCTTATGACCTCGGCCTGGTCCGGGTTAGCTTGTGTCAATGGGTCCGCCCTCATAACAATAAAGTCTGCTCTCCTGCTTCTGTCTTTGCAGAAGCTTTGAAGAAAGACAGGAGACTGTCTTAGGGGTCCGCCGGTTGGTACAGAGCAGGGGTCTTCCTCTCCACGCCGTTCGGTGGTCCCATGGCTAGCCCCACTTTAGAGAAAGATGCCTTGGGTCCCTTTCCCGCACCGGCGCGTTTGAGGCTTTTGCGAGCCTTGGAGTTTGACGAGTCATTGACCCCATTTCCGAAATTTTTTAGAGAGTTCTGTTCTCCACATTGGTTTTGGTTTAAATTTGTCGAATTCATATTTCGGACCCACGAGTAGGGGGAAAGGGGTTCGACTATCATGACATAGCCCACTTGACACAATAAGCCTGGTTAAAACTGGGGGGTAGTTCTCACATGAATAATGAAGGAGAAGTAAATTGGCTAAGTTTCTCCACCGTAAGATTCTTCCATCTCATACATGGTTTAATTGTTAGGACAAAGATCCTGGTTAAGCTTGAGAATTTTTGGAGTCACATAAGTTTGTGAGTCGACTGGCGACCATTTAAGTTTTTTTACGGCACGCAATTGCTTGCGTGTAGGTCCCACTGTTGTAACCGTTTGCTGACGGCCATCAAGCTCCCTTACATTTACGCAAATTTCTTCAAAACTATTAGACTTTTAGAAAATTATTGTACAATGATCTAATTAAAGCAATACCTTTCGGTTAGTATAGCATTCATTCAGATCAAACGAAAAAAGAACATTTTTAATTCTTCGGCTTAATATAGTGTCTGCACTAAGGATGGTTACTTGGTCATCCATCGACTGACGTTCACAATGATTAACAGCAAGACATACCCTTGCTGTTGATATACCCTTGCCGTTAAAACCGGACATATAACGCAAACATCGGATACAGTTGGCCGATCCTTATAAGAATATCATAATAAAAACAATTTATTACAATACAAAATCGAAAAAAAGTCATCTATCTTCAAAAATACCAATGTTGGTATTTTTACCAAAAATCATTTCCAATCGTTTAGTTATATGGCAGCTATAAGATAAAGTCGGCCGATCGTTATGAATCGTTATGAATAAATTATGAATGTTGGTATTTTTACCAAAAATCATTTCCAATCGTTTAGTTATATGGCAGCTATAAGATAAAGTCGGCCGATCGTTATGAAATTTGGTATCTCCGATCATCTGACCAAAAATAGAATCTGTACAAAGTTTCAACTATCTTTAAAAACACGAAAGTTGCGTAGGTTAGGTAAGGACTGCTATATTTGGTCCCTTGTGATATTTTATGTGAATCTATTTCCCTTCCCCATTTGAGGAACTCCATCCTGAGGCTTTGATAAATTTGTTTATACTATTTGGATCTATATCTGACATCTCTATCAACTCTATGTTTATCTATCTCCGGGATGTGATTAGACTAGTAAATGTTAACCTGGGCGGTGGCATAGAATATGCTCAACGGTTCTTCCTCTTCATCGTCCTTACAGCTGCGAAAGTAGTCGTTGTGGGGGGTGAATTCATTCGCCTAGCATTTGTTCCCACTAGGCAGTGTACCGTGATGACTCTAATAACCGTGGCTAACCATCCATAATAATTGGGATGTTCTTTTCTTTGAGATATTAGGCCAGAGTTGGCGGGCCAATCGGCAATTTGGGACAGATTTTTAATCGAGTTTGATTTTTTTTATTGGTTTCCATAAGTTGGAGTTTGTTAGAGGCTTTTGGTATGCTAGTACCCTCCTAGTATACTAGTTGCTGGTGATCATAAAAGCTGATCGATTTTATAGTCACTTGGCTGTCGCTGTATATGTTGACTTCGCTGCGTGAGTTACCAGTTACTCACCGGTCAACCCCGCAGAAACCCACACGACTATTTGCAGTTACTGCAGTCCGCAGCGCTGACAATGCATCCGGCTGGCATATTAACATACACACAAACCATACAATACACACTCTTGTACAGAATGCTTATGCTGCATTCTTATAGGCGGAAATTTATGTTTACATTGGCAAACATTAGGGATAGCTTAGGTAATCTTTTTGTTTACGTTAGCTGACATTAAGGATCACTTAGCGGACTGTGTGAACTAATCTGGGTAGGAAATTAGGGATTTCTTAGGGGATCTTTGTGTTTACGTTGGCGGACATTAGGGATCATTTAGCGGACTGTGTTAAATGATCTGGGTAGGAACAATTTGGAGGCGTACTTGTCAGAGATAGCTGAGCACGGATTTATCTCGGGTCTATCCGAGCTGTCTGAAAATTAGATCTTGCCTCAAACTTTTTTATAAATTGGGTATAAATACCAAATTTGGGTAATTTAGAGCCCTTGAGTAAAGGGGCCCATCCACAGGCGAGCATGTTCGTCGAACATGCTACTTGAATGTTCGCCTACTTGAATTTCATTTTCCCACTAACTAGAGCGAACATTCGTGCGAACATCATTTATCGATAAATTTTCAAACTATTAACATGTCATTATTACGCAATTGCTTGTTTTTATATGCATTGCTTTTGGCGTGCCATAGCGCAGGCTCATTTTTTAGGCTATCAATAAAATCTAGCAGGAATGTTTTGTTCATTTTGCTCTACCAAAACGTTTTTCCAACTGACGTTCGTGCCAACATTGCCATCCATTTACGAGCATGTTGTTGCCAACGTTGTCAAAATAGAACGATTTTTATCTCATTCGAACATTTTGACGAACACAAAATTTGACAACGAACACTACCATCCACAGGAAAAATTTCGTCGAGCACAACATGTTCGACGAACATGCTCGCCTGTGGATGGGCCCCTTAAGGCTTCATATAACTTACATACATTTCAAAAATTATATGTACTAAAAAAAATGAAGGTCAACGCAATAAGACGGTCTACATCAGTGGTGCTCATCCCATTGCTCGCGCTGCTAATTTGTTTTTGCAAATGCTCATGCATACCGAGTTGTGTGAGACTGCTCACGCCATAAGATTCGTTGCTCACGCCATAAGGTTCGTTGGTCCCAGCATAGCTTCCCTCTCTTTCTCTTAATCGAACGGTCGTGTTTTTTTTTGTGCGCACTGCGTTTTATTATAAATATTGGTAAACCGGTGTTTACATACTTGTGAATTAAATCTTGTGAATCTTAACAATCTTAACAAGCCTAAACCGTATCGCTTCGCGAGTGCTGTGGTATATTTGGAGTCGAATTAATTAATTGAATAATCTCAATTCCAAGCATAGCTCAGCTCTGCTTCTTCCCCGGCTTATCTATATTTCTGCATTTCTCTTTTGCACTATTCAAAGCTCCCGCTTTGGCTTCCTATTTGGCACAGTGGTTCAAGGTATTGTGTTTTTTAACTTTTTAAATATTAATTTTTGTTTTATTAAAGGAGTTGAGTTATTTGCCTTATATTTTCCCGATACCATCCATCCAAGGAGAGTTTTTTGGAGGATGGGATGGTTTGGCCCTTGTTTTATTTGGCCAACGGACAACAATTCGAAAAATGACTCAGCTCCAATTAACATATCTATCCGCTGAGGTTTGTAGAAATATGGGTCTGCTAGCGGCAAGTTCTTTGGTAGGTCCCAATCTTTCACGTTCACTGACTGGTCAGGGTGATAACCCGAGATAGTTCTTAGAATTCAAAAGTCGAACGGAAACTCACTACCATTAATCGTTGACTTCACCACAGTGTGTATCTTTTTCTTAACCTGGGAATTAGCTTGATCAATTCCAAGCAAGTTGATACACGATTCCTCCCTACGGATCTGTAAGCGTTGAGCAAGTTCTTCAGTAATGAAGGTAATTTGTGACCCAGAGTCAAGTAGTGCTCGGGCCAATATGTGCTCGCCATTTTTATTTCTAACCCTTACGATCGAAGTCGCTAACAAAACCCTTTCTAGAGATGACGCATGCAAAGCATGTGACGTAGAAGGGCCATCAAGATGTAGCGCTGGAGGAGGATGTTCATTTGGTGGTGGTAACGCCAAGTTATTTTCGGTCACCGTAAATCGGTGCAGAAGTTTGTGGTGCGATCTTGCACAAATTTGACATCTAGTCGATTTACACTTCGCAACCGTGTGACCTTTTCGCAGACAATTTAAACATAATGAGGCTGACTTGACAAACTCAAACCGTTGCATTATAGCAAGGCGTGCGAACGGACTACACTGGGCAAGACTATGGTCTTGTGCGTTGCAATAACTGCAAGCTTGTTTATTGGAAGCGGAGCAAGCCAACGAACTCCTATTGTGCTGCTTCCCAAACCCAGTTTTTTCCTGTTTTGGCTTGCCAGTCTCTTCAGCGGACAGGTGCTGGTACCTACGATTTAATATTTTTTCGAAATCGGACCACAGCGGCAATTTCTCATAATCCAGTGACTCTTCCCATTTTTCTCTGGTCACTGGATCTACTCTACTCAAAACTAAGTAAATGATCATTGAGTTTGCAATTTTAGTGTCATCTCCTATGGATAATAGTGACCCATAGATCGATGACACTGTGTCGATGAGACCTCTCAACGACGACGCAGACGGCTGGGAAACTTTCGGAAGGCTGAATAATTTGCTTATTTGGTTAGCAAAGATGAGACATTCGTTATCGTAAAATCTTTTCAGACTAGCAATAGCTTTGTCATAATTACTCTCGGTGACTTGGAATGCCTTGATAGTTCCTAAGGCTTCACCAGAGAGGCAAGAAATTAAATGGTTAAATTTCTCGATAACAGGAATGTTCACATCCTTGTCTACAAATGTCTCAAAGAGACTCATGAAATTTTTAAACTCCGAATAGTTTCCACTGAATTTTGGCAATGCCAAACTGGGAAGTCGAGCTCGAGTTGGGGCTGCAACCGGTGCAGAACTTGCAGTAGCTGGTGGGGACTCTTCAGTTAACGTGAAGGCATTAATAATGACATCACCCTTGCCTTAGTTGTTATCTCTAATTCTTCCAACTCGGCTCCAAATTCATCTTCCTCATCTAATTGCTCGATCTGGTCTTGCAACTCATTTGCCTTAAATATTGTCTCATTTAAATCCTGAAGCCTGCACTCTAGCTCGGTCTTCACTAAAGGAACTGACCCAGCTTCCAAACGTTCCTCTAACCGGCGAATGCTTTTTACCCTGACATCTAATATTCTTCTTAAGTCATCAAGAGTCGTGGCTTTTACTTTCTGTTTATTACTTTCCATTTTAAAATTTATTTATTTTTTAATAAACAGAAGACGATAAAAAAATTTTAAATTTTTTGTTTTTTATTGTTAAATAAAAAAATTTTAATTTATTAAATAATTAGTAAAATAAATTTTTTGACTAATATAAAAATGTTTATTTTTATTTTAATTATTTAATTAATAATTTAAATTCAAAAACGAAAACGAACGAAAAAAGATATTTAATTTAATATCTAGCGAAAACGAGAAATAATTAATTAATATGGCGAAAACGAGAAATAATTAATTAATATGGCGAAAACGAGAAATAATTAATTAATTAATTGATAGTCGAATAATGTTGATAGTCGAGGCACTGAGTATCCAAAAAAATAGTTGGTTGCCAATGACACCGAAAAAGGTGTATACCCCACAATTATAGGGTAGCGCGTCACTTGGCGTTCCGGTAAAATAAAATGCGCCAAACTAATGCATATACATACATACATATATAGCAGCGGACAACGGTAAGAGCGAAAACGAAAATTTTACCGCTGCATATATTTGTATGTACGCCAAATTATTTATGCACGTAAATATGTATTATATTTGTACATATATTTGTATATAAATAAATGTTTGGCTGCACTAAATTTAACTATTTTGTTTGGCGACAAACGAACGAGTGGTAAAGAGGGGGGGGGGAGCTACAGTGATGTGGATATGTATTTATGTTTTTTGTCAATTTTAGCCACAGGCAGTTTGTTAATAATTTAACGAAACTACTCAAATTTTTAAGCTCTACTAATTTCAAGTACGTATGCGGTAAGAATTGAAAGGAGGGTGCAATATTTCAGAACAAGCCGTGGATTTAATTCGTCTTTACTCGACTTTAGATTTTTTGCACAAATACCTGAGGGTCTGCCTTAGGATCCTTCGATCCCGCTGCCACTTTCCTCGTGCAGTCGATGCAGGTGCAGGACATGGGGCTCGCTGGTGATTCTGGTGGTGATTATCCTTGGCTTGCACGGGCTTGTGGTGGATTCACGAAGCGATGAATTTGTTTAAATTGAAGTTGCACTTCACGGACACGTCGCGAGCAGCTTTTAAATGGCTGCTAAATATAAAAAAAATGACGAAAACGAAAGCAAAAGATGTGGCCTCTCCAACGTTATAATTCGATCTATATTTTGCTTTAATCTTAATCCTAACATATCTATTGCGCAAGCACAAGAACGAATATGAGTTATCGCTACCGCTCTGCCTTAAGTTATCTAGATTTAAATAACTAACAATTTAACTAAAAAATACAACTCAATTTAACAACAAATTATGTTAATAATTCAAATTAATACAGCGACAGCTTCACCACCTCGGTACTATCATAACATCAAATGGTGGAGTTGAAAGTGATGTGGAGAACCGACTGCGCAAAGCGAGGTCTGCATTTGGAAGACTACACCGAGTGTGGAGAAACCAGTAGATAAACAGAAAAACAAAGCTGTGCATATTCCACTCGTGTGTAAAATCCATACTGCTATACGGATCGGAGACGTGGCTGACCTCTCAAAGGATAGTGATGAAGCTGCAGGCTTACATCAACAAGTGCCTAAGAATAATACTTGAGAGTAAAAAGGAGTAAAAAGGAAATTAAAAAAAAAAATTAATAACAAATCCAATAAACCACGACGAATCCGTTAACACGCATGCATATGGCCTTATGATCGCCTTCATGCGTGGCATGCAGCTATCGACGATTGATTCGATCATCTCTTTCGTAGTCTTCCCTAGTGGCTTCATTAGGGACTGAAGGTCCACAAATGTATCCCTTAACGGCTCCCCTCGTCGCTGCTTCCGCGAACGAACCTGAGATGCAAACTTCTTAAACAATCCTTATGGCAGAGGAAGCCCTCCCAGGAAGCAAAAAATCGACCTGGTCATAGGTTGCGATGCCCCAACGCCCATCACTGATAATTATGGGAAAGCACTAATACAAACGAGAGGGATGAGTCAATATTCGATTTTATCCTAAGCTCCAATCTTTTGGGGGCTAACAGGAGCACAGAATCCACCTTCATAGTCAAGATCAAAAGGGAAGTACTTGATATTACTTACTACTCAGACTCCCTAGCAGACAGGATTTTTAGATGGGGAGTCCTAGAGAAGCACTCCTTCAAGGTCCATTGATACATAGAATTAGTGGTCAATTTCGAGAACATCACTCAGCTAGCAGTACGCAATCCTAGAAAAGCAAATTGGGAGCTAAACATGAAAAAACAAAACAGATCCTTGGGGGAGCCACCACCAAGGGGCGTTAACAACAGGGAAGACCTGGAAGCCATGGTGGGCACGCTAAGGGCGGCTTGCACACAGAAGGAGCCTGGGAGGCGTACAAACTTCGACTTGGAGTCAAAAAAAGCGAAATGGCTGACCGGACAGCTGGGGACGGACTCACCTGCCGAGCGAACCATAACACTTCCTGGATAGGTCACTAGATGGCCTCCGCGAAGATTTGGATGAGCCGCCAACCGCCGAGGTAAGAGCCGCAAAGAGAGCTTTCTCTTCTAGAAATTCTTTTTGCGACACCTTTCTCCTGAGTTGAAGGAGCTAAGCAAACGTGGCTGCCCCACCAGAATTGCGTAGGTCATGGCAGCTGATCGTAACCAGCTAGCGGGCAGTGTTGGGGAACGCCCTAACAGTGTCTGCCGGTAGAGGGCGCTAGATCCGGACCAAGGGCACCAGGGCTGCCGAACGTCGCAATGACGCGACAGCAGGAGCCCGCTAGAGGGCGCCAGCGACTTAAGGCAAAGTAGAAGGGTAGCATACCTTTCAGGGCTGCTGCCTCAGGTCCTTTGACCAACCTAGTGCGGAAGGGACTAGAAAACTCTGGCCTGCCATGAGGTGACGAAGGTCATGGAGCTGACCAACTGCCAACCTCTCTGCTACGGCGGTTCACCCTCAAAAGGGGCTCTGGCGACCGAGCAGGAGCGGTCCCATCGGTCCCCCCAGGAGGAAATTCCAGGCGCACCGATGTAAGGCAGTGCTGAAACCCCCCAACCGCAACATGCATTAGCCATGCTCTATTCACTTTCCCCCTATCGAAGAAGGCTAGCGCTCATCTGAGCCGAAGTAAAAACCCTCGCAGCGTCTGTCCCACATTGGGCGGCTGCGAGGTCTGCGTCTGTACTAAAGTGGTCGGCAGCTTAGACACCTGGCAGTAGGTAGAAAATGCACAACCCCCCCCATTTTTGGAATGTCGTCGAACAACGAAATTACTCCAGGTGGCAGCCACAGAAGTGGAAATCCACCCGTGCGAGAGACCACGGCTAGAGCAAGGATTCTGGAGGCCCTAAACAACATTCCAATTCAACCTGACAAGGCGGTGCCTCTCTTGGCCGCCCTGGAAAGGAACACTACAAGTCCAGAAGAGTTAAAGAGTGTCAAATCGGGAGACCCGTAAAAAAGACCGGAGACCCAAAAAAAGCAATAAAATGCGGCGCTCGCCGCTATTTGCGTCACAGGCTGGCAGCTCAGCAGCCACCGGCAGCCCAGCAGCAGTAGAGAAGGAAACGCCAAAGACGCCACGGGAGATGCTTAGCCCGGACAAGGACCAGAGGGCGGCTCCCCCGAAGAAAAATAAGGCTGGCAGCCCACCGGCAAGAAGCGAAGAATGCCTGACGGAGTTGGGCACGATAGTGAACGAGCTGTCATCGTAGGTCACGGAGAAAAATAAGAGACATATTTCCGCGATGCAAAGGAGCCTGATGGCCAGACTGAAGGACATCCACTCCATTCTGGTAGGAAGTGTTCCGGAGGAGCATGCGCGACCGCTCATCATGCCCAAGCCAGTGTGCACCAGACGCGAGAGAGGCATCGATACCGTGGAGAAGGAGCAGCAGACCCTTCCGACGGAGGTCTGGACCCAGGACCAGGCTGTGCAGACCGGAAAGTTACTGCGAGGGACTCGGGGGCCAAAGTAGCAAAGGCCAACATGGCGGCAAGGCCCAAACCAGCTGTTGCAAACCCGGCTGCCGACAAAGGAAGCGACGGCGAAGCAAGCATGAGAAGGACTGAATGGACGAAGGCCAAGCCTAGAAATCCCGAGCGGAGACGAGCCAGACCCGACGCCATAGTGATCCAAGCAGCCGGCCAGATCTTAAGCATGGTAACGCGCAGGGAGGACGGGAAGCTAGACGACCTTGGCCTATGCGTCAAGAAAGTGAGGAAGACAGCCAAGGGCGGGCTGTTACTGGAATTGGCCAGGAAGGAGGAGAACTCCACGCAGGCCTTTAAAGACTGCATCGAGGAGGTCCTAGGAAGCAAGGCAGAGGTGCGGGCGTACTCGGAGGAGACCAAGGAGTCGCTCGTCGAGCTACGAGGACTCGACGCACTAGCCACTTCGGAGGACATCATCGGGGCTATCGCGCAGCAGGCAGCAGTGGACGCCTTGAGGCGCCTTGAAAGTCAAGAAGCTGAGAAGCAGCTATGGCGAGACGCAGACCGCTATCGTGGCTTTTCCCGCGAGCCTTGCCAAGGCCATCATTGCTGTGGGCAAGGTAATGGTTGGGTGGTCAGTATGCCATATGAAGAAAAAGGAGGTCGTGGCTCGCTGATACAGGTGCCTTGGGATGGGGCACATCGCAAGCGCTTGCAAGAGCTCGAGGAACAGGAGCGGCTGTTGCTTCCGCTGCGGAGACACGGACCATAGGGCGGCCACCTGCAAAAAGGACCCTCGATTCTTCTCGTGTGAAGATAAGGGCCGGAAGGATGTGAGGCATCAGACTGGAAGCAGAAGTTGCTCCATGTCAGCGAAAGGAGGTGGACCTAGGACGTTTCAGCTGAACCTGAACCACTGCAGGGCGGCTCAAGATGTGCTGTCGCAGACTGCGAGGGAGACGAAGACGTACATAGCGCTCCTAAGCGAGCCCCATATGACTGGCTCAGACAAACTCTGGGCAGTTGACCTATCGGGAAAGGCTGCCATCTGGAGCTGCGGCGCAACCGGCGCGACACTGCTTTCAGTGCACAGTGCGGAGGGATTCGTAAGGGCTCGGATAGCCTAACCACCAATGAGTTTGAGCGCATGATGGAATACCTGGGAACTGGTTTCAGAGGCCGTTCTGACGAACGGCCCCCCCTTGTAGCAGGGGACTTCAACGCGTGGGCGCAGGACTGGGGCTGCCCGAGGACGAATGAGAGAGGGAGTGTGGTCAGAGAAACCTTTGTCTCACTCGATCTCGTACTGCTGAACGAAGGAAACCAGCGCACCTTCAGCAGAGCCGGAGCAGGATCCATCATAGACCTGACGTTCGCAAGCCTCTCGCTAGCGACTGGCGCTAACTGGAGAATAAGCGGCAGCTTTACGGCCAGCGACCACGAAGCAATATTGTGCTCAATTGGTAGCCCTCAAGTACGACCGAGGGAACCGAATCCACGAGGCTACAGAGCCGGTACGCTCCAGGCGAGGAACTTCTCTGAGGCAGCGCGCGACATTGCAACGTCCTACCAAGCGGAGCCAACGAAATGGCTGACACCCTGGCAGCTAAGCTCGAGGCAGCGTGCATGGCGAGCATGCGGCGGAGAAGCCGCTACCGTAGAAAGCGACGAGATTGGCTCCATCCGAGCTGAGTGCGTGAGAGCAAGGAGGCTTATTCAGCGCGCGAGAGGCAGCGGCGCCTTTGAGGAGCGGCACCTAGCCTTCAAGGACTGACGCAAATCATTAAAGGTGGCCATCCGAGACAGCAAAAGGAAATGCTTCCTGGAGCTATGTGACTCGGCGTAGGAAAATCCATGGGGCAAATCCATGGGAAGAGGCTGCGCGCAGGAAGCCAGTCCTCCACGGAAACGAACGTACTAAGGACCATAGTGCAAGCACTGTTCCCAGCCGGCAACCAGGTCACCCAGCTTCCCACCCCCCCAGCAGACAATGAAATGGCGGAGGAGGTAACGGAAGAGGATGTTCTGGCCATAGGGAGAGGCCTGGCCCCCAACAAAACACCCGGCCCGGACTCGGTTTCTAACCGAGCCCTGAAGCTGGCTCTGGCACTGCAGCCGGGAAGTTTTGCGGAGCTGTACAACAAATGCATCCGCGAAGGCATCTTTCCCACCAGGTGGAAGGTACAGAAGCTCCTGCTGCTACTAAAACCAGGGAAAAAAAGGGAGGAGGCGTCGACCTATAGGCCAATATGGCTGCTGGACACAACGGGCAAGGTCTTCGAGAGGGTGATCGCGGCGAGGCTCGAAGCCGCCATAGTGGAGGCGGGAGGGCTGTCTCCCAAGCAGTATGGGTTCCGGAATGGAAGGTCTACAGTGGATGCCATAGCAGCGGTGGTTGGAATTGCTCGCAACGCAATAGCGGGAATCAGGTGTAAGGTTGGCTCTAAGGAATACTACCTAATAGTCACCCTGGACATCAGGAACGCATTCAACACGGCGGACTGGGGCAATACCCTGGCAGCCTTAAGGCGGTTTAACGTTCCCAATTCAATAATGAACGTTGTCAGTAGCTACTTCAGCTGCAAAGTGCTACTTGTCGACACGGATATGGGCACGGAGTCCTACGGCGTCACGGCAGGTGTGCTCCAAGGATCGGTCCTGGGACCGCTGCTGTGGAACGCCATGTATGACGGGATCCTGAGACTGCAGCTCCCAGCGGCTTCGCAGACGACGTAGCGTTGGTGGTTGTGGCCAAACATAGGGAGGAAGCGGTGAGAGCGGCGAACAAGGCGATTGAGGCAATGGAACAGTGGCTCCAAAATTAAGGACTTAGCCTAGCCCCGCAAAAGACGGAAGCGGTGCTGGTCAGCAGCCGCAAGGTACTAGAAACTGCGACGATTCAGGTTGGTGGAATGGCCATAACCTCCCAGCGTGCCATAAAATATCTGGGTGTGATGATCGACGCCCGGCTCTCCTTCCGTGAGCACCTAGAATATATCCAGGGCAAGGATGCAGTCCTCCTCAATACCAGAGGACCAAAGCAGAACAGCGTTGCCTCGGCGCAAATTCTGTACGCGGCGCCCATCTGGGCTGAGGCGATGAATACGCCCAGCTACAGAAGAAGAGTTGCTGCAGCGTACAGGCTGGGAGCCATAAGGGTGGCGTTCGGCTTCACGACAGTCTCCGACGACGCCATCCTGGTTATTGCGGGGATGGTCCCGCTGAAAGAGCGCGCTCGAGAAATTAAGGAGCTAAAGGAAGCTCGCGTTCGTTATGAGGATGCTGGCGGCGCCCTCCATATAATTACAAGGGAGGAGGCCAAGGAGAGGTCGCTCACAGCCTGGCAGGATAGCTGGGACTCATCGAGGAAGGGAAGATTGACGCACACTCTCATCCCCAACCTTAGAAGGTGGGTGCGAAGCCACGGACAGGTCGATTTTTACCTGACGCAGGTTTTGAGTGGTCATGGCTGCTTTCGGCAATACCAGAAGAGTTTTGGCCACGCGAAGGAGGACTGGTGCCCGGAGTGCGGGAGATCGGTAGACAATGGAGACAATGCTGGAAACCCAGATGCTGTGGGACGCAGTAGCATCTTTCGCTGCAGCGTTAATGCAGAGGCTCAGGAGCATCGAGCAGAAGAGGCGGTAGGGTGGAGAGTTGGGGCCTGCGGCGGGCGAAGCAATGCCTAGCGGCCGTCCCGCCCGTCCTCAAGCCCTTACTTCTAGCCCTTCTTCCTGAAGACAATGCACTATGGGCATTGTTTCCCTAATTAGGAAAACAAATTGGAATTCCCAAATTGGGAATTTTTACAATTTTGGAAGATAGAAACTCGAAACTTTGTACATATACCTAAAAACTAAAGATAGAATTTCGGATTTTGTTTAAATTGGACCACGGGTTCCTTCCTTTAAAGTTTCGATTTTAAATTTTTTTTATTTTAAATTTGTTTTAAAATATTTTACCGTAATATATATAATAGATCTGCACTAAATGTATTTAAATAATCGTTTTTTAGCAAAATAGCATTATAAAGTGGATTTGGATACCTGAAAAATTTAATTAAAAACAAGAAAGGAAAGATAACTTCGGGCGGAGCCGAAGTTGATATATCCTTGCAGCTAAAACCGGATATATATCGCAAACATCGGATTAAATTGGCCGATCCTTATGAGAATATCACTAAATCCTAATTCTCTAGCTTTAAAAACACCGAAGTTATAACATTACCGATCAATCAGATATATGGCAGCTATATGATATAGTCGGTCGATCCTTATGAAATTTGGTAGGTCGTATGATTTTGCCAAAAATAGCATTCATACTAAATCTGAACTCTGTAACTCTAAAAACACCAAAGTTATACCATTTCCGATCAATCAGTTATATGGCAGCTATAGGATATAGTCGGCCGATCCCGGCCGTTCCGACTTATATACTGCGTGCAAAGGAAAGAAGGGTGTGTGCCAAGTTTTAAGTCGAAAAATTAAAACTTTTTCGCTTTAAAACTGAAAGACTAGTTCGCGTAGAAACAGACAACTCAGGAGGTGATCCTGATCAAGATTATAAATACTTTAATTATAGGGTCGGAGATGTCTCATTCACTGCGCTGCACACTTTTGACCATTATTATAATACCCTCTGCAAGGGTATAACAAACAAGAAAGGAAAGCTAACTTCGGGCGGAGCCGAAGTTGATATACCCTTGCAGTTAAAACCGGATATATATCGCAAACATCGGATTAAATTGGCCAATCCTTATGAGAATATCAGAATATAACCAATTTATTACAATAAAAAATCTAAAACAAAGTACCCAGCTTCCATCTTCAAAAATACCAAAGTTTGTATTTTTACCAAATACCATTTCCGATCGTTCAGTTATATGGCAGCTATAAGATATAGTCGGCCGATCGTTATGCAATTTGGTAGGTTTTATTAAGTGACCAAAAATAGAATCTGTACGAAGTTCCAACTTTCTATCTTCAAAAACACGAAAGTTGGGTAATTTCCGATTGTTCAGTTATATGGCAGCTATAGGATATAGTCGGCTGATCCTTATGAAATTCGGAATGTTGTATTATTTTGCCAAAAATAGCATTCGTGCCGAATCTCTTGCTTTAAAAACACCGAAGTTATAGCATTTCCCATCAATCAGTAATATGGCAGCTATAAGATATAGTCGGCCGATCCTTATGAAATTCGGAATGTTGTATTATTTTGCCAAAAATAGCATTCGTGCCGAATCCGAATTCTCTTGCTTTAAAAACACCGAAGTTGTAGCATTTCCGATCAATCAGTTATATGGCAGCTATAAGATATAGTCGGCCGATCATTATGAAAATTGGTAGGTCGTATTATTTTGCCAAAAGTAGCATTAGTACAAAATCTGAACTCTGTAACTCTAAAAACACCAAAGTTATACCATTTCCGATCAATCAGTTATATGGCAGCTATAGGATATAGTCGGCCGATCCCGGCCGTTCCGACTTATATACTGCGTGCAAAGGAAAGAAGGGTGTGTGCAAAGTTTCAGGACGATAGCTTTAAAACTGAGAGACTAGTTCGCGTAGAAACAGACAGACGGACAGTCGTACATGCTCATATCAACTCAGGAGGTGATCCTGATCAAGAATATATATACTTTATAGGGTCGGAGATGTCTCCTTCACTGCGTTGCACACTTTTGGACAAAATTATAATACCCTCTGAAAGGGTATAAAAACTGGGCGAAAACGAAAGGTCTTGCCTCTTCAACGTTATAAATTCGAGTATATTTTCTAATCTTTCTCTAATCTTAAGCCTAACTTATCTATTGCGGCGAAGCGGGGCGAATTCGCACAAGACCGAATATGAGCTTTCGCTCCCGCTCCGCCCTAAGCTATCTAAGAGTAAATTTACAGACTAGCAACTAACAAATACAATTCAGCTATAACTATAATTCACAATTTTCGACTTCAATAAAATACAAATCAATTTACACTGATCAAGAATATATATACTTTATAGGGTCGGAGATGTCTCCTTCAATGCGTTGCACACTTTTGGACAAAAATATAATACCCTCTTCAAGGGTATAAAAATCAATAAAACGGATCATCCGACAATATCCAATAGCTATCATAACCATCGGTAAGATAGATATCAGACAGATCAAAACTAGCTCACTGTTACTTATGTATGTTGATGACTTTAATCTTTGCCTTCAATACAAATTAACTAGTTCTGTAGTTCAACCAGATTTGGATAACTTTCAAATTTAGTGTTTAGGAACTTAGCAGCATAATCAATGTAAATGTAAACTCATGCCATTTTTCGGCCATTTTTCCTCCGTGATTGGGAAGGCAAGAGATAATCTGACGAATTTGACAACACGTTTTGAACAAAATCTTTTTCAAGAATCAGTACGATAGTTAATCGGACGATATACACCGGATATACGGAGTACACCAAGATCACATGGAAAATGTCTGATTTTGATTTTTGCTCTTCAAAGACTACATGGTTAATATTTATAAATAAACTTACCTTCACCAACAAACCCTAGAAAAATATTAGGTTTTATTTTCTCACACAACCTTATTAATGGAGATGTCGATAGGCAGCATCTACTAACACGCTTAAAATTTAACGTTCTTAGTTGTTTGGTCATTAAGGTTTTTCAATAACAATCCACTCCAAAATAAAAGTCAAATTAAATAAGTGCACATTATAAGTTATTTATTCTGCGGGCACATAAAACTGGATGAAATTGTGATAGACCAGTCTATTGTGCTATGCAGTGACTTTATGTAATGAACAGAGAGTGCGGCCCGACTAGAAATTGTGAAGCTAAAGCACTCGATAGCGGAGAATAAATTATAATTATAATAAAAATTATAAACTAACTCGGCGACTGCTGCATGACCCGACATTAGTAAAATGACTAGAAACTTTTTTCCTCTTCTCCTTAGCCAATTGTAGTCGAAATATGCCCAGTAGAGTGATTCCTTTAAAGTTTAATGTTTAGACTACAATGGTCTCTATTACATAACTTCGCTTTGCTCTACTTCTAACATTAAAACTTATATTCTCATCTTCTAAATTTTTCGCTACTCTCGGATTTATCCGAGATTCGAGCCGTACGTCATCGCCCCTCGTTCGGTTAGGCGGGAGGTCTGCTGTACGTATGCAGCGGGAGCCCCGTGAAAAGAAAGGTTGAGACTTGGTTGGAAATAAGTAAGACATATCATTTAATCTGATTCGTTTTACAACATACATATTTTGGTCAAAAATCAGCAACGTTGTAAAGAGCTATAGAAGACGAAATGGACGGGATTGGGACGAACAGAACTAAATCCGATAGCTGGCATTTTTTATGTGACAAAGATTTTATGTTAGATGAATGGAATTTTATTTGGTTAACTTAACCTAGTATGAAGACACAGAGGGTTGGCTCTTCCTACAGGTTCTCTTCCAACTAATACAATATAGCGAATTTTCGATTTTTTTAATCGAATACTATGTGCAATAGAGCTATCCAATTTGGAACTTAAACTATAAGAAAGTGTCTCGGAGACTATACGAAATAGAGCTATCCAATTTGGCACTTAGACTAGTCGAGTCTACGAGTTCAAAAATGAAACAAGGAAAAAGAGTCAAAATAAATATTCAAAAGCTTTCAGATGAATTTTGTTTTCCAAATAAAAATTCTCTTTTTAAATAGTTTGGTTATAAAATATCTAAAGTACTTTTTTAAAATCCCATACGGGTGCTACAAAAATACTACACTATTTGGGGTGGCACTAATTTCATCTATTTACTGAAATATCGGCCTGTCAATTATAACGTAAGCGACGTACGTCTAAGTTTTCAAAACAGAAAGTAATTTAAAACAAGAAAGGAAAGCTAATTTCGGGCGGAGCGGAAGTTAATATACCCTTGCAGTTAAAACCGGATATATATCGCAAACATCGGATTAAATTGGGCGATCCCTATGAGAATATCATAATATAACCAATTTATTACAATAAAAAATCTAAAACAAAGTACAAAGCTTCCATCTTAAAAAATACCGAAGTTGGAATTTTTACCAAATACCATTTCCGATCGTTCAGTTATATTTTTTTTTTTTTTTTTAAGCTTAGTTTGTTTTTATTGGATCACTCTTTATGAGTCTAACAATAAGGTTGCAAATCTTAAAATAATACAATATCTAACAGTTTGTTTTGAACTGCATAGAGACTACGTGGTCGTTGCGGCGAAGACGAGAACTGCTGGAAACTCGCGTGAGGGCTCTCGCGAGATGATTTGGATGTAATGATAGCCTGTTGTAGTACTTTGTTTTGATTTGTGCTATCTCTTCTCTGACGAGTGGTATGTGAAGGTCCCTGTGAATGTTTTCATTCCGAACGTACCACGGGGCCCCGGTGATGGTTCTGAGAATTTTTGATTGAGTTCGTTGCATTATATCCACACTGCTGTTACTGGCGTTCCCCCACAACTGGGAGCCGTACATCCAGATTGGTTTCAAGACGGTGTTATATAGGAGTACCTTGTAGTCCAAGCTAAGGGGCGAAAGGCTATTGATAAGCCAGTGGAGGCTGTTGGCTTTGAGCTTTAAATGCGTTCTTTTGGCTTCAATGTGGCTGCGCCAGGTAAACCGTCTATCGAGGTGTACGCCAAGATATGTTACTACATTTGCTATCGGAACCACTGTATTGTTAAGA
The DNA here is from genome assembly GCA_018153035.1 of Drosophila pseudoananassae pseudoananassae. Classification (NCBI taxonomy): domain Eukaryota; kingdom Metazoa; phylum Arthropoda; class Insecta; order Diptera; family Drosophilidae; genus Drosophila; species Drosophila pseudoananassae. The sequence goes on from JAECXR010000072.1 coordinate 4,138,487, forward strand.
GTAAGTGGAGGGCAGTCTTGCCTGTTAAGAGTGAACGTTACGTATTTTTGTTCGTTAGCTTTGATTCGCCAGTCAGATAGCCATTTCTCCACTGCCACCAGGTGTATAGCAAGTTGCGCCGTTGCTTGCTTGGGGCATCTCGCGCGGCTTAGGATCGCTGTGTCATCTGCAAAAGTGGATGTGGTTAGATTCCTGCTCGTTGGGATGTCCGCAGTGTAGATAAGGTAGAGTGTTGGTTCAAGCACGCTGCCTTGAGGAACTCCGCCTAGTTCGCGTAGAAACGGACAGACAGACGGACAGACAGACGGACAGACGGACATGCTCATATCAACTCAGGAGGTGATCCTGATCAAGAATATATATACTTTATAGGGTCGGAGATGTCTCCTTCACTGCGTTGCACACTTTTGGACAAAATTATAATACCCTCTGCAAGGGTATAAAAAGGAAAACTAACTTCGGGCGCAGCCGATGTTGATATACCCTTGCAGCTGAAACCGGATATATATCGCTAAAATCGGATATAGTTGGCCGATTCTTAGGAGAATATAAATATATTATATTATGATAAATATTATAACCAATTTATTACAATAATAAATCTAAAAAAAAATCCCTAAATTTTCTATCTTCAAAAGTCTATCAACAAAGTTGGTATTTCTACCAAATACCATTGCCGATCGTTCAGTTATATGGCAGCTATTGGATATAGTCTTCCGATCCTTATGAAATTAAGCATGTTGTATTATATTGCCAAATATGAAATTTAGCATGTATTATATTGCCAATAGCATTCATACTAAATCTGAACTCTCTTCCTCTTAAAACACCAAAGTTATACCATTTCCGATCAATCAGTTATATGGCAGCTATAAGATATAGTCGGCCGTTCCTTATGAAATTTGTTACGTCGTATTATTTTGCCAAAAGTAGTATTCGTACAAAATATGAACTCTGTAACTCTAAAAACACCAAAGTTATACCATTTCCGATCAATCAGTTATATGGCAGCTATAGAATATAGTCGGCCGATCCCGGCCGTTCCGACTTATATACTGCGTGCAAAGGAAAGAAGGGTGTGTGCAAAGTTTCAGGACGATAGCTTTAAAACTGAGAGACTAGTTCGCGTAGAAACAGACAGACGGACAGTCGTACATGCTCATATCAACTCAGGAGGTGATCCTGATCAAGAATATATATACTTTATAGGGTCGGAGATGTCTCCTTCACTGCGTTGCACACTTTTGGACAAAATTATAATACCCTCTGAAAGGGTATAAAAGGTGGGCGAAAACGAAAGGTCTTGCCTCTTCAACGTTATAAATTCGAGTATATTTTCTAATCTTTCTCTAATCTTAAGCCTAACTTATCTATTGCGGCGAAGCGGGGCGAATTCGCACAAGTCCGAATATGAGCTTTCGCTCCCGCTCCGCCCTAAGCTATCTAAGAGTAAATTTACAGACTAGCAACTAACAAATACAATTCAGCTATAACTATAATTCACAATTTTCGACTTCAATAAAATACAAATCAATTTACACTGATCAAGAATATATATACTTTATAGGGTCGGAGATGTCTCCTTCAATGCGTTGCACACTTTAATACACAAAAATATAATACCCTCTTCAAGGGTATAAAAATCAATAAAACGGATCATCCGACTATATCCAATAGCTATCATAACCATCGGTAAGATAGATATCAGACAGATCAAAACTAGCTCACTGTTACTTATGTATGTTGATGACTTTAATCTTTGCCTTCAATACAAATTAACTAGTTCTGTAGTTCAACCAGATTTGGATAACTTTCAAATTTAGTGTTTAGGAACTTAGCAGCATAATCAATGTAAATGTAAACTCATGCCATTTTTCGGCCATTTTTCCTCCGTGATTGGGAAGGCAAGAGATAATCTGACGAATTTGACAACACGTTTTGAACAAAATCTTTTTCAAGAATCAGTACGATAGTTAATCGGACGATATACACCGGATATACGGAGTACACCAAGATCACATGGAAAATGTCTGATTTTGATTTTTGCTCTTCAAAGACTACATGGTTAATATTTATAAATAAACTTACCTTCACCAACAAACCCTAGAAAAATATTAGGTTTTATTTTCTCACACAACCTTATTAATGGAGATGTCGATAGGCAGCATCTACTAACACGCTTAAAATTTAACGTTCTTAGTTGTTTGGTCATTAAGGTTTTTCAATAACAATCCACTCCAAAATAAAAGTCAAATTAAATAAGTGCACATTATAAGTTATTTATTCTGCGGGCACATAAAACTGGATGAAATTGTGATAGACCAGTCTATTGTGCTATGCAGTGACTTTATGTAATGAACAGAGAGTGCGGCCCGACTAGAAATTGTGAAGCTAAAGCACTCGATAGCGGAGAATAAATTATAATTATAATAAAAATTATAAACTAACTCGGCGACTGCTGCATGACCCGACATTAGTAAAATGACTAGAAACTTTTTTCCTCTTCTCCTTAGCCAATTGTAGTCGAAATATGCCCAGTAGAGTGATTCCTTTAAAGTTTAATGTTTAGACTACAATGGTCTCTATTACATAACTTCGCTTTGCTCTACTTCTAACATTAAAACTTATATTCTCATCTTCTAAATTTTTCGCTACTCTCGGATTTATCCGAGATTCGAGCCGTACGTCATCGCCCCTCGTTCGGTTAGGCGGGAGGTCTGCTGTACGTATGCAGCGGGAGCCCCGTGAAAAGAAAGGTTGAGACTTGGTTGGAAATAAGTAAGACATATCATTTAATCTGATTCGTTTTACAACATACATATTTTGGTCAAAAATCAGCAACGTTGTAAAGAGCTATAGAAGACGAAATGGACGGGATTGGGTCGAACAGAACAAAATCCGATAGCTGGCATTTTTTATGTGACAAAGATTTTATGAATGGAATTTTATTTGGTTAACTTAACCTAGTATGAAGACACAGAGGGTTGGCTCTTCCTACAGATTCTCATCCAACTAATACAATATAGCGAATTTTCGATTTTTTTAATCGAATACTATGTGCAATAGAGCTATCCAATTTGGAACTTAGACTAGTCGAGTCTACGAGTTCAAAAATGAAACAAGGAAAAAGAGTCAAAATAAATATTCAAAAGCTTTCAGATGAATTTTGTTTTCCAAATAAAAATTCTCTTTTTAAATAGTTTGGTTATAAAATATCTAAAGTACTTTTTTAAAATCCCATACGGGTGCAACAAAAATACTACACTATTTGGGGTGGCACTAATTTCATCTATTTACTGAAATATCGGCCTGTCAATTATAACGTAAGCGACGTACGTCTAAGTTTTCAAAACAGAAAGTAATTTAAAACAAGAAAGGAAAGCTAATTTCGGGCGGAGCCGAAGTTAATATACCCTTGCAGTTAAAACCGGATATATATCGCAAACATCGGATTAAATTGGGCGATCCCTATGAGAATATCATAATATAACCAATTTATTACAATAAAAAATCTAAAACAAAGTACAAAGCTTCCATCTTAAAAAATACCGAAGTTGGAATTTTTACCAAATACCATTTCCGATCGTTCAGTTATATATTTTTTTTTTTTTTAAGCTTAGTTTGTTTTTATTGGATCACTCTTTATGAGTCTAACAATAAGGTTGCAAATCTTAAAATAATACAATATCTAACAGTTTGTTTTGAACTGCATAGAGACTACGTGGTCGTTGCGGCGAAGACGAGAACTGCTGGAAACTCGCGTGAGGGCTCTCGCGAGATGATTTGGATGTAATGATAGCCTGTTATAGTACTTTGTTTTGATTTGTGCTATCTCTTCTCTGACGAGTGGTATGTGAAGGTCCCTGTGAATGTTTTCATTCCGAACGTACCACGGGGCCCCGGTGATGGTTCTGAGAATTTTTGATTGAGTTCGTTGCATTATATCCACACTGCTGTTACTGGCGTTCCCCCACAACTGGGAGCCGTACATCCAGATTGGTTTCAAGACGGTGTTATATAGGAGTACCTTGTAGTCCAAGCTAAGGGGCGAACGGCTATTGATAAGCCAGTGGAGGCTGTTGGCTTTGAGCTTTAAATGCGTTCTTTTGGCTTCAATGTGGCTGCGCCAGGTAAACCGTCTATCGAGGTGTACGCCAAGATATGTTACTACATTTGCTATCGGAACCACTGTGTTGTTAAGAGTAAGTGGAGGGCAGTCTTGCCTGTTAAGAGTGAACGTTACGTGTTTGCATTTTTGTTCGTTAACTTTGATTCGCCAGTCAGATAGCCATTTCTCCACTGCCACCAGCTGTATAGCAAGTTGCGCCGTTGCTTGCTTGGGGCATCTCGCGCGGCTTAGGATCGCTGTGTCATCTGCAAAAGTGGATGTGGTTAGATTCCTGCTCGTTGGGATGTCCGCAGTGTAGATAAGGTAGAGTGTTGGTCCAAGCACGCTGCCTTGAGGAACTCCGGCTCTAATGGTGTAGTCATCGGACATGCCTGAATTACATCTTACTGAGAATTTCCTGTTGTATAGGTATGACTTTAGAAGTTTGTGTGTGTTGGTTGGGAGCATTTCTATAATTTTGTGCATTAGACCTTCTAACCATACTCTGTCGAAAGCTTGTGATACGTCCAGAAATATCGCAGTGCAGTACTCCCTTTGTTCGAATGTATTTCGGATTTCTGAGGTTATGCGGTTGACTTGCTCAATGGTTCCGTGTTTTTCTCGAAAACCGAATTGATGAATAGGGATTTTGCTGTGTGTTCTGAGATATTGGGTAATGTGTGCCAAGAAGCATTTTTCAAAGAGTTTTGATAGAAACGTTAGTAAACTAATTGGTCTATATGATGAAGCGATTGTGCGGTCTTTGCCAGGTTTTGGTATCATTATAATTATCGACTTTTTCCATCTCTCTGGAAAGTGTCCGTGTCTCGTTATTGCATTGAAGAGCTGGCAAATAGCTCGGACAGCACAGAAAGGAAGTTCAATAATCATTTTTGGTGATATTAGGTCGCATCCTGGAGATTTTTTTGGGTTGAGTTCGTTTATGATTTTGAGTAACTCATGTGGCCTAAATACAATAGGTTCATACGTTGATGTGTCGATATCTGGTGTTGCTGGCAGTGAGATCCCGTTTGATGATGTGTTGGGCTGAAATACATTTTGAAGATGCTCTGCGAATCTGACGGCTCTTTCTTCGTCGCTTCGAGCCTAGTTGCCTGTGGATGTCCTTATTGGCATTGCAGATTCGATTGGTGCGCAGAGAGATGAGTGTGCTCTCCAAAGTGGGAACTTGGAGCTCATTGGGGATAACTGTTCTATATAATGTTTTTGCGACCTTTCTTCTTCATGACGAAGTGCAGCTGAGAGCCTCTCTGTAGCGTCTTTTAACCTTTGTTTTGCGGTTGGTGATCTGTTGGATTGCCATTCTCGCCGTGAGCGTCGCTTTGCTAGAACGAGCTGCTCTATTTCAACGTTCGTGTATCTATTATTGTACGATGTTTTTTGCGTTTGTGGAGTTGATACGCGAGCTGCTGCGACCAAGACGGATTCAAGAGTCTTTGTGGATAAGTTGATATCAGCTTCGTCATTCAAACGTGGATTCAACTCAATGTGCGAACTTACATATTTTTTGTACTTAAGCCAATTGGTTTTATTCGTTGTTAGTCTGAATGGTTTATCTACCGCAATTGGATGTAGATTTAGATCAGTGGTGGGCACGAAATCTAACGGTCGGAGCCGCAGCTCAGCCAAACAACAAATTACAACAACAACCACCACCCTCGCGATGGTTGTCGTCGCGTTGTGCGCAAATGCACTCTTAATAATTATTGTTGCAAACTCGGGACCGCGGGGTCGGGCCCGCTACCTGCTTCGAAATTTGTGTAGCATTGTTTTTGTAAATCTTCACGGCTCACTGACCGCGCGACTCGATCGTCTGGCCCGATTTGCTGGCGCCAAAAATTACGAATAACGGGGGGAGCCTTGAGAGCCCGAGGAGCCATGGGCTTGCCCACCCCTGATTTAGATGAAGAAGTACAGGCGAGTGATCGGACGATAGATCTGGTAAGGAGTTGGCACTTATCAGGTTGCGAGGAATGTTTTTTGTGACTGCAAAATCTATCAAGTCTGGCAGTTTTCTAGGATCTGTTGGCCAATATGTAGGTGTCCCAGGTGACACACAGTCTAGCTTGTTGCTTGCTTTTATTATTGCATTGTACAACTGCCTTCCCTTAGGAGTCACAAGTCGGGATCCCCAGTGCGTGTGCTTGGCATTGAAGTCTCCTGCTGCTATAAATTGTTCGCTCAGAGAGTTGAAATATTCCATGAATTGGGATTCTGATATTGTGAACCGAGGGGGACAGTATACGGCGGCAAGCTTTAAAGATCGGGAATCCATTTGCACATCTATTGATGTAGCTTGCATGAAGTTAGTGGCGAAGCTATTGTGGAAGCAGTGCTTGATGCGATTTCTAATCAGGATCCCAGTGCCTCCATGAGCTTTCCCGTCTGGGTGATTCGTGTTGTAGAATAGATAGCCTCGAATTTGAAAATTATATTTATTTGTAAGATGAGTTTCTGCGAGTAGCATTACATCGATATGATAATTAATAAGGAACTGAGTTAACTCGAGTTTGCGCTGTGAGACGCCGTTTGCGTTCCACAGTGCTATACGGAGTGGAGCCATTGATTACTTAGTCTGTGTTTGAGCAACAAGCAGCTCAATCAAAACGTTCTGGTTTCGCATAAGATCTTGCATAGTGGTCTGCATGAATGACATGAATTCCATCATACTTTGTTGAAGATTACATAACATTGTTTCAAATTTGTTCGTAGACGGTTCTTCTGGTTGATGAGGGGGAACTGATGATCTTGGATTGGTGGGAGCGGTACTTTTAAGACCCGATTTTAGAGCAGTTGCATAGCTTGCGGATTTGTCGGTGACCTCATTATTGGCTAAAGATTTAACAGCTGAAGGGGGGATGACATTACATGTAGATTTCATAGGTGGTGTATGTGAGTGAGCAGTGGTCACTCTTTGGTGTGTACGACTTTTCAGTTCCTTGTAGACTGGACAGCCCCTGTAGTTAGCCGTATGGTTGCCTCCACAGTTTCCGCACTTTTTGGTGCTGGGATCCTCTTTATTTTTTGGGCATTTGTGAGATTCATAAAGGTCTCCACAAGCAACGCATACTGGACGAAGCGTGCAATAAGACTGTTTTGTAGGGGGGCGCTGCTGCCGCCAAAGATTCCAGAAAAGGTTGAAAATGTTGAAATAAAAATCGGGGCGTCTTTCAGTAGGTACGGTCAGCTTTATTCGGCTGCTTACATGCGATAACTAAAAACTAGTACAAAAAGACGATCGACGACAACCAACGAGCGAGAGAGAGGGCACAGAGGGGCGAGTGTGGATGCGCTCTTCAGCGCGGGTGCGCTCTTTAGCGCGGGTGCGCTCTTCAGCGCGGATGCGCTCTTCAGCTGAGCGGCACAACGGCCCCTCACCTAAACATTCTCCCCCCCCTTGCAATCGCTCGGGTTGCAACAAATCCCTCGTCGCTAGCTATGCGTCACTGCAGCTAGAGGGCGTACACGGGTCGATGAAGGCCCCCGTGTCGAAAATCCGGGTCCCGATGTTGACGCTGTTCCGGTTCAGCATCGACGCTAGGGTGGGCGCAGCGACCGCGTCCTGCGGTGACCCTCGGGGAGAGACGGAAAGTTGCCTAGGCGCGGATGACGCGAGCGGAAGAGCGGTGGACGGCACCCGATGAGTGGCGGACGAAAGCAGGGGAGCACTTGACGGCTGCCGGCCAGTGGCGAAAGAATGCCGAGGAGTTATTGAAGAGTGCCGGGAAGTCGGCGGCCGTGGATCGGTTTGGGAATGCCGGAAAATGGCGAACGCAGGGCGAGAAACACCCGAACCGCGCCGGGAGTTGGCTGATGACGGCCGACGAGAGAGCGAGACACTCCGTGTACTGTCTCCCGCGGGCGGTGACCGGTGCTCCTTGGTCACGGGGTGCAGCAGCGTGTGGTGATCCTGACCACACGTCTTACAGCCGTCTCCACGCCGACAGGATCCGTCGGAGTGCTCGTGGGCCAGGCAGCTCGAGCAATAGCGGTTCGCGAGAGCCGCTCGGAGCCGCTCCTCGGCACTAAGGCGTAGGAAGCGCCGACACTTCTTCAATGGATGGATCCCATTGCAGACTCGGCATTGGTAGGATTGTGTACCTCGAGTACATCTGCTCTCCAGTGACTGGGCGTTGCGTGGGCGTGGCGACATTGTTCTGGATATGATCTTGGAATCCGATTCCGAACTGATCCGTGTGGGCACCTCTCCCTGATCCAGTGAGTCACCGAGGCTGCGGGCAACTCGTGCGGAAAAAACAGACACGCTGCGGGGGTTGACTGGAGATAATGGGCCGGTTAGCACCCATCCGAAAATGGTCTCCTGACCGAGAAGCGACCCGCAGATGTTAGACTTGGAATTACCGAGGAGAATGGACGGAAGAATGTCAGCTCCTATTAACACATCGACTTGGGAGCTCTCAAAGAAGTTGGGGTCCGCCAGGGTAATATTGGGCAGCCCCTTGAGACGATCTCGCGAAATCGGATATGATGGCAGATTTCCTGCCAACTGCGGAAGAACGTAAGCCGCAGTCTCTAATTGTAGTCCGGGTCTTGACGGCGACCAAATGGAGAGATGGCACAATTTAGTAGACTGCGCGGAAATGGTTTGATTAAGGCCGGAAACTTGGGCTTGAATCGTCTTGAAGGGAGGCTTGACGAGGTTGAACAGTCGTTCCGTTATGAAGGTCGCTTCGGACCCTGAGTCTATTAGTGCTCGTGCCTGGACGGTGCACCCCAAATGGCACACGTTGATCAGGGCCGTGCCTAGTATGACTGCTCCCGACCCGGAAGCGAAACACACCTGCACATTCGACTGATCCTCTGAGCCATTTACTGGCGTAGGCGGACTTGGAGCGGTAGGCGGCATAGGAGGACTTGGAGCGGTGGCGAACGGATGGCCGCGGTGCAGGAGGGTGTGGTGTCGGCTGTGGCAGGTGAAACAGGTACGGGCGCTCGTGCAGTCTCGCTGCTGGTGCCCTCGGCCAAAACAGTTTAGACATAACTGCTTCCTTGTAATGTAGCCAAAGCGCCCATTTACATCCATATTTAGAAACCGCGGACATAAGCGAATGGGGTGGTCCTCCCTCGAACAGAGATCGCAGCCCTTTTGGCCCGGAACCACTCGAGTCTCGTGTGAATTGAGCCTCCGAGCGGGGGCAATAGGAATTCCCGACCTTGGCGGAAGTTGCCCGGAGCTACTAGGCCTGACGTCATCGATTGCTTCCAGAGTGCGATGGCGCTCTGTCAGGAAATTGTCTAATTCCTTCCATGTTGGAATTTCGGCCTTGTTATGAACGGATTGCTCCCACATGGAAAGTGTGACTTTGGGGAGCTTTGACGAAATCATAAACACCAGAAGGCAGTCCCAGGCCTCAACATTGATGGCGGACATTGCTAGGGCTGTCAGACAACTCTGAATGGTGGCTTGGAGCTCCTTCAGCGCGACCCCGGACTCTTGAGAAATAGCCTGGAGGTTGAAAAGGATTTTCAACTGGCTATTGACCAGTAGCCGCCGGTTCTCAAAGCGGTCTGTGAGGCTTTGCCAAGCGACGGCAAACCCCTCATGGGTAAGGGGAGCCTTGGAAACAATAGCGTTGGCGTCACCACTTGTTTTGGACAACAAGTGGAACAACCGCTCTACCGGGGTGAGCCGCGAGTTTTGAATGTAAATGGCCGTAAACAAGTCTCGGAAGGTGGGCCACCGAAGATAATCACCCGCGAAGACCTCGGTATCCACCGGAGGTAACCTGCAGCCTGTAGGCGCGGGCGTGTGGACATTGACGGGAGCCTGAGTGGATTGGGAAGCAATTTTCTCCCGAAGCTGGGCAATACATCTCGAATAGACGGAGTAACAGTAGCTGTACTTCGCTTCCAGCACTGTCGAGGCGGCCGCATTGTCGTCGGACACGGCTAGCAAATCGGAGCAGCTCTCATAGCTCTTCTCCACCTTCTCCCATAGTGCCCGAATTTGGTCCCGATGAACTTCGCACATGTATTGGGAGCCTATTTCCGTTTCTGGGGCGCCCGGAGTACTTATGTTAGCCTCAAATTGGATAATTCGATCTGTTGTGGCGATGAACTTTTTCAACGCCACTTCGACCGCACTTGGAGCCATTTTTGCAACGGAGTGAGTCTGCCTCTGTGAAGGACCGGGGGTTGTATTGACGGATTCGTCACTCCTTGCCCTTGGACTTGCACTGGTAGCCTTAGGCTTCAAAAGAGGCGTCCGCGGAGATGCGGATTGAGATCTGTCCAAACGGATGGCTGGGATCGAACGCGGCTTTTTGTCGTCTCCCGTGGGCATTCTCAGAGTCCAATTCGCTGGTCAGCGCTTGTCAACTGACTCGCGCAACAGGTGCCCCCTGGTACGAAGGTGCCCCAGGTACGAAGTGGTGGCCGCTCGCACTAATGTGATGAGAACGGTGAGATCGCGGATCAAAGGCAATTACAAGGAGCAAGTGCGAACTAGTGGCGCCGAGGTGGAAAGGAAGGTCCTGTTCGGCACAATTCGAATGTGGAAAGAAAAACTTCAGGACTCCAGAAAACCCACAAGGAGACGTGGTTTGCTCGGATTGCAGGCGGATGTTGACTGATGCGAAGTAGAAGCAGCGTTGGAGGCACGGAAAATGGAAAAAGTACCGGAAAATTCGTGCTTGTTCGGAAAAAAATGATGACGGTCTATATATGTATGTATATTTCGACTTGTGTGGTTCGTACTGAATTTAATATATACGGAGATATTAAATTCTTAACTATTTTTAATTTGCGGAGCCGGAAGGTGGACTTAACTTGGCTTGAATTTAACACACAATTCAAACACACAATTATAAAAAATTAATAATTAGTTTTTGGCTAACTGGTTCGGATTTAATTATGATGGAGCCAGAAGGGTGGAGTTGAAAATCTTTATTTTTAATCAATTGAGGTTAATTATTACCAAGCTGGAACGGTGGAATTGAAACATAAATCTTTAAGTAATTGAATTTCATTAACACGAAGCCGGGAAGATGGAATTAAAACCGCGGCTCTATTCGGACAGAAGGAGGATAATTAAATTAATTAATTATAATTTTTTTTCGATAATTAAATTTTCGACTTTTGTTATTGAGTGGCCGGAAAGGTGAATTAAAAAACCCTGGCCCTTTGCTCGGACGGAAAAATACGAATTAAATAAATTTTGTAGTTATAAATATAAATAAATAAATTTATAATTAATTGATTTTTTTTTTTAATTTGTTTGGTTATATATTTCCTGGAACTGGAGGCAGAAAATATTGAGAAATATATGGGCATACATGCAAGTAGGGCAAGGGCATGTGGGCATACGATGGTACAGTGGAACGTCGAGAAGTGGACTGTATGGTTAAATTTTATCGGTTATATATTTTCCTGAAATTGGAGGCAGAAAATATATGGAAATATATGGACATGCATGCAGGTACGGATATATGTAAGGGCATGTGGGCATATATTGGCACAGTGGAGCCTTGATAAGTGGACTGTATAGTTGGGGGAACAGAAAAGTTATGTGGTGTAAAAAATGACACTGATTGAGGAAGATAAAAAACAAATATTACGACAGCGGCGGACTGTTCGGTGAATTTGGAAATTCCGGAACTAATTCACACCGGTGGCCAATATTAATTATGCCTTCTTTTTGTCACCACACAATTTCACTGTTCACTTGCGAATTTTTCGCGGATTAATTGCACCAAAAAAATATGTATGTGCGTATGTATGTATGAATGTATGTGGATGCACATATGCCTCGACCGTTGGCAAGCGAGTGGATAACGGAGAGGCCGAAAACGGCGTGGAATATGGGCAGCACACAAAACGGAGACGGATGTAAAAATTTGCAGAATTTTATGATTATTATATGTAGATTATTAGAAAATTTCAACCTGCCGTTGTGTCGGAAAACTCGGACTTGGAGTTGACACGGAGGGAAAACAATCTTGCAGCAGTGTGAACGAAATTTAATGTTCGGATCACTGCTGAAGACCGGCGGAGAGATGGAGACGGAAAAATGTACTTATCTTTTGGCGGAACAATGCCGAGAACTGCTGGCAGAAGAAAATCCAGAAATTATCCGGCTCGAAGGACCAATGTTTTGTAGGGGGGCGCTGCTGCCGCCAAAGATTCCAGAAAAGGTTGAAAATGTTGAAATAAAAATCGGGGCGTCTTTCAGTAGGTACGGTCAGCTTTATTCGGCTGCTTACATGCGATAACTAACTTAAAACTAGTACAAAAAGACGATCGACGACAACCAACGAGCGAGAGAGAGGGCACAGAGGGGCGAGTGTGGATGCGCTCTTCAGCGCGGGTGCGCTCTTTAGCGCGGGTGCGCTCTTCAGCGCGGATGCGCTCTTCAGCTGAGCGGCACAACGGCCCCTCACCTAAACAAAGACCTTGTGGGGCCATATTTCTGACAATTATTACACTGCACCGGTCCATTTCTTTTATGCGGCTCCTCTACCGTAATTCAGCGGTGTAGTAGGAACTGGAGAGTGAAGATTGGATGCACTTCATTTTTTTCAGAGGCTTGGATTTGGTTTCGGGTTCAAGTTCTACCTTGAAAAGAGGTTGAGGCTTTCTTTCTCTATTCAAAATGTTACTAACATTTTTTACCTTAAAACCTTTCTCCATCAGTGCTCTTGTAACTTCATCTGGTGTTACTTCCGGCTCGATACCTTTTAGTACTACTTGCTGACCCTTACTGCTTTTTAATTGGTACGTGTAGAAGTTTTTATTGTTGTCGTTTAAATACTTCGACAGAATTCTGTAGTTTGCTTCCGTATTAGTCTGAACTTTAGTTTCATGAATATTTCCCTTTGTTAATGGAATTATGTGGAAATTGTCTGGTCCTATTAGATTCAGTATCGAGTTTACGAGGGTATTCGAACTTTTCTCTCGGATGTAAATCGGCGGCGGCTTAGGCTTTTTGTTGTCCCCTACGATGACTTCAGGAGGTGTATCATCGGATTTATCTGCCAAAATAACAAATCTGTTTGCTTCTATGGGCTTCTCTATTGTAGATTGTTTTGAGGTGCCTCGAGTTATTTTAGCAGAGTTACCAAGTCTAGAGTTCTGCGGGCTAAGCTTTCGTTTTATTTGTATGTAGCGATCCATACCAATCTGTACGGCCGAACGTTGTTTTGAAGGGGGCACGCTGGTGTAAGGTGCTGCATTATTTGCTTGCACTGCAGTTTCCGATATTACGGTAGATGGTATTGCGCGTGCAGTCGATACCATTGTAGTTGTTGTAATAGTTGCCGTTGCAGTTGCTAATGACGTCACTGTACTGGTGACCGTGGCTATGCAGGCAGGCATGAGGGAAGGGTATGGGGTTTTATCCAACGAGAGCGCAGGAGAGCAAGAACGCGCCCTGCGTTGCGGTGTTGGATAGAGTTCATTACTCGGGGTTGGGGTTATTGATCGCGGTTGGTTATTTTTTGTTGGGTTTGCGGTCACGTTGTCTTGCGTTGACACAAATGAGTGGTATGCGTTGTTACGTAGCAAGGAGAGTCGACGCTCGTCTTGCTGACGTTGGAGCACCGTATAAGTGTCGAATTCACTTATAGCTTATTGTTTTTGATTTTCTTATTTATTTATTTTTTTTTTCTTATTTACACAAAAAGTACGAAGTTCATCGCACTAAGCGTCTTTTCGCCCACTGTGTATTTTTGTTTAGAGCTTGCACTGCACTATGCTTAGTTTTTGTTTAATTTTCGTTGCACGATCAGAAGACAATAAGAAAGCACGAAAGCAAGATTCATAGAATACATTTTAAGAATTTTAAAACTTTATTTAATGTAAAAGTAAAACAAAATGTAATTACTTTATACATTTTACATCTTATTCAAGTTTTTTCCAGAAGTGTAGTGAAAGGTCGCAAAATTGACGAAAAAAGTAATATCACCACTTTTCCAACATGGGTTCTGAAACAGAGAAATGACGTATTTGAAAAAACTTTATCATTCAACAAAATAAATACTCTAAAGAATAACCTTCTGCATTAATTAATATTTAGTAGCGCGTCCTATATTGCCAAAAACACCTGCGCAACGGGGCAACAGAGTCCTGACAGGGTTTTATGAATATTTTGATCGAAAACTTTAAAGTAAGGTTTTAAAATGATTTCAATGGTAGTTAAAATAGACTCAAAAACAATCCCTTGACTTTGGACTAAACTTTTTCTGTGGGATTAAAGTCAGACTGGCCAAGTGACGCCAATTCGTTCATAGAGTTTCCTCAAACCATTCCTCTGGCCCCTTTAGTATCATTGTCCTGCTAAAGGACCTCTATAAATGGCATTTTGCACTCTAAAAAGGTATCGTAGATGTCTTCAAGATATTCATGCATTTATGCCAATCTATGATGGTTTTTATGCCATGTAATGACATAGGCTGTACTTAACTGTACGGTACCCTCAATCCTTAATCATTTTAGTGTTGTACTAAGGTTGTATTCTATGTTATTTGGACTTCTATATAAAATACCATCAAAAATAACTACTTTGCACCCAACTGCATACAATTTTTCTCCAATTTCGAGTCATGCCATTTGGAGATTACCTGGAAAACTATATGCTCTGGGTAATGTGTCTCAATTAAAGGGTGGACATTTCCTGGTATGAAGATTAATAGATTATTTTATTTCTGATGTTATCGTACCGTAGTATACTTAAAAATATACTGTTGGGAATAATCTCACAAAAGTTCATAAGGATCGGAGCATTAGAACCGAAGTTCACATCAAACTTGAACAAACTTGAAACTTTAAGCGCGATTATCTCCAAATATTGTTTTTTGGAAATTTTCTTTTGCGGTGGACACGATTACTAAAAAACTATTAATCCGATCAACACCAAATTTTGACCACTTATTTATTATGATAAAAGCTAGTCCGTGAACGAAGGACTTTCAATTTTTTTGAAAACTCCTTTTTTAGAGCATTAAAATCTTATACCTTGAAAAAATACATTTTTTGTTAAAACCGTCGCCATTTTTTTTAATCAAAATTTTTACAAATCTTGCGTTCACGGACTAAGCAATACAATATACTAACGAAATTTTTTTTGAATTTTCGATTTCATATGAACCGTTCTCAGCATATGATGTCCACCGCAAGACACCCTCGAAAAAAGACGATCTTGGAATTCGGCTATAACATTTTTATTATTTAATAATTTTTAGTGAAAAAATTTAAATAAGTACCCAGAACCATGTACTAAACAACGTCGGTAAAACATTTTTAATAAATATTTTCTATGGTGTCAAAAAATCGATAAAATTTCTTTTTTTTTGCGCGGTACAACTGTCTATAACCCCCTAAACCATAATTTTATTTTTTGAGTTCCCTTTTAAAGCTTTTTAGCGGACTTTAGCTATGCCACCTTGCCCTGACGCAGTACTATATTGACTTACAGAGTGGACTGCAATCAATATTGCTTACATCAATATTGCTCAATAGTTCACGGCTTTATTAACTAATTTCTTGGGAAAATTGACTAAATAACTAAATTTATTCCACAAGTTTTCTAACTTTATATATTATACCCTTGCAGATGGTATTAAAATTTTGTAATATTATAATTTTGCGGTGGTACAGGAAATGTTTAGATGGTCACCGTACTCATATTTTTAACTTTAGAGATACATAGAATACATTTTAAGAATTGAAAAACTTTATTAAACTTTAACTTTATTATAGCGCGTAAATGCAAAAGTAAAAAAAAAAAGCCATTACTTTATAGATATTTTTCATGTTTTTTCCATAAGTGTAGTAAAGGTCGCAAAATTTTAAAAAACTTGATCATTCAACAATATAAATACCCAAAACAAAGACCTTCTGCATTAATTAATTTTTAGTAGCGCGTCACCTGCTACACCTGCTAAAAGCATCTGCGCAACGGGGCAACAGAGTCCTAACAATGTTATATGAATATTTTGATCGAAAACTTTTAAGTAAGTTCTCAAAATGATTCCAATGGTAGTTAAAATAGACTTAAAAACTAACCCTTGACTTTGGACTAAATATTTTCTGTGGGATTAAAGTCAGACGACTGCCCAAGTGACGCCAACTCATTCATAGAGTTTCCTCAAACCATTCCTCTGGCGCTATTTGTATCATTGTCCTGCTAAATGACCTCTATAAATGGCATTTTGCACTCTAAAAAGGTATCGTAGATGTCTTCAAGATATTCATGCATTTATGCCAATCTATGATGAGTTTTATGTCATGTATAGAGGACCTACTCCCTAATAGTAAAAGTACGCCCAGGCAACTGCACGGTACCCTCAATGCTTAATCATTTTTGTATTGTACGAAAGTTGCATTCAAAGTTATTTGGACTTCTATATAAAATACCATCAAAAATAACTACTTTGCACCCTCTGAGCATAACATTTTTCCCCAATTTCGAGTCATGGCATTTAAAAGTGGGACATTTCCTGGTATGAAGATTAATAGATTAACTTGTTTAAGATATTAGCGAACTGTTTAAACCATCATTTTATATTTTGAGTTACCTTTTAAAGCTTTTTAGCGGACTTTAGCTATACCACCTTGCCCTGACGCAGTACTATATTGACTTACAGAGTGGTCTGCAATCAATATTGCTTACATCAATATTGCTCAATAGTTCACGGCTTTATTAACTAATTTCTTGGGAAAATTGACTAAATAACCAAATTTATTCCACAAGTTTTCTAACTTTATATATTATACCCTTGCAGAGGGTATTATAATTTTGTAATATTATAATTTTGCGGTGGTACAGGAAATATTTAGATGGTCACCGTACTCATTAGAGATACATAGAATACATTTTAAGAATTGAAAAACTTTATTAAACTTTAACTTTAACTTTATTATAGCGCGTAAATGCAAAAGTAAAAAAAAAAGCCATTACTTTATAGATATTTTTCATGTTTTTTCCATAAGTGTAGTAAAGGTCGCAAAATTTTAAAAAACTTGATCATTCAACAATATAAATACCCTAAACAAAGACCTTCTGCATTAATTAATTTTTAGTAGCGCGTCACCTGCTACACCTGCTAAAAGCATCTGCGCAACGGGGCAACAGAGTCCTAACAATGTTATATGAATATTTTGATCGAAAACTTTTAAGTAAGTTCTCAAAATGATTCCAATGGTAGTTGAAATAGACTTAAAAACTGTCCCTTGATTTTGAACTAAATATTTTCTGTGGGTTATAGTCAGACGACTCCAACTCGTTCATAGAGTTTCCTCAAACCATTCCTCTGGCGCTTTTTGTATCATTGTCCTGCTAAAGGACCTCTATAAATGGCATTTGGCACTCTAAAAAGGTATCGTAGATGTCTTCAAGATATTCATGCATTTATGCCAATCTATGATGAGTTTTATGTCATGTATAGAGGACCTACTCCCTAATAGGAAAAGTACGCCCAGGCAACTGTACGGTACCCTCAATGCTTAATCATTTTTGTATTGTACGAAAGTTGAATTCAATGTTATTTGGACTTCTATATAAAATACCATAAAAAATAACTTTGCACCCCCTGAGCATACAATTTTTCCCCAATTTCGAGTCATGGCATTTAAAGGTGGGACATTTCCTGGTATGAAGATTAATAGATTAACTTGTTTTAGATATTAGCGAACTGTTTAAACCATCATTTTATATTTTGAGTTACCTTTTAAAGCTTTTTAGCGGATTTTATACCACCTTGCCCTGACGCAATACTATATTGAGTTACAGAGTGGTCTGCAATCAATATTGCTTACATTTTATAAATTTGTTCAATAGTTCACGGCTTTATTAAGTAATTTCTTGGAAAATTGACTAAATAACCAAATTTATTTCACAAGTTTTCTATCGTTATATATTTATACCCTTGCAGAGGGTATTATAATTTTGGTCAAAAGTGTGCAACGCAGTGAAGGAGACATCTCCGACCCTATAAAGTATATATATTCTTGATCAGGATCACCTCCTGAGTTGATATGAGCAGGTCCGTCTGTCCGTCTGTCTATCTGTTTCTACGCGAACTAGTCTCTCAGTTTTAAAGCTATCGTCTTGAAACTTTGCACACAGTATAAAAGTCGGAACGGCCGGGATCGGCCGACTATATCCTATAGCTGCCATATAACTGATTGATCGGAAATGGTATAACTTTGGTGTTTTTAAAGCTAGAGAATTAGGATTTAGTACGAATGCTATTTTTGGCAAAATAATACAACATGCCAAATTTCATATTTCATCAGCCGACAATATCCTATAGCTGCCATATAACTGAACAATGGGAAATTAACAAACTTTGGTGTTTTTGAAGATAAAAAGCTGAAACTTCGTACAGATTCTATTTTGGGTCAATTAATACAACCTACCAAATTGCATAACGATCGGCCGACTATATCTTATAGCTGCCATATAACTGAACGATCGGAAATGGTATTTGGTAAAAATACCAAATTTGGTATTTTTGAAGATGGAAGCTTGGTACTTTGTTTTAGATTTTTTATTGTAATAAATTGGTTATATTATGATATTCTCATAAGGACCGGCCAATTTAATCCGATGTTTGCGATATATATCCGGTTTTAACTGCAAGGGTATATCAACTTCGGCTCCGCCCGAATTTAGCTTTCCTTTCTTGTTTTTAAATAAAGTTATTAAAAAATAGCAGAAACTTAATATTTGGATATTTTTTCCTTTTATGTATTTTTGTTAAAAGTGTATAAAGATTACTGGGGGAAAGAACAGGGCATGGCACAAGAGGTGTGTGACTGTCTCATCATCTTTTACATCCCCGCAGCTCCTACAGTAATCATAGTGTGGAACCGCTAGTCTAGCCGCGTGCGATCCTATTAACCAGTGCCCCGTGATGGCCTTGACCGCTAGACTGCTAAGCATCATTGATCTTTTTCAAGAGCGGGTGGGCCACATCATGCGTGAGTTCCTGCAGTTCTGGAGATTTCTCCATTTCCTGTACTCTCCCACCTTCTGTGGACGGGGCGGTTAACAACCTACTACGATCCCTAGAAGGTGGTGGTTGGAAAGTTATTGCAAAGTATCATGTCGAAGTGATCCCTGCATTTCAGACTACACGTTGCTAAGGGCATGCCCACTAGTTCTTTCTCCGGGAGGAGAGCGTTTGTAGTACCTGCCTTGCTAGTTCATCAGCGACGCAATAATTTATATTTTTTGGTAAAAAACAATAAACAAAAATTTTTAAATTTTGTGCCAATAGTCTTGCTATGCGAATAAATGAAATATTGTACAAAAATATATAACGATAGAAAACTTGTGAAATAAATTTGGTTATTTAGTCAATTTTCCAAGAAATTACTTAATAAAGCCGTGAACTATTGAACAAATTTATAAAATGTAAGCAATATTGATTGCAGACCACTCTGTAAGTCAATATAGTACTGCGTCAGGGCAAGGTGGTAAAAAATCCGCTAAAAAGCTTTAAAAGGTAACTCAAAATATAAAATGATGGTTTAAACAGTTCGCTAATATCTAAAAAAAGTTAATCTATTAATCTTCATACCAGGAAATGTCCCACCTTTAAATGCCATGACTCGAAATTGGGGAAAAATTGTATGCTCAGGGGGTGCAAATTAGTTATTTTTGATGGTATTTTATATAGAAATCCAAATAACTTTGAATGCAACTTTCGTACAATACAAAAATGATTAAGCATTGAGGGTACCGTACAGTTGCCTGGGCGTACTTTTCCTATTAGGGAGTAGGTCCTCTATACATGACATAAAACTCATCATAGATTGGCATAAATGCATGAATATCTTGAAGACATCTACGATACCTTTTTAGAGTGCAAAATGCCATTTATAGAGGTCATTTAGCAGGACAATGATACAAATAGCGCCAGAGGAATGGTTTGAGGAAACTCTATGAACGAGTTGGCGTCACTTGGGCAGTCGTCTGACTATAATCCCACAGAAAATATTTAGTCCAAAGTCAAGGGATAGTTTTTAAGTCTATTTCAACTACCATTGGAATCATTTTGAGAACTTACTTAAAAGTTTTCGATCAAAATATTCATATAACATTGTTAGGACTCTGTTGCCCCGTTGCGCAGATGCTTTTAGCAGGTGTAGCAGGTGACGCGCTACTAAAAATTAATTAATGCAGAAGGTCTTTGTTTAGGGTATTTATATTGTTGAATGATCAAGTTTTTTAAAATTTTGCGACCTTTACTACACTTATGGAAAAAACATGAAAAATATCTATAAAGTAATGGCTTTTTTTTTTACTTTTGCATTTACGCGCTATAATAAAGTTAAAGTTAAAGTTTAATAAAGTTTTTCAATTCTTAAAATGTATTCTATGTATCTCTAAAGTTAAAAATATGAGTACGGTGACCATCTAAACATTTCCTGTACCACCGCAAAATTATAATATTACAAAATTTTAATACCATCTGCAAGGGTATAATATATAAAGTTAGAAAACTTGTGGAATAAATTTAGTTATTTAGTCAATTTTCCCAAGAAATTAGTTAATAAAGCCGTGAACTATTGAGCAATATTGATGTAAACAATATTGATTGCAGTCCACTCTGTAAGTCAATATAGTACTGCGTCAGGGCAAGGTGGCATAGCTAAAGTCCGCTAAAAAGCTTTAAAAGGGAACTCAAAAAATAAAATTATGGTTTAGGGGGTTATAGACAGTTGTACCGCGCAAAAAAAAAGAAATTTTATCGATTTTTTGACACCATAGAAAATATTTATTAAAAATGTTTTACCGACGTTGTTTAGTACATGGTTCTGGGTACTTATTTAAATTTTTTCACTTAAAATTATTAAATAATAAAAATGTTATAGCCGAATTCCAAGATCGTCTTTTTTCGAGGGTGTCTTGCGGTGGACATCATATGCTGAGAACGGTTCATATGAAATCGAAAATTCAAAAAAAATTTCGTTAGTATATTGTATTGCTTAGTCCGTGAACGCAGGATTTGTAAAAATTTTGATTTAAAAAAATGGCGACGGTTTTAACAAAAAATGTATTTTTTCAAGGTATAAGATTTTAATGCTCTAAAAAAGGAGTTTTCAAAAAAATTGAAAGTCCTTCGTTCACGGACTAGCTTTTATCATAATAAATAAGTGGTCAAAATTTGGTGTTGATCGGATTAATAGTTTTTTAGTAATCGTATCCACCGCAAAGGAAATTTCCAAAAAACAATATTTCGAGATAATCGCGCTTAAAGTTTCAAGTTTGTTCAAGTTTGATGTGAACTTCGGTTCTAATGCTCCGATCCTTATGAACTTTTGTGAGATTATTCCCAACAGTATATACTTAACTATACTACAGTACGATAACATCAGAAACAAAATAATCTATTAATCTTCATACCAGGAAATGTCCACCCTTTAATTGAGACACATTACCCAGAGCATATAGTTTTCCAGGTAATCTCCAAATGGCATGACTCGAAATTGGAGAAAAATTGTATGCAGTTGGGTGCAAAGTAGTTATTTTTGATGGTATTTTATATAGAAGTCCAAATAACATAGAATACAACCTTAGTACAACACTAAAATGATTAAGGATTGAGGGTACCGTACAGTTAAGTACAGCCTATGTCATTACATGGCATAAAAACCATCATAGATTGGCATATATGCATGAATATCTTGAAGACATCTACGATACCTTTTTAGAGTGCAAAATGCCATTTATAGAGGTCCTTTAGCAGGACAATGATACTAAAGGGGCCAGAGGAATGGTTTGAGGAAACTCTATGAACGAATTGGCGTCACTTGGCCAGTCTGACTTTAATCCCACAGAAAAAGTTTAGTCCAAAGTCAAGGGATTGTTTTTGAGTCTATTTTAACTACCATTGAAATCATTTTGAAACCTTACTTTAAAGTTTTCGATCAAAATATTCATAAAACACTGTCAGGACTCTGTTGCCCCGTTGCGCAGGTGTTTTTGGCAATATAGAACGCGCTACTAAATATTAATTAATGCAGAAGGTTATTCTTTAGAGTATTTATTTTGTTGAATGATAAAGTTTTTTCAAATACGTCATTTCTCTGTTTCAGAACCCATGTTGGAAAAGTGGTGATATTACTTTTTTCGTCAATTTTGCGACCTTTCACTACACTTTTGGAAAAAACTTGAAAAATATGTAAAATGTATAAAGTAATTACATTTTGTTTTACTTTTACATTAAATAAAGTTTTAAAATTCTTAAAATGTATTCTATGTATCTCTAAAGTTAAAAATATGAGTACGGTGACCATATAAACATTTCCTGTGCAAGTGCTGACATATTTTTTTTCGAAGCTGTATTCTTTATGGGGTAATGTCGAGCCCTGTTTGCAAAAATAATGTAGCGCCAAAAAGAAAATTTTGCAGATACTATAGACTAGAAACTTTGTCGTGTATGTACGTCGGAACTGCCGACTATATCCTATAGCTGCCATATAACTGATTGATGGAATCAATCCTTTTTTTAGAGTTAGAAAGTTGGGATTTGGGATTATACAAAATTTCATAAGGATGGGCCGACTACATCTTATAGCTGCCATATAACTTAACGATCGGAAATGACCCAACTTTCGCGTTTTTGAAGATAGAAAGTTGAAACTTCCTATAGATTCTATTTTTGGTCAGTTAATACAACCTACCAAATTGCATAACGAACGACCGACTATATCTTATAGCTTCCATATAACTAAACGATCGGAAATGGTATTTGGTAAAAATTCCAACTCTGGTATTTTTTAAGATGGAAGCTTGGCACTTTGTTTTAGATTTTTTATTGTAATAAATTGGTTATATTATGATTTTCTCATAAGGATCGGCCAATTTAATCCGATGTTTGCGATATATATCCGGTTTTAACTGCAAGGGTATATTACTTCGGCTCCGCCCGAAGTTAGCTTTCCTTTCTTGTTTTGTATAATATAACATATTCGCTTCGCAAGACTTTTGGCACAAAATTTAAAAATTTTTGTTTATTTTTTTTTTTACCAAAAAATATAAATTATTGCCCCGCTGATGAACTAGCAAGGCAGGTACCACAAACGCTCTCCTCCCGGAGAAAGAACTAGTGGGCATGCCCTTAGCAACGTCTAGTCTGAAATGCAGGGATCACTTCGACATGATACTTTGCAATTTCTTTGCAACCACCACCTTTTAGGGATCGTCGTAGGTTGTTAACCGCCACGGTCCACAGAAGGTGGGAGAGTACAGGAAATGGAGAAATCTCCCATCTCACGGGAATGGGATCGCAATAGGATCGTTATAGGATCGCACGCGGCTAGACTAGCGGTGCTACACTATGTTTACTGTAGGAGCTGCGGGGATGTAGAAAAGGAGGAGACAGCCACACCACCTGTGCTATGCCATGTCCTTGGGTGCAGCCGACTCAAACTCCTGGGTTTCCAACACTCCAAAAAACTCACGGACCTAACAGACCTCTCAGAGATCGCTCCACGCGGTTTATTGCCTTCATTCGAAAAGCTGGATGAGGCCGCAAGCCGCCTTAGGAAGGGTCGTATTCCTTGGGAGCATTAGTAGATAGGATGGAGGGTCCCCTTGCGGGACCTCTTGCCTGTACGGTATCACAAGAAGGCCCCACCGGCTCAAGTGGATGCGGGAGGTCAGAAGGGAGGGACTAGCCACCCGCATCGCCACCTCAACCTTCAACAATAGTTTTTAAATGTTTTATACATTGGCGAGCACATGTAGATATATGTTGTCTCTTTCTCTCGTAAAAATATATTGATAGTCTTAATTTTTCCCCAGTAATCTTTATACACTTTTAACAAAAATACATAAAAGGAAAAATATCCAAATAATAGGAACTATGAACTAAATTCTGCATAGTTTATTTTGGAATATTTTTCCTTTCCATTTGAAGCCAGGGCCTAAGTTCATCATTCTATCGGGGCATTATGGTACTTTTCCAGCCGTCTGCCTTTAGCAGAGTCCAAATGGGAACTAGGTCCGAACACTGCGTTGGCCACAGCACTTTGAAGTCAAAAGTGACAAGCATGTATCCACATGTGCTCGTCACTGTAAATGTCCATGAAAGTACACATTACAAAAAAAACAAGAAAGGAAAGCTAACTTCGGGCGGAGCCGAAGTTGATATACCCTTGCAGCTAAAACAGGATATATATCGCTAAAATCGGATATAGTTGACCGATTCTTATGGGAATATCATAATATAACCAATAAATTGCAAGACAAAATCTAAAAAACATTCCAAACTTCTATCTTGAAGAACCCCAAAGTTGGTATTTTTACCAAATACCATTTCCGATCGTTCAGTTATATGGCAGCTATAAGATATAGTCGGCCGATCCATATGAAACTTTATAAGTTGTATTATTTTTCCAAAAATAGAATTCATAGAAAATCCCAACTTTCTAGCTCGAAAAACACTGAAGTTATGCCATTTCCGATCAATCAGTTATATGGCAGATATAGGATATAGTCGGCTGATCCTTATAAAATTTGGCATGTTGTATTATTTTGCCAAAAATAGCAATCGTACCAAATCCGAATTCTCTAGCTTTAAAAATACCGAAGTTATAGCATTTCCGATCAATCAGTAATATGGCAGCTATAAGATATAGTCGGCCGATCCTTATGAAATTATGGTAGGTCGTATTATTTTGCCAAAAATAGCATTCGTACAAAATCTGAACTCTGTAACTCTAAAAACACCAAAGTTATACCATTTCCGATCAATCAGTTATATGGCAGCTATAAGATATAGTCGGCCGATCCCAGCCGTTCCGACTTATATACTGCGTGCAAAGGAAAGAAGGGTGTGTGCAAAGTTTTAAGACGATAGCTTTAAAACTGAGAGACTAGTTCGCGTAGAAACGGACAGACAGACGGACAGACGGGCATGCTCATATCAACTCAGCAGGTGATCCTGATCAAGAATATATATACTTTATAGGGTCGGAGATGTCTCCTTCACTGCGTTGCACACTTTTGACCAAAATTATAATACCCTCTGCAAGGGTATAACAAAACAAGAAAAAAAACATAACTTTGGGCGGAGCTGTAGTTGATCTATCCTTGCTTTAAAGCCCGGATAAATATCGCAAACATCAGATAAAGTTGGCCGATCCTTATGAGAATATCATAATAAAACCAACCAAAACCAAGATATATGACAGCCATAGGATATAAACGTCAGTTCTTTATGAAATTTTGTAGATCGGAATTTATTGGCAAAAAATATAATCTGTAGAAATTTTAAACCTTCTATCTTTAAAAACGCAAAAGTTGGGTCATTTCCGATCGTGAAGTTATATAGTCACATATGACTATAACCAAAGATTATAAAGTACATAGATGGGACATCAGGGCCCAAAACGGTCAACTTTTTTCGTCGAGCTTGTTGGTGAGGGGGGAACGCACATACATACGATTCTATTTTTAGAACTCGTTACTTGTATGCGTGAAAAAAAGGGTGCGTCTTTGTATGTATGTGTGACTGCTCGCAAGACGACGTAAAAATTTTTTGGCTTCCAATTTTCATTTTCATTTTAAATTTCTTGTTTCTGTTTTCAATGGGCCGATGTGGTAGTCAGTAGAACAAATGGTATTTTTAGTCGCTGCAGTGTAAGACGGGGTGGTAGCGTAATGCATAGAGTAATTACTTTATGTACAATCTTTTTGTGTTCAAATCCTAGTAAGGACTTGTAACTTTTTCTTTCTTTTATAATTTTTTTTTTATTTTTCTTTAATTTTTGTGTTAATGAAAATTTAATATTATATCCGGCTAATAAAATTTCAAGGGAGTCCCTCCGGAATTTTGTCATCCGACACGTCCGTCACTTATTTTTACAAAAATTGTATTAGAATGCAATTAAAAATTTTTTTTTTTTTTTTTTGTAGCTTTGCTTTTATTTATTGAATCTACTCTTAATTTTGAGACTAACAATAAGTTGACGAATCTTAACATTAAAATTTAACTAACAGTATACTAAGACTGCATTCTGGTTGCGCGTCCCACAGGTCGGTCGCTGGGTGGGTAAGTCATTGCGACGAAGGCGTGATTGGTTTCTCAACCTTGTTAGACCAATCGCCAGGTGGTTAGGGTGCACCGATAGCTTGGTTAAGTACTTTACCTTCTGTTCTGCGATCGCTTCTTTGACTGGTAGAATGTTTAAGTCGCGGTGTATGTTTTCGTTGCGAACGTACCACGGTGCCCCGGTGATTGTTCTCAAGATCTTCGACTGAACTCTTTGAATTATGTCAATGTTGCTATTGCTGGCGTTCCCCCATAACTGGGAGCCGTACATCCATATAGGTTTTAGTACCGAGTTGTACAGCAGGACTTTATATTCAAGGCTAAGAGGTGACCGAGCGTTGATAAGCCAATGGAGGCCGCTGGCTTTTAGCTTTAGGTGTGTTCTTTTGGCTTCAATGTGCCGGCGCCATGTGAGTCTTCTGTCGAGATGTACTCCTAGGTATGTTACTTCGTTTGCTTGTGGGAGTAGAGTGTTGTTTAGTGTTATCGGCGGGCAGTTTTGCCTGTTCAGAGTGAACGTAACATGCTTGCATTTTAGTTCGTTCACTTTAATTCGCCAATCTGACAGCCATTTTTCGACATCGACCATATGAAGAGCTAGCTGCGCAGTTGCTTAAATCGGGCATTTTGAGCGGCTAAGAATAGCTGTGTCATCGGCAAACGTGGATGTTGTTAGACGTGTGCTTGTCTGGATATCTGCTGTGTAGAGGACATATAATATTGGCCCTAGCACGCTGCCTTGAGGAACTCCAGCTCCAACAGTGTAATCATCGGATATAGCGGTGTTGCACCTCACGACAAATTTTCTGTCGTGAAGTTAAGACTCCAAAATCTTGTGGGTGCTGTAGGGGAGCATTGTCTTGATCTTGTACATTAGACCTTCCAGCCAGACTCTATCGAATGCTTGAGAGACATCTAAAAATATGGCAGTACAGTAGTCTCGTTTTTCAAACGCGTTCCGAATTTCGGATGTTATCCGGTTGACCTGCTCAATTGTTCCATGCTTTTCACGAAACCCAAATTGGTGTGACGGGATTCCTTCCTGGATTCTCAGGTATGTGTTTATCCGAGTCATTAGGCATTTTCAAAGAGTTTAGATAGGCAAGAGAGTAGGCTTATAGGTCTATACGACGTGGGGATAGTGTGGTCTTTTCCCGGCTTTGCTATCATTATTATAATTGACTTTTTCCATCTCACTGGAAAGTGGCCAACTTTGGCGATGGCAAAAAGAGTGCAAACGGCGCAGTATGGGAGCTCAATGATCATTTTGGGAGTTATGAGGTCGCAGCCTGGGGATTTTTTCGGATTCAATTGTCGTTTGATGATGTTAAGGATTTCGTTTGGGCGAAACTCAATCGGCTCATGTTGAGGCTGGGGCTCATCTGATAGAGTCGGCAAACTAAACGCATTGGTGGCAGGATTTGGTTGGAAGACATTTTTAAGGTGTTTGGCAAACGTGCTGGCTCTGTCTGCGTCGCTGCGCGCCCACTCGCCTGTGGAATTTCTAATAGGCATCACGGTTTCTTTAGGTGAGCTCAAAGTTGGGTGAGCTCTCCATAGTGAGTGTTTCGTACTGTTAGTTGACAATTGCTCTATGTAGCGGTGGTGGACATACGTTTCTTCTTGCTGTAGAGCTTGATCAAGTTGACGTGAGGCATGTTTAAAGCGTTGCTTAGCAGATGGCGATCTGTGACATTGCCATTCTCGACGTAAACGTCGCTTTTCGAGGACGAGCTGTTCGATTTGTAGATTTGTCTTCTTTTGGATGCGTTGTGTGTTCATAGTTTGAGGTGTTGAAGCTCGAGCTGCAGAGACGAGTACAGACTCCAGCGAATTAACAAAGCTGTCTACGTTGGCTTCGTCGCTGAGTTGAGGACTCAGCTCAATGTGTGAGCTGATGTACTTCATGTACTTAACCCAATTGGTTTTATTTGAGGTTAGATTTGATGATTGATCCCATGTTCCTGGGTGTTGGAGTAGAGTAAAAAGGACAGGCGAGTGATCAGATGAAAGATCCGAATAGCATTCGGCGCATATCAGATTTTTAGGAATTTTTTTGGTAATCGCAAAATCAATTAAATCGGGAAGTTTTTTTGGGTCTGCCGGCCAGTATGTTGGTGTGCCAGAAGAAGCATGGTCTAGCTTGTTCTTAGCTTTGATAATTGCATTATATTTAATTAAAAATAATAATATTAAAGTAAATATGAAAAGAAAAAAAAAATATTATTAGGAAAATTAAAATAAAAAAATTAAAAAGAAAATATAAAAATAATCATAACATTGAAACTTTTTAAAGATTTTAACGACCGCCCAGTAACAAAATTGAACCCAGGACCCGAAGGATGAGGATCGCTCGCTTTCCATCTAGGCTACCCCCGAAGTTGATCTAACGGTAGTTAAAGTTGGTATTGAAGAAAACGCAAGGATCCATAGTACAACCCGAGCTGATGAGTGAAGATAGTAGAAGATATTTCTGATCTCTTTGCTCTCACACTGGTTCGATTTGAACATTTCAAACTTTCATTGTTCCAAAAATGTTACTTTCTAAAAATAGAATTCTCTCTATCTCTCTCTCATCTGCCAGCCGTTTCTCGTGGAACCCGCTCTCAAATATTTTTATATACTGCCAATATGCCGTAGAACCCGCACTTATAAAGATTTTTACAGCGGGTTCCACTACAAACTGAGGCAATTTTAAGGGGATTTTAAAATTTTGTATTTTTCTTGATTTAATTATAAATTTTGACAAAAAGTTTAAAACAATAAAAATATAATATAAATAGATTTAAAATTAAAAAAGAGAATTGGCTTCCCGTGCCTGATTTGAACTCAATTTACTCTGCACATCAGCCAAGCACTCTAACACTAGGCTATCCCTCATTCGTTGTCGCGCGAAAAATTTCTCAAACTTAACTTGTCGCGCAAACTTATCTTTTTATTTAATTTTTAGTTATCTAAAAGTTTGAATGGGAACTAAAATAGTGTATTTTATTTTAAAGACATCTTTTCTAGCAACATTTATTAAAAATATGAAAAACTACGCTTCCCTATCTTTATTTTCTATGGAGAAAACTTTTTTCAACCCAATTTATGAGAAAATTTTTCTCAGTGGAAAGATTTTGATTTTTAAGTTTGGGCTGTCAAATGAGTCAAAATGAGAGCAAATGAGAGAGCTTCTAAAAAAAATTGAGAATGCTCACACTGTCAGTGTGCCGGCAGCGCTGCGGCAGAATTTCCGACCCTATACTCGCGTGCTATGTAAAATGAGAGTTTGCCCACCACTGCTTTAGAGATACATAGATTAAATTTTAAGAATTGTCAAAAAAATGTCATGACTTTATTGATATTTTTCAAGTTTTTTCCATAAGTGCAGTAAAGGTCGCAAAATTGACGAAAAATGTAATAGCATAAAATGGGTTTGGAAACAAAGGATTGACGTATTTGAAAAAACTTTATCATTCAACAATATAAATACCCTAAACAAAGACCTTATGCATTAATTAATTTTTAGTAGCGCGTCACCTGCTACACCTGCTTAAAGCATCTGCGCAACGGGGCAACAGAGTCCTAACAATGTTATATGAATATTTTGATCGAAAACTTTTAAGTTCTCAAAATGATTCCCAATGGTAGTTGAAATAGACTTAAAAACTGTCCCTTGACTTTGGACTAAATATTTTCTGTGGGATTAAAGTCAGACGACTCCAACTCGTTCATAAAGTTTCCTCAAACCATTCCTCTGGCGCTTTTTGTATCATTGTCCTGCTAAAGGACTTCTATAAATGGCATTTGGCACTCTAAAAAGGTATGGTAGATGTCTTCAAGATATTCATGCATTTATGCCAATGAGTTTTATGTCATGTATAGAGGACCTAATACCTAATAGGAAAAGTACGCCCAGGCAACTGTACGGTACCCTCAATTCTTAATCATTTTTGTATTGTATGAAAGTTGCATTCAAAGTTATTTGGACTTCTATACAAAATACCATCAAAAATAACTACTTTGCACCCCCTGAGCATAAAATTTTTCCCCAATTTCGAGTCATGGCATTTAAAGGTGGGACATTTCCTGGCATGAAGATTCATAGATTAACTTGTTTAAGATATTAGCGAACTGTTTAAACCATCATTTTATATTTTGAGTTACCTTTTAAAGCTTTTTAGCGGACTTTAGCTATACCACCTTGCCCTGACGCAGTACTATATTGACTTACAGAGTGGTCTGCAATCAATATTGCTTACATTTTATCAAAGATTATAAAGTGCATAGATGGGACATCTCATACAAAGAAATACAATTACTCTCATACAATTCTCTATGGCGGGTTCCAGCGCTGGAACGCTGGAACGAGCGGGTTCCATTGCGCGACTAGTTAAGTTTGAGAAATTTTTCGCGCGACAACGATTGAGGGATAGCCTAGTGTTAGAGTGCTTGGCTGATGTGCAGAGTAAAATGAGTTCAAATCAGGCACGGGAAGCCAATTTTTTTTTTATTTTAAATCTATTAATATTATATTTTTATTGTTTTAAACTTTTTAACAAAATTTATAATCCATTCAAGAAAAATACAAAATTTTAAAATCACCCTAAAATCACCTTAAAATCGCCTTAGTTCGTAGTGGAACCCGCTGTAAAAATCCTATTAGTGCGGGTTCTACGGCATATAGGCAGGGAACCCGCGGACGTGTCGGATGACAAAATTTCGGAGGGACTCCCTTGAAATTTTATTAGCCCGACATACTATTAAATTTTTTTTCATTAAAACTACAATTAAAGAAAAATAAAAAAAAAATTTATAAAAGAAAGAAAAAGTTAGAAATCCTTACTAGGATTTGAACACAAAAATATTGCACCTAAACCCCGACCCCGTCTTAACCTGCAGCGACTAAAAATACTATTTGTTCTACTGACTACCACATCGGCGCATTGAAAACAGAAACAAGAAATTTAAAATGAAAATGAAAATTGGAAGCCAACCAATTTTTACGTCGTCTTGCGAGCAGTCACACATACATACAAAGACGCACCCTTTTTTTTACGCATACAAGTAACGAGTTCTAAAAATATAATCGTATGTATGTGCGTTCCCCCCTCACCAACAAGCTCGACGAAAAAAGTTGACCGTTTTGGTCCCTGACGTCCCATCTATGTACTTTATAATCTTTGATTTTATAAATTCAATAGTTCACGGCTTTATTAACTAATTTCTTGGGAAAAAAATTTTTGTTCCACAAGTTTCTATCTTAATATATTTTTGTATAATATTACAATTATTCGCTTCGCAAGACTTTTGGCACAAAATTTAAAAATTTTTGTTTATTTTTTTTTACCAAAAAATATAAATTATTGCGCCGCTGATGAACTAGCAAGGCAGGTACTACAAACGCTCTTTTCCCGGAGAAAGAACTAGTGGGCATGCCCTTAGCAACGTGTAGTCTGAAATTGACCAGTGCACTGGTCTAAACCTAGAAAAACAACCCCTAAAATTAAGAAACTTTAGAAATTTTAGAAATTTTGTTCTTATTTTTAGGGAAATTGGCCTTAGATTTAAGAAAGGAAACGCCATTAATTTTAGAAAAATTTACCCTAAATTGAAGAAATTTTTTTTCTATTTTTTAGATTTTTTTTTCTTATTTTTAGGGCAATTTTCCTTATATTTTAGAAAGGAAATGCCTATTATTTAGAAAAATTTACCCTAAATTTTATGGTGCGGTGCCGTTGAAGACAAAAATAGGGCGAATTTCTAAATCTTAGGGTTAATTTTATTTTGAGTGTAGATTCCACAATAGAGCAATATTACAATAAAACAAGAAAGGAAAGCTAACTTCGGGCGGAGCCGAAGTTGATATACCCTTGCAGTTAAAATCGGATATATATCGCAAAAATCGGATTGAATTGGGCGATCCTTATGAGAATATCATAATATAACCAATTTATTACAATAAAAAATCTAAAACAAAGTACCAAGCTTCCATCTTCAATAATATCAAAGTTGGTATTTTTACCAAATACCATTTCCGATCGTTCAGTTATATGGCAGCTATAAGATATAGTCGGCCGATCCATATGAAACTTGATAAGTCGTATTATTTTTTCAAAAATAGAATTCATAGAAAATCCCAACTTTCTAGCTCGAAAAACACTGAAGTTATGCCATTTCCGATCAATCAGTTATATGGCAGATATAGCATATAGTCGGCTGATCCTTATAAAATTTGGCATGTTGTATTATTTTGCAAAAATAGCAATCGTACCAAATCCGAATTCTCTAGCTTTAAAAATACCGAAGTTATAGCATTTCCGATCAATCAGTTATATGGCAGCTATAAGATATAGTCGGCCGATCCTTATGAAATTTGGTAGGTCGTATTATTTTGCCAAAAATAGCATTCGTACAAAATCTGAACTCTGTAACTCTAAAAACACCAAAGTTATACCATTTCCGATCAATCAGTTATATGGCAGCTATAAGATATAGTCGGCCGATCCCGGCCGTTCCGACTTATATACTTCGTGCAAAGGAAAGAAGGGTGTGTGCAAAGTTTCAAGACGATAGCTTTAAAACTGAGAGACTAGTTCGCGTAGAAACAGACAGACAGACGGACAGACGGACAGACGGACATGCTTATATCAACTCAGGAGGTGATCCTGATCAAGAATATATATACTTTATAGGGTCGGAGATGTCTCCTTCACTGCGTTGCACACTTTTGGACAAAATTATAATACCCTCTGCAAGGGTATAAAAACGGGCGGAGCCGAAGTTGATATACCGTTGCAATTATAATATAACCAATTTATACAATAAAGCTAAAAAAAGTCCCAAGCTTCTATCTTAAAAAATACCAAAGCTAATATTTTTACCAAATATATGGCAGCTGTAGGATATAGTCGGTCCTTCGTACAGATTCTATGTTTGGTCAGCTGATCCGCCATACCAAATTTAATAACAACCGACTAAATCTTATAGCTGCCATATAACTAAACGATCGGACATGGTATTTGGTAGAAATATTATGGTGTTATTATGATATTATCATAAGGATCGGTCAACTATATCCGATGTTTCCGATATATAGTCACATACGACTATAACTACAATTATAACTATTCTTATGCCCTTAATTGTAACGTACACATACATACAAGATTAGAGATCTAAACTGTAAATAGACTTTAAGCTCTTTCTAATCGCTACTACGAGTTAGTTGAATTTAGACCATACTGAGAGTCTAGCAACCTTCTCTTTGTCTAACACGTGAAACTCAATTAGCAATTGAGCCATCTAAGCATCAAGTCATTTATAATCGACTCCGGACCTGGCTGAAATAGCTCCTGGTCCCAAATAACACGGAGATCGAAGAAGATCCGGCACGTGTGGGACCTCTACTATACTGGGTCCAAGCATCGACGTAACTGGCGACCAGGATTAACAAAAAACTAAACCACCCGTTCGGAATTAAATTCCAAGAACATAATCACTTACACGCGTATTAAACATACGAAATACGACCAGAGAAGTCCGTAAATAGTGTCTCAAGCATAATAAATAAAGCCAGCCACACCTGATCGGTTCACCATTTCCTGTTGAGACCGACCTTGGACAATCATCATCACCGCCGTCGCTTATCTTACCCCACAGAGACTGCCGAGTTGGACAATTCATACAATATAAAATCAATCTGCAATCGTTCTGCATTCTATTCTATAGGTGCGTTGGTGCACTGCCGCGTTGGACAATAACATACAAAGTAAATCCAATCACCGTTCTTTGTTTGCTCTATACTATCCGCAGACCCTCAGTGTTCTAAAGTAAGCTAATAACTTTACACATTACTAACCTACATACAAAAGTGAAAAAAAATGATACCGAAATAATTCCATCGTTTAATCTATATTTAAATTGTATGAAAAATATTAAAGATTTCGATGGATCACCAACCAACTTCCCGATTTCAAAAATCAAATTAATGACTTAATTCCAACCTTTGAAAGTTTTGATGAACAATCAAATACCCTTTTATTTAACTACATAAAAAACAAATGCATTGGATTAGTAAGACCCGTTTTGCATAGATACGGAAACATTAGATCCTGGAAACAATTAAAAGAGATTTTATAAAACATTTTGGGGAAAAAGAAAGTAGCGATGCATTGATGGATACCCTAAAATTATGGAGAATAGATTCCACAATAGAGCAATATTACGATAAAATTAATGAAATTGCTAGTAAAATACATAACCGAATGTTGACACACTCTAAAGAGCCATTTAGTAATAAAACAATGATTTTTGCTATAATATATAATAGGAATCCGCAGTCATTAGACGACGCATACAAAATTATTGAAGACGCTCGCCACCAAAACTATACACTCTATGGGCCCATTCGAAAACAGTTGTACAAACAGTGTAATCGAAATATCCCAATCCAGAATATCAGAACCAACCACGGGCAGAGGATAACCCTGGCACTTCAAATAGGCCAAATATTAGAAGATTCGCCAACAATCATAATAATTATTTTAACAGACATACTGCTAATTCAAATACAAATTTTCATTTAAAGGACCATCAAGATTACCCTACATAACAATTGAATCCTCCATAAGAGACCTGCTATTCAATATTGATAGTGGAGCGGATTTCAGTATCATCAATGAAAATGTGGACCCGAAGTGGAAAACTAAAATCGACGCCCAAGTAAAAGCAATGGGAAACATTATTAAAATACAAAAACTTTGTAGATTCCCTTCATTCAAAGAATTTCGAATAAAAAATTACTGGTGTGAGTTCTTGGAATACAACTTTCACGACCATTTCGACGGTATAATTGGATGAAATATATTGAACGATTTAAATGCAATTATAAATTACGGAGAAAATAAAATTATTTTTAATAATGTAAGCCTGAAGTTATACACTCAAACACCCAAAACTCAATACTAAAAACTTTACAGCTAATTTAAGTCAATTTACGAGGCTAGTACATCTTGATTATAATTCTCAGAACCAGCTTAGCACTATTCTTAAACGATGCGAAAATATATTCTATAAAGAGGGAGAAAACTTAACATTTACAAGCGTAATTAAACATAACATATCCACAAAAAATGAGATACCTGTCTATTCAGAAGCCTATTCAAAAGCTTAGGTACCCCGAAGCTCATAAGGACGAGGTAAATAAACAAATATACGAAATGCTAAACAAGGAACAATAAGGCATTCAGATAGTCCATATAACAGTCCCCTATGGGTTGTCCAAAAAAAAGTAGACCTTTCTTACCCACAGAAATGGAGGCTGGTCATTGATTATAGGAAATTGAACTCTCAAACAATCGAAGATCGATATCCTATCCCTAGCATTGACGAAATATTTCTCAAATCTGGCAAAAGGGTTCTACCAAATAGAAATGAATGAACGCGATATTCCGAAGACAGCTTTTTCTACCGCTAACGGACATTATGAGTTTTTGCGAATGCCTTTGGCCTTCGAAATGCACCAGCAACATTCCAAAAAATTATGAACCACTTGCTTTGACCCTTCGAACATTTCTGTCTCGTATACATGGACGACATTCTTATTTTTTCGAAAACAATCGAAGAACATATTGAACATCTAAATAAAATATTGAAATGTCTCGCCGATGCTAACTTGAAACTTAAAATTGACAAATGTGAGTTTGCCAAATGAGAAATCGAGTTTTTAGGACACGTTCTTGATGGAGACGGGCTAAAACCAAGCTTAAAGAAAGTCGAGGCAATCGATAAAATAAAACTACCAACGACACAAAAACAAATTAAAATTGAGGAACCGTTTCTGGAAAAGGTGGGTCTTGGAGTACCTACCCACGCCGACACGGAGAGAGAAGTGGTGCCGCAGAGAGAAGCCGATTCAACGAGGAGACATCGTCTTCGTTGGCGATCCAGCCGTTCCGCGTCGATACTTACTGAAAGGCGTCGTGGCGTTACAATCATGGGTTCTTCACGGAGGTGGGTATGTCGCGGATCGATTATCGATAGTTTAGTATTTAGTATTTAATATTGAAATTTGGTATTGTGCCCTCATGAAGAGATTGGGCACACTAGATAGATAAATATGGCTTAAATATGGTGAATTTGTTGTCGAAAAGCCATGGAGTGTGGGAGGTTATACTGCAGTAAGATATATTTATTAAAATCATCCTTTGACTATAAATTGTACTCCCACCAGAAAAAAACATACATACACGCATACTTTGGCAACTTTCGTGTTTTGAAAGACTTCGTGAAGGCAGAAAGTTGAAACTTCATGCAGAGTTTATTTTGTTGATGTTGATGTGAAGTTGGTATGAAACTTAGTTGATGCCACCAAACAAATTTCATAACGATCGGCCGACTATATCTTATAGCTGCCATATAACTGAACGATCAGAAATGGTATTTGGTAAAACTACAAACTTTGTTGTTCTTAAAGATAGAAGTTTTTGGTACTTCTTTTAGATTTTTTATTGTAATAAATTGGTGATAATTTTTATCAAATTATATTGATATTCTCATAAGAACCGGCCAACTATATCCGATTTTAGCGATATATATCGGGTTTTAGCTGCAAGGGTATCTCAACTTCGGCTCCGCCCGAAGTTAGCTATCCTTTCTTGTTTAGATTTATTATCGTAATATTGGTTAAGTTATGATATTTTCATAAGGATCGGCCTACTTTATCCGATTTTACCGATGTATATTCGGTTTTAGATGCAAGGGTATATCAACTTTGGGTCCGCCCGAAGTTGCTTTCCTTACTTGTTTTTGGTAAAATAAAGATATAATGGTTACCATACCATCTGCCATTAATAGAAAATTAGGTAAATTTACGGAAGTCTTTGTGTGCAACAAAACCATATGGTTTAAAATAACCATATGGTCCCGTAAATAATGTCCCGCAGACTAACATGGCAAACCCCTAATAAAGCAAAAACCCCTATAAAGCAACTGAGACTTAAAACACTAAAAATAACCTGCTTTATATGTCGAAAATTAGAAAGCAGCTTGGAAAACAAAATTCGACTCTACAATCCAAACTGAAGCCTGTTTGTATAGTCAATAGTAAGAACATTACCTTCCTCAATAAATGTAGGTTTTCTGAAGAAATAATTCATTAAAATCGATACTTATTTACTTTGATTTTCTTACGCAATTTCAGCAAGGCAGGACAACTAATATCAGACAGACGATGTTCTTTATAACCATTTTTATTTTTTTTTATTATTAAGAACATGAAAAAAACGTTCCTTAAATTGTCTGAAACAATAAAATATGTTATTTTGTTTTTGATATGTCTTTTAAAATAGTGGGGTAAAATTTTCCTTTATATGCTTCATTGTATCGATGTATTTTTGTTCAAAACAGCGGATACATCGATGTTACCAGCATCAATGTTTTAAAACATCGATGTTTGCAAAATTCGATGTTTTCAAGGCTCTAAAAGATACCACATTCTCGATCTCTCCGATAGATGTGTATATACAACCAACTGAAAATATGTTATACATATATAATAGATGGGTTCATCGGTAAACTGTTATTTCTATTAATTTAATATTAATCATACAACTTACTTATTGTTTTAACAGATAGATTGTATATGAAAGAAGATTTAAAAACAAGAAAGGAAAGCTAACTTCGGGCGGAGCCGAAGTTGATATACCCTTGCAGTTAAAGCCGGATATATATCGCAAACATCGGATATAATTGGGCGAT
The DNA here is from genome assembly GCA_018153035.1 of Drosophila pseudoananassae pseudoananassae. NCBI lineage: Eukaryota > Metazoa > Arthropoda > Insecta > Diptera > Drosophilidae > Drosophila > Drosophila pseudoananassae. The sequence goes on from JAECXR010000072.1 coordinate 4,176,383, forward strand.
CTTTATGAGAATATTATAATCAAACCAATTAATTATAACAAAAATCTAAAACAAAGTCCCATGCTGCTATCTTCATAAATACCAAACATGGTATTTCTACCAAATACCATTTCTGTTATGAAATTTGGTAGCTCGGATTAACTGACTAAAAAAAGAATCCGTACAAAGTTACAAGTTTCTATCTTCAAAAATACAATTCCGGGTAATTTCCGATTGTTCAGTTATATGGCAGCTATAGGATATAGTCGGCCAATCCCGCTCCGACTTATATACTGCGTGCAAAGGAAAGAAGGGTGTGTGCAAAGTTTCAAGGCGACAGCTTTAAAACTGAGAGACAGACAGATGGACTGACAGACAGTCTCCTTCACTGCGTTGCACACTTTTGACAAAATATAATACGCTCTGCGAGGGTATAAAAATAATAATAATAATAAAATTTTCCGAGGTTCCGATTTTATTATTTAGTATAATAAAATTTTCCCACCAAAACTAATGTTTTCCACTAAAACTTTTTAATAAAAACGCATAGCATACGGATAAAACAGAAAAATTTTGAAAAATTCAGTTATTTTATTGCAAACATATATATTAATTTTAAGGTTTTTAAAACTAACTAACCAGTATTTTATTACTTATAGATCAATTTTAAACAAGAGAACATGATAGGTAGATCTTAAAAATTAGATCGGAGAATTACAATATTATAATTATAAATTTTTGGTTGTAATTCTTTTTTATGGAAAAAAAATTTAATAAAAAATAGTGCAGGTGTTTCATAAAGGATATGAAATTACTTTATAATTAAGTATCACTCAAAATTGTTTAAGTTATTAAAAAAATATTATTTTCTTTGCACGTTGCATACCCACTGTGAGTATGAAATTTTTTTTTTAACAAATATCACTGAAAATTTATTAAGTTGAATAAAAATTTTAAAAATTTAAAAATGTTTTATTTTTAAAATTTTAACAGTCAAGTCTTGAGAATTTTTATTCAATACTTGTTTAAATAAAGACTTGCTAATATAGTTTATTTCCATATTAAAAAAATTTTACTTTACTCTTAATATTTCTTTTTTATTAATCTTAGTGAAAATTTTTCGTACTGGTAATATAGTATGAAAGCTTAAGCTTCCTTATTTCCTCGAGTTTAAATGAGCAATGCTGTACTCCTAAAACTAGCCTGATAGTGCATGAATATTTTGTCTAAGGCATTGGCCCTAGTAATAAAACGCCAACGCCTCAGTATAAAACGAGGTACAAGGTCATGATATATAATCGGAGCTTCGCCCTTGACCCACTTCTTCAACAGAACCCCCTCCCACATTTAATGATGCACTATTTACAAGCGTAATGTCCGGTGAGTCAGATCCTGAGCCGGATCGAGAGTATGTTGCTGCCAACGGTAATAAGTACGGCTGCGGTGAACTTTTTGAGTCTGGCGGAGTGGTGGAGTGCTGCGAGTTTGAGTCGGACGAAGTTCTTCGTGATAAAAGTCCAAGCCCACCGCCTCCTGATGCTGCCCTTGCAGCGAGTATGTTTGGTGTCAGCTGAGGAAATCGTGGAAACCGATGTAGGCTAGGAAAAAGAATTGGACTGCTACCTTGATTGATTCCTAATGGATGCCTATGTCTATGACCAAAAGCAAAGCTATGCTGTAAAGCCTCAAAGCCAAGCGGAACGTTTAAGGCCCCGTGAGCCCTGGCACAAATACGTGCCAGGATTTCTGCTTGTATGCTGCCGATCTCCGGACCGGCACTAACGCCATTTACGCCCACAGATAAAGACGTAGAAGTGCTACCAACAGCGGTTTTGTTGTTATTAAGATTGAGACTCATTAGTTCCAGTAGCGGATCCTGCAGTACAGCAAGCGTGCCATTATCATCACTAGTGGAAAGAAGCTTGCGGTGAAGATTAAGGTTTGAACTGTGTCTGTCTCGGCTTCGTTTTGAGGAAAACGCGGCATTACAGCCGTCAATGTTGCATTTATGATGGAGCTTAAGATGCACACTTTGGTGGTGAGTTTTTAAGTGAAAATGGTTTTTAAAAATTTCACCACAGGCCATGCATCTTAGAGGGTTTTCTCGGTCAATGGGCACCTCTGGCTCCGATTCAAGCTCTAGTTCAGTTTCATGATGATTTGATACATTGTCTTCACTCTTCGCCTTAGGATTTTCTTCGATCACATTGTTGTTGTTTCCGCTTTTAGAGTGATAATCTTGTACTTCAAACTTATTATCACCAAGAAATTTCGGCTTAAGGAGAATATCTGCATATCGGCTTTCAGCTGAATCAAACCCAATTTCCTCTGGTGACTCCATCTTAATATCTGTTTCTCGTAGGTAATGATTTTCTTGATTGAGGCTTAGATCCGACTCCTCGGGCAACTCGGTCTTAATATTTACCACTGTCTTAGGATCGCCATAGGGCGTCAGCGGCGGTGATGGAATCGCCTTTGTGGACTCGCCAAGGATTTCAGGTTCTTTGGCTGGTACAATGATTTCTTTGGGTTTTACTGGTAAGCACACTTTTTTAAGAGAAAGGTCTGCAGCAATGTCACAGTCCAGGGAGCTGTCGGGAAAGTTCTGAACCGGGCAGCGCACAGGATTTTGACTTTTTCTCTTTCGTTTGCTAGCTGCTACCAAAGCAAGTGTCTCCTCTTTTTCGCAAGTGGTCAGAGAAAAAATGTCTGCGCTGCGCACCTCTTTGGTATGAGTGTGGCTGGTTAAAGCAAGTGTGGGTCGCTTTTTGGTTTCAGCAATTTCGTTTTTGGGTCCTATTTGTAAGTTATGACGCTCAGCCCCCTCAAGGATGCTATCCAATTCATCACCAACAACCAATATCCCCTCTCCTTCTAGATCATCATAGTCATCATCATCTCCATCTGCTACGTCATCATCATCTTCTGCGATGCGAATGCCCACCTGAAAGTAAAAAAGTGATTTTAAAATTATGCATCGTGATTAAAATTTCAACACGAATAAAACTCAAAAAGAACTTCAAGCGGAGCCGAAGCTTTAAACTTTTTCAGTTGCAAAGCTTTTTAATAGGTATAAAGTCTGGTTTCTATAATTGCTATCTATTATAAATATTAAAGTTACTATTAAAACTGAGCGACAAGGTTGCGTTGAAACAGAAAGGTGGACATGATTTTTACCTTGATTGATTTGGAACATTGGAACAGTTTTGCATCAAATCATTTTCCAAAAAGAATAACGAACTGACGCTACAACCAGATTTCTGTTTTAGGGTTGTACCTTGGTTGATTCTGTACCTTGATTGATTCGGAACATTGGAACAGTTTGGCATCAAATCATTTTCCAAAAAGAATAACGAACTGACGCTACAACCAAATTTCTGTTTTAGGGGCGAGAGTGAGCGTGGAAAATATTGACACAAACTTTATCTGCGCGAATATAAGACGATCCTAAGTTCTAAATCTGATATGCTCTCGCAAGATAGAGCATGGGATAGTGGAGAAAGAGTAATAAAACAGATAAACATTTTGTGCAATGCAATTTTATTTTCTCATTTGAATTTTCGCAGAAATTGAAATTGAATGACACCCCTATTTTGAATTTCAAAATGAGCCTCACTTATAATCATATATACGATTTCATCAATATTAATAAAAATTTGGCACAATTTTATTCTTAAACTATCGGGGTTATGTTCATCTCGTGCCTCTTTCGATGTGATTCACGTAACTGCGCGATTTTTTCTCCTGATCTTCTATCTCGCGCGGCTCTAGAATCGACTGTTCGACGACTCAAATTGGCCCAATTGCGTTTTATTGCCATTCTTGGTTTTCTTGGTCGGCAGGGCCCTATTTCAGGGGAAGATGACACACACATAAATGTGCGATACGTTACGCTCACAGCCTACCTACTGTTATTCATTACTATAAGTACAGCCATTTTGGAGGGGTATAATTTAATTAAGGGGAACATCTGAGTAGAATTTTGAAAAAATACAAAATTTTTTTTTCGCCTAAAAAATTCTTTAGGGTCTTAAAAATAACATATCAAAAGATAGAGTCCGGCAAAGGTGTCTAAGTGTCAAAATTTTCCATTCTGCGGCGATGCCTCAGAGGTATATCCCACTGTACTTACAACTTTAAACGCGTTTATTTCGCTACCTCCCTACCAATTTTGACACAAATCTGTTCTGCCGTTCTTGAGTTACAAGTGGTGTAACTTACACCACGTTCTTTTATATAAGGTTGTCAAAAAAGTATTCAATTTTTAATTGTTCATAAAATGGGTTATAATAATTCAAATATGCGCCGTTTTGTTCGATGACGAGTTCTTAACAAGATGCCAACTTCATAATGACCCTCTTATAGAAGACAGCTTCCCTATTGGCAAACAACTCGGAAAGTAATTTTCTCAGGACTCTCTTGTGGCCAACTTCCAATTACCAATCTCGTTCGCCATGGACAGAAATTAGTGGTAATCACTTGGTGCGAGATACGGACTATACGGTGGATGAAAAATAACCTCCCATCCGAGCTCCCGGAGCTTTTGGCACATTACCAATGATGTGTGTGGCCTGGCGTTGTCCTGATGGAAGACAATTCGGCCTCTATTAATCAAAGATAGCCTCTTTTTCATGAGTGTTGCATTCAAGCGGTCTAGTTGTTGGCAGTACAGGTCCGAATTGAGAGTTTGGCAATAAGGGAGCAGCTCATAGTGGATAATTCTCTGCCAATCCCACCAAACACATAGAACAACCTTCCTGGCCGTCATCCAGGCTTGGCCACCGTCTGGGCAGCTTCACCCCTTTTTGACCACGACCGTTTGCGCTTCACGTTGACGTAAGTGACCCACTTTTCATCGCCAGTCACCATCCGCTTCAAAAACGGGTCGATTTTGTTGCGATTCAGCAGTGATTCGCATGCGTCGTACGGTAAAAATGTTTTTTTTCCATCAAGTCGTGTGGCACCCATATATCAAGCTTCTTTTTGAATTCAAGCTTGTTCAAATGGTTTATAACGGTTTCATGACTCATCCCCAGCTCTTTGCCGATGTTACGGCTGCTTCTATGCGGGTCTCTTTCGATGAATTCAGCGATTTCATCGCAATTTTCGACGACAGGCCTTCCGGACCGTGCCGCATCTTCGACCACTGCTGCACCAGAATGAAAACGTGAACGGTGAAAAAGAAAACCGTATCGGATCCATAAACTGCACAAATTTTATTGGCAACATGAGATGCAATTTTGCCATTATCGTAGTAGTACTGAAAAATATGCCGTATTTTCTCTTTATTTTGCTCCATGTTTGCGACGCTATAACTCATGAACGACTGAAAACAAACAACAATAAATTAAATCCGTCTTAAAGCGCGAAGAGCTTTCCAAAAAGCTTGAACCAATGTGACAAATAAAACTAGAACTACGCGCTTGCAAATACACCTAGCGAAAATACCGCAAGACAACCTATTTTTGACAACCTATTATATTTAGATGTGTTATTTTTTTCGTAATAACATGTAAACTTTGAAAATACTGAAGATTGAAAACTGTAAACTTCTCGATAGGGCCCAAGATTTCATTTTAAACCAGGGGTCGGCACCCCAATACATTAATATGATTTTAACGCATTAGTATTAGTAACGAATAGCAGAAAGTAGGCTGTGAGCATGACGTTTCACACATTTATACTGTGTGTGTGTGGCAGAGCTCGGGCAGAGAAATTTCCTATGCCCCCGAGATAGGGCCGTGCCGACCACTGTTTTAAACCCATACTTTCCCCTTTCGATTTTCTGAGAATAGCTCATGGATTCCGATTTTAATGGCTTACCACTTACCACGCTTACAACGTTTCACTTAAAACTTTCTATATCTGGTACTTGTGATTCTCTCACGTGCTTAGTTTTAGTTTTTCCTGCTTTAAGGTACTGATTGAGCCGTGCATTTGACGGTGATTTAACGGTGACGAACAATATGCAAACCGCTAACTTTGATTATTATTCATAACTTTTGTTTTTTTTTTTTAATTTTAACGATGGAACTTTTTATGGATTTTGTTTTTGGACAAAGTACCTACCAAATTTTGCAAGGATTGACAGACTTTATTTTATAGCTGCCATAAAACATTACAAACGGAAATGACCCAATGACAATGAAATGACTTTTGGTTTTTTAAATATAGAAGCTTCGGACTCTTTCCAAAGTTTGTGTTTGGCCAAGGATTGCCCAACTGTATCCGATATACAAGCTTGTATTTCTGATCACAACCAATACATAAGAAATTCCACTCACATCCTACTCACATTCTACAAAACCAGAACCTGAATCAAAGAATGCACAAAACACCACTAAAATGTTTAAAATGCAAGCTATGTATATTGTTAAACGGTATGGATTCGCAGCGAATTACCTGTGCGATTTGGCGACAAAGAAACCGAAGTCCCGAACTGCCCCCACGCATAATACTAGTTCCATAACTCCTCTAAAAATTGTCCGATTAAGCTGAATTTTGACAAAAGTCAAAAAAAGGTAAGGATTAGACTTTGGATAAAAACATTTTCCAAAAACTTGTTTAACTGACTAACTGGTGCTACAACGAATTCGGCGAATTATTCCGTTTTTAGGGCGGGAGTGGGCGTGGCAAAATTTTGACACAAACTTGATCGGATACCATATGAGATCAATATCCAAATCGGATGGTTTTATCTCTAGAACATGACTATGATCTCGAAGACTTTCGAGATCCTCGCGTTCAACATTTTAGCCCGTTTGTATGGCAAATTGTATACATACATATAAGTATGTATATTTATGTGTTTGTTTATACGAGGTGTGTTCAAAAAGTAAGGAGAGACGCACAGAGAAAAAAGGAAGAGGCAGAATAAACAACAGCAATAGAAAAACTCAAAGACAGGAGGTTATAGAGCAGTGGGGGGCAAAACGCACATAGCTTAAAATTCGAGTGTATGCGTAGCAGAGAAAAATAATGAGAGCAGAGCATCCACTGAGAAAAAAAACTTATCTTTTGATGTCATTTTTCGTTAATTGAATTTTTCGTTAATTGAGTGGGACTTAAAGTAGGAGTAAATAAATAGGACTAGAAACAGTTCTTAAACAAATGAAAAACTACGCTTCCCTATCTTTATTTTCTATTGAGAAAACTTTTTTCAACCCAATTTTTGAGCAAATTTTTCTCAGTGGAAACATTTTGTTTTTTAATTCAAATGCATGGATAGCTAAAAAACGACATTCAAATGCACAACCTTGAAATTGAATTGATTGAAATAGAATGCTAAGATGAAAATGAATGAATGAGTGAGAGTGACTGTGTAGGTCTCACTCGCACAACGAGGGATGAAAACCGAGTTGAATGAGTGAGAGTTACAGTTCGCATTCGAATTGTTTCGAATGCATTCTAGAATGTACGACGCAACCATGCATATTTGCCTGTATTTTTAGACGCTAAAATAAAAAATATTTGAAAAGTGGAGGCAAGTCCTTGTAATATACCCTTGCAGAGGGTATTATAATTTTGTCCAAAAGTGTGCAACGCAGTGAAGGAGACATCTCCGACCCTATAAAGTATATATATTCTTGATCAGGATCACCTCCTGAGTTGATATGAGCATGCCCGTCTGTCCGTCTGTCTGTCCGTCTGTCTGTCCGTTTCTACGCGCACTAGTCTCTCAGTTTTAAAGCTATCGTCTTGAAACATTGCACACACCCTTCTTTCCTTTGCACGCAGTATATAAGTCGGAACAAGCGGGATCGGCCGACTATATCCTATAGCTGCCATATAACTGATTGATCGGAAATGGTATAACTTTGATGTTTTTAGACTTACAGAATTCAGATTTTGTACGAATGCTATTTTTGGCAAAATAATACGACCTACCAAATTTCATAAGGATCGACCGACTATATCTTATAGCTGCCATATAACTGATTGATCGGAAATGCTATAACTTCGGTATTTTTAAAGCTAGAGAATTCGGATTTGGCACGATTGCTATTTTTGGCAAAATAATACAACATGCCAAATTTTATAAGGATCAGCCGACTATATCCTATATCTGCCATACAACTGATTGATCGGAAATGGCATAACTTCAGTATTTTTCGAGCTAGAAAGTTGGGATTTTCTATGAATTCTATTACAAAATAATACAACATGCCGAATTTCATAAGGATCAGCCGACTATATCCTATAGCTGCCATATAACTGAACAATCGGAAATTACCCAACTTTCGTGTTTTTGAAGATAGAAAGTTGGAACTTCGTACAGATTCTATTTTTGGTCAGTTAATAAAACCTACCAAATTGCATAACGATCGGCCGACTATATCTTATAGCTGCCATATAACTGAACGATCGGAAATGGTATTTGGTAAAAATACAAACTTTGGTATTTTTGAAGATGGAAGCTGGGTACTTTGTCCAGTTTCCAGTTTAACTGCAAGGGTATATCAACTTCGGCTCCGCCCGAAGTTAGCTTTCTTTTCTTGTTTTTGGTAAAATTCATTATTATTTCGCTTAATTTACATAAATGTTGTACGGGCGTTATTTATCTTTTCGATTTATCGCTCCATCTTTAGCGAGCTTAGAATCCACCCCAGATTTCTGTAATCTTTGCAAAGCTTTTCCTTTTCTGGTCTCTCCCCTAGTGAAGTTATTATTATAAGAAGAATCATAGACACTTCTCCAACACTTCCATCAAAATCGATAATGGAAACCTAATCTCATCACGGAACCATTATTCTCCTTTTCAACTCCTTTATGCTCTTCGACAAAGAAAAGGCGAAAATAACGGAATCAAACTTTGCATCGCACGTGTCGCGCAAACGCTTGCCCATTGTCGCTCTCTCACTTTGGAAGATCATACATACGTAAGTGTGAGTGCATACGCAAAATGAGCAAGCCCAAGCCAGCGAACACTTCCAGTGCAGAGTCTGAAACAATGGCAAAGGGTGGCAACGCCGACAGCTTGTTTGCGCTCCAGAAAGATCTTAACAATCAGCTCAACCAACTCCAAGTAAACTTCAAGAAGGACAGCACGTCTCGGAAAACTAAGCCCTATTTCCAACTGCGCCTTTCCAAACTCAACTTAATAAGCCAGCAATTCAACAAGAATCATCAAGAGTTTGTAAGCGCTGGCTACCCCACACACCCTTACTTCGTCGATAATTTAGCGGACCAGTTCGAAGAGAAATTTATCACAGCGTTCTGTTTAATATCTACGGAGTCCGAAACACTTTTCCCCAGTCAGCTACCAGCGTGCGCCGAGCAACAAACGACGCCTGTTCCTAAAATGCTCGGCCCTGGTGCGGCAGTCCAACTTCCAAAGTTGCCAGTACCTAACTTTTCCGGAAAGTATACAGATTGGCCAGCTTTCCATGATCTGTTTATGCAACTCATTCACCAGAACCAGGCGTTGTCAAATATTCAGCGATTCCATTTCCTCAAGCAAGCACTGCCTAAAGAGCAGGACCAAGATGTACACCAAATGGAACTAACGGATGGCGCCTACACAATCGCATGGGATCTCATCATCAAACGCTATGATAATCCCCGTTTACAATTCATGCACCACATGAACGCCCTCTACGACTTACCCTTTATCTCAAGGGAAAGCTCAGCAGAGATCAAACATATGCTGAACTTAACCAACGTATGCATCAACGAGATCAGATCGCTAGATTACCTACGACAACTGTACAAGCCTGGGAGCATTGCTTGGGAAACTCCAGTGACATTCCGAGTTTCCTCGACTTGGAAACCTTCCTCAACAATCGCCTCGTCAGCATAAACATCATTGAGAACCGGAAATGTTCAGAGCCCACGCACATGCCCTTTACGATCAACAAATCGACAAATTATCCACGCCAAAATCCCAAGCAAAAGGGTTCCGGCTTCTACAAGGGCAGCACGTTCCACACCACGACTGGAACCAGCGGGCCCCTGTAAGGGGCAACACATTTTGCGGCGGTGTCCTGATTTTTTGTCCAAGGATTGCATTGCCCGCAAACGAATCATTGACCATACAAAGGCATGTCTAAATTGCCTCAGCATCCATCATCCCTTGTCGCAGTGTGGCAGTAACAAGAATTGTTTACAATGCGGACATCGTCACCATACCCTGCTTCACTTCCCCACGACGTATACCAGCCCATCACTGATTATTCAGAACGCAGCAAGCGAGAGCTCCGATCTTGCTCATCCTTCCGATTCCACTACAATGCTGATGGCCACTGTCGCGCAGTCAACTCGATCTATTTTGCTGGCCACAGCTCTAGTACAACTACATAATAACAGCACCGGACAAACTGCCGTTTTTCGAGCCTTGATCGATCATGGCTCTGAGGGCACGTTAATCACAGAACGTGCCGCTCAGTTGCTTGGACTTCCACGTCACCGAGTCACAGCACAGATCACCGGGGTCGGTGATAACTCAAAGAACATCTGTAGATTTAGTACAGAGTTCTCCATAAGCTCATGTACGGACCTTCAATTTCACCATCTGGTGCGACCAGCGTATGTCCTCAACTCGATAACCTCTCATTTACCAAGAAGCAATGTCAACGTGGACACTTGTCAGCATCTTTAGGGATTACACTCGGCCGATCCCACCTTTACCAGGCCAGGCCGCATCGACGCGTTATTTGGAGTAGATCTAATACCATATTTGTTGCTGCCAGATTTACTCAATCAACTCAACTCACTCAATTGGGTTGGATCGTGTTTGGCCATAGCAATGAAACAAGGGCAAATGTGGTAACCATTCGTTGCCATCAGACTAATCTGGATGCACTGGTAAAGGGTTTCTTCGATCTCGATCAAATCAGCTCTGAGAGGACCTTAACGGCAGAAGAACAATGGTGTGAGGATCATTTCCAGCGTACCTGCACCCGACAACCCAATGGAAAATACCTGGTCCGGCTTCCGTTAAAAACTGAATTTGATAAAGAACAAGTCATCGGAAAGTCTCACCAAATCGCACTCAATCGATTCCATCTCTTAGAACGTCGGCTAAACAGAAACAACACACTTAAACAACAATATCACTCCACCATTAAGGAATATTTTGATCTTAGGCAACTCTCCAAAGTCACTACCGTAGAAACTCGACATCAAATGATCACTCCAAGAGGTCAACAGTATTTCTCATCATGTACTCTCCCACACCACGCCGTGATAAAGGAGGATAGTACAACGACCAAAGTTCGGGTTGTGTACGATGCATCATGTACCACTTCGAACGGAAAATCCCTTAACGACATATTGTGCATCGGCCCACCGCTACAAAACGATTTAGGAGGAGTCATCATGAAATGGAGGCTACATCGTTACGTGTTTGCAGCAGATATCCAACGAATGTATCGCTGTATCGACATGCACCAGGAGGATGCTCAATTTCAACGCATCTTATGGAGGAATGATCAAAACGAAATAGCCGAGTACAGCCTAAATACTGTCACCTTTGGGACTGCATCAGCACCGTATACAGCCATACGCGTAATCCGTCAACTCGCTCACGACGAACAACATCGCTACCTCTTAGCAACTCCAGTCTTATTAAATGAAGTATATGTCGACGACGTCCAAACCGGTCACAATACTGTTCATGGAGCATTGGAAATACGAAATCAACTTATTGCTACACTAAAATCGGCTGGAATGGAACTCAGGAAATGGGCATCAAATCATCCACAGAACTTCTCCGGTATTCCTGACCAGCACATGGCTCAAAAGAGACACGTAGAAGTAAATTTCCAGGAGACTATTAAAACTCTGGGATTGGAGCCCACACGAGGATTTATTTAGCTTCAAGGTTCAATTTGACCTTCCTGCCTCCTTTACTAAATATTCCTTTCTTTCAGTAGTCGCTCGCCTCTAAGATCCATTAGGCTTTATAGTTCCTGTCACTACTGCTGCCAAGAGTATTCTAAAGGACATCTGGCAGTGGCGACCCGAGACCTCCGACAAAACCCAAACCGCTCTCGATTGGGACGGTCCGTTACCCCCAATACTTCAAGCCCGATGTGAAGAATTCCGACATCATTTACCAAACATTGAACAGTTGAAAATACCTCGGTGGCTTGGCCACCAGACCGGTGAGCCACAGTCACACCAACTACACGTCTTTTGTGACGGCTCCTCGCAAGCTTACGCAGCCTGTGTTTATCTCCGAATACAATACCCATCCGGGAGAGTGAGCACGGCCCTATTGACCGCACGGAGTAGAGTCACGCCCACGAAGCCGCTAACGATCCCTCGAATCGAACTCTCTGGTGCAGTGTTGGCTGCACAACTGGTTAAATGGGTACTGACGCCGGAATTCCCATGTCAGTTAATTTCTGGACTGATCCATCAATCGTTCTATATTGGATTAAAGGAAATCCGTCCCGTTGGAAGACTTTCCGAGAGTCTCTAACTGAATTGGCAAGATTTTGGAACTAAGTACTACAACCCAATGACAGCACGTACCTTCGGGAGAAAACACAGCCGATTGCGCTTCAAGGGGTCTTACTCCTCACCAACTAGCCAGGCATGACATCTGGTGGTTCGGTCCCGATTGGCTACGGCAGGATGAAAATCGGTGGCCGAAGAACACGTGCTCTCCTCCCCCTGACTAACATCACGAAGAAAGAAGACAACCAACCAACATCACAGCACATGTTTGTTCACTTGGCGACTCAATCCTAACCTCTTACTCATCATATAACAAATTGTTATTTGTTATGGCTTACATCCAAAGGTATCTGCATAACTTACGCCACCCACAAGAACTTCGTCATGTGGGCGCGATTCGAGTACCAGAATTACGAGAAGCTCTACATAAAATCGTAAGGATGGTTCAGAAAAAAGCCTTTTCTCAAGATATCAGCCGAGTCCTGGCACGAAAATCTCTATCCAGGCACAGTGCCCTCAGCGCTCTTTGCCCGTTTGTAGACGACTTTGGGATTCTGCGACTCAAAGGACGACTGAAGAACGCTTAACAACTGTCTCAAGCACAGAAAAATCCGATCATTATACCCAAAGTGCATCATTTTACTGACCTCGTAATCAAAAATGCGCACCTGAACACTCTTCATGGAAGCACCGAGCTCACCTTAGCAACCATTCGGCACACATTCTGGATAGTCAATGGGAAACAAGCAGTAAAAAGAATTCTACGACAATGTGTCCAATGCTTCAAACATCGCCCTAAGCCTGCCTCACAGTTAATGGGGGATCTGCCACTACATCGAGTCAACCCACCTGGTCGAGCCTTTGAAGCCACTGGCGTCGACTACACGGGTGCCTTTTACTTGAAAGCATCCAGATTCCGTGGGCATCACATATACAAGGCATATATCGCAGTGTTTATATGTTTAGCAACCAAGGCGATACATCTAGAAGCGGTCACAGGACTATCTACTCAACACTTTCATTGGGCTCTTCAACGCTTTATTGGACGTAGAGGTTTGTGCAAGCATCTATACAGCGATGGAGGAACCAATTTCATCGGAGCAGACAACTCTCTTCGCATCTGGCAAAAGGAGTTTCAAAATTCCATCGACACGGACATCGCACCCACTCTTACGGCCCGTGGAATCCAATGGCATTTCAACCCACCGCACAGTTATAATTTTGGGAGGCTGTGGGAGGCGAACGTAAAGGCCGTCAAAACTCATCTGTATCGTTCCTTCAAACTTACTGCTATGACCTATGAAGAACCATCCACGGTGCTCACCCAAATCGAATCATGTTTAAACTCACGTCCACTCTGCCCCTTATCAGCAGATCCAAACGATTTGTCCCCACTTACTCCCGGGCATTTCCTTATAGGAGGACCTTTATTGGCACCTCCGGAACCTTCTCTTTCAGACAAGTCCATCAACGCACGCTTCGTCGACGGTCAACGGCTCCTGAGACAATTTTGGCATCGATGGAGCGCCGATTGGCTTTCACATCTACAAGCACGTCCGAAATGGCGCCAAGAACGAACGAATCTGCAAATTGACGATCTAGTTGTAATCAAGGATGACCGGCTCCCCCCAAACGAATGGAAGATGGCTCAAATTATCGATTTGCATCCTGGAGAAGATGGACTAGTTCGCATCGCCTCACTGAAAACCGTTTCTGGAACCTATAAGAGATCCCTGTCCAAGTTATGTCCATTGCCAATATCCACCAATCCTACTCCGAAACCTGAAGAAGTCAGAAGTAACACAATAGAAGCTATATCATGCTGATCCCAGCATTCCGGGGGCGGCATGTACGGCCGTTATTTATCTTTTAGATTTATCGCTCCATCTTTAGTGAGCTTAGAATCCACCCAGATTTCTCTAATCTTTGCAAAGCTTTTCCTTGTCTGGTCTCTCCCAGAGGGAACCACGCGGGATAAAGGCTGACCCATTCAAATAATTGTAAAACTAATCAACATAAATTAAGCAAGTAAATAAAATGAAGTTCAATGCATAATCGTGTCTAGTCGTTTGGATTTAAAACCCCCGTGCAGAACTGTGCTCAACTATGACATTACGCCCATGAACGGCATTTGTCACAACATATGTATTATTAATTTAATTTAATACTTTGCAACTTTTGATTACAGAGTACAATAAATAAATAAATAAAATTTAATTTCTATAATTCTATAATATCTATAATTACTATACCCTAACTATTTAAATTGAAATGTAAAAACATTATTTTATTAACATTGTCCGAATTATTTGTAATTATAAACTATTTTTAATATTGTGGGGGTCGCTCGTTGGACCAAAACCGAAACAAAATTAAATAAAAGATTAGTTAAAAATTTTTTTAAATAGTAAACAAAAAAAAACATATGGTCTTGTTTACCTATCTGACCCAATGCAGCTGATAATAAATATCGATAGGCTCAGCTGACCTCAACTGAAATTCACCCCCCTCCACAGCTGCTCCCCTTTTTGAAATTCACCCACCCGCGTATGCACCTGTCAAAAGGTGACAACCATAAAGTGGCATTTCCTGTCTGCCACCTGAGTTCACTTTTCTTCTAATTCTCGCTGCGGGCAGATCATTAAATTCGTGCAGAAAAATTATAAGACCAGTGACCCCAGCCTCGTGGAAAAATTAGTGTGTTTTTTTTTTTAAACAAAATAGAGGTGAGAAATATTAAGCTCTACGCCATTCCCTGCATTGGCTTAGTATTTATTTTCCCGTTTAGCGGATTTTTGTGGCTGGATGACCCTCGATGCCAGTAGATTTGGAGGTACCACCTGACCTAACCCAGGCATCCATCTAACGTGAGCACCACGGTGCCACGATAGGCTGCTACAGGAGATCCCAGCAAGCTGCAGGGATTACATTTACGACCCGTCGCTAACATTCCGCCGGTAGCATCAACCCCCCCTGCCTGTGGAGTCTTGGATTTTTTTTAAACGTAAATACCACGTAAATACATTCTTAACTATCTCAGCGAAAAGGGACAGAGAAACCATGAAATTCAAATACCCTAACGTATAGTTAACCAAATGAAAAGAAAGAAAAACCTAAAATCCATAATTATCAATTTTTATACTTTTTTTTTTTTTTAATCATTTAATAATGTCATTTAATATCATTTAATAATTTAACTTTAATACTTCCTAAATTATTATTCTTAAGCGATTATTATTCTTATTCTTAAGCGCCAAATTTGAATTATTATCTTTAAGCATCACCCTTGAATTATTATAATTTAGATATCTTTTTTTATTCTTATGGTTAATGAAAACCACCTTCCTGAAAAACATGAATATTTAATTATGTTAATTTATTGTATAAGAAATTTACCTGAATTATAACGTTAACTAAAATGAATTTGTACTAGATCTTTTGTTTGGGCACCGGAAGGAATCTCGCCAATTATGTAGTTAAACAACATTTAGCCACCTCGAACATATCTCTTAGCCAAGGAATTTTTTTTTAGTTATCCCCCTCACAATTCCCAACGTTGGGCGCCATATTTCTGTAACGGTTTGGCACATGTCCTGAAGGTAATTCGATCTACTAACAGGCTCCAGCCGTGCTTAGGGAAAGTGGGAGTGGTTCTTGTACCTTCAGTAGGGACATGTGCCAAACCGTTACAATATGTACCGTTTTTCGGTAATTAAATTTTTTGCATCCGAAAAAATCCTTTCAGAGGATGCGGTACTGGCTGGTATGCAAAATATTTTGCAGCTGGTTTTATGCAATAATGGAAAGAAATTTTTATGCATGTTCCACCAACCTAAGCAATCAAAATTGGTTGTATAAGGGACATTAATATTGCTATATCCTTTTATCTCTTTTTTAACATCGTCGACATCTTCGCTTATTGAAGCTTCTTCAACGAATTCGGAAAATTCATCGTCTTCCACTTTCCACTCGGCTTCTGCGATGTTGATGTCATCTTTAAATGTTCCCATCATGAGATTACACTCACTAATTATTTTGAATTTATCACTTTCTTCAAAGTATTTTAATTTGTTTGTTGGCGGAAACAAAAATAGGGCTATCTTGTGCCACATTTCAATATTGGGCTCTACCACAGCCAAAATATTTGAATAGAGGGCAATCTTTAGGGTCTCCCCTATTTTTGAGTCGTTTGTGCCGCTTAAACATGATTTTTTTAGTTTTGTAATCATGGGTATTACCAAATGAATTGTCGGGTATTTGCTGGCCTCAAGTTTTTTGAAACATTTTCAAATACTTCTAAAATTTTTACTACTGATGAAATTTCACCTATGTGAAGGCCTTCCAATCTTTCTATTTGATTTTTCTTTATTAAAATATTGCTTATGTCCAATTAGCTTCTATTGATTTTAGTAAATAGAACACAGTGTGCCATCTAGTTGGACAAAAGCTTTTAAGCGTGAAGCCTAAAAGGGAATTGTTTCCTGATTTTTTAAAACATTTAACCAGTTTGCTGCAGGTAGCCACCATTTCGCCCATCTCTGGAATTTCCTTCATTGCTTTTTCCACTGTATTATTCAGCAAGTGATTAATACAGTGGATTTTATTGTGGTCCCGGAAGGCAGCAATCATGTTTGACCCTCGATCAGTAACAATCACAGGCTTATCCATTTCCAAGTTGTAGTCAAACTCGCTTAAAATTTCATTCATTTTTAAAAAAATATTTGCACCTACATATGTAAATAAGGGGAAAAATAAGAATCTTGGATTTAACAGTTAGTAGAATAGCAAACCTGTGCACGCATTATCCTTCATCGACTTCATGGCCATCAAACGTTCAATCAAAACTCTATCTCCAACTCCAACTCCTTAATGTAATGGACTGTACAAGAAATATATGAGGCTTTTAAAAAATTATCCGTCCATATATCACTGGTTATGGCATAACCATTACATTTATGGGAGACAATTTCTTGTTCAATTCGGCCCAAATGTGTCTCATACATAGACGATATATTTCTTGATATGGTCGTTGGATGTGGCATTAGCTTATCTACATCAACGTTCGACCTTTAGAATGTATCATAAAAATTTTTTAAGACCGCTATCCTCCACGATTTTAAAAGATTAGAACAGCAACACCCCCTGTTTTACTTCAGGATTTACTTCCACGAGTGCTGCCTTTTGGGCTTTGTTAGAATGAATAGTGTAACATTTATGCTTCACTATATTCGAGGTGCTGCCCGAAAACTTCATGACAGTGTTGCCCATTTTACATTCCACAAACCCGACAATCTCCTCTCCATTTTCGTCGTTGATTTTTCGAGGTGGTAGTCTCCATTCAAAATTTGTCCTTTATTTCAGTTGAGGCAATCACAACCTATGTAACATCTTATAATTCTAATATCAAAAAAAATAAAAATAATAAAAAAAATTATATAAATACGTATTACGTACGCACACATACATGTAACGAAGAAGGTACATATTTTTGTTTTTTTTCCGGTCTTTCAGAATTTGGAAATGGCTTGTGCATCAATAAGACCATCAGCTAGCATTCCTGTATTTATCATAAAGCTTAGAGGCCCAGACGACCGAGGGGCGCTCAATAAACGATTTGTTAGAATATATTAAGCTATTTTTTTGTTATTAAGCTAGGAGGAGCTAGTAAGGAAATTTAAAATTCTATATTTTAAGTTTGAGGGACAGGAAAGAGATGTTATAGCGTAGAGACCATTGTAGTTCGAACATAATACCCTAAAAGGGTCATGCAGTGCATATGTCGAACTACAACGGCTTAGGAACAGAGGACTAAAGTTTCGAGTCCTTCTATTGGGAATGTTAAATTTTAAGCGTGTTAGTAAATGCTGGCTATCTACATCCCCGTTAATAAGGTTATGCAGAAAGACTACACCGAGCATTGTCCTACGATTTGTTAAGCTAGGTAAGTTTATGAGTATGATATGACGGCAGCAAGCTAAATAAAACACAACGAATCAGTTCCTATTTGGTTTAGTTAACGCCAGGGACAAAAATCAATTTAAGTTATATATTATTAAATATTCAAATAATCATTATTTTATTTTTTCTTTAAATAATATTATTATAAAAATTTATTATATTAAAGTTATTATTGTTTTATGACTTATTTTAATAAGCAGTACGAAGTACACAAATTATTGTGGTGGAAATTCTATGATGTCAACATCATTTGTCAATGATGTAGGTTTGTAGCAAGAGCGAGTGCATTGTACAAATCGCATTTCAAATAAATTGTTAACATAATGCTTTTTTATGGAAACAATGAATTATAAATTAAAAAATGATGGATTTTGTAATCAGAATGGCAGCGTGGTGCCCATATAATTATAAAATAATTGTAATATTTTCCCAACAAAATGTTGCCGCCAAAAAAGTCTCAAAAACTAGCATAAGATCAACAAGAGAAACACAAGAAAATACACAAAGAAAATAATAAAAACACTTTAAAACATAAAACATATACATATATGGAATATTCCTACATTCGCGAATAAACACACCTAATACGGGTATTTACCTTTGGGTCAACAACTTGTTCCTCACTCATAATAATGAAAATATAAATTACGCGTTTTGCCCAACTGAAGAATATAAAAGAATGCATAAAATGTGTTTAAAACCATTCGAGACATTCGGTTGCATTCGACATTCCGAAAGCTTCTCTGTGAAACAGTCTGAAAGGGCTTGAAGCGTTCTTCAAGATCCATAGTAAAGGCTTCTTCGGAAATACGGAATTGCTGCTTGGGCTTGAGGATTGGAAAATCTTGGAGGATTGCAGAATCTTTTGTGAATCTTGGAGACATAAGCCTTTCTTCTTTTTTTGGGAAATGCCCAGTACTTAAAGCCGCCTGGAACAGCAGATCTAGGAATAGGATCGCAAGAAAAGGCAGCAACTTCACCATACGGTAAGTTATTCCATCATGACCATAGACCATTCTTTTTTTAAGCTGCCATATGATTTTCGGAGTCTCTGGAAAAGTAACAGGACGAGGGGGTAACGAAAGCTGTAAGAGACCATCTAGAAAGGTCTCTAGTATCTCACATCTTCTCTGTGAAACAGTCTGAAAGGGCTTGAAGCGTTCTTCAAGATCCACAGTAAAGGCTTCTGCACGATGTGTGCACTGTGTGCAAGCCCATAGCCGTCTGCTTTCCTGATTGGAAACTTGGGTACAGCCTGTCGTTTAAATAGACTTGTTAACTACCACAAAGCAAAATTTACGTCATTATTGGGAGTGGCTACCTCTAGCTCTTCGTCAATTAATCCTTGCCTGAAAAGCGTCCACAATTTTCGCACTCTGGCGAGCCTACGATGGATTCTGCCAAGATTTCTGTCCAATGTGCGTATATATTTACGTCTGATCCTATGCTTCAGATATATTACATCTCTAATCTCGTTAGGAATAAGAGCCCTATCTCGCCTGTTGGTATTTTGATGGTGATGATTTTATTTTGTTGGGGTCGGTGATTTGCTATTTTGTTTATTTTGTTTAGAAGTAGTTCTGCCGCTTCATCTTAGTCTTCAGCAGAGTTTATTTATTTATTTCGCCGACGGACAAATCCTTACATGGCTACATAATAACAACTTACAAACTAAAAAATAATTCTACTATACTAATAAAAACTTAATAAGTGCCTGATTAACATGCGTTTAAACAGAACCTTATCAGAGCTCCACTCAATTCGGAGGCCAGGCGGCAAAGAATTAAAATAAGAAAGAGCCCGCTCAATAGGCTTATTTAAAAGATAATTGGCCCTGTGACACTTGACCCGAAAGGGGTCAAAGGTACGAAGATCCCTTTGAGGAACATTAAAATTAATGAGTCCCAATAAAAAAGGACTATCAATGTTATCAACGACTACATTGTTCAAAAAAGTTAAAGCTGCCAGTTTACGCGGATCCTCCAACCTGCAAACATTCAGAAGGCAGCGGCTCTGGTATGAAGGAACAGGATCCTGAAACCTTAGAGGCAGAAGAGCAAATTTTAAAAATTTTTTCTGAAGTCGCTCAATTCTGTTGGAACGAACTTTACAATCCGGATTCCAAATGATTGAGGGATATTCCAGCCTCGACCGAATAAATGCAGCATAAACGCTGAGGCTCGAGTATACCCTTTTGAATTGGTTCACGTGCCTCTTAACAAAGCCCAGCATAGCATACGCTTTAGGCAGAATATAGTCTAAGAGACCTGAAAATTTAAATTTGCTGTCAAATAATACACCAAGGTCTAGGTGTATTATCTTTATCTGCCAAATTATAATTACTAATGGAATAACCGACACTTTGATAAGTTTAATGGAAGAAGATTACGGGAGCACCATGAGTAAACTCTGGATTTATCCTCCTGTAACAAGTAACTGTCACTTATGCAAATATCATCTGCATACAATAAGAAGTAGAAATGTCGAAAGCATGAAGAGATGTCATTAATGAAAATGATAAATAGAAGAGGTCCAAGAGAGCTGCCTTGTGGAAGACCAGAGAAGGTGACAAATGTAATTGATATAGCGTCTCCAATAGAAACGTGACAAGGTCGGTCAGCCAGATAAGACTCGAACCAACTTAATAGGCAGGAATGAATACCTAGTTTATATAATTTGGCCAGAAGGGCAGCATGACACACTTTGTCGAAGGCTTTGGAGAAGTCAGTGTAAATGGCATCAACCTGAAATCGGTTTTCAAAAGCTTCAAAGCAGTGCTTAGAGAAGACGACGTTGAAAATTTTGGCTATAGGTCGATAGTTGGTAACATCACAACTACTGCCACCTTTGTGAATAGGCGTTATAAAAGTAATCTTTCACCGGTGGGGGAATCTACTAGATGAGAGCGACAAGGAGAACAGAAGTTGAAGGGGAGTAGAAAGAGAAGCGATTCTCCTCTTAAGAAAGAATGGGAAGATACCGTCCACGTCAGGTGTGAGCGACTCAGTCAAATGTCCTGTGGCTTCAACTAGGTCACAGTCCAAAACGTCCATGTAACTTACATTGAGAAAAGGCTCAAGGCTAAGAAGAGTTTTATTATCACTCCAAGGAACCTTCGGCTCCATGTTAGAGGCAAAGTATTTTGCAAAAAGATCAGAAACGCCCTGATCCGAGTCGGCTGCTAAATTACCATAACATATGGATGAAGGTATGTCCGATTTTGACTTTTGCCAAAAAGCTTTATGACTGGATCGAAGGCTAGCTTCGACATATATACTGATTGTAGAGGAACTTATTAAGGAAATCAAATTCCCGCTTAAATTGCCAGTACAGCTCTCCTGCTCGAGACTACCCTGTCATTATAAATCGTTTGTAATGCTTGTCCCTTCTATTTTTTAAGTTTTTTAAACCTTTTGTATACCAGGGAAGCCTATAGGATCTTCGTACCCTCACAGGGGCATAAGTATCAATAATATTAAAAAGGGCAACCAAGAACTTAGTATAACAATCACCGATTGAGCCATCCGAAAAAAGGGAAACCCAATCAAAGACTGAAATAGAGGCATTAATAAATGACAAGTTTGTATCATTCAGATGATAATATGGAATGGGTGAAGCAGAAGGCAAAAAACTAAAACTCAATATGAATTACTAACGGCTTGTGGTGCATATCACAAGGACTAAATGGTACATTGCATAATTCTACTTTACTATTTAGCAAATTATTTAAAAATATAAGATTAATTTCATTTAATAATTTTAGTTTCAAGATGAAGTGAGTTACCCTCAGGGTCCGGAACTTATTTTAATCTGTACCTGATTCTAATCTGGAAGAAATAGGAATAATGAAATAATCTGGGAGGAGGAGGTCCAGGAAGGGATAGTCTGATAATAAGAGGGATGTGGTCTGAGCTTAGGTCAGAGGTATCCGCAATGGACACTTTTCTGTTAAGTGTATTGTTGCAAAGAGCAAAGTCAATAAGATGGAAATAAGTTTTGACCCAGTGGTCAAAACTTGCACTGGTCTTAGGTTTAAAGAGAGACTAAAGAGCAACACAGTACATCGAACCTTGAATCCGCTGCCCCACAAGAAACTTTTCCCCTACTTAATCCAACAGCGTATAAAAACTTTCAGTAGCCCAGAAGAGGGCTGGTTATCTTCCACCACTGCGGACAAATTTATTTACCTAGAGGAGTAGGCAAGAGTGTTCGGCCTATGTGAAGATACCTCTATCGAAAAGGGAATAGTGGTAAAGAAATGCAAGAAGCCAACGCGTATCGAAAATCCAATTCCGATAGGATCCGTTTGGATTCCGATAGACGAATGAGACGTCCGGGATGATCTTGTTGGTCACCCGACGCAACTCGTTGCGTCCAGTTCATACCCTAAAGGTTCTCACCATCGTCCCCCTCTAACTAGTGTCCACGCTTCAACTTGTACGCTTCAATTCGCCTCCTGGCTACAACTTGTCGCGTCGTAATGACATACCACACTCATGCAGACAAAAATGCGTATACAGCCTGTTCAGAGCCTGCGTTGACTGTTGAGAAACAGAATCTTGGAAAAGATCCTAACTGTCCGAGATCGAGCAAGCTTACGTTCGAATAAGTTTTCGTCAATTAGGTCAACTAGTGTTCTAACTAAAAAACATATTGTTAACATTGGTAACAGTAATAGGTCTGTGTCTTGGACCAGTTTGGATAGAAGGAAAGTCGCGTCCGCCGCCTCGTTTTTAATTTCCTTTAGATTAAAATTAACCTTTAGATTAAGTTCGAATAAGTTTTCGTCAATTAGGTCAACCAGTGTTTTCATTAAAAAACATATTGTTAACATTGGAAACAGTAATAGGTCTGTATCTTGGACCAGTTTGGATAGAAGGAAAGGCACGTCCGCCGCCTCTTTTTGAATTTCCTTTAGATTTAAATTAGCTTTTAGATTAAATTAAATTTAGAATTATCCTTTTTGTGGTATGTGAAGCTTGCTTTTCTTTTTTTTCTCAATCCCTTTGGACTGGCAGTGTGTATATTTTCTTGGAGAATTCTTTAGAAGGAATAGTTTCCCATGATAGTAAGGGCGCTTTAAAACCCTTTGTAAGAATAAGAGCCTTTCAATCAGACAGAAGAGCTGTTTGATGAGTTGAGCTGGACGCAACAGAAACTGATTGTTAAGATGGGTTAAGACATGGGCAGCACAACTAGGGGATGGCAAAAAGGGTTGAACGAGTTGACCGAACATTAGGTCTAGTAGTCAAATAACATTATTTGATCTAGTAGTTGAAGAACTGGAGGCAAAAATTCTCCAGCGTTGGATATCCTTAAGCAAAGGTTTAATATTTAAGAGCTGTCCACACCAATAAGGTATTAAAGGGGGACTGTTGATATAAAATCACAAGTATTCATATTAGACATTTTGAGTTAAAGGTCGGCCATAGCGCAGAAACAAAACAGGGAAACCTCCAAGCAGAACAGCACAAGTTCGATTCTTGATTTATTTTGAATAGAAAATAGTCAAGGCAACTCAGCCACCGGAGAACCCGAAGCGTAGGAAATACACTGGAAGTGTATAGGATTTACGGAAAACACTTTAAGGCTTGATACTTAATTATTTGACTTACACAAGATTGTCTAAAATTAATTTTTAGCCGTAAAACAAGAAAGGAAAGCTAACTTCGGGCGGAGCCGAAGTTGATATACCCTTGCAGCTAAAACAGGATATATATCGCTAAAATCGGATATAGTTGACCGATTCTTATGGGAATATCATAATATAACCAATAAATTACAATCTTGACTTCTATCTTCTATCTTGAAGAACCCCAAAGTTGGTATTTTTACCAAATACCATTTCCGATCGTTCAGTTATATGGCAGCTACATATAAGATAAAGTCGGCCGATCCATATGAAACTTGATACGTCGTATTATTTTTCCAAAAATAGAATTCATAAAAAATCCCAACTTTCTAGCTCGAAAAACACTGAAGTTATGCCATTTCCGATCAATCAGTTATTTGGCAGATATAGGATATAGTCGGCTGATCCTTATAAAATTTGGCATGTTGTATTATTTTGCCAAAAATAGAAATCGTACCAAATCCGAATTCTCTAGCTTTAAAAACACCGAAGTTATAGCATTTCCGATCAATCAGTTATATGGCTTAATATAGTCATATAGTCATATAGTCGATCAATATAGTTATATTATATCCTTATGAAATTTTGTAGATCGTATTATTTTGCCACAAATAGCTTTCGTACAAAATCTGAACTCTTTAACTCTAAAAACACCAAAGTTATACCATTTCCGATCAATCAGTTATATGGCAGCTATAGGATATAGTCGGCCGATCCCGGCTTATCCGTTCCGACTTATATACTGCGTGCAAAGGAAAGAAGGGTGTGTGCAAAGTTTCAAGACGATAGCTTTAAAACTGAGAGACTAGTTTGCGTAGAAACAGACAGACGGACAGACGGACATGCTCATATCAACTCAGGAGGTGATCCTGATCAAGAATATATATACTTTATAGGGTCGGAGATGTCTCCTTCACTGCGTTGCACACTTTTGGACAAAATTATAATACCCTCTGCAAGAGTATAATGAACAAAACAGCAATTAATTTGGAGAACAGCATAGGAATAAATCTCGATCAATTTGAAAATCCGCCAAGAATGTTATTAACATTCTAAATAAACGTAAAAAGAAACAACCCCTCTTCAAGGACAAGCTGCAATATCTTTCGCATCGGAAAATCACGGTTGAAGAGCCACATAAACGCAACGGTCCAGTGCAATGTACTAATTGCCAAGAGTATGGACACACCAGGTCATACTGCACACTTCGGGCTGTCTGTGTAGTCTGCGGGGACGCCCACAACTCCGTTTACTGCACTAAAAACAAGGACAGTACCGTGAAGAAATGTGGAAACTGCTGAGGCAACCATACGGCAAACTATAGAGGATGCATGGTGTACAAGAAGTTAAAGAGTCGCATGCGTCAAGCGACCGCAACCAAAATCCACAGAATGCGTACATTGCGTTAAAAACTACGGCAGACGTCTTCTTCGCCAAAGCTGCTAGGGCCGCATTCGGTCCACTAAACACCACCAACGATTTCTCCTATGCCGATGCTCTACGATCTGGAAGGGAAATTCCAATTTAGCCTAACTCTTAAAGCGCTCAACAGGCCCCAGAACAGCCACACAGCAAAACGGAAACTATGATGCTTACCCTCAAACAAAGTATGATAAAGCTTATGACGTTCATGAAATCGACCGTGCAAACACTTGTTCAAAACCAGAAGATGGTGATACAGCTGCTCGTAGCACAACAGTCTAAATAATCTATGCAGGCTCTACGAATATCAATGTGGAACGGCAGTGGTGTCTCACGACATAAACTAGAAATGTCACAATTCTTGACCGAAAACCATATTGACGTTATGTTACTGGTGGAAACGCATCTCATAAGCAAATACAACTTTCAAATAAGACGCTACACAATCTACCGCACACCGGAGTTCGAATCAGAGAACGCATTAAGCACCATTTTCACAAAAGGTGTGCAACAAACTTCTTGCCGGTCACATCGATACAAATTCAGTCAAGCAACGGAATCCTTTCAATCGCTACCGTTTACTGCCCTCCTCGTTTCTCAATCTCGGAAGAACAATTTATGGACTTCTACAATTCACTTGGGGATCGTTTTATAGCCGCAGGAGACTACAACGTCAAACATACACACTGGGGATCACGTCTAGTGACTCCCAAAGGAAGACAATTGTAAAAATTGTAAAATTGTAAATTATAAATGTGAAAAATAAACTGGACTTTGTTTCCCCTGGAAGTCCCACATACTGGTCAACAGACTCACGCAAGCTCCCAGACTTATTGATTTTGCGGTGACAAAAAATATACCTCGCAATCTAATAAATGCCAAAGCAGTCTCGGACTTATAATCAGACCACTCGCCTAAGCTTCTAACGCTTCTTCAAGCCCAGAAATAACCGAAAACCCTCTCAGCCTGACGACGCCAAAAACGAACGGGCTAAAATACAAAAAGTACGTGAGTGCCCACATAGAACTCGCCCCGGTGTTTAACATGGAATCGGATATCGACTACACTACGAGCGCCCTAGAAGAAGTGCTCGTTGCGGCAGCTAAAATCACTACTCCTCATGGGAAAGAAGTAGACCAAAAAAAATACTACAAATCTAATTAGCAAATCGAACAGCTCGTGGGATCACCAGCTTCAAAACAACTCCTTAAGGAAGCAACCCGATCACTCGTACAGGCTCTTCACCAACAGGAAGAAAATGCAAAGCTGAGGTACATCCAAGACCGAGCTGAAACATTCGCTGAAACACATCTCCAAAGTGTCTTCCAGCCAAACCCTGACTCAAATTCATTCCTCCTGCCAGTAATTCAGTCAGAGTCCTCCCCTCAGCCAGCTGCACCTTCATCCGGCCGAACGAAAACAAAAAAATTAATAAGAGGGCTAAAACCAAAAAAGGCTGCCGGTGGTGACTTATTGACGCCAAAGATGTTGATCGAACTTCCAAAATGCGCTATGGAAGATTATTAATCTTGGCTGTTTCCAAAAAAGTTAAAGAAATCCATCATTATAATGATACCGAAGCCTGGAAAAGACCACACAATTCCGTCATCATACAGATCACAAGCCTTCTATCTTGTTTGTCTAAATTGTTTAAAAATGGCTTGTTAACCCGCATAATACCACATCTGGAAGCTTGCAATATTATCCCAGCACATCAATTTGGCTTTCGAAGAAACCACGGAACCATCGAGCAAGTGAACAGATTAACATCCGAAATACGCTCAGCCTTCGAACAGCGAAAATATTGCAGCGCTATTTTCCTCGACGTATCTCAAGCTTTCGACCGAGTTTGGCTTATGCACAATATTAAAATGTACTTGCCAACATACACTCAGAAGCTACTGGAATCATACCTCTACAATAGGGTATTCTCAGTGAGATGCAACGCAGCTACCTCGGGCGACTACATCAGCTGGAGTTCCACAAGGAAGCGCATTGGGAATGGCATGTTTGTCTATTAAGAGTAAACGTTATATGTTAACACTTTTTTTGTTTATTTTAATGCGCCATAAAATAAAATTCGTGTCGAAATGTTTTGTATACTGCGGATATTCCTACGAACGCACAACTAACAACGTCAACATTCGCCGACGATACCGCTATCCTTAGTCGCTCCAGATGCCCAACGCAAGCAACAATCCAACTTGCTAATTATCCTTTAGTAGTGGAAAGGTGGCTGTCCAACTGGCGCATTAAAATAAACAAAAAAAGTGTAAACATATAACGTTTACTCTTAATAGACAAACATGCCCTCCGCTTTCACTAAACGGTATGCAGATCCCTGAAGCTAACGAAGTAACGTACCTTGGCGTCCACCTTGCTAGACGATTTACTTGAGGTAAGCACATCGAATGCACCTAAAACTGAAAGCCAGCAGCCTCCACTGGATCATAACCTCAGGATCGCCACTGTGCCTGAACTACAAGTTACTACTGTACAATTCAGTCCAAAAGCCAATCTGGACGTATGGCTCCCAGCTGTGGGGGAACACAAACAAAAATCTTGAAACCTATCACTGGGGCATCTTGGTATGTTCGCAACGAAAACATCCATCGGGATCTGGGCATCCACGCAGTGAATGACGAAATTCAGAAGCAAAAATAGTCATACCAAGAAAAACTGTCTTCGCACCCATATTTTCTCGCTCGGGGATTGACTCGGGTTTCTAGCGTATCCCGCCTGAGACGCAACGACCTTCCAGCCCAGCAATCGTTTAGGGCCGCCTAACTTCGTTTCAGTCAATATGACTGTTAGTTAAGTTAAAACAAGAAAGGAAAGCTAACTTTAGGCGGAGCCGAAGTAGATATATATCGGTTAAAAACGGATATATATCGGTGATATCGTATAACGTTGGTCGATCCTTATGAAAATATCATAATATAACCAATTTAATACAATAGGAAATCTAAAAAAAAGTCCCAAGCTTCCATCTTCAAGAACACCAAAGTTGGTATTTTTACCAAATGCCAAATACCAATCCCGATCGTTCAGTGGCAGCTATAGGGTATAGTCGGCCGTTCCTCATGAAATTTAGCATGTTATATTATTTTGCCAAAAATGGCATTCGTACTGAATCTAATCTCTCTCTGATCAGTTATGTGGCAGCTATAGAATATAGTCGGCCGATCCTGGCCGTTCCGACTTATATACTGCGTGCAAAGAAAAGAAGTGTAGGTGTGTGTAGAGTTTCAAGACGATAGCTTTAAAACTTAGAGATTAGTTCGCGTAGAAACAGACAGACAGACAGACGGACAGACGGACATGCTCATATCAACTCAGGAAGTGATCCTGATGAAGAATATATATACTTTATGGAGTCGGAAATGTATCCTTCACTACGTTGCACACTTTTGACCAAAATTATAATACCCTCTGCAAGGGTATAAAAAGTTGGTATTTTTACCAAATACCAAAACCATTTCAAATCGTTCAGTTATATGGCGGCTATAAGTTATAGTCTGCCGATCGTTATGAAATTGGTCGGATTGTTAGGTCGGATCAACTGACTAAGAATATAATCTGTACGAAGTTCCAACTTTCTATCTTCAATAACACCAAAGTTAAAGCATTTCCGATCAATCAGTTATATGGCAGCTATAGGATATAGTCAGACTGCGTGCAACGGAAAGAAAGGAGTGTGCAACGGAAAGAAAGGGAGCCTAAATTATTGGGTACCCCTACATCTCATGCTGTAAAATTCGATGAATTTTCAACACCAAACATTTTACCGTCGCCTACTTGTCTACCTACTGATGCTGTTGCAGTACCAAGGGACTTGATGAGCCTTTCTTCAGGGCACTCTAATATTTATCCCTTGCAAGAAGCGATCAGTGTACCGAGTACAAATCTCGAGCCTCCTATCATCTTGAAGCCTCCATTGTTGGACAACATCCATCGTTAGACAACCTACCCTCTGCTCATGCTTTGATGTCTTCAAAACCTCTGACTAGTGTGTCGCCTGAAGTTAGATCTTCTGGACTTACGCTGAGGGCGGTTGCTCCTCGTAAGACCATATTTGTCTTTCGCCTTATGCCGGATGCTACTGTTGATGATATCAGGAGTCACCTGTTAATCCATCTTAAGGTAGCTCCTAATGAAATAGCTGTTTTTATACCCTTGCAGAGGGTATTATAATTTTGGTCAAAAGATCTTGATCAGAATCATCTCCTGATTTGATATAAGCATCTCCGTCCGTCTGTCCGTCTGTCTGTCCGTCTGTCTGTCCGTTTCTACGCAAACTAGTCTCTCAGTCTTAAAGCTATCGACTTGAAACCTGGCACACACCCTTTTGTCTTTTGCACGCAGTATATAAGTCGGAACGGCCGAGATCGGTCGACTATATCCTATAGCTGCCATATAACTGATTGATCGGAATTGGTATTTGGTAAAAATACCAAATTGGGTTTTTTTTGAAAATGGAAGCTTGGTACTTCGTTTTAGATTTTTATTGTTATAAATTGGTTATATTATAATATTCTCATAAGGGTCGGCCAACTTTATCCGATGTTTGCGATACATATCCGGTTATAACTGCAAGGGTATATCAACTTTTGCTCCGCCCGAAGTTAGATTTCTTGTTAAGTTTAACTTTAAGCATAAGCGTTCTATATTTTCTTTTGAAAATAGTCCTACTTGGTTTCTACCTTCAAAAAGCACATGATCCTGTAGCATGGCCTGAGCACAGTATCATTCATAATTTCCTGTTGCTATCAAAACGTTAGAAGCATTCTGGGTAAGCTGAGCAAATTTTTTACAAAGAGTGCTTCTTTTGATTTTGATGCTACCGCGCTTACGGAAACTTTGATTAACTCCTCTGACTCTGATTATGAAATTTTTGTTCCCAAATTTACTGTGTTTCGATTGGATCGTCCAACTTT
Source organism: Drosophila pseudoananassae pseudoananassae (assembly GCA_018153035.1). Taxonomy (NCBI): domain Eukaryota; kingdom Metazoa; phylum Arthropoda; class Insecta; order Diptera; family Drosophilidae; genus Drosophila; species Drosophila pseudoananassae. Next base: position 4,206,713 of record JAECXR010000072.1, read on the forward strand.
TGCAGGTGGTGTCCTCATTGCTGTTAGTAATGAGTACCCTGCTGAACTTATTCCTTTCCCAAATGAGTTCGGAATTAAGTTCATTGCGGTGAAAATTTTAACTGGCTCGTCTCATATTTTACTGACCTGTTCCTACATTCCTCCCATGGTTGAAGATATTGTATATTTTCACCACCTTGAGGCCATTAAGTCTGTTTACGTTGGTCAAGGACCGTGATTTAATCCTTATCATGGGAGATTTCAACCTTCCCATCATTTCCTGGATCCCGTCTGAGGAAGACAATTGCCTGCCTTCCAATTTTCATAACGACTTTATCGATGGCTTAACTGATTTTGCCCTACTCCAAATTAACCCAATTCATCACACTCACGAAAGATTTCTGGACCTTATATTTTCCAATGTGTCATCCTCTGTGACAGTCATTCGGTTCCGCCGCTATCGCTTCCTGAAGACTTTCACCATCCTACACTATCAGTATCGGTGTTTATTAAGAACAGGAAATCTAGAGCTTATAAACAGTTTCTTAAGTCAGGATCGTTGTGCCATCAGTCAAACTTTATGTATATTCGCAACCAGTTTATTATTCTCAATCAACTTTATAAGCGGTATATTATGAATTGTAACGTAAACTTTCGTAATGATCCGAGTCCGAGTCACTTCTGATCTTTTGTCACTATGAAACGTAAATCAAGATATCTCATTTTCTGCTGGTCTTGACAATGTTCCTAGCTATGTTCTAAGGTACTGTTCTGATATCCTTTGCTATCCTCTCACTATCGTATTCAATTTATCTTTGAAGCTTGCATGTCTTCCCAAGAGATGGAATGATCTTCTGGATGGAACCAGAAGATGGTGATACAGCTGCTCGTAGCACAACAGTCTAAATAATCTATGCAGGCTCTACGAATATCAATGTGGAACGGCAGTGGTGTCTCACGACATAAACTAGAAATGTCACAATTCTTGACCGAAAACCATATTGACGTTATGTTACTGGTGGAAACGCATCTCATAAGCAAATACAACTTTCAAATAAGACGCTACACAATCTACCGCACACCGGAGTTCGAATCAGAGAACGCATTAAGCACCATTTTCACAAAAGGTGTGCAACAAACTTCTTGCCGGTCACATCGATACAAATTCAGTCAAGCAACGGAATCCTTTCAATCGCTACCGTTTACTGCCCTCCTCGTTTCTCAATCTCGGAAGAACAATTTATGGACTTCTACAATTCACTTGGGGATCGTTTTATAGCCGCAGGAGACTACAACGTCAAACATACACACTGGGGATCACGTCTAGTGACTCCCAAAGGAAGACAATTGTAAAATGCAATTATAAATGTGAAAAATAAACTGGACTTTGTTTCCCCTGGAAGTCCCACATACTGGTCAACAGACTCACGCAAGCTCCCAGACTTATTGATTTTGCGGTGACAAAAAATATACCTCGCAATCTAATAAATGCCAAAGCAGTCTCGGACTTATAATCAGACCACTCGCCTAAGCTTCTAACGCTTCTTCAAGCCCAGAAATAACCGAAAACCCTCTCAGCCTGACGACGCCAAAAACGAACGGGCTAAAATACAAAAAGTACGTGAGTGCCCACATAGAACTCGCCCCGGTGTTTAACATGGAATCGGATATCGACTACACTACGAGCGCCCTAGAAGAAGTGCTCGTTGCGGCAGCTAAAATCACTACTCCTCATGGGAAAGAAGTAGACCAAAACAAATACTACAAATCTAATTAGCAAATCGAACAGCTCGTGGGATCACCAGCTTCAAAACAACTCCTTAAGGAAGCAACCCGATCACTCGTACAGGCTCTTCACCAACAGGAAGAAAATGCAAAGCTGAGGTACATCCAAGACCGAGCTGAAACATTCGCTGAAACACATCTCCAAAGTGTCTTCCAGCCAAACCCTGGCTCAAATTCATTCCTCCTGCCAGTAATTCAGTCAGAGTCCTCCCCTCAGCCAGCTGCACCTTCATCCGGCCGAACGAAAACAAAAAAATTAATAAGAGGGCTAAAACCAAAAAAGGCTGCCGGTGGTGACTTATTGACGCCAAAGATGTTGATCGAACTTCCAAAATGCGCTATGGAAGATTATTAATCTTGGCTGTTTCCAAAAAAGTTAAAGAAATCCATCATTATAATGATACCGAAGCCTGGAAAAGACCACACAATTCCGTCATCATACAGACCACAAGCCTTCTATCTTGTTTGTCTAAATTGTTTAAAAATGGCTTGTTAACCCGCATAATACCACATCTGGAAGCTTGCAATATTATCCCAGCACATCAATTTGGCTTTCGAAGAAACCACGGAACCATCGAGCAAGTGAACAGATTAACATCCGAAATACGCTCAGCCTTCGAACAGCGAAAATATTGCAGCGCTATTTTCCTCGACGTATCTCAAGCTTTCGACCGAGTTTGGCTTATGCACAATATTAAAATGTACTTGCCAACATACACTCAGAAGCTACTGGAATCATACCTCTACAATAGGGTATTCTCAGTGAGATGCAACGCAGCTACCTCGGGCGACTACATCAGCTGGAGTTCCACAAGGAAGCGCATTGGGAATGGCATGTTTGTCTATTAAGAGTAAACGTTATATGTTAACACTTTTTTTGTTTATTTTAATGCGCCATAAAATAAAATTCGTGTCGAAATGTTTTGTATACTGCGGATATTCCTACGAACGCACAACTAACAACGTCAACATTCGCCGACGATACCGCTATCCTTAGTCGCTCCAGATGCCCAACGCAAGCAACAATCCAACTTGCTAATTATCCTTTAGTAGTGGAAAGGTGGCTGTCCAACTGGCGCATTAAAATAAACAAAAAAAGTGTAAACATATAACGTTTACTCTTAATAGACAAACATGCCCTCCGCTTTCACTAAACGGTATGCAGATCCCTGAAGCTAACGAAGTAACGTACCTTGGCGTCCACCTTGCTAGACGATTTACTTGAGGTAAGCACATCGAATGCACCTAAAACTGAAAGCCAGCAGCCTCCACTGGATCATAACCTCAGGATCGCCACTGTGCCTGAACTACAAGTTACTACTGTACAATTCAGTCCAAAAGCCAATCTGGACGTATGGCTCCCAGCTGTGGGGGAACACAAACAAAAATCTTGAAACCTATCACTGGGGCATCTTGGTATGTTCGCAACGAAAACATCCATCGGGATCTGGGCATCCACGCAGTGAATGACGAAATTCAGAAGCAAAAATAGTCATACCAAGAAAAACTGTCTTCGCACCCATATTTTCTCGCTCGGGGATTGACTCGGGTTTCTAGCGTATCCCGCCTGAGACGCAACGACCTTCCAGCCCAGCAATCGTTTAGGGCCGCCTAACTTCGTTTCAGTCAATATGACTGTTAGTTAAGTTAAAACAAGAAAGGAAAGCTAACTTTAGGCGGAGCCGAAGTAGATATATATCGGTTAAAAACGGATATATATCGGTGATATCGTATAACGTTGGTCGATCCTTATGAAAATATCATAATATAACCAATTTAATACAATAGGAAATCTAAAAAAAAGTCCCAAGCTTCCATCTTCAAGAACACCAAAGTTGGTATTTTTACCAAATGCCAAATACCAATCCCGATCGTTCAGTGGCAGCTATAGGGTATAGTCGGCCGTTCCTCATGAAATTTAGCATGTTATATTATTTTGCCAAAAATGGCATTCGTACTGAATCTAATCTCTCTCTGATCAGTTATGTGGCAGCTATAGAATATAGTCGGCCGATCCTGGCCGTTCCGACTTATATACTGCGTGCAAAGAAAAGAAGTGTAGGTGTGTGTAGAGTTTCAAGACGATAGCTTTAAAACTTAGAGACTAGTTCGCGTAGAAACAGACAGACAGACAGACGGACAGACGGACATGCTCATATCAACTCAGGAAGTGATCCTGATGAAGAATATATATACTTTATGGAGTCGGAAATGTATCCTTCACTACGTTGCACACTTTTGACCAAAATTATAATACCCTCTGCAAGGGTATAAAAAGTTGGTATTTTTACCAAATACCAAAACCATTTCAAATCGTTCAGTTATATGGCGGCTATAAGTTATAGTCTGCCGATCGTTATGAAATTGGTCGGATTGTTAGGTCGGATCAACTGACTAAGAATATAATCTGTACGAAGTTCCAACTTTCTATCTTCAATAACACCAAAGTTAAAGCATTTCCGATCAATCAGTTATATGGCAGCTATAGGATATAGTCAGACTGCGTGCAACGGAAAGAAAGGAGTGTGCAACGGAAAGAAAGGGAGCCTAAATTATTGGGTACCCCTACATCTCATGCTGTAAAATTCGATGAATTTTCAACACCAAACATTTTACCGTCGCCTACTTGTCTACCTACTGATGCTGTTGCAGTACCAAGGGACTTGATGAGCCTTTCTTCAGGGCACTCTAATATTTATCCCTTGCAAGAAGCGATCAGTGTACCGAGTACAAATCTCGAGCCTCCTATCATCTTGAAGCCTCCATTGTTGGACAACATCCATCGTTAGACAACCTACCCTCTGCTCATGCTTTGATGTCTTCAAAACCTCTGACTAGTGTGTCGCCTGAAGTTAGATCTTCTGGACTTACGCTGAGGGCGGTTGCTCCTCGTAAGACCATATTTGTCTTTCGCCTTATGCCGGATGCTACTGTTGATGATATCAGGAGTCACCTGTTAATCCATCTTAAGGTAGCTCCTAATGAAATAGCTGTTTTTATACCCTTGCAGAGGGTATTATAATTTTGGTCAAAAGATCTTGATCAGAATCATCTCCTGATTTGATATAAGCATCTCCGTCCGTCTGTCCGTCTGTCTGTCCGTCTGTCTGTCCGTTTCTACGCAAACTAGTCTCTCAGTCTTAAAGCTATCGACTTGAAACCTGGCACACACCCTTTTGTCTTTTGCACGCAGTATATAAGTCGGAACGGCCGAGATCGGTCGACTATATCCTATAGCTGCCATATAACTGATTGATCGGAATTGGTATTTGGTAAAAATACCAAATTGGGTTTTTTTTGAAAATGGAAGCTTGGTACTTCGTTTTAGATTTTTATTGTTATAAATTGGTTATATTATAATATTCTCATAAGGGTCGGCCAACTTTATCCGATGTTTGCGATACATATCCGGTTATAACTGCAAGGGTATATCAACTTTTGCTCCGCCCGAAGTTAGATTTCCTTTCTTGTTAAGTTTAACTTTAAGCATAAGCGTTCTATATTTTCTTTTGAAAATAGTCCTACTTGGTTTCTACCTTCAAAAAGCACATGATCCTGTAGCATGGCCTGAGCACAGTATCATTCATAATTTCCTGTTGCTATCAAAACGTTAGAAGTATTCTGGGTAAGCTGAGCAAATTTTTTACAAAGAGTGCTTCTTTTGATTTTGATGCTACCGCGCTTACGGAAACTTTGATTAACTCCTCTGACTCTGATTATGAAATTTTTGTTCCCAAATTTACTGTGTTTCGATTGGATCGTCCAACTTTTGCAGGTGGTGTCCTCATTGCTGTTAGTAATGAGTACCCTGCTGAACTTATTCCTTTCCCAAATGAGTTCGGAATTAAGTTCATTGCGGTGAAAATTTTAACTGGCTCGTCTCATATTTTACTGACCTGTTCCTACATTCCTCCCATGGTTGAAGATATTGTATATTTTCACCACCTTGAGGCCATTAAGTCTGTTTACGTTGGTCAAGGACCGTGATTTAATCCTTATCATGGGAGATTTCAACCTTCCCATCATTTCCTGGATCCCGTCTGAGGAAGACAATTGCCTGCCTTCCAATTTTCATAACGACTTTATCGATGGCTTAACTGATTTTGCCCTACTCCAAATTAACCCAATTCATCACACTCACGAAAGATTTCTGGACCTTATATTTTCCAATGTGTCATCCTCTGTGACAGTCATTCGGTTCCGCCGCTATCGCTTCCTGAAGACTTTCACCATCCTACACTATCAGTATCGGTGTTTATTAAGAACAGGAAATCTAGAGCTTATAAACAGTTTCTTAAGTCAGGATCGTTGTGCCATCAGTCAAACTTTATGTATATTCGCAACCAGTTTATTATTCTCAATCAACTTTATAAGCGGTATATTATGAATTGTAACGTAAACTTTCGTAATGATCCGAGTCCGAGTCACTTCTGATCTTTTGTCACTATGAAACGTAAATCAAGATATCTCATTTTCTGCTGGTCTTGACAATGTTCCTAGCTATGTTCTAAGGTCCTTTTGCTATCCTTTGCTATCCTCTCACTATCGTATTCAATTTATCTTTGAAGCTTGCATATCTTCCCAAGAGATGGAATGAATCATTTATTATTCCGCTTCATAAGAAAGGCTCAAAAGCACTTATTGAGAACTACCGGGGTATTGCTAAGTTATCAGCGATTCCCAAACTGCTAGAGAAACTGGTTACGTTCCAACTGCAACATTTTTGTAAAGGCATTACTTCTTGAATTCATTTCGATTATCCACAGAGCGTTGACAATCGCAAAGCGTTCGATTCTGTGAACTATCATCTCCTCCTTCATAAGCTGTGTCTTATGGGGTTTTCTCCAGAAATAGTACAGTGGTTGACCTCCTATCTATCGAACCGCACGCAGCTTATTTTGTTCTGGTGTCCCACAAGGTAGTCATTTAGGACCTGTTCTAGGACAAGTAATGTCTTTCATTCTCGGACCATTTAGACACCTGCAGTTAGACCTTAACGAAGTTTTCTTGTGATGTTCAAACAAACTTCTTTTTCTTAACTGCTCTAAGTGTAAGGTTATGACGTTCAATCGCAGTGTTTTCCTAATTAACGATCTTGGTGTTCATCAACCGTTAATAAAGCCAGAGGTGTGCTAGCGTTTATCAAACGTTGGTCTAAAGATTTTGATGATCCTTTCACAACTAAAACTCTATATGTATCGTTGGTTCGTCCTATCTTGGAATACTGTTCTAGCGTTTGGAGTCCTCAACACTTTGTTCATCAAAGGAGGATTGAATCAGTCCAAAAGCAGTTTCTGTTATTTGCATTAAAAAGTTTAAACTGCGATACTGTCTTCCGCTGGGATACTGGCAGGATCACTGCCTTCCGTCGTTTCATTGCCAGTTAAAACTATTAAACCTACCTCCTTTAAAAGAGCGCCGTACTTGTGCAGGGGTTATCCTACTTCATGTGCTTATTCTTGGATAGGTGGACTCACAATTATTTCTTGAAAAATTAATGTTCTCTGTTCCTAATAGAGAAACCAGATCCTTCCGACCCTTTGGTTACCAATTTCTAGGTCTAATTTCGCTGAACACGATCCATTTTGCGTTATTTGTAAAAATTACAACTCATTGTCTCATTTATTATCCCCTGAACTATCCCTAGATGTAATCAAATCCAAAATTATGGAATCCCTTTTACTATCCCCCTGGAATCCCTATCCTTACTTTTAGTTATAATAATCTAGATTCTACAATAACAGATCATTGTTAATAATAAATAAATAAATAAATAAATACGATACCAAGTTTCAAGTCGGATAGTTCTATACAGGGTGGCCCATCTTCGACTCACCCATGTTTTTTTTTTAAAAAGCAAAGAAAAATATGTTTTTTTTTGTGTTTGTTATAAAAATCATTTTATTTGGACCAAGTGGATATATTTGCACTACTTTTTTAATAGAATATCTTGTAAGTGGTTTCCTTAAGCGTCTGCGGCTCATTGAGTCCGTTTTGCAATAAGACGGAATGGCAGCAATTTCTTCGCGGATGTTGTTCTTAAGTTGTTGTAGGGTCATTGGCTTATTGACGTAAACTTTACATTTTAAATAGACCCAGAGGTCTGTGGGCGTCAAAATCACCGATCACCGATATCAAACGTCCAGGAAAGAAAAACCTCAATAAATCCATAGTAGCTCGGCTTGTGTGGCGTGGAGCCCCATTTTTTTGGAACCAATAGTGCTGCATACGCTGTTTACGAACGATTGGTATCAAAAAATTAGTTACCATATCGCGATAACGCTCCTGATTGACGGTAATCGTTCGGCCATCTTCATCCTCAAAGAAGAACGGTCCAACAAATTTTTTAGCACAAATGCCGCACCAAACAGTGGCGCTTTTTTAACTTTATAGATTTTTTTAAATGCACGTTGAGTTTAAACAATTGACTTTTTTAACAATTGAGCCAATTTTTCGACAAAAATTGAAGTTTTAAAGAAAATTTGGTACATTTCAATTCAATAATTTTGCTTTATTTTCCAATATCATTTTCAATTTTGCTTAAAGCTAACAAATTTTTTTTACTAAGAGTTTAGACTTATTAACTATCTTTAACTATAAAATTCTATTTTTTGTTTATTTAATATTTATTTGTTTATTATACCCTTGCAGAGGGTATTATATTTTTAGTCAAAAGTGTGCAACGCAGAAAGTAGTCTTGATCAGGATGACCTCCTGAGTTGATATAAGCATGTCCGTCTGTCTGTCTGTTTCTACGCGAACTAGTCTCTCAGTTTTAAAGCTGTCGTCTTGAATCGTACTTTGCACACACCCTTCTTTCCTTTGCACGCAGTATATAAGTCGGACCGGCCGGGATCGGCCGACTATATCTTATAGCTGCCATATAACTGATTGATCGAAAATGGTATAACTTTGGTGTTTTTAGAGTTAAAGAGTTCAGATTTTATACGAATGCTATTTTTGGCAAAATAATACGATCTACCAAATTTCATAAGGATCGGCCGACTATATCTTATAGCTGCCATATAACTGATTGATCGGAAATGTTATAATGTTCGGTTTTTAAATGTTTTTAAAGCTAGAGAATTCGGATTTGGTACGATTGCTATTTTTGGCAAAATAATACAACATGCCAAATTTTATAAGGATAAGCCGACTATATCCTATATCTGCCATATAACTGATTGATCCGAAATGGCATAACTTCAGTGTTTTTCGAGCTAGAAAGATGGGATTTTCTATGAATTCTATTTTTGGAAAAATAATACGACTTATCAAGTTTCCTATGGATGGGCCGACTATATCTTATAGCTGCCATATAACTGAACGATCGGAAATGGTATTTGGTAAAAATACCAACTTTGGGGTTCTTCAAGATAGAAGTTTGTGATTTTTTTTTAGGATTTTGTCTTGTAATTTATTGGTTATATTATGATATTCCCATAAGAATTGGTCAACTATATCCGATTTCAGCAATATATATCCTGTTTTAGCTGCAAGGGTATATCAACTTCGGCTCCGCCCGAAGTTAGCTTTCCTTTTTTCTTATACCCTTGCAGAGGGTATTATAATTTTGTCCAAAAGTGTGCAACGCAGTGAAGGAGACATCTCCGACCCTATAAAGTATATATATTCTTGATCAGGATCACCTCCTGAGTTGATATAAGCATTTCCGTCTGTCCGTCTGTCCGTCTGTCTGTCTGTCCGTCTGTCTGTTTCTACGCAAACTAGTCTCTCAGTTTTAAAGCTATCGTCTTGAAACTTTGCACACACCCTTCTTTTCTTTGCACGCAGTATATAAGTCGGAACGGCCGGGATCGGCCGACTATATTCTATAGCTGCCATATAACTGATTGATCGGAAATGGTATAACTTCGGCGTTTTTAAAGCTAGAGAATTCGGATTTGGTATGATTGCTATTTTTGGCAAAATAATACAACATGCCAAATTTTATAAGGATCAGCCGACTATATACTATATCTGCGATATAACTGATTGATCGGAAATGGCATAACTTCAGTGTTTTTCGAGCTAGAAAGTTGGGATTTTCTATGAATTCTATTTTTGGAAAAATAATACGACTTATCAAGTTTCATATGGATCGGCCGACTATATCTTATAGCTGCCATATAACTGAACGATCGGAAATGGTATTTGGTAAAAATAACAACTTTGGGGTTCTTCAAGATAGAAGTTTGGGATTTTTTTTTAGATTTTGTCTTGTAATTTATTGGTTATATTATGATATTCCCATAAGAATCGGTCAATTATATCCGATTTTAGCGATATATATCCTGTTTTAGCTGCAAGGGTATATCAACTTCGGCTCCGCCCGAAGTTAGCTTTCCTTTCTTGTTTTAATATAAATTTGGTACATATGATAGTGTCGATGGACATAAAAATATATCTCGACAATTTTCTTAAAGGCTTCGTTATATTCGACAGGTGACGAAACAAAATCAGAATTCACTACTAATCTCTTAGATTCCTTTATGTCGAGAGGAAAATCCTTCTATCACTTTCTATAAATATAAGGTAGAGACCATTGCGGTTAATCCGACCGCATTATTTTTTGCTTTCGTTTCTGCCATTTATCTTCCGGTTCCTTTAAAAACGATGGACCTGTAAACTAGATCGATGTTACAGTCTCATTTACGCCTCCACCTCTGGACATTCAATTTTCCGGGTTCTGTTGAGTTGGTACATACCGCCACGACGACGATGGATGGAAACGAATACAATGATAAGAAACTTCTAAATCTGAGCCAAAGACACTTCGTTCGATCGGAACATTGATTAGAGGTTTTATCTTGCGACAGAGATCTGCGAGAAGGTGAGCGGCACATAATTCAGGACGGAGTAGCGTCTTTTTTTTGAGCAGCGCTATTTTAAGCTTTGCAGTGAACAACGAAACTTTAATACCTTCTGCAGATTTGCAACAAATATAGATGAAGGCTCCATAGTCTCTCAACGATGCGTCAAGAAGGCATGAACTTTAATGAGTAACATTGGCTCGGTAAACACGAATCTCGGAATTTAGATGTTCTCTAATTGCGACAATGCAATCTGTATTTTGTTCCACGCTGTTTCTAAGTGCAGTGGAATTGACTCATCCCAATCTAACTTATTTAGCCCAAGTTTCTGCAAAAGGATCTTTCCTTTTATAAGTATGGGGCTCAGTAAGCCAGGGGAGTCAAACGGCTTCGATGTCACCAAAAGAATATTCCACTTAGTCACCCTTTCATCCATAATTGAAGCATAAAATTGACCATCTATATCACCTAAGAAATACACCTTCTTAAGGAACTTAGCGATTTCTGACTGACTTAAGGGGGACATCTTAGTAGAGTTTTGAAAAAATCGAAAAATTTTTTTTCGCTTAAAAAATTTGCGAGTTTGCTCAGAACTCGCAAGTTCTGAGTCCGAAAGTATTATTGGCTTACCGTGCTCTCCGATGCAGTAACATCAGGCAATTTTGAAAACCACTTGGTCGATTACCATATGTAACCACTTGCCACTTGCTCGAGTGCCATATGTAACGGTGTTGAGCTTGCACCATTTCAAGGGCTCTGATGGGTCTTTCCTTCACACTTTCAACTGGTATCGCCTATCAGCTTCATTTACCATTACTTGGCAATAAATCTTTTCTATGTCGGCCATCAGAGCGTATCTGTTTAGCCGAAACCGAACAAGAATTAAATATATCGTGTTGGGCACTTGTGTTGATGTCAAAAACGACTCGTAGTTTGGTCGATGTGGTTTAAGACACACTGATGGGGTATGACGTAGTGTGGAGTAGCAAGAACGTCATTACTTGTAGGGCACATATGACCTAAGGATTCGTATTCTTCCAAATGCAATCCAAATTCCAAATATGTACATCATTTTTTTAAATTCGGATCTCGAGATAATATTCTCTGGAGCAAAAAAAACGTCCTTTGGCTACCTCTAGCAAATTTTTGTTATATCGCTAATACGGGAACTTCTCGCTGATTGCTGACGCCCCTGGAATCAAAGAAAACCGTCAGAAAAACCTTCACATTCGACAGAACTTGGCTCACAACTTTTCGGCCTTCTGAAAACATTTTGTACCACCGATAAACGTTGCTTTTGTAAAAAGTAGCTTCGCCGTATGCAATAGTTAACATTGCGTCCGCGCACTTTTAGTTGTTTCCCATCCGGATGATCTGTACGGTAGATTTTATAGCCCATTATTTGAAAGTTGTATTTACTGGGGGAGTACTGGTGAGTAAGGCTGAGCTAAGGATTTTGTCGCATGCAACTCTTCAACTACTTGTACACTACACATCCTCTAAAGTTTGCCGTATGGTTGCTTTCGGTGTTTTCACATTTCTTCATGGTACTTTATTTCTTGTTTGTAGTTCAGTGAGCAGACTTGTGGGCGGCCCCGCAGACTACACAGACAGCCCAAGGTGTGCAATATTACCTTGTGTGTCTAAGTGCGTAGTTTGTCTTGGTAACTGCAATGAAATGTTGCGTTTATGAGGCTCATCTACAGTGATTATGCGATGCAAAAGATATTGTAGCTTGTTAATTGGGTAGACTTCGTTCTTCTTCAACGACCTATTTTCAGACTCAAGCTCGACCTTGAAGAGGGTTGTGGCTTTTTGTCTCTGTTTAGAATGTTAATAAAATTCTTGGCGGCGAAGTCTTTTTCTTTAAAACCGTGGGCTTTTGCACGGCGGTAACGTCGGGTCCGATTCTCTTTACTAATTCTTGTAGGCCCTTCTTGCTTTTCAGCTGATACGTGTAGTAGTTTTTCTTAGCATTTTCCAGATATTTGGACACGACTCGGAAATGCTCTTCGGAGTTTGTTTGCATTTTTGTTTTTTACGATGTTTCCTTTGACAAACGGGACAACACGAACATTCTTACCGGTTCCGATCAACGCCACAGTTTGGTTGACCAGGGCGTTCGAGCTTTTCTCTCTGACATAGATTGGGACTTGTGTTTTTTTGCGGTGTCTTGCGCTGGTTGGTTTTCTATTGCTACTGGATCTGCCTGGTTCTTCGTCGATCTTCTGGACGCGGTTAATTTTTGTTTTATTGCCTGCCGGATTACTCTGCGGGCTAAGTTTGCGCTTAATTTGTAGTGATCCATTCCAGTCTGTGGCCGGGACCGCTTGGCACTTTCTGAAGATAGTTTTTGCACTCGCTGTAGTCGTTGAAGCCGCGGTATTTTACATTGCATTGTTGATATTGCAGAAATTGTAGCACTGCTTGTTGTTTGTGTGAAATTTGTTTCCGCCATTGGAGGGTAGGTTTTACACTGCGAACTCCATGACGAGGGAGTCCAAGAGAGTAGAGCGGGTGAAAAAGCCCGTTCCCTTTGGCTTTCAGCGGTCAAAACAATTGTCCAATATTTTTGGATTTAAAACATGGCTACTGTTGTATTACGCTTGTCTATTGCTTTTATTAGTTTGTGGTTCAGCGGCTTTTCGCTTATCTTGAGTAGCCCCAGATTTTTGATTTTGAAAGTGCGATTTTCTTTTCATTTTCTTTGCGTCTTCCCGAAGCTTGCGAAAAGCACGTCCGGTCATTTCGGTAGATTCTTCTGTTTTTAAATTTTCCAAATTTTTGAGAGAATCTTTCTTAGTAAAAAAAAATATTTTTTCTAAAGTTTGGGCGGTCAAGAGAGGCAAAATGAGAAAAAAAAGGCAATGCGAGTCTCTGAGATCCACGCGTTCATACGGCCGGACGGACATGACTATGTATATAGACTTAGTTGATGCTGATCAAGATCGATGGAACACTTACCTGTAAGCAACATATATCGCACAAACAAAAATAATTAGCTTCCGACAATTAGGATGATAAAAATTTAAAACCACAATTAGGACAAAGAGCTATAAACATACCATCAAACTCTTAGACCATTTATGTACATATGTATATAAAAATATGAGACACGCACAATGTAATTAGTAGTATATTGTAGTATACATTGCTTAGTATTTCTTCTAATCGAAAACAGTCTTACTTATACTTAAATTTCTCTTTAGATATTGATTTTAAACATTTTTTTTTAAATACAAATAAATATTGTATTTTTATACCCTTGCAGAGGGTATTATAATTTTGTCCAAAAGTGTGCAACGCAGTGAAGGAGACATCTCCGACCCTATAAAGTATATATATTCTTGATCAGGATCACCTCCTGAGTTGATATGAGCATGTCCGTCTGTCCGTCTGTCCGTCTGTCTGTCCGTTTCTACGCGAACTAGTCTCTCAGTTTTAAAGCTATCGTCTTGAAACTTTGCACACACCCTTCTTTCCTTTGCACGCAGTATATAAGTCGGAACGGGCGGGATCGGCCGACTATATCTTATAGCTGCCATATAACTGATTGATCGGAAATGGTATAACTTTGGTGTTTTTAGAGTTACAGAGTTCAGATTTTGAACGAATGCTACTTTTGGCAAAATAATACGACCTACCAATTTTCATAAGGATCGGCCGACTATATCTTATAGCTGCCATATAACTGATTGATCGGAAATGCTACAACTTCGGTGTTTTTAAAGCAAGAGAATTCGGATTCGGCACGAATGCTATTTTTGGCAAAATAATACAACATTCCGAATTTCATAAGGATCAGCCGACTATATCTTATAGCTGCCATATAACTGATTGATCGGAAATGCTATAACTTCGGTGTTTTTAAAGCAAGAGAATTCGGATTCGGTACGAAAGCTATTTTTGGCAAAATAATACAACATTCCGAATTTCATAAGGATCAGCCGACTATATCCTATAGCTGCCATATAACTGAACAATCGGAAATTACCCAACTTTCGTGTTTTTGAAGATAGAAAGTTGGAACTTCATTACAGATTCTATTTTTGGTCACTTAATAAAACCTACCAAATTGCATAACGATCGGCCGACTATATCTTATAGCTGCCATATAACTGAACGATCGGAAATGGTATTTGGTAAAAATACAAACTTTGGTATTTTTGAAGATGGAAGCTGGGTACTTTGTCCAGTTTCCAGTTTAACTGCAAGGGTATATCAACTTCGGCTCCGCCCGAAGTTAGCTTTCCTTTCTTGTTGTTAAATACAACGAAAACAAGAAAGGAAAGCTAACTTCGGGCGGAGCCGAAGTTGATATACCCTTGCAGCTAAAACAGGATATATATCGCTAAAATCGGATATAGTTGACCAATTCTTATGGGAATATCATAATATAACCAATAAATTACAAGACAAAATCCTAAAAAAAAATCACAAACTTCTATCTTGAAGAACCCCAAAGTTGGTATTTTTACCAAATACCATTTCCGATCGTTCAGTTATATGGCAGCTATAAGATATAGTCGGCCGATCCATATGAAACTTGATAAGTCGTATTATTTTTCCAAAAATAGAATTCATAGAAAATCCCAACTTTCTAGCTCGAAAAACACTGAAGTTATGCCATTTCCGATCAATCAGTTATATGGCAGCTATAAGATATAGTCGGCCGATCCCGGCCGTTCCGACTTATATACTGCGTGCAAAGGAAAGAAGGGTGTGTGCAAAGTTTCAAGACGATAGCTTTAAAACTGAGAGACTAGTTTGCGTAGAAACAGACAGACGGACAGACGGACAGACGGACATGCTTATATCAACTCAGGAGGTGATCCTGATCAAGAATATATATACTTTATAGGGTCGGAGATGTCTCCTTCACTGCGTTGCACACTTTTGACCAAAATTATAATACCCTCTGCAAGGGTATAAAAATAATAGCACTACTTCTATTTTTCTTATCGAATCATTAAAACCGTGAAAGCGTGATATAGAAATAACCCCTGTTTATGCGAAACCTATCATTTTGTGATTTGATTTTAGTAGACATGCCACCCGTGTAAAATGTCAAAAGTCAAAAGTAAAAAAAACCAAGCAACGCGATGAACTCTTTAAGGTCTTTATTTACCATCGGCATATAATAACCCGAAAACTTATTTCCAAAGTCGCTAAGTGGCGGCAGCTGGCTTTTTTGCATCGCATATACACAGTATAAAACTTCTCTTAAAATGATCCGATTTGGCTGCTTTTGATTTTTAGGTATCGATTAGCCATTGGATAATACAATATACCCTTGTACCATACGAGTATCAAGTATAAAACTAATATTTTACAAAAATATATATATTTTTAAAGCTAAGCTAAGTCTGCTTAGCTAAGTCCGACTAAGCTAAGTCGGCTAATAAATATAGCTAAGTCTGCTTAAAAGCTTTAAACGGAACTAAAAATACAAAATCATGGCACAAAACAGTTGGCTAATATCCAAAGCAGGTTAATTTTAACCTCTTCATCCCAGGAAATGTCACGCCTTCGAATGGGTTACACATTTACCCAGAGCATATATTTTTCCAAGTAACCTCCGAATCGGACGACTGGAAAATGGGGAAAAATTGTAATCTCCGGTGGGCGCAAAGTGGTTATAGAACTATTAGTATATAGAAGTCCAAATAACTTAGAACATAACCTTCGTGCAACACAGAAATGGCTAAGAGTTGGGGGTTCAGTAAATTTGTCCGAACGTACTTGTCCACTCAGGAAGCAAGAGTTTTCTATTCACAGCATAAAACCCATCATGGATTAGCATAAATGAATAATATCTTTAATTCCTTTGAACGATACCCTTTGCAGAATGTAAAATGTCACTTATAGAGATTCTCTTGCAGGAAAATGATACAAAAGGTTACAGAGTGTCACTTGGGCAGTCATCTGACTACAATCCCACAGAAGTCAAGGAGGTAGTTTTCGAGTATATACTGCCATTGGGATCATTATGAGAACTTTAAAGTTTTCAATTAAAATAATCATACTACATTTCCAGGACTTTTTTGTCTCGTTGCGCAGATGTTTTTGGCAATACAGGACACAAGACTACAAATTAATTAATGCAGGTGGTCTTAGTTTTGGGTATTTAAACCGTTGAATAATAAAGTTTTTTCAAATTCGTTGTTACTCTGGTTTAGAACCCATTTTGGAAAAGTGGAATGACCTCTTACCTCATACTTCTTACAACAATTTTACATTTAAAAATGGTTAAAAAAAACATTTTAAAATAAACAGATTACAATTTTTGATGAAAATAATTCTAGAAAGGAAAGCTAACTTCAAGCGGAGCCGAAGTTTATATACCCTTGCAATTCAGATCGGATATATATCGCAAATATCGAATATAGTTGACCGCACAAGCCTCTTGCAAAACAACAAAAACTTAAAAGCAATCGGCTTTTTAAGGGACTCCGACTGAAATATACTTTGACACATTCTCAGTATATTGATTTTTAATGATTCGTAAAAATATATATACAGAAAACATTTTACTACTAACACTTAATCTTATTTCTAAATAAATTAAAAATGTATGCTGAAATAATAAAAAATATAATATAAAAAATAATATAATTTCTTTCGTCATTTCATTAAATACGAATACCCGAATTTTGTTAGGGTAGCAAGCCTGAAAAGTAAGAAAAATCAAAATTTTTTTCGCTGCCTTCGAAACGAAATCGCACGCACACATACACCCGTGTATGTGAATGTGTGACACGCATACAAACAAAGATCAACCGAAGCGCAGGCCAACCTTCTTCATCGCGCTCCGTTCAGAGACTGAGAAATAGAAGGCATTTAATGAGAGAATGAGCGTAAGATGAACGAACATGAGCGTAAGAGAGCGTAAGAAATCCTCTCTGGGGCCTGCTGGGGCCTGTCTCAAGAAATTTTTGCGTCCATTTTCGTTGTATGGAATGGGTTGTCTATATGCTGTATGGTTAGTGATTCTACATATATATACATGAATGTATATATACTACATATATGCATATATCTTATAATATAAAGTGTTAATTAACAGCAAGGGTATATCAAAATCGACTCTACCGGACGTTGCGGATTTTGTGTTAATTTGTTTGGAACAAAATGCAAAAATATACCCACCTCGAGTACCTCATCGTCATCTTCATCTTCACCTTCTGGTTCCACTTGTTGTTTCCGACTTCGAACGTCAAATGTTCCGGAGTCGGGTACCATTCCATTGTCGATATATGGGCGTTTCAAGTACTTCTGATTGTGCTTAAGGTCGACAGCTCCGCCCGCTTGTGTAGCTCCTGTACCACTTATTACAGTATGATGGTGACGTAGGTCCGGTGGGGGAGTTAACAGGGGAAAGGAGCCAAACGGCGTCAGGCCTGCCATGAGTCCATTAGGGGCTTGTAATAGAAGCGGATGGGGCTGCGCACTTCGCCCATCATGTGGCGAGATTTTGCGACGTAAATGGGGAGAGTGAAGCTTTGGATTTGGATTGGCGCTGTGACGATTCCTTGAACGTCGAGAACTAAACATCATGCTGCAACCATCTACTGTGCATTTGTGCATTTCACGCAAATGTACTGCTGAGAAGTGAATCTTCAGTGCACCTTTGTCGCAAAAGGTCTTTAGACACACGTTACACTGAACCCTTTTTTTGCCCGTCACTGGGTTGATAAACTGAGTTCCCAAGTTGGACGGCATGGACCCCCACTGCCGTTTATTGCTTCCGCTGCCGGGAAACTGACTTTTTTTAGACGCCAGCACTAAGCGGGTAATTCTTTGCGGGCTAGAACTCGCAATTGAGCCAGAGCCTGACATAGATCCTGATCCCAAGGTACAGGATCCGTCGATTTTACCTCCACTACAAATCTGCATTTCGATGGCTTCTTTTTCTTCAGGAGTAGTAGACGCACGAGTGTGTGGACGCAATTGGGATCCGGAAGTCTGTGGTATCGAAGATGCCGGAGCTGGCAGAGAAAGTGGTGGCGGTAAATGGTAAGCCATAGTCATGGCGCTGAAGAACTGGTTACTGTTACGTTGATGATGGGAAAAAAATTCTGTTGTTCTGGGTGGTAACGGACTTGAGAAGGCACTCAGTGAGCCCGACCTGAGCTTTCGAAAATCAAAAGGGTGCATGATTTCCAGTTCGCTTAAAGAATTTACTTGTGTGGCTCCTATGTTTTGGTGCAGCGGTGGCGTGACTTCGGACCCACCACTAATCTGATTCCCACCATTTTCTCTTCCACCAGCACCTCCGCTGTCTGTAGGAGAGTCTGAATTTCGAAAATAGCTAATTGAAAGCTTTTGGTGCAGATGGCTCTGTAGCTCTAGCTGTGGGTGGGCCAATTGAGATAAGTTTACGCTCATGGATTGCTTCGGCGACGTTTGATGACTCTGCGATTGAGCAGGTTTTTGGATGGAATCAAATGATAACTGCTCTTGAACTTGGTGACGTATCGGTGTAGATAGAAGAGGTATCGTGAGCGGCAAAAGCGGCGAGCTACACCGACTGGGTGTCATCACCATTGAACAAGAGCCAGACTTGGTGTCAGAATGAATACCCGAATTGGCAGAGGAACTTAAACACACCGCATGGTTAAAGTGAGGGCTAGACTGATGTAATAAGTAGGAGAGGTGGTCATTTTTGATCAGTGGGTATGCATAGTCAATTTGACAGTATTGCTGTCTTGTTAATCCAAAAACCGGATTTACTTTCGAATCTCTTTCGTGATTAACTGACTGTTGTTGAGGATATGGACACGGTTGCGATCGCGGATTCAAGTGCGAATGCTTCTCCGGACCGATATTCATTAAGTTGCAGCACACAATTAAGTTTCAACTTGCAGACTTTAGTTTCTGCAAGTGTTATTTGCGCCACGTTAAGAAAACGATGTTACGAATTTATGTACTGAAAAAAAAAAAAAAATAACTTGAGAACAGATTGAACAGAATGTTGGACAAATAAAGGTTCGTTATATTAATATTATAATTTTTTACATTATTTCATAAAATATGGCTCATTATTATTTTGATAATGCATGTGAATATTGTAATTTGTATACCTCTGCAAAAGGTATTACAAGGTTAGTCAATTTTTGGTTACTCTATTTTTTCGATATTAGCATGTCCGTCTTGCTATTTCTATGCGTTCTAATCTATCACTTTTAAAGCTACTGGCTTCATACTTTAAAGTTGTAATTGTTTTATAAGAAATTGTTTTACGATGATATTCTCATGAGATTCAGCCAATTATATCTGATATTAAAAAGAAATATCCCATCCTAACTCCCATCCTAAACTCCGGCTCTGCCCGAATAAAATAAAATAAAAACTCGAAAAAAATTGTATTCCTGTAATGTGTCAGCCAAATAAATATTTTCTGAAATATAAAATAGTTTGATGGTATCCTAATAATAAATAAACGCAAATACCATTTTTTTGTAAGTCAAATTATTCATTTTAATACTTAAGTCTCGTGGAGTAAAAAAAAGATATGTGATAATAGATATGTAAGAAGGGGAACAGAACAAACAAGATATTCCCTCTCAATTCCCTCTCAGTCTAATAAGACTTCCCTCTCTTTCTCTTAAGCGAACGGTCGTGTTTTTTTGTGCGCACTGCGTTTTATTATAAATATTGGTAAACCGGTGTTTACATATGTACTTGTGAATTAAACCTTGTGAATCTTAACAATCTTAAAGCCTAAACCGTATCGCTTCGCGAGTGCTGTGGTATATTTGGAGTCGAATTAATAAATTGAATAATTTCAATTCCAAGCATAGCTCAGCTCTGCTTCTTCCCCGGCTTATCTTTATTTCTGCATTTCTCTTTTGCACTATTCAAAGCTCCCGCTTTGGCATCCTATTTGGAACAGTGGTTCAAGGTATTGTGTTTTTAAACTTTTTTAAATATTAATTTTTGTTTTATTAAATAAAAAAAAAAAAAAATAAATATAAATAAAATGGAATTTAAACTTGTCTGTACCATTAAGTCTTGTAACAAGACAATTTCCTCATCCCAGCCTGCCATCCATTGCTGGCTATGTGAGAACGTCGTACATGCCAAGTGTGCCGGTTTCACTGCATCAGTTTCGGATGCCATTTCCCGTAGGTCTGGGATACATTATTGTTGTAAAAATTGTCGTGCTGTGCAAGGCGAAATGAGGTCGTTCATGAGACAAAAATGGATTTAAAGAGCTGATCACTGGTTTTCGTAAAATCAATTACCAGCTCTGTGCGCTGGACACTCAGTTTAGTGGCCTTCAGCTGCTAAACGAGTCCCCTAAGCGCAAGAAATCCGCTGTTTCTGATCCGCCTCAGCCTGCTCAGCCGACATTAATGCAGCCGCTTATATCTCTGGCCACCCCAAGGGCTAGAACTGAGAAAAATTCGTCAGAATTTTTCAGGGATAATGAGCAAATGTCTGATATGTCCGCCATGGCATCCCTTCAAGTGATGCCACAAGTCCTAGGGAACGAAACCCCCATTAGGGTCACCCAAAAGGGTATTCCACAGTCCGGACCACCGGCACCGACTGATGCTGCAGTTCTAGTACCTGCGACACCAAAACCCTTACAGGTGATTCCTCCATCGAAACATATATTTGTTTCTCGGCTCGCCCCTGATACTTCAGAGATGGATATCTCGGCTTATATCAAAGCCAAAACAAAAGCCGATATAAAGGTGGAGGACATACAAAAATTTAAATATAATTATACAAGGCGCACGTCTTCTTTCAAGATTCGTGTGCCCGCGCTGATGTTCAAGACGATTTGCTCTCCCAGTTTTTGGCCAGAGAATCTTTTCGTCCAAGAACATCAGCCTAGTTCCGTGAAGAAAAAAGTTCAAAAACCAGTGGGAGTGAGACTTCCCAATATCGAAACCACTGACCAACCCTCCACCTCTTCTTTGGCCACTAACCCAAAAAACTAGTTTCAGATGAAACTAGTATGCAGATGATGTAAAGCTTTGTCTTCAGTACAAATCCATCTCTGCCCAATGCAGTCTTCAGTCTGATCTTGATAACTTTCAAAAATGGTGCTTAGCTAATGATCTAATACTTAATGGATCTAAATGCAAACATATGTCTTTTTATCGTTCTTGCCCTCTGCAAGCTACTTATTCTATTAATGGGATTGCCTTAGAAAAATTGACCCAGGTTAATGATCTCGGCATCCTATTAGACATCAAACTTAAATTTGCCGACCATATTTCCTTAATGGTTAATAAGGCAAAAGGAGTCCTTGGTTTTATCAAAAGGTGGTCAAAAGAATTTAATGACCCCTATATAACTAAAACTCTATTCATTTCTTTGGTCCGTCCTATACTGGAGTACGGTTCATGTGTCTGGAGTCCCCAATATGGAGTACATCAGGACCGCATAGAATCCCTGCAAAAGAATTTCCTAACTTTTTCACTTAGAGGTCTAAACTGGGATGCAAATCTTCACCTTCCATCTTATAATAGTAGACTCTTACTCATAAACTTACCTAGCTTAACAAATCGTAGGACAATGCTCGGTGTAGTCTTTCTGCATAACCTTATTAACGGGGATGTAGATAGCCAGCATTTACTAACACGCTTAAAATTTAACATTCCTAATAGAAGAACTCGAAACTTTAGTCCTCTGTTCCTTAGCCGTTGTAGTTCGACATATGCACTGCACGACCCTTTTAGGGTATTATGTTCGAAGTACAATGGTCTCTACGCTATAACATCTCTTTCCTGTCCCTCAAACTTAAAATATAGAATTTTAAATTTCCTTACTAACTCCTCCTAGCTTAATAATAAAAAAATAGCTTAATATATTCTAACAAATCGTTTATTGAGCGCCCCTCGGTCGTCTGGGCCTCTAAGCTTTATGATGAATACAATGCTAGCTGATGCTTTTATTGATGCACAAGCCATTTCCAAATATATTCTATCTATATTAGCACATAAATCATCAACCAAAAGTGACTTTTTCCCCATATTATTGAGGGCAGAATAAAAATGGCAGTGGCGGATTTATCTAGCTCCCGAGCTAAGACCTTTTAAGGAAGGTCGAAACCCGAATTAGGCCCTGTTCAATATCATAAATATAACTCTCGTAGATTTGCCAAGCTTGGTTTAAGTTTTCAAAATTACATATGCAAGACGAATTATATATGCAAATTATATATCTTTGGGTCTTTGGAAACGAGTAAAAATGCATCATGCTGCGCTGCATGTACATGAAGAAGCTGAAAAAGAGAATTTAAAGTCTAAAATCTAGAGTATCGAGACCAAAAGAAGAAAGCACAGTACAGCAAGAAAAGTCGCTTTCGATCTAATAAACACTTTAAAAGTGCCAAAAACAATTGAACTACCGAACTGAGCGGACGTACTTTGCCCCAACTCCGGGAAAACTGCAAAAAAAAGCGAAAAGACGCTGTACCACAATTTATTAAGAGCAATAGACAAGCTTTTTATAACAGTTGTGATGTGCTAATCCAAAACTAGTGTATTATTTTAAATAAATAAGTGCCACGCAATAAACTCATTGAGCAACGATCAAAAGAACGAGCGTAGAAGTTCAGTGAACCATATAAAAAAACGGCTTCTACTCTTACTTTTCAACCCGCCATACCGAAATGAAAAAATCGGCGATTAAAAGCAACTCGGCTCTACTGACCGCTGAAACCCAAAGTGTACGGTCTTGCTCACCCAGTGAGCAAATAAACGGTGAACCAAATAAACGGCTTCTACTCTTACTTTTTAACCCGCGATACCGAAATGAAAAAATCGGCGATTAAAAGCAACTCGGCTCTACTGACCGCTGAAACCCAAAGTGCACGGTCTTGCTCACCCGCTCTGCTCACTTCAACTCCCGCGTCATGGAGTTCGCAGCCTAAGATTCTGATTCTGATAAAATTCTAAATAAAGATAAAAAGCCACAACCCCTCTTCAAGGTCGAGCTCGCGCCAGAAAGCAGGTCGCTGAAGAAGAATGAAGTCCTCCCAATCTACAAGCTTTAATATCTGTTGCATCGAAAAATCACGGTTGAAGAGCCACATAAACGCAACGGTCCAGTGCAATGCACTAATTGCCAAGAGTATGGACACACCAGGTCATACTGCACACTTCGGTCTGTCTGTGTAGTCTGCGGGGACGCTCACAACTCCGCTTACTGCTCTACAAACAAGGACAGTACCGTGAATAAATGTGGAAACTGCGGAGGCAACCATACGGCAAACTATAGAGGATGCATGGTGTACAAGGAGTTAAAGAGTCGCATGCGTCAAGCGACCGCAACCAAAATCCACAGAATGCGTACATTGCGTTAAAAACTACGGCAGACATCTTCTTCGCCAAAGCTGCGAGGGCCGCATTCGGTCCACTAAACACCACCAACGGTTTCTCCTATGCCGATGCTCTACGATCTGGAAGGGAAATTCCAATTTAGCCTAACTCTCAAAGCGCTCAACAGGCCCCAGAACAGCCACACAGCAAAACGGAAACTATAATGCTTACCCTCTAACAAAGTATGATACAGCTGATGTCATTTATGAAAACGACCATGAAAACACTTGTTCAAAACCAGAAAATGGTGATGCAGCTGCTCGTAGCACAACAGTCTAAATCAGTGGTGCTCAACCCATTGCTCTCGCTGCTCATTCTAATGTTCTAATGTGTGCGACTGCTCACGCCATAAGACTCGTTGCTCACGCCATAAGCATCATTGGTCCCAGCATAAGCAAAGGGCAATTACAAAAACAATTTTTCGTGTTTTCCCTATTCTCCTCAATCGTACTAATCCGAATGAATTTTGTTGTTGGAGTTCCTATACATCTTATGTGTGTGCAAAAGAGATGGAGATATTGCCTTCTCACGAGGCAGGTCTCTTGCCTACACTGAGATTTAGCTAGACTGCACTTATTAGCGAGCAAGCGAGGCGAGCGGTTGATGCTTATTTTGATGATATTTTTTATTTAATACCTATTATTTTTTTTTTAAAGCTACCTATTAAAAATATAATAACTATAATAAAAAAAAACTACACATTTCTTTTCTCTCAGTGAACTTCTTGAAACACACCGACTTTTTCCTTCTATGTGTGCGTGTGATTTCGTTCATATGTATTGTTTCATGCTCTGCCGTAAGGCAGTTTTGGGCACCACTGGTCTAAATAATCTATGCAGGCTCTACGAATATCAATGTGGAACGCCAGAGGTGTCTCACGGCATAAACTAGAAATGTCACAATTCTTGACCGAAAACCATATTGTCGTTATGTAACTGGTGGAAACGCATCTCATAAGCAAATACAACTTTCAAATAATCTTTCAATCTACCGCACAGAACATCCAGATGGGAATGCCCACAGCGGAACTGAAGTTCTAATCAGAGAACGCATTAAACACCATTTTCACAAAAGGTTAGCAACAAACTTCTTACAGGCCACATCGACACAAATTCAGTCAAGCAACAGAAGCCTTTTAATCGCTGCCGTTTACTGTCCTCCTCGTTTCTCAATCTCGGAAGAACAATTTATGGACTTCTACAATTCACTTGGGGATCGTTTTATAGCCGCAGGAGACTACAACGTCAAACATACACACTGGGGATCACGTCTAGTGACTCCCAAAGGAAGACAATTGTAAAATGCAATTATAAATGTGAAAAATAAACTGGACTATGATTCCCCTGGAAGTCCCACATACTGGTCAACAGACTCACGCAAGCTCCCAGACTTATTGATTTTGCGGTGACAAAAAATATACCTCGCAATCTAATAAATGCCAAAGCAGTCTCGGACTTATAATCAGACCACTCGCCTGTGCTTCTAACGCTTCTTCAAGCCCAGAAATAACCGAAAACCCTCTCAGCCTGACGACGCCAAAAACGAACGGGCTAAAATACAAAAAGTACGTGAGTGCCCACATAGAACTCGCCCCGGTGTTTAACATGGAATCGGATATCGACTACACTACGAGCGCCCTAGAAGAAGTGCTCGTTGCGGCAGCTAAAATCACTACTCCATGGGAAAGAAGTAGACCAAAACAAATACTACAAATCTAATTAGCAAATCGAACAGCTCGTGGGATCACCAGCTTCAAAACTACTCCTTAAGGAAGCAACCCGATCACTCGAACAGGCTCTTCACCAACAGGAAGAAAATGCAAAGCTGAGGTACATCCAGCATCTTTCGCCAACAAGCACAAAGTACCCCTTGTGGAGGGCCCACCCAAATCTTAGCGCCCCAATTGACACGACCACCCCGATAAGAAACTTTTCGTGAAGCTGGGCTCGCAGCGACGAAGACCGAGCTGAAACATTCGCTGAAACACATCTCCAAAGTGTCTTCCAGCCAAACCCTGCCTCAAATTCATTCCTCCTGCCAGTAATTCAGTCAGAGTCCTCCCCCTCAGCCAGCTGCACCTTCATCCGGCCGAACGAAAACAAAAAAATTAATAAGAGGGCTAAAACCAAAAAAGGCTGCCGGTGGTGACTTATTGACGCCAAAGATGTTGATCGAACTTCCAAAATGCGCTATGGAAGATTATTAATCTTGGCTGTTTCCAAAAAAGTTAAAGAAATCCATCATTATAATGATACCGAAGCCTGGAAAAGACCACACAATTCCGTCATCATACAGACCACAAGCCTTCTATCTTGTTTGTCTAAATTGTTTAAAAATGGCTTGTTAACCCGCATAATACCACATCTGGAAGCTTGCAATATTATCCCAGCACATCAATTTGGCTTTCGAAGAAACCACGGAACCATCGAGCAAGTGAACAGATTAACATCCGAAATACGCTCAGCCTTCGAACAGCGAAAATATTGCAGCGCTATTTTCCTCGACGTATCTCAAGCTTTCGACCGAGTTTGGCTTATGCACAATATTAAAATGTACTTGCCAACATACACTCACAAGCTACTGGAATCATACCTCTACAATAGGGTATTCTCAGTGAGATGCAACGCAGCTACCTCGGGCGACTACATCAGCTGGAGTTCCACAAGGAAGCGCATTGGGAATGGCATGTTTGTCTATTAAGAGTAAACGTTATATGTTAACACTTTTTTTGTTTATTTTAATGCGCCATAAAATAAAATTCGTGTCGAAATGTTTTGTATACTGCGGATATTCCTACGAACGCACAACTAACAACGTCAACATTCGCCGACGATACCGCTATCCTTAGTCGCTCCAGATGCCCAACGCAAGCAACAATCCAACTTGCTAATTATCCTTTAGTAGTGGAAAGGTGGCTGTCCAACTGGCGCATTAAAATAAACAAAAAAAGTGTAAACATATAACGTTTACTCTTAATAGACAAACATGCCCTCCGCTTTCACTAAACGGTATGCAGATCCCTGAAGCTAACGAAGTAACGTACCTTGGCGTCCACCTTGCTAGACGATTTACTTGAGGTAAGCACATCGAATGCAAGAAGATGCACCTAAAACTGAAAGCCAGCAGCCTCCACTGGATCATAACCTCACGATCGCCACTGTGCCTGAACTACAAGTTACTACTGTACAATTCAGTCCAAAAGCCAATCTGGACGTATGGCTCCCAGCTGTGGGGGAACACAAACAAAAATCTTGAAACCTATCACTGGGGCATCTTGGTATGTTCACAACGAAAACATCCATCGGGATCTGGGCATCCTGGCAGCGAAAGACGAAATCCAAAAGCAAAAAGAGTTATACAAAGAAAAACTGTCTTCGCACCTAAGTTTTCGCGCACGGGGATTGACTCGGGTTTCTAGCGTATCCAGAGACGCAACGACCTCCCAAGCCAGCAATCGATTTCGGCCGGAGTCGAAGTACATATACCCTTGCAGCTAAAACCGGATATATATCGCTAAAATCGGATATAGTTGGCCGATAACCAATTTATTACAATAAAAAATCTAAAAAAAAGTCCCAAAAACTTCTATCTTCAAGAACAACAAAGTTGGTAGTTTTACCAAATACCATTTCTGATCGTTCAGTTATATGGCAGGTATAAGATATAGGCGGCCGATCGTTACGAAAATTGTTAGGTGGCATAAATTAAGTCAAAATAAAGTCTGTATGAAGTTTTAACTTTCTGTATTCAAAAACACGTAAGTTGGGTCATTTCCGATTTTTCAGTTATATAGCAGCAAAGATTATAAAGTACATAGATGGGACATCTCATACAAAGAAAAATTTTCTATGGAGGGTTCCAGCGCTGGAACCCGCTGGAACGAGCGGGTTCCATTGCGCGTCAAGTTAAGTTTGAGAAATTTTCCGCGCGACAACGAATGAGGGATAGCTTAGTGCTAGAGTTCTTGGCTGATGTGCAGAGTAAAATGAGTTGAAATCAGGCTCAAAACGTCAACTTTTTTTTTATTTAAAATTTATTTATATTACATTTTTATTCTTTTAAAGTGTTTTCTAAAATTTATAATCCAATAAAAATACAAAAATACAAAATTTTAAAATCACCTTAAAATCGCCTCAGTTCGTAGTGGAACCCGCTGTAAAAATCTTTATAAGTGCGGGTTCTACGGCA
This sequence comes from Drosophila pseudoananassae pseudoananassae, assembly GCA_018153035.1. Lineage (NCBI taxonomy): Eukaryota > Metazoa > Arthropoda > Insecta > Diptera > Drosophilidae > Drosophila > Drosophila pseudoananassae. The sequence goes on from JAECXR010000072.1 coordinate 4,234,818, forward strand.
TATTGGCAGGCCGAGTCGTGGAACCCGCTGTAAAATGAATATATTTGAGAGCGGGTTCCAAGACAAACGGGTGGCAGATGAGAGAGAGAAAGAGAGAATTCTATTTTTAGAACGTAACATTTTTGGAACGATGAAAGTTTAAAACGTTGAAATTGAACCAGTGTGAGAGCAAAGAGATCAGAAATATCTTCTACTATCTTCACTCAACAGCTCGGATTTTACTATGGATCCTTGCATTTTCTTTAATACCAACTTTAACTACCGTTAGATCAACTTCGAGGGTAGCCTAGATGGAAAGCGCGCGATCCTTATCCATCGGGTCCTGGGTTCGATTTTGTTACTGGGCGGTCGTTAAAATTTTTAAAACGTTTCAGTTTTATGATTATTTTTATATTTTCTTTTATTTTTTTTTACTTTAATTTTCTTAAAAATATTTTTTTTCCTTTTCATATTTACTTTAATATTATTATTTTTAATTGCATTCTAATACAATTTTTGTAAAAAAAGGTGACTGACGTGTCGGATGACAAAATTTCGGAGGGACTCCCTTGAAATTTTTTTAGCCGGACATAGTATTAAATTTTTATTAAAACTACAATTAAAGGAAAATAAAAAAAAAATAATAAAAGAAAGAAAAAGTTAGAAGTCCTTACTAGGATTAGAACACAAAAATATTGTACATAAAGTAACTACTCTATGCATTACGCTACCACCCCGTCTTACACTGCAGCGACTAAAAATACCATTTGTTCTACTGACTACCACATCGGCCCATTGAAAACAGAAACAAGAAATTTAAAATGAAAATGAAAATTGGAAGCCAAAAAATTTTTACGTCGTCTTGCGAGCAGTCACACATACATACAAAGACGCACCCTTTTTTTTACGCATACAAGTAACGAGTTCTAAAAATAGAATCGTATGTATGTGCGTTCCCCCCTCACCAACAAGCTCGACGATAAAAGTTGACCGTTTTGGGCCCTGATGTCCCATCTATGTACTTTATAATCTTTGGTTATAGTCATATGTGACTATATAACTTAACGATCGGAAATGACCCAACTTTCGCGTTTTTAAAGATAGAAGGTTTAAAATTTCTACAGATTCTATTTTTTGCCAATAAATTCCGATCTACAAAATTTCATAAAGAACTGACGTTTATATCCTATGGCTGTCATATATCTTGGTTTTGGTTGGTTTTATTATGATATTCTCATAAGGATCGGCCAACTTTATCTGATGTTTGCGATATTTATCCGGGCTTTAAAGCAAGGATAGATCAACTACAGCTCCGCCCAAAGTTATGTTTTTTTTTCTTGTTTTGTTATACCCTTGCAGAGGGTATTATAATTTTGGTCAAAAGTGTGCAACGCAGTGAAGGAGACATCTCCGACCCTATAAAGTATATATATTCTTGATCAGGATCACCTCCTGAGTTGATATAAGCATGTCCGTCTGTCCGTCTGTCTGTTTCTACGCAAACTAGTCTCTCAGTTTTAAAGCTATCGTCTTGAAACTTTGCACACACCCTTCTTTCCTTTGCACGCAGTATATAAGTCGGAACGGCCGGGATCGGGCGACTATATCTTATAGCTGCCATATTACTGATTGATCGGAAATGGAATTTGGTAAAAAACCCAACTTTGGTATTTTTGAAGATGGTAGCTTGGTATTTTGTGTTAGATTTTTTATTGTAATAAATTGGTAATATTATGGTATTCTCATAAGGATCGGCCAATTTAATCCTATGTTTGCGATATATATCCGGTTTTAACTGCAAGGGTATATCAACTTCGACTCCGCCCGAAGTTAGCTTTCCTTTTTTGTTTTTTTTATTTTTTAGGTTAGTGAGGCACCTTGTAAACCAAGGAGGATTTGTTGAGGCGGACGGATATTTCCAAGCCACACATGAGTCCAAAAATGTATTTAAAGTACAATAAAACTTTTCTAAAGTGACATTAAGACCAGTGCACGCCAGAATATCAGACCAGTCAAATGTATCGATAAGACTATTAAGTTTCTGAAAATCAGCTTTACGGAAACAGCGAATCTTATTTACCACGCTCGGAGACATCTGATCGATACCAGGAGTGGTTTCGATTGAGACCTCCAGCGTGGGGTGATATGGATCCTCTGGGGTTGAAAGGGGAAAAGCTCTGGAGAGAGCAGTACCATCAGGATCAGATACAAAACATAAGTCTAAAAGCCAACCTAGCGAATTTCTAACATGATTGAACTGACCTAGGGACATGTCAAACATGCCCGCGGTGAAGTCATGGTAAGTTATAAGTGACAAAGATGGTGAGTTATCGACGTTGGACCACTTTAATTCTGGGATATTAAAGTCGCCCACCGCTACGAGTTGGTCACGATCCATCATAAGATTAGAGACGTATCGAATAGCGGACAAATGCTGCCAATATGTGGGCGGTTCAGACATAGGAGGTATATATGAACATGTAATGTATAAAGCTTTCACGGACATAGTGATTTTAACGCAAATAAATTCTATGTCACCAAACTCTTGGGATTTCACCTCTTCAGAAGCAAAAGTAGAGTCTACCGAAATGAGGACTCCACCTCCTCTTCGCTGAGATCGATCCCGTCTAAAAGTGGTGTACTTACTTGGAAAAACTTCGGAGCTAAAGATCTCCGGATTTAACCAAGTTTCCGTAAATGCTATAATATGGGATGCAAAGAAAGAACTATCAGAATATAGCTTGGGGAGTTTGCTACGTAGCCCCCTAGTATTCTGATAGGTGAGTTAGTGAGGAAACTAGTTTTTTGGGTTAGTGGCCAAAGAAGAGGTGGAGGGTTGGTCAGTGGTTCCGATATTGAGAAGTCTCACTCCCACTGGTTTATTAACTTTTTTTTTTCACGGAACTAGGCTGATGTTCTTGGACGAAAAGATTTTCTGGTCAAAAACTGGGAGAACAAATCGTCTTGAACATCAGCGCGGGCACACGAATCTTGAAAGAAGACTTGCGCCTTGTATAATTATATTTAAATTTTTGTATGTCCTCCACCTTTATATCGGCTTTTGTTTTGGCTTTGACATAAGCCGAGATATCAATCTCTGAAGTATCAGGGGCAAACCGAGAAACAAATATATGTTTCGATGGAGGAATCACCTGCAAGGGTTTTGGTGTCGCAGGTACGAGAACCGCAGCATCAGTCGGTGCCGGTGGTCCGGACTGTGGAATACCCTTTTGGGTGACTCTAATGGGGATTTCGTTCCCTAGGACCTGTGGCATCACTTGAAGGGATGCCATGGCGGACATATCAGACAATTGCTCATTATCCCTGAGAAGTTCGGACGAATTTTTCTCAGTTCTAGCCCTTGGGGTGGCCAGAGATATAAGCGGCTGCATTAATGTCGGCTGAGCAGGCTGAGGTGGATCACAAACAGCGGATTTCTTACGCTTAGGAGACTCCGTTAGTAGCGGAAGTGCTAAACTGAGTGTCAAGCGCTTAGAGTTGGTCATTGACTTTACGAAAGCCAGTGATCAACTCTTTAAATCCATTTTTGGTCTGTCTCATAAACGACCTCATTTCGCCATGGACAGCACGACAATTTTCACAACAATAATGTATACCCGACCTACGGGAAATGGCATCCGAAACTGAGGCAGTGAATCCGGCACACTTGGCGTGCACGACGTTTTCACATAACTAGCAATGGATGCTAGGCTGGGATGTGGAAATTGTCTTGTTACAAGACTTAATTGCGCAGACAAGTTTAAATTCCATTTTTTTTTTTTTTAATTAATAAAACAAATATTAATATATAAAAAGTTAAAAAACACAATACCTTGAACCACTGTGCCAAACAAGAAGCCGAAGCGGGAGCTTGCAAAAGAGAAATGCAGAAATATAGATAAGCCGGGGAAGAAGCAGAGCTGATCCATGCTTGGAATTGAAATTATTCCAATTTATTAATTCGACTCCAAATATACCACAGCACTCGCGAAGCGATACGGTTTAGGCTTTAAGATTGTTAAGATTCACAAGATTTAATTCACAAAGTATGTAAACACCGGTTTACCAATATTTGTCATCAATGCAGTGCGCACAAAAAACACGACCGTTCGCTTAAAAGAAAGAGAGGGAAGTGAGAGTAAATTTAGATTCTAACAACTACAATACAATTCAACTATACACTCTAATTCCAAATTTTTGACAACTTCAATAAATAACAAATCAATTAACACCGGCCCCGTTGAAGGCCTTCAGCCAACTGGCAGTCGCGCCAGCTTGTGGACCGCTCTCCTGTACTCCGCTCCAGAGCCAGTTCTGACTCCGCTCCTTCCGGCCGCGCCGGCGTGTGTTGCTCCTACTCGTCCTGTGAGCCACTGTTCTGTCGGCTGGTGATCCTCTGCGATCAGGACCAGCTCGCCTGTCCGGATGTCGTCCTTTTTGTTCTGCCACTTCGACCGCGCCTATAGGCCCAAGACGTACTCACGGGATCATCGCTGCCAAAACATTTGCTTGATTGACGAGACAAGCCTCCATCGCCGCAAGCACTTTAGACCCTGCTGGTCCGGGGTCCGCGGTGCTGGTAGGGCGATGAGCGGCCCGCCTGTCAACAAGCGCCTCGCCGTCGCTTGGGTCCTGACTCAGAGCCCCCAGGGGTCGTGAGTTCAGGACGGCCTCGACTCCAACGAGGACGGTCTGCAGCTCCTCCGCGGTCAGCCTGGCGTTCCCTACCGCTTTAGGCGTAGGTGTTTAGGAGTAGGTGTTTTGCAGACTTTACACTTGCCTCCCATAGTCCGCCCATGTGCGGAGCCCGCGGCGGTATGAACGCAAATACGCATCCGCTTTTTGATGCGTATTGCGTGACGGCGTCGACCTCGTTCTCGATTCTCCGACGAAGGTCTGCGAAGTGGCGACTCGCTCCGACGAAGTTCGTCGCGTTGTCGCAATGAACGATCTGCGGACATCCCCGGCGCTCAACGAACCTTTGAAAAGCCAACAAAAAGGAATCAGTTGAAAGGTCGGAAACTAATTCTAAATGAACTTCCTTTGAGGCAAAACAAACAAATAAGGCAATGTAGAACTTATAGGGTGGCCTGCCACGAATTTTCAATGTCGTATCTATAGGACCACAAAAATCAACACCACATATGGAGAATGGGCGGAGAGCACGAATTCTATCTAAGGGTAAATCACCCATGATTTGAGTCATAAGACGAGAAAAAATGAATGTCGAATGAAAATTCGACTCGTGCAAGTATCGGACGTAGCTCTGAACCAATTGAGAGTGTTTTGTCAACAATACTGGAAACTTGGCATCGTACGATATAGGAGCATTAGCTAGTCGCCCCCCAACCCGCAACAACGAAAAGGTAAGCCCAGCCTCTGAAGATTCGTGTAGAAAGGGATTTAGCTTTTGTAGACTAGGGCTAACACTTAAATTTTTCCGGATCTTTTCTATTTTATCTTGATACTCGTGCTCTTGGACTATTTCGACTATTTTCTTAAAGGCTTCATTATATTCGACAGGTGAGGGAACAATATCAGAATCCACGACTAATTTCTTCGATTTCCTTATAAAGCGGAACATATAAACGAACACTTGCAGCAGTTTTAGGTGAGAGGAATAACCTTTTATTACTTTCAATAAATCTGAGGTAGATACCATTGCGGTTAATCCGACCGCATTCTTTTTCGCTTCCATCTGTAGAAGTTTAGATCAAACCGGGGGCTCGTCGGCCACTTATTTTCCGGTTCCTTTAAAAACGATGGACCTGTAAACCAGATCGATTCTACAGTACGTCTCCACCTCTGGACACTATATCTGCCGGGTTCTGTTTAGTTGGTACATGCCGCCACGTGCTATCATCTGACCACTCTTGAATTTCAGCTACTGTATTCGATACGAACGTTGACAACGACGATGGATGGGAACAAATCCAATGAAGAGTTACTTCTGAATCCGACCAAAATACACCTCGTTCGATCGGAACTTTTATTAGAGGCTTTATCCTGCGGCAGAGATCTGCGAGAAGGTGAGCGGCACATAACTCAAGACAGGGGAGCGTCTTTGTTTTGACGCTTTGTTTTCGGCGCTACTTTGGACTTTGCCGTCAACAATGAAACTTTAATACCTTCTGCAGATTCGCATAGAATATAGACGCAGGCTCCATAGGCTCTCATCTATGCGTCAGAAAAGGCGCATTTGAATTTGAATCGGTGACATCGGCTCGGTAAACACGAATCTCGGTATTGAGATCTCCTCTAATTAAGACAAGGTGAATTGTATTTTGTTCCACGCTGTTTCTAATTGCAGTGGAATTGACTCATCCCAATGTAGCTTATTTACCCAAAGTTCTTTTATAAGTATAGGGCTTAATAAGCCAAAGGGGTCAAACAGCTTTGATGTCACCGAAAGGATGTTCCGCTTGGTCCCCCTTTGACCCATGACTGAAGCATCAATTTAAATACGTCTTTTTTAGGAACCCAAGCGATTCCTAATGCTTTAGTCAGTTCTGAGTCCGAAAGTGTTAATGGCTTAATCGTGGTCTCGGATGCAGTAACTTCATGCGAGTTTGAAAACCACTTGCTCAATTCAAACCCAGCGTTTTGAAGAACCTGAGTTACTTCAGACTTAATTGTCTTCAGCTCCTCAATGCAACCAGCACCCGTTAACATGTCGTCGACGTTAAAATGGGACCCAATAACTTCGGCAGCTCGAGGCAATGTATTTTTCACAAATTCACTCAACCTCTTCAAACACCTTATGGCCAGGAATGGGGCTGGCGCAGTGCCATATGTAACGGTGTTAAGCTTGCACAGTCTCAAGGACTCTGATGGGTCTTTTCTTCACACTATCAACTGGTATCGCCTAACGGTTTCATTTACCCTTACTTGGCGATACATCTTTTTTATGTCGGCTATCAGAGCAAATCTGTTCAGCCGGAATCGTAGAAGAGTTGAATGCAACTCTTCCTGGATGTTAGGACCAACTATCAACAGATATTTAAGGCACTTATGTGTTGATGTCTTACAAGACGCATCAAATATGACTCGTAATTTGGTCGATGTGCTTTGAGGCCGTAAGAGGCCGTGGCTACCTCGAACGAGTTTCCCAAAACGCTTGGATCTGATTTAAATGGAAGCCTAACTTCAAATCGACCTGAAGGCAGTAGAACTGTATTTTTCTGATAATGTTCCTCACATAACTCTTGTTCAGGTGACAAAAGCTTTTTAGAAGTTGGTACTTCTTCCAACGACCAGAATTTTTTCAAATTGCCATCATCGACTCGAGTAGTTCTTCTTGGCAATTCAGGCTAGAGACAGGCTGTTGAGGAGTTTAGGTATTTGCTTTCTATTTTCCCGATACTATCCATCCAAGGAGAGTTTTTTGGAGAATGAGATGGTTTGGCCCTTGTTTTATTTGGCACACGGACAACAATTCGAAAAATGACTCAGCTCCAATTAACATGTCTATCCGATGAAGTTGGTAGAAATATGGGTCTGCTAACGGCAAGTTCTTTGGTAGGTCCCAATCATTCACGTTCACTGACTGGTCAGGGTGATAACCGGAGATAGTTCTCAAAATCCAAAAGTCGAACGGAAACTCGCTACCATTAATTGTTGACTTCACCACACTGTGTTTCTTTTTCTTAACCTGGGAATTAGTTTGACCAATTCCAAGTAAGTTGATACATGATTCCTCCCTACGGATCTGTAAGCGTTGAGCAAGTTCTTCAGTAATGAAGTTCATTTGTGACACAGAATCAAGTAATGCTCGGGCCAATATGTGCTCGCCATTCTTAGTTCTAACGCTGACGATCGACGTCGCTAACAAAACCCTTTCTAAAGATGACGCATGCAAAGCATGTGACGTAGAAGGGCCATCAAGATGTAGCGCTGGGGGATGTTCATTTGGTGGTGGTAACGCCAAGTTATTTTCGGTCACAGTAAATCGGTGCAAAAGTTTGTGGTGCGATCTGGCACAAATTTGACACCTAGTCGATTTACACTTCGCAACCGTGTGACCTTTTCGCAGACAATTTAAACATAATGAGGCTGACTTGACAAACTCAAACCGTTGCATTCCAGCAGGGCGAGCGAACGGACTACACTGGGCAAGACTATGGTCTTGTGCGTTGCAATAACTGCAAGCTTGTTTTTTGGAAGCGGAGCAAGCCAACGAACTCCTATTGTGCTGCTTCCCAACCCCAGTTTTCTTCTGTTTTGGCTTGCCAGTCTCTTCAGCGGACAGGTGCTGGTTAATATTTTTTCGAAATCGGACCACAGCGGCAATTTCTCATAATCCAGTGACTCTTCCCATTTTTCTCTGGTCACTGGATCTACTCTACTCAAAACTAAGTGAATGATCATTGAGTTTGCAATTTTAGTGTCATCTCCTATGGATAATAGTGACCCGTAGATCGATGACACTGTGTCACCTCTCAACGACGACGCAGACGGCTGGGAAACTTTCGGAAGGCTGAATAATTTGCTTATTTGGTTAGCAAAGATGAGACATTCGTTATCGTAAACTCTTTTCAGACTAGCAATAGCTTTGTCATAATTACTCTCGGTGACTTGGAATGCCTTGATAGTTCCTAAGGCTTCACCAGAGAGGCAAGAAATTAAATGGTTAAATTTCTCGATTACAGGAATGTTCACATCCTTGTCTACTAATGTCTCAAAGAGACTCATGAAATTTTTAAACTCCGAATAGTTTCCACTGAATTTTGGCAATGCCAAACTGGGAAATCGAGCTCGAGTTGGGGCTGCAACCGGTGCAGAACTTGCAGTAGCTGGTGGGGACTCTTCAGCTAACGTTAAGGCATTTAATAATGACATCACCCATGCCTTAGTTGTTATCTCTAATTCTTCCAACACGGCTCCAAATTCATCTTCCTCATCTAATTGCTCGATCTGATCTTGCAACTCATTATACCCTCGCAGATATGAGCATGTCCGTCTGTCCGTCTGTCCGTCTGTCTGTCCGTCTGTCTGTCCGTCTGTCTGTCTGTCCGTTTCTACGCGAACTAGTCTCTCAGTTTTTAGGCTATCGTCTTGAAACTTTGCACACACCCTTCTTTTCTTTGCACGCAGTATATAAGTCGGAACGGCCGGGATCGGCCGACTATATCCTATAGCTGCCATATAACTGATTGATCGGAAATGGTATAACTTTGGTGTTTTTAGAGTTACAGAGTTCAGATTTTGTACGAATGCTACTTTTGGCATACGACCTACCAAAATCATACGACCTACCAAATTTCATAAGGATCGGCCGACTATATCATTTAGCTGCCATATATCTGATTGATCGGAAATGCTATAACTTCGGTGTTTTTAAAGCTAGAGAATTAGGATTTAGTACGAATGCTATTTTTGGCACAATAATACAACATGCCAAATTTTATAAGGATCAGCCGACTATATCCTATAGCTGCCATATAACTGAACAATCGGAAATTAACAAACTTTGGTGTTTTTGAAGATAAAAAGCTGGAACTTCGTACAGATTCTATTTTGGGTCAGTTAATACAACCTACCAAATTGCATAACGATCGGCCGACTATATCTTATAGCTGCCATATAACTGAACGATCGGAAATGGTATTTGGTAAAAATACCAAATTTGGTATTTTTGAAGATGGAAGCTTGGTACTTTGTTTTAGATTTATTATTGTAATAAATTGGTTATTTTATGATATTCTCATAAGGATCGGCCAATAATCCGATGTTTGCGATATATATCCGGTTTTAACTGCAAGGGTATATCAACTTCGGCTCCGCCCGAAGTTAGCTTTCCTTTCTTGTTTTTTTTTTATTTTAATTATTTAATTAATAAATTAAATACAAAACGAAAACAAACGAAAAAACTGGGCGTGTCAGACTCACGCACGGCAGAAGTGAAACTCGTAAAATATATAGTTAATCATGTCGTTTTTTCCCAATACTTTGGTTACTTTTCTGTTCCGCCAACATTCATCAAATTTGCAGTTTGGCAAATTTATTTTCTTTCTAAACGGCATTTTAAAGAGCTGTCGCCGGTTGGCGTGTATATTTTTTAAGCTGACATGGATTTATGACGACCCAGTCTGCGCCGCGTCCTCTGCCAAATATCTATCGAAATAGAGGTCCTTTTCTGCTCACATTTTTTCGCCATTTTCCGTGCTCCCATGCCATCCATGCCCAGTTCATCAGGCATATTGGAGACAACTATCTGTTGATGAGTCGCATCTGATGCGCAAGTTTGCGTCACATCAGTCTCACTCTGAATCATTTTGCCCGTAACTTAATTGTTCACTAACACACACTGAATTTCCTCTAAATAGTTAGTCAATAAAAAAAAATCAATAGCCGTAATACGTATATTCCTTCGATTTAGCGATGTTGCTAAAAACTTTTAAGAATATCGCTTCGTTCAGTGCGAATCACAGGTCAACGCAATATCCCAACCTCGCTTCATACTTACTGAACGGCTGATGCACGGCGTGGGTAGTTTGCTATAGAGCAAACAGGAGAGAAAGAAAGGCATTCGAGAGAGAAGGGGAGAGACGGCGTGTCTCGGTGGCTCCCTCACATCGTTCAGCGCTTGCGATGCGAGAGAGCGACAGAGAGAGCGAATAGGCGAGAGTGGGAAGGAGCAGCTGCTTCTTGGCCGATTTGACGGATTTCGGTAACGCTCCGAACTTACGGTTTCACTGTTTACCTATTTTCAATCTGTCTTGGGGCCCCCGACGCGCCTAAAGAAGTTTCACTTCAAAAAGATATGTAATTAATATCTGGCGAAAACTAAAAATAATTAATTAATATAGCGAAAAAGATGAAATAATTAATTAATCAATTGATAGTCGAATAATGTTGATAGTCGAGGCACAGAGATGACATCATGTGGATATGTATTTATGTTTTTTTATTAATTTTAGCCACAGGCAGTTTGTTAATTATTTTAACTAAACTATTTAAATTGTAAGCTCTACTAATTTCAAGTACGTATGCGCCAAGAATTGTAAGGAGGGTGCAATATTCCAGTCTTTGTCTTTTCTCAACTTTCAATTTTTTGCATAAATACCTGCGGTTCTGCCTTGGGATCCTTTAATCCCGCTGCCACTTTCCTTGTGCAGTCAGGTGCACGGCATGGAGGTATATGGTTTTCCTGGTGGCGATGATCCTGCGGTGATGATCCTGGATTTCGGCTTGAGGCGGTTTCACGACGCGGTGAATTTTGTTTTTTTTTTAATTTGGACTTCACGGACGCGTCGCGAGCAGCTCTTTTGGCTTTTAGTTTGTGTCTAATAACACAGTGTCACTGTCGCATTTATATTTCTGTTTCTTTTTATTTTTAAATATTTCGCACTATAGTCCACCCGGGGGCGCCAAAATGTTCAATGAGATTGTTTTATCTCACACTCGTAAAAAATGGGCGAAAACGAAAGAAATGGTCTTGCCTCTTCAACGTTATAAATTCGATTCTATTTTCTCAAATCTTTAGCCTAACTTATCTATTGCGGCGAAGCGGGCGAATTCGCACAAGGGCGAATATGAGCTTTCGCTCCCGCTCCGCCCTAAGCTATCTTAGAGTAAATTTAGACTCTAACAACTACAATACAATTCAACTATAAACTATAATTCCAAATTTTTGACAACTTCAATAAAATAACAAATCAATTAACAAAGTCCTTACTAGGATTTGAACCCAAAAATATTGTACATATGGCAACTACTCTATGCATTACGCTACCACCCCGTCTCAACCTTCAGCGACTAAAAACACTATTTGTTCTACTGACTACCAGATCGACGCATTGAAAACAGAAACAAGAAATTGAAAATGAAAATTGGAAGCCAAAAAATTTTTACGCCGTCTTGCGAGCAGTCACACTTACATAGGGCACACCCTTTTTTTTACGCATACATGTAAAGAGTTCTAAAAATAGAATCGTATGTATGTGCGTTCCCCCCTCACCAACAAGCTCGACGAAAAAAGTTGACCGTTATGGGCCCCGATGTCCAATCTATGTACTTTATAATCTTTGATAGCAGCTATAAGATTTTGCCAAATATAGCATTCGAACAAAATTCAAACTAACTCAAAAAACACCGAAGTTATAGCTTTTCCGATTAATCAGTTATTAGGCGACCATAGGATATAGTCGACCGATCTTGGCCGTTCCGACTTATATACTGCGTGCAAAGGAAAGAAGGGTGTGTGCAAAGTTTCATAGCTTAACTTAGCTTGTCGCGCCATAAGCTAAGTTTAGCTGAAACACGCCGTAGGAACACTTTTGTTTCTATGAGAGTTCCCATCTATTTACTGTTTAATCATTGATGCAAGGCACGCATCTTATGTAGTTGGCGTGCGATCCTGCCGGGGTCCAAAATCGACTCCGACCATTATCTTGTTGCAGCTAAAATTCGGACACGACAACAGCTGCCAAAAACGCCGCCTAAAGAAGAATACTGCTGGCTGGGGCGACCTGGGCTGTTGTTGATGTCTATACAAGATTCACAAAATATCTTTACAAAAGCAATAAACAAGAAAAGCAAAGGCGATAGTGTGAGAACAAACAGATCAGCTTATGTAGAAGTGAAGCTCGTAACTTCTAGCAGAGGTAAACCCTCTGATCCAAAATTTAAGACAGAGGGAGTTTCGTGCAAGGACGGTGATGGAAATCTATTCAAAGATGCAGAGGTCATGCTGTGGTTATGGAGAGATCAATTTTGAATCTGTTAGCTGGCCCAAGCACGGACTTTAGTCCGACGAGCTATTTAACAAGTTAAAAACAACAAATACGTGCAAAGTAAGATTGACACATACCATCTTTTCGTTGACTACAGAGCCGCATTTGATAGACCCCGGCGAGATCGCCTATATGCCGCTATGTCTGAGCTTGTTACCATATACCAGCAAAGCTGATCCGACTTTGCAGAATGACCAATTACCAAGTGTGGCCTCAGACAAGGTGACTCGCTGTCTTGTATGGTCTTAAATATTTTTATGCAGAAAATTAAAAGGAATAACCAACGATATTAACCAACAGATGTGACCAACACCTTAAATGCGATGATGATATTAATATCATTGGCCGCACCAAGCATTAAGTCACAGCAGCCTTTGAGAAAAATAAAGCGTATGATGTGCTCTAACAGAGAATTTCAACGTCTTGATCCTCAGATGACTGCAGAGAACTATAGCTTTGAGTCCGTCAAGAAATTCAATTATCTTTGGGTGCGGAGTGCTGGACAGTTACACAGTCAGATGCAGCTGCTCTTGGAGCTGCATTCTTCGCACAATCGTTGGTTCAATCTGTGTGGACGATTCCTACCGCTTCAGGTAAAACCACGAGCTGTATGACCTGTTTGGTGATGTTGACGTAGTAAGTCACATTGCTCGTATGGAAGAAAACACGGAACAGGGGATGACCCCGGATGCGTTCAATCCCGGATCCCTCAAAACTTTTAAAATTCATTTCTTCCGTAGGGCTGACCTTATGAAACTAAATAATTTAATTTTGGAATTCGATTGGAGCGATCTAAATTTATTTCAATTATTTATTTAAATTAGTTTTAAATTTATTTATTGACTCCTGAGTGCCATGGAAATATGAGACTGCTTCAGAAAATCCCCCTTGGTATACCATATAAGAAATCTATTAGATTAAAAGAATATTACAACACTTAACGTTTTTTTTAAATCCTTGCAGAGGATATTATAATTTTGTCCAAAAGTGTGCAACGCAGTGAAGGAGACATCTCCGACCCTATAAAGTATATATATTCTTGATCAGGATCACCTCCTGAGTTGATATGAGCATGTCCGTCTGTCCGTCTGTCTGGCCTTCTGTATGTCTGTTTCTACGCGAACTAGTCTCTCAGTTTTAAGCTATCGACTTGAAACTTTGCACACACCCTTCTTTCCTTTGCACGCAGTATTTAAGTCGGAACGGCCGGGATCGGCCGACTATATCCTATAGCTGCCATATAACTGATTGATCGGAAATTGTATAACTTTGGTGTTTTTAGAGTTACAGAGTTCAGATTTTGTACGAAAGCTATTTTTTTTTTTAGCTTTAAAAACACCGAAGTTATAGCATTTCCGATCAATCAGTTATATGGCAGCTATAGGATATAGTGGGCCGATCCTTATGAAACTTGGTAGGTCGTATTATTTTGCCAAAAGTAGCATTCGTACAAAATCATTTCAATCAGTTCATGGCAGTTCATGGCGATCAATCAGTTATATGGCAGCTATAGGATATAGTCGGCCGATCCCGGCCGTTCCGACTTATATACTGCGTGCAAAGGAAAGAAGGGTGTGTGCACAGTTTCAAGACGATAGCTTTAAAACTGAGAGACTAGTTCGCGTAGAAACGGACAGACAGACAGACAGACGGACAGACGGACATGCTCATATCAACTCAGGAGGTGATCCTGATCAAGAATATACTTTATAGGGTCGGAGATGTCTCCTTCACTGCGTTGCACACTTTTGGACAAAATTATAATACCCTCTGCAAGGGTATAAAAATAAACAGTGCAACCCGATTACACAGTGCGACAAAAAAAAAATTGGAGAAACTTTTGAAGAGACCTAGTAGGAATTGTTTATTAGGTCATTACGCGTTAATCATTAAAATTCATCAAAAATTGATGAATTTAAATTAATTGATGTCATTAAAATTACGCGTTCAGGAATTTTTAAGAGCAAAACACTCCCGGAAACCCGTTTTTTCTAAATAAATCAAGATTTTGAGGGTGTTAGAAATATTTCAAACACGGTTTTGTACTATATTTGACCTAATAAACAATTCCTACTAGGTCTCTTCGAAAGTTCCAAAACACTGTCGCACTGTATCCAGAAATATATTTGGAATAAGTGCACAATTCATAAACGCGGTTGAGAAAAAAACAATCATTTTGGGAATGATTGTGTTAAAAGCTGCAGGATCAAGTGGAGCCAAAAATCTTGCCGCCGCAATGTTGAAAGTGCTTAATAAATATAATATTCAGTCTGCATCTAGCTTTCTTTGAGTTCGGACGTTTACTTTTTCGCTCATGTCGCCTCTCGTTTGCACCGAGTGCAGTGCATCGATCTGCCAGCGTGCCTATCACACCGCTTGTGTTGATTTGCCCTCGGAGGCTAAAAAACTACTTATTAACATTCCGAATTTAATGTGGCAATGTGATAGCTGCCTCATTGGAAATGATTCGCATTCCAAAATTGATGAGCTAAATTATAAAGTTCTAGATCTGGAGTCCCGTTTCGAAAGCCTTAATCCCAAAGTTAACCTTGCCCTGGTAAATGGAGCGGCTGTGCCCGCTGAACGCGCCTCTTCGGCTGGGGTGCTTGTTGTTGCTTCCCCTGCTATGCCCACCAGCACTGGGAGCATAAAGGCTACTCGGGGGCAGGCCCCAACGGCATCTAAGGGGGCTGTCCCGAAAAAGAAGCGGATCAACCCTAATAGACGCATTGTGGGACAAGCACCCAGTTGCGCTCAACTTCAAGTGCTTCCCACCTTGAAATACCCACGTTTTTGTTGGTAAATTCGCGACGTCTACCCGATGACGATGCACTGTGCAAATTTGTCGCAGATAAGCTGAACGTGGAGCCCAGTGATTTAGCCTGTGCTAGGCTGATCAAGGATGCTGACATCAACGCCCTCAAGTTCGTCAATTTTAAATTGGGAGTTCCGGAGCAAAATTTCCCTACAGTCTTCAATGATGATTTTTGGCCCATGTCGGTAAAAGTCAGCCGGTTTATTCATAGAGAGCCTGCTAAGGTTATTGACCTCCCGGCGATTCTACCTTTACCGCATTCGCAATCTTCAAAAAACCCCCAGAAAGCGGCGCCCTGGCGCCGTTACCTCTTATTCTTCTCAAGCTGCAGTTCGTCACCCCGTTTGCTCTCTGCTGCGTTACCAACAACAATCGGCGTGGGCGTTCATGGTAACGGTTGACGCTGTCTTCAATTCGTCCAATAATTGGCTTCGTTTGCTGATCGATATTCTTCAACAACAACAACTTTTTTCAAGGCGAGTTGTTTATTTCTTGTCTTCACTTGTGGATGCCCAGCAACAACAAGGCGATGGTAATCGAGTCGTTGGCAGCGCATCGCTCATCTTATCTCTTTTCGCGGGGCCACTCGCTGGTGCTTTCTTTTCGCCGATGGAAGATGTTTATTTACGTTTTGGACGTGTAGGTGGATCTTTGCTGCGTTTGGATGTGCCTGATTATGAATGCTCAATGTTTTCACCTGGCACTGGATTTGCCTTGCAACTGGACTCTCGCAGGTCTATTGTCTATGTGTCCTCGTCGGCTATTTTGCAAGCTATGCGTATTGGATATGCCTCCACATGCACCAGTACTAGGAGTGCACTCTCGTCTTTACCGCCTTGCCGTCCAATTCCCTCTTTGGACTGTAGCTACTCGTCGTCCTCGGACCCTAATAAAAGCCTAAAAGTTATATTCCAAAATATATCGGGAATGAGAACCAAGACCCGGATGGTGTTCCTTAATTCTTCTGCCTGCGATTTTGATGTAATCATCCTTGTGGAAACGTGGCTCAATGACAAATTCAGCTCCTCTGAGTTCTTCGAGCCTAATTTGTACCATGTATTTCGAAATGACCGAGATGCATTCAGTACCCAGTGTGGGCGAGGTGGTGGTGTGATCATCGCTATCCGTCGATCTCTTCAGGCTACACCACTGCGCCTTCCGGTGGCCGACCCTTTACTGGATCAGCTTGCGGTTTCAATCCAGGGCGTTCATGGCCCGTTCGTCATCATTGCATCATACATCCCTCCGAACAGCGCATTTAGTATATATCATGCGCATATGGAAAACATCACTAGTGTCTGTGCTAGAACGTCGGACCCTACCTCTTTGATGGTAGCTGGCGATTTCAACCTGAGCTCCATTGTCTGGTCTTGGGACCCGGAATCTCCCTGCATATTTATATTTTTAATGATTTTTCCAAAATTCTTTATCTTATATTTTTAAATAATTTGGTTAATAGTAAAGTAGAATTATTAAGTCCTTGTGATATGCACCACAAGCCGTTGGTAATTAATATTGAGTTTTATAGTTTTTTGCCTTCTGCTTCCCCCATTCCATATTATCATCTGAATGATGCCAACTTGTCACTTATTAACGCCTCTATCTCAGCCTTTGATTGGGTTTCCCTTTTTTCGGATGGCTCAATCGATGATTGTTATACTAAGTTCTTGGTTGCCCTTTTTAATATTATTGATACTTATGCCCCTGTGAGGGTACGAAGATCCTATAGGCTTCCCTGGTATACAAAAGGTTTAAAAAACTTAAAAAATAGAAGGGACAAGCATTACAAACGATTTATAATGACAGGGTAGTCTCGAGCAGGAGAGCTGTACTGGCAATTTGAGCGGGAATTTGATTTCCTTAATAAGTTCCTCTACAATCAGTATATATGTCGAAGCTAGCCTTCGATCCAGTCATAAAGCTTTTTGGCAAAAGTCAAAATCGGACATACCTTCATCCATATGTTATGGTAATTTAGCAGCCGACTCGGATCAGGGCGTTTCTGATCTTTTTGCAAAATACTTTGCCTCTAACTTGGAGCCGAAGGTACCTTGGAGTGATCATGAAACTCTTCTCTCCTTTTCTTAATGTGAGTAACATGGACGTTTTGGACGGTGATCTAGTTGAAGTCACTGGACATTTGACCCAGTCGCTCACACCTGACGTGGACGGTATCTCCCCATTCTTTCTTAAGAGGAGTATCGCTTCTCTTTCTACTCCCCTTAAACTGCTGTTCTCCTTTTCGCTCTCTTCTGGTAGATTCCCCCAACGGTGGAAGATTACTTCTATAACGCCTATTCACAAAGGTGGCAGTAGGTGCGATGTTACCAACTATCGACCTATAGCCAAAATTTGCAACGTCGCTAAGATACTGGAGCGGATAGTAACTAAATAATTGACTTTTCTGGCTCGCAATTTTATATCCCCCAACCAGCATGGTTTTTTACCTGGGAGGTCCACTACCACTAATTTATCGATCTTCTCTAAGCATTGCTTTGAAGCATTTGAAAACCGATTTCAGGTTGATGCCATTTACACCGACTTCTCCAAAGCCTTCGACAAAGTGTATCATGCTGCCCTTCTGGCCAAATTATATAAATTAGGTATTCATTCCTGCCTATTATGTTGGTTCGAGTCTTATCTGGCTGACCGACCTTGCCACGTTACTATTTTTTTTTTTTTTTTTTTGTTTGTTTTTATTACCGGTCTTTCAGAATTTGGAAATGGCTTGTGCATCAATAAGAGCATCAGCTAGCATTCCTGTATTCATTATAAAGCTTAGAGGCCCAGACGACCAAGGGGCGCTCAAGAAACGATTTGTTAGAATATATTAAGCTATTTGTTTATTATTATGCTAGGAGGAGTTAATAAGGAACTTTAAAATTCTATATTTTAAGTTTGAGGGACAGGAAAGAGATGTTATAGAGTAGAGACCATTGTAGTTCGAACATAATACCCTAAAAGGGTCATGCAGTGCATATGTCGAACTACAACGGCTAAGGAAAAGAGGACTAAAGTTTCGAGTCCTTCTATTAGGAATGTTAAATTTTAAGCGTTTTAGTAAATGCTGGCTATCTACATCCCCGTTAATAAGGTTATGCAGAAAGACTACACCGAGCATTGTCCTACGATTTGTTAAGCTAGGTAAGTTTATGAGTAAGAGTCTACTATTATAAGATGGAAGGTGAAGATTTGCATCCCAGTTTAGACCTCTAAGTGAAAAAGTTAGGAAATTCTTTTGCAGGGATTCTATGCGGTCCTGATGTACTCCATATTGGGGACTCCAGACACATGAACCGTACTCCAGTATAGGACGGACCAAAGAAATGAATAGTGTTTTGGTTATATAGGGGTCATTAAATTCTTTTGACCACCTTTTGATAAAACCAAGGACTCCTTTAGCCTTATTAACCATTAAGGAAATATGGTCGGCAAATTTAAGTTTGATGTCTAATAGGATGCCGAGATCATTAACCTGGGTCAATTTTTCTAAGGCAATCCCACTAATAGAATAAGTAGCTTGCAGAGGGCAAGAACGATCAAAAGACATATGTTTGCATTTAGATCCATTAAGTATTAGATCATTAGCTAAGCACCTTTTTTTGAAAGTTATCAAGGTCGGACTGAAGACTGCATTGGGAAGAGCTGGATTTGTACTGAAGACAAAGCTGTACATCATCTGCATACATAAGAACTAGAGAGTTCGTTAAAGCAGGGGGCAAGTCGTTTATAAAAAGCGTAAATAATAACGGGCCAAGATGACTTCCTTGAGGGACGCCGGATGTAGCACGGACCAGACGGGACTGTATGTTTTTAAATAAGACTCTTTGTGTCCTTCCATCTAGGTAGCTGGAGATCCACGTTAAGAGGTCTTTAGGAAAACCCAGCATATTCAGTTTACTCAACAAGAGTGAGTGATTAACTAAATCGAATGCTTTGCTGAAGTCTGTGTAAATTACAACGGTTTGTGGTGGTGGAGCGACGCTTAATAAAGCCATGCTGACAAGGAGTGATAATCGAAGAGCAAAGGTGTTGCAAATGAGGGGTAATTAATTTTTCAAATAACTTTGGAATTGCCGACAACTTAGAGATGCCTCTGTAGTTGGCAGCCTCGGACTTTTTCCCTTTTTTATGTAGGGGAATTATAAATGATTCCTTCCACTTAAGGGGAAAAATCGAGGTTTCCAAAGATAAGTTGAAAAGTCTTAGAAGAGGTTTGCACAGAGCCCTGGCGCAGTATTTTAGCACACAGACTGGTACTGGGCCTGGCGAATGAATGGGTTTTACCCTTAAAAGACCAGATAATATGTTGTTCTCAGAAAAAAACGGACAGAAAATAAGATTTGCTGCTTGAATGTTATATGCGTAAGGCTGATCAGTCAATTTAGGAGGAGAATAAGTTGTTTGAAAAAATTCTGCGAATAGATCGGCAATGGCCTGATCTGAAGTCGCAGAAGAATTTTCAAACGTAAGCAGGGATCGGCTAACTTACAATATTAGTTGTAAGTTGTTATTATGTAGCCATGTAAGGATTTGTCCGTTGGCGAAATAAAATAAATTAAAAATTAAAAAAAAAAAATATTAATTTGAATCAAATCGTTTCCATAACTTCTGATAACGGTGCGAATATGCTAAAAACAACAAATATTTTGTCATTTGTTTCCGAACATAATAATGAAACGGACGACGAAGAGTGCACCAACAATGATTATATACAAAAAATCGAGCTTATGGAAAGAGTGTCCTTTGTATTAATAGGCAATATTCAAGTTGTGCTGCACATACAGCACAGCTTGTTGCTCTTGATGTGATCAAATCATTGGATATTATAAAGTACTTACTCAATTGCAGAAATATGACAAAATATATAAGAAAAACCTCCAATGGATATCGTTAAATATTTGAATTAAAACAAGAAAGGAAAGCTAACTTCGGGCGGAGCCGAAGTTGATATACCCTTGCAGTTAAAACCGGATATATATCGCAAACATCGGATTAAATTGGCCGATCCTTATGAGAATATCAAAATATAACAAATTTATTACAATAAAAAATCTAAAACAAAGTATTAAGCTTCCATCTTCAAAAATACCAATGTTGGTATTTTTACCAAATAAAAAAAAGGTACCATTTCCGATCGTTAGTTATATGGCAGCTATAAGATATAGTCGGCCGATCGTTATGCAATTTGGTAGGTTGTATTAACTGACCAAAAATAGAATCTGTACTTAGTTCCAGCTTTCTATCTTCAAAAACATCAAAGTTGGGTAATTTCCGATTGTTCAGTTATATGGCAGCTATAGGATATAGTCGGCCGATGAAAACTATGAAATTTGGTAGGTCGTATTATTTTGCCAAAAATAGCTTTCGTACAAAATCTGAACTATGTAACTCTAAAAACCCCAAGTTATACCATTTCCGATCAATCAGTTATATGGCAGCTATAGGATATAGTCGTTCGATCCCGGCCGGACTTATATACTGCGTGCAAAGGAAAGAAGCGTTGCACACTTTTGGACAAAACTATAATACCCTCTGCAAGGGTATAAAAATTGAAAATACCACAATTAGATTGTCCAACCACATGGGGATCTACGTACATAATGGTAAACTAACTTGGAAGCCAAAGATATTTTAAGTAAAATTGAATCTATTAAAAACAAATCGGATGAAGAAAATTTTCTTAGATTGCTCGATTTGGGATTTTATTGAGGCTTATTGCAATGTTTTCAGTCCCTTGCAAAAAACCATAAAAAAATTTTAAGAGGAACAATTACATTGTTCCTTGTTTTTGGAACCACGTTTTCAACAAATATTATCGCCGTAACAAAAAAAATGACTCAATAAATCATTTGAAATTTATTTGGGATAAACTTAATAGTCTTCACCCTACTGGCAAAATGTGATCATCTCCGAATTCCAACTCTAATAAAATGAAGAATAATTTTTTTGATGAGGCAGACGAGTTGTTAGAAGACTACTTATCTCAAGGCGTTACATCAAAAGTGAACAGTACAATCGATGTCTATTCAAAAATTGAAAACCTGAAACTTTCTTATCAACGGATTGACATAGGCGGAATTATACCAGGTGTTTAGGTGAGGGGCCGTTGTGCCGCTCAGCTGAAGAGCGCATCCGCGCTGAAGAGCGCATCCGCGATAAAGAGCGCACCCGCGCTGAAGATCGCATCCACACTCGCCCCTCTGTGCCCTCTCTCTCGCTCGTTGGTTGTCGTCGATCGTCTTTTTTTGTACTAGTTTTTAAGTCACTAATCTCATGTAAGCAGTCCAATAATGCTGACCGCGTTATACCTACTGAAAGTCGCCCCCGACTTTTCAATTCAACATTTCATATTTTCTGGAATCTTTGGCGGCAGCATCGCCCCCCTACAAACAGTGGTCCTTCGAGCCGGATAATTCCTGGATTTTCTTCTGCCAGCAGTTCTCTGCATTGTTCCGCCAAAAGATAAGTACATTTTTCCGTCTCCATCTCTCTGCCGGTCTTCAGCAGTGATCCGAACATTAAATTTCGTTCACACTGCTGCAAGATTGTTTTTCCCTCCGTGTCAACTCCCAGTCCGAGTTTTCCGACACAACGGCCGGTTGAGATTTTCTAATAATCTATAATAATCATAAAATTCTGCAAATTTTTCCATCCGTCTCCGTTTTGTGTGCTGCCCATATTCCTCGCCGTTTTCGGCCTCTCCGTTATCCGTTCGCTTGCCAACGGTCGAGGCATATGGGCATCCACATACATACATACGCACATACATATTTTTTTGGTGCAATTAATCCGCGAAAAATTCGCAAGTGAACAGTGAAATTGTGTGGTGACAAAAAGAAGGCATAATTAATATTGGCCACCGGTGTGAATTAGTTCCGGAATTTCCAAATTCACCGAACAGTCCGCCGCTGTCGTAATATTTGTTTTTTATCTTCCTCTATCAGTGTCATTTTTTACACCACATAACTTTTCTGTTCCCCCAACTATACAGTCCACTTATCAACGCTCCACTGTGCCAATATATGCCCCACATGCCCTTACATACATATATCCGTACTTTCATGCATGTCCATATATTTCCAAATATTTTCTGCCCCCAATTTCAGAAAATATATAGCCGATAAAATTAAAAAAAAAATTTTAACTTTCGAAAACCAACAGATATAACCCGTCATATTACCAATCCGTGATTGTGTCGCTTAAATTCTCGACCTAGCCGTGTTGTGTTTTTCGGTTCTGTTTTTTTTTTCTTTTGAGGTACGTACAGGGTGCCGACGGCATAACCGGCTGCGAAACAAAATAGATGAAAAAAAAAATCAATTAATTATAAATTTATGTATTTTTAATTATAACTACGAAAATTTATTTAATTCTAATTTTTCGTTCGAGCAAAGGGCCAGGTTTTTTAATTCACCTTTCCGGCCGCTCAATAATTAAAGTCGCAAATTTAATTATCGAAAAATTATAATTAAATAATTTATTTGTCGATCTTCTGTCAGAAACGGGCCGCGGTTTCAATTCCACCGTTCCAGCTTCGGGATAATTAACCTCAATTGATTAAAACTTGAGATTTTCAACCCCGCCCAGTCTGTCTCTATAATAATTAAATCCGACAATTAGGCAAAAATTAATTATTTATTTTCTCTCTGTGTTAAATCCACGCCAAGGTCAAGTCCACCTTTCCGGCTCCGCAAATTCGAAAATAGTTAGGAATTAAATATTTACGTACGAGCCATACTGGTCAAAAAATATACATATATAGACAGTCATCAATTATTTTTCCGAACGAGCACGAATTTTCCGGTCCTTGTCCATTTTCCGTTCCGTCAGTTTTCCTAACGCTGCTTCTACTCCGCATCTGGCAACCGTCGCCTAGAATTTCGACAAACCTTGGCCCACCTGGTTTTTTTTGGCTTTCTGAAGTTTCTCCCACATCCGAATTGTGCCGCATCCGACGTTCCTCTCGACATCGGCGCTACTAATTCCCACTTGACCTTGCAATCGCATTTCGTCCGAGATCTCACCGGTCTCATTACATTAGTGACCGGCTACCGCCTCGTACGAGCCACCTATTGCGCAAGTCAGTCGACAAGCGCTGACCAGACAATTGGTGTCTGAGAATGCCCACGGGAGACGACCAAAAGCCACGTCCGATCCCAACCATCCGTTTGGACAGATCTCAATCCGCTTCTCCGCGGACGCCTCTTTTAAAGCCTAAGGCGTACAGTGCCATTCCAAGGGCAAAGAGTGACGAATCCGTCAGTACAATCCCCGGTCCTTCACAGAGGCAGACTCGTTCCGTCGCAAAAATGGCTCAAAGTGCGGTCGACGTGGCGCTGAAGAAGTTCATCGCCACAACAGATCGAGTTAGCCAATTTGAAGCCAACATAAATACTCCGGGCGCCAGAGAAACGGACGTGGGCTCCCAGACCATTTCCGCGCAGTCTACGAAATTGTGCCATTTCTCCATTCGGTCGCCGTCTAGACCCGGGCTACAATTAGAGACTGCGGCCTACGTTCTTCCGCAGTTGGCAGGAGATCTGCCATCCTACCCGATTCCGCAGGATCGTCTCAAGGGGCTGCCCGACATTCCCCTGGCGGACCCCAACTTCTTTGAGAGCTCCCAAGTCGATGTGTTAATAGGAGCTGACATTCTTCCGTCCATTCTCCTCGGTAATTCCAAGTCTAACATCTGCGGGTCGCTTCTCGGTCAGGAGACCATTTTCGGATGGGTGCTGACCGGCCCATTATCTCCAGTCAACCCCCGCAGCGTGTCTGTTTTTTCCGCACGAGTTTCCCGCAGCCTCGGTGACTCACTGGATCAGGGAGAGGTGCCCACACGGATTAGTTCAGAATCGGATTCAGGTTGCGAGCACAATTCTGTATCGAGTCCTTCATTAATTTACGCATCGCATCACGCTGCACGGTGGCAGTCAGCTGATGATCCGTCTGATCCGGGCCAAATTTTAAATTCCAAGATCATATTTAGCACGATGTCGCCACGCCCACGCAACGCCCAGTCACTGGAGAGCAGATGTACTCGAGGTACACAATCCTACCGATGCCGAGCTGCTATGGGGGCGGGAGACAGTACACGGGGTGTCTCGCTCTCTCGTCGGCCGTCATCCGCCAACTCCCGGCGCGGTTCGGGTGCTTCTCGCCCTGCGTCCGCCATTTTCCGGCGTTCCCAAACCGATCCACGGCCGACTTCCCGGCACACTTCGATAACTCCTCGGCATTCTTCCGCCACTGGCCGTCAAGTGCTCCACTGCATTCGTCCGCCACCCATCGGGTGCCGTCCACCGCTCGTCCGCCCGCGCCATCCGCGCCTAGGCAATTTGCCGCCTCTCCTCGAGGGCCCTTGCAGGACGCGGTCGCTGCGCCCACCCTATCGTCGCTGCTGAACCGGAACAGCGTCAACACCGGGACCCGGATCTTCGACACGGGGGCCTTCATCGACCCGTGTACGCCCTCTAGCTGTAGTGACGCATAGCTAGCGACGAGGGATCTGTTGCAACCCGAGCGATTGCAAGGGGGGGAGAATGTTTAGGTGAGGGGCCGTTGTGCCGCTCAGCTGAAGAGCGCATCCGCGCTAAAGAGCGCATCCGCGCTAAAGAGCGCATCCGCGCTGAAGAGCGCAGCCGCGCTAAAGAGCGCACCCGCGCTGAAGAGCGCATCCACACTCGCCCCTCTGTGCCCTCTCTGTCGCTCGTTGGTTGTCGTCGATCGTCTCTTTTTGTACTAGTTTTTAAGTCAGTAATCTCATGTAAGCAGTCCAATAAAGCTGACCGCGTTATACCTACTGAAAGACGCCCCCCCCGATGCGGCAGCATCGCCCCCCTACAAACACCAGGAATTATATACAATTAGTTATGTTTGTTATGCCGTACCGCCAACTCAGGTAAATGAAAATGGCCTTAATAATTAAAATTTAATTATTTATTTATTATTTTTATCAGGGACCGTAAATAATGATTATTGTCGCTATTTTTATACCCTTGCAGAGGGTATTATAATTTTGTCCAAAAGTGTGCAACGCAGTGAAGGAGACATCTCCGACCCTATAAAGTATATATATTCTTGATCAGGATCACCTCCTGAGTTGATATGAGCATGTCCGTCTGTCCGTCTGTCCGTCTGTCCGTCTGTCTGTCTGTCTGTTTCTACGCGAACTAGTCTCTCAGTTTTAAAGCTATCGACTTGAAACTTTGCACACACCCTTCTTTCCTTTGCACGCAGTATATAAGTCGGAACGGCCCGGATCGGCCGACTATATCCTATAGCTGCCATATAACTGATTGATCGGAAATGGTATAACTTCGGTGTTTTTAGAGTTAGAGAGTTCAAATTTGATATGAGAGCTATTTTTGGCAAAATAATATGACATGCCAAATTTCATAAGGATCGGCCGACTATATCCTATAGCTGCCATATAACTGAACGATCGGAAATGACCCAACTTTCGTGTTTTTGATGATAGAAAGCTGGCACTTGGTACACATTCTATTTTTGGTCAGTTAATCCGACCTACAAAGTTTCATTAGGATCGGTTGACTATATCTTATAGCTGACATATAACTGAACGATCGGAAATGGTATTTGGTAGAAATATTAAATTTCGTATTTTTGAAGATAGAAGCTTGGGACTTTTTTTTAGATTTTTTATTGTAATTAATTGGTTTTATTATGATGTAATCATAAGGATCGGCCAACTATATCCGATGTTTGCGCTATATATTCGGTTTTAGCTGCAAGGGTATATCAACTTCGGCTCCGCCCGAAGTTAGCTTTGCTTTCTTGTTTTTAATTTGGATTGTAACAAATTGGTTATATTATGATATTCTCATAAGGGTCGACTATAGTTGGCAATATATGTACATATAACCGGTTTTAACTGCAAAGGTATATTTATTTCAGCTCCGCCCGAAGTTAACTTTCATTTCTTGATTTTATTTCACTTTGACTACTTATCATTAAAACTTAACCCATATGATAGAAGTTCTCATAGGTTTAACATTTCTGGACTATAATTATAGATGCATCCATAGATTCTATATATCATAGAAAATATCATTATATTCCTTTTTATATTCCGAATTTCCTTTTTATACCCTTGCAGAGGGTATTATAATTTTGTCCAAAAGTGTGCAACGCAGTGAAGGAGACATCTCCGACCCTATAAAGTATATATATTCTTGATCAGGATCACCTCCTGAGTTGATATGAGCATGTCCGTCTGTCCGTCTGTCTGTCTGTCCGTCTGTCTGTTTCTACGCAAACTAGTCTCTCAGTTTTAAAGCTATCGTCTTGAAACTTTGCACGCAGTATATAAGTCGGAACGGCCGGGATCGGCCGACTATATCCTATAGCTGCCATATAACTGATTGATCGGAAATGCTATAACTTCGGTGTTTTTAAAGCCTTCTTTCCTTTGCACGCAGTATATAAGTCGGAACGGCCGGGATCGGCCGACTATATCTTATAGCTGCCATATAACTGATTGATCGGAAATGCTATAACTTCGGTGTTTTTAAAGCTAGAGAATTCGGATTCGGCACGAATGCTATTTTTGGCAAAATAATACAACATTCCGAATTTCATAAGGATCAGCCGACTATATCCTATAGCTGCCATATAACTGAACAATCGGAAATTAGCCAACTTTCGTGTTTTTGAAGATAAAAAGCTGGAACTAAGTATAGATTCTATTTTTGGTCAGTTAATACAACCTACCAAATTGCATAACGATAGGCCGACTATATCTTATAGCTGCCATATAACTGAACGATCGGAAATGGTATTTAGTAAAAATACCAACTTTGTTATTTTTGAAGATGGAAGCTTGGTACTTTGTTTTTGATTTTTGATGGTAATAAATTGGTTATATTATGATATTCTCATAAGGATCGGCCAATTTAATCCAATGTTTGCGATATGTATCCGGTTTTAACTGCAAAGGTATATCAACTTCGGCTCCGCCCGAAGTTTGCTTTACTTTCTTGTTTGTTTTGTTTTATTTTTTTAAATTATTACTTTTTGTAGCTTTGTAGCTTGTAGCTTGTAGCTATGTAAATATTTTTACTCCAATTAAGACCATAAAATAGAAACAAGTCGCGTCTTGAATCCCAAAACAAATTTCGACATTCCATTTCCAATTTTGTACAATGGCTGAATGGTTCAGCCTCCACCAGATGGGTCTACCTGAATTGTGAATGGCTCAAGTTCAACCCCTTCTAAGGTCAACATTAAAAAAAGCATAATTAAGATAGTTAAATAAAAGGAAAGAAAACAAAATTATATGTTTAAACTCCTCACAACAGGTAAAGTTCGTCACCAAGGTGGGTTGTTGTATCGTCCTTACCACATACCATAGGAATGAAATATCAGGTCTATGCATATGAAACTGCGTTTTACTTCATTGCTAATTATCGGTAACAAAAGTAGTCGATAAATTGTTGCTAAAAATTTTTGTAGCATCTTTTGACATCTGGCAAAACTGCTCAAAAGTTATTTGCGAGTTTTTTTTCCTATATCAATTTTTCATTGATTTAATTATCATTGTATTATAATTTTGTCCAAAAGTGTGCAACGCAGTGAAGGAGACATCTCCGACCCTATAAAGTATATATATTCTTGATCAGGATCACCTCCTGAGTTGATATAAGCATGTCCGTCTGTCTGTCCGTCTGTCTGTCTGTCCGTCTGTCTGACGGCAGGGATCGGCCGACTATATCCTATAGCTGCCATATAACTGATTGATCGGAAATGGTATAACTTCGGTGTTTTTAAAGCTAGAGAATTCGGATTTGGTACGAATGCTATTTTTGGCAAAATAATACAACCTACCAAATTGCATAACGATCAGCCGAATATATTATATAGCTGCCAAATAACTAAACGATCGGAGATGGTATTTGGTAAAAATACCAACTTTGTTATTTTTGAAGATGGAAGCTTGGTACTTTTTTTTAGATTTTTTATTGTAATAAACTGGTTATATTATGATATTCTCATAAGGATCGGCCAATTCAATCCGATTTTTTCGATATATATCCGGTTTTAACTGCAAGGGTATATCAACTTCGGTTCCGCCCGAAGTTAGCTTTCCTTTCTTGTTAAATGAATAAATCAATCACTTCCAATCAACATAGAACAAGCTTGACTAGCACGTTTTTATCCTTTAAGGATACACTATGAATATCCTTGATGATTTTTAATTTTTAATTGTTATATTTATTCTTCTATGGTTAAACATTATTTTTGATCGAAAAAAATAAAAATCACAAATAATCATTAAGCTTGAACAAAAAAAATAAAACTCAAAAATAATGATTATTTGTGATTTTTATTTTTGTCGATCAAAAATAAAACTCACCAAGCAATAACTTTTGATCCTTTGAGGATATTGCCAATATTGTCCTATGTCTTTATAAAGGGACCCTAGAACAATAATTGACAACAACAACCACAACAACAAAATGCATTTTACCTGGGTTTGTTGCAATTATTTAATATAAGGTCAACTTTTACATACAGAGCAGCAGCAGCGATATACAGAATTACCAAAACAATGGGCAGGGTTCGGCACCCCAATACATTAATATGATTTTAACGCATTAGTATTAGTAACGAATAGCAGAAAGTAGGCTGTGAGCATGACGTTTCACACATTTATACTGTGTGTGTGTGGCAGAGCTCGGGCAGAGAAATTTCCTATGCCCCCGAGATAGGGCCGTGCCGACCACTGCTCTAGGGTCCCTTTATAAAGACATAGGACAATATTGGCAATATCCTCAAAGGATCAAAAGTTACCATATTGCTTGGTAAGTTTTATTTTTGATCGAAAAAAATAAAAATCACAAATAATCATTATTTTTGAGTTTTATTTTTTTTGTTCAAGCTTAATGATTATATGTGATTTTTATTTTTTTCGATAAAAAATAATTATTAGTCTTGATTTAAAAAATTAAAAATCGAAAAGTAATCATTACAAAGTAATTTTTAAAATATTACTTATAATGTTTACGGTCCCTGATTTTTATACCCTTGCAGAGGGTATTATAATTTTGTCCAAAAGTGTGCAACGCGGTGAAGGAGACATCTCCGACCCTATAAAGTATATATATTCTTGATCAGGATCACCTCCTGAGTTGATATGAGCACGTCAGTCTGTCCGTCTGTC
Source organism: Drosophila pseudoananassae pseudoananassae (assembly GCA_018153035.1). Lineage (NCBI taxonomy): Eukaryota > Metazoa > Arthropoda > Insecta > Diptera > Drosophilidae > Drosophila > Drosophila pseudoananassae. The sequence goes on from JAECXR010000072.1 coordinate 4,264,531, forward strand.
TGTCTGTCTATTTCTACGCGAACTAGTCTCTCAGTTTAAAAGCTATCGTCTTGAAACTTTGCACGGAACGGGCCGGATCGGCCAACTATATCCTATAGCTGCCATATAACTGATTGATCGGAAATGGTATAACTTTGGTGTTTTTAGAGTTACAAAGTTCAGATTTTGTACGAAAGCTATTTTTGGCAAAATAATACGACCTACCAAATTTCATAGTTTTCATCGGCCGACTATATCCTATAGCTGCCATATATCTGATTGATCGGAAATGCTATAACTTCGGTGTTTTTAAAGCTAGAGAATTAGGATTTAGTACGAATGCTATTTTTGGCAAATAATACAACATGCCAAATTTCATAAGGATCAACCGACTATATCCTATAGCTGCCATATAACTGCACAATCGGAAATTACCCAACTTTCGTGTTTTTGAAGATAGAAAGTTGGAACTTCATACAGATTCTATTTTTGGTCAGTTAATAAAACCTACCAAATTGCATAACGATCGACCGACTATATCTTATAGCTGCCATATAACTGAACGATCGGATAGGGTATTTGTTAAAAATACCAACTTTGGTATTTTTGAAGATGGAAGCTTGGTACTTTGTTTTGGATTTTTTATTGTAATAAATTGGTTATATTATGATATTCTCATAAGGATCGGCCAATTTAATCCGATGTTTGCGATGTTTTAACTGCAAGGGTATATCAACTTCGGCTCCGCCCGAAGTTAGCTTTCCTTTCTTGTTATAACAGGTGTCGATTGAACGAGCTTTCTCTTCTTTAAGACTGGTGCTTACCGACTATCGCAATCGATTAAGCCATGATGTTCTTGAGAGCTCGTCTAATTAAATCCCAGCTTTCTGAACATGGCCATTGATACGTTGCCACTTTTTGAACAAGAGGAACAAGAGGAATCTTATGATATATAAATAATGAATAATACAAAAATGAGTATTCAATGCAATAATAGGAATGAAAAATTTATTAACTGTTATGTTTTCATGTTATTTTATTCCAAAGAATTGTGATTTAGATTTTTATTTTTGTAAACCTAAAAAAAATTAAAAAAGTTTAAAATGAAAAAAAATTCATGTACACTATACATATGTAATTAAATGGTAAACATTTCTTCAAAGTAGTAGCTAATCAAAAACGGTTGCAAGGCCGACTTCCACGAATCGTACGATTCTTGCTTTTTCGACTTATGCTGCTGAACAAAAGCAACAGCGACAAAAATCAAAAGTAGCAAAAAGCCCAATGCATTACTTTTCGCGACTGTGACTGCCGACAGCATTCGAAAATTGTCAATAGCTGCTGCGGCAACTTATGTATACGTTCGAGAGCAACAGAAAAACAGAAAGACAAAAAACAAAAATCGGAGACTTATGCTGCTTTCTGATTTTCGTAGCTGTTTGATTTTTGTCTGTCCTCTGACTGCGACTTCTGATTTTTTAGAAGCAGTAGCAGAAGAAAAATCATATGAACTGAAATTTGCCGCAGTTTTTTAAACGCTGACCATGGATATAAGTCGACAAACATTTCAGTTGTTTCATGGTGTATGAACCGAGTGCATCAATATTAATTTCATATCCACAAGTTAAGGGACGTAAAATGCACTATAATTGTAAGTAAGTACCTCGTTAAATTCAGTAATGCGAGGTACCAGATCATCCATTAGTTTGTCCACTATTGGTATGCCGACTAGTCCACTATATGCTAATTTCCTTCCTAAGCTCAACCAGTTTGTTTTTTTCAGCTTTCATCTCCGGCTTAACTACATCACAAAATTTCCATTTCTTTATTTAAAGTCTGTAGGATATATGCAAATCACATAGAAAAATCATATTTACGCAAGAAAACTAGATAAGCCGTATTTCAATAGATCTAAGTCAACCGGGTAACGTTTTATTAAATCCAAATTATTCATGATTTTTGATACTGCTTTACAAATAACAAATGTCTGTGTGGATGCTTCTGCTAGAACGCCAAATGTTTTACCATCTAGCATCGCAATATAATTCATGCAGTATGGTAAATTATCAAATTGTTGGCTTGTTGGACAATATTTAGCACTTGACGCTGTCAGTTTTTATATTTTTTAACTCACTTGATTATTTGTGACAAATCAGTTTTATAGGCCGACAATAGCCGGTTGATGAAGATCGCGAAGATGAAGACTTATCTTATTATTGTCCCCAAAAACATTAAATGTAAAAACCTGCGAGGGCGCATTTCAAATTGTATTTCGTTATTGTAGAAACAATTTTCGAAGCGGTTCAGATTTAAGATTTATACAAGCTTGAGCTAGTAGCCACCAACATGTGATTTTTGTGGCTACCAACAGAAAAGTCCTTCTTAGGTCGACCGATATCTGGCGTTGTCGTAAAATTATACAAAATGTGCGGCATGTCAACCCATTTCCAATTTTTTTTTTTTAATTTTTTTATTGCATTTTATTGGAAAGCCTTGGTAAGCATTTCTCATTAAGCCTGCTTACAAAATTATCCAATTTATTTAATACAACTGTAATGTGATTTTCTGCTGAGTTTCTGTTCATCAAAATTGTGCCGAACACAAATTCACAAGAAACAGTAAAACATTTCCTTTGCCACTGCCCGGCACTTCAGTCTCTCAAAGAAAAAGTTTTGGGACAGTTTTCTATTTTTCAGTCTCGAAATTTCAGATTCCGAAAGAAGCGCCATGTATTGATCTTTGTATATACGCCTGTTCTCACATTCATATACAAATCAGTACGTGGGTTCATGGGTGCGTGCGATTTTGTTTTAAACTTAGTAAAAAATTAATTTTTTAATATTTCAGGCTTGCGACCCAAAAAAAAAAGTGTTTTCCATTTTTCCTAATATATTATTCCAGAGACTGAAAAACAAAAATCCATTAATTGCCAATATGGACGTAAGATGAGCGTAAGAAAGAGAGTAAGATGGGGCCTCTGGGGCCTGCCGCAAAAAATTTTTGCATCCATTTTCGTTTTGTGAAATAAAAATGTGGATGTTGTGTGGTTAGTGGGGTAGTGATCTGGGCCGTCAGCCAACGCGTACAACAAGGGAACGAACGCTCAAGCAATTGCGTGCCTTAACTGTGTACACCGATATTAGTGCGACTTACCGTCAACGCGAGGGCGGCGGAAACAGGTAGCGGTACGGTCATGTCTCTTCCGAGGATGCTGCCTAATCGTAAACGGGCGGGGCGAAGAACACCCCCTTCGTCAAATTGCCCCAATACAAGGTGGATCTTCCAGGTTTAACCAGGCTTATCGTGACAAGCGAGATATGTCAAGAAGACGCAGTTTTGTATCAGGGTAGCGTCAAGGCGATAGCTTGCCAAGAGGCGCGATCGATAGTCCTATACAAGCGAATGATAGCCACGCGTGGAGAGGTCTACCCGGTTGCAAAACTGGAGGCGGTTGACTGGGACGAGATCCGAAGAAATCCGAAAAGCCGACCGACCCTAACACCATCCTGGCAATGCTGAAGATTTGTAACCCGACACTTTCCACGCCGGACTGGAGAGTCATCAAGTTGGAGGATGCGGTGGGACTACGGAAGCTTCGAGCATGCTACGGTCCGAGTTTACAAGTCGAATGCCAGAAGCAAGACTGGAGGCATCGAGCTTGAGGCAGACGTCCAAGAGCCAGACTTAGAAGAGCCGACCGAAGAGAGGCACCCGGAAGGAATATCGGATAAGCAGGAGGACATCTTAAGGGGGGACATCTGAGTAGAGTTTTGAAAAAATCGAAAATTTTTTTTTTCAGTTAATAAATTCTTTAGAGTCTTAAAAATAACATATCAAAATATAGAGTCCGGCAAAAGTGTCTAAATGACGAAATTTTCCATTCTTCGGCGATGCCTCACAGGTATATTCCACTGTTCTTAAAACTTTAAACGCGTTTTTCTCGAAACCGCTTTTTTGAGTTGGCCGAACACATAACTCGAACAATTCTTAACCTATCGATCTACAATTTTGACAGTATACTCAGAATACCTATGTCTATCGACACACGTATCTTTTTTTTATATTGCTTACCTTTTATTTTATTAAACATTTTTTGACGTTTTTTGTTCGTGAAAATTGAACATTTTTTTCAATCACTCACCATTTTGCAAAAAATCAATATATCGAATAAAAACCTACGTGTTTCGATGGCCGTTTATGTACAGAAAGTAACCAAAATTAATTTTTTGTTCTAGATCAAAAATTAAGGACGTTAGCTGTTCGGCCATGGACCCCCTTTAAAAAAATAGAGCCTACAAATAGAAGTGCCAAATTGACCTCCACATCCATCTTACCATTAACCCAAATGACATTTTGGGATTACAGCACGTGTATAGGAATGGCCGAGCCACGGAAACTGCTCACCACGAGAACACTGCGTTCGTCGAAAAGGCACTTCGTGACAAGGAATATGCGATTATTTTTGTGCCGGTTCAACAACACCCGGCAATATTCAATAATTATTGAAAACACAGTGCGCACAATAGAAACATGACCGTTCGCTGAAGAGGAAGAGACTTTTTTTATACACGTTGCTTTATTTGTTTCAGTAACAATAATTAACATAAGAATAAATAACGGGTAGATAGCGGTCTCTATGCATTGCTTCGCCCGTCGCAGCCCCCCACTCTCCACCCTACCGCCTCTCTTGCTTGATGCTCCTGAGCCTCTGCATAATCGCTGCAACAAAAGACGCTACCTCCACAAGGTTTACTGGATAAGGTGAGCGGCCCGCCGTCGTCTCCAGTCAGTAGCGCTCAAGTGCAAACCGGCGGCACTCGAAGACTACATGCTTGACGTCCTCGACGATAGAGCTCCCGCTCTCCGGGCACCAGTCGGAAACTCTTCAGGTATTGCCAGAAGCCAACCACCTTGAGGTTGGGAATGAGGGTGTGGGCTCCATGCCCATGTCCGTGTCGAAAAGTAGCACTCTGCAGCTGAAGTAGCTTCAGACAACATTCATTATGGCACTGGGAACGTTAAACTTAGGGCCTTAGGGCTGCCAGTGTTTTGCCCCACTCCGCCGTGTTGATGGCTTTCCTGATGTCCAAGGTGACTATTAGGCAGTACTGCTTAGAGCCATCCTTCCACCCGGTTCCCGCAATTTCGTTAAGAGCAATGCGAACCACCGCTGCTATGGCGTCCTTTCGACCTTCGGCTCGCTGCATCAGCCTCCTTACTCTCCTTGCGCGGATGGAGTCAATCTCGACGCTCCACCAGTTAACGGGACGCTTCCGCGTGGTAGCAGTAGTGGCTTCGCAGCTGCATGCTCGCCATGAACGCCGCCTCGAGCGTAGCTGCAAAGGTCTCAGCCATTTCGTTGGCTCCGCTTGGTGGGACGTTGCCGATGTCGCGCGCTTCCTCGGTGAAATTCCTAACCTGAAGCTTACCGAATCTGTAGCCTCGTAGGTTCGGTTCCCTCGGTCGTTCTTGCGGGCTCCCAATTGAGCACAGTATCGCTTCGTGGTCGCTGGTCGTAAAGCTGCTGCTTATCTTCCAGTTAGCGCCAGTCGCTAGCGAGAGGCTTGCGAACGTCAGGTCTATGATGGATCCTGCTCCGGCTCTGCTGAAGGTGTGCTGGTTTCCCTCGTTTAGTAGTACGAGATCGAGTGAGGCAAAGGTTTCTCTCACCACTCTTCCTCTCGCATTCGTCCTTGGTGAGCCCCAGTCATGCGCCCACGCATTGAAGTCTCCTGCTACAAGGACATCAGGGCGGCCTTCCCCTACTGGCCAGCGGTTGTATGAGCCAGCCCTATGAGGCTCGCCTAGGAGCGCTATGTCCGCCTTTACCTCCCGCACAGTCTGCGCAAGCACATCTTGTGTCGCCCTGCAGTAATTCAGGTTCAGCTGAAGCACTAGCATACTGACATCTTTGGTATGCCTCCTTTCACTGACATGGGGCAGCTTCTATTTCCAATCTGATGCCGCACATCCTTCCTCCCCTTATCTTCACATGAGAAGCACCGTCGGTCCCTTTTACATGTCTCTTTCACTGCATTGCACAATTTCGACAAAAATTATAATACCCTCTGCAAGGGTATAAAAATACGTTAACAGGGAAAATGTTTCGCATGTTATGTAGAAAATATTTGTATAAGTGTTTAGATATGTGTGCTTTTGTGTTGTCATGTTTTTTATGAAATACGTAAACAGTATCTTACTCTTTCTCTTCTACATCCCCACAGCTCCTGAAGTAATTATAGTGTGGCACCGCTAGTCTAGCCGCGTGTGCTCCTATTAACCAGTGTCCCTTGATGGCCTTGTCCGCCAGACTGCAGTCCTGCCTATTGAGGGTGATTGCCAGTATTGCTGGAGATCCAAATTCTTCCCCGATAGCTGTTTCTTCTGCTTAGAACACACTACAGTGGTTGGGGAGTCTGAAAACGTCTCCCACCTGGCTATTCAAGTTTGAACCGTCTGTGTGAATATGAAGTGAACCGGGTGGTTCCGGTATTTTTGTGGCGCATTCCTCCCTCGTTGGAATGGATACCTTTTATTTTAAGATCGGATGATCAACAGGTATACAGTAGTCAGTTGGTGTGGTACATAGGCTGCCTGTAATACAGACCTCCGCCATACTTTGCGTTTTTCTAAATCCCTCTCTACATGTGAAGTTTGTGAGAGCAGGGCACCAAACCACCACCCCGTAAAATATGATGGGTCTTATGACCGCTGTGTAAAGCCATCTGATTATCTTTGGGGACATTCCCCAATTAAGTCCAATGGCCTTTCGGCATGTATAGAGCGCGGTTGTTGCTTTGCTTGCTTTATCCATAGTGTTCGACTTCCAGTCCAGTTTCCGTAAACCCTAGGTACTTGGTGTTACTACTGAGGGAGAGTGTTTTCCCTGATAGTTTTGGAATCCTTAAATTTGATATTATGTACTTCCTAGTGTAGAGGACAAGCTCGGTTTTTGTTCCTAGCTCCCCATGTTGAGAGAACCATAGTTTTGTCCGTCATGCTCTTGTCTTACTTTTCCGTCCCGGACGTGTTTCTTCGATCGCTCCTGCCAATTTACATTTATCTTCGATCTTATTATTAAAGTTTTCTCCTTTCGCGACAAGTGGAAATATAACGATTTATTTAAAAAAAAATAAATTTGACTTATTAATTTCATTAAACTATTTATTTCCTATTTATACATTTAATCGTTTATAGTTATTTCTGTTGCGCTTTAACTCCAACACAAAGTCTCTCCGAGCTGTACTCTCTGGACGTAACCCGTTACATCATAGTTACTGTGGAGTTTGTTGTTCTTCACGTCGCCTAGCCTTCGTTGAACATCTCTTTTGTAACGTTGTCTTTTACATCTGATCTGATCGACCACTCTCGGCTACAGAGTGCCTATCTAAATTCTTTACACTTTACTACAGTGGTCTGCAATCCGTCAACAATGAGTCTTATTTGCACAGAACAAAAAATGTGAATTCGGTGGATCCATCAAGGGTGACTCATACCTGTCTTGTTGGCTCTGAATCATCTGCTCACATATTAAATGTGGTGGAGGAGGATAAAATGAACGGATAAGTGATCTTATCAATAAGAAGATTGGTCTGACGTGGTCTTGCATCGCTTCCAGAGAAGCTTTTCTTTCATGTTCGCAAGCAATTCTCGGCCCTTAATGAGCAATTCCTTGCACTTGAAACCCAATTCCTTGGTCTAAAGTTGTTAAGCGAATCTCCCAGAAAATTCCGAACATCATCCTGCTGACTGCTAAATTATTGGATACCCCTGCTGTACAATGCTTTACAAGTCGATGAATTTTTTCAAACATTTTACCGTCGCCTATTTGTCTACCTACTGATGCTATTCCAGTACCACGGGGCTTGATGAGCCTTCCTTCAGGGCTTCCTTCCTAATATTTATCCCTTGCAAGAAGCGATCAGTGTACCAAGTATAAATCTCGAGCCTCCTATCATCTTGGAGCCTCCATTGTTGGCCAACCTACCCTCTGCTCTTGCTTTGATGTCTCCAAGGCCTCTGACTGGTGTGGTGCAGTGTGGAAGTTAAATCTTCTGGACTTACGCCGAGGGCGGTTGATCCACGTAAGGCCATATTTGTCTCTCGCCTTATGCCTTAAGTTTAACTTCAAGCATAAGCTTTCTATATCTTCTTTTAAAATTGTCCTACCTGATTCCTACCTTGAAAAAGCACTTGATCCTGTAGCTTGGCCTGAGCACAGTATTCATTCATGAATGAGTTTGGAATTGAGTTTATTGCGGTGAAAATTTTAACTGGCTCGTCTCATATTTTCCTGACCTGTTCCTATATTCCTCCCATGGTTGAAGTTATTGTATATTGAATATAGTCAAGGACTGTGATTTAATCCTAATCATGGGAGATTTCAACCTTCCCATCATTTCCTGGATCCCGTCTGAGGAAGACAATTCGCTGCTTTTAAGCTGTCATAACGACTTTATAGATGGCTTAACTGATCTTGCCCTGCTCCAAATTAACCCAGAGTGTTATAAGAAAAATATAAGTGTTATAACACTCACGGAAGATTTCTGGTCCATATATATTGAAACGACTCCAGATTCCCGACTTAAATAACAACTCTAAAATAAAATTATAAAAATATAATAACGCTAAAATAACGTTATACAAGAACGGTCTTTTCAAGTTTTTTATTAGTCCCGGCACTGCGGGCGTTACCAGGTCAACTATTTCTACTTGAAATGGTACATTAATATTGGCAACTATTTTTTTAGAGAGAGCGCGTCATTCTCATCTCTGCCGTCGCTCTTCGTTGCCGATACGGATCTCCACACCCCTTCTTTTTTCTCCAGGCGGAGCTTCAGGTTCTCGTTCGGGTCAGGGACGTCCTTTGATGCCGGAGTTTCCTGTGGCGTCTGAATTTCGGCAACCGGCTGTAAAGGAATAGCTGAGGGAGACATCTCACCATCGGGGCTCTCCGAGTTAGACGATTTCGTTGAGTCTGCGCCGATGATCTTATTCAAGTGGCTTACATTCCTAGTATACGACTTACCACCACCAGAAATTGTAACAACATTTCCTTCTCGGTTAGTTACTTCATATATGGTCGTACCGATTGTTGGCGTCAGTTTATGCGGGAATACTAAATTTTTTAGGAGAACTTTGTCACCCATTTTTATATCGATCATTCCCGCTTTCCTAGCGTTGTCGGCTAACTCTTTCCCTTTCTCTTTCTTCCAGACGTCCCTGTCTTTCTCTTCTGAATCAACCGTTTCGCCCACAAGATCCTGTATGCCAGGAATTTCGTCCCTTATAACTCTGTTAAATATTAGCTCTATTGGTGGTGCGCCCGTGGTCCCGTGTGGAGTGACGTTATACATTAATACAAATTTTTGAATTTCTTTCTTGTAATTGTCGGTATTGGCATGAGCTATTTTTAAGCGTTTCACCAGAGACCTGTTCATGTTTTCGACTTCGCCGTTGGCCTGGAGCCAGTATGTGGGAGTTAGCATTAGCCGAATGCCGCTGCTTTCACAAAAATGTTTAAACTCGACGCTGACAAATTGCCTCTCATTATCAGTTGTTAATCTTTCCGGGAACCCCAATCTGGAAAAGACTCTTCCATTTCCTCAATAATGGTTTTCGATGATATCGACTTGATGAGTTTGAACTCCATATACCGCGAGTAATAATCTATTAGGACGAGTACATTTTCACCATTTGGTAAAGGGCCCAAAAGATCGGTCGCTAAGCATCTCCAGGGTCCATTCGGGAACGGATGTCTTTTCATGGGGGCCGGGTTTAATGGCATTGATACGAAAAGGCAATCGCGGCACTCCTTAACATACTGTTCTGTGTCCTTGTCCATACCAGACAAGGGCCACCAAACTTTGGATCGAAGCCTCCGTTTCATAGCTATTATCCCGGGATGCCCTTCATGAGCGAGTTCAAGTACTGGTTCACGTAACTTCTGCGGAATTACTAGTCGTGTGCCCCGCAATAGAATATTTCCCACAATCGAAAGTTCTAAACGAAATGGATAGTACGGGCTAGACATATTTGAGTTTCATGAATCCTGACCAAGGCATGTCATCCCGTCTGATTGTAATCGCTGCAACCACCTTTCAATCCTGGCCGGAGGTCGCGAAGTTGATTTAAAGATTGATTCAAGTGGCTTGTGGTCAGTTATCAGATCAAACTTTAATCCCGCTAAATAATAATAAAATTTCTGCACAGCCCACACCAATTCCAGGCTTTCTTTTTCTGTCTTTTTCTTTTTCCGACGACAAACTCTTACTAGCAAAGGATATTATGCGTGCAGTATTCGATTTATCAAATTGCACTAAGACTGCTTTCAAGGCCACTGGGCTGGCATCTGCGATCAAACACGTTTTATCCTGCAGGTTAAAGTATGACAGGATTGGAACTGTGGAAATCTTAGCTTTGAGATTTTGGAATGCTTCTTACTGTGGCTTGCTTCAACAGAACGTTTCATGGCTTTTCAGTAATTTCCTCAAATGCTCTGTATTATCTGCTAGATCCGATACAAATTTCCCAATGTATGTGACTAAACCGAGATGTGCCGATGTGCGTACCTTTTTTTTTTTTTTTTTGGGCGCTCTAAACGTTGTAATCACCTTCACTTTCTCGGGGTCAACTTCGATCCCCTTGTCCGAGAGGATATGACCTAGAAATTTCAATTTCTGTACTCGAGTGATGCATTTCTTCTCATTTTCCAATAACTCGAGCCAGTTATTGGCTCGAAATATTCCTCTGACCTTTGCGAGTGATTTGTCATGCTCCTCAATATTGTTGCCAAATATTATCACGTCATCAATGTAATTCAAAGCATTCTGACAAGGGGCCAACATTTCCTCCATTAACCGTTGAAATATTTCTGGGGCTGAATTCACGCCAAACATTAGCCGCTTATATCGAAATAACCCGCGGTGGGTTATGAAGGTAGTAATTTCTCGGCTGAACTCGGTCAGCTCCAGCTGATGGTAAGCGCTCTTTAAATCGAGTCGCGAAAAATACTTGGCACCTTTCAGCTTGGTCATAAACGTCCCGAACGTTGGCAACGGGTAGTTTTCTCGTTGTATTGCCTTGTTTGCGCGTCTCATGTCCAAGCATACCCGGATATCCCCGTCGTCCTTAAACGCAATCACAACTGGCGATATCGAAGCCCTCGGACCAATACTGGTTCGATGATGTCCAAATTTAAGGCTTTCTCCAATTTATCAATGACGCTGTTGGCACTCGCCTCATTGGTTGCTTCACTGGGACTATTGACTTATCAATGGACAGCTTGACCGACACATCACGCCATATGGGAAAAGGCTCGGCCATTTCAACTCGATGTACGTCTAAACCCAGTTTTAGAACATTGAGTTTGATTGTTGTGTCACGTCCCAACAGCGATTGTCTACAATTTTCAATGACGTAAAAAGTAGCAATCAGTTGAGGATCGCTTAGCACCGAAATCTGGGCTTCAAAAACTTGTAGAACTTTAAGCAGATAATCAGAATCATATGCGCGAAGCTGGTTGGCTGATTCCGCGCGCGAGTTAAACATTGCTGCCCTTTTCTCGCACAATTGTCGCCAATCCGACTGACTTATTAGATTGTACTTCGAGCCCGAATCAATTATCATAGTGACTGCATCGCCTCCTATTTTACATGGAATTTCTTCTTCTCGTGATGGTCCATGTTCCACTCTAAATAATTCCGCGTCTTTTGGACTATCCGAGTAATTTTTAGAGCCACTAGATATGGACTTGATTGTAGAATGATCACGTTGTCGTCGCTTTCTATCTGGTCCTTCCCATTTGTCGTATGGCTTCCTGTTCCTTGTACGGTATTTCCGATAAAAATGTCCAATCCTTTCGCATTTTCTGCATTTCGTAGTCCAAAATATTCTCTTGGTGCCCTTTTTGGCCACATCTGCCACATTCGGAACTCGCGCTGCGCTGAACTATTTTGTTGACATTGCATTCGATTGCGGGATCATAGATTGCGTTTGTTTATCGTCGATACTACATGTTTTTATAACCTCCGCCAAAGTAAATTCATTTTTCAAAAGCTTCTTTTTTAGCTCGAACAAAGCCCAGCCCCTTTGGTTACCAATATCTAGGTCTAATTTCGCTGAACACGATCCATTTCGCATTATTTGTAAAAATTACAATTCATTGTCCCATTTATTATCCCTTAAACTATTCCTAGATGTAATTAAATCCAAAATTATGGAATCTCTTTTAGCTTAATTTATCGTTACTTTTAGTTATAATAATCTAGAATAACAGATCATTGTTAATAAATAAATAATAATGCGGCGCAAAGAGTCTGGGGGAAATTTTCCACAGAAAGCAATTGCGACATTATCCGCATAAGCAATAACTATGCAACCACCACTTTCTAGAAATCGTACATCGGGAGGCCTCCGATGTTTCTTGCATGTTCGTGCAGAACTTGGTACAGGCATTTCATTTTGCCCTACGCAGTTTTTTGTTGCTTTTGGGACAAGCTTTATTGAATGCCCTGGCGCACGCCGCCGTTAGCGTTTCCACCATGGCATCCAGGACTTCCCTACTGTCAACGTTCCTTGCTGAAGGTTTCCCCAAGGATCTTTCTAGTTTCTTTTATATAACTCCCAGTTCGCTTTTCTCAGGTTGCGTACTGTTAGTCGTTTAAAGTTCTCAAAATTGACCACTAATTCTATATATCGATGTTCCGAGATAGAGTATTTCTCTAGGACTCCTCATCTAACAATCTTTTCAGCTAGGGAGTCTGAAGGTATGAAGGTGGGTTCTGCACCCCCCGTTACCCACCAAAAGATTGCAGCCTAGGATAAAATCGCAGATTGACTCACCACTCTCGTTCGTGCCAGTGCTTCCCCACTGATGATGATGAGCGTTTGCATCGCAACCTATAATCAGGTCGATCTTATGCTTCCTGCTGTCTTCAACCAGCTGTTTGAGTAGCGGGTGCGTGGCCAATTACCCCGAACACACCCTTAGAGGACCCTTTGGGATAAAATAAAGGCATTTCATCCCAATGTGCAGTAATGCCCAAAACGCTATTCCATGGGATTGAAAATTTCTCTGCCCACTGTTAACACTGTAAATGTTAGTGTGCTTACGGGAAAACTCTACTTATTTTAAAGTACGAATACAAAGGAAAGTATAACATGTGAATGCATTTGTGTGGGCACCACTGCTTTAATTGTAAATGGTGTGGTAGCATGCTTGGCAAATCCAATGAACTTAAAAACTTAATTGGATAACTCACAGTTTCGTTGGTATTACAAACTGATCGATAGATTTATATGAATTGTTGTTGTATGAATTTTTACCAAGTCCCGAGGCAATAGCTGTTTCATGAGCATGTCTTTCCGTCTATCTGTCTGTTTCTACGCGAACTAGTCTCTCAGTTTTAAAGCTATCATCTTGAAACTTTGCACACACCCTTCTTTCCTTTGCCTTTAATGGCATTGATACGAAAAGGCAATCGCGGCACTCCTTAACATACTGTTCTGTGTCCTTGTCCATACCAGACAAGGGCCACCAAACTTTGGATCGAAGCCTCCGTTTCATAGCTATTATCCCGGGATGCCCTTCATGAGCGAGTTCAAGTACTGGTTCACGTAACTTCTGCGGAATTACTAGTCGTGTGCCCCGCAATAGAATATTTCCCACAATCGAAAGTTCTAAACGAAATGGATAGTACGGGCTAGACATATTTGAGTTTCATGAATCCTGACCAAGGCATGTCATCCCGTCTGATTGTAATCGCTGCAACCACCTTTCAATCCTGGCCGGAGGTCGCGAAGTTGATTTAAAGATTGATTCAAGTGGCTTGTGGTCAGTTATCAGATCAAACTTTAATCCCGCTAAATAATAATAAAATTTCTGCACAGCCCACACCAATTCCAGGCTTTCTTTTTCTGTCTTTTTCTTTTTCCGACGACAAACTCTTACTAGCAAAGGATATTATGCGTGCAGTATTCGATTTATCAAATTGCACTAAGACTGCTTCCAAGGCCACTGGGCTGGCATCTGCGATCAAACACGTTTTATCCTGCAGGTTAAAGTATGACAGGATTGGAACTGTGGAAATCTTAGCTTTGAGATTTTGGAATGCTTCTTACTGTGGCTTGCTTCAACAGAACGTTTCATGGCTTTTCAGTAATTTCCTCAAATGCTCTGTATTATCTGCTAGATCCGATACAAATTTCCCAATGTATGTGACTAAACCGAGATGTGCCGATGTGCGTACCTTTTTTTTTTTTTTGGGCGCTCTAAACGTTGTAATCACCTTCACTTTCTCGGGGTCAACTTCGATCCCCTTGTCCGAGAGGATATGACCTAGAAATTTCAATTTCTGTACTCGAGTGATGCATTTCTTCTCATTTTCCAATACCTCGAGCCAGTTATTGGCTCGAAATATTCCTCTGACCTTTGCGAGTGATTTGTCATGCTCCTCAATATTGTTGCCAAATATTATCACGTCATCAATGTAATTCAAAGCATTCTGACAAGGGGCCAACATTTCCTCCATTAACCGTTGAAATATTTCTGGGGCTGAATTCACGCCAAACATCAGCCGCTTATATCGAAATAACCCGCGGTGGGTTATGAAGGTAGTAATTTCTCGGCTGAACTCGGTCAGCTCCAGCTGATGGTAAGCGCTCTTTAAATCGAGTCGCGAAAAATACTTGGCACCTTTCAGCTTGGTCATAAACGTCCCGAACGTTGGCAACGGGTAGTTTTCTCGTTGTATTGCCTTGTTTGCGCGTCTCATGTCCAAGCATACCCGGATATCCCCGTCGTCCTTAAACGCAATCACAACTGGCGATATCGAAGCCCTCGGGCCAATACTGGTTCGATGATGTCCAAATTTAAGGCTTTCTCCAATTTATCAATGACGCTGTTGGCACTCGCCTCATTGGTTGCTTCACTGGGACTATTGACTTATCAATGGACAGCTTGACCGACACATCACGCCATATGGGAAAAGGCTCGGCCATTTCAACTCGATGTACGTCTAAACCCAGTTTTAGAACATTGAGTTTGATTGTTGTGTCACGTCCCAACAGCGATTGTCTACAATTTTCAATGACGTAAAAAGTAGGAATCAGTTGAGGATCGCTTAGCACCGAAATCTGGGCTTCAAAAACTTGTAGAACTTTAAGCAGATAATCAGAATCATATGCGTGAAGCTGGTTGGCTGATTCCGCGCGCGAGTTAAACATTGCTGCCCTTTTCTCGCACAATTGTCGCCAATCCGACTGACTTATTAGATTGTACTTCGAGCCCGAATCAATTATCATAGTGACTGCATCGCCTCCTATTTTACATGGAATTTCTTCTTCTCGTGATGGTCCATGTTCCACTCTAAATAATTCCGCGTCTTTTGGACTATCCGAGTAATTTTTAGAGCCACTAGATATGGACTTGATTGTAGAATGATCACGTTGTCGTCGCTTTCTATCTGGTCCTTCCCATTTGTCGTATGGCTTCCTGTTCCTTGTACGGTATTTCCGATAAAAATGTCCAATCCTTTCGCATTTTCTGCATTTCGTAGTCCAAAATATTCTCTTGGTGCCCTTTTTGGCCACATCTGCCACATTCGGAACTCGCGCTGCGCTGAACTATTTTGTTGACATTGCATTCGATTGCGGGATCATAGATTGCGTTTGTTTATCGTCGATACTACATGTTTTTATAACCTCCGCCAAAGTAAATTCATTTTTCAAAAGCTTCTTTTTTAGCTCGAACAAAGCCCAGCCCCTTTGGTTACCAATATCTAGGTCTAATTTCGCTGAACACGATCCATTTCGCATTATTTGTAAAAATTACAATTCATTGTCCCATTTATTATCCCTTGAACTATTCCTAGATGTAATTAAATCCAAAATTATGGAATCTCTTTTAGCTTAATTTATCGTTACTTTTAGTTATAATAATCTAGAATAACAGATCATTGTTAATAAATAAATAATAATGCGGCGCAAAGAGTCTGGGGGAAATTTTCCACAGAAAGCAATTGCGACATTATCCGCATAAGCAATAACTATGCAACCACCACTTTCTAGAAATCGTACATCGGGAGGCCTCCGATGTTTCTTGCATGTTCGTGCAGAACTTGGTACAGGCATTTCATTTTGCCCTACGCAGTTTTTTGTTGCTTTTGGGACAAGCTTTATTGAATGCCCTGGCGCACGCCGCCGTTAGCGTTTCCACCATGGCATCCAGGACTTCCCTACTGTCAACGTTCCTTGCTGAAGGTTTCCCCAAGGATCTTTCTAGTTTCTTTTATATAACTCCCAGTTCGCTTTTCTCAGGTTGCGTACTGTTAGTCGTTTAAAGTTCTCAAAATTGACCACTAATTCTATATATCGATGTTCCGAGATAGAGTATTTCTCTAGGACTCCTCATCTAACAATCTTTTCAGCTAGGGAGTCTGAAGGTATGAAGGTGGGTTCTGCACCCCCGTTACCCACCAAAAGATTGCAGCCTAGGATAAAATCGCAGATTGACTCACCACTCTCGTTCGTGCCAGTGCTTCCCCACTGATGATGATGAGCGTTTGCATCGCAACCTATAATCAGGTCGATCTTATGCTTCCTGCTGTCTTCAACCAGCTGTTTGAGTAGCGGGTGCGTGGCCAATTACCCCGAACACACCCTTAGAGGACCCTTTGGGATAAAATAAAGGCATTTCATCCCAATGTGCAGTAATGCCCAAAACGCTATTCCATGGGATTGAAAATTTCTCTGCCCACTGTTAACACTGTAAATGTTAGTGTGCTTACGGGAAAACTCTACTTATTTTAAAGTACGAATACAAAGGAAAGTATAACATGTGAATGCATTTGTGTGGGCACCACTGCTTTAATTGTAAATGGTGTGGTAGCATGCTTGGCAAATCCAATGAACTTAAAAACTTAATTGGATAACTCACAGTTTCGTTGGTATTACAAACTGATCGATAGATTTATATGAATTGTTGTTGTATGAATTTTTACCAAGTCCCGAGGCAATAGCTGTTTCATGAGCATGTCTTTCCGTCTATCTGTCTGTTTCTACGCGAACTAGTCTCTCAGTTTTAAAGCTATCATCTTGAAACTTTGCACACACCCTTCTTTCCTTTGCCTTTAATGGCATTGATACGAAAAGGCAATCGCGGCACTCCTTAACATACTGTTCTGTGTCCTTGTCCATACCAGACAAGGGCCACCAAACTTTGGATCGAAGCCTCCGTTTCATAGCTATTATCCCGGGATGCCCTTCATGAGCGAGTTCAAGTACTGGTTCACGTAACTTCTGCGGAATTACTAGTCGTGTGCCCCGCAATAGAATATTTCCCACAATCGAAAGTTCTAAACGAAATGGATAGTACGGGCTAGACATATTTGAGTTTCATGAATCCTGACCAAGGCATGTCATCCCGTCTGATTGTAATCGCTGCAACCACCTTTCAATCCTGGCCGGAGGTCGCGAAGTTGATTTAAAGATTGATTCAAGTGGCTTGTGGTCAGTTATCAGATCAAACTTTAATCCCGCTAAATAATAATAAAATTTCTGCACAGCCCACACCAATTCCAGGCTTTCTTTTTCTGTCTTTTTCTTTTTCCGACGACAAACTCTTACTAGCAAAGGATATTATGCGTGCAGTATTCGATTTATCAAATTGCACTAAGACTGCTTCCAAGGCCACTGGGCTGGCATCTGCGATCAAACACGTTTTATCCTGCAGGTTAAAGTATGACAGGATTGGAACTGTGGAAATCTTAGCTTTGAGATTTTGGAATGCTTCTTACTGTGGCTTGCTTCAACAGAACGTTTCATGGCTTTTCAGTAATTTCCTCAAATGCTCTGTATTATCTGCTAGATCCGATACAAATTTCCCAATGTATGTGACTAAACCGAGATGTGCCGATGTGCGTACCTTTTTTTTTTTTTTGGGCGCTCTAAACGTTGTAATCACCTTCACTTTCTCGGGGTCAACTTCGATCCCCTTGTCCGAGAGGATATGACCTAGAAATTTCAATTTCTGTACTCGAGTGATGCATTTCTTCTCATTTTCCAATAACTCGAGCCAGTTATTGGCTCGAAATATTCCTCTGACCTTTGCGAGTGATTTGTCATGCTCCTCAATATTGTTGCCAAATATTTTCACGTCATCAATGTAATTCAAAGCATTCTGACAAGGGGCCAACATTTCCTCCATTAACCGTTGAAATATTTCTGGGGCTGAATTCACGCCAAACATCAGCCGCTTATATCGAAATAACCCGCGGTGGGTTATGAAGGTAGTAATTTCTCGGCTGAACTCGGTCAGCTCCAGCTGATGGTAAGCGCTCTTTAAATCGAGTCGCGAAAAATACTTGGCACCTTTCAGCTTGGTCATAAACGTCCCGAACGTTGGCAACGGGTAGTTTTCTCGTTGTATTGCCTTGTTTGCGCGTCTCATGTCCAAGCATACCCGGATATCCCCGTCGTCCTTAAACGCAATCACAACTGGCGATATCGAAGCCCTCGGGCCAATACTGGTTCGATGATGTCCAAATTTAAGGCTTTCTCCAATTTATCAATGACGCTGTTGGCACTCGCCTCATTGGTTGCTTCACTGGGACTATTGACTTATCAATGGACAGCTTGACCGACACATCACGCCATATGGGAAAAGGCTCGGCCATTTCAACTCGATGTACATCTAAACCCAGTTTTAGAACATTGAGTTTGATTGTTGTGTCACGTCCCAACAGCGATTGTCTACAATTTTCAATGACGTAAAAAGTAGCAATCAGTTGAGGATCGCTTAGCACCGAAATCTGGGCTTCAAAAACTTGTAGAACTTTAAGCAGATAATCAGAATCATATGCGCGAAGCTGGTTGGCTGATTCCGCGCGCGAGTTAAACATTGCTGCCCTTTTCTCGCACAATTGTCGCCAATCCGACTGACTTATTAGATTGTACTTCGAGCCCGAATCAATTATCATAGTGACTGCATCGCCTCCTATTTTACATGGAATTTCTTCTTCTCGTGATGGTCCATGTTCCACTCTAAATAATTCCGCGTCTTTTGGACTATCCGAGTAATTTTTAGAGCCACTAGATATGGACTTGATTGTAGAATGATCACGTTGTCGTCGCTTTCTATCTGGTCCTTCCCATTTGTCGTATGGCTTCCTGTTCCTTGTACGGTATTTCCGATAAAAATGTCCAATCCTTTCGCATTTTCTGCATTTCGTAGTCCAAACTATTCTCTTGGTGCCCTTTTTGGCCACATCTGCCACATTCGGAACTCGCGCTGCGCTGAACTATTTTGTTGACATTGCATTCGATTGCGGGATCATAGATTGCGTTTGTTTATCGTCGATACTACATGTTTTTATAACCTCCGCCAAAGTAAATTCATTTTTCAAAAGCTTCTTTTTTAGCTCGAACAAAGCCCAGCCCCTTTGGTTACCAATATCTAGGTCTAATTTCGCTGAACACGATCCATTTCGCATTATTTGTAAAAATTACAATTCATTGTCCCATTTATTATCCCTTGAACTATTCCTAGATGTAATTAAATCCAAAATTATGGAATCTCTTTTAGCTTAATTTATCGTTACTTTTAGTTATAATAATCTAGAATAACAGATCATTGTTAATAAATAAATAATAATGCGGCGCAAAGAGTCTGGGGGAAATTTTCCACAGAAAGCAATTGCGACATTATCCGCATAAGCAATAACTATGCAACCACCACTTTCTAGAAATCGTACATCGGGAGGCCTCCGATGTTTCTTGCATGTTCGTGCAGAACTTGGTACAGGCATTTCATTTTGCCCTACGCAGTTTTTTGTTGCTTTTGGGACAAGCTTTATTGAATGCCCTGGCGCACGCCGCCGTTAGCGTTTCCACCATGGCATCCAGGACTTCCCTACTGTCAACGTTCCTTGCTGAAGGTTTCCCCAAGGATCTTTCTAGTTTCTTTTATATAACTCCCAGTTCGCTTTTCTCAGGTTGCGTACTGTTAGTCGTTTAAAGTTCTCAAAATTGACCACTAATTCTATATATCGATGTTCCGAGATAGAGTATTTCTCTAGGACTCCTCATCTAACAATCTTTTCAGCTAGGGAGTCTGAAGGTATGAAGGTGGGTTCTGCACCCCCGTTACCCACCAAAAGATTGCAGCCTAGGATAAAATCGCAGATTGACTCACCACTCTCGTTCGTGCCAGTGCTTCCCCACTGATGATGATGAGCGTTTGCATCGCAACCTATAATCAGGTCGATCTTATGCTTCCTGCTGTCTTCAACCAGCTGTTTGAGTAGCGGGTGCGTGGCCAATTACCCCGAACACACCCTTAGAGGACCCTTTGGGATAAAATAAAGGCATTTCATCCCAATGTGCAGTAATGCCCAAAACGCTATTCCATGGGATTGAAAATTTCTCTGCCCACTGTTAACACTGTAAATGTTAGTGTGCTTACGGGAAAACTCTACTTATTTTAAAGTACGAATACAAAGGAAAGTATAACATGTGAATGCATTTGTGTGGGCACCACTGCTTTAATTGTAAATGGTGTGGTAGCATGCTTGGCAAATCCAATGAACTTAAAAACTCAATTGGATAACTCACAGTTTCGTTGGTATTACAAACTGATCGATAGATTTATATGAATTGTTGTTGTATGAATTTTTACCAAGTCCCGAGGCAATAGCTGTTTCATGAGCATGTCTTTCCGTCTGTCTGTCTGTTTCTACGCGAACTAGTCTCTCAGTTTTAAAGCTATCGTCTTGAAACTTTGCACACACCCTTCTTTCCTTTGCACGCAGTATATAAGTCGGAACGGCCGGGATCGGCCGACTATATCTTATAGCTGCCATATAACTGATTGATCGGAAATTCTATAACTTCGGTGATTTTAAAGCTAGAGAGTACGGTTTTAGTACGAATGCTATTTTTGGCAAAATAATACAACATGCCAAATTTCATAAGGATCAACCGACTATATCCTATAGCTGCCATATAATATAACTGAACAATCGGAAATTACCCAACTTTCGTGTTTTTGAAGATAGAAAGTTGGAACTTCGTAAAGATTCTATTTTTGGTCAGTTAGTACAACCTACCAAATTGCATAAGGATCGGCCGACTATATCTTATAGCTGCCATATAACTGAACAATCGGAAATGGTATTTGGTATTTTTACCAACTTTGGTATTCATGAGGATAGAAGCTTGGGACTTTTTTTTGATTTCTTGTAATAAATTGGTTATATTATGATATTCTCATAAGGAGCGGCCAACTTCATACAATTTCACCGATGTTTATCCGGTATTAACTGCAAGGATGTATCAACTTCGGCTCCGTCCGAAGTTAGCTTTCCTTTCTTGTTTTTAATTAAAATTTTATTTAAATTTGATTGGGATTGGGATGGGATTGAAAAATTCTCTGCCCACTGTTAACACTGTAAATGTTAGTGTGCTTACGGGAAAACTCTACTTATTTTAAAGTACGAATACAAAGGAAAGTATAACATGTGAATGCATTTGTGTGGGCACCACTGCTTTAATTGTAAATGGTGTGGTAGCATGCTTGGCAAATCCAATGAACTTAAAAACTTAATTGGATAACTCACAGTTTCGTTGGTATTACAAACTGATCGATAGATTTATATGAATTGTTGTTGTATGAATTTTTACCAAGTCCCGAGGCAATAGCTGTTTCATGAGCATGTCTTTCCGTCTGTCTGTCTGTTTCTACGCGAACTAGTCTCTCAGTTTTAAAGCTATCGTCTTGAAACTTTGCACACACCCTTCTTTCCTTTGCACGCAATATATAAGTCGGAACGGCCGGGATCGGCTGACTATATCTTATAGCTGCCATATAACTGATTGATCGGAAATTCTATAACTTCGGTGATTTCAAAGCTAGAGAGTACGGTTTTAGTACGAATGCTATTTTTGGCAAAATAATACAACATGCCAAATTTCATAAGGATCAACCGACTATATCCTATAGCTGCCATATAATATAACTGAACAATCGGAAATTACCCAACTTTCGTGTTTTTGAAGATAGAAAGTTGGAACTTCGTAAAGATTCTATTTTTGGTCAGTTAGTACAACCTACCAAATTGCATAAGGATCGGCCGACTATATCTTATAGCTGCCATATAACTGAACGATCGGAAATGGTATTTGGTATTTTTACCAACTTTGGTATTCATGAGGATAGAAGCTTGGGACTTTTTTTTGATTTCTTGTAATAAATTGGTTATATTATGATATTCTCATAAGGAGCGGCCAACTTCATACAATTTCACCGATGTTTATCCGGTATTAACTGCAAGGATGTATCAACTTCGGCTCCGTCCGAAGTTAGCTTTCCTTTCTTGTTTTTAATTAAAATTTTATTTAAATTTGATTGAACATAGTCATTAACATTGAACGAACCTTATTCAATCAAATTATTGAAAATTTGAATACCGTAAGCTATGGTTTATTTATACCTTTGATACAACCATCACTTTCAGAGGTGTTAGGCACTTTCATATTATTAATTCTAGTCCTAGGTTTTGAAGCCTTTCTCCGGAGAATCGGCTTCAGGAAGTGAGGCGACTAGGTCTGTGCCGCAAGTATTTTGTATCCGGGCATTTATCGCGCACCAGCTCTTCGGCTAACTGTCGTATGTGTGGTCGTATGCTCCAAAGCCTGCTGGACTTTGGCGGCGCTCCTTTAGGCATTCAAGCGGCAGTAAACGCTCTTGTAGCTACGGATCATATGTTGTTATGTCATATGTTGCGAGACGATGTTGTTGGCTACTGCTAATATCTTCGTCAAAAGTCGTTTTGAAGGTTTGTTGCCCTGCCGAGCACTTCTTGACTCCCCAACCCCAGTTTTGCTACTGACGGGTTTTCGGTAATCGTTTGGTCGCAGTCTTAGGTCTTCCCAATTAAGCCAAGGACACGATGGATGAGGGGCTCGACGTGCTTCGGCGTCGATTCTGGGAAGTCGAAAATTGTGTCAATCTAGTTGTGAATGCCTGTTGTGAATGAATGTCACAACTTGCCTTCAAGGAGTAGCTTGATTAACCATTGTTGGGAATATGGTCTTCCGCTCGTTAGCATCTCCTCCATGACTACCTTCCGGGGATCAGCCCATCTTTGGATCCCCTATCAAGGACTCCCATGAGTGTTTTGCCCTTTGTTACCTTGACGAACGATCGGTAAGTTGGCTGCGGCTGGACCTTCTTCTTCGCCAAAGGCGTTCCACCTTCGGTCGCCATCTGCCGTTTCGCACTCTTATTGGTAACGCGATCTCTTTGGTAGAGGTGCCTATTCCAGCAGGCTTTCTCAGCTCCGGCAAGATTTCTCTTGCCCACCTTATGATAGGTCCGCCCTCATCGGAATGCTCTTCTTCTATCCCTGTAAGAAACTTTGCGCTACTGCACCAGGGTTTGCCTTAGAGACCCCGCCGGTTGGTATAGAGGTTGACCCTGAGGTTTCCCTTCCACGCTACTATAGTCCCATGGCTGCCCGCTTTAAAGGAAAATGCCTTGGCACATTTCCTCGCACCGCCGCGTCCCACCTTCAGATGTTGCCCCTCTGTAAGGAGCTTCTTCATCTCAGCAACTCCTTGGCCTTTGAAAGTCTTGACGGGTCATTGACCCCATTTCAGGATTTCCATAGAGAGTTCCGATTTCCCCTTTGGTTTATTGTGTGTTTGTAGAATTCATGTTTTGGACCCAGGAGCAGGCGAGAACGGGTTCGGCCATTTAACATAGCCAGAAAAATTAAGTCTGGTTAAAACTGGAGGGTCGGCTGGTCCCCCAGAGTTCGCCATATAGGCGTCCGAGGTCCCCTTGGACACGCATCTTTCGACATATGCGGTTTCACCTTGGATTGGGGTAATTAAAGGAAGGGAGTGTTCTTCTTGTAAAAAAAATTTCTCTCTCCAATTTTCTCGATGTATTGGTGATTTTTTGCATTGGTATTGGAGTTTGCTCTGCCGTATGTTGAGCTTGGGCACCCCTGATTTAGATTGATAGTTTACAATTCATTTGAGTTACTTTATGAATAAAAAAAATAGTCCGAATGGTCACCTATGTTCTTGATGACCTTTTCGAGTATTTTCTATGACTTTCTCGAGCTTATAAGCCGATGTGTCGAAAGAGTCTAGAAAACTTCTGCTTTTAACATTACGGGGATCCAAGTCACACAGAAAACTATACAATGGAGTTTTTGGAGCAAAAATTCACTGGACTCGTTGTGTCGAAAAGAGGCGATATCGACTGGCCACCGCGATCGGCGGATTTGACTCCGCCAGACTTTTTTTGGTGGGGTTATCTGAAGAGCAAAATGTACATGAGCAATCCCAAGAACACCACAGAGTTCAAGGATAGTATTCGCACTCATGGGAAATGCTCGAAAAAGAACATTTTTTGTAATCAAGAGAAAAAGTAACATATCAGCGTGTAGTGCGTTGATAAGTTGTTTTAAATCGCACTACATTAAAAATACATGAAAATCTTAAAAGTAGTTTTAATCGTTGGGATCGTTGACATATCTGTGTTGTAGTTTTTGTGGCTGTTGCTTTTGCTGAGATTGCAGAAATTCTGCTGCAAACACTACTTATTTTTGAAGCGAAATGTGTTGTCACCTTGATGGAACGGTTTTACACTGCGAGTCGGAGTGAGCAGATCTTTGGATTCAGAGGTTAATAGAACCGAGTTTCTCTAAAACACCGATGCTTCCATTTCGGTAACGTGGTTTGAAAATGAAAGAAGAAGTTGTTTCCTTGGTTTACAGAGCTTCTAAGCTCATTCTTTTTGAAATGAATACCAGTTTTTTGTGTACAGTGCTCGAAATAGGAAACCTATTGCCACCAAGAATAAAGGTGACCTGGATGGATTGGTGGATTTGGATTTGGTGGAGCTGGATTTGGTGGATATTGTATTCAAAAACTAACTCAAATGAATTCAAATCAAATCAATGTCCTTTACTTACTCAAAAATAAAACACTTTTCATTAATTTTTGTTTTTTCCCAAATTTATTAAATATTTTTATACCAAAGCTCGAGATGGGGCACCCTGTACATTTAGATTTCTGTGTTGTATATTTTAACCAACCCAAAAACAACATACTCCCCTTTCAGCCACTTTAATCGGTAGGATTCGTGAGGATGGAGAAAATCGCTGGCCAATGCCCTGAGGTACTACGAGCCATGCCTGCAAAAGATTTGACTTAACGGCAGTCGGAAGCAATCCAACAACAACCCGCAGATTTGGTTAAAACCAGGTCTGCCAAATCTTACCGTAAGATTTCAAAGTTACCGTAACACTAATGCAGTCTCTAATGCAGTGGTCGGCACCCAATACATTGATAAGATTTTAACGAATTAGTATTAGCAAAGATTACAAAGTACATAGATGGGACATCGCATACAAAGAAAAATTCTATGGCGGGTCCTAGCGCTGGAACCCGCTGAAACGATCGGGTTCCACAGCGCGACAAGTTAAGTTTGAGCAAAGATTATAAAGTACATAGATGGGACATCTCATAAAAAGAAAAATTTTCTATGGCGGGTTCCATTGCGCGACAAATTAAGTTTGAGAAATTTTTCGCGCGACAACGAATAAGGAATAGCCTAGAGTGCTTGGCTGATGTGCAGAGTAAAATGAGTTCAAATCAGGCACGGGAAGTCCACTTTTTTTTATTTTAAATCTATTTATATTATATTTTTATTGTTTTAAACATTTTAATAAAATTTATAATCCAATCAAGAAAAATACAAAATTTTAAAATCACCCTAAAATTGCTTCAGTTTGAAGTGGAACCCGCTGTAAAAATCTTTATAAGTGCGGGTTCTACGGCATATTGGCAGGCCGAAACTTTGCATTTAAAATCGGATACATATCGCAAACATCGGATGTAGTTGGCCGATCCTTATGATTGTCCTCTCCGATTGTTGAAATTTACATTCAACAAAACAAATCAATAACTACAACTCAACATAGATTTAAAAAAATCAATAAAGTGAAAAAACTAATTTTTTGATGCCAATCGTTCTTTGTTTTGTGGGGCTAAAGTTTACGACAATAAGCCCACGACCATACATATAACAACTGAAGAACAAAATCCGCGAAGAAATTGCTGGTATTCCGGGCCGTTGCAAAACTGGCTCAATACGCCGCAGACGCTCAAGGGAACCACTTACAAGATATCCTATTCATATCCTTTCCCCTTTCAACCCCAGAAGATCCATATCACCCCATGCTGGAGGTCTCAATCGAAACCACTCCTGGTATCGATCAGATGTCTCCGAGCGTGGTAAATAAGATTCGCTGTTTCCGTAAAGCTGATTTTCAGAAACTTAATTGCCTTATCGAGACTTTTGACTGGTCTGATATTCTGGCGTGCACTGATCTTGATGTCACTTTAGAAAAATTTTATTTTACTTTAAATAAATTTTTTGACTCATGTGTGCCTTGGAAATATCAGTCCGCTTCAACAAATCCTCCTTGGTTTACAAGGTGCCTTACTAACTTAAAAAATAAACAAAATAAGCTTTTACTTAAATATAAAAAAACCTGCAGTAGTGTTGATTTCTCAAGATACCTACTAGCTCGGTCGAATTTTACCGAGCATAACGCTGAATGTTATAGGAATTATATTGACCGCTGCCGGATACAATTTACTCAGGATCCAAAGCAGTTTTAAAATTTTGTAAACACTAAGCGTAAACACGTATCTTTTTCACCCCTGCTTACGTTTGAAAATTCTTCTGCGACTTCGGATCAGGCCATTGCCGATCTATTCGCAGAATTTTTTCAAACCACTTATTCTCCTCCTAAATTGACTGATCAGCCTTACGCATATAACATTCAAGCAGCAAATCTTATTTTCTGTCCGTTTTTTTCTGAGAACAACATATTATCTGGTCTTTTAAGGGTAAAACCCATTTATTCGCCAGGCCCCGACGGAGTACCAGGCTGTGTGCTAAAATACTGCGCCAGGGCTCTGTGCAAACCTCTTCTAAGACTTTTCAACTTACTTTTGGAAACCTCGATTTTTTCCCTTAAGTGGAAGGAATCATTTATAATTCCCCTACATAAAAAAGGGAAAAAGTCCGAGGCTGCCAACTACAGAGGCATCTCTAAGTTGTCGGCAATTCCAAAGTTATTTGAAAAATTAATTACCCCTCATTTGCAACACCTTTGCTCTTCGATAATCACTCCTTGTCAGCATGGCTTTATTAAGCGTCGCTCCACCACCACAAACTTATTGGAGTTGACATCCTTTGTCATAGATGGCTTTTGTAAGGGATATCAAACCGATGTAATTTACACAGACTTCAGCAAAGCATTCGATTCAGTTAATCACTCACTCTTGTTGAGTAAACTGAATATTCTGGGTTTTCCTAAAGACCTCTTAACGTGGATCTCCAGCTACCTAGATGGAAGGACACAAAGAGTCTTATTTAAAAACATACAGTCCCGTCTGGTCCGTGCTACATCCGGCGTCCCTCAAGGAAGTCATCTTGGCCCGTTATTATTTACGCTTTTTATAAACGACTTTCCCCCTGCTTTAACGAACTCTCTAGTTCTCATGTATGCAGATGATGTAAAGCTTTGTCTTCAGTACAAATCCATCTCTGCCCAATGCAGTCTTCAGTCTGCCCTTGATAACTTTCAAAAATGGTGCTTAGCTAATGATCTAATACTTAATGGATCTAAATGCAAACATATGTCTTTTTATCGTTCTTGCCCTCTGCAAGCTACTTATTCTATTAATGGGATTGCCTTAGAAAAATTGACCCAGGTTAATGATCTCGGCATCCTATTAGACATCAAACTTAAATTTGCCGACCATATTTCCTTAATGGTTAATAAGGCTAAAGGAGTCCTTGGTTTTATCAAAAGGTGGTCAAAAGAATTTAATGACCCCTATATAACTAAAACACTATTCATTTCTTTGGTCCGTCCTATACTGGAGTACGGTTCATGTGTCTGGAGTCCCCAATATGGAGTACATCTGGACCGCATAGAATCCGTACAAAAGAATTTCCTAACTTTTTCACTTAGAGGTCTAAACTGGGATGCAAATCTTCACCTTCCATCTTATAATAGTAGACTCTTACTCATAAACTTACCTAGCTTAACAAATCGTAGGACAATGCTCGGTGTAGTCTTTCTGCATAACCTTATTAACGGGGATGTAGATAGCCAGCATTTACTAACACGCTTAAAATTTAATATTCCTAATAGAAGGACTCGAAACTTTAGTCCTCTGTTCCTTAGCCGTTGTAGTTCGACATATGCACTGCATGACCCTTTTAGGGTATTATGTTCGAACTACAATGGTCTCTACTCTATAACATCTCTTTCCTGTCCCTCAAACTTAAAATATAGAATTTTAAATTTCCTTACTAACTCCTCCTAGCTTAATAATAAACAAATAGCTTAATATATTCTAACAAATCGTTTCTTGAGCGCCCCTCGGTCGTCTGGGCCTCTAAGCTTTATGATGAATACAGGAATGCTAGCTGATGCTCTTATTGATGCACAAGCCATTTCCAAATTCTGAAAGACCGGTAAAAAAAAAAAAAAAAAAAAAAAAGTAGTGCAAACATATATGTATACTTGGTCCGAATAAAATTATTTTTATAACAAACAGTAAAAAAAATGTATATATTTTCTTTGCTTTTTTGGAAAAAAACATGCGTCAGTCGAAGATGGAATTTAATGGAAGGCGGAATTTAACTATTGCAACCTACCATATTTTATAGGATAGGCCGACTATCCTAAAGCTCCAAGCTCCCAACATTTACATTTTTGAAAATTGTATTCTAAGAAATTAGTTTTCAATGAAATTTTCATAAGCATCCGATTATATCCGATATTTACTATATATATTCGATATTAACTGCAAAGGAATACCAATTTGGGCTTCACTCGAAGTTAGCTTCAATTTTTTCTACAAACCGAAGTAGGCTGGGAACCCCAGGGGTTTTAAAATACACGGGGTAGACAAAATAAAAAAAATAGATGAAATAAAAGATCAAAACCAATAACAAAAAAAATTTAAAGCAAAAACACTTTTGTTCAGACCCGATTCTGTATTCCGGCATGGTCAATTTATTAACTCCGAGAGACATCTCCGGCTCTATAAAGTATATATATTCTTGATCATGATCACCTCTTGAGTTGATATATGCATATCCGTCTTTTCGTCTGTCTGTTTCAAAGCAAACTAGTCTCTCAGCTTAAAAGCCAATTGATCCGACCTACCAAATTAGCTGACATATAACTAAACGATACCATATTTGATATTTTTGAAGATATGTTACAAGCATGGGACTTCCTTTAAATTTATATATCCGATATTTGTAATTTATATCCGATCATAACTGCCCTTATACATATATTGATATATATATGTATATGCCCTTATATTTATACCCTTATATCAACGTCGGCTCCGATCGAAGTTATCTTTCACTTCTTGTTTTTATTCACGTATTCAATTACTCAAACATTTGCTTAACATTTTCAGGCGTTCTATAATCAAGCAAATAATTCACTTTGTTTTTTTACTTGGGTAAGTTTTTCAATTGCATTTAATGATAAACATATCAACAGATTATATTTTTACACCAGAGAACAGTGGTCGTGTGCCGGAACGGTCGGAACTCGATGACTATATCTTAAAGCTGCAGTATAACTGAACGATCGAAAATGACTTGCTTTGGTGTTTTTGTAGAGAAAAGGGTGAAATTTTGAACAGGTTGTTTCCCAATATTTTCGTCATAATTTTGGTCAAAAGTGTGCAACGCAGTGAAGGAGACATCTCCGGCCCTATAAAGTATATATATTTTTGATCAGGATCACCCCCTGAGTTGATATGAGCATGTCCGTCTGTCTGTCCGTCTGTCTGTCTGTTTCTACGCGAACTAGTCTCTCAGTTTTAAAGCTATCGACTTGAAAACACACACCCTTCTTTCCTTTACACGCAGTATATAAGTCGGAACGGCCGGGATCGGCCGACTGTATCTTATAGCTGCCATATCGAAAATGACCCAACTTTCGTGTTTTTTAAGATAGATAGCTGGAACTACAGACTCGTACAGAACTACAAACTCGTACAGATTCTATTTTTAATCCGACCAACCCAATTTCATAGCGACTATAATTTATAGCTCCCATATACCTGAACGATCGGAAATGGTATTTGGTAATAATACCAACATTGATATTTTTTTAAAATAAAAGCATGGAATTTTTTTATTGTAGTAACCGCGTCAAAAAAAAAACTTTTTTTGAAAATTGTTTTTTGCGATATATATCCGATCTTAACTGCAAGGGTATATAAACTTCGGCCACCTTTGCCTTCCTCTCATGTTTCTTTTAAATTATTTTAATACCTTGTTGTTTAAATTCCAATAGAACAATACAAAAATTTACCGAAAAATTTTAAATTTTCGAAAATATGATTAGTAAAATTTTTTTTACCAAGATACCAAGATTGACAAAAATACTTTTAACTCTTAAAGCCATAGACCTCCCAAGCACAGCACACTTCAGGCGAATATGCACATGATTCTTAAAAAAAATAAAAATAATGATGTGACATATTTTGAGTATGGACTTCATGTCATGTGACCTGAAGAGCTATACGGACACACGCACATAATGGAGTTGCAGAGCATCGTGACATGACAATCTGGGAAAGACTGTTTTTGTTTGTGTCAGATAAAGGAAAATACGTTATTTGGTCGGTGGACTAGACCACTTCTGTGGGTCTAGGGGGGTGCCAAAAAATTTCAATGAAAGACGATGAAATTCTGCCGGCCCTTTGCTGCTGTTCATTTTTGAAAGTATTTGTTTTTGCTTTGTGTTCGAAGTCAAACACATAAAACGATAGAGAGATCGGAGATCAGAAAGAGATTAAAGACAAATGCGAAATGGGGACGAAATAAATTGATTATTGACTAATAAATGCTCTTATTTGGTTCAATCGCTCAAATTTTGCTTCAATTTCAACAAATTGAAATTGTGTTTTGGCTAAAATCAGTATTGAATCTTCTGCTTTATAAGCAGTGTTGTAAAAAAAAATATTTTTCATTGCATTGTGTTTAAATAAAATTTTTTTTCACCGTTAAATAATACAAATTACTAAAAATTAAAGTATAAAAAAAGTTTCTAAGATTATTTAAATATTAAGTTTATTATTTATTAGTTTATCACCCATAAGGAGATTATGTATAAAACCCAGCGTCGTATACATACTTAACTCGTCAGAAATAAATGGAAAAATCGTATTTACCCTCGAAACCCTCGAAAATAAATCGAAAACCTCTTATATATATTACCTATTTATTTTTATAATTATTTTTTTTTTTAAAAGCTAAAATGATAGAAAAATGCAGATATCAAATGCAAGAAAGTTTACGGATAATTGGTTTTTTTTTGTTGGTAACGCATTTAACGCTTTGTGTCTTTTGTGAGATCGGACCAGTTTTTACCTAAAACAGTGCCAATTTTCTCTTTGTCTGGGGTATTTATTTGCGGCACAACCATCACTTTTTGTGACCAAAAGTTCTTTTTTGAAAGTTCTTAAAATAAGGATTTTAAATTTCCTTCCTAACTCCTCCTAGCTTTTTAAATTAAAATTAGCTTAATATATACTAATTAATCGTTTCTCGAGCGCCCCTCGGTCGTCTGGGCCTCTAAGCTTTATGATGAATACAGGAATGCTAGCTGATGCTCTTTGATGCACAAGCCATTTCAAAATTCCGAAAGACCGCGAACAAACCGCGGATCTAATGACGTCATTACCTTAAGATAACATCAAGCTTCAATGGTTAATATCAGAAATTTTAAGAAACTAAGACATTGTTAAGATTTATTTCAAGTCTTAAAGTAAAATGGTATACTCAAGAATTTTTTTAATAGGAATTTAAAAAAAACTTGGATTGTTTCATATGTGAGAAATTTTTAAAAACATATTGTTGTCAGTCCCAGCCTACGCCCTAAGTTTTAATAGCTTAAAGGCATGCATGTCAATTCAATTGACAAAAGCAAAATTCAAAAACAAAAGCACAAAGGTTTATTTCCCTGCGGTGGGTAAGTGATTGAAATATTAGTTATAAAAATATTTTTAAAATTTTAGTATATTTGTAAAGTTACCTAACATTTGAATTTAATTTAAAACATTTGGTAAATCATTTTCACTAAATATCTAGAGTAAAAAATTTTTAAAACAAGAGGGGAAAGCTAAATTCCGGTTGTTCCGACTTATATAAGTACAGCGTACAAAGGAAATAAGGGAAATATTTGCACACAGAAAAGTTTGAAATTTATAACTTTAAAACTTAAAGACTAGTTTAAGTTAAAAACTTAAAACTAGAAACCGATAGACGGTTATTTTTTTATATTAACTGTATCTGTTAACTGTTAAATTTGCTATTAGCTACAAAAAATGATCCAAAAGTAATTGCTTTTGGCAAAATAATACAACATGCTAAATTTCATAAGGATCGGCCGACTATATCCTATAGCTGCCATATAACTGAACGATCGGGATTGGTATTTGGAATTTGGTAAAAATCCAACTTGGGTGTTCTTAAAGATTTTTGGAACTTTTTTTTAGATTTTGTGTTGTATTAAATAATTGGAAATTAACATTTCTATTAAATTGATTTTATATGTATAAAACTTACCCTTTATAAAAAAATGTCGTTTAAGGTTTGCTACAATCGCACCCACAATTTTTGTAAGCATCGTGGTGGCGAATACCAAAAAGCTTGGCGCCTATTCTGTATTTACAATAGGCACTCTGTGGATCTGAGGAATCCTTTCGAATCCACTTTTTAAATTCAGTGTAGTCAGGCATCACGGAAATTATTTTTATAAACTTTTGGCATCTTTTATACCCGAAAACAAGAAAGGAAAGCTAACTTCGGGCGGAGCGGAAGTTGATATACCCTTGCAGCTAAAACCGGATATATATCGCTAAAACCGAATAAAGTTGGCCGATCCTTATGAGAATATCATAATATAACCATTTTATTACAATACAAAATGTTAAAAAAGCCCCAAGCTTCTATCTTCAAAATACAAAAGTAGGTATTTTTACTAAACACAAATCGTGCAGTTATATGGCAGCTATAAAATATAATCAGCCAATCGTTATGAAATTTAATAGGTCGGATCAAATGATCAAAAATAGACAAAAAATCTGGACGAAGTTCCAACTTTCTATCTTCAAAAACACAAAAGTTGCGTCATTTCCGATCCTTCAGTTATCCGGATATCCGATCCGGCAGCTATAGGATCGAGTTTAGAGGAGATATACCCATACACCATTTCTCAAACGGGATAAAATTTTGAACGCGTGGATCTCGAAGACTATAAGAGATAGATCCGATTTGAAAATAGATACAATTCCGAACACTTTGAGCAAAGAGTAACCAAAAAAATAACCGCTAACTTACACTTCCTGGAAGAGAAGCTGAGCCTTAAATTCAATGGGTCAAATAAGCTGTGACGTAGAAAACTGAAGTATTTTCCTTTTTTGTTGAATTACTGTAAAACGTTTTGTTATTTTAATAAAATTTAAGTTTCTTGTTATTCCTATAATACCCATCGAAAAAGCTGCGTTTTTATTTTTTTCATATCTGCTTTAGTTAAAAAGTTACAGCCCCTTAAATTTTTTTTTTACAAGGTGGGTCAAATAAGCTGTGAGCCACTGTAGATCTGCATGGATCAAGCATGGTATCCGCGCAAATCAAGTTTGTGTTAAAATTTTGCCACGCCCACTCGCGCCCTCAAAACGGATATCTCGTAGCGCCAGTTCATTAATGTTTTTAGAAAATGTTTTAATGCAAAACTATTTCAATTGCTAATCGACATTTACAGGGTCGGACAATTTTAAGGGACTTTTTAAGGGAGCCTACTAGTAGGGGGTAGTAGGAAGGCTTCGGTTGTTTTTTCCCAAGCGCAAAAGTATGTAACAAAAATTTTTTCCTGAGAATCGATACATTTAAGCTTAAAAGGTTAGTTAAAGTGTGGACGAAAAATATGAGTACCGCGTCGGAAAACTCGAATTCTTCTTTTAGATTCGGCACGTGCAAGAAAAACTAAAAAAAAATACAGACACGTGTCGTGTAATAATAGTTTTTAATGATTAGTTTTATATACCTAATAGGGTGTCCCTTATATGGCAAAAAAATTTTTGTTTTTTATTTAAAAATTATTTTTAATAATCTTATTTCTCTTATTTTTTTATAGGAATTAGAGGTCTGCATGAATAGCTAAAAAACGACATTCAAATGGACAACCATGAAAATGAATTGAGTGAGATAGAATGCTGAGCCGAAAATTAATGAAGTGAGTGAGTGCGACTGTGTAGGTCTCACTCGCACAACATTCGGGGGATGAAAACCGAATTGAATGAGTTAGAGTTACAGATCGCATTCGAATTGTTTCGAATGCATTCTAGAATTTTTGATAAATATTTTTCCAACACAATTTTGCCGCTAAAAAAATATTGTAAAATAATTTAGTTTGAAAAAACTAATCAAAAAGCACTACGAAAATAATAATAACGATTAAAAACCGTAAGTATAAATTC
Source organism: Drosophila pseudoananassae pseudoananassae (assembly GCA_018153035.1). NCBI lineage: Eukaryota > Metazoa > Arthropoda > Insecta > Diptera > Drosophilidae > Drosophila > Drosophila pseudoananassae. The sequence goes on from JAECXR010000072.1 coordinate 4,299,121, forward strand.
GCGAAAAAAATACTTTCATTTTAATTTACCTTTCGACCAACTCCCTCATTATCAAAAAATTATTTATAGAAGCGTTCTGCTCAACAGAAGAAAATAGATGAATGCATAGAGTGTGTTAAAAACCATTCGAGACAATCGGCTGCATTCCTTATTCCAAAGGAATTCTTTATATGTACTTCCCACCCCAACTCACTCGGTTTCAAAGCAAGAGAATGCTGATGAGTTAGAATGCTCTCTTACTCTCTCACTCCCTCTCACTCAATTCGTTGTGTCTCTTGCACTCATTCATTCTATTCCATTCGGATGTATTGTATGGCTGAGGCATTAAGAATGTTTTCCTGCAGACCTCTAATAGGAATATAGGCTAAAAGAAATGTAAATACAAAACAAGAAAGCAAAGCTAACTTCGACCGGAGCTGAAGTTGATATACCCTTGCAGTTGAAACCGGATGTATATTGCAAACATTGAATATAACTGGCCGATTATTATGACAATATCATAATATAACCAATTTATTAAAATACAAAATCTAAAACAAATCTTCCATCTTCAAAAATACCAAAGTTGGTATTTTTACCAAATACCATTTCCGATCGTTTATTTATATGGAAGCTATAAGATATAGTCGGTCGATCGTTTTGAAATTTGGTAGGTTGGATCAACTGACCAAAAATAGAATCTGTACGAAGTTCTATCTTCAAAAACCCAAAAGTTGGGTAATTTCTGATTGTTCAGTTATAAGGCAGCTATAGGATATAATCGGCCGGTACCGGCCGTTTCGACTTATATACTGTGTGCAGAGGAAAGAAGGGTGCAAAGTCAATAGCTTTAAAACTGAGACTCTAGTTCGCGTAGAAACAGACAGACAGACAAACGAACATGCTTATATCAATGCAAAATTTTTATACGGACAATGCAAACGGTTGCTTTCCGACTTATTGCTGAAAGACTCATTGAACAACACTTTGAGACCCCACCAGTCGGTTAAAAGTTATTTGCGACCATCACATAATTTTTACTTTATTGTGTAGGTTTTAGTCGAAGAGTTTTCAACCCGGGTAATACCCGGTAGTTTTCCATACCAGATAATTGTGACGATGACAGGTATATTGTTTTAGAAGTCAGTTTTAATTGCTTCTGCCCTCGATTTTCTAGTCTCGTACGAATACGCTGAATGGACGATTGATCGAAAAATAGTTGCTCATATCAATCGCTTTTACTACCGAATCGATCTAATGCTGCGAAAAGTTTAGGTTTTTTAGATTTTATCTACATCTTTTTGAACCTTTTCTCCAAACAGAAGTTGTCTTCAATCATCATATAAGTCAACCACTTTCTTCACGCTTTTAGGAAATGCACTTGCGAATGGAATTCTAGCTTTTTCTATAAAAATATTAAAAACTCACACACACAAACAGTCACAAAATTTGCACTTTCACTGAGAGTCAGCTTGAATTGCCGAATCAGCTTGACTAATCTAAAAAAAAACGAAGATAACCTAGAGATTTGATGATAATTTTTCACCAGTTATTTGATGCTAGGAGACCGACAAGAAAAATATTTTCTTTATGCTCCTCAATGTCACTTTCATCTTTAATCAACAAAAAAAGGTTGTTGCACAACAACTACAAAAATTATGAATTACGAAGCAACGAACGAAAGATAGTGCACAATCCAGCGCAGTCATCGCTCCAACTTGTACGCATAAGCTTAGATTGCAAGTCGGCACATGTTCTATTGCATATACTGATATTTTGTGTTAGGTACGCTTAACTGTTAACTATGCGCGAATTTAAGTGCTTCTGTGATTCTTGAGCGAGCTGCATCCACTATGATCCGGCAATTGATTATTATCCAGGAAAATCGGAAACAAACAAATGTAATAATAACAAAAAATAATATGTAAATATTACTATGGTGAATCTACTAGATTATGTTGTGCTGGAGGCAAAGTAAAATTTCCACAATTGGTCCCACCACCGCATCTATTACGCTAAATAATAGATAAATAATTTAAATAAATTTTCTTGAGTTTCTTGGAAATGATTTGAAGCCCTTCTTGGCCAACGCTGAAACATTCAGAAATATAATTGTTTATAGATGACATCATTTGGTGCTACACATATTGTACAGGGTTTTTTCATGCCAACTTTCAAGGCATTATACTGAAATATATGTATACATAAACTAGCAAACCCGGCGAACTCCATTTCGCCACCAGATGGCTTCGTTTTATGTAACATTTCGTTTTGTTGTTAAAAGATCGAGACATTTTTTTTTGTATTATATTTAAAAATGCGTGGATTTACAACATAAGATGATGGGAGACGTCAGACACCAATGATCTTCGTGTGCTCACTCACTGTTCCATTTTATTGAAATGCTTTTTGGTAAAGCACATTTTTTGTTTTTTGGTCTGACGTTAACACAAACAAAGCGGATGGTTTTCCAACTCGTGAGCAACGTATAACTGCCCATGTGAATCACAATGATTTTCTAAATTTATGCCGCAAACACAAAGCGATTGGCCTTGTGACTTGTTAATTGTCATTGCGAACGCAAGGCGAACTGGAAATTGCAATCGTTTGAAGTCAAACGGATGATCATTCAGATTCAATGGTATTTGAGGAAATCATAAATTTTCACCTCCGTACTTTCCGTTAATAATGGTTGCCTCAATCAAGTTCGGCATAAGTTTTTTAACCGAAAGTCGAGTACTGTGGCAAAGCCGCGGTGGATTCAAATTACGCAATATCATAATAACTGTACCAACTTTTAGTTGCAAGTTATGTGGTGGAAATCCTGGTAACTCCCAAGAGTTTAAAAACACCGTTGAATAATTTACTACATCATCGGGATTTGTTATCGTCACCAAATCGCCAGCAATTTTTTATTGAATGGTGAAATTCAGTGCGTGTACATCATTATTTTTTGCGGCAAGAATTGCTCATTGACTTAACCAAGTATAATTCTGATAATTCTCATTAATGTTTAGGAAAACATTTTCAATAAGAGCTAATTGAGAGCCTACAAATCGGCAAAAATCGTTGGTAATAGTAATTAATCCGGCATCAACTGGGACTTTTCCACTTCCAACAGCTAACAATCTTTTAGAAAATTGTGCAGCACTTTAATCATTTTGAAGTTAAATTAATTATTATAATTATATAATAATTCTGATAATTCTCACTAATATTATCAAGCCACCAAAGATGTTGTTATTTCGCCGAAGATCCTTTAGTGTGAAGTTAAGGGCTTTAAGGGATTTCTTATGTGATATTGTACACTCGTCCCAAACAATGAGCTTGCATTGCATCAAAAATTAACCCATTGCACTGGATCGGGAAATATTGCATGTTGGAGTATCTATTGTTTTTAATTAAGTGGAATGTGCAGTACGACCACCATCTAGAAAAGTCGCCATAATTCCAGATGATACTAACGCCAAAGCTATGTAACATCTTGATCGAATATTGGCCAAATTTCTACAAATGTCTATGCCCTTTATTATACAATGTCTACACGTCCGATCTCCCAGTTTTGAGGAGCCCCAATATAATGGCACCTACAGAGGCAGGTGCTGTCATGCAGAAGCAACTAGATCTTCTCGGCGATTGGCAGAGAAGGTGAAATATTCAAGTGAATAACGATAAATCCACTGCCACAACATTTTCTCTCTGTCGGGGAAATTGCCCACCGGTCCACCTCAACAGCTCCCTCATCCCACAAGTAGAAAACCCAAGATACCTGGGCTTTCCGCTAGACGCTAAGCCAAGTTTCTTCCACAATATTTAATGGTTGTCCCTGTTGGACAGTTTTAAATAAAACCACAGAAAAAAAAAAATATATTGGCCAAATTTTTTTCCCTGTTCCTCCAAGTGCGTCCAGGAAGAATACCGAATACATAGGAAGAATACAGTATTATTGTGAACCGCTTGCATTATTGTTTCGTGTACTTATTTTTGCTGTTCATTCAGCAACGGCTTATAATTCTTGGTTGAATGCATCGTGCATCGATCGATTTGGCGCAATCATTCCTACTTCAATCAGTAGCTTATTTGCAATAGTCAAGCATTGATCCTCAATCAGAGATTTCATCGGTTATTTGGATGTCAGGATTATTTGTTTGAATGCGCAAGCGATGCAAGATATCTTCACATATGTCGTCTTTGTATTTGTTCCGAAACTGAATTGGTTGTGAAGGAAAACATGGGATAATGATAATTGCGAACAGCGTTCGTATTTGGTACGCATTTGACGAAACATCTGAATCCACAAGTGTTAATTCTCAATGAGAATCGTTCTCCAGCAAACCCAATAGTTGACATGATTCTCGATATGGTTGGTGGCCATTCACAGTTTTCAAATGCGTAAATTTTTTTGGTCCACGTACATTTACCAAAAGCAGTCGCAAACAAAAACATTCATCATTTCTAGTTTACCAATTGAAATGTTCTCGCCGCCCATAAAGTAGATTTGTAAGAATTTATGTGGTTCGTTTGGCATTGGTAGCAGTAAGCCCATTTTATAAGTTTATTATACGTCTGATTTTGAATGTACAATTGTAAAGTTGACCATTTGCATTAGTATTTCGAACTATTTCTGTTGCTCCGAACGATGTGATTTGAAAGCATGAATTGAATGTACGAATTGACTACTTCAGGAACACGTTAGAATCTGAATTCGTGCCGATGATTAAGTCGTTCAATGGTTCAGGTGGTGTTTCAATTTCTGGTAATTATACTTTTCCTGACACGCAACACATTCTGGCTCATTTTTGAATTTCAGAGCATGACTATGCGGGCATTCCTTGTCCATAGCACCCATTACCCACTACCCACTACACTCTTCAGTGGCGCTATTCTAACACGTACATTAGTATTTTGTTCCTGGATTTGTTCTTCAGTTCTTTTGGATCTTCTATTTTGCATGTTTCGAGATCTACTTGTATCACGGCTCAAATCACCCCCTTTGAGTTTTCTTGGCATTGCTCACCAGGGACCGTAATCATTATAAGTAATATTTTAAAAATTACTTTAAATATTTAAAAATTACTTTAATGATTACTTTTCGATTTTTAATTTTTTAAATCAAGACTAATAATTATTTTTTATCGAAAAAAATAAAAATCACAAATAATCATTAAGCTTGAACAAAAAAAATAAAACTCAAAAATAATGATTATTTGTGATTTTTATTTTTTTCGATCAAAAATAAAACTTACCAAGCAATATGGTAACTTTTGATCCTTTGAGGATATTGCCAATATTGTCCTATGTCTTTATAAAGGAACCCTAGAGCAGTGGTCGGCACGGCCCTATCTCGGGGGCATAGGAAATTTCTCTGCCCGAGCTCTGCCACACACACACAGTATAAATGTGTGAAACGTCATGCTCACAGCCTACTTTCTGCTATTCGTTACTAATACTAATGCGTTAAAATCATATTAATGTATTGGGGTGCCGACCCCTGCCCTAGAGAAATAATTGACAACAACAACAACAACAACAAAATGAATTTTACCTGTGTTTGTTGCAATTATTTAATATAAGGTCAACTTTTACATACAGAGCAGCAGCAGCAGATATACACAATTACCAAAACAATGATAATAATGATAATCATCATAATGATCAACCAGTAAAACAATTAGGTACATTAATTTTCAATTTATTATGCATTTATGACATAATATGAATTTTATGTATTTTTATAATTTTTATTTAATTTTAGGAATAACAATTTTGACAGCGACTCGCTCGACAAGTTGCACCTTTATGTCATAAATGCATAATTTTTTTTTTTTTTTTTTTTTTACCGGTCTTTCAGAATTTGGAAATGGCTTGTGCATCAATAAGAGCATCAGCTAGCATTCCTGTACTCATCATAAAGCTTAGAGGCCCAGACGACCGAGGGGCGCTCAAGAAACGATTTGTTAGAATATATTAAGCTATTTGTTTATTATTAAGCTAGGAGGAGTTAGTAAGGAAATTTAAAATTCTATATTTTAAGTTTGAGGGACAGGAAAGAGATGTTATAGAGTAGAGACCATTGTAGTTCGAACATAATACCCTAAAAGGGTCATGCAGTGCATATGTCGAACTACAACGGCTAAGGAACAGAGGACTAAAGTTTCGAGTCCTTCTGTTAGGAATATTAAATTTTAAGCGTGTTAGTAAATGCTGGCTATCTACATCCCCGTTAATAAGGTTATGCAGAAAGACTACACCGAGCATTGTCCTACGATTTGTTAAGCTAGGTAAGTTTATGAGTAAGAGTCTACTATTATAAGATGGAAGGTGAAGATTTGCATCCCAGTTTAGACCTCAAAGTGAAAAAGTTAGGAAATTCTTTTGTACGGATTCTATGCGGTCCTGATGTACTCCATATTGGGGACTCCAGACACATGAACCGTACTCCAGTATAGGACGGACCAAAGAAATGAATAGTGTTTTAGTTATATAGGGGTCATTAAATTCTTTTGACCACCTTTTGATAAAACCAAGGACTCCTTTAGCCTTATTAACCATTAAGGAAATATGGTCGGCAAATTTAAGTTTGATGTCTAATAGGATGCCGAGATCATTAACCTGGGTCAATTTTTCTAAGGCAATCCCATTAATAGAATAAGTAGCTTGCAGAGGGCAAGAACGATAAAAAGACATATGTTTGCATTTAGATCCATTAAGTATTAGATCATTAGCTAAGCACCATTTTTGAAAGTTATCAAGGTCAGACTGAAGACTGCATTGGGCAGAGATGGATTTGTACTGAAGACAAAGCTTTACATCATCTGCATACATGAGAACTAGAGAGTTCGTTAAAGCAGGGGGCAAGTCGTTTATAAAAAGCGTAAATAATAACGGGCCAAGATGACTTCCTTGAGGGACGCCGGATGTAGCACGGACCAGACGGGACTGTATGTTTTTAAATAAGACTCTTTGTGTCCTTCCATCTAGGTAGCTGGAGATCCACGTTAAGAGGTCTTTAGGAAAACCCAGCATATTCAGTTTACTCAACAAGAGTGAGTGATTAACTGAATCGAATGCTTTGCTGAAGTCTGTGTAAATTACATCGGTTTGATATCCCTTACAAAAGCCATCTATGACAAAGGATGTCAACTCCAATAAGTTTGTGGTGGTGGAGCGACGCTTAATAAAGCCATGCTGACAAGGAGTGATAATCGAAGAGCAAAGGTGTTGCAAATGAGGGGTAATTAATTTTTCAAATAACTTTGGAATTGCCGACAACTTAGAGATGCCTCTGTAGTTGGCAGCCTCGGACTTTTTCCCTTTTTTATGTAGGGGAATTATAAATGATTCCTTCCACATAAGGGGAAAAATCGAGGTTTCCAAAGATAAGTTGAAAAGTCTTAGAAGAGGTTTGCACAGAGCCCTGGCGCAGTATTTTAGCACACAGCCTGGTACTCCGGCGGGGCCTGGCGAATAAATGGGTTTTACCCTTAAAAGACCAGATAATAAGTTATTCTCAGAAAAAAACGGACAGAAAATAAGATTTGCTGCTTGAATGTTATATGCGTAAGGCTGATCAGTCAGTTTAGGAGGAGAATAAGTTGTTTGAAAAAATTCTGCGAACAGATCGGCAATGGCCTGATCCGAAGTCGCAGAAGAATTTTCAAACGTAAGCAGGGGTGAAAAAGATACGTGTTTACGCTTAGTGTTTACAAAATTTTAAAACTGCTTTGGATCCTGAGTAAATTGTATCCGGCAGCGGTCAATATAATTCCTATAACATTCAGCGTTATGCTCGGTAAAATTCGACCGAGCTAGTAGGTATCTTGAGAAATCAACACTACTGCAGGTTTTTTTATATTTAAGTAAAAGCTTTTTTTTTTTATTTTTTAAGTTAGTAAGGCACCTTGTAAACCAAGGAGGATTTGCTGAAGCGGACGGATATTTCCAAGGCACACATGAGTCAAAAAATTTATTTAAAGTAAAATAAAATTTTTCTAAAGTGACATTAAGATAAGTGCACGCTAGAATATCAGACCAGTCAAATGTTTCTATAAGGCTATTAAGTTTCTGAAAATCAGCTTTACGGAAACAGCGAATCTTATTTACCACGCTCGGAGACATCTGATCGATACCAGGAGTGGTTTCGATTGAGACCTCCAGCGTGGGGTGATATGGATCCTCTGGGGTTGCAAGGGGAAAAGCTCTGGAGAGAGCAGTACCATCCGGATCAGATACAAAACATAAGTCTAAAAGCCGACCTAGCGAATTTCTAACATGATTGATCTGACCTAGGGACATGTCAAACATGCCCGCGGTGAAGTCATGGTAAGTTGAAAGTGACAAAGATGGTGAGTTGTCGACGTTGGACCACTTTAATTCTGGGATATTAAAGTCGCCCACCGCTACGAGTTGGTCACGATCCGTCATAAGATTAGAGACGTATCGAATGGCGGACAAATGCTGCCAATATGTAGGCGGTTCAGACATAGGAGGTATATATGAACAAGTAATGTATAAAGCTTTAACGGACATAGTGATTTTAACGCAAATAAATTCTATGTCACCAAACTCATGGGATTTCACCTCTTCAGAAGTAGAGTCTACAGAAATGAGGACTCCACCTCCCCTTCGCTGAGATCGATCCCGTCTAAAAGTGGTGTACTTACTTGGAAAAACTTCGGAGCTAAAGATCTCCGGATTTAACCAAGTTTCTGTAAAGGCTATAATATGGGATGCAAAGAAAGAACTATCAGAATATAGCTTGGGGAGTTTGCTACGTAGCCCCCTAGTATTCTGATAGGTAAGAGTTAGTAAGGAAACTAGTTTTTTGGGTTAGTAGCCAAAGAAGAGGTGGAGGGTTGGTCACTGGTTCCGATATTGGGAAGTCTCACTCCCACTGGTTTTTGAACTTTTTTCTTCACGGAACTAGGCTGATGTTCTTGGACGAAAAGATTCTCTGGCCAAAAACTGGGAGAACAAATCGTCTTGAACATCAGCGCGGGCACACGAATCTTGAAAGAAGACGTGCGCCTTGTATAACTATATTTAAATTTTTGTATGTCCTCCACCTTTATATCGGCTTTTGTTTTGGCTTTGATATAAGCCGAGATATCAATCTCTGAAGTATCAGGGGCGAGCCGAGAAACAAATATATGTTTCGATGGAGGAATCACCTGTAAGGGTTTTGGTGTCGCAGGTACTAGAACTGCAGCATCAGTCGGTGTCGGTGGTCCGGACTGTGGAATACCCTTTTGGGTGACCCTAATGGGGGTTTCGTTCCCTAGGACTTGTGGCATCACTTGAAGGGATGCCATGGCGGACATATCAGACAATTGCTCATTATCACTGAGAAATTCTGACGAATTTTTCTCAGTTCTAGCCCTTGGGGTGGCCAGAGATATAAGCGGCTGCATTAATGTCGGCTGAGCAGGCTGAGGCGGATCAGAAACAGCGGATCTCTTGCGCTTAGGGGACTCGTTTAGCAGCTGAAGGCCACTAAACTGAGTGTCCAGCGCACAGAGCTGGTCATTGATTATACGAAAACCAGTGATCAGCTCTTTAAATCCATTTTTGGTCTGTCTCATGAACGACCTCATTTCGCCTTGCACAGCACGACAATTTTCACAACAATAATGTATCCCAGACCTACGGGAAATGGCATCCGAAACTGATGCAGTGAAACCGGCACACTTGGCATGTACGACGTTCTCACATAGCCAGCAATGGATGGCAGGCTGGGATGAGGAAATTGTCTTGTTACAAGACTTAATGGCACAGACAAGTTTAAATTCCATTTTATTTTTATTTATTTTTTTTTTTTTATTTAATAAAACAAAAATTAATATTTAAAAAGTTTAAAAACACAATACCTTGAACCACTGTGCCAAATAGGAAGCCAAAGCGGGAGCTTTGAATAGTGCAAAAGAGAAATGCAGAAATAAAGATAAGCCGGGGAAGAAGCAGAGCTGAGCTATGCTTGGAATTGAAATTATTCAATTTATTAATTCGACTCCAAATATACCACAGCACTCGCGAAGCGATACGGTTTCGGCTTTAAGATTGTTAAGATTCACAAGGTTTAATTCACAAGTATGTAAACACCGGTTTACCAATATTTATAATAAAACGCAGTGCGCACAAAAAAACACGACCGTTCGCTTAAGAGAAAGAGAGGGAAGTGAAATAATAAATTGAAAATTAATGTACCTAATTGTTTTACTGGTTGATCATTATGATGATTATCATTATCATTATTATCATTGTTTTGGTAATTGTGTATATCGCTGCTGCTGCTCTGTATGTAAAAGTTGACCTTATATTAAATAATTGCAACAAACCCAGGTAAAATGCATTTTGTTGTTGTGGTTGCTGTTGTCAATTATTGCTCTAGGGTCCCTTTATAAAGACATAGGACAATATTGGCAATATCCTCAAAGGATCAAAAGTTATTGCTTGGTGAGTTTTTTTTTTGATCGAAAAAAATAAAAATCACAAATAATCATTATTTTTGAGTTTTATTTTTTTTGTTCAAGCTTAATGATTATTTGTGATTTTTATTTTTTTCGATCAAAAATAATGTTTAACCATAGAAGAATAAATATAACAATTAAAAATTAAAAATCATCAAGGATATTCATAGTGTATCCTTAAAGGATAAAAACGTGCTAGTCAAGCTTGTTCTATGTTGATTGGAAGTGATTGATTTATTCATTTAAAAATAGCGACAATAATCATTATTTACGGTCCCTGTTGCTCACTGTAAAAAACACTCATTAAAAGAATTCATGTATTTACTTAATGATGAAGGGTTTTTGCCCCAGTTTAAATTGAGTTAAAATGCTATGGTAGCGTAAGTTTGTCAGTGTGATGAAATAGTAATTCACTTTATATGCGATTTTTGGTATGTCGAACAGGATTTCAGAGGATGAAAAATAGATGTTGGCGGATTTTCAGACCTACTTATTACGCTTAAAAAAATTCTTGAGAATCGGTATAGCCGTTTCGGAGGAGTATAGTAACAAAAACTGTGACACGAAAATTTTATATATATAGATATAATTTTCATATATATACATATATATCGGAAACAATTAATGGAAAAATTTTAAAATATTAGAGATACAAGGACAAATTTAAAAGCAAAAAAAAGGTCCCGAAGTACCTTTTTTTTAATAAATGAAGATTTTTAAGGTGATAAATATTTCAAACACTGTTTTGTGTTATGTTCGACCTGATAAACAATTCCTACTATGACACTTTGTCATCGCAAAGGCCAGACGTAGTGGAAATTGTACGCGTTTAAATCGAATGGTAAATCCGTTGAAATCATCGGTATTCGCGGGAACAAGGCATCCTCTACCTTCTATTCTATATTTTTGATTTTTGCCTCAATAACGTTATTTTGCACAGCCAGTCTTGTTCCATTGCATAGTCAAGGTTAATGAATGTTACCCAGCATGATAACAACTGATCCTTTTGCATTTACTTTTAACTGCAAATTGTGAGGTGGTAATCTAGGCAATTCCAGTGAATTTAAAAACTACATGGGATAGTTGAATACGTTATCCTAGCTCATAACAATGCCGACTACTTTGAAGAAAACCAACTGTCCTGGAAACAAATTCTGAATGATCGCATTGAGATCCTCGTCATTTTTCGCTGCCAATGAAGAAACATTTGTGATCTCGGACATTGGTTCTTTTCATTGTTGGATTGTGAGCACAACGATGATCAACTTCCGCATCTGAATTGGTGATCTGCATCATGATCGCATAAGACATATCAATGTTGTCTCAATAATAGTAAATAAAACAAAACCAATTTCATTAAGTAATTATGAAAATTGTTGAATATAACGCTTTTCCCAAAACAAGTTAATGCAATCTTGCTCCGGAGCAGCAGTGTGCGCATGTTCCTTTTTTTACACACTGTTAAATTTTGAGACTAACTGGATTGGCATTAGATACCATAGGAGTCCAAGTTTTAAATCAGATAATTTTATCTTTTATATTTTCAGGATTTGGCATGGAGACCCTACAATGACCAGGAAGTTTAAGTTTATTTGTTTCCAAAACGGAAATTTTGTTGTAGCGCCAGTTCATTAATGTTTTTATACCCTTGCAGAGGGTATTATAATTTTGGTCAAAAGTGTTCAACGCAGTGAAGGAGACATCTCCGACCCCATAAAGTATATATATTCTTGATCAGGATCACCTCTTGAGTTGATATGAGCATGTCCGTCTGTCTGTTTCTACGCAAACTAGTCTCTCAGTTTTAAATCTATCGACTTGAAAATTTGCACACAACCTTCTTTCCTTTCCTTATATAAACTCAGAAGATGATCCAGATCAAGAATATATGTTGTTATGTTGTGTTGGGCTGCAGGGGATCGGTTTTAAACCATGCTGTTTGTCTCGTATTTCCATGGGTCCGATCCCTTGAATCTCTATCTTTGAAATTTTTATTTAAAATTGTGTTCAATGCTTGAAAAAATACCGTCTGCATAAAGCGTGGTATAAAAAATGTATAAAATTTATACCCCGCAAGGGTATAAAAACACCTCTTTGTGGACCTATGCAAACTGTTCAAGTCTTGAGCACGATAAAAATTCCAAAGATAAAGTTTCAGGGGCTCGGACCTATGGAAATACGAGATAAGCATGGCAAGACCAATGTAGTTTTAACATAAGATCCTAAAAGGCTGCGCTGTGAATATGTCGAACTACAATGGCTTAGAAATAGAGGACTAAAGTTTCAAGTCCTTCTACTAGGAATGCTAAAATTTAAGCGTGTTTGTAAATGTTGGCTATCTACATCCCCATTGACGAGGTTATGTAGAAAAACTACACCTAGAATTGTCCTACGATTTGTTAAGCTTGGTAAGTTTATTAGTAGGAGTCTACTGGAGACTAGGAGACTCTAGACACATGAACCGTACAGCAGTATCAGACGGACCAAAGAAGTGCATAAAATTTTCGTAATGTAGGGGTCGTTAAATTCTTTTGACCACCTTTTAATAAAACCAAGGACAACTTTGGCCTTTTTAACCATTGAGGAAATATGGTCAGCAAATTAAGGTTTAGAATCTAAAAGGATGCCTAGATCATTAATCTGAGTTAACCTTTCTGAGGCAATCCCATAGAAAGAGTTCCCTCGGATTCGGATTCAGCGACCCCGAAAACATATAGTAAACATGGTCTGACCTCCAGACCCGAAAACATATTTTTTTTTGTGTGGCTGTGTAATTGAAAACACAGTGCGCACAATAGAAACATGACAGTTCGCTGAAGAGGAAGAAACTTTTTTTATACACGTTGCTTTATTTGTTTCGGTAACAATAATTAACATAAGAATAAATAACGGGTAGATAGCGGTCTCTATGCATTGCTTCGCCCGTCGCAGCCCCCCACTCTCCACCCTACCGCCTCTCTTGCTTGATGCTCCTGAGCCTCTGCATTATCGCTGCAACAAAAGACGCTACCTCCACAAGGTTTACTGGATAAGGTGAGCGGCCCGCCGTCGTCTCCAGTCAGTGGCGCTCAAGTGCAAACCGGCGGCACTCGAAGACTACATGCTTGACGTCCTCGACGATAGAGCTCCCGCTCTCCGGGCACCAGTCGGAAACTCTTCAGGTATTGCCAGAAGCCAACCACCTTGAGGTTGGGAATGAGGGTGTGCGTCCAGCGTCCCTTCGTCGATGTGTCCCAGCAATCCAGCCAGGCTGTGAGCGATCCCTCCTTGGCCTCTTCCCTTATAGCTGTATCGAGAGCGCCGCCAGGACCCTCATAACGGGCGCGAGTTTCATTTATCTCCTTGAGATCACGCGCTCTTTTAGCGGGGCCATCCCCGCAATGACCCGTATGGCGTCGTCGGAGACCGTCCTGAAGCCGGACGTTACTCTTATGGCTCCCAGCCTATACGCTGCATCCACCCCTCTCCTGTAGCTGGGCGTATTCATCGCCTCAGCCCAGATGGGTGTTGCGTACAAAATTTGCGCCGAGGCAAGGCTCACGAGGAGCCTTCTCCTGTTCTGCCTCGGGACTCTGGTGTTGAGAAGGAAGCGAGGCCTCTGGTAGTGGCTGCAGCCTTGCCCGGGATGTACTCCAGGTGCTCGCGGAAGGAGAGCTGGACGTCGATCATCACGCCCAGGTATTTTATGGTCAGCTGGGAGTTTATGGCCATTCCACCGACCTGGATCGTCGCCGTTTCCAACACCTTGCGGCTGCTGACTAGCGCCGCTTCCGTTTTTTGCGGGGCTAGGCTTTGTCCTGGATTTTGGAGCCACTGCTCCATTGCCTCGAGCGCCTTGTTTGACGCTCTCTCCGTTTCCTCCGTATGCTTGGCAACAACCACCAACGGTACGTCGTAAATAGAAGCCGATGACTTCGGAGCTAGGAGCTGCAGCCTCAGGATGCCGTCGTACTTGACATTCCACAGCAGCGGTCCTTGGACCTTAAGGCACACCCGCCGTAACGTCGTAGGGCTCCATGCCCATGTCCGTGTCGAAAAGTAGCACTCTGCAGCTGAAGTAGCTTCAGACAACATTCATTATGGCACTGGGAACGTTAAACTTAGGGCCTTAGGGCTGCCAGTGTTTTGCCCCACTCCGCCGTGTTGATGGCTTTCCTGATGTCCAAGGTGACTATTAGGCAGTACTGCTTAGAGCCATCCTTCCACCCGGTTCCCGCAATTTCGTTAAGAGCAATGCGAACCACCGCTGCTATGGCGTCCTTTCGACCTTCGGCTCGCTGCATCAGCCTCCTTACTCTCCTTGCGCGGATGGAGTTATCTTCCTGCTTATCTTCCAGTTAGCGCCAGTCGCTAGCGAGAGGCTTGCGAACGTCAGGTCTATGATGGATCCTGCTCCGGCTCTGCTGAAGGTGTGCTGGTTTCCCTCTTTTAGTAGTACGAGATCGAGTGAGGCAAAGGTTTCTCTCACCACTCTTCCTCTCGCATTCGTCTTCGGTGAGCCCCAGTCCTGCGCCCACGCATTGAATTCTCCTGCTACAAGGACATTAGGGCAGCCTTACCCGATAGGTCTACTGGCCAGCGGTTGTATGAGCCAGCCCTATGAGGCTCGCTTAGGAGCTCTATGTCAGCCTTTACCTCCCGCACAGTCTGCGCCAGCACATCTTGTGTCGCCCTGCAGTAATTCAGGTTCAGCTGAAGCACTAGCATACTGACATCCTTGGTATGCCTCCTTTCACTGACATGGGGCAGCTTCTACTTCCAATCTGATGCCGCACATTCTTCCTGCCCTTATCTTACATGAGAAGCACCGTTGGTCCCTTTTACAGGTGGCCTCCCTATGTTCCTTTTCTTCGCAGCGAAAGCAACAGCTGCTCCTGTCCTTCGAGCTCTTGCAAGCGCTTGCGATGTGCCCCATCCCTAGGCACCTGTAGCAGCGAGTAACGACATCCTTCTCCTTCATATGGCATACTGTCCACCCAACCTTAACTTTTCCCACAGCAATGATGGCCATGGCAAGGCTTGCGGGGAAAGCTACGATGACGGTCTGTGTTTCGTCATAGCTGCCTCTCAGTTTCTTGACTTTTAAGGCGCCCTGGTCCACCACTACCTGCGGCGCCATAGCCGCGGTAATGTTGTTCGAAGTGGCGAGTGCGTCGAGTCTTCGTAGTTCGATGAGCGACTCCTTGGTCTTCTCCGAGAACGCCCGGACCTCTGCCTTGCTCCCTATGACCGCCTCAATGCAGCCTTTAAGGGCATGCATTGAGTTCTCCTTTATCATAAACAATTCCAGTAACAACCCGCCCATTGCTGTCTTCCTCACTTTCTTGACGCATGGGCCTAGGTCGTATAGCTTCCCGTCCTCCCTGCGCGTTACCATGCTTAGGATCTGGCTGTATGTCAGGTCCGCTGCTTGGATCACTATGGCGTCGGGTCGGGCTTGTCTCCGCTCGGGATTTCTAGGCTTGGCCATCGTCCACTCTGGCCTTCTCGTGCTTGTTTCCCTGTCGCTTCCTTTGCTGGTAGCCGTGTTTTCCACCGCTGGTTTGGGCCTAGCCGCCGTGTTCGCCGGTGCTACTTTGGCCCCCCATGCGGTATTTTGCCGGTTGGCACTCCAGGGCCCGTGCTGTTCGGGCTGCTACCGGTCTGCACGGCCTGGTCTTGCGTCCAGACCTTCGTCGGATCTGGCGCACACTGGCTTGGCATGATGGCCGTTCGCGCATGCTCCTCCGGGACACTCCCGACCAGAATGGAGTGGATGTCCTTCAGTCTGGTTATCAGGATCCTTTGCATCGCCGAAATATGCCTCTTGTTTTTTTCCGTGACCCACGATAGCAGCTGGTTCACTTAGTGCCCAGTTCCATCAGGCATTCTTCGCTTCTTGCCGGCGGGCTTCCGGCCTTGTTTTTCTTCGGCGGAGCCGCCCTCTGGTCCTTGTCCGATGAGGAAAATGAGATCTCCGTCCGATGAGATGAAGAGGCAAGAGAATGGATAGTGCATGCTGCAGATGAGAGGTCTATTCTGCACTGCATTGCATCGATCGGTCCTGGAGGTCGATGGAAGTTATACCGCTCCTGTTAGGTCGCCACAGCCCCTTTTGTGGCTGAACCGCATTAGCGGAGGGGTTGCTCAGCTCCATGACCTTCAGCACCACATGGCAGGCCAGAGTTCTCTAGCCCCTTCCGCACTAGGTTGGTCATAGGGCCCGGGTCAGCAGCCCTGAAGGGTATACTACCCTCCTGCATCACCTTGAGGTCGCTGTTGTGTGTCACTGTAATAACAGTGACATTTAACTGCTGAAACCATAACAGGGGATTAGTCTGTAAACTTTTTTGATATGAACCATTAAAGCTTAATGTTATCTTAAGGTAATGACGTCCTTTGATCCTTATTTTAAAGACATATAAAAAATTACTTTTAGCCAAAAAAAAGTGATCGTTGGGCCCTTAGTGAGACAGACAGACGGACATGCTCATATCAACCCAGGAGGTGATCCTGACCAAGAATATATGTATATACTTTATAGGATCGGAGATGACCTTAACGCTGGGTATAAAAAATGGAAAAACAACGTTTGCAGGATTAGCTTCTTTTATATATTTTTTTTATTAATTATTATATTATTATAATACAACTTAAATTAATGGTTCATTGGATGTTACTAGTTCTATATAAACATTACTGTTACCTATATTCATAGGTGTGTTTAAATTATTTCCTGGTATCATATTTCATATTAAATATCCGCTTTGGGAGATCTTTGGGGTGACATCTTTTCAGTCATCTGGGTAACCTTATACCTGCAATTTCTGATCGTTGAAGACATCCCCTACTTTTGGCACCATTAGGTCTTTTTCCAAGTTCACTGTGCGCATTTACCATTTGGCTCCAGATATAATGAGTAACCATGATATGATATCATATCATATCATGGCTTCAACAATTCTAATCTTGTTCAAATTACATTTCGCTGCAATATACTACATTTTGATGCCGTATACTTGAGCCCATATCGCCATGTGGGAATTACCACTTTGTAAACTAAAACCTTGTTTCCAACGGATATTTGGTTTCGACTATTAAGAAGCCATTTTAGTTTCTTCAGCTTTGTATTAATTGGCTTTGTAATGGACACTTCGGGAAGGTTAGCCGATTGTCTAAATAAGCCCCGAGGTACTTGCTACATATATGAGGCAGTTCGTGGCCTAGAAAAAATACCCCAGGAAAGGATGTGGACGCAGGGCGTAGGTCACACTTGCGCATTGGCTTGGATTTGAAAGTAGGCTGTGAGCATGGCGTTTCACACATGTATCCTGTGTGTGTTTGGCAGAGCTCGGGCAGAGAAATTTCCTATGCCCCCAGGAATGGGGCGTGCCGACCGCTGCTCTATTAAGTATTTTCTAGGAAAAACCAATTTTACTAATCCAATTTAATTCCACAATTTTTCTATCTCTGTGTAGAAAATATTATATTTTTGTACAATATTAATTTTTATACCCGTAAAGAAGGTATTATAATTTTGGTCAAAAGTGTGCAACACAGTGAAGAAGACATCTCCGACCCCATAAAGTATATATATTCTTGATCAGAATCATCTCCTGATTTGATATGAGCATGTCCGTCTGTCTGTTTCTACGAACTAGTCTCTCAGTTTTAAAGCTACCGTCTTGAAACTTTGCACACACCCTTCTTTCCTTTGCACGCTGAATATAATTCGGAAATTCGCAGAAAATTCGTCCGGGATCGGACGGCTATATTCTATAGCTGCCATATAACTGAACGATCGGAAATGACCAAACTTTCGTGTTTTTGAAGATAGAAACAAGAAAGGAAAGCTAACTTCGAGCGGAGCCGAAGTTGATATACCCTTGCAGTTAAAACTGGATATATATCGCAAACATTGGATTAAATTGGCCGATCCTTATGAGAATATCATAATATAACCAATTTATTACCATAAAAAAATCTAAAACAAAGTACCAAGCTTCCATCTTCAAAAATACCAAAGTTGGTATTTGTACCAAATACCATTTCCGATCGTTCAGTTATATGGCAGCTATAAGATATAGTCGGCCGATAGTTATACAATTTGGTAGGTTTTATTAACTGACCAAAAATAGAATCTGTACGAAGTTCCAACTTTCTATCTTCAAAAACACGAAAGTTGGGTAATTTCCGATTGTTCAGTTATATGGCAGCTATAGGATATAGTCGGCTGATCCTTATGAAATTCGGAATGTTGTATTATTTTGCCAAAAATAGCATTCGTGCCGAATCCGAATTCTCTAGCTTTAAAAACACCGAAGTTATAGCATTTCCGATCAATCAGTTATATGGCAGCTATAAGATATAGTCGGCCGTTCCTTATGAAATTTGGTAGGTCGTATTATTTTGCCAAAAGTAGCATTCGTACAAAATCTGAACTCTGTAACTTTAAAAACACCAATGTTATACCATTTCCGATCAATCAGTTATATGGCAGCTATAGGATATAGTCGGCCGATCCCGCCCGTTCCGACTTATATACTGCGTGCAAAGGAAAGAAGGGTGTGTGCAAAGTTTCAAGACGATAGCTTAAAAACTGAGAGACTAGTTCGCGTAGAAACGGACAGACACACGGACAGACGGACATGCTCATATCAACTCAGGAGGTGATCCTGATCAAGAATATATATACTTTATAGGGTCGGAGATGTCTCCTTCACTGCGTTGCACACTTTTGGACAAAATTATAATACCCTCTGCAAGGGTATAAAAACTTAGTACAGATTCTATTTTTGCTCAGTTGATTCGACCTACCAAATTTCATAACGATCAGCAAACTATATCTTATAGCTGCCATATAACTGAACGATCGGAAATGGTATTTGGTAAAAATACCAACTTTTTTATTTTGGGACATTTTATTCAGAATTTGTATTTTAATAAACTGGTTATATTATGATATTCTCAAAGGGATCGGCCAACTATATAGTTGGTATTTTTAAAGCTCTTTGTCCTAATTATGGTTTTAAATGAAAACATTTTAATTTAATTTATCATCAAATCGAAATCCCATCGTCGTCGCATGCAGATACGAATTTATTGTGCTCAGTGACTGGTTTCGTAAATCAACAACAACACGAAAAGACGCTTTCAGCGATGAAATTGCTTATGTCTATATTGATTAAGTAATTAATTAATATTAAACAGAACATTTAAAACTCGAACAAACTCAACCTCGATTGCAATGAATTTAAACGACGTTCGCACACAACGTCAACGTGAGCAAGACGAGAGACGGCTCTCAGTAAAAAGAAACAACGCTTACTTCTCTTTCAAAGAAACCGAAAGTAATGCAAGCTCTTCCCAAACAATTGGTCTATTGCGCCAAACTTGACCGAATTCTTAAACGTAGAGAGCGAGAGAGCGCGTTCTTGCTCCCCCTCACTACCATCGATGTCTCTGCAGGCAAAAAGTGCAGTAACTAGCACCGCAATTTCTTTGACAAAGTCAACCGTAATAACAACAACAACAATTGCAACTGTAACCACAGTGCGTTTAACGACGTCATCAGCTAGCAGCGCAAACATTAATACTTCTGCCGCTGCACTGCCCAAAAAAGAGAACAAAAACAAAGAAAATATTAAGCCGGCTGTGCAGACTGGTATGGATCGCTACCAGTCAAAAATCAAAAGGAAGCTGAGCCCTCTAAACTCTCAACGAAAAATAACCCGTGGCAATGCTAACATAGCTGCAATAGAAACGCCCACGTACTCAAACCATTTTAAAATCTTGGCAGACTATGAGGATGACTCCGAATCTACAGAAGTCGAAAAAGGGGGCCTAAGCCCCCGCCAATTTACATACGAGAAAAAAGTTCCAACGTTCTTGTCAACAAAATTATAGAGCTCATTGCGAAAAGCGACGCTTACGTCGAGAATGACAATTTCACAGATCGCCAGATCTGCTGAGCAAAACTTAAAACATGCCTCACGTCAATTTGATCAAGGTCTACAGCAAGAAGAAACGTATGTTCACCGCCGCTACATAGAGCAATTGTCAACTAACAGAACAAAACTCTCACCATGGAGAGCTCACTCAACTCTGAGCTCACCAAGAGAAACCGTGATGCCTATTAGAAATTCCTCAGGAGGGTGGGCGCGCAGCGACGCAGACAGAGCCAGCACGTTTGCCAAACACCTTAAAAATGTCTTCCAACCGAATCCTGCCACCAATGCGTTTACTTTGCCGACTCTATTATATGAGCCCCAGCCTCTAAATGAGCCAATTGAGTTTCGCCCAAACGAAATCGTTAACATTATCAAAAGACAACTGAATCCGAAAAAATCCCCTGGCTGCGACCTCATAACTCCCAAAATGATCATTGAGCTCCCATACTGCGCCGTTTGCACTCTCACCCAGCAATTTAATGCCATCGCAAAACTTGGCCACTTTCCAGTGAGATGGAATGCCTAATGACTCGGATAAACACATACCTGAGAATCCAAGAAGGAATCCCGTCACACCAATTTGGGTTTCGTGAAAAGCATGGAACAATTGAGCAAGTCAACCGGATAACATCCGAAATTCGGAATGGGTTCGAAAAACGAGAGTACTGTACTGCCATATTTTTAGATGTCTCTCAAGCATTCGATAGAGTCTGGCTAGAAGGTCTAATGTACAAGATCAAGACAATGATACAGCACCCACAAGATTTTAGAGTCTTACCTTCACGACAGAAAATATCCGATGATTACACCGCTATATCCGATGATTACACTGTTGGAGCTGGAGTTCCTCAAGGCAGCGTGCTAGGGCCAATATTATATGTCCTCAACACAGCAGATATCCAGACAAGCACACGTCTAACAACATCCACGTTTGCCGATGACACAGCTATTCTTAGCCGCTCAAAATGCCCGATTTAAGCAACTGCGCAGCTAGCTCTTCATATGGTCGATGTCGAAAAATGGCTGTCAGATTGGCGAATGAAAGTAAACGAACTAAAATGCAAGCATATTACGTTCACTCTGAACAGGCAAAACTGCCCGCCGATAACATTAAACAACACTCTACTCCCACAAGCAAACGAAGTAACATACCTAGGAGTACATCTCGACAGAAGACTGACATGACGCCGGCACATTGAAGCCAAAAGAACACACCTAAAGCTAAAAGCCAGCGGCCTTCATTGGCTTATCAACGCTCGGTCACCTCTTAGCCTTGAATATAAAGTCCTGCTATACAACTCGGTACTAAAACCTATATGGATGTACGGCTCCCAGTTATGGGGGAACGCCAGCAATAGCAACATTGACATAGTTCAAAGAGTTCAGTCGAAGATCTTGAGAACAATCACCGGGGCACCGGGGTATGTTCGCAACGCAAACATACACCACGACTTAAACATTCTACCAGTCAAAGATGTTATCGCAGAACAGAAAGTAAAGTACTTAACCAAGCTATCGGTGCACCCTAACCACCTGGCGAGAGGTCTAACAAGGTTCAGCAACCAATCACGCCTTCGTCGCAATGACTTACCCACCCAGCGACCGACCTGAGGGACGCGCAACCAGAAGGCAGTCTTAGTATACTGTTAGTTAAGTTTTAATGTTTAGATTCGTCAACTTATTGTTAGTCTCCAAATAAAGAGTAGATTTAATAAATAAAAGCAAAGTCTATATAGCCATGTCCGTCTGTCCGTATGAACGCGTGGGTCTCAGAGACTCTCATTGCCATTTGCTCTCTTGACAGCCCAAATTTTAGGAAAAATATTTTTTTCCTAAAAAAAAAAGAAAAATGTTAAAAATTGGGAAATTTCAAAAACAGACCAACCTACCGAAATGAGCAGACGTGATTTGCACGAGCTCCGGCAAAAACGTAAAGAAAGTGCAAAACAATCGCACTTTTAAATTCAAAATCTGGGATTACTCAAGATAAGCGAAAAGTCGCTGAACCACAAACTAATAAAAGCAATAGAAAATCTTAACACAACAGTAGCCATGTGTTAAATGAAAAACTAGTGGGCAGTTGTTTTAAATAAATAAGTGCTCATTGAGAGCAACGATCAAAAGAACGAACGTAGAAGCTCAGTAAACCAAAGAAACAGTTTCAACCCGCGATACCGAAATGGAAAAATCTGTGATTAAGAGAAACTCGGCTCTACTGACCGCTGAAAGCCAAAGGGCACGGTCTTCCTTACCCGCTCTACGTCAACGACTACAGCGAATCCAAAAACACCAACTTCGGAAAGTGCCCAGCGACACCGGCCACAGAGTAAAATGGATCACTACATTCAAGTTAAGGGCAAACTTAGCCCGCAGAATAATCCGGCAGGCAATAAAACACAAATTCACCGCGTCCAGAAGATCGACGAAGAACCAGGCAGATCCAGTACCAATAGAAAACCAACCAAAAATCAAAGGGAACATCGTAAAAAACAAAGGTGCAGACAAAACTGAGCAGCACTTCCGAGTCGTGTCCAAATATATAGACAATGCTAAGAAAAACTACTACACGTACCAGCTGAAAAGCAAGAAGGGCCTACAAGAATTAGTAAAGAGAATCGCACCCGACGTTACCGCCGTGCAAATTGAAACCGCCCTTAAATCTTTTTCTTTGCCTAGAATTTTATTAACATTTTAAACAGAGACAAAAAGCCACAACTCTCTTCAAGGTCGAGCTCGAGCCTGTAAATAGGTCGTTGAAGAAGAACGAAGTCCACCCAATTAACAAGCTACAATATCTTTTGGATCGCCTAATCACTGTGGAAGAGCGACATAAACGCAACATTCCATTACAATGAACTAATTGCCAAGACAAACTACGCACTTAGACACACAAGGTCATATTGCACACCTCGGGCTATCTGTGTAGTCTGCGGGGCCGCCCACAAGTCTGCTCACTGCACTACAAACAAGAAATACAGTACCGTGAAGAAATGTGAAAACTCCCAAAGCAACCATACCGCAAACTTTAGAGTGTGTGTGGTGTACAAGTAGTTGAACAGTCGCATGCGACAAGCGAAAGTGGCCCCAGAACAGCCACACAGCAAAATGGAAACTATGATGCTTTACCTTCAAACAAGTATGATGGAGCTAATGTCATAACGACTTTGTGAACACTTGTTAAAAACCAGAACATGGTAATACAGTCGCTTGTAGCGCAACAGTCTACATAATCTACGCAGACTCTACGAATACCAATGTGGAACGCCAGTGGTGTCTTTATTGTCAAATCTATGGTGTCTATCAAATCAAATGGTGTCTTTATTGTCTAATCTAGAATTGTCTCATTTCTGCACAAAACCATATTGACGTCATGCTACGCATCTTAAAAGCAAAGGCGGAAACGCATCTTACAAGCAAATACAACTTTCAAATAAGGGGCTCCACAATCTACCGCACAGATCATCCGGATGGGAAAGCCCACGGCGGTACCAGAGTTCTATTTAGAGAACGCTTTAAGCACCATTTTCACAAAAGGTTTGAAACAATCTTCTTGCAGGCCACATCACTACACATTCCGCCAAGCAAACACCATTTTATCAGACCACTCGCATGGGTTTTTACGTTTCTTCAAAACCAAGAAATAACTGACGTCAACCTGACGTCTCCAAAAACGAACTAACCGAGCTAACTTCCGGCGGAGCCGAAATTGATATACCATTGCATATATATATCACATATATATATATCACAAATATATATCACAAAAATCGGATATAGTTGGCCGATCCTTATGAGAATATCATAATATAACCAGTTTATTACAATATAAATTCTGAATAAAACGTCCCAAGCTTCTATCTTCAAAAATACCAAAGTTTGTCATTTTACCAAATACCATTTCCGATCGTTCAGTTATATGGCAGCTATAAGATATAGTCGATCGTTATGAAATTAGGTAGCTCGGATCAACTGATTCAAAATAGAATCTGTACGAAGCTCCAACTTTCTGTCTTCAAAAAAACTAATGTTGGCCCATTTCCAATTGTTTAGTAATATGGCTATAGAATACAGTATTATGTGAAACATAACTTATGAAATTTATGAACACCGAAGTTATAACCGTTCCGACTTATATACTGCGTGCAAAGGAAAGAAGGATGTGTGCAAAGTATCAAGCCTATATCTTTAAAACTGGCAGACTAGACTAGTTTGCGTAGAAACTTACAGACGAACTAACGGATATGCTCATATAAGCTCACGACGTGATCCTGATCAATAATATATATACTTTATAGGGTCGGAGATGTCTCCTTCACTGCGTTGCACAATTTTGGACAAAAATATATACATATGTTACGTTCTAAACATAGATTTCTCTCTTTCCCTCTCTCATTTGCCAGCCGTCTCGTGGTACCCGCTCTCAAATGTTTTTATTTTCACAGCGGGTTCCACTGTCAATATGCCGTAGAACCCGCATCCATAGAAATTTTTACAGCGGGTTCCACTAAGAACTGAGGCAATGTTAAAGTGATTTTTTAAATTGTTGTTTTTTTTTTATTGGAGTAACAATTTTGGAAAATACTTAAAAACAATTATAATTATAAACACAATTATAAATATAATATAAATTTAAAATACATTTTTGCGATATATATCCGGTTTTAAATGTAAGGGTTTTACATTTTTGGCTCTGACCGAAGATAGCTTTCTTTTCTTGTTTGTTAGTAAATGTGGGGGTAAAATAAAAATTATAATATTAAATTTAACTTGGTCTAGCTTAGGAAATGACTCTGATGGTCCTTACTCCATTAAAAGGTGCAAAGGTGTATTAGTGGTATGTCTGTATGTAACAACCAAAATTAAAAACCATTTTTACAAAAAAGTGATCTGGGTATTGTAGCAGTCTACGTCTAATGATTTGTCGTCTCTTAATTTAAATTAGATTATTATCAGCCGTGTATATACATTTTCTTTTCTGCATTTCACCCTTTTGCACGAAATTTATTAAATAATCAATGAACAAAGGTTTGTGCTAAAAGCTTCAAAAGTAGTGACTTGTCCGACTACACATACTCGTATGCACTCTAAAAAATATACAAATTATATTAGTGATTTTACTTATTACTTACTTCATTTATTAATGATAAGTTAATTTTTATTTTTTTGTTTCAAAAAATTTTTTGTTGAGGTGGATTCTATTGTAAATCTGTAAGCAAAAACAAAGAAATGGGTTAATTGCCGATCACGATGATTCATCACACAAAGCACCCAAGAGAAATAAAACATCAAATTTGACGACGTATTTCACATGTCTATGCCAGGAATTCAATCTTTTACGGATTTGAGACTGATTTGATTGTTCATGCATTCAACACGATTTTATAGTAGATACAAATTGCAAAGATTGAGTTTCAAAGAATCGGACTCATAGAAATACGAGATAAACAGCATGGGTGAAAACCGATTCCCTGCAGCCTAAACAAATGCATAAGTGGTGCGCTTATTGCCCTTAAGAAAGGGTCGCCTAGCAGGATGGCTTGCAGTCTTAAAATCTTCAAAAAAGTTGGTTCATTTTCGATCATTCAGTTATATAGCAGCTATGAGATAAATATTCGACCAATCCTTATGATCCTCGGCCGTATCATTTTCCCAAAATGAGCTTAAAAACTGACTGGTTCGCGTAGAAAAAGATAGGTTTATTAACATAGGAGCTGATCCTGATTAAAAATTATATACTTTATAAGATCGCAGATGTTCCTTATAAAGAAATAGAGACTTTAGACCAAAATTAGAATACCCTCTGTCCTTAGAATAAAGTAAATACAATAAAGGGTCTTCCCTTCGGGCGGAGGCGAAGTTGTTAAACCCTTGCATTTAAGGGTGTAGTCTCATGTGTGAGGTTGAAAATATCGATATGTTTTTTTCACATATTTTGAAAGTACTGTTTATTAAGAATGTACTGTTAAAGTTTCAAATAAAATAATGAAATTCAAATAATGATCAAATAATGACAGAGATACAGCCCATAATCGAGAGCGCGCCTACACCGAAAAGTAATAGTTTCTCGGTAGCGTCTAAACTTTAAACGCGTTTTTCTCAGAACGACATTTTTGTGTGCGGCGCAGGTGATTCACAAAATTCTATGGCACCGATCTAGCTGAAATTTGGATATGTTGTTCTTAAAAGTAACACCTCTACCCGTACCAGAATCAATCATTTTTAATGATTAGTTTTTTTTATCATTAATTTAAGATAAAATTTTAAAATTAAAAAAAAAAATTTTTTGTGAGTACGCCATTTTGTTGTTTATTGATGAAAATATTTTATTCTAGTACGGGAATGAGCCATAAGCTTACAAAACAATAATCTATTCTAATTTTTTGTTTCGGATGACTCTAGCAGTCGAAATCACCTGCGCCAGGGACCTAATTTTTTTTTATATGCATACTTTGGCATGCTATAAAGTGTATTAAACTACAAAAGAATAAATTAAGCAAAATATTTTCAAATAGTTTATGATGAAATAAAATAAAAACAAATATATAAAAACAAATAATAAAAACAATTGCCTATAAAAACAAATTCGGAATAAAATTCCAATCTTCTATCTTCAAAAATACCAAAGTTTGTCATTTTACCGAATACCATTTCCGATCGTTCACTTATATGGCAGCTATAAGATATAGTCGATCGTTATGAAATTTGGTAGCTCGGATCAACAGATCCAAAATTTATTTTTTTTTTTTTTCCTTATTACTCCTCTCGGGAGCAGTGCCTCTTCTCCTGTGCAGTGCCATAAGTCCTCATTGGATATTGTGTCTGGCCAGAATACCCCAAGTAAAATTCTCAGGCACTTGTTGATGTAAGCCTGCAGCTTCATCAATATCCTTTGAGAGGTCAGCCACGTCTCCAATCCGTATAGCAGTATGGATTTTACACACGAGTTGAATATGCGCAGCTTTGTTTTTCTGTTTATCTGCTGGTTTCTCCATACTCGGTGTAGTCTTCCAAATGCAGACCTCGCTTTGCGCAGCCGGTTCTCCACATTACTTTCCACTCCACCATTTAATGTTATGATAGTACCGAAGTAGGTGAAGCTGTCGACGAAGTCTATGGTTTTATCTCCGATTGTGATGTTGTTTGTGTTGGAGTTGTTGATCCGCATAGCTTTCGTTTTTGATGCGTTGATCTTTAAGCCTACTGCGCTGGCTCGGATCTCGAGATCCCTAGCTTTGGCTTGAATGTCTTCGAATTTGTGAGCTAAGAAACATATGTCATCCGCGTAATCCAAGTCTTCTAGATGTCGGGTGAAGTTCCAAGTGATTCCGCGTCTGTCCATGCATACGTCTCTCATAATTTCGTCGACTACCAAGTTGAACAAAAGTGGTGATAGAGGAATCCTTGCTTGACGCCTGTGTTCGTCTGGAAAGGTGCACATATTTTCCCGCTGTGCCAGCTCAGCATCATTATACATAGCTTTCACTATGTATCTGATTTTCACTGGCACTCCCTTTCTTGCAAGTGCCCATCATATCGCTGCTCTGTCTACCGAATCGAACGCCTTCTGGAAATCTATGAATAAGAGGTACAGCGGCTAGCGCCATTCCACAGTTTCCTCGGTTATTGCGCGTAGTGTGTTTGCCTGGTCTACGCAGCTCCTGTGTGGTCTGAATCCTCCATGTTCATCTCGTAGTGTTGGCTCGATCTTTTCCTGAAGACGTTCGTTCAATAGAGTGGCTAGTACCTTGTAGCTTGTGTTCAACATGGTAATGCCTTGCCAGTTGTTGCAGTCACTGAGGTCTCCTTTCTTCGGTAGCTTGATGATGATTCCTTTTTTCCAGGATGTTGGGATCCATGTTGGTTTGGGATGTTGGGTGTTAATCTGGAGAAGTTCGGCCGTGGGTGATATTCTGAAGTTATTTCTCGGTACAATACTACTGACATTTTCTTGCGTGCTTCTCGGTTGTTCTGTGCAGCTGATCTCCATAAAGTGCTGTCGCCATCTCTAGAGTTGTGCCTCATCATCAGTAAGGAGTCTTCCATCTGGGTCCCGCACTGGTTGGGTTCGCCTGCTATTTCCGGTCAGTTGACTAATTATCTGGTACAATGAGCGCATGTTGTTCGTGTTGGCTGCGCTTTCTGCATTTTCAGCGAGCCTGTCCAGAAATTTTCTTTTGTCGTTTCTTGCTGATTTCTTCACCAACTTGCATAGTTTTTTGTGTTCGTCGCGTGTTCGATATCCATTCCGTGCGCCTGCGTTGTCGGGTGCCAAGCATCTCCTCCGCGGTGCTCCTCAGTATACTGCATGTTTGTTCCCATGAGTGATTCAACGGTTGTGCTGTCATCTGCTGTCATCGGTTGTGAGTCCCTCAGCCGTTGTACGTTAAGGGGATGCGGTCTTCTTGTGGTCCTGGTGACAGTGTTGCTATTTCGTCTGAGCTTGATTAAAAGGTCTCCGATTATCGGCTCGTGGTCACTGTCGATAGACGCACTTCTCCTATTCCTAACATCCATTATCGAGCGTCTCCATTTTCTACTTATGCAGATGTAATCGATTTGGTTGCGAGTATGTCCATTCGAAGAGGTCCATGTGTATTTATCCAAAAGATCCAAAAAACACTAAAGTTGGCCCATTTCCGATTGTTCAGTTATATGGCAGCTATAAAATATAGTATTATGTGAAACATACCTTATGAAATTTGGTATGTCGTATTATTTTGCCAGAAATAGTATTCATACGAAATACGAACTCTCTAATTCTAAAAACACCGAAGTTATAGACGTTCCGACTTATATACTGCGTGCAAAAGAAAGAAGGGTGTGTGCAAAGTATCAAGCCTATAGCTTTAAAACTGACAGTCTAGTTTGAGTAGAAACAGACAGACGGACAAACGGAAAGACGGATATGCTCATATTAATTCAGTACGTGATCCTGATCAAGAATATATATACTTTATAGGGTCGTAGATTTCTCCTACACTGCGTAGTATACTTTTGGACAAAAATATATTACCCTCTGCAAGGGGGTAAACTTTCATCGTTCCAAATATGTTACATTCTAAAAATAGAATTCTCCCTTTCCCTCTCTCATCTGCCATCCGTTTGTCATGGTACCCGCTCTCAAATGTTTTCATTCATAGTACGCGTCCTGTCAATACGCCGTAGAACCCGCACCCAGAGATTTTTACAGCGGGTTCCACTAAGAACTAAGGCGATGTTAAAGTGATTTTTAAAATTGTGTTTTTTTTTGTTGATCGGCGTATAAATTTTGAAAAATACTTAAAAAAAAAAATGAAAATATAAAATAAATCGATTTAAAATAAATAGAAAGTGAAGGTCTCAAGCCAGATTTGATCTCGTTTTACTCTGCACATCAGCCAAGCACTCTACCACTCAACTATCCCTCATTTGTTGTCGCGCGAAGAATTTCTAAAGCTTAACTTGGCTCGCTGCGAAACCTGCTCGTTTCAACGGGTTCCAGCGCTGGAACCCTCCAATTTTTCTTTCTATGAGATGTCCCATCTATGTACTTTATAATATTTGGTTGAAGTGTGGGTGGAAGAGATAAGAGCCTGAGATGAGAACAAAATGATATGGTCGTTCTTTCCATTGCAGCATATACGTCGGAACAGCCGGGACTATATCCTATAGCTGCAAAATAACTGATTGATCGGAAATGCCATAACTTCAGTGTTTCTTAAATAAGATGAGATTGTCTACGATAGCTGTAAAACTGAGAGATTAGTTTGCGTAGAAGTTTGCGTAAAAAGTTACACACTGTACCACAGTTCCGTTCTATACGTCGGAACCCTATTATTGCGTGCAAAATTATTGTTGGGCGTAGGCAGGAGGGTGCAGGGGGGGGCGCTTGCCCCCCCCTGATCAACCGAGGAAGTTGATGAAAATCGGTAAAAATGAATCAAAATATATTTGAAAGTGGGAAATTTGAAAGGTTGAATTACTTTACGTCAACCAAGACAATGTTGACTATTTTTATATATATTATTTTTTAATAAAATTTTTTAATAATAAAAATAAAAATTTTTTCCCCCCCCCTGTGAAAAATTCTGGCTACGCCCTTGCTTATATTCATAGTAAATACTTATATGTTCTTTTTTCTTTTCTTGTCTGTAAATCTATTTAACATTTATGATACTTGAAGGTATCTTAAATTTAATAATCAATAACTTTTCCTTCATTTTTAATAACTGAATAAGTCGTTTTGGCATTAAATTAACCAACGGTTGTAAGTTATTGAAGTCGATATCAACCCATTCTTATATTATTGCTGGTCAGGTTGTAGATCCTAAGTCAGGTACAGTCTCAAACTTTCTTCCATTTTTATATACACGACCAGCAAGAATCCCCCAGAGGTCTTCAATTGGATTCAAGTCAGAACTCATCGCAGGCCATTTCAAAATAGCAATTTTTCGGCTGCCAAAAAATTCCTTTGGATTTTTGAATTATCTGGTCCGTCTAAGTTAAATTTTTTTTTCATCACTAACCATGACATTTTCCCACTCTTCTGCCCAGAATTGATATATATTAGCGGATTCCAAGCGAGCTCTTATATGCCAGTCCAGCAGTTTTGGTTTAGGCACCATGCATGTGATCAACGAATTTTGTTCAAAATTTGAACACTTCGGCTTTGGGTGACTTGAAGGCCCAAATGAGCCTGAATTTGCCCGCTGGACATGCATTGCTCTACTGCTAGGCGTCGAATATGCTGTTTGCACCGATCATCAACTAGTGAGTTTCCTCACTATATTGCGTCGCACAACTCCGTATTCAGTGGAATCTTTTATAAATTTTGATATACAGTTTCTATGCCTATTTAATCTACCTGCAATAAATGATATTTTGGAGCCCGTTTCACGCATTCCAATAATAATGCCCTTCTCCTTGGCCGACAAACTATTTCCACAAGGCATTTTTGGCTAATTTCTCAAA
The DNA here is from genome assembly GCA_018153035.1 of Drosophila pseudoananassae pseudoananassae. Lineage (NCBI taxonomy): Eukaryota > Metazoa > Arthropoda > Insecta > Diptera > Drosophilidae > Drosophila > Drosophila pseudoananassae. Next base: position 4,330,445 of record JAECXR010000072.1, read on the forward strand.
TAATTTAATACAACTTTGGCATAATTAATTAATTTTATATACTTACAATAATTTAGAAAAGAAATGTTCTCTTTTTTGTAGAAAATAAAGTACCCGGTACATTATTAGGATGATGCAATGCACGCTTGTATATGCTTAGAGGTAGAGAATAAGAAATTATGTATACCAACTTTTTCATTTTTCCTTCGCATACATTTTCAGTCACAAATAAAGTTCCGAAGCATACACACGTTTTTCTGATTTTGGTGGCTTCGAATTCTGCCGCTCAATAGGTTATGGGCCCAGGCACTAGAGAGTTCAAGTTATTCGGTGTGTGACTCAAGATTAAGAACAATGAGTGCTCTTTATCAAATTGATAAGTTAGAGGAGACAAACTATGACACATGGAAAATACAGATGCGATCTGTATTAGTGCATTCCGGTCTGTGGAGTGTTACGTCTGGAGAGCTAACTGAAACGAATGTTCCGGAAGGCCAACAGTTTGCGGCCTTGGACAGTAAGGCGTTGGCGACAATAACATTGAGTGTCAAGACATCTCAATTGGCCTACATCAAGAATTGCTTAACGGCTGTGGAGGCATGGACCAAGTTGAAGGAAGTTCATCAACCAAGCGGACCTGTACGAAAAGTGCAGTTATACAAGAAACTGCTTAATAAACGGATGGAGCAAGGGCAGAGCATGACGACCTTCATAAGTGAATTTGTGGAAATTCTGGATTGTCTAACTGGAGTTGGAATAGACATAAACGACGAACTTCGCACTATCGTTTTGCTATCAAGACTTCCAGAGCAATTTGAACATTTCGTGGTCGCTATGGAAACACGAGATCAGTTACCTTCGTTCGAAATTCTCACCATAAAGTTAAAGGAGGAGAGCGAAAGAAAAGGAATAACAGAGGAACGAGTCGACACTAAAGCATTTGCTGCAACACACAAGCACAACTCACAGACAAAAACGTATGGACAGAAGAAACGAAAAAATATCGTTTGTTTCAAGTGTGGTGAGCAAGGGCACATTAAGTCCCAGTGTCGAAGAGAGGGTGAGGGTGATCATCGTATGGAATCAAGAAGTATGGTGAATCGACAAAGCAGCCTGTTGCACGCCTGTGACGTCAACAAAATTGACAATTCAACATGGTGCTTGGATAGTGGCGCAACAAGCCATATGTGTTGCGCAAGAGAGCTATTTACAAAGTTTGAGAAGCACACTGAACAGATCGGACTAGCCGATGCTGGTTTCCTTCAAGCAGAAGGTATAGGTGACGTCAAGATACAGACAGGCCAGTGCATGTTGACACTAAAAAATGTTCTCTACGTTCCGAAGATGACCGGAAATTTCTATTCCGTGAGCAGTGCTGTCCAGAACAGGTGCAAGGTGACCTTTGACATAGAGAATGCCAAGGTGATGCAAGATGGAGAATGCATAGTGAAAGCCAAAAAGATTGGCAACTTGTACTTATTTGAAGGTGGCCGAAGTAAATGTTTTGCCATGTCAGCTGTTGATGGAATTTTGCTACACAAGAGATACGGACATATTAATTTCTCTAGCTTGAAAGAGATGGTATCCAAAGGGATAGTTCGAGGAATAGATAATATTCGGTTGCCAGAGAATATTAATTGCAAAACGTGTATGGTTAGCAAAATCCATGTTCAACCTTTTCCATCTGCAACGAGTAATCGGGCTAAGGAGCTTTTGGATCTGATACACGCAGATGTTTGTGGACCTTTTCCAACACCATCCCTCGGAGGTTCCAAGTATTTTCTGACGTTCATTGACGATAAGTCCAGGAGGATTTTTGTTTATTTCCTGCATGGAAAGAACGAGGTGCTATCCAAATTCATCGAATTCAAGAATCTGGTGGAACGGCAGACAGGAAGAAGATTGAAATGCCTGCGGAGTGATAATGGCGGAGAATTTGTCAATAAACAGTTTGACGAATGTCTAAAGCAGCATGGAATCGACAGACAGCTAACAATAGCGTATACTCCCCAGCAAAATGGAGTTGCGGAACGGGCAAATCGTACGCTAGTGGAGATGTCAAGATGCCTTCTGGTCCAGGCGGGACTGGGAGATCGTTTTTGGGCAGAAGCTGTCAACACTTCGGTTTATCTGCGAAATCGTTCCCCTACCAGCGCATTAGAGAGTATGACTCCTATGGAAGCGTGGACGGGTAAGAGACCTTATGCAAAACATCTAAAGGTTTTTGGATCTCTTGCAGTTGCTCTCGACAAGGGTCCGAGGAAGGGCAGCAAATTTCAACCTAAGGGAAAGGAGTACATTATGGTTGGGTATTCTGTTGCAGCCAAAGGTTATCGACTGTATGACCCATCAACTGGACAATTGGTCGAAAAACGGGATGTATTATTTGATGAACATCATGACGTGGCATCCAAGGATGATACTGTGACGATCGAGCTGGAGGACCTGGAGGAGGACCGTCAGCAGCAGGGACTCGGAGATGCAGAAGTCGTTTCTGACTCATCCATCGACGCCGACAGCTCCGATGATAGCACGGATCAGTACGAGAGTGCTGAAGAAAAGGGTGAGCATGTCGAGGAGGAGGCACGCAGGGGCCCCGGCCGCCCTAAGATCATTCGGACTGGAAAACCTGGACGTCCAAAGAAGCAGTACAATATCCTAGGCGCCCTTATTTCGGAAAATGTTCCGATTCCGTTAACTTGCAAAGAGGCGCTGGAGAGTAAAAATGCAAAGGAGTGGCGTGAAGCCATGGAAAGAGAATATGATTCTCTGGTTGCCAACCAGACCTGGCAAGTCACTAATTTACCCAAAAATCAGCGAGCCATTGGATGCAAGTGGGTGTTCAACGTGAAGCGTGATAAAGATGGCCAAATAGAACGTTTCAAGGCTCGACTGGTAGCAAAAGGATGCGCTCAGCAGTTTGGCGTAAATTACCAAGAAACATTTTCGCCAGTATGCCGATTGGAGAGTGTTCGCTTTATTATAGCACTGGCGGCGGAGCTTAAGCTACATCTTCATCAAATGGATGTATGCACCGCGTATCTCAACAGCGATCTGAGTGAGACGGTCTACATGAAGCAGCCGGAAGGGTACTCAGATGAATCGAATCCTGACAAAGTATTGCTTTTGAAGAGAGCAATATATGGCTTGAAACAATCAGGAAGGGCCTGGAACGAGAAGCTGAATGGCGTATTGGTCAATATGGGATTCGTTGCCTGTGATAACGAACCATGTTTGTACAAACGTTGTGGCGAAGGTAATCTTGTACTAATCCTTGTATATGTTGACGATATAATTATAGCTTGCCAATCGCACGAGGATTTGCTGAAAATCAAGAGCAGCATCTCACAATCATTCGAGTGTGTTGACAAGGGTCAACTTAACCATTTCCTGGGCATGGAAATCGAACGAGACGGCGATCTTGGAGCAATTACTTTGGGACATACGCAATATATCAAGGATCTTTTGCATACCCATGGAAGTGATTTTTGCAAGTCGGCGAAGACCCCTTTGGATGCTGGTTTCCAAGTAGACTGTACCAGCCCTCAATGCAAAAAGGTGGATCCCACTACGTATCAGTCCATAGTAGGAGAGCTTATGTGGCTAGCTCTTACAACAAGGCCAGACATATTGCATTCGGTGTCAAAATTGGCACAGCGGAATCAAAACCCGCATGCTGAACACATGGCTGGCATAAAGCACATCTTTAGATACCTCTCATCTACGATTGACATGAAACTACACTATCGGCAATGTGGTCAGTCGTTCTGTGGATACGTGGATGCGGATTGGGCAGGCGATAGGATTGACAGGAAATCATATACTGGTTACATCTACTTGTTAGCAGGTGGTCCGATTTCTTGGCGTTCGGAAAAGCAGCGAAGTGTGGCGTTAAGCAGTACCGAGGCGGAGTACATGGCACTTTCGGCGGCATTTAAGGAGGCGATAGTCATGCGAAGGCTGATTATGGAGATCGGTTTCGGAGACAACGACACCCCGATCGTCGTGTATGGGGATAATCTGAGTGCGCAGGCGTTAACCAAGAATCCTGTTCATCATTCCAGAACGAAGCATATTGATATACGTTACCATTTTGTTAGAGAAGTTGTAAAGAAAGGGCAAGTTTTGTTGAAATACAAATGTACAACTGAAATGATTGCAGATATTTTGACAAAAAATCTTCCTAAAACAAAACACGAAGAGTTTACAAAAATGTTTAATTTGTTTTGATAATAATTTTTTGTAAACAAGCTTGCATTGAGGAAGGGTGTAGAAAATAAAGTACCCGGTACATTATTAGGATGATGCAATGCACGCTTGTATATGCTTAGAGGTAGAGAATAAGAAATTATGTATACCAACTTTTTCATTTTTCCTTCGCATACATTTTCAGTCACAAATAAAGTTCCGAAGCATACACACGTTTTTCTGATTTTGGTGGCTTCGAATTCTGCCGCTCAATATTTTTAACATTTTTCACCAAAGATGTCCAATCATCTTTTTGCACGAAAGATGAGCTAGACTGATTTTGCACATACACATATACATATGTACATATACATTTTTCATAAGCAATACCCGAGGCACCAACATATTATTTAAATAATGGTACTACGAAAGAGATTAGAATGAAGCAAATTTTGTAACATTTTTTTGTCTTGTTTGCTTGAGATATTGGATGATTTTATCAAAGGATTCTGTTGTGGGGAAGGAAATTGATAATATAGGATCGGCGTTTTGGAAAATATTGTCTATGAAGGTTTTATTTTTGTGTATTTCTTTATACCAAGTTGAAGTTTTTGAAAAGGAATCATGGAAAATGTTTTTGGAAGTAAATTTTAGGTATCTATTGATGTCTCGAAAGTTAAGGTTTGATGTCATATGGAGGGGTCTAGAACAAGCCGCTTTTGCAGATGGATCTGCGAATTCATTGCCTGTAATTTGTCCAGGTATCCAAATTAACTTTATTTTTGGGTTATTGTAAAGAGTGTTACGGATATATTTAGCGTAGATGCATTGGGTGTTGGGGTTGGAGATATTTTTCAAGGAAGAAAGTGAGTCAGAGCAGATGGCTATTTTTTTTAAGAGTTTTTGTGTAGTGTTATGGCTTGGAAAATTGCTATTAACTCGGCTGAGTAGACTGATGTATAGTGTGGTAGAATACTGCTATTTATACATTTGTTAATTGAGGTGATGCTGAAGCTGGTAGTGTTCTCTGTTTTAGAAGCGTCTGTATAAATAAATTCGAAGTCCTTTAGAGTGTTTTTAATTTCAGAGAATAGTTTTTAATATATTACTGGGCTGGTGTTGTGATTATTGTAAGTAGTGAGAGTAAGATTTATTGAATTATCATTTAGTTGCCAATTAGAAGCGGTCTTATTGTTAATGAATTTTGGTGGAGTAGAGGGTAAACTATGATCTATAGAGATACGCACTATTCTTCCTAAGGCAGATTGAAGTTTGTATTTAAAGAATAATTTGGATCTTTTTATTTGTTATTTGTTATTTGTTAGAGTCAAGATAGGAGAGTCATTGCTATTTATGGTAATAAAGACTTAAGTTGACATGAGGTTATAAGGTCACGTCTAATCTCCAGTGGATAGATACGAGATTCGTGTAATAAGTTGTAAATTGGAGTTGTGGAAAGTGCTCCTAAGCTGGCTCTTATAGCTGCGTTGATGACTGTCTTGATTTTGTTGAGATTTGATATTGTAGAGTATCCGTAAATAAAAATACCATAGTCTATTTTAGAGATGATTAGCGCTTTGACTGCATTTAATAAAGTTTGAGGGCTGCAATTTAGTTTATTGCTGGAGAGAGTTTTGATTATATTAAGTCTATTCTGTATTGTAGGAATAAGGGATTTTATGTGCGAGTTCCAGTTTTATTTTTTATTAATTGTGAGTCCGAGAATTTTTAGGGTGTCAACATCTGATATATTGAATCCTGATGTAGTGGGTTTGCATCTACAGTTATATTTCCTACATATGTGTATGTGCTTGCATTTCTCTACTGAGAGGCTAGCACCTGAGTAGTTACACCAGTTTCGAATGTCAGTAAGTATGTTGCTGAAGTTGATATCGAGGTTTTTAGATTTACCAAGAGGGCGAATGATGTTGAAATCGTCAGCGTAGGAGCAGAACGATAATTCTTTGTGACTTTGGATTATTTCGCATAGTTTATTGTAGGCAATTGTAAAAATAACGACAAATAGTGGTGATTCCTGAGAGATTCCATTATGGAGGTCTAACGTTCTGGAGAAAGCATTCCCTATTTTCACTTTTATTTTCCGGTTTGTCATGAAGTTTTTGATGTAACCTATAATTTTGGGGCCGACGTGCCAGGAAACGAGTTGATTTAAAATTGTATGAATTCCAATTTTGTCAAAAGCTTTGTGGAAGTCGAGAGATAGTATTGAGATATGGTTTTTTCTCTGTAAAGATTTAGTGATCAGATGATCTACCAAGAGTAGAGCTTCAGATACCGATTTGCCTTTAATGAACCCAAACTGATTTTTATTCAATAGTTTGTTGCTAGTTAAAAGCCACCAAAGCCTATTGGCTATCATTTTATCGAGAACTTTAGCAAAGCAAGAGTTAAGTGAAATGGGACGGTACGAATTAAGAGATGTTTTGTCAGAGTTTGGTTTAGCAATTGGGATACCAATACTCAGTTCATAGTTTTGCGGTATGTCACTCTGAAAGATATTATTATATAATTGTAGTAGTCTATGTTTTACAATACTGGAGGAATTTATAATCATGTCGTATGTAATCCTGTCACTCCCTGGAGTTTTGCCTTTTAGTTTGTTAAGCCGCGTGGAGTTCTAAAATTGAGAATTATTCTTCAATAAGTGTTGCATTTTTGTATATTGGATGAGTTAAAGGATAAATATTGTTTAGTGTGGAGTTTTTATTTGCTAGAAAGCTACTATCGAAGTTACAGTCATCAGAGTTTTTAGACCAGAGGGAGCAAAATTCGTTTGCTATATCTCTTTTCTCTATAATGGGCTGATTGTTTTGATTTATTGGTAAAATGCAGTGGATGGGTATAGAGGTTTTTAGGCCACAAAATCGTCTGACGTTATTCCAAATAGTCTCAGGGTTGGAAGTTGGTTGTATATCTGAAGTAAAGTCGTGCAAAGCTGCATTTCTGGCTAATTTTAATTCTCTTGTGAAGAGTGCATTGGCTTTTTTGTAGTTAATAGAGTTTTCACTTGTAATATTGTTTTTTAATTTGTGCCATAGTTTTTGTTTTGATTTACGAAGAAAGGCTAGCTTAGGGTTCCACCAGGGGACATTGTGTTCAGAATTAGTAACCAAGGATTGGGGAATAGATTCATTGGCGCTTTGTAAAATAATTTTTTTTTTAAGTTTGCTGCTTCTTGGTTTATATTTGAACTGGGTTGAAGCTTTGGATTTAATGTTGCTGTTAATTTCTCGAATTTGTCTCAGTTAGCATATTGTTGTAGGAATTTTCGTTTTGTGTGCGGCTCCGTGTATTGGTTGGTGGTTGTTTGAAACAAAGAAGATCACTGCCATGGAGGTCTTGGTCAATTTTCCAGTTTGCATATGGAGCAAGGTTAGGAGAGCAGAGTGAAATGTCAATATGGGTAAAGGTGTTGTGAGTGCTGAAGTGAGTGGCAGAGCTATCGTTCAGAACTACTAGACCGGAAGTATCAATGATCTTGCTAATAGTGTTCCCTTTTTTGTTGCAATTGTTCGAACCCCACTTAGAATGCCAGGCATTGAAATCACCTAAGATAAGGTTGTTGGTATTGGTGGGGAGTTCATTCAACAAGTTGTTAAAATTGAAGTTTACTTGAGGTGGTATATATGCTGAGGTTATTGTGAATGATTGTCGACTAGTTTTTGTGGTAGAAACAATATCAAAAATAGGACTTGTAGAAGTATTATGGAAGTGTATTGATTTGTGTATTAGGAGAGAGACTCCACCATATCTTGAGGAGTGGCTGTTATAGTGAATTGGGATATAATTAATTGGGGTGGGGATATAAGTGGATGTTTGTATGTGGGTTTCTTGTAATGCTATTATTATACCCTTGCAGAGGGTATTATAATTTTGTCCAAAAGTGTGCAACGCAGTGAAGGAGACATCTCCGACCCTATAAAGTATATATATTCTTGATCAGGATCACCTCCTGAGTTGATATGAGCATCTCCGTCTGTCCGTCTGTCTGTTTTTACGCAAACTAGTCTCTCAGTTTTAAAGCTATCGTCTAGAAACTTTGCACACACCCTTCTTTCCTTTGCACGCAGTATATAATTCGGAACGGCCGGGATCGGACGACTATATCCTATAGCTGCCATATAACTGATTGATCGGAAATGGTATAACTTTGGTGTTTTTAGAGTTACAGAGTTCAGATTTTGTACGAATGCTATTTTTGGCAAAATAATACGACCTACCAAATTTCATAAGGATCGGCCGACTATATCCTATAGCTGCCATATAACTGATTGATCGGAAATGGTATAACTTTGGTTTTTTTAGAGTTACAGAGTTCAGATTTTGTACGAATGCTATTTTTGGCAAAATAATACGATCTACCAAATTTCATAAGGATCAGCCGACTATATCCTATAGCTGCCATATAACTGATTGATCGGAAATGGTATAACTTTGGTGTTTTTAAAACTAGAGAATTCGGATTCGGTACGAATGCTATTTTTGGCAAAGTAATACAACATGCCGAATTTCATAAGGATCAGCCGACTATATCCTATAGCTGCCATAAAACTGAACAATCGGAAATTACCCAACTTTCGTGTTTTTGAAGATAGAACGTTGGAACTTCGTACAGATTCTATTTTTGGTCAGTTAATACAACCTACCAAATTGAACAGTCGGCCGACTATATCTTATAGCTACCATATACATAACTGATTGATCGGAAATGGTAATTGGTAAAAATACCAACTTTGGTATTTTTGAAGATGGAAGCTTGGTACTTTGTAATACATTTTTTATTAAAATAAATTGGTTATATTATGGTATTCTCATAAGGATCGGCCAATTTAATCCGATGTTTGCGATATATATCAGGTTTTAACTGTAAGGGTATATAAACTTCGGCTCCGCCCGAAGTTAGCTTTCCTTTCTTGTTATATCTAGATTTAGTGACTATTTAAATTTAACGATTAGTCTTTATTTAATTCAGCAATATTTTTAAACTTAGATCTTGTTATAATAGTGTTAGATTTTTCTTTATTAATTAGATTTCTTTTGGTTCTTTTGCTTATGTTTCTAGGGAGAACATTTACTTTACTAATTGTCCTATCCTTACTGATATTTTCATCGCTTGAGTCTGTTACCATATTTTCATCTTTCTTGTCGTCATATTCTATAATGGGTCTGCAGGTGTCTTTTACTGTCGGTGGGCGGTGGGAGGTTGATGCTGGTATGTTGGTATGCTGGTAACATACCATGGTATGGTATGTTGTTTTGCGTTGAGCTTGCTACCGATGCATAAAGGGATCCGTCATGCTGGTTTCTCTTCCTGTAGATGGACCAGGCCGATTTCGTGTCTACTTTTTGGAGGGTTTTGATGGCTTGTACTTCTTTATGGGGAAGAAAAACTGGGCAGTTTCTGTCTCTGGGATGGTGTTTATTGTCCGGCATATTTTTTTCGGTGCAGTTGATCCAGCATGTTCCACGCTCGCAATTTTCTCCCTTTATGATGTCAATATGGGCAGGTTGGCTGCATATAAAGCAGGTCTCTGTATTTTTGCAGAATTTTTGGAGGTGACCTATGCGTAAGCAGTTGTTACATCGGATTGGGGCTGGTATATAAGGGCGAACTTGAACTCTTTCGTATCCTATATATGTATATGTAATCCGGTAGGTCTAATTTTTCAAAAGTAAGTGTTATTAGTCCAGTTTCGGTTGGCTCTCCTATAAGGGTCTTCATAATTTTCCTAACTGCGGTCACTTTTTGGCTTTTTAGGTTTTCGAGGATCTCTTCTTCTTCAATACCTCGCAGGTCGTTGGAGTATATTATACCCTTTGAGTAGTTCAGTGTTCGGTGTTCTGAGACTGATACGGGTATGTGGAGTATGTTCGTGAGTTTGAGAAGTTTTTCAGCTTGATTAATGTCTTTTGTTTGTAGGAGAAGGTTTCCGTCGCGTAACTTCTTACAGCTGACAACTACACCCCCGCATGTTATATCAATGACTTTTTTAATATTAAAGGGGGAGACTCCTGCAAAGGATGTCTCATCGGTTCTTGATATTATGAGGAATTTGCTGGTTGGTGAAGGTTTTTCCTTCCAAATGTCTGGTGGAACACGCATGATTATTTGGGTTTTAAATTTTTTATATTAGCTATAAGCTTATCACAACAGGTGCACTAACTGATAAGCGATCTATATATAGAACTGTGTGTATGTTTGTTTTAGTGTTTGTCACTTATACTTGACTAGCTTGATTTATACTTGATTTCTAGTTCGCTTTGGGGGAGAAACACGAGTGATCGGTTCGACTGCCAAACGTAAACTGAGACTTAAAGTATGATACTTTGGTCAAAATTAACAAAATTGAACTAATTTCTAATTTTTATGAAAAAAAAATTACCAAACAAGGTAAGATTTAACTGTGCTTTTTTCAATTAACCATACAATTTGTATACAAATGAAGCAAAAAAGAATTAGGTAACTTTTCAAAATAGGTTGGTTTACTTTGAAAGCCATAGAGAATCAATAAAGTACCAACAAAGATTACAGAGACCGGGTTTGCAATAGTCTGACAGCTAACAGATTCACATTAAAGGTTTCGAGGTTGCCTCCTTAAAATATGATTTTTTTATTTAAAAGCGTATAAAGGAACTCTTTCTAATTTCACTCATATGAAAGAAATTAAACAATCTACAACATTGATGTTTCATTGATGGACTCGGCTGGACTTAGTTTAAATCAGTGGTGGGCAAAACTATCACATGTTTAAAATTTGAGTGTGTGCGTAGCAGAGAAAAACAATGAGAGCAAGGAATTCAAGTTTGGGCTGTCAAATGATTCAAAAGGGAGAGCTTATAAAAAATTTGCGAGTGCTCACACTATGGGCGATTTTTCATAGTGGGTGGCTTAGTCATAAAATTTATGGTGAAATATTAAGGAAATGTTTTTTTTTATTAATAGTAAACAATTCAGTTAGCTGAAAAACAATTTTTTTTTTTATCGGGTGACAACTCTCTTTTTGTGGCAGCCCTTCAAAACCAGATGATCTGTTGAAGCTCGCAATTATATAAATTGGCACGAACAATTTCATGCGGTTGAAAGTGCTTAAATAATTATTGGTTTCGTTTAAATTAATAAGTGTAATAGGGATAGCAAAGCTCAAGGTATTTAGAATCTTTTATTTACGATAAATGTGTATAAATGTTCGTGGTGTTTTTAATGTCCAGTGTTATTGTTGATTGTATTTTTAGCAAAAATTTAACAATTTTAATTGTGTTCCGTGGAGTATTTCTTGAAAAGTGCATATCAAAACATGCAACTAAAAATGGCAAGTTACTAACGAAAGTGTCTAGTTTATTGTAGTAATCATGTTTTTTGCTCTTTTTTGTTCCTTAAAAAAAATGCACTTGAAGTTTCCTTTACGTTCAACAACAACACGCTTGTTGATATTTGGAACAACAACAATCGCAATGCTGATGCTGTCACAGCGTACATAATGGAAAAAATTAATGAAGATAATTTGAGCAAATCAAACATACAGCAATTCTCAATCAGCCCAAAAAAGTACCGAAAACTTTGTAAAGACACATTCAATCTATATATGAAAACATATCCATGGTACCCAATGTCTCCAACTGTACATAAAATATTAGTTCACGGAGCAGACATTATAAATTTGTGTATAGTTCCAGTTGGATGTTTGCTTCCAATAGAAGTTATAAACCTTTTAGAGAATCCAACATCAGAGCTGAGTTCATACAATTTTTTTAATGATGAAGACACCGAATCAGACAACGAAAGCGATGACAAACATGAGAATTCTTTTGTTTTAGATGAAGAAGATTATTAACTTTTTGTTTTTTTTTTAAGTTTGGAATATTGTTAAAACCTGGAAATATATTTTTTTTTCTATTTTTATGTTTTGCTTTATAATAAAAATTTAAATTTTTGTACAAGTGCCGGTTATAGGGGGCTTAAGGTTATAAAGGGGCGGAAAATAAAGGCGTGGTCAAATTGACTAAAAAAAAAATCCGAAAACAAAATAAAATATTAGTAACCCTTAACAAAAAAAATTAAGCTCCTAGCTCAATGTGTGGACTTTATGCCGCCAACATCAACTAATCGCCCATAGTGCACTGTCAGTGTGCCGGCAGCGCTGCGGCAGAATTTCCTACCCTATACTCGCGTGCTATGTAAAATGAGAGTTTGCCCACCACTGGTTTAAATCTATTTTAAAAAATTATATTTATTTCCAAAAATTCGTTTCCTAGACTACTTACATTTTCACCCAAAAGGAAAAAACTAGTTTTTTGGACATTTCACATACATAAACACATTATATGTACAAGCCACACTGAAAAGTAATCATTTTAAAAATTTTGATTTAGTTTATTAGTTTTTCACTTTTTGCGTTATAACCTTGAAGAAAGATAAATGGAGAATTACTGGATCTCAAGTTATGTAAGCGTGATCTGTTCCACACATATTTCACAAGGATCGGCCGATAGAAAATGATATACATACATATGTATGTATCATTGGTTTTTTTTAAGATAAAAACTTTTTAAAATTTGTATTATACGAAATTGAAATTCAAGTGTAGATTAGCCAAATAAATTCGATATTTTCGACATTTATCCTATAATTTAAACTGTCACTGAAGTAAGCTTTCCTTTCTCGGTAAAAATAAATTTATTTGAATTTCACGGTCAGGCACTCGCTGTTTACAAAATATTACACAAATGTGTTAAAAAATTCAATAAAACGATGCTCACAAATTTTATTGTCATTAGCACTACTGCTACTTATGATGCTGCCATCAAATATAAATACAAATAAATATAGTATAATCTGCTTATTAGCAAAACCATTTAAATGTTTTCGTCAGTTATAGACATGGTATTTAAGTAAATATACCTAAGTGGTGTTCAAAAATCGACTATTTGCCTATTACGTCTTATATTTATATTATACATTCTATAATGAGGTGTTATTTTTAACACCTTAAACTAAAATGATATATTATAATTGTGGATGTAGGGCAATCTTGCCTGTGATTTTGCTAAAGTCAGTAATGAATCATATTTTTTATGCGAAAATTTATCCATTTAATTTAAAAATGCATAAAATTCATAAAATTTATCAATTTATCCATTAGGAGTGTTAAGTTTGTAACTTAACTAATATCTAATATAATCTATATTCCATTTATCCATTTATATATTTATATCAGACGGCCAAACTCTGTCAAATGTCAAATAACTTCTTGAAAATGGTTGACGTTTTGCAGGCGCTCTCGAAAAGCCCCTGTTTTGTGCATTTAACGTACTATGAATGCCACCTATTCAGAAAGTCGCATAAATGTGCCGTATGTAAAAAACGAAAAAAAAAAAATACACACGCTACCTGCCAAAACTAGAAGGTTTGACAAATACAACAACCTTTAACTTGGCCTTTGTTTTTATTGACCGTTTTTGAATTAGGTTTTGAACGAACCATTTCCACCTGTCCACAACTTCCTACAAATTATAATGGGGTTGAAGTCTGAAGGGCTTTTATGTTGTGTGCGTTTTTATACCCATGAAGGAGGGTATTATAATTTTGGTCAAAAGTGTGCAAAGCAGTGAACAAACCATTTTAGACCCAAAAAGTATATATATTTTTAATCAGGATCACCTCCTGAGTTGATATAAGCATGTCCGTCTGTCTGTTTCTACACAAACAAGTCTCTCAGTTTTATATAAATTGGAACGGCCGGGATTGTCCCTATAGGACAGCTATAGGATGTCATATAACTGATTGGTCGAAAATGGTATAACTCTGGTGATTTTAGAGTTTGAGAGTTTGAATTTTTCATGAAGGCTGTTTTGGCAAAATAATACGACCCACCAAATAACTTTATACTATAGCTGCCACATAATTGAACAAGAAAGGAAAGCTAACTTCGGGCGGAACCGAAGTTGATATACCCTTGCAGTTAGAACCGGATATATATCGCAAACATCGGATTAAATTGGCCGATCCTTATGAGAATACCATAATATAACCAATTTATTACAATAAAAAATTTAAAACAAAGTACCAAGCTTCCATCTTCAAAAATACCAAAGTTGGTGTTTTTTACTAAATACCATTTCCGATCAATCAGTTATATGGCAGCTATAAGATATAGTCGGCCAATCGTTATGAAATTTAGTAGGTTGGATTATCTGACCAAAAATAGAATCTGTACAAAGTTCCAACTTTCTATCTTCAAAAATACAAAAGTTGGTAATTTCCGATTATATAGTATGTATATACTCGGCCGATCCTTATGAAATTCAGCATGATGTATTATTTTGCCAAAAATAGCATTCGTACTAAATCCAAAATTATCTAGCTTTAAAAACACTGAAGTTATAGCATTTCTGATCAATTAGTTATATGGCAGCTATAGGATATAGTCGTCCGATCCCGGCCGTTCCGACTTATATACTGCGTGCAAAGGAAAGAAGGCTTTAAAAACACCGAATTTATAGCATTTCCGATCAATCAGTTATATGGCAGCTATAGGATATAGTCGGCCGATCCCGTCCGTTCCGACTTATATACTGCGTGCAAAGTTTCAAGACGATAGCTTTAAAACTGAGAGACTAGTTTGCGTAGAAGTATCTGAGTTGGATTATCTGACCAAAAATAGAATCTGTACAAAGTTCCAACTTTCTATCTTCAAAAATACAAAAGTTGGTAATTTCCGATTATATAGTATGTATATACTCGGCCGATCCTTATGAAATTCAGCATGTTGTATTACTTTGCCAAAAATAGTATTCGTACTAAATCCAAAATTATCTAGCTTTAAAAACACTGAAGTTATAGCATTTCTGATCAATTAGTTATATGGCAGCTATAGGATATAGTCGTCCGATCCCGGCCGTTCCGACTTATATACTGCGTGCAAAGGAAAGAAGGGTGTTTGCAAAGTTTCAAGTCGATAGCGTTAAAACTGAGAGACTAGTTCGCGTAGAAACAGACGGACGAACGGACAGACAAACGGACAGACGGACATGCTTAACTCAGGAGGTGATCCTGATGAAGAATATATATACTTTATAGGGTCGGAGATGTCTCCTTCACTGCGTTGCACACTTTTGGACAAAATTATAATACCCTCTGCAATCGGAAATGACCCAACTTTTGTGTTTTTGAAGACAGAAAGTTGGAATTTAATACTAGATTATATTTTTAGTCAGTTGATCCGAACCAACAATCATAACGATCGGCCGAATATATCTTATATAGACGATATAAATGAACGATTGGAAATGGTATTTGGCTAAAATACCAATATTGGTATTTTTTAAGATAGATGCTTGGGCTTTTTTTATACCCTTGCAGAGGGTATTATAATTTTGTCCAAAAGTGTGCAACGCAGTGAAGGAGACATCTCCGACCCTATAAAGTATATATATTCTTGATCAGGATCACCTCCTGAGTTGATATGAGCATGTCCGTCTGTCCGTCTGTCCGTCTGTCCGTCTGTCCGTCTGTCCGTCTGTCTGTCTGTCTGTTTCTACGCGAACTAGTCTCTCAGTTTTAAAGCTATCGACTTGAAACTTTGCACACACCCTTCTTTCCTTTGCACGCAGTATATAAGTCGGAACGGCCCGGATCGGCCGACTATATCCTATAGCTGCCATATAACTGATTGATCGGAAATGGTATAACTTCGGTGTTTTTAGAGTTAGAGAGTTCAAATTTGATATGAGAGCTATTTTTGGCAAAATAATATGACATGCCAAATTTCATAAGGATCGGCCGACTATATCCTATAGCTGCCATATAACTGAACGATCGGAAATGACCCAACTTTCGTGTTTTTGATGATAGAAAGCTGGCACTTGGTACACATTCTATTTTTGGTCAGTTAATCCGACCTACAAAGTTTCATTAGGATCGGTTGACTATATCTTATAGCTGACATATAACTGAACGATCGGAAATGGTATTTGGTAGAAATATTAAATTTCGTATTTTTGAAGATAGAAGCTTGGGACTTTTTTTTAGATTTTTTATTGTAATTAATTGGTTTTATTATGATGTAATCATAAGGATCGGCCAACTATATCCGATGTTTGCGCTATATATTCGGTTTTAGCTGCAAGGGTATATCAACTTCGGCTCCGCCCGAAGTTAGCTTTGCTTTCTTGTTTTTAATTTGGATTGTAACAAATTGGTTATATTATGATATTCTCATAAGGGTCGACTATAGTTGGCAATATATGTACATATAACCGGTTTTAACTGCAAAGGTATATTTATTTCAGCTCCGCCCGAAGTTAACTTTCATTTCTTGATTTTATTTCACTTTGACTACTTATCATTAAAACTTAACCCATATGATAGAAGTTCTCATAGGTTTAACATTTCTGGACTATAATTATAGATGCATCCATAGATTCTATATATCATAGAAAATATCATTATATTCCTTTTTATATTCCGAATTTCCTTTTTATACCCTTGCAGAGGGTATTATAATTTTGTCCAAAAGTGTGCAACGCAGTGAAGGAGACATCTCCGACCCTATAAAGTATATATATTCTTGATCAGGATCACCTCCTGAGTTGATATGAGCATGTCCGTCTGTCCGTCTGTCTGTCTGTCCGTCTGTCTGTTTCTACGCAAACTAGTCTCTCAGTTTTAAAGCTATCGTCTTGAAACTTTGCACGCAGTATATAAGTCGGAACGGCCGGGATCGGCCGACTATATCCTATAGCTGCCATATAACTGATTGATCGGAAATGCTATAACTTCGGTGTTTTTAAAGCCTTCTTTCCTTTGCACGCAGTATATAAGTCGGAACGGCCGGGATCGGCCGACTATATCTTATAGCTGCCATATAACTGATTGATCGGAAATGCTATAACTTCGGTGTTTTTAAAGCTAGAGAATTCGGATTCGGCACGAATGCTATTTTTGGCAAAATAATACAACATTCCGAATTTCATAAGGATCAGCCGACTATATCCTATAGCTGCCATATAACTGAACAATCGGAAATTAGCCAACTTTCGTGTTTTTGAAGATAAAAAGCTGGAACTAAGTATAGATTCTATTTTTGGTCAGTTAATACAACCTACCAAATTGCATAACGATAGGCCGACTATATCTTATAGCTGCCATATAACTGAACGATCGGAAATGGTATTTAGTAAAAATACCAACTTTGTTATTTTTGAAGATGGAAGCTTGGTACTTTGTTTTTGATTTTTGATGGTAATAAATTGGTTATATTATGATATTCTCATAAGGATCGGCCAATTTAATCCAATGTTTGCGATATGTATCCGGTTTTAACTGCAAAGGTATATCAACTTCGGCTCCGCCCGAAGTTTGCTTTACTTTCTTGTTTGTTTTGTTTTATTTTTTTAAATTATTACTTTTTGTAGCTTTGTAGCTTGTAGCTTGTAGCTATGTAAATATTTTTACTCCAATTAAGACCATAAAATAGAAACAAGTCGCGTCTTGAATCCCAAAACAAATTTCGACATTCCATTTCCAATTTTGTACAATGGCTGAATGGTTCAGCCTCCACCAGATGGGTCTACCTGAATTGTGAATGGCTCAAGTTCAACCCCTTCTAAGGTCAACATTAAAAAAAGCATAATTAAGATAGTTAAATAAAAGGAAAGAAAACAAAATTATATGTTTAAACTCCTCACAACAGGTAAAGTTCGTCACCAAGGTGGGTTGTTGTATCGTCCTTACCACATACCATAGGAATGAAATATCAGGTCTATGCATATGAAACTGCGTTTTACTTCATTGCTAATTATCGGTAACAAAAGTAGTCGATAAATTGTTGCTAAAAATTTTTGTAGCATCTTTTGACATCTGGCAAAACTGCTCAAAAGTTATTTGCGAGTTTTTTTTCCTATATCAATTTTTCATTGATTTAATTATCATTGTATTATAATTTTGTCCAAAAGTGTGCAACGCAGTGAAGGAGACATCTCCGACCCTATAAAGTATATATATTCTTGATCAGGATCACCTCCTGAGTTGATATAAGCATGTCCGTCTGTCTGTCCGTCTGTCTGTCTGTCCGTCTGTCTGACGGCAGGGATCGGCCGACTATATCCTATAGCTGCCATATAACTGATTGATCGGAAATGGTATAACTTCGGTGTTTTTAAAGCTAGAGAATTCGGATTTGGTACGAATGCTATTTTTGGCAAAATAATACAACCTACCAAATTGCATAACGATCAGCCGAATATATTATATAGCTGCCAAATAACTAAACGATCGGAGATGGTATTTGGTAAAAATACCAACTTTGTTATTTTTGAAGATGGAAGCTTGGTACTTTTTTTTAGATTTTTTATTGTAATAAACTGGTTATATTATGATATTCTCATAAGGATCGGCCAATTCAATCCGATTTTTTCGATATATATCCGGTTTTAACTGCAAGGGTATATCAACTTCGGTTCCGCCCGAAGTTAGCTTTCCTTTCTTGTTTTTTCTAATATTGAAAATGTTGAGTTTGGTACCCACAAACCACAATTCGCGGACATCAAAAAAACACTTCCGTAATTCTCTTGAAACGGTACAAAAGGACGTCGTTTTTGCATTACATTGTCACCTGGGATGAAACGTGAATCTATTTTCAAAACCCCAAACGAAAAAAATCCCATGTTACCCCAGTCCAGCCGGCCCAATCCCAATCTCGGCCAAACCGTACCGGCCGCTGTGCGTTTTCTGGGAATCGTTTGGTATGAGCTCCTCAAAACGGGTGATACCGTTGATGGCGAACGCTATTAGCAACAATTGGAAGAATTGAAAGAATTTCTGCTCCAAAAACGCCTAGAATAGGAAAAAAGGCAGCTTAAAGCAATTCTTTTGGACGACAATCCGCCATCACACCGGGCAACAGGCACCAAGGAATTGGTAGCCACGTTTGGCTGGAAGTCCTTACCCCATGCGGCTTATTCACATGACTTGGCTCCATCAGATTACCTTTTGTCCGCCACTTTGGGACACGGATTAGCCAACCAGCGCTTCGATTCCTATGGAGACCTTAAGAATTGGCTAGAAGACTAGTTTGGGTCCAAGGAAAAGGAATTCTTCTGGCGAGAAATTCAGAAATTGCCCGAAAGATGGGCAAAATGTGTGGCATCTGAAGGGGCATACTTTGAAGATTGAAATTTTCACCATTTTTTTTTAAACAAATCTCCAAAGCTGTAAAAAAAAAAACGCAGTTTCATATGCATAGACCTAATAGAATGAAATTCGTCAAGTTATCGCAGAAAAGTTTGGCTACCCCGAGCCCCGAGCCTTGAACAATATCTTTTACTGGGAAATTTTAATATTAAATACTAAAAAAAATTAAATTTTTAATATTAATAGTGTGTTGCTAGTACAGTCGAGTCCCGATAATTCGAAATCACTTCAATAACTCGAAATCACTTCAAGCAAGGGGATCACTTTTTTTACGAATTAGACGGGTATTCGATTTATCGAGATTTCTATTTAACGGGGCTCAAAAATGAAAGAGTCGAATAATCGGGGTTTTTACATTTCACATCATGTTTACATATGTATGTATTTAACTTTATTAAAATTAAAGAAAAATTAAACACCATTATAAAATAATAATAAAAAAATTTAAACAATTAAGCAGAAACATTAAATTATAAAAAAAACAAGAAAGGAAAGCTAACTTCGGGTGGAGCCGAAGTTGATATACCCTTGCAGCTAAAACAGGATATATATCGCTAAAATCGGATATAGTTGACCGATTCTTACGGGAATATCATGATATAACCAATAAATTACAAGACCAAATCTAAAAAAAATTCCAAACTTCTATCTTGAAGAACCCCAAAGTTGGTATTTTTACCAAATACCATTTCCGATCGTTCAGTTATATGGCAGCTATAAGATATAGTCGGCCGATCCATATAAAACTTGATAAGTCATATTATTTTTCCAAAAAAAGAATTCATAGAAAATCCCAACTTTCTAGCTCGAAAATCACTGAAGTTATGCCATTCCCGATAAATCAGTTATATGGCAGATATAGGATATAGTCGGCTGATCCTTATAAAATTTGGCATGTTGTATTATTTTGCCAAAAATAGCAATCGTACCAAATCCGAATTCTCTAGCTTTAAAAACACCGAAGTTATAGCATTTCCGATCAATCAGTTATATGGCAGCTATAAGATATAGTCGGCCGATCCCGGCCGTTCCGACTTATATACTGCGTGCAAAGGAAAGAAGGGTGTGTGCAAAGTTTCAAGACGATAGCTTTAAAACTGAGAGACTAGTTCGCGTAGAAACAGACAGACGGACAGACGGACAGACGGACGGACGGACAGACGGACAGACGGACATGCTCATATCAACTCAGGAGGTGATCCTGATCAAGAATATATATACTTTATAGGGTCGGAGATGTCTCCTTCACTGCGTTGCACACTTTTGGACAAAATTATAATACCCTCTGCAAGGGTATAAAAATGTAAGTTTTAAAATAATTGGTCATTTTTGATAGCTTGGTGTTTTTTGCCACGTCCCCTCGAAGACGAACTCCACAAATTTCTGTAGCTCCAGTACAGGAAAGCCCTATTTTTATACCCTTGCAGAGATCACCTCCTGAGTTGATATGAGCATGTCCGTCTGCCCGTCTGTATGTCCGTCTGTGTGTCTGTCCGTTTCTACGCGAACTAGTCTCTCAGTTTTAAACCTATCGTCTTGAAACTATGCACACACCCTTCTTTCCTTTGCACGCAGTATATAATTCGGAACGGCCGGGATCGGCCGATTATATCCTATAGCTGTCATATAACTGATTGATCGGAAATGGTATAACTTTGGTGTTTTTAGAGTTACAGAGTTCAGATTTTGTACGAATGCTACTTTTGGCAAACCTACCAAATTTCATAAGGATCGGCCGACTATATCTTATAGCTGCCATATAACTGAACAATCGGAAATTACCCAACCATCGTGTTTTTGAAGATAGAAAGATGGAACTTCGTAAAGATTCTATTTTTGGTCAGTTAATACAACCTACCAAATTGTAGAACGATCGGCCGACTATATCTTAAAGCTGCCATATAACTGAACGATCGGAAATGGTATTTTTGAAGATGGAAGCTTGGTACTTTGTTTTACATTTTTTATTGTAATAAATTGGTTATATTATGATATTCTCATAAGGATCGGCAAATTTAATCCGATGTTTGCGATATATATCCGGATTTAACTACAAGGGTATATCAACTTCGGCTCCGTCCGAAGTTAGCTTTCCTTTGTTTTTTTTTTTAAACTTTTATGCCAAACTGTTTCTATAGTTAATATACGTACCTCAGTAAAATGTATATATCTACAAGATTTGTTTTCTATATTGCTCCTATTTTAATAGCTTTAGATGAGTTTGAGTACATACGATTTTTCCCCTATGTCTCTCAATTATACATCATGTATTGGTTTTTTATCTGTCCCCTTGCATCGTTAGCCCAACGAAGAACGCAAGGAGAGGAATTTAATAGAAAGTTTTTATACATATGTGCAAAAACTTTCATTCACGTTTGGAGTGGGATCCTGCGAGGTTCTGGTAAAACAAAGAGAACAAAATTGACTGTTTACATTCTAAAATTTAATTCAAAATTATCTTGAGTTATTAAAAAAATATTGGCGTTAAATAAATGGTATTAAATATCAAAAATGCTACGAGCAACCGAATTATCAAAAGAAAAGCAAATCCAAATAAGAACTATGGCTGACTGTGGCGTCAAAATGGGTGCTATTGCCAAAACAATAAATAGACATCGAAACACAGCAGGAAACTTCTTAAAGCCACCCCAAAAATACGCCCAAAACAATCGCAAAGGTGCAATTCCAAAGATTTATGATCGCACTAAGCGCTACATTAGAGCTTTGGCAACTGCCAAAAATTTGAGCTGCGCCCAGATTAAGGCACGGGTGCAGCAAATTTGCCGAAAAGATTTGCATCTCACATACGAAGCAAAGGTCCCGAAACCTTTGGTGATGGGCTACTCCGTTT
Organism: Drosophila pseudoananassae pseudoananassae; assembly: GCA_018153035.1. NCBI lineage: Eukaryota > Metazoa > Arthropoda > Insecta > Diptera > Drosophilidae > Drosophila > Drosophila pseudoananassae. The sequence continues at coordinate 4,352,674 of JAECXR010000072.1, forward strand.
TTAACAAAAATCACAGTATATCCGAGTTACAGATTTACTAACTTTTCTAAGTCGGCCTGCAACAAAATCACTATTGCTACTGTAGCGGCATAAAATGGCTCGACTTGCCTATTAGAAGAAACATAAATTTTGGACCACCGAATTCCAAAATGTCATCTTCCGTGATGAAAAAATTTAATTTAGATGGCCCAGACGAAAATCAAAAGTATTGGCGAGACCCCAGGCAAAAATGCCACAGACGCAACCATGGTGGGGGTTCCCTTATGGTTTGGGGTGCCTTTAGTTACTTCGAGAAATCGTCTATATGGTTTGTGCCATGTCCCATGAATGAAGAAATGTATATGAATCTCTATATGAATCTGTATATGAAATTGATATAGCTGTCCTTCAAAACCTTGTAAATTCAATGCCGAAGCGATTGAAACTATTAGATCAGCAAAAAGAAGACAATATACTATATATTTAACTTATATTACAAATGTATATAATACTTATTTTTTTCATTTAAACATTTTTGCATAAGGGCAATTCTCTGATGTCGAATGCGACATTTGTACGCAATCAAACTGAAAAAAATGTGCCTAGATTTTTCTTTATTTTTTTCTAAATGCGAATCTTAAAGCTCTTGATTAGCACTATAATCTGTGCTAAGATCGATTATGAAGATTATGAAGATAATCACAAAAATGTGCGGCATTCGCGCGCGACACAGACAGAAGTCACTTTTTCAAAAACCAGCTCAAGCACTGATTTCAGCGAAACGTGATGAATAATGGTAATGCAATTAATTTTAAAATGTTAATTATTGATTGTTCTTAATAATGCATTTCGTTTGACTTTAAAATATTAAGTATTTTTTGTTATACCCTTGCAGAGGGTATTATAATTTTGTCCAAAAGTGTGCAACGCAGTGAAGGAGACATCTCCGACCCTACAAAGTATATATATTCTTGATCGGGATCTCCTCCTGAGTTGATATGAGCATGTCCGTCTGTCCGTCTGTCTGTTTCTACGCGAACTAGTCTCTCAGTTTTAAAGCTATCGTCTTGAAACTTTGCATACACCCTTCTTTCCGTTGCACGCAGTATATAAGTGGGAACGACTATATCCCATAGCTGCCATATAACTGATTGATTGGAAATGGTAAAACTTTGGTGTTTTTAGAGTTACAGAGTGTTGATTTTGTATGAAAGCTATTTTTGACCTACCAAATTTCATAAGGATCGGGCGACTATATCCTATAGTTGCCATATAACTGATTGATCGGAAATGCTATAACTTCGGTGTTTTTAAAGCTAGAGAATTTGGTACGAATGCCATTTTTGGCAAAATAATACAACCTACCAAATTTCATAACGATGAGCCGACTATATCTTATAGCTGCCATATAACTAAACGATCGGAGATGGTATTTGGTAAAAATACCAACTTTGGTATTTTTGAAGATTGAAGCTTCGTACTTTGTTTTAGATTTTTTAATGTAATTATTTGGTTACATTTGGTTAATGTTATTATTTATTATGATATTCTCATAAGGATCGGCCAACTATATCCGATGTTTGCGATATATAGCCGGTTTTAACTGCAAGGGTATATCAACTTCGGCTCCGCCCGAAGTTAGCTTTCCTTTCCTTTCCGTCTGTCTGTCTCTACGCAAACTAGTCTCTCAGTTTTAAAGCTATCGTCTTGAAACTTTGCACACATCCTTCTTTCCTTTGCACGCAGTATATAAATCGGAACGGCCGGGATCGGCTGCCATATAGCTGCCATACAACTGATTGATCGGAAATGGTACAATTTTGGTGTTTTTAGAGTTCAGATTTTGTACCAATGCTATTTTTGGCAAAGTAATACGACCTACCAAATTTCATAAGGATCAGTCGAGTTTATCTTATAGCTGCCATATAACTGAACAATCGGAAATTACCCAACTTTCGTGTTTTTGAAGATAGAAAGTTGGAACTTCGTACAGATTCTATTTTTGGTCAGTTAATATAACCTACCAAATTGAATAACGGTCAGCCGACTATATCTTATAGCTGCCATATAACTAAACGATCGGAGATGGTATTTGATAAAAATACCAACTTTGGTATTTTTGAAGATGGAAGCTTGGTACTTTGTTTTAGATTTTTTATTGTAATAAATTGGTTATATTATGATATTCTCATAAGGATCGGCCAATTCAATCCGATTTTTGCGATATATATCCGGTTTTAACTGCAAGGGTATATCAACTTCGGTTCCGCCCGAAGTTAGCTTTCCTTTCTTGTTTTATTATTTTTTACACCAATTTTAAACTTAACAAAATATCTTCAATAATATATATAACTTAACAAATATATTTTTTTATATTTTTTGTCGCCAATGGGTGCGGTTGAATTTGTTTTTTTTTCGTTTCCTGCATTCATTTAAACTAAAACTAGTATATAAACAAATTATAAAAAAAAAACAAACAAATTTAAAAAAATTTTTTTTTACAATGTCGCACGCGACAAACTTTAAAAAAGTTCCAAACTCGAATGGGGTTTATATTGACAAAAATTTTTTAAATTTCTTTATCGCCAAAATATACGTTTGGGCACGATATTTGGTGTTCCTTGGACCAAAACCTTGGATGCACTGATATCAAATACTTATTTTTACTGTCGGACGCGACATTGTTAAAGACAAATAAGCTCATAAGAAATTCGCCATTATTAGTAATCGCATCGATTGTTTTACATATTTTTCATATTCTTTGAATATAAATCGAGATTTAAAAGAGCGAATATCAATGCTCAATGACTCTCTTTAAGAAAATTAATCAAAACAAAACGAGCATTAGAAACGCAAAGAGCAGAACTTTCGCGCTTGGTCTACTTTGCATTTAAAATTTAAATACAATAGTATTTCAAATAGTATAATACAAATAGTATTTCCAAATGTGTTATGAGTAAACATAAAATTTAATCGATTCTCTGCACAAATATGCAAAAAAAAATATACTTTTAAGTTTAAGTTTGAATACGTTAAGTTTATTCAATTTGTACATTTACTACCTACATATATAAAATAAATAAAAAAAAGTAACATGAAGGAGTTACAAAAAAATCAAGAATAACACGTTGTACGTTTATCAATTTTACTGAGGTATGTTATATGTACATATCTGAAACGGGCTAAAATTTTGAACGTGTGGATCTCGAAGACAATCGTACACACAAAAATCGTTTTTCCTTTCTTTATTTAAAAAAAACTTGAGTTACCACAAGATAGCACAGACTGTATAATCGGATATGGGAAATATCTGCTGATCCATAGAGAAAAAAGTCCCAAGGTTCTATCTTCACAAAACACTGAAGTTGAGTCGTTTTCGATCCTTTAGTTATAAAATTTGAAGAAAAAAAAAAACTGCGTTGGCATTTTAAGAGTCTTCACGCCAAAACATATAGCTCTTTTCTTAATCTCTCCTGTAGCTACGAATACAGTCGGCCAATTCTTCAGAAATTTAAAAAATATAAATAAAGTTACCCAAAATAGAATCTGTAGAAAGTTTCAATCTTCTAACCAACAAGTAAAATGGACGATAAGCGGAGGCTCTTCCCTTCCGGTGTCCTGCTTCTAACTTAAAAAATGCCAAAGTTAGGCCTATCCTTGTCGCAGGTTCAAATCCTATGCGGATCACCGACACACATTTTTATTTTTTTGTACTTTTCGTGCATTTGGTTCTTATCAGTTATGCATATAGTACATACGATTCTATTTTAAGAACTCTTTAAATGTATGTGTCAAAAAATTTCTACGCCTATGTATGTATGTGTGACTGCTCGGACGACCGGATTAAAATGTTTTGGCTTCCAAATTTCAATTTCTCAACGTTTCTATTTACAATGTGCCGACGTTCCAAATTGGATAGTTCTATGGGCGCGGAAAAATTTTGAAACAAACTTGAACTGCGGGGGCATTGTAGGAGTCCCCATTCTACATCCTCTGTCTGTTGAAGTCTCTGAGATCCACGCGTTCATACGGACAGACAGAAGGACATGGGTATGATACGATGATATGATATACAAGTTACCCAAAAATATAATCGTATGCATTTGTATTGTTCCTCTGTCACGCTACCACGATAAGTTAATACCCAACGAATATTTTTGCATCATAAGTTAAAAAATTCTTCGAATTTTTACAGTCTTCTTAATGCAGAAAAAATTTTAATAAGATGTATGTAGCTTCTAAAATATTTACATATTTATAATCAAATGTATGTATCTATTGACTATTGTATCTATTGATTCAATAAATGAATGGGCCAGAATGAAATCTTGAACCCGAAGATATTTTTAGCGAATATTTTTTATCCTAACTTAAAACTCAACCCATGAAACGAATTTTTCTCTTTCATGTCCATCGTTTTTAACGTCTTCCATTGTCGACATTGCTGCAGCTTTTTTAGAATATTTAGTTGGTAGTTGGCAGGTAGTCGATGTATAGGGTTTCGATGTATAAGGCCAACCATCCAACTTGTCCCGGTAATTCCCCGCGCGTGGTGCTTCCCTTGCATTCACGGCAACGATGCGTATTCTGGCCAAGAGCGTCTTGATCTTTTCATTAAATGAATTCGAACAGAACTTGTTCCCATTTTCTGCTCGTTTTACTTCATCAGTCCTTCCATGACCGTGTCTTTGATTTTTTTCTTTAATATATTTTATTTTCATATTTTTAATTACCTAATTTATGTTTCAAACATTACAGAACAACAAGATGCCCTGTTCTGATAGATTGGGCTCTATCAGATGCATTGTGTAAGAAACGACTTTTAAGTAAAAATTAATGTAAAACCGCGAAACCTAAATATAATTATACCCAAAATATAAATATAATTATAAATATAAATATACGCGAAACCTAATAATGTTATAATAATAATTATAAAAATTAAACAAATTTTTAATTTTTATATAACTAAATATTCCTTTTTATATCCTTGCAGAGGGTATTATAATTTTGTCAAAAAGTGTGCAACGCAGTGAATGAGACATTTCCGACCCTATAAAGTATTTTCTTATATTCTTGATCAGGATCACCTCCTGAGTTGATATGAGCATGTCCGTATGTCCGTCTCTCAGTTTATAACTTTATAAACATAAAAGGTATAACTTTGGTGTTTTTACAGTTAGAAAGTTCGGGTTTTACATGAGTTCTTTTGGCAAAATAATATTTTATAGCTGTCATATAACTGAACAATCGAAAATGACCGAACTTTCGTGTTTTGGAAGATAGAAAGTTGGCACTTCATACAGATTCCATTTTTGGTTATTCGACCTACCAAATTTCATAGGGATCGGCCGACTATATTTTATAGCTGCCATTTAACAGAACGATCGGAATTGGTGTTTAATATTTGGTAATACTTACTTTTTTATTTTTGAAGATAGAAGCTTGGGAAACTTTTTGATATTATGATATTCTCGGCCATGATATAGGATTAGCCAACTATATCCGATTAAAGACCAACTATATCCGATATAAGACAAAGAAATTATAAGTTGAACTAAAAATAAAAAAAAAATGTTTAGAAATACCTAGCCAAATTTAAACACGAGCCCACCCGGCGCCAGCCCAATGCCACTCCGCCATTCCTGACGAATTTTCCCGCAGAGAAATATTTTAGCTTAAGGCGATGTCATAGCAACAGGAGAAAATCATGCAGTTAAGGAGTAAAGATAGTAGAAGATATATCTGATCTCTCTTGTTTTGGTTTAATGTTAATGCTTCATTACTTCAATGTTAGAAAGATCTTACCGTCTAAAAATAGAATTCTCTCTTTTCTTCTCTCATCGCCCTGCCGTTTGTTGTGGAACCGGTCTCAAATGTTTTTATTTTTACAGGTTCCAATACACGGGCCTGACGATAAGCCGTTCCACTGAAGTTCCACTAAAAAGTGAGTCCATGTTAAAGTAATTTTAAAATTTTTATTTTTTTGATAGGATTACAAATTTAAGAAAACACTTCAAATCAATTCGTATAAAATATAAATAATTATATAAAATAAAACAAAAAACTAGTGGATGTCTCGAACCTGATTTAAACTTATTCCATTCACTGTTAAGCCATGAGCTTTTATCAAATGTTGGTCAAATAAACTTTATGGTCTTTTCACTACTAAGACTCTATATGTCTCTTTGGTTCGTCCGATCTTAGAATACTGTTCGTCCGTTTGGAGTCCGCAATATATGGTTCAAAATCAGTTTCTGTTATTTACATTAAAAAATGTAAACTGGAATACTGTTAATTGCCTTGGAGCGTATGGTTACCGGCTTAAACTATTAAACTGTCTCCATTGCAAGAGCGCGGTACTTGAGCTGGGGTTATGCTTCTTCATATGCTAATTCTAGGACAGATGGCTTCCAAATTATTATTGGAAAACCTTAATTTTTACAGTTCCTAACAGGTTAACTAGGTCCTTCTGACCCGTTTGGTTACCAATTTGTAGGCCTAATTTTGAACACGAATACGGTCCGTTTCCTGTTAATTGAAAAATTACAACCTAGTTTCCCATTTTTTATCCCTTGAATTATCCCTAGATGTAATTAAATCTAAAATTTGCAATCTTTGAATTGCAAAATGTTCGTATTATAGGAGTCTCCATGCTAAATATTCTAGTTCTTTATCTTGTACGGACATGGCTATATCGACTCGGCTGTTAATGCTGATTAAGAATATATCTAATTCCTTCACGTATTTCACGTAATAAAAATTCACGTATTTCGTTGAGATTTAAGCTGGTATCCAAAAGCAGCAGTGACACCTTTGCAATTATACCATGTGGCTTGCGGAGCCGAAAACGTAACAAAGCTGGGAGAACGATTACGGCGAAGGGAATGGCAATCGACGTATAGATGCGAAGAAACTGCTGGTAAGACTTAGGTAAGCTGATGTCGCCGACGATCCATCGCAGGTTTCATGTCTTTCGTCTGTGGTCTGGATTACATGTTCATGTGCGATGTTGTTGTCCATGATGTTTTTGTTATGGTTGTTGTTTCTGTTGCCGCTTTCATAGCAATTTCAATTTCTGCCACCGCGGGCTACGGTCTCTGAAATACATCTTCGTGCAAAATTATGGCTATCCTGTGAGAAAGAACGACGATCATTCTCGGTAGTATACGCGTCACTGAGCCCAATTTCGCTAGTAGCATGTTTTTTCCTCAATTAAACCTGACATCGGTGTTCTGACTCATATTAAAATACATTAACAATGGGGAGAAAAAATAAACTCTTTTGCCAGAGTGAAATTATAATTCAAGAAATCTATAACACGAAAAAAACCTGTAGATATATTTTTATACCCGGTATAAGGTATATATATCCTTGATCAGCATCAACAGCCGTGTCGATATAGCCATGTCCGTCTCTCCGTCCGTCCGTCTGTCCGTATGAACGAGTGGATATCAAAGACTATATGAGATAGAGCTATAAGATTTGACATGGAGACTCCTATAATGCCCACGCTGTTTAAATTTGTTTCGAATTTTGGCCACGCCCCTTCCCGTCCCCATAAATTTTGTATTGCTGTAACACTAGTACATCGAAGCCAGGACTTCTATGGTATCCACGCAGATCAAGTTTATGTCCACATTTTGCTATAACCAAAGATTATAAAGTACATAGATGGGACATCAGGGCCCAAAACGGTCAACTTTTTTCGTCGAGCTTGTAGGTGAGGGGGGAACGCACATATGTACATACGATTCTATTTTTAGAACTCGTTACATGTATGCGTCAAAAAATGTGTGCGTATGTATGTGTGACTGCTCGTACGACGGCGTAAAAATTTTTTGGCTTCCAATTTTCAATTTCTCATCGTTTCTGTTTACAATGCGTCGATGTGATAAAGGAACAAATACTGCTTTTGTTCACCACCGATCGAGCCAGGGTGGTAGCCTAATGCGTAGAGTAGTTTCTCTCTTTACAATTTTTCAAGGTTCGAATCCTGCCTAAGGATGTTTTTATTTTTATACCCTTGCAGAGGGTATTATAATTTTGGTCAAAAGTGTGCAACGCAGTGAAGGAGACATCCCCGACCCTATAAAGTATATATATTCTTGATCAGGATCACCTCCTGAGTTGATATGAGCATGTCCGTCTGTCTGTCTGTTTCTACGCGAACTAGTCTCTCAGTTTTAAAGCTATCGTCTTGAAACTTTGCACACACCCTTCTTTCCTTTGCACGCAGTATATAAGTCGGAACGGCCGGGATCGGCCGACTATATCCTATAGCTGCCATATAAATGATTGATTGGAAATGGTATAACTTTGGTGTTTTTAGAGTTACAGAATTCAGATTTTATACGAATTATGGCTTTAAAATTAAGTTTTTTCTGTTTATCTAATTGAAAATGGTTTTGAGAAGGGGAATTATTTATTTGAATTAAAGTTAAAAGCTGTTCAACCTCCTCCCTCCTCCTGTTCCCTCCAACCAAATTTCATGAGGATCGGCCGACTATTTTTCTGTTTATCCGACCTACCAAATTTCATAACGATCGGCCGACTATATCTTATATGTAGCTGACATATAACTGAACGATCGGCGTTCGACGAGAAGTTTGAGTAAAACTGAAATCATTTTGATTCACTAAATTCACTAGTAGACCCACTTAGTCCCCACTTTCTAAATTCAAAAGTATAGCTTAAGAATCAGTGAAGCTCCCAAACATACTTTACATTAATCAAAAGGTTATTTAATTACTTTACCAAATCACTTTCCGTAAAACCAAACATCTAAATAGTATGGAAAAAGGTAAAAAATACATTAAAAACAAGAGAGGAAAGCTAACTTCGGGCGGAACCGAAGTTTTACCCTTGAAGTTAAAACCAGATGTATATCGAATAAAATATCATAATATAACCAATTTATTGCAGAAAAAAAATAAAGAAAAAAAAAGGCCCAAGCTTTTATCTTCAAAAGTACCAAAGTTGGTTCGTTGAGTTGTAGGGCAGCTATAGGATATAGTCGGCCTATCCTTATATTTGGAAGGTCGTTATATCTTTCCAAAAATAAAAATACCAAATTTATACCAAATACCTTTATACCAGTGGTCGGCACGGCCCTATCTCGGGGGCATAGGAAATTTCTCTGCCCGAGCTCTGCCACACACACACAGTATAAATGTGTGAAACGTCATGCTCACAGCCTACTTTCTGCTATTGGTTACTAATACTAATGCGTTAAAATCATATTAATGTATTGGGGTGCCGACCACTGCTTTATACCAAATACTTTTTTTATACCTTTTCTAAAAGATCAATCAGTTATATGGCAGCTAAAGTCCCCGACCTGCGTTCAAAGGAAAGAAGGGTGTGTGCAAAGTTTTAAGTCGATAGCTTTAAAACAGTGCACTATAGGATATTTCAATTTGGTTGTTTTTTAATGTTTTATAAGGCCATAGTATTCTTTTAGAAAAGTAGGGTTTGTTTTTGTTTTTATTTATTTATTTATTTTTTTTTTTTTTTTTTTGAAAAATGTTTTAATTTTTTTTAATTTAAATCGAATTGTTAGTCTCACAGCTCACATTAAAGGTTTTGAAATTTTCTCCTTAAAATATGAATCTCTTCAAAAGCGCATAATAGTGCACTTTCTTATTTCACTCAATCACTATGCTTTGGTTCCCCTAAATTTTATTCTTTGGACATTATTTTTTTAGGGGAGTTTCCCTTGACTATTCCTCAATATCGTTATTTGAAGAGCGCTGTTGCTTAGGTTGCTTGTGGTAGAGTTTTTTTTTTAAAGACACCTGTAAAATCGTGCCAAAGCAAAAGCAGTTCACTGATCGCGATAAAGAAAGAATTATTTTATTGGCTAAACAAAATGTGTCATATCGGCAAATAGCGGCTGAAACACATTTTAATGGAAGCTTAGTGCGTCGCTTTTTAAAAAAATATCGTGAGAAAGGTGAAGTAAATGCGAGAAGATCGCTTTATTATGATACCGAGCCTGCAGGATCGTTACAAAACTGCAGTGCAGATAAGATCTGAGGTTCAGGAACAGTTTTCAAAATATATTTTGGAGCGAACTGTTCACCGTCGGCTTAACTCTATGTCAATGCTCGCAAGAACCCTGCAAAAAAGCCTTTTGAATCCGCTAATGAAAAAAAATCGTCTAAACTGGGCCAAGGACAAGGAAAATTGGACTGCTTCTAATTTAATCTCATTGGATCTGATGGAATTCTGAAAATCTGAAAATTGCTGCATAGCCACAGTAAAGCATTCAAAATTCGTAAACCTTCAAAGTGCGACTTTTTTTGTGGCCTGACTGTAAACAAACTCATAATACAAACCACACTGAAAAGTTTTGATTTCGAAAATTTTTGTTTTTTTTTAATTTTTTCACTTTTTGCGTTTTTGAAATAGCACTCAACATCTAAAATTGCAGTCTCATGTAAGCGACAGACAGACGGACATCCTCATATCAACTCAGGTGGTGATCCTGATCAAGAATATATGTATATACTTTATAGGGTCGGAGATGTCTTCTTCACTGCATAGCACACTTTTGGACAAAATGGTGTAAAAAGAATGAAATTCATACTTCCGACGGATACGAAATTTATATACCCTTGTAGTTACGAATCATACTAACCCGAATATAACCGGAAAATCGGATAGGCATTTTAGCCGTTATAGCCCAGTCTCAGATCGAAATAACTGTTTTTCAGCTGCGATGGTGAGCGAGAGGCAAATAGGTTGAAAAAGATTTTGACAGGGACTGTTCGGCACCAAGTACTCAGATCGAAAAAAAATACCACAAATTTACATGCGGATGCCAATCTATGTATGAACGGTCCCTAATAGGTCCCTAGAAGAAAAGATTAAAGGGTTCACTGGGTCAGGATAGACTTGCAAGATTTATGTTGTTGTAATAATGCAGAAAAGGAGTGAAATAGAGCGAAAATTAAAGTCGAGTTAATAAGTTGAATGTGCTGGAAATCATCAATTAAAATAAATTTAAATGAAAATCGTTCTAGTAATTTTGGATTTGAGTGACAAACCACATTTTGTTGCCATTTTTATGGCAGGATAATGCGCCAATTAAAACAAAAATCATTTAAAGAAACCTTTTTACCAGGGACTGCAAATAATATTTATAAATTTGACAAAAAAAAAACAACTTTTTTTTTTAACTTTCATTATCGAAAACAAACTAAGCTTACAAAAAAAAAAAAAAAAAAAAAAATTATCGATTTGTATTACAAAAACAACGAAATATCTCTGAAGAGGCTACTGCTTCCCTGAGCAGAAATATATATTCTACAGACAAATACTTTTTATTTGGTGTGTAGTATGTACATATAAAAAATTCCATGTGGATACTGTATATAGGCTTCGCAACATCATCTTAAGTATCATATTTTATTTATTTTTGCCAAGACGACCGATAATTCATTGTTATCGTCTATCATATATGCTTTTAATACCCGGTGCCAGTAGAGTATTATGGTATACTGTAGTCGTGTGAATGTATGTAACATAGACACGGAATCATCTCCGACCCCGTAAAGTATATATATTCATGATCAGCATCTATAGCCAGGTCTATATAGCCATGTCCGACCGTCCGTTCGCCCGTATACGAGATAGAGGTATAGTTTTTGGAGACTCCCATAATGCCCACGCAGTTCAAGTTTGTTTTATAATTTTGCCACGCCCTATCCCGTCTCCACAAATCCCGAATTTCTATAGCGGCCGTACGGGAAGGTTTTTTGAAACACTTTTAAGACTCAACGAATTGAATAAGTGGAAGTGAGAAAGTACGAAAGCATTTTAACTCATGGGCATTCTATTGCTTTGAAGCAAATAAAGTGCTTTTGGAATGAGGAATCCAGCCGAATGTCTCGAATGGTTTTTATACCCTTGCAGAGGGTATTATAATTTTGTCCAAAAGTGTGCAACGCAGTGAATGAGACATCTCCGACCCTATAAAGTATATATATTCTTGATCAGGATCACTTCCTGAGTTGATATGAGCATGTCCGTCTGTCCGTCTGTCTGTTTTTACGCAAACTAGTCTCTCAGTTTTAAAGCTATCGTCTTAAAACTTTGCACACAGCCTTCTTTCCTTTGCACGCAGTATATAAGTCGAAACGGCCGGGATCGGCCGACTATATACTATAGCTGCCATATAACTGATTGATCGGAAATGGTACAACTTTTGTGTTTTTAGAGTTACAGAGTTCAGATTTTGTACGAGATTTTGTACGAAAGATATTTTTGGCAAAATAAAACGACCCACCAAATTTTATAAGGATCGGCCGACTATATCCTATAGCTGCCATATAACTGATTGATCGGAAATGCTATAACTTCGGTGTTTTTGAAGCTAGAGAATTTGGATTTGGTACGAATGCTATTTTTGCCAAAACGATACAACCTACCAAATTGCAAAACGATCACCCGACTATATTTTATAGCTGCCATATAACTAAACGATCGGAGATGGTATTTGGTAAAAATACCAACTTTGGTATTTTTGAAGATGGAAGCTTGGTGTAGATTTTTTATTGTAATAAATTGGTTATATTATGATATTCTCATAAGGATCGGCCGATTCAATCCGATTTTTGCGATATATATCCGATTTTAACTGCAAGGGTATATCAACATTAGCTCCGCCCGAAGTTAGCTTTCCTTTCTGGTTTTCTTTGCATTCGATTATTTCTGTTGAGCAAAACGCTTCTTTTAATACTTCATTAATAACACAGTACGACAGCGATTTGGAACTTTTGAAGAGACCTAGTAGGAATTGTTTATTAGGTCGAATATAGTACCGTGTTTAAAATAATTCAAACAACCTCAAAATCTTGATTTATTTAGAAAAAACTGTTTTTCGGGACTTTTTTGCTCCTAAAAATTTCGTAAATAGTGGTAGAGTGCTTGGCTGATGTGCAGAGTAAAATGAATTCAAATCAGGCACGGGAAGTCAATTTTTTTTTTTTTATTTTAAATCTACTTATATTATATTTTTATTGTTTTAAACTTTTTAACAAAATTTATAATCCAATCAAGAAAACTACAAAATTTTAAAATCACCATAAAATCGCCTCAGTTCGTAGTGAAACCCGCTGTAAAAGTCTTTATAAGTGCGGGTTCTACGGCATATTGGCAGTAGGGTTGTTGATAATATATCGAAATATCAATATATCGATATTTTTTGGGAAAAATAATATATTTATATCGTAATATTTTTTCCCCCAAATATCGTGTGTGCGATAGTTTTTTTTTGATATTATCTGATATTTCAGTGCCTTCGGAGAGACTGGCTTCGGCTATAAAATGCGTCGTTTGTGATACAAGGAGTCGAATGACTGATAATCACAAAACGCAACGGGTTTTTTAAAAGTCTATTAATGCCAAATATTGGCACTAACTTTATACAAGACCAAGACCACGACTTTATAATGGAATACAATCTCTTTATTTTTCTTTATATAAGAACTTTAAATTTAATTTAAGATAAATTTTATGTTATGTTTATGAATAGAACTCGAATCTCAGGCAAAGACTGTATAATGAAATACAATATCATTATTTTTCTTTATGTTATATTTTTCTTTATATTTTTCTTTATGTTTTTCAAATGTTATGTTTATGAATTTAAAAAACTAAAGATGAGAAAATTAAACAGCAATAATAATTTCTGTGTTTTATTTCTATTATTTTATATTCTAAAAAACTTTTTGGGAAACTAAAAAAATATCAAAAACATCGATATATCGATGTTTTGTAGCAATATATTAAATATCAGAAACAGAAAATATTATCGATACGATATTTTAAAAAAATTCGACATCCCTAATTGGCAGGCCGAGTCGTGGAACCCGCTGTAAAATGAAAATATTTGAGAGCGGGTTCCACGAAAAATGGCTGGCAGATGAGAGAGAGAGAGCGAATTCTATTTTTAGAACGTAACATTTTTGGAACAATGAAAGTTTGAAACGTTCAAATCGAACCAGTGTGAGAGCAAACAGATCAGAAAAATCTTCTACTATCTTTACTCTTCAGCTCGGATTTTACTATTGGATTCTCGCGTTTACTTTAATGGCAACTTTAAGTACCGTTAGATCAATTAAGAGGGTAGCCACGATAGAAAGCGCGATCTTCTTATCCTTGGGGTCCTGGGTTCGATTTTATTAGTGGGCGGTTGTTTAAATTTTAAAAAAAGTTTGTTTTATGAATATTTTTATATTTTCTATTATTTTTATACCCTTGCAGAGGGTATTATAATTTTGTTCAAAAGTGTGCAACGCAGTGAAGGAGACATCTCCGACCCTATAAAGTATATATATTCTTGATCAGGATCACTTCCTGAGTTGATATGAGCATGTCCGTCTGTCCGTCTGTCTGTTTCTTCGCAAACTAGTCTCTCAGTTTTAAAGCTATCGTCTTGAAACTTTGCACACACCCTTCTTTCCTTTGAACGCAGTATATAAGCCGGAACGGGATCGGCCGACTATATCCTTTAGCTGCCATCTAACTGATTGATCGGAAATGGTATAACTTCGGTGTTTTTAAAGCTAGAGAATTCGGATTTTGTACGAATGCTATTTTTGTACAACAAAAAATAATACAACATGACAAATTTTATAAGGATTAGTCAACTATATCCTATAGCTGCCATATATCTCAACAATCGGAAATTACCCAACTTTCGGGTTTATGAAGATAGAAAGTTGGAACTTCGTACAGATTCTATTTTTGGTCAGATAATATAACCTACCAAATTGAATAACGGTCGGCCGACTATATCTTATAGCTGCCATATAACTGATTGATCGGAAATGGTATTTGGTAAAAATACCAACTTTGGTATTTTTTGAAGATGGAAGCTTGGTACTTTGTTTTAAATTTTTTATTGTAATAAATTGGTTATATTATGGTATTCTCATAAGGATCTGCCAATTTAATCCGATGTTTGCGATATATATCCGGTTTTAACTGCAAGGGTATATCAACTTCGGCTCCGCCCGAAGTTAGCTTTCCTTTCTTTTTTTTTTTTTTTTTTTTTAAAAGAAAAATAAAAAATAAATATTTATAAAAGAAAGAAAAAGTTCAAAGTCCTTACTAGGATTTGAACAAAAAAATATTTTACATAGAATAACTACTCTATGCATTACGCTATCATCCCGTCTCAACCTTTATCGATTAAAAATACTATTTGGTCTACTGACTACCACATCGGCGCATTGAAAATGAAAATTGGAAGCCAAAAAATTTTACGCTGTCTTGCGATCAGTCACACATACATACAAAAGCGCACCCTTTTTTTTACGCATACATGTAAAGAGTTCTAAAAATAGAATCGTAAGTATGTGCGTTCCCCCCTCACTAACAAGCTCGACGAAAAAAGTTAACCGTTTTGGGCCCTGATGTCCCATCTATGTACATACATTATAATCTTTGATCGTACATTCTAGAATGCATTCGAAAAAATTCGAATGCGATCTTTAACTCTGACTCTAACTCGTTCAATTCGGGTTTTATCCCCCGAATGTTGTGCGAGTGAGACCATTTATTTTCGTCTCGGCATTCTATCTCACTTAATTCATTTTCAAGGTTGTACGTTTGAATGTCGTTTTTTAGTTATTCATGCAGACCTCTTATGTATGTATGTATATACAATTTCCCATACAAACAGGCTAAAATTTTGAGCGCGTGGATCTCGAAGATATCATATAAGAGACAGAACTATCCGATTTGTAACTTGGATTCGTATGGTATCCGCGGATATCCCGTCCCCAAGTCTGCCCCTAAAATTTAGTCTGCTTCCCTACTGAATCGGTATCCGTAGGGGGGCTGAAGTTGTTTTTAGCCCAAGCGCAAAAGTATGCAACAAAAATGTTTCACTTAGAATCCATACCTTTGAAGTTTAAGCTTTAAAACATTGACGGGCGTGTCGGTGCGGGAATGAGCGTAACAAAATGTTACCGCAAACTTGATCTGCGCGAATATTATGTTACATATGTACATACATTTAACGACTACAATATACCATTCTACTCTACGAGTAGCGGGTATTAAAATGTATTATGTACGAACTTAAAAAAGTGACACAAAATTTTGGCGCAAAAGCTATCGCTTACATGATTTAACATACAATTTTTATTTCAAGCAAATACTTGGTAAATACATTACATTTTAATTTTTGGGTCGAAATCACCCTCATTCCAAGATAGGATTAAAGTTTTTACGAATAGGACGTATCCGCCATATTGGGGCCGGCATTTTAAGTTTGATGGCAAAAATTCAAATCGTCGGATCTGGTCAGGCTCTTTGCGCAAAAGATGGTCCTGCTTTGTCAATCGTAAAGCCTTTCGAAGTTTACAAAACTGACAATTGGATATGGTTATATAAAAATAATACGGACAAGGTCCCTTAAAATGCAGAAAAACGATGCCTTTGCTGCTTATTTTAAAACAAACACTCTTTTGCTCTTTTATTATCAAAGAGCAAATAAAAAAAAAACACTCATCACCGAAGAAGGGAAGGGCTGATTGATATGGGAATGATATTATGATATGGAGATGTAAAGTACAAAAAAGTTAGGGAAAAAAAATGTATTGCGTTCCCTGTAGAAAACCACCTACCTCTTATTTAAAATGAAAATTTATTTCGGGATTGGACTGTATTTTCTGGAAAAAACTATTTTTCGGTTTTATCTGTGTACCCAATTTAGTGTTCCCAACAAAACCCTTGTTAATGTGAAGGGTAACCGAAAGAAGAAATAAAACATTTCACCTGAATGCTGTTTGGCAGTTATAAAATACATACATATATTAAAAAACAAGAAAGGAAAGCTAATTTCGGGCGGAGCCGAAGCTGATATACCCTTACAGTTCAAACCGGATATATATCGCAAACATCGGATATAGTTGGCCGATCCTTATGAGAATGTCATAATATAACCAATTTATTACAATATAAAATCTAAAAAAAAAGTCCCAAGCTTCTATCTTCAAGAACACAAAAGTTGGTATTTGTACCAAATACCAATTCCGATCGTTCAGTTATATGGCAGCTATAAGATATAGTCGGCCGATCGTTATGAAATTTAGTAGGTGGGATCAACTGACCAAAAATCTGTAGTTACATGTTTCTATCTTCAAAAATGCGAAAGTTGGGTAATTTCCGATTGTTCAGTTATATGGCAGCTATAGGATATAGTCGGCCGATCGGCAAAGGAAAGAAGGGTGTGTGCAAAGTTACAAATCGATAGCTTTAAAACTGAGACCAGTTAGACTGAGATAGCTTTAAAACTGAGAGACTAGTTCGCGTAGAAAAAGACAGCTCATATCAACTCAGAAGGTTATGCTGATCAAGAATATATATACTTTATAGCGTCGGAGATGTCTCCTTCACTGCGTTGCAAGGGTATAACAAGAAAGGAAAGCTAGCTTCCAGCGGAACCGAAGTTGAGAAGCCCTTGCAGTTAACATTGTACATATGTACATACACATGTACATACATATATCGCAAATGTTGAATATACATAGATATATTATTGGATATACTGGATATACATACATAGATAGCCTAGGTTTATGAGAATTTTATTATAAAAAAAAATTTTAAGAATACAAATTAAAAAAATAAAAAATTGAAGCTTCTGTCTTCAAAACTTATTTACTGTGTGCAAAGAAAAGAAGGATGTGTGCAAATTTTAAAGTCGATATGTATAGACTTTAAGCAGCATAAAATCAGACTGACAGACGGACTTGCTTATATCAACTAAGGATGGGATCTTGATCAAAATCAGTGATGTAAATCACTTTCTAATTTGAATCTTTAAGTACCTGTATATATGTCAAAACGGAGTTCTATGTATGGATTTTTAAGACGCCCGCTGGTGTAATTTTTTTAAATGTTAAGTTTGTTGATTTGTATAACTTTGTTAATTGTTAATTTGTATTACTTTGTTAATTGTTAATTTGTATAAATGCAATTACGGTTTATTAATTTTTATCTCCAAATACGTAACTGAAAATATAGATGATGTTTTTCTTGTAAAACGAGGAATTATTTATATTTATATAATATATGGAACAATTGCAGTTCCGGAAATTTTTAAAGTTATTATTAAAAACACGTCACACGATCCTAATTGACCCGTAGCCTCTGTTTCTCTTTTCGATGTCGTTGTCGCCATCTTACCATGCATTTTATAGTCGCCCCACCATGTCATGCACTTAGAGATACATACATGCACTAATATGCCTTCTCTTTTACACGTTTGCTCACAGTGGCCAACACCCCCACTCAAAATCAGAAACTTCAGCGGCTAGTCTAACTTAAAAATGTGACGTTTTACGGTCGCTGTTCGACCAATGACACTCGACGACAATAATTCAAGACCCCCACACATACACACAAAAACAAGCATGAGCCACATACACGCGAGACACACACGAGCGCACCACGGAGCATACGCAAAAAACGAATCACAAAAAACCAAATATCGTCGTCGTTGTAGCGTCAACGCTGGCGTCGGCGTCAGCATCAGCGCAGATGCTGGGGACACAGAACGAGAAAAAAAACAGCGTGAAAAAGCAATTGAGAAGAGCCTCAAGGAGCATGTAATCCAATCGACTTTCGGTGAAAAAGTCGGACGACCAGAGGCATAAAAAACGAACTCTTTGGAATCGAAAAACCAATCCAGAGGACGCAGCAACGACGTCGTTGACGATGACGGGAAGCGACAAACGACGGCGATGGCGATGCCGACAGCGGCGGCGACACTTGTGCGGCAGTGTGAGTGGGATGAAAATAGCCAATTTTCGATTGGAATGCGAACAAACCAAGGGCTCCGGATCGGAACGGACGGCACAATGTCAAAACAAATTGGTATTACATATGTACAAGCTCATACGTACGTACCCTGTTCATCCTCAACTGTTTATGATACCACTCGTCACGAGCAGAAACCGTACTGCACATGTGAATCACTTTTAAATTTATTCAAAAGACCAAAGTAAGGTCATCTTGCACATTAAAAAAAAAATTCCTTGAAATAATAATTATTTTCTTTAGTCTTTTTTTGTTTTTTATATTTTTCCTCATTTTTATTTATATATTTTTTACATTACATAAGCAAATAGATTTCTGCCTTTTAGCGGCGGCAAACCATCGCGACACAGAAAAATAATACATGTATTTGGTGACAAAAAAGAGACGGACAGAAACGATAATAGACGACGACTTGGACCGATTCCGATTACCGATTAAAGTGCGCTGCAAGGCGAAGTGTGATCTGATGCGGCAGCGGCAACTCGACTAAAATCACGTCGCCGCTGCTTCTGCTGCGTCTGTTGCTGCTGATGGGGCCAACAGCCGTACACACACTTACGCACGTATAAAATGACCAACCTAGACGTTGGAACACACACGAGCACTCCAACGATTGTATTGCCTGCTCCTTTACTCCTATGAACCCGTACCAAAACCAAACCACTCACGTCGGCAAGCTCGTTCACGTCACTCTTCGCTATAAAGAGCACATGCAAGCAGTGCTGAACAGCACCAAAAAAAAATAAGAGAGCACAGGCTTCTCTTCGACATTTCTTCACTGCTTCCGATAATATCAAGTGTGTAGTGTATTGAGTATCTGAAACATCGAAGAGAGCGCTGCAAGCTAAGACTAAAATATTCTCTCTAAGAATAAGAATATGAAATAGATTTAATTAAAATTTTTTTGTTTTAAGTGTAACAATCGAAATACATAATTATATTTCAACGACGCACCAACCATGATGCATTTTGGGAACATATTTTCTTTTAAACTCTTTGTCTGCGAAAAGATATCAGGACATCTGGAAGAAAATTACGACTTAAGTCATTTATATAATTTATTATTTTAATATAATTTATATAAATATAATATATATGTATTGTATGTTTTCAAGTTTTTTAATACAAAAAAAAAAAAAATAAAAATCCACACATTTCATGTTATTTAAAATATGATACGTTATACCAAAAATTGTATTTGAAAGTCAGCCCTAAAATGACAATAAAAACGTCCGCAACCTTAACTCAAAACCTCTTATTTAAAATTATTTATATCATTCTCTTAGTATTCATATAGGGTTTTGCGAGGATACCTTTGAAATGTAAAACGAGTCATTCATATACATACATACATACATACATATGTACTTGCTTTGACCGGGATCAAATCATACCGATTAAACATGTATGTACAATCAAAGCAAGAATCATTTTTGTAATTGTAAGTACAAAATACTTGCTTAGGCTTGACATAACTGAACATTTAAACGTGTGCTAAGTATCAAGTAAAACTCGATGCTTACTATACCGTTTGATGTACATACATATGTATTTGTTCAGAAATAAATTCATTAAAGAAATAAAACACAATACATTCATAAACATATTTTAATATAAGCAAAACTTAAGCAAATCAAATTTAAAGTTATTGCACCTGTTTTTTTAAATAAGAAAAAACCATTTTCAGAAATTTAAATAATGGCTTGAGAAAAACCTCTCTCTGGAATGGCACAGCTGCTGCCAAGAGTATAAAGTATCTTGGAAGTAAATATACATACCTACATATGTGTGCACATACATATAAAAATAAGTGTTTACCCTTGCCGAGTGTATAATAATTATTTTCCAAAAGTGTGCAACGCAGCGAAGTCTCCTTCCCTATACCTAATCTCCGACCCTATAAAGTATATATATTCTTGATCAGAATCACCTGTTTCTACGCGAACTAGTCTCTTAGTTTTAAAGCTATCGACTTAAAACTTTGCACACACCCTTCTTTCCTTTGCATGCAGTATATAAGTCGGAGCGGCCGGGATCGGCCGACTTTATTCTATCGCTGCCATATAACTGATTGATCGAAAATGCTATAACTTTAGTGTTTTAAGATATAAAGAATACAGATTTCGTATGAATTCTATTTGTGGCGAAATAATACGTAATACCAATATTACGGATAGGTGAATAATACGTAAATTTCATACGGATCGACCGACTATATCCTATAGGCTATAGCTTCCATATAACTGAACGATAGGAAATGGTATTTGGTAAAAATACCAACTTTGGTATTTTCAAAGATAGAAGCTTGGGACTTTTTTTTTATTTTATTTTATTCTAATTAATTAGTTTCATTATGATATTCTCATAAGGATCGGCCAACTATATCCGATGATTGCGGTATATATCCGGTTTTAACTGCAAGGGTATATCAACTTACCTTTGTTATCCTTATTTCCTTTGAAAGGAAGTTACCTTTCCTTTCTTGTTTTTTGAAACCGTGCTATTTTATGTAGCCCATACTTCTGTACATATTTCTGCAATTTCTGCGGATCAGAATATAGCGAATAATATTAGGTTTTTAACGCGCAATTCTACATCATTCTGTTTTGACCTGAGCGAAAAGGGGACCCCATGTGTGGGGTTTACGCCGTCTCCGAGCTAAGCGAGTAGGTGTGGGCCGATAGCGCTTCCGACCCTTTTCAGCCATGCAAGCGAACCCATCCGGATCTTCCTTTTACTCGCCCTCACACAATTTTGTGGTCAGCTAGGGAGTGGGCATAAAATTTGTCGTTCGGCCGGCCACACTTTCGACAGCACATTTCTACGACCAGTCTCTTTGCCGGCAGGTGCACATACTCCCATCACATTGGCCGAATTCGGAATGGAAAGTTGCGCATGGTCCAAGAAGAGAATGATTCCTTTGCGCTTTTTTGACTGTATCTCTTCCTGTCTCTCTCTTTTACGTCACCCACCTATGTATATGGTAGCTCTCTTGCAGTCGTCGGCTAAGCAGTCTAAATTGCCTTTATACGGTGGTTGGGAATCGAGAGGATGACTACTATTAAAATTGGGATTTGTAAAGGACAGTGTACTTATACGATTGCTTGTGGGATGGTCATATTTTTTCAGGTTCGCAGGACGCCAAGGTCGTTGTTGCCTGGTCACAGCGGTGCCACACTTTGCGGAACGCCAGCAAAGTCAAAGACCTAGTAATTTATTTTACTTGCTTTTCCGTTGCAAAGTGCCCTAAGCGACTACTCCAAGTAGATAAGAAATAACGAATATATGAGGGACATTGTGTAAGGCTTATCGAGCCTTCCGTTCTGGAATCAAAGCCTTTCCCAACAACCTACCACTGTTTTGGCAAAGCAATTAAAAAATTTGCTACACAATTTAACGCTTTTATCGAATTCTACAAAATTTGATTCATATAATCCTGTTAAGCCATTTTCTTATTTAACGATCTAAGATTAAACATGTTCGGATGTAAAAATACATAACGTTTTTTTCCCCATCCACACACTTATTTCTATAAACAAATTTTAACTAACCTTGCAATATATGTTTCATATATAGACTCATGAAAATTATTAAATTATTAAAGAAAGCAGAATAAACAAGAAAGGAAAGCTAACTTCGGGCGGAGCCAAAGTTGATATACCCTTGCAGGTTTGACCGGATATATATCGGAAAAATTGGATATAGTTAGCCGATCCTTATGAGAATCATATCATTTATTACAATAAAAAATCTAAAAAAAAGTCCCAAACTTCTATCTTCAAGAACATTAAAGTTGGTATTATTACCAAATACCATTTCCGATCGTTCAGTTATATGGAAGCTATAGGATATAGGCGGATGTAGATCCTTATGAAATAGGCATGTCGTATTATTTTGCATTCATAAAAAATTGGCGCTCTATACATTTAAAAACACCGAAGTTATAGCATTTCCCATCAATCAGTTATGTGGCAGCTAAAGGATATAGTCGGCCGATCCTGTCCGTTTCGACTTATATACTGCGTGCTAAGGAAAGAAGGGTGTGTGCAAAGTTTAAAGTTTCAAGATAGCTTTAAAACTGAGAGACTAGTTCGCGTAGAAACAGGCAGACAGACAGATGGACATGCTTATGTACATATGTATATCAACTCAGGAGGTGATCCTGATGAAGAATATATTTACGGAGATGTCTCCTTCATTGCGTAGCACACTTTTGGACAAAATTATAATACCTTATGCAAGGGTATAAGAATAGGAAAAAATATTGTTAACTTCCGATGATTTTAGAGCGATTAAAGATTCTTTTACTTTGGCTTAGACTGTTTACCTCATACCGACTCAAGAGATGAGAAGAGGTGGGGACCAAAAGGGTGGAGACAAAGAAAAAAGAGGCTCATTCAGGAGACTTTCCGATCTCCGTTTGCTCTGCCCGTTCTGTTCATCGGCGCCCCGATGATTCGGCTTCGGCCAATCTATAGAACGAGAATGTGGCCATGGAAAATGATCAAAAGCAAAAGCCGAAACAAAAATCAAAATCGAAATCGGAGGCAGCGAAAAGATCACACCGAACCACCAAACCAAAGAAGAAATTAACCGCAATTATGCAGTGAAGATAAAACAATGCGATGTCATTTTTTATGGATACTTTTCTACATATACATTTGTAAATATGTATGCATGTACAAAAATTGTGAAGGCGGACGTAATGTCAGAAGAGTGATAATCTATAATTAGCCTTGCTATAAAAAGTGTTTCTTTTTTAATTCTACCGCCGACGACCGTAACGGCAATAATACAACCAAAACTACAGAAACACCAAAAACAGGGCGACAAAACGTACAAAGGCGCTGGGTCCTACTGTCACAGGGGCTGAAAATCTTAAAGGTAAAGGCCCAAAACCGAAAATAATAACCGGTATCGGCATAGGAATGGGATTGGAAATGGGGATGGGATAATGTTCGGGATCGGGCTTGGGATCGGGATCGGGACACAGACATTTGGTAAAATGTGAAACAAATGCTTTGACAGCTTGTGATTGTCTCAGTGTATAGCTTGTGGAAAAGTTATTAGGATCAAAATATAATAACAACCATGGCAAATATTGCATTCACTAGGCTTCACTTTAGTTAAGATATGTACGTCCCAGAACCGCATTTGCGGTTCATCTGATAAACCAAATTTAAGTTCTCAGCCCTAACTAAAAAGATTTCTAAAAAGTATAAGGTATGTATGTACATAATACTAGTGAGGAATCCATTAAGGAAACATTTGTACAATTTGTGAGCTGTGCAATGACAGAAAGAAATAAGAAAGGAATAGAATATTGTAAAGGAATGTAATTTTCAATCGTTCAGATATACAAAAGATATAGCATATAGCCGGTCGATCCCGGCCGTTGCGACATCTATACTGCGTGCAAAGGAACAGTGTGTCAAATTGAGAGACAGACAGGCATGCTTAGACGTCAAGAATATTTATACTTTATAGCAGTAGTGGGTAAGTACTCATTTTACATAGCACGCGTGTGTAGTAAGTTTATAGGGTCGGAGATTTTTTCTTTACTGCGTTGGACACTTTTAACCAAAAATTGTTATATAGCTGCCTTATAACTGAACGATCGGAAATGGTATTTGGTAAAAATACCAACTTTGGTATTTGGTAAAAATACCAACTTTGGTATTTTTGAAGATGGAAGCTTGGTACTTTGTTTTAGATTTTTTATTGTAATAAATTGGTTATATAACGATATTCTCATATGGATCGGCCAACTTTATCCTATGTTTGCAATATATGTATATCCGGTTTTAACTAAAAGGGTATATCAACTTCGGCTCCGCCCGAAGTTGGCTTTCCTTTCTTGTTTTTTCTTAAATATTCTTTATTATTTTGTATAATTTATTTTACATATCATACATATAAGAATGTAAAAATATTTGCAATATTTATTAATAAATATTTTTCCAACAAAATTTTGACGCTAAAAAAGTTTGTAAAATAATTTAGTTTAAAAAAAAACCAAAAACTAAGAAAATAATAATAACCCTAAAGAATTATGCATATATTCGCAAATCTGTAGGTCTGTGCATTTCTGTAAATTTGATTGATTCCAATCATTTTTAGGTAATCTGCTGAGACTTTATTGTTATAGAAGCAGTTGTTTTCCCTGCGTATGACGCAGTTTTTTTTATACCCTTGTAGATGGTATAATAATTTTGGTCAAAAGTGTGTAACGCAGTTTCCGACCTTCCAAATTTCATAAGGATCGGCCGACTATATCTTATAGCTGCCATATAACTGATTGATCGGAAATGCTATAACTTCGGTGTTTTTAAAGCTAGAAATTTTTAGTTAGCTAGTTTTTAATGCTCGGATTCGGTACGAATGCTATTTTTGGCAAAATAATACAACATGCCGAATTTCATAAGGATCAGCCGACTATATCCTATAGCTGCCATATAACTGAACAATCGGAAATTACCCAACTTTCGTGTTTTTGAAGATTGAAAGTTGGAACTTCGTACAGATTCTATTTTTGGTCAGTTAATACAACCTACCAAATTGCATAACGATCGGCAGACTATATCTTATAGCTGCCATATAACTGAACGATCGGAAATGGTATTTGGTAAAAATACCAACTTTGGTATTTTTGAAGATGGAAGCTTGGTACTTTGTTTTAGATTTGTATACCCTTGCAGAGGGTATTATAATTTTGGTCAAAAGTGTGCAACGCAGTGAAGGAGACATCTCCGACCCTATAAAGTATATATATTCTTGATCAGGATCACCTCCTGAGTTGATATAAGCATGTCCGTCTGTCTACGCAAACTAGTCTCTCAGTTTTAAAGTTATCGTCTTGAAACTTTGCACACATCCTTCTTTCCTTTGCACGCAGTATATAAGTCGGAACGGCCGAGATCGGCCGACAATATCTTATAGCTGCCATATAACTGATTGATCGGAAATAGTATAACTTTGGTGTTTTTAGAGTTACAGAGTTCAGATTTTGTACGAATGCTATTTTTGGCAAAATAATACGACCTACCCAATTTCATAAGGATCGGCCGACTATATCTTATAGCTGCCATATAACTGGTTGATCGGAAATGCTATAACTTCGGTATTTTTAAAGCTAAAGAATTCGGATTTGGTACGATTGCTATTTTTGGCAAAATAATGCAACATGCCAAATTTTATAAGTATCAGCCGATAGGATATTTCTATATCTGCCATATAACTGATTGATCGGAAATGGCATAACTTTAGTGTTTTTCGAGCTAGAAAGTTGGGATTTTCTATGAATTCTTTTTTTGGAAAAATAATATGACTTATCAAGTTTCATATGGATCGGCCGACTATATCTTATAGCTGCCATATAACTGAACGATCGGAAATGGTATTTGGTAAAAATACCAACTTTGGGGTTCTTCAAGATAGAAGTTTGGATTTTTTTTATATTTTGTCTTGTAATTTATTGGTTATATTATGATATTCCCATAAGAATCGGTCAACTATATCCGATTTTAGCGATCCTGTTTTAGCTGCAAGGGTATATCAACAACGGCTCCGCCCGAAGTAAGCTTTCCTTTCTTGTTTTTATTGTAATAAATTGGTTATATTATTATATTCTCATAAGGATCGGCCAATTTAATCCAATGTTTGCGATGTATTTTTGGTTTTAACTGCAAGGGTATATCAACTTTGGCTCCGCCCGAAGTTAGCTTTCCTTTCTTGTTTGTGAAATAATTTAATTTTCCTTAATTTTTTAGTAACTTTAATGGGTTATATACAGTTGTAATAGATGAATAAATCGATAGATGATAAAAAAAAAATTTTATTGCATATTCTTTAAGTATATACTGTTGAGAATACTCTCACAATTCAAATTGTGAGAAAAATAAAAATACTCAAATTCATAACGATCGAAGCATTAGAATCGAAGTTGTAGCTATTTATAGCTACTACCTGCACATCGGCCGTCAATAAACTTGAAACTTTAAACGCGATTATCTCAGAATCTTGTTTTTTCGAAATTACCTTTGCGGTGGACACGATAACTACAAAATTGTTAATCCGATCAACACCAATTCAATTTTGATCATTTATTTATTATAATAATAGCTAGTCCTTGGACGAAGGATTTTCAATTTTTTTTGAAAACTTCCTTTTTTAGAGCATACAAATCGAAAATCTTATACCTTGAAAAAGTACATTTTTTGTTAAAACCATCGCCATTTTTTTTAGTTGAAATTCGTAGAACAATGCTCGGTTTAGTTTTTCTGCATAACCTAATTAATGGGGATGTAGATGGCCAGCCTTTACTAACATAGGAATGCTTTAATTTTAACATTCCTAATAGAAGGAGTAGAAACTTTAATTCTCTATTCCTTAGCCATTGTAGTTCAACATATGCACAGCACGACCCTTTTAGGGTCTTATGTTCGAACTACAATGGTCTCTACTCTATAACATTTCTTTCCTGTTCTTCAAAATTAAAGTATAGAATTTTAACCTTCCTTACTAACTCCTCCTAGCCTAATAAATTTAAATTAGCTTGATATATACAAATTAATCGTTTCTCGAGCGCCCCTCGATCGTCTGGGCCTCTAAGCTTTATGATGAATAGAGGCATGCTAGCTGAAGCAATAATTGATGCACAAGCCATTTCAAAAATTCTAAAAGACCGCGAAGAAAAAAAAAAGTAGCAGCAGAATTAAAAATGTAAATTAAAAATTTTGTTATTTGGAGTTTGTGGTAATACTTAAAGTATTTTTGTAGACTGCGTTGATCGGCTATCGGTATAATCGGATAATTCTTCTTTTTATGTAATCTTCTATAGAAGATCCCGGCCGACTATATCGTTTAGTCATATAAATGGTCACTCGTATATGTATGTACATACATATATATATTCGTGTTTTTGAAGGGTTAGGACTTTCTGCAGATTTTTTTATACCCTTGCAGAGGGTATTATAATTTTGTCCAAAAGTGTGCAACGTAGTGAAGGAGACATCTCCGACTCTTGATATGATATGAGCATGTCCGTCTGTCCGTCTGTCTGTCCGGCTGTCTGTTTCTACGCAAACTAGTCTCTCAGTTTTAAAGCTAAAGTCTTGAAACTTTGCACACACCCTTCTTTCCTTTGCACGCAGTATATACATAAGTCGGAACGGCCGGGATCGGCCGACTTTATCCCATAGCTGCCATATAACTGATTGATCGGAAATAGTATAACTTTGGTGTTTTTAGACATATAGAGTTCACATATGGGCATTTCCACAGAAAGGTCCACCGCGGCCAAAAAATTAAAAGTTCTTGAAAATGATTTTTTTCAACATGGTTACATAAGGAAATGTCCAAGTTTATTAAACTTGAAAGAATTTTGCATTCATCTTTTACAGTTTTCAAAATATTCGAATGCAAAGTCGCGCAAACGCAGTTGTTGTCCGTATGATGTTTGAAGGCCGTATTTTGTTTTTATAACAACTTCTAAAATAAATGCATTATGCTTTCCATTTTTCTTTCTAAAATCACTTTGAGATTAAATAAATGGAAAAGGAACGCAAATTTAACATGCGATCACCAATAACGGTAAAAATTTTTATTTACATTATCGCTTATTTTATTGTCCCGTGCGCGACTGAAAAACAACTTTTTTATCCGTAGATCCAAAGCACTTGCTCGAATTGCATCAAATTTTTTTTGAAAACAGTATTTGTGTGTGCAGTTAATATTTAAAAAAAAAAAAATTGGAGAAAAAAAATATTTGTATTTTTGGTGATCATTTGAAGTTTGTCCCGTGCGCGACTGTAAGTACAAACAAGAAACGAAACCTAACTTCGGGCGGACCCGAAGTTGATATACCCTTGCAGTTAAAACCGGACATATATCGCAAAAATCGGATAAAGTTGGCCGATCCTTATTTGAATATTATAATATAACCAATTACAATAAAAAAATACAAAAATTACAATAACAATTACAAAAATTACAATAAAAAATGTAAAAAAAAAGTCCCAAGCTTCTATTTTCAAGAACACCAAAGTTGGTATTTTTACCAAATACCAATTCCGATCGTTCAGTTATATGGCAGCTATAATATATAGTCGGCCGATTGTTATGAAATTTGGTTAATAGGATCAACTAACCAAAAATAGAATCTGTACAAATTTACATGTTTCTATCTTCAGAAATACGAAAGTTGGGTCATTTCCGATTGTTCAGTTATATGGCAGCTATAGGATATAGTCGGCCGATCCTCATGAAATTCGGTAAGTCGTATTATTTTGCATTCAAAAATAGCATTCATACAAAATTCGAGCTCTTTAGGTTTAAAAACACCGAAATTATAGCATTTCCGATCAATCAGTTATATGACAGCTATAGGATATAGTCGGCCTATCCCGGCCGTTCCTACTTATATACTGCAGGCAATGGAAAAAAAAAATGGGTGCGTGCAAATTTTCAAGACTTAAAACTGAGAGACTAGTTCGCGTAGAAACAGACAGCAGACGGACATGCTCATATCAACTCCTGGTGATTCTGATCAAGAATATATATACTTTATAGGGTCGGAGATGTCTCCTTCACTGCGTTTGACACTTTTGATCAAAGTTACAATACCCTATGCAAGGGTATAATTACGAAAATAGTGGCGGTAAAAAATGTCCCATGCGCGATGTCCCGTGCGAATTCAAATTAAATTTAAAAAAAAATAAAAGTCATCTTTGAAATAAATTGTATCCTTTTTAAACCTAAAAAAGTTTAAAATTAGTTGCATTAAAATATTCCCTTTGGATTCGCTGAAATGGGGGTTTGAATTGGTTGACCTCTTAAGCCACTTCCGTTCTGTGTCCCGTGCGAATCACTCGACTTCTGCAATTATAAACTAAATAGAAAAATACACAACATCAATCT
The DNA here is from genome assembly GCA_018153035.1 of Drosophila pseudoananassae pseudoananassae. Classification (NCBI taxonomy): domain Eukaryota; kingdom Metazoa; phylum Arthropoda; class Insecta; order Diptera; family Drosophilidae; genus Drosophila; species Drosophila pseudoananassae. The sequence goes on from JAECXR010000072.1 coordinate 4,382,410, forward strand.
TTGCACCAATGAAAAAGCTAATAAAATGCTATGCATTAAACATAAAATTAAAAAAAAATTGTTTCATTTTTACCGTTTTTTTACTTTAAGCACGTACGAATGTCCCGTGCGCGATTTTGGAAATGCCCATATAGAGATTTTGTATGAATGCTATTTTTGGCTAATTAATACGACCAACCAAATTTCATAAGGATCAGCCGACTATATCTTATAGCTTCCATATAACTGAATGATCGGAAATGCTACAACTTCCGTGTTTTTGAAACTAGAGAATTTGGTATTTGGTACGAATGCTATTTTTGGAAAAATAATAAAACATGCCAAATTTCATAAGGATCAGCCGACTATATCTTATAGCTGCCATATAACTGAATGATCGGAAATGGTTTTGGTAGAAATACCAACTTTGATATTTTTGAGATAGAAGCTTGGGACTTTGTTATAGATTTTTTATTGCAATTAATTGGTTTTATTATAATATTCTCATAAGGATCGGCCAACTATATCCGATGTTTGCGATATATATCCGGTTTTAACTGCAAGGGTATATCAACTTCGGCTCCGCCCGAATTTAGCTTCCCTTTCTTTCTTTATAACTTTTGAAGGGATTGTCGGATCGCGCTGACTTTTGGCAAATGTTTTGACAAAAATGTGTCAATGAAAAAAATTCTCATAAGGATCGACCGATATACTAGCAATACAGTTACATACATGAAAAATGTTAAGGGCGGTTTCTATCTTGTTGGCTCCGTAACCTGATGTTTTTTCTGGCATTTTTTTTGTTGGAAAGTATATTACGTATGGTGATGAATTTTAAACCAATTTTACACCTCGCGCTTGTCACCGTTCCATCAAACGCTTGACACCGTTCCAAACTGCCGAAACCTTTCGTAATTTAAGAGATTTTAAAACTTTAAGAAACTAAAGTTGAAACATGTATCTATCCAGAATATTGGCTAATGATAAACTTTAAGAAACTAAAGTTGAAACATGTATCTATCCGGAAATGCCGGACATGCGGAAAAACAAGAAAGTTTCCCGACAAAATTATACCCGGTACTCATCTCTTCCAACTAACCTTTAAAGTTTAAAGATTCTTTATGCAATTTCAGCAAAAAATATTTGGTTGCATTTCTTTGCATTTGGGAAAAAAACAATCGAAGCCCTCCTTCTACCCACTACCGATTCATTAGGGAAGAAGAATAAAAAGTCTATAACTCCTCTAAACATGTTTGCTGAATTTTGATTTGAAGTGTGGATTTTTCAAAAACATTAATGAACTGACATTAAAGCGAGATTTCCGGTATCCGGGGCGGGAGTGAGTGTGGCACATTTGTGTCAAAATTTCAGCACAAACTTCATCTGCGCGAATTCCATACGAGTCTATGTTCGAAATCGGATAGTTCTGTCTCTTATAGTCTCCGAGATCCACGGTTCAACATTTTAACTCGATTATGTGGAAAATTGTATACATATATATGGGTGTATCTCCTCTAAAAATTTTCCGATTTGGATGAAATTTGTTTTTCATATATGTATAAATTAACTAAAGTTTGGCATCAAAAGTTGTTCCTTTCTGTACTGGCGCTACAGAAATTCGACATAAAAGGGGCAAAAATTTGAAACAAACTTGAACTGCGTCGGCATTATAAGCGTCTCCATGTCAAGTCTATAATTTCTTCAGTTAAATAGAACTATGATCACTCCCATACAAAATGGAATACGTCATCTTAGACATACATATAGGATAAATAAATTCGAATTAATCGTCGTAAAAGTCGCCTGATTGTAAGTAATTGAATTAATTTACCTAAAATGATAAAAAACAAGAAAGGAAAGCTAACTACGGGCGGAGCCGAAGTTGATATACCCTTGCAGTTAAAACATCGCAAACATTGGAATAAATTGGCCGATCCTTTTGAGAATATCAATATATAACCAATTTATTACAATAAAAAATCTAAAACAAAGTACCAGTCCGTCTGTCCGTCTGTCTGTTTCTACGCGAACTAGTCTCTCAGTTTTAAAGCTATCGTCTTGAAACTTTGCACACACCCTTCTTTCCTTTGCACGCAGTATATAAGTCGGAACGGCCGGGATCGGCCGACTATATCATATAGCTGCCATATATCTGATTGATCGGAAATGTTATAACTTCGGTGTTTTTAAAGCTAGAGAATTCGGATTTGGTACGAATGCTATTTTTGGCAAAATAATACAACATGCCAAATTTCATAAGGATCAGCCGACTATATCCTATAGCTGCCATATAACTGAACAATCGGAAATTACCCAACTTTGGTGTTTTTGAAGATAAAAAGCTGGAACTAAGTACATATTCTATTTTTGGTCAGTTAATACAACCTACCAAATTGCATAACGATCGGCCGACTATATCTTATAGCTGCCATATAACTGAACGATCGGAAATGGTATTTGGTAAAAATACCAACTTTGGTATTTTTGAAGATGGAAGCTTGGTACTTTGTTTTAGATTTTTTTGGTTATATAAATTGGATAAATTGGTTATATTATGATATTCTCATAAGGATCGGCCAATTTAATCCGATGTTTGCGATATATATCCGGTTTTAACTGCAAGGGTATATCAACTTCGGCTCCGCCCGAAGTTAGCTTTCCTTTCTTGTTCAAGTTTAACTTGAGTTGACATTGGTGCATAAGCAAGCGTCAACTGCCACCGAGGCGATTTAAGTTTACGTGTCAAGCGACATAATTTGCATAACAATGAAGATTACCATTTGTTACCGCCCGCACAAATTGCGAAATTCTGTAGCTCACGTACTGAAAGGTTTTTTGAAAAACTTTTGATCCCAAAGTATAATTATTATATATAATAATTATATTATACAATACATTATTTATTTGTATTTTATAAAATACAAAGTATAATTATCATCCATCAAATTTCATCCCAAATCTGTCCATTTTTTGAGGAGATATACTCATGTACATATGTATGTATATACCTTTTCCCATATAAACGGGCTACAATTTTGAAAGCTTGAATTTAGAAGACTATAAGAGATAGAACTATCAGATTTGGAACTTTAGATCGTATGATATCCACGCAGATCAAGTTTGTGTCAAAATATTGCCACGGCCACTCCCGCCCCCTGGAACAGAAATCTGATGCGACAGTTCGTTAATGTTGCAAAGTTTGTATGTCACAAAAATTTATTGCTGCGAATCCATACCATTAAAGTTTCAACTTTAAAGGTTAGTTAAAGAGAGGGTGGAAGAGATGAGTACCGGGTATAATATAGTCGGGAAACTCGACTTAGCCGTCCTTTCTTGTTTTAATGTACATATGTATAGAAATGTATAGATCACTCCAGAATAAATGTTTTTTTGAAAGTAGTTTTCAAAAGATTCTCATTAATTAACTCAATTGTGATAAAGTTTGGACATAATTGAACAATTTATAATAGTGAGCTCTCTGAAAACTTTTAAAAAGCAAGTGTATCGAATGTGAACACTAGGACATACACCATTCTGTACGGCAGCTTCAGGTCTAATTAAAAAAATGAAAAAAAAATGTTTAAATAAGTTTTTGGTTAGGTCAAAGTATTTTTATTTAATAGCACAATTTTTTTAATTTTATAATGTTGAAGTTATAACGCTTTTCCCAAAACAACATTCCCAATTTACAACATTTAACTATTAAAAAACGTAAATCATTTTAAAATCGGCCTAAAATTACGCGTTCAGGAAGTTTTAAGAGCAAAACACTTCCGAAAAACCGTTTTTCTTAAATAAATCAAGATTTTGAGGGTGTTAGAAATATTTCAAACACGTTTTTGTACTATATTTGACCTAATAAACAATTTCTAATAGGTCTCTTCAGAAGTTCCTCCAATTTTTCTTTTTTTTTGTCGCACTGTGTAATTGGCTAAAAAGATACTTAAAAAAACATGATAAAAAATGTATCATGTAAAATATTAAAATTTTTTTTTTAATTTATATGGCGTTTAATAATTTTTCTAATATTTTTTTTACCTAAACTGATTAAAATCAAAGTTTTCATTTTTGGGAGCGTTGAAGCCGTTGACACGGTAAAAAAAGAACTTTACTGAGGTTCAAATATGTGGACGAAGTTATACTACTCTTTGCATGGGTTAACATTCTCTATTTTTAGAGATGTTTCCTAAACTCAACTGAGTTACAGTTAGTAATAAAAAGCCAATTGGAAAATGCAACGATTATTTAAAAATTGTTATATCAATGACCTATTAAGTACAATTAGAGCGGCCACAGATGTGGTGGCATTTAATTTGTATTCTGTTGGTCAAATTTCTTGTATAGCGCCATATTAAGCGAAGAACTCACTATGGATCGAATATTAACCATATTAATGATGTAAATGAATATAAAGCATATTATCAAAATACTATTGAGAAAACACTTATTAATTTAAGAATCTTATTATTTATACTAAAATAAAAAATCAATTAACATTTTTAGAGTTTCTCTTAAGAGTAAACATTATGTATCATAAATCATAAAATTAAAAAAATTGTACTATTAAATAAAAATACTTTGACCTAACTAATAACTTATTTAAACATTTTTTTTCATTTTTTTAATTAGACCTGAAACTGCCGTACAGAATGGTGCATGTTCTACTGTTCACATTCGATACACTTGCTTTTTAAAAGTTTTCAGAGAGCTCACTATTATAAATTGTTCAATTATGTCCAAACCTTATCACAATTGAGTTAATTAATGCGAATCTATCGAAAACTACTTTCAAAAAAAATATTGTCGCACTGTGTTATCTTTCCCCTTAGTTAAAACCAATCGGTTTATTCAATAAAGAATGCTATTTTCTTTATTAGATATAACGGAGGTAACAGGAGCAAACAGGTTACTACATATATATTTTTGTGCCACATCAATTAGCCATACAGTTGACATTACTTCAAAGCGCAAGATTGCAATTTTTTTTAGTTTTCCTAATCAAAAAATCTAATTTAACATTAATTTTTTTGTTTTAAGAGTAAGTACAGTTCGAAGTAAATAAACACAATTACAGTTTTAAAGAAATATTACAGAATATTGCGGTACACGACAGTCCACGTAGGCGAGAAGCGTGCGTGTGATGCTACGAAGCAGGATTCGAACCTTGAAAAGTTATACAGAGAGCAAATACTCTACGCATTAGGCTACCACCACTAACCATACAGTATATGGTTAGTGCTACCACCCTGACTCGATCGGCGCCGATCAAAAACACTATTTGTTCTACTACCACATCGGCGCATTGTTAACAGAAACGATAAGAAATTGAAAATGAAAATTGGAAGCCAAAAAATTTTAAGCCGACGCATACATGTAAAGAGTTCTAAACATAAAATCGTATGTATGTGCGTTCCCCCCTCACCAACAAGCTCGACGAAAAAAATTCACTGTTTTGGGCCCTGATGTCCCATCTATGTACTTTATACTCTTTGCTATCAGTTATGAAGCTATCGAGTTCAAAATTTCTAGAAGGTCACAACCAAATTTTACTGATTTTTTAACCAAATTTTTTAAATTTTACTTCCAATTGGCCCAACTTTGTGTGTTTGTAGACAGAAGGTTATGTGAATATTGGGAATGAATGGACTCTCTTCGAACTAAGATTTCAAATACGCCTTGGTAGTCCAGATATTGCATGTATAAGGTGTATGTGCATCTGTAATGTTCACAACAAGAAAGTCAGTATTCTTGCCAGCGGCTTGGTTTTGAAAATTTTTATTATTCCTTCTCCTTAAGTGATCGATCGAAATTAAATAAGAAAAGTTCCCAAAGAGAGAGGGAAGGGAAGAAAAATGCGCAACCGGGCGACTGTGATTTGGTAAGAAACAGAAAAAAGGGTTCCCATTGCAGGTTCCTTACCTCGAGCCTTCTTTACTTTCCAGCTTGATTGTTAATGTGCGTTTAGATACGAAGACATGTAATTTTCCAGTTCCAGCTCCAACGTAAACTTCATCTCCAGCTTCGACTTTAGCTGTAGCCTTCTATTCGTTGTTGTTGGCTTTAAGCAGCAATGGCTCTGCCATTGCCAGACAGTTCTCAATGGACACATCCGAACACGGGACGAAGGGAGGAAGAATTAGTCGACGTTGCGATCCCACAACAACGAACGATCGACAGTTGGGCATTTAGCCCTAAAAGAAATGTGGATCTACACTCAAAAATTAAGTTGTGAAGCTTACGTAATTTACCAACTTTGATTTCGTGTGCCCCTGCAGCTAGTAAATTTCATGCTGGTTTCATGAAATCTGCATGAAATTTGACCCTATTCAAGACAAAGTTTTAAAACATGTGTTTTTAATGATATAAGCAGATTTTTCTCAGTGTTTCAATGCCAACTATTTTTTCAACCTTCGTCTTTAAAAAGTCGACGATGACGGCATTGATTATGATTACCTGGTCATATAGCATCCATTTGGTGTGTGCCAGCTTGCATCTCATGCCCACAGCTGCCAGTGGATGGACACAGATACATAGTTACGTACAACCAGAAACACGCAAGCTGCATTCAGCATCATAGTTATCATACAGCATCTTTTGCAGCATCGTTATGCAAAGGATCATTGTGTAACATCACGTTTTTATATTGAAGAACATACAAATGTACAAATTAAAGTCGAAAATACGTAATACTTTGGCTGGTTAAAAAAAAGGGTTTTTACATTAAAAATAAATATTCTATTAATTATTCCGTCCTTAAGATTGTAAGAAATACGTCGGATCGGATGGTTGGCAAAAAATTCTATTATCTGAAATTAGTTTTAGATTAATTTCTAAAATTCACAAAATATCGCTTCCATATTTATCTTAAAATATAAACTATATGGTATATGGTACATACATACATATATGTACATACATATGTGTAACATAAAACAATTTCTACAATATAGAAATTCCTTTCTAAGAATCCACAATGTAACCCTTTAATTAAGGTATCCCTAGAAAATGGAAATATTTTTTTTTTCCTTTTTATATATATATTATATATATATATATATATAAATATATATATATTTACAAATAAAATTACATATTAGCAAAAAGAAAAAATAATACAAAGCGTAACATCGACAGTGTCTTTGAACTATCTATTTGAACTATCAAATATCACACAAACAACTAAATCTTTCATCTCTAAGATGTTGACATTATAAGTTTATTTAACGAGTGCTACTTGATTCCTTGCTGAAAAAGTTAAACGGAGAAACGTTTGCTTCCTTGTTGGCTGGTAAGTTACTAAAAACGATAATTTAATTAAACTAGAGCTAATTGTGGAAGTTCATGATAGATCGTAACATCGGCAAAAAGCTAGGAGGTCTGCTGTATATCAATAGTGAAAAATGGCTACACTAAGTTTTTCGAGGAATTTCCCATTCTTAAGCAGACTTTTGGAGACAAATTTGTAATGTTTTTTATACATTGTGTTTTATTTAATGCAATTATTGAATACATTTTTAGATTATGGCAGACTACGACAGATTTTATCTAAATAAATGCAAAAAATTCGTTGAAAAATGGCAAAAATTTAAAACCGACGCTCTTTCTCTCATTTCTTTAAAAATAAAGGAAGTCCAGCGTGTTAACTTACTAAAAGCATTTCCCCAACAAAGCGAAGGTAAAAACCCAATAATAACACTACTTTACATTTTTTTTTATTCAATATATAATATTATATTGATATATTTATGCGCAATATTAATTGACTTTATTTTTCCACAGATAAAAGGACGCACTACTTTTGCACATCAGTCAGGCTATTCTCGTCCCCACCAAATCGGAAAACGGGTGCATCTGAAAATCGAAAAGTTTACAATTCAAGATTCGAGGTAAAATTTTTTTATATACCAGACCACCATTGGAGAGCTGCAGTCTTATGTGAAAGTAAGAACTGAAGAGAGATATCAAAGGAAACAAATGTAGAAATATGTAAATGTAAAATTTAATTTGTAATGTAAATAGAATAAAATTTAAATGAAATTGAATTTAAAAAAAAACAAGAAAGGAAAGCTAACTTCGGGCGGAGCCGAAGTTGATATACCCTTGCAGTTAAAACCAGATATATATCGCAAAAATCGGCCGATCCTTTTGAGAATATCATAATATAACCAATTTATTACAACAAAAAATCTAAAACAAAGTACCAAGCTTCCATCTTCGAAAATACCAAAGTTGGTATTTTTACCAAATACCATCCCCGATCGTTTAGTTATATGACAGCTAAAAGATATAGTCGGCTGATCGTTATGCATTTTGGTAGGTTGTATTATTTTGCCAAAAATACCATTCGTACCAAATTCGAATTCTCTAGCTTTAACAAGAAAGGAAAGCTAATTTCGGGCGGAGCCGAAGTTGATATACCCTTGCAGTTAAAACCGGATATATTGCAAACATCGGATTAAATTGGCCAATCCTTATGAGAATATCATCATATAACCAATTTATTACAATAAAAATTCTAAAACAAAGTACCAAGCTTCCATCTTCAAAAATACCAAAGTTGGTATTTTTACCAAATTCCATTTCCGATCGTTCAGTTATATGGCAGCTATAAGATATAGTCGGCCGATCGTTATGCAATTTGGTAGGTTGTATTAACTGACCAAAAATAGAATCTGTACTTAGTTCCAGCTTTTTATCTTCAAAAACACCAAAGTTGGGTAATTTCCGATTGTTCAGTTATATGGCAGCTATAGGATATAGTCGGCTGATCCTTATGAAATTTGACATGTTGTATTATTTTGCCAAAAATAGCATTCGTGCCGAATCCGAATTCTCTAGCTTTAAAAACACCGAAGTTATAGCATTTCCGATCAATCAGTTATATGGCAGCTATAAGATATAGTCGGCCGATCCTTATAAAATTTGGTAGGTCGTATTATTTTGCCAAAAGTAGCTTTTTTACAAAATCTGAACTCTGTAACTCTAAAAACACCAAAGTAATACCATTTCCGATCAATCAGTTCTATGGCAGCTATAGGATATAGTCAGCCGATCCCGGCCGTTCCGACTTATATACTATAATCAGTTCTATGGCAGCTATAGGATATAGTCAGCCGATCCCGGCCGTTCCGACTTATATACGTGCAAAGGAAAGAAGGGTGTGTGCAAAGTTTCAAGACGATAGCTTTAAAACTGAGAGACTAGTTTGCGTAGAAACAGACAGACGGACAGACAGACAGACGGACAGACGGACATGCTCATATCAACTCAGGAGGTGATCCTGATCAAGAATATATATACTTTATAGGGTCGGAGATGTCTACTTCACTGCGTTGCACACTTTTGACCAAAATTATAATACCCTCTGCAAGGGTATAACAAGACTAAGAAAACCTCAATCAAAGTTTAAGAAATTAAATTAAACTCTATTTTATACCCTTGCAGAGGGTATTATAAATTTGTCCAAAAGTGTGCAACGCAGTGAAGGATACATCTTCGAAGTATATATATTCTTTATCAGGATCACCTCCTGAGTTGATACAAAGATTATAAAGTACATAGATAGGACATCTCATACAAAGAAAAATTTTCTATGGCGGGTTCCAGCGCTGGAACCCGCTGGAACGAGCGGGTTCCATTGCGCGACTAGTTAAGTTTGAGAAATTTTTCGCGCGACAACGATTGAGGGATAGCCTAGTGGTAGAGTGCTTGGCTGATGTGCAGAGTAAAATGAGGTCAAATCAGGCACGGGAAGCCAATTTTTTTTTATTTTAAATCTATTTATATTATATTTTTATTGTTTTAAACTTTTTGTCAAAATTTATAATCCAATCAAGAAAAATACAAAATTTTAAAATCACCCTAAAATCACCTTAAAATTGCCTCAGTTCGTAGTGGAACCCGCTGTAAAAATCCTTATAAGTGCGGGTTCTACGGCATATAGGCAGGCCGAGTCGTGGAACCCGCTGTAAAATGAAAATATTTGAGAGCGGGTTCCACGACAAACGGCTGGCAGATGAGAGAGAGAAAGAGAGAATTCTATTTTTAGAAAGTAACATTTTTGGAACAATGAAAGTTTGAAACGTTCCAATCGAACCAGTGTGAGAGCAAAGAGATCACAAATATCTTCTACTATTTCACTCAACAGCTCGGATTTTACTATAGATCCTTGCGTATTCTTTAATACCAACTTTAACTACCGTTAGGTCAACTTCGAGGGTAGCCTAGATGGAAAGCGCGCGATCCTTATCCTTCTGGTCCTGGGTTCGATTTTGTTACTGGGCGATGATTAAAATTTTTAAAACGTTTCAGTTTTATGATTATTTTTATATTTTCTTTTTTTTTTTTACTTTAATTTTCTTATTAATATTTTTTTTTTCCTTTTCATATTTACTTGATTATTATTATTTTTAATTGTATTTTAATACCATTTTTGTAAAAATAAGTGACGGACGTGTCGGATGACAAAATTCCGTAGGGACTCCCTTGAAATTTTATTAGCCGGACATAGTATTAAATTTTTATTAAAACTACAATTAAAGAAAAATAAAAAAAACAATTATTAAAGAAAGAAAAAGTTAGAAGTCCTTACTAGGATTTGAACACAAAAATATTGTACATAAAGTAACTACTCTATGCATTACGCTACCACCCCGTTTTAAACTGCATCGACTAAAAATACCATTTGTTCTACTGACTACCACATCGGCCCATTGAAAACAGAAACAAGAAATTTAAAATGAAAATGAAAATTGGAAGCCAAAAAATTTTTACGCCGTCTTGCGAGCAGTCACACATACATACAAAGACGCACCCTTTTTTTTTACGCATACAAGTAACTAGTTCTAAAAATAGAATCGTATGTATGTGCGTTCCCCCCTCACCAACAAGCTCGACGAAAAAAGTTGACCGTTTTGGGCCCTGATGTCCCATCTATGTACTTTATAATCTTTGGTTGATATAAGCATGTCCGTCTGTCCGTCAGTGATGCCAATTTGTCCTTTTTCCGGACAGATCTTTCCTGTTTTTAACGCTTCATTCCGAAAAAAATTAAAACCATTCGCATACCTGAAATCATTTCTTTTTTAGATTTTTCATCCGGATATGTCTTTTTTGAAATCTAATATCAATTTTTAATATTAATTGCCTATTTTAAATGTATTTTCAATACATTCTGAGATTAAAAGCAAAATAATTTTGAAAATATTGAAATACTTAAAAATTTTGGTCAGAAGTGAAGAGGTATCGGGATTTTGCAGGCAACAACCCATATGAGGACCTAGTGAAGTTTGCTCTGAGCCTGCTTTCATTGCCATGGTCAAATGCTGAGGTAGAGAGAGTTTTTAGCCAAGTAAACTCGGCCAAAACCAAAATTAGGAACCGTTTAGAGGTAGATACATTAAATGACATTTTGACCATGAATTCTTTCTTCAGATTCGGATTGAGTCGCTATAAATTATGCTGTCATAATTATAATAAACAAGAAAGGAAAGCTAACTTCGGGCGGAGCCGAGTCAGCACTACCTTGTGGGGTTGCAGTCAAAACTTTCAACAAAAATCTATAGGCAATAGGAAGTTTTTTACGGCTCTGAAAATGATGCATAGATTGTAAATTATTTGATTAAATAGTTAAAGGGAACTGTATATATATGTATGTATGTATATCCTGGGGTCGCGAACGTACGTTCGTACGCAATTATTGCAAAAAATTAAAGAAAAAAACATTTTCTGATTCTTTTTTTTTGTTTCCGATAGCATTGGTGAGTTCTTTTCTTAGTGTAAATTATAGTTCTAATGGATTTGTCATTTTCATAATATTGGCAAAAAAACATGAGGTCGCGAAAGTACGCGAAATGGATGTCGGTTTTGACTTGCTCTAGCAAAATCAAAAAATCTTCGAATTGAAAATAGAGGCATGTAGCTTTCTATCGAGTCTTTTCCCAATTAAATAAAATTGTTGAAGTTGTAACGCTTTTCCCAGAACAACTCAGTGCAATTTTGATAGCGTTCCGGAGTATTAGTGTGCCCTTCCATTTCGCTTATTTCTTTCTTGTACACACTTTTACTCCCAAGCGCTAGTAAAATCGCACTGAATTGTTTTGGGGAAAAGCGTTACTACTTCAACAATTTTCATAACTTCGTAATGAAATTGGTCTCGTTTTATTCAGGATTAATGAGAAAATATTGATATGTGTTAAGAATGATGCCATTTCTTGGAAGTTGTTCCGAAAAAATGGCGTCAAAGTTTGAAAAACACGACAAAAATTCAAAAATGTCAGTTTTTTTTGTAACATTTTTATCCATTTTGTTGAAATAAATTGAAGATGTATTTTTTTTCAAAAGCTACAACATTTAACTATTGAAAAACGTAAAATTTTAAAATCGGCCTAAAATTACGCGTTCAGGAATTTTTAAGAGCAAAGCACTCCCGAAAAACCGTTTTTTCCAAATAAATCAAGATTTTGAGGGTGTTAGAAATATTTGAAACACGGTTTTGTACTATATTTGACCTAATAAACAATTCCTACTAGGTCTCTTCAAAAGTTCCTCCAATTTTTCTTTTTTTGTCGCACTAAATAATTTTAAATTAAATTAAATAATTAATCGGGCACGCTAGCCAGCGGACCGAATAAATAAAACTTAATAACAAAACATAAACTAAAACATCTTAATTTATATTTATATATATTTTATGTTTTATTTATATACATATTTATGTTAATTTTTAGAATAGGCCGTCCGACCTGTCATTAGTTTAACATTTTCATCTGAATAGATGTAATGTATTCCTCTGATACATGGAACACTCGGAATTATTCCCTGTCATTTCTGATTTATAGCTATCGACTTCATATTAACTGTATCTTCATCAAATTGACTCCCGTTATGTTGTTTTTGCTACAATTGTAGTAAGCAAACGCAACATTTAATATTAAGTTATTTTTTTTGGTTAATGACCAAACCTTATTTAAATACCTTTGTCACTTCTTTTATCCGTCTAAAAATATTTATAAGCTTGATAAACAAAATAAAAGTAAAAAAAAAAACAAGAAAGGAAAGCTAACTTCGGGCGGAGCCGATGCAGTTAAAACCGGATATATATCGCAAACATCGGATTAAATTGGACGATCCTTATGAGAATATCATAATATAACCAATTTATTACAATAAACAAGAAAGGAAAGCTAACTTCGGGCGGAGCCGAAGTTGATATACCCTTGCAGCTAAAACCGGATATATATCGCAAACATCGGATTAAATTGGCCGATCCTTATGAGAATATAATCATATAACCAATTTATTACAATAAAAAATCTAAAACAAAGTACCAAGCTTCCATCTTCAAAAATACCAAAGTTGGTATTTTTACCAAATACCATTTCCGATCGTTCAGTTATATGGCAGCTATAAGATATAGTCGGCCGATCGTTATGCGATTTGGTAGGTTGTATTAACTGACCAAAAATAGAATCTGTACTTAGTTCCAGCTTTTTATCTTCAAAAACACCAAAGTTGGGTAATTTCCGATTGTTCAGTTATATGGCAGCTATAGGATATAGTCGGCTGATCCTTATGAAATTTGGCATGTTGTACTATTTTGCCAAAAATAGCATTCGTGCCGAATCCGAATATGGCAGCTATAAGATATAGTCGGCCGATCCTTATGAAATTTGGTAGGTCGTATTATTTTGCCAAAAGTAGCATTCTTACAAAATCTGAACTCTGTAACTCTAAAAACACCCAAGTTATATCATTTCCGATCAATCAGTTATATGGCAGCTATAGGATATAGTCGGCTGATCCCGTCCGTTCCGACTTATATACTGCGTGCAAAGGAAAGAAGGGTGTGTGCAAAGTTTCAAGACGATAGCTTTAAAACTGAGAGACTAGTTTGCGTAGAAACAGACAGACGGACAGACAGACAGACGGACAGACGGACAGACGGACATACTCATATCAACTCAAGAGGTGATCCTGATCAAGAATATATATACTTTATAGGGTCGGAGACCCTGTCTCCTTCACTGCGTTGCACACTTTTGGACAAAATTATAATACCCTCTGCAAGGGTATAAAAATAATAATAAAGTTATAAAATATTCGGCCGATTCTGGTAATGACCAAAATATTAAAATAACAAGAAAGGAAAGCTATCTTCGGGCGGAGCCGAAGTTGATATACCCTTGCAGTTAAAACCGGATATATATCGCAAACATTGGATTAAATTGGCTGATCCTTATGAGAGTCTGAAAATAAAACCAATTTATCACAATAAAAAATCTAAAACAAATTACCAAGATACCATCATCAACAAGAAAGTAAAGCAAACTTCGGGCGGAGCCGAAGTTGATATACCCTTGCAGTTAAAACCGGATACATATCGCAAACATTGGATTAAATTGGCCGATCCTTATGAGAATATCATAATATAACCAATTTATTACCATAAAAAATCAAAAACAAAGTACCAAGCTTCCATCTTTAAAAATAACAAAGTTGGTATTTTTACCAAATACCATTTCCGATCGTTCAGTTATATGGCAGCTATAAGATATAGTCGGCCTATCGTTATGCAATTTGGTAGGTTGTATTAACTGACCAAAAATAGAATCTATACTTAGTTCCAGCTTTTTATCTTCAAAAACACCAAAGTTGGGTAATTTTCGATTGTTCAGTTATATGGCAGCTATAGGATATAGTCGGCCGATCCCGGCTGTTCCGACTTATATACTGCGTGCAAAGGAAAGAAAGGTGTGTGCAAAGTTTCAAGACGATAGCTTTAAAACTGAGAGACTAGTTCGCGTAGAAACAGACAGACAGACGGACAGACTATGTAAACATTTACATAGGCACAAATGGATTACAAATTTTGTGTTTTGGAGTTTGTTCTTACATATATTTGAACTTTTCTTTCTGACTGTGCAATCGGCTGTCACGAAGAGGGTAATTCCAATCATTTTTATACCCTTGCAGAGGGTATTATAATTTTGTCCAAAAGTGTGTAACGCAGTGAAGGAGACATCTCCGACCCTATAAAGTATATATTCTTGATCAGGATCACCTCCTGAGTTGATATGAGCATGTCCGTCTGTCCGCCTGTCTGTCCGAAGTTGGAGTCGAAGTTGATACACCCTTGCAGTTAAAACCGGATATATATCGCAAACATCGGATTAAATTGGCCGATCCTTATGAGAATACCATAATATTACCAATTTATTGCAATAAAAAATCTAAAACAAAGTACCAAGCTTCCATCTTCAAAAATACCAAAGTTGGTATTTTTACCAAATTCCATTTCCGATCGTTCAGTTATATGGCAGCTATAAGATATAGTCGGCCGATCGTTATGCAATTTGGTAGGTTGTATTAACTGACCAAAAATAGAATCTGTACTTAGTTCCAGCTTTTTATCTTCAAAAACACCAAAGTAAGGTAATTTGCGATAGTTCAGTTATATGGCAGCTATAGGATATAGTCGGCTGATCCTTATGAAATTCGGCATGTTGTATTATTTTGCCAAAAATAGCATTCGTACCGAATCCGAATTTTCTAGCTTTAAAAACACCGAAGTTATAACATTTCCGATCAATCAGATATATGACAGCTATATGATATAGTCGGCCGATCCTTATGAAATTTGGTAGGTCGTATTATTTTGCCAAAAGTAGCATTCGTACAATCTTAACTCTGTAACTCTAAAAACACCAAAGTTATACCATTTCCGATCAATCAGTTATATGGCAGCTATAGGATATAGTCGGCCGATCCCGGCCGTTCCGACTTATATACTGCGTGCAAAGGAAAGAAGGGTGTGTGCAAAGTTTCAAGACGATAGCTTTAAAACTGAGAGACTAGTTCGCGTAGAAACGGACAGACAGACACACGGACAGACAGACGGACATGCTCATATTAACTCAGGAGGTGATCCTGTTCAAGAATATATATACTTTATAGGGTCGGAGATGTCTCCTTCACTGCGTTGCACACTTTTGACCAAAATTATAATACCCTCTGCAAGGGTATAACAAGAAAGGAAAGCGAACTTCGGGAGGAGCCAAAGTTGATATACCCTTGCAGTTAAAGCCGGATATATATCGCAAAAATCGGATTGAATTGGCCGATACTTATGAGAATATCATAATATAACCAATTTGTTACAATAAAAAATCTAAAACAAAGTACCAAGCTTCCATCTTCTAAAATAGCAAAGTTGGTATTTTTACCAAATACCATCTCCAATCGTTTAGTTATATGGCAGCTATAAGATATAGTCGGCTGCAATTTGGTTAGGTTGTAGTATTTTGCCAAAAATAGCATTCGTACCAAATTCGAATTCTCTAGCTTTAAAAACACCGATGTTATAGCATTTCCGATCAATCAGTTATATGGCAGCTATAGGATATAGTCGGCCGTTCCTTATGAAATTTGGTAGATCGTATTACAGGATATAGTCGGCTGATCCTTATGAAATTCGGCATGTTGTATTATTTTGCCAAAAATATCATTCGTACCGAATCCGAATTTTCTAGCTTTAAAAACACCGAAGTTATAACATTTCCGATCAATCAGATATATGACAGCTATATGATATAGTCGGCCGATCCTTATGAAATTTGGTAGGTCGTATTATTTTGCCAAAAGTAGCATTCGTACAATCTTAACTCTGTAACTCTAAAAACACCAAAGTTATACCATTTCCGATCAATCAGTTATATGGCAGCTATAGGATATAGTCGGCCGATCCCGGCCGTTCCGACTTATATACTGCGTGCAAAGGAAAGAAGGGTGTGTGCAAAGTTTCAAGACGATAGCTTTAAAACTGAGAGACTAGTTCGCGTAGAAACGGACAGACAGACTGACAGACACACGGACAGACAGACGGACAGACGGACATGCTCATATCAACTCAGGAGGTGATCCTGATCAAGAATATATATACTTTATAGGGTCGGAGATGTCTCCTTCACTGCGTTGCACACTTTTGACCAAAATTATAATACCCTCTGCAAGGGTATAACAAGAAAGGAAAGCGAACTTCGGGAGGAGCCGAAGTTGATATACCCTTGCAGTTAAAGCCGGATATATATCGCAAAAATCGGATTGAATTGGCCGATCCTTATGAGAATATCATAATATAACCAATTTGTTACAATAAAAAATCTAAAACAAAGTACCAAGCTTCCATCTTCTAAAATAGCAAAGTTGGTATTTTTACCAAATACCATCTCCGATCGTTTAGTTATATGGCAGCTATAAGATATAGTCGGCTGCAATTTGGTTAGGTTGTAGTATTTTGCCAAAAATAGCATTCGTACCAAATTCGAATTCTCTAGCTTTAAAAACACCGATGTTATAGCATTTCCGATCAATCAGTTATATGGCAGCTATAGGATATAGTCGGCCGTTCCTTATGAAATTTGGTAGATCGTATTATTTTGCCAAAAATAGCTTCCGTACAAAATCTGAACTCTGTTACTCTAAAAACACCAAAAACACCAAGCAAAGTTGGTATTTTTACCAAATACCATCTCCAATCGTTTAGTTATATGGCAGCTATAAGATATAGTCGGCTGCAATTTGGTTAGGTTGTAGTATTTTGCCAAAAATAGCATTCGTACCAAATTCGAATTCTCTAGCTTTAAAAACATCGATGTTATAGCATTTCCGATCAATCAGTTATATGGCAGCTATAGGATATAGTCGGCCGTTCCTTATGAAATTTGGTAGATCGTATTACAGGATATAGTCGGCTGATCCTTATGAAATTCGGCATGTTGTATTATTTTGCCAAAAATAGCATTCGTACCGAATCCGAATTTTCTAGCTTTAAAAACACCGAAGTTATAACATTTCCGATCAATCAGATATATGACAGCTATATGATATAGTCGGCCGATCCTTATGAAATTTGGTAGGTCGTATTATTTTGCCAAAAGTAGCATTCGTACAATCTTAACTCTGTAACTCTAAAAACACCAAAGTTATACCATTTCCGATCAATCAGTTATATGGCAGCTATAGGATATAGTCGGCCGATCCCGGCCGTTCCGACTTATATACTGCGTGCAAAGGAAAGAAGGGTGTGTGCAAAGTTTCAAGACGATAGCTTTAAAACTGAGAGACTAGTTCGCGTAGAAACGGACAGACAGACTGACAGACACACGGACAGACAGACGGACAGACGGACATGCTCATATCAACTCAGGAGGTGATCCTGATCAAGAATATATATACTTTATAGGGTCGGAGATGTCTCCTTCACTGCGTTGCACACTTTTGACCAAAATTATAATACCCTCTGCAAGGGTATAACAAGAAAGGAAAGCGAACTTCGGGAGGAGCCGAAGTTGATATACCCTTGCAGTTAAAGCCGGATATATATCGCAAAAATCGGATTGAATTGGCCGATCCTTATGAGAATATCATAATATAACCAATTTGTTACAATAAAAAATCTAAAACAAAGTACCAAGCTTCCATCTTCTAAAATAGCAAAGTTGGTATTTTTACCAAATACCATCTCCGATCGTTTAGTTATATGGCAGCTATAAGATATAGTCGGCTGCAATTTGGTTAGGTTGTAGTATTTTGCCAAAAATAGCATTCGTACCAAATTCGAATTCTCTAGCTTTAAAAACACCGATGTTATAGCATTTCCGATCAATCAGTTATATGGCAGCTATAGGATATAGTCCGCCGTTCCTTATGAAATTTGGTAGATCGTATTATTTTGCCAAAAATAGCTTCCGTACAAAATCTGAACTCTGTTACTCTAAAAACACCAAAAACACCAAGCAAAGTTGGTATTTTTACCAAATACCATCTCCAATCGTTTAGTTATTTGGCAGCTATAAGATATAGTCGGCTGCAATTTGGTTAGGTTGTAGTATTTTGCCAAAAATAGCATTCGTACCAAATTCGAATTCTCTAGCTTTAAAAACATCGATGTTATAGCATTTCCGATCAATCAGTTATATGGCAGCTATAGGATATAGTCGGCCGTTCCTTATGAAATTTGGTAGATCGTATTACAGGATATAGTCGGCTGATCCTTATGAAATTCGGCATGTTGTATTATTTTGCCAAAAATAGCATTCGTACCGAATCCGAATTTTCTAGCTTTAAAAACACCGAAGTTATAACATTTCCGATCAATCAGATATATGACAGCTATATGATATAGTCGGCCGATCCTTATGAAATTTGGTAGGTCGTATTATTTTGCCAAAAGTAGCATTCGTACAATCTTAACTCTGTAACTCTAAAAACACCAAAGTTATACCATTTCCGATCAATCAGTTATATGGCAGCTATAGGATATAGTCGGCCGATCCCGGCCGTTCCGACTTATATACTGCGTGCAAAGGAAAGAAGGGTGTGTGCAAAGTTTCAAGACGATAGCTTTAAAACTGAGAGACTAGTTCGCGTAGAAACGGACAGACAGACTGACAGACACACGGACAGACAGACGGACAGACGGACATGCTCATATCAACTCAGGAGGTGATCCTGATCAAGAATATATATACTTTATAGGGTCGGAGATGTCTCCTTCACTGCGTTGCACACTTTTGACCAAAATTATAATACCCTCTGCAAGGGTATAACAAGAAAGGAAAGCGAACTTCGGGAGGAGCCGAAGTTGATATACCCTTGCAGTTAAAGCCGGATATATATCGCAAAAATCGGATTGAATTGGCCGATCCTTATGAGAATATCATAATATAACCAATTTGTTACAATAAAAAATCTAAAACAAAGTACCAAGCTTCCATCTTCTAAAATAGCAAAGTTGGTATTTTTACCAAATACCATCTCCGATCGTTTAGTTATATGGCAGCTATAAGATATAGTCGGCTGCAATTTGGTTAGGTTGTAGTATTTTGCCAAAAATAGCATTCGTACCAAATTCGAATTCTCTAGCTTTAAAAACACCGATGTTATAGCATTTCCGATCAATCAGTTATATGGCAGCTATAGGATATAGTCGGCCGTTCCTTATGAAATTTGGTAGATCGTATTATTTTGCCAAAAATAGCTTCCGTACAAAATCTGAACTCTGTTACTCTAAAAACACCAAAAACACCAAGCAAAGTTGGTATTTTTACCAAATACCATCTCCAATCGTTTAGTTATATGGCAGCTATAAGATATAGTCGGCTGCAATTTGGTTAGGTTGTAGTATTTTGCCAAAAATAGCATTCGTACCAAATTCGAATTCTCTAGCTTTAAAAACACCGATGTTATAGCATTTCCGATCAATCAGTTATATGGCAGCTATAGGATATAGTCGGCCGTTCCTTATGAAATTTGGTAGATCGTATTACAGGATATAGTCGGCTGATCCTTATGAAATTCGGCATGTTGTGTTATTTTGCCAAAAATATCATTCGTACCGAATCCGAATTTTCTAGCTTTAAAAACACCGAAGTTATAACATTTCCGATCAATCAGATATATGACAGCTATATGATATAGTCGGCCGATCCTTATGAAATTTGGTAGGTCGTATTATTTTGCCAAAAGTAGCATTCGTACAATCTTAACTCTGTAACTCTAAAAACACCAAAGTTATACCATTTCCGATCAATCAGTTATATGGCAGCTATAGGATATAGTCGGCCGATCCCGGCCGTTCCGACTTATATACTGCGTGCAAAGGAAAGAAGGGTGTGTGCAAAGTTTCAAGACGATAGCTTTAAAACTGAGATACTAGTTCGCGTAGAAACGGACAGACAGACTGACAGACACACGGACAGACAGACGGACAGACGGACATGCTCATATCAACTCAGGAGGTGATCCTGATCAAGAATATATATACTTTATAGGGTCGGAGATGTCTCCTTCACTGCGTTGCACACTTTTGACCAAATAATACCCTCTGCAAGGGTATAACAAGAAAGGAAAGCGAACTTCGGGAGGAGCCGAAGTTGATATACCCTTGCAGTTAAAGGCGGATATATATCGCAAAAATCGGATTGAATTGGCCGATCCTAATGATAATATAACCAATTAGTTACAATAAAAAATCTAAAACAAAGTACCAAGCTTCCATCTTCTAAAATAGCAAAGTTGGTATTTTTACCAAATACCATCTCCGATCGTTTAGTTATATGGCAGCTATAAGATATAGTCGGCTGCAATTTGGTTAGGTTGTAGTATTTTGCCAAAAATAGCATTCGTACCAAATCCGAATTCTCTAGCTTTAAAAACACCGATGTTATAGCATTTCCGATCAATCAGTTATATGGCAGCTATAGGATATAGTCGGCCGTTCCTTATGAAATTTGGTAGATCGTATTATTTTGCCAAAAATAGCTTCCGTACAAAATCTGAACTCTGTTACTCTAAAAACACCAAAGTTATACCATTTCCGATCAATCAGTTATATGGCAGCTATAGGATATAGTCAGCCGATCCCGGCTCCGACTTATCTACTGCGTGCAAAGGAAAGAAGGTTGTGTGCAAAGTTTCAGGACGATAGCTTTAAAACTGAGAGACTAGTTTGCGTAGAAACAGACAGACGGACAGACAGACAGACGGACAGACGGACATGCTCATATCAACTCAGGAGGAGATCCTGATCAAGAATATATATACTTTATAGGGTCGGAGATGTCTCCTTCACTGCGTTGCACACTTTTGGACAAAATTATAATATCCTCTGCAAGGGTATAACAAGAAAGGCAAGCTAACTTCAGGCGGAACCGAAGTTTATATACCCTTGCAGTTAAAACTGGATATATATCGCAAACATCGGATATAGTTGAAACATCCGATCCCTATGAGAATATCATAATAAAACCAAATTATTACAATAAAATATCTCAAAAAAATTCCCAAGCTTCTATCCAAAATACCAAAGTTGGTATTTCTACAAAATACCATTTCCGATCGTTCAGTTATATGGCAGCTATAAGATATAGTCGACCCATCGATATGAAATTTGGTAGGTCGGATTAACTAACCAACAAGAAAGGAAAGCTACTATCTATCGACAACTATGTGATATACCCTTGCAGTTAAAACCGGTTATATATCGCAAAAATCGGATAGAATTGGCCGATCCCTATGAGAATATCATAATAAAACCAAATTATTA
This sequence comes from Drosophila pseudoananassae pseudoananassae, assembly GCA_018153035.1. NCBI lineage: Eukaryota > Metazoa > Arthropoda > Insecta > Diptera > Drosophilidae > Drosophila > Drosophila pseudoananassae. The sequence continues at coordinate 4,404,494 of JAECXR010000072.1, forward strand.
CAATAAAATATCTCAAAAAAATTCCCAAGCTTCTATCCAAAATACCAAAGTTGGTATTTTTACCAAATACCATCTCCGATCGTTTTCATATTACATTCATCGATCGATTCATATTACATTACAATGTTGGTAATGATGTCTATAATTCATATTGTCACACGATTACAACCTACAATATATATATACAACTAGACTAAAATATATATGTACTCTACGAGTACCGGGTATAAAAATTAATGTTTTTGGCTTTACAAGTTTGAAACAGCCCTTAATTGAAAGTGTTTTTAGTTTCCAAGGGAAAGAGAAAAAGTAAAAAGAAAAGAAAAGCCGAATTCAAAAAACTTTCTTCGGAGTGATTCAGTTAAATAGAACTATGATCACTCCCATACAAAATGGAATACGTCATCTTAGACATACATATAGGATAAATAAATTCGAATTAATCGTCGTAAAAGTCGCCTGATTGTAAGTAATTGAATTAATTTACCTAAAATGATAAAAAAAACATCAATAGCTACTATCTATCGACAACTATGTGGACGAATTTAAGCAAGTCTGCCAAACCGAGAATGCCCTTTTTCAAGTTTAACTTGAGTTGACATTGGTGCATAAGCAAGCGTCAACTGCCACCGAGGCGGTTTAAGTTTACGTGTCAAGCGACATAATTTGCATAACAATGGAGATTACCATTTTTGGTCTCCCAGAGCAATTTTTTATGAATCTGAAACCGTAATCAATCAGTTCACAATTAGCCCCTAAGGGTATTAGTACACAAACGAATCTGATCATGGCTTTATTTAATATTTATACTGATATATAATCAACTTCGACCCCGTAAAGTATATACATATATATATATTCTTGATCAGCATCAACAGCCGAGTCAATATAGCCATTTCCGTCTCTCCGTCTGTCCTTATGAACGCGTGGATCTCAGAGACTATAAGAGATAGAGCTATAGGATTTGACTTTGAGACTCCTAAAATGCCCACGCAGTTCAATTGTTTAAAAATTTTGCCACAAGTTTGTGTCAAAATTTTGTCACGCCCACTCCCGCCCCCTGGAGCAGAAATCTGATGTTAGCGCCAGTTCGTTAATGTTGTTGGAAAATTTGCATTGGCTAATATACATTTAAAAATCAAAAAGCAGCCAAGTCGGATCATTTTTAGAACAGTTATAGACTTTTTAGTCTGCTTCCCTACTGAATTGGTAGCATGGCAAGTAGCAAGGGAAAAAGTATGCAACAAAAATGTATTGCTGCGAATCCATACCATTAAACTTTAAAGTTTAGTTAAATTGTGGGTGGAAGAGATGAGTACCGGGTATAATTTAGTCTGAAAACTCGACTATAGCCGTCCTTTCTTGTTTTTTACGTGGTCGGTGGTTCCATCCTTGAAGACTTGGGACTTAAAGAACCCAGGACCTTTCTTTCAAAAAAAATCAAAATTGATTTAAGGTTCCGTTAAGGGGCCGGTTTCTAAAAAAGGAGACTTTTTACGATAGAGCTGGGATAAAATCGATGTCAACATCGATTCTCTTTTTTTGGGTCGATCCATCGATTCGGTTTAAAAACAAGAAAGGAAAGCTAAATTCGGGCGGAGCCGAAGTTGATATACCCTTGCAGTTAAAACCGGATATATATCGCAAACATCGGATTACATTGGCCGATCCTTATGAGAATATCATAATATAACCAATTTATTACAATAAAAAATCTAAAACAAAGTACCAAGCTTCCATCTTCGAAAATACCAAAGTTGGTATTTTTACCAAATACCATTTCCGATCGTTCAGTTATATGGCACCTATAAGATATAGTCGGCCGATCGTTATGCAATTTGGTAGGTTTTATTAACTGACCAAAAATAGAATCTGTACGAAGTTCCAGCTTTTTATCTTCAAAAACACCAAAGTTGGGTAATTTGCGATTGTTCAGTTATGTGGCAGCTATAAGATATAGTCGGCTGATCATTATGAAATTCGGCATGTTGTATTATTTTGCCAAAAATAGCATTCGTACAAAATCTGAACTCTGTAGCTCTAAAAACACCAAAGTTATACCATTTCCGATCAATCAGTTATATGGCAGCTATAGGATATAGTCGGCCGATCCCGGCCGTTCCGACTTATATACTGCGTGCAAAGGAAAGAAGGGTGTGTGCAAAGTTTCAAGACGATAGCTTTAAAACTGAGAGACTAGTTCGCGTAGAAACGGACAGATAGACGGACAGACAGACGGACAGACGGACATGCTCATATCAACTCAGGAGGTGATCCTGATCAAGAATATATATACTTTATAGGGTCGGAGATGTCTCCTTCACTGCGTTGCACACTTTTGGACAAAATTATAATACCCTCTGCAAGGGTATAAAAAATCGATGCATCGAATCCACAAAAAAAATCCTATCACTTTAAGAAAGAAGAAGAAATCACGTGCGAATAAGGGTAGTTAAAAAAAATATATTTCATCGTTTTTAATTTTCTAAGCAGGGCCGGATCCATAGTTGCCGATAAACCCGCCTCAAACATAAAACGGTAAACAAGCTTATTTTTTTCTTAGTTTTTTTTAATAAGAGTTTAAATAAGATTGATTGGTATCAATATACATAACAAATAAATATTTTTTTTTTGTTTTTACATATAATCGGTGTTTTGTTTTTAACTAAGAATCGATTTCTCCCAGCTCTACTTTACGATGTTCTAATGATAAGCTAAGCCGTAGGGGGTCTTCCTTCTCAACATACGTAATTATGTAAACAAAAAATTTATGCGCGTGTTCAGTGAGAATGTCGAACAGCAACACAACAGCAAAGCCAAAGACGTTATATTTTATTTGTCTTGGGCGTTTCTCGAGTTTTTATACCCGGTACTCGGAGTACAAGGGTATATTGTAGTCGTGTGAATGTATGTAACATTTAGAAGGAATCATCTCCGACCCCAAACTCTATATTCTTGATCAGCATCATCAGCACAGTCCATATAGAAATGTCCGTCTGTCCGTATGAAGGTGTGGATCTCAGAGACTTTAAAAGATAGAGCTATAGCCTATAGGATTTGGCATGGACTAATGATAAGTCTACGCATTTCAAGTTTGTTTCAAAATTTTACCACGCCCCCTCTGCCTTTACAAATTGCGTATATACATACATATTTATATACTGCATGCAAAGGAAAGAAGGGTGTGTGAAAAGTTTCAAGATGATAGCGACAATAACGATAATATTGACCAAAATTATAAAAAACCTCTGCAAGGGTTCTTGCTTCGTTTCCGATATATTAATTTTGGCCAGAAAAAGTGGTCAAATTTGGGACAGTGCGAACAGTATTATGTTTACGGCAGAAATCTTCGTATTCGCACCCAAGTCTTACATGTGAATGTATTTTTTATACCCTTGCAGAGGGTATTATAATTTTGGTCAAAAGTGTGCAACGCAGTGAAGGAGACATCTCCGACCCTATAAAGTATATATATTCTTGATCAGGATCACCTCCTGAGTTGATATAAGAATGTCCGTCTGTCCGTCGGTCCGTCTGTCCGTCTGTCTGTCTGTCCGTCTGTCTGTTTCTACGCAAACTAGTCTCTCAGTTTTAAAGCTATCGTCTTGAAACTTTGCACACACCCTTCTTTCCTTTGCCCGCAGTATATAAGTCGGAACGGCCGGGATCGGCCGACTATATCTTATAGCTGCCATATAACTGAACGATCGGAAATGGTATTTGGTAAAAATACCAACTTTGGTATTTTTGAAGATGGAAGCTCGGTACTTTGTTTTAGATTTTTTATTGTAATTAATTGGTTATATTATTATATTCTCATAAGGATCGTCCAATTTAATCCGATGTTTGCGATGTATATCCGGTTTTAACTGCAATGGTATATCAACTTCGGCTCCGCCCGAAGTTAGCTTTTCTTTCTTGTTTTGTATTGAGTTCTATATTACATAAAGCTGCGGTCAAAATAATAGTAGTGCTCATTTAGGCTACCGAAAAACACGCAAAAAATAACTTTATAAGAAACTTAGGAAAATGATTTAAATTTTCTTCTAATAAATTTAAATTTCTAAATAATAAATAATAATTTCTAAATCTAAATAATAAATTTCTTCTAAGTTACTAATAATATATGTTTAAAAAACCTTAACGTTTGGGATTTGGAAGAAACTTTTCAGAAAAAAATAAAAATGTTGAATTTGACAAAAAATCAATCGGTCAAAATAATAATAGTGAAAACTTACAAAACATACTTTCTAGGACTTTCTAGAAATCTCTTTACTTCTCAAAAACTGTGCTTCAGTTCTTTATCCTTTTCAAACCTCCTCAAAAATGCCTCCTCTAAAAAATACGAAAGTATCACTTCGCTTTAAATTTTTGAGTAGTGGTGACGATCATTGATGATGTTGACCCAATAAATGGTCGAGTCTAATAGTTTGAAGAACTCGGTCAAATCAATTTGGATGAAAAAGTTTTTGAATGTATGTATGTTTTGGGGAAAATTATACTAGGTATGGTAACAGCTACAAAAAAAAAATCAATTTAGGACTCATACTGTGAAAAGACTGTTAGAAAACATCCTTAAGTATAATTGAAAATAAAAAACATTACGAAAATAAGAATAAATTTTATTTGTTGAAAGCTTTTCTTTGGCACTAATATTATTTTGAATGCGTCGACCAAGTCGCCAATATTGGCGAAAAAAATAGCATAATGAAATGTACTTTTCTAAGGAATTCAATACCAAAAGAATAGAAAATAACTGACATTTACATATGAAACATTTAAATTATCCCCATATCCATGGCTAACGTTAAATTAATTATTGTGAACATTACCGTCATGAGGAAGTTTTCGTTATACCTTTGGGACTGCGCTAAAGAGCGACAATGCATGAAAAAAATAAATACTTTTAATTTATTACATTTAAACCGTTCGGTTTGATCTTCACGCTCGCAATGTGAAACAACGCAATGATTGTTTCGTATTTAAGGTAACGGTTAACGAGCCGGTGGATTTGCTGGGAAATATCCTCGAATTGGGTCTGGGGCTGGTGTGAGCTTTAATTCCGATTCTGATAGCGTATAAACCTGGAACCCCGTGTCTGCAAACGTCATCGCATCGCTCCTAAAGCCCAAGGGCATATCGGAGTCACCGTTAGGTGATTATTTAATTAGGACTTGAAGTAATACTCAGCACCCTCAGTGTAAAGGGGTGCGCTAAGTGTTTTATAGATTTATTTGTTGAAAAACCAGCACTGCATTTGACAACTTCTTAAAACAAGACTAAAACGTTATTGAATAAATAATCAGTTTAACCGTTTTACAAAACCACGGGAGTTCCTAAGGTGGATAACCGCAAGCCTTAGCGTGCGTGTGAAGACACTATATACATACATATGTACATACATATGTACATATAGTCGAAGATTTTTTGATCTGAAAGAATTATATACCAATAGATAGATTTTGCTTTAATTAGAAAATTTATACATTTGCTAAAAGATCATCAGTTTGTGAACTGATGATCATCAGTAAAAAAATTTGTATGCACTTTATTGGGGCTAGTGCCAACCTTATAGTTCCGAGGTAAAATATTTTTGTATTATTCATATATTTACATATGTATGTATCATTTTTTCATTACTAAAAATGTACATAAGACATAATTTACATAATGTACATACTTTAAACAAGAAAGGATGGCTGAAGTCGAACTTCCCGACTATATTATACCCGGTACCCATCTCTGCTACTCTCTTTTTAAGTAATCTTTACAGCTTAAACTTTAATTTTATGGATTCTTAGCAACAAATTTTTGTTGCGTATTCTTGTGTTTAGAAAAAAACAACCGGATAACTGGATACTGGATATTTCTTTTTGGGGACCGGAGTGATCTGCGTGAATACCATAGGAGTCAAAGTTCCAAATCGAATAGTTCTTTTAGTTTTTAGATCCACGCGTTTAAAATTTGAACACTTTAATATGGGAATCGGTATATAAATGTCCATATCTTCTCTAAAAATCGACCGATGATTGGTCGATCGATCAATCAATCTTCTATCTTCTTCTTCTAGTTTGAAGTCGATAGAATTAAAATTAAGAGACTAGTTTGCGTAGAAACAGACAGACAGATGGATAGACTTAATCATCTCATGCTCATATGCTGCTTATATATGTATGCTCATTTCATCTCAGGAGGTAATCCTGATAAAGAATATAATTATTTTTTATAGGGTCGGAGATCTCTCTTTCACTGCGTCACAGTAATCGCAGTAATCCATTTAAACATTAGGATTATTGAGTTACAATGCTTTAGGATAAGTTTATGATAGGAAATAGTTCTAACACGGAAGGGTACACCTTCAACTTATTTTTCATGTATTTACCATTAACCCCAACAAAAATAGCTCCTATAAAAATAGGTTTGGTCTATCCGTAATTTTTATCTTCTAGAGCCTCGGGGTAAGTCTAATGGCAAGTGGAACTGGAGTAATTGACTCACGTGTACTGGCTACCACTTCAGTTTCGAGGGACGCATACCAGGAACGAGAACCAATGAAACCGAAGGGTCGATGAACATTTTTTTGGGACAAAGAAGCTGGAAAAATTTACAAACGCAATTAAATCGTGGAAAGTAAATGATTTTCGGGATTTCGGTTATCGTACCACTTAGACCAAAATACTCGAAGCATTTCAAACGTATACTTTTGTCTGTAAATGGAAAAAAATGTGGTAAAATTTGACCACGATCTACCTAGGGGAGCCAATTTTAGGATATTTTTCGATTTTTATGGAGACAGACTGTCGGATATGACTATGTTTATCGACTCTGCTGTTGATGAAAAATATTTGCTTTATAGGGTCGGGTATTATTTTCTGTTACGTAAGCCTATTCGTGCGGTTACAATACACCATTTTATTTCACGAGTGCCGGGTTTAAAAATTACGGACGGCTATAGTCGGAAGAGAGATCCAAGTTCCAAATTTGATAGTTCCATCTCTTGACGCCGAACTTTGATGTAAAATAAAAATAGTTGTGTGAAAGATATTTGCCTAATTTTTATACCCTTGCAGAGGGTATTATAATTTTGGTCAAAAGTGTGCAACGCAGTGAAGGAGACATCTCCGACCCTATAAAGTATATATATTCTTGATCAGGATCACCTCCTGAGTTGATATGAGCATGTCCGTTTGTCCGTCTGGCCGTCTGTCCGTCTGTCTGTTTCTACGCAAACTAGTCTCTCAGTTTTAAAGCTATCGTCTTGAAACTATGCACACACCCTTCTTTCCTTTGCACGCAGTATATAAGTCGGAACGGCCGGGATCGGTCGATCCTTATGAAATTTGGTAGGTCGTATTATTTTGCCAAAAATAGCATTCGTACAAAATCTGAATTCTGTAACTCTAAAAACACCAAAGTTATACCATTTCCGATCAATCAGTTATATGGCAGCTATGAGATATATATACTGCTCCGACTTATATACTGCGTGCAAAGGAAAGAAGGGTGTGTGCAAAGTTTCAAGACGATAGCTTTAAAACTGAGAGACTAGTTTGCGTAGAAACAGACAGACGGACAGACAGGCGGACAGACGGACAGACGGACATGCTTATATCAACTCAGGAGATGATCCTGATCAAGTTTCGTCAAAATAATTTCGTCAAAAGGTCAAAAGGATTTCGTTAAGGAGTTTCGTCAAAATAATTATGGCTACAATTGTAGGTAGCTTCTTACTGTGTTCTTGTTTAACTTATCGCCCGGTAAGATTTCTACGACTGCCCATAGATATTTCGGAGAGAATTGTAAATTGTTTAATTTTTCCTTAAAAGGGAATTCAGCGATCCCCCAAGAAAATAAACCTAAATTTTGAAGTACATTTTCCAGGAGTATTTATTGATTTACTATTGTACAGTGCGGATATTTTTATATTTTTCTTGCAAAACATGCTATTTTTCGTTTATATTTCCGGTGCCAAGTAAACTCGCCATTTCATCACATTCAATGACACTCACAAACATTGGAAAATCAGTTTCAGAAACTACTTCAGGCGAAACACATGGAGGGTAAATTGATGTTAAGTATAAGAATTTTTCGCAAGGGCATTTGTTATCCCTCAGGCGTTAAGTGAACAACTGCGTTTAATGTTAAACTGATGCTACAATAGCGCGAAATGCAGAAAGTGCATGGTTGACTTCTAGCCGCCAGAAACTATGGCCATTTGCATTCGCACATTACAAAACTTACACTTTCAGATATTTCGTCTACAGCCAATACGTTAATATATAGCATATAACAGGGGTGCCCAAGCTCAGCATACGGCAGAGCAAACTCGAATACCAATGCAAAAAATCACCAATACATTAAAGCTAGAAATTTTTTTTGCAAGTCATGTCGGTATACTGAAAAAAATTATAGTGTAATTTTCAAGGGGAAAAAGTAATACAAAAATATTTATGAAATAAAAATTAAAAACTGTAATAAAGTTTTAAATAAAAGAAATTCATAGCTCAGATGTTAACCATTCTTTTTGAGATCTTAACCAAAAGTAATTTTTTGCAGTGAAAAGTTTTCGGTAATACAAAAACAAAGTGCCTTCGTATTAGTACGAAAAACTGAGACACTATACAATTGTTGTTGCTTAACTCGAAAAAACGAAAAATTGTTTTTGTATTTAGCCCTTGCCTATGCTACGAGCCACACACGTACATATATGAAATTTCATTTCCCATATAACGAGCAATTCCAACAACAAAGGAGTTCCGAGAGCAATGGGGCTGGGCACCCCTGGCATATAACTTCAAATGTGTCGATTGCAAGCAGTTAGTAACAATGCACAAGAAAAAACAATTTAAAAAAAATTTTATTTATGACGGGATTACAGGATCGGTAGTAGTTATGTAGGTGTAGCCCACTACTACATTTTCGAATTTTTTCCAAAGCCCGTAAGTTCGGAAATTTTTTTCGGAAACACGATTTTTATACCCTTGCAGAGGGTATTATAGTTTTGTCCAAAAGTGTGCAAAGCAGTGAAGGAGACATCTCCGACCCTATAAAGTATATATATTCTTGATCAGGATCACCTCCTGAGTTGATATAAGCATGTCCGTCTGTCCGTCTGTCTGTCTGTCCGTCTGTCTGTTTCTACGCAAACTAGTCTCTCAGTTTTAAAGCTATCGTCTTGAAACTATGCACACACCCTTCTTTCCTTTGCACGCAGTATATAAGTCGGAACGGCCGGGATCGGCCGACTATATCCTATAGCTGCCATATAACTGATTGATCGGAAATGGTATAACTTTGGTGTTTTTAAAGCTAGAGAATTAGGATTTAGTACGAATACTATTTTTGGCAAAATAATACAACATGCCGAATTTCATAAGGATCAGCCGACTATATCCTATAGCTGCCATATAACTGAACAATCGGAAATAACCCAACTTTGGTGTTTTTGAAGATAAAAAGCTGGAACTTCGTACAGATTCTATTTTGGGTCAGTTAATACAACCTACCAAATTGCATAACGATCGGCCGACTATATCTTATAGCTGCCATATAACTGAACGATCGAAAATGGTATTTGGTAGATATACCCACTTTGGTATTTTTGAAGATGGAAGCTTGGTACTTTGTTTTAGATTTTTTATTGTAATAAATTGGTTATTTTATGATATTCTCATACGGATCGGCCAATTTAATCCGATGTTTGCGATATATATCCGGTTTTAACTGCAAGGGTATATCAACTTCGGCTCCGCCCGAAGTTAGCTTTCCTTTCTTGTTTTTTTACTGAGATCCCATATCTTTAAATTTTAAAGTTTAGTTGAAGTGTGGGTGAAAGAGATGAGTACCGTGTATAATATAGTTGGGTAAACACGATTATAGCCGTCCTTTTTTTCAATTTAAAGTCAAACTTGCTTAACTAGCTAGCCAATAGCTATCATATAACTGAAGGATCGGAAATTACACAACTTTGATATTTTTGAAGATAGAAGCTTAAGACTTTTTCAAAATTTGTATTTTAAGTGATTTTAATTTGTTATTTTCATCATATTGTTTTTTTTTCGAAAATTAAATTTTGTAGTAAGAGATAATACGCTTTTTATTCAGATTCATATGATACATATAAATATAAACCTCGTGCAGAAAATGTTTGTATACAGCAAAATTAATACGCCTATTTACATATATATGTTTATATATTTAAAGCCTATGAAGCCTATGGGTTTAAATGGGGTTCTTGAGTAGAAAAGTGTCTACATCTGTCAAATTATAATGTCTTTAAGTCTGTTCAAGAAATGAAGTTCCCTAGCCGAGAACAAGGGCGATTGCAAGCATTTTAGTACCGAAATATCCGAGACGAAGTTCGTGTTTGTTTTGAGCCCGATGGCTCCGGTCGCACTAAAATTGGTTTGCCTTTGTTTGGGGCCGGACAAGGCCACAAAAAATGTATGAAGAAACCTAAATGACCAAGTTTTGCATAAGGATGGAGAAAAAGGGGGAAACACAATATAATAAAATGATTAATCAGTTTCGACGAATCAACGCAGTGCTAAAAATTCCAATTTGGTGTCGGTCCCACACCATTCTACCAGAATTTGGGTTTCGCGTGAGGCTATATCCGATGGTCAGTTATGAAGAATAATATCAGCATTCATAATGGGAAATTGGAGGACTCAGGAATAATTTTCATCGGAACATCATAATAAATTAACAAATAAAATTTTGGCAGCCTCATGGATTTGTCGATGCTTGAGGATACATATATGTATGCATGTATAAAGATGGATGGAAGTGTATAAGAATATTAAATTAAATAAAGACAAATTTTCTATCGTTTTGATACCCTTTGTTATTATGCACAGGGTAAAAGTGTGTAGCGATGTCTCGCGGCTCGATATTAATATGTCCACCTGTCTGTCTCTTTCTAGGCGAACTTCTCTTTCAGTTTTAAAACAAGCTATTTTAAGAACTACTTTCTATTGCTTTAGTGATATCCGAAGACAGCCCACACATCCTTCTTCTCTTTAAACGCATATTTAAGTCAGGGCGGCCGGGATCGGCCGACTATATTCTATACCTGCTATATAAATGAACGATTTTATAAAGTAAATCTATTGATTTAAAATAATTTTATGATGAAAAAGGACCGCCAACCGATTGTGATCTGGGGCGTCATGAGCCACGCGGGGCTCTCCCCCGTTGTTACATTATTTAAAATGAAACTACTCGCTGCCGGGACTCTGACCAATGAATCCCCGGGAAATGAATCGGCTGGTCATTAAAAGTAACAAAATAAATATCAACGACAAATCCTCTGGTTAAAAAAGTGGTTGATGAGAAATAAAACATGGATCCATCCATCCGGTTCGGTAATAGCCATTAAAAGAAATCAAAGAAGACACTGCAAAACTAATATTAACTTCAGATTGGCTTATAGAGTGAACCCTAATGAAATTTAACTCAGAGTATGCACCAATACGCCGGTGGGTGTGTCCTTCTGGCTGTAAAGTCAAAAAGTTGAATCCAAAATCCAGACAGATAGGTGGACACAATATTTTTTTCAATTTCTTAACCACTTTTTCGTCTGCATCCTTTTCATACGTCTTTTGGTGGTATTATTATTATTGCCGGTTTTTTAAAGCTACTTCAGGTCCCTAAGCGCCGTCAACTCAGAATAATGCGATGATCGTTCCTCGTATTCACACGGACAGGCAAAAAGACACCATCAAGAACAGACTGCGAAGACTTGAAAAAACCATGTCAGAACACGCAAATTGTCTTCCATCAAGACTAAGCCGCGACTTTTAACGAACTTGGAAAAAATCGATCATCTCACGCACTGTTTGAGTTACCAAATAAAAAAAAAATTTTGAAGCAGGGACTGTGCGAATTGGATGTACAAATTTCAAAGATGCAAGTCTATCTCTCGATTGAGAACGAGAAGATGAAAACAGATCATTTTAAATAATTTAAATAATATTATATTAATATAATATTAAATTATATGATAATAAATAATATTTTATTCATATATTAATTTGAATAATTATTTAAATATTTATTTATTATTCAAATATATTTATATATTTAAATTTGGTCAAAAGTGTCGATATGAGTATGTCGGTCTGTCTGTTTCTACGCGAAATAGTCTCTCAGTTTTAAAGCTATTCACTTTTCTTGGCACGCAGGATATATTTAACTAATTGATCGGAAATGGCATAACTTCGGTGTTTTTAAAGTTACGGAGTTGGGACACGATATACAAAATTTCATAAGGATCGGCCGTTATTTCATAACAATTGGAAATGTTACTGTTACCAACAACTTTTTACAAACAATGATAGCTTGAAAACTGAGAGACTAGTTTGCGTAGAAACAGACAGACAGTCGGAAAGACGGACATGCCTATATAAACTCAGAAGGTGATCTTGATCAAGAATATATATATATTATAGTGCACTTTTTTCACCAAAATTAGAATGAATCCTGCAAGGGTATAAATAAAGAAACTGTATTGCATTTATCATGTTGTTATTTTCGGAAATATGGCTTCTTTTTCCAGAAATTTAAATTTTAATTTTTCACAAATCTGCTTCTTTTTCCAGAAATTTAAATTTTAATTTTTCACAAATCTGACTTGAGAGAAAGCTCTCTCTAAAGTGGGATTTTCGGCTGGAATACGTAAAATTCTGCAACTAACTTTAAGAAGTAATGGAAATTGGTTTTTATTGCAAATCCACCACTCCAAAACCGCAAATCCATACGCTAGTTTAAAGTTAAGAGCCATGTATGTATGCCTGAATTGAAGATTCAGCTGGTTCATTTATGGTATTTTTATAGTGTGAGGAAATGAGCCCTGAAAATATTTTTAAAATTTCTGAGAAGCACATTTTGGATCATATCTACATCCGAAAAATTCGAAAACTAAAGCAATAAGAAAGAAAAGCTAACTTCGGGCGAAGCAGAAGTTGATATACCCTTCCAGTTAAAACCGGATATATATCGCAAACCTCGGATATAGTTGGCCTATCCTTATGAGAATATTATAATAAAACCTATTAATTACAATAAAACATCTAAAAAAAAGTCCCAATCTTCTATCTTCAAAAAAACTAAGGTTGATATTTCTACCAAATACCATTTCCGATCGTTCAGTTATATGGCAGCTATAGGATATAGTCGCCGATCCTTATGCAATTTGGTGGGTCGTATTATTATTTCAAATAAAGCATTCGTAAAAAATCTGAACAAAATCTAACTCTAACAACAAAGGAAAGCTAACTTCGGGCGGAGCCGAAGTTGATATACCCTTGCAGTTAAAACCAGATATATATCGCAAAAATCGGATTGAATTGGCCGATCCTTATGAGAATATCATAATATAACCAATTTATTACAATAAAAAATCTAAAACAAAGTACCAAGCTTCCATCTTCTAAAATAGCAAAGTTGGTATTTTTAACAAATACCACCTCCGATCGTTTAGTTATATGGCAGCTATAAGATATAGTCGGCTGCAATTTGGTAGGTTGTATTATTTTGCCAAAAATAGCATACGTACCAAATTCGAATTCTCTAGCTTTAAAAACACCGAAGTTATAGCATTTCCGATCAATCAGTTATATGGCAGCTATAAGATATAGTCGGCCGATCCTTATAAAATTTGGTAGGTCGTATTATTTTGCCAAAAATAGCTTCCGTACAAAATCTGAACTCTGTAACTTTAAAAACACCAAAGTTATACCATTTCCGATCAATCAGTTATATGGCAGCTATAGGATATAGTCAGCCGATCCCGGCCGTTCCGACTTACATATATACTGTGTGCAAAGGAAAGAAGGGTGTGTGCAAAGTTTCAAAACGATAGCTTTTAAACTGAGAGACTAGTTTGCGTAGAAACAGACAGACGGACAGACAGACAGACGGACAGACGGACAGACGGACATGCTCATATCAACTCAGGAGGTGATCCTGATCAAGAATATATATACTTTATAGGGTCGGAGATGTCTCCTTCACTGCGTTGCACCTTTTTGGACAAAATTATAATACCCTCTGCAAGGGTATAAAAACACAATAATTATAGCATTTTCGATCATTCAGTTATATGGCAGCTATAGGATATAGTCGATCTCGGCGATCCCGATCCCGGCAGTTCCGACTTATATACTGCAAAAGAATGAAGGGTGTGTGCACAGTTTCAAGTGGATAGGTTTAAAACTTAGAGACTAGTTTGCGTAGAAACAGACAGACGGACATGCTGGTATCAACTCAGGAGGTGATACTGGAGAAGAATATATATATATATATATGTATATATATATATACTTTATAGAGTCGGAGATGTCTCCTTTACTTGTTGCAAACTTTTGACCAAAACTATAATACCCTCTGCAAGAGTATACAAATTATTATTTTGTATACAGTTATAACTTTTAAACTTTGAATCCAATGCGAACGTCGCTCAATTTCAAGTGTTAATAGCGCATGAGTCAAATTATTCTAAAAATCAACAAAAGTGCAAACACAAACAAAATGACGACGGAAAGAAATCATTTGTACTGTATATAAACGAGCTCTCGAAAAGATTTGTAACAATACATTCCAAACAGAATGAGGCATGAACCAAATGTCTACTTTTGGGGCGACTACGAGAATGCCTTTAAGTGCTTTATATTTGTTTACTTTCAACTAAATATTTACCCGGGATCGAACAAAAAATTATAGTAGGCATTCAAATGTTATACGTTATTCACCCACCATTCCGACCGAATCGGTTCTGGTATTATGGCTAAGGAGGTGGCTTAGATGTTCAAATTTAGTTGAAGAGCTGCTACCAGTATATGTAAGCATGATCTTTTTTATACACATAATCTTTTATGTCTGACTAGATTGGCATTTTTTGTTGCCACTTGTACGATGAATATCTTTCAAACAAAAATGAACTTTTAATTAAAAAGAAAAACTTTCTTTGTAGCATGTTCAAAGATAGAACTTATTGAATCATTTTCAATATCCAAATATGTGAGACTCAAATACACCCAGTCCTTTTTTTACGCGATTGTTGGTTCTGCCACTAATCGCGTTAAAATAAATCGCGTAAAAAAAGTCTTACCAAAACAACTGCACCGGCCGCTAACTAAATGACTAATGACTAGATTTGCAATAATTGATACACATAGAGTAAAATTTTGTTGTTGGGACTTCCCCGTATTATATTCAAACAAGAAAGGAAAGCTAACTTCGGGCGGAGCCGAAGATGATATACCCTTGCAGCTAAAACAGGATATATATCTCTAAAATCGGATTTAGTTGACCGATTTTTATGGGAATATCATAATATATTCAATAAATTACAAGACAAAATCTAAAAAAAAATCCCAAACTTCTATCTTGAAGAACCCCAAAGTTGGTATTTTTACCAAATACCATTTCCGATCGTTCAGTTATATGGCAGCTATAAGATATAGTCGGCCGATCCATATGAAACTTGATAAGTCATATTATTTTTCGAAAAATAGAATTCATAGAAAATCCCAACTTTCGAAAAACACTGAAGTTATGCTATTTCCGATCAATCAGTTATATCGCAGATATAGGATATAGTTGGCTGATCCTTATAAAATTTGGCGTGTTGTATTATTTTGCCAAAAATAGCAATCGTACCAAATCCGAATTCTCTAGCTTTAAAAACACCGAAGTTATAGCATTTCCAATCAATCAGTTATATGGCAGCTATAAGATATAGTCGGCCGATCCCGGCCGTTCCGACTTATATACTGCGTGCAAAGGAAAGAAGGGTGTGTGCAAAGTTTCAAGACGATAGCTTTAAAACTGAGAGACTAGTTCGCGTAGAAACAGACAGACGGACAGACAGACGGACATGCTTATATCAACTCAGGAGGTGATCCTGATCAAGAATATATATACTTTATAGGGTCGGAGATGTCTCCTTCACTGCGTTGCACACTTTTGACCAAAATTATAATACCCTCTGCAAGGGTATAAAAATATTACGCGTAAAAATATGTAAACAAGCAAAAAAGCAATCGCGTTAAAGTGAAAAATCCGCTTAAAAAAGAAATTTGCGCTGCAAAAATAACCGCGTTAAAGTGAAATCGCGTAAAAAGAGATCGCGTAAAAAAAGGACTGGGTGTACTTTTCAATTGAATAAAAGCTGTAAAGTCTTTATAGGCTTGTTGGTCGGGTCATTATAAAATGAATAAAAATAAATACATAGTTACATGTGAATGTGCGCAGAAAAAATACAAGAACAACTTGGTTATTTCTAGAGTTTTCGAGAATTAAAAACTAATCGTATCAATATTTATACCCTTGCAGAGGGTATTATAATTTTGTCCAAAAGTGTGCAACGCAGTGAACGAGACATCTCCGACCCTATAAAGTATATATATTCTTGATCAGGATCACCTCCTGAGTTGATATGAGCATGTCCGTCTGTCCGTCTGTCTGTCTGTCCGTCTGTCTGTTTCTACGCAAACTAGTCTCTCAGTTTTAAAGCTATCGTCTTGAAACTTTGCACACACCCTTCTTTCCTTTGCACGCAGTATATAAGTCGGAACGGCCGGGATCGGCCGACTATATCCTATAGCTGCCATATAACTGATTGATCGGAAATGGTATAACTTTGGTGTTTTTAGAGTTACAGAGTTCAGATTTTGTACGAATTTTGTATTTTTGGCAAAATAATACAACATGCCAAATTTCATAAGGATCAGCCGACTATATCCTATAGCTGCCATATAGCTGAACAATCGGAAATTACCCAACTTTCGTGTTTTTGAAGATAGAAAGTTGGAACTTCGTACAGATTCTATTTTTATACCCTTGCAGAGGGTATTATAATTTTGGTCAAAAGTGTGCAACGCAGTGAAGGAAACATCTCCGACCCTATAGAGTATATATATTCTTGATCAGGATCACCTCCTGAGTTGATATAAGCATGTCCGTCTGTCCGTCTGTCCGTCTGTCTGTCCGTCTGTCTGTCCGTCTGTCTGTTTCTACGCAAACTAGTCTCTCAGTTTTAAAGCTATCGTCTTGAAACTTTGCACACACCCTTCTTTCCTTTGCACGCAGTATATAAGTCGGAACGGCCGGGATCGGCCGACTATATCTTATAGCTGCCATATAACTAATTGATCGGAAATGGTATAACTTTGATGTTTTTAGAGTTACAGAGTTCAGATTTTGTACGAATGCTATTTTTGGCAAAATAATACGACTTACCAAATTTCATAAGGATCGGCCGACTATATCTTATAGCTGCCATATAACTGATTGACCGGAAATGCTATAACTTCGGTATTTTTAAAGCTAGAGAATTCGGATTTGGTACGATTGCTATTTTTGGGAAAATAATACAACATGCTAAATTTTATAAGGATCAGCCGACTATATCCTATATCTGCCATATAACTGATTGATCGGAAATGGCATAACTTCAGTGTTTTTCGAGCTAGAAAGTTGGGATTTTCTATGAATTCTATTTTTGGAAAAATAATAGGACTTATCAAGTTTCATATGGATCGGCCGACTATATCTTATATGTCGCAAGAAATTTTTGCGTCCATTTTCGTAGTATGAAATGGGTTGTCTATATGCTGTATGGTTAGTGCTCATATCAACTCAGGAGGTGATCCTGATCAAGAATATATATGTATACTTTATAGGGTCGGAGATGTCTTCTTCACTGCGTTGCACACTTTTGGACAAAATTATAATACCCTCTGCAAGGGTATAAAAATTTTGGTCTTTTCGATACGTAGAAGATTGGGACTTTCTACAGGATTTTCTTTCGAATTTTTTACCAACTGATCCTACCTACCCAATTTCATAGGGATCGGCCAACTACATCCGGTGTTTTGGGATATATATCCGATAATAACTGCAAGGGTATATCGGTATATCAATTTCGGTTTCAACCGAAGTAAGCTTTCCTCTCTTGTTAAATATCTTTTATCTTTTCAATATCTTTCTTGTTTTCGTAATCTTTAAATTATTTCTTTTAAAATAAAAATGTTGCCACGCTTGGCCATATTTTTATGTATGTATGTATGTACATATGTACATATGTACAGTAAGTTAATAATTGGTGTATTCACTTCACTTGTATTTCTAGTTAAATATGTATGTATGTATGTTATAAATACTATTTAGTAAAGACACGCTTTTGTACAGAACAAAATTTAAAAAAAAAAAATAAGTAATTTATAACAATGTAAAATTTTGTGATGGCCTGTGTGATAAATTGCATGCGCGAAGCCAAGCGCTATGTATAGGCAAGTCACGATTAGTATATTCAAATAAATTCAAGATTACAACACATTTTTAGAAAAAAACATATATTATACATATAATATATGTTATATGTATGTACATACATATGTATATATTTAACATTAAATTTTAGTACTCTTAACTCAATTGGCAAGACTACCATGTTCACCAAGTAATTTAAACATATATATGTATGTATGTATATATGGTAGGTATAAAAATAAGAACGTATGTATGTATGTATAATGAAAATATACATATTTATGTATACTTCCATGTATTCATAAATTCACGCACATATTGCATTAACATTGAAGGGGTGAAGAGGCTCAGTACCCCCGTAAAAACTATTTCTAGAGTTTTGTTTGGCTGGCGTTTGTTTGCTTTTGTATTATTGTTATTAGAGCACATTCTTCATCGTAATTCTTTCACATGAAATAGTAAAAATAAAGACCACTAGAACGATTCACACTTTGTTTTTTTATTTTTTAATACAGTTTTTTTATTGGTTCTGGTGCGTTTTGTGTTTATGCATGTGCCTTGATGAACGGGCAGAAATCCGTTCTAAAGGCTCATTAATACACATACATACATATGTATGTATTTATTTGTCTACATACATACGTATGTATATACATACATACATATGCAAGTCGGTTTCGCGCTTTATCACCTTTATAATTTTATTTTGTGTCTAAACTCAAAAAAATATTTAATTTTTTAGCATGAATAACGTATTAATAATATTTATTTATGTAAAATAATATTTAATAATGTATATTTAAAAAATTATAATAATTTTACCAACAAAACGAATTTTACATAAAATAAATACTGAGAATGCGATTTGTATTGTAACACAATATATTATTTAATACATATGATAGAGAATGTTAAAGAACTAATCACTTACATGGACATGCATCGTGTTAATAATTTTTAGCTTGACTAAAAAGAGAAATAGTATTTTAGATGCTTAAGTTCCATAAATTTGGATGTATGTACATATGTATGTACATACACAGTCTACACAGTCTTAAGCAGGTTATCCACAAGTCCCACATACATACATACATACCTTATTTTCCCCTCGCCCTTCCTTGGTCGTGTAAAAAATACTTACATAACTGTTAAGTATCAACAAAGTATAAATCTAAAATGGAAAGCAAAGCAAATGAATGGAAAAGTCTGCGACTTAGTTACATATGTATGTATGTATTTTGAAATCGTACACATTAGGATACTTCTGCCTCGCCTCGAAATATTTCTAAAAAAAAAAATAGACAAAAAGGCAAATTGTATACAGAAAGTAAAAAATTACCATTAATATAGGGCAGCTCACCGACAGAATCCAAGTGCGAATGATGTGCAACACATGGCCCCATCGAATTAAATTCTTGCTAAGCTGATGCCGGGTACAGCTACACTCGGCACGGTGGCAACCAAGGCATTGTCTATAAACTATGCACAGTGGAATATGTTCCAAATCTTCGAAACAATTCTTAAAATATTCGTTATAGGAATACGCAAAAAATCACTGTGACGTACACATATGTACATACATAAGTATTTAAATATACATATGTACATACATATGTTATATACAAGGTACTCAACCGCAAGCCGTAGTTTGCGCGAGGTGTAAGGTGTAAGCTATTGTTTTACATACATACATATATAGATTATTTTTATCCAAAAAATAAAAAAAAATTAATTTGGGAGGCAAACAAAAAAATAAAAATATGTTGTGTACGACAAGAAAAAAATGAGCTTCGAGCGGAATTACACAGTTTTATATACACCAGAAGTTAAGATTGCATATACATACATACATATGTACATACGTATATATGTACATATATCGCAAATGCTGGATATAGTTTTCCGATCGTTACGAGAAATTCGTTATACCATATAATCAATTTTTTGATTTTGGAGGAGATCATGGATATTTATAGTCTTTTTTTTTCGCTGCGCTCAATAGAAGTTAAGTATCATATTAAGTTATTTAACTATAAATTCTGCTTTCACCGTCTTAATCCGTGTATCTCGTGCAATTATATACAGTTTTAACAATGCTTATATTCAATCTTGACATTTATGTAAATTTGTAGGTGTTTTGCAAATCCATTAACCGGCTGTCAGTACGAGGTTACTTATTACTACCAAGGTTATTATTAACATGATAAAAAAATTGACAGAAAAAATCGAATTTAGGTTAAAAGAAGAAAAAACTTTGAACATAACAGACCGTCGTTTTAGAATATTTTTCAATGTGTATTTTTTATTAATGGATTGGGTTTTTGCCTGTTCGACAAAATTTTATTCCATTAGGTTTGTTTATTTAATTATAGAATAAATAAAATTTTTTATAATACATACTCAAAAATGTCAATTTGCCAACAAACTTTTTATACTTTATGAGATAAGAAACATTAGGCAATCTAGGTCGCTAGACTCGCAAAGTACACCATTAAATCCAATGGTTTGAAAAAATATTATTAAAAACGAAACGACGAATAAAAAGTTGTAATTTTTCCCATAGTATCTTTACCCGAGGTAAAGAAGGCACTTGAATTTCCAAAAAAAAAACACTCTTATTTTATTTTGAGAAGCAGTGTACAAGTGTGTACAAAATGGATCAAGACCGTTTCATCTTGAGACTTTCAAAGGCACAGCAGGTTGTCTTTAGAATTGAATATTCTGCCGATACATGCCAATGCCGATATAAACATTTACACTCCCGATATCCACTCCCGTTGCCATTGTACACTGTATTTGCAATTATATTTTTATATATGTATATCGGTTTTTAGAAAGGTCAATCGGCACCAAAAACAATAAAGAAAGTAAAGGTAACCTCGGGCGGATCCAAAATTAATATATCCTTGCAGTTATGAACGGATACAGATAACTGAAAATCGGAAATTACCCAACTATCGTGTTTTTGAATATAGAAAGTTGGAACTTCGTACAGATTCTATTTTTGGTCAGTTAATACAACCTACAAAATTGCATAACGATCGGCCGACTATATCTTATAGCTGCCATATAACTGAACGATCGGAAATGGTATTTGGTAAAAATACCAAATTTGGTATTTTCGAAGATGGAAGCTTGGTACTTTGTTTTAGATTTTTTATTGTAATAAAATGGTTATTTTATGATATTCTCATAAGGATCGGCCAATTTAATCCGATGTTTGCGATATATATCCGGATTTAACTGCAAGAGTATATCAACTTCGGCTCACCCGAAGTTAGCTTTCCTGTCTTGTTATTAATAAAAATGTTGATAAAGGTTGATAAATCCTGTTGCTGCACATTTGAGTTCTTTATAAACCTAAGAATACGCTGGTCATTCATAAGAGAATTCATGATCTCTTTTATATCACCCTATTGAATCACCATCTTTAATATTCTTGCAGAGGTTATTCTAATTTTTGTTAAGTGAGCAACGAAGTGAAGGAGACATCTTCGACAGACTTTCGTCACCCATAAAATCATAATCACACAGCAAAATCCAAAAAATTTTGTTGTTTTCTAATAATTTTTTAATTCCTTAAAAATTCTAAGCAAAACAAGAAAGGAAAGCTAACTCGGGCGGAGCCGAAGTTGATATACCCTTGCAGCTAAAACAGGATATATATCGCTAAAATCGGATATCGTTGACCGATTCTTATGGGAATATCATAATATAACCAATAAATTACAAGACAAAATCTAAAAAAAACTTCCCAAACTTCCCAAAAAAAATCCCAAACTTCTATCTTGAAGAACCCCAAAGTTGGTATTTTTACCAAATACCATTTCCGATCGTTCAGTTATATGACAGCTATAATATATAGTCGGCCGATCCATATGAAACTTGATATGTCGTATTATTTTTCCAAAAATAGAATTCATAGAAAATATATATATCAAGAATATATATACTTTATAGGGTCGGAGATGTCTCCTTCACTGCGATGCACACTTTTGACCAAAATTATAATACCCTCTGCAAGGGTATAAAAATGATACACATGAATTCAAGGAGACATAAATTAAAAACGAAAAAACCCGCATAAACTAAATTTTTGCACGTTTCAAAAGGTTTTAATTGCTAAAATAATATTAATATTTTGTCCAAAGAAATTTATTTGAGATGACTTTCTGTACGCGTTCAGGCATGCTCCTTACAAAATTTTCAATTATATCTTTAGGCTACCAGATTGAGGTCGGGACTTTGTGCTGGCCATCCATTAATTAAAAAGGTTCAGCAACTAACATTTAGCTGCAAGGGTATATCAACTTTTGCTCCCCCGAAGTTAGCTGTATTTTTTGTTGTTATTTGTTTTTAATTTCCAGCGGTCAATAATACGTTATTTTTCGAATGTAGAGTTTAATTATTTTTTTACTAGCTTATCGAATCAGCCATTGAAAGATATGAAAAAATACATGACATTAAACAATTTCAATCGCCTTGTGATTTTGACAAATTATAGACAGAGTATTAACGGATAAAGAATGGTGGCGCCAACAGTCAATACAGGCAAGCAATCTAACGTCTTTGAGGTGTAGCAATCAATCTCAATTTGATAATGACGCCATCCAAGAGAAAGAATGTCCGATAGGCCCCGGCCAAAATGTACACATAAAATCAAAGTCACTGTACTCAAAGGCACACTCGTATCTGAGTTTTTAGATGTGTGTGTTCTTGAAGGATTTTTTTTTCCAGGAGATTATAATTTCAGTTAGTGATCAGTGGTGCTAGGCCGACTTCTTTTAAATAATACTAAATAGCCTTAACCTTCAAGCTTTATTGGATTTAACAAATAATTTAAATAATAATTATAATTATAATTATGGGTTATTAATAGTCTAAATTTATATTTTATGGTTGCGCTTAAACAATTTTTTTTTCATTTGCTGTTTTTTGTATGAAATGTTTTTAATCGAAAGAGAAAAATAATTGATTGAAAAAAAGATTTTTGAATAACGTATTTTTTATTTATTTTTCTTATTCAGAGTTTATAAACTGCTTTCAGGCGAATGGACTCTGAGATAATTATTATTTTATTCAGTGAAAAATGCTATCTCATCCAGTAAATGTGCAACGAATGTAGCGGAAGAAAAATGTATGGATATATAATACATGGTACGTCAAACCCATCTGCTTATTGAATCTAGAACTAGCTACTTAGCCTAAAAGCGAATTCAGATGACTATGGAGTATCTTAAAAATGGGGGAAAAATGTTAGTCACTATCACAGGTCAACCAAAAAAAAACATTAATATGTGACCATCCACTTGAAATCGAGAGTGACCCTTGGCCACCGTTATGGAAATTAAAATAAAACAAGAAAGGAAAGCTAACTTCGGGCGGAGCCGAAGTTGATATAACCTTGCAGCTAAAACAGGATATATATCGCTAAAATCAAATATAGTTAACCGATTCTTATGGGAATATCATAATATAACCAATAAATTACAAGACAAAATCTAAAAAAAAGCCCAAACTTCTATCTTGAAGAACCCTAAAGTTGGTATTTTTACCAAATACCATTTCCGATCGTTCAGTTATATGTCGTATTATTTTTCCAAAAATAGAATTCATAGAAAATCCCAACTTTCTAGCTCGAAAAACACTGAAGTTATGCCATTTCCGATCAATCAGTTATATGGCAGATATAGGATATAGTCGGCTGATCCTTATAGAATTTGGCATGTTGTATTATTTTGCCAAAAATAGCAATCGTGCCAAATCCGAATTCTCTAGCTTTAAAAATACCGAAGTTATAGCATTTCCGATCAATCAGTTATCAGTTATACGGCCGATCCCGGCCGTTCCGACTTATATACTGCGTGCAAAGGAAAGAAGGGTGTGTGCAAAGTTTCAAGACGATAGCTTTAAAACTGAGAGACTAGTTTGCGTAGAAACAGACAGACGGACAGACAGACAGATGGACAGACGGACATGCTTATATCAACTCAGGAGGTGATCCTGATCAAGAATATATATACTTTATAGGGTCGGAGATGTCTCCTTCACTGCGTTGCACACTTTTGACCAAAATTATAATACCCTCTGCAAGGGTATAACAAGAAAGGAAAGCTAACTTCGGGCGAAGCCGAAGTTGATATACCCTTGCAGTTAAAACCGGATATATATCGCAAACATCGGATTAAATTGGCCGATCCTTATGAGAATATCATAATATAACCAATTTATTACCATAAAAAATATAAAACAAAGTACCAAGCTTCCATCTTCAAAAATACCAAAGTTGGTATTTTTACCAAATACCATTTCCGATCGTTCAGTTATATGGCAGCTATAAGATATAGTCGGCCGATCGTTATGCAATTTGGTAGGTTGTATTAACTGTACGAAGTTCCAACTTTCTATCTTAAAAAACACGAAAGTTGGGTAATTTCCTATTGTTCAGTTATATGGGAGCTATAGGATTTAGTCGGCTGATCCTTATGAAATTCGGCATGTTGTATTATTTTGCCAAAAATAGCATTCGTACCAAATTCGAATTCTCTAGCTTCTCTACCGGGTCGTATTATTTTGCCAAAAATGGCATTCGTACAAACTGAACTCTGAACTCTGTAACTCTAAAAACACCAAAGTTATACCATTTCCGATCAATCAGTTATATGGCAGCTTTAGGATATAGTCGGCCGATCGCAGCCGTTCCGACTTATATACTGCGTGCAAAGGAAAGAAGGGTGTATTCTTAAATCAATAAAAACTTTAAAACTGACAGACAGACTAAAACCGGTTGTATATATATATCCGATTGTTCAGTTATATGGCAGCTATACATAGGATATAGTCGGCCGATCCTAATGAAATTTGGTTTGGTTATTTTATTCATAGATAATCCCAGTTCTATAAAAACACCAAAGTTATGGCATTTCCGATCAATCCGTTATATGGCAGCTATATGATATATTCTTGTATACTGCGTGAAAAGGTGTGTGCACAGTTTCATGTGGATAGCTGTAAAACTGAGAGACTAGTTTGCGTAGAAACATGCTCAAGACGGACATGCTCATATTAACTCAGGAGGGGATCCTGATCAAGAATATATGTACTTTATAGGGTTGGAGATGACTCCTTCATTGCGTTGCACACTTTTGGACATGCCATTATAATACCCTCTCCAAGGGTTTAACAATGATGGTCAACGCAATTACAATGCCTACATATTTCAATATGTAGTGAACTGTGGGTGATGGAACCTATGTATGTATGTTTGTTCTGGTTTTTGGTTCAGGGGAACCTAATGGTTATGGAGCCGGTAAAGTTATGTGTGAAAGTTTTTTGCTGTCGGCCATTTTTTAATTAACAAAAATTTTCTTTAGAAAAACATGCTAAAAATTACATTTTAAGGTCTGAGATTAAAACTTTTAAGGACATTTACAGAATTTAAAATACTGGGCCATCAGTAGGGGAGCTCGTAATTCCAGTTTGTTCTGGCTCTTAGTATTATTCCAATTCAAGCCAAAGAAAAGATAAACGTCTTCCACAAAAACTGAAAATATGCACCGACCAAGTCAGCAATTATCAAAAAATGTGCATTAATAAAGCGTAGCGAAAAGAATACGCTGGCTTCTACAGTCCCTGTCTGGTCTCACGGTCTGTGTCTTCGCATAAAATTTACCTTTCATAACGCATTACGTGACATTTACGTAAGGGGACCCCCCCCATTCTCGTTTTCAAAAAATCGATTTTTTTTTTAAATTTAATTTGAACTTACATCATTATGTACATTATGTATCATTATCATTTGTAAAGCGTTGAAATGTACATTTATACATATATACGTATATAATGTATGAGCCTATCATACAATTTTAACTTAAAATAGAAAATTATAAATGTCCATAAAATATAATTTTTACACCCTTTTAGAGGGTATTATAATTTTTGTCAAAAGTGTGAAACGTAGTGAGGGAGACATTTTCGACCCTATAAAGATTGTATATTCTTTTGAATATCCAGGATAATCAGGATAATCTCCTATAATCTCATAGAGAACGATCTTGTCTACTGGCTAATTGAGAATGGCGGGTGGTAGGCCTGCAGAAGCACATCCGCTCTCGGGTTTACGTTCCTGGGCTGCTACACCCTGTTTTTCGGCGACGCAAAAAAAAAAGTGTTGGGATTTTCTACGGATTCTTATTTTGGCAAAACGATCCGACCTACCCAATTTCATAAGGATCTGCCGAGTATATCCTGTAGCTGCCATATAATTGAACGATTGGAAATGACCCAACTTTCGTGTTATTGAAAATAGAAAGTTGGAACTTCTAACAAATTATAATTTTTGCCAATTGCAAAATAATACAACCTACCAAATTGCATAACGATCGGCCGACTATATCTTATAGCTGCCATATAACTGAACGATCGGAAATGGTATTTGGTAGATGGAAGGATGGAAGCTTGGTACTTTGTTTTAGATTTTTTATTTTAATAAATTGGTTATATTATGATATTTTCATAAGGATCGGCCAATTTAATCCGATGTTTGCGATATATATCCGGTTTTAACTGCAAGGGTATATCAACTTCGGCTCCGCCCGAAGTTAGCTTTCCCTTCTTGTTTTATTTAATCTCTTACAAACAATAAGCAAAATCATAAGATGTTTAAACGATAAGAAACATTTGTGATTGTATTTCTTTATTTTTGTGCGTTTGAAGTATTTCCATGCAAAAAATTTGTATGGACATACGATAATTTCGCGCGCACATTGAAAAGCACTGTAACATACGATAAAATTTAAACTTAATTTTTATCGGAACTATAGGGTTTTCAGTTATAATATTCACAGGGTAGTGAGACATTAGGTGCCTAACAATTTTGCATTAAAATCTCAATTTCGAAAAAAAGCACACAGGCTTATGATACTATGAAAGTAATGATACTTTCGCGGAAATGCGTCGATATAGTTGTGTTTTTTTCCCATTAATTACCGATACTTCTATTATAGCTGCACATACATCAAATAGCTATGAACAATTAGATTTATTATGTATTAGACATATATATATGTACATATGTATATAGCAAAGAAAATTTCAATTTAAAGTTTTGCGTCCTAGTTACTCAAGGTTTTCTGTTTTAATATGTAACTGTTGACAGAATAGACAGCGACCAGAGTCGCGGTCTACTTTTGAGTGCTGGAATTACTTAATATTTGTATTTATTGACCGTGACGAAACGAGGCTAGGGCTGCACCTGCAAAGGAGTCCGTAAAATATAGACAAACATACAAAAGGTGACAAAAGCCTTGGATCCGTTTTAGGTCCGCAGTGGCAAGTAGGAAAGTTCTTGTGGTCATTATCCGCATTTAAAGACCCCGTGAAGATGTTACGGACTGGCATCGGCTGACAGTTCCTGTTTATGTATTCATGCATAAGTTAATGGGCCACCCCTTTCTGGTTACCGTCCACGTCTCTGCATATTCGTTCGTTGCCATTTAGCTGGAAGTTGGGGCGTTAAGAAAATGCGCGAACTACTGCGGCATGAAATTAAATCCAACTCGTAAATGTATCTGAAACGACGCTCGCCTCAACTCTATCTTGCATATCCAAGTGCTGCGCTACATTCAACAACCAGAAGAGCCCCCAGATATTTTTGTAGATGCACATGCATGTGCCCATGTCCGAAACCGAAACAAAGAAAACTATTTACCACCACACAGTATTCCAACCGTGCCAAGTCCATGTGCATAGAGACAGCACTTGTTCACTGCCCCAGAAGCGAATGAAACGCGAACGCAAACACAATCGCGAAGAAAACGTTCAAACGAAGCGGCTATGATCGCCACATTTTCTTAATTTTTAGTCTTTTCTCCGTCTTCCCGTATTAATGAGCATCGTGAAAAGTGCGACCAAATGTGACGTTTAAATATTCATGAATCACTAACTATAACGCAGTCCAAGCTCATCCCTAGTTTCAAAAATGATATAGTTGGATGGACAACTAGACTTTTATGTGTCCATCAGACGATTTCCGTCGCTAGACATTCGTTTGCATATTTGCTACAAGCGTATTTCTCTTCTCTTAATTATTCGTTTTTCCTGAAGAGGTTCACGTGTGTACATACATATATGTATGTATATATTTGCATAAATGTGTATATATTTATACATATATATGTACATAAGTATATAATTTGTCTTGGAGGAAATGTGGAAACTTACATAAATTGAGTCCAAGTATGGATATTTTTTTTTGTCTTCACGGTCTTTTAAATGAGCCTTAACAAGAAAGGAAAGTTAATTTCGGGCGGAGCCGATAGTTGGTACTTTTGAATACCAACTTGGGACATTCTTTTAGATTTTGTATTTTAATAAATTGGTTATATTATGATATTTTTATAAGGATCGATAAACTATATCCAATTTTTCCGTTTTTAACTGCAAGGGTGCCGTCCCCTAGATCGAGGATATTGGACATTGGGATCAGTGTGCACTGCTCCTTGGGTGACCAGCACACTTTAATTAGTGAGGAAGCAAAAAATAATCAGGATCGATACAGGTAGCAGTCTAAGATTATCATCGATTGCATCGATTCTTAACAAAAAAACTGCACAAACAGATATCTGCAGGCGAGATATGTTTGTATCTGATAATGAATAAGATCTTTTGTGAAGTCTAAAGCTCAGCTTTTCTGTCTCTTAGCGGTTCAGCAAGCTTAAACGCCATTTTAAATTCAACAAGAAAGGAAAGCTAACTTCGGGCGGAGCCGAAGTATATATACCCTTGCAGTTAAAACAGGATATATAGTTACGTCGATGCTTGGACCCAGTTTAGTAGAGGTCCCACACGTGCCGGATCTTCTTTGATCTCCGTGTCTTTTGGAACCAAGAGCTATTTTAGCCGGGTCCGAAGTCGATTATAAATGATTTGATGTTTAAATGGCTCAATTGATAATTGAGTTTAACGTGTTAGACAAAGAGAATGTTGATCTTACAGTCCACTGTAAGATCTTATCTTACAAGTTTCGGCAATATTAATTGATGAATAGTAAATAATTGTCATACATACATACGTTCAATAAATTTTTAATATACATGTTTTTTCTTAATTTTAATTTTGGAATTTGAATTTTCTTTTAACTTGATCTTTGTAAATTTTCTTGTTTGTATTGTCATTTGATATTAGGTAATTTCCATCTTGATCGTAGTTTTGAGATAGTTTATACTTAGGTCTAGACTTACCAACTTTATTATTTTTTACATAATCGTTCATAAAATTATCCTTATCAGTACTATTATTCTTTATATTTAATTGTTCCATATGTTACTTAATAATTTCTGAGAGATCCTGAAGTTGTTCTGAACTTAGTAAATTGTTTAAAATATCTATTGGTCTATAATTTGTGGTAGAGTGGATTGTATTATTATAGTGGATAATTGCTTGATATACTTTGTTTTGAATTGTATCTTTATTTTTATCATCTGCGTTAAACAATCGAATATGTTCATTTAATGTTAAGTGTAGTCTTTCTATATCTGAGTTTCCTGTTTTATAGGGGGTCGTATAATGTATGTTTATATTGTTGTCTAGCAGAAACTGTTTTATACAGTTTATATTAAATTCATTGTCTGTTATTATCAGTTTGGGCTTACCTAAGTTTTGTATCCTATCTCTTAATGCTTTCAAAAGAGATATCCACGATTTATCTTTAAGATAATGTGCAATAGCATACTTTGTCAATTTGTCGATGGTGGTCAGATACATGGTTTTTCGCATATGAAACCAGATATCCATGTGGATTATTTCGTTGTGTTGAGAAGGAGTATCGGTTATTTTTAGCTTATATTTTATTGGGTTTCGATCGTACTTGACTAAGTGGCATATTTTACAGTTATTGACGTATTTTTGAATTTTTTTCTGAAGGTTAGGATAATAATATATCTTTTTTTTACTTCTGAAAAAATTTCGTTGATACCCCTATGGTTGTTTCTTAAATGTTCCTCATCGATTATTTTTAAAATTTCTTCCTTATCTGTAATATCTTTAAGAAGTGCAAATGATCTTATTACCTTTATATTAACGTTGGAAGCAAAAAATTGTCTATAGCATTCCTGGAATTTTACATACAGGTTTATGTCTTTGCAAAAGATGGCTATTAAGCCTTTTTCAGGTAGAATGTCTCGCATTATCTCTAATAAATGTGAGTTATTGCCATTTGTTTGTATAATATGTCTTATTTTCTTTTTATACAAGATTTTAATGGTTCTTAATTCCTTATCTGATTTTTCCAATACAATTTGTAATTTGTATATGTTAAGAGGGTTTCCTGTATTTCGTATATATTTTAAGTAGTCTGACTGAGCACTGTCAATGGTTTCATAATTTGACGATTGGCTTGAAAACAAGTTTATTAGATCTGAGGAGAAGTCATAGGTTGGTTCATTGTTTTCTTTTTGAGATTGTATTGGATAAAGTTTTGATTTATTTCGGGACTTTTTAAAGGATTATTATGATCGCAGATTCTACTAAGCCCATCCGCTAACGCGTTTTCTTTCCCTTTTATGAATTCAATTTCTAAATCATATTCGTTCAATTGAAATTTCCACCTTTGCAGCTTTAAGTCATACTAGTGGGCGGTGGTCGGTTTTAACTAAAAATCTTCTCCCATACAAGTAGTAATGAAAATGTTTAATTCCCCAGAAAATAGCAAATAATTCTTTTTCTATCGTTCTATAGTTAAGTTAATGAGTTTTTAAAGTACGACTAGCATAGCATATAACGTTTTTTATCCCGCATGAGAACCGCTCCCAAGGCATAGTTGCTGGCATCTGTAATAAGTGTAAACTACTTTTTAAAGTCGGGGTAGACTACAATTGGGTCACTTTTGATTAATAGTTTTATTTTTCGCTTCTAGTATTCTAGTAAATAGTATTATTTTTATGCTTCTATAAATTTTAAATCTTTTGTATTTATTTTAGATTTTTTTTTCAAGTATTTTATTAAATTTTTTGCAATTTTAGAATAGCCTTTGATGTATTTTCTTACATAGCTGGTAATTCTCAAAAAACATTTAATTTGTTTTTGTGTCGTTGGTAGTCTTATTCTATCGATTGCCTCGACTTTCTTTGAGCTTGGTTTTAGCCCGTCTCCATTAAGAACGTGTCCTAAAAATTCTATTTCGCATTTGGCAAACTCACATTTGTCAATTTCAAGTTTCAAGTTAGAATCTGCGAGACTTTTTAATAATTTTAATATTTTATTTAGATGTTCAATATGTTCTTCGATTATTTTGAAAAAAAATAAGAATGTCGTCCATGTATACAAGGCAGAAATGTTCGAAGGATCGAAGCAAGTGGTTCATAAGTTTTTGGAATGTTGCTGGTGCATTTCGAAGGCCAAAAGGCATTCGCAAAAACTCATAATATCCGTTAGCGGTAGAAAAACCTGTCTTCGGAATATCGTGTTCATTCATATCTATTTGGTAGAACCCTTTTGCGAGAACGAGCGATGAAAAGATTTTGCATCCGCCCAATTTGTAAAATATTTCATCAATGCTAGGGATAGGATATCGATCTTCGATTGTTTGGGAGTTCAATTTCCTATAATCACTGACAGCCTCCATTTCTGTTGGTTAGAAAGGTGTAATTTTTTTTTTTGGACAACCCATAAGGGACTGTTATATGGACTATCTGAATGCCTTATTATTCCTTGTTTTAGCATTTCGCTTATTTGTTTATTTACCTGTCCTTGTGGGCTTCAGGGTACCGATACGCTTTTGAAACATAACAGGTTCTGTTATGTTTAATTACGCTTGTAAATGTTAATTTGTCTCCATCTTTATAGAAAATATTTTCGAATTGTTTTAGAATAGTGCTAAGCTGGTTCTGAGAATTATAATCAAGATATTCTTAAATTGACTTGCATTTGCTGTAAAGTTTTTAGACGGTTTTGGGTGTTGAGTGTATAACTTGAGACTTACATTATGTAAAATAACTTTATGTTCTCCGTAATTTATGATTGCATTTAAATCGTTTAATACATTTCCTCCAATTATACCGTCGAAATGGTCGTGAAAGTTGTATTGCAAGAACTCACCCAAGAACCCAAGTATTCAAGAACTTGGTATTTAAAATTCTTTGAATAAAGGAAATCTACAAAGTTTTTCAATTTTAATAGTGTTTTCCATTGCTTTTACTTGGGCATAGATTTTAGTTTTCCACTTCGGGTCCACATTTTCATTGATGATACTGAAATCCGCTCCACTATCAATATTGAATAGCAGGTCTCTTATGGAGGATTCAATTGTTATGTAGGGTAATCTTGATGGTCCTTTAAATGAAAATTTGTATTTGAATTAGCAGTATGTCTGTTAAAATAATTATTATGATTGTTGGCGAATCTTCTAATATTTGGCCTATTTGAAGTGCCAGGGTTATCCTCTGCCCGTGGTTGGTTCTGATATTCTGGATTGGGATATTTCGATTACACTGTTTGTACAACTGTTTTCGAATGGGCCCATAGAGTGTATAGTTTTGGTGGCGAGCGTCTTCAATAATTTTGTATGCGTCGTCTAATGACTGCGGATTCCTAGCAAAAATCATTGTTTTATTACTAAATGGCTCTTTAGAGTGTGTCAACATTCGGTTATGTATTTTACTAGCAATTTCATTAATTTTATCGTAATATTGCTCTATTGTGGAATCTATTCTCCATAATTTTAGGGTATCCATCAATGCATCGCTACTTTCTTTTTCCCCAAAATGTTTTATAAAATCTCTTTTAATTGTTTCCAGGATCTAATGTTTCCGTATCTATGCAAAACGGGTCTTACTAATCCAATGCATTTGTTTTTTATGTAGTTAAATAAAAGGGTATTTGATTGTTCATCAAAACTTTCAAAGGTTGGAATTAAGTCATTAATTTGATTTTTGAAATCGGGAAGTTGGTTGGTGATCCATCGAAATCTTTAATATTTTTCATACAATTTAAATATAGATTAAACGATGGAATTATTTCGGTATCATTTTTTTTCACTTTTGTATGTAGGTTAGTAATGTGTAAAGTTATTAGCTTACTTTAGAACACTGAGGGTCTGCGGATAGTATAGAGCAAACAAAGAACGGTGATTGGATTTACTTTGTATGTTATTGTCCAACGCGGCAGTGCACCAACGCACCTATAGAATAGAATGCAGAACGATTGCAGATTGATTTTATATTGTATGAATTGTCCAACTCGGCAGTCTCTGTGGGGTAAGATAAGCGACGGCGGTGATGATGATTGTCCAAGGTCGGTCTCAACAGGAAATGGTGAACCGATCAGGTGTGGCTGGCTTTATTTATTATGCTTGAGACACTATTTACGGACTTCTCTGGTCGTATTTCGTATGTTTAATACGCGTGTAAGTGATTATGTTCTTGGAATTTAATTCCGAACGGGTGGTTTAGTTTTTTGTTAATCCTGGTCGCCAGTTACGTCGATGCTTGGACCCAGTATAGTAGAGGTCCCACACGTGCCGGATCTTCTTCGATCTCCGTGTTATTTGGGACCAGGAGCTATTTCAGCCAGGTCCGGAGTCGATTATAAATGACTTGATGCTTAGATGGCTCAATTGCTAATTGAGTTTCACGTGTTAGACAAAGAGAAGGTTGCTAGACTCTCAGTATGGTCTAAATTCAACTAACTCGTAGTAGCGATTAGAAAGAGCTTAAAGTCTATTTACAGTTTAGATCTCTAATCTTGTATGTATGTGTACGTTACAATTAAGGGCATAAGAATAGTTATAATTGTAGTTATAGTCGTATGTGACTATATATCGGAAACATCGGATATAGTTGACCGATCCTTATGATAATATCATAATAACACCATAATATTTCTACCAAATACCATGTCCGATCGTTTAGTTATATGGCAGCTATAAGATTTAGTCGGTTGTTATTAAATTTGGTATGGCGGATCAGCTGACCAAACATAGAATCTGTACGAAGGACCGACTATATCCTACAGCTGCCATATATTTGGTAAAAATATTAGCTTTGGTATTTTTTAAGATAGAAGCTTGGGACTTTTTTTAGCTTTATTGTATAAATTGGTTATATTATAATTGCAACGGTATATCAACTTCGGTTCCGCCCGTTTTTATACCCTTGCAGAGGGTATTATAATTTTGTCCAAAAGTGTGCAACGCAGTGAAGGAGACATCTCCGACCCTATAAAGTATATAT
The DNA here is from genome assembly GCA_018153035.1 of Drosophila pseudoananassae pseudoananassae. Lineage (NCBI taxonomy): Eukaryota > Metazoa > Arthropoda > Insecta > Diptera > Drosophilidae > Drosophila > Drosophila pseudoananassae. Next base: position 4,438,996 of record JAECXR010000072.1, read on the forward strand.
ATTCTTGATCAGGATCACCTCCTGAGTTGATATAAGCATGTCCGTCTGTCCGTCTGTCCGTCTGTCTGTCTGTTTCTACGCGAACTAGTCTCTCAGTTTTAAAGCTATCGTCTTGAAACTTTGCACACACCCTTCTTTCCTTTGCACGCAGTATATAAGTCGGAACGGCCGGGATCGGCCGACTATATCTTATAGCTGCCATATAACTGATTGATCGGAAATGGTATAACTTTGGTGTTTTTAGAGTTACAGAGTTCAGATTTTGTACGAATGCTATTTTTGGCAAAATAATACGACCTACCAAATTTCATAAGGATCGGCCGACTATATCTTATAGCTGCCATATAACTGATTGATCGGAAATGCTATAACTTCGGTATTTTTAAAGCTAGAGAATTCGGATTTGGTACGATTGCTATTTTTGCAAAATAATACAACATGCCAAATTTTATAAGGATCAGCCGACTATATGCTATATCTGCCATATAACTGATTGATCGGAAATGGCATAACTTCAGTGTTTTTCGAGCTAGAAAGTTGGGATTTTCTATGAATTCTATTTTTGAAAAAATAATACGACTTATCAAGTTTCATATGGATCGGCCGACTATATCTTATAGCTGCCATATAACTGAACGATCGGAAATGGTATTTGGTAAAAATACCAACTTTGGGGTTCATCAAGATAGAAGTTTGGGCTTTTTTTTAGATTTTGTCTTGTAATTTATTGGTTATATTATGATATTCCCATAAGAATCGGTCAACTATATCCGATTTTAGCGATATATATCCTGTTTTAGCTGCAAGGGTATATCAACTTCGGTTCCGCCCGAAGTTAGCTTTCCTTTCTTGTTTTTTTCTTGTTTTTCAATTTGATATAGAATATCATTTTATATAATGTATAGAAGTAATTTAGTTTAATCAAACAAAGCCATAATTGAAATTTTAACATATTATGCACCCCAGCTGAAGAACCATACCATACAGAAAAGGATCTGCTAATGATTGTGGTGTCTCAAAGCGCCGGCTTATAATTTGAGATATGATTGAAAACCCAAGGGTATTTTACGATGTGGCGCCGTTTTGACCGACCCCCTTTGCGATTGATTTGCATATGTAAATGTGCGATTCTCTGCGCGACCTTTGCGTTCTTCGTCCGTGCCTTTGAAGACGGTGCCAGACCCAGGATCAAGTTCTCCTAAATTTATGTCACAATTTGCATCGTAAAAGTGTTAAATATGTCGTTAAATACCTATTAAAAGACAAGCAATTTCAATTTTATTATGTCTGTGTACATCAGGTGTAAGTCAGGAGCCACTTGTATAACAATTTGATAATAGAACAAGAAAGGAAAGCGAACTTAAGGCGGAACCGAAGTTGATATACCCTTGCAGTTAAAACCGGATATATATCGCAAACATCGGATTAAATTGGCCGATCCTTAAAGAATATCATAATATAACCAATTTATCACAATAAAAAATCTAAAACAAAGTACCAAGCTTCCATCTTCAAAAATACCAAAGTTGGTATTTTTACCAAATACCATTTCCGAACGTTCAGTTATATGGCAGCTATAAGATATAGTCGGCCGATCGTTATGCAATTTGGTAGGTGGTATTAACTGACCAAAAATAGAATCTGTACTTAGTTCCAGCTTTTTATCTTCAAAAACACCAAAGTTGGGTAATTTCCGATTGTTCAGTTATATGGCAGCTTTAGGATATAGTCGGCTGATCCTAATGAAATTTGGCATGTTGTATTATTTTGCCAAAAATAGCATTCGTACCAAATCCGAATTCTCTAGCTTTAAAAACACCGAAGTTATAACATTTCCGATCAATCAGATATATGGCAGCTGTATGATATAGTCGGCCGATCCTTATAAAATTTGGTAAGTCGTATTATTTTGCCAAAAGTAGCATTCGTACAAAATCTGAACTCTGTAACTCTAAAAACACCAAAGCTATACCATTTCCGATCAATCTGTTATATGGCAGCTATAGGATATAGTCGGCCGATCCCGGCCGTTATGCAAGTTGGACGATCCTTATGAGAATATCGTAATATAACAAATTTGTATAACAACTTGTATAACAATTTGATAATAGAACAAGAAAGCAAAGCTAACTTCGGGCGGAGCCGAAGTTGATATACCCTTGCAGTTAAAACCGGATATATATCGCAAACATCGGATAAAGTTGGACGATCCTTATGAGAATATCGTAATATAACCAATTTATTACAATAAAGAATCTAAAACAAAGTACCAAACTTCCATCTTCAAAAATGCCAAAGTTGGTATTTTTACCAAATACCATTTCCGATCGTTCAGTTATATGGCAGCTATAAGATATAGTCGGCCGATCGTTATGCAATTTGGTTGGTTGGATTAACTTACCAAAAATAGAATCTGTACGAAGTTCCAACTTTCTATCTTCAAAAACACGAAAGTTGGGTCATTTCCCATTGTCCAGTTATATGGCAGCTATAGGATATAGTTGGCTGATCCTTATGAAATTTAGTGGGTCGTATCATTTTGCCAAACATAGCACTCATGCAAACTCGAACTCCTAAACTCTAAAAACAATAAAGTTACAGCATTTCCGATCAACCAGTTATATGAGAGCTTTAGGATATACTCGGTCGATCCCGGCCGTTCCGACTTATATACTCCGTGCTAGGAGAAGAAGGGCGTGTGCAAGACGTTAGCTTTAAAACTGAGAGACTAGACACTAGTTTGCGTAGAAACAGACAAACGGACGTGCTCACATCAACTCAGGAGGTCATATATACATATCTGATCAAGAATATATACATATACTTTATAGGGTCGGAGATGTATCCTTCACTGCGTTGCACACCTTTGATTAAAATTATAACACCCTCTTCAAGGGTTTAAAAACTTATTTCATTCAAATGGGTCGATTTTTAGAGGAGATATACCCATATATGTACATATATACCATTCCCCATACAAGCGGGCTAAAATTTTGAACGCGTGGATCTCGGAGACTATAAAAGATATTCCGTTTTGGTACATATCTGCGATGATCAAGTTTGTTCCAAAAAGCTTGTGTTTAAAAAATTTTTTTGCCTTTCTTGTTTTTTTTCAGATATGGATGCGATTTGGGATCTTACAGGAGCTAATATAGGAATTTGATAGGTACCTATACATATCTACATAGGTCCATATACATAGATGGATTATAATAATTTTTTAAATTTAAAAAGCATTTTTAGTTAGTAACATCCCGTGAACGGCAACCTTATTTCTCCACCACCGCCAGTACAATAACGTTACAATCGCTGCAATAATTATAATTAATGTGGTAATATCTTTGGCGACTTACGAGAAACCAATTCGAATACGAGTCGCATGTAGCGTACATGAGCCACTGACAGTCATTTGCTTGTCCAAGCGTAAATAATTGACGAAAGTTTTAGCTTACCAATCACCACAATGTAGTGTTTTACAGAGTTGATTGCTTGAAAAAGATTTTTAATCTTAGATAGATTAAGTATTCCCTTACTTAACTTATATTTGCGAAACAAGAAATGGTATATGCAGGAGAATAAAACCATTATTAGTTACCTGAACTATTTTAATTCTATTTTATTTACTTTAGATCAAGATAAACAAAAAAAGTCTTCTAAACATACATACAAACCATACATACATATGTATGGGGACCCTTTAAACATGGGCAAGTTGGCTTTGCCAAGCATATTACACAAAGTCATATTGGATGACAAAAATTTGCCAACCATCTTGAAGTTCAATGGAGTACTGCCGAATACCGAATCAATCATTGCTGTGATTCAGCTCAAATATGTCAAACGCAAATGTCACATTGATGAATGATTAGCGCAATTAAGTGGATAACGACGTCAGGGTTTTATCGTTGAGTTAACCCTGTGATTGAATGACTGACTAGAAGCAGTGACACGGTGGCATGTGTTTTCGCGTCTTCAATCAAAGCCAAAATTAACCAAACAATAATTAGCTAGGCTGTATCTTGCGATTTTATTTTTTATACCCTTGCAGAGGGTATCATAATTTTGTCCAAAAGTGTGCAACGCAGTGAAGGAGACATCTCCGACCCTATAAAGTATATATATTCTTGATCAGGATCACCTCCTGAGTTGATATGAGCATGTTCGTCTGTCCGTCTGTCTGTTTCTACGCAAACTAGTCTCTCAGTTTTAAAGCTATCGTCTTGAAACTTTGCACACACCCTTCTTTCCTTTGCACGCAGTATATAAGTCGGAACGGCCGGGATCGGCCGACTATATCCTATAGCTGCCATATAACTGATTGATCGGAAATGGTATAACTTTGGTGTTTTTAGAGTTACAGAGTTCAGATTTTATACGGAAGCTATTTTTGGCAAAATAATAGAACCTACCAAATTTCCCCATACCAAAGCTCCCCATACCATAAGAGAACCACCTTGAAAATTTCGTTTTTTATATATCAAGTGTTGGTTACTCAGAATTCTTTCCAATACTCAGCAGGTTATTACTTTTCCCGCCAATTTGGTGAATGTGGTAATCTGAATTGGTTCTGCAGTTTCTCATCCAGAATATAAATAAAAGAAAAATTGTATAGTTCATTGAATTTATGTTTATAAACAGGTAAATATTATATTTAGTTGTTTAATTTTCGATGGCAGCCGAAGGATCGGCCGACTATATCCTGTAGCTGACATATAACTGACCGATCGGAAGTGACCCAACGTGTTTTTGTAGATAGAAAACTGAAACTTAGTACAGATTCTATTTTTGGTCAGTTGATGCAACCTACCAAATTTCATAAGGATCGGCCGACTATATCCTATAGCTGCCATATAACTGATTGATCGGAAATGGTATAACTTTGGTGTTTTTAGAGTTACAGATTTCAGATTGTACGAATGCTGCTTTTGGCAAAATAATACGACCTACCAAATTTCATAAGCATCGGCCGACTATATCTTATAGCTTCCATATAACTGAGTGATCGGAAATGCTATAACTTCGGTGTTTTTAAAGCTAGAGAATTCGGTTTCGACACGAATGCTATTTTGGGAAAAATAATACAACATGGCGAATTTCATAAGGATCAGCCGACTATATCCTATAGCTGCCATATAACTGCACAATCGGAAATTACCCAACTTTCGTGTTTTTGAAGATAGAAAGTTGGAACTTCGTACAGATTCTATTTTGGGTCAGTTAATACAACCTACCAAATTGCATAACGATCGGCCGACTATATCTTAAGCTGCCATATAACTGAACGATCGGAAATGGTATTTGGTTAAAATACCAACTATGGTATTTTTGAAGATGGAAGCTTGGTACTTTGTTTTAGATTTTTTATGGTAATAATTTGGTTTTATTATGATATTCTCATAAGGATCGGCCAACTATATCCGATGTTTGCGATATATATCCGGTTTTAACTGCAAGGGTATATCAACTTCGGCTCCGCCCGAAGTTAGCTTTCCTCTTGTTACATGGAAGATTTTGTAGTTCTTATTGAAACTAGAAGAGCGTACCATATATTAATTTTGGATTAAAGGAAAAGTCCGAAAACATTTTATAGAATTTGTTATAGTTACTTAAGCTTTTTATTTTTAATTAATTGGGAACTTTGAATTATAAGGATTTTCTGAACCGCGCCTTCAAAGAGACTTTTTTTTTAAACTAGAAATTGTGTTGTGATTTTTATTTTTTCGCTCAGAGAATAATGATTAATTTGTGATTTTTAAAATAAAACTGATAATAATTACGGTTCCTGATATATACTCTTGATAAGGATCAACTCCTGATTTGATATAAGCATCTCCTTCTGACCTTTTAATTTTAATGTTTTATTTTATCGCCATCATATCATCGCTGCAGAATGCTTTTTATAGCCAATATATCAAAATATATGGAGGCATCCTTGATTTTATAAAGATTTGTTCGGTTTTCGAAGCTATAATCCATTTGATATTAAAAAGATTATCCCTTTAGAATGATTTATTTCGATGTACTTCATCGTTCATCGACTTGGTTAAATTTAGCTAAATATCGCGATTTGATGGGAATTATTGCCTTTTTATATACATAGTATATACGTACATTCTTGATCAGCATCAACAGGCGTGCCAATATAGCCATGTTAGTCTGACTGTCTGTCTGTCGGTGTGAACGTATGGATCTCATAAATTATAGGAGATAGAGCTATAGGATTTGGAACTGAACTCGAATAGTATCCGAGCAGTTCAAGTTTGTGCCAAAATTTTGCCACGCCCACTCCCGACCCCAAAACAGGAATCTCGTTGTAGCGCCAGTTCGTTTATAATTTTGGAAAATGTTTTGATGCCAACACCAAAAAATCAATAAGCAGAGGAGTTATAGATTTTTTAGTCTCCCTCCCTACTGAATGCAGAAACATCGTGTGCATCTCTTGATGTTTTCAAGATTTTACAAAAAACATCGAGTGAAACATCGATGTTTCTAAAAAAACTAAGCTTGGACTGCTAATGACTAAAAACTTGTAAAGTACTCTAACAAGTACTAAACACTTAGAGGTATAAACTGGGATGTTTAAATTTAAAATATAGAGTTTTAAATTTCTTGACTAACTCCTCCTAGCTTTATAAATTAAAATTAGCTTAATATATACTAATTAATCGTTTCTCCAGCGCTCCTCGGTCGTCTGGGCCTCTAAGCTTTATGATGAATACAGGAATGCTAGCTGATGCTCTTTGATGCACAAGCCATTTCAAATTTCTGAAAGACCGCGAAAAAATGGGTATTTGGTAGTTTACATTTATAATTTTGTATCTCTATTTTTCATAATCCACGTGTTCATACAGGTAGACGTAAAACATTTTCTTCTGAGCCGTGTTCGCCTGATATTATGTTGCAATATTGGACTAAAATATTCCAGAGTAACGCTACGGCAACAGATTATTGCGTCAACAAAAGTTGTGGAGCTAGATATGGAGAAAAATTCTATACTCGCACATTAAATGGGCGCCAACACCCAAACGTGCGTATAGGAAATCTGTAATGTTTATAAAAAAGACTTGACATTTGGCAGAATGTTTACTTTATTTCGTCACATTCTGTTGATGATTTGTTAGTCATTTAGCGCAAACGGCTGCAACAAGCATTTGTTGCATTGAAAACTAAAAATAAATGAGCCGTTATACAGGAATTTTGTTTGGATTTTATGATTTTTTTGTGCAGGTGTAAATTGTGTTATGAAAACTTTTATAGATACAAAACAAACATGAGTTATGTGGAGTTATATGGAACCGATATATAATATATCGCAAATATTGTATGAAGTTAATGGAGATTTAACTAACAGACAAAATTCATATACCTATGTATATATTTAAAAAAATTTTAATTTAAATTTAATTTAAAATTTTCTTTAAAACGAGAAAGAAATAGGCATATAAATTTATATACCCAATTTTATCTCTTCCACTCAAAATTTAACTTACTTTTAAAGTTTAAGTTTTAACGATATGGATATTTGCGAAACACACTTTTGGACAAAATTATAATACCCTCTGCAAGGGTATACAAATCATAACAATAATCATTATTTACGTTCCCTGGTATTTAGTTGATTTCTATATATATATGTTTCACATATCGAACCTAAACGCTAAATGCTTGTGTTTGGTGGATTAAAACTGATGATATTACGTCGTATTACGTAAACTGCAAATGAGGTTCTATGTGTTATTCTATATTTATTAAAATAAAGCTAACACTTTTGCGCATACTTGCGAAAAGTGAAAATAGTTGAAGAATTTTTGAGAAAGAGAAAGAAACTTCTCCTCAAAGTTTGGGAGAAGAGCAACCGAAAAGAGGTTTAAATTCAATTTGATTCCATGTTTCAATGTTTCAATTGGTCCATGATTCGATGGAACCATGTTTCCCAAAAATTTTTTTAATTAAAAACGTATGTTTATGTAAAAAGTAAGTAAAATGGAAATATGGCCCAATCTTGATGTAGGCGGCTGGCATAGGCGTGGTCAAATTTCAAAAACAACAAATTTCGAAATTCGGCAAAATTAGTTCAAGCAAAAGTAAAATTTTAACCCAGCATCTTTTAAGGGGGGACATCTGATTAACAGGCGAAAAAAAAGACGATTTTCTGGAATTTGTTTTGGCCAAATGAAAAAGCCAATCAAAAATTTGTAAATGAGGTTTTATTATATTATATTTAAAGTACAAAATAAATTTTTTTTTTTATAAATCAAAAACAAAATGGCGGCTCTGCAGCCTTGATTCGTAGGCCCTATTTTTTTAAAGGGGGTCCATGGCCGAACACCTAACGTCCTTAATTTTTGATCAAGAACAAAAAATCAAAATTGGTTAGGTTCTGTATATCAATGGCTATCGACACACGTAGGATTTTTTCGATATATTAATTTTTTGCAAAATGGTGAGTGATTGAAAAAAATTTTCACTTTTCACGAACAAAAAAAGTCACAAAATTGTTGATAAAAAAAAAAGTAAGCAATATAAAAAAAAAACTGTCAAAATTTTAGATCGATAGGTTAAGAGCTGTTCGAGTTATGTGTTCGGCCAACTCAAAAAAAACGGTTTCGAGAAAAACGCGTCTAAAGTTTTAAGTACTGTGGGAGTCTATCTTTTGATATGCTATTTTTAAAACCCTCAAGAATTTTTTAAGCGAAAAAAAAATTTTTCGATTTTTTCAAAATTCTACTCAGATGTCCCCCTTAAAGTGGAGTTTATGCACAAAAACGTTTGGGCGTTTCCGCTCAATGCACACTGGTTCCAATGCCCAATATTCTTGCCCAATATTAAACTAGACAGATTAAGCTACAGGTACACTAAGGTTCACTTAAGGTACACTATATAAGTATTATGTATTCAAAGTCTGGACAAAATTTTTTGCCGATCGGGCCATGGGACAAAAATGTGCAAAATATTCATGAAAATTGGGCCAATATATCCAATAAATTTTAAATATATTTAAAATAACTTTAGTTAATATATCCCCTCAATCCTTTATTCCCTCCTATCTCACCAATTTTCCCATTCCAAACTGAACAATTCATTTTGAACAATTATAAGACATTTACCTAATTAATTTTGAATCATTTTCAACATCAAAATCAAAGGAATAGGCATCGATACATTCAAATGTATCTGGAGTTAATGATACAAGCTCAGCTTTCGTTGTTGCTTCCTCCACGGGCTTCAAGCACGCTTTCTTGGCAGCGATAGCAGTTGCATGAGAAAGGAGATTGACATTATTATCATTTTCTGCTGAAACTTCACAAACTAATCTAAGCTTTAATCGACAACGCCCTTCATCATAGCTTAATCGTAGCAGTGAATCGTAGTCTGATGGCTGAAATTTCGCTTGAAAATGTAATGCAAGAAAACTTTCTTTCTGCGCCTTATACCTTGGAAGGATTTCTATGCGAAAGAAATTTTTTTGATCAACATAAGCAACAAAGTTCTTAATCCCATTTTTCAAAGGATCCTCTATGTTTGGCTTTAAGTTTTCAATTCGATGCTGCAACACAATGTTGTAAAAGCTTTCGGTTTCGTGTCTAGCGACAGCCAATACTCGAGGATTTCTGTACATACATATAACTTAGGTCTAACTCCTGAGTTGATATGAGCATGTCCGTCTTTCCGTCTGTCTGTCTGTTTCTACGCGAACTAGTCTCTCAGTTTTAAAGCTATCGACTTGAAACTTTGTACACACCCTTCTTTCCTTTGCACGCTATATCCTATAGCTGCCATATAACTAATTGATCGGAAATGCTATAACATTGGTGTTTTTAGAGTTAGAAAGTTGCCATATAACTGAACAATCGGAAATTACCCAAGTTTTGTGTTTTTGAAGATAGAAAGTTGGAACTTCGTACAGATTCTATTTTTGGTCGGCCGATCCTTATGAAATTTAGTGGGTAACATTGGGTAACATGCCAAAAATAGCATTCGTACAAAATCTGAACTCTCTAACTCTACTGCGTGCAAAGGAAAGAATGGAGACTAGTAAACTGAGAGACTAGTTCGCGTAGAAACAGACATACAGACGGACACGCTAATATCAACTCAGGAGGTGATCCTGATCAAGAATATATATACTTTATAGGGTCGGAAATGTTTCCTTCACTGCGTTGCACACTTTTGGACAAAATTATGATACCCTCTGCAAGGGTATAAAAATATTGGGCATTGGGACCAGTGTGCACTGTGCATTGTAATATTTTTCAAATTGGATGTGTTAAGTCGATACCAATTTCTTTCACGAATGAAGAACTTTAAAAAAACAGCTACATTACGTGACTAAACAATCCTGCAAGCTTCTCCGAAATCAGGAGCAAGGAGCTTTTACTCTTAGATGTGCGCCGTTTGATACATGAGATTCAAAGCTGGGGTAGCGTGCGTGCGGCCGAATGTTTATGAGTGGGTAGGTGGTTATATATTCGATTTGAAATTATTGACTACTCCCACGGGTGTCGTAAGCTCGGACGGAAATCTTTTATAGTCAGCCCACAGTTATCGGATGAATCGACGCCTGATGTTAAGCCTGCTTGTGGCTTTTCATCTTTCATATGCACTACTGGGCACAACTAGTGTTGACTGCTCCGTTTTGTGACAATATCACTACCAAGTTAAAGCATAAAATCATTTGAAATTCAGTGCATGATTTCCCAAAGCGGATTTGTAGCGTAAGTATCCGATATAGTTGGATATACATACATACATATATAAGATGTATTTATTATTATATATTAAAAAGAAATATTGTATCATTTATTTTTATTTTTTTATAACATAATTTTTGGAAAAACACCAAAGCTTGTATCTTTAAAAACACCAAAGTTGAATTAGTTGGACTTATGTACATACAGTTACGGACAAAAGTCTACATACTTACACGACCCCATACATACACAAACCAAATTCTCCAGATGTAGCATTGAAATTTTGGCTCACTCCTCTCGGAACCTTGAACCTTTAGGTTTTGGCTCACTTCATTCCGGACGGGCAAGATTCTTTTGATGACTATGGGCGGTTTTCAAATATGCTCGTTTTTTCAAAATTTTTAAAAATTGTCTGAGTTTATCAATTGAGCAATTTCGCAAATTATTTTGTATCTCTTTGATTATTTACCACTAATTTTCCCAGAGAAAGAAAAATTTTCTTTCGTGAAGACATTTTTGCGATTGTATGGTTTTTCAAATTATGAAATGGATCGATTCCGAATTCAAAGAATAAGCAAAGCATAAAACATAATAAAACAGTACTTCACCTTTTGATTTTCGATGGAAAGAACAGGAAAAATAGCTGACCAACGCATGTAGTAACAATTCCAATGGCTAATCTACATCTATAGTAAAATTAAAAATTTAATACCAACATTTAGTTAAGGATTTATAGACTTTTAAGTCTGCTCCCCAACAGCTCCCCCAACAGATGGCTTTTTGCCCAAGCGCAAAAGTAGCAACAAAAATTGTTTTTTTGAGCATAAAAAGTTTAAAGGTTACTTAAAGTGTGGGTAGAAGAGATGAGTACCTGGTATTAAATAGTTGGGAAACTCGACTGTAGCCGTCATTTCTTGATTTCTTTAAAAATTAAACTGGCTTTGCAGTCATCATTACAGTTTTCGTTGCTAATTCGTTGGCGTTTTTGTTTGTGTGTTATGGGATAAAAGTTTAATTTTGGATATTTTAGTAGTTAGAGATAGATGATGCATATTTGTTGTTGTTTCCCGGCTTCTGTGCGGCTTGGATCGCTCCCAGGGACCAGATGACAAATTTAGCTTTTTACAGCTATTTTGGTTTCCTTGAGAATGGCGATGATTTCTGTTGTTATAATGGTAAATAAGATGCCACAAGTACCGTGTAGTAAGAGGATAAAGAGGTCAAAGTAATTTCTTATTATACAGATTATACAGTCTCGACCTTCAATCCTTAAAAACAACAATGTAGGGTAATTTCCTATAGAAAATATTAGACAAGAAAGACGAGCTAACTTTGGGCGGAGCCGAAGTGGATATACCCTTGCAGTTAAAACCAAAAACATCGGATATAGTCTAAAGACGACCGATGAGAAACGATTTATTAGTATATATTAAAGCTATATGTAATTTATTAAGCTAAGAGGATTTAGTAAAGGAATATAAACTTCTTTATATTAAATTTGAAGGACAGGAATGAAATGTTATAGAGTAGAGACCATTTTAGTTCGATCATAAGACCCTACAACCCTGACCCTGGCTTAGGAATAGAGGACTAAAGTTTCTGGTCCTTCTACTAGGAATGTTAAAATTTAAGCGTTTAGTAAATGCTGGCTATCTAGGTTTATAGAAAAACTACATCCAGCATTGTCCAACGATTTGTTAAGTTTCGTAAATTTATTAGTAGGACTCTACTAGTATAAGATGGAAGATGAAGATTTGCATCCCAGTTAAGTTAAGTGAAAATGTTAAGAAATACTTTTGTACGGATTCTATGCGGTCCTAATTTACTCCATATTGGGGAGATCTGTGTTAAGAGGCCTGTAAAAGGCCTTTGTGAAAGCTATCTTTGACAAAGGATGTCAGCTCCAGTAAATTCGAGGTGGTGGAGCGACGCTTAATGAATCCATGCTGACAAGGAAAGATGATCGAAGAGCAAAGGCGATGCAAATGAGGAGTAATTAATTTTTCAAATAACTTTGGAATTGCCGAAAATTTAGAGATGCCTCTGTAGTTGGCAGCATCGTACTTTTTCCCTTTTTTATTTAAGGGAATTATGAAAGATTCCTTCCACTTAAGGGGAAAAATCGAGGTTTCCAAAGATAAGTTAAAAAGTCTTAGATGAGGTTTGCACAGAACCCTGGCACAGTATTTTAGCATACAGCCTGGTACTCCATCGGGGCCTGGCCTGGGTTTGACCCTTAGAAGATCTGATAATACGCTATTCTCGGAGAAAAACGGACTGAAAATAAGATTTGCTGATTGAATGTTGCATGCGTAAGGCTGATCTGTTAATTTAGGTGGAGAACCAGTTGCTTGAAAAAAGTCTGCGAATAGATCGGCAATTGCCTCATCAGAGGTCGCAGATGAATTTTCAAACGTAAGCAGAGGTGGAAAAGCTATATGTTTACGCTTTGTGTTTATAAAATTATAAAACTGCTTTGGATCCTGAGTAAATTGTATCCGGCAGCGGCCAACATAATTCCTGTAACATTCAGCGCTATGCACGGTAAAATTTGACCGACCAAGTAGATATCTTGAGAAATCAATACTACTGCAGGTTTTTTTATATTTCAGTAAGATCCTATTTTTAGTAGTTTTTAGGTTAGTGAGGCACCTTGTAAACCAAGGAGGATTTGTTGAAGCGGCCGGATATTTCCATGGCACGCAGGAGTCGAAAAATGTATTTAAAGTACGGTATAATTTTTCTAAGGTGACATTAAGATCGGTGCATGCCAGAATATCTGACCATTCATTTGCATATATCGACAAGGCTATTAAGTTTGTGAAAATCAGCTTTACAGAAACAACAAATCTTATTTACTAGGTTGATGTTCTTGGATTAAAATTGTCTCTGGCCAAAAACTGGGTGAAAAAATCGTCTTGAATATCAGCGCGGGCACCCGAATCTTGAAAGAAGGCGTGCGCCTTATATAAGTATATTATGTATGTTATCTATGTCCTCCACCTTTATATCAGCTTTTGTTTTGGCTTTGATATAGGCCGAGATATCAATCTCCGAAGTATCAGGACAAGCCGATAAACAAATATATGTTTCGATGGAGGAATCACCTGTAAGGGTTTTGGTGTCGCAGCTACAAGAACTGCAGCATCAGTCGGTGCCGGTGGTCCGGACTGTGGAATACGCTTTTGGGTGACTCAAAAGGGAGTTTCATTCACTAGGACCTGTGGTATCACTTGAAGGGATGCCCATGCTCATGGAGATGTCTCCTTCACTGCGTTGCACACTTTTGACCAAAAATATAATACCCTTTGCAAGGGTAAAAAAACAAGAAAGAAAAGCTAACTTCGGGCCGAAGTCTTCTGATATACCCTTGTAGTTAAAACCGGATATATATCGCAAACAACGGATATAGTTGGCCGATCCTTATAAGAATGTCGTAATAAAACCAATTAATTACAAGAAAATATCTAAAAAAAAGTCATATGCTTTAAGAAAACCAAAGTTGGTATTTTCACCAAATACCATTTCCGATCTTTCAGTTATATGGCAGCTAAAAGATATAGACGGCCAATCTATATGATATATTTGGCCGAACCTTATGAAATTTGGTCGGTCGTATTTTTTTCCAAAAAAACAAGCATTCGTACGACATCTGAACTCTCCAACTCTTAAAACACCAAAGTTATAGGATATAGGATACGGCCGATCCCGGCCGTTTCGATTTACATATGGGCATTTCCTGGGATCGCGAACGTACGTTCGTACGCAATTAGTGACAAAAAATAAAAGAAAAAAACATTTTCTGATACTTTTTTTTTTGTTTCCGATAGCATTTGGTGAGTTCTTTTGTTAGTGTAAATTATGGTCCTAATGGATTTTTCATTTTCATAATATTGGCAAAAAACATGAGGTCGCGAACGTACATTTCGCGTACGTTTTTTTCTTTAATTTTTTGGCACTAATTGCGTACGAACGTACGTTCGCGACCCCAGGAAATGCCCATATGTATATATTACGTGGAAGCTTTACACACAAGTTTCAGAGACTACTGAGAGACTAGTTCGCGTAGAAACAGACAGACAGACGGAAAGACGGACATGCTCATATCAACTCAGGAGGTCATCCTTCATTCCTCACGAGAAATATATGTGCTTTATAGGATCAGAGATGCCTCCATCAGTACGTTGCATACTTTTGGCCAAAATTATAATACTTTTTTCTTTTTTAATAGGTCTGTTTGTTTTTTAAGTTTGGCTTATACATATTATGTGTTTGTGTGTTCACTTGTGTAGTCCCCAAAATAAAGTAATTCAGTAGGGAAGAAGTTGTCCGATTGGGCTGACAATTAAAATTGTACGATTGGGCTGAATTTTGATTTTCAGGTGTAGATTAGTCATTGGAATAGTTTGGGATTAAAACTTTTCACAAAAACATTAATGAACTGGCGTTACAACTATTCAAATTCAAATTGGATAGTTCTATCTCTTATAGTCTTCGAAATCCACGTGGTCAAAATTTTGAACACGTTTTTATGGCATTTGGTATATATACCGTATATATACAGCAGGGGTGCCCAAGCTCAGCATACGGCAGAGCAAACTCGAATACCAATGCAAAAAATCACCAATACATTAAAGCTAGAAATTTTTTTTGCAAGTCATGTCGGTATACTGAAAAAAATTTTAGTGTAATTTTCAAGGGGAAAAAGTAATACAAAAATATTTATGAAATAAAAATTAAAAACTGTAATAAAGTTTTAAATAAAAGAAATTCATAGCTCAGATGTTAACCATTCTTTTTGAGATCTTAACCAAAAGTAATTTTTTGCAGTGAAAAGTTTTCGGTAATACAAAAACAAAGTGCCTTCGTATTAGTACGAAAAACTGAGACACTATACAATTGTTGTTGCTTAACTCGAAAAAACGAAAAATTGTTTTTGTATTTAGCCCTTGCCTATGCTACGAGCCACACACGTACATATATAAAATTTCATTTCCAATATAACGAGCAATTCCAACAACAAAGGAGCTCCGAGAGCAATGGGGCTGGGCACCCCTGATATACAGTATATACTGTATATATACAGTGGCGAGCAAATGTGGATACATGTTTGTCACTTGTGACTTCAAGCTGTTAAAAAATCCGTAAAAATGAATAAATCTCTTTAATTTTTTTTCTAGTAATCTTTTCCACGTTTTGGCTTTTTTTTATTTTTTATTCAAATTTTAATATTTGGTCCAGACCCTTTGCCTTAATTACCATTTTAATACGGTTGGACATACTTTCGACCAATTTCTGCAACATTTCATTTGGAAAACTTTTCCATTCCGCTTGTATCCTGGCCCAAAGTTCATCAAATCCTTTTGGTGGACTCTCATACTTTGCCAGCCGTTTCTTTAGCAGAGCCCATAAATTTTCCATGGGATTAAGATCCGGACGCTGAGCTGGCCACTGCATAAGTTTAAAACTTTGATGACCTAGCCACTTCTTCACGATTTTAGCCGTGTGTTTGAGAGCATTCTAACTTATGGGCATTCCCTTGCTTTGAAACAGAGTGAATTGGGGTGGGAAGTAAAAAGAGTGCTTTTGGAATGAGGAATGCAGCCGAATGTCTCGAATGGATTTTAACACACTCTATGCATTCATTTATTTTCTTCTGTTGAGCAAAACGTTGCTATTATACTTTTTTAATAATGAGGGAATTGACCCAAAGGTGAATTATAATGAAAGTGTTTCTTAACTTATGGTTTTTAACTGTTATTATTATTTTCTTAGTGTTTTTTGTTTAGTTTTCATAAGTTTTTCCAAATTAAATTATTTTACAAAATTTTGTTAGCGGCAAAAATTGTGCTGGAAAATTATTTATTAATACATATTGAAAATATTTTTACTTATAATAATATTATATAAGTATTTACTTATTTTATAATATTCTTATAAGTAAAATATGTAAAATAAAATATAAAACACAAGAATGAATATTTCTGTAAAAACAAGAAAGGAAAGCTAACTTCGGGCGGAGCCGAAGTTGATATACCCTTGCAGCTGAAACAGGATATATATCGCTAAAATCGGATATACATAGTTGACCGATGTTAATGGGAATATCATAATATACATAACCAATAAATTACAAGACAAAATCTAAAAAAAATTCCAAAATTCTATCTTGAAGAACCCCAAAGTTGGTATTTTTACAAATACCATTTCCGATCGTTCAGTTATATGGCAGCTATAATATATAGTCGGCCGATCCATATGAAACTTTATAAGTCGTATTATTTTTCCAAAAATAGAATTCATAGAAAATCTCAACTTTCTAGCTCGAAAAACACTGAAGTTATGCCATTTCCGATCAATCAGTTGTATGGCAGATATAGGATATAGTCGGCTGATCCTTATAAAATTTGGCCTGTTGTGTTATTTTGCCAAAAATAGCAATCGTACCAAATCCGAATTCTCTAGCTTTAAAAATACCGAAGTTCATATGACAGCTATAAGATATAGTCGGCCGATCCGGGCCGTTCCGACTTATATACTGCGTGCAAAGGAAAGAAGGGTGTGTGCAAAGTTTCAAGACGATAGCTTTAAAACTGAGAGACTAGTTTGCGTAGAAACAGACAGACGGACAGACGGACATGCTTATATCAACTCAGGAGGTGATCCTGATCAAGAATATATATACTTTATAGGGTCGGAGTCTCCTTCACTGCGTTGCACACTTTTGACCAAAATTATAATACCCTCTGCAAGGGTATAAAAACAATGACTTGCTTTCACTTTTGAATTATTTTATTATCAGCGTCTAAAAAACAGGCAAATATGCATAATTGTATCGAACATTCTAGAATGCATTCGAAACAATTCGAACGCGAACTGTAACTCTAACTTATTCAATTCGGTTTTCAACCCCCGTATGTTGTGCGAGTGAGACCTATACAGTCGCACTCACTCATTCATTAATTTTCGTCTCAGCATTCTATCTCACTCAATTAATGTTCAAGGTTGTGCATTTGAATGTCGTTTTTAAGCTATTCATGCAGACCTCTAGGCTTTATATCAGTCTATTTCTCCCCTAAAAATCGGACGATTTTGATGAAATTTAGTTTTTATATCCGGTACTCGCAGAGTGCATTTTAAGTAGTGTGAATGGATGTGACATATAGTAACATATGTTTATGCGGTTGCACGACACATATCATTTTGTGATTTGATTTTAGTACAGGTGCCAGCCGTGTGAAATTTGGTATTTTAGTCTGGTCAAACTTTCACAAAAAGTAAACAAACCAGGCAACGCGATGGATAAAAATTAATTTTAAATTTACAATCGGCAAATAAGAACAGGAAAATTTTCCAAAATTTTACAGCTCTAAAGAGGTTTTCAAAATTTCAAATCGTTGAGGAGAGGGGCTCAATGTGTCCCGGCCTTATTCGTAAAAGTGTTTTATTGCCATAGATGGTAAGTTCCATGTGCCTGAATCATGTACTATGTACAACGTAGTCTGTACCACGTGAGTGTCGTTTGGATGTGGGTGAGTAGATGTAAAAGTATCTGGAGTTAACGGGTCATATAACAAGGTGCCATACCCTCTGCCTTCTGC
Source organism: Drosophila pseudoananassae pseudoananassae (assembly GCA_018153035.1). Classification (NCBI taxonomy): domain Eukaryota; kingdom Metazoa; phylum Arthropoda; class Insecta; order Diptera; family Drosophilidae; genus Drosophila; species Drosophila pseudoananassae. The sequence goes on from JAECXR010000072.1 coordinate 4,457,288, forward strand.
GGCGTCTGCGGCTTCTTTCGTTTCGTCGTTACACCTTTTCTCTGAAGTAAAATAAAATAAAATAATTCAAATGACCACGTCTTGGCTATTTTCCGTTACATTATGATAAAATATTGCCCTGCCAATGGCGACTCTCAGTTTTGCTTTGAGTTTGGGATTGGGTTCTGACTGACGTCTTGTGGCCGCTTAGAAAGCAACCCATAGCCCAGTTCACTCGATTTCCTGGGACTTTTTAGGACGGTCAAGAGAAAGCGTAAAGCGTACGAAGTCATAAGGGTTTATGCATGAATTGGTAGCAGTTTCAGAATGTGGGGGAGTTGGAAAGGAAAACCACAGAGGAGAAGAGAATAGGCGAGCTTTTGTACGTCCAAGATGCTCGAAACATAATAACAATATATGAAATATATATACATATATTTTTTTTGTGAAATTCGCTTTAATAATCCATGAAGTGCACACTGGTCCCAATGCCGAATATTCTTGCAAAAACCTATTTTTTTTTTTTTTAAATTAGGAAAAAAAAAACATTTTATTCCCATAGAATAATATACGTTGCATTTAAAAATCGATATTTCGTTATTGAAATTGCAACCCTGCGAAATTCGAGAGCCCTGGAAGTCAGCTGTTCGTTATCACAAACATTGGCTTATTGGCGCGCTAAATAATAGCACTTTTTAAAGTAAGATTGCGAAAGATCAACGTAACTATTTAAAACAAAGTAAAATGGAAAATATTAGTGAAGGTATGTAAAATATAAGTGTTTAATACAATTTTTGTTTAATGTGATGTATCTTTGTTTATATGTGCTTTTGTAAAGTTGTATATTTAACAATTCTAACCTAGCATTTTTCGTCTTTCGTGGAATAAAAGTAGGTTTGATTGTGCCGGATTGTAAAAAATATTAACGCAGTTTTGTTCTTAAATTTATTTACAATACGATGACATAAATCTTTTTTGCTCGTTTTTGCTCCTTTTTTCAAAAATAAACTTTTTGCTAGACAACATAGACCTCAGTTATGCAGAAATGCTAGAGTTTTGGCTGGCACATAGACGCCAAACAGAAAGCCTTTTCGGTTTTGTGCTGCAGCATCGAATGGGAAAATTGAAGAAAAATATTGAGGACCCATTAAAAAAGAGAATTAGAAACTTTGCTGCCTATGTTGATGCTGGTTTCCAGCATCCACATCAAGGAAAGAGTTCAGCAAAACAAAAAACGCAGCAGTTATCCATTAGAAGTTATTGATCTTTTTACACCAGCAAATGTAGATTTGGTACATAGTTATCCTACTACAGATAACGATGATGAAGATGACCTGGATACATTTGAATGTATAGATTCATATTCCTACTATTTAGATGTTGAAAGTGATTAAAAATGAATTAAATAAATATATAATAATTGTTTAGTTTGAAAAGTGGTAGAGGGGGAGGGGCAGGGCATCGGGGCGATATTAACTAAAATTATGTTATATATATATATCTACAATTTATTTGATATATAGGCCAGATTTTCATGGATAATTTCAAAATTTTTGTGCTACAGTGCATTGCTTTCTATGGGGCGGAAAGGAAGGCGTGGCTCGATCTGCACAAAATTTGGTCCAGACTTTGCATTTATAATAACTATATAGTGTGCCAAGTTTCAAGTCTGTAGCTTCATTTTTCTAGTTTATGCAAGAATATTGGGCATTGGGACCAGTGTGAAGTGGATGGATAACTGCTTGTTGGCAGTGGCGCCTCCAGTGGTCAGAACTTTGTTTCAGCTATTGCACAGTAGCCAGTCGTGACCAGTCGTTATTTTTAGAAGTACCCGGCTAGCACTTCCAATCGTAGTGACATGTGAAATATTAGAAATAATTAAATTTTGATGCTTGTTCATATCTATTGGACCTTTAGCAATTCTAATATTCTGGCATCTTAGCATTCCGCACGTCCGACAAGTTGGGCAGATTGACTCAGTCTCTGGATAAACGTAGGACTTGACGTGAAGCGACATTGGAAAAGTTGTTTGTCTGTCAAACCGAAAGGACTCAAGCTATCTCTTGAGCCAACCGAACAGTCGCATGCACGTTCCGGGCATTCCACTTGTCATTAACCTTGTTATTAAAACACTTTGTTTATGACCATAACATCTGATGTCCTACGGCGAGTGGTCAACGAACAAAGGACAAGTCAAGCAAATAACTTACGTGCCGCTTATTTATCTCATTGTTTTTGACCTGGTCTGTTGATGTGTGCGAAATAGATGTGACCAGGCCCGAACATGCTTACCAGCACGCGAACTATCAGACAGACACTGAAAAAGAAAAAAAGACAATGAAGAAATGTTGAATACAAATTTTAACTAATCAAGTGTTACGGCTTTGTTTCTAAAAATATTTATTTTTACTACCTATTTTCATTTATTTATTTTTATAATATACGTATTTTTTTTTACTATTTGATAACCAATCTCCATGTTATTCATGCCAATTTTTCTTTCGGTGATTTCCACATTGTAAACGAAATGAATTCAATTTGTTAGAGTTTCAGACACTTACGCATTAAACAACTAATTTGAGGCATCGCTTCTGGTCATATCACCAATTTTTTTCAGCAGCTGGTTTCAGCTGGTAGGAGAACCCTTAGCCGCTATCACCCTCCTCCTGCTCGTTTAGAACTTGAGCTTGGTAAATGGCAAAAATATTTTCATTCTCTCATCACCCGCCAAACAAATTTGACACAACTAATAAAACAAAACAATTTTGTGGCCAACTGGTAAGATGAAAAATTCTAGGGTTAGTACAAAAACCAGCACCACGTACGACCCCATCTGGGACATTGAAGGGCTGGAATGTGGACCGATTTTTTTTTTGTTTCTGTCAATTGGCCTGGTAGTGGCTGAACGGTTTCTCCTCTTTGTAGTGCTTTTGACAAATAAATATTGTGTCATTTGGCGGGCATTTTGCTAGATTTGGGAATTCATTGGACTTACAGCTTTTGTGCAAAAAACCGACGTCTTTCACCGGTATATCACCAAACTAAGGCTTGCGGTACCACCTTGTGTACTGCCGCCCACAGTAGTATTTTTGATCAAAATCACCTCGTGATATGTCTGCCTGGTATCTGTTTCTACTACTGGTCTCTCAGTTTTTGCTTTGGCAAAACTTAGTATTCACCATTATTTTGTTTCGTCCACAGTCGACTGTAATCTAAGAATCCCTTATAACAAAAAAACCAAACGAAAACTGTTGTAAGAAGAGCTTTAACTGAGAGACTAGTTCGCGTAGAAATAGACAAGAAGAACTGGCAAACCAGATCGCGTAGAAATAGACAGAGAGACGCATGGACACCATGCTTACACCGCTTACCATATATCAACTTAGGAGGTGATGCTAAGAAAGAAAATACATACATATATACGTACCTTTAACGGTCGGAGATTTCTTCTTAATTGACTCGTTACCAAAACTATGTCACCCACTGTAAGGGTATACAAATGTATGGCCTAAAATTGTTAGATGAAAAATTTAAAGGTTTTTCTTGCAAAGACTTGTGATATGTAAAACTTTCTTTAAACCACCACTCTTAACTCTAAATAGGGTTTCCAAAAATTTTTTTGTCTTATACATTTTTTCTTGCAGAATCATTAGCGAAGATAAAAAAAAGTATCACAAACAGTATCAGACTGGGTCTTATTTATGGATCCAAATTGAATTCGTGTTTGTTGGGTGTAATTCTTTGTACACGAATTGCTCGGAAATTATTTATGGACCCGATGGGAAATGCGTTGAATGTGTCGCAATGCCAACCTACGCCTGGCCGGAATACCTACTACGAGGGCCATGGACCCCTTTCTAACAAGGAAGCCACCCGTATCCGGAGCCCCACAAGTGGGAATTCGGTGTACACAGTTGTAATAAACGAAAGTGTTTCCCGATACAAGGAACGCTTTGTCCTGTAATGTGGTAATCGTTCGCGTAAAAGGCGACAAATCATTTAAGCCCAACCCTTCGGTTTAACATAGTGGACAGCGTGACTCCCGCCCATCCCTCAGGCGGACCTCTAGTAGAAGGGTGACAACATCGTCTCAGAAAGCCTTCTTTCCTCTCGAGGGATTTGGAAAATGTATGCTCGCTCCAAACCCTTTTTCAGCGAAATGGTAGCAAATGGTACACAGAGATCAAAACTGAGTTCATTTAACATGATAATGCCTGATCATTTTTCTGCAAGTCAGTTTTTATTGTTACGCATTTATAAACTTTTCCTCCCAGATTGATCAAATTCGAACGGTAATTTATTTTTTGTCGAGCTAATCGACTCTGTGTCTTTATTAGCACATCAGTAATAAGCCAAAATACTATACCATTCTATCTAAAACTGACTATGAAAGTTTTTTTTACCGTGCAGTAGATATGGCTGGCTAAATTACCCCAATTGTGGTTCCTTGCAAAAGGCCAGTTCGAATGGGCTATGAATCTTTTCGCCCGCTGGCTTTTCAAAATACAAAATTAGAATTAGTTTTTTATGACATCTTTATTTTGACTAAATAAATACAAGGTATCGCTTGCTTGTGAGGCATTTCTTAAACGTAATTGACTTGCAACCCTTTAACGCCCTAACCGACATTTACAGACTCCCCTTTTTATTGATTAGCAGCCCATTGATGATAAATGGGTCATTACATAGGTATCGTAATTGGGGTCTTCAAGGCAATATCTTACTGATACTTTTTGACTATGACACTTGGATATATTATCTTCCAAATGCCAATAAAAGTTATACTTTACTTGATGTGGTTTTCAAATTTGGTGATAAGTAAATACATCATTTATGTATAGGCATTTAAAGTAATTGAGAAAAGATAATAAAAACCAGAAAGGAAATCTAACTTTGGGCGGGGCCAAAGTTTATATACCCTTGCAGGTTAAACCGGATATATATCGCAAAAATCGGATTAAATTGGCCGATCCTTATGAGAATATCATAATATAACCAATTTATTACAATAAAAAATCGAAAACAAAGTACCAAACATCCATCTTCAAAAATACCAAAGTTGGTATTTTTACCAAATACCATTTCCGATTTCCAGCTATAAGATATAGTCGGCCGATCGTTACGCAATTTGTTAGGTTGTATAAACTGACCAAAAATAGAATCTGTACCAAGTTCCAGCTTTTTATCTTCAAAAACACCAAAGTTGGGTAATTTCCGATTGTTCAGTTATGTGGCAGCTATAGGATACAGTCGGCTGATCCAAAAGTAGCATTTGCCAAAAGTAGCATTCGTACAAAATCTGAACTCTGTAACTCAAAAAACACGAAAGTTATACCATTTCCGATCAATCAGTTATATGGCAGCTATAGGATATTGTCGGCCAATCCCGGCCGTTCCGACTTATATACTGCGTGCAAAGGAAAGAAGGGTGTGTGCAAAGTTTCAAGACGATAGCTTTCAAACTGAGAGACTAGTTTGCGTAGAAACAGACAGACGGACAGACAGACAGACGGACAGACGAACAGACGGACATGCTCATATCAACTCAGGAGGTGATCCTGATTAAGAATATATATACTTTAGAGGGTCGGAGATGTCTCCTTCACTGCGTTGCACACTTTTGGACAAAATTATAATACCCTCTGCAAGGGTATAACAAGAAAGGAAAGCTAATTTCGGGCGGAGCCGAAGTTGATATACCCTTGCATCTAAAACAGGATATATATCGCTAAAATTGGATATAGTTGACCGATTCTTATGGGAATATCATAATATTACCAATAAATTACAAGACAAAATCTAAAAAAAATCCCAAACTTCTATCTTGAAGAACCCCAAAGATGGTATTTTTACCAAATACCATTTCCGATCGTTCAGTTATATGGCAGCTATAAGATATAGTCATACGATCCATATGAAACTTGATAAGTCGTATTATTTTTCCAAAAATAGAATTCATAGAAAAATCATAGAAATCGATTAATCTGATGTATGGCTGCTATAGGATATGCAATTTGGTAGGTCGGATCAATCAGCCGGTCTTTACGCGAAATTATTCGCAAATAGAAGTTTAAACTTTCTGTTTTCAAAAACGCGAAAGTTTGGTAATTTCAAATCGTTCAGTTATATGGCAGCTATAAGATATAGTCGGCCGATCGTTATAAAATTTGGTTTGTCGTATTATTTTGCCAAAAATAGCATTCGTACTAAATTTGAACTCTATAACTTTAAAATCGCCGAAGTTATAGCATTTCCGATCAATCAGTTATATGGCAGCTATAGGATATAGTCGGCCGATCCCGGTCGTTCCGACTTATATACTGCGTGCAAAGGAAAGAAGGGTGTGTGCAAAGTTTCAAGTCGATAGCTTTAAAACTGAGAGACTAGTTTGCGTAGAAACAGACAGACGGACAGACGGACAGGCTCATATCAACTCAGGAGGTGATTCTGATCAAGAATATATATACTTTATAGGGTCGGAGATGTCTCCTTTACTGCGTTGCACACTTTTGGACAAAATTATAATACCCTCTGCAAGGGTATAACCACTAACCATACAGCATACATACAGCATATAGGATATAGTTGGCCGATCCTTATGAAATTGGGCATGTCGTATTATTTTGCCAAAAATAACATTCGTACAAAGCACGAACTCTCTAACCCTAAATTTCTTTAATTCTAAAAACACCAAAGTTATACCATTTCCGATCAATCAGTTATATGTCAGCTATAGGATATAGTCGGATATAGTAGTATTTATTAAATGCAAACTTAAGTGCTAGAATGTATAAAAATATTTATACGTTGTGACTAATGTGTATGTGTACGAGCAAGTGAATGGTGTGCAGAGGAAAAGGTCAAAGAGAGTGCCGGCAATGGTTTCCTCCACTGAACTGGCATGCTGCTGCCTAGTCTAATCCATGTAGTTTGACACTTCTTCTTAACGTTTAACACTTTTTTGAAAAATTATGTACATATATAGTCAATTATACAGTTATGTCTCTAAAATTCATTGTAATATTTAAAGACGATGGGACCCGAGTAAAAAAAAAATTCACTTTGACTAAGCGTCGGAATCTGTAACTGTTTATGTATTTTCAATTAATCAATGTATGACTTTCATTTGTACCGAAGAAGATTTCAAGATGACATATCTGACAGGATGAAAAATTATTCCGCGGTCTTCTGGCAGCATTTCAACAATTTCATTTGTGTTAATTTACATGTTCAACAAAGGTCGTGAAATAAATGGCGACAACAAATCAGAAACTGGCGGTAGGCTCATGTAAATTGTATCTGCTGCCCCCTGATAATTGTTTCTGGTGCAGGCCTCTCGCTCGCTCCTGCGCCAATAGAGGCTGTATTTGGGCGGGGTGGGTTTTTAAGACTACAGAGTGCGGGTTATCCTGATCCGGAGACACCCAAACACGTCGGGTGGCAGCCAGTCAAGTCCCATGTGACCAGTGAAGTTTTTTAATCAAGCCGCCTGTCAAGTGTTTTCAAAACAAATATCGCGCTTATCCATCAATCAAAACACGCAAAATGGCAGCGTGACTTTCTACTAAGCAACGGCAACGCAGGCAGAGCTGGCGAGAGCATCAAGTGGTTGTGGCACTTGCATAATCCGGTATACTTCCCTTTGCCGCAGGCATATCATCCAGTTTGTACCAAGCCATATGGAACGGAGGGAAATAATAAAGCGACACCGTCAAACATTTTCATAAACAACACCGGTACCACCACCAGAGTGGAGCACGCGGAAAGGTCTATAAATTGATGTAACTATTCACATTTTTTCATAAAATAACGTAACGTACATAACAACAGGGAAAAGATCATCCAAGTTTAGGGGTCCAACCTAAACTTGCCCGCCTTTTGCTAGGCATATGCTGTATGGTTAGTGGTTGTATACAACTCTTCTTCGGTTCCGGCTGAACAGATTCGCTCTGATAGACGACATAAAAAAGATATATCGCCAAGTAATGGTAAATGAAGCCGATAGGCGATACCAGTTGATAGTGTGGAGGAGTCCATCAGAGTCCTTAAAACTGTGCAAGCTCAACACCGTTACATAGGCACTGCGTCAGCCCCATTCCTGGCCATAAGGTGTTTGAAGAGGTTGAGTGAATCTGTGAAAAATACATTGCCTCGAGCTGCCGAAGTTATTGGGTCCCACTTTTACGTCGACGACATGTTAACGGGTGCTGGTTGCATTGAGGAGCTAAAGACAATTAAGTCTGAAGTAACTCAGGCTCTTCAAAACGCTGGGTTTGAATTGAGCTAGTGGTTTTCAAACTCGCCTGAAGTTACTGCATCCGAGAGCACGGTTAAGCCAATAACACTTTCGGACTCAGAACTGACTAAAGCATTAGGAGTCGCTTGGGTTCCTAAAGAAATTTTATTTAAATGATATCATGGGTCATGGGTCAAAGGGCGACCAAGGGCCATATTAATTAATTATTTTTTCGTGTTCGCCAGATATTAAATTAAATATCTTTTTTCGTTTGTTTTCGCTTTTGCATTTAATTTATTAATTAAATTTAAAAAAAAAAAAAAATTTAGACTATTACAAATTGTATTTTTTTACCAATATATAAAATAAATAAAAAAATTTTTATTTAAATATAAAAACAATAAATTTTTTATCGCTGTTGTCTGTTTATTAAAAAATCAATAAGATCAGAAAATGGAAAGTAATAAACAGAAACTAAAATCCGCGACTCTTGATGACTTAAGTAAAAGATTAAATGTCAGGGTAAAAAGCATTCGCAAGGGTGATGTCATTATTAAATGCCTTAACTATAGCTGAAGAGCCCCCAGCTACTGCAATTTCTGCAGCCCCAACTCGAGCTCGACTTCCCAGTTTGGCATTGCCAAAATTCAGTGGAAACTATTCGGAGTTTAAAAATTTCATGAGTCTCTTTGAGACATTAGTAGACAACGATGTGAACATTCCTGTTATCGAGAAATTTAACCATTTAATTTCTTGCCTCTCTGGTGAAGCCTTAGGAACTATCAAGGCATCCCAAGTCACCGGGAGTAATTATGACAAAGCTATTGCTAGTCTGAAAAGAGTTTACGATAACGAATGTCTCATCTTTGCTAACCAAATAAGCAAATTTTCCGAAAAGTTTCATAAGCGAAAGTTTCCCAGCCGTCTGCGTCGTCTTTGAGAGGTCTCATCGATCTACGGGTCACTATTATCCATAGGAGATGACACTAAAATTGCAAACTCAATGATCATTCACTTAGTTTTGAGTAGAGTAGATCCAGTGACCAGAGAAAAATGGGAAGAATCACTGGATTATGAGAAATTGCCGCTGTGGTCCGATTTCGAAAAAATATTAACCAGCACCTGTCCGTTGAAGAGACTGGCAAGCCAAAACAGGAGAAAACTGGGTTCGGAAAGCAGCACAGTAGGAGTTCGTTTGCTTGCTCCGCTTTCAACAAACAAGCTTGCAGTTATTGCAACGCACAAGACCATAGTCTTGCCCAGTGTAGTCCGTTCGCTCGCCTTGCTGTAATGCAACGGTTTGAGGTTGTCAAGTCAGCCTCATTATGTTTAAATTGTCTGCGAAAAGGTCACACGGTTGCGAAGTGTAAATCGACTAGGTGTCAAATTTGTGCAAGATCGCACCACAAACTTCTGCACCGGTTTACTGTGACCGAAAATAACTTGGCGTTACCACCACCAAATGAACATCCTCCTCCAGCGCTACATCTTGATGGCCCTTCTACGTCACATGCTTTGCATGCGTCATCTCTAGAAAGGGTTTTGTTGGCGACGTCGATCGTAAGCGTTAGAACTCCCGAGCCCGAGCATTACTTGATTCTGTGTCACAAATGAACTTCATTACTGAAGAACTTGCTCAACGCTTACAGATCCGTAGGGAGGAACCGTGTATCAACTTGCTTGGAATTGGTCAAACTAATTCCCAGGTTAAGAAAAAGATACACACTGTGGTGAAGTCAATAATTAATGGTAGTGAGTTTCCGTTCGACTTTTAGATTTAGAGAACTATCTCGGGTTATCACCATGACATGTTAAGACATGTTAATTGGAGCTTTTCATTTTTCGAACTGGAGTCATTTTTCGAACTGTTGTCTGTTGGCCAAATAAAACAAGGGCCGAACCATCCCATCCTCCAAAAAACTCTCCTTGGATGGATAGTATCTGGAAAATATAAGGCAAATACCTCAACTCCTCAACAGCCTGAATTGCCAAGAAGAATTACTCGAGTCGATAGATGGCAATTTGAAAAAATTCTGGTCGTTGGAAAAAGTACCAACTTCTAAAAAGCTATTGTCATCTGAACAAGAGTTATGTGAGGAACATTATCAGAAAAATACAGTTGTTCTGCCTTCAGGTCGATTTGAAGTCAGGCTTCCATTTAAATCGGATCCAAGCGTTTTGGAAACTCGTTCGAGGTAGCCAAACGCCGTTTTTTGTCGCTCGAGAGAAGATTATCTCGATATCCGAATTTAAAGAAAATGTATGTGGAATTTATGGAAGAATACGAATCCTTAGGTCATATGTCCCCTACAAGCAATACTGTTCTTGCTACTCCACACTACGTCATACCCCATCAGTGAGTCTTACGGCCTTAAAGCACATCGACTAAATTGCGAGTCGTGTTTGATGCGTCTTGTAAGATATCAACACAGAAGTGCCTTAACGATCTGTTGATTGTTGGTCCTACAATCCTGGAAGAGTTGTATCACTAACCATACAGCATATGCTGTACGCTAGTACCAAAGATTATAAAGTACATAGATGGGACATCTCATACAAAGACGAATTCTCTATGGCGGGTTCCAGCGCTGGAATCCAATCCAATCCAATAAAAAAAAATACGAAATGTTAAAATCCTCTTAAAATTGGCTCAGTTTGTAGTGGAACCCGCTGTAAAAACTTATGAGTGCGGGTTCTACGGCATTATTGGCAGGCCGAGTCGTGGAACCCGCTGTAAAAATGAAAATATTTGAGAGCGGGATCCACGACAAAAGGCTGGCAGATGAGAGAGAGAATTCTATTTTTAGTACGATGGAACGATTGGAACGATGAAAGTTTGAAACGTTCAAATCGAACCAGTGTGAGAGCAAAGAGATCAGAAATATCTTCTAATATCTTTATTCTTCTGCTCGGATTTAACTATGGATTCTTGCGCTTACTTTAATACCAACTTTAAGTACCATTAGGTCAACTAAGAGGGTAGTCTACATGGAAAACGCGCGCTTCTTATCCTTGGGGTCCTATGTTCTATTTTATTAGTGGGGCGGTTGTTTAAATTTTTACAAAGTTTCAGTTTTTGATAATTTTTTTTTGTTTATTTTTTTTTTTTTATTAATATTTATTTTATATATTTTTATTTTACTTGTCATATTTACTTTATTATTCATATTTTTTAATTGCATTCTATTATAATTTTTGTAAAAATAAGTGACGGACGTGTCGGATGACAAAACTCCGGAGGGACTCCTTTGAAATTTTTTTAGCCGGACATAATTTTAATTTTTTTTCTTTAATACTACAATTAAAGATAGAGCTTAAAGATAATTTAAATTAAAAAAAAAAAAAAAACAGCGAAGTTTTAAGCAGGATTTGAACCTTGAAAAATTATACAAAGAGCTACTACTCTACGCATTAGGCTACCTTCCTTAGTCGATCGGCGGCGAACAAAAGCATTATTTGTTCCTTTATTACATCGACGCATTTTAAACAGAAACGATGAGAAATTAAAAGTGAAAATTGGAAGGCAAATAATATTTACGCCGTCGTGCGAACAGTCACACATACATACATTAGCGCACACATTTTTTGACGCATATGTATGTTACATGTAAAGAGTTCTAAAAATAGAATCGTATGTATGTGCGTTCCCCCCTCACCTAGGGTGACCAGGCGTCCGTATTAATACGGACATGTCCGTATTTTCAGCTCTGTGTCCGTTAGTCCGTATTTTTTGTAAAATGTCCGTATTTTTTGAGTTTTTGACGAAAAAACAGGTTGCACCTGCAATTTTTCCAAAATGAATTTCTAGACTTAAACATTCGAAAGCGTCCGCGCTCGCGTTGACGTGTCGCTAGTCGTGACACGTCACACGTATAGAGGACGCGCAATCATTTTAGCACGCGTTATTCCGTAAAATTCCCTAGAAATATGGGACGAAAACTTGAAAGTATAATCTTGGTTCAATTCAATTTCAAAAAATGTTTCTGTCAACAATTTCATACATATTTAAAAAAGAACACTGCTTTGTTGAAACAAATCGGGAGTAATGACAAATACGCATAAATGTTGTTTTACTCTAGGTGACAGTGCCTTTTTTAATTACATTTCAAAACTGATACTTTTAAGTTCTAGTGTAATCTCGACTCGACTCGGCGAATTTTAATAATATTGCTCAATCTGTTTTCTTGCAATAAAAAATCTTGAAGTTCTGCAAAGAATATATAAGTATAATTTCAATATAAAATCTATATATCATCCTATCTTCCCAACTTCAATAGCTTTTAAGGTACTTAAGGCGAGAAAAGTGTCCGTATTTTCCACTTCAGCTATCTGGTCACCCTACCCTCACCAACAAGCTCGACAAAAAAAGTTGTCCGTTTTGGGCCCTTATGTCCCATCTATGTACACTGCCGCTCACTTGAATAGCCCATCATACTTTTTAATACAAAAAAACAATAATCTCATAGTTTACTGTACATAAGTGTATCTTTTTTGTTTTTTTTCTTTGTTATACTTATTTTCTAAAAAAAAACCAAAAACTCCGCGTATTTCGTCGATCCCTTTGTTTGTAATCGGCGATTCCCTTTTGGATTAACTAAAAAAGCGCGAATTTTTTGGCTCACTTGAATAGCGCATTTGCTTGTATTATCATTTTGCGATCGTTATAAAGTGGGAAAATTATACAACAATTATTATTAAGTAAAGTTTAATAAAATAAAATCAAAGATATTCGAAACTACGCAAAATGGCTCGTGCAAAACCGTTGAACGACGAAGAAAAAGGAAAAATTCAAGCTTTTAAGGAGGTTGGCCTTTCTTTACAAGAAATAGCAAGAAGAACAAATCGAAGTCGCAAAGTTATAAGCAACTATTTGAAGAATCCCCAGAATTATGGAAAAAACATGAAAGGACGAACCTCCAGTGTAGTTACGCCAGCGGACAGGAGAGCTATTTTGAGGCATGCATCCAATTCCCATGACTCTGCTGCAAAAATAAAGGAAAAATCCGGTGTGAAGGCTAGCTTGGCCACAGTTAAACGCGTTATTTCTAAAGCAGAACATTTAAAGCGTCGTAAATTACAAAAAAAAAACCACCGTTAAACGCATCTCGAAAGGCCCAACGCCTTGTTTTTTGCCGAGCTAACATGTCTCTCAATCGAGAGTGGTATCGAGTCGTTTTTTCGGACGAAAAAAGTGTAACCTTGAGGGGCCCGATGGATATAACTTTTATTTCCATGATTTGCGTAAAGAGGAACACATTCTTAAAAAAATGCACAGTCGAGAAGGTGGTGTAATGGTATGGGGAGCGATTTCCTACTACGGCACACTGCAACTGCAATTCTTAACATCAAGAATGAATGCAACAGCATATAAAGGAGTTCTAGAGAAGGCCCTTCCTGAGGCAAAAAACTTGTTTGGAAGCCTGGAATGGAAGTTTCAGCAAGACAATGCCCCAATTCACACGGCAAGGATCGTAAAATCATGGCTTGATAAAGAAAACGTGTCAACATTACATTGGCCACCTTATTCGCCCGACTTAAATATAATCGAAAATGTTTGGGGATGGTTAGCAAGAAAAGTCTATGAGTCCGGAAAGCAATATGACAATAAGAATGATCTCATTAACGCCATCCAAGCGGCCTGGTCAACAATTTCCCTGGACTACCTTAAAAGTTTGTACGACTCTTTACCCAGCAGGATATTTGAAGTCGTGGCGGATCCACCCATTACTAATTTTAAGAAAATATGTCAAGAAACCTTCTAATTTATTAATTACATTATAAATATAATTAATTCTTCCGAAAAAATCATCGGAATATGAAGTTCTTGTAGAATGTGCTATTCAAGTGAGCCAAATTTTCAGTTAAAACTTTGTTACTTTTTTGAATTATTATTTTTTTTTGTTATTCTTGTTAAACAACCTGCATAAATTTTTATTATTTTTATTACATATATAAACATAGTTTAAGAAATAAATAAGACTGTGTTTTGAAATTTTTATTTTGTGAGTTATTGCAGCTTTAATATGAGCTATTCAAGGTGGGCTATTCAAGTGAGCGGCAGTGTATGTATGTACTTCATAATCTTTGCTAGTACTTTTAAGTGGTTGGGAAGATTTTCTTTGTATTTTTAACCTGATCTTTTAAAACACCCCCTTTTACTTTAGGGGGGTATCCCTTACTTTGCCCTATGTACCATAGGGCTCCAGATATCAAGCGTAACGTTTTGGATTTAATAATTTTCATACAAATTAGGTTCCATGTCCAAATTAGTTTTTGCTGCAATATACTATAATAATATTATGATGCCGTATGCTTGCAACCTATAACGCCATAAGGAAGCAATTACAGCTTCTACGCGAACTAGTCTCTCAGTTTTAAAGCTATCGTCTTGAAACTTTGCACACACCCTTCTTTCCTTTGCACGCAGTATATAAGTCGGAACGGCCGGGATCGGCCGACTATATCCTATAGCTGCCATATAACTGATTGATCGGAAATGGTACAACTTTGGTGTTTTTAGAGTTACAGAGTTCAGATTTAGTACGAATGCTACTTTTGGCAAAATAATACGACCTACCAAATTTCATAAGGATCGGCCGACTATATCATATAGCTCCCATATATCTGATTGATCGAAAATATTATAACTTCGGTGTTTTTAAAGCTAGAGAACTCGGATTTGGTACGAATGCTATTTTTGGCAAAATAATACAACATGCCAAATTTCATAAGGATCAGCCTGCTATATCCTATAGCTGCCATATAACTGAACAATCGGAAATTACCCAACTTTGGTGTTTTTGAAGATAAAAAGCTGGAACTAAGTACAGATTCTATTTTTGGTCAGTTAATACAACCTACCAAATTGCATAACGATCGGCCGACTATATCTTATAGCTGCCATATAACTGAACGATCGGAAATGGTATTTGGTAAAAATACCAACTTTGGTATTTTTGAAGATGGAAGTTTGGTACTTTGTTTTAGATTTTTTATTATAATAAATTGGTTATATTATGATATTCTCATAAGGATCGGCCAATTTAATCCGATGTTTGCGATATATATCCGGTTTTAACTGCAAGGGTATATCAACTTCGGCTCCGCCCGAAGTTAGCTTTCCTTTCTTGTTTTTGCTTATATTTTGAGCTTTCTTTTTATGTTTAGCTGAAGTTTTAGTAGTGATCCCACAAAATTCCACAATTCGTTTATATACCAATATGTTTGTCGGTCTCCAAAGGTAACAAATAAGTAAAAGGGTTCTGCCAAAATTTGCCTATTTGCCAATATCGTAAAAATACTAACACCATCTTATCTTTTTCAGGGCCAGTTTTGCCGTTTATTTACTTGTTATGCTGTTGCCCTTTCTTCGTTTTTCATTCTTGTGTTTAACTTTCCAAAACTATTTGTTTATTTACTAATGGTTTTTATTTTATTTTTTTTTTTTTTTTTATAATTTTGTTTTTCTTTTATAATTTTTATGTCATTTGTGTTGTGTTATTTTTTAAAGATTGTGTTTCAATTAGTGTCCAGTGGCGAATTTTTGTATATACATAGAATTAAGAAAAAGTTGTGATACCTGTCATTCAGGTTTTGTTTTAAATTTCAGCTGTAACTTTTGGCAAATTTTCGAACTCTTTCCTTTTTTGTGTTCGATCAAATTTTGTGTTTTGTTGTTTTCGTGCATACTTTGTGTTTTATTCTGTTCGTCATATTCGTCCATCAAAACCTTATGTATATCGCAAACATCGGATATAGTTGTCCGATCCCTTTGAGAATATCCTAATAAAACCAATTAATTATAATAAAAAATCTAGAACAAATTACCAAGCTTCCATCTTCAAAAATACTAAGGTTGATATTTCTACTACATATATACCATTTCCGATCGTTCAGTTATATGGCAGCTATAAGATATAGTCTGCAGATCGTTATGAAATTTTGTAGGTTGGATCAAAAAACCAAAAATAGAATCTGTACGAAGTTCCAACTTTCTATCTTAATAAACACGAAAGTTGGGTCATTTCCGTTTTTTCAGTTATATGGCAACTATAGGATATAGTCGGCCGATCCTTACGATATTTGGTATGTCGTGTTATTTTGCCAAGAATAGAATAGAATCAAATAAAATTGGAACTCTCTAACTCTTATAACACCGAAGCTATAGCATTTCGGATTAATCAGTTATATGGCAGCTATATGATATAGTTGACCGATCTGGCTGATTTTAACATATTATTTTAGAAAAAAATTAAAAATATTTTGTGCCAAGTTTTAAGTCCCTACCTCAACTAGAAGTATTTTTGGCCGCGGCTCCATACAAGGCCAACCACTGTGCAACAGGGGTGCCCAAGCTCAACATACGGCAGAGCAAACTCCAATACCAATGCAAAAAAACACCAATAAATTGAGAAAATTGGAGAGAGAAATTTTTTTTACAAGTCATGTCGGTATACTGAAAAAAATTATAGTACCATTTTCCATGGAAAAAAAGTAATAAACAAATATTTATGAAATCAAAATTAAAAACTGTAATAAAGTTATAAATAAAAGAAATTTATAGCTCCGATGTCAACCATTATTATCTCAACCAAAAGTAATTTTTTACAGTGAAAAGTTTTTGGCAATACAAAAACGAAGTGCCTTCGTATTTTTACGAACAACTGAGAGACTATACAGTTGTTGTTGCTTAGCTCGGCAACGGAGGCAACGAACAGAGAGGAAAAAACGAAAAATTGTTGTACAAAAACAAAAAGTTGTTGTATTTGGGCCTTGCCTATGCTAGGAGAAACACACCTATATGATATTTCATTTCCCATATAAAGAGCAATTCCAACAACAAAAGAGTACCGAGAGCAATGGGGCTGGGCACCCCTGCTCTACAACATGGATATAGTGACTATAGTAGTCACTCACTGATCGAATCCAAAAATTTTTTTAGAACTCTTCCCAAAGTTTAACTTTCATTACGAAAGTTTTGTCCTGACACTACTTGCTTTAATTACAAATTGTTAGAAAGACATGCACGAATTTGGCAAAATATTAGTATTAACAAATAGTATAAGCCTGGAGCATGACTATCTATTTTAAATTTTATTGATTTGTGCTTCGACGTTTTAGAAATATTAATTGGAAAACACAATACAAAATGAAGCTAAATTTTCCATTTTTTCCATCCTATACCCTTTTTTTTATGGTTTTTTTTTTGGTTTATTATTAATACGGTAACACTTAAATATCAAAAATTTAAAAACTTAAAAAAAACACATTTATGCCACAAAATCAGGGCAAATTTCCCAGTGTGCAATCGTGCTAATGCAATTTGTTGTTAAAGTGCCGAAAACTTTTTACTGCAGGAAATTCATTCTTGTTTTTGTTTCTGCCAAAATTGTCCACCTGAAGCGATACATGTCTTCTTCGCAGAAAATTTTTTTTTTTAGGTAAAAAGCTCTGCATTATTTGTCATAGAATAATAATAAGCTGTTGTAAAAAATTGAGGTCCTTTTTTTAATTGACAATACAATTTAAAATATAATACAATTTTTTTAAGCCCCTTGTGAATGTTACAATTATTTTATTTTTCAGTGCATCCACATGGGGAAAAAAATTTTCGCACCAATGTATTAGTGATTTTTGCATTGGTATGGGAGTTTGCTCTGTAGTAAGCAGGGCACCCTGCTATAAAGTCTATATATTCTTGATCACCATCAACGCCTAGCCGATATAGCCATGTCCGCTTATCCGTCTGTCCGTATGAACGCGGGGATCTCAGAGACTATATGTATATGAAAGAGCTGTAGGATTTAGCATGGAGACTCCTATCATGCCCACGCAGTTCCCACAAATCGCGAATTTCTGTAGCGCCAGTGCAGGGATGTTTTTTGAAAAAAAATTTTGATTCCAATCTTTCCCACAAACGGGTTAAAATGTTGAACGCTTGGGTCTCACAGACTATAAGAGATAGAACTTTCAGATTTACAAAAGATCACAAAGATCGCAATGATCGAGTTTGTGTCAAAATTTTGGCACGTCCACATCCGCCCCTCAACAGAAATCAGGTTGTAGCGCCAGTTCGTTAATGTTTGTGAGAAATGTTTTGACGCCAAACTGTTCCAATGGCTAATCTTCACTAAAAAGCAGCCAAATCGGATAGTTTTAAGAGGAGTTATAGATCTTTTAGTTTGCTTCCTTACTGAATCCCTAATACTAGTATGGCCGTATGTGGTTGTAGTGGGGCTGTCGTTATTTTGCCCAAGCGCATAAGTATGCAACAAAATTTGTTGGTGAGAATCCATACCGTTAGAGTTTAAACTTAAAATGTTAGTTAAATTTAGTGGCCGCGAATATAATTGAAGTATGAACATCCACAATCTATGCCTTGGATGAAGGAATGGTCGCCGAATTGCTGCACACACAGAAGCATTTAAATAATTCCTTGAAGAACACAATCTCGACCTAATGCTAATCACCGAGTCATGGCTTCAACCCAATAAACAAATATTCATTCCCGTCTATAACATTCATAAAGCTGACCCCACTCAGTAATAATCCCAGAAGGGGTGCTGCGATCCTCTTAAAACAAGAAATCTTGAACTTTTAACATGAGCCAGTTCGACTGGATAAGATACTAATGGCCCATGTTCAAGTCAACACTAGCAAAGATAAACTGAAAGTACCTGCATTATACCATCCTCCTAACATTCATAGACAACAGATCACTTCGAATGTTTATTGCATAACTTAGGAGACTCTTTTTTAATTGGAGGAAATTTAAACGCAATAAATAGATCCTGGTGTAATTCCAGTCTGTCTCTTAAAAGCTTACCAACATTCGACAACACACTGGCGACTAGCTATCCAATACATTACCCAAAGTTTTAAGTGCCTTAGACTTTTTTCCCTTCAATGGTATCCATTCTAATGAGCTGGACTTCAGGCCTAACAAAGCCGACCGCTGAAATCAAACCTACCACCTATGCTCGCTACCATGCTAATACTAAATAGAAGGCTACAAAGAAAATTTTGACGAACGAGGGACCCCATTGTCAACAGGATTTATCGGGGGATTTTCAACCAGGACTAGACGATACAATCTAAAACGCCAACGGCCTGGTGAAGAGCAGGCCAGCAGTGGAACTCTACTGCAAAACTGAAAAATCCGATATTCCCCTCATATCGGAGACCCATTTTACAAAAAGATCCTATCTAACCCTCAGAGGATACGACTTTATTGCTGTCAACCACCCAAACGGCTGAGGTCGCGGGGGTGCGGCCATCTTCATCCGCAGCAGCATGAAGTACGAGACCCTGCCAGCCATTAGAGAGGACTGGGTGCAATGCGCTAAAATTCGCCTAAAGTCGCCACCACCAATGGAGACATTACTATTGCTGCTGCCTACTGCCCCCCCCCAGACACAATGTCAGCGACATTGACTTCGGGACTCCCTGGACTACCTCGGGCCCAAGTTTCTCATCGGAGGGGACATTAATGCTGAACACCCCTGGTGGGGCTCCAGGACTAGGAACCCAAAGGGCTCGGGCCTATACAGGCAGATTCAGTACCGAAACTTGAGCTGTCACGCGACCGGTGCACCCACATACTGGCCTACGGATCCTCACAAAATTCCAAGATGTCATAGACTTCGCCATCTCCGGAGGACTGGATTCTGCCGGAATTCAGGCGAGAGAAGTTGAACCCCTCTTCTCGGACCACAGTTCGGACCGCCTTCGCCGTGTCACTTTTCACCTCAGCCTTGCTCAGGTCAGCTCGCAAAAAGCTGATCTACAAGCCAACAGACGTTGACAAGTATCAATCATACCTGAACAACGTTACCGACCCCAGCCCGACACTGGACTCCCCGTTTGACATCGACACCGCTGTAGAGGAGTTAACCGCCCATATCCAGGCGGCAGCTTCTGAAGCAGCACCAAGGCCCTCCAACCGCCCAAGAGCCACTGACAGGGACATCCACTTTTGGAACCCAGAAGTCGAAGAACTCAAATTTAAAAAGCGACGACTCCGGAGAGTATGAATTCTCTCGAGGAATCCATTGGACAAAACCGCCTTCTAAGAGCGACCAAATGTCTGTCAGAAACGCTGGCAAGACTAAGAAAGCAGGCCTTTGATAGGTCGACCCTCAACATAACTTATGGCGAGTCACTAAATGTATCAGACAGCCACTGAAAAGGATCCCACCTGTACAAAGAACCGACGGCAGCTGGTGCAGATCGAAAATGGACAGGGCCAACGCTTTCGCCGAACACCTCGAAGGTGTCTTTACAAATCCTTACAGTTCCTCAATAGTTCCTCAGTGAATCCCTTATGAATCCCACCTAATTCCCGTAAGATTCCTCAAAGAATACCCCAGGGATTCCTCGGGGTATTTCCTCAACGATTCCTCAGAGTATACCTCAGGGATTCCTCGGGGTATTTCCTCAACGATTCCTCAGAGTATACCTCAGGGATTCCTCGGGGTATTTCCTCAACGATTCCTCACAGTATACCTCAGGGATTCCCTGGGGTATTTAGTTCGAAATCCTGCAGTATTCCTTGAGTTGTTCGAATTCCTCGATGTGAGGAACTCTTCTATGGAAATTCCTTGATGGTTTGTATGAAACATACCTAGAGGATTCCTCGGGTGGCAATACTATTACCTAGACGTTTCCTTGAGGTATGGTACTGAAGGGTGCTCTTATATGTATATGTATATATTATGTATATGTATGTGTCTTACTTGGTAATTTGTAAAAGTTTGTTCCGGCGTGATGACTTTTCAACACGCTCTTGTTCAACGCGCTTAAACTCAAACCAGTAAGCTGTAACATTCTTCATTTATAAATTATTTTCCAATTAATAATTAAAAATTTTAGCTGTACAATAGTGTTGACAAATATCTAGAGTGTAGAAAACTTGGCAGTTAGTTAACAGCTTCCTTTCACATATTCACGCAAAAGTTTTGACAGCATTTTACATTGACACCTCTGTCTGCTTAATATAAGTGTTTTTGGGAGGAACAGGAAATGGACTTGAAAGGGGGTCTAAAGTCGGCTCAAAAGGAAATTATATATGTATGTATTAAAGCACTGTTGAGGAGTCATATTGTCATATTAGTCATATTGTTGTTAACTTTTACCCAAAATAAATATACAAATAATGAAAATTAAATACAGAAACTGTACACAAATCAACAATTAAACAAATTTACGTAGAACAATAGGGACAACAAAATTAGTATATCAAAAATATGCTAACTGCTGGATAAAGTTTGTTAACTTCCTTTGGTACATAAGCTTATACAAAATTCTGTGTTTTAGAAAACATTGTGGAATGGGCAATTATACTATATTATACTATTATAATTATTAAGTTCGTGCTCATCGAAGGCGGAAATTCGCGCGACAATATTCTACATGGATATCCGCCAGCGGATTATAAGTATAAACAGTACTCCGGCTAGGGGACGCAGCTTTTGTGTTCCATGGTCCAGTGATAAATTTAAAAATAACCCCGTTCGTGACTAAAAC
The DNA here is from genome assembly GCA_018153035.1 of Drosophila pseudoananassae pseudoananassae. Lineage (NCBI taxonomy): Eukaryota > Metazoa > Arthropoda > Insecta > Diptera > Drosophilidae > Drosophila > Drosophila pseudoananassae. The sequence goes on from JAECXR010000072.1 coordinate 4,479,027, forward strand.
TCAAACATGTTGAGGGGTGTTGATATTACACACATCACTCCGAACAGTCACGCTTTAGAGTCTAGACTCTAGACTCTAGTTGCAGAATATCGGAAATAGTGCCCAGTAATATCCACCTACACAGTATGTGCAACAAAAAGTCGATCCATCTGCGTTTGCAGACCACCAAAGATGACGAATTCGATACATTTGCCTTCGCTGCCACCCTTTAATTTGTGGATAAGGCCACAAGAATTATGTACATATGTATGTATACATATGTGCCGACTGGAAAATAAAATATTGGGTTGGTTAGACTCACTTTAAGAGAAAGGCACGAAAATATGTACTTTCGAAGCTATAAAGTGAAAATAAAAAGGCAAATGTCATGCTGACGGCTTTATACCCACCCTACATTAAAATTCCCAAACCAAGCAAACTTTCTATTGAATTGATTCAAATTTGACTATCTTATTTTAAAATCTATGCTATTTTAGGCTCTTTGATGATCAAATAGGATAAATGAACCCAAATCATTACGTGATAACCATATCCCGAATCGTGTCTTGGCAGAAACGAGCGGTCAGAGTCAGACTGCATTCACTCGACCGACTCGAAGTCGTGAACGCCTTCTTTGGCGCATTACATTTTTGTAAAAGAAAATAAACTCTTTGTACTATAAGAGTAAATTACTTGCTGCCAACGTCACAACGCACGGCGTGCAAAGCATGTATTTTCCTTGGATGTTTATTGGAAAGAAATTCAACGTTGTGTTCCTCGTTCAATCAGGCTGCTCTTTGTTTGGCCAACGATTCGAAGACTCTGTTGTTTATTTCTGTTACATATCGTATTTATTAGAATACACCCCACCACCTATAGTTTATAATATATTATATACATTTTACTTTTTTATATATATACATATAAGCCCAATAAATCTCGGCCGTCCCGATTTATATCCTGCGTGCAAGGGAAAGAAGGGTGTGTGTAAGGTTTCAAGTCGATAGCTTTAAAACTAAGAGACTAGTTTGCGTAGAAACAGACAGACAGACTGACATGCTCATATCAACTCAGGAGGTAATCCTGATCAGGAATGTATATACTTCATAATTGTAAAGTATATATATTCTATTCGTCGGAAATGTCTTCTTCACTGCGTTGAACACTTTTGACTAAAATTATAATACCCTCTGCTACCATTGCAAAAAACGAATTGGCGGATAGGGCTGATTGAGGTTTCAATCGACGCGTGTTGAAAATTAGAATGTTTATTAAAAAAATATTTTATATGATGATCCCTTTATCTCTAAATCTATTTACGTTTACGCAAATTTCTTCCAAACTGATCGATATTTGGCTTATGTTTTGACAAAAATGTTCTAAGGTTTGGCTTAAAATACCTTTCGATTGGTATACCATTTATTCAGATCAAACGCACACAGAAAATTTGTAATTCTTCGGCAATATATTGTGTCTTTAAAGTTTAAAAGTGAGATACTGACATTGAACGCAGAAAGGGAAGTTATGGCCCAAAAAATAAAGGACACCAAATAAAAGTGTGTCCTGCATTCCACCTGAGAAACAGGAGAAACGTGCCTAAAAGCGAGAAGCTACCAAAAAATTTACCAGCCATTAATTTTTTTGAAGGACTTTAAAAGTTACAATACAAGAGATCCGCGAAACTTTTTAAAATTTCCTTGCGCAAACAGGCGGTTTGGCCTGCTCAGTCCTTTTTAATCCCTATACAGCATTTAAAAGAAATCCAAACAATTTTTGTTGTCGCTTTTAACCCAAAAACAAGCAAGAAAAAGGTAACTTCGGGCGGAGCCTAGGCTAATACATCCTTACAATGAAGATCGTATAAATGTATATAAAAAATATCAGATATAGTTGGCATAGTTATAGTTCGGAGTTCTCAAAAACACTAAAGCTAGGTCATTTAATTATGAGTTAGTTATGAGGCAGATATAGAATAAGTTCGATGTGGCCGACAACCCGGATATACAGGGTGAGCCATTTAAATTTTGGCTGTCAGAGCCCATTTACGTGATATCACTTTTAACAATAATTTGTAAAAAATCTCCTTGGACCAAAATAAATGATTTTTAAAATTTAAAAAAAAATGGTCTATATTTTTGTTTTTGTTTCAAGAATCAAGTGGGTAAATGGCCCACCCTGCATTTTATGAAAAGGAAAAAAACTTGGTGTGCTTGATGAGAAACTAGTTTTCGTAAAAACTGACGGACGGACAGGCAAACCCTCTATCATTATAATAACCTCTGCTTGGGCAAAAACACTAAGTTTTAGTTATGTATAAGTTATATAAGTTTTAGTTTGTTGAACACATTAAAATGATGGGAGGAGTTGTTACAGTGCTAGAGAAAAGCAGTGCTAGACCAAACAAAATTTTCTTATGGAGATGTTGTGGAATGTTCCCTAGAACATGCATTTTGCATCTCACACCCGATTCTCCACCCCGCTCTTTATTGATTACATATACCCCGCCACTATCCAACATGCACACTTCTTTGATATTTTTAGCTAGTGTTGATGTTTTCAATTAAAGAACCGCGGATGCTTCCAAAAACAATTTGATTTCTGTGCGTTTGTTTAACGCGGGTGTGACGCGATGTCAGGATGGCTGCGGTTGGTGGCTGGTGGTGGGAAAAACGGAATGTGGAATGGGAATATAGAAGAGAGGCTTTCGGCCCAACGGGAGTCCATCCATCCGCTGGGATAGATGCTGCAAGGTGTCTTGTTTACCGTCACCTTAAAAAATTAGTTGTCAAATACATTTAGCGGTCTGTGTGACAGATGGCTTTTTACCATAGCGCCTTCATGTCGTTGATGTATGTACCTACACCAAACGGTAAAAAAAGGAGGATTTCCATTTGTTTACGTAAATGGTCTATCAATGCCGCCAATGCATTGCAATGTTGGAATAATTGATTTAATATGACGTTTTCTTGGATTGGAGGCTTAGCTTTTCTCTGTGTTAAAGTAACAAAGTAACAAAAAAGTGGATTAACACTTAAATTCCCATACATCTGCTCCATTTCCCATTGCTATACATCTTATTGACTACATCAATTGACTACTAATACCCCCTCCCAATTCACCTTGATACACCCAACTGCAAGGGTATATAAACTTCGTCGCTTACAAAAAGGACGACATTTCTATACAGGAAACTGCAATTTTTACAGTTTTTTCGAATTTTGACGCATTTTCTCAGTGCAAATTACAAATTCTGTCATTTATGATACATATCAATGTTGTCTCATTAGTACTGAATAAAACGAGACAAATTTTATTAACAAAATTACGAAAATTGTTTGAGTTATAACGCTTTCCAATATCACTGTTGTCTGAATAGGAACACAACACATACATAAAATGTTTCACATTCGGGTTTTCTCTGATGTTAACACTTTTTTCATATTTCTTATCTTACTTTCTTAGCGTATCTTCCTCGGATTCACATTAACTGTAGTTCTCCCTGCATCGATTTATGTTAAAGTATGGCGTCCACGCAACAAAATCGACATGTCTTTTCGATACCATTTCCATTTGTATTCCATTTCAGAGGATATTCTAATTATTATCAACAGTCAAAAATTAATTTTTTATTTTCTTGATTATTATCTCCTGAGTCGATAAAAGCATGTCCGTCTTTCTGATTTTATGCTTCTGCGTAAACTAGTCTATACCATTTTTTAGCTATGCATTATATAAATAGGAAAGGCTGGTACCGGTCGACTTTTCCCTATACATACGTTAAATTCAGTTCTACCTTCTTACAAGCCGATGAATTTGTGGACCGCTAATGAAAAACCACCAAACTCGAGATAACAAATTAATTTTGCAAAGGCTGTTTTAAATAACTTAAGGGCCACCAAAGTACAGCTGAAATCCCAAAAATATGCGCTTTAGTGATTGTGTAGTGATCGGATGTGCTATCTTAATATTGTCATAGTCACAAATTTGCAAAAAGTTACGCTAATGGATTACATGATTTTCGCATTATCGCTTTGTTATTGAACCGATCGCAATCGCAAGTGATCGGAGCGAAAGCTTTAGACTCGACCGACTTCGAGTAAGAGCTCCCAGATCGCAGTAGCAGCATGGCATTGTGTATACAAAAATTCCATTGCGAATCTTAAGAAAGGCTACGCCATCTTCATGAGTACGGATAAGAGCCGAAAGCGATTTCAAGCAGGCCAGTCAGACTCAAAGTCAGAGTCAAAGCCGTATGCAACCGGCATTACAAGAGGGAAAATGAACTGAAGAGCTGCCGACTCGTTTTGCGTTGCCTTTCAAAGAACCCACCAGCATTATTCCAGACACATTGTCTTTGACAGCATCAGCATGAGTGCAGCACCACTAACAGCGGATACACACCCGATCTCAGATCAAAGGCCTGGTGAAGGTGGGAATCAGATGTCAGATGCTGCGGCTCTTATCAGGATCAAACACAGCACGTTCCATTGTTGCATCGCTTTTATCTAATCTGAAAATTGTGACCGCGTTCGCGTTTCATTTCACATTTTCTTAATCCCTGTCCCTCTCAAGTCCTGTCTTCTTCGATTTTTTCTGCTTGGCGACTAGGTGCAGGATCGTAAACAAACGGGTCCCCAAAGCCAATGGAACCAGTTTCCTTGTGTCTAGAACATAAATATAATCCGAACCCATCTTGCGTTCAACAGGAACTTTCAACAGATTTCTGACCTACCAAATTTCATAAGGATCGTCCGTCTACATCCTATAGCTGACTTAACCATCGAAAATGGTATTTGATAAAAATACCAACTGTAGTATTTTTGAAGATATAAGCTTGGGACTTTTTATACCCTTGCAGAGGGTATTATAATTTTTTCCAAAAGTGTGCAACGCAGTGAAGGAGACATATCCGACCCTATAAAGTATATATATTCTTGATCAGGATCACCTCCTGAGTTGATATGAGCATGTCCGTCTGTCTGTCCGTCTGTCTGTCCGTTTCTACGCGAACTAGTCTCTCAGTTTTAAAGCTACCGTCTTGAAACTTTGCACACACCCTTCTTTTTATCTTGATTTATTCCGAAAAAACGGTTTTTTGAAAGTGTTTCGCTCTTAAAAATTCCTGAACGCGTAATTTTAGGCCGATTTTCATTTTTTTTACGTTTTTCAATAGTTAAATGTTGTAGCTTTTGAAAAAAAAATACATCTTTAATTTATTTAAACAGAAAGGATACAAATTTTACAAAAGAAACTGTCATTTTTGAATTTTTGTCGAGTTTTTCGAACTTTGACGCCATTTTTTCGGTACAACTTCCAATAAATGGTATCATTCTTAACACATATCAATATTTTCTCTTTAATCCTGAATAAAAAGAGACCAATTTCATTACAAAATCATGAAAATTGTTGAAGTTATTGGAAGTTGTACCGAAAAAACGGCGTCAAGGTTTGAAAAACATGACAAAAATTCAAAAATGTCAGTTTCTTTTGTAAAATTTGTATCCTTTCTGTTTAAATAAATTAAAGATGTATTTTTTTTCAAAAGCTACAACATTTAACTATTAAAAAACGTAAACAAATTGAAAATCGGACCAAAATTACGCGTTTAGGAATTTTTAAGAGCAAAACACTTTCGAAAAACCCTTTTTTTCGAAATAAATCAAGATTTTGAGAGTGTTTGAAAAATTTTAAACATGGTTTTGTACTATATTTGACCTAATAAACAATTCCTACTAGGTCTCTTCAAAAGTTCCAAAACACTGTCGCACTGTGTAATTTGTTATACCCTTGCAGAAGGTATTATAATTTTAGTCAAAAGTGTGCAAAGCAGTGAAGGAGATTTCTCCGACATTACAAAGTACATATATAAATTCTGGATAAATTAAGAATAAATTATGCTAAGCATGAATACTTATAAATATTATAAATGACAACAAACAACAAAGGTCGAGTTAGCCGACTATATGATTCCACCCATACCTTATTATCCTTTAAGAACAAAAATCTTAACAAAAACAATGTGTTGCATACTTTTTGTATTTTTAAACTAACAACTAAAGCAGTGCACTATAGAAATTTGACCCATTTTTCTGGCCAAAAATCATTTTTTGAAAGTTAAAGAATTTATATATAATACATATAGTATATCAATTTGTAATGTTGGATAACAGAAATTTCCATAAATGGCGCCACTGCGAAGAAATCAGCTGTTGAAAACAGCTGTTGATGGTTATGATTACAATTTACAATTTACGATTTTGGGAAAAAGTTGTTACTCCCAATGAAGCGTTATCATTTCTTCTAGACCACAACTTCACAAAAAACCAGAGACCGTAATCATTATAATTAATATTTTAAAAATTACTATTTAATGATTACTTATCGATTTTAAATTTTTTTTACTAATACACTACAACACTAATAATTATTTTTGAGCAAAAAAAAATAAAAATCACAAATAGTCATTAAGCTTGAGCAAAAAAAAAAAACTCAAAAAAAAAATAAAACTTCGTGATTTTTATTTTTTTTGTTTAAAATAAAACTCACCAAGCAATAACTTTTGATCCTTAAAGGATATTGCCAATATTGTCCTATGACCTTATAAAGGGACCCTAGGATGTTAATTTACCAAAAGTAGCATTCGTACAAAATCTGAACTCTGTAACTCTAAAAACACCAAAGTTATACCATTTCCGATCAATCAGTTATATGGCAGCTATAGGATATAGTCGGCCGTTCCGACTTATATACTGCGTGCAAAGGAAAGAAGGGTGTGTGCAAAGTTTCAAGACGATAGCTTTAAAACTGAGAGACTAGTTCGCGTAGAAACAGACAGACAGACGGACAGACGGACATGCTCATATCAACTCAGGAGGTGATCCTGATCAAGAATATATATACTTTATAGCAGTGGTCGGCACGGCCCTATCTCGGGGGCATAGGAAATTTCTCTGCCCGAGCTCTGCCACACACACACAGTATAAATGTGTGAAACGTCATGCTCACAGCCTACCCTTCAGTACCATACCTCAAGGATTACTCAAGGAAACGTCTAGGTAATAGTATTGCCACCCGAGGAATCCTCTAGGTATGTTTCATACAAACCATCAAGGAATTTCCATAGAAGAGTTCCTCACATCGAGGAATTCGAACAACTCGAGGAATACTGCAGGATTCCTGCAGTTATTCGAAGAGCATTTCGAACTAAATACCCCAGGGAATCCCTGAGGTAAACTCTGAGGAATCGTTGAGGAAATACCCCGAGGAATCCCTGAGGTATACTCTGAGGAATCTTTGAGGAAATACCCCGAGGAATCCCTGAGGTATACTCTGAGGAATCGTTGAGGAAATACCCCGAGGAATCCCTGGGGTATTCTTTGAGGAATCTTACGGGAATTAGGTGGGATTCATAAGGGAGGATTCATAAGGTTCCTTCACAGAGGAACTATTGAGGAACTGTAACGATATTTAACCCCCCCCCCAATTTCCAACAAAAATTATTATTTTATTTGAAATTTTATTAATATAAGAAATTATGAATTGTTATAATCTATATTGTTATTGTTATAATCTATTGTTATTATTTATTATTTATTCTAAAGATTTATACTACTTATTTTATTCATTTACTTATTTTAATTTTTTTTTTATTATTATTATTTTTGATGGCCGGCAAAGCGTGCCCCAACAATTTCTCCGGCGGTTTTCCCGGATCCACCATAGATATACTATCTGTAAATAAAATAAATAGAAATTAGATATCTCTTACATTATTTGTAATTAAAATACATACCAATCAAAATTCCATAAAAATTTGGGAACGCCTTCAATTTCTTCTTCCCACTAACTCCGTCAATATTGTACTGGACGATCAGGTCCTCGACGAAAATATATATTGCGTTATTAATTTTATATACATATACATATAACGGCTAATGCCGTTTAATAAATATATGTACATATGTACATACATATATTGAACGGCCGCTCGGTATTTAATAAATAAGTTAATTATATGCACTACTCACCAGAATTAGTTAGTATCACTAGGTCACTTATGTAAATGTTTTTTAAAAAATTTAACTTTAAACGCAACAAACGCGTGTAATTCCGATGCAAATTGAACAGCAAATGCAAAGAGAAGGGGAGAGGCAAGACGAAACCGAAAATTGACAACCGAAAATTCTGGCGCGTGCCAGGGTATAGTCGACCAAAGCAATGCCTTGTAATTAGAATCGCACAAGGCTAATAATCAAACATGAACATATTGGCTTTGCCTAAAGCAAATTATTAATACATTTCAATATACCATATGATTAGAAAGAAAAATTTATTAAATATAATCTTAAATATATAAAAATATTTCATCATATTTTAAAAAGGGTATTCTGACGTCGCTTCCATTCATTTGGTTTTTGGCACAGATTTTTTTTCTCTCCCTTCCCTCCATCTACATCTCTCCATCGAAAATATGACGTAGAAGCTTCGAGAATCATCGAAAATATGACGTAGAAGCTTCGAAAATCATCGTCGAAAACCAAAAGCAGGTAGAAGTTTCGTTTCCCCTTTCGTTTCGGACTTGAGTAAACGAAGCCCATGCAATTTGTTTTTGTTTTTCGACAATGTCGCCAGGAAACGTCGGGGTAAGGAATTTTGGTACTGAAGGGTACTTTCTGCTATTCGTTACTAATACTAATGCGTTAAAATCATATTAATGTATTGGGGTGCCGACCCCTGCTTTATAGGGTCGGAGATGTCTTCTTCACTGCGTTGCACACTTTTGACCGAAGAAGACATTTATTATCTTCTTTTTAGATAATACCGGATTTATATGGCAAATATCAATTATAGTTGACCTTGTCATCAATTATAACCAATTTCTTTGAAAACAAAATTTAAAAAAAGGCCCGAGCTTCTATCTTCAAGTAGAACCTTTGGTAAGGTAAAGCTACCTTATTTTCATAAGGATCGGCCAACTATATCCGATGTTTGCGATATAAATCCGGTCTTAACTGCAAGAGTATATCAACTTCGGCTCCGTCCGAAGTTAGCTGTCTTTTCTTGTTTAATTTGGGGTAATTTGGAGGGTTGTAGTAAAAACAATAATTGTCAACGCAATGTATAAAGATGTATAAGTAATAAGTAAGTAAGTATAAGTAATGTATAACACTAAGTATTTAAGTCGGAACTGCATCGGCAACTGTATCTTATAGCTACCATATAACTGAACGATTGGAAATGACCCAACTTTTGTTTTTTTTTTTAAGATATAAGCTTGGGACTGTTTTTTTAATTTTCTATTCCAAGAAATTGGTTTTATTATAAAATTCTCATAAGAATCGCCCAACTGTATCCGATATTTGTGGCATATGTAAATCCTATCTTAGCTGCAAGGGTATATAAACTTCGGCACCGCCTGAAGTTAGCTTTTCTTTCTTGATTTTTGGCGTGCCCTTAATAAAGACATTTTTTCCAAAAAGCACGTATGAACAGTTAAGACTGAAAACACAACGCTGGACGCAGCATACAACACAAACTCCTCCTACCGCACAGTCAACACACAAAATTTACCCAGCGGCGTTTTTGACACCTGTCGCCGACGAATGGAATGAGTTGTAGGTTAACCTGTGGTTAAGAGCTTGCTCGCTTGCACTTACATATTTGTATGGTTAAACAATTGATTATGTTTTAATAAATTTGCAAAATCAATATTAAAAATTAAGTGCAGTAATTACTTTAATGGCTATTTACTTTACCAGAGCCCAATGCAAATATTTTGCTATCAACAACTTACAGAATTCCAGGCCCTGTCGACACGTCGAGTGCGAGTGTAAGTATGGGTCTCAGTGTGGAGTGTATGCGGACGCCGCGGGCTTGTGTGCAAATGTACAGATGAATGTGTTCGCACACAGTCATGTGCATAAATTTAACCTGCTGCATTGTATAAATATTTACGCAATACATGCACGCAAAATGCGTAAAGTTTGTTGTCAACAACATAATCAACAACATCGCCACCGTCACCGCCAGCCAAGCGCCAATAGCAATGGAAAAGCCACGAACCCCAAGCCGCAAAATCCCAGAATGCCAAGCTGCTGTTCATCCAATTTCTGACGCACTGCCATATCAGGAACCATCAGGAATTCAGAACCATCAGAAAATGCTAGTGGTTGGCCTTGCTAGATGGCGTTTGATGCTGGATCTATGGGCCTGGTGTACCAACTTGCACCCGTCGTCCTTTGTACACATGTCCTAATGCTCAATATTTTAGCAATAACCCAATTTTTTTGGAAGTTAAAAAAAGAAAGAAAAAAAAAACATGTAATCTCCTTTGAATACTAAACGTTGCATTTAAAAATGGCAATTTCGTTAATAAAATTGCAGCCCTGCTAAATTTGGTGGTCCTGAAAATTAGGTAACTTTTGTTCGTTGATCAGAAAAGTTGACTTTTTGGGACGCTAAATAATAATACACTTAAACAAAAGATTGCAACATTTTAAAACAAAGTTAAATGAAAACAAAAAAGGAAAGCTAACATGGGGTGGAGCCGAAGTTAATATACCCTTGAAGTTAAAACCAGATATATATCGCAAAAATCGGATTGAATTGGCCGATCCTTATGAGAATATCATAATATAACCAATTTATTACAATCTAAAAATCTAAAACAAAGTACCAAGCTTCCATCTTCTAAAATAGCAAAGTTGGTATTTTTACCAAATACCACCTCCGATCGTTTAGTTATATGGCAGCTATAAGATATAGTCGGCTGCAATTTGGTAGGTTGTATTATTTTTCCAAAAATAGCATTCGTACCAAATTCGAATTCTCTAGCTTTAAAAACACCGAAGTTACAGCATTTCCGATCAATCAGTTATATGGCAGCTATAGAATATAGTCGGCCGATCCTTATAAAATTTGGTAGATCGTATTATTTTGCCAAAAATAGCTTCTGTACAAAATCTGAATTCTGTAACTTTAAAAACACCAAAGTTATACCATTTCCGATCAATCAGTTATATGGCAGCTATAGGATATAGTCAGCCGATCCCGGCCGTTCCGACTTATATACTGCGTGCAAAGGAAAGAAGGGTGTGTGCAAAGTTTCAAGACGATAGCTTTAAAACTGAGAGACTAGTTTGCGTAGAAACAGACAGACGGACAGACAGACAGACGGACAGACGAACAGACGGACATGCTCATATCAACTCAGGAGGTGATCCTGATCAAGAATATATATACTTTACAGGGTCGGAGATGTCTCCTTCACTGCGTTGCACACTTTTGGACAAAATTATAATACCCTCTGCAAGGGTATAAATATGAGTTAAGGTATGTTAAATTTAAATGTTTAATGCAATGTGATGTGTCTTTGTGCTTTTGTAAAGTTGTATATTAGACAATTAAGACAATTAACCTAGCATTTTTCGTGTTTCGTGGAATAAAAGTAGGTTGGATTGTACCAGATTATAAAAACTATTAACGCAGTTTTGTTCTTGAATTTGTTTACAATATGATGACATAAACTTTTTTTTCTCGTTTTTGCTCCATTTTACAAAAAAAAACTTTTTGCTAGAGAACATAGACCTAAGTTATATGTACAGATATCCTAGAGTATTGGCTGGCGCATGGACAGCTTTTACAACTTTGTGTTGCAGCATCAAATTGGAAACTTAAAGCCAAACATAGAGGATCCTTTGAAAATAAGATTAAGAACTTTGTTGATTATGTTGATGGAGGAATAAAAAAATGCTCTCGGATAGTTCCAAGGTATAAGGAACAGAAAAAAAAAGTTTTCTTGCATTACGTTTTGAAGCGAAATTTCCCCAATAGTGGAGGACGGCCACGCTTAAGCTATGATGAAGGGCGTTGTGATTAAAGCATAGATAAGTTTGCGAAGTTTCAGCAGAAAATGATAATAATGTCAATCTCCTTGCTCATGCAACTGCTATCGCTGCCAAGAAAGCGTGCTGAAGGCCCGTGGAGGAAGCAACAACGAAAGCTGAGCTTGTATCATTAACTCCAGATACATTTGAATGTATCGATGCCTATTCCTTTGATTTTGATGTTGAAAATGATTCAAAATTAATTAAGTAAATGTCTTATAATTGTTCAAGATGCATTTTTTAGTTTGGAAGTGGAAAATTGGTAGGACAGGAGGGAATAAAGGATTGAGGGGATATATTAACTAAAGTTATTTTAAATATATTTAAAATTTATTGGATATATTGGCCCAATTTTCATGGAAATTTTGTACATTTTTGTCCCAGGGTGCATTGGTTTCTATGAAAGGAAGGCGTGGCCCGATCGGCAAAAAATTTTGTCCAGACTTTGAATACATAATAAATTTATAGTGTGCCAAGTTTCAAGCTTCATTTTTCTAGTTTACGCAAGAATACTGAGCATTGGGACCAATGTGCTTTGGTCGGAACTGTCAAAAAAATTACGAACGAAATTCAAATTTTTTCGCAAGTCCCAGAAGTTCGAAAAATTCATCTTATCTTTTCATCTCGTTTCTCGTCAAGAAGCATCACATATTGTGTCCATGAGCAAATAACCGGTTAAAAGAACCGACTCGGACTAAACGAAATGGGTGCAAAAAGTGATGAAGTTGAAAATCAAAGTAAAGTCGCGTTCTCGCTAACATCCAACTTAAAGCGATTAAATCTGCATTGAACTTTTAACTTATCGTCCAAAATTATTAGCCGAATCATTAGAAGCATCAGAGTTCCTAAAAAAGGAAAAGTGGAAAGGCGACAAGTATATAATAAAAACGATTTGCATATTTTCCGTCTATTTTTGTGATTTAATTAAATTACTTTTCACAAATTACAGCGACCAAATCACAACAGCATCAAAGGGGCACCATTCTCATTGTCTGCCTCAAGTGGGGTGGCCAGTAGACGCTGGGAAGGCAGCTGAAAAGGATGCAGGGGAGACCTAAACAATAACAGTTGCCGTCCGCATTAAAATCAAACCAGTCAACAATGCTTTTGTCTGTAATAGGGAGGACAAAACAGAAGGGGAGGACGGGGTTCAAGTGGTGCGTTGTAGTGGGGTTCTTCGAACATATACTAAAAAAAAATTACAATGCTGAAGTCTATTGGTCAAATATTCATTCAGGAAAGAATATATTTAATTCATTTAATGTGTATTTTAATAAAAATTTCCCAATAAAAATAATGGAAAAACATTTTTAGCAATACATACAAGTTGTTTTACTTACTTTTACTCGTTTTAATCGCGCTAATAAAAATTGAGTTCTTTTGCTGACATTCTGACTTAAGATTGATTCACAGATTTTTTAAATAAATTTAATTTAACAATGGAGTGAAGAAGGTAGCAGTGACCTTAATGTATAATGTGTAAAGCCGAGAGTGTAAACATTTGGTATTTGGTATTTGCCTTTAAAATTAAAAATCGCAGATTCGAATCCGTTGCAGCGAAAAATGTTTCTTTTTTCTTAAATTTGACGCCAATTTATAACAACTTCTTGACGTGGTCAAATACCAGTGACAAACGCATATCCCACGTCCAAAATATCTGATATTCATTTTTTACGAAAAAATGCAATAAACATATGTATGTACATTCAGTGATGGAAAAAATAATAGAAACGAATTTTCCCTTTGGGTTCAAATACGTATTTTTAATAGAAAACGTCGTAATGAGTGAAAATTTTTCTTTTTTTTTAATATATATACATCTATCTTACATACTAGAAAACAGAAATCCATTTAGCTTTATTTATTTAGCTAACAAATTAAACTAAAGTTGAATTTTATGTTTTTGACCAGGAAATAAAAATAGAAACGAAATGAATAATCCTCTAAATTTACTAGTTGAGCAAAATTTACCATAAAAAGTATTCAGCGTAAATATTTTGTGCCGTTACCATAGTTTTTCAAAACTGCAGCACACCTACGAGGCCTAGACTCCACCAGATTGGAGCATATTGCTTGCTAAATGGAGTACCACTCTTTCTGGACTTTCTCCCACATTTGCTCCTTATTTTTTGGTTGAAACTTAATTAAACGTTTTTTTTACGATGCCCCGCAAATGCTCAATAGGGTTTAAATCGGGTGACTGAGCTGACCAATCCATAACGTCGACTTTATTGTCCTGGAACCACTTTTTCGCAAGCTTGGATGTGGGTTTGGGATCGTTATCCTGCATAAATTCCCACTTCCAAGGCATTTCCACTTTGGGCGTCTAACATGGGATCTACCATCAGATCCAACAAATCAATCTTTGTCTCATCGGACCAAAGGACGTTTTTCCAGTTCTGGCGGGTCCCCTGGTTTTTGGCAAAGCAGAGTCGCATTTCGATATGCCTCTAGCTCATAAAAGGAACTCTCCTTGCTGAATGCGCTTTCAAACCACGCTCAATCAGTCTTTTGCTATAATTACACTCCTTGTAATAAAAATATTCAAAACAATACCTTTTATTTTAATTTAAACAAACAATAACCACAGATTTTGACAAAATACGACCGCGTTTCTATTATTTTTTCCAACCCAAACACGAGAACTTCTGACGAATTTCTATGAAACACCAAAAATGCGGACGAAAAGAGTTGAAAAAGAAGATCGTGACCAAGTATAGTTATCCACGTTACTAACTCAGTGGATTTTATAAATATTTCTAAAGCCTATACATAAAAATAAAGCTTTTAAGTGAAATAGAAACATTCGTTTCTATTATTTTTTCCATCACTGTAGGTGTACTAAGCTACCTTAACTAATGATTATTATTATGATTATACCCTGTATTCATGGAGTACAAGGGTATATTGTAGTCGTGTGAATGTATATACATACATATGTAAAATAGAGAAGGAATCATCTCCGACCCCATAAAGCTTATATGTTCTTGATCAGCATCACCAGCCGAGTCAGTATAGCCATGTCCGTCTGTCCGTATGAACGCGTGGATCTCAGAAACTATATAAGATAGAGTTATAGGATTTAACATACAAACTCCTAAAATGCCACGGAGTTTTGCCAATTTTGAAACGCCCACTCCCGCCCTCAAAAATCACAAAATTCCGTAGCCAGTACTGGAGGGTTTTTTGAAAAGCTTTTGATGCCAAAATATTTCTATAGTTAATATATATGTGAAAAACAAATTTTATCCCAATCGGCGAATTTTTGGAGGATATATACCCATATAGCTTTGAGGTGTGTTTTGGGTCGTTGTCTTCTTGAAAGACCCATCTCAAAGGCATGTTTTCGTCAGAATATGCTACCATAACGTCAGCGAGTATGCTTTTATACTCAAATCGGGTCAATATATCGGTTATGCGATGTATCGGACCAACACCATGCCAAGAAAAACAGCCCCAAACCATTATGCATCCGCCTCCGTGCTTAACGGTCTTCTTCGTGTATCTGGGTCGAATTCTTTACCTTTTGGGCTTCTTACATAACGTCTAGAGTCGTTACCAAAAAGGTTTATTTTTGTTTCGTCGCTCCATAACACATTGTTCCATTTTTAAGAACCTTCTAGTCCAGACCATGCCAAATGATTTTGTGCAAACTTGCGCCTCATCTGTAAATTTTTTTTCCGAAGCAAAGGATCTTTTCTGGCTATATGTCCTTTTAGGCCGGCACCTTTAAGTCTACGCCGAACCGTTCGAGATTATATTTCATTGCCGATTTCAGCGGCAATGGACTTGGAAGACATAAAGGGATATTTTTTTGCCAGTCTGACGATGCGGATGTCCGTCGTTTGGGAAGATTTCTTCTTTCTTCCTCGTTTTTCGGTAGGATCTTTCGATTTTAAGGCATTCTGAACCAAACACACCGAGCGTCCAAGGCTTGTCGCAACTTCTCGTAGACTTTTTCCTTCTTGTTAAAGATTCAAGGCAATCTTTTTTTCTTCCAGGGTACAATGCTTTTTTCGGCCCATTTAAAGAATTTTTTGTAACCAAAATTTACTTAAAATGCAACAAATCATTAAAAATCAACATACCGTAGTCCAATTCTAAACTTAATCCTTTCAAATTTGTCAACAATGGAAGTGTACTTATTATTTTGACCAGACCAAAAACGACCATCCAGAACAAATTTAGGCTTAGCACTGGATAAAAGGGGTCCCCCATTTTCATTTTTGATTTAAATGTTTTACAAGACTATAACCTTTCAAAATATAATCAACTAGCAGCCCTGCATTCGATAGCTTTCAAGCTATGGCTCAAGAAATGATACCTATACCTATGTACTTATTATTTTGTCCAGTAGTGTATGTACATATGTATGTATATATAATTTCCCATACAAACGGGCTAAAATTTGGAACGCGTGGATTTCAAATACTATAAGAGATAGAACTATCAGATTTGAAACTTGGAATCAAATGATATCCGCGCAGATAAAGTTTGTGTCCAAATTTAGCCCAAATTTTTGTCAAATTTATCCCACTGCTGTCCCCAAAACAAAAATCTCGATGTAGCGCCAATTCGTTAATTTTGTTGGAAAATGTTTTGATGCCGAACTGTTACAATGGCAAATCTACACCTACAAATCTAAAAGCAGCCAAATCGGATAAATTTTTGGACTGGTAATAAATCTTTTAGACTGCTTCCATACTGAATCGGTAGTATGGCCGTAGGTTTGATGTTGTTTTGCTTTTCCCAAAACAAGTCAATGCAATCTTTCGAGCGCTCCGGAGTAACAGTGCACTAAAGAAAATTTCACCCCTTTTTTTGGCCAAAAGTAATTTTTTGAAAGTTAAAGAATTTAAATAATTTTAACTATAGATCAGAATAGATCAATTTTGAATGTTGCATAGCCGAAATTTCCATAGATCACTGCGAAGAAACCAGCAGCTAAAAACAGCTGCTGATGTCGACTCTTACATGAGCTTGAAATATTAGATTTTGAGTGCTACTTTAAAAACGCAAAAAGTGAAAATCCGGAGCTGGAGTTGATATACCCTTGCAGTTAAATCCGGATATATTTCGCAAACATGAGATATAGTTGGCCGATCCTTATGAGATTATCATAATATAACCAATTAATTACAATAAAAATTTTTTAAAAAAGTCCCTATCTTCTATCTTAAAAAATACCAAAGTTGGTATTTTTATCAAATACCATTTGGGATCGTTCAGTTATTTGGTAGGTCATATTATTTTGCCAAGAATAGCATTCGTACGAAATCTGAACTCTCTTACTTAAAAAGTACCGAAGTTATAGCGTTTCCGATCAATCAGTTATATGGCAGCTATAGGATATAGTCGGCCGATCCCGGCCGTTCTGACTTATATACTGCGTGCAAAGGAAAGAAGGGTGTGTGCAAAGTTTCAGGACGATAGCTTTAAAACTGAGAGACTAGTTTGCGTAGAAACAGACAGACGGACAGACAGACAGACGGACAGACGGACAGACGGACATGCTCATATCAACTCGGGAGGTGATCCTGATCAAGAATATACATACTTCATAGGGTCGGAGATGTCTCCTTCACTGCGTTGCACACTTTTGACCTAAATTATAATACCCTCTGCAAGGTAATAATAAGAAAGTGAATTTTTGTGCACTCTTGAAGAAATTCATATTTTAACTAGGCAACCTCAAAACCTTTAATGTAAATTTGTTAGCTGTGAGACTAGTGCAAAATCAGGAGGCGATCCTGATCAAGATAAGAATATAACAATATATATACTTCATAGGGTCGGAGATGTGTCCTTCACTGCGTTGCACACTTTTGGACAAAATTATAATACCCTCTGCAAGGGTATAAAAACCGCACCTACTTTTCAAAAAAAATAATATGGCTTTTTAAAACATTAAAAAAAAACCAAATTAAAATATCTTGCTTTGTTTTTGAGTTAGAATGTGTTTCTTAAAAAGTGGGCGGTACCACGCCCACAATTTTTTAAAATCTTAAATCTATTGACCATGTGAGCTCAAAAATCAGAACTAAAATATCTTGTTTCGTTCTTGAGATATTAATTTTGGCCAGAAAAAGTGGTCAAATTTCCTATAGTGCAATGGAAGGGCACACTATTACTCTGGACTCCAGAGTCTGGAGTAGCCGCAAGATTTCATTGACTTGTTTTGGGAAAAACGTAACAACTGGGTTACGTTTTATTCACTATTAATAAGAAAACGTTTAGAAAAAATAAATCAAGATTTTTGGTGTGTTACAAATATTTTAAATACGGCTTTGTGTTATATGTGACCAGATAAACAATTCCTAGTATGTCAAGTTCTTTCACTTTATCTGCATATTATAATTACTGCATATTTATTAGCATGTCTTCTTAGACCAAGTATAAATATTTCCTTTAAAACAAAAAAAGAAAGCTAACTTCGGGCGAAGCCGAAGTTGATATACCCATGCAGTTAAGTTTGGATAAATATTGCAAATATCGAATATAGTTGGCCGACCCTTATGAGATTTTCATTATATAACAAACTTATAAAAATAAAAAAATGCAAAAATAGTTATATGGTAGCTATAAGATAAAGTCGGCCGACCCTTATTAAATTTTAATACTTAAAATTATAATACCCTCTGAAAGGGTATAGTCGAGTGTCTCGACTCCAGACCATATTTTAACTTCAGACAAACAGACAGTCAGAATAACGAAGAGACGGATATGATTATATAAATTTAAGACAGGAGGTGATTCTGATCAGGAATAAGTATTATACATGTATAATATTATAATTTATCTATAAAAAGTGTTTTATACATTTTTTCTTCGTTCGACACCACCTCCCCTCTAGCTCTAATTGAATGAATCAAATTATTTTTACTTTCAATAACTTATTAAATTCATAAAAAACCATATCTTTTGAATAATGAATCAAAAATATTTTTACTTTTACCCAAATTCTCTCGAAAATCAAACTATTTTTGGTAACTTATTGAACTATTGAAAACAATATCTTTTGATTGGTCATCAATTATTTAGATCTGAATATTTTGAATTCTTGAAACCGACATAGGAAAACTTTTATTTCTATAAGATTTCTTATCTATGTATTATTTTATATTTGGTATTAATTACAAGTCATATGGAGGAGCCCAGTAATTAATCACTCAGTAATCTGAGTGATCTGGTAACGTTTATTTCTAAAAAAGCTAGAATCATTGTGCTTCATCACGTAAGCACACGAAATTTAAGGTTTGGCTAAATGGCATTAGGAGTATATGCATGCACATAGATCATTTTCCCAACATCGACTACTGCCGAAGGTCGGAGGTAAAAAGATGTGCTACAGATGGTTCTCGCATAGATTCGTAATCGGTTTCGGGCAAACCCAATTAGCACTTACCCACTAGGTTGTCAGAAACAAAACAGAAGCATTTCTTCTATTCTTTGTAGAATTATTGTTGACACAAGGAACGCTACATACCTCAAAATCCAAGACATCCTTCCATGTAAGATCTCCAAAAAATACCTCCGCGATGCGCTTAGATCACATTATTATCATCGAAGAGTGTGAGAACACAATTTTAGTTTATGTGTTAATTGCCCTTGCTGATGTTTTTCTTGAAAAGTGATCCTTTTTCTACTTGACACGACCCAACCCCGATCCCGACCCGACCTGAAAAGATTCCAATAACAACACAGATCGATCCTACAAAATATATTAGATTAAACAGCCTCGCCGACATAAGCTTTCTGATGATAGTCGGCTAGCACCCGTCCCGGGCCTTGATTCTCGCATACGTCTAAGTAAACATGTTTAGCCTCACAAGATTTGTTCGTGGGTCGTTCGGTGTGTCCTGCGATCGTAAACAGAAATTCGGTAGCATGTTTTTCCAACATGTCGCCCAATTTACCCTTTTATGGTTTTTTTCTATTTTTCCATTTATTTACATTGCCTTTCCTTCATTGTTCCTTTGTAAAACTCCACTGCCTCGGACGTGTAAAAATATAAATTTACGTGTGAAGGATATCGGAAATATCCGCAATTCGGACAGACTAAATATAAATATCATACATCTAGAAATTTAACATTGTTGAAAATGGAACATTAACTTTTAGTAGTGCCAAAACCTTTACACCCTTGCCGTTAATAAGGGGCTTCTTCTTTTATATCATATAAATTTTAAATACACGTTGATCGACACCTCAACCATCTCAATCAGATATTTGGTTCAAAGATATTCAAAAAAATTCCATTTTTCTTATTTTTATACCCTTTCAGAGGGTATTATAGTTTTGGTCAAAAGAGTGCAAGGCAGGGAAAAACTCGCTAGATAGATTTTAGAATTTTTCGTGGGACTTTTTAAATTTTGTATTCTATTTATGAAATCCTCATAAGGATCAGCCAACTATAACTAAAATTTGCAATGTCTATCCGATTATAACTGCAATTTTATAACTGTATTTTCCAAAAATAACTTTTTTTTTAATTGCTTCTCTGGATTTTATTTTTGTTGCGTTTGACTATAGACTTTAAGATGAAGCTTTTATGTAGAATGATCTGCTAACTCATAATATAGTCCTATAAGATACCAATTTTGTACAGCCCCCTGTGTACTGCTGGGGGCAATTGTTTTAATGATTATTCATGATTTTTTTTTTCGATCAGAGAATAATGATTTTTTCTGATTTTTATTTTTTTTCTCAGAGAATGATGATTATTTTGTGATTTTTAATACTCATAATGATTACGGTCCCAGCTAAAAAGTATATATTTTCTTGATCAGGATCAATAATCCTGTGTTAAATAATAATACTTAAGTAAAAATGTATATTTTGTCAACTTTTACATGCCAGTTAAAAGATTGAGTAAGGGCCGGTTGACCAAAGAACAGAACAGAAAACGTTTTTTAGCAATTCCGAAATCAACCGACTGCACGAGAGTTGATTCTTTTTTTGCCGTTTTCAGCAAACATAAAATCAATTACACAAGCTTCATTAAACTCTCAGGTATACACGGGACTGGGTTTGTTTGGGTGCGTGTGTGTTAAACGGTTGCCTTTCCTTTGGCATACCTGTGCGGAAAGCCGCAGGGAAATGAGCCGAATCGTTCAGTGGTAGAGAAGCGGATAAACGGAATGAAAAGAGTTAAAGTCAGCGTACTGAACTCTTAAACAAGTGGAGGAGGTCAAAAACCCAATTAATTTTATAAAACGCTTTATTCCAAACTGAAATCTCCCTAAATCAAATTTGTTTCAATTAAATCGAACATTTAGGATTTTTTTTATAGGACAGTATTTGTAGAGCACTAGTTCAAATTCATTTCTTAAAAAAGTTTAGATCAACAAATATTCAACTATCAAACTATTTAAAAGACAATTCATATCTAGGAACAAAAAATCAGTCAAATCGCCCGAATTAAAAGGGAGCTAGAGGATTGCTTCTGTATAAAGCGAATATCGGGGACTATAAAGGTAAAGATACAACCCACAAAGACCCAGGTGTTCGTTCGTTTTGTCAAAAATTTTCGATACCTCCATTTCATAGTTGGTATGTTTCTTTATAATATAAATAAAAAGATTGTAGTTATTGAGCTTGAGCTATTTTGTTTAATTTAACATTAATTATTTTGGTTGTCACATTAATATGAGTCCGTATCCTTGACGGTACCAGTACCGTATGATAAATCCATATCCACTTTGATACCCGCTTTCTTTTAGAACACCACTTATGTAAGCCCATGAACTTCCTTTCTGTCGACTCTCCCTGTGGCACAGGTGCCTTAATTTAGCATAAGTGATTGATGCTTCCAGAATTATTCAATTTTAGCAGCGACCCTTTCTAGAAGAAAGGTGGAGTAGATGACAAACTTAAAATATTATCGGTTTAAAAATTTTTGAAAAAATTAAAATTCTTAATGCGTATTACGGAGTCTCCAAAATACTTTCTCAAAATTATGCAATTATGGAAATTATGGCATTTTTACAGATCTTCTATAAGTAAATTTTAAAAGGCACATATAAATCTTGAGAATTTTTACTAATAGTAATTTACCAATACTCCTTAAAACCGACAAAGTTACCCAAAATTACCTTCGAATAATGTAAAATTAAACAGTGTACCAAGTTTCGAATAAACAGTAACGTGGATATAAACCCGTTTGCAGCTAACGGCTATGTTAAGTAGAGTTTTCATCTACTTCGAAATATTAGTTGATGCTAAACAAGGAAAAGCTTTATCCACAAATATTTGGATTAGGACCGCAATGTTTCTCTTCCGAAAGTTTTGGTTTTTTTTTAGTTTAACGAAAGCAGGGTCCTCGACCATTTTGATCCTCGGAACCGGGTGTTTACCCATTAAGTTCCTTTTATTGACATCGACGTCACCGACTTCGGTGATGAAATGTAAGTAAGAAACATCAAAGCTAAATTTGCCTTGTCCTTCCCCTTCAACCAAAGCTGGGCTCCGTTCGGCTATTTGTTTATAACAGGCCCACCGGCCTGTTGGGTGAGTTGCTTGTTTCGAATGTTTACACACCCAGCGACTTAAGGGCAGCATTATTCTGATCCCTTGATGGACTCGCCTCGCATTATAAAAATCAATGAATTAACATGCAAAAGAATTTGACCACAAAAAAGAAACAAATGTACAACGGTTAATGGTGGGGCGACCTATGCCTATTTGTATACGTGGCGTTAGCCACCCCATTACTTGTCAGATACTTCATCCCGTATCCAAAATAGCAGAGCCTAGGGGCAGAACAACTGGCCGTCCAACATCCAATCCCTTGTATGCATACACTTGATTACTGGTGTTTTTACCCGAGTTGTATTTGTTTTTTATGGTAATATTTCCCCCTTTTTATTTCCAGCTATGATATTATGTATGTGCCTGTCGATTTTAGCCTCACACAGTATTTATATAGTGGCATTTGAGTGCTGGACTCTCTTCTCTCCAACGAGGTGGTGCATTCACTAAATGACAAAGGACCCCGCCCGCAGAAATCATTTCAATCGAAAATGTAATCATTCTAAACAGTTACCCCATCTGCCACTTGATTCATGTCACTGCACTTCAATTGGCGTTTTTACCGATAAACACCCAAGTCAAGCCCAAAAGTGAATCTCCTGAATCTAACCCATTCCTGATTTCTCACATCAATTCATTCGTACAAAGCGGCAATATTTGACCGATTGGTCCATATGTTGCATTCGGCTCTATAAAATAACTTTTATTTATACCGATTGACCAAAATAAATGTAGTACCTGGTCAAAAAAAATATTGGGACACCTTGTTGTTTTTAAAAAAAATCGTAAATGATTTTTAATTTTTTTTGTTTTTTTTTATTCGTAAATATAGAGAAGGAATGCTTTAAAAACAGAGTCAACTTTTTTATTTTACTGATGCTTTTCACAAAAATTGATATCGTTATGTTAGCTCCCTTAGAAATAATTATTGGGAAAATAAATTTTTAATAATTTATAATTGTAGAAAAAAAATGTATTTTCTTACCTAATAGTGGGTATTGCCTCCATGCTTTGAAATGACTTCATCCAAGCGTTTAGACATTGAATTAGCCAAATCCTGCAATGTTTTTGTTGATTTTGGCCTATTCATCAACAATAGCCTTCTTGAGCTCTGCCAAATTTTCAAACTGTCGTCCATTGCTGTATATTCTCGAATTTTTTAAAATTAGTTTCTTTACAGTGTCCCAATAATTATTTCTAAGGAAGCTAACATAACGATATCAATTTTCGTGGAAAGGATCAGTAAAATTATAAAGTTGACTCTGTTTTTAAAGCATTCCTTCTCTATATTTACGAATAAAAAATAAACAAAAAAAATTAACAATCATTTACGATTTTTTTTAAAAAACAACAAGGTGTCCCAATATTTATTTTGACCAGGTATGGTATTTGATTTGTTTTCAATGCATTTCTTTCCTATATTTACGAATAAAACAAGAAAGGAAAGCTAACTTAGGTCGGAGCCGAAGTTGATACACCCTTGCAGTTTAAACCGGATATATATCGCAAACATCGGATAAAGTTGGCCGATCCTTATGAGAATATCGTAATATAACCAATTTATTACAATAAAAAATCTAAAACAAAGTACCAAGCTCCCATCTTCAAAAATACCAAAACTGGTATTTTTACCAAATACCATTTCCGATCGTTCAGTTATATGGCAGCTATATAGTCGGCCAATCGTTAAGAAATTTGGTAGGTTGGATCAAAAGTGACCAAAAATAGAATCTGTACGAAGTTCCAACTTTCTATCTTCAAAAACTCAAACATTGGGTAATTTACGATTGTTCAGTTATATGGCAGCTATAGAATACATTCGGCCGATTCTTATGAAATTTAACATGTATTATTTTGCTAAAAATAACACTCATGCTAAATCTTTTTTAACTTTTAAAACACCGAAGTTATAGCATTTCCGATCAATCAGTTATATGGCAGCTATAGGATATAGTCGGCCGATCCCGGCCGTTCCGACTTATATACTGCGTGCAAAGGAAAGAAAGGTGTGTACAAAGTTTCACGGCGATAGCTTTAAAACTGAGAGACAAGTTTGCGTAGAAACAGACAGACGGACAGACGGACATGCTCATATCAACTCAGGAGGTGATCCTGATCAAGAATATATATACTTTATGGGGTCAGAGATGTCTCTTTCACTGCGTTGCACACTTTGGACCAAAAGTTATAATACCCTTCGCAAGGGTATAAAAATAAAGTGTCCCAATATTTATTTCGACCAGGTAAAACAGAATTTAAGAGTGGCGATTATAAAGAAAACTTTCACGTACTTACAAATATATGTATGTAGTATAGTATTTTTCAGAGCATTGGTCAAACTTGTGCAACATAGGGCATCAGAAATCTTCTAATCTGTATGGTACATAGTATCAAAGATTATAAAGTACATAGATGGGACATCAGGGCCAAAAACGGTCAACTTTTTTCGTCGAGCTTGTTGGTGAGGGGGGAACGAACATAAATAGATTCTATTTTTAGAACTCTTTACATGTATGCGTCGGCGTAAAAATGTTTTGGCTTCCAATTTTCATTTTTAATTTCTTGTTTCAGTTTTCAATGGCCCGATGTGGTAGTCAGTAGAACAAATGGTATTTTTAGTCGCTGCAGTTTAAGACGGGGTGGTAGCGTAATGCATAGAGTAGTAACTTTATGTGCAATATCTTTGTGTTTAAATCCTAGTAAGGACTTCTAACTTTTTCTTTCTTTTATAATTTTTATTATACCCTTGCAAAGGGTATTATAATTTTGTTCAAAAGTGTGCAACGCACACTTCCGTCTGTCCGTCTGTCTGTCTGTCCGTCTGTCTGTTTCTACGCAAACTAGTCTCTCAGTTTTAAAGCTATCGTCCTGAAACTTTGCACACACCCTTCTTTCCTTTGCACGCAGTATATAAGTCAGAACGGCCGGGATCGGCCGACTATATCCTATAGCTGCCATATAACTGATTGATCGGAAATGCTATAACTTCTGTTTTTTTAAAGCTAGAGAATTCGAATTTGGTACGAATGCTATTTTTGGCAAAATAATACAACCTACCAATTTGCAGCCGACTATATCTTATAGCTGCCATATAACTAAACGATCGGAGGTGGTATTTGGTAAAAATACCAACTTTGCTATTTTAGAAGATGGAAGCTTGGTACTTTGTTTTAGATTTTTTATTGTAATAAATTGGTTATATTATGATATTCTCATAAGGATCGGCCAATTCAATCCGATTTTTGCGATATGTATCTGGTTTTAACTGCAAGGGTATATCAACTTCGGCTCCGCCCGAAGTTCGCTTTCCTTTCTTGTTTTTCTTTAATTCTTTAATTTTCTTTAATGAAAATTTAATACTATGTCCGGCTAATAAAATTTCAAGGGTGTCCCTCCGGAATTTTGTCATCCGACACGTCCGTCACTTATTTTTACAAAAATTGTGATAGAATGCAATTAAAAATAATAATAATAAAGTAAATATGAAAAGGAAGAAAAATATTATTATGAAAATTAAAGTAAAAAAAAATAATAAAAAAAATAAAAGAAAATATAAAAGTAATCATAAAACTGAAACTTTATGAAAATTTAAAAATCGAAACCAGGACCCGAAGGATAAGGATCGCGCGCTACCATCTAGGCTACCCTCGAAGTTGATCTGACGGTACTTAAAGTTGGTATTAAAGAAAAGGCAAGAATCCATAGTAAAATCCGTATTGTCTAATCAGTATTGTCTAATTAATTGTATAATTAATTCTGAATAAAACGAGACCAATTTCATTGCGAAATTATGAAAATTGTTGAAGTTATAACGCTTTTCCCAAAACAACTAAGTGCAATCTTGCTACTATATGTACTATATTCGACCTAATAAACAATTCCTACTAGGTCTCTTCAAAAGTTCCAAATCGCTGTCGCATTGTGTTATTGATGCTTCATTCGTTTGTGCGCAGTATATATGTTTATTTTAAAATATATATAAATATTGTAGAATTTTTCAATTTAGTTAAAGTAAGTTAGGAAGAAACTTTCTTTATAACAAGAAAGGAAAGCTAATTTCGGGCGGACCCGATGTTGATATACCCTTGCAGTTAAAGCCGGGTATATATCGCAAACATCGGATATAGTTTCCGATCCTTATGAGATTATCATAATATAACCAATTAATTACAATAAAAAATGTAAAGCAAAGTCCCATGCTTATATCTTCAAAAATACAAAAATTCGTATTTCTAGCAAATACAATTTCCGATCGTTCAGTTATATGGCAGCTATAAGATATAGTCGGTTATATATATATAACTATATATATATAGTTATGCAATTTGGTAGGTTGTATTAACTGACCAAAAATAGAATCTGTACGAAGTTCCAACTTTCTATCTTCAAAAACACGAAAGTTGGGTAATTTCCGATTGTTCAGTTATATGGCAGCTATAGGATATAGTCGGCTGATCCTTATGAAATTCGGCATGTTGTATTATTTTGCCAAAAATAGCATTCGTGCCGAATCCAAATTCTCTAGCTTTAAAAACACCGAAGTTATAGCATTTCCGATCAATCAGTTATATGGCAGCTATAAAATATAGTCGGCCGATCGTAATGAAATTTAAAAGGTCGGATAAACTATCCAAAAATATAATCTAAACGACTTCCAACTTTCTTTCTTAATAAACACGAAAGTTGCGTCATTTCCGATTGTTCAGTTATATGGCAGCTATCATTCATGCACTCATGCAAAATCCAAAAACTCTAAAAACAGCGAAGTTATAGCATTTCCGATCAATCAGTTATATAGCAGCTATAGGATATAGTCGGCCGATCTCGACCGTTCGGACTTATATACTGCGTGCAAAGGAAAGAAGGGTGTGTGCAGAGTTTCAAGATAGCTTTAAGACAAGTTCGCGTAGAAACAGACAGATTTTGTACGAAAGCTATTTTTGGCAAAATAATACGACATACCAAATTTCATAAGAATCGACCGACTATATCTTATAGCTGCCATACGATCGGAAATGGTATTTGGCAAAAATACCAACATTTTTGAATATAGACGCTTGCACTTTTTTTTATATTTTGTATTGTTATAAAATGCTTATATTTTAATATATTCGGCTAACTATATCCGATTTTAGCGATATATATCCGGTTTTAACTGCAATGGTATATCAACATCGGCTCCGCCCCGAAGTTAGCTTTCCTTTCTTTATTTTTTTTGATATTAGGTATCTTTTTGTATTAGGCCGAATGGAACAGTTTTGTATCAAAACATTTTCACAAACCATTAACACGCTGGAACTACAATGATATTTCTGTTTTTGGGCGGGAGTGGGCGTGAAAAATTTTAACACAAACTTAATCTTCGCATATTGAGCATATCATACTCTTATAGTCTTCGAGATCCACGCGTTCAAGCTTTTAGCCCGTAGGTAAGGGAAATGGTATAAACAATTATGAGTATATGTAGCTCCTTTTAAAATGGCTCAAAAAACTTTTAGTCTACAAGGGTATAAAAACCTCTTGGCGGAGTAAAATAACGGTGTCGAGCCCGAAAGCCACGCCCAAAAAATCTGATTCCCATTTCTGTGACCAAAAAATACAATAGAAGTATATAACATATTAAAAACTATTCTTATTCGGCACGTGCAAAAAACTACATACAATTCAGACATGTTCCGTGTAAGAATAGTTTTGACTGTATAAAATTCATCCTTCTTTTCTAACCAAGTACACTATTTGAATGACACTTTTATCCGTTTGTAACGAAGCTCTCCACACACTATGCAAATTATCAACCGTTAGCTATGTATATGACACGGTCAACCCCATAATCATAGGCAAAAAGCACAAATCACCGTGTCACTCGCATATCATGTGGATCTGTCCCCTCATGACGCAAATTTGCTCAGTATTCCGAGCCCACATCGGCACCGGGAGTTTGGTCGAGAACATTGATCCTATTTCAAATGTCAAGTTACCTCGACGTGCCGCAGAACTAAGCTCTCTAGACTCCAACTACTTGACTGTCACATCTCAATAACCCTCTAGTGGTTTCCAATTGTCTCCAAAAATAACCGCATTCGCATCCCTCAAAGCCGGCAAACGCACGTTTGCCGCCACACATGTGAGTCAATAGGAATCGCATTTGAAATTTTTAACGCTTTGTACGTTTTTTGTAATATTTCATAATTCTAAAGAAGCACCCAGCATAAAGAAAATTTGAACCGCGTGTCCCGAAGCTGGAATGCTCTTTAACTTTTTGACAAATTTTGCATCTGGTCGTTCTCAAGACCGTGAAGTAACCTGTTTCGATGGGTTTTCGTAAAACAAAATTTACGAAGTATGGATACACACATTCAAGATACATAAGTGATTTTTAAATGATGGAATAACAAACATAGTCTTACTTTTGTTTTGATGAGCAATAAATAAAAATACGGGGTATCCGATTTTTCTTTTTTTTTTTTATTTATATGTATTTTGATTTATTTGATATTTCTTTTTTTTCTTTATTTGTATTTTTTATGTTTATACATTACATTTAGGTTTACGTTCAAAAATAGAGTCAAGGCTAAGTTTAAAGAACTTAAAGGAGATTTTCAGCGAAAATTACCAAAAGAGAAATTGAAATCGGCGTAATATTTAGAATAACCGATACCCTATAGCCGAATATAAAAGACACCCACTTGGCGGCCTTTTTCGACTTCTTCATCCCCGCGACTTCAAGTCAGTCATGTCAGCATCGTGACATCATCCAATTCACAGACTTAAAAGTAAATAGATCCCAAGAGATGAGTTCGCATCATTCCTGTCTCATTCCTTGTCTTATGCCTTTTTTCTTCTCATTTTTGACTTGTCCCTTACCCCATTCCACATTTCCCATTCCCATTGCCTTTCCACATTTCCATTTCCATTCCATTTTGTTTCGTTGCCCGCACGACTGTTCGTCTCAAGTGACATTGCTGCCAAGGATCATCTCATAATGTGGCAAACGCTTAACTTCAGCTGTCTCAAAACCCCTCTTCCCGGTAACCCTCTCCTCATCCCACCACCTACATCGTCGTATGTATTTGTGCTCGCAATGGGGCACTGACGAATTGGCTGAGCCGATGTTCTTGGCTCTATACTCCTGGCTCCGATCTGAATGTGGAGCTCCCTGCCACGGGTAGAGGGTAGCGGTCCTCGTGTCGGTATCCAACGCTTCCAGCCACTTGACATTTTTACAATCTCGTATTCATGTCAATTTCGCGGTTTTGGTTGCACACGAGCGTATGTTCTATTCTCCGGAGTCCGGACACCCTTTACTGGAGTCGTATTCTGTATGCACGGGGAAACAAGGGAAAGGAAACAAGCATCTAAAATACTAGCCATAAATAGCCGTTGACTACTTTGTCAATTTCCTTAACCTCATGCCCATGCACCCAATAGTATATTTACCATGAACAAAATATACGTACTATAAGCCAATGCACTTGGTCCCCTCACACGAGTTGATCTTTACAAGTTTGTCTGTGCATTTGCCTGATCGTCCGTCCAAATAACAACGTCACTCTTAAAATTTTGCAAACCAACTATATCCGATGTTTGCGATGTATGTATATCCGGGTGTAACTGCAAGGGCAACTTCAACAACGAAATAAAAAATTATATTTATGTCGTACGCGACAGTAATAAAATGGAATATTGTGATTATAAATTCGGCAGACTTAGAAAACGTATGGATTTTTTTTAATTTTTTATATTCTTTCAACATAAACCAATATTTAAAATATAGAATAAAACAAGAAAGGAAAGCTTACTTCGGGCGGAGCTGAAGTTGATATACCCTTGCAGGTCGCAAACATATCGCAAACATTGGTATATCGCAAACATCGGATATAATTGGATCCTTATAACAATATTATAATTCAAATACAATAAATATTATTGACCTTTCATCTAACTTTATTTTAATCTTTGAATTACGTTCATTAGTTCCATGTCCCTTGATTAAATAAAAGTGTTTAAATACTTAAAATCTTTATTTTTTGTGTTATATAAGTCACGGTTTTTGCAGTAAAAAATTCAAAATAGACTCGATCGGCGTGTGTATCGCAATGTCCATGCACACGCATGTCTTGGCTGATCTCAGTCATGAAAATTTTTACGTCCATGCAGGAAATCTGTTAAATGTACTGACAGACAGTCTGATTTATGCGGATCATAGTTATAAATATATAAATATTTTTTACAATCAAAAAAGGCAAAACAGACATCCTGAAGGGCTCGTTTCTTTCGTCATACCTAACATATTTGTCAAATTAAGTAATTTATAAAGCATGCATTTACATTGCAATAAATAAAGAAAAAATTATCTGTCTTTGAAAGGGTTCCAGAATTCGGTAAAAACTGGTAATTCTGAGCAAACTATCTTAATATATTATTAAAACCTTTTAGACATGTCAGATAAAACGCTATAAGTTCTAGAAACCCAAATATTTTGGCTAATTAAGCAAAGTTACTACTACATTTAAAGAAAACATGCCGTAGTTCTAAATACGAGCAGGGATTAGGAGAATAAATTCCAAAAGAAATAAGGAAGGAAAAAATGAATCTATATCTTCTTGTATTTAGCGTTTATGTGTCATATGTGACTCATAGGATAGGATACCTTTTTTTTGTTTGCAGCTAACCATATTTCGGTAACTACTATTAAGTTCAACGGATTGGATGCATAATATGATTATAAAATTATATTTATAAATAAGATGATACTGTTCTGTACGAATGTCCCGCACCTTATGCATATCATGTTCCCGAACGTACCTTTCCGCACAAGTTTCCATGCGCAGATAACTGTTTTAAAAGGGTCTGATCTTTTTCAGGTAACACTTTGCAGCGACACCTTAGATGGCAATGCCATATTTCCATACTAGAGCTAGTTCTGTTTATAATGGATTGTTTGTGATGGATTTGGTTTGGATTTAGTTAGTGGTTTAGGCTCAATTCACTCGACCTCTTAAGAGTGGAGCCAACTAAGTTTATAGACCTAAGTTTATGTTCCGAATATGCCGAATATGCGAGAAAAAATTGAGGCATTTAGAGAGACGTAATCCCACGTATGGACTCCGCAAGCTTGGGAAGCAAAAAACCTGGGCAGCAGTCTCTTCGGATAGTGATATATATGTACATAATTATAGATCCATATTTGTATACTTCAAAGGGTAATTTATTTGAATAATAATATTTGAATATGAATAATTTGGTTCAAAAGACTGCAACGCACTGAAGAAGATATCATCGATTTACATAATGTATATTAATCGGTTTACCCCCGATATTTGATATAAGCATGAAATAGTCTCTGTCTTAAAGTTATCGAATAAAACTTTGAACTCATACTTATTTTCTCAACCGTAAAATATACGTAAGTTGTAACGGCTGGAATCAGACGACTATATCCTATAGCTGACATTTAACCGATTGAAAATGGCATAACTTTGGTGTTTTTACACAGTTCAGATGGATAGGATCGGGCAACCAAATCTTAAAGCAATATAACTGAAAGTTCGAAAATTAACTAACTTTTGTGTTTTTAAAGAAAGAAGCTTGTGTGTTAAAAAATTTGTGTTAAAATTTTTTTTATACACTTCATGGTTCACATGACACTCCAATAAAATCAATTGTCTGTCCAATTTGTTAGATTGTTTTTCGAGTGACACTATTAAAAGTAATTTTCACAATTACAAGTCGTTTCTGTGAAATGCATTGGACATAGTTGGTCGAACTTGAAAAAATGGTCCAGATTGTTCGACAATTTATTATCTTTAGAGCTGACAAAGTGGGCAGAACCAGCCGTTCTTTTACCTGTAACAGAAGGAGCGGTGTGTATGTGGTCGATGACCTTAGAATAGACACGGACTGCGGCTGGCGATAATGGTCCCATACATACGAGGGTCAGATGTGTCGCCTCCAGTGCGTTATGCACACCTCTTAGAAACATTTCCTACCAAGATCGAAGTTGGTATTGCGATGCTTATGAAACCACAGCTGTTTTTATCAATTATATGTGCCGACGTACATGAGAAAGTATGCATGGGTTCTGGTGTTCATTTGAAAGGCTTTGTAATTGGTACACTGTCAATGCGTAAAAGTACGTGTGTTCCACGGAGTGTGTAATTTGTCCATAAGTAGCCTCCAAACCTCAAAACTGTCAAGCCATAGAACGCTGAAACCCCCAATCCTCGAACACCTATCTCAAACCGACCTAACGCGCTGTGACCAATGAGTGGTCATTTATGTATATGACGAGGAAGGGAGGCAGCAGGCATCGGTCAGCTGCTAGCTGCCAGCACGCCGCAGTTGGGGGACTCCGTTCAAGCCAGAAACATTCGGCGTGTCACGCCTCCTGAAGAAATACTTTGATTCACAAACACACAAAGCACACATGTGTGTATTTACCTGCCACATAACAAATACACCGACTGATACACGCACAAGCGGCGAAGAGATATTTTGGAAGGCGTTTCGATTAAAAATCCCATCAAATTCAATCTGCACACTTTCAAAACTATGTCCGTTCGTAGGGGTACATGTACGCCTCTACATCTAGACGTTCTCCAGCTCTCCAACGAGGCTCCAACAATACCAACAATACAAACAATACCAATATACCAACACCACCAACCAAAAGTCACATCAAAGGCCTTCAGCTTCGCCGTCATCATTGTCCATCAGAAACGGTGGAACAGATTAAAGCTCAATTCGAAAGTGTTCGTGTTAGAAAAATTATAAATAATAAAATCCAAATTAAAACAAGAAAGGAAAGCTTATCAGCTGATCAGGATTCACTGTGTTGCACGCTTTTGACCAAAATTATAAAACCCTTTGCAAGGGTATAAAAACAGAGAAAATAACGTCGAAAGCATAAAGGGGTTCAAGTTAATTTGGTATTTTTTTAGCCGCCCAATCGTAACAACGAGATATTCCTATTTCGTATGGAATTGAAACCAATTACGAAACTGGTGCAATAATCCGATTTAAAAATTGTATTTGAACTGTAGGCTTGGATAACATAATGGTGTTCTAAGAAGAGTTTACATGTTTACTGGGAGCGTCCCAAAATGTTCTGTTGCGAAAAACTGTTTCGCGTAAATAGTTTTCCCCCAAAGAACAATTTTATTCTCTTCCAATTTTGACATATTTATTTTTAATAAAAACTTAAAATCATGTTATACAGTATACAATCTATTCGTTTAGAGCAATACTATTATTTGGGAGCATTTACATTTGTTCACTTACAATCTACATGTAGCTGCTTACAGATTTGGAGCATTCCGTTAGACTTCGGATATGTTTCAGTAAAGCTTGCATGCGGTTAGTACTGCGACGCAACATATTTAGAGGATACAAAAAAAATTACTTAGAACTATTTAATATATGCGAGTATAACCTATATGTTATATTAATATTTCGTTGTGCACCCTTGGAGAAGGCAGGAACCCGTTGCCTGCTCTTTTGTCCCAGCAAAAAAAAAAACTGAGATCCTACGCACATACACTCTGACACTCTTTAAACCCTGCCCATGCACTGAGGAACAGATTAAATACTATACACATAGATGTTTCTGTAAACATACATACACAAAAAAAATATATATAACACTAGTTTATAGAACACGAAAAAGCTAAATTCCGGATCAAGTCCGAGTTGTAATACCTTGGTTACAGGGCGGCGTTGATTAAGAGCTGCCAGCCATTTAATGACCTCTATTCGGCTAAAGCATTATATTTCCACTTCCGATTGCCGCCCCTCTTAAGACCTCCTTACAAAAAAGAACTAAAAACAAAAAAAAAATTTGACTAAACAATTCCCCCACAATTTATACCGATATAGCTGCGTTAGACACCGGTGACGATTTTGGCGGCTGCTGCTGATGGTGACGCTCAAGTGTTAGATGACTCAGGTGCAAATGATGTTCTGGTTGTTGGGTCTGGTGGAAGGGCTCATGCTTCTGCAGCTGCTGCGTCTTCAGCAGAATCGAGCGGTACATTTCAGACAGCAGGCTCCACATTGGCGGCGACCCACCCAGTGGCTCCACTTGTGATCCACCCGACGGCAATGCGAAAGTGTTTGGTGGCTGAGCAGCTGCGGCCGCCGCTGCGGCGGCAAACATCTGTGTCTGCAGCAGTCGGATATGGTGTTGCTCGTCCATTTCCAGCAGTGGGGTTGGCAGTAGCCGTCGGCTAGACAAGTCTATACTGTCACCTTCCAGCTCCATGCTACTTTCTGTGGCGAGACCAACAGTAGAAGAGGCGGCATCAGCTTCGGCAGCGGCAATGGCATTGGCAGATGGGGAACGGGCCGAATTGGACGCTTTGCTGTCATGACGCTTGCGTTTTGCCAGCAGGCTGTCCATAGAGAAAGAGCCTCCGCTGGGGCTGCCCGATCGCTTCTCCAGCTCAAATTCCTTATTATGAAGTAGCTTTTGGCGGTTATGTTCTTTTTCCGACACTTGTTCCTGATCCAGTTCCAGCTCCCATTTGCGGTCCCGTCGCTTGTGCAAGCTAAAGTCCAAAGGCTGGTCGCCCCCCTCCTCATCGCCGTTACTGCTGCTGCTGCTGCTCGTTAGGCTCAGAATACAATGCATCTCTTCATCTTGATCTTGGTCCTGGTCGTTATCCTCCTCGCCAGAAGCAGTCGAGCTGGAACTGTTTGCCTGAATGTCCACGTATTCGAAGCCAGCCCCTTCCGCTACATCTGTCTCCGTATCGATGACTGCCTCAGACTCTGTATCAGGGAGCTCCAGGCAGCCGGAAATCACGTTCAGACCGGGCAATCGGCCCTGGCCACCGAACATAACGTAGGAGGACTGCGTGTGGTGCGAGTGATGCGGTGGCAGAAGGCCAGGAAAAGCTACAGGAAGGTGACCGGCAGCTGCGACGGCGGCCGCGGCTCCTGTCCCAAACACAGGAAACTGCTGGGCCGTGCGGCCATCATGTGGCGAGATCTTGCGCCGTATGTGTGGTGAGTGCAGCTTGGGGTTCGGATTGGCACTGTGACGGTTCCTGGAGCGACGAGAGCTAAACACCATGTTACAGCCCTCGACCGTGCATTTGTGCATTTCCCGCAGGTGCACCGCCGAAAAGTGGATCTTAAGGGCACCTTTGTCGCAGAAGGTTTTAAAGCAGATTGAGCACTGGACTCGCTTCTTTCCCGTCGAAGGATTAATGAACTGTCCGGCCAGGTTAATAGGCGGCGATCCCCAGCGCTTCAGCTTTGAGGCTCCGCCAGATGCTGCACCCGATACAGAACCCGACCCGGTCGACCCTCCAGGCGAGCTGGCCGGCGAGGAGGCACTGCCCTTTGGGTGGGTGTGCTGGACATGGGGATGAGCGTGCGGATGTGGACCATGGGCGAGCAGATAAGCGGGCGACACGAACGGATTCATCATATGCTCCATCGTATCTGGTCTTTCTCTGGAGTTTTATTGCTGAAAAAAGACATGAGGGAAAAAAACGACTCGTTAGAAATGTCAATCATAGAGGAACTCACTCGATCAATCAGAAATCTCGAACTAATGCCAGGGGTGTCTGTGTGTCAGTCACAACGTGGTGCAAATTCCGTTTCCCATTTTGCCACTGCCTATAAGAAAACTTTCTGGTTATCACCAAGTCAAACAGCCTCGTTTTGTGACCTCACTCCAACCTCCCAGTATATGTGGACTAGACTTGGGCCTACACGCCTTTTAGAGTACGCACCCGGGATAGACATTGCTTTATTATTTTGAAGCACAAAAAATCATCAGTAGTTTAAATTCAAAACGAAATTGAAAAATTATCAAAGACCGGTAGCGACCGAGCGACCAAATAGTTCAAATGTTACAATTTCAGTATTCTGCCGTCACATAACTGAAATGCTTTTCAATAGGTTTTAACATTGTATTGTATATACAATGTATATATATGTATCTAAATAAAATTAAAAAAGTCATTTCAAATCGCTGAAATGCAAATGTCAAGAAATCCAAGCTGTCCTGTCTCAAAGAATTTCTTAGAAACCTGTAAAGGTATTTAGGTTAAGGAAGACAAAGAAAATAACTAATAACATCATGCCCAATTGACAAACCCACTTGGCAACCAGTTTGTCTTTACTCTAAGTGAAGTGAGATTTGAAGAAGTAGGAAGGTATAAAAAGATACATAGTCTCACGCGGTCGTGTAAGCACAGGTTTTCTCATTTGTTTGAGCCAAATCGTTTACAGCTTTTCGGCCTTGTGGCAATTAAAATCGCCTCTGCAACGACAGCAGCGACGACCTGTGGCGATCCCGTCAGATTCATTCCGTTCGAATCCATACCCTCCAAATAGCATCCGATCTAGAGGCTTATCCGAGTATTTTATTGTTGCATTCAAGCTACCGTAAATTTGACCACACCAAATGAGATGGGAATGCTTAAAAAGGGTAGGCGAGGAAGCTCCAACTGGGGACAATTGTTGGATTGGACATGTGGCAGTAACATACGGATGATGAGCTTGTGCGATGTCGCGGCTGGCTATCTGGAATCGATCTTAAAAGTCAAACATCGCCCAATGTCGGCGAAAACCTTACCAATACACAAGATACAAGGACTGGAATATATCTACGACAAAGATACACGGATACTTATAATAAAAACCCTCTCACAGTCTAGCTTTGGCAACCAGAAGATGGAGATTGTGGACTTTTATAGGGCTCATTAGTAACGATAACAACAATAGCATTAAAATGACTGTAAGTACACGGAAAAAATCCATTGTCGAGTGTTGAAAAAAACTGTATATTCTTTTTCGTGTCAGAACTGACTTGTTAGGTTAGCTTGTCGGTCTATCATTTCATTAAATCTTATCAAATGCAGACCCGCTCTCTGACAAAAAATTTGGTTTTTAAATATATTTGACTAACACTATTGACTAATACAAATTATAAATATTACCTACCCAACTTCACTTTCCAAACTTTAAATTAAAATTAGTAAAAAAGTTAGCTTCTAAGTTTAAACAAGGACTAATGCTTTTTTTTGCAGTGTGTCGCTCGATAGACCCAGGTTATGTGTGTATGTACTTGGGTAATTATTTTTGTCAAGCGCAGAAATGCAGACTGGGAAAACCAATCATATGACTTGATGGTTTTTTTCTTTTAATTGTTATTATCGGCAGCAGTCAGCGGCTAACAGATTGGGCAACAAAATGTTGAATTACCCTGAGAAAGAGTGAAGAATTCCGAGGTCCAAACTCAAACACAGCGACGCAAACCCATCGGATCCGCGTTCACTTTAGATTCTCTAATTGCTGCTATAGTTCCCCGCAGCAGAGGTAGTACATTATAATGAAAGCGGCAATAGCGGTAGTAGTTTCTGAGAAGCGGTTGGTGTGAGGTATTGCCCAGTGGAGGTTGGGGTACTGGTGATGTATAGTTTTGAAGAAGGAGAACCATGTTTCAGCGCCTAATTTGATCAGACTAAAATCTCAACTACAACTTTGACATTTGGCTTTGTACCGATGGCTGGCTTGCCGTAAGACGAATTTTATTTCCTCGAGAACCGCTAGAGTTCGGGATTTAAAGTATGTATTATGTATTTTTCTTTCTCGAACGACAAACTTTAAAACTCTGAAGTAGAAAACTAAATTAATTTCAATTGTCACATATGCAATAAAAGTATTCTTTATTGCCATCTGTCAGTGATTGAAGTTATAGTCCTAATCTTGGCAATCTTTGAGGCTTTCCGACATAAAATGCGAAACTAACGAATACCGACGGCAATTCGAACTCGAAAAACTTCAAGTTGTGTTTTCACTTACCTTTAATAAAAAGTAAAGACAAGACGGTTTTTAATTACGTAACTCCTATAGCTTGTATAAATTTCACTTTAATGGTTGCAATTGGTTTTTCACTACGCTTCCATATAAAAAAAAAATCAATTTGTCAAATTTCCGACGTAGTGGTTCACTTTCATTAGCTCAACGGGTATTTTTTGTACGTTCGTTTGAAGTTGGGTTTTATTCTAGAGCATCATTGGCGATATTAAAAAAGTTTCTTGTCGTTCGTTTTAAAAGACGACCACTCACACTCTAGTACAACACAAGAAGTGGCGGAACCGAGATTTGGTTCACGATGCGGGCACGAGTGCAGTGTACGGTATACGCTACGCGGAGTGCGGCGGCTAAGCAGAGACACGAGAGAACCACTTCTTCGGAAGACGTGGGTGACAATGATTGTCGCTGTGTCGGCTACGAGGTTACGAGCCAGCAGCGGCAGCGAATGCTGCTCTGTCGCAGTCAGCCGGCAGAAAAATGTAACAGCGACGACAAATGCGACGCACAGTCAAACACTAACACGCGCACGGACACTAACACAAACACATTTGGGGGTGGGTGACACTTTGGTCTCGCTCGCTCCCGTTAGAGACACGCAGTGTTGGACAAGTTTAACGCAACTGCCCCACAATTGTCTACCTGAAAACGATGAGTTGATGCCAATGCTATGGTGCTGTGGTGAATGTTAGTATGTTTGTGTGCGTGGAGAGACGACATGGACAGAAAATAGTCGAGTGGCCGTGCGAGAGAGCGAGCTATTGAAAATGGAATTGGCCTTCCCTGAAGCGGCTGGCGGTGACACATTGTCGCGATGGGTCACTAGGAGAGCCAAAGTAAGAGTGAGCAAGAGGGCATGTGCGAGTACCCATGTCAGGCGTCTTGCTCGCTCAGCATAGTAGCGCTTCAGTCGAGTTAGTCTGGCATGGAGTCGGCAAAGCAGTTCCCACCGAAGAGAGGTGGCTTAGTTTGCTCTTAATTCTCTTAGCCGTTGTGTTGCACGGTCGCTTGCCTAATTTGTTGTGCGTTCGAATAGAGACGCCTATATGTGAGCGCGTTTCAGCTAGTGCCGGCCCGCTTGCACACTGTCGTTTGAATGGACGAAACCAAAGTGGGTTGACATGCGACACATGTATTTGTGTTGCTGACCACACAAACACTTGGAAAACCGCTCTGACGCACATCAACGACAGCCAAACTGAACGCTCCTTTGATTGTGTGAGTGCGAGTGTGTCGCCTACAGCAAGTTTGCGTGTGACAGAGGCGAAACGAGTGGTTAGGACGCCGAATGAAATAGCGATGGCCAGCACTAGCACCTAGCTTGTCGCTGCTGCGACGCTGCCCGCATATGCCATATGTGTGTACATAGTTCCCGTTCGCTGCCGGCTGCCAGCGGCCAATTGTCCACTGCCCGCTACCAGTACTCGTTGCCCGTTTCCGACTCCACCCTTTCCCCACCGTTAGCTGTTTTGTTATTCTCGTCACACGCTGCTTTTTGCTGTTCGGTTCCCTTCTTTTAAAATTTTGTCATTTGAGGTCTTGTTCGCCGCAAACTGTTTGTTGGAGAGAGAGAGGGATCCGGGACCGCGAGCGCTCTGCTCGTCTTTCTCTGGCACACACAAATATTTATTTCGGCCAGATTCGATTGCCAGAGTGGTGCGTCAGTGTGTGTGCCTCTCTCTTGCTTTACTGGCTGCAGATATGCGATTGCGATTGCGCCACAATCGACTCGACAGTGTGTGCGTGTGTCGCACGCCTGTGTGGGTGCACGGA
Organism: Drosophila pseudoananassae pseudoananassae; assembly: GCA_018153035.1. NCBI lineage: Eukaryota > Metazoa > Arthropoda > Insecta > Diptera > Drosophilidae > Drosophila > Drosophila pseudoananassae. The sequence continues at coordinate 4,519,022 of JAECXR010000072.1, forward strand.
TGTCACACACAGCTCGACACTTTGGAGGCGATTGGACTTCTACCGTCGTCCTGCACCAATGAAATTCGAGCACTTGGCTGGTGACAAAGGTCCCGAAGAGTCGCCGACGTCGCCAACGTCCTCGTCGTGTTTTTGTCGCTGCGCTGTTCCACATTTTTAGCTCCTGCTCATGTTCCTTTCGCTTCTGTTAGTTCTCCACTGAACCCAAACACCGTTTCTCATTCCCCGTTCCCATTTTCCCTCTTAGTCTATGTCTGCTTCACTCCTCGTCACCTTTGCCATCCGACCCCATTATTTTCTTTTATGTAAACCGTAAAAACATACACATACATATGTACATACAAAACATAATAAACATATACATAGGTACATGCATGTACATACATATGTACATATTTCATTCCGTGTGTACATATGTATGTATGTATGCATTTCGATAATCAAAGGGAAATGGAAATGTATTTATGTATGTGACCACTTGCACTCTGTAGATATTTAAGTATGTACATACATATGTATAAACTTATATATAAGTATGTATATGCATATATACTTATATACATACATACATATCTGACGGCTCAGTTGTGTTTTTCTTTTGCCTACTCCCCCTGTTCATTGTGCTTTTGTCCTTTTCAATGCATGTAATTACGGTCCGTGATTCCGTCGAAATTCGTTCTTATGTATTCATTATACAGTAAAGTTATATATGTACATATCTATATGTGTGTATGTATATACAAATAAACGTAAATACATACATACTACATTTCAAAATACAAGTAGCGAGGGAAGGTCAGCGGCCCCCTTTGCCTCCCATGGGAACGCCCTTAGGTATAACTATTGTTAAATATTTACTACATATGTACATATTCACATAAATATCGACGCATTTCCGCAAAAGTATCGTAAGTCGTTTTTTTCGAAATTGAGATTTTAATGCAAAATTGTTAGGCACCTAAAGTCTCACTACCCTGTGAAATATTATAACTGAAAACCTTATAGTTCCGATAAAAATTAAGTTTCAATTTTATCGTGTGTTACAGTGCTTTTCAATGTGCGCGCGAAATTATTGTATGTCCATACAATTTTTTTTTAATTCGCATGGAAATACTTCAAACGCACAAAAATAAAGAAATATAATAACAAATGTTTCTAATCGCTTAAACATCTTATGATTTTCATTTATTATGGGCACCTAGCGAATGGCCGACACTTATTGGAAATCCTAAAATAAATCGGCCAATCCGGCTATGAATGTATAAAATTACAGTACATAGACTTTACTGGAAACATTTTCAAACTCTTTTTTAAACATTAAATTTAATTAAATTACGAATCGCTGTTATTAAAAACATGCCAATTATCAATAGAATTAAATTAAATTTTGAAAATTCAAAGAAGTATCTTTTTAATATGCCTAATTCCACCCAAACAATAAAATCATATAATTATAAGCTAAATATTTCTAAGAAAAAATGTGATGATCTAAATAATTTATTTAAGAAAAATAGTATACCTCCCAGATACCACAATTAATATAAAAGTTTGGGACATTCTTCGAACGTATTAGATTGTTTAACCCTTTACATGGCAATAACTCCGATTTTCTTGATTTTTTTTTGTTCGGTAGATAAGTGAAAATAAAAAATACACTTCTTTTTATTTTTTTTTTTAAGGTTGGTTTTTAAACTAAGCGATATTAATGATTTAATTGTATTATAATGCAACAAACACAAAAACTCAATAATATAGAACTAAATATAATTTTTACCTGTTTTACCTGTTTTACCTGCGTTACCTGTAACGCAGTTTGATAAATAATTGAATTTAAACGGTATGATGCAGATCTGCATCACCACCATGTAAAGGGTTAAACGAAAAAGATGAAGACGATGATATTTTGGTTTAATTTTTCATAAATATATTACAAATATTTTGTATATGTATATTGTTGTTAATTAATAAAATTAATTTCTTAATAAAATTCAAATTTCGCATAATAAATCAATTATCGTATAAGGGTATGAAAACAAAGGGTGCAAAATTATCGTATGTAATTATGTTTTTTTTTTTTAGCTAAAACCACGAAACCTTGAAAAACATTTCCTTAATTTTCTCATTCCTAAGAGATTAAAAGATTAAAAATTTTTTTCCTAAATAAAAAAAATAGAAAATGCGTCGATAAATGACCTATAATTTGCGCTAAATTCTTCAAATCGGTAACATTTGTGTCTTAAATTAATGACTAAGACGGACCGGATAAATTTTACACGCAATTAGGAGATAAAGTTCAGTACATACATATGTACATCGCAAATAAAGTCTAGTATTAAGTGATATATGTATGTACATATATATACTGCCAAATGGAGGGTGTATCATATAAAACACAATGTTTTAGTTGACTGATCGGATCTCGAGTTGATTCAGTTGACTAATCCTTTATTGAACTTTAGTATCAGATAAATTTTGAACAATATGAATTTTGACCCTATTGATAGTTCAGTCATGTAAGCAGCTATAGGATATAGTTCGCCGATCCTAATTAAAGTTAATAAGACCATATCCATGAGTTCAAAATTGTACCCCGTTTGTATGGAAAAGGTATATGTATGTGTATTAGGGCGGGTCAATTTGTTCCTGTCCAAAAAATCCTGAAAATTTTATTTTAATTGCACTTTCGCGAACTGTTTTTCTTTCATCGAAAAGCATCGACCCAACAAAATATTCTACAAATAAATAAACAAAATGCATTCTTCGCCCATACAGAAACTATTTTGTTAACAATGCTTTTCGATGAAAGAAAAACAGTTCGCGAAAGTGCAATTAATCAAATTATGTATTATCGCGAGAAATTATATGACCCAACTAAACTTAGAACTTATAAAAAGAATCGCATTATTTTCGATTGCACCGATTATATGCATTTAGTTGACTTGGATAATGACGACATCTTATTTGAACCTCCATTTACTGCAAACATCCCACACGATCACTTGTTGGAATACATCAATTCTGCTGAAAAACCACTGCCAGATCCAGCAATTCCATCGCACATACAGGGCACCGAACGACGTGTGCAGTTGTTAACACATGTCTCACGACGAGTTATGCCACAGAATCGAGATGCTGTCATTGACTTTAGAAAGTCGTTCCAAAGTTCCTCAAATGGAGTCAAAGAAAGACTTGAGATTCTAATAAGATGACGTTATATTCCAAGTCAACAAAATGCAAAAATTACCTACTTGTTGGAAAGCAAATAACTTTTATAATAAAAAATAAAATTAAATTCCGCCTTTTATCATGCCTACTTTTAATCATGCCTTCGAATATATATTTCAATTTTCAGATCGATACCGTACTTCGTTAAAAAGTTACAGAAGCATTGCTCCTACTTTCTTATATGAGGGTCCTCAGTACATGGCTAGTTTGACACTTTTTTTCGAAATAAAAAATAAATTATAAATTAAATAAGTTTAAAAAAAAAATTATAAAATTTGTTGTAAAAAGATGAATCAGAATTGACTCCAACATAATTGGAAAATGCGTATGTTTTTTTTTAAATACATTACATGTCTTAAATACATCGAAATACCTTATGTACCTCATAGTGAAATCTTTAAGCTTCACGGCGCGAGCTAGGAATTCATTTTAGACACATGGTGTCATGGTGAAATTTTCTTAGAATTCTTCCTAGATTCCGACTATGGGGGACGATTTTTGCGAAAAAAAATTGACCCGCCCTAATGTGTGTATATCCTTCTCCAAAAACAGACCGATCTGAATATAATTTTTTTTCAGATATATGCATATAAATTATAGAAATATGTAGTTTGGTATCAAAAGTTTTTTTAACCCTTGTACTCTTCGAGTACCGATTACAAAAAAAAATTCCATAGAAAAAAAAACCAAAGCTATGGAATTTCCAAACTAGTTATATATCAGATTAATGATTATCTGTGTTGTATGTGTGTTTTATTGCCTTATGTATGGTATGCGTGTAATGATATTACTACATATTACATAATTACTTACGTCTATACTGCGTTTAAACTTTAAAGTATGATGTATGAAAGTATGATGTGCGCAATGTAAATCGATAGCTTTAAATCCGAGGCAGGGCCACCAAAAAGAAGGGTCCATGCTAGGGCCTCTTATTATTGTTCAATTTCCTAGTTGCTCCAGGGGTCCTTAAGCTCTAACTAAGTCGAATCTAAACAGCCCTGCTGAAGGACTAGTACGCCTATAAAAAGACAGAAGGACAAGTTTATTATTTTAATTAAAGTACATTTTAATTAAAGTACATTTAATTTATTTAATTTGAATTTGAAAAAAAAATTGGACAAAAATAATCTTGCAATGCCGTTACGCTAGCTCTGCCGACTGCGCGACTTTGAATATTCAGTTGTTTAAAATATGTTCATGGAATATTGTAATTGAGCGTAATATGTTTTTTTATACGCTTGCAGAGGGTATTATAATTTTGTCCAAAAGTGTGCAACGCAGTGAAGGAGACATCTCCGACCCTATAAAGTATATATATTCTTGATCAGGATCACCTCCTGAGTTGATATGAGCATGTCCGTGTGTCCGTCTGTCTTGAAACTTTGTACGCAGTATATAAGTCGGAACGGCCGGGATCGGCCGACTATATCCTATAGCTGCCATATAACTGATTGATCGGAAATGCTATAATTTCGGTGTTTTTAAACCTAAAGAGCTCGAATTTTGTATGAATGCTATTTTTGAATGCAAAATAATACGACTTACCGAATTTCATGAGGATCGGCCGACTATATCCTATAGCTGCCATATAACTGAACAATCGGAAATGACCCAACTTTCGTATTTCTGAAGATAGAAACATGTAAATTTGTACAGATTCTATTTTTGGTTAGTTGATCCTATTAACCAAATTTCATAACAATCGGCCGACTATATATTATAGCTGCCATATAACTGAACGATCGGAATTGGTATTTGGTAAAAATACCAACTTTGGTGTTCTTGAAAATAGAAGCTTGGGACTTTTTTTTTACATTTTTTATTGTAATTTTTGTATTTTTTATTGTAATTTTTGTATTTTTTTATTGTAATTGGTTATATTATAATATTCAAATAAGGATCGGCCAACTTTATCCGATTTTTGCGATATATGTCCGGTTTTAACTGCAAGGGTATATCAACTTCGGGTCCGCCCGAAGTTAGGTTTCGTTTCTTGTTTGTACTTACAGTCGCGCACGGGACAAACTTCAAATGATCACCAAAAATACAAATATTTTTTTTCTCCAATTTTTTTTTTTTTAAATATTAACTGCACACACAAATACTGTTTTCAAAAAAAATTTGATGCAATTCGAGCAAGTGCTTTGGATCTACGGATAAAAAAGTTGTTTTTCAGTCGCGCACGGGACAATAAAATAAGCGATAATGTAAATAAAAATTTTTACCGTTATTGGTGATCGCATGTTACATGTGCGTTCCTTTTCCATTTATTTAATCTCAAAGTGATTTTAGAAAGAAAAATGGAAAGCATAATGCATTTATTTTAGAAGTTGTTATAAAAACAAAATACGGCCTTCAAACATCATACGGACAACAACTGCGTTTGCGCGACTTTGCATTCGAATATTTTGAAAACTGTAAAAGATGAATGCAAAATTCTTTCAAGTTTAATAAACTTGGACATTTCCTTATGTAACCATGTTGAAAAAAATCATTTTCAAGAACTTTTAATTTTTTGGCCGCGGTGGACCTTTCTGTGGAAATGCCCATATGTATGTCTGTATCTCCTTTAAAAACCGACGATTTGGTTAAAACTTGTTTTCCAGATAAATATTAGCTATAGAAAAAACAGATTTTCAAAATACTCTACTGGCGCCACAAAAATTTGTGATTTCAAAGTATTCAAAAACTTTCCACAGAAAATCAAAAACTTTTATAAAACAATTTTAGGGATAAATAACAAATGGAAACAAATATTAATTTGTTTCTAATTTCAAATGGATGCCAATCGCACGTCACATAAAAGTGATGTTATTATTGAGTTATGGTCCACAATTTTCAAATGCTAACTTGTTTCGATACTGAAATCAGAAATCATGACTGTACTTGCTCAAGAATGCCTGAGGCGTGGATATAGATCGCAGATGATTTGGAGAACAAAATGGGAAATATTTTTTTAAGTATGAGATTTGATTCAGTTGCCTGGGTTGTACCTAGGTAAGCATGAAACTCAATGGAACGTCCACTTTCCCATGGGCCTTAGCCCTAGATATTTGCCCGAGTTTGCATTTAGGTCCGGGAATTTTTTGTTGGACAAGAAACGTTTGTAATCGATGTTGCTTTGAAGTTATTAATGGATTTTTAATAACGTTTGTGTCGGCGTAAATTGTATTTAAAAAAAATGAGGTAGAGCGATCAAAAACGAAAAATCTGAAACGATTTATTGACACGAAGTCAAGTACGCACCGTGGCGGTCATGAGAGAAATGTATCTCATGCAATCCGGTGTCTGATCTATGTGCCCCGTTTTGCCGTCAAAGCAACGCACTCCACAGGGCCTCTGTCCCAATCCACTTCACCTTGCCGAGGACGACAAAATGTAAAAAATGATTGATCGATTTATACTTGGACCTCGAATTCGGGTACAAAGGGCGCCGTGCCGTGCAGTGTCGTGTTAATAAAGAACTTTACACATCCAGTCCATGGAATAGCATTGGATCAGAGACAGACTTGGACTTGGAGCGATTGGCGTACCTCCGATTCCCCATTACCCTGTCTTTGATTTCGATTCCAACCGAGCAAAGATGACGATGGCGGCGACAGCAACGATAATCGGTATAATATGATAGCAATTATTTATTAAATCTGGACAGAAGATTGGAAGCGGGAATGACAAGAAAGACATACCCATGCTTGATTAATGAAAGCAATTCGCCATACAATGGAAGAGAAAGGAAAATCGAAAGTGTTGACTAGCATTGACCAACTGCAGGAGACGATAAAGCAATAGGCCCTGGAAATGGTATTGTGAAATGGTAGTAGAATGATAGTAGTGGAGTAGAGGAGGAGAAGACAATTCCATTTTTCTTGTTGACTTTTTAAATTCTGCCAAAAATCAATAAACAATGCTTGAACATACACACCGAAGCAATAACTCAAAATAAAAAGACTGATACCAACGAAGCTGCACACAGCTGCACATTTAATAATTTTTTTTAATTCATTTACTAAGGGGCACTTTGGAATTCTATGGGAAGTAAAGGATAAATTTTTGCTTCCTATATACATACATATACATATATGCACATATTAGTGGTAAGTAATCTGTCAGTTTGAGGAACATTGACTACTGATTTGGCGAACCCCGTTTTTCGTTACATGGTATGTAAGAAAATACATTTGTATGTATATGTATGTATGTATGTATATGAAAACTGATCGGTCGCGGCTGCTATAGACATACATACATACATGTATGTATGTATATAGATACATAACTGAATCATGTCGATCGAAACCAGCATGACTTTATACATGCAAGGCCCCTTAGAAAAGTCGTCCATTTTTTTTATAGATAGATGAGTGTTTTTAATGAAACGGAGTCGCAAGTACGGATTCCGTACGATGGAATACATTGCGTTTGCATGTTCTTGGTGGTGGTGTAATAATCGCGCAGCGCCCTTGACAATCCTCAATGAAATTGAGAGGTCCATGCGACCTTTCTAAGGCACTCGGCTATTACACAATCGCGGTCTCAGGTAGGCAGGGCCATGGAATGGGGAAAGGGTAAAGAGGGAAATGTATGGAAAGGGAGGAAAAAGGACATGGGAAGAGAACGAAAACTCTGTTGTTAGACGCGACCGGCGGTTACCATGAATATAGCACATTATGTACCTAATAATTAAGTGAAAGGGATACAATGGCTTCATGAGAACTTTGCTAACCGGGTGATAAAACCCCTGCACGCCGGTTTTGTTTCGCTTCCAACATGTCGTCGAAATTTTATAATGGCCCCTTATATAAATCCATGCCAACTGCGAGACTCGCCCACTGTAGAATGGATCGCCTTTTTTGTTTTAACATAGGTAGACGAACGCAGAACGGGGAACGAACAGGACAACCAGGACAGACGAATGGTAGCTAAATGCCATTGCCGCCTGAGAGCAGAGAAGGTCGATTAGCAAGTTCGACCTTAAACGAAGCCGCTCAATTTTTGGGGCCCAGAGGTTCCGTCATAAACAGCCTCGAGTTCAAATTGCCCAAGATCAGTAGCGGAGGTGGCGGCGGCGGCGGTGGAAAACAGGTACAGGCATGCAACTCGTATGTATACCTGCGACAGCCCGCTTGTCGCTGACGACGACACGCACATGTGGAAGTGCAGGGCGACTGGGCGTCTATTTGGTCCATCAATTTATCAAATTCAGTTCGTTGGCATGTCTGAATCAAATCGCTGTCCCATTTCTTAGCCTCATGTATTTGGCCCTGTGACTGCTTCCATTGTCTGACCAGATAGTCTGGTCTGGAATTTATTTATAGAATAAACAAAGTATAGATCTGTAATAATTCGATTAATAATCTATTTAATACCGTCACCATAATCGGGTAAACTAAAAAACAATTTGTGCTATAAAATTTTACGGTGTAAATTCTAAGAGAAAAAATTGCCATATGATTGACGAAGAGATTGAGAGAGATTCTTTGAATTGTAAACTAACCTAAACTAAGGGTTCCCAAGTTATTAAAAACTTAGAAACTAACTTTGGTGTATCCGAGTTTGATATACCTTTCTAGTTAAATTATACAAGGCAAGTTATATTTTATATGGGTAGGCGTTACATTCTTGCGACTTTGTTGAACTAAATAACTCCGTTACTAAATGAACTAATAAAACTATGCACAAATTTTGTATACAAAAGCATATATTCTTCAAGAACACCAAAGTTGGGTCATTTCCGATTGTTCAGTTATATGGCAGCTATAGGATATAGTCAGCCGATCCTTATGAAATTTGGCATGTCGTATTGTTTTGCTAAAAATAACATACATACATACAAACTTCATACATAACATACATACATAATTCAAACTCTCCAACTCTAGAAACACTGAAGTTATACCATTTCCGATCAATCAGTTATATGGCAGCTATATGATATATAGTCGGCCGATCCCGGCCGTTCCGACTTATATACTGCGTGCAAAGGAAAAAAAGGTGTGTGCAAAGTTTCAAGAAGATAGCTTTTTAACTCAGAGACTAGTTTGCGTAGAAACAGACAGACGCACAGACGGACAAGCTCATATCAACTCAGGAGGTGTACCTGATCAAGAATATATATACTTTATGGGGTCGGAGATGTCTCCTTCACTGCGTTCCACACTTTTGGGCAAAATTATAATACCCTCTGCAAGGGTATAAAAAAACATACTACGCTCAATTACAATATTTCATGAACATAAAAACCATACCTTTTTATACCTATAAAGCTATCGTCTTGAAACTTTGCACACACCTTTCATTCCTTTGCACGCAGTATATAAGTCGGAGCGGCCGGGATCGGCCTATTTATCGGCCGGGATTTATCCTATCGCTGCCATATAACTGATTGATCGAAAATGCTATAACTCCGGTTTTATACTTTATCCGATTTTTGCCATATATATCCGGTTTTAACTGCAAGGGTATATCAACTTCGGCTCCGCCCGAAGTTAGCTTTCCTTTCTTGTTCAGTTTTAAAGCTATCGTCTTGAAATTTGCACACACCCTTCTTTCCCTTTCATGGAGTATGTACGGCCGATTCCGGCTGTTCTATATCCTATAACTGTCATATATCTGTTTGATCGGAAATGGTATATCTTTGGTGTTTTTTACAGTTATAGAGTTCGAATTTTGTACGAATGCTATACAATATCTACAATATCCTGTAGCTGCCATATACATAACTTGAAAATCGGAAATGACCCAAATTTTGTATTATTGAGATAGAAACATGTAACTTTGTACGGATTCTATTTTTGATCAGACGATCAGTTGATCTGACGTACCAAATTTCATCATCCGACTGTATCTTATAGCTGCCATATAACTTTAGTATTTTTGAAGATAAAAGCTTGGGACTTTTTTTTTTAGATTTTGTATTGTAATAGACTGGTTATATTATGATATTCTCATAAGTATCGGCAACTACATAAATCCCATACTTGCGATAAACATATATCCGGTTTTAGCTGCAACGGTATATGAACTCTGCCCGAAGTTGGCTTTCCTTTCTTGTTTAATATTTATTGGAAAATATTTGGGTGCCAAACTATTTTAAAGGCTAGTTTTTAGTGGAGTTAAAGACTTTTTATTCTGCTTCCCAAATAGATTGCTTCAGTTGGTATTGTTAGCATTCATAAGTATAAAAATTAGGGACCGTAATCATTATGAGTTTTATTTTAAAAATCACAAAATATTCATTATTTTCTAAGCGAAAAAATAAAAATAATAGAAAATAATCGAAAACAGAAATAATCATTATTCTATGATAGAAAAATAAAATTCACAAAATAATCATTTTTCTATGATCAAAAAATATAAATCACAAATTATTAATTATTTTTGATTTAGATTTTTTTCGCTCAAATTATCTCACTCAATTCATGATTTCGCGCTGTGTATTAGATTTTTTTTATATTTGACTGCATATCTCATTAGACAACATATACAGTAGAGGTCTGCAGGAATACATTCTTATTCCCTCAGCCATAGAATACATCCGAATGGAATAGAATGAATGAGTGCAACACAACGAATTGAGTGAGAGGGAGTGAGAGAGTAAGAGACCATTCTAAATCATGGGCATTCTCTTGCTTTGAAACCGAGTGAGTTGGGGTGGGAAGTAAGAAGAGTGCTTTTGGAATAAGGAATGCAGCCGAATGTCTCGGCTTTATGTATATACTTAATTTTTATACTTATGGTTTTTAATCGTTATTATTATTTTCGTAGTGTTTTTTGTTTAGTTTTTTCAAATTAAAATATTTTACTGAAAACTCGGTTCAGAAAATCCTTATAATTTTTGTAGATGGCCATGACTTTTTTAAAAAATTATATTCAAAGCTCCTAATTAATTAATAATAAAAACCTTAAATAACTACATATAACAAATTCAATAAAATGTTTTTGGACTTTTCCTTTAATCCAAAATAAAAATATGGTATGCTCTACTAATTTCAATAAGTAATACAAAATCTTCCATAGAAAACATATAGATTAGATTAGATTAAGTTTAAGATTCAATTTTCTTAACTTTTAGTGGTACGGAAGGCTATAATCATGGTACGAATCATGGTACTAAATGGAACCTGTATATGTGGACTAAGGAGATATGCAGTAAAATATCAAGAAAATTTGATACATACATAGCACGAAATCATGAATTGAGTGATATTTTTGAGCAAAAAAAAATAAAAATAAAAAAAAAAATGATTATTTTGTGAATTTTATTTTTTGATCATAAAATAATGATTATGTTCTGATTTTTATTTTTTCGCTCAGAGAATAATCAGTATTTTGTGATTTAAAAAAAAAATCACACCAATAATTATTATTGACTGATAAAAATAAATTTTATTATTATTGTTTTTCTTGAGAATCTGAACTTTTTGCGGTTAGCTAAAAGGTTACTTGGTAGGCTGAAAGAGAAAAGTACCGGGTATAATATAGTCAGAAAACTCGATTATATCCGTCCTATCCTGTTTTTTCTTAAATTGTAGTATTTATGATTATTAATCAGGCACAAGGTAAAATCTATTCAATTAGGAAACAAAAGTGTTTTCTCTATCTGGGTATATTTTAATTTTGATCAACAAGCATATAAAGATGATAATGTATAAACATACTGTCAAATCCTGAAAATGTACAATGCCATTCCACTGATAAGCAGTAACGAATTATTGTCCATTGCTGATAATAAATTCGATTCAATGCGAATTAAGTACTTAGGTACTACATATATGTAGTACATACATACATGTACATACATATAAATATATTTATGTGGTTTAGTATGAAGTAAATACAAATTTTTAAAACAATCGCATTTAAAATCGCATAGATGCTTAAGTAACTTTAATACAATGTTACTTCTAATTATGAAGATACATGCTCCAAACATACCCTAATTGAAATTTTGGTGTTGATTTAATTTTCAATTTGATTTAATTCAATACCAAAACGACTCACCCTCTCTAAAAATATGAAATATCATATAAAATATAGAATAATTATTCGAAATTATAATTATAAAATAATATAATTATTATATTGTAATTGTGTAATTGTTTAAAACTTTGGTCCAGAGAGTATCAATATTTTAGTCATAAGGGTCGGCCAGCTTTATGCTATAGCTGGCAGCAACTGAACTGACCCACCTTTCGCGTTTTTAAAAATAGATCCGACATCCGACCAAATATATCCAGAAAAATATCAATTTATAAAACATTTAGCGATTCCCGTCGCTTCGGGAAATAGAAACATAATAACAAATGATTTTTGCTATGCATAAATGCATGCTGTCCATCGATGAACTTGCAATTTGTTTCCCACATTTTAGAGTTTTATTATATGTATATATGTTTAATAGTGCCTAATGCTTTAAGGATATGCTGGCATTGTGGAATCTTACCTCTCTTGTCTGAAAACTAATATGGATGATGATTTTTGCCTACAATGCGCATCAATTACTCCATCATTACAACAAACACTCGAATAATACGAAACAGCTATCAGCAGTTGCAACAACAAAGGAGGCTTCTTAGTTTCTCTCGAGAGATTTTCGAGATCCTTTGTTCTTCAGACGATGGGATCGAATGTAGACTGTTGTTTAATATTAAATATTATGCCCAAAATCCTGCAGATGTTTCCTAGAGATTAACTATGGAACTGACTCTGATACTGTTGAATCGCATTTTTTTACGGAAACATTCTGCCCATTCTTCTCCCAAAAGATGCTTATTCCTGGTATGTACGAGGGCTGTCTGATAAATAACGGACCTCAACGTGAAGCTAGCGGCACATCTGAAAAAAAGTTTCTGCTGGAAATTGTGCATATTATAATAGCTACTCGCCAAAATTTCAGAAATTTATCTTACGCAATTATCTGTTGACAGTCGTTTTTGTGAGTCTATTTCGGTGATTTCCCCAAAATGGAACAAATTGAATATCGAGCTGTAATACAATTTTTATTTTTGAAATGCAATACGCCTTCACAAATCAAAGATGAGTTGGACTCTGTGTATGGTGACTCTGCACCATCGTTTACTACCGTAAAATTTTGGGAAGCTGAATTTAAACGTGGTCGCAGGAGCTTGATGAACGTTCTCGGCGTCCAAAAACTGTAACCACTAACGATAATATCGCTAAAGTTCATCAATTAAAATTATTTTTATTTTAGCCATGGAATTATTTTTATCGACTATCTTGAAAAAGGAAAAAATATAACAGGAGCATACTACGCATCATTATTGGACAAGCTAAAGGAAGAAATTTCGAAAAATCGGCCACACTTGCAAAAAAAGAAAGTCTTGTTCCACCAAGACAACGCAGCATATCACACCTCAACAGTCGCCGTGGCGAAAATCCACGAATTGCGGTTCGAACTGCTTGACCATCCACCTAATTCACCGGATCTAGCACCAAGCGACTTTTTTTTGTTTCCTCAACTTAAAACTGCTCTCGGCGGCCAGAGATTTTCGTCAATGAGGAGGCAATCTCTTTCGTGAACTCGTATTTTGCAGACAAAGACGTCAAGTACTATTTGGAAGGGTTACAGAGATGGGAGCATTTCTGGGAGAAGTGTGTGGAGTTACAAGGAGTCTATGTAGAAAAATAAAAAATTTGTTTTTGAAATTTCATCATCGCGTTCATCATGGTTAGGTCGCTTGGTTAGGAGACAGCCCTCGTATGTATTTTTTTATACTCTTGAAGTGGCTATTATAATTTTGGTCAAAAGTGTGCAACGCAGTGAAGGAGACATGTCCGTATATATATTCTTGAGCAGGATCACCTCCTAAGTTGATATGAGCATATCCGTCAGTCTGTCTGTTTCTACGCGAACTAGTCTCTCAGTTTTAAAGCTTTTTACCTTTGCATGCAGTATATAAGTCGGATCGGCCGGATTCGGCCGACTATTTCCTATAGCTGCCATATAACTGATTGATCAGAAATGGTATAACTTTGGTGGTTTTAGAGTTAAAGAGTTCGAATTTCCATGAGTGCTATTTTTGGAAAAATAATAAGACCTACCAAATTTCATAAGGGTCGGCCGATTATATCCTATAGCTGCTATATAACTGAACGATCGGAAATGAGCCAACTTTCGTGTTTTTAAAGATAGAATGCTGGAACTTAGTACAGATTATGTTAACCCGAATATGTTTCTGGTTTTACCTGCAAGAGTATATAAACTTCGGCTCCGCCCGAAGTTAGCTTCCTTTCCTGTTTATAAAATAATTTTTTAACTTAATATCAACTTAATATCAAAATATTTTTTTAATATATATATATATATATATATATATAAATTTCTTGATTCTATAAAGTTGCTATAGTAATTATAAAACGACATTATATAAACGACATAAAAACAAGAGAGGGAAGCTCGGAGAAGCTGAAGTTGATATACACTTGCAGTTAAAGCCGGATACATATCGCAAATATCGGATATAGTTAGGCAATACTTATCAGAATGTTATTATATTAAATTCAATAAATTGGTATTATTCAAAAATACCAAAGTTGAGTCATTTCCAGCTATGGGATATAGTCGACCGTTCCTATACTATACTTGGTGGTGGTATACTACTATGGTGGAAAGAAAAAAAGCTTTAAAACGCGTATAAAGCTTTAGTTTGCGTAGAAACAGACAGGCAGATGCTTATATTAACTTAGGAGGTTAGGGACTCAGGTATTTTACCCTAAGATAGATATCATTTAATGAGGTGGCAAATAACTGTTCACCGTATTTGACATATAGTTTTATATCGGAACTTAACCGAAAAAGACAGAAAACCTGAGAGAAAACATTTTAATTTGATATATTTAGGTTTTCGGATGAGCTTTCTCTGATGAGTTTTATTTTTGAGGGTCTATCAAAAATAACTAAATCAATTGAGTTCTCTCACACTGAAAGTTCAAAAGACCATGATACAATTGTATCATGCAAAAGACAGAAAAAATAAAATACTCAGTTAAAACGGTCCTTTATGTTGTGAATCAAAAACAACAAACTTTGCGACAACTTTTAAATACATATTTACATAATACATAATACAAATGTATACTTATAAATAAATAAAAAAAAAATAAAATAAAAAAATTGGGGATAGCCGAGCGGTAATGTTTCCGCCTAGCTTATTAGGTGGTCTGAGTCCAAATCCAACTAAAAAATTTGAGTTTTTAAAAATTTTATTTAAATATTTATTTTAAACCCTTTTTTTAAGGGCTTATTTTGAACATATGAAACATGAAATATATATACAATATTCAATACAATACAATAGGGATTAAAATGTTTTTACATTTTCAGTAAAATAGGTGCAATCACATTAAAGTAAAGGCACTGCAGCTTAAGCTCGTTGAAAAAATCCAAAAGGTAAACAAAACAAGAGGAAAAAATGAATGATCAACACAAAAAATCGAAGAGCAAAAAATTAAATTGACAAATATCCAAAAGATTTATATTTTAAAAACCCTCAGTCATATCGTTAGTAAATAGCCAGATCGAATTCGAGCGTAAAATATCGGCTTAGATCTGAGTGATACACTTTGATTAAAAAACCGAATAAAAAGGTTGGTTTTCAAAGTAAATGAGACTTATTTTTTAAAAACGGTTAACTGTTATATAATAGCGCTGTTTTTATATAATGAATAGAATGTCTTATTATTTGATATTCTAAGTAAGTATGCAAGGATATATATTATTATACGTGTACATATTATATGTAAAACAAGAAATGAAAGCTAACTTCGGGCGGAGCCGAAGTTGATAAGCCCTTGAAGTTAAATACCGGATATATGTAAATCGGTAAAATAGGATAAAGTAGGCCGATCCTTATGAGAATATCATAACATGACCAATATTACGATAAGAAATCTAAAAAAAAGTTTCAAGCTTCTATCTTCAAGAACACCAAAGTTGGTATTTTTACCAAATACCATTTCCGATCAATCAGTTATATGGCAACTATAGGATATAGTCGGCCGATCCGACTTATATACTGCGTGCAAAGGAAAGAAGGGTGTGTGCAAAGTTTCAAGACGATAATGCTTTAAAACTGAGAGACTAGTTTGCGTAGAAACAGACAGACAGACAGACAGACAGACGGACAGACGGACATGCTCATATCAACTCAGGTGATCCTGATCAAGAATATATATACTTTATATGGTCGGAGATGTCTCCTTCACTGCGTTGCACACTTTTGACCAAAATTATAATACCCTCTGCAAGGGTATAAAAATGTTTTGTGTATCTATAACAATAATATATTTAAGTTTATCCTACGCATCCTATTGTTTTATTTTAGTGGAACCGCATATTTAAAAATTTAAACAGAACTGAATCCAGAACTGAAAACAGAACTAAAGGGTATATTTATCAGCCTCACCAGTAGCCACACCCATATTAAATACTATATCTGGAGGTTTATAGGTGTGTGAGATGACGACCACACATCAAGTGATAATTATACATTTTTTGGGGTAGGTTTCTCGAAGATTTTTGTTTTTGTTGGCGAGGGAAACACTGGGGTATATTTTATGTTCGTAGGTCGGCACAAACTATTAAAGGACATTAAGGGTTTCACCCTAGCGGGCACGAATATGTTTGTATGTGTGTGACAAGTACTCACAGATTCAACGGCATTTAGGCTCGGAAACCAATTTGCCAGCCTCCATTATATGTACATACATACATGTACTGGATAACAACCCCGGTTCCCATTGCACTACAGCTTCTATCTGGGGATTATTTGTGTGGTGTGGCTTACAGTTTTTAATTATGCATTGTGACATGACAGAGAAGGGGAATTCGATTCACATGTTGAGTAAAATTCGATGGAGAGAGTAGCTCCATAGCTCAGCTAATAACTCCATGGATGACAACCAAAATATGGACTGATTCTCAGCAGACAACACACTTTAAAAAATGTTATACTAAATAATATTTGTATACCCGGTACTCGTAGAGTCCTTCTTAGAGGAGATTTACACATTTATATACTGATCCTTATACAAAAGTGTTACAATTTTGAACGCGTGGATCACAGTGACTATGAGAGATAAAAAAGCTAACTTCGGAGCCGAACTTTCTATTTTCAGAAATTTCTATGTTCAAATCACCAAAGTCGGGCCATTTTCGGATCGTTCAATTAAACGATGCATTTCCGCGAAAGTATCGTAAGTCGCTTTTTTTCGAAATTGAGATTTTAATGCAAAATTGTTAGGCACCTAATGTCTCACTACCCTGTGAAATATTATAACTAAAAACCCTATAGTTTCGATAAAAATTAGGTTTCAATTTTATCGTATGTTTGAGTGATTTTCAATGTGCGCGCGAAATTATCGTATGTCCATACAAATTTTTTTCATGGGAATACTTCAAACACACAAAAATAAAGAAATACAATAACAAATGTTTCTAATCGCTTAAACATCTTATGATTTTGCTTATTGTTTTAAGAGATTAAATAAAAAAAAGCTTCTCCTGTAAAGTTGGTTTTTTCAACATACGATACTTTCGCGGAAATGCGTCGTAAAAGCAGCTTTAGTATATAGTATTAAATTTGTAAGGTTTTATTATGGTTATGATAATAAATTTGATGTATAATGAAATTCTCATAGGGATCGGTGAAACTATATTCGATATTTTCGATATATGTATATCCCATCTTAACTGCAAGGGTCTGCCTAAAATTAGATTTTCTTTCGTGCTTCTATGGGTGTTTATTAACAATTATTCAATTATGTAGGTTTCCTTAATTGATATATTTTTAGCATGTGGATCCTGTTTTAGAATAATAATGTGTCACTGGTTTTTAATTTTCTGCTGAAAATATTTTAAACATTCATTCTCATCCCCTATGTGCTTGTTTTCTATTGGCCACTGTGCTAACATTTGTATTGTATAACGTGTCCATCCCTCTTCAGATATTTAAAGCCACCAAAAACGGGTGTATTTCTCGCACTCAAAACTCGCACTCGCACTTTACTCATAACTTTTAAAGAAAAATAATAAGTTTTCAATATAATAAGAAAACAAGAAAGGAAAGCTATCTTCGGCCGGAGCCAAAGTATACCCTTACCCTAAGATATACCCTTACAGTTAAAACCGGATATTCAACGCAAAAATATAAAGTTGGCTGATTCTTAGGAGAATATCATAAAAAATATCAATTAATTACAATACAAAATCGAAAAAAACAAGTCACAAGCTTCTATCTTCAAAAGATGGTATTTTTTCCAAATATTTCATTTCCGATCGTTCAGTTATATGGCAGCTATAAGATATAATCGGCCGATCGTTATGAAATTTGGTAGGTGGGATCATCTGACCCAAAATATAATCTGTAATTTTCTAAGTTCCAAGTTTCTGTCTTCAAAAACACAAAAGTTGCGTCATTTCCGATCATTTCATATATGGCAGTTATAGCCTATAACTTATAGGATATAGTCCGCCGATTCCTCTGAAATTTTGGTGTTTTTTTTAAAATAGAAGCTTTGGACTGTCTCCAAGCTTTGTGTTTTTTTTTTATAAGAATTTAGCAACTATGTACTATATCCGATATTTGCAATATATCCGATCTTTACTGCTAGTGTAAATTAATTTCTTAATAACAGTTAGGCTTTTGTAGTATATACATACGGCATTAAAACCAATTTTAGCAGGGCTTTAATTATTTTTGAGACTGTTTGATCCTCCAACTGTCAGAAGTCTGCAACTGTGTTATTCTAACAATAAAAAGCCCGATTTGTGTGGCAGGTTGGGATTTGTATTCCTATTCGCATCTCTACTTGCAGGACATGGCCGGCAGGAAAACAAAGCTCACCGTATATTTTTCAGCGTCGATCCACTGACCATTAGCCCCAATTCAATGTCGAGTCCTCTCTTTGCTCCTTTGTTTTAACCATCGTACAGAATGGGATACTGAGTGCCGTTACTTTTGTTGTCCGTATTTGTTGTTCGTAGATTGCTATGCGATTGTTTTCAAAAATGAATGAAGATGGTGTCGAGCGATAGCTGCCTCCTGGTATCTGAAATTCCGTCTCCATTGAGTCCCCATCCCCTCCATTTATGACGCCTCCCCCAGTCCCCACCTCCCTGTCGCAGTCTGGACCAACAAAAGCGTAAAAATTGCGGATTACAATCGCGGATTTCCATCGCACAATTGTTTATTATTGCAGCTCCATTCCCCTCTGTGCGCTTTCCACGCCGTTTTTATTTTCCGTTTGTCTTTTGGGGCACTTACCGCGATATTCAGCTGTCCCCTGCTCCCGACAATATTTTCCCATCTTGCTCATAGTGACAGCCGCAACGACAAAGAACGACGAATATGACTACAATGACGTTGTTTCATTGCTTACTCGTAGCTCTTCATACCTTTCCCAGTCAGACCAACTGGGCATACCAGGACTTGTTATTCTAAAAACAAAAAAAAATGTATAGTGCGCCTATAAAAAAAAATATAAGATGATATGCTTTTTTGATTTTTAGCTCGGAATAAGTGACAGACATTTTAAAACGTAAAATTATTTTTGAGTTTATAACCGTATGACCTTATTGATTACATATGTCTTCCAAACCTTTTTTAAACAGTTTTTTAAGGATTAAAAATAAGTTTGTTTTACCCAAAGAATTTAACTAAAGAAATAATTTAATAATTTGAATTACCAAACGGACTACATTTTCTATAGCAAAAAAAATTAACTTTCTTTGTGAAATAAAAAAAGGCAGTACTGACATTACAATTTACATTGTAAATTGTATTTACAATTTACATTGTATTTTGCAAATTGTAAACAATTGAAAAGGGTGCTAGCACAGTCGCATCATTCAAGTACTTCTTTCCTCTCCTTTGTTGTTGTCTTTTTATGCCTGTTTCACGCGAAAAAACATTTGTATCTGTCAGTGGGCGGACCGCCCACCCAAGGGTATTACAGATATCACTCTCACCTAAGGCTTCTTATAGACAAAAAGGAATTCTTTCCGTTTCCCCGTTGTTTGCTCTGCTTCCTTGCTAACTTGACGACTCCCCGAAATTGATATTCTTAAAGTTGCTAATTTGTGAACTTTTCTGGCCGCATTACAATTCGCTGTGCTCTGCGCCCTTGTCTGTTTTGTCATTAGGTATGGGATTCGCGTGTCCTTTTGCGAGGCCCTTCTGTCTCTGGTGTCTGATTGGTTCCCCCTCTTGAGAGTTTGCCGTTCTTTATTTCTTTTTATTACTTGAGTCATCGGTTCTTCCATTTACCCCAAGCTCTTGTGCATTTCGAGTCTATTAGCCAGCTCATTTTTTTTGCTACTCCCAATCCCCACATCTTTGGTCAAATCACTAAAGGCCGATAACATCTTGATTTGTGAACCTGATTGTGTTGGCCTTTGCACTCCAAAATGTGGCAATAATAATTTAATTATCAGATGTGCTAATTTGCATGTACTTTGTAGGTCGGAGATCTCCTTCACTGTGTTGCACACTTTTGACGAAAAATATAAGGGTATATATCTATCTGCAATATCTGCAAGGGTACAATAAGGAATCATCAATGAAAGGTTGTTAAAGAGGGTTTACTAGAGTGTCAAGCAATTGTCCATAAAACCGTAATAACGCGTAAATAACGCCCTTAGTAAACGAAAACATCCGACTTTTTGAAAACTTGATATGACTTTTCGGACAACCTATATTATAAAGTTTTTTGGCAAACTAAACATTAATATTGGTCAAATCAAGTAAGAAACACTTCAGTTTTTATTTGAATTAAAATCCATTTAAGGTCCGTCTGAATTTTTATGTGTCCTTTAATTTAGTATATTTGTACCTATTTAGGAAAACAATTATAAAAATGTATACTTAAGGGGGGTTTCTGACTTTATGGCTCCAAAACCTGCTGTATTTTCTTTTTTTGGGAATATGATAACTTATCAACCTATATGATACTTAACTTGTGAATAAAATTTCAGCCCGTTTTTAGAGTACAGTTTATTAAAGCTTTAAAATTTACACAAATGTGAAATATATCGAATGATGGTACCCCTGGGTAGCGCCCTATTTGGAACCTGGTGGCGCGCAGTGTATATATCGGATCGGATATACATACATATCGAACATTCGGATATAGTTAGCCGATCCTTTTGAGAATCCTTTATTCATTATTAAAATATTTTTTTTTAATACAAATTTATAAACAAGTACCAAGTTGAAGTTTTACTTTGAAAACTCCAAAGCTGTGTCATTTCCTATATAGATATAGGATTTAGTCGATCCATTGTGGATGCTTCGACGTACATACCGTGTGCAAAGTTTAAAGTTAAAACTGAGAGAAGAAAACAGAAAAGTTATATCGACTCGATTAACATTCCAATCGTCCGTCTTTCCAAGTGTCGAATCTGTAGAAAGTCTTAACCTTCTAGCTTAAAAAAACATATGTTAATACATTTCTTATTTCTTATAGTCAGCCGATCCTGGCCGATATATAGAAGATTACCATTACCTTCCTCCTGAAAGCCGATTAACCGACAAAAACACTTGCTCCAAAAATTTTTTGCTCCACAAAAATTTTTGAGTCGCACATTGTATATATCAAAATCTGCGATTGGTGGGTAATCTCCAAACGAAACGTGATTTCAATCGTTGAATCCAATTTTGAAACAAATTTATTATTGCAACTATGGCAGCTACAGGATTTAGTTCACCTATTCCAGCTGCTAGCTTTTCCTTTTTATACCCTTGCAGAGGGTATTATAATTTTGGTCAGAAGTGTGCAACGCAGTCAAGGAGACATGTCCGAACCTATAAAGTATATAAATTCTTGATCAGGATCACTTTCTGAGTATTAGCATGTCCGTCTGTCTGTCTCTCTGTTTCTACGCGAACTAGTCTCTCAGTTTTATAACTATGGTCTTGAAATTGTGCACACACCCTTCTTTCCTTTGCATGCAGTATATAAGTCGGAACGGCCGGGATCGGCCGACTATATTCTATTATTACCATATATCTGATCGGAAATGGTATAACTTTGGTGTTTTTAGAGTTAGAGAGTTCGAATTTTGTACGAATGCTATTTTTAGCAAAACAATACGTGCCGAATTTCATAAGAATCGGCCTATATCCTATAGCTGCCATATAACTGAACCATCGGAAATGACCAAACTTTTGTATTTTTGAAGATAGAAACATGTAACTTTGTACGGAATCTATTTTTTGTCAGTTGATTCCACCTACCAATCGGCCGACTATATCTTATAGCTGCCATATAACTGAACGATCGGAATTGGTATTAGGCATTTGGTAAAAATACCAACTTTGGTGTTCTTGAAGATAGAAGCTTGGGACTTTTTTAGATTTCTTATTGTAATAAATTGGTTATATTACGATATTCTCATAGGGCCGGCCAACTTTATCCGATTTTACCGATGTATATCCGGTATTAGCTGCAAGAGTACCATATGCAAGAGCCATATACCTGATTGATCGGAACTGCTACATAGCACAACTTCAGAGTTAGAGAGTTCGGATTTTGCATGAATGCTATTTTTGGCAATATAATACGACCCATCAAATTTCATAAGGATCGGCCGACTATATCCTATGGTTTCCAGTTAACTGAGCAATCGGAAATGGTATTTGGTAAAAATACAAACTTAAATATTTTTGAAAGTAGAAGCTTGGGACTTTTTTTAGATGTTATATTGTAATAAATTGGTTTTATTACGATATTCTCATAAGGATCGGAAGGAAGGAAACTATATACGATGTTTGCGATATCTATCCGATTTGAACTGCAAGGGTATAACAACTTCGGCTCCGCCCGAAGTTAGCTTTCCTTTCTTCTTTTTTACTATTTTTATTATTTTATAATTCGCATAAGGTTTGGGCAACTACATCTGATATATTTGATTCTATATGATTAAATATAATCTCAGTTCAATTTTAGCTTAAAGCTTCTATTTTAAATCCATAAAAATTTTAGGTGAAATGAAACCATCTATTTCATTTTTACCAAAGGACTGTAATAAAAATGCTTTCATACAGAAAGGCAGCACTAATTCAGGCAAAGCAAAAGAAGTGCGCATTAATTAAGATGTGAAACCTAATAAATTTAAATTACAACTTTCAATTTAAACTTTGTGGTGTCCGCCCAATGCCTACCCCATACAGACAGGTCTATGATACGTCTGATTGTATTGTAAAATATGGATGGGACGTGGACTTAACAGTAAGGAACAACTTTCATGAGTCAAAATTTTTTAATGAGCATGAATATTTTGGGACACCGAAAACATAACGAAGTCAGCGTCGCAACGCCCTCATATTATTTTTTTCCGCTACACGCTGTTTCCATTCATAAGTTCAACCCCGAAAAGCCCGAACGACATTATAGCGCGACAAATAGATAACCTCAGGTAAAAATTAATAAATATCTGTCCTTTGAGCTCCTGCTGCCGTTACTCCCTTCCATCCGAACGTCCACCGAAATTGTCGAAAATGCCGCAGGAAAGACCTAGTCTGCTTCTATGGAAAGGGGGAAAGCAAAAACCGAAGCATAACAAAGAAAACACAGATGGATAACGAAGAATGGCTGTGGACAAAAAGGAGCCCCAGCTAGAGAAGCAGAAGCGGGCCCTGTTGTTTTTCTTGTAATAAAAAGCGTTTTTATTGTTTAACAATTAAATTGCTGGAAAAGGCATCATTAGCAGCCGTGGTCGTGATACCGGGTCGCGCAACCGCCAACTGGCAAAGAGCAAAGCCGAAAGCCATCAAAAGAGCAGTGAGAACACCACATCCATTCGAACCTGATTTCACTGTGTCCTCGAAAAGGAGTTTTGGGAGCAGAACAAAGGACAATTTTAAGGCACAAGGCAAGTAAATAAAAACACTTTTTGAGTATCCCACGGTAATGGTAATGGTCGGTAACATGGCCTGCAACACATAGGAACACACTAAAGGATAAATGTATTCAGGAGAAACACCATGCCTCACAATTCCAATTGGACTTTTTTTTGGACTCGCTTCTAAAAAAAAATTTTTTCAAGTGCACATGTACTAGACCTGAAGTTGGCTTTTCACGAGAGAGGAGAAGCTGAAGGCCAGACATTAAAGGGCAGAGCACAGGGAGCTAAATTTTGTGGTATGAGATCCGAGCTTCGGGGTCTCCTCAGCACAGGTTGGGGTTGGGTGTTCTCAACGAATTAAGGGGAATCAATTTCGTGTGGGGAAAAGCAAATTATGAGGAAGCTGCGTCATCGCTGCCGGCACAGTCGACCTTCTAGCCTAAACTTTTGTGCAAACAGTTGTTTAAATATCTAGCAAACACGAAGGGTTAAATTCATAATATTCCCAAATTAGATACAGACGGAAGAAGCAACTGCGGAATATATAATAGAATGCCTTAAACCCTTTGACGTCTCGACCATGCCTCTCTGTTTCTGTGCTTTCTTAACTCAACCCATCTTCATACCGAACCAGGAATCCAAGTCTGTGATGCGCTAATGAATTCCTAAAACGAAAATTTTCCTATTCTGGTTTAAAACTGTAATACCTATTATTTTTGAATAAAAAAATGTTAACGAAAGCCAGCGGTTTCGTGTTCTTTGTCCCCTTGGATTCAATTAGTAATGTCCTCGTCTAGGGGGATTTTTTGTACTTAGCTTTGACTTGAATTTTATCCACGCGTTTTGATATTATTAAGTGTCCTTGCTCAAAAGTATTCTTTATTACCTTGGTTATCTTAAAGTGGCACAATCGTTAGGATGGAAATTAGGGAAACAACTCACCAGAGGGGCAAGAGTTTGTGAGCTTAGTTAATAAAAGCATTGTCTATACTTAAATAAATCTGATTTCATAATAAGTCGCTTCCATGTGTGTAAAAAAATATTATTTTAGAAAAACGATGTTAATCAGACATGTATTTTACACAATTTTAGTTTGTTTTCAAGATCAAAGATCAAATAATCTTTGCCATTCAGAGAAAAACAGAACACCGAGCTGCTACTATTTGAGTTCTGATTAGGATGATCATGTATATGTGTATAAAAACTATAGTTTAGCTCGAAGCTCAATTTATATTTTGTGTATTTGTAAAAAGTTATTCAGGTATTTTGTATACCCTTGGAGAGTGTATTATAATTTTGTCCAAAAGTGTGCAATGCAGTGAAAGAGACATCTCCGACGCTATAAAGTATATATATTCTTGATCAGGATCACCTCCTGACTTGATATGAGCATGTACGTCTGTCTGTTTCTACGTGAACTAGTCAAGCTATCGACTTAAAACACCCTTTTAGTCCCTTCTTTTCTTCGCACGCATTATATAAGTCCGAACTGCTGGGATCGGTCGACTATATCCTATATCTGCCATATAACTAATTGATCGGAATTTTAATAACTTTGGTGTTAGAGAATTTGATTTTTTTATTAGTTCTACTTTTGGCAAAATAATATGACCCACCGAATTTCATAAAAATCTGATGACTATTTCTAATAGCTCCCATAAAACTAAAAAATCGGAAGAGAACAACCTTTAGTGTTTTTAAAGTTAGAAAGTTGGAACTTCGAACAGATTATATTTTTGGTCAGTTGATTCGACCTTCAAAATTGTATAACGATAGGCCGACTATATCTTATAGCTGTCATATAACTTAACGATCGGAAGTGGTATTTGGAAAATATACAAACAGTGGCGGATCCACGGAGGGGGTTTTCGGGTACGGACCTCCCCCATGGGATCATATACATTTAAAATTTATGCTTGTATTGGGCATGTTGGTGAAGTTGAAATACAATGTTTTACGCAAATTTTAATTTATTTTCGAATAATAAATGCAATAGAAGGTAGACGGTTCTTAAAAAAATGTTGGACACCATGCTGTGGAGTGGAATATATGCTCTTAAATCGTCACCAAGGAGAGATTACGCTTTTATTTGTGTCCAGGCTAATACACATGTACTAAAGTAATATATAAATTTGGACATGCATATGGATGTGTGCGTCAGAGTTCAGTTCACAAAAATGGGCTTTTGACACGAAAACATATATTATAAGCTCTACTTAATTGTGTTGTTCGCAGGATGAGTCTATGTTTGAGTCATACATACATACACACATTCAAACATATGTATGTGCCAACATAAAAATTCGTGACCGAGTGAACCCCAAATAATGCGTGTTGTGATACACTCCCGCACCATGCTTTTAACACTTTGTCCTTGGGTCTTGGCCCTTAATCCTTGGACCTTTTCTTCTTTCTCCATCGACCACCTGGCAATGTCATCCAGACTAATAGCGACATCCTTTGATGTAATACTCTATTATGTGTTATACTCTTGTATGTTAGTTATACTCTTGCATTTTAGATTAGATATATACCAAAAATATTAGATATTAATGGCCGATACTTATAAAATTTTTAATATAAGATCAATTTATTAGAATACAAAATTATACAAGAAAGAAAACCTAACTTCGGGTGGAGCCGAAGTTGATATACCCTTGCAGTTAAAACATCGGAAACATCGGATATAGTTGGTCGATCCTTATAAGAATATTATAATATAACCAATTTATTACAATAAAAAATCTAAACTTGGTATATACCAAACATGGTATTTTTACCAAATACCATTTCCGATCGTTCAATTATATGGCAGCTATAAGATAAAGACGACCGATCGTTATAAAATTTGGTAGGTCGGGTCAACTGACTAAAATAGAATGTGTACGACTTCCAACTTTCCAATCTTAAAAAACACGATAGTTGGGTCATTTCCGATTATTCATTTATATAGCAACTATAGGATATACTCGGCCAATCCTTATGAAATTTGTATGTTGAATTATTTTCTCAAAAATAGGACTCTGGCAAAATCCGAACACTCTCACTCAAAAAACAACAAAGTTACTGCATTTCCGATCAATCAGTTACATGGCAGCTATAGGATATAGTCGGCCGATCCCTGCGGGCAAAGGAAAGAAGGGTGTGTGAAAAGTTTCAAGACGATAGCTTCAATGCTGAGAGTCTAGTTTGCGTAGAAACAGAGGTGGTGAACAGGAGGTGATCCTAATCAAGAATATATGTACATATATACTTTATAGGATCGGAGATGACTTAAAATTATAACACCCGCTGCAAGGGTATTACAATTTTCGGCTCAGAGAGAGCCTTTTAACCTTAAATGACTAAATGACAGAATTTGAAATATTGTGATTATCAAAAACCAAAAATTTTCATATGGTACCTATAATTTTAACAAAAAAATAATGAAGTGCCTTTAACAGACCAAATCGAAGAGAAAACAATATTAACGTTTTGTTTTGAGCCGCTTCTCGACATTTTTTGACATAATCGATTTTGGTTAGACACTTTGAAATGATAACAAGAAAGGAAAGCTAACTTCGGGCGGAGCCGAAGTTGATATACCCTTGCAGTTTAAACCCGATATTATCGCAAAAATCGGATTGAATTGGCCAATCCTTATGAGAATATCATAATATAACCAATTTATTACAATAAAAAATCTAAAACAAAGTACGAAGCTTTCATCTTCAAAAATACCAAAGTTGGTATTTTTACCAAATACCATTTCCGATTGTTCAGTTATATGGCAGCTATAAGATATAGTCGGCTGATCGTTATGCAATTTGGTAGGTTGTATTATTTTGCCAAAAATAGCATTCGTACCAAATTCGAATTCTCTGGCTTTAAAAACACCAAAGTTATACCATTTCCGATCAATCAGTTATATGGCAGCTATAGGATATAGTCGGCCGATCCTTATAAAATTTGGTAGCTCGTATTATTTTGCCAAAAATAGCTTTCATACAAAATCTGAACTCTGTAACTCTAAAAAAAACCAAAGTTATACCATTTACGATCAATCAGTTATATGGCAGCTATAGGATATAGTCGGCCGATCCTCCGAAATTTGGTAGGTCGTATTATTTTGCCAAAAGTAGCATTCGTACCAAATTCGAATTCTCTAGCTTTAAAAACACCAAAGTTATACCATTTCCGATCAATCAGTTATATGGCAGCTATAGGATATAGTCGGCCGATCCCGGCCGTTCCGACTTATATACTGCGTGCAAAGGAAAGAAGGGTGTGTGCAAAGTTTCAAGACGATAGCTTTAAAACTGAGAGACTAGTTTGCGTAGAAACAGACAGACGGACAGACGGACATGCTCATATCAACTCAGGAGGTGATCCTGATCAAGAATATATATACTTTCGGGTCGGAGATGTCTCCTTCACTGCGTTGCACACTTTTGGACAAAATTATAATACCCTCTGCAAGGGTATAAAAAGGCTTGTTGCTATCGTTCAATGGGCATTTTGTATCATCAGAATCTTAGGCTGCAAACATACATAGTGTGCGCTGACACGAAGGCAAAGCTGAAGATGAAGGTGAAAACGTGCGTGCGTTGCGAGTAAGCTAATAGGTTGCATAGAGCAAGACAGATTTGTAGCGATTTTGTAATGTTAGTCACAACGGACTTCTCATCAGATGATCAGCTGATTTTAGGGGAAAGTTTATTTTGTTAAATTAAAACGAAACAAAAAGTGATGTGAGGAATTCACCCAATTAATTTTGGAAAAAAGCATTCGATAATTTTCATTATTTGTTTGATGAGCTGCGTCACGACGAAAAAAATTTGTGGAGTATACCAGAATAAAAATCAGCAAATTCGGTTAAATTCTGGTAAAAATTGAACCGCTAATTATTAACAAATTGGACTAATTTTAATAAGACCTCAATTATACATACTGTATGTATCTGTAGAAAGGCTAATTGTAACATTTAAGATAGAACAATTTTCATAATATATATTGTTTTAATTTCAATCACATTAACTTTTTATGTCAGTTACTTGTTTTTTTTATTTTTTCTTAACTTGTAATCGTGTTCATCTTTGTCTTCGTCGAACTTATATGAATTGTTCTGCACCGTTTTAAAACATCAGCTTTCTCTTCCTTTTTATCTTCGTCTCAGCTCCCACTATGTTTGCAGCCTTAAACTAGCGGTTTCTACTTATTCACGCCTTTCATCTAATCCTATTTATTGGCTCCGAATTTTGAAATTTTCTTTTGAATCATCAAGTTTTATCTGCATGCTGAAAATATTATTTAATGAACAATATGATTTTTTTTTATTGAAGTGAATTAAGGATAGTCATTACAGATTACAGGTATCGAACAATATGCCTTAGTAGGCGCCAGGAGGACACCATGTATAGGCAAAGAATTACAAGTTTTCTGTGATTTAACGATAACAGAAATATGATGTTTGGCATATCTTCACTTTTTGATACCATTGATATCTCTGGCTCTATTCGTTTTTAAACCCGGTACTCGTAGAATACAATGTACCCACATTGAAGTCATTTGGATGTCAGTAAAATAAAGAAGGGATCATCTCCGACCCCAAAATGTACATATGTATATATTTATTTTCTTGATCAGAATCAACAGCCGAGTCGATATAGACATATCCGTCTGTCCGTATGAAAGCGTGGACCCTATAAAGTATATATATTCTTGATCAGGATCACCTCCTGAGTTGATATGAGCATGTCCGTCTGTCTGTCTGTCTGTCTGTTTCTACGCGAACTAGTCTCTCAGTTTTTAAGCTATCGCCTTGAAACTTTGCACACACCCTTCTTTCCATTGCACGCAGTATATAAGTCGGAACAGCCGGGATCGGCCGACTATATCTTATAGCTGCCATATAACTGATTGATCGGAAATAATACAACCTAACAAATTTCATAAGGATCGGCCACCTATATCTCATAGCTGCCATATAACTGATTGATCGGAAATGCTATAACTTCGGTGTTTTTAAAGCTAGAATTCGAATTTGGTACGAATGCTATTTTTGGCAAAATAATACAACATGCCGAATTTCATAAGGATCAGCGCCATATAACTGAACAATCTGAAATTACCCAACTTTGTGTTTTTGAAGAAAGAAAGTTGGAATTTCGTACAGATTCTATTTTTGGTAAGTTAATCCAACCAGCCAAATTGCATAACGATCGGCCGACTATATCTTATAGCTCAGCCGACTATATCCTATAGCTGCCATATAAATGAACAATCGGAAATTACCCAACTTTCGTGTTTTTGAAGATAGAAAGTTGGAACTTCGTACAGATTCTATTTTTGGTAAGTTAATCCAACCAACCAAATTGCATAACGATCGGCCGACTATATCTTATAGCTGCCATATAACTGAACGATCGGAAATGGTATTTGGTAAAAATACCAACTTTGGTATTTTTGAAGATGGAAGCTTGGTACTTTGTTTTAGATTTTTTGTTTTAATAAATTGGTTATATTACGATATTCTCATAAGGATCGTCCAACTTTATCCGATGTTTGCGATATATATCCGGTTTTAACTGCAAGGGTATCTTAACTTCGGCTGCGCCCGAAGTTAGCTTTCCTTTGTTGTTTTTAATTTCAAACTTTCATATGATTCAATTATTATTATAGTTATGTAAAATTACCTATAATTATAGGTAATATACATTCGGTCGTCGTGATATAAATTAGTAAAGTATGATATTGAAAATATGATTTTTTTTATTAGTATGTATGTACATACAATTTTATATACTCACCATAAACCAAATGAAAGTTGTTTATACCTTTGCAGAGGGTATTATAATTTTGGTCAAAAGTGTGCAACGCAGTGGAGACATCTCTGACCCTATAAAGTATATATATTCTTGATCAGGATCACCTCCTGAGTTGATATGAGCATGTCCGTCTGTCTGTCTGTCTGTCTGTTTCTACGCAAACTAGTCTCTCAGTTTTAAAGCTATCGTCCTGAAACTTTGCACACACCCTTCTTTCCTTTGCACGCAGTATATAAGTCAGAACGGCCGGGATCGGCCGACTATATCCTATAGCTGCCATATATGTAACTGATTGATCGGAAATGCTATAACTTCTGTTTTTTTAAAGCTAGAGAATTCGAATTTGGTACGAATGCTATTTTTGGCAAAATAATACAACCTACCAATTTGCAGCCGACTATATCTTATAGCTGCCATATAACTGAACGATCGGAAATGGTATTTGGTAAAAATACCAACTTTGGTATTTTTGAAGATGGAAGCTTGGTACTTTGTTTTAGATTTTTTGTTTTAATAAATTGGTTATATTACGATATTCTCATAAGGATCGTCCAACTTTATCCGATGTTTGCGATATATATCCGGTTTTAACTGCAAGGGTATCTTAACTTCGGCTGCGCCCGAAGTTAGCTTTCCTTTGTTGTTTTTAATTTCAAACTTTCATATGATTCAATTATTATTATAGTTATGTAAAATTACCTATAATTATAGGTAATATAAATTCGGTCGTCGTGATATAAATTAGTAAAGTATGATATTGAAAATATGATTTTTTTTTATTAGTATGTATGTACATACAATTTTATATACTCACCATAAACCAAATGAAAGTTGTTTATACCTTTGCAGAGGGTATTATAATTTTGGTCAAAAGTGTGCAACGCAGTGGAGACATCTCTGACCCTATAAAGTATATATATTCTTGATCAGGATCACCTCCTGAGTTGATATGAGCATGTCCGTCTGTCTGTCTGTCTGTCTGTTTCTACGCAAACTAGTCTCTCAGTTTTAAAGCTATCGTCCTGAAACTTTGCACACACCCTTCTTTCCTTTGCACGCAGTATATAAGTCAGAACGGCCGGGATCGGCCGACTATATCCTATAGCTGCCATATATGTAACTGATTGATCGGAAATGCTATAACTTCTGTTTTTTTAAAGCTAGAGAATTCGAATTTGGTACGAATGCTATTTTTGGCAAAATAATACAACCTACCAATTTGCAGCCGACTATATCTTATAGCTGCCATATAACTGAACGATCGGAAATGGTATTTGGTAAAAATACCAACTTTGGTATTTTTGAAGATGGAAGCTTGGTACTTTGTTTTAGATTTTTTGTTTTAATAAATTGGTTATATTACGATATTCTCATAAGGATCGTCCAACTTTATCCGATGTTTGCGATATATATCCGGTTTTAACTGCAAGGGTATCTTAACTTCGGCTGCGCCCGAAGTTAGCTTTCCTTTGTTGTTTTTAATTTCAAACTTTCATATGATTCAATTATTATTATAGTTATGTAAAATTACCTATAATTATAGGTAATATAAATTCGGTCGTCGTGATATAAATTAGTAAAGTATGATATTGAAAATATGATTTTTTTTTATTAGTATGTATGTACATACAATTTTATATACTCACCATAAACCAAATGAAAGTTGTTTATACCTTTGCAGAGGGTATTATAATTTTGGTCAAAAGTGTGCAACGCAGTGGAGACATCTCTGACCCTATAAAGTATATATATTCTTGATCAGGATCACCTCCTGAGTTGATATAAGCATGTCCGTCTGTTTGTTTCTACGCAAACTAGTCTCTCAGTTTTAAAGCAATCAACTTGAAACTTTGCACCCTTCTTTCCTTTGCACGCAGTATATAAGTCGGAACGGCCGAGATCGGCCGACTATATCTTTTAGATGCCATATAACTGAACGATCGGTATTTGGTATTTGATAAAAATACCAACTTTAGTATTTTTGAAGATAGAAGCTTGGGACTGTTTTTTAAATTTTTTTTCTAAAAAATTGGCTTATAATGAAATTCTTATAAGAATCGGCCAATAATATATTCTGTATTTGTGATTTATATCCGATCTTACTTGCAAGGGCATATAAACTTCAGGTCTGTCCGAAACTAGATTTCCTTTTTTTTATGTTTTAAATGTTTTAAAAAAATGTTTTAAAAAAAATCAAGAATCATTTTTATGGTTTTTAAAATAAAAAGAAAGGAAAGCTAACTTCGGGCGGAGCCGAAGTTTATATACCCTTGCAGTTAGAACCGGATATACATATATCGCAAACATCGGATATGGTTGGCCGATCCTTATGAGAATATCATAATAAAACCCATTAATTACAATGAAAAATCTAAAAAAAAGTTCCAACCTTCTATCTTCAAGAGGAACACCAAAGTTAGTATTTTTTATCAAATACCAATACCGATCGTTCAGTTATATGGCAACTATAAGATATAGTCGGCCGATTGTTATGAAATTTGGTAGGTGGGTAGGTTTTGTTCAACTGAACAAAAATAGAATCCGTACAAAGTTACATGTTTCTATCTTCAAAAATACAAATATTGGGTAATTTCCGATTGTTCAGTTATATGGCAGCTATAGGATATAGTCGGCTGTTCCTTATGAAATTTAGCATGTTGTATTATGTTGCCAAAAATAGCATTATTACGAAATCACTTTAGCTTTAAAAAACCGAAGTCATAGCATTTTAATGTCACCTTAGAAAAATTTTACTGTACTTTAAATATATAAAAAATATATCAAAAAGTCAAAGGAGGTCAATCAGGACTCCATTTCAGGAGTCAAAAAGACTCCTGTGTGCCATCCGTCCGCTTCAACAAATCCTCCTTGGTTTACAAGGTGCCTCACTAACCTAAAAACTGCTAAAAAATGGGCTCTTACTGAAATATAAAAAACCTGCAGTAGTATTGATTTCTAAAAATATCTACTAGCTCGGGCAAATTTTACCGTGCATAACGCTGAATGTTACAGAAATTATATTGGCCGCTGCCTGATACAATTTACTCAGGATCCCAAGCAGTTTTATAATTTTGTAAACACAAAGCATAAACATGTAGCTTTCCCACCTCTGCTTACGTTTGAAAATTCATCTGCGACCTATAATCAGGCAATTGCCGATCTATTCGCAGAATTTTTTCAAGCAATTATTCTCCACCTAAATTAACAGATCAGCCTTACGCATACAACATTCAATCAGCAAATCTTATTTTCTGATTTTCTAAGAGTTAAACCCATTTATTCGCCTATTAGGCCCCTATGAAGTACATGGCTTATGCCAAAATACTGTGCCAGGGCTCTGTGCAAACCTCTTCTAAGACTTTTCAACTTAAGTGGAAGGAATCTTTCATAATTCTCCTAAATAAAAAAGGGAAAAAGTCCGATGCTGCCAATTATAGAGGCATCTCGAAACTTTCGGCTATTCCAAAGATATTTGAAAAATTAATTACTCCTCATTTGCAACACCTTTTCTCTTCGATCATCTCTCCTTGTCAGCATGACTTTATGAAGCGTCGCTCCACCACCACAAACTTATTGAAGTTGACATCCTTTGTCATAGATGGCTTTCGTAAGGGATATCAAACCGATGCAAACCGATTTACACCGACTTTAGCAAAGCATTTGATTCAGTCAATCACTCACTCTTGCTGAGTAAACTGAATATGCTGGGATTTTCTTCAGACCTCTTAATGTGGATCTCCTGCTACTTAGATGGAAGGACACAAAGAGTCTTATTTAAAAACATACATTCCCGTCTGGTCCGTGCTACATCTGGCGTCCCTCAAGGAAGCCATCTTGGCCCGTTATTATTTACTCATTTTATTAAATGACTTGGCACCTGATTTAATGAAATTTCTTGTTCTTATGTATGCAAATGATATAAAGCTTTGTCTTCTTTACAAATCCATATCTGCCCAATGCAGTCTTCAGTCTGACCTTGATGGTGTTTAGCTAACGATTAAATACTGAATGAATCAAAATGCAAGCTCATTTTTTATCGTTTCTGCCATCTGCAAGCTACGTATTCTCTCTATGGGATTGCCTTAGAAATATTAACCCAGGTTAATGATCTCGGCAGGAGGTCTAAACTGGGATGCAAATCTTCACCTTCCATCTTATAATAGTAGACTCTTACTTATAAACGTAGCCTTCTTAACAAATCGTAGGACAATGCTCGGTGTAGTTTTTCTGCATAACCTAATTAATGGGGATGTAGATAGCCAGCATTTACTAACACGCTTAAATTTTAACATTACTAATGGAAGGACTAGAAACTTTAGTCCTCTATTCCTTAGCCATTGTAGTTCGACATATGCACAGCACGACCCTTTATGTTCAGGGTCTTATGTTCAAACTACTATAGTACGCTATAGTAGTAGTAGTAGTAGTACTGTAGTAGTACTACAGTATGAGTAGTACTCAAGTACTACTATGTCTGTACTCTATAACATCTCATTCCTGTACTTCAAATTTAAAATATAGAATTTTAAATTTCCTTACTAACTCCTCCTAGCCTTATAAATTTAAATTAGCTTAATATATACTAATTAATCGTTTCTCGAGCGCCACTCGGTCGTCTTAGCCTTTAAGCTATATGATGAATACAGGAATGCTAGCTGATGCTCTTTAATGCACAAACCATTTCAAAATTCTGAAAGACCGCGAAAAAAAAAAAAAAAATGGCAGCTATAGGATATAGTCGGCCGATCCTTATAAATTTTAGTAGATCGTATTAATTTATTTAACACCGAAGTTATAGCATTTCCGATCAATCAGTTATATGGTAGCAATAGGATCGGCCGATCCCGGCCTTTCCAAATTATATACTGCGTGCAAAGGAAAGAAGGGTGTGTGCAAAGTTTCAAGTCGATAGCCTTAAAACTGAGAGACTAGTTCGCGTAGAAACAGACAGACGGACAGACGGATCGGAAATTTTATAAGGATCGGCCGACTATATCCTATAGCTGCCATATAACTGATTGATCGGAAATGGTAGAACTTTGGTGTTTTTAAAGCTAGAGAATTCGAATTTGGTACGAATGCTATTTTTGGCAAAATAATACAACCTACCAAATTGCATAACGATCAGCCGACTATATCTTATAGCTGCCATATAACTGAACAATCGGAAATGGTATTTGGTAAAAATACCAACTTTGGTATTTTTGAAGATGAAAGCTTCGTACTTTGTTTTAGATTTTTTATTGTAATAAATTGGTTATATTATGATATTCTCATAAGGATTGGCCAATTCAATCCGATTTTTGCGATAATATCGGGTTTAAACTGCAAGGGTATATCAACTTCGGCTCCGCCCGAAGTTAGCTTTCCTTTCTTGTTTTTTTTTAATTTTCCAAAAAAGTTTTTATTTTTAGCCCTTGCTTTTAATCTTAATAGTTGTGATATAGTATACGCCTTTATATGTATGTATATAAATAAATAACCCCTATATCTCGTCAAACATTTAAAAGAAAAAGGCAGATACATAATAAAGGACGAAAGACGTAACGTGACAAGATTCATGGGAGACATTTTGTTTCGGTGGGAGGAGGGACAGGAACGTGGTACTTGAATTTAAATAAGGGTGCAAATTTTAATAGTCGTGCTGCGATCCTTGCCTTGGCTAACATCCTGTCTCTGCTCTCATTAAACTCATCACCATCATCAATGGCTATTGCAAATATCAACACAATCCCAAAATCCCTCAAAACATGTTCTGCACCCCGCGCTACTTAAATAAACATTAGCTTATTGAGTTCAAAAATAAATGCAGAGAATTCGAGGGATGCTCATGTTCAGGGAGAAATGATTTGCTTCCGCCCTCCATCCAAGGAATCTATTCAGGCCAAGCCATTCTAGAAAGCCGATCACAATTGCGCATTGTAGACACAATGAGTCCTTATGTACGGCGGTACTTATGTGAAACATTTGCTCAAGTGATTATGGTTCCATGCCATGTGAACGAACGTATCTTGCCACTCAACTCAACTCAACTCATCGCCATCGTCATCGTCGAGCATAACATCTCCAAAATGGCCCCGAACCTATTCCGTTTTGTATGGACGTTCCATCCCTTCGTGATCAGATTTAATATAATCTGTTGTACACTTACATACATATATGTACATTTTCCCAGGTGCTCTCTAGTACCTTAGTACCCAGTACCTTAATGTTGTACAAAAAAATTTGTGATTCAGCTTTGTTCATTCAGAAAAAAATTGTAGGACAGTTTATGTCTGTAAGTATTGTAATGCATTCTTTGAACCTATTTTAAAAAAAACTATCATAATTCTTTTCTGGACTTCAGGGACGGACGCAGAGGAAGAAATCTCAGACTTTTCCAAATAAAACTCGCAAAGCGCCAATCAAAACGCGATTCGATGAACAATCATAAGTTATAAATATTAAATTTATCAAACACAAATAAAACGGCACGTTTTGTTAAAGCCGAAATTTTGTTCTCCGTCCGATCCTGCTGGGCTTTCATAAACTTAGGAAGTCTTCACGTCAAGAATCCTCTAGTTTTATTACCATTTAAAGGGAAAAAACACCGATTTTAATAATTATTTTTTAGTTTTGTAGAGGATGAAAAATAGACTTCATTAAATTTAAAAGAGGGTATTAGAATTTTGGTCAAAAGTGTGCAACACAGAGAGGGAGACATCTCCGACCTTACACGAGGTATATTATATCGAGGTGTAGGATATAGTCGGCCGATCCATATGAAATTTGGTACGTCGTATTATTTTGTTGAAATTAGAATTCATACACTCAAAAAAAAATTAACCCTAAGATTTAGAAATTCGCCCTATTTTTGTCTTCAACGGCACCGCACCATAAAATTTAGGGTAAATTTTTCTAAAATTAATGGCATTTACTTTCTAAAATATAAGGAAAATGTCACTAAAAATAAGAAAAAAATTTCAAAAATATAGAAAAAAATTTCTTAAATTTAGGGTTTTAGTTTCTCGGTTTTAGAAAGTACTTTTCTAAAACTAAGGAAAAAAATGTTTTGATTTCATGGCGACTTTATTCTAAGCCCTAGGGAAAGGCGCCCTAAATTTAAAAAAAACCCTTTCTAAAATATAAACAATTGAGGGTAAACTTTTCTAAATACTAGAAATTTTATTTCTACATTTTACATAGATTCTATTATAATTCTTTCATCCAAAATCTCTAAGTCTAACAACACCAAAATTATGTTATTTCCGATCAATCAGTTATATGGCAGATATAGGATGTAGTCGGAAGATCCTGGTCGTACCGTCTTATATACTGCGAGAAAAAGAAAGAATGGGGTGTGCAAAGTTTCAAACTTCGATAACTTGAAAACTAAAAGAGTAGTTTGCGCAGACACAGGATGACAGATGAGTCAGACGGATATGCTTTTATCAACTAAGGAGGTCATCCTAATCAAGAATATATACATATATACTTTATAGGGTCAAAGATGCCTCCTTCGCTGCGTTGCACGCGTTCGACCAAATGCACGATAGCATCAAAATCAAAAGAAGCACTCTTTGTAAAAAATTGGCTCAGCTTACCCAGAATACTTCTAACGTTTTGATAGCAGCAGGAAAATACTATGTTATTCAGTTTTTTGAAGCAGTTTCTGCAGGGATAGGATTCTGAGCGTCTTTTGCTAGGAATTCATGAATGATACTGTGCTCAGGCCAAGCTACAGGATCAAGTGCTTTTTCAAGATAGGAATCAGGTAGAACTATTTTAAAAGAAGAAATAGAACGCTTATGCTTAAAGTTAAACTTAAAAACAGCTATTTCATTAGGAGCTACCTTAAGATGGTTTGACAGGTGACTCCTGACATCATCAACAGTAGCATCCGGCATAAGCCGAGAGACAAAAATGGCCTTACGAGGAGCAACCGCCCTCAGCGTAAGTCCAGAAGATCTAATTTCAGGCGCCACACCAACCAGAGGCCTTGGAGACGACACAGCTAGAGCAGAGGGTAGGTTGTCCAACGATGGGGGTTGTCCAACGATGTCCAACAATGGAGGCTCCAATATGAGAGGTGGCTCGAGATTTGTACTTGGTACGCTGATCGCTTCTTTCAAGGGATAAATATTAGAGTGCCCTGAAGGAAGGCTTATCAAGTCACTTGGTACTGGAACATCATAAGTAGGTAGACAAGTAGGCGACGGTAAAATGTTAGGTGTTGAAAATTCCTCGACTTGTACAGAATGGGATGTAGGGGTATTCAGTAATTTAGCAGTCAGCAGGTTGTTATTCGGAATTTTTCGTCTGGGGGATTCGCTTAACAATTTTAGCCCAAGGAATTGAGTTTCAAGAGCTAGGAATTGCTCATTAAGGGTCGAGAATTGCTTGCGGACATCTAGGAAACCACTTCTCGTCTGTTTCATAAAAGTCCGCATCTCTCAATTTCTCTACAAGCGATGCAAGACCATGTCAGGCCAATTTTCTTGTTGATAAGGTCACTTATCCGTCCATTGTGTCCTCCTCCAGCACATTTAAAATGTGAGCAGTTATTGCAGAGCCAACAAGACAGGTATGAGTCACCCGTGATGGTTCCACCAAATTCACATTTTTTTGCTGTGCAAGTAAGACTCATTTTTGACTTCTTTTTTGACGGAATGCAGACCACTGTAATAGCGTGTAAATAATTTAGGCTCTCTGAAGCACTCTGTAGCCGAGAGTGGGCGATCAGATCGGATGTAAGAGATGACGTTACAAAAGAGATGTGCAACGAAGGTTCGGCGTCGTGAAGAACAACAAACTCCACAGTAACTTTGATGTAACGGGTTACGTCCGGAGAGTACAGCCCGGAGAGACTTATGTTGGAGAGTATAGTTAAAGCGCAACAGAGATAACTATAACCGATTAAATGTATAAATTGGAATAAATAGTTCAATGAACTTATTAAGTCGAATTTATTTTAAGGGATTAATTGTTATATTTCAACTTGTCGCAGAAGGAGAAAGCTTGAGTTCAAGATCGAAAATAATTGCAAACTGGCAAGAGCGATCGAAGAAACACGTCCGGGTACGGCAAGCGAATATACAGACCCTATATTTTATAGGGTCGGAGATGTCTCCTTCACTGCGTTGCACACTTTTGACCAAAATTATAATACCCTCTGCAAGGGTATAATAATACCGGTCGACATGGTCAGATAGCTCCATTCGAAAGACAAATGGT
Organism: Drosophila pseudoananassae pseudoananassae; assembly: GCA_018153035.1. Classification (NCBI taxonomy): domain Eukaryota; kingdom Metazoa; phylum Arthropoda; class Insecta; order Diptera; family Drosophilidae; genus Drosophila; species Drosophila pseudoananassae. The sequence goes on from JAECXR010000072.1 coordinate 4,559,132, forward strand.
TCTTATAGTTCTTAGCACATCTTTCGGGGTAGTATGTATATACATTTGTAAATACGGTATAGCTTACGTGATAAACATGTATATATGTACATATGTAATTAAATTAATAACTTTCTGGTGATCCAGCAAAAATGTTGTTATGAAATACATAGATTTATGAATTAAAATATGGCGGATTCATTTAAATCAGAGTCCAGCATTACTCGGCCTATTGTATGGCTTTACAGCTTCCAAATTTGAAAAATGTTCACCAGTCACCCCCGGACACAGCTAGGAGGATGTCAGTGGGAAGGGTTGAGATGGATAGTCATAGAACAAGCACCCCTCAGTCAACTCCGGATTAATTAAATGCTCATATATGAAAATGTATAACCATGCGACTGTACGCTGTGTACGTGGTATAAGGAATGTACGGGAAATACGACAAGGGCGTGAGGACTCCATGAATCAAATGAGGTACTGTGTGTGCGACAAGGGTCGTGTGCCAATGGCATTGTTTTTTCATAACTCAGTGCAGTTTATTCTACCAGCACAATGGCAGAACCACACACGAACCCCGTCTATGCTGAAGAGACATATTATGCCGTCCATGCCGAACACACACTTACGTATATGAATTCCAATTATGTGTATGATTTCCAGTGTTTGCAAATATTTACTTATTTCCGTTTACATTCAGCTGCAATTCTGTCGGTTTCTTTATGGATAAGTCAAATGCTGGTGCGGTGCCTCCCCACCTTCAGTGGAAACCAAATTAATATAAATTTTATGAAATAATGAACTTATGCAGTTTATACATTGCATCCGCATGTAATCGCCATTGTATGTATGTTTTATGGGTACCTTAAAGTTTAGGGCTTAAACTATTTTTACTTTTCACTAGTTTTCATGTTCATTGAATTAAATTCGTTTTTTTTTTTAGGAAAGCGTGAACGTTTGATCATTTCTAAAACAAGAATGCAAAGCTAATTTCGGGCGACCCCAAAGTTGATATACCCTTGCAGTTAAGATCGGATATAATATTATATGCCGATCCTTACGAGAATTTTATTATAAAACCAATTTCGTAGAATAAACAAGAAAGGACTTCTATCGTCGAGTTTCTCGAATATATTATAACCGATAATCTTCTCTTCCACCCAAAATTTAACTAACTTTAAAGTTTAAAATTTAAGGGTATGGACTCTCAGGAATAATTTTTGTTGCATAGTTTTGCGCATAAGCAAAAAAACAACGACAGCTCCCTACGGCCATACTACCGATCCAGTAGGGAAGCAAACTAAAAAGTCTATTACTCCTTTAAAAAGCATCCGATTTGGCTGATTTACAACAAAATTAACGAACTGGATCTACAACTCGATTTCCGTTTGAGGGCGGTAGTGGGCATGGCGAATTGATCTGTGCTAATCACATACGAGGGATTAATGAACTGGCGTTACAACTATTCAAAGTCAAATCTGATAGTTTTATCTCTTATAGTCTTCGCAATCCACGCGTTCCAAATTTTAACACGTTTGTATGGGAAATGATATATGTATGTATGGGTATACATACATATAAGCTAAAAATAGGCCGATTTGGATGAAATTTATTTGTTTTTCAGATTAACTATAAAAATGTGTTGGCATTTAAAGTTTTTCAATAAACATGACTTAACAAGAAAGGAAAGCTAACTTCGGGCGGAGCCGAAGTTGATATACCCTTGCAGTTAAAACCGGATATATATCGCAAACATTGGATTAAATTGGCCGATCCTTATGAGAATATCATAAAATAACCAATTTATTACAATAAAAAATCTAAAACAATGTACCAAGCTTCTATCTTCAAAAATACCAAAGTTGGTATTTTTACCAAATACCATTTCCGATCGTTCAGTTATATGGCAGCTATAAGATATTGTCGGCCGATCGTTATGCAATTTGGTAGGTTGTATTAACTTACCAAAAATGGAATCTGTACGAAGTTCCAACATTCTATCTTCAAAAACACGAAAATTGGGTAATTTCCGATTGTTCAGTTATATGGCAGCTATAGGATATAGTCGGCTGATCCTTATGAAATTCGGCATGTTGTATTATTTTGCCAAAAATAGCATTGCCCAATCCGAATTCTCTAGCTTTAACACCGAAGTTATAGCATTTCCGATCAATCAGTTAAATGTCAGCTATAGGATATAGTCGGCCGATCCCGGCCGTTCCGACTAATATACTGCGTGCAAAGGAAAGAAGGGTGTGTGCAAAGTTTCAAGACGATAGCTTTAAAACTGAGAGACTAGTTCGCGTAGAAAGAGACAGACAGACGGACAGACGGACATGCTCATATCAACTCAGGAGGTGATCCTGATCAAGAATATATTTACTTTATAGGGTCGGAGATGTCTCCTTCACTGCGTTGCACACTTTTGGACAAAATTATAATACCCTCTGCAAGGGTATACAAACTGTACTGCCGCTACAGAAATTGTTATTTACAGAAATTGGTCGGAAGGGTACGTAAAAAATCCAGAGTTACGACATTTCCGATCAACCAGTTATATGACAACTACGATGTATTTTTCTAGATATGTAGTTATGATATAGTTCATACTTATATAATATAAGTTAGAAGTCGATAGCCCATAGTCGATAGAGGGAGAAATTATCAACTTATTCAATGATAATAAAAAATATTTTCCCGACTTGTTCTTTTTTTTTTGGTAAATTTTCTTTCGCTAGGATTCATTTTACAATTTATTATCCTAAATCAGTGGTCGCACGGCCCTATCCCGAGGGTATAGGAAATTTCTCTGCCCGAGCTTTGCCACACACACACAGTATAAATTTGTGTAACTTCAGGCTCACAGCCTACTTTTTGCTATTCGTTACGAATACTAATGCGTTAAAATCATATCAATATTTATGAAATAAAAATTAAAAACTGTAATAAAATTATAAATAAAAGAAATTTATAGCTGCGATGTCAACCATTCTTTTGAATTCAATTCAATTCAATAATTTTGCTTTATTTTTCAATATCATTTTCAATTTTGTTTAAAGCTAACAAATTTTGTACTTAGAGTTTAGACCTATTTACTATCTTTACAACTATATTATATTCTATATTTTGTTTATTTAATATTTATTTGTTCATTTTTTATTTACATTTAATAACCCAAGAAAATGGTACAACTTGGCTCAATGGGCTTAAAGAATAAAGATAAAACTAAGACTGGTGCTTCGTGGTTACTAGCGTAATACTAGGAAGGGAAGGACCTGTCAGCACGCGGATGTGCGATATAGGATTTGCGAATATTGAATTTGTTTGTTGAATAAAAGATGAGTGCGTCGATCATTTTAATATCTGCTTTTAAATGTAGACGGTTAGTCGCATAGAAAATAGGTAAATTATAATTATAGATCATTTTTATACCCTTGCAGAGGGTATTATAATTTTGTCCAAAAGTGTGCAACGCAGTGAAGGAGACATCTCCGACCCTATAAAGTATATATATTCTTGATCAGGATCACCTCCTGAGTTGATATAAGCATGTCCGTCTGTCCGTCTGTCTGTAACTATTCTCTCAGTTTTAAAGCTATCGTCTTGAAACTTTGCACACACCCTTCTTTTCTTTGCACGCAGTATATAAGTCGGAACGGCCGGCATCGGTTGACTATATCCTATAGCTGCCATATAACTGATTGATCGGAAATGGTATAACTTTGGTGTTTTTAAAGCTAGAGAATTCGGATTTGGTACGAATGCTATTTTTGGCAAAATAATACAACCTACCAAATAACATAACGATCGGCCGACTATATCTTATAGCTGCCATATAACTGAACGATCGGAAATGGAATTTGGTAAAAAACCGACTTTGGTATTTTTGAAGATAGAAGCTTGGTTACATTGTTTTAGATTTTTTATGGTAATAAATTGGTTATATTATGATATTCTCATAAGGATCGGCCAATTTAATCCAATGTTTGCGATATATATCCGGTTTTAACTGCAAGGGTATATCAACTTCGGCTCCGCCCGAAGTTAGCTTTCCTTTCTTGTTAAGATTTTATTTTGAGCAAGTTGTAATTTATTTATATGGGTCTTGGCAGCCCCAGATTTCAGATCCATAAAGCATTATGGGTAAAAATATTTGTTTATATATTTTTAGCTTATTGTGATTTGACAGATTTGATCTGCGATTTATAAAAGGGTACAATATTCGGATGGTCCTATTTATTTTGTCAATGGTATGACTTATGTGACCATTGAAAATAAGTTTTTTGTCAAAAATAATGCCAAGATACTTTATGGAGTTTTCCCATTTAATGTCAGTGTTATTTAGTTTAAGTTCACTTTTTGGCAGAAAACACAGTTTCCGTTTTTTGGTGAAGAAAATTGATTTTCTTTTTGAGGCATTTATTTTAATTTTCCCTTTATAAAAATAAGAAGATATTGCTCTAAGGACATTTGGAGCTCGTTTTCTATCGAATTATAAGTAGTGCAAGAGCTAAACAGGGCTGTGTCATCGGCAAATATAAGTGTATGACATCTTTGAAATAGGGGGATGTCATAGGTGTAAATGTTATAAAGAACTGGTCCGAGCACAGAGCCCTGTGGGACACTTGCTTTGATTAGTTTTTTATTCGAATTGGTACCATCAAGACTGACGTAAAAGTACCTATCTGAGAGAAAACTTCGGATGATCTTTGTTAAATATATTGGGCTGTTACAAGTGATAAGCTTATGGATTATACCATGGTGCCAAACAGTATCAAAAACAGCTTCTATGTCGAGCGTTACCATGCCAACTGACACTTTTCGTGCAAAACTTTCCTTTATATAGTTAATGATTTGATCAAGTGGGTGAATAAAGTTCAGAAAAGCACGAAAGCCATATTGGACTGGGGGTAGAATGTTATTATCTTCCACATGCAGATTGAGCCTAGATTTAATTAATCTTTCAAAAATTTTTGAAAAACCACATAGCAAACTTATTGGACGTCAATTGTTTGGACAATCCGGGGGCTTCCCTGGCTTAGGAATTGGAATAATTCTTGCAATTTTCCAATTTTTGGGGAAATAATCAATTTGAAGACATTTATTCATGATCAGAGCAAGAAAGTCTATCGCACAACCATTCTTTTTGAGATCTTAACCAAAAGAAATTTTTTACAGTGAAAAATTTTGTTGTTGCTGCTTAGCTCGGCAACGGAGGCAACGAACAGAGAGAGAGGAAAAAACGAAAAATTTTTGCTGTATTTGGGCCTTGCCTATGCACAGTGGTCCAGCCCGTAGGCCAAAAATAAAAAAACCAAAGTCCAAATTTTGACTTTAAATGTACCAATTCTTATTTATAATTGGTCTAGCTATTTGAATTTGTTCATCTTTTTGTTCTGCTCTGTCTGTCCGCTTCAAGAATAGCATCGAAAAAGTTAGCATGATATTCATTGTGTATTGCAACGTAAGCAACGTGCAAGTGAAGCAAAAAATTTGTTAAACATTTTTAAAACAAGTGTTTGTGCCATGGAAGTGATTAATATTTTAAAGGAAGGTATTAACTTTCTTTTTACAATAATAAGTATATGTAGTATTTGTTGTGTTTTGTGTAAATCATTGTTGTATTTAGTACATAATTGTGAACGTTCTTAGTTTGTCTGTGTTTCTGTGTTTGGTTAGAGTTTTAGTTGTGATGGCACTCTTTGGCATTCACAAATCTTTTTGTATAATATTCTTAAGCATTTTAAGAATATAAGAAAGTGTAGTTCAAGTGCCGTAAGGTGCCGTGCGGCTTGCAAAATACAAAAAGGTAACCTAACCTCAATTTGAAAAAAAGCACTTGAAGCATTTGAAAATTTGAAAGGTAAGCATATAAATTAAACAAATGTATTTATTTCAGTTCGTTTTTGTTAATTACATTTATAATTTCTGTCATTATTATTTTAAGGCGAAATCGTTTCCCGGCGAAAACTCGTTTAGTATCGTATAATATCCAGATTTTTACTGAAGTTTCCCAGGTTCTATACGAAAATTTCCAAATTATTGTTGCATCAAAATAAAAAACAATAGTTTTTCATATAAAAACTGAATATCAGACCGATTGTTCATATGGCAGTTATATGATATAGTTGCCCGATCTGGCTGATTCTTACATATTATTTTAGGATAAATATATTTTTTGCAAAGTTTCAAGTCCCTACCTCAACTAGAAGTATTTTTGGCCGCTCTCCCCATACAAGCCGGACCACAGTGCACTGTCGCACTGTGTAATTGAATACAAATGTAGCATAATTATTTTTATATACTTACAATAATTTAGAAAAGAAATTTTCTCTTTTTAATATTTTTCACCACACTATCAGCACGAAAGATCAGTTAGACTGATTTTGCACATATATACCAACATCTTTTTTAAATAACGGTACTACGAAAGAGATTAAAATTAAGCCATTTTTGTCACATAGCAACAGAAACATATGATAAAAACATTCTACATTCATCAATACATAAAAAATTAACTCTGAATATGAAAAATAAGCAAAAGAAAAAATGATATATTATATTATTATTATATTATATTATATTATTTCGGGTTATATTATCTGAAACAATTAAACCTTAAAGGAGCGAATAAACACGAGGCCCCTAATTAAAATTACTGTAAATGAGGATTTTTTGATAGAGTTTTTAAAATGGTTAAAAAATGACGAGCAAAAGAGAAAGGGATGCCAATTGTTTAAGCCTCATGTAGAAACTTTGAAATTGAATATACCCTTTGTTGTTTAACATGGAAGTTGATAAAAAATACTCCGAGTTCGTTAAATTATAAGTACATACATATATAAACTTGTGAAATTTTGTGAACTATTGAATATCCATCTAGTGAAGTTTTTTTCTATCTTTCTTCGGCTTAGTCGTTGGATTTTGGTTTCGTTATTAGTTGAAGAACGACGCGAGCGAGCCATTTCGGGTTGCGTGGCAATGCTTTTTACCTTATTTATAGAGGCCAGCTGGTACTCATCTCCATCCGCGGCTGCCATTGATGTAAACCTTAATTATAACGCCATTGAGCTGCGTCATCATTTAAAAAACGAATTCAAGCATATGGTCGAATCAGGGCAGCCATTATTATTACTATTGCCATGGAATGTCCATTTTAAGTACATACAACGAAAATTTCCATACATCATTACCGTGCTCTTACAGCTGCGGTCAAAATAATAGTAGTGCCCATTTAGGCTATCAAAAAACTCGAAAAAAATAGCTTTGTAACAGACTTAGGAAAATTATTAAAATTTTCTTCGAAACCTAACTAATAATAGATGTTTATAATACATTAACGTTTGGGATAAAACAAGAAACTTTTCAGAACAAAATAAAATTGTTGAATTTGACAAAGAATTAATCGGTCAAAATAATAGTAGTGAAAATTTTGAAAATATACCACAGCATAAATAAATTTTGTAAAAATGTTTAAACGATTGATTACTATAAAGTAAAATTGAAAGAGTTTTTTAGTATTTATTTGAACCGCCTTTGTTAACTATATCAACTTCATAGCGTTTTACCAAATGGTTCACACAATTTTTGAATCTTTCGCCAGTAATTAAGGCAAAAAACCTTTAAAAATTTTCCGAAAGTTTAATGTTAATGGGTGGTTTAATTTGTAGAACTAATCTCTTCACTTCACACCATAAGATCACAACTGGGTTGAGATTAAATGACTATAACAGCGATACCATAACTTTGATTCGGTTGTCGGTAATCCACTCTTTGGTCAAAAAACTGGTATTCTTCAGTTCTTTATCCTTTTAAAACGTCCAAAAAAGTATCATGTCCTCTAATATATACGGAAGTATCAGTTCGCTTAAAATTTTGGAGTAATGGTGACGATCAGTGATGATTTTGAACCAATAAATGGTCAAACCTTATAGTTACAAAACTGAGTCAAATCAATTTGGGTGAAAAAATTTTTAAATGTATGTTTTGGCGAAAATTATACTTGTAATATACTGCCAGGACCAAATGATAAAGAAGAACCGATAAAGTGAAAAGGCTGTTGGAGAACATCCTTTTATATTATTTAAACTAAAAAACATTACGAAAATTAGAACAAATTTAATTTATTTAAAATTGTTCTTTGGCACTACTATTATTTTGACCGCGTCGGCCAGGTAGTTATTAGCGATAGAAATAGAAATAGAAAGGCATGGAATAAGACGATGACAATGCATATTCTAGTAGTACAGATATTAATAGCTAATAATATAAAAACAGTGATTCGATTTCTTCAAGCATATAGAAATTATAGTCGAAAAACTTTTTCCTCGATCAGCACTACTATTATTTTGACCGCAACTGTATGTACAAGCCCCGGGGCTTCGGCTTCGTTATTCAGTTGTCCGGGTGTTCGGGGTTTGGGATAAGTGCTCGGTGCTACCCCGGTTGTGGCCAGGGGCTTGAATAAGTCAAATTTAAGCTGACACTAACTAAATTTCTATCGTCTAAAAGGTTTTTAAGGCTTAGCAGTTTTTGCAGAAAAAGCAAATGTTCCTTACTTCTTCCACATGTTATTTTCGAAAAGTTACACAGGCCGACAATTTCCATTTTTTTTCCTCCACTCTTAATTTCAACTGCTTCATAAACTTTAGGCTCCACCGAACCAAAGTCCAGAACAAACATAGGTTCCATCACCCACAGTTTCTGCGGTGCACCTAAAAAATTTATCAAATTTTGCCATATATTAATTATGTAGCCCGTGTAATTGCGTTGACCATTAACCACTTCCCTCTCTTTCTCTTAAGCGAACGGTCGTGTTTTTTTGTGCGCGCACTGCGTTTTATTATAAATATTGGTAAACCGGTGTTTACATACTTGTGAATTAAATCTTGTGAATCATAACTATCTTAAAGCCTAAACCGTATATTTGTGGTATATTTGGAGTCCAATTAATAAATTGAATAATCTCAATTCCAAGCATAGCTCAGCTCTGCTTCTTCCCCGGCTTATCTATATTTCTGCATTTCTCTTTTGCACTATTCAAAGCTCCCGCTTTGGCTTCCTATTTGGCACAGTGGTTCAAGGTATTGTGTTTTTTAACTTTTTAAATATTAATTTTTGTTTTATTAAATAAAAAAAAATAAATAAAAAATAAAATGGAATTTAAACTTGTCTGTGCCATTAAGTCTTGTAACAAGACAATTTCCTTATCCCAGCCTGCCATCCATTGCTGGCTATGTGAGAACGTCGTACATGCCAAGTGTGCCGGTTTCACTGCATTAGTTTCGGATGCCATTTCCCGTAGGTCTGGGATACATTACTGTTGTGAAAATTGTCGTACTGTGCAAGGCGAAATGAGGTCGTTCATGAGACAGACCAAAAATGGATTTAAAGAGCTGATCACTGGTTTTCGTAAAATCAATGACCAGCTCTGTGCACTGAGCTGAGCAAAACACTATTCATTTCTTTGGTCCGTCCTATACTGGAGTACGGTTCATGTGTCTGGAGTCCTCAATATGGAGTACATCAGGACTGCATAGAATCCGTAGAAAAGAATTTCCTAACTTAGAGGTCTAAACTGGGATGCAAATCTTCACCTTCCATCTTATAATAGTAGACTCTTACTCATAAACTTACCTAGCTTAACAAATCGTAGGACAATGCTCGGTGTAGTCTTTCTGCATAACCTTATTAACGGGGATGTAGATAGCCAGCATTTACTAAAACGCTTAAAATTTAATATTCCTAATAGAAGGACTCGAAACTTTAGTCCTCTGTTCCTTAGCCGTTGTAGTTCGACATATGCACTGCATGACCCTTTTAGGGTATTATGTTCGAACTACAATGGTCTCTACGCTATAACATCTCTTTCCTGTCCCTCAAACTTAAAATATAGAATTTTAAATTTCCTTACTAACTCCTCCTAGCTTAATAATAAACAAATAGCTTAATATATTCTAACAAATCGTTTCTTGAGCGCCCCTCGGTCGTCTGGGCCTCTAAGCTTTATGATGAATACATTTCCAAATTCTGAAAGACCGGTAAAAAAACAAAAAAAAAAAAAACATCACTGTTTTTAGTACATATTATTTTTTGAAATGTATGTATACCACCTTAAATCATAAAATGCCATTTAACAGTTACCATATCTTTGGAATACTCATCCAAAGTTGAAATCTCCGATTTTAAACATTTTGTTGTGCTTCTATGATTTTTCCCCAAACATTTTCTTATGGACGCATTTTCTTCTTATTGAAATCATTAGATCATACAGTAGATTAATGTTTTAATTTTGGATTAAAAGAAAATGCTTTTGTTAAATTTATTATAGTTAGCTAATGGATTTTAAGAATGTTTCTTTCATTCCTGCACTGTAATATTATCCTCAATAAAAGGCGTCACTGAGTTCTGATACAGTTTTAACTGAGACTATCAACAAAAAATATTTTTTAAAACTTAAAAAAAATTATTATATCGACGCATTTTTGCAAAAGTATCGTATGTTGAAAAATCCAATCTTACACGATAAGCTTTTTTTTTATTTAATCTCTTACAAACAATAAGCAAAATCATAAGATGTTAAAGCGATTAGAAACATTTGTTTTTGTATTTCTTTATTTTTGTGCGTTTGAAGAATTTTCATGCAAAAAATATTTACAGTGTAATTTATATTACATTACATAATTTCGAATAAAAGCGACTTACGATACTTTCGCGGATATGCGTCGATATATGGGCATTTTTATGTTATGATCGTTTTGAGCAAGGAAAGATAGCTTCGGACGGAACCAAAGAATACACTTGCAGTTAAGATCGGATATGTATCGCAAATAACGGATATAGCATAACATACAGTTTGAAAAAATTACCAAGCTTCAATCTTGTTCAATCAAAATACCAAAGTAGGGTCACTTCTGATCGACACTTTTGAGTTTGGGTAGGTCGAATTAGACAAAAATAAATTCTGTAGAAAGTCTTAACCTTCTATTAAAAAAAAACGAAATTTGGGTCATTTCCGATTAATCAGTATCGATCGAACCAATTATGACTATTGGTTGGATCAATTTGCCAAAAATTGAATCCGTAGAAATACCCATCTCTCTAAAGATAGAGAGTTTTTTAAAGCCAAAAACTCTTAAATAATGAAATTTTCCAAAATATACCCCAAAATGGGGTAGCGGGTATACATTTTGGAATGTATACCCTATCTTCAAAGGTATACAAATAATTTTGTCTGACTATTTTCTATGTTGGTAAATCCTTTCATTGGCGAAGATAAATAAAAAACTTTCAATAGAGAAAAAGGCTTAATATCCAGATTAACCTTTAAAAGTTGAACGAAATCTTAGATGCCAAGTAATGGAATAGAATGCCAAATTTTTCGTTAGCGTCAAAAAAAAGTAAAAATCCAAAAACAAAAACAGCATCTGCATTATCCCGAAACATAAACAAAGAACAAAGACACAGTGACAATGGTCCAGTGTTGCGAATGAATAATTAAAATAATAGGTCAAGTGGATTTCATAAAGGCACAATGACGGGTTCCTGTCTGATCCTGTAGGCGCACTGTAGCGCCATGCGCTTAGGCTTAGCGCAACAAAACAAAGCCCAGGTTAGGGTGCAGGATGTGTTCGAACTTCATAACTAGTATTGCTGGGTCCTTCGGGTCAAAGACAATGGCCAGCAAGCAGCAGAGCAGGCAAAACAATGTGGCAAAGCGTTAAATATGCCGAGTAGGCAAAAGGCCATGGAGGCAAAATAGCAAGGGTCCTGTGTAGCAGAAGGGCTGAGCCTAGTTGATCCTTCCAGTAGCAGCGGCAAAAGTAGAAGCAGCGGCAGCACAAAGGCCAAAACAGGACTAATTCTCCTATTCACATCAAGTGTGTGTAATTATTGCTGTCTGTCTTAAAGCCGGTCAGTGATGCGACAGTGATCGATACTCGTCAAGTGTTTCGGCCCTATTCCCTGTCCCAGTATGAGGCTTTCCGACCTGTATTTATTGCTCTGTTCCTGCCGCGGCTCCTGTGGCTGCTGCAGAGCAACCCTAAGCCAATTACCGATTTTATCTGGCAAACGGTAAACGATTTTGGGATAGCATCCGAGGACAGAGCCTTCCGAGTGACAATGGCGAAGGCACCTCATTGTCACGGCTGTCGTCCTTCAAGCAACTGGCGTTCATTCTGATCCCCGTTGGCAGCTGTCCCTGTACATACATAAAGCCGTACAACAGCTCAACTTATAGCCATGTAGTGATGATCAATCAAACACTAAAAATGGTACCTGTTCGAGTTGGGACTGCGTCTGAGGCTGTGTTCAAAATCAAAAGCCAATGGAATGTCATTTCGTATTCTAAGACAAAGGCATGATTTTTCACCCAAGATGAATTGACTAATTATTCGCACCCCGTCGATAAGCAGTTCATTATATTTATTCCCATCATGTCTTTACAAATACATGGGCGTTTCACATCAGCGCACTATGGGGCCAAAATCTACTTTTTGTGCCCAAAAGTCATTTTTTAAAAGTCTTAAAAATAAGGATCTAATGACGTCACTACCTTAACATAGAGCTTAAATGGTTCATATCCAAAAATTTAACAAACTAAGCCACTGATATAAGCTGGTAAATGTCGCTGTACCAGAAAATATTACCAGAAAATAACACATGGTTTGACAAGAAAATGAGTGGCGTTTTTTAATATATTTAAATTTGACCAAGTAGGATTTAAATTTTAAATATTTTATATACAGTCAAATTAGTGGGACTTGTAGTAAGTTATTGTGTATGTCTATTGAAGAAATCAATCAGTTTTTTGTTGTTATTACCTCCTTAGGGTACCCCTTTAAAGGATCAATGTTAATCTAAACTTTGAATAGAAAAAAATGTTTCACCTTAATATTTATACTGTGTCATAGAGTGTTTTATCCTCTTAAATGAATGTAGTCTGAAAGTGCAGGTTTGTGCACTTCTTGAGCAATTCGCCTTTTTCTGTTGCGACCTCGATTTTTACAGAATAGAAAAACATTTGCTTCACTCTCCTCTGTTATCGCCAGTTATCCTCTGTTATAATACCATACACATTCTTTATTGAATAACTTTTGTTTTTTATGCCCTTAAGAGGGTATTATAATTTTTATCAAAAATGTGCAACGCAGTGAAGGAGACATCTCCGACCCTATAAAATATATATTTTCTTTATCAGGATCACCTCCAGACTTGATATAAGCATGTCCGTCTGTCTGTCTGTCTGTTTCTACGCGAACTAGTCTCTTGCGTAGAAACAGAAAGACAAACGGACAGACGGACATGCTCATATAAACTTAGGAGGTGATCCTGATCAAGAATATATATACTTTATGGGGTCGGAGATGGCTCCTTCACTGCGTTGCACACTTTTGACCAAAATTATTTTGTGGGTGGTGAGGGGGCGACCACTTTTCTATGCCATGTAGTCTACAACTATTATAGTAAAAAACAAGAAAGGGTATAGTATATATACCCTTGCAGTTAAAACCGGATATACATCGCAAACATTGGATTAAATTGACCGATCCTCATGAGAATATAATAATATAACCAATTTATTACAATAAAAAAATCTAAAACAAAGTACCAAGCTTCCATCTTCAAAAATACCAAAGTTGGTAATTTTACCAAATACCATTTCCGATCGGTCAGTTATATGGCAGCTATAAGATATTGTCGGCCGATCGTTATGCAATTTGGTAGGTTGTATTAACTGACCAAAAATAGAATCTGTACGAAGTTCTAACTTTCTATCTTCAAAAACACGAAAGTTGGGTAATTTCCGATTGTTCAGTTATATGGCAGCTATAAGATATAGTCGGCTGATCCTTATGAAATTCGGCATGTTGTATTATTTTGCCAAAAATAGCATTCTTACCGAATCCGAATTTTCTAGCTTTAAAAACACCGAAGTTATAGCATTTCCGATCAATCAGTTATATGGCAGCTATAAGATATAGTCGGACGATCCTTATGAAATTTGGTAGGTCGTATTATTTTTTTTTGTAGGTCGTATATAAAAGTAGCATTCGTACAGAATCTGAACTCTGTAACTCTAAAAACCAAAGTTATACCATTTCCGATCAATCAGTTATATGGCAGCTATAGGATATAGTCGGCCGATCCCAGCCGTTCCGACTTATATACTGCGTGCAAAGGAAAGAAGGGTGTGTGCAAAGTTTCAAGACGATAGCTTTAAAACTGAGAGACTAGTTCGCGTAGAAAGAGACAGACAGACGGACAGACGGACATGCTCATATCAACTCAGGAGGTGATCCTGATCAAGAATATATATACTTTATAGGGTTGGAGATGTCTCCTTCACTGCGTTGCACACTTTGGGAAAAAATTATAATACCCTCTGCAAGGGTATAATAAACTCAATGAATAATCTCTTTTAATTTACTGTTATTATTTAAGGCCACAAAAAGGTGTCGGTGGCCCCATAGTAAGGCGGCTCCAAGCCGTGCACATTATTTCAAGTACGCGTGTCTTCTTGTAGTTTTCCGATTTCCGTAGCTTCGGCGCCAAGGATGATTAATCAATGGCAGTCAATACAATCATCCATCCAATCTGTCCATCTAGTCAAGGCAGTCATTGCAACATCATAAAATATGCCCCCTCGGTGAAAAACCGTATAAATCATAATTTCATTTCTAAATTATACATCGTCAATCAACATAATGAAATACGGACATCGACGCGGACTGGGACTCGGTCTCAAAATCGGATTGGGACTGGGATCTACAATAATCTCATCGAAGTGAGACAGCATTTTGTATTTCCCCTATCTTCAGCCTCTCCTCCTTTTATGATTCATTTCAAGACCAAAATTTAAAATTGTCTGAATGGGAAAGTAATTACCAAGCATGATGCACAGAGAGATCTACAAATATTTTACCCAAATGAGTATGAGATTTACGTTGGAGAAGTTACGAGCGATATTCCCTTTTAACAAGAAAGGAAAGCTAACTTCGGGCGGAGCCGAAGTTGATATACCCTTGCAGTTAAAACCGGATATATATCGCAAACATCGGATTAAATTGTCCGTCCTTATGAGAATATCATAATATAAAAAATCTAAAACAAAGTACCAAGCTTCTATTTTCAAAAATACCAAAGTTGGTATTTTTATCAAATACCATTTCCGATCGTTCATTTATCAGGCAGCTATAAAATATAGTCGAGCGTTATGCAATTTGGCATGTTGTATTATTATGACAAAAATAGCATTTGTACCAAATTCGAATTCTCTAGCTTTAATAACACCGAAGTTATAGCATTTCCGATCAATCAGTTATATGGCAGCCAAAGGAAAGAAGGGTGTGTGCAAAGTTTCAAGACGATAGCTTTAAAACTGATAGACTAGATCGCGTAGAAACAGACAGACAGACAGACGGACAGACGGACATGGTCATATCAACTCAGGAGGTGATCCTGATCAAGAATATATATACTTTATAGGGTCGGAGATGTCTCCTTCACTGCGTTGCACACTTTTTGTTTCGAGTTTTCCGACCTGGTAGTACCAGTACCAGGTAATAATACCAGGTTTCCATTTCTTCGACCAACCGACCAGCATATTTGTAGAAGGTTACCATAAATTTAAAAAACAGACGAAAAAATTTGTATTATGCAATTACATATGTGTCAATTCTGGTTAAAATAATATGTATGTATTTGTCCATTTTTTTTGGGACATAGTTTGGAGGGGGGAAAAATTTAAGGCATATATGTTTTTGTATGCACTTAGCGGACTTAGAGATTTTATGCAATTAGGTTACTTTAAGTGAAAATTTTCAAAATCGCTTCTTTTTTATAATCGGCATTTGTCACAAAAACTGTATAAACGGAACGCAAATTTTTTTTACGCATAGTTGCCTTTTTTCCGTGTGGGAAAGGTCCAATATTATGGACCTATTTATAGGGTCCAAAAGTGTGCAACGCAGTGATGGAGACATCTCCGACCCTGTCAAGTATATATATTCTTCATCAGGATCACCTCCTGAGTTGATATGAGCATGTCCGTCTGTCTGTTTCTACAGAAACGGGTCTCTCAGTTTTACAGCTATGGACTTTTCCTTTTGCTTTCTAAAATCACTTTGAGATTACAAGAATTGAAAAGGAACTCAAATGTAACATGCGATCACCAATAACGGTAAAAGTTTTTATTTACATTATCGCTTATTTTATTGTCCCGTTCGCGACCTAAAAACAAAATTTTTTAGCCGTAGATCCAAATCACTTGCTCAAATTGCATCAAATTTTTTTTGCAAACAGAGTTTGTGTGTGCAGTAAATACTTTATAAAAAATTTGGAGAAAAAAAATATTTGTATTTTTGGTAATCATTTGAAGTTTGTCCCGTGTGCGACTGTAACTACAAACAAGAAAGGAAACCTAACTTCGGGCGGAGCCGAAGTGATATACTCTTGCAGATAAACCCGGATATATATCGCAAACATCGGATATATTTGGGCAATCCTAATGAGATTATCATAATATAACCAATTAATAACAATAAAAAATCTAAAACAGAGTTCCAAGCTTCTATCTTCAAAAATACCAAAGTTGGTATTTCCAAAGGATACCAAAGTTGGTATTTCTACCAAATGTCATTTCCGATCGTTCATTTATATGGCAGATATAAGATATTGTTGGCAAATGCTTCTGAAATTTGGTTGGTCGTATTAGTCAAAAATAATACTTGGTGAAAATGGGTCAAAAATAGCACTCAATGAAAATCCAAACTCTATAATTCTAAAACCACCTATGTTTAACATTTTTCAATCAATGAATTATATGGCAGCTATAGGATATAGTAGGCCGATTCCTGCCGTTCCGACTTCCGACTGCGTGCAAAGGAAAGAAGGGTGTGTGCAAAATTTTAAGTCGATAGCTTTAAAACTGAGAGACTCGTTTGCTTAGAAACAGACGAACATACTCATATCAACTCAGGAGGTGATCCTGATCAAGAATAGATGTATAAACTTTATAGAGTCAGAGATGTCTCCTTTACTGCGTTGCACACTTTTGGACAAAAATATAATACCCTATGTAAGTGTATAATAACGAAAATAGTGGCGGTAAAAAATGTCCCATGCGCGATGTCCCGTGAGAATTTACTTCTGCAATTATCTTCTATATGGAAAAATACCCAACATCAATCTTTGCACCAATGAAAAAGCTAATAAAATGCTATACATTCAACATATATTTAAAAAAAAAATATTGTTTTTTTTTTACCGTTTTTTCACTTTGAGCGTATACGAATGTCCCGTGCGCGATTTTGGAAATGCCCATATGTTTATGGATTCCTTCCAAAAACTCCAGCTGCAGCAAGTTAATATAGACTTTGATTAAATTCTTTTACACTGGTTGTAATAAAATATAATAGAATACAATAATATATTAATATTAATATATGTATATATTCATATATATAATTCAAATAGGCATAATGATGAATAAATGAAGTGAAAATTTATTAACAGTGGTAGTTTGATTATTGATTATTAATTAACTTCTGGGTATTATTTTTACTGCACCTTACATGGGGCCAAAAATAAGAAGTTCTTTTACTGACACATAGAGTAATATTTCGTTATTTTTTGGGTAAACGTTGTGGAGCGATTGACCCTATTCTCAAACATTTCATACAAAATTGGAAATGTGAAGTAGGGTTGGTATGTTGGTAACCGCTTAATTTACCAGTTTTAAAGTAATGCCCTGTACTGCAGGGTGGGATTTGACGACAAGCCACTCGAAGCGCAAAAGAAATCGGTAAAAGAAAGTAAACCACTTTATGAAGAACCTAAAATTATGCAATAGTCTGTAACCTTATAAATAAAATTGCGTTTTTGTGTAGTAAAGTTTGTTGTAATTTTTATAGCATACTTTTAGGTACATTTTAGATTTTTTCTTAAAAGACCAGTTGGTTTTATTGTTCAATATTATTAATTTTTTTATTAATTTTATTAATTTTAAACATTATATAAATTGTATTTATTTTAAAACAAAAAAATGTATAGAATACATTTTTCTTCATATATACAGTATCCGTTCCTAAACCGCTCCACATGGCCATTACTTTTAAATAGTAAATAATAAAAAAAATAATTTAACCGTTTGTTCATTTTACTTAACATGGTTTTCGACAATAAAAATCCATTAGTTTTTTTCGAAATTGAAAGAAATTGAAAAGTGTCGGTAATGGAGTACTTTTTATATCTCGGGAGTCCTTAATATGGTATACATCAAAAGCGCTTAGAATCATTAGTACAAAAGAATTTCGTGGTATTTGTTCATCTTTCTTCGTATCGTAGCAGACTTACAAATAACTTACAATTCGTAGAAAATTAATGGTGATGTAGATAGTACAAATGGCTAAGGAATAGAGAACTAAAATTTTAAGTCCTTCTATTAGGATTGTAAGCGTGTTAGTAGGTGCTGGACTTAGTAAGTGCTAACCAATATTTGGCTGTTAGGGAGCAAACTAAGAATGACGTATATCCAGGATCCAGGAACCCATACAATTTTTTTCTCAAATAAGTTATGCACATTGTTTTTTTTGAAAATTTTTTTTTCATTTGTAATGTTCTTAGAACTATTACCTATAACAAGAGATCAAAAACAAACTTAAAAATTCAATCCTCATAGAAAAAAAAACGACAAAACTAAAAATACTTAGAATTCACAGTGTCAATTAATTGTTTGCAAAATGACAGTTTACTTCAAATCTTAGCCTAGAATCACATAAACAAAATTTAAAAAACTAATATATGTATAGTGTGTCCACCTTTGGCCTCAATTACATATTGTAATCGTATGTGATATTTGTGTGATACTAAAGCAAAGGTGCGGCTATCTGCGCTATGTCGGAGATGGAAAGGCAACAAACGAGTTTTCTATTTACAAAATTAATTTTTAGTTACGGTTTGACGGCAGTAGTGGAAAATAAAAGTAGTGGGGGTTTTCGGGTTTGGACCCCCTGCTTTCGTTGTCTGATTCGGTGTCTTCATCATTAAAAAAATTGTATGAACTCAGCTCTGATGTTGGATTCTCTAAAGGGATTATAACTTCTATTGGAAGCGCTTTCTTTTTCAAATTTTGCAGCTTCTTATTTATATAGTAGCTTGATATTAATGGATCAGATGAGTCCATGGCTCTATTAAAATCGTCAGCCATATTACTTAATCTAGAATTTTTTCTGGCATGAGAACGTCGGTCCATTTTATAATGTTTGTTTCGAGCTTCTGATGCATTTTCACCCAAACATCCAACTGGAACTATACACAAATTTATAATGTCTGCTCCGTGAACTAATATTTTATGTACAGTTGGAGACATTGGGTACCACGGATATGTTTTTATATATACATAGATTGAATGTGTCTTTACAAAGTTTTCGGTACTTTTTTGGGCTGATTGAGAATTGCTGTATGTTTGATTTGCTCAAATTATCTTCATTAATTTTTTCCATTATGTACGCTGTGACAGCATCAGCATTGCGATTGTTGTTGTTCCAAATATCAACAAGCGTGTTGTTGTTGAACGTAAAGGAAACTTCAAGTGGATTTTTTTTTAAAGGAACAAAAAAGAGCAAAATTCATGATTACTACAATAAACTAGACACTTTCGTTTGTAACTTGCCATTTTTAGTTGCATGTTTTTATATGCATTTTTCAAGAAATACTTCACGGAACACAATTAAAATTGTTAAATTTTTGCTAAAAATACAATCAACAATAACACTGGACATTAAAAACACCACGAACCTTTATACACATTTATCGAAAATAAAAGATTCTAAATACCTTGAGCTTTGCTATCCCTATTACACTTATTAATTTAAACGAAACCAATAATTATTTAAGCACTTTCAACCGCATGAAATTTTTCGTGCCAATTTATATAATTGTGAGCTTCCACAGATCATCTGGTTTTGAAGGGCTGCCACAAAAAGAGAGTTGTCACCCGATAAAAAAAAAATTGTTTTTCAGCTAACTAAATTGTTTACTATTAATAAAAAAAAACATTTCCTTAATATTTCACCATAAATTTTATGACTTTATGCCGCCCACTATGAAAAATCGCCCATAGTGCACTGTTAAAGTTGGTATTAAAGTAAAAGCAAGAATCCATAGAAAAATATTTAAGTTCTGATTTTTGATTTGAGTTCACATGGTCAATAGATTTAAGATTTTTAAAAAATGTGGGAGTGGCACCGCCCACTTTTCAAGAAACACAGTCTAACTCAAAAACTATGCAAGATATTTAGATTTTGATTTTTGATTTGAGTTTATATGGTCAAAAGAACACAGAAATGAAAAAATTGTGGGCGTGGCACCGCCCCCTATTTAAAAATAACATGCTAACAGTTGGGTTTTGCACTCACAGCTAACAGATTCACATTCAAGGTGTTGAGGTTGCCTCCTTAAATTATGAATTTCTTCGAAAGTGCATATTCATATTTCACTCATTTGAAGAAAATTAAACAATCTACAAGGTGGACTCCGACTCGGTCGGACTTAGTTTAAATCTCTTTTTAAAAAAGTGATTTATTTCTAAAAATTTCTTTTGCTAGACTACTTACGTTTTCACTTTATTAAAAAGACAACACAAGTTTTTTGGACACTTCACATACACAAACACATAATAAAAACCACATTGAAAAGCATTTATTTCAAAACTTTTGATTTTGTCCATAAAATTATCAGTATTCGCGTTTTTAAAATCGCACCAAAAAATCGTAAATTCTAAGCTCATGTAAATGTTAACATCAACAGCTGTTTTTAACAGCTGATTTCTTCGCAGTGGCGCCATCTATGAAAATTTTTGGTATGCAACATTAAAAATTAATCTATTGTGAATGATATGCAGTTAAAATTATTTTAATCTTTTAACTTTCAAAAAATGGTTTTTGGCCAGAAAAAGTGGTCAAATTTCCTATAGTGCACTGGTTCGATTTGAACGTTTCAAACTTTCATCGTTTCAAAAATGTTACGTTCTAAAAATAGAATTCTCTCTTTCTCTCTCTCATCTGCTAGCCGCTTGTCGTGGAGCCCGCTCTGAAATATTTTTATTTTTGCAGCCACATTTTCACAGGATTATAAATTTTGTTAAAAAGTTTAAAACGATAAAAATATAATATAAATAGATTTAAAATAAGAAAGCTAACTTCGGACGGAGCCGAAGTTGATATACCCTTGCAGTTAAAACCGAATATTATCGCAAAAATCGGATTGAATTGGCCGATCCTTATGAGAATATCATAATATAACCAATTTATTACAATAAAAAATCTAAAACAAAGTACCAAGCTTCCATCTTCAAAAATACCAAAGTTGGTATTTTTACCAAATACCATCTCCGATCGTTTAGTTATATGGCAGCTATAAGATATAGTCGGCTGATCGTTATGCAATTTGGTAGGTTGTATTATTTTGCCAAAAATAGCATTCGTACCAAATTCGAATTCTCTAGCTTTAAAAACACCGAAGTTATAGCATTTCCGATCAATCAGTTATATGGTAGCTATAGGATATAGTCGGCCGATCCTTATGAAATTTGGTAGATCGTATTTTTTTTGCAAATAGCATTCGTACAAAATCTGAACTCTGTAACTCTAAAAACACCAAAGTTATACCATTTCCGATCAATCAGTTATATGGCAGCTATAGGATATAGTCGGCCGATCCCAGTTATATGGTAGCTATAGGATATAGTCGGCCGATCCTTATGAAATTTGGTAGATCGTATTATTTTGCCAAAAATAGCATTCGTACAAAATCTGAACTCTGTAACTCTAAAAACACTAAAGTTATACCATTTCCGATCAATCAGTTATATGGCAGCTATAGGATATAGTCGGCCGATCCCGGCCGTTCCGACTTATATACTGCGTGCAAAGGAAAGAAGAGTGTGTGCAAAGTTTCAAGACGATAGCTTTAAAACTGAGAGACTAGTTTGCGTAGAAACAGACAGACGGACATGCTCATATCAACTCAGGAGGTGATCCTGATCAAGAATATATATACTTTATAGGGTCGGAGATGTCTCCTTCACTGCGTTGCACACTTTTGGACAAAATTATAATAGCCTCTGTAAGGGTATAAAAACAAGACGAAATATTTTTTCCATAGATTTTATGTAATATCACTCTTCGTCGGTTGCTCTTTTTGGTTTTAACAAAATTAGCTTAGCTAAAAACTCGCTGAACTTCTGCATTTGACCAGGGCAGCGACTGCAGTTGTAGAGCAAATATTGCCAATTCCATAAATGGGTTATTGCCAGCCGAGTCCTTATAAGTTCTCACCTCTGTCCAAAAAGCAACTGTGGTATCAATACGACACATCCACTGCACCAGATCTGGCTGATTTAGCCAAGAATCACGGAACTTCCGTTTGTAAACTTCTTTTGGCATGTTTTCCGCACAAACTTCACAATAAAAGTAACAACTGATAGCACTGTATATACGAATCTATATATACGATTTACGATTAAAACAGGGTTGCATTAATTTAAAAGGTTGCAGGTGTACCGCAGGGCAGTGTACTTGGCCCCATTCTGTATACCATATACACAGCCGACATGCCTGTCGCCGAAGAGGAGGGCCTTCTAGCGGCTACGTATGTAGACGATACGGCATTTTTTACCTCTGCAATCTTTCCAGAGTTGGCTTCTGCGTCTCTCCAACGCCAGCTGGACATCCTTGATCCGTGGCTTCGAAGGTGGAACATTGCCGTCAACCACGAAAAATCAGGCCAAACGACTTTTACAATGAGGAGAGGCGACTGTCCTGGAGTCTGTCTCGGAGGCACTCCAATTCCAGCAAGCCCTACACCCAAATATCTGGGTGTGACCCTGGATAGAAGGCTCACCTGGAGAACCCACCTACAGCGCAAACGGACGCAAATCGGGATCAAGCTGCGTCAGCTCAACTGGCTCATTGGAAGGAGGTCCAGGCTGAAGCTAAGAGTCAAGCTATATATATATATAAGCCCATTGTAAAGCCAGTCTGGACCTATGGTATCCAGCTATGGGGGACGGCGTGTCTAAGCAACCGAAGGATCATCCAGATCGCCCAAAACAAGGCCCTAAGAACTTTAACTGGAGCTCATCCGTTCCACGACAATGCGACAATCCACGCCCAACTGAGAGTCCCATATGTGAGCAAAGAAGTTCAGCGATTCGCCAATAGATACGTGGAAAGGCTGGACCGGCATCCTAACCCTGATGCCATCAATCTTCTGGACAACAGCTACACCACAAGGAGGCTGAAACGGACCCACCCACTGGACCTCTGCCACTCGGGCGAACGGGACTGAGCTGCAGTTGTAAAACCAACAAGGCCCACTAAAGGGCCCGACAATAAATAACTTGAATTCTATCGCTAAGGTTTACTGTTAAAATTAGTTTCCTAGGATAAGCAAACATTGTACTACTCAATATTTCATTAAGTAAGGTCCCATTATAAAATTTAATTATTGTCCATAACTCCGGAAAGATTTTAAATATAACTATTGATTGATTGATAAAAAAAAAAAAATAAAAAAAATTAATTTAAAAGTGCTGCTATCGATATAAAAACAAGAAAGGAAGATATACCCTTGCAGTTAAATACCGGCTATACATACATCGGTAAAATCGAATAAAGTGGGCCGGGATCAATTGTCCAAAAATAGTATCCGTACAAAGTTACATGTTTCTATCTTCAAAAATACAAAAGTTGGTCATTTCCGATCAATCTGTTATATGGCAGCTAAACGATATAGTCGACCGATCCCGGTCGTTCTGACTTATATACTGCGTGCAAAGGAAAGAAGGGTGTATGCAAAGTTTCAAGACGATAGCTTTAAAACTGAGAGACTAGTTTGCGTAGAAACAGACAGACGGACAGGCAGACAGACAGACACGCTCATATCAACTCAAGAGTTGATCCTGATCAATAATATATATACTTTATGGGGTCGGAGATGTCTCCTTCACTGCGTTGGATAAAGGATAACACGGCAACACTGATGAGATGTCCCATCTATGTACTTTATAATCTTTGCTTGTATTTAATTGTGATTGATGGTAAAGTTTTGAACGTATTAAAGGACACCACATCAAAGCAAGCATGTCACTTTTGCGGGTGATTTTCTGAATAAAAAATAGGTCTAACTATCTGATGGACTTAACGGTATTTCAGATTTGATAAGGATTTGATGAAAAGAAAATAACAGACACAAGATTTATTGTGAACACGATTGCCTTTAAAAGTAGACTATTCAAAAGAAGGGGCTGTAAAAACAAAAATGACGGAAATAATGCTCATCTTTAAATGAACCTCAAGTATGTTGCAAAATCACTAGGATAAGCCAAAAAATTATATCCAATTTAAGGATCAGTCTATCTTGTCAATTACCTTTTAATGTTGATATGTTTCAATCGTTTTGCTATGAAACTGCTGCCATAATAATTGACGAATATTTATGGTTCTCCGTGACAACAACGCACAGTGGTTGGGCTTGTATCGAGACGCGGCGAAAAATACTTCTAGTGGACATATCGTTATGAAATTAATACGAAAAATCTTAAGGGGTTACGGCACCGTGAAATTTTCAAAATTTTTTTTACTTAATTTACGATTTTTATACCCTTGCAGAGGGTATTATAATTTTGTCCAAAAGTGTGCAACGCAGTGAAGGAGACATCTCCGACCCTATAAAGTATATATATTCTTGATCAGGATCACCTCCTGAGTTGATATGAGCATGTCCGTCTGTCCGTCTGTCCGTCTGTCTGTCCGTCTGTCTGTCTGTTTCTACGCAAACTAGTCTCTCAGTTTTAAAGCTATCGTCTTGAAACTTTGCACACACCCTTCTTTCCCTTGCACGCAGTATAGAAGTCGGAACGGCCGGGATCGGCCGAATATATCTTATAGCTGCCATATAACTGATTGATCGGAAATGTGTGCAAAAGTGTGCAACGCAGTGAAGGAGACATCTCCGACCCTATAAAGTATATATATTCTTGATCAGGATCACCTCCTGAGTTGATATGAGCATGTCTGTCTGTCCGTCTGTCTGTCCGTCCGTCTGTTTCTACGCGAACTAGTCTCTCAGTTTTAAAGCTATCGTCTTGAAACTTTGCACACACCCTTCTTTCCTTTGCACGCAGTATATAAGTCGGAACGGCCGGGATCGGCCGACTATATCCTATAGCTGCCATATAACTGATTGATCGGAAATGGTATAACTTTGGTGTTTTTAGAGTTACAGAGTTCAGATTTTGTACGAATGCTACTTTTGGCAAAATAATACGGCCTACCAAATTTCACAAGGATCGGCCGACTATATCTTATAGCTGTCATATAACTGATTGATCGGAAATGCTATAACTTCGGTGTTTTTAGAGTTACAGAGTTCAGATTTTGTACGAATGCTATTTTTGGCAAAATAATACGATCTACCAAATTTCATAAGGATAGGCCGACAATATCCTATAGCTGCCATATAACTGATTGATCGGAAATGCTATAACTTCGGTGTTTTTGAAGCTAGAGAATTCGGGTTTGGTACGATTGCTATTTTTGGCAAAATAATACAACATGCCAAATTTTATAAGGATCAGCCGACTATATCCTATATCTGCCATATAACTGATTGATCGGAAATGGCATAACTTCAGTGTTTTTCGAGCTAGAAAGTTGGGATTTTCTATGAATTCTATTTTTGGAAAAATAAAACTACGTATCATGTTTCATATGGATCGGCCGACTAAAAATACCAACTTTGGGGTTCTTCAAGATAGAAGTTTTTTTTAGATTTTGTCTTGTAATTTATTGGTTATATTATGTTATTCCCATAAGAATCGGTCAACTATATCCGATTTTAGCGATATATATCCTGTTTTAGCTGCAAGGGTATATCAACTTCGGCTCCGCCCGAAGTTAGCTTTCCTTTCTTGTTTTTTACTTAATTTAAAAGACTATATTCTTACACGTATTTTAAGACGTCCCCAAAGACAATATCTTGATAATTATGGAAGTTATGTTCATTTGAAGTCGGCGCGGCAGGAGGGCACTACGACACTTATTTTTCTTCTTTTGCGTTTTTCTCGAAACCACTTTTTTCAAGACGATGGGCATGATAACGCAAAAACTGTTCAACCGATTGACTTAAAAATTGAAATACATCTTCTTACATAGATTTTCCATAGAGTAACGTAGGATTTTTTCGATTCAATGGATAGAAATTTTTTAATGCAATTTTTAGTTCGTAATTTTTTGACCAAAAATTGAGTCAATTTTTTAAGTGCTCTCATTTGCGTAATTTTTATACCCTTGCAGAGGGTATTATAATTTTGGTCAAAAGTGTGCAACGCAGTGAAGGAGACATCTCCGACCCTATAAAGTATATATATTCTTGATCAGGATCACCTCCTGAGTTGATATGAGCATGTCTGTCTGTCCGTCTGTCTGTCCGTCCGTCTGTTTCTACGCGAACTAGTCTCTCAGTTTTAAAGCTATCGTCTTGAAACTTTGCACACACCCTTCTTTCCTTTGCACGCAGTATATAAGTCGGAACGGCCGGGATCGGCCGACTATATCCTATAGCTGCCATATAACTGATTGATCGGAAATGGTATAACTTTGGTGTTTTTAGAGTTACAGAGTTCAGATTTTGTACGAATGCTACTTTTGGCAAAATAATACGGCCTACCAAATTTCACAAGGATCGGCCGACTATATCTTATAGCTGTCATATAACTGATTGATCGGAAATGGTATAACTTTGGTGTTTTTAAAGCTAGAAAATTCGGATTCGGTACGAATGCTATTTTTGGCAAAAAATATATATCGACTTTATCCTATAGCTGCCATATAACTAAACATTCGAAAATGGTATTTGGTAAAATACCAACTTTGGTATTTTTGAAGATGGAAGCTTGGTACTTTGTTTTAGATTTTTTTATTGTAATAAATTGGTTATATAATGATATTCTCATAAGGAGCGGCCAATTTAATCCAATGTTTGCGATATATATCCGGTTTTAGCTGCAAGGGTATATCAACTTCGGCTCCGCCCGAAGTTAGCTTTCCTTTCTTGTTTTTATTCTCATGTCAGCAAAATAGCCGTTTTTTATGATGTTCTCTTTCAGGCCTTCAATAAAATTTTTTTGTCTTTCTGCGCTGGTTCCCTTTTCGCCGTCAACTCGTGACATATTCCTAGTATTATATTCTCTAAATTTTCAGCATTTATTTCATGTCAGCAAAATAGCCGTTTTTTATGATGTTTTCTTTCAGGCCTTCAATCAAATTTTTTTGGCTTTCTGCGCTGGTTCCCTTTTCGCCGCACCATAAATTAAAAATATAAGATCGTGCTAACACACACTTATAAGAAGAACCTATTAAAATTGAATGCAAGGGAATATCAAACAAAATAAAAATTATGAGTAAATGAACAAATAGTTTTGGAAAAGTAAACATAAGCATGACACACGAAGAAAAAGCAACAGCATAAAAAGTAAATAAACGGCAAAACTGACCCTAAAAAAGATAAGATGGTGTTAGTATTTTTACGATAGACAAATTTTGGCAGAAAATTTTACACATTTGTTACCTTTGGAGACCGACAAACACATTGGTATATAAACGAATTGTGGAATTTTGTGGGATCACTAAAAAAACTTCACCTAAACATGAAAAAAACAAGAAAGGAAAGCTACCTAACTTCGAGCGGAGCCGAAGTTGATATATCGTTCAGTTATATGGCAGCTATAAGATATAGTCAGCCGATCCATATGAAACTTGATAAGTCGTATTATTTTTCCAAAAATAGAATTCATAGGAAATCCCATCTTTCTAGCTCGAAAAACACTGAAGTTATGCCATTTCCGATCAATCAGTTGTATGGCAGATATAGGATATAGTCGGCTGATCCTTATAAAATTTGGCCTGTTGTGTTATTTTGCCAAAAATAGCAATCGTACCAAATCCGAATTCTCTAGCTAGTCGGCCGCTCCCGGCCGTTCCGACTTATATACTGCATGCAAAGGAAAGAAGGGTGTGTGCAAAGTTTCAAGATGATAGCTTTAAAACTGAGAGACTAGTTCGCGTAGAAACAGACAGACAGACGGACATGCTCATATCAACTCAGGAGGTGATCCTGATCAAGAATATGTATATACTTTATAGGGTCGGAGATGTCTCCTTCACTGCGTTGCACACTTTTGACCAAAATTATAATACCCTCTGCAAGGGTATAAAAACGCTCAAAATATATAAAACATGTATTAGTTCACAATAATATAATATTAACAATAATTATTATTAATATATAAAATTATATCTCATTTTATAGAAAATACCTTTAACTTCAAAATCTATTACAAATAATTTTAATTTAAACACGTAAATATGGATATGACCACTTTAAAGTTCGGTTTAGTTGTACTTTTTGTACATTTTTGCCGTTATAAATTTTTTTTATTTTTGGCCTATGGGAGCAACCACTGTGCAACGGTGCTTGTCCACTCATCGGATATTTTAGAGAGCACAGTTCTTCCTGGGGGCTATTGTGGAGGAAAAGCGGTTGAATGGAGGAACAAGCATTATAAGTTAGATCGCATGCATCATTCTAGAAAATATAGTCGTCTCTTAAATTTTTAAGCCCGGTACTTGAAGAGTACAAGGGTATATTGTAGTCGCCTTAATTCATGTGTGTAATATAGGGAAACATCGCCGACACCATAAAGTATATACATATGTATATGTATATATATATATATATATATACATATATGGGCATTTCCACAGAAAGGTCCACCGCGACAAAAAAATTAAAAGTTCTTAAAAATGATTTTTTCCAACATGGTTACATAAGGAAATATTCAAGTTTATTAAACTTGAAAGAATTTTGCATTCATCTTTTACATATTTCAAAATAATCGAATCCAAAGTCGCGCAAACGCATCTGTTGTCCGTATGATGCGGGCCGTATTTTGTTTGTTTAACAACTTCTAAATGAAATGCATTGTGCTTTCCCTTTTGCTTTCTAAAATCACTTTGAGATTACAAGAATTGAAAAGGAACTCAAATGTAACATGCGATCACCAATAACGGTAAAAGTTTTTATTTACATTATCAATTATTTTATTGTCCCGTTCGCGACCTAAAAACCACATTTTTTTTCCGTAGATCCAAAGCACTTGCTCGAATTGCATCAATTTTTTTTGCAAACAGAGTTTGTTTGTGCAGTAAATATTTAAAAAAAAATTTGGAGAAAAAATATTTGTATTTATGGTGATCATTTGAAGTTTGTCCCGTAAGCGACTGTAAATACAAACAAGAAAGGAAACCTAACTTCGGGCGGAGCCGAAGTGATATACTCTTGCAGTTAAGCCCGGAAAAATATCGCAAACATCGGATATATTTGGGCGATCCTTATAAGATTATCATAATATAACCAATTAATTACAATAAAAAATCTAAAACAAAGTTCCAAGCTTCTATCTTCAAAAATACCAAAGATGGTATTTTTACCAAATACCATTTACGATCGTTCAGTTATATGGCAGCTATAAGATATAGTCGGCCGATCGTTATGAAATTTAGTAGTTTGGATCAACTGGAATCTGTACTAAGTTCCAGCCTTCTATCTTCAAAAACACGAAAGTTTGGTCATTTCCGATAGTTCAGTTATATGGCAGCTGTATAGGATATACTAGTCGGCCGTTCCGACTTATATACTGCGTGCGAATGCAAGAAGGGTGTGTGCAAAGTTTCAAGACGATAGCTTTAAAACTGAGAGACTAGTTCGCGTAGAAACGGACAGACAAACTTTTTAATTTTGCATAACAGAAATTTGCATAAATCTGCGAAGAAATCATCTGTTGATGTTGACGCTTACATGGGCGTGAAATTTTAAGTGCTATTTTATATAATATAATATATAATATATAATATATAATATATAATATATAATATATAATATATAATATATAATATATAACATATAATATATAATATATATACATATATATATATATACATATACATATATATACATATATTTATATATATATTTTGTTGTTGTTGTAATTTGTTGTAATTTAAAACTGTCCTTTAGGGACAACCATTAAATGTTATTCTATGAACTTCACTTATAGATATTTTTATATCTATTGATATTGATATGAGCATGTCCGTCCGTCTGTCTGTCTGTCTGTCCGTTTCTACGCGAACTAGTCTCTCAGTTTTAAAGCTATCGTCTTGAAACTTTGCACACACCCTTCTTTCCTTTGCACGCAGTATATAAGTCGGAACGGCCGGGATCGGCCGACTATATCCTATAGCTGCCATATAACTGATTGATCGGAAATGGTATAACTTTGGTGTTTTTAGAGTTACAGAGGTTAGATTTTTTTTGTTAATGCTACTTTTGGCAAAATAATACGACCTACCAATTTTCATAAGGATCGGCCGACTATATCTTATAGCTGCCATATAACTGATTGATCGGAAATGCTATAACTTAGGTGTTTTTAAAGCTAGAGAATTCGGCATTTCGGATTCGGCACGAATGCTATTTTTGGCAAAATAATACAACATGCCGAAATTCATTAGGATCAGCCGACTATATCCTATAGCTGCCATATAACTGAACAATCGGAAATTACCCAACTTTTGTGTTTTTGAAGATAGAAAGTTGGAACTTCGTACAGATTCTATTTTTGGTCAGTTAATAAAACCTACCAAATAGCAAAACGATCGGCCGACTATATCTTATAGCTGCCATATAACTGAACGATCGGAAATGGTATTTGGTAAAAATACCAACTTTGGTATTTTTGAAGATAGAAGCTTGGTACTTTGTTTTAGATTTTTTATTGTGATAAATTGGTTATATTATGATATTGTCATAAGGATCGGCCAACTTAATCCAATGTTTGCGATATATATCCAGTTTTAACTGCAAGGGTATATCAACTTCGGCTCCGCCCGAAATTAGCTTTCCTTTCTTGTTACAATTTAATATTGGAGAACTAAACTACTAAGTTACTACTAAGAACTACTAAGTTAGCTTAGCTTGTGGTATTTAAAGATTATGGTTAGGATATCCAGGGGAGGTTCAACGGGGGCGTCCTTTTTAGTCTTCTGGGCTGCTCGCTGTTGTCCAGCAGGGAGATGACCAACAGGTTCGGGTGGTTGTGGAGCCTCTCCATGTAGTTTGCGCTGCTTCTTTGGATCTCGACTTGACCCAAGGAAAATTGAGAACCTCGTGGATGGTAAGATTGTCATGATAGACGTGGGCCCTAGTGGCGATTCGAAGGGCTCTATTTTCGAAAGTTTGTATAGTTTGGACATTCGTCTTGCTCGCAGTTCCCCAGAGCTGTATGCCATACGTCCAGATTGGGCGTATTATGGCCTTGTAAATAAGAAGTTTCGTGGACGTTCTCAGCTTCGATCTCCTACCCATTAGCCAGTAGAAGGACCGAAGTCTTTGATCAGCCTGTTTCCTTTTCTTAATCAGATGGGGCCTCCAGGTGAGCCTCCTATCTGGGGTGAATCACAGGTACTTGGGATTGTCCGTTGAGGTTAACTGTGAACAGTGGACTTCTCATTATTGACGCCAATGTTCCATCGCTTTTGCCAGTCGCTGAGCAAGTCCAGCTGCAATTGCATGGTTTCGGCTGCCCCCATGGCGCTATTGGCGGTGGTAAGGAAGGCGTGTCGTCTGCATAGATTGCTGCGAGCAGGTCAGGACAACAGGTCAGGGAGAACGGGACAGCAGGGAGGTCGGCCGTATAAGCGTTGTATATGAACGGGCCAAGAACGATGCCTTGGGGGACACCAGCGTGAGCTTCTCTTAGACCTGAGATGGCCTCGCCGCATCTTACCCCAAATTTACGGTATTCCAAGAACGACTTTAGGAACTGGAAGTATGGTCGGGGTAGGCCAGTCTTTAATTTGTATAGTAGACCGGAATGCCAGACTCGGTCAAACGCCTGCTTCACGTCCAGCATGACGGCCATGCAGTACTTCCTGGTTTCCAATGCGTCTAGGATGTACTGCACGACCTGATGGCACTGCTCTGGGGTTAATTTATAATTTAAGGAGGCAATCTCGAAACTTTTAATCTGTTAAATCTGGAGTCTGTTTGCTGTGAGACTTGTGCAAAACCAATCTCTGTATATCTCTGTATTAACGCATTAGTATTAGGCTTAGGCTTAAGCCAATTGGGCCCCTGGGCTATGGCTGATCAGACCTGCTTTAGAGGGTATTATAATTTTGGTCAAAAGTGAAGGAGAAATCTCCGACCCTATAAAATATGTACATACATGTATTATAAATCAAGATGAGCTTCTCCCTCTATCGACTATAGGGTACTATCGACTATATCGACTTCAAACTTTGCACGAACCTTTATTTCCATTGCACGTAATATATTATATAAGTAGGAACTATATCATGGTTGAACCAGATCAACCAGATCGAAAATGTCGTAACTCATGATTTATTACGCACTTAAATCACAATTTCTGTAGCGGCAGTAAATTTTTAAAGAAAATGTTTTTTGAAAAACTTTAAATGCCAAAATATTTTTATAGTTAATATACACTACTGGCCAAAATAATAAGTACATAGGTATAGGTATCATTTCTTGAGCCATAGCTTGAAAGCTATCGAATGCAGGGCTGCTAGTTGATTATATTTTAAAAGGTTATAGTCTTGTAAAACATTTAAATCAAAAATGAAAATGGGGGACCCCTTTTATCCAGTGCTAAGCCTAAATTTGTTCTGGGACAACGACCCAAAACACACCTCAAAGCTGGTCAAGGCTTGGTTTACCGAAAACGGAGTAAATCTTATGAGTTGGCCAAGCCAGTCTCCGGACTTAAATCCGATAGAGAACCTATGGGAGCACTTAAAACGTCGTATCGGAACAAATACTTTTCGAAATTCCGAAGAATTGTGGACATTTGTCCAAAAAACCTGGTATGACATTCGAGTGGATACTTGTCGCAAGCTTATTGCTAGTGTGCCAAAACGAATCGCCAAAGTTGTACAAAATAAGGGTGGATATACTGGATACTAGTTATAGATTAAGGAAATCAAGAAAATGTTGAAAAATTTTTGTTAAGTTTTGAGTTTTTGAGTTTGTAGAATTGGTGTACTTATTATTTTGACCAACCCTTTTTTATGTTTTTTAGATAAAATCAACCACAAACTTTATAAATGAATTGAAAAAGGCCTATGTTAACTATTTTTATAATCTAATATATATAAAGAAGCTATATGTAAATAAGAATTTTTCTTTATGATCATTAAAAAACTTTTACGAGAAGTTAAAGAAACCGTACACGAGTGTACTTATTATTTTGGCCAGTAGTGTATATGTGAAAAATATATAAATTTCATCCAAATCGGCCTATTTTTAGCTTATATCTATGTACATTTCCCATACAAACGTGTTAAAATTTTGAACGCTTGGATCGCGAAGAATTTAAGAGATAAAACTATCAGATTTGAATTTGAATAGTTGTACCGATTGAATTTGAGTAGTTGTTCATTAATCCCTCGTATGTGATCAGCACAGATCAATTTATCAAATTTTCGCCACGCCCACTCCCGCCCCCAAAACGGAAATCTAACGTAGATCCAGAAGAAGACTAAAAAGTCTATAACTCAGAGTTGCTATACTATAAGTAAGAGTTTCCCATTCCAGTAGGCATCTGATAAGCTAGTGTAATCGTATCATCTCAAGAAAGCCACTGACTGCTCGGTTCCCGCCACTTAATTTCTCTCAATTTGCCACGCTTTTACGCATAAAAGACGTCAAAGGCATTTTCTTATTGGCATGCTCACAATAATATTTGTCTTTGACCCTATTATTTACTCAATTACCTTCTGCTTTCAATAAGAGATTAGAAGCCTAAAGCACTTTCGCCCACAACTAGTAGGACACGAAACACCACACTGCGCATAGTGGGCTCTGTTGTGCTCGACAGCATCTGCAGGTGAGTTTATTTCAACTGCTAAAGCTAATCTTTTGCAAAAACAAGAAAGGAAAACTAACTTCAGGTGGAGTCGAAGATGATATACCCTTGCAAGAAACGTAATTGTTATGATTAATATAGTATCTGATATGCATAAAGATATCACACCCTGAAAAAAAAATCTACAAAATCTATTTCTTATAGAACAAAATAAAAAAAAAAAGTCTGAAGCTTCTTTCTTTAAATACAGCAAAATTATATCATTTGAGAACGTTCAGCTATACGGCAGCTATAAAATGTAGTCGGCTGATACACAAATATGCCTATATCAACTTAGGATGAGGCGATCCTAATCAAGACTATATATACATTTCAGGGTCGGAGATATCTCCTTAATTGCGTTGCACATTTTTGACCAAAATGAATATAACCTTTGCAAGGGTATAACAATCAGGACACATTTGAACATTGGCCACAATTTGGTTCCCTGAACTCTATAAGGGTGGTTTGTTAAAGAAAGAAATCCATTCGGCTACGCACATTGGGTTGATATTATTGTATTTTATAAAATAGTATTTTCCATGACTTCAGCGACTCATGAAATTCCTTTTCTAAATTGGGTAAAAATATTTATTGTTTTCTATTTAATTTAATTCAGCACTTATTATTCTTGAATTTAATTCAGTTTGTTTGCTTAGGGAAATAACTTGCTTTCAATTTCAGTGTACTTTTAACTTACTTTCAGTGTATGAAGAAAAAATGAAGCTATGCGATGGAACTTGGGAAAAGTAAGCAACCCTAAGGTGCGAAGCTAGCGTAAACATGTGACTAAAATTTCTATAAATGATTCCAACATGACCTCAAGGTATTTCGTCCTAATTGAAAACATTTTGCTAAATGTCTGTGGCAGGCGTGTTTGCGGTTCACTTATTTTAACCTGTAATCCTGTGTGGCAGGGGAATTCTGTTGCTTATTCATAGTGAAATTTGACCTTCCTATTTTGTCGCTCGACAACTACATTACATATAATAATATATTATACATTTTCTTGTTTTTAGAAATATTGATTTTCTTTATTATACTAATCGGCTTAACTAATCGACTGTTTAACCACTGCACATTGGGCGGAATCGCCAATTTTGTGGCACAAAATAAAAAAATTATTTAGGTAAACTTCACATTTTTTTTCCGAAATTCCGTTTAAAAATTGTCTTTTTGGTAGCCATTTAAATTCAGCTGATTGTGCGAGGTTATGTGTTTCAAGCTTTTTCACTTTCACGTGGCCATAGTTTAATAATTTATAAATATTAAAATACAGTGCATATTTTTAATCTTAAGTATGGAAAATATTCATCAAGGTACATATGTAGAACACTGTTTTAAAATTATAATTAAAATATAAAAAAATTTATATTAAAATTAAGTATTAAAATTTTGTAAATATGTGTTTTATATGTGGGGAGTGTTTTATATGTGTATATAAACACATAAATATGTGTTTTATATGTATTATAAATATGTGGGGAGATGGGGGAAAGCATACAGGTCAAAGTGTCTGATTGCATTCAACTTGGTGAATGCCAGCATGATTCCTGTCACTGCTTTCTTCAAGCCGACGCATTACCTCCACGTGGTTCTCCCTGGATTGTCGCTCGACAGCCGTTGAGTGGCAAACTAAAGCGCGCGACGACAGTCCTAACTCTACAAACTAGGTTGTGGCGTAGGACTTGAAATCCACCCATGTAAAACACAATTTCAGTGAAGGAAGCAAGAGAAGCCTCGGAAAGGAACCGATCTAACGTTGACGACCATAGCAAGCGTAAAAAGGACAATGATTTGAGAGTATGCACCTGGAACGTACGAACATTGTACAGACCTGGTGCTGCTCAACAACTAGCAGATACCCTCAACAAATGTAGGGCTGACATCACTGCTATCCAGGAAATGCGATAGATAAGGCTGCATAAAGAAAAAGAACTGTGTCATTTACTACAGCTGCCATCCAGAACGGCATGAATTTGGTTGTGGTTTCGTTGTAGGTGCCAGGCTGCGGCGCCGAGTCTCTCACTTTCGGCCAACAAACGAGAGAATTGCAACGATCCGAATTACTGCCAAATTCTTTAACATCAGCCTGATATGCGCACATGCCCCAACGGAGGAAAAGGATGATGCCACCAAGGACGCTTTCTATGCGGAGCTCGACCGAGCTTATGGCCGCTGTCCTTCTCATGACATTAAAATTCTTCTCGGGGATTTTAATGTCAAGGTGGGACGAGAAGACATCTTTGGTGCCACCGTCGGGAGATTTAGTCTACATGAGACCACCTCGAGCAATGGTCTCAGATTAATAGGCTTTGCAGCTGCGCATAATATGGTAGTTCGTAGTACTGGATTCCGTCATTTGGACATCCATAACGCATATTGGCTCTCTCCCGGTCGACTGACCAAAAATCAGATCGATCATGTTGTGATCGATGCAAGGCACGCATCTAATATACTCGCCGTGCGATCCTGCCGGGGTCCCAACATCGACTCCGACCATTATCTTGTTGCAACTAAGATTCGCACACGGCTATGTATGGCGAAGATTGCACGTCGAAGTGCGTTAAGAAGGCTGGACATCGGAAAGCTGCAATCACAACAGGCGAAGAATGCATTCTCCACTCACGTCTCGGGGCTATTAAGCCGAGCACCTTCAATACCTGAAGACATTAGCGATATGTGGGCGCTCATATCTCACTCCCTGCGAGCTTCGGCAGAAGAAGTGCTTGGATTCCAGCGTCCTCTATCAAGGAATCAATGGTACGATCAGAAGTGTCATGACGCAACAGCTGCAAAGGACGCCGCCTACGGAAGAACACTGCAGGCCTGCCGGCAGAATTGTTTAAGGCAGCTGGTAATATGCTGGTAGGAAGCATGCACCAACTAATCAGTAAGATATGGCTCATGGAGAGCATGCCCGAAGATTGGAACCTCAGCAGAAGAAGTGTGATGCCACGGTGCGCACCAACTACCGCGGAATTTGTCTTCTTCCAGTTGCATACAAGGTCCTAACGAGCGTATTGTGTAAAAGACTGAAACCCCATTCTGAAGCACTGATTGGACCTTATCAGTGCGGGTTCAGGCCTGGCAAGTCCACTGTTGACCAGATTTTCACCTTGCGCCAAATCCTGGAGAAGTCTTACGAAAACCATCGACACGTACCATCTCTTCGTCGACTACAAAGCCGCATTTGATAGCCCCCGGCGAGATCGCCTATATGCCGCCATGTCTGAGCTTGGTATACCAGCAAAGCTGACTAGACTTTGCAGAATGACATTGAGCAACACCATTAGCTCTGTCAAGGTAGGAAGTGGCCAATCCGAAACCTTTACTACCAAGTGTGGCCTCAGACAAGGTGACTCGCTGTCTTGTATACTCTTCAATATTTTAATGGAGAGTATTATAAGAAAGGCTGGTGTACATCGGACGGGCACGATATTAACCAACAGATGTGTCCAGCTCCTTGGTTACGCTGATGATATTGATATCATTGGCCGCACCAAGCGTGATGTCACAGGAGCCTTCGGGGCTATTGAAAAGGAATCAGCAAAAGTAGGACTAGCAGTGAATATGTAGGAAACAAAGTTTATGGTGTGCTCTAGCAGAGAATCGCGCCGTCTTGATTCTCAGCTGACTGCAGAAAAGGAGTTTATCTACTGCTAGGCACTGCTATAGCAAGCACAAATGATGTCAGTCTGGAGATTAAGCGGAGAATAACACTTGCCAACAGGTGTTACTTTGGGCTCAGTAGACGGTTCAATAGTAGAGCTCTCTCTCGGCGCACAAAAACCACACTCTACAAGACGCTCATTCTTCCAGTACTCCTATATGGTGCGGAGTGACGCAGTTAGATGCAGCTGCTCTTGGAGTGTTTAAGAGGAAAATTCTTCGCAAAATCGTTGGTCTAATCTGCGTGAACGATGAAGACGCTCCGGCTTGTAAGGTGTTTGATGCGGTGATTGTTGGGACATGAAGGAGAGGACGAACCCGAACGCGTTGGCAAGACCAGGTGATGGAAAACCTGTCCACACTTGGAGTTACCAACTGGCGAAGGCGCGCTCAGGACAGAGTCGCGTGGAGGCACATTGCGCTTCAGGCCGAGACCCGATAAAAGGGATGTCATGGCCATATAATAATAATAAATATGTGTTTTTGTTATGTTATATTTAGTTGATTTATATAGACATGTCTTATATCGCACATAGCCCCAAAATACCTGTTTCGTGGATTATAAGTAATACGTCGAAGAATAGGTCAAAATATATATATTTTTACATATATATATATGATAATGTATATATATTTTATATTGTCGGAGATGTCTCCTTCAATGCGTTGCATAATTATGGACAAAATT
This sequence comes from Drosophila pseudoananassae pseudoananassae, assembly GCA_018153035.1. NCBI lineage: Eukaryota > Metazoa > Arthropoda > Insecta > Diptera > Drosophilidae > Drosophila > Drosophila pseudoananassae. Next base: position 4,597,522 of record JAECXR010000072.1, read on the forward strand.
ATTGTTGGAAAAATCCTCCCAGTATTCAACAATTCAACACAAATTAAAAATTTACTTAAAAAGTCTTTTTTATTATATCAACACTTCTTTTTACCAACTTGTCCGTAGCTTTATTAGTGTTACCAATACTAAATTAGTTCAAGAATCTTTTGTCTATCGAAAAATACAAAGTTGGTATTTTTCCATACACCTCCTCAAAAGATACATTGAACAAGTATTAAGCTAATGTTACAAAATCGGACAGTTGTGTATTCTGGGAACAATATTAATGATCCATATTCATCTAGAAATAGTCTTTGGCATCAAAAAAAGCTAGTTCTAGGATTAAAGGAAAACCCAATAAAACTTTAATCGAATCATTAGAAAATAAATTAACTTTCAATTGACAAATAAAATATTTCTTAACTCTTTATTAACAGATAAACCAAAATTTCATCATTTTTCTTAAATTAAATTATTAATTTATTAGTTTTTATTTTATTATTTTTTTTTATTTATTAAGGTAAGTTTTTATTTGAAAATTAAATATCAGTTTCAATAGTTTCTTTTTAATTAAGTTTTATGTTAATAATGTATGCTAATGTATGGTAATAGTATATAATTTTAGTTTTTTAGACCCACTAAGGTGTTAAGAATCTTGCAGCAGGCAACGGCTTCGTGAGGACATCAGCTACTTGGTGTTCTGTGGGGATATATTCTATAATAATTAATTTATTTTCAATTTGTTCTCTTGAGAAATGGTACTTTATATCAATGTGCTTTGATCGTTTGTGTCATGTAGAATTCTTAGCTAATGCAACCTTGATTATCTTCTAGTAGTTTGATCAGTTTGTTTAATTCAAGCTTTATACTACAGACTAACGATTTTAACCATAAAGCTTTCCTTACTGCTTCAAATAAAGCCATATATTCCGCTTCGGTCGATGACGCAGCTACTGAATTTTGCTTTTTCGTATTCCAACAAATAACATTCGAGTCAAACATTTTAAAAATAAACCTGTTGTACTTAAATGTTAAATTTCGGCACGGCGCGTTATATTCTTCATCTGAGTTTAAGGCCTCAAAATTCAGATTAGTTGGAAGTGGTGTACTGACTTCATAACAGTCTTCCATATTAAACTTCTTTAAAATGTTATTAATGTATGCTGATTGACTCAGATATAAAAATCCATCTTTTCTTTCTATTTTAATTCCAATAAAGTGTCTTTTTTCATATAAGTCCGTCATTCTGAAGTTACTCATAAGGAATGTCTTAAGATTATTCATCGTATCATTGCTCTTTGTTGCAATTACCAGATCATCTACATATAAAAGCACATATATATCTTTTAAGACATCCCCATTGTCTTTTAAATATATACATCTATTCACTGCAGAATTTGTAAAACCCATGTTTTTCAAAACATTTTTAAATGTCTCGAACCGGCATCGCGTTGCTTGTTTCAATTTACACACTTTACCATCTTCATATGGCACTCCTTCCGGAATCTTCATAAAGATTCCTCATGAATATGTATATATGTTTATCCGCGAATTTGGTCAAGGCAATGTTTAGTCTGTTCAGCTGTGTAATAAGACAATCTGCACAGGCACATAAGCGGATAAACATATATACATATATATATATACATACTTATTATATACCATCTGAAAGGTATTGATGTGTAGATCATATATATACATATATATTTGATCTGGCTACTACGGATCAAAATATATATAGATTCAATCTTTATTTTCAATTTTTAAAATAAAAGTTATCGAATAATTTTTATTTTCCAATTTTTATAATAAAAATTGAAAATAAAAGTTATTGCGTAATTTTTATATAAAAATTGATACTTAATAATTATTTTTTATTATTAAAATTAATTTTAATTATTAAAAATAAATTTTTTTCATAAAAATTAAGAAATAACTTTTATTTTGTAATTTTTTGCTTTTTTAATTATAACCGTTACAGTCCCTGCTTTTCAGTTATGGATCTAATCACGCGTTCGGATACTCCATTTAATTGCGGTGAGTGTGGAACCGTCAAGTGGTAGCTTATACCTTTTTCATAACAATAATCTTTCATCTCATTTGACAAATATTCTCTGTCATTATCGATGTAAAGATTCACAACTTTCAAGTTGAAATGAGCTTCACTCTTGGCGAAGAAATCTTTGAAGAAATGAAATACTTCAGATTTAGAAGTCATCAAGTAAGTTACACAAAATGTGTGTAATGATCGATAAAGATTACATAATAGTTTCAATACCATCAATACTAGAAGGAGTTATCGGGCCACATACATCTGAATGAATTGAAAGGCCTCCGTATATAATCTTTATTCTTCATTTTCTCAAATGGAAGTCTAGATTGCTTACCATTTATGCAAGCTTCGCATAAGTCATCATTTAATTTAACATTTTTTATAAGTTCTATATCTTCAAACATGCTATTTCGTACAATTTCTAAAAACGTTCCCTTGCTAATATGTCCTAATCTTTCATGCCACAAACTGTAGTTTTGTTATACCCTTGCAGAGGGTATTATAATTTTGTCCAAAAGTGTGCAACGCAGTGAAGGAGACATCTCCGACCCTATAAAGTATATATATTCTTGATCAGGATCACCTCCTGAGTTGATATGAGCATGTCCGTCTGTCCGTCTGTCTGTCCGTCTGTCTGTCCGTCTGTCTGTCCGTCTGCCTGTTTCTACGCAAACTAGTCTCTCAGTTTTAAAGCTATCGTCTTGAAACTTTGCACACACCCTTCTTTCCCTTGCACGCAGTATATAAGTCGGAACGGCCGGGATCGGCCGACTATATCCTATAGCTGCCATATAACTGATTGATCGGAAATGCTATAACTTCGGTGTTTTTGAACCTAGAGAATTCGGGTTTGGTACGATTGCTATTTTTGGCAAAATAATACAACATGCCAAATTTTATAAGGATCAGCCGACTATATCCTATATCTGCCATAAAACTGATTGATCGGAAATTGCATAACTTCAGTGTTTTTCGAGCTAGAAAGTTGGGATTTTCTATGAATTCTATTTTTGGAAAAATAAAACGACGTATCATGTTTCATATGGATCGGCTGACTATATCTTATAGCTGCCATATAACTGAACGATCGGAAATGGTATTTGGTAAAAATACCAACTTTGGGGTTCTTCAAGATAGAAGTTTGGAATTTTTTTTAGATTTTGTCTTGTAATTTATTGGTTATATTATGTTATTCCCATAAGAATCGGCTCCGCCCGAAGTTAGCTTTCCTTTCTTGTTTTTATATGAGTTAGTTGTATATGCTTTATGATTTATTTTGAAATTTACAGTCGATACATTGCTCTCACACGTACCTTCAAGAATTTCTTGTCCATTCTTTGAAATTCGTATTCCCTTGGAATTAAATTCGACTGTCAAGCCTGCAGCTTGCATTTTCCTGACGGATAGTAAGTTTTGGGGAACCTCTTTGCAGAAAAGAACGTTTTCCAATGTAATGTTTGTATTTCGATCGCTGCAAAGTTGGACTGTTCCCTTTGCAGAAGCATATATGTATGCTCCTCGCTTTGCAATCGCAATCTCGATCGGTGTGTCCAGGGTAGAATAAGTTAAGAATAGATTTATATTGTTGATCATGTGATCAGAAGCTCCAGAGTCCAATATGAAGGATACATCAGCGTCACCTATATTATTTCTGCCCTGCCTTAACATAAATGCAAAAGATCTACCTGTTTCGACATTAGCAACTTGGGCTTGTTTTTCCTCATCTTTATTTTCTAATCCTTTCTTGTAAAAAAAAAAACAATCTTTCTTTAAGTGACCCTTTCTACCGCAATGGTATCATTGGTATCAATCATTTTAAATGAAATTTAAAGTTTTTTGAGGATTTGGCCTTAAAGTTTGATTTCAAATGCAACGCCTTTTGTTTGTTATCATTTGAAGATATAGCTTGAAGTACTTTATTGCATGTATCGCTGCTTATGTTCTTTTTCTTAGTTTCATGGTCAAGTAAACGGTTTTTTAACAAAAGAAAGAGTAACGTGTTCAGCAGATAAAGTTTCTATAGCTGTCACAACCCCGTCATAAATAGAAGGTAATGTTAGAAGAAGGTGAGCTACCTTGTCCACCTCCTCGATTTTTGCTCCCGATGACATTAATTCGCAGATTAATTCATCAAATTTATTGAAATGAATAATGAGAGGACTGTCACTATTTAGTTTAAATGTCAATAATTGCTTCCGCACAGAGAGCTGCGTAGCCAAGCTCTTACGTTCATAAATCGAGTCTAGTTTTTCAAAAATTTCTTTAGCAGTCGAATTATTGTCAGCAAAAGATAGAAAAGAGTCGCTCAAAAATTCTATTATGACGCCATTTGCTGATCTCTCTGCCTTTTTCCAGATCTCATCTATTTCTTGTGGTCTTTCCTTTTCAATAACAAATAAAACATCATTTTCAGCTAAAAGTGCCTTTACACGAAATTTCCATACGGAATACTTTTCACCACAAAATGGTGAAATATTCTTGGACTTGTTCTTCTTATTCATTTTTGTTTTGTGCTTTATTTCAATTGTAACTTTGTATATTCGAGAAAAAAAAGAGAAAAAATAGGACAAGGAAAAAGAAATAATGTCAAACAACCACAGTACCAAGTGCCTACACTTACATACATAAAAGTAATTGTGAACCCAGCAGTTCGGCTGGTGGCAATATTTCTTTTTGGGTATGGATTCGGGTACTCTTTTGTGGGTACCCATATCGCTTACTGTTGGTATAGCGGCTTGGGTATTCTGCTTCATGTTTTTTTCTATAACACTGCGAGTATATACTTTGGTACTCCCTTTGGATACGACGGTCGGACCACCACAAAGCGCAAACGAAAATTTTCTTTTAAAGGAAATGTCCGCTTAGAAAGTGGACATGCAGTAAATTGTTTGTTTTTGTTTCTAGAAGGAGTTAAACAGATGCGAGTATGTACTTTGGTACTCCCTTTGGATAGGACGGTCGCCCCACCACAAAGCGTAAACAAAAATCTTCTCTTTTTTTGATTTTTGCTTCAGTATAACTTGAGCATATTTGGTGACGCGACGTGAAAGTGTGGTAAATAATAAATAAATAATAAAAACACTAAATAAATGTTAAAAACAGTGACAAGTTTAAACAGTGATAAAAAAAAGGATAAACAAGAAAGGAAAGCTAACTTCGGGCGGAGCCGAAGTTGATATACCCTTGCAGTTAAAACCGGATATATATCGCAAACATCGGATTAAATTGGCCGATCCTTATGAGAATATCATAATATAACCAATTTATTACAATAAAAAATCTAAAACAAAGTACCAAGCTTCCATCTTCAAAAATACCAAAGTTGGTATTTTTACCAAATACCATTTCCGATCGTTCAGTTATATGACAGCTATAAGATATAGTCGGCCGATCTTATAAGATATAGTCGGCCGATCGTTATGCAATTTGGTAGGTTGTATTAACTGACCAAAAATAGAATCTGTACTTAGTTCCAGCTTTTTATCTTCAATAACACCAAAGTTGGGTAATTTCCGATTGTTCAGTTATATGGCAGCTATAGGATATAGTCGGCTGATCCTGAAATTTGGCATGTTGTATTATTTTGCCAAAAATAGCATTCGTACCAAATCCGAATTCTCTAGCTTTAAAAACACCGAAGTTATACCATTTCCGATCAATCAGTTATATGGCAGCTATAGGATATAGTCGGCCGATCCCGGCCGTTCCGACTTATGTACTGCGTGCAAAGGAAAGAAGGGTGTGTGCAAAGTTTCAAGACGATAGCTTTAAAACTGAGAGACTAGTTCGCGTAGAAACAGACAGACAGACAGACGGACAGACGGACAGACGGACATGCTCATATCAACTCAGGAGGTGATCCTGATCAAGAATATATATACTTTATAGGGTCGGAGATGTCTCCTTCACTGCGTTGCACACTTTTGGACAAAATTATAATACCCTCTGCAAGGGTATAAAAAGGTAATAATTATAATTATGGTTTGCAAAAGAGAAAAAAATTTATTTTCAGGCGTCAAATATAAGGCATTTGTTGCAGCTCTGGTGAAGTTGCCAGAAATTTAAAAAATAGACTAAGCGATTCCTTTATGATGATTCCTTTATAACGTCATTAAAAACAGCGCGAAATGTATATTTAGCACTACTTGGTAAGAAAATTCTTTAAAAAAATATTGGTTTTAATTTTAATAATGATTTTTTTTTTTATAATATTAGATGCAATTACTGCTGATGGCGGCAATGGAAATATGCCTCAAACAACAACAACAATAGCAACAACAACACATAATTTTTGCACACGTAACACATAAGTATTTTTAAGCCAAATAAAATGGTGTAATTCTGTGAATTTATGTTATGTAAAATAATTTTATAAATTGTTAAAAATGAATTAAATGTATTTCTATTATATTTAATAATTTTATACATATTAAAAAACAAAAATTTATAAGAAAAAAAAAAAACTTTTTCTGGGTATGTAAATCGATGTCCCTTGGAGATACCCAAGTGGCTATACTGTATAGAGTACCCAATTCCATACCTAAATCGATGTCCCTTAGTAGTATGTATTTGGGTACTCTTTTTGAGTACCCCAATTCGATACTCATTGGTATACGAAGAGGTGACGATTGTACACTGCCTATGACATGCCTTAGTTAAATTCGCCTTTCAAATACATGTCTTAGGTATTGACTGGTGGGTACTCGTCTACCCTAGGGGCATAGTGAATTCGACACCCATGCACTAGTGCGGCGAACTGCTGGGAATCTACCAAGCCATTATGATGAAATAGGAGACAAAAAAAAAACCGCGTGGTTTCAAATATGCATAAATACATACATATGTATGTACATTAATTCACATTTCAAATTGAAACATGTATGCACTTGGTTGGAAATAAAATGTTTATTAAAAGGAACAAATATTTTATACAAACTTGTACTTTGCGATATTTTTACTGTTTTTATTTCTTTGGTACTTGTTGAGATGCGTTTCCTTGCTTTTTAAATGTGCTCACACACACACACGTTTCTGTTTAATTTTAATTGTTTTTTGACAAATAGTTTGATTGTGTTTTTAATTTTAGTTTTTTTGCGAACACAGGGCACATAACCTGTTGGAAAAACCCTCCCTGTATTCCACAATTAAACACAAATTAACAATGTACTTAAAAAGTCTTTTTATACCCGCAAGGGTATAGGGTATTATAATTATAATTTTGGTCAAAAGTGTGCAACGCAGTGAAGGAGACATCTCCGACCCTATAAAGTATATATATTCTTGATCAGGATCACCTCCTGAGTTGATATGAGCATGTCCGTCTGTCCGTCAGTCCGTCTGTCTGTCTGTTTCTACGCGAACTAGTCTCTCAGTTTTAAAGCTATCGTCTTGAAACTTTGCACACACCCTTCTTTCCTTTGCACGCAGTATATAAATCGGAACGGCCGGGATCGGCCGACTATATCCTATAGCTGCCATATAACTGATTGATCGGAAATGGTATAACTTTAGTGTTTTTAGAGTTACAGAGTTTAGATTTTGTAAGAATGCTATTTTTGGCAAAATAATACGACCTACCAAATTTCATAAGGATCGGCCGACTATATCTAATAGCTGCTATATAACTGATTGATCGGAAATGCTATAACTTCGGTGTTTTTAAAGCTAGAGAATTCGGATTCCAATTTTTCCAAATTCCAATTTTTGGAAAAATAATACGACTTATCAAGTTTCATATGGATCGGCCGACTATATCTTATAGCTGCCATATAACTGAACGATCGGAAATGGTATTTGGTAAAAATACCAACTTTGGGGTTCTTCAAGATAGAAGTTTGGGATTTTTTTTTTTTGATTTTGTCTTGTAATTTATTGGTTATATTATGATATTCCCATAAGAATCGGTCAACTATATCCGATTTTAGCGATATATATCCTGTTTTAGCTGCAAGGGTATATCAACTTCGGCTCCGCCCGAAGTTAGCTTTCCTTTCTTGTTTATTATATCAACACTTCTTTTTACCAACTTGTCCGTAGAGCTGCAAAAAAATCGATAGTACCATCGATAATATCGATGGTTGGCCGCCGGTCACAGACTTCGATATTTTTCAGACTATCACGATAGTTTTACAAAAAATTCTCATCACTTGGACTTCGAAGGAACATGAAGGTACGCATATTTTGCGCACAAAAAATTTAATATAAACTAATTTTCTCTAGTTTTCAACAGAAATATTCAGATTCTGGTGGTTCCGGTGTTGCTGTGGTTCCTTAAAAATGGATGGCGGTGCAAAAAGTAAGTTGATGGCAAAGATATTAAGAGATAAGGAACCCATTTTAACCATCCATCCACCGGAACCACCAAAACCAAAATCTTCGCTCCTCAATTTTGTTAAACAAAACATAGAGCTTAAACAGAGGTCTAGCAAAGTTCGAAAGTCGATAATTCAAATAAGGCAGTATAGTTCAGTAAAAATGAACATTGATGAAAATCAGGACCCATTGGAGTACTGGAAGGTAAGTTAATAAAAGCAAAAAGTACTATTCTTTAAAATTTTTTAATTGCAGCAACATGGATTAGAGATGCCCCAACTGGCTATAAGCGCTAAGCAGGGGCTCTGCATTCCGGCAACCTCGACAGAATTGGAAAGGATGTTTTCCAAAGCGGGCCTAACAATCTGTGACCGACGGGCGTCCTTAAAGCCAAAAACCCTCCACAAATTGTTAACAAAAAATGGTTTTTAACCAAAGAAATGTAATATAATTTTTTCCTGCCAAATATGAAATAAAAATATCTCGTTTGAATTTAAAATAAATGCGTTTTTAATTAAAATAGGGGTATTCATGTAAAACCAATATAATAGGGGTATTCCCTTAAAAAAAATTATTTTAAGTATGTTGGTTTTACATGAATATCCCTAATGTTTATATTTGAGCAATAGTATCGCGATAGTATCGAGGCTTAGTAAAAAAACTATTAAAACTATCGATGGGGCTACCATCGATGTTTTTGCAGCTCTACTTGTCCGTAGCTTTATTAGTGTTACCAATATTAAGTTAGTTCAAGAATCTTTTGTCTATCGAAAAATACAAAGTTGGTATTTTTCCATAATGCAAGGGTATACAAAATAAAGTTTCCCAATATTTATTTCGGCCAGTTAGGATATAAAGGGCCGATACTTATGAAATTTGCTAGACTGATTTTTTTGGCCAACAATATATTTATAAGTTCAATCGCAACTCTCTAAATCTAACAAGAAATGACGGTTATAGCCGAGTTTCCTGACTATATTATACCCGGTATAATAATATTTAAGCTTTACGTTTTACGTGCAAACAATTTTCCAAAAACATTAATGAGTTGGCACTACAACTTTTTTTAGGGCAACTTTTTTTTTTAATGTGCGCTGATACAATACGAGTTAAAGTTAAAAATCGGAAAGCTCTGTCTCTTATAGTCTTGGAGATCCACGCTTTCAAAATTTTAGACCAGTTTGTATGGGAAATTATATGTAGTTGTGTATATCCCCTCTAAAAATCGGCCAATTTAGATGAAACTTGGTCTTCAAATAAAAATGAACTATAAAAATAGTTTGGCATCAAAAGTTTTTCAAAAAAAAAACCTTCAAAATCAAAAAAATCTTCCAGTCCTCGCGCTACAGAAATTTGAGTTTGTGGGGCGGAAGGGGGCGTGGCAAAATTTTGAAACAAACTTGCACTATCTCATAGTCTTTATAGATCACATTTTGAAACAAAATTATAATACCCTCTGCAAGAGTATAAAAATTGGTAAATAATCTGTACTAAATATTTATAAACAAAAAAGAAAGACGGCTTAGTCGAGTTTCCCCAATTTTATTTTACCCGGTAGAATATTATACTTGGAAGATATGAGTCCAACCACACATTAACCAATCTTCAAGGCTTGAACTTAAACTTTATAGGTATGGATTCTAAGCAAACAATTTTTGTTGCATACTTTTGCGCTTGGAAAAACAAGATTTTTCGATTTAGTTTTTTTTATTGAACTAATATATCCCATAGCACTAACCATATACTGTATGGTTAGTGGTACTACGCAGGTATTTCGGTCCAGAGCCTCAGCATATCTTATAAAGTACCCCGACAAACCATTTACTACCAAATTAACAAACTGGCAAATTCTACGGATAATTTAGTCAGGAAAAGACGACAACGCAAAACTACGCCTAGAAAAGGATTAGACAATCCTTGCAAAATTTAAAGATAATGTCCTTATTACACCAAAAGCAGCTTCAAGGGAGTTAAAAGATTAGGATATTTCATTTAGTATAAAAACAGTTGAAAGAAGATTGAAAGAGGCTAACTTTGCTACTTATGTGGCCCGTCCGATACCTTTCATTTTATCAATGTACATACATATTTTTAAATTAAGTTGAAACTATTAGCATTTGCCAAATTATTCGTTAACAAGGCTCAATCTCAATCTAGTATAAAAACAGTTGAAAGAAGATTGAAAGAGGCTAACTTTGCTACTTATGTGGCCCGTCCGATACCTTTCATTTTATCAATGTACATACATATGTTTAAATTAAGTTGAAACTATTAGCATTTGCCAAATTATTCGTTAACAAAGCTCAATCTTTTTTGGAACAAATTTTGTGGACCGATGAGAGTTCTTTTATGAATAAAAATAAAATTTATTGCAGATTACCCAAAAATATTCGGAAGAAAGTGCGACTTATAATTCAACGTATAACACATGGTGGCGGCAGTGTCATGTTTTGCGGATGTGTCTGCTTTTCGGTGATTTGGTTCCTATCCATGGGACGATGAATCAAGGACACTATTTGCGTATCCTGAATGACCACGCATTGCTTGCCGGCGACAGACTTATTGCGAAAGCCTTTATCCTGTTAAGGAATAGAGGACTAAAGTTTCTGGTCCTTCTATTAGGAATATTGAAATAGTTTAATCGTGTAAGTAAATGCTAGCAATGTCTTTCTTTCTTATCCTTATTCTTAGGCTAAGCTTATACATGTAGGTTACAGTGAAGTGTATACAAATCGTGACACTTGTATATACATAAATAGATACATATTTTTTTTTTTCGCGGTCTTTCAGAATTTTGGAAATGGCTTGTGCATCAATTAGAGCAGGGGTGCCCAAACGTTGCTTATGGCAGAGCAACTCACTAATACACATAAATGAAAACAAAAATACATTTACGCAAACGTTTTTTTTTACTTCCAATTTCTGTACTAAAAGCAATTTTCAGAAACAAAAAATTTGTTTCTTCAATGGAAAACATCTGGCCTGCAACGCGAAATATGACTGATTTTTCGCAATATTGTACGTTTTTCGACGATTCAGCAACAATTTACATTCGGGCAAGCGAGATAACGGCGAAGCCTATGAAAGTGTTGTTGCCGAAATTAACGAAGACGCGAAGAATGAAGAGAATTCGCAAAATTGTTAGTGTAGTCAACTTTGCTCAACACGATTAAACGATTAATTAGTATATATTAAAGCTATATATTAAGGTAATTTATTAAACTAAGAGGAGTTAGTAAGGAACTTTAAAATTCTATATTTTAAATTTGAAGGACAGGAAAGAGATGTTATATGAAAGAGACCATTGTAGTTCGAACATAATACCCTAAAAGGGTCATGCAGTGCATATGTCGAACTACAACGGCTTAGGAATAGAGAACTAAAGTTTCTAGTACTTCTATTAGGAATGTTAAAATTTAAGCGTGTTAGCAAATGCTGACTATTTAGATCGCCACTAATGAGGTTATGTATAAAACGACACTTCCTACGTTTTTTTAAGTGGGGTAAGTTGAGTAGTAAGAGTCTACTACGATAAGGGGGAAGATAAAGATTTCAATCCCAGTTAAGACCTCTAAGCGCAAATGTTAAGAAGTTCTTTTGTACGGATTATATGCGATCTTGATGTACTCCATATTGGGACCTCCAGACACATGATCAAAGAAATAACTAAACTTTAAGTAATAGAGAGGTCGTTTAATTCTTTTGAACGATTGCGATATATTTTATATTTGTTTAGGCATACGATCAAGTAGTAGTGGCAAAAATTTTTGTTTTTCAATCAAAATCAATATACAAAAATAGGATAGGGTTCATTTCACGTCAACCTTAAAAATTAATTGAGTGAGATAGAATGCAGAGACGAAAATAAATGAATGAATGAGTGCGACTGTGTAGGTCTCACTCGCACAACATTCGGGAAAGAATGAGCGAATTAAATAAGTATTCGAATTTTTTTGAATGCATTTTAGAATGGACGGTAAAACTATGCATGTTTTCCTCTACTTATAGCCGCTACTTATAGTCATTGTTGTTTCGGTAATACCCATTATTATTTCGTATAATGTATGTATTTTACATATTGTCTACCTAAATTAGATAGAAATGTAAAAATAATTTCAATATTTATTAATCAATATTTTTCCAATAAAATTTTGGGGCTGAAAAAAATGTAAAATAGATGGCCACTTGGTGGGACTCATTGATCAATTGCTAACAATCAGGACACTACAGTGATGTCGACACTAGGTCGACCCATTCAAGGGCTTTATGTAGAGAAACGCCGCAATGAGGAGTCCTCTCCCCTCTTCTATGGGATATAGCTGTCAATTCGATTCTATCCAAGATGAAAGAGAAAGGTGCAAGGTAGTGGAGTACACGGACGACGTGGCAATTATTTTCACGGGAAGATATCCTCAATTACTCAATCTCTAGCCAACTAGACAAGCAGAAACAGCCTGGGGTTAACCACGAAAAAAACACAGCTAGTTCTCTTTAGCAGAAGATAAAAAATCTCCCCTCATTCCTCCAATACTAAACAACCAGAGGCTGTCATTTAGCAAAAGCGCAGGATACTTAGGGGTGGTATTTGACAGTAAGCTAAACTGGAACCTAAACAGAGAAGAAAGATCGAAAAAAAGCGGTGACTTCTCTCTTCATCTGGAAAAAAGCAATAGTACTCAAATAGGGCATGTTCCTCTACATCGTGATATGGATCTTCACCGCCATAGTTAAACCAAAGATTATAAAGTACATAGATAGGACATCTCATACAAAGAAAAATTTTCTATGGCGGGTTCCAGCGCTGGAACCGCTTTTAGATCATTTTTTCACGAGGTGACACAACAGCATGACATTAGCCCCACCTTGGTCCCAGGTCACAGGGAAATAACAGCCAACTGCATAGCAGACGAACTGGCTCGTATAGGCACCACCACACTACTCTAGCCTAAAATGGTGTTCCCATAGCCTCATACAAACTTCAGCTCAAAGAAGCCATTAACAGAAGAAAAAACTGAGTTGGAATTCCGTCTCAAATTGCCGGTTGGCACGCCGACCTCTCTTCTCAAATAAAAGAACATCCAAATTCCTGAGGATGGAAGGACTAGAATTAGCAAGGCTGTGGGAACACGTGCTAGGTCAATGAATTCACCCCATAATAAGTTCTGCCGCAGCTGCAGGGACGAAATGTAGGGACAATATGAATCAAATTTATAGGACATATGTATACAAATTTGTATAAATATTGTGTGAGCAATTGGCACTAATTTAAAAATAGGTAATATTATTGATTTATTGTACGAAATTCTAAGCTTAGATACAAGAAAGGACGGCTATAGTCGAGTTTCCCGACTATATTATACCAGGTCATCTCTTCCACCCATAATTTCGACAACCTTTAAAGTTTAAGCTTCAACGGTATGGATTCTCAGCAAATTTTTGTTGTTGTATACTTCTGCTCTTGGGCAAAAAAACGACGGCAGCCCCCCTAAGCCCATACTACCAATTCAGTATGGAGGCAGACTAAAAAGTCTATAGCTCCTCTAAAAATTATCCGATTTGGCGGCTTTTAGATTTCTAGGGTTGATTAGCCATTGGAACAGTCAAATCATTTTCCAAAATCATTAACAAAATGGCGCTACATCGAAATATAGCTTCTGTTTTAAGGGCAGGACTGGGCGTGGCAAAAAGTTGACACAAAAGTTTGATCTACGGTGATACCATAAAAGTCCAAGGTCCAAATCGGTTAGCTCTATCTTCTGTAGCCTTCGAGATCCACGCGTTAAAAAATTTAGCACGTTTGCATGGGAACTTTTATATACGAGTACATATGTATATGGGTATATCTTCTCCAAAAATTGGTCGATTTGGCGGAATGTTGTTACAATAATAAATTTTATTACAAATACAGTTTTCTGATTTTACGTGTGTTACTCTTAAATCTATCAAATATATACACTTTTTCATAAATGCTTTAAATTGTCTAGACCTGTTGTGTGATGTCCCTTTTGATGGCTATTTTTGGCGATGACCTTACCCATAATTTTATCTTTTTTTAAGGTAAACATTTTTGCTTCGAATTAGTAACAATTTTATATTTAGCTTATGTTATGAGACAGGTTCTAACAAGAGTCATGTTTCAAATAAAACACGCCATGGATGTAGAAGTGACCCTCTGCTAGAATTTTAGCTCAGTCATAATTCCTTGACAACTGTTTACATTATTCACATAAAACTTTATGACTTACCCATTCTGGGAGAGCTGCGGCCCCTTTACTTTGCCATTTTCCGTCCCGTCTCGAGCAGCGCGCTTAGCAAAGTCTAGGCATTTGCATTTTAAACATTAATAGGTGCATAATTAAAAAAAAGCTAGAGAAAATGAGGCCGCTGTGGGTGAACAAAGGGTTAATTAATAATTCCCATCCTTTAAACATAACATGTACTTATTCGTAGATCCATTCGACAAATGGATACCTTAAAAAGGATGCCTTTAAGTCCATTCGCATCCCTTTTCTCTTTTTCAGAGTTGCTAAACTTTTTTATATTTTAATTATTATAACGAAAATGTCCAATACTTGCCAAAGCCTTCAGTTAGGGTTACTTCCAGTCCTCCCCTTGGGTATATTACCCACCTCTCAAATATACTATCTGAGCCTGGGTTCGTCCACCAGGCGAGCTGAAGCTTCTTCCATCCTCTACTTATCTTGTGTCGTTAGCCAGGTCCTGGTCCTGTGCCAATCCTTGGCCAAGTTTACTTTCGTCACAAGATTGTCGTTTGTAATCTGAAAAGCGGTTTGTTGTCTGCCGGCAGAGGGTGTCACCCGGCAAGTTGTAAGGGTGTGGGTTCGGTTGCGACTGCGGGTGAGGGTGTGGGTAACTACCCAACTGGATAAATGGTGCAATGTGTCTGGGGTGCCAAAATGATTGCGAAATTGAATTTTCAATTTTATTTTTCGAATAAAAAATTCAAAAGCAACCCAAGACGGAGTAGCAGAAGCTAAAACGTGTTAAAGCAAAAGCGCTCGCCTGTAACCAAAAAATATTTACTGCATATAAACTTTTATTACAATTTTTTTTTGTTTGCTCAACCTCTTTTCAATTAGGAGTGCGGGAGTTAAGTGATGAGCATCGTAAAACAAATCAAATGAACGAGAAAGAAAATATGACATCTGAAATTACAGCGTTGGGCAAATTTAGAAGTAGTACTCGATTGCCTAACAAGATAAGCCTAACAACTATACTCTCCTGGCCTCTCCTTTTTTATGAAGAAATTAAAATGAAGTTTTAAAGTTGAAGTTTTTATGAAGTAAAGCACTTTAAATGAAGTGTAAAGCACTTTAAATGAAGTTTTTATGAAGTTTTAAAATTAATTCTTCAAAAATATATTAACTACCGTCGCTTGTTTCGTAACAAAAATTGGACTCAATAAACATTTAACTTTTTTAACATTAACTGTTTTAAAAATAGTTAATAATTCAATTTTTTTACCGTCTAAGACCATTTCTTAAAATTGTAAATTCGCAGAAAAAAACGTTTGATTTTTTGATAAATTACTTAGTCTATTTTTAATTAGCGAAAAACTGTTTTCATATTAACTAATTTATTATTATTAAAGGTAGAGCAGTTTACAAAACTAAACTAGCTTAGTGGGTATAGCACTGGCAGCGAGGCCTTTGGCTTTAAAGTCTAGTTGATAATGAGATTTAATACATGTTTTAAGTCTTAGGTTATGAATAGCTTAGGTCTATGAACGGAGGTTCCTATTTACATAATTACATTTTAGTTACAATTTTCTGATTTTGGTGTTGGGATGGACTTCATATTTTGTGGAACAAATTGGATTCTTTTAGGAAAGATATTATTTTTTGAAGGTTACCTGGGTTTAGTTAGTGGAGTGATGGGCAAGAGTTGAGTAGGTGGGATATGGTGTTGTCTCCTTGGCAAAAGGGGCATGGGGATGCTTGGTTCTGGTTGAAGTAGTGTTCGTGGGTAATTTTTGTGTAGACTAGTCTGAGGCGTACTATTTTCATTTGGTCGAGCCTGCTCGATTTTGGGTTAAAAGAGGTTATGTATTTGTCGATGTTCGTGTTGTCTTTGTTTATGGATTTATATCATTGGCTGCATTGTTCAAAGTTTTGTACCTGGTTTGTCGAGAATTCTGACCTTAAATGTTTGTTTATGTCTGTTAAATTTCTGTTGGGGTGAAAATTTGAGAGATTTTCGCTGCTGATTTAGCTGTTTGTTCGGCTAGCTCGTTGCCTGCTATGCCGACATGGCCAGGAATCCACAATACTTTTATTTTTGGTGCTAGCTTTGTTAGATGTGATCGGATTTTGTTTAAGTAAAAGTTGTTATTGTTAGTGTTTGCTATGGAGTCAATTGCTAAGAGGGAGTCAGAGCAAATCATGAATTTACTCCTCAAACTTTTGACTTGATCAATTGCTTCTTGGATGGCTATTATTTCGGCGGAGTGTACTGAAAAGTATGGGGGGAGCATACCATATTATAAAGTTGTTTTCTGTTATGACTGCGTAAGTTATTGTGAAATTTATTTTTGATCCGTCTGTGAATATAAAATTGTAGGATTTGTGTCTGTCTTTCGAGATTGGGGATTTCCCAAGGTGGATAGAATTTTTGTAGTTTTTGTGGTTGGTATGGTAAGTTTAGTGAGAGGCAGAGTTGTATGGTTCGGTCTATGGTGGTAAGGTTTTTTTTTGATTTTTCGTTGCTTAACAAATTTGTGTATGGGTGTGTCTCTGGAAAAAATTAAGTTTTTGCTAAGTTTGGCTGTTCTTAGGTCTCGTTTTTGCTCTATTATGAGAATATTGGACTCGTTGATTAAGTTAGTTATGGGGGTGGTTCGGTAGGCTCCAAGGGCTAGTCGAAATGCAGCATTGAACGGGGTCTTTAACTTGGCTTTTGTGTGAGTGTTCGTAAAAGAACAAACCGCATTCCAGGTTAGCGATGACCGTTGCTTTAGCGACATGAAGGAGTGTGTGGGTATTGCTATTAAATTTATGGCTGGATAGGCATTTTATTATATTTAGTTTTTGGTGGATGGAGGGTATGAGTGAGTTTATGTGTGTTTCATTTGTATTTATTGTTAATTGTTAATTCTAGGATTCTATGCGAGGTGACGGTGTGCATTTGTATGTATGTTGTTGCAGGTTATAGTACAAGAGCAGTTTAGTTTTTTTTTAAATGTGTATGTGTTGGTACTTTGCTAGGGAAAGGGATGCTCCAGAATATGAGCACCAACTGTTTATATTATTTGAAATGTAGTCTAAGTTAAAGTTCCTGTTTTCTTGGCAATTTATTATGAGGAAAAAATCGTCGGCGTATGCATTAAATTTAATGTTTTTGTGTAAAGCTATGGTATTTGAAAGTTTATTGTAGGCTATTAAGAATAGTATTACTGATATAGGTGATCCTTGGGGATACCGTTATATAGGGGATAAGAGTTGAATATGTGGAGTCCTACACGGACAATTATTTTCCTATTGAGCATAAAATTTTGTATGTAATTTGTTATTTTAGGGCCTATTTTCCACTCTTGGAGTTGGTCTGTAATGGTGTGCCCCTACTCGATCGAAGGCTCTTGAGAAGTCAAGAGAGATGAGTGATGTGTGCTTCTTTGATTTCATTATGAGGTAGCCTAAGTAGAGTATACTATCCGAAGTCGATTTTCTTTTTTTGAAGCCAAATTGGTTTTAATTAAGTACTTTATTCACGGTTACAAACCACTATAATCTTTTGGCAATTATCTTGTCGACAGTTTTTTAAAGACAGTAGTTGAGGGATATGGGTCTGTATGAATTTATTTTTGTTTTTTCAGTTTTTGGCTTGAGGATCGGTATGACGAGGCTTGTTTTATAGGCTTGCGGTATGTGACTGTCTAGTATTTTGTTAAAAAAGTCTTTAATTCTGTTTTTTGTAGTAGGTGAGCTGTTTTTTATCATTGCATATGAGATTCTATTTAACCCTGGAGTGGCTCCTTTAAGCGTTTGTATGTCTGATGCTAGTTCGAGGAGGGTAATCTTTTCCTCTATGGTTTTGGATGTTGGGCAGGGGGTGTAGTCGTATGTGTTGCTTTTGTATTTGTTGTTTTGGAACTCCTCTGAGAAGTTCCGATCGTTTGAAAGCTATGAGAAGTGTCGTGCAAATATACTAGCAATGTCGTTGGTAGAAGTTGTAGGGGTTATTTTCGGGGTTTTGTATTGCATGGATTTGTTTGACTGGGTTAAGTCCGCAAATGCGTCTTATATTGTGCCATATTTTGGATGAGGGTGTTGACGGATCTATGGTGGATGTAAAGGAGTTGGATGCGTCATTTTTATTTTTTTTTATTTCAAATCTATATTTGGAATTCTTGCGTCTGTAATCTATTATGATTTGAAGGTTTATGTTGCGATTAAGAGTGTTCCAAGCTAATTGTTTTTCTTTTTGTAAGTGTGCTAAGTTTTTATTCCACCAGGGAACCTTATATGGTGAACCTCCACTTGGTGTGTGGCGCTAGTGATGTCGAGCAAAGGGAAAGGTACACACATTGTGTACACACAATGTGTTGTGTGTTGAAAAATGTGTTGGTGATTTGTCATTTAAGAGGATAAGTTAGGATGTATCGATAAATTTTTGTATAAGTTTTGGGTTAGAGGTAGGGGAGCCCCAGGCTGGGTGCCAACCATTAAAGTCCCCCACTATTAATGAGGGTACTTGATGTCTATGCAAGGTGTTTTCTAGTACTTGTCTTGTGATAGTTTTGGTCGGAGAGATGTAAACTGTCTGTATGTGTAGGTTTTGCTGGGATTTTACAAGTATTTCTAGTGTTTCGAGATCGTTTGTGGTGTTGATTACTGAATGTTCGATCGATTTATGTACTAGTAGTTCTACGACGCCAAATCTGTTCGTGGCTATGTTAGTTAGTAAAATGTAGTTTACGGGGGTGGGTATGTTATTGGTGTATTGTATGTGTGATTCTTGGAGAGCTATGATGTGTGGGGAGTGGTTCTTTATCAATATTAGAAGTTGGTTATAGTTATTAGAGTATTCTTTTATATTCCATTGTATTATATTAAGGGTTTTTGGTTGAGGGTTTAGTTTTTGATGTGGACGGTTTGAAGTTAGTGGAGAGAGCTATATGGCAGCTATAGGAAATATGTAGTTGTCCGAACCTATAAAATTTGGTAAGTCGTATTATTTTTCCAAAAAAAGCATTTGAACGAAATATGAACTCAATTTCTCTAAAAAAACAAAGTAATAGCATTTCCGATCAATCAGTTACATGGCAAATATAGGATATAGTCGGCCGATCCTTATAAAATTTGGTATGTCGTATTATTTTGCCAAAAATAGCATTCGAGCATAGCATAGATCGGTATTTTTGAAGATAGAAGCTTGGAACTTTTTTTTAAATTTGTTATTGTAATAAACTAGTTATATTATGTTATTCTCAAAAGGATTTGGTAGGGATAGGGATATTCTCATAAGCCAACTCTATCTGATAGATATATATCCGGTTTTAACTGCAAGGATATTTTAACTTCGGCTCCGCCCGAAGTTAGCTTTCCTTTCTTATTTTGTATTAAATAAATAGTTTCTTTATCGTGAATGAAACGTTTACAACAAACCGGTTTACAACAAACAATTTGCTTCGTTTTTATCCGTTGAGCCGAACTACCAAATTTCATAAAGATTGGCCGAATATATCTTATAGCGGCCATATAACTGAATGATTGGAAATGGAATTTGGTAAAAATACCAACTTTTGTATTTCGAAAGATAGAACCTTTGCACTTTTATATGAATCCCTTTAAAAACTCATATAGTTACTTATATATGAAACTTATATTATCGCGTGATGAGTGATGGACTGAGAGCTGTAATACAGACAAGGCATAATGCTTACTTAAACTTTCAAGGCAAAAATTGTCATTTTGTACAAAATGACTGAGCTTTCTACGCATTTAGTTACAGAAAAAGCTCAGTCTCTCGTAAAATATCATACCAATGATTTAGGGGACGATTTGATTCAAGAATGTGTGTATTTTCAAAGTCACTTTTCCTCTGATGAAACTGCAGAGTGTGCAGTGAAGCCTGAACCAAACTCACTACTCAGTCTATCACCTTTTTTAAAGGAATCCAAGTCTGTCTTTGGTAAAATTATTCACTTATTGGATGCATGAATATTTTGTTCTGTTTAGTTGTGACAGGCAGAAAAACAGGCATAAGAGCCCTTCTTGGGTAAGGATATCAACATATCGGGCCCTATTTGGGAAAATAACGTAAGCGCCAAAAATTCATTTTGGGAGCAAATGCGGTTGGTAATTATGTACACATTTTCATCCAAAAAATTTTTTTCTGCAGAATGGCGTTTGTGAAAATATGTGTATTTCTAGGTCTAGAGCGTTTCCTTCACTACTGGCTGATATTTGGCGATAAACAAAAATTTCTCGACAAGGGTATTCGATGTTAAATTAATTGTTTTCATTATTTATTACTGATTTAAGGTTTTTAACTAAATTGAGTTTGAGAACTAAATTGAGAACTGAATTGAGTCGACACTTTAAACTAGAAGATGTAAGATTTTTTATTTAAAAATATAATATAAAATTTAAAAAGAGACAAAGTCACGTATTTGGTCTTATAATTTGTTATTCCTAAAGGCATTCCTGAAGAAACCAGTGAGCTAAGACCAACTTTGTCCAATCCTGCCTTCTTTAATTAATGACAGTGACTTGTGGTACTGCAGCATTCGTCCATTATTTGGGATCCAGGTTTCAACAAATCATCATTCCCACACGGGAATTCATAATGCATATGCAGACACACCTGGCCGCACCACTCAATAAGCTTTCCCGGCACATTGCCACGGTTTGGCCATTTCTGTTTACGACCATAAGTCCTGTTTACGGGACAGAATGTCCATTTACTTTCTGATGATACGCTCGAGCCAACGACCCTAAAACAAAACAAATCACGCAACCAACCTCTATGTCAAAGCAATAATTGAAAAATTCCCCCGACAATGTTCTGGACTGTCATCAATCTTTGAGGTGTGTTTTGTTCCTGCCGCTCCTTTCTTGATTTCCGTTTGCGTGATGTTTTTACTAGCTTAGAGTAGACAATGAACATTTCACCTTGGACACATGCATGGTCGGTGCCCAATTTCAATCCGCATGGAACTCCCTTTCTCTGTCAATATGTTGCTGAAATTCAGCATCAATGTAGCACCCCAAAATGGACGTTGTTACAAATTGACGTGATCAAAAATCTATATAATAAATAGATTTCTCTTAATTTAATGTGAGTATCGATTAAATTATAATTCTGTTTAATGGTATCTTTCTCATTTAACTTTAAAGCAATGATCAGCACATAATACATTGATACGATTTCAATGCATTTATATTAATAACGAATACCGCCCTGCAGTACTAAAACTCATGTTACCGCCTTTACAAAGCTGCTGTAACGTCACATCGACGCATTTCCGCAAAAGTATCGTATGTTGAAAAATCCAATTTTACAGCTTTTTTTTTATTTAATCTCTTACCAACAATAAGCAAAAAAATATGATGTTTAAGCGATTAGAAACATTTGTTATTGTATTTCTTTATTTTTGTGCGTTCGAAGTATTACCATGCAAAAAAAATTTTATGGACATACGATAATTTCGCGCGCACATTGAAAAGCACTGTAACACACGATAAAATTGAAACTTAATTTTTATCGGAACTATAGGGTTTTTAGTTATAATATTTCACAGGGTAGTGAGACATTAGGTGCCTAACAATTTTGCATTAAAATCTCAATTTCGAAAAAAAGCGACTTACGATACTTTCGCCGAAATGCGTCGACATTCTGTGCTAATAACTCACACATTTTATGAATTAATACCTATAACTACTAATTCTGCCTATTCGAGTTTTATTATCATTCTAAGCTCTGCTCAGAGAAAAACACAGAGTTTGTTTTTCTTTCGATTCGGGATTTCAAAGACTCTTTCATTCGATCTTATTCTCAAAAGTGTCTCTTATAACAGAGTGTGAATATACTAAAGTTTGTCATATTATACCTACCTGAGATAGTAAAGTGTTACATTGGTGACGATGTAAATTTAATTGGGATTTAAATTGAAATCGCTGTAACCTTGGAAACCCAGATGGACGCTCTTGGTATGGGACTAGATATCCTACGATTCAGTCACCAAGGAATGTGCAAAAACCGTCAAACGCGGTAGCGCACAGTGGTTCAGCACGTAGGCCAAAAATAAAAAAACCAAAGTCCAAATTTTGACTTTAAATGTACCAATTCTTATTTATAATTGGTCTAGCTATTTGAATTTATTCATCTTTTTGTTTTGCTCTGTCTGTCCGCTTCAAGAATAGCATCGAAAAAGTTAGCGTGATATTCATTGTGTACTGCAACGTAAGCAACGTGCAAGTGAAGCTCTCCGCAAAAAATTTGTTAAACATTTTTAAAACAAGTGTTTGTGCCATGGAAGTGATTAATATTTAAAAGAAAGGTATTAACTTTCTTTTTACAATAAAAAGTATATGTAGTATTTGTTGTGTTTTGTGTAAATCAATGTTGTATTTAGTACATAATTGTGAACGTTCTTAGTTTGTCTTTTCTGTGTTTGGTTAGAGTTTTAGTTGTGATGGCACTCTTTGGCATTCAAAAATCTTTTTGTATAATATTCTTAAGCGTTTTAAGAATATAAGAAAGTTTAGTTCAAGTGCCGTAAGGTGCCGTGCGGCTTGCAAAATACAAAAAGATAACCTAACCTCAATTTGAAAAAAAGCACTAAATATTAAAGGGTAAGCAAATAAATTAAAAAAATTTATTTATTTTATGTTCGTTTTTGTAAATTACATTTCTAATTTCTGTCATTATTATTTTAAGGCGAAATAGTTTCCCGGCGAAAACTCGTTTTACACTGATTGTTCCTATGGCAGCTATAACCTATAGTATCCAGATTTTTACTGAAGTTTTCCAGGTTATATACGAAAATTTCCAAATTATTGTTGCATCAAAATAAAAAACAATAGTTTTTCATATAAAAATTGAATATCAGACCGATTGTTCATATGGCAGCTATATGATATAGTTGCCCGATCTGGCTGATTTTTACATATTATTTTAGAATATTAAAATATTAAGAAAATATTAAAAAATTTTCTGCAAAGTTTCAAGTTCCTCCCTCAACTAGAAGTATTTTTGGCCGCTCTCCCCATACAAGCCGGACCACTGTGTAGCGGTTCCATCATGGTTTGGGGGTGAATTAATTTAAATGGAGTTGGTCTTTAAGTGTTAATCGATGGGATAATGCGAAAGGAGTAATATCTAGCCATTTTACAAGAACATCTTCCGAGGGTTATTGGAAATATGGATCTTTCTGCCGAAAAATGCTTTTGATAGGCAACGACCCGAAGCACACGTCCATAATGGTGAAAAATTGGATTTCAAAACAGAAATTTGAATCTATGAAGTGGCCACCACAATCTCCCGACATGACTCCTATAAAAAACTTGAGAGTCCTGTGAAATCAGAGCTGGCGAAATATGCAGTGGAATAAGTGGAATAGACTTATGGAGACTTGGAGACTCCAAGTGGAATAAAGGAGTTGTGGGAACGGACAAAGGACATATGGAATGCTATTCCATCGGAAATGGTACAACGGTATACCCAAGGTATGCCCAGTCACATAGAAGATCTGGAAAAGTCCAAGGGGATGTGGACTCATTATTAAAAAAACATACAAAAAAATATTTGTTAAAAAAATAACCAGAGTGCAAAACTGTAACATTTGACTTTTTTGTACAGTTTGGCGTGTAGTTTTCTTTAACTGATATCAAATGGCTTCTAGTTTTATATAATAGTAGGAAATTTATATAGTAAATTAGAAAATTAGTATATATATAGTAGTAAATTATATAACCTACAAAACAAGACTAAGATCTTTAAAATGCGTGCATTAGAAACAAAGTTACAGACCTTTGAAGTTAAAACATTAAACTCGTGTTACAGTTTTGCTCGTCAGTGTATATCGCAAACATCGAATTAAATTGGCCGATCCTTATGAGAATACCATAATATAACCAATTTATTACAATAAAAAATTTAAAAAAAAGTACCAAGCTTCCATCTTCAAATACCAAATTTGGTATTTTTACCAAATACCATTTCCGATCAATCAGTTATATGGCAGCTATAAGATATAGTCGGCCGGTCGTTATAAAATTTGGAAGGTCGGATCAACTGACCAAAAATATAATCTGTACGAAGTTCCAACTTTCTATCTTTGAAAGTTGAAAACAACTTTGGAAACACGAAAAACTTTGTCCTAAATTTTAGGACAATGTGTAATAAATTGGTGTGTAGCAATATTTTAATTTTGTTAAATATTTCATCACATGTAGGGAAATTTAAATAACTTGAAAGCGAACAGTGGTGTTGATTGAAGGGGTGATGCTACAAAATAGAGAAATTTGTGAAAAGCAAGTATTGTTTCTAAATGACGCTCTGCATACAAGTAAAAATATATACATACATACAATATACATTGGTATGCAGAAGCATTAAAAAGGCGCAAATTTGTATACCCTTGCAGAGGGTATTATAATTTTGGTCAAAAGTGTGAAACGCACTGAAGGAGATATATCCGACCGCATAAAGTATATATATTCTTGATCAGAATCACATCCTGAGTTGATATTAGCATGTCCGCCTGTCCGTCTGTCTGTTTCTACGCAAACTAGTCTCTCAGTTTTAAAGCTATCGACTGGAAACTTTGCACACACCCTTTTTTCTTTTGCACGCAGTATATAAGTCGGAACGGCCGAAATCGGCCGACTATATCCTATAGCTGCCATATAACTGATTGATCGGAAATGCTATAACTTTGGTGTTTTTAGAGTTAGAGAGCTCAGATTTTGTAAAAAAAACCAAACAAATTTATTACAATAAAAAATCTAAAAAAAAGGCCCAAAAACTTCTATATTCAAGAACAACAAAGTTGGTAGTTTTACCAAATACCACTTCTGATGGTTCAGTTATATGCCAGATATAGTCGGCCGATCGTTGTGAAATTTGTTAAGTGGCATCAACTATGTAAAAATAAACACTGTATGAATTTTCAAATTTCTGTCTTCAAAAACACGAAAGTTGGGTAATTTCCGATTTTTCAGTTATATGGCAGCTATAAGATTTAGTCGGCCGATCCTTATGAAATTTGGCACGTCGTATTATGTTGTCAAATACAGCATTCGTACGAAATTCGAACTTTCTAATTCTAAAAAACACCGAAGGTATGGCATTTCCGATTAATCAGTTATGTGACGGCTATAGGATATAGTCGGCCGATCCCGGCCGTTTGGACTTATATACTGCGTGCAAAAGAAAATAGCTTTAAAACTGAGAGACTAGTTCGCGTAGAAATAGACAGACACGCGGACAGACGCATATATATTCTCTGATCAAGAATATATATACTTTATAGAGTCGCAGATGTCTCCTTCACTGCGTTGCACACTTGGACAAAATTATAATACCCTCTGCAAGGGTATAATGGGGCATGAAATATGGCCCAGTGTTGGGGCAAAAAAATAGTTCAAGCATATACGCAAAATAATATGCAATGCGTCAAAATAAGTACTTTACACGGTTCAAACTTAACAGAACACTCTTCAAACATTTCTGTTAAATAAAACTAACCTTTAAAGATTTCTTACGACGTCAAATTTTTTTCAAATATTGAAAACATCAATGGTCCCAAACATTGATTATTTTCCAGGTATAGTGCGCTGCATATTGAATTATGTAGGACCAAAGATTATAAAATACATGGGAAATATCATACTAAAAAAAATTTTCTATGGCTGGAACGAGAGCGCGTTTCCACAGCGCGACAAGTTAAGTTTCAGAAATTTTTCGCGCGGCAACGAATAGCAGAGTGGTACAGTGCTTGGCTGATGTGCAGAGTAAAACAAGAAAGGAAAGCTAACTTCTAAAGCTAAAGCTAAAGCTAACGATTATGTTGATTATGCCATTTCCGATCAATCAGTTATATGGCAGCTAAAGAATATAGTCGGCTGATCCTTATGAAATTCGGCATGTTTTATTATTTTGCCAAAAATAGCATTCGTGCCGAATCCGAATTCTCTAGCTTTAAAAACACCGATGTTATAGCATTTCCGATCAATCAGTTATATGGCAGCTATTAGATATAGTCGGCCGATCCTTATGAAATTTGGTAGGTCGTATTATTTTGCCAAAAATAGCATTCTTAGCATCTCTGTAACTCTAAAAACACCAAAGTTATACCATTTCCGATCAATCAGTTATATGGCAGCTATAAGATATAGTCGGCTGATCGTTATGCAATTTAGAAGGTTATATTATTTTGCCAAGAATAGCATTCGTACCAAATTCGAATTATCTAGCTTTAAAAACACCGAAGTTATAGCATTTCCGATCAATCAGTTATATGACAGTTATAGGATATAGTCGGCCGATCCTTATGAAATTTGGTAGGTTGTATTATTTTGCCAAAAGTAGCATTCGAGTATGAGACTCGATCCGTAAGTAAAGTGGAAACTATCTTGGATCCTATATTTAAGAAAAAAGGATTCGGTAAGGAAGTACCGCGGACCTAGCAGTAGAAGCTATACAAACTTCAGTTCCCACCCTCGATGCATTCTAGCCATCAACACTCACTGAAAGCGTTTCCTTTTTTTCATTTATGCAATCAAAAATAGCAAGCAAGGTTAACACGCCAAAGTCGGATACCATCATGATGCATCAGTGCCTTACGGCAGTATTTGGAAAATCTCCACGTATTGGACCAAATATTAGTCCAATAGACTATTGAGAGGTTGTTATTCTGATTTGAATTGTTAATTTATAAAGTCTAATTGCAATCTAATGTTTCTTATAGAGTCACGCAACTGAGATGGAATCTCTGAAAGAATTTGCATTAAAATTTTCTGCATTCGAGCGTGTTCGACGGAGTCAGAAAGGACATTCAGCAGGGCTGGATGCATAGTCACTGACCGCCGAGCTTCCCTAAAAGCAAAAAATGTTCATAAGCTTGTAAAGTAAAAACCAATGGGTTTGGGCTATATAAATATTGAATTTAAACTATATTGTTATTGAATTTTATTATACCCTTGCAGAGGGTATTATAATTTTGTCCAAAAGTGTGCAACGCAGTGAAGGAGACATCTCCGACATCTCCGAAGTATATATATTCTTGATCTGGATCACCTCCTGAGTTGATATGAGCATTTCCGTCTGTCCGTCTGTCTGTTTCTACGCAAACTAGTCTCTCAGTTTTAAAGCTATCAGTTTTTAAAGCACCCTTCTTTCCTTTGCACGCAGTATATATGTAAGTCGGAACGGCCGGGATCGGCTGACTATATCCTATAGCTGCCATATAACTGATTGATCGGAAATGCCATAACTTCGGTGTTTTTAAAGCTAGAGAATTCGAATTTGGTACGTATGCTATTTATGGCCTACCAAACCTACCAAATTGCAGCCGACTATATCTTAGCTGCCATATAACTAAACGATCGGAGGTGGTATTTGGTAAAAATACCAACTTTGCTATTTTAGAAGATGGAAGCTTGGTACTTTGTTTTAGATTTTTTATTGTAATAAATTAGTTATATTATGATATTCTCATAAGGATTGGCCAATTCAAACCGATTTTTGCGATATATATCTGGTTTTAACTGCAAGGGTATATCAACTTCGGCTCCGCCCGAAGTTAGCTTTCCTTTCTTGTTTTTGTTTTCCTTACCACGTTTTAAACAAAAAATTCTGTTTCGTGGAAACATTTTTTTTTTCGTTTTCGATTTTAAATCGATCTAATCGATCTTTTCAAGAATTGAATCGAAAAAAATCAATTCTCAAAAAGAGCAATTGTATACAGGTCTATGATGTAGGTGGAAAGTTATGAAAATTATACCACTTTAGTTCTGGAATACTAAAGTCACCCCAAAACTACAACCTGGTCACAATCGGCCATTCTATTAAAAACGGATAGAATAGCGAAAAAATTATGTCAACATGTGGGCCGCTCGAACGAAGAAGGTATATATGAACACCGGACCGAAGATTTATCGGGCAAAATGATTTTAATGCAAATAAATTCTATATCATCATACTCTTGTGATTTTACCTCTTCAGAAGCTTGGAAAAACTTCGAAGCTAAAGATCTTCGGCTTTAACCAAATCTGTAAAGGCTACTGTATCTGTATAATGTTGGATTAAAGAATGAACTATCATAGCTTATGGAGTTTGCTTTGCTAGGAGTTTGCCCTTTTATTCTGATGGTATGAGTTAGTGACGAGATTAAACGAGCCGCTCGAGGCCGCTAAACTGACAGTCAAACGCACAGAGTGGTCATTGGTTTTGCGAAAACCAGTGATGAGCTCTTGAAATTTCGTCCTGGAAAGTACGAAAACTTTCGCATCAACAGTGGTGACCAGCCCTAAGGGAAATGGCATCCGCAACTGAGGCAGTGGACACTTGGCGTGTACAACGTTTTCACATAGCGGGAGCTTTGAAGTAGGAAAATGCAGAAATAGGGATAAGAAATCTATTGAACAAAAAAAAAAGTAACACAAAAAAAAAAGTAACACAAAAAACGTAACACAAGTAACACTGGAAGAGGCGGAGTCGATCTATGCGTGGATTAAAATTTATTACAATTATTAATTCGCCTCCAAGCACAGGCGAAACGATACGGTTTTTGTTGTAATTGGGTGAAGTTTCTTTAAATTTAAATCTAATTTTGTAAACACCGGTTTACAGCAGGGTTTTTATAAAAACGCAGTGTGCACAAAAAACAACCGTTCGCTCAAGAAAAAGAAAAGAGTGATGATATATGTACTTTCTGGGGTCGGAGATAAATCCTTCTCTTTGAAACACGAATTAAATATACACGTGTTTCTCACGAAAGAGAAATCTCACGTTCATCTCAAAAGATTCACTTTCATATATTTTCTCTTTTCATATTCCTCCTAAGTTCTAGTCAAAATTAAACCTAATGCGTTAAAAAGAAAATTTAAGATAGGGAGTCTTAAAAAGTAATATTTGCAATTTAATATGTCTAATATTTAATATATTTAATATATTTGTAATTTAATAAATAATTTGTATGTCATATATTATCATGAAATCAGAAAAAGTATGGCGGTATTTTGTGTTGAGATGGGTCTGTGGGTTGATGTGGGTCTTTGTGCTGTACTACACCGCAATACCCTCTGGTGTGACCATCAAATCACTATCAAAGCCTCAAACCAAACCCAAAAAAAGACAAGAAACGTCAGGACCAGCTACCGAGTCTGTTGCGGCTCAAAGGGTGAACAAGGGAGTAATTCGATAATCGGTCGTACGCCCACTGGCGAGAGCCAACGAACCTTTATGCAAATTAATTTCAATTGATTGCTCCTGAAGTTTTTTTTTGACATTCCACTGATGAAAACGCATTATGGTTACATAACGACACTCGCTTTGATGTTGCTCATGTGGACAATGCCTGACAATATATTGTTGTTTTATCATACATATCATACATATCGTAGTATGTATAGTCGAAAAGTTAGTAGTCGTACAAAGGGTATTCCAATTATTCCATGAGTTCTGCAATGAACTTTGAAACACACACAGCGTTTAATATTTCGATTTCATGTATGTAGCAGACACGAAAGGAAAGCTAAATTCGGACGAAGTTGATATACCCTTACAGTACAGATCGGATATACATATATCAAAAATATCGATTATAGTTGTCCGATCCTTATCAAAATTTCATTGTAAAACAGATTTCTTAGAATAATAAATATAAAACAAGAAAATACGGCTATAGTGGAGTTCTCCGAATATAATATACCCGGTACTCATATTTTTCACCCACACTTTAATTAAGGGGAGTCTACCTTGTAAAGTAAGAAAAATCTTTTTTTTTTTTGCATTTTTGGATAGATACGTGTTTCAACTTTACTCTTCCAGTTTGAGTCGAAATCTCTTAAATATCGAAAGTTATCGATCTTTGGGTGGATCTTTCTAATGATCATACATTTTGCAATTGTCATGTATATACCCTTGCAAAAGGTATTATTTTGGTCAGTGAATATACCCTATAAGGTATATATATTATGATCACCTCCTGAGTTGATATGAGCATGTCCGTCTGTCTGTCAAACTAGTCTCTGAGTTTTAAAGATATCGACTTGAAACTTTGCACACATCCTTCTTTCCCCTTCTCGCAGTATATAAATCGGAATGGCCAGGATCGGCCGACTATATTCTTTAGCTGACATATACATAACTATAGGAAATTACCCAAACTTTAATTTTTTTGAAGATACAGCTTCTATTTTTGGTCAGTTAATCCATTTCACACCATTTCAGCTACCATTTCACAATTTTGTGCTTGGGCACCCCTGGTCTAATACCTTGAGAACTCGTCCTGGCATTGAATTATCTAAGTTTTTCAGTAATTCTTTGTCGATTTTCTCCCATTCTTGTCTAATAGATTCATTTTATTATTATAATGTAGCTGCTCTGTTAGGTTAGGCTGTTACGATAGCGGTCTCTGTTAGGTTTGCTAGCGGTCTCTGTTAGGTCAACTAACAGTCGCTTCCAGGTACTTAACAGCGAAAGAAAATGAGAAAGTGCCAAGGAGCGACTAAAAAGGGAAAGGTCTAGAGTCCAGACTAATGGCTGCCAGTCGAACGGGCAAAGATTCTTTCCCATCTGAAACCTATAGCGGTGAAGTCATATTTAAATTTGGAAATTGGTGGTTTACTTTTTGGAAAAAAACCGTACTATATTTGTGGGAAAAACCTCGGACGGCACTAGGACGTATTGGTTGTTTTTACCCTTTGTGGTAAAGAAAGGAAGAAAAATCAGGGAATTTATCTTGAAGGGTAAGTGGCGCTAATCCATTGCCTGGTGCGCTTATATGGATGTGTTCATTTTTTTGGGATAGCATCGCCTGCGACTGTGGGTCGACAGGCACTTTACAGTGCAGAGGGGGACCGAGGAGAACGCCTCTTCAGTAGAAAACGCGGTTATCAACTCGGCGGTCGGCGGCGGTTTATCCTTCCCCAAACGTGGGGTTCGTCAAAATCTAAGGCCAGGCAGGATAGGGTCACGTAGTCCATAGTTTTCCTATATAAGTAGCTTTAAGAAAACAACTCCGTGAAGTGGGTAAAAATGAAAAGATTATTCGCAATAATAATAGCGATAGACATCAGAGCCATCTAACTTAAATTTTTTCTCATCGCTTAATATAAAATTTTTCCACTCTATATCCCAGAATTTTTATTTCTTAGCAAACTGCAATGGGCTACTTTGTGCCTGTGCAGTAGTTCAGGTTTAAGCAGTTTTTTTTGCAAATACTTTTAAAATTTGTTGGACTCGTCGAGTAGATACTGACAGAGACAAATTACATCGTATTTGGGATGCACTAATGTTTTCATTAACTACCAGAAATTTAATTCGTCGCTCGTACAGTTCGTCACATAGGGGTGGGCTCCCAGAACGGGGCTTTCTACCATCATTTTCTGGGTTCTTTAAAAGGGTTTCCACTTTCCGCTTACTCCTCCCACATTCTTTAACATTTTTGCGTTTTGACATCCCTATTTCTCGGATTGCCAATATTCTTGTCCGCTCTACATCGCTCAAATGAGTAAAAGTTGACATATCTGAACAACAAAAGTTAATTGAAACTTTAAAAATATTATAATCGTACGGTATTTTTTTATGTTCTCTTTGTTTATGTCTCACAAATCGTTTAATCAATAATTATTATTCGAATTATAATTCGTTCAAGAAAAAAATTCCGGCAATGGGTTTTTGTGGACAAAAAAGTCATTAATATGTACATATATCCTCCTTTTTTATTTCGTACACCTTATCCCTTTACATGGTGCTGATGCAGATCTGCATCATACCGTTTAAATTCAATTATTTATCAAACTGCGTTACAAAACTGTATAAAAACTTTTTGATGCAGTACAGCAAATTTCGTTTTTTATTTAAAAAGTGTTGATCACTCAAAATTCTGTCCAATACTCAACAGGTGATTACTTTTCCCGCCAATTTGGTGAATGTGGTAATCTGAATTGGTTGTGCAGTTTCTCATCCAAAATATAAACAATCAAAAAAAATTGTATAATTGATTCAATTATTGTTTAAAAACAGGTAAAAATTATATTTAGTTGTATATTATTGAGTTTTTGTGTTTGTTGCATTATAATACAATTAAATCATTAATATCGCTTAGTTTAGAAAATTCGCTTTTTTTTGCTTTTTGTAAAAAAAATTAAGAAAAACCAACCTTAAAAAAAAAATAAAAAGAAGTGTATTTTTTATTTTCACTTATCTACCGAACAAAAAAAAATTAAGCAATTCGGAGTTATTGCCATGTAAGGTTAAATGTATGTAGAGAAAGGCATCCGTTGACTTCATTAAATTATAATTAAATTCACTTTATTGTTCGGTTAATATAGTTCAGTTTACTTAGTTTACAGTTTACTCAGTTTAACATTTTAGGTATACTGGAGATACACGCGATCTTCTGCTGATGCTCAATCTCTACTCATTCTCATTTTTCATGCTTTTCAACACTAAAGAAAAGTGTGATGGAACTTAAGAACTTCAACTTCAACCCTGCACCAAACTGCGTTCTTTTAATAGCTACTAAATCTCCGAGTTTGTACTCAGACTCTGGCTTTCTTGATTTGTTGAATGACTTGCGATTCTCGTCCTGAATCTTTGCGATGTTCTCCTTAGCTTCCTTCCGAATCATCTACTTCTCTTCCTGTAACTCCTTTAGGAAATCTTCCTCTAACAGCTTTTCTAACTCTTTATCGTACTTTGTCTTCATATTGATCCCAGTAAGAATCTTGAATGGAGCTATCTTGGTACTTCTAGGTGGGGAGGAATTAATAAACTGCTGAACCCTGCCTACATGCTTATACCAAGCTTTCGGATCTTCTGCACAAAGTTTTGTCAATATAGTGATGACAATCCTATGGATACGCTCTACTTGACCGTTGCCAAGTGGCATTCCTGTGGTTCCCAACAAATGCTGAATATTGTGATCCTTACAGTATTCCTGAAAAACATTGGCTGTGAATGCCGCTCCACGATCCGTGATTATACGACTTGGGTTACCGAAAACTTCAGCCTCTTAGTGGGGTAAAGCCAGACAAATTTAGAGAAAGCGTCGACTACTACTAACACATGATTGTATTGTTTTTTCGTCATGTCCATAGGGCCAATGTGGTCAATATGATAGGTCTGTAACGGTTCGTCTGCCTTGTTTATTGCGTTTAAGAACCCCTCTTTTTTCCCATACTTAGCCTCGCCAACTATGCACTCTACACAGGACTTCACTATAGTTTGAGCGTTCTTCTCTAAATCTGGGATGTAATAATCACGCTGCACCCAGTCAATTGTCTTTTTTACACCAAAGTGTCCTTGTCGGTGAGCTGTGTTGATTATTTCGTTCTCCATGACTGATGGGATCACTATGAGCTCCTTGTGGAGAATCCTTGTGGAGAACTTCGTGCTTCAGATAGAAGTCATCGTAGGTATTTGTTTCCAGGACCTTACAAATGGCTTTTATCCATTCATCCTGACGTTGAGCTTGTTGAATTCGATGTCTGACTGAATCTTGAAGCAACAAGGAATGTACTCGGCTTAAGGCGTCGGCATGTTTCATCCTTGTGCCTGGACGATGCTCTATTATGTACTCAAAGTCTTGTAAGAACATAGCCCAACGAGATACTTTCAGTGACGATCTTAATCTTTCTCCCCAGCAAGTAGATTCTCCACTTACATCACAATGGACTTCTGTTGCACTCTTTTGATCGAATAACTTCAGTACAGGAGAACTTGTCAGGGATACTTCTAATTGCTTCAACGATGCTAACTCTTCCTCGCCCATCTTAAAGGAAGTGCCCTTTCTAAGCAAGTTCGACAATGGTCTGGCAATAATAGCGAAGTCTTTCACAAACCTTCGGAAATAGGATGTTAAGCCAAGATATCGTTGTACTCCTTTTTTGTCTCGCGGGACTGGGAAGTTTTCGACTGCACCAGTCTTCTCTGCTGATGGTTGGATAATTGCGTTTTCGACTATATAGCCTAGGATTTGGACCCTCTTCTTTAAAACTTGACACTTTTCCCACTTAATACGCAGACCTGAACGCATTGCGATATATAAAACTGTCTTTTATTTCTCCAAACCTTCTTGTTCGTCTTTTGATGGAATAATCAAATCATCCATGTACAGGATTAGGGTACCGTCTTCAATCAATGGCCTGAGCACTGCAAAAATGTATCGCATAAACACCGCAGGGGAATTGGAAATTCCGAATGGTACGTAGCAGAATTCGTATTGGCCGCTTTGGGTGACGAACGCAGTGTATTTGCGAGAGCTTTCCTGCACGGGGACATGGAAAAATCCGTTTGATAAGTCTAACGTTGTAAATACTTCTGAAGCTTATGTAAAACATCGTCAATCAAGGCCATAGGGAAATTATCACGAATAATCTTCTGATTCAATTTGCGGTAGTCGCAACAGAGTCTTTTGGTGCCATCCTTTTTTGCAACCAAAACTATGGGTGAAGCGTATTCGGAAACACTTTGACGAATGATTCCTTCCTTCAGCCAATCCTTAATCTGCTTGTCAACTTTCTCAGTTTCCTCGTACGTTAAGCGCCTAGCCTCTGATAGACTGGGATTTCATTTGTGAGGAGCAATTTCATTTCTACTGGGCTTGACTCTGGCTTGTAATTTTTAACTAATTCAACCACTGCTGATCTTATGTCGGTGCTCAAGTGAAGCAGATCTAAATCTGGAATAATGTCTTCAATGAAATTAGATGCCATTAATTGATCGAAAGTTTCTGTCAAGTCTGAAATGCTAGTGGAAGTCGCATCTACGGCCACATTTTGATTGACACTATAATGAGTGAGATCTTTGTCGTGGCTTGGACTATTTTCATCTCTACCTAAGGGATCGGAGATATGGTCAAGATCTACTGAATGGACTGCGTGGAAAACAACTCCTTTTGCTCCAATTGTTGCGGTTACCATATTAAGGACATCGCTACCGATCACACCTTCATAAAGGGTATCATTGTCACGCACTACATGAAAGCACATGTCAACGTCCACGTCATCTAACTTCGTCGCAACTGTGAATGAGCCTAGAGTGTATATCTTCTTACCACCTATTCCCACAAGCTCCTTAATATCAGGTTTAAGAATATCAGGATAAATTCTAGTGTACGCTGTCTTGGAAATGGTACAAATATCGCTGCCAGAATCGAATAACGCCGTAATCTGGTCGTTGCCAATGTTAATGTTTTTAAACGCTCTGTTAAAAGTTGACTGTGACAGCTGCTGAATGTTTGAGTTTTCATTTTTCACTTCGTTACGAGCTTCCTTGGTACCACATTGATTTGCCTTGTGACACTTAAAGCAAAGTCTGCCACTTTAACCACTGCCACTTTTGGCTTTGGTTTAAACCAGTGGTGGGCAAACTCTCATTTTACATAGCACGCGAGTATAGGGTAGGAAATTCTGCCGCAGCGCTGCCGGCGCACTGACAGTGTGAGCATTCTCAATTTTTTTTAGAAGCTCTCTCATTTGCTCTCATTTTTATTCATTTGACAGCCCAAACTAAAAATCAAAATTTTTCCACTGAGATAAATTTTTTCAGAAATTGGGTTGGAAAAAGTTTTCTTCATGGAGAATATATTTAGGGAAGCGTAGTTTTTCATTTGCTTAAGAAATGTTGCTAGCAAAGCTTTTTTTTCAATAAAATACTCAATTTTAGTGCCCATTCCAACTTTTGAATTAACGAAAATTGAAATAAAAAAATACGTTTTTTTCGCTCAGTGAATTCTCTGCTCTCATTGTTTTTCTCTGCTACGCACACACTCAAATTTTAAACATGTGTTAGTTTTGCCCACCACTGGTTTAAACCCCTGACTCGCACAAATCTTCTCGTAAACCTTAAGCTTCTCACGAAACTCCTTAAGATTGGACGCCTGGTACAAACAATTTTTATTTTGCTTCGAATCTGGTATACCCTATATGTATTCTATAATACTTTCTTCGTCTAACTTTGACTGATTTGCTAATGCGTTCATACTGTAGAAATATTCTAGCAAACTCTCTTTCTGCGTTTTCTTCCTATTTTCGAGCATCTTGTGCACCTGTTTTGCTGTAATCTTCTCTCCAAATTAATTTTTCAGAGCTTCTTTTAATGCATCCCAATCACTTATTCCTGGTTGGCTACCCAAGAATAATTTTGCAGCTCCCTTTACCAACTGTCTGCCCTAAATGAATTTTTGAAGATCAATCCACCCAACTGTAATAGAATTAAGCTCGAAGTCTGCAAGCCACTCATTAATATCTGGAGAACTATTTCCAGTGAATGCTGAAAGTGAATCTTCAATATCTCTTAGTGTGAACGCCATGGCTGAGGGTTGAGAATTAGAAAAATCTGACTCTAAGACGTTGGTTTCCTCGTACACTGACTCCTCTGAACTTTCTGAGTTTTCCTCTTGGTCGTTATTTTCCCCCTCAAAATAGGAGATGAGTCTTTCCTGCAATACAGCTTTGAGGCCTGAACTTGGTAATCTTAATTCTCTTAGTTTGTCTCTCAGCTCCGCAACAGAAAATCGTGTGATTTCTTCAACATTTATATCTTCTACACTTACATAACTTATTTTATAATACTTTTCTCTCATATTAATACTTAGATTAGTAATACTTTCTCTTAGATTAATACAAATGAACAATTTAATGGGAATAAAATATTGTTTACGTTACAATAAATTGTTTTTGTTTAACCTCAACTTCGTGGTATCAATTAAATAATGCTTGTATGGATTTATCAGGGACTGCAAATAAGACTTATGAGTTCAAAAAAATTGAACAACAAAAAAGCCGAAAGTCCAAAAGTGTGCAACGCAGTGAAGGAGACATCTCCGACCCTATAAAGTATATATATGTATTCTTGATCAGGATCACCTCCTGAGTTGATATGAGCATGTCCGTCTGTCTGACCGTTTCTACGCGAACTAGTCTCTCAGTTTTTTCTCAGTAGTCCTTTGCACGCAGTATATAAGTCGGAACGGCCGGGATCGGTTGACTATATCCTATAGCTGCCATATAACTGATTGATCGGAAATGATATAACTTTGGTGTTTTTAGAGTTAGATAGTTCAGATTTGGTAAGAATGCTATTTTTGGCAAAATAATACTACATGCCGAATTTCATAAGGATCAGCCGACTATATCTTATAGCTGCCATATAACTGAACGATCGGAAATGGTATTTGGTAAAAATACCAACTTTGGTATTTTCGAAGATGGAAGCTTGGTACTTTGTTTTAGATTTTTTATTGTAATAAATTGGTTATATTATGATATTCTCATAAGGATCGGCCAATTTAATCCGATGTTTGCGATATATATCCGGTTTTAACTCGGCTCCGCCCGAAGTTAGCTTTCCTTTCTTCTTATAATAATAATTAAGAATAAGAATTATTTTTCAATTTTTATTTAAAAAAAAAAATATAAATTATGATTTAATTTTTATATAAAAAAATTGAAAATAAGTGTTATGATTCAATTTTTATTGTAAAAATTCAAAATAAAAACTGAATGCGAATAACTTCTGAACCGAGTGGACTATTAAAAAACCGCTTACATATTTATGATCTGTGGCGCAGTACCTTTCAAATGATGTCCCCAAAGGACATAATCAAGGATTCTTCAAATATTCAATTTATTTAGTTATATTTCTAGGTCAACCATGTAAAAGTGCACATCAGGTTAACACTGTTATTTTAAGTATGAAATGCTTTGGTTAGCATCAAATTGTCGTTGATTTTTTCTTCATTTCATTTGGGTGCTGATCGCGATGGGACGAAAAACAGATTTAATTGTCCGCGAGTTTTTTAATTTTTCATTAGACGATAATGTGTCTAAATGTAAAATTTGTGGTCGTACCTATAAAGGGCACTACTTAACGAATTTAAGAAGACATTTGCAGGAGGTTCATCCAGATAATTATAAACGTGAACTGGAAGAAAAAAATCCAAACGAGCCTCAAGCAAAGAAGAACAAATTTTCCATTGCTCTTTCTTCTTTGGAAGTAAAAGAAGCGTGTGTGCAACTTGTGACCGAGGAAAAGGTGCCCTTTGCTTTGCTGGATTCAGCTCCTTTTAAGAAGTTGACGGAACAAATTTTTTGTGGCTTGAATATGAGCCCCATAACATCTCGCAACGTTATGAATCACGTAAGCGAAAAATACCACAACATAAAGGAGACTCTTTCGAAGTTATTGAAGGATAGAGTACTTTCGCTTAAAATTGACATTGCTTCGAGGCATATCAGGGGTATATTGGGAATCAATACTATCGAGACCACCGCATTGAAGTAAAGACGCTTGGAGTGATTGAGCTGCATAAAAGGCATACGGGACTGAATTTAAGCATGGAAATTGAAAATGTGCTGAACGAGTTTTTAATAAGAAAGGAGCAAGTCTACACTGTCACTTCAGACAATGGCAAGAATGTCATTAAAGCGATCGACTTCATGAACAAAGAATTGAATTCTGAATTTTCGACGATGAAGATATTCGCGTTCACTCTATACATTCGATTAGATGTGCCGCCCATTCCATGCAATTAGCTGTTCATGACCTGCTAAAAGAGAGGAGTCGGAGCTCCGAACTTATAGGTAAACAAATTAAATACATAACATTAAACTTAAAAATTACAATACTATTTTAAAATAATGTTTAGGCTGGCCATTTCTTCACAACGGCTACCCCAACCTCTACTGGATGTGCCAACAAGGTGGAACTCCACGTACACTATGTTGAAAAACGTATGCGTATTCAAGGAGTTTTCAGAAGAAAACCTAAGTGAAACCTTGCAGTTAACGGAATCAAATTGGGAGGAAATCAACTTGCTTTTGGCGGCACTAGAACCGATTTTTATAGCCACTCAAAAATTGCAAAGCGAACAATAATATTTCGGCGATTTTTATAAGCTTTGGCTTGAAACGAAGTTATCCATTAAGTCTATGGAGAGCACACACTCTAAGAACCTCGTCGAACACTTAGAGAACCGAGAAAAAAATCTTACCGAAAATGAAATTGTTCTGTCCGCAATTTATTTGGATCCACGGATTCGACGGGCTTTAATTAAAAATCCAATTCAGTTGGTATGTGCTAAAAATCATTTAGCGGCATTAATGCGAAAAATACTAGCCCTAAATAAAAAGGTAATCGCGTATTGTAAAAGTAATGCAACAATTATTCTAAAATAATTTATATTTATTTTTAGGAAAGCATAGTAAGAAAAGAACTGGAAGTTGCATCTGAAAGCCAAAGTTCGTCGTTAAGTGAGATTGATGGAGCATCCCAGAGGTCTCTACTGAATGATTTCCTTAGCTCCATTGAGGTAAAATGGAAAATGAGGAATCCGATGACGACGATGATCCTGAGTTAAAGTTGGCTATGACAGAGATCCACACATACTCTCCAAAGCAAATTGGACTGCAGGAGAATATAATGGAATACTGGGAAGGCAAAAAGTTTACTTATCCTCGGCTCTACCAACTAGCAAAATTGTTGCATAGTGTGCCTGCTACCCAGGTTTCGGTAGAAAGAGCATTTTCTGCACTTCAATTGGTACTTTCGGATTTACGGTGTAACTTATCATCGGAGTCCATAAAGAAACTGTTGTTTTTAAAACTAAATAAATAGAAAATTTAAAAAAAAAACAACAAATATTTCAATATAATTGAAAGAATCTTAAGAAACTCGGTGTGTACTTGAAAATGGGTGTGTACAGAGTTGAAAATTTCTAGTATATAAATAAACTAAATAAATTGAATAACTGAAGAATCCTTGATTATGTCCTTTGGGGACGTTCGATACATCATTTGAAAGGTACTGCGCCACAGATCATAAATATGTAAGCGGTTTTTTAATAGTCCACTCGGTTCAGAAGTTATTCGCATTCAATTTCTATTTTCAATTTTTATAATAAAAATTGAATCATAACACTTATTTTCAATTTTTTTAATAAAAATTGAATCATAATTTTTATAAAAATTTTAATAAAAATTGAAAAATAATTCTTATTCTTAATTATTATTATAAAAATTGAAAATAAGAGTTATATTTCAATTTTTGTCATAAAAATCAACAAATAATTTTTATTTTAAAAATTATAACAATTACGGTCCCTGGGATTTATAGTTGCGAACCGCCTGCCGTCTCTCGTCTTTTGTTGCTCATCTCTGATATTTTCCACTGCTTTTCAAATTCGTCTCGTTGAACTAAAAGCTGCTACCGTTGTCCTCTCTGATGACTGCCTCTCGAACTGCTTTTCGAACTGCTTATCAACGTCGTCTTCACTCGCGCCTTCAATGTCGCCTTCAACTCCAGTGACGTCACTTGCCGCCTTGTCTTAATACTCCTCTCTGGATCTCTGCTCCGCCGTTTGGCCGCGTATCACACTCAA
Organism: Drosophila pseudoananassae pseudoananassae; assembly: GCA_018153035.1. Classification (NCBI taxonomy): domain Eukaryota; kingdom Metazoa; phylum Arthropoda; class Insecta; order Diptera; family Drosophilidae; genus Drosophila; species Drosophila pseudoananassae. Next base: position 4,638,444 of record JAECXR010000072.1, read on the forward strand.
ATTGTTTGTGATTTTTTTGGATTCCATTCCCGGACGAGCCCCCAAAATTGTAGAGAAAGGCATCCGTTGACTTCATTAAATTATAATTAAATTCACTTTATTGTTCGGTTAATATAGTTCAGTTTACTTAGTTTACAGTTTACTCAGTTTAACATTTTAGGTATACTGGAGATACACGCGACCTTCTTCTGCTGATGCTCAATCGCTACTCATTCTCATTTTTCATGCTTTTCAACACTAAAGAAAAGTGTGATGGAACTTAAGAACTTATCGATTACAAAATAGGACTGCCAATCTTACATGTATTTCGTATGTATTCCCAATGCCCATTTTCTCTGCCGATTGTTTCAAATTGTCCTTTAAAATGATCTTATCTTGGTTCATTATGCCTTCAATAAAGACAAGATTTCCAACTCCTTTTGAGGAAATGCAGCCTCAAATAATGGCACTTTCCCGCCGTATTTCACAGTTGGTTTGAGGTGTTTTTCTTCCAGTTCTGTATTGGGTTTCCATCAAACCATGGTCTTTCCTTCACTGCCGAAAAAGTTGAATTTACTGTCATCCAGGAAGATCACATCATCCCACCAGCTTGTGTCCGTTTTGGAGAGCTACATTTCTTTTCAGAAAGAAATGGTTTTTTTCGTGCGACTCGGCAGTTGTACCCTCGTTTCCTTATTGTACGCCGAATAAGTTCCTCCAAATTGTGTTTTCACTTTGCCAGTTTGAATTTATCTTCGATCTTAGAGTTAAAGCTTTCTCCTTTTGCGACAAGTTGATATAACGATTAATTCTAAAAATAAATTTGACTTAATAAGTTCATTGAACCATTTATTTCCTATTTATTACATTTAATCGTTTAAAGTTATCTCTGTTGCGCTTTAACTTTATTCTCCAACATAAGTCTCTTCGAGCTGTACTCTCTAGACGTAACCCGTTACATCATAGTTACTGTGGAGTTTGTTGTTTTTCACGACGCCTAGCCTTCGTTGCACATCTCTTTTGTAATGTCGTCTCTTACATCTGATCTGATCGACCACTTTCGGCTAAAGAGTGCTTCAGAGAGCCTGTCTAAATTCTTTACACTCTACTACAGGGGTCTGCAATCCGTCAACAATGAGTCTAATTTGCACAGAAAAAAAATGTGAATTCGGTGGATCCATCACGGGTGACTCATACCTGTCTTGTTGGCTCTGCAGCAACTGCTCACATATTAAATGTGCTGGAGGAGGACACAATGGATGGATAAGTGATCTTATAAACAAGAAAATTGGCCTTACGTAATCTTGCATCGCTTGAAGAGAAATCGAGTCAGAGATGCGGACTTTTATGAAACAGAAGAGAAATGGTTATTATCGGCCCTTAATGAGCAATTTCTCGCTCTTGAAACCCAATTCCTTGGTCTAAACTTGTTAAGCGAAACTCCCAGACGAAAAATTCCGACAACATCCTCCTGACTGTTAAATTATTGGGTACCCCTACATCCCATGCTGTACAAGTTGATAAATTTTTTACACCAAACATTTTACCGTCGCCTATTTGTCTACCTACTGATGCTGTTCCAGTACCAAGGGACTTGATGAGCCTTTCTTCAGGACACTAATATTTATCCCTTGCAAGAAGCGATCAGTGTACCAAGTACAAATCTCGAGCCTCCTATCATCTTGGAGCCTCTATCGTTGGTCAACCTACCCTCTGTTCTTGCTTTGATGTCTCCAAGGCCTCTGACTGGTGTGGTGCAGTGTGGAAGTTAGATCTTCTGGACTTACGCCGAGGGCGGTTGCTCCTCGTAAGGCCATATTTGTCTCTCGCCTTATGCATTAAGTTTAACTTTAAGCATAAGTTTTCTATATCTTCTTTTAAAATTGTCCTACCTGATTCCTAACTTGAAAAATCACTTGATCCTATAGCTTGGCCTGAGCACAGCATCATTTATGAATTTCTGGCAAAAGACGCTTAGAATCCTAGCGCTGAAGAAACTGCTTCAAAAAACTGAATAACAAAGTATTTTCCTGTTGCTATTCAAAACGTTAGGAGTTTTCCTGACCTGTTCCTACATTTCTCCCATGGTTGAAGATATTATATATTTTCACCATCTTGATGCCATTAAGTGTGTTTTTTCGTTGGTCAAGGACCGTGATTTAATTCCAATCATGGGAGATGATTGGACCTTCCCATAATTTCCTGGACAATTCCCTGCTTTCCAGTTGTCTTAGCGACTTTATCGATGGCTTAACTGATCTTGCCCTACTCCAAATTAATCCAATTCATAACACTCACGGCAGATTTCTGAACCTTATTTTTTCCAATGTGTCATCCTCTGTGACAGTCATTCGGTCCCTGCCGCTATCGCTTTCTGAAGACTTTCACCATCCCACACTATTAGCATCGGTGTTAATTGATGTGCCTCACAATGATGCTGGCTTTAATGTTCAACCTTGTTTCAAATGCTTCAGAAAGACTGATTTTATGGCCATTCGGAATCATTTGTCTGAAATCGATTGGAATGTTTTTTCGTCTATAAACACAATTGAAGTAGCTACGGATTCGTTTTACGAAATAATTCATAATTCGTTGAACAAATTTGTTCCTGAAATCCCATTATCATTCTCTACAAAACCACCTTGGTTTAATAAACACCTTTCTCGTCTTAATAACAGGAAATCTAGAGCTTACAAAAAGTTTCTTAAGTCAGGATCGATGTGCCATCAGTCAAGCTTTCTGTATATTCGAAACCAGTTTATTATTCTCAACAATCATCTTTCAACAATCATAAGCAGTATATTATAAATTGTAAGATAAACTTTCGTAATGATCCAAGCTCCTTCTATTCTTTTGTCAATATGAAATGTAAATTAAATCTTTTTCCTCCTTCCCTATCATATAAAAATATTTCATTCTTCTCCTAAATAATAAGGTCGCACTCCAATGAGTTCCGTTAAAAAACTGATTTTATTCTGTACAATTTTCTTATAAGTAAGATACATGAAAATCTTAAACCTATTTAAAACTACTTATCAACGCACTGCACGCTGACATGCTATGCTACCCTTCCTCAAGTGCGATAAGCGCATCACTTATGTTTGTGTTATTTATGTTAGGCTGCAGGGGATTGGTATATAAAATAATGTTCAATGCTTGAACATTCTGGAAAGGGCCACAAAAAAGTGTGTGTTGTTTTAGATTAACATTTTGTTTATGTATATGTGTATTTTTGTTTTCGTATTACATTTATTAATTTTATTTCTTCAGCATTAGAAAAATATTATAATAATTATTATATTGTTCGATAACAAAATGTAGTGGACTGTATACATATATATGTATTTTATTTTTAATTTTAATATCTTAAATATTTTAAAATTGTTTAAGTTTTTATTTGTTATGTTCGACCTAATGTCTGAACACTAATCTCTTTGCGTCGTTTTTTCAAACCACTTATTCGTCCGATTCATACTTATTCGTTCACCTCAATTCTTCTTATCCCTATAAATTACTACATATGTATAAACAACATTTACTTGTCATAATTTCGAATTCAGGATGTGTTCGAAGCTCTCTCAACAATAGATATCTCATTCTCTGCTGGTCCTGACAATGTTCCTAGCTGTGTTCTAAGGTACTGTTCTGATATCCTTTTCTATCCTCTCACTATTTTATTCAACTTATCCTTGGAGCTGGCATGTCTTTCCAAGAGATGGAATGAATCTTTTATTATTCCGCTTCATAAGAAAGGCTCTAAAGCACTTATTGAGAACTACCGGGGTATTGCTAAGCTATCTGCGATTCCCAAACTGCTTGAAAAACTGGTTACGTTCCAACTGAAACATTTTTGTAAAAGTATTATTTCCACTTCACAGCATGGTTTTCTCAAGCATTGCTCTACTACAACTAACCTTCTTGAGTTCATTTCGATAATCCACAGAGGTTTGCTGAGCCGCATGCAAACTGATGTGGTATACACTGACTTTCGCAAAGCGTTTGATTCTGTGAACCACCAACTCCTCCTTCATAAGCTGTGTCTTATGGGGTTTTCTCCACAAATAGTTCAGTAGTTGACCTCCAATCTATCGAACCGCACATAGCGTGTTTTGTTTAAAAACATTATCATCTGGTACGTTTCATCTGGTGTCCCACAAGGTAATCACTTAGGACCTCTTCTGTTTCTCTTTTTTGTTAACGATTTACCTAGTGTTGTAAACTATGCTTTTACATTTATGTATGCTGTTGATGTCAAGTTATTTCTTTCTTTCTCAGACCATTTCCTTCATAGGCACCTGAAATTGAACCTTAACGAAGTCTTCTTGTGGTGCTCAAACAATCTCCTCTTACTTAACTGCTCTAAGTGTAAGCAAAGATTATAAAGTACATAGATGGGCATCAGGGCCCAAAACGGTCAACTTTTTTCGTCGAGCTTGTTGGTGAGGGGCGAACGCACATACATACGATTCTATTTTTAATACTCGTTACTTGTATGCGTAAAAAAAGGGTGCACCTTTGTATGTATGTGTGACTGCTCGCAATACGACGTAAAAATTTTTTTGGCTTCCAATTTTCATTTTTTCAATCCACCGCGAATCGTCGTCGCATACAGACGTGTAGTTATTGTGCTCCGGAAAGCAAACAAAAAAAAAGTATTCAATAATATAAAAAAAAAAGTGCAGTGACTGGTTTCGTAAATCAACAACAACGCGAAAAGACGCTTTCAGCGATGAAATCGCTAATGTTTATATTGATTAATTAATTAATTAATATAAAACATAACATTTAAAACTCGAACAATATCAACCTCGATTGCAATGAGTCTAAACGACGTTAGCACACAACGTCAACGTGAGAAAGACGAGAGACGGCTCTCAGTACAAAGAAACAACGCTTACTTCACTTTCAAAGCAACCGAAAGTAATGCAAGCTCATCCCAAACACGGTCAATTACCCCAAACTTGGCCGAATTCTTAAACGTAGAGAGCGTGAGAGCGCGATCTTGCTCCCCCTCGCTACCATCGATGTCTCTGCAGCCAAAGAGCGCAGTAACTAGCACCGCAACCTCTTTGACAACGTCAACCGTAACAACAACAACAACCGCCACTGTAACGACAGCGCGTTTAACGACGTCATCAGCTAGCAGCGCAAACATTGATACTTCTGCCGCTGTGCTTCCCGAAAAAGAGAACAAAAACAAAGAAAATATTAAGCCGGCTGTGCAGACTGGTATGGATCGCTACATCCAAATCAAAAGGAAGCTGAGCCCCCTAAACTCTCAACACAAAATAACCCGTGGCAATGCTAACATAGCCGCAATAGAAACGCCCACGAACTCAAACCGTTTTAAAATCTTGGCTGACTATGAAGATCAAGCCGAATCTACCGAAGTTGAAAAAAGGAAGCCTAAGCCCCCGCCAATATACATACGAGAAAAAAGTTCCAACGTTCTTGTCAACAAAATTATAGAGCTCATTGGCAAGGACAACTTCAACATAATACCACTCGTAAAGGGCAACATCCAGGCAACAAAAGTTCAAACGAAGTCTGAAGATAACTACATAGTATTATCGAAATACCTAACCGACAAAAAAAAGAACTTTTATACGTATCAGCTAAAAAGCAGCAAGGGCTTGCAAGTCGTACTTAAGGGCATAGAGCCCGAAGTATCGCCTGCAGAGATAACAAAGGCGCTACAAGAGAAGGGATTTAGCGCTAAGACAGTGTTCAATATCTCTAACAGGGATAGAAAGCCGCAGCCACTCTTGACAAATTAAGCCCCTAAAGAAATACGAAGTGCACCCTATATACAATCTTCAGTTCCTGCTGCACCGCAAAATTACAGTTGAGGAGCCGCACAAACGCAATGGCCCGGTACAATGTGCGAACTGCCAAGAATATGGCCATACAAGGTCTTACTGTAAACTGCGCCCAGTCTGTGTAGTTTGTGGTGAGCTTCATGACTCCGCACACTCCTGCCCAGCGAGCAAAGATGACCAAAACTCGAAAAAGTGCGGCAACTGCGGTGGAAATCACACTGCTAACTATAGAGGTTGCCCAGTTTATAAGGAGCTGAAAAGTCGCATCCACTAGAGGGGATTTACTGCCCGCACCCAAAATAATCAGTTCATAGCCTCCAGGTCAAACCCTGAAGTCTTCTTCTCGACTGCAGCCAGATCCTCACTAGGACCCATAAAGTCTGACAAAAATGTCACATACGCAAGCGCTTTAAAATCAGGACTGGCTACCCCAGCCTCAAAAAGCTCACTGCCGCAATCAGCACACCATGAACCGAACACGGCTCAGCAGCATCAGCCGCCGGAGCAGCCAAAAAGTAACTTTGAAGCTATGATATGCAGTCTACAACAAAGCCTTACGGAGTTCATGTCGTTTATGCGTACAACTATGCAAGATCTAATGCGAAACCAAAATCTATTAATACAAATGCTGGTTTCACAACAATCCAAATAATGACTTCCCTACGAATATCTACATGGAACGCCAACGGCGTTTCGCAGCATAAACTCGAGTTAGCGCAATTCCTACTAGACAATCAAATCGACGTAATGCTGCTTTCAGAAACACATCTTACGAACAGATACAATTTTCAACTACGAAGATATTCATTCTATGGAACAAATCATCCAGACGGTAAAGCACACGGCGGGACTGGAATTTTAATCAGAAGCCGTATCAAGCACCATTATCATACGAAATTTGCAAAAAACTACCTACAGGCCACATCAATAAATATACACCTAAATACTGGCAAGCAATTAACTCTAGCTGCCGTATACTGCCCCCCACGCTTCACCATAGCCGAAGATGAGTTTATGCAGTTCTTCAACTCACTCGAAGACCACTTCATAGCGGCAGGAGACTACAATGCCGAGCACACACACTGGGGATCTCGTCTCGTGACCCCAAAAGGAAAGCAGCTCTATAATGCAATTATCAAAGCTAAGAACAAGCTAGACTATGCTTCTTCTGGCACACCAACATACTGGCCGGCAGACCCAAAGAAACTTCCCGATTTAATTGATTTTGCGATTACCAAAAACATTCCTAAAAATCTGATATGCGCCGAATGCCTTTCGGATCTTTCATCTGATCACTCGCCTGTCCTTTTTACTCTACTCCAACACCCAGGAACATGGGATCAATCATCAAATCTGACCTCACATAAAACCAATTGGGTTAAGTACAGGAAGTACATCAGCTCACACATTGAGCTGAGTCCTCACCTCAGCGACGAAGCCAACGTAGACAGCTTTGTTAATTCGCTGGAGTCTGTACTCGTCTCTGCAGCTCGAGCTTCAACACCTCAAACTATGAACACACAACGCATCCAAAAGAAAACAAATCTACAAATCGAACAGCTCGTCCTCGAAAAGCGACGCTTACGTCGAGAATGGCAATGTCACAGATCGCCATCTGCTAAGCAACGCTTTAAACATGCCTCACGTCAAGTTGATCAAGCTCTACAGCAAGAAGAAACGTATGTCCACCACCGCTACATAGAGCAATTGTCAACTAACAGTACGAAACACTGACTATGGAGAGCTCACCCAACTCTGAGCTCACCTAAAGAAACCGTGATGCCTATTAGAAATTCCACAGGCGGGTGGGCGCGCAGCGACGCAGACAGAGCCAGCACGTTTGGCAAACACCTTAAAAATGTCTTCCAACCAAATCCTGCCACCAATGCGTTTAGTTTGCCGACTCTATCAGATGAGCCCCAGCCTCAACATGAGCCGATTGAGTTTCGCTCAAACGAAATCGTTAACATCATCAAACGACAATTGAATCCGAAAAAATCCACAGGCTGCGACCTCATAACTCCCAAAATGATCATTGAGCTCCCATACTGCGCCGTTTGCACTCTCACCCAGCTATTTAATGCCATCGCAAAACTTGGCCACTTTCCAGTGAGATGGAAAAAGTCAATTATAATAATGATAGCAAAGCCGGGAAAAGACCACACTATCCCCACGTCGTATAGACCTATAAGCCTACTCTCTTGCCTATCTAAACTCTTTGAAAAATGCCTAATGACTCGGATAAACACATACCTGTGAATCCAGGAAGGAATCCCGTCACACCAATTTGGGTTTCGTGAAAAGCATGGAACAATTGAGCAGGTCAACCGGATAACATCCGAAATTCGGAACGCGTTTGAAAAACGAGAGTACTGTACTGCCATATTTTTAGATGTCTCTCAAGCATTCGATAGAGTCTGGCTGGAAGGTCTAATGTACAAGATCAAGACAATGCTCTCCTACAGCACCCACAAGATTTTGGAGTCTTACCTTCACGACAGAAAATTTGTCGTGAGGTGCAACACCGCTATATCCGATGATTACACTGTTGGAGCTGGAGTTCCTCAAGGCAGCGTGCTAGGGCCAATATTATATGTCCTCTACACAGCAGATATACCGACAAGCACACGTCTAACAACATCCACGTTTGCCGATGACACAGCTATTCTTAGCCGCTCAAAATGCCCGATTCAAGCAACTGCGCAGCTAGCTCATCATATGGTCGATGTTGAAAAATGGCTGTCAGATTGGCGAATTAAAGTGAACGAACTAAAATGCAAGCATGTTACCTTCACTCTGAACAGGCAAAACTGCCCGCCGATAACACTAAACAACACTCTACTCCCACAAGCAAACGCAGTAACATACCTAGGAGTACATCTCGACAGAAGACTCACATGGCGCCGGCACATTGAAGCCAAAAGAACACATCTAAAGCTAAAAGCCAGCGGCCTCCATTGGCTTATCAACGCTCGGTCACCTCTTAGCCTTGAATATAAAGTCCTGCTGTACAACTCGGTACTAAAACCTATATGGATATACGGCTCCCAGTTATGGGGGAACGCCAGCAATAGCAACATTGACATAATTCAAAGAGTTCAGTCGAAGATCTTGAGAACAATCACCGGGGCACCGTGGTACGTTCGCAACGAAAACATACACCGCGACTTAAACATTCTACCAGTCAAAGAAGCGATCGCAGAACAGAAGGTAAAGTACTTAACCAAGCTATCGGTGCACCCTAACCACCTGGCGAGAGGTCTAACAAGGTTGAGCAACCAATCACGCCTTCGTCGCAATGACTTACCCACCCAGCGACCGACCTGAGGGACGCGCAACCAGAATGCAGTCTTAGTATACTGTTAGTTAAATTTTAATGTTAAGATTCGTCAACTTATTGTTAGTCTCAAAATTAATAGTAGATTCAATAAATAAAAGCAAAGCTATAAAAAAAAAAAAAAAAAAAAAAAAATTTCCATTTTAAATTTCTTGTTTCTGTTTTCAATGCGCCGATGTGGTAGTCAGTAGAACAAATAGTATTTTTAGTCGCTGCAGGCTAAAACGTGGTGGTAGCGTAAGTAGAGTAGAGTAGACTACATAGAGTAGTTACTTTATGTACAATATTTTTGTGTTCAAATCCTAGTAAGGACTTCTAACTTTTTCTTTCTTTTATAATTTTTTATATAATATATATATCGCAAACATCGGATTAAATTGGCCGATCCTCATGAAAATATCATAATATAACCAATTTATTACAATACAAAATCTAAAACAAAGTACCAAGCTTCCATCTTCAAAAATACCAAAGTTGGTATTTTTACGAAATACCATTTCCGATTAATCAGTTATATCGCAGCAATAAGATATAGTCGGCCGATCGTTATGCAATTTGGTAGGTTGTATTAACTGACAAAAAATAGAATCTGTACTTAGTTCCAGCTTTTTATCTTCAAAAACACCAAAGATAGGTAATTTCAGATTGTTCAGTTATATGGCAGCTATAGGATATAGTCGGCTGATCCTAATGAAATTCGGCATGTTGTATTATTTTGCCAAAAATAGCAAAAAAATAGCATTCGTACCAAATCCGAATTCTCTAGCTTTAAAAACACCGAAGTTATAACATTTCCGATCAATCAGATATATGGCAGCTATATGATATAGTCGGCCGATATGAAATTTTGTAGGTCGTATTATTTTACCAAAAGTAGCATTCGTACAAAATCTGAACTCTGTAACTCTAAAAACACCAAAGTTATACCATTTCCGATCAATCAGTTATATGGCAGCTATAGGATATAGTCGGCCGATCCCGGCCGTTCCGACTTATATACTGCGTGCAAAGGAAAGAAAAGTTTCAAGACGATAGCTTTAAAACTGAGACTAGTTCGCGTAGAAACAGACAGACAGACAGACGGACAGACGGACATGCTCATATCAACTCAGGAGGTGATCCTGATCAAGAATATATATACTTTATAGGGTCGGAGATGTCTCCTTCACTGCGTTGCACACTTTTGGACAAAATTATAATACCCTCTGCAAGGGTATAAAAATTTAATATTATGTCCGGCTAATAAAATTTCAAGGGAGCCCGTCCGGAATTTTGTCATCCGACACGTCCGTCACTTATTTTTACAAAAATTGTAATAGAATGCAATTAAAAATAATAATAATAAAGTAAATATAAAAAGAAAAAAAATTTTACAAATATTAATAAAAAAATAAAAATTAAAATTAAATAAAAGTAAATATAAAAATAATCATAAGACTGAATCTTAAACCTAAAATTTAAAAAATTTTAACCGCCCACTAACAAAATCGAACCGCGGACCCCAAGGATAAGAAGCGCGCGCTTTCCATCTAGGCTACCCTCTAAAAAGATCTAACGGTACTTAAAGTTGGTATTAAAGAAAACGCAAGGATCCATAGTAAAATCCGAGCTGATGAGAGAAGATTGTAGAAGATATTTCTGATCTCTTTGCTCTCACACTGGTTCGATTTGAACGTTTCAAACTTTCATTGTTCCAAAAATGTTACGTTCTAAAAATAGAACGAAAAATATAAAATAGAATAGAAAATGGTTACCTTTTTGACAATAAGTTGTCGTTCAACGAACACATATCATTAATTATTATAATTAAATGAATTTAAGAGACCAGCCAGGGCCTTCATGCACGTTCGGTTGAGAATCCAAAGAATTAAATAAATAATAAAAATACAAATGAAATGAGAAATGAACTTGTTTGAGATAATTGAGCATCCAAAGAAAATTTAAAAAACGTAAAAAATAAATTTATTAAATTTACTAGGCTGCAAAGGCTTCTTTAAAAGAAAAAATTGAAATACTATCAGAGACCAGTCTAGAACATGAAGCTGGTTCGCAGACTCCAAAGAATTAAATAAATTATTGAATAATGAAATAAAATACAAGAAGAAAATAATAAAAATTAAATGAGAAAAGAAGACTTATGAACTCGTTAGAGATAATTGAGAAGCCAAGAGAGATAATGAAATAAAATACAAAATAAAATAATAAAAATTAAATGAGAAAAGAAGACGCATGGACTCCTTGGAGATAATTGCAGATAATTGTAATTAAAAAAATCTCTTTATAAAAAAAAAATACAAATAAAAATAGTATAAATATAAATATATAAAAATAAATGAGTTTGAAGCCACCTGGACCATTAGCGTGGATTTAAGATTCCAAAAAATACTTTCTATTATTAACTTTTATTATACCCTTGCAGAGGGTATTATAATTTTGTCCAAAAGTGTGCAACGCAGTGAAGGAGACATCTCCGACCCTATAAAGTATATATATTCTTGATCAGGATCACCTCCTGAGTTGATATAAGCATGTCCGTCTGTCCGTCTGTCCGTCTGTCTGTCTGTCTGTCCGTTTCTACGCGAACTAGTCTCTCAGTTTTAATGCTATCGTCTTGAAACTTTGCACACACCCTTCTTTCCTTTGCACGCAGTATATAAGTCGGAACGGCCGGGATCGGCCGACTATATCCTATAGCTGTCATATAACTGATTGATCGGAAATGGTATAACTTTGGTGTTTTTAGAGTTACAGAGTTCAGACGAATGCTACTTTTGGCAAAATAATACGGCCTACCAAATTTCATAAGGATCGGCCGACTATATCTTATAGCTGCCATATAACTGATTGATCGGAAATGCTATAATTTCGGTGTTTTTAAAGCTAGAAAATTCGGATTCGGTACGAATGCTATTTTTGGCAAAATAATACAACATGCCGAATTTCATAAGGATCAGCCGACTATATTCTATAGCTGCCATATAACTGAACAATCTGAAATTACCCAACTTTCGTGTTTTTGAAGATAAAAAGCTAGAACTAAGTACAGATTCTATTTTTGGTCAGTTAATACAACCTACCAAATTTCATAACGATCGGCCGACTATATCTTATAGCTGCCATATAACTGAACGATCGAAAATGGTATTTGGTAAAAATACCAACTTTGGTATTTTTGAAGATGGAAGCTTGGTACTTTGTTTTAGATTTTTTTATTGTAATAAATTGGTTATATAATGATATTCTCATAAGGATCTCATAAGGTATATCAACTTCGGCTCCGCCCGAAGTTAGCTTTCCTTTCTTGTTTTTTTAATAAAAAATACAAGTTTAATAAAAAGCGAAAGCTAAAGGCACTGTTTCAAAAGATTCCATTGATATTCGTTTATTGAAACAAAATTAAAATAAATAAGACCATTCTTTAAAAATTAATATAAAATGCGATAAGCCAACGGCGTGGAGGTCCGTTGACTACTGATTTAAAATGAAGGAAAACCAAAAAAAGCAAACAAAATATTCCCAAGGTTTTGTATTAAAAAATAAATATTGAATTAAATGAAAATAAGAGACCATCCAGGATGGTCCAGGATATCCATCCTGGATACACATCAATTAGAGTCCAAAATATTGAATTTTCCAAAACACTCCGCTTAGAGTCCAAAGTATTGAATAAAAAATAAAAATATAAATTTAATGAGAAAATAAGGACAATCAAGATATTAATAAAATAAAAACAAAAAGAAGGAAATAAAATAAATATAAAAAGCGAGAAGTCAACGGCTTGGAGGTCCGTTGACTACTGACATTAACAGTTAATAAAGCCAGAGGTGTGCTAGCTTTTATCAAAGATTATAAAGTACATAGATAGGACATCTCATACAAAGAAAAATTTTCTATGGCGGGTTCCATTGCGCGACAAGTTAAGTTTGAGAAATTTTTCGCGCGACAACGAATGAGGGATAGCCTAGTGGTAGAGTGCTTGGCTGATGTGCAGAGTAAAATGAGTTCAAATCAGGCACGGGAAGACAATTTTTTTTTTTATTTTAAATCTATTTATATTATGTTTTTATTGTTTTAAACTTTTTAACAAAATTTATAATCCATTCGTAGTTCGTAGTGGAACCCGCTGTAAAATGAAAATATTTGAGAGCGGGTTCCACGACAAACGGCTGGCAGATGAGAGAGAGAAAGAGAGAATTCTATTTTTAGAACGTAACATTTTTGGAACAATGAAAGTTTGAAACGTTCCAATCTAACCAGTGTGAGAGCAAAGAGATCAGAAATATCTTCTACCATTTTCACTCTTCAGCTCGGATTGTACTATGGATCCTTGCGTTTTCTTTAATACCAACTTTAACTACCGTTAGATCAACTTCGATGGTAGCCTAGATGGAAAGCAAGCGATCCTCATCCTTCGGGTCCTGGGTTCGATTTTGTTACTGGGCGGTCGTTAAAATCTTTAAAAAGTTTCAGTGTTATGATTATTTTTATATTTTCTTTTAAATTTTTATACCCTTGCAGAGGGTATTATAATTTTGTCCAAAAGTGTGCAACGCAGTGAAGGAGACATCTCCGACCCTATAAAGTATATATATTCTTGATCAGGATCACCTCCTGAGTTGATATGAGCATGTCCGTCTGTCCGTCTGTCTGTCCGTTTCTACGCGAACTAGTCTCTCAGTTTTAAAGCTATCGTCTTGAAACTTTGCACACACCCTTCTTTCCTTTGCACGCAGTATATAAGTCGGAACGGCCGGGATCGGCCGACTATATCCTATAGCTGCCATATAACTGATTGATCGGAAATGGTATAACTTTGGTGTTTTTAGAGTTACAGCGTTCAGATTTTGTACGAATGCTACTTTTGGCTACTAAATGCTACTAAAATAATACGACTTACCAAATTTCATAAGGATCGGCCAACTATATCTTATAGCTGCCATATAACTGATTGATCGGAAATGCTATAACTTCGGTGTTTTTAAAGCTAGAGAATTCGGATTTGGTACGATTGCTATTTTTGGCAAAATAATACAACATGCCAAATTTTATAAGGATCAGCCGACTATATCCTATATCTGCCATATAACTGATTGATCGGAAATGGCATAAATTCAGTGTTTTTCGAGCTAGAAAGTTGGGATTTTCTATGAATTCTATTTTTGGAAAAATAATACGACTTATCAAGTTTCATATGGATTGGCCGACTATATCTTATAGCTGCCATATAACTGAACGATCGGAAATGGTATTTGGTAAAAATACCAACTTTGGGGTTCTTCAAGATATAAGTTTGGGATTTTTTTTTTAGATTTTGTCTTGTAATTTATTGGTTATATTTAGATATTCCCATAAGAATCGGTCAACTATATCCGATTTTAGCGATATATATCCTGTTTTAGCTGCAAGGGTATATCAACTTCGGCTCCGCCCGAAGTTAGCTTTCCTTTCTTGTTTATTTTAATTTTCTTAATAATGTTTTTTTTCTTTTCATATTTACTTTAATTTACTTTAATTTACTTTAATATTATTATTTTTAATTGCATTCTAATACAATTTTTGTAAAAATAAGTGACAGACGTGTCGGATGACAAAATTCCGGAGGGACTCCCTTGAAATTTTATTAGCCGGACATAGTATTTAATTTTCATTAAAACTACAATTAAAGAAAAATAAAAAAAAAAATAATAAAAGAAAGAAAAAGTTAGGAGTCCTTACTAGGATTTGAACACAATAATATTGTACATAAAGTAACTACTCTATGCATTGTGCTACCACCCCGTCTTAACCTGCAGCGACTAAAAATACCATTTGTTCTACTGACTACCACATCGGCCCATTGAAAACAGAAACAAGAAATTGAAAATGAAAATTGGAAGCCAAAAAATTTTTACGCCGTCTTGCGAGCAGTCACACATACATACAAAAACGCACCTTTTTTTTACGCATACAAGTAACTAGTTCTAAAAATAGAATCGTATGTATGTGCGTTCCCCCCTCACCAACAAGCTCGACGAAAAAAGTTGACCGTTTTGGGCCCTGATGTCCCATCTATGTACTTTATAATCTTTGCTTTTATCAAACGTTGGTCTAAAGAATTTGATGATCCTGTCACAACTAAAACTCTATACGTATCGTTGGTTCGTCCTGTCTTGGAATACTGTTCTAGCGTTTGGAGTCCGCAATACTTTGCTCACCAAAAGAGGATTGAATCTGTCCAAAAGCAGTTTCTGCTATTTGCGTTAAAAAGCTTAAACTGGGATAATGCCACTTCCCTCCCGGCGTATAATTGCCGGTTAAAACTACTAAACCTTCCTCCTTTAAAAGAGCGCCGTACTTGTGCTGGGGTTATGCTACTTCATGTGAATATTTTTGGACAGGTGGACTCACAATTACTTCTTGAAAAATTAATGTTCTCTGTTCCTAATAGAGTAACTAGATCCTTCCGACCCCTTTGGTTACCAATTTCTAGGTCTAATTTCGCTGAACGATGTATTTCGCGTTATTTGTAAAAATTATAACTCATTGTCTCATTTATTATCCCCTGAACTATCCCTAGATGAAATTAAATCCAAAATTATGGAATCTCTTTTATCTTAATTTATCATTAGTTTTAGTTATAATAATCTATATTCTAGAATAACAGATCATTGTTAATAATAATAAATAAAATGTAAATTGAGGACCTGTTTCCGCTGCTCCAAGGAAGAATTTTTGCTTTTGCGGCCCACTTTTGAATTCGGTAAAATCCTGTGTTTTCGGTTTGTTTTGCTGCCGACAAATTCCAGTCAGCTGTTAGCTTTCGGGGAAACCCATTTTTTGCGCCCGGATATTCAAGTGGCCCTAATTTGGATATTTTTTTTTTCCATAAATTTTAAATAAAGTCTTAAAACATATATATCAAAGAAAAGGTAATATTTCAACTATATTAACATATACCTTTTTAATTTTTTTTAGTTTTACACATATTAATGAGATCTACTGAATATAAATAAGAATATACCGAATATTAATGAGATCCACTGTATACAGTATATACATCCACTGTATGTATATACTTTAAAGCAGTGGTGCCCGCTCCCATTGCTCTCGTTGCTCCTTTGTTGTTGGAAATGCTTTTTCATATGGGAAATGCAATGGCAATTACAATAACAATTTTTGAGTTTTCTCCATTTTCCTCAATCGTGCTAATCCGAATGCATTTTTTTGTTGCAGTGCCGAAAACTTTTTACTGCAAAAAATTCATTTCTGTTTTTGCTTCTGCCAAAATGATCGACGTGAAGCGATGAATTTCTTTTTCGCAGAACATTTTTTAAGGGGGGACATCTGAGTAACAGGCGAAAAAAAAGCCGATTTTCTGGAATTTTTTTTTGGTCAAATGAAAAAGCCAATCGAAAATTGGTAAATGAGGTTTTATTATATTATATTTAAAGTACAAAAAAAATATTTTTTTTTTACAAATCAAAAACAAGCCTTTATTCGTAGGCCCTATTTCTTGAAAGGGGGTCCATGGCCAAACACCTAACGTCCTTAATTTTTGATCTAGAACAGGGGTGCCCAGCCCCATTGCTCTCGGAGCTCCTTTGTTGTTGGAATTGCTCTTTATATGGGAAATGAAATTTCATATACGTGTGTGGCTCGTAGCATAGGCAAGGGCTAAATACAAAAACAATTTTTCGTTTTTTCGAGTTAAGCAACAACAACTGTATAGTGTGTCAGTTTTTACTAATACGAAGGCACTTTGTTTTTGTATTACCGAAATTTTTTCACTGCAAAAAATTACTTTTGGTTGAGATCTCAAAAAGAATGGTAAACATCTGAGCTATGAATTTCTTTTATTTAAAACTTTATTACAGTTTTTAATTTGTATTTCACAAATATTTTTGTATTACTTTTATCCATTGAAAATTGTACTATAATTTTTTTCAGTATACCGACATGACTTGCAAAAAAAATTTCTAGCTTTAATGTATTGGTGATTTTTTGCATTGGTATTCGAGTTTGCTCTGCCGTATGCTGAGCTTGGGCACCCCTGATCTAGAACAAAAAATCAAAATTGGTTAGGTTCTGTATATTAATGGCTATCGACACACGTATTTTTTCGATATATGTATTGATTTTTTGCAAAATGGTGAGTGATTGAAAAAAATTTTCACTTTTCACGAACAAAAAAAGTCACAAAATTGTTGATAAAAAAAAAGTAAGCAATATAAAAAAAATCCTACGTGTGTCGATAGCCATAGGTATTCTGAGTATACTGTCAAAATTTTAGAGCTGTTCGAGTTATGTGTTCGGCCAACTCAAAAAAAACGGTTTCGAGAAAAACGCGTCTAAAGTTTTAAGTACTGTGGGATATACATACATTTGAGGCATCGCCGCAGAATGGACAATATCGACACTTAGACTTTTTTTCCGGACTCTATCTTTTGATATGTTTTTTTAAAACCCTTAAGAATTTTTTAAGCGAAAAAATTTTTTTTCGATTTTTTCAAAATTCTACTCAAATGTCCCCCCTTAAGGGATTTTTAATTTTTTAATTAATTTTTTACTTAATTTTTTTTCGCTTAAAAAATTCTTAAGGGTTTTAAAAATAACATATCAAAAGATAGAGTCCGGCAAAAGTGTCTAAGTGTCGAAATTTTTCATTCTGCGGCGAAGCCTCACAGGTATATCCCACAGTACTTAAAATTTTAAACGCGTTTTTCTCGAAACCGCTTTTTTTGAGTTGGCCGAACACATAACTCGAACAACTCTTACCCTATCGATCTAAAATTTTAACAGTATACTCAGAATACCTATGTCTATCGACACACGTAGGATTTTTTTATTTTTCTTACTTTTTTTTATCAACAATTTTGTGACGTTTTTTGTTCGTGAAAATTGAAAATTTTTTTTAATCACTCACTATTTTACAAAAAAATCAATATATCGAAAAAATCCTACGTGTGTCGATAGCCGTTGAGATACAGAAACTAACCAAACTTGATTTTTTGTTCTAGATCAAAAATTAAGGACATTAGGTGTTCGGCCATGGACCACCTTTAAAAAAATAGGGCCTACGAATAAGGGCTGCAGGGCCGCCATTTTGTTTTCGATTTATTAAAAAAAATTTTTATTGTGTACTTTAAATATAATAGAATAAAACCTTACCTTATCCCACAGTAAATAAAACCTTATTTACAAATTTTCGATTAGCTGTTTGGATTTGGCCAAAAAAAATTCCAGAAAATCTGCTTTTTTTTCGCCTGTTACCCAGATGTCCCCCCTTAAGTATGTAAGTACATATATAATAAACTAATAATAATAAACTAATAATAAACTAAATAAAGTAATAATAATAATAAACTGTTGTAAAAAATGGAGGGCCTTTTTAATTGCTATAGTAAAATGTATTTTTTATTATAATGATTTTTTTTAAACCCCTTGTGAATAAACTATAATTTTAATTTTCATTGATCCCACATGGATTGAACAAAAAAATGCTTGCATCAATGTATTGGTGATTTTTTGCATTGGTATGAGAATTTTTATATAAAAAAAAAAACGAAATAAAATACTGACACGTGTAAAAATATTTTGTATACCCTTGCAGGTATGCATTATAATTTTGTCCAAAAGTGTGAAACGCAGTGAAGGAGACATCTTCGACCCTATAAAGTATATATATTCTATCTTTGTACGCAGTATATTAGCCGACTATATACTATGCCTGCAATATAACTGATTGATCGAGAGAGTAATACAACATGCTAAATTTCATAAGGATTGGCCGACTATATCCTATAGCTACCATATAACTGAACGATCGGAAATGACCCAACTTTCGTGTTTTTGAAGATAGAAAGCTGGAACTTAGTAAAGATTCCATTTTTGGAAGTCAGTTGATCCAACCTACTAAATTTCATAACAATCGGCCGACTATATCATATAGCTGCCATATAACTGAACGATCGGTAATGGTATTTGGTAGAAATACCAACTTTGGTATTTTTGAAGATAGAAGCTTGGTACTTTGTTTTATATTTTTTATTATGATATTCTCATAAGGATCGGCCAACCATATCCGATGTTTGCGATACATATCCGGTTTTAACTGCAAGGGTATATCAACTTCGTCTCCTCCCAATGTTAGCTTTCCCCTCTTGTTATTGTGTAGTTTTTTATAGCTATATTGAATTTTTTTTCCTCGCAAAAATGGATATCAAATATTTTGGTTGTTAAAAGGTTTTTATTATTTTAACCGACATTAACGATGTACATATGTATGTACATATATCCGCTTTTATCAAAAAGACTACAGGGAGCATGGGTACTTCTATTAGTTTTTTTAAAATAGAAACGGAAAACAGGTCGGCCATTTTTGTTATGTGTCGTAAAAGTTAAATTGCATAATTAAATTTTTTAAATATATATCTTTATTATTTGAACTAGTTCCGAACTTTTTTAAAATAACGGCTTAAGACTCAATCAACTTGCGGTAACTTGTGTAAATATTTTGCAGGATAGCACGTCGCAAAGGCCATTACACAAAATGCGGTTAGCTCAAGAGGGTGAAATCAGTCCTCTGTAAATAATTTACGTCAGCGCCAAAACAAAATTGGGATCGCACAAATTGTCAAGTGATAAATGGTCTTAACAGGATTCTATGTTTTTTGTTTCGTATTATGCTCTTCATTACATTTTTGTGCTACTGCTTGGAGCCATTACTTCATTTTAGCATAAAAGTGTACATAATTTGACATTCACAATGCATAGGACAAGTGCGCGGGGTGGTGAAGCCAGGGAACTTGGCCAAGGACCCAAGCTTTGGTTTGTGTCTACTCCTGGATTGACACCAAATTCAGGAATGTGAGGGCAGAAACGCAAATTGATTAATTGGTTTGTGAGCATCTAATTAAATAAAGCGCTTTCGTGCTGGACTGCGGGAACACGAGCTGGAATGGGAACCAAATAGATTGGTGTTTGGACCCACGTCACCACGATAAGAGAGGCTAGCTTCGGACAGATGAGACGGATGAAATGCTGGGATGGCTTTACATTTAAGCAGCACACTTTCCGTTTTTGTTTATATTAATGTGATAGCTATTTGTTTCTAGTAAGCAATTACAAAGCAATTTTATAGCAATTACCTTCTAACAGCTTGAAACAAGGCTTTTAATGCTGCATACAGCCGCGCTGAAATACCTCCCACTACAGGACGATGTATTGCCCTGTCCCTTGAAATATGCAACTCACCCCTCCTGTTTCCTTTTCATTATCCTACGAGGGTCGTGGGTCCTTTAATGTAATTTTGGTTTTCGCTTGCCACAGATGTGACCTGGCCATGTGCTGTAAAATATTTCTATCGGTTTGGCGCTATGTCGGAACTTTTTCTCGGATTTCTGACTCTTATATTTTTCCGGCCTGTTATTATTTATTATTTAAATATTAATAATTATTGTAATGAAAAAAGTCATAATTTTTCGTAAAAGAGTAGAATATTTAAATTAATAAAAACCCATAACAGAGTAGTTTTTGATTGAGCTCCAATTATACCACATACAGATTAAATATATACACGGAATTGTTTTTTTGAAGAATAAAATAAAAACAAGAAAGGAAAGCTAACTTCGGGCGGAGCCGAAGTTGATATACCCTTGCAGTTAAAACCGGATATATATCGCAAACATCGGATTAAATTGGCCGATCCTTATGAGAATACCATAATATTACCAATTTATTGCAATAAAAAATCTAACACAAAGTACCAAGCTTCCATCTTCAAAAATACCAAAGTTGGTTTTTTTTACCAAATTCCATTTCCGATCGTTCACAGATCGTATAGAGACGCAGGAAACAATAAACCTTTTGAGTCAGTCTGGGTCAGGCAGCAGCCATACTTTTAATGTTTATGTTTAAATAATGTTTATGTAATATTTAGTGCAATGCTTAGTGTAATGTTTATTTATTAGGCTTAAGTTTGTACAAAAGCTTAGTTGATCGCAAGCCGACTCTCTCTCGGCCGCTCGATTCAACGGGCCTTCTATAGAGAGCTTTAGCTTCGCAGTGACCAGTCGGGCCGCCCTCTCTGTACTTTACTTGAGTCCCTGCATGCACCATAAGCTGGTCTATCTGCGCATCATCCGGCATCATCTGCATGCAGTAATAATCATTTGTAACGTTCAAAATTAAATATAAATTCTGCGTTTTATTTTAACGGCATTGAAAACCCTCAATGACCAAACAGAGTCTATTGCCTCCTTTGCAATTCAATTGCTGTCCTTAATGTGGTCTAATGCGGAGGTTGAGCGCGTTTTCAGCCAGATGAATCTTGTCAAAACAAAACTACGGAACAGACTCCAACTAAAATCGTTAAACGCTATTTTTTAATTGAATGTATAAGCAGTTATTTCTTAATAATAGTATATCCTTTTAATTTCACAGATATGGATTGCGCAGGCACGGAGAAAGCCACTCATACAACCTACCCGAAAAAGATGTGCCGCAAATTAAAAAAAAGGGGAAAATAAAGCGTTAAAGAAAATTGTGAAATCTCAGATTTAATTAAGCATCTAATCTAAAAATCTAAATTTCAAAAATCTAGAAAAAGGTGTGAGAGATTTGGTTCTCTTACGCTCAAATACTTCTCATTTGCACAAACTATAGGAACAAGGAAACCTATTGAATTATTTGAGAATGTTGAAAACAGAGGCGTTTTATTCGAATGATTCAAGTTGCAAGTGTAAATAAAACGAAATAAAAAAAATTAAATGGAATGAATCGACTCACGATCAGTTACGATTACGGGTTTGTCTACTTCAAGGTTACATCCAAAATTCTTCAAAATCGCCTCTATTTTTGTTTTTATATTGACACCTTGATAAAAAATTAGAATTCTACTTGTAACATAAAGATGGGGTTAAAAAACCTTCTGTGACTTCATGGCCATAAGGCGATCGATCAAAACTCCCTCCCTTTTTAACTAAACTGTAAAAAACGAGTTCTACAAATACATACAGACTCGTCGGTTCTTTTATTAATTGGTTGTCCATATTTTTGTCCTTGTTCTGGAGTTGTCAAAAAAGGAACGCACCGAAATTCTATGCAACCACTCGAAGGATTCAAGTATACAAGGCTTGCCAAATCTTTCATTTCACTTTTTGTTTCGTTCATTCTCTCTCATTTAGTTTGACCTATCATTTAGTTTAACTTGAGGAAGGAAGCGTTCGACGGGTTCGTTGAACAGTTGGAACCGGATGACCCACAAAACTGATCTGATCCCCAATCACCAGTTTGGCTTCAGGCGGTCCCACGAAACCCCGGTGCATTGCCACAGAGTGGTGCAGTATATCCTGGATGCCTTCGAAACCAAGAAGTACTGCCTGACTGGATGCAGTAATGCAGGATGTCAAACAAACCTTCGACCGGGTCTGGCACTCCGGTCTCTTGCTTAAATTGAAGACAAACCTACCCAGACCTTTCTACCTCTTTCTGGAGTCGTTTCTGAAGGACCGCAAAATGTGCGGTCAGATGCGGAGAGGCCACTTCCGGACTCAGGGAGGTCCGCGCCGGAGTCCCCCAAGGCAGCGTGCTGAGCCTTTTATTATACAATGTCTACACGGCCGATCTCCCAGTTTTGCGGAGCCCCAACATAATAGCAGCGATCTATGCGAAAGATACCGCCTTCCTGACCGCTGCTGACAACGCTACAGAGGCAGCTGCTGTCATGCAGGAGCAACTAGATCTTCTCGGTTATTCAAGTGAATAACGATAAATCCACCGCCACAACATTTTCTCCCCAGTTCGTTCGCGATCGTCGGCGAGTGCAGACGTGCTTTCTTTTTGTCTTTTGATCGTGCAACGAAAATTAAACAAAAACTAAGCATAGTGCAGTGCAAGCTCTAAACAAAAATACACAGTGGGCGAAAAGACGCTTAGTGCGATGAACTTCGTACTTTTTGTGTAAATAAGAAAAAAAAAAAAATAAGAAAATCAAAAACAATAAGCTATGAGTGAATTCGACACTCATACGGTGCTCCAACGTCAGCAAGACGAGCGTCGACTCTCCTTGCTACGTAACAACGCATACCACTCATTTGTGTCAACGCAAGACAACGTGACCGCAAACCCAACAAAAAATAACCAACCGCGATCAATAACCCCAACCCCGAGTAATGAACTCTATCCAACACCGCAAGGCAGGGCGCGTTCTTGCTCTCCTGCGCTCTCGCTGGATAAAACCCCATACCCTTCCCTCATGCCTGCCTGCATTGCCACGGTCACCAGTACAGTGACGTCATTAGCAACTGCAACGGCAACTATTACAACAACTACAATGGTATCGACTGCACGCGCAATACCTTCTACCGTAATATCGGAAACTGCAGTGCAAGCAAATAATGCAGCACCTTACACCAGCGTGCTCTCTTCAAAACAACGCTCGGCCGTACAGACTGGTATGGATCGCTACATACAAATAAAACGAAAGCTTAGCCCGCAGAACTCTAGACTTGGTAACTCTGCTAAAATAACTCGAGGCACCTCAAAACAATCTACAATAGAGAAGCCCATAGAAGCAAACAGATTTGCTATTTTGGCAGATAAATCCGATGATACACCTCCTGAAGTCATCGGAGGGGACAACAAAAAGCCTCAGCCGCCGCCGATTTACATCCGAGAGAAAAGTTCGAATACCCTCGTAAACTCGATACTGAATCTAATAGGACCAGACAATTTCAACATAATTCCATTAACAAAGGGAAATATTCATGAAACTAAAGTTCAGATGGAATATACTAATACGGAAGCAAACTACAGAATTCTGTCGAAGTATTTAAACGACAACAATAAAAACTTCTACCAATTAAAAAGCAGTAAGGGCCAGCAAGTAGTATTAAAAGGCATCGAGCCGGAAGTAACACCAGATGAAGTTATAAGAGCACTGATGGAGAAAGGTTTTAAGGTAAAAAATGTTAGTAACATTTTGAATAGAGAAAGAAAGCTTCAACCTCTTTTCAAGGTAGAACTTGAACCCGAAACCAAATCCAAGCCTCTGAAAAAAAATGAAGTGCATCCAATCTTCACTCTCCAGTTCCTACTACACCGCAGAATTACGGTAGAGGAGCCGCATAAAAGAAATGGACCGGTGCAGTGTAATAATTGTCAGGAATATGGCCACACAAGGTCTTATTGCACGCTTCGTCCAGTATGCGTTGCTTGTGGAGACCTTCATGAATCTCACAAATGCCCAAAAAATAAAGAGGATCCCAGCAGCAAAAAGTGCGGAAACTGTGGAGGCAACCATACGGCTAACTACAGGGGCTGTCCAGTCTACAAGGAACTGAAAAGTCGTACACACCAAAGAGTGACCACTGCTCACTCACGTACACCACCTATGAAATCTACACGTAATGTCATCCCCCCTTCAGCTGTTAAATCTTTAGCCAATAATGAGGTCACCGACAAATCCGCAAGCTATGCAACTGCTCTAAAATCGGGTCCTAAAAGTACCGCTCCCACCAATCCAAGATCATCAGTTCCCCCTCATCAACCAGAAGAACCGTCTACGAACAAATTTGAAACAATGATATGTAATCTTCAACAAAGTATGATGGAATTCATGTCATTCATGCAGACAACTGTGCAAAATCTTATGCGAAACCAGAAACCATGCGATTGAGCTGCTTGTTGCCCAAAAACAGACTAAGTAATCAATGGCTCCACTCCGTATAGCACTGTGGAACGCAAACGGCGTCTCACAGCGCAAACTCAGTTCCTTCTTAATTATCATATCGATGTAATGCTACTCGCAGAAACTCATCTTACAAATAAATATAATTTTCAAATTCGAGGCTATCTATTCTACAACACGAATCACCCAGACGGGAAAGCTCATGGAGGCACTGGGATCCTGATTAGAAATCGCATCAAGCACTGCTTCCACAATAGCTTCGCCACTAACTTCATGCAAGCTAAATCAATAGATGTGCAAATGGATTCCCGATCTTTAAAGCTTGCCGCCGTATACTGTCCTCCTCGGTTCACAATATCAGAATCCCAATTCATGGAATATTTCAACTCTCTGAGCGAACAATTTATAGCAGCAGGAGACTTCAATGCCAAGCACACGCACTGGGGATCTCGACTTGTGACTCCTAAGGGAAGGCAGTTGTACAATGCAATAATAAAAGCAAGCAACAAGCTAGCAACAAGGACACCTATGTACATATTGGCCAACAGATCCTAGAAAACTGCCAGACTTGATAGATTTTGCAGTCACAAAAAACATTCCTCGCAACCTGATAAGTGCAAACTCCTTACCAGATCTATCGTCCGATCACTCGCCTGTACTTCTTCAACTAAATCTACATCCAGTTGCGGTAGATAAACCATTCAGACTTACAACGAATAAAACCAATTGGCTTAAGTACAAAAAATATGTAAGTTCGCACATTGAGTTGAATCCACGTTTGAATGACGAAGCTGATATCAACTTATCCACAAACACTCTTGAATCCGTCTTGGTCGCAGCAGCTCGAGTATCAACTCCACAAACGCAAAAAACATCGTACAATAATAGATACACGAACGTTGAAATAGAGCAGCTCGTTCTAGCAAAGCGACGCTCACGGCGAGAATGGCAATCCAACAGATCACCAACCGCAAAACAAAGGTTAAAAGACGCTACAGAGAGGCTCTCAGCTGCACTTCGTCATGAAGAAGAAAGGTCGCAAAAACATTATATAGAACAGTTATCCCCAATGAGCTCCAAGTTCCCACTTTGGAGAGCACACTCATCTCTCTGCGCACCAATCGGATCTGCAATGCCAATAAGGACATCCAGAGGCAACTGGGCTCGAAGCGACGAAGAAAGAGCCGTCAGATTCGCAGAGCATCTTCAAAATGTATTTCAGCCCAACACATCATCAAACGGGATCTCACTGCCAGCAACACCAGATATCGACACATCAACGTATGAACCTATTGTATTTAGGCCACATGAGTTACTCAAAATCATAAACGAACTCTACCCAAAAAAATCTCCAGGATGCGACCTAATATCACCAAAAATGATTATTGAACTTCCTTTCTGTGCTGTCCGAGCTATTTGCCAGCTCTTCAATGCAATAACGAGACACGGACACTTTCCAGAGAGATGGAAAAAGTCGATAATTATAATGATACCAAAACCTGGCAAAGACCGCACAATCGCTTCATCATATAGACCAATTAGTTTACTAACGTTTCTATCAAAACTCTTTGAAAAATGCTTCTTGGCACACATTACCCAATATCTCAGAACACACAGCAAAATCCCTATTCATCAATTCGGTTTTCGAGAAAAACACGGAACCATTGAGCAAGTCAACCGCATAACCTCAAAAATCCGAAATACATTCGAACAAAGGGAGTACTGCACTGCGATATTTCTGGACGTATCACAAGCTTTCGACAGAGTATGGTTAGAAGGTCTAATGCACAAAATTATAGAAATGCTCCCAACCAACACACACAAACTTCTAAAGTCATACCTATACAACAGGAAATTCTCAGTAAGATGTAATTCAGGCATGTCCGATGACTACACCATTAGAGCCGGAGTTCCTCAAGGCAGCGTGCTTGGACCAACACTCTACCTTATCTACACTGCGGACATCCCAACAAGCAGGAATCTAACCACATCCACTTTTGCAGATGACACAGCGATCCTAAACCGCGCGAAATGCCCCAAGCAAGCAACGGCGCAACTTGCTATACACCTGGTGGCAGTGGAGAAATGGCTATCTGACTGGCGAATCAAAGTTAACGAACAAAAATGCAAACACGTAACGTTCACTCTTAACAGGCAAGACTGCCCTCCACTTACTCTTAACAACACAGTGGTTCCGATAGCAAATGTAGTACATTTACTAAATGTAGTAAATGTAGTACGGCTTACCTGGCGCAGCCACATTGAAGCCAAAAGAACGCATTTAAAGCTCAAAGCCAACAGCCTCCACTGGCTTATCAATAGCCGTTCGCCCCTTAGCTTGGACTACAAGGTACTCCTATATAACACCGTCTTGAAACCAATCTGGATGTACGGCTCCCAGTTGTGGGGGAACGCCAGTAACAGCAGTGCGGATATAATGCAACGAACTCAATCAAAAATTCTCAGAACCATCACCGGGGCCCCGTGCGTACCCCGTCGGTACGCAAAAATCAAAACAAAGTACTACAACAGGCTATCATTACATCCAAATCATCTCGCGAGAGCCCTCACGCGAGTTTCCAGCAGTTCTCGTCTTCGCCGCAACGACCACGTAGTCTCTATGCAGTTCAAAACAAACTGTTAGATATTGTATTATTTTAAGATTTGCAACCTTATTGTTAGACTCATAAAGAGTGATCCAATAAAAACAAACTAAGCTTAAAAAAAAATTGTGTCCCATCCCACAAGTAGAAAACCGAAGATACTACTTGGGCTTCACGCTAGACAGGAGGCTTACTTGGAAGCCTCAACTAGTCAAAAAGCGAAAGTACTTACTTCACACTTACTTTAATCTTCACAAGTAAGATTAAAGGCGTACTATTGGCTGATGGGAAGGAGGTCGAAGCTAAAGACTTCTTCGAAAATACTAATCTACAAGACGATTATTCGGCCAATTTGGATATACGGGATCCAACTTTGGGGCACGGCCAGCAAGACTAATATTCGGACTATCCAGACATTTGAAAAAAGAGCCCTCCGTATCGCCACTGGGTCCCACGTCTACCACGACAACCAGACAATCCACGAAGTGCTTGGCTTCCCATGGGTGAAGGAGGAGATCCAGAGAAGCAGCAGCAAGTACATCCAGAGACTACACAACCACCCCAACGAGTTGACGACTACTCTCCTCGACAACAGCAAACAGATGCGGCGGCTGCGCAGAACTCACCCGCTAAGCCTAACTCCCACTTCTAACTTAAGTTACACATAAGCCAAGTTTTCTCCCACAATATTTAATGGTTGTCCCTGTTGGACAGTTTTAAATAAAACCATACAAAAAAAAAAAAAAAAATTTTGAGAGGAACACAAACATGTACTGATTCAATGACATTTCATTTCTAGCATTCCTTTCACTCCATTCATTCCATTCGAATAAATTCCTTGAGACGTATGTTATTAATGTAATCATGCAGATGTCTAATACGTACAGTCACGCACTAAAGTGATGGCACACTTAGAACTTTAAACTTTATATGTTATTTTCAGGATTGTGTATCAATTTAGGGATTTCATTTTTTTTGGTTTAGTTAAATAAAGGATTTTATAGCCAATTTTATAGCCAATGCCTTTAGCCTATGCCAAGGAGTTTTTGGGTAAAGCAAGCAAATTCTGCGACCAAGTTTTGTTCTCAGACGAGAGCAAGTTCAATATTTTCCGCTCCGATGGCCGTGAACATGTGTGAAGAAAGCCAAACACGGCAATGGGAAAAAAAATTTGTCACCATCTGTAAAACACGGCGGCAGAGAAGTCATCGTTTGGGGATCCATGTCATCTGCCGTTGGGGAGCTGGTTTTTGTTGAAGGCATACTTCCCTCTCTTTCTCTTAAGCGAACGGTCGTGTTTTTTTGTGCGCACTGCGTTTATGATAAATATTGGTAAACCGGTGTTTACATACTTGTGAATTGAATATATTGAGAATCTTAAGAATCATAAAGCTTAAACCGTATCGCTTTGCAAGTGCTGTGGTATATTTGGAGTCGAATTAATAATTTGTCTAAATTCTATTCCAAGCATAGCTCAGCTCTGCTTCTTTCTTGTCTTATCTGTATTTCTGCATTTCTACTTTGCACTCTCCAAAGCTCCCGCTTCGGCTTCCTATTTGGCACAGTGGTTCAAGGTATAGTGTTTTTTAACTTTTTATATATAAATTTTGTTTTATTTATTAAAAAATATGGAATTTAAACTTGTCTGTGCTATTAAGTCTTGTAACAAGACAATTTCCTCATCCCTGCCTGCCATCCTTTGCTGGCTATGTGAAAACGTCGTACACGCCAAGTGTGCCGGGTTCACTGCATCAGTTTCGGATGCCATTTCCCGTAGGTCTGGGATACATTATTGTTGTGAAAATTGTCTGGTAAATGATAAATGAGTCCCCTAAGCGTAAGAAATCCGCTGTTTCTGATCCGCCTCAGCCAGCTCAGCCGACATTAATGCAGGCGCTTATATCTCTGGCCACCCCAAGGGCTAGAACTGAGAAAAATTCGTCCGAATTTCTCAGGGAAAATGAGCAATTGTCTGATATGTCCGCCATGGCATCCCTTCAAGTGATGCCACAGGTCCTAGTGAACGAAACCCCCATTAGAGTCACCCAAAAGGTTATTCCACAGTGCGGACCACCGGCACCGACTGACGCTGATATTTGTTTCTCGGCTTCCCCCTGATACTTCTGAGATTGATATCATGACTTATATCAAAGCCAAAACTAAAGCCGATATGAAGGTGGAGGACATACAAAAATTTAAATATACATATTTAAGGCGCACGTCATCTTTCAAGATTCGGGTGCCCCCGCTGATGTTCAAGACGGTTTGTTCACCCAGTTTTTGGCCAGAGAACATCTTCGTCCAAGAACATCAGCCTAGTTCTGCAAAGTTAAAAAATTTAAAATCAGTGGGAGTGAAACTTCCCCATATCGGAACCACCGACCAACCTTCCACTTCTTCTTTGCCCACTAACCCAAAAAACTAGTATCGTTACTAACACTTACCTATCAGAATACTAGGGGGCTACATAGCAAACTCCCCAAGCTATATTCTGATAGTTATTTCTTTGCATCCCATATTATAGCATTTACAGAAACTTGGTTAAATCCGGAGTTCTTTTACTCCGAAGTTTTTCCAAGTACACCACTTTTAGACGGGATCGATCTCAGCGAAGGGGAGGTGGAGTCCTCATTTCGGTAGACTCTACTCTTGCTTCTGAAGAGGTGAAATCCCATGAGTTTGATGACATAGAATTTATTTGCGTTAAAATCACTATGTCCGTGAAAACTTTATACATTACATGTTCATATATACCTCCTATGTCTGAACCGCCCACATATTGGCAGCATTTGTCGGCTATTCGATACG
The DNA here is from genome assembly GCA_018153035.1 of Drosophila pseudoananassae pseudoananassae. Lineage (NCBI taxonomy): Eukaryota > Metazoa > Arthropoda > Insecta > Diptera > Drosophilidae > Drosophila > Drosophila pseudoananassae. Next base: position 4,668,657 of record JAECXR010000072.1, read on the forward strand.
TCTCTAATCTTATGACGGATCGTGACCAACTCGTAGCGGTGGGCGACTTTAATATTCCACAATTAAAGTGGTCCAACGTCGATAACTCACCATCTTTGTCACTTATCACTCACCATGACTTCACCGCTGGCATGTTTGACATGTCCCTAGGTCAGATTAACCATGTTAGAAATTCGTTAGGTCGGCTTTTAGACTTATGTTTTGTATCTGATCCTGATGGTACTGGTCTCTCCAGAGCTTTTCCCCTTTCAACCCATCACCCCACGCTGGAGGTCTCAATCGAAACCACTCCTGGTATCGATCAGATGTCTCCACGCGTGGTAAATAAGATTCGCTGTTTACGTAAATCTGATTTTCACAATCTTAATAACCTTATCCAAACATTTGACTGGTCCGATATTCTGGCGTGCACTGATCTTAATGTCACTTTAGAAAAATTTGATTGTACTTTAAATACATTTTTTGACTCATGTGTGCCTTGGAAATATCCGTCCGCCTCAACAAATCCTCCTTGGTTTACAAGGTGCCTCACTAACCTAAAAAATAAAAAAAATTAGCTTTTACTCAAATATAAACAAACCTGCAGTAGTTTTGATTTCTCAAGATACCTACTAGCTCGGTCGAATTTTACCGTGCATAACGCTGAATGTTATAGGAATTATATTGACCCTGCCGGATACAATTTACTCAGGATCCAAAGCAGTTTTATAATTTTGTAAACACGAAGCGTAAACACGTATCTTTTTCACCCATACTTACGTTTGAAAATTCCTCTGCGACTTCTGATCAGGCCATTGCCGATCTATTCACAGAATTTTTTCAAACAACTTATTCTCCTCATAAATTGACTGATAAGCCTTACGCATATAACATTTAAGCAGCAAATCTTATTTTCTGTCCGTTTTTTTCTGAGAACAGTTTATTATCTAGTCTTTTAAGGGTCAATCCCATTTATTCGCCAGGCCCCGACGGAGTACCAGGCTGTATGCTAAAATACTGTGCCAGGGCTCTGTGCAAACCTCTTCTAAGACTTTTCAACTTATCTTTGGAAACCTCGATTTTTCCCCTTAAGTGGAAGTAATCATTCATAATTCCCCTACATAAAAAAGGGAAAAAGTGTGAGGCTGCCAACTACAGAGGCATCTCTAAGTTGTCGGCAATTCCTCTAATGTCGGTTACCCCTCATTTGCAACACCTATGCTCTTTGATAATATCTCCCTGTCAGCATGGCTTTATTAAGCGTCGCTCCACCACCACAAATTTACTAGAGTTGACATTAATTTTTGACAGAAAAATTAAGCCAGGTTAATGATCTCGACATCCCATTAGACATAAAACTTAAATTTGCCGACCATATTTCGTTAATGGTTAATAAGTCTAAAAGAGTCCTTGGTTTTATTAAAAGGTGGTCAAAATAATTTAATGATCCCTATATAACCAAAACATTATTCATTTCTTTGGTTCGTCCTATACTGGAGTACGGTTCATGTGTCTAGAGTCCCCAATATGGAGTACATCAGGACCGCATAGAATCCGTCAAAAGAATTTCCTAACTTTTTCACTTAGAGGTCTAAACTGTGATGCAAATCTTCACCTTCCATCTTATAATAGTAGACTCTTACTTATAAACTTACCTAGCTTAACTAATCGTAGGACAATGCTCGGTATAGTCTTTCTGCATAACCTTATTAACGGGGATGTAGATAGCCAGCATTTACTAAAACGCTTAAAATTTAATATTCCTAATAGAAGGACTCGAAACTTTAGTCCTCTGTTCCTTAGCCGTTGTAGTTCGACATATGCACTGCATGACCCTTTTAGGGTATTATGTTCGAACTACAATGGTCTCTACGCTATAACATCTCTTTCCTGTCCCTCAAACTTAAAATATAGAATTTTAAATTTCCTTACTAACTCCTCCTAGCTTAATAAATTACAAATAGCTTAATATTTTCTAACAAATCATTCCTTGAGCGTCCCCCGGTCGTCTGGGCCCCTAAGCTTTATGATGAATACAGGAATGCTAGCTGATTCTCTTATTGATGCACAAGCCATTTCAAAATTCTGAAAGACCAGAAAAAAAAAAAAAAATAAATAAAAATAATGGATAATGTTTATTACCTTAATATATTGAAGGAAAATCTTACAAAAAAGTGCCTCAAATATTCAACGAATTTTCAAATCTTCATGCATCTTCAAATCTTTAATTGGAAAGAAACATTGAAAAACACGAAATTACTACCAAAAACAAGAAAGGAAAGCTAACTTCGGGCGGAGCCGAAGTTGATATACCCTTGCAGCTAAAACCGTATATATATCGCAAACATTGGATTAATTTGGCCCATCCTTATGAGAATATCATTATATAACCAATTTATTACAATAAAAAATCTAAAACAAAGTACCAAGCTTCCATCTTCAAAAATACCAAAGTTGGTATTTTACCAAATACCATTTCCGATCAATCAGTTATATGACAGCTATAGGATAAAGTCGGCCGATCCCGGCCGTTCCGACTTATATACTGCGTGCAATGGAAAGAAGGGTGTGTGCAAAGTTTCAAGACGATAGCTTTAAAACTGAGAGACTAGTTCGCGTAGAAACGGACAGACAGACGGACAGACAGACGGACATGCTCATATCAACTCAGGAGGTGATCCTGATCAAGAATATATATACTTTATAGGGTCGGAGATGTCTCCTTCACTGCGTTTCACACTTTTGGACAAAATTATAATACCCTCTGCAAGGGTATAAAAAAACATGAGCTAAAAAGCTCTTCTTGAAAAATGGGGGAAAATTTCCCAAGTAACCAAAAAACTTTCATGCATTTCATGCCAAGACGTCTTGAAGATGTCATTAAACAAAGGGGACTACCAACCAAATACTTGCCCCCCCCCCTGATCAACCGAAGAAGTTGATGAAAATCGATCAAAATGAATCAAAATATTTTTGAAAGTGGGAAATTTGAAAGGTTGAATTACTTTACGTCAACCAAGACAATGTTGACTCTTTTTATATATATTATTTTTTAATAAAATTTTTTAATAATAAAAATAAAATTTTTTTTTTTTTTTATGGTGTTTCGGTCCAGAGCCTCAACATATTTTATAAAGTACCCCGAAAAACCATTTACTACCAAATTAACAAACATAAACTGAAAAATTCGACGGATAATTTAGTCAGAAAAGGACGACCACGCAAAACTACGCCTAGACAAGATCGTCTAATCTTTGGAAAATTTAAAGATGATGTCCTTATTATACCAAAAGCTGCTGCAATGGAAATGAAAAAAGACTATGATATTTCAATTAGTAGAAAAACAGTTGAAAGAAGATTGAAAGAGGCGAACTTTGCTACTTATGTGGCCCGTCCGATACCTTTTATTTCACCTAAAAATAAGTTGAAACGATTAGCATTTGCCAAATAACATATTATGTTAACAAGCCTCAATCTTTTTGGGAACAAATTTTGTGGACCGATGAGAGTTCTTTTGAGTACCATGGTTCAAAAAATAAAATTTACTGCAGATTATCCAAAAATATTCGCAAGAAAGCGCGACCTGTAATTCAACGTATCCCACATGGTGGCGGCAGTGTCATGTTTTGGGGATGTGTCTGCTTTAACGGGATCGGTTATTTGGTCCCCATCAATGGGACGATGAATCAAGGACACTATTTGCGTATATTGAATGACCACGCATTGCTTGCTAGCGACAAGCTTATTGGGAAAGACTTTATCCTGCAACAGGATAATGCTCCATGCCAAAAAGAAAAAATGATAACAACATTTTTGAGGGACTTGGAAGTAAAATCTTGGCCACCCCAAAGTCCCGATCTTAACATCATTGAGAATGTGTGGGCTTACATAAAACGTAAGAGGAGTCCAAACTTAACAAGAACTCGAAAGAAGACAATTGATGAAGTCGAAGGACTATGGAAGGAAATTTCCCTTGAAACACTTAAAAATTTAGTAAAATCTGTTCCTGCACGATTAAAAAAGGTAATAGATGCCAAAGGAGGGTTTATTTTTTATTAATTTCTATTTCATTATTAACATTTTTGGCAATTCACATTAATTTTCTAACAAAATTTGTTATGTCAAAATACATTTGGCCTTCCACTTTAATGAATTTGTATTTTTAGTTTATAAGATGTAATATGAAATGTAATATTTTTGTTGTTTTTTATTGTCTTATTACACAATTATTATAATTAAATTTCATTAATATTTTTTGGATAAGTAAATTAGAGTTTATAACATAAAATGTGAATTTTTATTTATGTCAAAATACTTATGTCCACGATTGTATATTGAAATAAAGTAAACACCTTTTTTTTATACTTGCGCATATTAAAAATATTTAAAAAATTTTAGGAAAACTCAATATTTGTCGATTCGGTTTACTGGGGACCCAGTACTGACGGCAATTTTTATTGGCTCTGCGATGAAATAAACAAAAATTGTTTATCTACTGGCACTAATTTGAAAATATGTTTTAAAAATATTAAAAATAAGAATTACATTTAATAACCATATTTAGAAAAAGTTTTACTTATTTTTATTAACAACTTCAGTTGATTTAATAAGTATATACAAGTAAAAATATACATAAATAATTAAAAATGTATACATTCATACATATATTTTTAATTTTACGTTTTTAATTTAAACGAATAATAACCACAGATTTTGACAAAATAGGACCTAGTTTCTATTATTTTTTCCAACCCAAACACGAGGTCTTCTGACGAATTTTCATGAACAACCAAAACTGTGAACGAAAAGCGTTCAAAAAGAAGATCATGACAAAGTATCATTATCCACGTTACCAACACAGGGAATTTCATAAATATTTCTAAAGCCCAAACTTAAAAAAATAGCCATTAAGTGAAATAGTAATATTCGTTTCTATTATTTTTTCCATCACTGTATGTATATGGCCCACTGTTGATGTGGGCTCAGGCGTGGTAAAATTTTAAAAACAGCAAAATTCGACAAAAAATATTTTAAGCACGTATGTATGTACATATACGTATGTATGTATGTAAATATTTGCAATTTGAATCCAGTATCTCTAAAATTGGACTTTGTGCAAAAAAATCGGCGTTTCCGCCCAATGCACTATAAGAAATATGACCACTTTTTCTGGCCAAAAATAATATCTCAAGAACGAAACAAGATTTTTAAGTTCTGATTTTTGATTTGAGTTCACATGGTCAATAGATTTTAAGATTTAAAAAAAATGTGGGCGTGGCACCGCCCACTTTTTAAGAAACACATTCAACTCAAAAACTAAGCAAGATATTAAGACTAGAGATAAGCAAGAATAAGCAGATATTGATTTGAGTTCACATGGTCAATAGATTTTAAGATTTAAAAAAAAATGTGGGCGTGGCACCACCCACTTTTTAAGAAACACATTCTAACTCAAAAACTAAGCAAGATATATCTTAAATATATTTAGATTTTGATTTTTGATTTGAGTTTATATGGTTAAAAGAACTGAGATTTGAAAAAATTGTGGGCGTGGTACCGCGTCTTATTTAAAAATAACATGCTAACTGTAGAACTAAGCAAGATATTTCAATTTGGTTCTTGTTTTTTGGCGTGTTTTTTTTCACATTCAAGGTGTTGAGGTTGCCTCCTTGAATTATGAATTTCTTCGAAAGCGCATAAAAGGGCACTTTCATATTTCACTCATATGAAGAAAGTTAAACAATCTACAACATGGACTAAATTACAATGTTTGACTCGGTTTGACTTAGTTTAAATCTCTTTTTAAAAATGTGATTTCTTTCTAAAAATTTCTTTTGCTAGACTAGTTACATTTTCACTTTATTAAAAAGACTACACAAGTTTCTTGGACACTTCACATACACAAACACATAATAAAAACCACATTGAAAAGAATTTATTTCAAAGCTTTTGATTTTTTCCATAAAATTTTCAGTATTTGCGTTTTTAAAATCGCACCAAAAAATCGTAAATTCTAAGCTCATGTAAATGTTAATATCAACAGCTATTTTTAACAGCTGATATATTCGCAGTGGCACCATCTATGAAAATTTCTGCAACATTATGTATGCTGTATGCAACATTGAAAATTAATCTATTGTGAATGATATGCAGTTAAAATTATTTTAATCTTTTAACTTTCAAAAAATGGTTTTTGCATACATGTGTAGCAGAGAACGGCACGGGTGGAACTTTTCGACCCATATGCATACCCATAAAAATTGTGTGTGCGAGTACCACTCGCCACTCATAAGACAAAAGCAATACCGACACACACAATTTTTGTATAAGTACAAAGTTTGTTTTGCTTTTTTTACACTCATGATTTGCCTGTTTCTTAACTCGCAAAACAAACGGGTATTTTTCGGTCGCGTGTGCAGATCGCGTGTGCAGACTTGCACCCTCAAAGAGGGTAGTACGAGAGAAAAAGTTAAAATATGATCGTTGAAATAGAGCATGGGTAGGAACAGGGTACATATGAAAGTCTCGTGTGTCTCGGAAAATACGCAATGTCTAAGCATTGATCGGCTGCTTTTGTTGCTTTTTGGATTTGAATAGCCTTAAGCGATTTCTTTGATCCCACTAATAGATGTTGGAGTTATAAATAATACCTAATATTATTTTCATTTTGTCAGTTTCTTTACAAGCGATTTCTTTGATCCCACTAATAGATGTTGGAGTTATAAATAATAACTAATATTATTTTCATTTTTTCAGTTTCATTACATTTGGACTATCATTCAAATTTTTATGATAACTTCTGATTTTTTTTTTTAAAAACGTTATTTAATTTTTTTAATGTTTTTAACATTTTTATATTAATTTTACTTTTTTTAAACTAAATATAATATGTACTCATTTAATTATTTTGGTATTCCAATGCGACACATTGAGGTGACTTGTATAAAAAAAAAAGGTCTTAAGCCAAATAAAATCCTTTCTTCCTTTTCTTTCTAACTACCTAAGCGTCTAGGTTTGGTGCCATATAGGCGGTTGCCCAAAAAGGCACGGGTACCTAGAACCACTAACTATACAACCTACACATGTACATTTTTCAACTGATAAAATATAACGGTACCAAATCCAATGAATAAGCAAAGCATAAAACAAAATAAAACGTTTGATTTTCGATGGAAACAACATAAAAATAGCTCCATCATCCAATCTCAATATGTATGTACATATGTACATATATCATATTTTTCAAATATGTATCTAGAACTGTCTTTTGTTTAAATTGTCAAAAAAACTTAATTGTAGTCCTTCCACTTGACTTGCTTTCGGTGAATGCTAATCAAAACATGTTGATGGAGATAAAATCTGAATACACTGCGAGTGGGCACAAATATTTTCTTGTCCAAAAATGCTAGGAATTCCTTTGAAGTGTGTCGTTTAGGTTTTGTTTGTGTTACCCCGGCATTTCTTGCGTCTTGCGTCCCTGCGGCTTTTTTTCAAATACTGTTTAAAGACTCTTGTAACGGTCATCAGTACGTGGATTGGCAGGGACAAGAAAGGAATGAAATGCAAACAAAAAGCTTTCTAAAAATGCTCCGATAATGCGTAAAATTCCATTAAATCGGGTGTAATTAAATGACATTTACTTTGTCCACATTAAAAAGGGCATAAATCAGCGACTTCTGCATTGAGGCTTATTTCGCTGCTGGCTCGGACCGGATCCTGGGGGGATGGCAAAAGGGCAGGATGAAGCCAAAAGTTTTAAGTTGGGAGACAGGTGGAGGGAGGATAATGGGAAGGGAAACCTTTCTCCGAAAAGTTTCCTTTTCGTTTGCTTACAAAAAGCCAAACAAATATGGGGTGAATTGCTTACTTCCACTAAGATGGAAATGGGGAAGGCATGGTTCCGGGGTCTGAGGTCTTAGCTCCGACGACTGAGGTGTGGGGCAAATGACGTGAAATCTGCTGAGAAACCTAATTTATTGAAAAATTGTTTTTTTTTTTGGGTGGGCAAGCTTGACTTGTTTCCATAATACTGTCCGGATGCCTGAAGCATGCTGTGACCTTTTCGCCAGGACTTTGTTTGTGTTCACAGTGTTATAAAGACAACTTGCTATTACTTAATGCCCGTCGCACCATCTTTTGGGGCTTAGTATTCATACTGCCACCCCCAGTTTTCCTCTCTTTACAGAACATAAAAAAATTTTGCATCAAAGAACAAGTCCTCCGCATACTTTTTTAATCTGTGTAACGACCCCTTCCAAACTATGTACTGCCAATAGCTAAATGCCACAGAAAGTTACATTTTTAATTATTACGCGGATTTTAAGCAACTGAAACAACATCAAAGTCCGGAAATGTTCATGTATTTTGGCCCTACTTATTGGTCGAAGTTAATATACCCTTGCACTTAAAACCGGATATATGTATATTCGCAGTCATATATCGTCATATCACAATAAAACCAATTTATTACAATATTACTATCTAACCTTAACCAACTAACCTTACTAACTTAAAAAATAAAAAAAATAATCTTTTACTTAAATATAAAAAAACCTGCAGTAGTGTGGATTTCTCAAGATACCTACTAGCTCGGTCGAATTTTACCGTGCATAACGCTGAATGTTATAGGAATTATATTGACCGCTGCCGGATACAATTTACTCAGGATCCAAAGAAGTTTTATAATTTTGTAAACACTAAGCGAAAACACGTATCTTTTTCACCCTTGCTTACGTTTGAAAATTCTTCTGCGACTTCGGATCAGGCCATTGCCGATCTATTCGCAGAATTTTTTCAAACAACTTATTCTCCTCCTAAATTGACTGATCAGCCTTACGCATATAACATTCAAGCAGCAAATCTTATTTTCTGTCCGTTTTTTTTCAGAGAACAACTTATTATCTGGTCTTTTAAGGGTAAAACCCATTCATTCGCCAGTCCCAGACGGAGTACCAGGCTGTGTGCTAAAATACTGCGCCAGGGCTCTGTGCAAACCTCTTCTAAGACTTTTCAACTTATCTTTGGAAACCTCGATTTTTCCCCTTAAATGGAAGGAATCATTTATAATTCCCCTACATAAAAAAGGGAAAAAGTCCGAGGCTGCCAACTACAGAGGCATCTCTAAGTTGTCGGCAATTCCAAAGTTATTTGAAAAATTAATTACCCCTCATTTGCAACACCTTTGCTCTTCGATTATCACTCCTTGTCAGCATGGCTTTATTAAGCGTCGCTCCACCACCACAAACTTATTGGAGTTCACATCCTTTATCATAGATGGCTTTTGTAAGGGATATCAAACCGATGTAATTTACACAGACTTCAGCAAAGCATTCGATTCAGTTAATCACTCACTCTTGTTGAGTAAACTGAATATGCTGGGTTTTCCTAAAGACCTCTTAACGTGGATCTCCAGCTACCTAGATGGAAGGACACAAAGAGTCTTATTTAAAAACATACAGTCCCGTCTGGTCCGTGCTACATCCGGCGTCCCTCAAGGAAGTCATCTTGGCCCGTTATTATTTACGCTTTTTATAAACGACTTGCCCCCTGCTTTAACGAACTCTCTAGTTCTCATGTATGCAGATGATGTAAAGCTTTGTCTTCAGTACAAATCCATCTCTGCCCAATGCAGTCTTCAGTCTGACCTTGATAACTTTCAAAAATGGTGCTTAGCTAATGATCTAATACTTAATGGATCTAAATGCAAACATATGTCTTTTTATCGTTCTTGCCCTCTGCAAGCTACTTATTCTATTAATGGGATTGCCTTAGAAAAATTGACCCAGGTTAATGATCTCGGCATCCTATTAGACATCAAACTTAAATTTGCCGACCATATTTCCTTAATGGTTAATAAGGCTAAAGGAGTCCTTGGTTTTATCAAAAGGTGGTCAAAAGAATTTAATGACCCCTATATAACTAAAACACTATTCATTTCTTTGGTCCGTCCTATACTGGAGTACGGTTCATGTGTCTGGAGTCCCCAATATGGAGTACATCAGGACCGCATAGAATCCGTACAAAACAATTTCCTAACTTTTTCACTTAGAGGTCTAAACTGGGATGCAAATCTTCACCTTCCATCTTAGACTCTTAGAATAGTAGACTCTTACTCATAAACTTACCTAGCTTAACAAATCGTAGGACAATGCTCGGTGTAGTCTTTCTGCATAACCTTATTAACGGGGATGTAGATAGCCAGCATTTACTAAAACGCTTAAAATTTAATATTCCTAATAGAAGGACTCGAAACTTTAGTCCTCTGTTCCTTAGCCGTTGTAGTTCGACATATGCACTGCATGACCCTTTTAGGGTATTATGTTCGAACTACAATGGTCTCTACGCTATAACATCTCTTTCCTGTCCCTCAAACTTAAAATATAGAATTTTAAATTTCCTTACTAACTCCTCCTAGCTTAATAATAAAAAAATAGCTTAATATATTCTAACAAATCGTTTCTTGAGCGCCCCTCGGTCGTCTGGGCCTCTAAGCTTTATGATGAATACAGGAATGCTAGCTGATGCTCTTACAAGCCATTTCCAAATTCTGAAAAACCGGTAAAAAAAAAAAAAAAAAAAAAAAAAAAAAAATATTAAAAATCTAATGAAAAGTCCCAAGCTTCTAGCTTAAAAAAAACCAAAATTTAGCATTTTTACCAAATACTATTTGGGATCGTGGCAACTATAAGATATGGCAGCTATATATAGTTGACCGATCCTTATGAAACTTGGTATGTCTTATTATTTTGCCAAAAATAGAATTTGTTTAAATAAAAAATAAATAAAAATAAAAAATATAATAATATAAAACAAGAAAGGAAAGCTAACTTCGGGCGGAGCCGAAGTTGATGTACCCTTGCAGTTAAAACCGGATGTTAAGAGGAGCCCCAATAAATAGGGTGTTACTCCAATGAGTTCCTTTTGGAAACTGATTTTATTTGGTAAAGTTCTCTAATAAGTAAGATACATGAAAATCTTAAATCTATTTAAAACTACTTATCAACGTACTGCACGCTGACATGCTATGCGACCCTTTCTCAAGTGCGATAAGCGCACCACTTATGTATGTATGTGTTTGTGTTAGGCTGCAGAGGATCGGTTTTAGACCATGCTGTTTGTCCTTATTTCATGGGTCCGATCCCTTGAAACTCTAACTTAAGACTTTTTATATAACTAACTTAAGAATTTGTTCAATGCTTGGACACCGGATATATATCGGATTAAATTAGCCGATCCCTATGAGAATATCATAATATAACCAATTTATTACAATAAAAAATATAAAACAAAGTGCCAAGCTTCCATCTTCAAAAATACCAAAGTTGGTATTTTTACCAAATACCATTTCCGATCGTTCAGTTATATGGCAGCTATAAGATATAGTCGGCCGATTGTTATGCAATTTGGTAGGTCGTATTATTTTGCAAAAATAGATTTCTTACAAAATCTGAACTCTGTAACTCTAAAAACACCAAAGTAATACCATTTTCGATCAATTAGTTATATGGCAGCTATAGGATATAGTCGGCAGATCCCGGCCGTTTCGACTTTTAGGTGCAAAGGAAAGAAGGGTGTGTGCAAAGTTTCAAGACGATAGCTTTAAAACTGAGAGACTAGTTCGCATAGAAACAGACAGACAGACGGACATGCTCATATCATATCAGGAGGTGATCCTGATCAATAATATATATACTTTATAGGGTCGCAGATGTCTCCTTCACTGCGTTGCACACTTTTGACCAAAATTATATTGCCCTCTGCAAGGGTATAAAAAGGTTTATGGTTCAAGTGAATTTTAAAATCCTATCCTTTACTGAGAAAAAACTTTTAGATTCAGACTTTTTCATTTGCTACATACATATTTATGTATTTTCCGATACGCAGTTCCATAACTCTGACCATATAAAATTAATTTCTAAGACGACATCTAGGGGGGAAGTCACTAAAGTAACTCAGAATCTCTTCAGTCATCGGGGAATAGAGTTCCAATTGCCCCAGGGACCTGATGACGCCTCAGATGCGGCAGTTATGTATATTTGCTTTTATATGTAACTGGCCATTTGTGTACAATAATATTATTTACGTACAACAATAACGCAATAAAATATTCGGCACAAGTGTAAATTAAATGCCAAAGGTGGGCGGCTCACAGGCGTATCTCTCCGAAACGAAATTTGCATATTAAAAATTTAGCACCTGCAGTTACAGGTGCCGAGGGGGGGCGATAAATGTGTGTAGTCAATGCTAATGTGCCATTACCATCGTGTGAAATTCATGATCTAATGCAAACCCACCAGCCGCACACACATCCGGCTTATAAAATTTGCAACTTTTGGAGACAACCGTCGCGCCCTTGCTGCTGGAATATCAAATCAAATAGACACGGAAACGGAAGCGGAATCGCAATCGGGGGAAAACGGCTGGCAACGGATGCGGCATTTAAGCCAATGGTATTTCATTGACAACGGCAGCCCTGGTGTCATAAAAATCCTATTATGCACATTACAATATCAAAGGAACAGATACAGTGCCCCGGAGTCCCAACAGGAAATGCGTAACATGCCGCCAATGCGACCCATGCGGAGCGTCATAACGTTGTGTGTTTTTTGTGGGTTTCATCTTTGTTGCCAACCATTGGCCACCATAAAAAACCAGAAGGATCCAGTTTCCGCCAATATTTTGGATAAAAAATTTATAATCAAAGCATTTAATGCACATAATAACCTCTAAAAAAATTAAAACATAAACTTATACTTATGTATGTATGTTACAATGACAAAATCACATTTAAGAAATTTATATTCCCATAATCTTTTCATTGGACTTCTCAATGTTAGTAAAGTGTTTTTGTATATACATATGTATAATTGTATTAAAAACATAGATTCTTTAAATTATGTACGTATTTATCAATACTTGTATATATGTGTACAAATATCGCAAATATCGAGTAAAGTTGGCCGATACTTAAGAAAATTTCACTCAAAAATACATTTCTTAAAAAATATAAGGTCTAGTGGTCCAGTTTATTCATTTGTTTTATGGTATAAAACAAATTTTGAACAAAAGTTCCATGCTTAAAAAATGCTAAAGTTGGGATTACCTATCTTCAGTTATATGGCAGGTTTAGGATATAGTCGACCGATATATACTTCGCGCAACGGAAAACGGGTGTGTGCAATTTTCAATGCATAAAGTCAATAGATTTAAAACTGAGAGACTAGTTCGCGTAGAAACAGACACACATACGGACATGCTTATATCAATCCAGGAGGTGATCCTGATTAAGAATATTTGTTCTTTGTAGGGTCGGAGATGTCTTCGTTACTGCGTTGCACACTTTTTACCATATTATAATACCATCTTCAAGGGTATGGAAATTTAAAAACATAAATATTTTAAAAATGTTATTTTAATATTATTTAATTTATAATTTATTTTGTACTTAAATTGTTATTTTTTAAAAAAAAAAAAAAACATTTACTGGGCGAGATTTTGCTCCTTATTGTCTCTCTTACGGTTGCTATCTTCCAACAGATATGGTATAAGCCAATGAATCAGCATACGATTTTTAATAAATATGCAAGCGAGCCACTGGCAAAAAGGTGTTTGGCGGGTGCTGGCGCCGTCAATGCCTTAAACCCTGGAAAGAAAGCACCAAGCAGAACGCAGACGACCAGAGGTCGACCCAAAACATAAAGCAACAACACCCAGGGCGACATAAATTATGACAAAATATGAACCGCTAAGCTAAGGGTGCGGGGCCACGACCCAGGTTTCTGGAGTCCCGTGACTTCAGCCTTCCTTCAGCTTAGAATTTTGCCCGATGGGCACCAGGGAGGATGTTTCTGAACGAGTGGTGTGCCCTGTTTCTGATGCCTGAAATCGGCGGGGGTGCTTACTTTATGCTTTACGCGGGATTTCAACGGCAAAAAGCATGAAACCGAGAGGCATGAAGCGCATAATAACCAAATTATGAAACGTTTACAAGGGACATAGTATCTGAATTGCCGGCAAAAAATTACCGGAAGACCACCGGATCGGGGTGCACCGAACGGTTAGGCGGAGACGCCCCTTTTATTACAACTTGCTTCTGGCCAATGCAAATTTACATTTATTTAAGCAAGCAGCAGACAGACAGAGCTGGGGCCATTGGAGTCCCAGTTCAATAAATTTGTTCTATTAGAACAACGAAGCGGTAAAAAAAATATAATTTTATGGCCCTGCCCAATTTTTTAATAACTTGTTCTGCCGGAATACCTAAATTGGTTTGCAAATTGAATCCTAGCAACAGTTTCTTGATACTTACAACATCAAAGATTCTCGTTTGATAAGACAATATTTGGCCGCTTTAGGTCCAAATAAATGTTGCTATTATGCAATAGTCACTAGTTAATAGTGACACCCATTTCCGGACTAAATAAATTTCGACTTACATATGTATTTATGTATTAGACATCTGCATGAATGCCGAAAAACATACAATCGAATTAACTCGCACAACATTAAACCGACAAAAGGCGAAATAATGAGATTAGAATGCGATCGGATGAGGACAACTTTTCGAATGCATTCGAATGCCAATCCTTTTTTTCAGCTACACCGAAATTTATTTTTATTAGGTATTAGGATTTTTATAGGTTTTATTCCATTTTACGTGTCATTTATTCTCTCTCATTTTTCTGAAAGTCACGGCATGTGAGTTCGAGTGAATTATGTATTAGGTTTTCTTGATATTTGACTGCATATCTGATTATACCACATATACAAGTACCATTTAATTCATGATTTCATCACTACCAGCCGTACCATTAAAAATTGTAAAAAAAAACAGAATATGTAGAAAAAATAACGATTATAATCGATTATAATAATTATTTTTATTTTTTCGCTCAGAGAATAATGTTTGTATTGTGATTTTTAAAATAAAACTAAAAAATAATTAATTAAATAAAACGTAATTATTTAAAATGTCTTATATGAATTGAAATATATTAAATTGTTATTATACCCTTGCAAAGGGTATTCTAATTTTGGTCAAAAGTGTGGAACGCAGTTAAGGAGACATCTCCGACTCTTTAAGGATATATATTCTTGATCAGGATCACCTCCTGAGTTGATATGAGCATGTCCGCCTGTCTGTCTGTTTCTGCGCAAACTAGTCTCTCAGTTTAAAAGCTATCGACTTGAAACTTTTCACACACCCTTTTTTCCTTTGCACGCAGTAAATAAGTCGGAACGGCCGGGAAACGCTATAACTCCGGTTTTTTTAGAGTTAAAGTGTTCGGATTTTGCTACTTTTGACAAAATAATACGACCCATCAAATTTCATAAGGATCGGCCGACTATTTCTTATGCTGCCCTATAACTGAACGATCGGAAATGACGCAACTTTCGTGTTTTGAGAATAGAGTTGGAGTTTCGTACAGATGCTATTTTTGGTCAGTTGATCCGACCTACCAAATTTCATAACGAACGATAACTGAACGATCGGAAATAGTATTTGGTAAAAATACCAACATTGGTGTTCTTGAAGATAGAAGTTTGGGACTTTTTTAGATTTTGTATTGTAATAAATTGTTTATATTATGGTATTCTTATAAGGAGGCCAAATATGTTTATACAGCTATAGCTGACAGCATAGTCCTAAAATTTGTATACCCTTACAGCGGGTATTAAATTTTGTCCAAAAGTGTGCAATGCAGTGAAAGAGACATCTCCGACGCTATAAAGTATAAATGTATATTCTTGACCAGGATCACCTCCTGATATGAGCATGTCTGTCTGTCTGTTTCTACGCGAACTAGTCTCTCAGTTTTAAGGCTATCGTCTTGAAACTTTGCGCACACCCTTCTTTCCTTTGCACGCAGTATATAAGTCGGAACGGCCGGGATCGGCCGACTATATCCTATAGCTGCCATATAACTGATTGATCGGAAATGGTATAACTTTGGTGTTTTTAGAGTTACAGAGTTCAGATTTTGTACGAATGCTATTTTTGGCAAAATAATACGACCTACCAAATTTCATAAGGCCCATATAACAATAACTGAACGATCGAAAATGGTATTTGGTAAAAATACCAACTTTGGGGTTCTTCAAGATAGAAGTTTGGAATTTTTTTTAGATTTTGTCTTGTAATTTATTGGTTATATTATGATATTCCCATAAGAATCGGTCAACTATATCCGATTTTAGCGATATATATCCTGTTTTAGCTGCAAGGGTATATCAACTTCGGCTCCGCCCGAAGTTAGCTTTCCTTTCGTGTTATAATAAAAATTGAAAATAAAAGTTATTGCGTATTTTTATATAAAAATTGATACTTAATAATTATTACTAATGTTTTATTATTAAAATTAATTTTAATTATTAAAAATCAATTTTTTTCATAAAAATTTAGAAATAACTTTTATTTTGTAATTTTTTGCTTTTTTAATTATAACCGTTACAGTCCCTGCTTTCTACGCAAACTTTGGTATTTTTGAAAATAGAAGCTTGGGATTTTTAAAACGGTGGTATTCTAATTATTTGTTTTTATTACAAAATTCTGACAAGGATCAGACAACTAAAAAAAAAAAAAAATTTACGTTTCAAAGTGGCCCACTTGACATGGCGCGGCCCAGTTGTCTTCTTCATTCTAGTATAGTTCTTCACTCTTCAAATTACTTAAATCGCTCTTGCGTTTGTCATTTTATTAGTAAGTTAAAGTAACTGAAATAACTTGTATAAATTAAATATTGTTGTCGATCAATATACAAACTTCATAATGTCGGAGAGTTAGTCGCCCTACAGCATTTAATATTTTTGACCAGAATTTTTGTACTATTAATTAATTAAAATTATAGATAATTATTGGTTAAAGCTATTAATTTGCTAGCAACTTTATTTATAAAAACTATATATTTCATTAGCCCGTTTTGGGTTACTACATTAACAAACTTTACATAAAATAGAATTATAAATAATAAAACACAGTTTTATTGAAAATCCTTACGTTCTAGGTTGTTTTCTCTGCACAAGGATATATATACTTATAAATACGCATACTAATACGAACAAATCAAATCAATTAAAATGTTTTACTCCCTGCACATACCAATTGGAATTTGACTGATAGACTTTCCTACCACGTCTCATTGTAAATTGGAAATGTGGCCAAACATAAATTTTTAAATTGAAAGAAATACTACCGCAAATTATAATAAATTGAAACGAAGTCCTAAAAAAAGGCCAATCATTTATACGTACCTATTTGGGTCTAAAGTAGCATTCGGCCTTCCTATATCCCATAATACGAATACAGTCGTGTGTGCCTCGAATACAAAATACAAGGTCTTCCGTGATTTTGATGCGCGATTTATACTTAACGGCATTGGAGTCGCAATTCCAGCGACCGAACACATTCAGTGTTGCCTCTGCTTGCTATTTATGTATGGACCCACACATCAGTTCGCATTCCGAAAAACACGGGCGTCCGGTCAAGGAAGTCAGGGGTTGAGGTGTCCAAGTGACCAACACCAGCTTCCCCAGGGTGTCGTAATTTTCGAGATATGAATGTAGCAAAAACGTTCGGCTCGAAACTGTCGAATATTTGGTTTTTATAATTTGTTACTCTCTCGATATTTCTCCTCCCACTCCCCCAAAATGGACTGGGAAGAAAATCGATTGAAAGGAAGCTTGCACAGAAAATATAAAATACATATGTATGTATACATACGAGCATACAAGGTGTGTTCACAAAGTAAGGTGACTTTTCAAATTTCGCGGGCAACATATTCTCGATAATCAATTTTTTTGTTTTGTTATGTTGTTACACTCTTCCCTAACATCTGTACCAAGTTTCAATTGAATCTCCTTTTTTGTTTGGTGGTGAGAGGCGTAAAGGTTACAAGTTTTTTGCGTGCTCGGCGATTTTTTGCTATCGAAAATTATGGATCAAAGGTTTTGCATCAAATTTTGTGTAAAAAATAAAATTAAGTGCTCCGAAACAATTGAAATGTTGACAGAGGCATACGGTTCTGAGTAATAACAAGAAAGGAAAGCTAGCTTCGGGCGGTGTCGAAGTTGATATACCCTTGCAGTTAAAACCGGATATATATCGGATATATATATATGGCCGATCCCTATCCTTAAAGTACCGAGCTTCCATCTTCAAAAATACCAAAGTTGGTATTTGTACCAAATACCATTTCCGATCGTTCAGTTATATGGCAGCTATAGGATATAGTCGGCCGATCCCGGCCGATCCCGACCGTTCCGACTTATATACTGCGTGCAAAAGAAAGAAGGGTGTGTGCAAAGGTTTAAGACGATAGCTTAAAAACTGAGAGACTAGTTCGCGTAGAAACAGACAGACGGACATGCTCATATCAACTCAGGAGGTGATCCTGATCAAGAATATATATACTTTATAGGGTCGGAGATGTCTCCTTTACTGCGTTGCACACTTTTGGACAATATTATAATAGCCAGAGCCTTGCTCTGGACGCCCAAGCACGTCAACAACTGATGAAAACGTTCAAGCAGTGAAGAAAATTGTTTTGGAAAATCGTCGAATCACTATCAGAAAAGTTGCTGAAGATGTCAATATATCGGTTGGCTAGTGCATTAAATATTTTCAAATTTTTTGATCCGAAATTGCTGAATTTTGACAAAAAGAACCGTCGCATGAGCATCGTTCAAGAGCTGATAAATGACGTCAACGTCGACCCAGAGTTACTCAAAAGGGTCATAACTGATGACAAAGGTGAGATAAAGACTGCATCGCTGGAAGAGCTCAAGGCTATACCGAAATGAGCTTATGGGAAGTGATTGAAGTATTGGAAAAACCGTTGGCATAAGTGTATTGTTTGCAATTTATATTAGTAATGTTAGTAAAAAAATTTAAAAAGTGAAAGTGACATCTCATCTCAAACATGTACATATGTACATATGTAAATTTGTAAAATTTACCGTTTCACTTGAACAACACACACCATTTTATGGATCGTTTCCATATCGTTTTCGTTTTCCAGAGTGTATCGTTTAAATTTCCTAATTTTCTTTTCATCTTGCTTCAATAACTGGCACCTTTTTAATTTCATTTGAATAGCGCATTTTAGATTTAGTGTCATTTCAGCAGCCAATAAGATTGAATCATAAACTTTTTTTGATTAATTTATGAATTTTAAACATAGTTTAATCATTGTGACTAAGTCACAAAGAACAGATCCAAATATACAGCTACCTTTCTGTAGCTAATATATCGAAAAAATTGGAAGAATCAGAAAATACAATTTTATCAAAAACAAACAAAACTATGGAAAAAATATGAAAGGTCGCAAAGATAATGTTCTTGCAATCTTGCTAGCGCTTGGGAGTAAGTGTGTAAAAGAAAGGAATAGCGAAATGGAAGGGCAGACTATTGCTCCGGAACGCTAACAAGATTGCACTGAGTTGTTTTGGGAAAAGCAGTTTAACTTCAACAATTTTCAACAAACATCGGTCAAACTCCAAAATAATTTCGCAATGAAATTGATCTCGTTTTATTCAGGATTTATGAGACAATATTGATATGTGTCAAAAATGATGCCATTTTTTGAAAGTTGTACCGAAAAAATGGCGTCAAAGTCCGGAAAAATTCCAATTTTGGATTGGTAAAATTGGGATAAAATTACGCATTTAGGAACTTTTAAGAGCAAAAAAGTCCCGAAAAACCGTTTTTTCTAAATAAAGCAAAATTTTGAGGGTGTTAGAAATATTTCAAACACGGTTTTGTACTATATTCGACCTAATAAACAATTCCTACTAGGTATCTTCAAAAGTTCCAAATCGCTGTCGCACTGTGTTATTATTTTCATGATCTAAGGAGAGAGACGCATAAATTGGAGCTTTTACATAGTCGAGTAGGCGGAGTTATGGTTTGGGGAGCTATATCTTACTATGGGACTTCTGAACTCCAATTCTTATCCTCAAACATGAACGCAAAATTATATCTAAACGTCCTTGAAACAAATTTTCCACCATTGCACAGTGGCCGGATTGACCGATTTTTTTTGCATAAAATCCAAAAATGACCCTACAGTGCTGTAACTTGGCACAATTGATGATAATATCACCACAAGGTTATAGCCAAAATTTGAATTCGATCTGACCACGCCCACACCTACCGCCCCCCATTCCATTAATTTGAACAAAACCCATGTACGCATAAATATTATTAAAACACATTTTATATATTTTATTTTTGTTTTTAATGTTATAACTTAATATTATTTGTAATAGTTATATTATTTCTGCGTCCAGTTCCAATGAAAAATAATCATTTGAACCGGAGCTGGAGTCGCTGTGTTCAGCTTCAGTTGTACTATCGCTTGTCAAATTTAAAGGAACTGTAGGACTTTCCAAAAGTTCGATTACCTCATGTGGGAGATCTTTTTTTTTATTTTTGCGTAGTCTTTTGTTTATATAAAGGCTGGACAATAAAGGATCAGAGGAGTCCATGGACCTTTGAAACACATCTAACATGTTATTCAGTCTCGAATTCTGTCGTGCGTGAGATCGCCTATAATGTTTATAAAATTTATTTCGTGCTTCTGACGCACTTTCGCCTAGACAGCCGACAGGTACCACTGAACATTTCATTATATCCGCCCCGTGAACTACAATTTTATGAACGGTAGATGGCATTGGGTACCACTGATATTTTGATAAATACAATTCAAAAGTTTTAGCACAGAAGTCATGAAACTTTATGGTATTGATCGAAAGTTCACAGGATATGGCAATAAGAATAATCTTAAATTTTTTTAATATATCAAAATCAATCTTTAAAATATCTGCCAATAATTGTACATTATTAAACGCCATTCTAGCCGTGTTTCCGTCGTTAGTGTTTCCGCTGTCGTTTTGTTTTGGCTTGTCAACATTTAGCCCCATTTCTTTTCGAATTCTGTCTTGAATATTCTTTTTTGTTGCCGCCATAATTAATTTATCGCTGTTATCTCGAATTTGCCACTTACAAATATTAATTCTGTAAGCTATGTTCAACACAAACTCAAAAAATCTAATCCATGCATGCAGTGGGCTCACACCATATTGAAGGCTTTCTGGTTTTGGCTTAAAAGTTGTTGAATTTATGTCATCGGTCTCGAAAAATTGTTTTGGACCGCTGCCGCATACAGGACATTTTTGGCAAGAATTTGTGTTTGTTAAAACATTAAGCACTTTACCATCTATCAAAGTCATATGAAGATCAAACGATACAGTTACTGTTTGTTCTTTAGTAATATTATGTACTAAAGGAGACAAATTTTTTATTTGCCTATCCAAATCATTTTTTTCTGTAAGAATATGTTCTGAAGTTTCTTTTTTAAATTCTAATTTTAACGGTCGGCAAAACCTTACAGACTGTGGTGTTCGATTTATCCACAATACTGTACCAATATTATCCACTAATTTAAGTGGAATTATGGTTGTTACAAATAAAGAGTGGTCGCTGGAAGTTGGTTCATCATCTTTATATCTTTGTTTGTAGATGCTTTGCCCTGTAGATCCGTCAAACCCATAGCTCACGATTAAAATCAAATCTTTGATCGTTTTAAATGAACTGAATACATCTTCCTGCATTTGTAGTATTCTAGTTGCGGTGTGGTTGAGCAAGTCTTGCAGGGTAACTTTACATGAAACTTCGGTAACTACTATATCTTTAGGCCGGCACTCCAGCTTCGCTCTTACGACCTTGTCATATGGTGGATATATAGCAGACAAATGAGTACTATTCAAGTCTCGTATGTTTTTATATTGAGATTTACTTAATGAATTTTCGAGGACAAATGCCAAAGCTTCGTTTGGAGTTAAGGGTACTGGCTCGGGTACAAGTAATTTTCGTTTTGCCTCTTTAGCTCCATTTTCTAATAGCACCGAATTTTTTAAAACACATACGGTGTCTTTATGGTTTGCTTTCTTTGCTGAAAGTGTAGCTGCATGCAGCAACAAACTCGTGTTATTGTCCCCAAAGTCAGCAAGGTTAGACGCCAATTTATGTTTCAGGCGTTTTCCTCCCTCCTCATAACTTATTTGAGGTCTTCCTCGTTTAACGTTTTGGGATAAAGGTGTGCCTTTTATATTGAATTCAATGCTCATGCTTGAATTAAACCAGTCAGTCTTATTTTTTTTAAAGCGAGCTATATTTCTATTGTATTTAGCTACATTTTGGCTAACATATATGTCGAAACTCTTGACTTTTTTCAAAATGTTGCTCTTAGCTTCCGAGCCAAGATTTTTTTTGCTCAGTTTTTCCAAAATGAAATCAGATACAGCGTCTTTGTTTTTGTTGCTGCGCAGCCAAACCTCAAAAAGTGTGCAGTGGCTGAATTCGACCTTGTCTTTAATCGACAACAATAGGAAATGGAGCAAAAAGGAGCAAAAGTTTTTAATAAGTTTATCAAGAACAAATATACTTTAATACTTCTGCAAACTCAGATGGTGACAGAAGGTGACAGAAAATTAGTTATACTCCATAATGCACAGACACTTTTAATACAAATTAACACTGATAACAAATTGGTTTCATTAAATTATATTTTACATACCACAAATAACATTTTCCATTTTGTTTCGTTAAAATTGGTGCCCATATTACAAATTGAGGATAGTTCAAAGTCCGTGTGCAGCTTCCCGCCTTTTTGTTTGCGATAACCAGCTGATCTGTTAATGTACTTTGCAGCCCTGGTATAAGCTCAGGGATGCAGATATTTAAATAAAACTAATGGTTTGTATCTAGTTGGAGAAGCTACTTTAAGAATCCATTGACCATATACGTTTGTTTTGTCATGTATTTTTGGATTTTATGCAAAAAAATCGGTCAATCCGGCCACTGTGCATTGGAAAATTTTTTTAATCATTTGCCTTGGCCATTCCAGCACGACAATGCCCCAATACGTACTGTACGTGTTGTAGAATCTTTTAAAAAGATAAAAATGTTGAAACTATGAACTATCCACTAACTCGCAGGATATACATTTCGTTTTGTTATCAAAAGATCGAGACAACATTTTTTTGTTGTTTTTATTTGAAAATGAGTGGGTTTCCCATATAAGATGATGAAAGACGTCAGATGCCAATGATCTTCAATTGCTCACTCACTGTTCTATTTTATTAAAGTGATTTTTGGTAAGCCACATTTTTTATTTTTTGGTCTGACATTAACACAAACGAAGCGGATATCCAACCCATAAATTGCCTAAGCAAATAGACAATGTAAACATTATTTGCCAAACGCAGTAGCCCCTGCTGAATGCGTCGAGCCATTTCTTATCTTGTCTCAAAATTTCCCCTCACGCGCTTCTCAGGATCACCAAACTTTTATCCAGACTAAACACCAAGCTCGACCTCTAAACATTCCCATACATTTTTCATGGCCTAAGCTAGACATGAACATTAGAGCCGACTCGCCGTCACCAGTCCGAATTTGATCGATCTTCCGATCTCATCACTTTTCACCAATGGGAAAACCGGGGAAAAACGTAGTCAAAAACAAATTCTTAATAAACAAATACATATTGTAACAAGTTAAATCAAAGCTTGCGTCGAAAAAAGTGACTATGACTACAGCTCCGAATCAGAGTGTTCAAAGGATTTTAGTTCAATAAAATCTTTCCAATCAAAAAATGAGGATCTATGGTCAATAATCTCACAAACTACTTCAGGCAACAACAAAAAATAAAAATCATTGCCTGAACAACATAAAATTGAAATCAGATATCAATAATGATATGGAAGAATTAAGAAATATAATAGTAAACCATATCAAAGATGAGCACTCTAAAATAAATGTGAAAATTCCTTTCCGCACTGATATTAGAGGGGAAATAAACTTAGAACATGATAGACCCATATATGGTAAACAATACCCATATGCCCAATCCGTAGCAGAATTTGTTAATAAAGAAATTTAAAGAATGTTGTCAAAAAAAATCATACAACTTAGCAGGAGTCCATATAATTCTCCAGTTCTTGTAGTTCCGAAAAAAGGTTACAAATATGATGGCAGTCCAAAACTAAGACTTTTCATTGATTTCAAAAAATTAAATGAAAACGCAATTCCCGATAGATACCCTATGCAGGATCCATCTGTTATATTTGCTAATCTGGGAAAAGCAAAATTTTTTTCCACAATTGACCTGGAATCAGGTTTTCATCAATTATTAATGAGAGAATCCGACTTCCAAAAAACGTCTTTTTCTATAAATAACGGCTTAACTTAGGCTCCAAGAATTTTCCAACGAGCAATGGATGACATTTTATGAGAGCAGGTTGGAAAAAGTTGTCACGTCTATATGGACGATATAATAATATTCTCAAATTCAATGATTTAAATAGAATAATAAATATACTTTTAAAAGCAAACATGAACATTTATTTAGAAAAATCTTTTTTTTAAAGAAACCCGATTTCTTGGATATGTAGTCTCTTATAATGCAATCAAAACAGACCTAGATAAAATTGCAGCAATACAAAATTACCCAATTCCGAAAAATATCAGAGAGCTTAGAAGTTTTCTCGGCCTAACAAGTTATTATATAAAGTTTGTCCGTAATTATGCTTACATAGCATAACATAATACATAATACATACCATAATAGTAAAATATCTAAAAATATGTCGAAAAAAATGTCTGTATAGTTGGACGAACCAGTTGTAAAAGCATCCAATGAACTTAAACAAAACCTTACTAATCAATTTGAATTAGTACAACCAGATTATAGTAAAAAATTCATTCTTACAACAGACGCTTCAAATAAAGCATTAGGAGCAGTTTTGTCACAAGAGAGTAAACATATAAACTTTATAGCAAAAACCCTCAATAAAACAGAACAAGCATACGCCACAAACAAAAAATAATTATTAGAAATTGTTTGGGCATTAAAAACTCTAAGAAACTACTTATATGGTAGGAATGGAAATTCACACCGATCACAAGCCATAAGCTTATTCAATATCTGACAAAAACCCCAATATAAATATGAAAAGTTGGTATTCATTCATACAAAGTTTTACACCAAAAATTCAATACAAACCAGGTACAACTAATGTTGCTTAGCTTTATTCAGAGTCCAAATAAGCAATTTGTCAGACGCAGATATATCAGAGGATAGTTCAGATGAAAATAAAATTCATTCTGCAGAAAGTAGCTTTAAAAATGTAATCGAAGAAATTAATAAACCACTTAACCAATTCAAAATTTAACTCTTAATCACTACAGTCCACGAATCAATCAATCTTTAACAATATTAGACATGTTATTGAGTACGATACTCCGAAGAATTTAGTAATGATACTAAAAGAATATATTTCACAAAATATAACCATAGGCCTACACTGAACTCTGCAAGACCTTTACGTATTACAAAAACCATTAAAAGACAATTTCGGGGAAAAATTTTTTAACATGTATTGACGCCTATTCAAAATTCTTAACAGTCAAAGAAATAAAAAAAAGGTTAAATATTGTAAACAAAATACTAGAAATTTTACAACATTATCCATTAGCGAAAATAGTCATGACAGACAACGAACCAAGTTTCACATCTGCGCAATTTTGTTCATTTATAAGTAGAATTGGACTTACAATACACTTTGCAGATCCTAGACATAGCACTTCCAATGGTCAAATTGAAAGGGCACATTCAACACTCACAGAGATTGCTAGATGTATCATAGATGAATACAATCTAACAGATAACTCTGAAATAATCATAAGAGCAGCTCAAAAATATAATCACAGCATTCACTCAGTTACCGATGAGAAGCCATTGGACATACTATATAACAAAATAAACCATGAGTAGGGTGACCAGGCGTCCGTATTAATACGGACATGTCCATATTTTCAGCTCTGTGTCTGTTAGTCCGTATTTTTTGTAAAATGTCCGTATTTTTTGCGTTTTTGACGAAAAAACAGGTTGCACCTGCAATTTTTCCGAAATGAATTTCTAGACTTAAACATTCAAAAGCGCCCGCGCTTGCAGTTGACGTGTCGCTAGTCGTGACACGTCACACGTATAGAGGACGCGCAATCAGTTTAGCACGCGTTATACCGTAAAATTCCCTAGAAATATGGGACGAAAACTTGAAAGTATAATCTTGGTTCAATTTCAATTTGAAAAAGAACACTGCTTTCTTGAAACAAATCGGGATTAATGACAAATACGCATAAATTTTGTTTTACTCTAGGTGACAGTGCCATTTTTAATTACATTTCAAAACTGATACTTTTAAGTTCTAGTGTAATCTACTCGACTCGGCGATTTTTAATAATATTGCTCAATCTGTTTTCTTGCAATAAAAAATCTTGAAGTTCTGCAAAGAATATACTAAGTATATTTTCAATATAAAATCTATATATCATCCTATCTTCCCAACTTCATTAGCTTTTAAGGTACTTAAGGCGAGAAAAGTGTCCGTATTTTCCACTTCAGCTATCTGGTCACCCTAACCATGAGAAAATACCAAACATTCTCAAACAAGCTCAAACAGTTATGCTAGAAACACATAACAAAGACAAAAAACCAAAAAACTATAATGTAGGACAGTAATTTATGAAAAACAAGAAAGGAAAGCTAACTTCGGGCGGAGCCGAAGTTGATATACCCTTGCAGCTAAAACAGGATATATATCGCTAAAATCGGATATAGTTGACCGATTCTTATGGGAATATCATAATATAACCAATAAATTAAAAGACAAAATCTAAAAAAAAACCCAAACTTCTATCTTGATGAACCCCAAAGTTGGTATTTTTACCAAATACCATTTCCGATCGTTCAGTTATATGGCAGCTATAAGATATAGTCGGCCGATCCATATGAAACTTGATAAGTCGTATTATTTTTCCAAAAATAGAATTCATAGAAAATCCCAACTTTCTAGCTCGAAAAACACTGAAGTTATGCCATTTCCGATCAATCAGTTATATGGCAGATATAGGATATAGTCGGCTGATCCTTATAAAATTTGGCATGTTATATTATTTTGCCAAAAATAGCAATCGTACCAAATCCGAATTCTCTAGCTTTAAAAATACCGAAGTTATAGCATTTCCGATCAATCAGTTATATGGCAGCTATAAGATATAGTCGGCCGATCCCGGCCGTTCCGACTTATATACTGCGTGCAAAGGAAAGAAGGGTGTGTGCAAAGTTTCAAGACGATAGCTTTAAAACTGAGAGACTAGTTTGCGTAGAAACAGACAGACGGACAGACAGACGGACAGACGGACATGCTTATATCAACTCAGGAGGTGATCCTGATCAAGAATATATATACTTTATAGGGTCGGAGATGTCTCCTTCACTGCGTTGCACACTTTTGACCAAAATTATAATACCCTCTGCAAGGGTATAAAAATATGGGGAAAGAAACAAATTAAAACCAAGATATAAAAAACAAGGAAAACCAGGGTAATAAACAATAATAATAACAAAGATAATATTAAGTTTTAACATTTTTTACCTCTAACTTACAGATAACAATGTATCTGATCATAGTTAGAACAACATCCGAAATAATTAATTATTCGAATCATGATTTCTTTCTTTATAAAGACAATAAGGACGTTCTAACCTATGACTCATGTGCTGAGCTATTTCATGTTACAAACATTAGTTTCTATAAAGAAATCATGAACTCAGAGTTTAACTCAGTGGTGGGCAAACTTTCATTTTACATAGCACGCGAGTATAGGGTAGGAAATTCTGCCGCAGCGCTGCCGGCACACTGACAGTGTGAACATTCTCAATTTTTTTTAGAAGCTCTCTTATTTGCTCTCATTTTGACTCATTTGACAGCCCAAACTTAAAAATCAAAATGTTTCCACTGAGAAATATTTTCTCACAAATTGGGTAGAAAAAAGTTTTCTCCATAGAAAATAAAGATAGGGAAGCGTAGTTTTTAATTTTTTAAGAACTGTTGCTAGCAAAGCTTTCTTCAAAATAAAATACACTATTTTAGTTCCCATTCAAACTTTTGAATAACGAAAAATTAAATAAAAAAATAAGTTTTTTTCGCTCAGTGAATTCTCTGCTCTCATTGTTTTTCTCTGCTACGCACACACTCAAATTTTAAACATGTGTTAGTTTTGCCCACCACTGCACTATGGGGTTTTTGACCTGTTTTTGTGGCATTAATTAATAACTCGGTCAGTTTTGGAGATATCGACATGAAACTTTACCAATCGTTATTATTTGATCCTAGGC
Source organism: Drosophila pseudoananassae pseudoananassae (assembly GCA_018153035.1). Classification (NCBI taxonomy): domain Eukaryota; kingdom Metazoa; phylum Arthropoda; class Insecta; order Diptera; family Drosophilidae; genus Drosophila; species Drosophila pseudoananassae. Next base: position 4,696,874 of record JAECXR010000072.1, read on the forward strand.
ACATATAGTATGAAAATCGTTCGGATCAGGAAACTATATCCTATAGCTCCCATAGGAACGATTTGGTAAAAGTAAAGATAAATTAATGAAATTTAAGGAGCTGATATTTGTTGCTATTTTAATACAATATAGCAATTTTGAACCAAATCGGACAACGCTTTCCCTGGGAACTGTCAGTTTAAAATACTGGATTTCAGTGTTTTTCCATACAAATGCCTATAAAAGCTGAAAAAGAAAAATTCCTTCACCTCGACAATGCATCATCTTTGGACGCACGTATGGGTTGCTCAATGGGCTTGGTTAAAAATTCCCTGACTTCGGTGGCTTTCTCCGGAGTACTTGCAAGTATTTTAAGAACAGCACCCAGATCATGTAGGCCTTGCTTTCGGGCGGCTGTGCTTGCTGCTTGGACTAACAAAAGTACTTCATTATTCTGTGATTTTGATAGTTCAGCTGCTTCCTGTCTTTGAGCCCTTTCGCCTTTTGACACAAATGGAATAAGCGGTCGTCCAGTACTCGTATTGCGCTTTTTCATAGGTAAATTTGTTGTGCTGCTTATCCATTTTCCGTGCTTACTTGCAAAGTACTTTTTCTTTTAAAATGTCCTTATCCACATTGTTCTTTGAATGGCGTTCAAAAAAACTTTGTACAGCCATTTCTTGTTCAGCCCGGCCCTTTGCGCTGTTCCAAGCAGCGACCAAGTCGGCGTTGGAGAAAGTGAGGTTATCTAAGAATTTAAATTGCACCAATAGTGCAGAAAAGTGCACAATAAGACTAACAGCCTTTGCTCAGTATTGACAACGCTACAACATACACTTGGACGCATTGAAAACTTTCCATTCCTTCTATTTCAAAACTCTTCCCAAAGTTGAAATTTTTTTCCCAAAATTCAGCTTAAGGTGCATTTATAAAATGACAAAAAGTTAGTATAGACACGCACAATTTAAACAGTTAATACATTTAACATGTAGTACAAACCTGTGAAATCAGTGTCCATTATTATTTTTCTTTTTAAATGGAGTTTTAAACGAATAATCAAATTTCACAGATCACTATGAGAAAATTGCAAACTTAGCGCACGTGCTTTCGGATGCAACAGCTGACTTTGCAGCTGTTCTGCTAAAATATGCTGTTAAAAATTAACATTTTGAGTATGAGGCATAATAGTTTGATGTTTTCTTAATACATTCCCATTAATTTTTTTAAATCAGAGAACTTTCAAAAAATGATTAAATGCCACATAAAGTGGTCAAAAACCCCATAGTGCACTGATTTAGAATATCCAAGTATTTTTTTGTAAAAAAATTCTCCGGAGCGCTAGTAAAATTGCACAGACTTATTATTGAATTATAACTTCAATAATTTCCATAATTTCGTAATAAAATTGGTCTCGTTTTATTCAGAATTAATGAGACAATATTGATTAGTGGTAAGAATAATACCATTTCTTGGAAGTTGTTCCGAAAAAAAAGGTGTCAAAGTTCGAACAACACGACAAAAATTCAAAAATGTCAGTTTCTTTTGTAAAATTTTTATCCATTTTGTTTAAATAAATTGAAAATGTATTTTTTTTCAAAAGCTACAATATTTTTACTAAATTTTAAAATTGGCTTAAAATTATGCGTTCAGGACTTTTTATTCAAACAACATTTTTTTGAAAATCAAAAACACATCAAATTGACTCCTCTTTTCTGGCCCTTTGCAGAATGTTCAAGCATTGAATACTATTTTAAACACAAATTCCAAAGATAGAGTTTCAATAGATCGGACCCATGGAAATACGAGATAAACAGCATGGGTTAAAACCTATTCCCTGCAGCTTAACACAAATACATACATAAGTGCGTTTGTCGCACTTAAGAAAGGGTCGCATAGCAGGTCAGCGTTCAGTGCGTTGATAAGTAGTTTTGAATAGATTTAAGCTTTTCATGTATTTTTCTTGTAAGAAAATTGTATAAAATAAAAACAGTTTTAAAAAGGAACTCATTGGAGTAACACCTAAGGTATTTGGGGCTCCTCTTAAGTGATTTAAACAATGAATGAGTAGTTCGGGTTGAATCGAACCATCAGGTATGAAGAAACGGATGAGTGTGATCGAGTTGAATGCATGCGGTATTCTCAATCATCCTTTGCACCTCACACAAAGCGTATAATCAAAAAAATAATAAAATTTTTGGTTTAAAAAAACTTTAGTTTTTATTTTTTCGCATGTTAGTTACATTTCATTTAATTCAATAAAAACAACAACATCTTTATGTTAATTGTACGATCCTTTTAGGACTTGGTTTTTATTCCTTTCTATCCACTCATCCTTTTTTTATGGGTGCCTGCCATCACGCTCAAAAAACTTACCGAGTAACAAAAGGCATGCACCCGAAATCACGGATCAATACTTTAATGTATGAATACCCAAAACTTCGTGCACGAAAGACACTTGGGTGCCTAAAATATTCGGTGTTTTTCGGGTGCACTCATTGTGCAAGTGTCATGCTGGTAAGGACTCAGCAAACATGCAGGAACTTTTTTGCTATGGGAAGCAGAATAAATAGGCTATAACCCCTCTAAAAAAAAATCCGATTTGGCTGAATTGAGCCGTTGAAACAGTTTGACATCAAAACAATTTCCATAAACATTAATGAACTTCTGTTACATAGAGATTTCTATTATAGGGGCGGGAGAATTTTGACACAAGCTTCATCTGCGCGAATACTATAATAAAGGTCTAATAATAATAAGTTCCAAATCGGATTGTTCTATCTCTTAAGTTCTAGAAATTTACGCGTTCAAAATCTTAGCCCGTTTGTACGGGAAAAGGGATATGGGTATATCTCTTCTAAAAATCGATTTCCGTTCATACGGACAGACGGACGGACTCTGGCTATATCTCGGCTGTTGATGCTGAGCAAGAATGTATATACTTTATGGGGTCGGAGATGATTCCTTCTCTATGTTACATATGTACATTCAAACGACTACAATGTACCCTTGTACTCTACGAGTTCCGAGTATATATATGTTAACCGAGTTTATAAACACTGTTATTAAACAGCTATTATCCGCGAAAAGGAAAAAAATTCCTTTACAGTCATTTGGCTAAAAAATTACACTAAATTTATTAAAACTTCATAATAATGTTTACCAAGACTCCGCCGGGCTTAGTGAAATTTCAATAAACAAAACAAGAAAGAGGAAGTGGGATGAGAAACCGAGCCAATCTACATTACAACCCCCAAACCCGGGCCGGGCTAATACCTTTGACCTTCTTGCCATCCTTTCATTCAGGCATCCTACATCCCGCCCATCAAAGAAGATGGTGCCTGGACTGGCACATTATTAACTTGTCATGCAAAGATAAAAATTTATCAACACAGATGCGTGTGCTGTGTTACTTCGCTGCGTGAGATCAACATAAACGTCGACAGCTTTCCACTGTAAAACCCTTCAGTCCCCCACTCCTTACTCCTCATTCCTTTTTTATCCATTGGGTTGCCTTCTTCCTATCAGGATCATCGCAAGAATGGGTCTGGCGGACCGTCGAAAAGATGAAAAATTACTATAAAACATTTTGTGGCATTTTAATGTCCACAAAATTCGCCTCTGCAACATTATAAAAAATTCAAAAGAAATCAAAAGTGAGAAGTGGGTAAGGAAATGGGTGTGGGAATGGGACGAATTGGTTTTCTTTTTCATTTTTTTGTATACCCTTTCAGAGAGTATTCTAGTTTTTGTCAAATGTGTGCTTCATAAAGTAAGTATTTGTATGTTTATATTCTAAATCAGGATCATCTCCAGAATCGATGTACATATGTATGCTGTCCGTCGGTCCGTCTGCCTGTTTATACGTAAACTCTTAGTTTAAACTTTAATACGTGTGTGTGCGGCCCCTGGTACTTTTGACTAAAGAAGCATGGGACTTTTATAAATATAATTGTCGGCCAACTATATCCGACATTTGCGTCACATATTTAATCCAATATATATCTAATATTATAAATTGTCACTTAACTGCAAGGGTATAACTTCTTCGTAGCACGAAGTTACCTTTTCTTTTTTGTTTTCGATTGTTTTTTGTTCTGCTCCACTTGCCTCATATGTTTTTCCGATTTGCCTCTCAGCCGGTCAGCTTCGTCTACCATTTAAAATTAGGCGTATGCGAATTAACATTTCATTCTTAGTGCGGGGCAATCAAACTGAAAGCTTTTTTATTCCCTTGCGAGTGTATTTTTGTCAAAAAAAAAATGTTTAAAGCTGGGAAGGAGATATTTCCGACCCTACAAAGCATATACATATATTCTTAATCTGGAACTCCAGAGTCGATATAAGCATGTTTACTGAAATACTAAAATAAATTCTGTTGGGAAACAGAATAAATAGACTATAAGTCCTGTTAAAATTTTATTTGAAGTAAAATTGTAATATTAGATATAAATTAAATAGTTTAAAATATAAATAGAAAGAAATAGAGAAATAGTTTGATGTCAAAAGTTTTTGCAACTACCTTTCCAAGCTTCAGAAAATCGTGATTTGTAGGGCGGGAGGGGCGTGGCTAAATTTTGAAACAAACTCGAACGAAACTTCTCTGAGACCCACGCATTCATAAGGACTGACGGCTATATCAACTCGGCTGTTGATGCTGATCAAGAATATATATACTTAATGCACTTGGATATGATTCCTTCTCTATTTTACACAAATTCACACGAATACAATATACGCTTATACTCTACGAATGCTGGATATCGCATATTTCTGCAGCGTAAGTTCAGAAATGTATATATTGAAAAACTTTTAATGTGACTATATGTTTACAAGTAATATACATATATCTTAAAAAGAAAATTACACTTTTGGTAATTTATTTGCTTATTATTATTAATCGTCCTGTTATTATACAACATAAATTAGTGGGTTGTAAATTTTTCTTATTTTGTATACAAATACTTACAAACGGTGTTTTTTAGAGGTATTTAAACTTTAAATTTGAATAAAACAAAGATGGATTATTCGATTGACATGCATTTTTTATAGGAAAGATTACATTTTAAATGTAATGTGATTTCTGGCATATGAGCAAACCAAGATCCTTCCCCAAAATCTTCGTAAAAAGTGGATGGACGCAGATTCAATTCCTGTGCTCGATGACGGATTGACTTATTCGGTACTTCCTCAATGCTGCGCTCTACAGTAGCAATAGCTTGTTCTGTACGCACCGTACTTCGTCTTCGGGGATGCGGACGACATCTTGAACAGTAATGACATCTTAATGTTTCTATACTTCTAAAAAAAACACCCTTTATATAAGGCTTGTTAAAATTATTTATATTTACATATATATGTCTGTTTGGGATTTCGTTGGGGTGTACTCTTTTATTTGTACTTGGTACCTTGTAACTGCAATCCTGCACTGTCTTAGTAGGTGCCTGACTACTACATTTGAGTGGTTTTAAAGCTTTTCTTTGTATTTTTAGCCTGATACCCTACTTTGGGGACTACTAGGTCCTTCTCCAAGTTCACTGTGCGCATGTACAATGGGGCTTCGGAGATCATACGTAACGTTTCGGCTTAAATAACTGTAATCTTGTCCAAATTAGATTTGGCTGCTATGCCGTATACTTGTAAACCATAAAGCCACGAGGAAGCAATAACCGCTTTTAGAGATAACTTGTTCCACTATTGGGAATAAATCTTAGTTTTTTTTGTTTGGATCTTTTTTAATGGCCTTTATGATGGACATTATGTGTGTTCGGAAGGTTACCCGCTTTTCTAATTAAACTCCAAGATACTTGATCTGTAACTTGCTACATGCGGAAGTGGTTGGCTAATAAGAAATATCCCAGGAGAGGATTGTGGACGCAGGGCGTAGGTAACACTGGCGAGTTTGCTCATAGAAATACCAACATTCTTAAAAGAACACCAAAAAGGGGACAGCCTTGAAAGACAGCGCCTTCAAAGTGTCAAAGAGTCAAGTCCATCATCCCCAAGGCTTTCTTAGTCTTTAGTGCCTTAATGTGGGTTAAAGACTTCCTCTACCATAATTGCTCGTACTGGAAGACACATTTGTCCTGGGCGGTGTAATCCTTTTTTTTGCAAACGCTTCCACGGCGATTTAGAGCAAGAGCCATTATATCTTTTGGTGGGAAATGAGGATTTGTGGAACGCGTGATTTGAGGACACCCGTTGATTGAATGATTTTTTTAAATCATCTCTCCAATAAGAGATCGGTCTGTATTTGCTTCTGCTGAGTCAGTACTTTTGTCGCTCGGTTGGAAACCCTTCGATATTTCTTGTTGATAAAGAGGTCCATATCACTTTGCGATAAAATTTCTTGGAGTGTCTCCTCCAGACTTTGACGAAATATTGCCAAATCCGTACCAAAAGAAAGCAAACGGCTGGATTTTTCGGATATGTATTTTTCGCTGCAGTGGGTTAAAGCACTAACCATACAGGTGTATGGTTAGTGGTTAAAGACACCAAGGATTTCGTGTTCGCATAGCTTAAAAATGTCTTTGATTTTTTCGGTGGGTGTATAGTTAGCTACTCGTACTATCACTCGGTTTTGCCTTCTTTAAGCTGATAAGTCCTTCCTTTTTGCTCATTCAACAATCGTACAACAAACGCTTCGATAAGTGTTTGGGTTAGATCTATTGACTTTTACCGTGTGGTTCCTGCCAACTTTAAAAACAGAATTTTCAGGATCAATCACGATTTCAATTTCCTTCTCGATGACGTATACATACATCAGATACATTTTTGATAAAATATGTAATATCTTGGTCGTTTTCGTCAGCTAGTTCCTTAGCTAGAGCAAGTTCAGCATTTGTTTGAGGTTCTTCCTCATTTGCTAATAATGTAAATCGATTCGTAGACGTTGGTATTTCCCATATCGGATTCGAAGTTCGATTAACCAGCGTGGAGGTCATTTGAAACTCATTTGGCAGCTTTCTTTTTAAAACTGCCTTCTGCTATTTTGGCTTTTTGAGGTGGAGGTGCTTGTGCATTTTGTGCACTACATCCGAAAATTGATGTGGTCATTGAGCATGTGATTACAGAGTTAGCATCGAACCAGTTGCTAACAGGGAACGGGGTGTTTCCCCCCGGCCCGGACTTCTGAGAGGGGCCCGGATTTTTGGCGAAAACTCAAAATAATAAATAAAATATATTTGAAACTTTCTCAATCTATTTTATTCCAAAGTTCTGGAACAGACTTCTTATCGCTATTCTGCATATATACATAAATATGTATCTATAGTACAGAATTAGAATTATAGAATTAGAAATTATAGAATTTCTATAGATTCTATACATTATCAAAATTCAACATAATTTTCGTTATTTTCAAAAATATTTTTCATTATATGGGGGCCCGTTAGTTGTACCCCCCACTCCCGAAATTCCCATAAAAATTTGTCTACCCACGTCAGAATTGCGCATTCTGTTCCTGAAACTCAGGTTTCTGTAGGAATCGGCTCTTAAATTAGTTGCAACTGAATTAAAATCCATTTTTCTGCAGAAAAAAAATGATTTTTGTAAAGTTAAATATATATACAAGAAAAGCTAGCTTCGGGCGGAGCCGAAGTTAATATATCCTTAACGTTAAAACCGGTTTTAACTTCAGGGGTATATAAACTTCGGCTCCGCTCGAAGTTTGCTTTCCCTTCTTGTTTTAATTTAATTTGTGAATATCTTTATACCCTTGCAGAGGGTATTATAATTTTGTCCAAAAGTGTGCAACGCAGTGAAGGAGACATCTCCGACCCTATAAAGTATATATATTCTTGATCAGGATCACCTCCTGAGTTGATATGAGCATGTCCGTCTGTCCGTCTGTCTGTCCGTCTGTCTGTCCGTTTCTACGCGAACTAGTCTCTCAGTTTTAAAGCTATCGTCTTGAAACTTTGCACACACTCTTCTTTCCTTTGCACGCAGTATAGAAGTCGGAACGGCCGGGATCGGCCGACTATATCCTATAGCTGTCATATAACTGATTGATCGGAAATGGTATAACTTTGGTGTTTTTAGAGTTACAGAGTTCAGATTTTGTACGAATGCTATTTTTGGCAAAATAATACGACTATACGATCCATACGATCCAATATAATAATACGATCCAAATTTCATAAGGATCGGCCGAATATATCTTATAGCTGCCATATAACTGATTGATCGGAAATGCTATAACTTCGGTATTTTTAAAGCTAGAGAATTCGGATTTGGTACGATTTCTATTTTTGGCAAAATAATACAACATGCCAAATTTTGTAAGGATCAGCCGACTATAACCTATAGCTGCCATATAACTGAACAATCGCAAATTACCCAACTTTGGTGTTTTTGAAGATAAAAAGCTGGAACTAAGTACAGATTCTATTTTTGGTCAGTTAATACAACCTACCAAATTGCATAACGATCGGCCGACTATATCTTATAGCTGCCATATAACTGATCGGTACCAATACCATCGGAAATGGTATTTGGTAAAAATACCAACTTTGGTATTTTTGAAGATGGAAGCTTGGTACTTTGTTTTAGATTTTTTATTGTAATAAATTGGTTGTATTATGATATTCTTATAAGGATCGGCCAATTTAATCCGATGTTTGCGACATATATCCAGTTTTAACTGCAAGGGTATATCAACTTCGGCTCCGCCCGAAGTTAGCTTTCCTTTCTTGTTTTATTATTAATATATATATATTTTTTTCGTAACATTTTATTTTTATGACTTGACATGGCGCGACCCATAGTCTTTTTATTCTGCTTCTCCACTGAATTGATTCGGTTTTTTTTGTCAAGGGGAAAAGTATGCTTCAAAATTTTTTTTGCTGAGAATCCATTACTTTAAAGTTTAAAGTTTAAATTTCAAAAGTTGAAGTGTGGGTGGAAGAGATAATTTCAGGGTAATATATAGTCGAGAAACTCGACTATAGCCGTACTTTCTTTTTATACCCTTGCAGAGGGTATTATAATTTTGAATATATTATATATATTCTTGATCAGGATCACCTCCTGAGTTGATATGAGCATGTCCGTCTGTCCGTCTGTCTGTTTCTACGCAAACTAGTCTCTCAGTTTTAAAGCTATCGTCTTGAAACTTTGCACACACCCTTCTTTCCTTTGCACGCAGTATATAAGTCGGAACGGCCGGGATCAGCCGACTATATCCTATATCTGCCATATAACTGATTGATCGGAAATTGCATAACTTCAGTGTTTTTCGAGCTAGAAAGTTGGGATTTTCTATGAATTCTATTTTTGGAAAAATAATACGACTTATCAAGTTTCATATGGATCGGCCGACTATATCTTATAGCTGCCATATAACTGAACGATCGGATATGGTATTTGGTAAAAATACCAACTTTGGGGTTCTTCAAGATAGAAGTTTGGGCTTTTTTTTAGATTTTGTCTTGTAATTTATTGGTTATATTATGATATTCCCATAAGAATCGGTCAACTATATCCGATTTTAGCGATATATTTCCTGTTTTAGCTGCAAGGGTATATTAACTTCGGCTCCGCCCGAAGTTAGCTTTCCTTTCTTGTTTTTCTTTAAAAATGCCAGAGTTGGTATTTTTACAAAATACCATTTCCAATCGTTCAGTTGGCACAATAATTCGACCCACGTCCAACTCTGGCATTTTTAAAGAAAAACAAGAACGGAAAGCTAACTTCGGGCGGAGCTGAAGTTGATATACCCTTGCAGTTAAAACCAGATATATATCACCAAAATCGGATTGAATTCGCCGATCCTCATGAGAATATGATAATATAACCAATTTATTACAATAAAAAATCTAAAACAAAGTACCAAGCTTCCATCTTCAAAAATACCAAAGTTGGTTACCAAATACCATCTCCGATCGTTTAGTTATATGGCAGCTATAAGATATAGTCGGCCGATCGTTATGCAATTTAGAAGGTTATATTATTTTGCCAAGAATAGCATTCGTACCAAATTCGAATTCTCTAGCTTTAAAAACACCGAAGTTATAGCATTTCCGATCAATCAGTTATATGGCAGCTATAGGATATAGTCGGACGATCCTTATGAAATTTGGTAGATCGTATTATTTTGCTAAAAATAGATCCCGTACACAATCTGAATTCTGTAACTCTAAAAACACCAAAGTTATACCATTTCCGATCAATCAGTTATATGGCAGCTATAGGATATAGTCGGCCGATCCTTATGAAATTTTTTTTTTATTTATTTATTCATTATTAACAATTATCTGTTATTTCTATATTATTATAACTAAGAGTAAGGATAAGGATAAGAGTAAGGATAAATTAAGTTAAAAGATATTCCATAATTTTGGATTTAATTACATCTAGGGATAGTTCAGGGGGGTAGATATAACACGGAATGGATCGTGTTCCGCAAAATTAGACCTAGAAATCGGTAACCAAAGGGGTCGGAAGGATCTAGTTACTCTATTAGGCACAGAAAACATTAATTTTTCAAGAAGTACTTGTGAGTCAACCTGTCCAAGAATAAGCACATGAAGTAGCATAACCCCAGCACAAGTACGGCGCTCTTTTAAAGGAGGTAGGTTTAGTAGTTTTAACCGGCAATTATACGACGGGAGGGAAGTGGCAGTATCCCAGTTTCAGCTTTTTAACGCAAATAGCAGAAACTGCTTTTGGACTGATTCAATCCTCCTTTGGTGAACAAAGTATTGCGGACTCCAAACGCTAGAACAGTATTCCAAGATAGGTCGAACCAACGATACGTATAGAGTTTTAGTTGTGAAAGGATCATCAAATTCTTTAGACCAACGTTTGATAAAAGCTAGCATACCTCTGGCTTTATTAACTATTAGTGATATGTGGTCGTTGAAGGACAACTTATTGTCAAAAATTACTCCAAGATCGTTAATTAGGAAAACACGATCTAAGACGTTATTCCCAAGAGAGTACGAAACGATGTGAGGCACACTGCGATTGAACGTCATAACCTTACACTTAGAGCAGTTAAGCAAAAGGAGATTATTTGAGCACCACAAGAAGACTTCATTAAGGTCTAGTTGCAGGTGTCTATGAAGGAAATGGTCTGAGAAAGAAAGACATAACTTGACATCATCAGCATACATAAATGTAGTAGCATAGTTTACAACACTAGGTAAATCGTTGACAAAAAGAACAAACAGAAGAGGTCCTAAGTGACTACCTTGTGGGACACCAGTGCGGTTAGATAGATAAGAGGTCAACCACTGTACTATATGTGGAGAAAACCCCAAAAGACACAGCTTATGAAGGAGGAAATGGTGGTTCACAGAGTCAAACGCTTTACTAAAGTCAGTGTACACCACATCAGTTTGCATGCGGCTCAGAAAACCTCTGTGGATAAACGAAGTGAATTCAAGAAGGTTAGTTGTGGTAGAGCGATGCTTGACAAAACCATGCTGTGAAGTGGAAATAATGCTTTTACAAAAATGTTGCAGTTGGAAAGTTACCAGTTTCTCAAGCAGTTTGGGAATCGCAGATAGCTTAGCAATCCCCCGGTAGTTCTCAATAAGTGCAGAGGGTAGGTTGTCCAACGATGGGGGTTATCCAACGATGGAGGCTCCAAGATGATTGGAGGCTCGAGATTTGTACTCGGTACGTTGATCGCTTCTTGCAAGGGATAAATATTAGAGTGCCCTGAAGGAAGGCTCATCAAGTCCCTTGGTACTGGAACATCATAAGTAGGTAGACAATTAGGCGACGGTAAAATGTTTGGTGTTGAAAATTCATCGACTTGCACAGCACGGGATGTAGGGGTATTCAGTAATTTAGCTGTCAGCAGGTTGTTGTTCGGAATTTTTCGTCTGGGGGATTCGCTTAACAACTTTAGCCCAAGGAATTGAGTTTCAAGAGCGAGGAATTGCTCATTAAGGGCCGAGAATTTCTTGCGAACATCTAGGAAACCATTTCTCGTCTGTTTCATAAAAGTCCGCATCTCTGACTCAATTTCTCTACAAGCGATGCAAGACCATGTCAGGCCAATTTTCTTGTTGATAAGGTCATTTATCCGTCCATTGTGTCCTCCTCCAGCACATTTAATATGTGAGCATTTGTTGCAGAGCCAACAAGACAGGTATGAGTCACCCGTAATGGATCCACCAAATTCACATTATTTGCTGTGCAAGTAAGACTCATTTTTGACGGATTGCAGACCACTGTAGAAGCGTGTAAAGAATTTAAGCTCTCTGAAGCACTCTGTAGCCGAGAGTGGACGATCAGATCGGATGTAAGAGACGACGTTACAAAATAGATGTGCAACGAAGTTTTGGCGTCGTGAAGAACAACAAACTCCACAGTAACTATGATGGAACGGGTTACGTCCAGAGAGTACAGCTCGGAGAGACTTATGTTGGAGAATATAGTTAAAGCACAACAGAAATAACTTTAAACGATTAAATGTATAAATTGGAAATGAATAGTTCAATGAACTTATTAAGTCGAATTTGTTTTTAGAGATTAATCGTTGTATTTCCACTTGTCGCAGAAGGAGAAAGCTTGTTCAAGCATTGAACACTATTTTGTGTAGAAATTCTTAAGTTAGAGTTTCAAGGGATCGGACCCATGAAATATGAGTCAAACACATGGTTCAAAACCGATCCCCTGCAGCCTAACACAAACAAATACATAAGTGGTGCGCTTATCGCACCGGAGAAAGGGTCGCATAGCAGGTCAGCGTGCAGTGCGTTGACAAGTAGTTTTAAATAGTTTTAAGATTCTCATGTATCGTACTTATAAGAGAACTTTAACAAATAAAAACAGTTTCCATAAGGAGCTCATTGGAGTAAGACCCGTATTTTGGGGCTCCTCTTAACAAAGCTTGAGTTCAAGATCGAGAATAATTGCAAACTGGCAAGAGTGATCTAAGAAACACGTCCGGGTACAGCAAGTGAATATACAGAAACAGATTTTAGTGCGTATTTTAAATTTGAAATATTAATGTTTTCTTCGATTTTTCAGTGGACTGTAATTTTTATATACATTTTAATTCATAAAACATAAAACATTCCGTTTTCTACAAAAGGATACAGAATTTAGGTTCTTGTTTTTTACAAACTTGTTTCTTCTTTTTTTTTTTTAGTGTTAATAATTTTATTTTTTATTTTTTTTTTATATTTGGCATTGGGGATGGTAATGCTATATTCGAAAATTGTCTTTTTGACTTTAGTTTTCTTAAATAGGATATAATCAATACAGTAATGATTATTATTATAAAAGTAAGGAATTATGACCTGACACATGATGAAAATCGACATTTATTAACTCAAAATTTTGTGCTTTTATATCTTCTATTTGTTTGGCCAGGTGAGCTATTTTTGAAAGGTTTTAGAGGACTTCAAGCTAATTTTAGAATTTTCCCTTTCAAATTGTTTCTGCTATTCCGGTTTGCTTTGATTTTTATTTATTTCGTGTTGGCTGTTTTTCTTTTTGTTTCTACTATTGAAAATATATAATTTTTTATCTAACTCCTTTTTTTTGACTATTGTTTTTGTCCCTTTCTTCCTGAAATATTTTATGTTTCCCCAAAGGACACCACGATAAATTACAGATTTTGTATTTTTGTCTTGAAGGTTCCACATATTTTTTGCTTTCTTTCCTCCAATCTTGGATTGTGTTTTCCAAGGCTGTAGAAATAATTGTTTTTTTAATGGGATTGGATCTTGTGCGACCTGACACGATCCATTCGAAAACCGTCTTTTGTCGGAGAAGTAAACCTCTTTTTACTATCTTCGGCATAATAATTTGTGGATATAAATCTGCACCAATTATTAGATCAATTCGACCAGGTTTATCAAAATTGGGATCGGCTAAATAATAGCCTTTCCAATCAAATTTATCAACATTTAAATTATTTGTGGGAAGAGTTTGCTTTAAACTTAGTATAATAATTGCGTTTGTGCTAAATTCTTTTGAATATTTACCATTTTTCTTGAGGGTCAATTTTAGTTTGCGATTTCAAACACCGCAACCTGTTGGTGATACCCCACTTATTTGTGTTATTTTATTTTAGGCAATTTTAATTTTTAAGCTGCCTTTTTAGAAATTAAAGTACTTTGTGACCTATTATCAATCAAAGCTCTGAATTTTTTAAATTCACCATCTTGACCTTTTATTCGAACATAAGCGGTGGCCAACAACACTTGTTCAGAGGTCACGCATGTATTCACTATTGCCTTATTTACGTGGATCATGCTATGGTGATTATTTCTATGGCAATACGAGCATTCTAACCAGCTATTGCACATAGTGTCAGAACTGTGCTTTAAACATAAGTGGCACCAGTTCCATTTTTTAACAACGTCCATTCTTTCCTGTGGACTTAATGCTTTAAATTTGTAGCAATAAACTAATTGATGCCCGGGCATTTGGCACATCGGGCATGTTTGGTCATTTGTATTATTTTTTATAACTTTCTTTGTGGGTAACTCATTTCCCACTGATGTCAACGAACTAAACCGTTAGTCTAAAAACTGTGTGACATCCTTTAAATTTTGAATCTCACTTGATTTTTTTAACTTGGCCCTCATACTGCTGTAGAGCCTCAATATTTAATTTTTTTTAAATAATATGCGCAAAAATGCAATCAGATTCTTCGGTCAGATTTGCTTTTAGGCGCATAATAAAAATTGATTCATTGATTGAATCAATTGTATTTTTAAGCTGCCTATATGAGTCCAAATTTATTTTTGGAAGCTCATTGAGGCTGCTCTGAGAATATTTTTCTATTATTCTCATATCGCTTAATAAAGCTGCTCTGAGAATATTTTTCTATTATTCTCATATCGCTTAATAAAGCTGCTCTGAGAATATTTTTCTATTATTCTCATATCGCTTAAAAAGTAATTCCCAGGCTGCTTTGTAATTATTGCCTGAGCCGAGCAAGGATGGACTTAAATCCATCCTTGAATGAACCAGCTCCTTAAATAGTTCATAGAAATGGTCCCAATCTTTGGAATTTCCAAAGAAATTGGGGACCTCAATTATTGGTAGGCTAGGTAGTTCGTCCATTCTAGGGCTACTACCATCTACCTTGTCAACTTTTTTCTCTCGGATTTTATCATCCATTAGCTCCATTTCAACATCATCTTTGAGCTCTATAATTTTGCTCATTTATTTATTATTGAGCCCTTCAATATTTATTAAATCGAACAATGTTTCGTTTTTACTAAGAAGCATTCTTAATTTTTTGATTGGTATAGGAAAGGTTTCATTTTTCCTTTCCTGAATCTCCACATAAGTTTTCTCGAGGTAATCCTCGAGGTTCTTTATAGCCCCCTCAAGCCTCAAAAAAACCCCATCATGGCCAATATATTTATAGCATGCTTTCGA
Source organism: Drosophila pseudoananassae pseudoananassae (assembly GCA_018153035.1). NCBI lineage: Eukaryota > Metazoa > Arthropoda > Insecta > Diptera > Drosophilidae > Drosophila > Drosophila pseudoananassae. The sequence continues at coordinate 4,712,207 of JAECXR010000072.1, forward strand.
AGTGATTTTTTAAGAAATAGTCATGCTCTACAGGACCAAGTTGAACCAAATGATTATGGTTCGTAAAGGCTTTTTGCTCCAAATTTTTTAATGCCTCCCTATCCTCTTCTGAATATGAATTTTTGGCGAGAAGCGCATCTATTTGCCGGGTGAGGCCTGGTCTTCAATAATTGGAATTTTATCCTTAGTCGATATATTTAAAATTTTTTTTTTTCAATTTGAATTAAATTTAAGTTTTAAAACTAAATTCGAGTATATAAAAAAATAAAAAACAAAATAAAAATAAAACGAAACTTGCCGAAGACTATTATTTCAAATTTTTGAAATTTTTTTTTGTTGTTGCTGCTGCCGCTGCTGCTCCTGATGTTGTTGCCGCTCACGTTGCTGCTCCTGATGTTATTGCCGCCGTTGCTGCTCCTGATGATGGGTTTCCTTTCTCGATGTCGCCGTTACTATTATTGTGCTACTATTGTTGTGTTACTATTGTTTTTGTATATTTTTTGTGGACGTTTTGTTTTTGGTTTAATTTTTGTGGATGTTTTTATACCTTTTATGTTATAATTTTGTCCAAATTGTCCAAAGTGTGCAACGCAGTGAAGGAGACATCTCCGACCCTAAAAAGTATATATATTCTTGATCAGGATCACCTCCTGAGTTGATATGAGCATGTCCGTCTGTCCGTCTGTCTGTTTCTACGCAAACTAGTCTCTCAGTTTTAAAGCTATCGTCTTGAAACTTTGCACACACCCTTCTTTCCTTTGCCCGCAGTATATAAGTCGGAACGGCCGGGATCGGCCGACTATAGCTATCCTATAGCTTCCATATAACTGATTGATCGGAAATGGTATAACTTTGATGTTTTTAAAGCTAGAGAATTCGAATTTGGTATGAATGATATTTTTGGCAAAATAATACAACCTACCAAATTGCATAACGAAGACGAAGATTTGAAGATGGAAGCTTGGTACATTGTTTTAGATTTTTTATGGTAATAAATTGGTTATATTATGATATTCTCATAAGGATCGGCCAATTCAATCCGATTTTTGCGATATATACCTGGTTTTAACTGCAAGTGTATATCAACTTCGGCTCCGCCCAAAGTTAGCTTTCCTTTCTTTTTTTTTTTAACTTTAACTTTTGTTGATTTTGGTTTGTTTATTTTTGGTGTATGTTTGTTGTTATTATTTAGGCGGACGTTGCTTGGGGGTTTTTGGGGTTTTATTTTATTTTTTCCACACTCACTGTGTACAAAGCACTTTATATAAACCAATTTTTTTTTAACTTTTAATTTCTCCGATGTAGGGCCTGAGATACGCCAACACAAATATATATAATTTTTATATAATTTTTTATTCCGGAGTTATTCCGGGATAAACACACACTTTTCGAAAAAAATTTTTTCTTTATGCTCATTGGCATTTATATTATTTTATTCTCTGTGTTCCTTTCCTCTTGAAGGGAAACAACAGAGGACTACGGTTTTTAAACTGGGCTCTTTTTTACCCAGATCGCAGCCTTATTTTTTGACTATCTTGGGATGAGAATTTTTATTTTTTTTAGCCACTTTTTATTTTTTTTTCAGCCACTTATAGGTGCCAGTTTTAAACCTGAGTCTCTTACCACAGGGAGGAAAACGTCAGGGTGTCTCGATGGACCAAATGTCTTACATGAAAATCTATTTAAAACTACTTGTCAACGCAGTACACGCTGACCTGCTATGCGACCCTTTCTCAAGTGCGATAAGCGCACCACATGTTGTTATGGTATTTATGTTAGGCTGCAGGGGATTGGTTTTAGACCATGCTGTTTGTCTCATATTTCCATGGGTCCGATCCCTTGAAACTCTATCTTTGGAATTTATGCCTACAATCGTGTTCAATGCTTGAACAGGTTTTTTCCCATCAAACTAACCTTATAAATTTTGTATCGTGAATTGTCCCAAGACCGCCTCTAGACGGGATACTTTATAAAAGCAATAAAAAGCTAACGAAAACTTATTTTTAGTGTGGGTTTCGTATTTTGCATCCTTCAGTATATCAGAAAAACGGTAAAATTTTTTTTCCAGCAGACAACTATTAGTAATATTTTAAAAAAGTATTCACTTCTTACAAAATAATTACTTCGTCCGAGTTGCACAAATTTGCTGCTTCAAATGAATACAGCAGCTTGCGCAAGCTCTAGTATGTATTCCAAACGCAACCCACTTAGTTTTTAAACTTCCCAGAATTAGGAAAAATGCAAAAAAAAATCAAAAGGAATGAAAAGAATAAAATAACGGTATTTTTAACATTACCCGTCTAGAGGAGATCTTGGGCACTAGAGGGTTAAGATCAAAAGTATAAAAAGGAGTCTTTCACTACTGGGTGTTAAGCGGTGTTATGTACATATGTACATATGTACGTATGCGACTGCATTCCCTCGTGCGGCGATCTCGTTGGGACGTCCACAAAATTATTTTCCGGATTATTGCAAAAAAAGTTTTGTTTTTATCAAACAAATTGTGATATGTAACTGAAGATGTCCCATTAGACGTATTATTTGTAGCTGCAAGCTGTTTATATAAAGCTGGAAAACGCAGTGCTTCACAGTTGGTTTCAATGGTAAACGACGACGAAAAGTTTAGCGGTAATATAATGAAAACTATGACTGCCACACAGCGTCTACCGTCAAAACTTTATGATGAAAAAGCACTGGCCTTATTTGTAGATGTTGGACATACCGCGTACTCATGGAATTTGTCAAAAAGAGCCACCAAAGGATAAAACGCTGATATATATCCATCCTAGGATATTCCGATGTGCGGAAAAAAAAATGCTATCCCAGTGTTATCAAGGTCACTGATCATTTCGCTGAAGTTGCACTACAAAGCTTAGTGGACCATACGATGGCTAGGATTATTGAAGCATACCCAGAAAGTTTTCCAACCAATATTGAACAATAAACCAATAATAACACCCAATTAACTGATACATACAAATGGGGCTGTGATGGCACAGCGGCCATTCAACGTACGGGCAAAAATTTGATGACTTTGATGGAAACATGATAGATCAATATTCATTTTCAATTTGTATGGTAACAAGAAAGGAAAGCTAACTTCGAGCGGAGTCGAAGTTGATATACCCTTGCAGTGGTCGATCCTTATTACAATATCATACTGAAACCAATTAATTACAATAAAAAATCTAAAAAACGTCCCAAGCTTCTATCTTTAAGAACACCAAAGTTGGTTGCACACTTTTGTCCAAAATCATAATACCATCTGCAAAGGTATAGCAAGAAATGAAAGCTAACTTCGGGAGGAGTCGAAGTTGATAAACCCTTGCATTTAAAACCGGAAACATCGGATATAGTTGGTCTATCCTTCTGCGAATATCATAATAATACCAATTTATTACAATAAAAAATCTAAATAAAAGTCTCAAGCTTCTTTTTTCGAAAATACCAAGATGGTATTTTTACCAAATATTGTACCATTTCCGATTGTTCAGTTATATGGCAGCTATAGGATATAGTCGGCCGATCCTACTTATATGCTGCGTGCAATGGAAAAAAGGGTGTGTGCAAAGTTTGAAGTCGATAGCTTTAAAACTGAGAGACTAGTTTGCGTAGAAACACACAGACAGACAGATATAAGCATATCAACTCAGGAAATGATCCTGATCAAGAATATATGTATGTTAGGGCGGGTCAATTTTTTTTCGCAAAAATCGTCCCCCATAATCGGAATCTACGAAGAATTCTAAGAAAATTTCTTCAAGAAACCATGTGTCTAAAATGAATTCCTAGCTCGCGCCGAGAAGCTTCAAGATTGCACTATGAGGTACATAAGATATTTCGAGGTATTTAAGACATTTTAATGTATTTAAAAAAAACGTACGCATTTTCCAATTATGTTGGAGTCAATTCTGATTCATCTTTTTACAACAAATTTTATAATGTTTTTTTAAAATTTATTTAACTTATAATTTATTTTTAATTTCTAAAGAAAGAGTCAAACTAGCCATGTACTTAGCCTCATATATGAAAGTTGGATCAATGAGTCTGTAACTTTTTAACGAAGGACGGTATCGATCTGAAAAATTAATTATATATTCAAAGGCATTTTAAGCAACTAAATAAAAGTAGGCGTGGCATGATAAAAGGCGGAATTTAATTTAATTTTTTATTATAATGTTTATTTGTTTTCCAACAAGTAGGTAGTTTTTGCATTTTGTTGACTTGGACTATAACGACATCTTATTAGAATTTCAAGTCTTTCTTTGACTCCATTTGAGGAACTTTGGAACGACTTTCTAAAGTCAATGACATAACAGCATCTCGATTCTGTGGCATAACTCGTCGTGAGACATGTGTTAACAACTGCACACATCGTTCGGTGCCCTGTATGTGCGATGGAATTGCTGGATCTGGCTGTGGTACTTCAGCCGAATTGATGTATTCCAAAAAGTGATCGTGTGGGATGTTTGCAGTAAATGGAGGTTCAAATGTCGTCATTATCCAAGTCAACTAAATGCATATAATCGGTGCAATCGAAATTAATGCGATTTTTTTTATAAGTTCTAAGTTTAGTTGGATCATATAATTTCTCGCGATAATACATAATTTTATTAATTTCACTTTCGCGAACTGTTTTTCATTCATCGAAAAGCATTGTTAACAAAATATTCTACAAATAAATAAACAAAATGCATTCTTCACCCAGAATTCTTGCATACAGAAAATATTTTATAAACAATGCTTTTCGATGAAAGAAAAACAAGTACGGAGAAAGTTATTGCGAATCCACGTCTTTTACTGAAATATTTCACCCTCCTTTCAATTCTTGCGCATACGTACTTGAAATTAGTAGAGCTAACAATTTTAATAGTTTGATTAAAGTAATTAAGAAACTGCCTGTGGATAAAAATTAATAAACCAAAATACATACATATCCACATCACTGTCGCCCCCTTCCCCCTTTACCTTTCGTTCGTATTTCGCCAAACAAAATAGTTAAATTTAGTGCATCCAAAAAATTTATTTATTTATATACAAATATACAAATATACATATGTACATATATAATAAATATTTAAGTGCATAAATAATTTGGCATACATACAAATATATGCAGCGGATTCTAATAAGATGACGTTATATTCCAAGCAAACAAAATGCAAAAATTACCTACTTGTTGTAGGTAATTTAAAATAATTTAACCTAAAATAAAATTAAATTCCGCCTTTTATCATGCCACGCCTACTTTTATTTAGTTGCTTAAAATGCCTTTGAATATATATTTCAATTTTCAGATCGATACCGTACTTCGTTAAAAAGTTACAGAAGCATTGCTCCTACTTTCTTATATGAGGCTCCTCAGTACATGGCTAGTTTGACTCTTTCTTTAGAAATTAAAAATAAATTATAAGTTAAATAAATTTAAAAAAAACATTATAAAATTTGTTGTAAAAAGATGAATCAGAATTGACTCCAACATAATTGGAAAATGCGTACGTTTTTTTTAAATACATTAAAATGTCTTAAATACCTCGAAATATCTTATGTACCTCATAGTGCAATCTTGAAGCTTCACGGCGCGAGCTAGGAATTCATTTTAGACACATGGTTTCTTGGTGAAATTTTCTTAGAATTCTTCGTAGATTCCAATTATGGGGGACGATTTTCAGGATTTTTTGGACAGGAACAAATTGACCCGCCCTAATGTATGTACTTTATAGAGTCGGAGATGTCTCCTTCACTGCTTTGCACACTTACCAAAATTATAAGGGTATTTCAAGGGTATAACAATAGTCCTTCTTCTACACGATGTTGTCGACTCATTATGATACTTTGCGAGAGAGAATCGGCAGACTTAATTTGCTGAGAAAGTTAAGATGTTAAAAGCCAATTATGAAATATTTTACCAACGTTAGTGAGTGGCTTTACAATTGATTACCAATTTAGCGAGAGCAATACAAGGAAAAATTGCAGGGAAAATATCATGGAAGATGTGTTTAATGCCTTATACATATTAGGCTCTTCCGACCCTTTGATTACATAATTGGCAAATGAGCCTGAAATTTCTTCTACAAAAACAATTATTATGGACGAGAAGTTTGCTTCTAATAAAGCATCTGGATATGCCTCTCTCTGATTCTGATTCCGAATAACATTCTAGAGTCTAGACTTTTTTAGATAAACTCAATTAAAGTTAAAAAAAAACAAGAAAGGAAAGCTAGCTTCGGGCGGAGTCGAATTTGATATACCCTTGCAGTTAAATACCGGATATATTAGGTTGTCAAAAAAGTCTTGCAGTATTTTCGCTAGTTGGCGCTGAAAGCGCGTAGTTCAGTTTCCATTTCCACCGCACAACGATGGTTTAAAAGTTTTCGTTCTGGTGTAGAGGTGGTCGAAGATGCGCCTTGCTCGGGAAGGAAAATCGCTGAATTGGTCAAAAGAGACCGGCATAGTAGCAGTCGTAGCATCGGTCAAGAGCTGGGCATGAGTCATCAAATCGTTATAAACCATTTGAAGAAGCTTGGAGAAATTGACGCAAAAAAACCTCTTTGACCGTATGGACGCATGCGATTCGCTTCTAAATCGCAACAAAATTGACCCGTTTTTTAAGAGAATGGTGACTGGCGATGAAAAGTGGGTCACTTACGATAACGTAAGACGCAAGCGGTCGTGGTCGAAAAGCCGGGAAGCGGCCCAGACGGTGGCCAAGCCTGGATTGACGGCGAGGAAGGTTCTTCTGTGTGTTTGGTGGGATTGGCACGGAATAATCCACTAAGAGCTGCTCCCCTATGGCCAAACGCTCAATTCGGACCTGTACTGACAATTCTGTAGCTGTAATTCCTGTACTGTAATTCAATAAAAATACCGCAAGACTTTTTTGACAACCTAATACATCGGTAAAATCTGATAAAGTAGGCCGATCCTTACATAACATAACCAATATTACGATAAGAAATCTAAAAAAAAGTATTCCCAATCTTCTAGTATCTTCAAGATCACCAAAGTTGGTATTTTTACCAAATATCATTTCCGATCGTTCAGTTATATGGCAGCTATATAATATAGTTGGCCCGTCGTGTTATGAAATTTGGCACGTCGTATTATTTTTCCAAAAATAGAGGTCTGCATGAATAGCTAAAAAACGACATTCAAATGCACAACCTTGAAAATGAATTGAGTGAGATAGAATGCTGAGACGAAAATTAATGAATGAGTGAGTGCGACTGTATAGGTCTCACTCGCACAACATTCGGGGGTTGAAAACCGAATTGAATGAGTTAGAGTTACAGTTCGCATTCGAATTGTTTCGAATGCTTTCTAGAATGTTCCATACAACTATGCATATTTGCCTGTTTTTTAGACGCTGATAATAAAATAATTGAAAAGTGAAAGCAAGTCATTGTTGTTTTTCAGAAATATTTATTATTCTGTTGTATATTTTATTTTACATATTTTAATTATAAAAATATAAAAATATTTTAAATATTTATTAACAAATACTTTTCCAAGAAAATTTTGCCGCTAAAAAAATTTTGTAAAATAGTTTAATTTGGAAAAACTTACGAAAACTAAACAAAAAACACTAAGATAATAATAATAACAGTTAAAAACCATAAGTAAAAAAACACTTTCATTAATTCACCTTTCGGTCAATTCCCTCATTATGAAAGAAGTATTAGGGAAGCGTTTTGCTCAACAACAGAAAATAAATAAATGCATAGAGTGTGTTAAAAACCATTCGAGACATTCGGCTGCATTCCTCATTCCAAAAGCACTCTTTTTACTTCCCACCCCAATTCACTCTGTTTCAAAGCAAGGGAATGCCCATGAGTTAGAATGCTCTCTCACTCTCCCACTCCCTCTCACTCAATTCGTTGTGTCTCTTGCACTCATTCATTCTATTCCATTCGGATTTATTCTATGGCTCGTACCAAATCTGAACTCTCTAACTCTAAAAACACCAAAGTTATACCATTTCCGATAAAGCAGTTATATGGCAGCTATAGGATATAGTCGGCCGAATCCGGCCGTTCCGACTTATATACTGCGTGCAAAGGAAAGAAGGCTGTACATGTACGATTGAAAATTTTGTTTTTTTGAGCTTGTGCTTATATTGAAGTTATACCAAAGATTATAAAGTACATAGATAGGTCATCAGGGCCCAAAACGGTCGAGCTTGTTGGTGAGCGGGGAACGCACATACATACGATTCTATTTTTAGAACTCTTTAAATGTATACGTAAACAAGAAAGGAAAGCTAACTTCGGGCGGAGCCGAAGTTGATATACCCTTGCAGTTAAAACCGGATATATATCGCAAACATCGGATTAAATTGGCCGATCCTTATGAGAATACCATAATATTACCAATTTATTGCAATAAAAAATCTAACACAAAGTACCAAGCTTCCATCTTCAAAAATACCAAAGTTGGTTTTTTTACCAAATTCCATTTCCGATCGTTCAGTTATATGACAGCTATAGGATATAGTCGGCCGATCCTTATGAAATTTGGTAGATCGTATTATTTTGCCAAAAATAGCTTCCGTACAAAATCTTCCGTACAAATCTCTGTAACTCTAAAATACCAAAGTTATACCATTTCCGATCAATCAGTTATATGGCAGCTATAGGATATAGTCGGCCGATCCCGGCCGTTTCGACTTATATACTGCGTGCAAAGGAAAGAAGGGTATGTGCAAAGTTTCAAGACGATAGCTTTAAAATTGAGAGACTAGTTTGCGTAGAAACAGACAGACGGACAGACGGACATGCTCATGCTCCTGAGTTGATGGAGGTGATCCTGATCAAGAATACATATATATACTTTATAGGGTTGGAGATGTCTCCTTCACTGCGTTGCACACTTTTGGACAAAATTATAATACCCTCTGCAAGGGTATAAAAAGGGTGCGCATTTGTATGTATGTATGTGTGACAGCTCGCAAGACGGCATACAAATTTTTTTGGCTTCCAATTTTCATTTTCAATTTCTTGTTTCTGTTTTCAATGCGCCGATGTGATAGTCAGTAGAAAAAATAGTATTTTTAGTCGTTGCAGGTCGAGTCAGGGTGGTAGCGTAATGAATAGAGTAGTTACTCAATGCACAATATTTTTGTATTCAAATCCTAGTAAGGACTTCTAACTTTTTCTTTCTTTTATAATTTTTTTTTTATTTTTCCTAATTGTAGGTTTAATGAAAAAAAAATTTAATATTTTATCCAGCTAATAAAATTTTAAGGCAGTCCCTCCGGAATTTTTTCATCCGACACGTCCGTCACTTATTTTTACAAAAATTTTAATAGAATTCAATTAAAAATAATAATAATAAAGTAAATATGAAAGGGAAACTAAAATATTATTAAAAAAAATTTAAATAAAAAAATTTAAAAGAAAATATAAAAATAATCAGAACACTGAAACTTTTTAAAAATTTTAACGACCGCCCAGTAACAAAATCGAACCCAGGACCTGATCGCGCGCTTTCCATCTAGGCTATCCTCGAAGTTGATCTAACGGTACTTGGTATTATAGAAAACGCAAGCATCAATAGTAAAATCCGAGCTGACATCGTTCGGTGCCCTGTATGTGCGATGGAATTGCTGGATCTGGCAGTGGTACTTCAGCCGAATTGATGTATTCCAAAAAGTGATCGTGTGGGATGTTTGCAGTAAATGGAGGTTCAAATGTCGTCATTATCCAAGTCAACTAAATGCATATAATCGGTGCAATCGAAATTAATGCGATTTTTTTTATAAGTTCTAAGTTTAGTTGGATCATATAATTTCTCGCGATAATACATAATTTTATTAATTTCACTTTCGCGAACTGTTTTTCATTCATCGAAAAGCATTGTTAACAAAATATTCTACAAATAAATAAACAAAATGCATTCTTCACCCATACAGAAAATATTTTATAAACAATGCTTTTCGATGAAAGAAAAACAAGTACGGAGAAAGTTATTGCGAATCCACGTCTTTTACTGAAATATTTCACCCTCCTTTCAATTCTTGCGCATACGTACTTGAAATTAGTAGAGCTAACAATTTTAATAGTTTGATTAAAGTAATTAAGAAACTGCCTGTGGATAAAAATTAATAAACCAAAATACATACATATCCACATCACTGTCGCCCCCTTCCCCCTTTACCTTTCGTTCGTATTTCGCCAAACAAAATAGTTAAATTTAGTGCATCCAAAAAATTTATTTATTTATATACAAATATACAAATATACATATGTACATATATAATAAATATTTAAGTGCATAAATAATTTGGCATACATACAAATATATATTTTTTTTTTCTTTTTTTTTTTTTTTACCGGTCTTTCAGAATTTGGAAATGGCTTGTGCATCAATAAGAGCATCAGCTAGCATTCCTGTATTCATCATAAAGCTTAGAGGCCCAGACGACCGAGGGGCGCTCAATAAACGATTTGTTAGAATATATTAAGCTATTTTTTTATTATTAAGCTAGGAGGAGTTATTAAGGAAATTTAAAATTCTATATTTTAAGTTTGAGGGACAGGAAAGAGATGTTATGGCGTAGAGACCATTGTAGTTCGAACATAATACCCTAAAAGGGTCATGCAGTGCATATGTCGAACTACAACGGCTAAGGAACAGAGGACTAAAGTTTCGAGTCCTTCTATTAGGAATGTTAAATTTTAAGCGTGTTAGTAAATGCTGGCTATCTACATCCCCGTTAATAAGGTTATGCAGAAAGACTACACCGAGCATTGTCCTACGATTTGTTAAGCTAGGTAAGTTTATGAGTAAGAGTCTACTCTTATAAGATGGAAGGTGAAGATTTGCATCCCAGTTTAGACCTCTAAGTGAAAAAGTTAGGAAATTCTTTTGTACGGATTCTATGCGGTCCTGATGTACTCCATATTGGGGACTCCAGACACATGAACCGTACTCCAGTATAGGACGGACCAAAGAAATGAATAGAGTTTTAGTTATATAGGGGTCATTAAATTCTTTATTCTTTAAATATGCAGCGGATTCTAATAAGATGACGTTATATTATATATATAGTATATATATAGTTATAGTATATATATATGACGTTATAGCAAACAAAATGCAAAAATTACCTACTTGTTGTAGGTAATTTAAAATAATTTAACCTAAAATAAAATTAAATTCCGCCTTTTATCATGCCACGCCTACTTTTATTTAGTTGCTTAAAATGCCTTTGAATATATATTTCAATTTTCAGATCGATACCGTACTTCGTTAAAAAGTTACAGAAGCATTGCTCCTACTTTCTTATATGAGGCTCCTCAGTACATGGCTAGTTTGACTCTTTCTTTAGAAATTAAAAATAAATTATAAGTTAAATAAATTTTAAAAAAACATTATAAAATTTGTTGTAAAAAGATGAATCAGAATTGACTCCAACATAATTGGAAAATGCGTACGTTTTTTTTAAATACATTAAAATGTCTTAAATACCTCGAAATATCTTATGTACCTCATAGTGCAATCTTGAAGCTTCACGGCGCGAGCTAGGAATTCATTTTAGACACATGGTTTCTTGGTGAAATTTTCTTAGAATTCTTCGTAGATTCCGATTATGGGGGACGATTTTCAGGATCTTTTGGACAGGAACAAATTGACCCGCCCTAATGTATGTACTTTATAGAGTCGGAGATGTCTCCTTCACTGCTTTGCACACTTACCAAAATTATAAGGGTATTTCAAGGGTATAACAATAGTCCTTCTTCTACACGATGTTGTCGACTCATTATGATACTTTGCGAGAGAGAATCGGCAGACTTAATTTGCTGAGAAAGTTAAGATGTTAAAAGCCAATTATGAAATATTTTACCAACGTTAGTGAGTGGCTTTACAATTGATTACCAATTTAGCGAGAGCAATACAAGGAAAAATTGCAGGGAAAATATCATGGAAGATGTGTTTAATGCCTTATACATATTAGGCTCTTCCGACCCTTTGATTACATAATTGGCAAATGAGCCTGAAATTTCTTCTACAAAAACAATTATTATGGACGAGAAGTTTGCTTCTAATAAAGCATCTGGATATGCCTCTCTCTGATTCTGATTCCGAATAACATTCTAGAGTCTAGACTTTTTTAGATAAACTCAATTAAAGTTAAAAAAAACAAGAAAGGAAAGCTAGCTTCGGGCGGAGTCGAATTTGATATACCCTTGCAGTTAAATACCGGATATATTAGGTTGTCAAAAAAGTCTTGCAGTATTTTCGCTAGTTGGCGCTGAAAGCGCGTAGTTCAGTTTCCATTTCCACCGCACAACGATGGTTTAAAAGTTTTCGTTCTGGTGTAGAGGTGGTCGAAGATGCGCCTTGCTCTGGAAGGAAAATCGCTGAATTGGTCAAAAGAGACCGGCATAGTAGCAGTCGTAGCATCGGTCAAGAGCTGGGCATGAGTCATCAAATCGTTATAAACCATTTGAAGAAGCTTGGAGAAATTGACGCAAAAAAACCTCTTTGACCGTATGGACGCATGCGAATCGCTTCTAAATCGCAACAAAATCGACCCGTTTTTTAAGAGAATGGTGACTGGCGATGAAAAGTGGGTCACTTACGATAACGTAAGACGCAAGCGGTCGTGGTCGAAAAGCCGGGAAGCGGCCCAGACGGTGGCCAAGCCTGGATTGACGGCGAGGAAGGTTCTTCTGTGTGTTTGGTGGGATTGGCACGGAATAATCCACTAAGAGCTGCTCCCCTATGGCCAAACGCTCAATTCGGACCTGTACTGACAATTCTGTAGCTGTAATTCCTGTACTGTAATTCAATAAAAATACCGCAAGACTTTTTTGACAACCTAATACATCGGTAAAATCTGATAAAGTAGGCCGATCCTTACATAACATAACCAATATTACGATAAGAAATCTAAAAAAAAGTATTCCCAATCTTCTAGTATCTTCAAGATCACCAAAGTTGGTATTTTTACCAAATACCATTTCCGATCGTTCAGTTATATGGCAGCTATATAATATAGTTGGCCCGTCGTGTTATGAAATTTGGCACGTCGTATTATTTTTCCAAAAATAGAGGTCTGCATGAATAGCTAAAAAACGACATTCAGTCGGCCGATCCCGGCCGTTTCGACTTATATACTGCGTGCAAAGGAAAGAAGGGTATGTGCAAAGTTTCAAGACGATAGCTTTAAAATTGAGAGACTAGTTTGCGTAGAAACAGACAGACGGACAGACGGACATGCTCATATCAACTCAGGAGGTGATCCTGATCAAGAATACATATATATACTTTATAGGGTTGGAGATGTCTCCTTCACTGCGTTGCACACTTTTGGACAAAATTATAATACCCTCTGCAAGGGTATAAAAAGGGTGCGCATTTGTATGTATGTGTGACAGCTCGCAAGACGGCATACAAATTTTTTTGGCTTCCAATTTTCATTTTCAATTTCTTGTTTCTGTTTTCAATGCGCCGATGTGATAGTCAGTAGAAAAAATAGTATTTTTAGTCGTTGCAGGTCGAGTCAGGGTGGTAGCGTAATGAATAGAGTAGTTACTCAATGCACAATATTTTTGTATTCAAATCCTAGTAAGGACTTCTAACTTTTTCTTTCTTTTATAATTTTTTTTTTATTTTTCCTAATTGTAGGTTTAATGAAAAAAAAATTTAATATTTTATCCAGCTAATAAAATTTTAAGGCAGTCCCTCCGGAATTTTTTCATCCGACACGTCCGTCACTTATTTTTACAAAAATTTTAATAGAATTCAATTAAAAATAATAATAATAAAGTAAATATGAAAGGGAAACTAAAATATTATTAAAAAAATTTAAATAAAAAAATTTAAAAGAAAATATAAAAATAATCAGAACACTGAAACTTTTTAAAAATTTTAACGACCGCCCAGTAACAAAATCGAACCCAGGACCTGATCGCGCGCTTTCCATCTAGGCTATCCTCGAAGTTGATCTAACGGTACTTGGTATTATAGAAAACGCAAGCATCAATAGTAAAATCCGAGCTGATGAGTAAAGATAGTAGAAGATACTTCTGATCTCTTTGCTCTCACACTGGTTCGATTTGAACGTTTCAAAATTTCATTGTTCCAAAAATGTTACGTTCTAAAAATGGAATTCTCTCTTTCTCTCTCATCTGCCAGCCGTTTGTCGTGGAACCCGCTCTCAAATATTTTCATTTTACAGCGGGTTCCACGACTCGGCCTGCCAATATGCCGTAGAACCCGCACTTATAAGGATTTTTACAGCGGGTTCCATTACGAACTGAGGCGATTTTAAGGAGATTTTAAAAAGTTGTATTTTTCTTGATTTAATTATAAATTTTGACAAAAAGTTTAAAACAATAAAAATATAATATAAATAGATATAAAAAAAAATGCCTGATTAGAACTCATTTTACTCCGCACATCAGCCACGCACTCTACCATTAGGCTATCCCTCAATCGTTGTCGCGCGAATAATTTCTCAAACTTAAGTAGTCGCGCAATGGAACCCGCTCGTTCCAGCGGGTTCCAGCGCTGGAACCCGCCATAGAAAGTTTTTCTTTGTATGAGATGTCCTATCTATGTATGTACTTTATAATCTTTGGTTATACTTATAATCTTGTCTTGGCCCAATACTGGGCAAATGATAATTTTCTTTGTAAGTAAAAAAAGTAAAAGTAGCTAGTTCCGGTAAAAGCAAAGTTTAGGAATAAGTGTGTGAGTTTTTTTTACCTTCTTTTTTAGCCGTGTATCGCGGAGCTTCCTGGCTGTTCTTTTATAAGGGTCATCCCTCCTTCCCTACAATCGAACCTAGAGTAGGATTGTAAGCTACATTAGAACTGAGAACAACTCGATTCTCACTGCATCCATTATTTTCGACGTTTAAAAAAAAAACATCGATTAAAAACAAACAAAAAAACAAAAACAATTTCTTTTTTCATATATATTGAGACCTATCAATCTTATTTATTTAGAAATCAAAACAAAAATACTTTTCCTTAAAATCAAAAATTCAAGTTTCAACAACATAAAAACGAAAAATACATAACATACAAAAAATTTAATTTCTGTAAACCATAGGTTCTTACTGGCAAAAAAAGCTAGTTTACCATTTTAGGTTTAATAGCGGTGCGTCTATCGGGAACTATGGGTTCGGCCCTAGAGCTGTTTTAAAATAAAACATTTAAATATATATATTTTTTAATAACCTTTACTCACACATTTGAAAACAATCGATGCATCGACCCAAAAAAAAGAATCGATGTATACATCGATTTTATCCCAGCTCTACGCTACATCCCCTCATCTCCTGTAGCTAGGTTTCCCAAGGGAAAATTCAGCCTAATCCAATACTACTAGATAGTTGATAGCACTAGATAGGCATTTAGGAGTATCGCATGTAACATCCCTAATTGAGAAATTTCTTCACGAGAATATCACGTGCTGGTAAAAAATTCGAATTTCGAATCCAGCAAGGTGCGACTACGTTAGTGTTAGACCGTGTAGTCCGCATGTGCGTTTTGATTTATTGTCCGGCCATTATCCTGGTTACCCATTCCCTAATTCCAAGCGTAGTATTCTTTTTTTTGTTATTTCTTTCGGTTTCGTTTTGTCAAAAAGGAGAGTCGTTAGTGAGATTCGATTCGGTTTCGATTCGATCTCGGCAAAGAGCAATAAAGTCGAATTTAATTGCCCGTTTGAAATGAGCAAACTTAATGGACAATGACTCATTAACACTGACACGTCAAATAATAATAGCGTGTCTGGAATGCTTGTCGAAAAAGAAAACGGAAAGGCGGAAATTGAAATAACGCTTCCTGCGAAATGGGACGGCGACGCACTTCGAAACACGTCCTTCCCGATTCCATGACAAAAGCTCGACTCGCCTCGCACATTGGCACATCAAAAGAATGGCAACAAACGCACTCTTACACATTTACACACTTGGCACAAGAAAAGCAATTAAGAACGTTGAAAGCAATCTTAAGCGCTGCTGACGGTGACAGTGAGGCAAATGGGGCGGAGAAGAACGAGGGGTTGGTGCTCCTTCTATCTGAACTCTGAACTGCTCCAATGTCTGCTCTGCGTGGAAGAGGGTTGGGGCATGTGAGAATGGAAGCCCTTGAGGATGTGACATGAAATGCTTATCAGAGGCGTACACACAGGGGCTCAAAAACGGAAAACTACACCCGAAAAAACTTTAGTTTGTTGTTCTTCAAGACGTCAAGGTGTTTAGGTGTTTGCAATAAAGAAAAATTTAAGGAGCTAAAAATCTGACAAATGAACTGAATACAAAATACAAAAAGTTCATTCAATCGAAAGTGGTAATCAAAACTATTAGCCTAAAAATTACCATATGAGATAGAAAAAAAACATATAACCTGATTTATTAAATATATTTATTTTAGAATGTTATAAGTAACAGAATGTAACAGCTTCTCTCCAGGGCCAAATAAGTACTGGGTGAGTTACATATATTAGAAAATAAAATAGACATCACATCATTGTTGTTTGCCAAATATTTTTTTTTATAAAAATTAAGTAAAATAGCACAAGTTAAATAAACAAGTTAAATTTATTATTCCTTTTTTCTGGTTTTAGTGTATAAGCCCGCATTGCCAGAAATCCAAGACAGTACGCCTAGAAAATTAGTTTTCCCACAGATAAAACTCTGTGTGTCAATTAAGAAAGCAATGGACAAGGGGCAACCCATCCGCATTGAATGAGTTCAAATAAGTTCAATCAAAATGTGGATGGCGTAGAGCTCTTTAAATGTTTCCCCCGATAAAACTTACTCCGTTGGCTTAGTCAGCCCACCAAACGCAAAATCACCCACCCAAGCAATCCAATGTTTGTTTGTCTTCAAAATTATTGAGCTGGCATCGATTGGTAGCGGCTAATGAATAAGGCCTGATTTTGCCGATTCTTGCTCCTGGGCATCTCATGATGTCCATACAAATGAACGCTGACCAAATGGCCAAATGGAAAAAACAAGTGGGTGGAAATGGCACTTCGCAGGGCGTTTGCACAGCTTATCGTACATAAAGGTCTAAAGGTAGTCCCCCGTTGTTGGTCATACTCACGCAAATCAGATGTCGACTAATAAAATCAATATGGCAATAATGCAATATTTTCATCAAACAAGCTACACAAAAAGTGTTTCATAGAAAAAAGCAAAATGGACGGCTATAGTCGAGTTTCCCGATTAAATCATACCCGGTACTCATCTCTGCCACCCACAATTTAACTAACTTTTGAAGTTTAAAATTAAATTTTTAAAACTTTAAAAGTAATGGATTTTCAGCAAAAAAATTTTGAAGCATACACTTCCCCTTGAAAAAAAACACAACCAAATCAATTCAGTAGAGAAGCAGAATAAAAAGACTATGGGCCGCGCCATGTCAAGTCATAAAAATAAAATGTTACGAAAAAAAATATATATATTAATAATAAAAAAAAAAATAATGTTTTTAAATTTTTAAACATTTTTAATAATTAGGGGAACAATTTTAAAATTAGTTAGAATTAATTTAAAATTAAAATTGGCCCACGACCCCTATTACTCCTCTACAAATTGTCCGATTTGGCTGAATTTTGATTTGTATTAGTGTGATTAGCCATTGCACACTGGTCCCAATGCCCAATATTTTTGAAAGAACTCATTAGTTACGAAAAAAAAACTATTTTATCCAGATAGAATAATAACACAGTGCGACAAAAAAAGAAAAATTGAAGGAACTTTTAAAGAGACCTAGTAGGAATTGTTTATTAGGTCAAATATAGTACAAAACCGTGTTTGAAATATTTCTAACACCCTCAAAATCTTGATTTATTTAGAAAAAACTGGTTTTCGGGAGTGTTTTTCTCTTAAAAATTCCTGAACGCGTAATTTTAGGCCAATTTTAAAATTTTTTACGTTTTTCAATAGTTAAATGTTGTAGCTTTTGAAAAAAAATACATCTTCAATTTATTTAAACAAAAAGAATAAAAATTTTACAAAGGAAACTGACATTTTTGAATTTTTGTCGAGTTTTTCAACCTTTGACGCCATTTTTTGGGAACAACTTCTAAGAATTGGTATCATTCTTAACACATGCCAATATTGTCTCATTAATCCTGAACAAAACGAGACCAATTTTATTACTTAAATAAATAATTTTATTTATTTATTATATAAATTTTGAAAATTGTTGAAGTTATAACTGTTTTTCCAAAACAACTCAGTGCAAATTTGCTAGCGTTCCGGAGCAATAGGTGCCCTTCCATTTCGCTTGTTCCTTTCTTTTACGCACTTTTACTCCCAAGCGCTAGTAAAATTGCACTGACTTGTTTTGGGAAAAGCGGTTTAACTTCAACAATTTTCATAATTTCTTAATGAAATTGGTCTCGTTTTGTTCAGGATTAATGAGACAATATTGGCATGTGTTAACCCTCTAAGCCCCAAGAGTGCCTTGAGGCACTCATTACATTATTTACAATTTTAAAAATAATAAACGCTATTTCTACGTTTAAATATTTTTTAGCCGTTAAGAATAGATGCTCAATTATGTATAGAAGCTTTGAAAGCTCTCAGAAGCTTTTAACGGTACTTTTTGTTTATACTTGCACAGAACATGTGTTTCGCCGCGTGTGAAATTTGAGCTGCAGTGAAGTGGGATTTCTTTTGAATATAAAAGTTAAAATATAAAACTAAACCAAACCATTAATTTTTTACTGAGAGGTAAGTTAATTTAGTATTAAAATAATATTACAGATATGCAAATATGTAATTGGTATGCATTGTATCAGTGAAATAGTGATAAGTGCCTTGAGGCATCTTTGGGGCAGTAAGCAAACTTTTGTTCCAAGTAGCTATTTCACAATTATTTGCAATCTGCAGTGGTTTAAAGAGGTTTTTCTTAATAAAAATTCTTAAATTAGAAAATATGGCAAATCGAAAGCGCTTCAAGTTATCCGACTTGACAGATGATCAGTTAATGAAATTGAGTCAGTCCCGTCAGATGAGGAGGTCTCAAATATTTCTAGTGACGACGAGGACAATGATTTAAATGTGGTGGAAGCTCTAAACGCTGCATTAGAGGAAGCCGATTCTGTTTCCCTTTAAAGTTGGCAATAAGGAAAATGTTTTAAATAGTGCCCAGGATCCTAAGTCTACTGGAAAGGCTACAAAACGTCCTCGATCGCCATTGCCAACTATAGAAGATTCGGGATGCGAATATTTACCAAATTCTGGAGGATTTAATGCTGCTGGTAAACAAATATAACTGAGATTTTTTATATAAGTGATTAATAATTTATATATGGGTAGGTCTTGAATCGATTACAGAGGAACCCACTAAGATTCTCTGGAGGGAGCAATCGATGCAGATGCATGTAAACTGTATAGCCTTTCGAGGAGATTCCTCGCTTACAGAAGAAATTAAGGGGCTGGAAACTCCATTTGAGATATTTTGCTACTTTTTTTATGGAGAAATTATGAAAATGATTGTCGAGGACACAATGCGCGCAGCTTTAACTGACAACATTTCAAATAATTTTAAAATTACCATCGATGACATTCATCATTACATCGGCATTCTAATTTACATGTCGATTTACCGATATCCGAATTTGAGGAGTTATTGGGGACAAAATGCGTTCGGACCCATTTAAAATTGCATGACCCGACACAGATTTGAGACAATTAAAACGTATTTCTCTCTGTGTGATGAGAGCCAGCGCATTAAAAAGGGTCAACCAGGCTACGATCCATTGTTTCCACTAACCACAGTGGGTCAACCACTACGATCCAAGCCGTTCGTTTCTTGTCATCATATGGGGGTGTTAAACCATTTGCAAGGAAGGATCCGCGTCAAGGAACATCAAAAATTCCACGGTTCGACAGAAAATCTAAAAAATACGTTGAAATTGATTGCCCCCAAATTTTTAAGGAGTATAATGCTCACATGGGCGGCGTAGACCTTATGGATGGTATGGTAACATACAAATGCAAAAATTTATCAGGTCGTCCATCTACATATAGATCGCCGTGCTCTCAGCTAGTGCGAGCTATAAACTCACCATCCTCTCGGATAGAGCAAATAGCACAGTCTCCACTGTCTCACCGATCACCACAGCTTGGCCTTAAACAAGGAAAAAAATCAAAGCACCCTATATAAAGCTTGCGTTTTGATCAGGTAAACCATTTTCCTCATTGGTTGGAGCGAGAGAGTGGAAAACGTCGTTGCAAATTATGCAAAACATCACAAACACAATGCATTTGCCCTAAATGCAACTTACATTTATGTTGCACATCTAATAAAAACTGTTTCTTAGAGTATCATACCAAACAAGAAAGGAAAGCTAACTTCGGGCAGAGCCGAAGTTGATATACCCTTGCAGCTAAAACAGGATATATATCGCTAAAATCGGATATAGTTGACCGATTCTTATGGGAATATCATAATATAACCAATAAATTACAAGACAAAATCTAAAAAAAAATCCCAAACTTCTATCTTGAAGAACCCCAAAGTTGGTATTTTTACCAAATACCATTTCCGATCGTTCAGTTATATGGCAGCTATAAGATATAGTCGGCCGATCCATATGAAACTTGATACGTCGTATTATTTTTCCAAAAATAGAATTCATAGAAAATCCCAACTTTCTAGCTCGAAAAACACTGAAGTTATGCCATTTCCGATCAATCAGTTATATGGCAGATATAGGATATAGTCGGCTGATCCCGGCCGTTCCGACTTATATACTGCGTGCAAAGGAAAGAAGGGTGTGTGCAAAGTTTCAAGACGATAGCTTTAAAACTGAGAGACTAGTTTGCGTAGAAACAGACAGACGGACAGACGGACATGCTCATATCAACTCAGGAGGTGATCCTGATCAAGAATATATATACTTTTTAGGGTCGGAGATGTCTCCTTCACTGCGTTGCACACTTTTGGACAAAATTATAATACCCTCTGCAAGGGTATAAAAAGAAAATTTGACATGGCAAAACAAAATTGATTCTTTTTACTCTCAAGTGCCTAAGGGTGCCTTGAGGCACCTATTCAGTTTTTCTCACCTTACAGGTAAAAAAAAGGTTCTACGTTCTTTTTAATAGCATTTTTGAGTTAAGAAGGCACAAATCAATTCAGAAAAAATTATTTCATTTAATTTCTTGCGTTATTGTGGAAAGTGGCATTAGAGGGTTAAGAATGATACCATTTCTTAGAAGTTGTTCCCAAAAAATTTTAAAACCGGCCTAAAATTACGCGTTTAGGAATTTTTAAGAGCAAAACACTCCCGAAAAACCGTTTTTTCTAAATAAATCAAGATTTTGAGGGTGTTAGAAATGGTTCAAACACAATTTTGCACTATATTTGACCTAATAAACAATTCCTACTAGGTCTCTTCTACTAGGTCTCTACTAGGTCTAATCATTGCATTTAAAATCGCAATCGGGTTGCTGAAACTGCTGCCCTGTGAAAATCGGTAGCTCTGGAAGTGAGCTGTTTAGAACAACACATTTTAAACTAAGATTTCGAAAGTTTGACTTTTAAGTTTTTTTTTCGATTTTTTTTCAATATACAATTTTTTTTTGCTTTTATTATTATACCCTTGCAGAGGGTATTATAATTTTGGTCAAAAGTGTGCAACGCAGTGAAGGAGACATCTCCGACCCCATAAAGTATATATGTTCTTGATCAGGATCACCTCTTGAGTTGATATGAGCATGTCCGTCTGTCTGTCTGTTTCTACGTAAACTAGTCTCTCAGTTTTCAAAGTATCGACTTGAAACTTTTCACACAGAGAAAAATAATACGACCCACCAAATTTCATAAGGATCGGCCGACTATATCCTATAGCTGCCATATAACTGAACGATCGGAAGTCACCAAACTTTCGTGTTTGGTAAATTTTATATCGATCGGTCGACTATATGGTATTTGGCATTTGATAGAAATACCAACTTGGGTATTTTGGATAGAAGCTTGGGAATTTTTTTTAGATATTTTATTGTAATAATTTGGTTTAATTATGATATTCTCATAAGGATCGGCCAACTATATCCGATGTTTGCAATATATATCCGGTTTTAACTGCAAGGGTATATCAACTTAGGCTCCGCCCGAAGTTAGCTTTCCTTTCTTGTTTAATTTAAGGTGGTATACATAAATTTCAAAAATTATGTGTACCAACAACAATGAAGGTCAACGCAATTACACGGCATACATATCGCAATATATTGCAAAATTGGAATAGCTACCAATTTTATGTAGCCACCAGTGTACAGGTGTGAAGCCTGGCATTAAATCCCTGCAGTCCTGACACTCATGTCACCGCCTTTTCAGGACCGTTATGTCATATTTTGTTACAAAAACACAAACAAACCCTAAAATAAAACTTGAACAAAGGAGGCGAACCAATTCTGCCTGCCCTCTTCTCCTACTGAATTTTGAAGTTATGCCCATTCGATTAGGATACAAATCTCTACAGTTTTCTAGGCATTCTAAATGTTTTTGCGCAAAACTTTCTCCGCATCGGTCAATGGCTTAGGTTCTCTACCTCTGAATCAGAAGGTCGTGGGTTCGATTCCCAGCTGAGGAAAGCGTTTTAAAACTGATTGATCAGGATTACCTCCTGAGTTGATATTAGCATATCCGTCTGGCTGTTTCTACGCAAACTAGTCTCTCAGATTTAAAGCTATAGACTTTAAACTTTACACACCTCCTTTGTTCAAGCAATGAACACGATTTTAAATACAAATTCCAAAGAGTTTCAAGGGTTCGGACCCATCTAAATGCGCGATAAACAACATGGGTTAAAACATGCTTATCGCACTTAAGAAAGGGTCGCATAGCATGTCAGCATGCAGTGCGTTGACAAGTAGTTTTAAATAGATTTAAGATTTTTTATATCTCTCTTGTAAGAGATTGTACAAAATAAAAACCGTTTCCAAATGGAACTTATTGGAGTAAGAGCCTTTATTTGGGGCTCCTCTTAAGATTTGGTCCATCGCGCCGGATCCTCTGTTATTTCCCCCCAAGTGGTAGAGGTCACAGAAAACGAGTTTTGAAAAGGAACTCGTTGGAGTACGACTCCATACAGCCCCCTTATTATTTGGGGCTCCTCTTAACACCTTCTTTAGAGTTAGATAAATAAGTTTTATAGTGTACGGGAGCGAAAATTTTCCGAAAAACGCGAAGTCCGGAAAATATGTTTCATTTTCATTCAATAATTTTCAATTGTGTGCAGTGTATACTCTGAATGTATAGTAGAAATTGCCATGAATGCCAAAAAACCTACATTCTAATTAACTCTATAAAAAATGAATTGAATGGATTGACTTCGTAGCCGTTTCGGTTAGAGAGAATGAACGCACGAGAGTTCGACTCAGTCGCACAACATTGAAACGACGAAACACAAAGTAATGACATTAAAATGCGAAAGGATGAAGTCAACTTTTCGAATGCATTCGAACGCCAAGCCGTTTTATTGTAATAAAAAACAATAATAAAAGAAAAAAGGAAAGCTAACTTCGGGCGAAGCCGAAGTTGATACCTATAGGGTACCTATTTAAACATAAAATTTTAAAAACTTCAAAGGTTCTATCTTCAAAATTTTGTATCTTATACAAAAATATATGACAGATATACGATATACGACAGTATATTAACACCCTGGCATTTAGAATCGGAAACATTGGATATACATAGTTGGTCTATCCTCATGTAGATATCATAATAAAACCAATTTATTACAATAAAAAATCTAAAAAAAAGTCCCAAGCTTCTATCTTCAAAAATATCAAAGTTGGTTTTTTTACCAAATACCATTTCTGACTTGTTTTGGGAAAAACGTTATACATTCAACAATTTTCATAATTTCGTAATGAAATTGATCTCGTTTTATTCAGGATTAATGAGACAATATTGAATAATGTTAAGAATAATACCATTTTTTTGAAAGTTGTTTCGAAAAAATGGCGTCAAAGATCGAAAAACTCGACAAATATTCAAAAATGTCAGTTTCTTTTTGTAAAATTTTTATCCTTTTTGTTTAAATAAATTGAAGATGTATTTTTTTTCAAAAGCTACAACATTTAACTATTGAAAAACGTAAATTTTAAAACCGGCCTAAAATTACGCGTTCAGGAATTTTTAAGAGCAAAACACTCCCGAAAAACCGTTTTTTCTAAATAAATCAAGATTTTGAGGGTGTTAAAAATATTTCAAACACGGTTTTGTACTATATTTGACCTAATAAACAATTCCTTCTAGGTCTCTTCTACTAGGTCTCTACTAGGTCTAATCATTGCATTTAAAATCGCAATCGGGTTGCTAAAACTGCTGCCCTGTGAAAATCGGTAGCTCTGGAAGTGAGCTTTTTATACAAACGTTGGCTTTTTGGCGCGCTAAAGAACAACACATTTTAAACTAAGATTTCGAAAGTTTTACTTTAAAGTTTTTTTTTTCGATTTTTTTTCAATATACAATTTTATACCCTTGCAGAGGGTATTATAATTTTGTCCAAAAGTGTGCAACGCAGTGAAGGAGTCATCTCCGACCCTATAAAGTATATATATTCTTGATCAGGATCACCTCCTGAGTTGATATGCTATATCCTATAGCTGCCATATAACTGATTGATCGGAAATGCTATTACTTCGGTGTTTTTAGAGTTAGAGAGTTCAGATTTCATAAGGATCGGTCGACTATATCCTATAGCTGCCATATAACTGAAAAATCGGAAATGACCCAACTTTTGTGTTTTTGAAGATAGAAAGTTGGAACTTCGTACAGATTATATTTTTGGTCAGTTGATCCAACCTACCAAATTTCATAACGATCGGCCGGCTGCCATATAACGGAACGATCGGAAATGGTATTCGGTAAAAATACCAACTTTGGTACTGCGTGCAAAGGAAAGAAGGGTGTGTGCAAAGTTTCAAGACGATAGCTTTAAAACTGAGAGACTAGTTCGCATAGAAACATACAGACAGACAGACAGACGGACATGCTCATATCAACTCAGGAGGTGATCCTGATCAAGAATATACATATATACTTTATAGGGTCGGAGATGTCTCCTTCACTGCGTTGCACACTTTTGGACACAATTATAATACCCTCTGCAAGGGTATAAAAATAGAATCTGTACGAAGTTTCAATATTCAAAAACACGAAAGTTGGGTCATTTCCGATCGCTTAGTTATATGACAGCTATAGGATTTAGTCGGCCGAACGTTATAAAATTTGGTATGTCGTATTATTTTGCCAAAAATATACGAAATCTGAACTCTCTAAGTCTCAAAAAAAAAAAAAACATACCATTTCCGATCATTCAGTTGACAGCAAAGATTATTAAGTACATTGATGGGACATCAGGGCCCAAAACGGTCAACTTTTTTCGACGAGCTTGTTGGGGAGGGGGTAACGCACATGCACATAAGATTCTATTTTTAGAACTCTTTAAATGTATCGTCAAAAAAATGTGTGCCTTTGTATGTATGTGTGACTGCTCGCAAGACGGCGTACAAATTTGTTGGCTTCCAATTTTCATTTTCAATTTCTTGTTTCCGTATTTAATATGCCGACGTGGTAGTCAGTAGAACAAATACTATTTTCAGTCGCTGTGGGTTGAGATGGGTTGTATGTAAGTTGTAGCGTAATGCATAGAGTAGTTACTTTATGTACAACATTTTTGTGTTCAAATCCTAGTAAGGACTTCTAACTAGGATCGCCATGCACATTGCCAAGCACTCTACCACTAGGCTATCCCTCAATCGTTGTCGCGCGTCAAATTTCTCAAACTTAACTTGTCGCGCAATGGAACCCGCCATAGAAAATTTTTCTTTGTATGAGATGTCCAGGGCCGTAGCTGGCATGGTCCCAGGGCCCCCGAGGCTCTAGCTACGGCCCTGGAGATGTCCCATCTATGTACTTTATAATCTTTGATAGTATCCAAACCGATCTAAACTTTGGCTCCGCCAGAAGTTAGTTTTCCTTTTTGGTTTTTGTAAAATGTAGCAAAAACGAGGAAAAAAGATTTATGTCATCGTATTGTAAATAAACTATTCATTGAGCATTGAGTCATTGAGCATTGATATTCGCTTTTCTAAATCTCCATTTATATTCAAAGAATATGTAAAAATGAGCTTATTTGTCATTACCAATATCGCGTTCGACAGTGAAAAAGAATATTTGTTATTAGTGCATCCAAGGTTTTTGTCCAAGGAGCACCAAATATCGTGTCCAAACGTAGATTTTTGCGCTAAACAAATTAAAAAAAAAATGTGGTTCAATATAAGCAGCAATTCGAGTTTGGAACTTTTGGAAGTTTTTTTTACGTTCTAGTTTATACTAGTTTTAGTGTAAACGAATGCAAGAAACGAAAAAATCAAATCCAACTGCAAATGTTGGCGCGAAAACATAAAAAAAGATAAACAAAAATTATTGAATTTATTAAAGATATTTTGTTAAGTTGGAAATTGATGTAAGAAATAATAAAAAAAATATTGATGCATCAAAAATAATTTAAATACATCCTTTGCACTTCTCATTACCTAAAAAGAAACAAAAACAACATAAAAAGTATTGTGGAAGAAAATGTCGCGTGCGACATGTAGCGTGCGACAGTGATTCAAATTCAATTAAAAAAAAAGCTGCTTTATATTTTTAAGTCAAACGAAATGCATTATTTAGAACAATCAATACTTAACATTTTAAAATTAATTGCATTACAATTATCCATCACGTTTCGCTGAAATCAGTGCTTGAACTTGTTTTCGAAAAAGTGACTTCTGTTTTTGTCGCGAGCGAATGCCTCACATTTTTGTGATTATCTTGATGATAAACAATTGCCCAAAATCTATCTTAGCACAGATTATAGTGCTAACCAAGAGACTTAAGATTCGCATTTAAAAAAAAAAAAAAAAAAAAAACCATGCACTTTTTTTTTCAGTGCATCAGAGAGAATTGCCCATTGTCGTAACAAAATTGCGATTTTTTAATGCAACGATTATTATTCTTTTAGGATAACATTTTGTTTCCTAACTTAAAAAATAATATAGGTTCTTGCAAAAATATTGGGCATTGGTGCCAGTGCACTGCAATGTGGAATGGAGCCTAAAAGTTATGGACTAGTTGAAATTATGCGTGGTGGAAAAAACAAATTGCATTTTTTTGTTATTAGAATTCTAGGGTTAGTCAGGAATTACGCTTATCCCCAGTGCTTCATTATGCAGTTCTTGTCATGAGATGACACATGTCACGTATGGCAGCGTGTTGGTGTATAGTTAGGGCACATAAATCAGTTTTACGAAGGCCAACATGAAGAATGGGCCACATAAATAATTAACAAACTTGACTCAAAAGATAAATTTTTTTTTCAGCAATGACGAAAGAGATAAGTTCGTTTAATATTTATGACAAACCAAAGATACATGACGTATGTATGTATGTACATGCTCTCACTCTCCCTCGAACAATGTTGTTTATTCTGAATGCCCTTGGCACTTTCCTCATGTCCTTTCCCTGCTCTTTCTTCCGCTTCCTCTCTAATCAAAGGCTCAGGGGTGAGATCTAGACTATTGCCAGTGATTTACGAGCCCTCCAATCATGTGGGACACAAGAGCAAGCTGCTGGCATATCTAGCTCGCATACACATCCGTACTATCATAATTCGTCATTGCATTTGATTTTATTTCAGCGTTATTTATTTGAATTATTTATTTATCCTATTATTGGGACGACCTGGTGGTCTACCAACTTGCTTGTGTGGGGTTGCAACCTTATATGTATTGTGTAGTATGTTAAGGACATAAGAAGATTCCCTGTACACCAGGCCCCGCACATTTGACATTGTTTTGTATTTTTCCGCATGAATATTCCTGCAACATATGTCCATTTGCGTGACCCGAGCCAGTTTTAGCCGGTGCCAATCAATTATTCGTAGTGAATCAAGATTTATAGGTTTTGTGTTTGACCGCCTTTTCCTTTGAGAACTCATCCCATTTTTCCAAAGCTTGCCCAAATCACAAGCCACGTACTTTACACACATTTTTTGATAGAAGTTAGCAAAAGTTTAAATGTAAACTTAACACGAAACAGTTAAAAAGAAAAACAAGAAAGGAAAGCTAACTTCGGGCGGAGCCGAAGTTGATATCCCTTGCAGCTAAAACAGGATATATATCGCTAAAATCGGATATAGTTGACCGATTCTTATAGGAATATCTAAATATAACCAATAAATTACAAGACAAAATCTAAAAAAAAATCCCAAACTTCTATCTTGAAGAACCCCAAAGTTGGTATTTTTACCAAATACCATTTTCGATCGTTCAGTTATATGGCAGCTATAAGATATAGTCAGCCAATCCATATGAAACTTGATAAGTCGTTTTATTTTTCCAAAAATAGAATTCATAGAAAATCCCAACTTTCTAGCTCGAAAAACACTGAAGTTATGCTATTTCCGATCAATCAATTATATGGCAGATATAGGATATAGTCGGCTGATCCTTATAAAATTTGGCATGTTGTATTATTTTGACAAAAATAGCAATCGTACCAAATTCGAATTCTCTAGCTTTAAAAACACCGAAGTTATAGCATTTCCGATCAATCAGTTATATGGCAGCTTTAAGATATAGTCGGCCGATCCTTATGTAATTTGGTAGGTCGTATTATTTTGCCAAAAATAGCTATCGTAAAAAAATCTGAACTCTGTAACTCTAAAAACACCGAAGTTATACCATTTCCGATCAATCAGATATATGGCAGCTATAGGATATAGTCGGCCGATCCCGGCCGTTCCGACTTATATACTGCGTGCAAAGAAAAGAAGGGTGTGTGCAAAGTTTCAAGACGATAGCTTTAAAACTGAGAGACTAGTTCGCGTAGAAACGGACAGACAGACGGACAGACGGACATGCTCATATCAACTCAGGAGGTGATCCTGATCAAGAATATATATAATATATTCAAAATTATAATACCCTCTGCAAGGGTATAAAAGGAAAGTACGGCTATAGTCGAGTTTCTCGACTATATATTACCCTGAAATTATCTCTTCCACCCACACTTCAACTTTTGAAATTTAAACTTTAAACTTTAAAGTAATGGATTCTCAGCAAAAAAATTTTGAAGCATACTTTTCCCCTTGAAAAAAAAAACCGAATCAATTCAGTGGAGAAGCAGAATAAAAAGACTATGGGTCGCGCCATGTCAAGTCATAAAAATAAAATGTTACGAAAAAAATATATATATATTAATAATAAAACAAGAAAGGAAAGCTAACTTCGGGCGGAGCCGAAGTTGATATACCCTTGCAGTTAAAACTGGATATATATCGCAAACATCGGATTAAATTGGCCGATCCTTATGAGAATACCGTAATATTACCAATTTATTACAATAAACAATCTAACACAAAGTACCAAGCTTCCATCTTCAAAAATACCACAGTTGGTTTTTTACCAAATTCCATTTCCGATCGTTCAGTTATATGGCAGCTACAAGATATAGTCGGCCGATCGTTATGTTATTTGGTAGGTTGTATTATTTTGCCAAAAATAGCATTCGTACCAAATCCGAATTCTCTAGCTTTAAAAACACCGAAGTTATACCATTTCCGATCAATCAGTTATATAGCAGCTATAGGATATAGTCGGCCGATCCTTATGAAATTTGGTAGGTCGTATAATTTTGCCAAAAATAGCATTCGTACAAAATCTGAACTCTCTAACTCTAAAAACACCAAAGTTATACCATTTCCGATCAATCAGTTATATGGCAGCTATAGGATATAGTCGGCCGATCCCGGCCGTTCCGACTTATATACTGCGTGCAAAGGAAAGAAGGGTGTGTGCAAAGTTTCGAGACGATAGCTTAAAAACTGAGAGACTAGTTTGCGTAGAAACAGACAGACGGACAGAAAGACGGACAGACGGACAGACGGACATGCTTATATCAACTCAGGAATTTCTACAATATAGAAATTTCTTCCTAAAAATGCACAGTGTAACCCTTTAATTTAGGTAACTCTAGAAAATGGAAATAATTTTTTTTGTAAATTGATTTTTATACCCTTGCAGAGGGTATTATAATTTTGTCCAAAAGTGTGCAACGCAGTGAAGGAGACATCTCCGACCCTATAAAGTATATATATTCTTGATCAGGATCACCTCCTGAGTTGATATGAGCATGTCCGTCTGTCCGTCTGTCCGTCCGTCCGTCTGTCCGTCTGTCTGTTTCTACGCGAACTAGTCTCTCAGTTTTAAAGCTATCGTCTTGAAACTTTGCACACACCCTTCTTTCCTTTGCACGCAGTATATAAGTCGGAACGGCCGGGATCGGCCGACTATATCTTATAGCTGCCATATAACTGATTGATCGGAAATGCTATAACTTCGGTGTTTTTAAAGCTAGAGAATTCGGATTTGGTACAATTGCTATTTTTGGCAAAATAATACAACATGCCAAATTTTATAAGGATCAGCCGACTATATCTCATATCTGCCATATAACTGATTTATCGGGAATGGCATAACTTCAGTGATTTTCGAGCTAGAAAGTTGGGATTTTCTATGAATTCTTTTTTTGGAAAAATAATATGACTTATCAAGTTTCATATGGATCGGCCGACTATATCTTATAGCTGCCATATAACTGAACGATCGGAAATGGTATTTGGTAAAAATACCAACTTTGGGGTTCTTCAAGATAGAAGTTTGGAACTTTTTTAGATTTTGTCTTGTAATTTATTGGTTATATCATGATATTCCCGTAAGAATCGGTCAACTATATCCGATTTTAGCGATATATATCCTGTTTTAGCTGCAAGGGTATATCAACTTCGGCTCCACCCGAAGTTAGCTTTCCTTTCTTGTTTTTAGCTGATTCAGATGATAGTAAATTGATTCGGATGAGAGAATCATAAAACTAAGAAATAATTCTATATTATGTGTATATCTATATTATATTTTAAATATTAAGAAATAATGTGGTCTTTACACAACCACAAATAAAAAAATCGCTTAAAAAACAAAAGAAACAACGTGAAAAATAGAAAACAAGAAAGTAAAGCTAACTTCGGGAGGAGCCGAAGTTTATATACCCTTGCAGTTAACACTAGATATATATCACAAAAATCGGATTGAGTTGGCCGATCCTTATGAGAATATCATAATATAACCAATTTATTACAATAAAAAATCTAAAACAAAGTACCAAGCTTCATTCTTCAAAAATACCAAAGTTGGTATTTTTACCAAATACCATCTCCGATCGTTTAGTTCGGATGGCAGCTATAAAATGTAGTCGGCTGATCGTTATGCAATTTGGTAGGATGTATTATTTTGCCAAGAATAGCATTCGTACCAAATTCGAATTTGGTAGCTTTAAAAACACCGAAGTTATAGCATTTCCGATCAATCAGTTATATGGCAGCTATAGGATATAGTCAGCCGATACCAGCCGTTCCGACTTATATACTGCGTGCAAAGGAAAGAAGCGTGTGTGCAAAGTTTCAAGACGATAGCTTTAAAACTGAGAGACTAGTTCGCGTCTCAGACAGACAGGAGGTGACTCAGGAGGTGATCCTGATCAAGAATATATATACTGTATAGGGAGGGAGATGTCTCCTTCACTGCGTTGCACACTTTTGGACAAAATTATAATACCCTCTGCAAGGGTATAACAAATAGGTATTTATAAAAAACTCTAATATCCGAGATGCAAATATTTTGATGCGAAGCCACATTTTTTTTTCCTTTTTACATATACATGTATCTAGATATTTATAAATAAGTTTATTAGCAACAAAAGCAAAAATAATACAAATCGTAACATCGACAGTGTCGTTGGTGTTATCGATCCCTGCACACGTGGACTATCAAATATTGCACAAACAACTGTCTTCCATCTACTATAAAACCAACTAAATATGGCTGATGTTCAATAGTGAGCGTCGTGAACAGGTTAACGAAAAATGGGATTTTACTTTTCAGTAGCGTAAAAGTTATTTTTCTCGGACGCTGAACTTAGCTTTTTAAGGAATTGCGGACAATTTCTGATGAATTTCTATGTAGCTTGGTGAAAACGTCGCTTCAAAAAGGGTTTTAGTGCTAAATGAAGTTGTGTTTGGCAAAATTTTGAAGAACAAAAACTTAGTAGAAAATGTCATTAAGTAAGTAAAGAAAAAATTGTCTAATTTTGTAGGCAGGCTTACTGAAAAATAGAAGGCTTGTTATTATATTGCCAAGCATGTTATAAAGAATTATTTCTTTCAAGAAAAATAAATCTGAAACTGAACAATCACGCTATTACACTGTATGTATATGAATTTTTTAACATTTGTATGGGAGCTGTGGGAAATAACTAACGTAGTATAATGAAATTTTGAGGATTTTCGTAAAATAGGTAAACAGTAATAACAAAGTTTCATCAAAATACGTTTCATCAATACTTACGTTTGAAAATTCTTCTGCGACTTCGGATCAGGCCATTGCCGATCTATTCGCAGAATTTTTTCAAACAACTTATTCTCCTCCTAAATTGACTGATCAGCCTTACGCATATAACATTCAAGCAGCAAATCTTATTTTCTGTCCGTTTTTTTCAGAGAACAACTTATTATCTGGTCTTTTAAGGGTAAAACCCATTCATTCGCCAGGCCCAGACGGAGTACCAGGCTGTGTGCTAAAATACTGCGCCAGGGCTCTGTGCAAACCTCTTCTAAGACTTTTCAACTTATCTTTGGAAACCTCGATTTTTCCCCTTAAATGGAAGGAATCATTCATAATTCCCCTACATAAAAAAGGGAAAAAGTCTGAGGCTGCCAACTACAGAGGCATCTCTAAGTTGTCGGCAATTCCAAAGTTATTTGAAAAATTAATTACCCCTCATTTGCAACACCTTTGCTCTTCGATTAACACTCCTTGTCAGCATGGCTTTATTAAACGTCACTCCACCACCACAAACTTATTGGAGTTGACATCCTTTGTCATAGATGGCTTTTGTAAGGGATATCAAACCGATGTAATTTACACAGACTTCAGCAAAGCATTCGATTCAGTTAATCACTCACTCTTGTTGAGTAAACTGAATATGCTGGGTTTTCCTAAAGACCTCTTAACGTGGATCTCCAGCTACCTAGATGGAAGGACACAAAGAGTCTTATTTAAAAACATACAGTCCCGTCTGGTCCGTGCTACATCCGGCGTCCCTCAAGGAAGTCATCTTGGCCCGTTATTATTTACGCTTTTTATAAACGACTTGCCCCCTGCTTTAACGAACTCTCTCGTTCTCATGTATGCAGATGATGTAAAGCTTTGTCTTCAGTACAAATCCATCTCTGCCCAATGCAGTCTTCAATCTGACCTTGATAACTTTCAAAAATGGTGCTTAGCTAATGATCTAATACTTAATGGATCTAAATGCAAACATATGTCTTTTTATCGTTCTTGCCCTCTGCAAGCTACTTATTCTATTAATGGGATTGCCTTAGAAAAATTGACCCAGGTTAATGATCTCGGCATCCTATTAGACATCAAACTTAAATTTGCCGACCATATTTCCTTAATGGTTAATAAGGCTAAAGGAGTCCTTGGTTTTATCAAAAGGTGGTCAAAAGAATTTAATGACCCCTATATAACTAAAACTCTATTCATTTCTTTGGTCCGTCCTATACTGGAGTACGGTTCATGTGTCTGGAGTCCCCAATATGGAGTACATCAGGACCGCATAGAATCCGTACAAAAGAATTTCCTAACTTTTTCACTTAGAGGTCTAAACTGGAATGCAAATCTTCACCTTCCATCTTATAATAGTAGACTCATACTCATAAACCTACCTAGCTTAACAAATCGTAGGACAATGCTCGGTGTAGTCTTTCTGCATAACCTTATTAACGGGGATGTAGATAGCCAGCATTTACTAACACGCTTAAAATTTAACATTCCTAATAGAAGGACTCGAAACTTAAGGCCTCTGTTCCTTAGCCGTTGTAGTTCGACATATGCACTGCATGACCCTTTTAGGGTATTATGTTCGAACTACAATGGTCTCTACGCTATAACATCTCTTTCCTGTCCCTCAAACTTAAAATATAGAATTTTAAATTTCCTTACTAACTCCTCCTAGCTTAATAATAAAAAAATAGCTTTATATATTCTAACAAATCGTTTATTGAGCGCCCCTCGGTCGTCTGGGCCTCTAAGCTTTATGATGAATACAGCAATGCTAGCTGATGCTCTTATTGATGCACAAGCCATTTCCAAATTCTGAAAAACCGGTAAAAAAAAAAAAAAAAAAAAAAAATATCTATTCATTTACTCGAGCTATTAATAAAATTCCGCTTGCAGGCCATTGAATCCACTGTGCGACGCTCTTCCTCTCATTACTTTAAAATAAAGTAAGTCCAGAGTGTTAACTTACTAAAAGCAATCCCTCAACAAAGCGAGTATAAGAAGGCAATAACACTACTTTACATTTTTTTTATTCACGATTAAATATTATATTGATATATTTATGTCGCAATATTAATTGACATTATTTTTCCACAGATAAAAGGACGCACTACTTTTACACGTCAGTCAGGCTTTTCTCGTCCCCACCGAAAGGGGGAAAACGTGGTGGTTCTGGAAATATAAAATTCAAGATTCGAGAAAAAATTTTATTATATACCAGACCAGCGTTGCAGAGCTGTAGTCTTATGTGAAAGTAAGAACTGAAGAGAGCTATCGAAAGAAACAAATATAGAAATATGTAAATTTAAATTGTAATATGTAATGTAAAATATGGAAATAAAATTTCTAGTATTTAGAAAAGTTCACCCTTAGTTTAAAAAATATTTGTATATATTTTAGAAAGTTTTTTAGAAAATAGTCGCCATAAAACCAAAACTTTTTTTCCTTAGTTTAAGAAAAGTACTTTTTAAAACGTAGAAAAACGAACCCTCAATTTCAGAAATTGTTTTATATTTTTATACCCTTGCAGAGGGTATTATAATTTTGTCCAAAAGTGTGCAACGCAGTGAAGGAGACATCTCCGATCCCATAAAGTATAGATATTCTTGATCAGGATCACCTCCTGAGTTGATATGTCCATCTGTCAGTTTTTACGCAAACTAGTCTCTCAGTTTTAAAGCTATCGTCTTGAAACTTTGCACACACCCTTCTTTCCTTTGCACGCAGTATATATGTCGGAACGGCCGGGATCAGCCGACTATATCATATAGCTGCCATATAACTGATGGATCGGAAATGATATAACTTTGGTGTTTTTAGAGTTACAGAATTCAGATTTTGTACGAGCTATTTTTTTCAAAAATATTACAACCTAACAATTGCATAACGATCGGCAGACTATATCTTATAGCTCCCATATAACTGAACAATCGGAAATGGTATTTGGTAAAAATACCAACTTTGGTATTTTTGAAGAATGAAGCTTGGTACTTTGTTTTAGATTTTTTATGGTAATAAATTGGTTATATTATGATATTCTCATAAGGATCGGCCAATTTAATCCGATGTTTGCGATATATATCCGGTTTTAACTGCAAGGGTATATCAACTTCGGCTCCGCCCAAAGTTAGCTTTCCTTTCTTGTTAAGAAATGTTTTTCTTATTTTTAGGTCATTTTGAATTCGGTTTTAGAAAGGAAACGCCATTAATTTTAGAAAAATTTACACAACATTTTATGGTGCGGATTGAAGTAAAACGTAAATTTCATAAGGACCGGCCGACTTTATAATATATTTGCCGTAAACCTGAACAATCGGAAATGATTCGGTTTTTTTAAGATAAAAAGCTGGAACTTAGTGCAGACTTTTTTTTTGGTTAGTTGATCCGAGCTACCGAATTTCATAACATTCGGCCGTACTATATCTTATAGCTGCCATATAACTGAATGATCGGAAATGGCATTTAGTAAAAATACCAACTTCTGGTTTTCTTAAAGAGATAAGTTTGGGACTTCGGATCGGCCAACTATCCGATTTTTGCGATATATATGCGATTTTAACTGAAAGGGTATATCAACACCGTTGACCGTTTTTGATTTGCTACTATTTTAAAGAAATGTTTAGCATTTACTTACATACATATTAGAGGTCTGCATGGATACATTCTTATTGCCTCAGCCATAGAATACATACATACATATGTACATCCGAATGGAGTAGAATGAATGAGTGGAAGAGACACAACAAATTGAAGTGTGAGACTTGAAAGTGAGAGGGAGTGTGAGAGTGAGAGAGCATTCTCACTCATAAGCATTCTCTTGCTTTGAAACCGAGTGAGTGGGGGTGGGAAGCAAATAGAGTGCTTTCGAAATGCCGAATGCCACCGATTGTCTCGAATGGTTTTTAACACATTCTATGCTATTATATACATACATAGCATAGAATTCTATTCTATTATATATTCTTCAGTTGAGAAAAACGCGTAATTTATTATTCATAATTATGAGTGAGGAATAAGTTGTTGACCCAAAGGTAAATACCAGTGTTAGGTGTGTTTATTCGCGAATTGTTGGAATATTCCACATACAGTATGTCAAGAAACAGTTTACACACTGACAATTAATTTTATAAAATTTTTTTTTTTTGTATTTTAATAAATACAAAAACAAAACAATAACAATTCTAAATAGCATTATAAAGGAATAAAACAAGTGATTACACATTATTTAGTCTGTCAAGAAACTCTACACATTTAGCTTTTTAATTCTATTTTGTTCTTTTCCACGAAAAAAATTGTACTTTCCCGTTATCTATGGCTTGTAGGTAGCGTCATTTTTGCATTCTCTTTCATTTTGTTGTGAAAAAGTCCAAAGTTAGCATCCAAAAAGACGATTTTGAGATTTAGACCATGCCTGGAAAGAGATTGACCTTTGAGATCTCCCAGTTGATCTTCTATAATCATCAATTGGGAAAATCGGCTGCGGAGCTATCTGAGATGTTTTCAGTTTCAAGAAAAACGATTTATAATGTGTTAAATCGGGCGAAAAACGAACGGAGGCTGGAACCAAGAAACGGAGGCGGCCGTAAAATGAAGATTGGAAAGCGAGTAGATCGGATTATTATGAGAAAGGTGTACCAAAATCCACAAATTTCGACGAGAAAACTTTCTAAGGAGCTGCAGGAAGAGCGTGGCGTAGATGTTTCGCATGAAACTGTGCGCCAAGCCATTATGAGGCATAAGTACTCATCCAGAGTTGCACGAAAAAAACCATTGCTGTCTCCAGAAAATGTTGAAAAGCGGCTTAAATTTGCTCAAAACATGATGAGACAGCCGCAAGAATATTGGGATGATGTAATATTTTGCGATGAGACAAAGATAATGTTATACTACAACGATGGACCGACGAAGGTATGGCGCAAGGCATTAACAGCCCTCGAGAAGCGAAATATAATTCCGACTGTAAAATTTGGAAAATTGTCGGTCATGATTTGGGGATGCATCAGCAGCAAAGGGGTCGGAGAAATTGCGTTCATTGAAAACACCATGAATGCTGAGCAGTATTTGCGCATTTTAAAGACGCATTTGCAACAAAATTTGACCCCAAGTGCAACAAAATTCGGCTTTTATGCAGATGAAAAGCCGACTTTTAAATTTTACCAGGATAATGATCCAAAACGTAAAGCGCACAATGTTAAGAATTGGCTCTTATATAACACCGGTAAGGTGATTGATACACCAGCCCAAAGCCCCGACCTTAACCCTATAGAAAATTTGTGGTCCTACCTTAAGAAGAAAGTGGCTAAAAGGCAGCCCAAAAACCGCCAAGCGCTCAAAACGGCGGTAATTGAAGAGTGGCAAAAGCTACCATTAGAGTATAACATAGAAAAATTAATAAATATTATGAAAAAACGTACCCAGCTCATACTAAATGCAAAGGGAGGTCATACAAAATATTAAACTTAGATTAAGCTAATATAAGTTCCTTAAAATTTGGATACAAACAAAGAATTTATATTTTGTGTAAAGAGTTTCTTGACAGACTAAATAATGTGTAATCTTTTATTTTATTCCTTTATTATGTTATTTTGAATTGTTTTGTTTTTGTATTTTGTAATTAAGAAAACCCCACATAATCGTTATGAATTAAAAAAAATTGAAAAAACTGAATAGGTGTTTAATTTTGAATGTAAAGTTGAAAAATAAAATGTACAGTCAGTGTGTAAACTGTTTCTTGACATACTGTATGTACATATATGTATGTTTTATGTTTATGTTAAGTGTTTTTATTAATTTCTTTTTGTATTTTCTGGTGTTTCTCTTGTCTTTCTTATATTAGTTTTTCAGACTTTTTTTTGGCGGCAACACTTTGTTGGGAAAATACCAAAATTATAAAATTACCTATATGGGCACAACGCTGCCATTCTGATTACAAAATAAATAAATTTTTAATTTATAATAATAAACATTAGGTTAACATTTTATTTGAAATACGATTTCTGCAATGCACCCGCTGTTGCTACTAACCTACATCATTGTGAAATATACATGTCTTTTAAAATTGTGTTAGTAACTTAAAGGCTTAGATGTCGCCTCCAAAAACCTAAGTACGAAGGTTCAATTCCCAGTGGCGTCAATTCTTATAGAATTTGCAGCAAAATATTTTATTGACTTATTTTTTGTGCATTATTGCAAAAACTTCGTACTGCTTATTAAAATAAGTCTATAAGTAAAATAAAATAAGTAAAATAAGTATTATAAGTAAAATAAGTATTATAAGTAATAAGTAAATAAAATTTAAAAATAATATTAATTAAAGAAAAAAAAGATTATTTGAAGATCTAATAATATAAAACTTAAATTGATTTTTGTCAACCTATTTATCATAGGTTGTGATTGCTTTAACTCAAATAAAGGACAAAATTCTAAATGGAGTCTACCAACTGGTAGAAAAAAGAGGGTGTAGCAACGGCGTCGCAATAGCAATCAAGGACGAAAATGGAGAGGAGATTGTCGGGTTTGTGGCATGCAAAATGTGCTACACTGTAATGAAATTTGTGTAGCATAAATGCTACACCATTAATTCAAACAAAGCCCAAAATGCAG
Organism: Drosophila pseudoananassae pseudoananassae; assembly: GCA_018153035.1. Lineage (NCBI taxonomy): Eukaryota > Metazoa > Arthropoda > Insecta > Diptera > Drosophilidae > Drosophila > Drosophila pseudoananassae. The sequence goes on from JAECXR010000072.1 coordinate 4,751,244, forward strand.
CAGTCGTGGAAGTAAATCCTGAAGTGAAACAGGAGGGTGTTGCAGTTTTGACAGAATGGGCAATAAAAAACTGCCGATCTTTCAAAATCCTGGAGGATAGCGGTTTAAATAAATTTGTGGCGTACATTTTAAAGGTTGGGGCAACGTTTGGGCCGAACGTTGATGTAGAAAAGCTAGGATGTGGATTCCACATCCAACTACAATTTTTTAAAAGCACATATATTTCATGCACAGTCCATTACATTAAGGATGGAGTTTTGATTGAGCGTTTGATGGCCATGAAGTCGATGAAGGATAATGCGTACACAGGTTTGCTATTCAAGTAACTATTAAATCCAAGATTCTTATTTTCCCCTTATTTACATAGGTGCAAATTTTTTTTAAAAATGAATGAAATTTTAAACGAATTTGACTGCAACTTGGAAAATGATAAGCCAGTAATTGTTACTGATCGAGGGTCAAATATGATTGCTGCCTTCCTGGACCACAATAAAATCCACTGTATTAATCATATGCTGAATAATACAGAATAATAAGCCATTAAGGAAATTCCAGAGATGGGCGAAATGGTGACAACCTGCAGTAAACTAGTAAAACTTTTTAAAAAATCAGGGAACAATTCCCTCTTTAGGCTTCACGCTAAAAAGCTTCTGTCCAAGTAGATGGAACACTTTGTTCTATTTGATAAAATCAATTGGTTGGACATAAGCAATATTTTAATAGAGAGAAATCAAATTGTAAGACTAGAAGGCCTTCACATAGGTAAACTTTTATCAGTAACAAAAATTTTTAAAGGTATTTGAAAACGTCTCAAAAAAACTTGAGGCTAGCATACTCTACAATACATTTGGTAATACAAAACTAAAAAAAAACATGTTTAAGCGGCACACTCGACTCAAAAATAGGAGAGTCCTTAAAGATTGCCCTCTATTCAAATATGTTGGCTGTGATAGAGCCAAATATTGAAATGTGGCACAAGATCGCTCAATTTTTGTTTCCGCCAACAAACAAATTAAAAAACTTTGAAGAAAGTAAAAAATTAAAAATATTTACTGAGTGTAAACTCATTAATGCAACTTTTAAAGATTACACCAACATCGCAGAAGCCGAGTGGAAAGTGGAAGACAATGAATTTTCAGAATTCATTGAAGAAGCTTCAATAAGCCAAGGTGTCGACGATGTTGAAAGAGAGATAAAAAGAATATAGCAACATTAATGTCCCTTATGCAACTAATTATGATTGCTTAGGTTGCTGGAATATGCATAAAAATTTCTTTCCATTATTGCCTAAAACCAGCTGCAAAATATTTTGCATACCAGCCAGTAGCGCATCCTCCGAAAGAATATTTTCGGATGCAAGAAATTTAATAACCGAAAAACGGTGCATATTAGCAAATAATTCGGACAATGTCAATAAAATAATGTTTTTACATTCCAATTTAAATTAGTTAGGGTATAGAAATTAAGAAATTATAGAATTATAGAAATGAAATTTAATAATACTAATTTAATAATAATAATTTTAATTTAATAATATATGTAAATTAAGCGAAATAATAATGAATTTTACCAAAACAAAATTTTACCTCTAATAAATATGTATAGTATATATAGTATATATGTATACTTGAATTTTTTGTCTTATTCTGTTCATTTTAAACTTTTTTAATTTTTCTTAAGTTTACAAAAATAAAAAATAAAACTAAATCAAAATTCGTTGGAATAAAATAACATAAAAACATAGCAGTAAATTAATTTTTCATTCTTATTATTTTTCATTATTTATTCCTATTATTTCCTATAATTTTTCATACTATTACTACATTTAATACTCATTTTTGTATTATTCATTACAAAGTTCATCTTGTTTAAAAAGTGGCAACGTATTAATGGCCATGTCCAGAAAGCTGAGATTTAATTTGACGAGCAATATGTTCTCAAGAAAATCGTGGCCTAATCGAAGCACGGTAAGCACCAGTCTTAAAGAAGAGAAAGCTAGTTCAATCGATACCTGTTATAAAAATAATAAATAAATGAAAAAATTTTAATTAATTAGGCCATTTTCATTTACCTGAGTTGGCGGTACGGCATAACAGACATTACTAATTGCGTATAATTCCTGGTCGGTATACTGTTTGCCTTTCCAATAAGACCAAACGTCTATGTCAATCCTTTGATAAGAAAGTTTCAGGTTTTCAATTTTTGAACAGATATCGATTGTACTATTCACTTCCGATGTAACGCCTTGAGATAAGTACAAGCGTACTAACAACTCGTCTTCCTAATCAAAAAAATTATTCTGCATTTCATTAGAGTTGGAATTCGGAGTTGAGCACATATTGCCAGAGGTTGAAGACTATTGAGTCTATCCCAAATAAATTTTAAATGATTTATTGCGTCATTTTTTTGTTGCAACGATAATAATGTTGAAAACAAGCCAAAAACAAGCAAGAAACTATAAATTTGTTGTTAAACAATATTTTTGTTCGTTTTTCAATAGAATTCAGAATTGCATTTCCAATAGTTTTCGTTAAATTATGATTTGTATCCTTTAAAAATTTTTCTGTAGATATTTTAAGTTTTAGCCATTGGGGGTAAAAGTTACTGTAATGTAATTGTTCCTCTTGAAATTTTTGTATGGTTTTTTGCAAGGGACTGAAAACATTGCAATAAGCCTCAATAAAATCCCAAATCGAGCGATCTACAAAATTCTGTAGAGCGATCTGTAGATCAAAATTCTCTTCATTTCTATTGGTTTCATCCTATTGGTTTTTAATAGATTAAATTTTACTTAAAATATCCTTGGCTTCCAACAAGTTGTTTAACATTATGTACGTAGATCCCCATCTGGTTGGACAATCTAATTGTGGCATTTTCAATTTTTATACCCTTGCAGAGGGTATTATAATTTTGTCCAAAAGTGTGCAACGCAGTGAAGGAGACATCTCCGTCCCTATAAAGTATATATATTCTTGATCAGGATCACCTCCTGAGTTGATATGAGCATGTCCGTCTGTCCGTCTGTCTGTTTTTACGCGAACTAGTCTCTCAGTTTTAAAGCTTTCGTCTTGAAACTTTGCACACACCCTTCTTTCCTTTGCACGCAGTATATAAGTCGGAGCGGCCGGGATCGGCCGACTATATCCTATAGCTGCCATATAACTGATTGATCGGAAATGGTATAAAATAATACGACTTACCAAATTTCATAAGGATCGGCCGACTATATCTTATAGCTGCCATATAACTGATTGATCGGAAATGCTATAACTTCGGTGTTTTTAAAGCTAGAGAATTCGGATTCGGCACGAATGCTATTTTTGGCAAAATAATACAACATGGCGAATTTCATAAGGATCAGCCGACTATATCCTATAGCTGACATATAACCGAACAATCGGAAATTACCCAACTTTCGAATTTTTGAAGATAGAAAATTGGAACTTCGTACAGATGGTCTATTTTTGGTCAGTTCAAACAACCTATCAAGTTGCATAACGATCGGCCGACTATATCTTATAGCTGCCATATAACTGAACAATCGGAAATGGTATTTGGTAAAAATACCAACTTTGGTATTTTTGAAGATGGAAGCTTGGTACTTTGTTTTAGATTTTTTATGGTAATAAATTGGTTATATTATGATATTCTCATAAGGAACGGCCAATTTAATCCAATGTTTGCGATATATATCCGGTTTTAACTGCAAGGTTATATGAACTTCGGCTCCGCCCGAAGTTAGCTTTCCTTTCTTGTTTTAATTCAAATATTTCACGATATCCATTGGAGGTTTTTCTTATATATTTTGTCATATTTCTGCAATTGAGTAAGTACTTCATAATATCCAATGATTTGATCACATCAAGAGCAACAAGCTGTGCTGTATGTGCAGAACAACGACAAACTTGTATATTGCCTATTAATACAACGGGCACTGTTTCCATAAGCTCGATTTTTTGTATCATTGTTGCTGCACTCTTCGTCGTCCGTTTCATTATTATGCTCGGAAACAAATGACAAAATATTTGTTGTTTTTAGCGTATTCGCACCGTTATCAGAAGTTATGGAAACGATTTGATTCAAATTAATATTATATTTATTAAGCACTTTCAACATTTCGGCGGCAAGATTTTTGGCTCCACTTGATCCTGCACCTTTTAACTCAATCATTCCCAAAATGATTGATTTTATCTCAACCGCGTTTATGAATTGTGCACTTATTCCAAATATATTTCTGGATAACACAGTGCGACAGTGTTTTGGAACTTTCGAAGAGACCTAGTAGGAATTGTTTATTAGGTCAAATATAGTACAAAACCGTGTTTGAAATATTTCTAACACCCTCAAAATCTTTATTTATTAAAAAAAACGGGTTTTCGGGAGTGTTTTGCTCTTAGACGCGTTTTCGTGAACGCGTAATTTTAGGCCGATTTTAAAATTCAAAATTTATCCAAAAAGGATAAAAATTTTACAAATGAAACTGACATTTTTGAATTTTTGTCGTGTTTTTCGAACTTTGACGCCATTTTTTCGGAACAACTTCCAAGAAATGATATCATTCTTAACACATATCAATATTGTCTCATTAATCTTGAATAAAACGAGACGAATTTCATTACAAAATTATGAAAATTGTTGAAGTTAAACCGCTTTTCCTAAAACATGTCAGTGCAATCTTGCTAACTGACTTGTTTTGGGAAAATATTTACTATTTTAGAAACCGATGGACATACTTATATCAAATCATATATCAGGAGGTAATCCTGATCCTGATATACATACCTTATGGACGGACATGGCTCTTTTATTGGTTTGCACACTTGTGATAAAAAATATAATACCTTATGCAAGGGTATATAAATTTGTTGTTACTTTCCCATTCGGGAGAAAGCGTGGAAACCTCGAAACACTTTCTTGAACTGGCGCACTGTGGTTTTTTTGTGCCAAAAATTTTTTAAACTTTGAATATTTGAAAAAATTTGACGTCGTAAGAAATCTTTAAAGGTTAGTTTTATTTAACCGAAATGTTTGAAGAGTGTTCTGTTAAGTTTGAACCGTGTAAAGTACTTATTTTGACGCATTGCATATTATTTTGCGTATATGCTTGAACTATTTTTTTGCCCCAACACTGGGCCATATTTCATGCCCCATTATACCCTTGCAGAGGGTATTATAATTTTGTCCAAGTGTGCAACGCAGTGAAGGAGACATCTCCGACCCTATAAAGTATATATGTATATTCTTGATCAGGATCACCTCCTGAGTTGATATGAGCATGTCCGTCTGTCCGTCTGTCTGTTTCTACGCGAACTAGTCTCTCAGTTTTAAAGCTTTCGTCTTGAAACTTTGCACACACCCTTCTTTTCTTTGCACGCAGTATATAAGTCGGAACGGCCGGGATCGGCCGACTATATCCTATAGCTGCCAAATAACTGATTGATCGGAAATGGTATAAAATAATACGACTTACCAAATTTCATAAGGATCGGCCGACTATATCTTATAGCTGCCATATAACTGATTGATCGGAAATGCTATAACTTCGGTGTTTTTAAAGCTAGAGAATTCGGATTCGGCACGAATGCTATTTTTGGCAAAATAATAGAAAATATATCCTATAACCGAACAATCGGAAATCACCCAACTTTCGTATTTTTGAAGATAGAAAATTGGAACTTCGTACAGATCCTATTTTTGGTCAGTTAAAACAACCTATCAAGTTGCATAACGATCGGCCGACTATATCTTATAGCTGCCATATAACTGAACGATCGGAAATGGTATTTGGTAAAAATACCAACTTTGGTATTTTTGAAGATGGAAGCTTGGTACTTTGTTTTAGATTTTTTATGGTAATAAATTGGTTATATTTTGATATTCTCATAAGGAACGGCCAATTTAATCCAATGTTTGCGATATATATCCGGTTTTAACTGCAAGGTTATATGAACTTCGGCTCCGCCCGAAGTTAGCTTTCCTTTCTTGTTTTAATTCAAATATTTCACGATATCCATTGGAGGTTTTTCTTATATATTTTGTCATATTTCTGCAATTGAGTAAGTACTTCATAATATCCAATGATTTGATCACATCAAGAGCAACAAGCTGTGCTGTATGTGCAGAACAACGACAAACTTGTATATTGCCTATTAATACAACGGGCACTGTTTCCATAAGCTCGATTTTTTGTATCATTGTTGCTGCACTCTTCGTCGTCCGTTTCATTATTATGTTCGGAAACAAATGACAAAATATTTGTTGTTTTTAGCGTATTTGCACCGTTATCAGAAGTTATGGAAACGATTTGATTCAAATTAATATTATATTTATTAAGCACTTTCAACATTTCGGCGGCAAGATTTTTGGCTCCACTTGATCCTGCACCTTTTAACTCAATCATTCCCAAAATGATTGATTTTATCTCAACCGCGTTTATGAATTGTGCACTTATTCCAAATATATTTCTGGATAACACAGTGCGACAGTGTTTTGGAACTTTCGAAGAGACCTAGTAGGAATTGTTTATTAGGTCAAATATAGTACAAAACCGTGTTTGAAATATTTCTAACATCCTCAAAATCTTTAATTATTAAAAAAAAAAAGGGTTTTCAGGAGTGTTTTGCTCCTAGACGCGTTTTCGTGAACGCGTAATTTTAGGCCGATTTTAAAATTCAAAATTTATCCAAAAAGGATAAAAATTTTACAAATGAAACTGACATTTTTGAATTTTTGTCGTGTTTTTCGAACTTTGACGCCATTTTTTCGGAACAACTTCCAAGAAATGATATCATTCTTAACACATATCAATATTGTCTCATTAATCTTGAATAAAACGAGACGAATTTCATTACAAAATTATGAAAATTGTTGAAGTTAAACCGCTTTTCCTAAAACATGTCAGTGCAATCTTGCTAACTGACTTGTTTTGGGAAAATATTTACTATTTTAGAAACCGATGGACATACTTATATCAAATCATATATCAGGAGGTAATCCTGATCCTGATATACATACCTTATGGACGGACATGGCTCTTTTATTGGTTTGCACACTTGTGATAAAAAATATAATACCTTATGCAAGGGTATATAAATTTGTTGTTACTTTCCCATTCGGGAGAAAGCGTGGAAACCTCGAAACACTTTCTTGAACTGGCGCACTGTGGTTTTTTTGTGCCAAAAATTTTTTAAACTTTGAATATTTGAAAAAAATTTGACGTCGTAAGAAATCTTTAAAGGTTAGTTTTATTTAACCGAAATGTTTGAAGAGTGTTCTGTTAAGTTTGAACCGTGTAAAGTACTTATTTTGACGCATTGCATATTATTTTGCGTATATGCTTGAACTATTTTTTTGCCCCAACACTGGGCCATATTTCATGCCCCATTATACCCTTGCAGAGGGTATTATAATTTTGTCCAAGTGTGCAACGCAGTGAAGGAGACATCTCCGACCCTATAAAGTATATATGTATATTCTTGTTATATTCATGTTATATATCCATGTTATATTCTTTCTCAAAATAATACAACATGGCGAATTTCATAAGGATCAGCCGACTATATCCTATAGCTGACATATAACCGAACAATCGGAAATTACCCATCTTTCGTATTTTTGAAGATAGAAAATTGGAACTTCGTACAGATCCTATTTTTGGTCAGTTAAAACAACCTATCAAGTTGCATAACGATCGGCCGACTATATCTTATAGCTGCCATATAACTGAACGATCGGAAATGGTATTTGGTAAAAATACCAACTTTGGTATTTTTGAAAATGGAAGCTTGGTACTTTGTTTTAGATTTTTTATGGTAATAAATTGGTTATATTATGATATTCTCATAAGGAACGGCCAATTTAATCCAATGTTTGCGATATATATCCGGTTTTAACTGCAAGGGTATATGAACTTCGGCTCCGCCCGAAGTTAGCTTTCCTTTCTTGTTTTAATTCAAATATTTCACGATATCCATTGGAGGTTTTTCTTATATATTTTGTCATATTTCTGCAATTGAGTAAGTACTTCATAATATCCAATGAGTTGATCACATCAAGAGCAACAAGCTGTGCTGTATGTGCAGAACAACGACAAACTTGTATATTGCCTATTAATACAACGGGCACTGTTTCCATAAGCTCGATTTTTTGTATCATTGTTGCTGCACTCTTCGTCGTCCGTTTCATTATTATGTTCGGAAACAAATGACAAAATATTTGTTGTTTTTTAGCGTATTCGCACCGTTATCAGAAGTTATGGAAACGATTTGATTCAAATTAATATTATATTTATTAAGCACTTTCAACATTTCGGCGGCAAGATTTTTGGCTCCACTTGATCCTGCACCTTTTAACTCAATCATTCACAAAATGATTGATTTTATCTCAACCGCGTTTATGAATTGTGCACTTATTCCAAATATATTTCTGGATAACACAGTGCGACAGTGTTTTGGAACTTTCGAAGAGACCTAGTAGGAATTGTTTATTAGGTCAAATATAGTACAAAACCGTGTTTGAAATATTTCTAACACCCTCAAAATCTTTATTTATTAAAAAAAAACGGGTTTTCGGGAGTGTTTTGCTCTTAGACGCGTTTTCGTGAACGCGTTATTTTAGGCCGATTTTAAAATTCAAAATTTATCCAAAAAGGATAAAAATTTTACAAATGAAACTGACATTTTTGAATTTTTGTCGTGTTTTTCGCACTTTGACGCCATTTTTTCGGAACAACTTCCAAGAAATGATATCATTCTTAACACATATCAATATTGTCTCATTAATCTTGAATAAAACGAGACGAATTTCATTACGAAATTATGAAAATTGTTGAAGTTAAACCGCTTTTCCCAAAACATGTCAGTGCAATCTTGCTAACTGACTTGTTTTGGGAAAATATTTACTATTTTAGAAACCGATGGACATACTTATATCAAATCATATATCAGGAGGTAATCCTGATCCTGATATACATACCTTATGGACGGACATGGCTCTTTTATTGGTTTGCACACTTGTGATAAAAAATATAATACCTTATGCAAGGGTATATAAATTTGTTGTTACTTTCCCATTCGGGAGAAAGCGTGGAAACCTCGAAACACTTTCTTGAACTGGCGCACTGTGGTTTTTTTGTGCCAAAAATTTTTTAAACTTTGAATATTTGAAAAAAATTTGACGTCGTAAGAAATCTTTAAAGGTTAGTTTTAAAAGTACTTATAGTAAAAGTAAAAGTACTTTGTAAAGTACTTATTTTGACGCATTGCATATTATTTTGCGTATAAATTAACTAGAAGTTTAATCTATATTAATATTATAAACAATTATTTCTGCACTTCCCACGAGCAGTGAGTTCCCACGAGCTCTTACACATTTATCCCCACACTCGCACCTACAACACAAACGGCAAGCCAAGCTTGAGTCAATCATAAACATAAACAAACTCCCCCTATTCGGTCGGCACCAGCAAAACAATATTAGACTAAACATCCGCTGGAATCATGCCACCGCGATTCCCCTTTTTGGCATTCCAATTGCTAGCCAAATTTTCCATGCTGATCGCAGCAAAATCATTCGGGTTCTAACTTCGGAATTATCTTCGGAATTAACTTCGGGAAAGTTCTTAGGGAAGCTTGGAAAGCTTCAATCCCGAGACGACAAGAAAGACAATTAACTCAAGCTTGGTCAGTCGTAAATTAGCCTTAAGTTTATCTGTACGACAATTGAAAAAGCACTTTAAATAAAAATATATATTTTTATAAAACTTCGGTACGGTATTTATAATTGGCGCCCAACGTGGGGCCCGCGTCTTTAAAAAAAAATATCGATATTAAAAAAGATATTCGCGAGTGCCCTAAAAATTAAATCATAGGCCTGAATTTACAAAAGGCTTCTATGTAAAAAAATTTAAAAAATCGTACCAGTGAAAGAAAAAAATATATATAAGAAAGTGCAAAAATAAGGCCATTAATTAAAAAATACAAAATAATATCAATAAAACATTTCGCAAAATCATTTTGATATCAGTAAAAAAATCCTGATATAAAAAAAAATGTATTGACAGTAATAACAGTAAAAAAAAACCAACTTAAACGAAAGCAAACGCACAAAAATTTAAGTAAAACAAAAAAAAAGGAAGTCCTACAAGACAAGGAAGGAAGGAAGACTAAACGGACCATTTGAGGAACCTCATAGGATAAAACTATCGACTCTTCTTCAGGATTTTAAAGTACACCGTGAGGATAGATTTACCAATATAATTTATATATATTATATATTTAGATAATGAACAATTTTTTTTTTTTTTTCAAAACCTATATGCGGATATATATATTCGTATTAGTAAATAAATATTATGTCAAAATTTTTTTAAGTCCTAGATGAATAAAAACTTAAAAAAATAAAAAAAAAAAACTGTGAAACCAAATAAGAAAGGTCGTTCCGCAAAAACGCAAGTAAATAATCCTGGACGAACTAATAAATGCTTTACTAAACTTCAAAATGACAGATACAAACGGTCCGTCTACTAGCCACAGTGCTAACATCAACAAACAAACCCCCAAACTCAGACTTAGAATGGGATATTTCACAAAACCTAAACATTATCAAAATCCTTATGTCCCAACTATTACCATCCAGAAATAAAAGAGGTATTAATGAATTGGGCACAGCATGGAAATGGCTCTCAGGTACACCAGACCATGACGACTTAACAAGAATCGAAAACAATTTACAATAAATTCACGCATATTTCAAGAAGTACAGCTTATGACAAAAATTCTTTTAATTAATTATTGTAATTTTTGTAAACTCTCAAACGAGAGCTCTTGCTTCACAAATCTCTTAAATGGAAAAAAAGCAAACTGTTCAAAAATACGAGAAAAAAATAAACAATTGGAAAACTTAGATGATGGCGCTATTCTCATCACTGGAGAAAATACTGTAAACGAAATCAAATTAAAGGGCGCATTTCTGATTTTATTTAATGAAAGCATAATTATTAATAATATAAATTACATCAACGAAAAACAGAAAATGTTAGATTACATATCCCAATACAAATACAATAATTATATAATAACGGATTACATATTTTCTAATGATTCCGAATTAAGTCTAGATAATATAAACATTATTAACCCATTTGTAAAATTAGGAAAAACAAAAATATCCCTGGATTTAATATTGTTAATTTTTATACTTACCCTTTTAATCATATATAAATCACGCAAAATCATACCCAAAATAATAAAACAAATTCAAATAAAATGTACCAAAACCCAAAAAGAAATAGAAATTCCAAAAGCTGAAATCACAACTGAAACTGTAACAGAAAACGAAACTGAAAGAAATATTGAAATAACATTTACAGAACTTAATAATAGAATATCCTCCCTCACCGCACAAATGTAATGAATCGGGACGATTCATCTTAGGAGGGGGAGAATTAACTAGAAGTTTAATCTATATTAATATTATAAACAATTAATTCTGCACTTCCCACGAGCAGTGAGTTCCCACGAGCTCTTACACATTTATCCCCACACTCGCACCTACAACACAAACGGCAAGCCAAGCTTGAGTCAATCATAAACATAAACAAACTCCCCCTATTCGGTCGGCACCAGCAAAACAATATTAGACTAAACATCCGCTGGAATCATGCCACCGCGATTCCCCTTTTTGGCATTCCAATTGCTAGCCAAATTTTCCATGCTGATCGCAGCAAAATCATTCGGGTTCTAACTTCGGAATTATCTTCGGAATTAACTTCGGGAAAGTTCTTAGGGAAGCTTGGAAAGCTTCAATCCCGAGACGACAAGGAAGACAATTAACTCAAGCTTGGTCAGTCGTAAATTAGTTTTAAGTTTATCTGTACGACAATTGCAAAAGCACTTTAAATAAAAATATATATTTTTATAAAACTTCGGTACGGTATTTATAATTTATATGCTTGAACTATTTTTTTTCCCCAACACTGGGCCATATTTCATGCCCCATTATACCCTTTCAGAGGGTATTATAATTTTGTCCAAGTGTGCAACGCAGTGAAGGAGACATCTCCGACCCTATAAAGTATATAAATTCTTGATCAGGATCACCTCCTGAGTTGATATGAGCATGTCCGTCTGTCCGTCTGTCTGTTTCTACGCGAACTAGTCTCTCAGTTTTAAAGCTTTCGTCTTGAAACTTTGCACACACCCTTCTTTCCTTTGCACGCAGTATATAAGTCGGAACGGCCGGGATCGGCCGACTATATCCTATAGCTGCAATATAACTGATTGATCGGAAATGCTATAACTTCGGTGTTTTTAAAGCTAGAGAATTCGGATTCGGCACGAATGCTATTTTTGGCAAAATAATACAACATGGCGAATTTCATAAGGATCAGCCGACTATATCCTATAGCTGACATATAACCGAACAATCGGAAATTACCCATCTTTCGTATTTTTGAAGATAGAAAATTGGAACTTCGTACAGATCCTATTTTTGGTCAGTTAAAACAACCTATCAAGTTGCATAACGATCGGCCGACTATATCTTATAGCTGCCATATAACTGAACGATCGGAAATGGTATTTGGTAAAAATACCAACTTTGGTATTTTTGAAAATGGAAGCTTGGTACTTTGTTTTAGATTTTTTATGGTAATAAATTGGTTATATTATGATATTCTCATAAGGAACGGCCAATTTAATCCAATGTTTGCGATATATATCCGGTTTTAACTGCAAGGGTATATGAACTTCGGCTCCGCCCGAAGTTAGCTTTCCTTTCTTGTTTTAATTCAAATATTTCACGATATCCATTGGAGGTTTTTCTTATATATTTTGTCATATTTCTGCAATTGAGTAAGTACTTCATAATATCCAATGAGTTGATCACATCAAGAGCAACAAGCTGTGCTGTATGTGCAGAACAACGACAAACTTGTATATTGCCTATTAAAACAAAGGGCACTGTTTCCATAAGCTCGATTCTTTGTGTCATTGTTGGTGCACTCTTCGTCGTCCGTTTCATTATTATGTTCGGAAACAAATGACAAAATATTTGTTGTTTTTAGCGTATTCGCACCGTTATCAGAAGTTATGGAAACGATTTGATTCAAATTAATATTATATTTATTAAGCACTTTCAACATTTCGGCGGCAAGATTTTTGGCTCCACTTGATCCTGCACCTTTTTTAGGATCAATTTTTTAGGAATTTTTATCCTTTTTGGATAAATTTTGAATTTTAAAATCGGCCTAAAATTACGCGTTCAGGAAAACGCGTTTAAGAGCAAAACACTTCCGAAAAACCGTTTTTTCTAAATAAATCAATATTTTGAGGGTGTTAGAAATATTTCAAACACGGTTTTGTACTATATTTGACCTAATAAACAATTCCTACTAGGTCTCTTCAAAAGTTCCTCCAATTTTTTTTTGTCGCACTGTGTAATCGGGTTGCAATGTCTATTTTTAAAGATAATAATTTGTTGTTCAGTTCACTTGATATGTGATTCCTTATATTATTTGCCACTACTTTCAAAGTATTTTTGCAGTTTAATGAATTTAACTTCATTATTTGTCCAAACGCAGTTTTATGACCTTCACAAATTGGGTCTAGAATATTCCTCATGTTTGGTGAATTTAAAACATTAAAAGGAATGCTATCTTCCGTAACCAATCCAATGTAAGATCTTAAGAGTTGTTTTTTGGTGACTTCAATTTTTATTTTTTTTTTCGCACTGTTTTAATTGAGGAATTTTATGACGATTCAATGTTTTCAAGAGTTGAATTTATGTCAACTTTGTGTTGCTTTATTAAATGAGTTTTTAAATTAGACACTCTATTGTTTTTAAGAGCACTTATGCATATATTGCATATTGCAAAACCCTCGGCAACTTTATTTTCAAAATATTTCCACACTGCACTTTGCGGCATAGCTGAACACGTGTGAATCTACCAGCGCACCATGGCACAGTGGTCGATTTGGCCTCGCTAGCGGCATTTAATTATGATTTTCAAATTTAAATACACTTTAATTTAAGTTTACCTATCGATAGTGTACACCTTGATTAGATGCTAATTGATGTTTTCTAAGCTCATCAATAAGCTGATGATCAGCTTTGAACTGTCAAAGTCAACATGTGTTTCAGCAATTGATATTTACAATTTGGGCGCCCTTTTACTTATTGGTTGCATATTTGAATAAATAGTGCAACCTACGATTATTCTAGTGCAAATTTGGTTTTTAACAACTATTAAGGTATGTGCTACATAGAAAATCTGTGCTTGTGACGTGTCAGTATATGTGTTACTTATAAAATGTAGTGGACTTGGAGTGTATTAACAATGTGCGGAACAGAGCGTACACGAGTCTTTCGTGAAGTAGAACTTAACAAATTCACCTGCATTCACTCTGGTTGCAATTGTTTGTTTAAGTGTGAATTATTATCTGACCGAAATGTCAAAAATGAAGTTCGTAGTCCTGCGTATCTACAAGTTATTTTACTTTTTAGGAAGAATGTCAGTGTCGAAGCGCGCACTTTTCTTAGTATGGCACGGCGAAGCGATCCCCCCTAAAAAGTTCTTCGTAATGGAAAGCTTTGCATTAGGAGAAGTATTTAAGAACAATGATTGCAACGAAAAGGAGCTTTCAGAAATTGCGAGAATACTGCACGTAGATTTTTTCAGCAACCAAATTTAGCTCTGCGCATAACAGGTGTACACGACATTTTAATATTCCGATTTAGCGTTGTCCGATTTAGCGTTGTCCTGCGAGCATTGGCCTGTGGACATTATTTAAGCTCGGATGCATTCGGATCGTACGCTATGGAAACTGCAGAAATTTTTGTAAATGTATACCCCTGGTTTTACATGCCATCGTCTGTTCACAGAATCTTAATTCATGGAGCAGACATCATAAACAGTTTTTTTCTTCCAATTGGTATGATGTCAGAGGAAGCGCTTGAAGCAAGGAATAAAGATTATCGAAACATACGCGAAAATAATACAAGGAAAAATTCAAGAAAAAACACAATGGAGGATATAATGAATACCCTTTTTGTTTCTTCTGATCCTCTTATATCTTCAATGTCCAATGGCTCTTCAATGTCGTCATCGAAAAATATTATTATGGACAAAGAAGTTAAGGGGTTATATACCTTCATTGACGAAGAAAAAGAGGAAAGTTCGTATTTTTTTTTTTAGGTATGTAGCAATTATTTAATTACACGAATGTTTTAATTTTTTGATAGTACACTTTATAAACAATGTTTGTGCAAAATTTGGTGGAAAAATATTTAATAGTTTTTAAGGGGTGGCTGTTTCCCTTAGAGTTTTTTTTTTTAGAGCTTTGCGTTGACAGTTCCCCAGGACGAACAGGTCAACTAAAACCATTTTTTTTTTTTATTATAGCTTTGCTTTTATTTATTGAATCTACTCTTAATTTTGAGACTAACAATAAGTTGGCGAATCTTAACATTAAAATTTAACTAACAGTAAAACTAAAACTGCATTCGGGTTGCGCGTCCCTCAAGTCGGTCGCTGGGTGGGTAAGTCATTGCGACGAAGGCGTGATTGGTTGCTCAACCTTGTTAGACCTCTCGCCAGGTGGTTAGGGTGCACCGATAGCTTGGTTAAGTACTTTACCTTCTGTTCTGCGATCGCTTCTTTGACTGGTAGAATGTTTAAGTCGCGGTGTATGTTTTCGTTGCGAACGTACCACGGTGCCCCGGTGATTGTTCTCAAGATCTTCGACTGAACTCTTTGTATTATGTCAATGTTGCTATTGCTGGCGTTCCCCCATAACTGGGAGCCGTACATCCATATAGGTTTTAGTACCGAGTTGTACAGCAGGACTTTATATTCAAGGCTAAGAGGTGACCGAGCGTTGATAAGCCAATGAAGGCCGCTGGCTTTTAGCTTTAGGTGTGTTCTTTTGGCTTCAATGTGCCGGCGCCATGTGAGTCTTCTATCGAGATGTACTCCTAGGTATGTTACTTCGTTTGCTTGTGGGAGTAGAGTGTTGTTTAGTGTTATCGGCGGGCAGTTTTGCCTGTTCAGAGTGAACGTAACATGCTTGCATTTTAGTTCGTTCACTTTAATTCGCCAATCTGACAGCCATTTTTCGACATCGACCATATGATGAGCTAGCTGCGCAGTTGCTTGAATCGGGCATTTTGAGCGGCTAAGAATAGCTGTGTCATCGGCAAACGTGGATGTTGTTAGACGTGTGCTTGTCGGTATATCTGCGGTGTAGAGGACATATAATATTGGCCCTAGCACGCTGCCTTGAGGAACTCCAGCTCCAACAGTGTAATCATCGGATATAGCGGTGTTGCACCTCACGACAAATTTTCTGTCGTGTAGGTAAGACTCCAAAATCTTGTGGGTGCTGTAGGGGAGCATTGTCTTGATCTTGTACATTAGACCTTCCAGCCAGACTCTATCGAATGCTTGAGAGACATCTAAAAATATGGCAGTACAGTACTCTCGTTTTTCAAACGCGTTCCGAATTTCGGATGTTATCCGGTTGACCTGCTCAATTGTTCCATGCTTTTCACGAAACCCAAATTGGTGTGACGGGATTCCTCCCTGGATTCTCAGGTATGTGTTTATCCGAGTCATTAGGCATTTTTCAAAGAGTTTAGATAGGCAAGAGAGTAGGCTTATAGGTCTATACGACGTGGGGATAGTGTGGTCTTTTCCCGGCTTTGCTATCATTATTATAATTGACTTTTTCCATCTCACTGGAAAGTGGCCAAGTTTTGCGATGGCATTAAATAGCTGGGTGAGAGTGCAAACGGCGCAGTATGGGAGCTCAATGATCATTTTGGGAGTTATGAGGTCGCAGCCTGGTGATTTTTTCGGATTCAATTGTCGTTTGATGATGTTAACGATTTCGTTTGGGCGAAACTCAATCGGCTCATGTTGAGGCTGGGGCTCATCTGATAGAGTCGGCAAAGTAAACGCATTGGTGGCAGGATTTGGTTGGAAGACATTTTTAAGGTGTTTGGCAAACGTGCTGGCTCTGTCTGCGTCGCTGCGCGCCCACCCGCCTGTGGAATTTCTAATAGGCATCACGGTTTCTTTCGGTGAGCTCAGAGTTGGGTGAGCTCTCCATAGTGAGTGTTTCGTACTGTTAGTTGACAGTTGCTCTATGTAGCGGTGGTGGACATACGTTTCTTCTTGCTGTAGAGCTTGATCAAGCTGACGTGAGGCATGTTTAAAGCGTTGCTTAGCAGATGGCGATCTGTGACATTGCCATTCTCGACGTAAGCGTCGCTTTTCGAGGACGAGCTGTTCGATTTGTAGATTTGTCTTCTTTTGAATTCGTTGTGTGTTCGTAGATTTAGGTGTTGAAGCTCGAGCTGCAGAGACGAGTACAGACTCCAGCGAATTAACAAAGCTGTCTACGTTGGCTTCGTCGCTGAGGTGAGGACTTAGCTCAATGTGTGAGCTGATGTACTTCCTGTACTTAACCCAATTGGTTTTATGTGAGGTCAGATTTGATGATTGATCCCATGTTCCTGGGTGTTGGAGTAGAATAAACAGGACAGGCGAGTGATCAGATGAAAGATCCGAAAGGCAATCGGCCGATATCAAATTTTTAGGAATGTTTTTGGTAATCGCAAAATCAATTAAATCGGGAAGTTTCTTTGGGTCAGCCGGCCAGTATGTTGGTGTGCCAGAAGAAGCATAGTCTAGCTTGTTCTTAGCTTTGATAATTGCATTATAGAGCTGCTTTCCTTTTGGGGTCACGAGGCGAGATCCCCAGTGTGTGTGCTTGGCATTGTAGTCTCCTGCCGCTATGAAGTGGTCTCCGAGTGAGTTGAAGAACTGCATAAACTCATCTTCGGCTATGGTGAAGCGTGGGGGGCAGTATACGGCAGCTAGAGTTAATTGCTTGCCAGTATTTAGGTGTATATTTATTGATGTGGCCTGTAGGTAGTTTTTTGCAAATTTCGTATGATAATGGTGCTTGATACGGCTTCTGATTAAAATTCCAGTCCCGCCGTGTGCTTTACCGTCTGGATGATTTGTTCCATAGAATGAATATCCTCGTAGTTGAAAATTGTATCTGTTCGTAAGATGTGTTTCTGAAAGCAGCATTACGTCGATTTGATTGTCTAGTAGGAATTGCGCTAACTCGAGTTTGTGCTGCGAAACGCCGTTAGCGTTCCATGTAGATATTCGTAGGGAAGTCATTATTTGGATTGTTGTGAAACCAGCATTTGTATTAATAGATTTTGGTTTCGCATTAGATCTTGCATAGTTGTACGCATAAACGACATGAACTCCGTAAGGCTTTGTTGTAGACTGCATATCATAGCTTCAAAGTTACTTTTTGGCTGCTCCGGCGGTTGATGCTGCTGAGCCGTGTTCGGTTCTTGGTGTGCTGATTCTGCCAGTCCTGATTTTAAAGCGCTTGCGTATGTGACATTTTTGTCAGAGTTTATGGGTCCTAGTGAGGATCTGGCTGCAGTCGAGAAGAAGACTTCAGGGTTTGACCTGGAGGCTATGAACTGATTATTTTGGGTGCGGGCAGTAAGTCCCCTCTGGTGGATGCGACTTTTCAGCTCCTTATAAACTGGGCAGCCTCTGTAGTTAGCAGTGTGATTTCCACCGCAGTTGCCGCACTTTTTCGAGTTTTGGTCATCTTTGCTCGCTGGGCAGTGTGCGGAGTCATGAAGCTCACCACAAACTACACAGACTGGGCGCAGTTTACAGTAAGACCTTGTATGGCCATATTCTTGGCAGTTCGCACATTGTACCGGGCCATTGCGTTTGTGCGGCTCCTCAACTGTAATTCTGCGGTGAAGCAGGTACTGAAGATTGTATATAGGGTGCACTTCGTATTTCTTTAGGGGCTTAATTTGTGGTTCAAGCTCAACCTTAAAGAGTGGCTGCGGCTTTCTATCCCTGTTAGAGATATTGAACACTGTCTTAGCGCTAAATCCCTTCTCTTGTAGCGCCTTTGTTATCTCTGCAGGCGATACTTCGGGCTCTATGCCCTTAAGTACGACTTGCAAGCCCTTGCTGCTTTTTAGCTGATACGTATAAAAGTTCTTTTTTTTGTCGGTTAGGTATTTCGATAATACTCTGTAGTTATCTTCAGACTTCGTTTGAACTTTTGTTTCCTGGATGTTGCCCTTTACGAGTGGTATTATGTGGAAGTTGTCCTTGCCAATGAGCTCTATAATTTTGTTGACAAGAACGTTGGAACTTTTTTCTCGTATGTATATTGGCGGGGGCTTAGGCTTCCTTTTTTCGACTTCGGTAGATTCGGCTTCATCTTCGTAGTCTGCCAAGATTTTAAAACGGTTTGAGTTCGTGAGCGTTTCTATTGCGGCTGTGTTAGCATTGCCACGGGTTATTTTGCGTTGAGAGTTTAGGGGGCTCAGCTTCCTTTTGATTTGGATGTAGCGATCCATACCAGTCTGCACAGCCGGCTTAATATTTTCTTTGTTTTTGTTTTCTTTTTCGGGCAGTGCAGCGGCAGAAGTATTAATGTTTGCGCTGCTAGCTGATGACGTCGTTAAACGCGCTGTCCTTACAGCTGCGGTTGTTGTTGATGTTACGGTTGACGTTGTCAAAGAAATTGCGGTGCTAGTTACTGCACTCTTTAGAGATGCAATAACATCGATAGTGAGTACATCGATGTTTTCAAACATCGATGTTGAAAACATCGATGTTTTACTGAAAACATCGATATATCGCTGAAAACATCGAACTATTTTTAAATTTTTAAATATTTTCTATTTCTTTCTATTTTTTGCGCAAAATAGTTATTTCATAGTTGAAAGGAATAACATTTATATTTTCATTTTTTTCATTCCTTACTTATTAAGGAATTTTTGCTTAAAGAATATTTATAAGAAACATTTTGCTTAAAGGATAATAACAATTATGACTTAATCAATAAGCCATTGATTTTGCTTTAGAAAAAGTAACTTGTTAATGGCCTTTGGTTGAAGGCGAGATCTTCTATCATTTGCGATTTGGCCAACTATGTTAAATCTTTAATTACCTGTAAATATAATAAAGGCAATACATATTATTAGTTTAATTGAAAAATTCTAACATTTAGTTACTTACCTCTCTGTCTTTCGGTCTCTTTTTTCTTAGTGAAGTTAGAGATGCTAAAACATCGATGTTCTAAAAAATACATCGATATATCGACTTTTAAAAAAACATCGATACTATCGATAGTGACATCGATGTTTTTGCATCCCTAGCACTCTTTGCCTGCAGAGACATCGATGGTAGTGAGGGGGAGCAAGATCGCGCTCTCACGCTCTCTACGTTTAAGAATTCGGTCAAGTTTGGGGTAATTGACCGTGTTTGGGATGAGCTTGCATTACTTTCGGTTGCTTTGAAAGTGAAGTAAGCGTTGTTTCTTTGTACTGAGAGCCGTCTCTCGTCTTGCTCACGTTGACGTTGTGTGCTAACGTCGTTTAGACTCATTGCAATCGAGGTTGATATTGTTCGAGTTTTAAATGTTATGTTTTATATTAATTAATTAATTAATCAATATAAACATTAGCGATTTCATCGCTGAAAGCGTCTTTTCGCGTTGTTGTTGATTTACGAAACCAGTCACTGCACTTTTTTGATATTATTGAATACTTTTTTGTTTTGGTTTTCTTTCCGGAGCACAATAACTACACGTCTGTATGCGACGACGATTCGCGGTGGAGTCATGGAACTAAAACCATGAAAGTAAAAAAATTTTATTAGTTTAGTGTAATTCCTTGAGGTGGAACGATCGATTTAAATTTTTTTTTTTTTATGCTTACGGGAACGTTTTACGCTAAAAATAAACTTTTTGGTCTCTAGAAATTTAACTAAAAAATTCATTTCAGCGAAAAAAAAGTTTGTGCGTGAAAAGTCGATCGTTCAAGCACAGAAGAATTTCATTACGAACATTTAAAAAAAAATTGAAGTAAATCGGTTCAGTAGTTTTCCGCCAATCCATGTCACCGCAAAGTCATTTTTCAAGAAACACCATTTCGAGATATTCGCGTTTAAAGTTTCAAGTTCAGTTCAAGGCCGTGACAAGGCGCGCGGTTAGGAGCGCTGTAACTTTTTTTCTACTGCTCCAATCTCTATGAAAATTTGGGAAAATGTTCTCAAGGAGTTGTTCTTCAAGATAAAGCAATACAAAAAATTTAAATTTTTTGAAAATAAAAAAGGTATATAGCCCCTTAAGAGCTTACTTTCAGCAGAAAATCTTGAAACCGATTTGTCCGACTCTGAAAGTCAAGATTCAGAATAATAATTGTTTTTTTTTTAATTTTTGTATATAATGTATATGTTTATTATTTCCTTCTTGTATAATATAAGTTATAATTCTATTTCTTACTCTTTTTCTTTAGAATACAAAAAATTTAATAAAAGTCTTTTTTTAAATATAACAAAAAAATTTAAAAAAAAAACACTATAAATTTCATTTTTGTCCGCATAATGCAAAATTGAGTAACAAACCGAAAATAAAAAACCGATTGAAGATATCTCTAAGATTTCAGAAGTTATTAATTTAATGCCGCTAGCGAGACCGAATCGACCACTGTGCGTCCTTCTAATAATAATTCACAAAACTTTGCAAATCAAGCAGCTAGCACAAGTCATTTTCTGGTAAAGCGAGAGCACGAAAATACAATAAATCAACCACAAAATAAAACCATGAAAATTAATAATATTCAGGAGGACCATTTCTTAGGGGAAGGGCAGGAGAAAGATTACATTAAAAAAGAAAATCAAAATTATAAAGTACTAATTGATACAATTTTAGTGAAGGAAGCAAGAGAAGCCTCGGAAAGGAACCGATCTAACGTTGACGACCATAGCAAGCGTAAAAAGGACAATGATTTGAGAGTATGCACCTGGAACGTACGAACATTGTACAGACCTGGTGCTGCTCAACAACTAGCAGATACCCTCAACAAATGTAGGGCTGACATCACTGCTATCCAGGAAATGCGATGGATAGGACAAGGCTGCATAAAGAAGAAGAGCTGTGACATTTACTACAGCTGCCATCCAGAACGGCATGAATTTGGTTGTGGTTTCGTTGTAGGTGCCAGGCTGCGGCGCCGAGTCTCTCACCTTCGGCCAACAAACGAGAGAATTGCAACGATCCGAATTACTGCCAAATTCTTTAACATCAGCCTGATATGCGCACATGCCCCAACGGAGGAAAAGGATGATGCCACCAAGGACGCATTCTATGCGGAGCTCGACCGAGCTTATGGCCGCTGTCCTTCCCATGACATTAAAATTCTCCTCGGTGATTTTAATGCGAAGGTAGGACGAGAAGACATCTTTGGTGCCACCGTCGGGCGATTCAGTCTACATGAGACCACCTCGAGCAATGGTCTCAGATTAATAGGCTTTGCAGCTGCGCATAATATGGTAGTTCGTAGTACTGGATTCCATCATTTGGACATCCATAAAGCATCTTGGCTCTCTCCCGATCGACTGACCAGAAATCAGATCGATCATGTTGTGATCGATGCAAGGCACGCATCTAATATACTCGACGTGCGATCCTGTCGGGGTCCCAACATCGACTCCGACCATTATCTTGTTGCAGCTAAGATTCGCACACGGCTATGTGTGGCGAAGATTGCACGTCGAAGTGCGTTAAGAAGGCTGGACATCGGAAAGCTGCAATCACAACAGGCGAAGAATGCATTCTCCACTCACGTCTCGGGGCTATTAAGCCGAGCACCTTCAATACCTGAAGACATAAGCGATATGTGGGCGCTCATATCTTACTCCCTGCGAGCTTCGGCCGAAGAAGTGCTTGGATTCCAGCGTCCTATATCAAGGAATCCATGGTACGATCAGGAGTGTCATGACGCAACAGTTGCAAAGGATGCCGCCTACGGAAGAACACTGCAGGCTGGGGCGACACGAGCGATTGTGGATGTCTACAGGTCGAGAAGAAGAGACGAAAAACGCCTTTTCAGACGCAAGAAGAAAGAGCAGGAAAGGCGAGAGTGTGAGAGCACAGAGAGCAACAGATGCAGAAATGAAGCACGTAACTTCTACCAGAGGGTCAAGCGTCTGACCCAAGGATTTAGACTGGTGCAGTGGCGTGCAGGGACGATGATGGAAATCTTGTCACAGAAACAGAGGTCGTGTTGAGGTTATGGAGGGATCACTTCTCGAGTTTTTTATCTGGCTCAAGCACAGACTCTGAAGACTATGATCCATGAACCCCAATCTAAGGCACTTAGATATTGAAGTGCCAATCCCAAGTCATATCGAAGTCAAGGATGCAATCCAACGGCTTAAAAACAACAAGTCTGCAGGTGCTGACGGCCTGCCGGCAGAATTGTTTAAGGCAGCTGGTGATATGCTGGTAGGGTGCATGCACCACCTAATCAGTAAGATATGGCTTATGGAGAGCATGCCCGAAAATTGTAACCTCAGCATGATCTGTCCCATCCTGAAGAAGGGTGATGCTACGGTGCGCACCAACTACCGCGGAATTAGTCTTCTTCCAGTTGCATACAAGGTCCTAACGAGCGTATTGTGTGAAAGACTGAAACCCCATGCTGAAGCACTGATTGGACCTTATCAGTGCGGGTTCACGCCTGGCAAGTCCACTGTTGACAAGATTTTCACCTTGCGCCAAATCCTGGAGAAGTCTTACGAAAACCAGATCGACACATACCATCTCTTCGTCGACTACAAAGCCGCATTTGATAGCCCCCGGCGAGATGGCCCATATGCCGCCATGTTTGAGCTTGGTATACCAGCAAAGCTGACTAGACTTTGCAGAATGACATTGAGCAACACCATCAGCTCTGTCAAGGGAGGAAGTGGCCAATCCGAAACCTTTATTACCAAGTGTGGCCTCAGACAAGGTGACTCGCTGTCTTGTATACTCTTCAATATTTTAATGGAGAGTATTATAAGAAAGGCTGGTGTACATCGGTCGGGCACGATATTAACCAACAGATGTGTCCAGCTCCTTGGTTACACTGATGATATTGATATCATTGGCCGCACCAAGCGTGATGTCACAGGAGCCTTCGGGGCTATTGAAAAGGAATCAGCAAAAGTCGGACTAGCAGTGAATATGGAGAAAACAAAGTTTATGGTGTGCTCTAGCAGAGAATCGCGGCGTCTTGATTCTCAGCTGACTGCAGCTTTGGGTCCGTCAAGGAGTTTATCTACCTAGGCACTGCTATAACAAGCACAAATGATGTCAGTCTGGAGATTAAGCGGAGAATAACACTTGCCAACAGGTGTTACTTTGGGCTCAGTAGGCAGTTTAATAGTAGAGCTCTCTCTCGACGCACAAAAATCACACTCTACAAGACGCTCATTCTTCCAGTACTCCTATATGGTGCGGAGTGCTGGACAGTGACGCAGTCAGATGCAGCCGCTCTTGGAGTGTTCGAGAGGAAAATTCTTCGTAAAATTTTTGGCCCAATCTGCGTGGACGATGTGTATCGCATCAGATACAACCACGAGCTGTATGAGCTGTACGGTGATGTTGACGTAGCCAGTCGAGTGAAATCTCAAAGACTTCGCTGGCTGGGCCATGTTACCCGTATAGATGAAGACGCTCCGGCTCGTAAGGTGTTTGATGCAATGATTGTTGGGACACGAAGGAGAGGACGACCCCGAACGCGTTGGCAAGACCAGGTGATGGAAACCCTGTCCACACTTGGTGTTACCAACTGGCGAAGGCGCGCTCAGGACAGAGTCGCGTGGAGGCACATTGCGCTTCAGGCCGAGACCCGATAAAAGGGTTGTCATGGCCATTTAATAATAATAATAATAATTGATACAGGCGCAACAGCTTGTTACATTAAAAAAGAAATATATATTAAAATAAAAATGAACCCTCTATTTATAAAAGAGTTTCAACAATAAACGGATATTCCATAATAAAATATTATCACATGATAACAATTTTCCATATTAACTATATCTTTTATGAAATCGAGGGTTTAGAATCTGACTTGTTAGTCGGATATAATCTACTTAAAAAATGGTGCTAAAATTGACACAAAAAAGGGAGTCATACAATATCATGGGAAAGAGGAAAAATTACTTTTTCATAATAAAGTGTGTAAAGAAAATCTATGCCACACCGAGGAAAAATGTAATCCCCCTTTGGACGAATTCTTAATAAACAAATATTTTAACCAGTTAAAACAAGTTAAATCAAATTCAGTATGCGTCAAAACAAGCGACTATGACTACAGCTCCGAATCAGAGCTTTCAAAGGATTTTAGTTCAATAAAATCTTTCCAATCCAAAAATGAGAATCTAAGGTCAATAACCTCACAATCTACTTCAGGCAACAAAAAAAATAAAAAACATTGCCTAAACAACATAAAATTGAAATCAGAAAATGATATGGAAGAATTAAGAAATATAATAATAAACCATATCAAAGATGAACACTCTAAAATAAAATATGCAAATTCCTATAAACAACGGTAAATATGAATTTTTAAGAATGCCTTTTGGCTTAACTAACGCTCCAAGAATCTTCCACATGATGGCAATGGATGATATTTTAAGAGATCAGGTTGGAAAAACTTGCCACGTCTATATGGACGATATAATAATTTTCTCAAATTCAGTAGAAGAACATTTTAATGATTTAACTAGAAATATAAATATCCTTTTAGAAGCAAATATGAAAATTTCTTTAGAAAAATCCAAATTTTTTTTCGCAAGAAACCAACTTTCTTGGATACTTGGTAGTCTTGGGAGTCTCTTATAATGCAATCAAAACAGACCCAGTTAAAATCGCAGCAATACAAAATTACCCAATTCCAAAAAATATCAGAGAGCTTAGGAGCTTTCTTGGCCTAACAGGTTATTATAGAAAGTTTGTCCGTAATTATGCTTACATAGCAAAACCACTCACCTCATATTTAGGAGGCCATAATGGTAAAATATCCAAAAATATGTCGAAAAAAATGTCAGTACAGTTTAACGAACCAGCTGTAAAAGCATTCAATGAACTTAAGCAAAACCTTACTAATCAACTTGAATTAGTACAACCAGATTATAGTGAAAAATTCGTTCTTACAACAGACGCTTCAAATATAGCATTAGGAGCGGTTCTGTCACAAGAGGGTAAACCTATAACCTTTATATCAAAAACCCTCAATAAAACAGAACATGCTTCTATTAAAAAAAGCTTCTTCATTAAAAACCTAAGAAACTACTTATATGGCGTGGTTGGAATGGAAATTCACACCGATCATCAGCCATTATCGTATTCAATATCTGACAAAAACCCAAATATTGAAATGAAAAGTTGGTATTCATTCATACAAAGTTTTACACCAAAAATTCAATAGAAACCAAGTACAACCAATGTTGTAGCGGATGCTTTATCCAGAGTCCAAATGTCAGACGCAGATATATCAGAGGATAGTTCAGATGAAAATACAATTCATTCTGCAGAAAGCAGCTTTGAAAATGTAATCGAGGAACCTAATAAACCACTTGACCAATTCAAAATTCAACTCTTAATCACAACTGCCAAATTAACGGTCCACGAATCAGTAAATATCTTTAATAATATAAGACATATTATTGAGTATGATACTCTGGAGAATTTAGTAACGATACTAAAAGAATATATTTCACCAAATATAACCATAGGCCTACACTGTACTCTGCAAGACCTTTACATATTACAAAAACCACTAAAAGACAATTACGGAAACAAATTCTTATTTACAAGAAATTTTGTACAAAACGTAGAAAATGAGGAAGATAAGGCAATTATTATTCAAGAGACTCATTGTCGCGCCCATAGAGGATGAAACTTACAAATAAATATCTAGACTTTATTATTGGCCAAAATTATTTATAAAATTAAAAGAATATATAAAAAATTGCGTCATTTGTAACCAAAATAAATATTGCAGACATCCAGTAGAAATTCCGATAGGTGAAGCCCCAATTCCAACTAGTGAAGGTGAAAATCTTCATATTGATATATTTTACGCAGATAAAAAATATTCTTTTTAACGTGTATTGACGCTTATTTAAAATACTTAACAGTCAAAGAAATATAAAATAAGTTAAATATTGAAAACAAAGTACTAGAAATTTTACAAACATTATCCATTAGCCAAAACCGTCATGAGGGTTGAAAGTGCGGGTCGAAGAAAGCGGACGTGCCGCGCGGGCACGGGCATTCTGCAACACTGCAGAATCTGGAAAAGGAGTGGGTAATGGGTGACCGGACAGCTGGGGACGGACTCACCTGCCGAGCGAACCATAACACTCCCTGGATAGGTCACTAGATGGCCTCCGCGAAGATTCGGATAGCCGCCAACCGCCGAGGTAAGCGGCGCGAAAAGAGCTTTATCTTATAGGAACTCTCTTTGCGACACCTTTCTCCTGAGATGAAGGAACTAAGCAAACGTGGCTGCCGCCACCAGAATTGCGCAGCTCATGGCAGCTGGCGAGCAGTGTTGAGGAACGCCCTAACAGTGTCTACCGGTAGAGGGCGCTAGATTCGGACCAAGGGCACCAGGGCTGCCGAACGCCGCAATGACGCGACTGCAGGAACCCGCTAGAGGGCGCCAGCGACTCAAGGCAAAGCAGAAGGTTAGCATACCTTTCAGGGCTGCTGCTCAGGTCCTTTGACCAACCTAGAGCGGAAGGGGCTAGAAAACTCTGTCCTGCCATGAGGTGACGAAGGTCATGGAGCTGACCAACTGCCAACCCCTCCGCTACGGCGGTTCACCCTCAAAAGGGGCTCTGGCGACCTAGCAGGAGCGATATAACTCCCATCGCTCCCGCCAGGAGGAAATTCCAGGCGCACCGATGTAAGGCAGTGCTGAAACCCCCCAACCGCAGCATGCATTAGCCATGCTCTATCCACTTTACCCTACTATCCACTATCCACTATCACGGCTAGGGCAAGGATTCTGGAGGCTCTAAGCAACATTCCAATTATACCTGACAAGGAGGTGCCTCACTTGGCCGCCCTGGAAAGAAACACTACAAGTGCAGAAGAGCTAAAGAGTGCCAAAACGGGAGACCCGTTCAAAAAGAGCAATAAAATGCGGCGCTCGCCGCTATTTGCGTCACAGGCAGGCAGCTCAGCAGGCACCGGTAGCCCAGCAGCGGTAGAGAAGAAAACGCCAAAGAGGCCACGGGAGATGCTTAGCCCGGACAAGGACCAGAGGGCGGCTCCCCCGAAGAAAAATAAGGCTGGCAGCCCGCCGGCAAGAAGCGAAGAATGCCTGACGGAGCTGGGCAGGGTAGTGAACGAGCTGCTATCGTGGGTCACGGAAAAAAATAAGAGGCATATTTCCGCAATGCAAAAGAGCCTGATAACCAGGCTGAAGGACATCCGCTCCATTCTGGTCGGAAGTGTTCCAGAGGAGCATGCGCGACCGGTCATCATGCCCAAGCCAGTCTGCCCCAGATGCGAGAGAGCCGGCATCGATACCGTGGAGAAGGAGCAGCAGACCCTTCCGACGGAGGTCTGGACCCAGGACCAGGCTGTGCAGACCGGCAGCATCACGAACAGCACGGGCCCCTGAAGTGCACATCGGAAAATTACTGCGAGGGACTCGCAACATCCAACACGGCGGCAAGGCCCAAGCCAGCTGTTGCAAACCCGGCAGCCGACAAAGGAAGCGACGGCGAAGCAAGCAGGAGATGGACTGAATGAACGAAAGCCAAGCCTAGAAATCCCGAGAGGAGACGAGCCAGACCGACGCCGTAGTGACCCAAGCAGCAGGCATGACGTACAGACAGATCCTAAGCATGGTAACTCGCAGGGAGGACGGGAAGCTAGACGACCTTGGCCTATGCGCAAGAAAGTGGGGAAGACAGCCAAGGGCGGGCTGCTACTGGAACTGGCCAGGAAGAAGGAGAACTCCACACAGGCCCTTAATGGTTGCAGGGAGCAAGGCAGAGGTGCGGGCGTACTCGGAGGAGACCAAGGAGTCGCTCGTCGAGCTACGAGGACTCGACGCAATAGCTACTTCGGAGGACATCATCGGGGCTATCGCGCAGCAGGCAGCGGTGGACCAAGGCGCCTTGAAAGTCAAGAAGCTGAGAAGCAGTTATGGCGAGACGCAGACCGCTATCGTGGCTTTCCCCGCGAGCCTTGCCAATCATTGCTGTGGGCAAGGTGAAGGTTGGGTAGTCAGTATGCCATATGAAGGAAAAGAAGGTCGTGGCTCGTTGCTACAGGTGCCTTGGGATGGGGCACATCGCAAGCGCTTGCAAGAGCTCGAAGGACAGGAGCGGCTGTTGCTTCTGCTGCGGAGACACGGACCATAGGGCGGCCACCTGCAAAAAGGACCCTCGATGCTTCTCGTGTGAAGATAAGGGCCGGAAGGATGTGAGGCATCAGACTGGAAGCAGAAGTTGCCCCATGTCAGCGAAAGGAGGTGGACCTAGTACGACAGGATGCTAGTGCTTCAGCTGAACCTGAACCACTGTAGGGCGGCTCAAGATGTGCTGTTGCAGACTGCGAGGGAGACTAAGACGGACATAGCGCTCCTAAGCGAGCCACATAGGACTGGCTCAGACAACCGCTGGGCAGTTGACCTAGCGGGAAAGGCTGCCATCTGGAGCTGCGGCGCAACCGGCGCGACAATGCACTCAGTGCACAGTGCGGAGGGATTCGTAAGGGCTCGGATAGGTGGGGCCTGGCTTTACAGCTGCTACATGGCACCTAGCCTAACCACCAATGAGTTTGAACGCATGATAGACTGCCTAGGAAATGATATCAGAGGCCGTTCTGAAGTCCTTGTAGCAGGGGACTTCAACGCATGGGCGCAGGACTGGGGCTGCCCGAGGACGAATGCGAGAGGGAGAGTGGTCAGAGAAACCTTTGCCTTACTTGATCTCGTACTGCTGAACGAAGGAAACCAGCACACCTTCAGCAGAGCCGAAGCAGGTTCCATCATAGACCTGACGTTCGCAAGCCCCCCGCTAGCGACTGGTGCTAGCTGGAGGATAAGCGGCAGCTTTACGGCCAGCGACCACGAAGCAATATTGTGTTCTATTGGTAACCCTCAAGAACGACCGAGGGATCCAAAACCACGATGCTACAGAGTCGGCACGCTCCAGGCGAGGAACTTTACCGAGGCAGCGCGCGACATCGGCAACGTCTTACCAAGCGGAGCCAACGAAATGGCTGATACCCTGGCTGCTAAGCTGGACGCAGAATGCATGGCGAGCTTGCAGCGGAGAAGCCGCTACCGTAGGAACCACGCTCACGTTTACTGGTGGAGCGACGAGATTGGCTCCATCCGAGCTGAGTGCATGAGAGCAAGGAGGCTTATGCAGCGCGCGAGAGGCAGCGACGCCTTTGAGGAGCGGCACCTAGCTTTCAAGGACCGACGCAAAGCATTGAAGGTGCCCATCCGAGATAGCAAAAGGAAATGCTTCCTGGAGCTATGCGACTCGGCGGAGGAAAATCCATGGGGCAACGCGTACCGGATAGTGGTAAAGAGGCTGCGCGCAGGAAGCCACGGACCCGAACGTACTAAGGACCATAGTGCAAGCACTGTGCCCAGCCGGCAACCAGGTCACCCAGCTTTCCACCCCCCCAGCAGACAATGAAGCGGCTGAGGAGGTAACGGAAGAGGAAGTCCTGGCCATAGGGAGAGGCTTGGCCCCGATCAAAGCACCCGGCCCGAATTCGGTTCCTAACCGAGCCCTGCAGCTGGCTCTAGCTCTGCAGCCGGGTAGCTTTGCGGAGCTCTACAATAAATGTATCCGCGAAGGCACTTTTCCCACCAGGGAAACCAAGGGAGGAGGCTTCGTCTTATAGGCCAATCTGCCTGCTGGACACAACGGGCAAGGTCTTCGAGAGGGTGATCGCGGCGAGGCTCTAAGCAGCCATAGAGGAGGCGGGAGGGCTGTCTCCCAAGCAGTATGGGTTCCGGAAGGAAAGGTCTACGGTGGATGCCATAGCAGAGGTGGCCGGCATTGCTCGCAACGCAATAGAGGGAACCAGGTGGAAAGGTGGCTCCAAGCAATACTGCCTGATAGTCAACCTGGACATCAGGAACGCCTTCAACACGGCGGACTGGGGCAAAACACTGGCAGCCCTAAGGCGGTTCAACGTTCCCAGTGCCATAATGAACGTCGTCAGTAGCTACTTTAGCTGCAGAGTGCTACTGGTCGACACGGACATGGGCACAGAGTCCTACGACGTTACGGCGAGTGTGCCCCAAGGGTCAGTCCTACGACCGCTGCTGCGGAACGCCATGTACGACAGGATCCTGAGGCTGCAGCTCCCAGCGGGATGCGACGTCGTCGGCTTCGCAGACGACGTAGCGTTGGTGATTGTGGCCAAGCACAGGGAGGAAGCGGAGAGAGCGGCGAACAAGGCAATCGAGGCAATGGAGATGTGGCTCCAAAATGTCGGTGTAAGCCTAGCCCCGCAAAAGACCGAAGCGGTGCTGGTCAGTAGCCGCAATGTGCTGGAAACGGCGATAATCCGGGTTGGTGGAATGGCCATAACCTCCCAGCGTGCCATAAAATACCTGGGCGTGATGATCGACGCCCGGCTCTCCTTTCGCGAGCACCTTGATTATATCCAGGGCAAGGCTGCAGCCACTACCAGGGGCCACGCCAGAATCCTTCTAAACACCAGAGGCCCCAAGCAGAACAGAAGGCTCCTCGTGAGCGTTGCCTCGGCGCAAATTTTGTATGCAGCGCCCATCTGGGCTGAGGCGTTGAATACGCCCAGCTACAGGAGAGGGGTAGATGCAGTTCACAGGCTGGGTGCTATAAGAGTCGCGTCCGGCTTCAGGACAGTCTCCGACGACGCCATTCTGGTCATTGCGGGGATGGTCCCGCTGAAGGAGCGCGCTCGAGAGCTCAAGGAGCTTAAGGAAACCCGTGCTCGCAATACAGCTGCAAAGGAGGACGCCAAGGAGAGGTCGGTCACAGCCTGGCAGGATTGCTGGGACGCGTCGACGAAGGGACGATGGACACACCCTCATTCCTAACTTTAGAAGGTGGGTGCTGCGAAGCCACGGGCAGGTCGACTTTTACCTGACCCAGGTCTTGAGTGGACATGGCTGCTTCCGGCAATACCTGAAGCGTTTTGGCCACGCGGAGGATGACTGCTGCCCAAAGTGCGGGAGTTCGATAGTTTTGCACTATAGTTTTGCGCCGGTTTGCACGAGAGCGGCACCGACTGGAGACGACGGCGGGCCGATCAATCCACCCGGGAAACCTAGTGGAGGTAATGCTGGAGAACCTGGGAGCTCTGGGACGCAGTTGCATCTTTTGCTGCAGCGTTAATGGAGAGGCTCAGGAGCATCGAGCAGGGGAGGCGGTAGGGTGGAGAGTCGGGGCCTGTGGCGGGCGAAGCAATGCCTAGCGGTCGCCCCCCCCGTTCTCAAGCCCCCACTATCCATCATCCACGAACAACCACCTTATCCCCCCCCCAATTTTCAAACTTTGGAAAAAAATTCCAAACTTCTATCTTGGAGAAACCCAAAGTTGGTATTTTTACCAAATACCATTTCCGATCGTTCAGTTATATGGCAGCTATAAGATATAGTCGGCCGATCCATATGAAACTTGATAAGTCGTATTATTTTTCCAAAAATAGAATTCATAGAAAATCCCATCTTTCTAGCTCGAAAAACACTGAAGTTATGCCATTTCGGATCAATCAGTTATATGGCAGATATAGGATATAGTCGGCTGATCCTTATAAAATTTGGCATGTTGTATTATTTTGCCAAAAATAGTAATCGTACCAAATCCGAATTCTCTAGCTTTAAAAATACCGAAGTTATACCATTTCCGATCAATCAGTTATATGGCAGCTATAGGATATAGTCGGCCGATCCCGGCCGTTCCGACTCATATACTGCGTGCAAAGGAAAGAAGGGTGTGTGCAAAGTTTCAAGACGATAGCTTTAAAACTGAAAGACTAGTCAGCGTAGAAACAGACAGACAGACGGACAGACGGACATACGGACATGCTCATATCAACTCAGGAGGTGATCCTGATCAAGAATATATATACTTTATAGGGTCGGAGATGTCTCCTTCACTGCGTTGCACACTTTTGACCAAAATTATAATACCCTCTGCAAGGGTATAAAAAACCGTTATGACAGACAACGAACCAAGTTTCACAACTGCGCAATTTCGTTCATTTATAAGTAGAAGTGGACTTACAATACACTTTGCAGATCCTAGACATAGCACTTCCAATGGTCATATTGAAAGGGCACATTCAACACTCACAGAGATTCCTAGATGTATCAAAGATGAATACAATCTAACAGATAACTCTGAAATAATCATAAGAGCAGCTCAAAAATATAATCAGAGCATTCACTCAGTTACCAATAAAAAGCCATTGGACATACTATATAACAAAATAAACCAAACATATAAAAATACCAAACATTCTCCAACAAGCTCAAACAGTTATGCTAGAAACACATAACAAAGACAAAAAACCAAAAAACTATAATGTAGGAAAAGTAATTTTTGAAAAAAACAAGAAAGTAAAGCAAACTTCGGGCGGAGCCGAAGTTGATATACCCTTGCAGTTAAAACCGGATACATATCGCAAACATTGGATTAAATTGGCCGATCCTTATGAGAATATCATAATATAACCAATTTATTACCATAAAAAATCAAAAACAAAGTACCAAGCTTCCATCTTCAAAAATAACAAAGTTGGTATTTTTACCAAATACCATTTCCGATCGTTCAGTTATATGGCAGCTATAAGATATAGTCGGCCTATCGTTATGCAATTTGGTAGGTTGTATCACTAACCATACAGCATATAGACAACCCATTTCATACAACGAAAATGGACGCAAAAATTTCTTGCGACAGGCCCCAGCAGGCCCCAGAGAGGATTTCTTACGCTCATCGTTCGTTCATCTTACGCTCATTCTCTCATTAAATTCTTTCTGTTTCTCAGTCTCTGAACGGAGCGCGATGAAGAAGGTTGGCCTGCGCTTCGGTTGATCTTTGTATGTATGCGTGTCACACATTCACATACACGGGTGTATGTGGGAGTGCGATTTCGTTTCAAAGCCAGCGCACAATATTTTGATTTTTCTTACTTTTCAGGCTTGCTACCCTAATTTTGTTAGGGTTATTCGTTATTTGTTGAAATGACGAAAGAAATTATATTATTTTTTATTATAGGCTTCGTCTTATAGGCCAATCTGCCTGCTGGACACAACGGGCAAGGTCTTCGAGAGGGTGATCGCGGCGAGGCTCTAAGCAGCCATAGAGGAGGCGGGAGGGCTGTCTCCCAAGCAGTATGGGTTCCGGAAGGGAAGGTCTACGGTGGATGCCATAGCAGAGGTGGCCGGCATTGCTCGCAACGCAATAGAGGGAACCAGGTGGAAAGGTGGCTCCAAGCAATACTGCCTGATAGTCAACCTGGACATCAGGAACGCCTTCAACACGGCGGACTGGGGCAAAACACTGGCAGCCCTAAGGCGGTTCAACGTTCCCAGTGCCATAATGAACGTCGTCAGTAGCTACTTTAGCTGCAGAGTGCTACTGGTCGACACGGACATGGGCACAGAGTCCTACGACGTTACGGCGAGTGTGCCCCAAGGGTCAGTCCTACGACCGCTGCTGCGGAACGCCATGTACGACAGGATCCTGAGGCTGCAGCTCCCAGCGGGATGCGACGTCGTCGGCTTCGCAGACGACGTAGCGTTGGTGATTGTGGCCAAGCACAGGGAGGAAGCAGAGAGAGCGGCGAACAAGGCAATCGAGGCAATGGAGATGTGGCTCCAAAATGTCGGTCTAAGCCTAGCCCCGCAAAAGACCGAAGCGGTGCTGGTCAGTAGCCGCAATGTGCTGGAAACGGCGATAATCCGGGTTGGTGGAATGGCCATAACCTCCCAGCGTGCCATAAAATACCTGGGCGTGATGATCGACGCCCGGCTCTCCTTTCGCGAGCACCTTGATTATATCCAGGGCAAGGCTGCAGCCACTACCAGGGGCCACGCCAGAATCCTTCTAAACACCAGAGGCCCCAAGCAGAACAGAAGGCTCCTCGTGAGCGTTGCCTCGGCGCAAATTTTGTATGCAGCGCCCATCTGGGCTGAGGCGTTGAATACGCCCAGCTACAGGAGAGGGGTAGATGCAGTTCACAGGCTGGGTGCTATAAGAGTCGCGTCCGGCTTCAGGACAGTCTCCGACGACGCCATTCTGGTCATTGCGGGGATGGTCCCGCTGAAGGAGCGCGCTCGAGAGCTCAAGGAGCTTAAGGAAACCCGTGCTCGCAATACAGCTGCAAAGGAGGACGCCAAGGAGAGGTCGGTCACAGCCTGGCAGGATTGCTGGGACGCGTCGACGAAGGGACGATGGACACACCCTCATTCCTAACTTTAGA
The DNA here is from genome assembly GCA_018153035.1 of Drosophila pseudoananassae pseudoananassae. Lineage (NCBI taxonomy): Eukaryota > Metazoa > Arthropoda > Insecta > Diptera > Drosophilidae > Drosophila > Drosophila pseudoananassae. The sequence continues at coordinate 4,786,607 of JAECXR010000072.1, forward strand.
AGGTGGGTGCTGCGAAGCCACGGGCAGGTCGACTTTTACCTGACCCAGGTCTTGAGTGGACATGGCTGCTTCCGGCAATACCTGAAGCGTTTTGGCCACGCGGAGGATGACTGCTGCCCAAAGTGCGGGAGTTCGATAGTTTTGCACTATAGTTTTGCGCCGGTTTGCACGAGAGCGGCACCGACTGGAGACGACGGCGGGCCGATCAATCCACCCGGGAAACCTAGTGGAGGTAATGCTGGAGAACCTGGGAGCTCTGGGACGCAGTTGCATCTTTTGCTGCAGCGTTAATGGAGAGGCTCAGGAGCATCGAGCAGGGGAGGCGGTAGGGTGGAGAGTCGGGGCCTGTGGCGGGCGAAGCAATGCCTAGCGGTCGCCCCCCCGTTCTCAAGCCCCCACTATCCATCATCCACGAACAACCACCTTATCCCCCCCCCAATTTTCAAACTTTGGAAAAAAATTCCAAACTTCTATCTTGGAGAAACCCAAAGTTGGTATTTTTACCAAATACCATTTCCGATCGTTCAGTTATATGGCAGCTATAAGATATAGTCGGCCGATCCATATGAAACTTGATAAGTCGTATTATTTTCCCAAAAATAGAATTCATAGAAAATCCCATCTTTCTAGCTCGAAAAACACTGAAGTTATGCCATTTCGGATCAATCAGTTATATGGCAGATATAGGATATAGTCGGCTGATCCTTATAAAATTTGGCATGTTGTATTATTTTGCCAAAAATAGTAATCGTACCAAATCCGAATTCTCTAGCTTTAAAAATACCGAAGTTATACCATTTCCGATCAATCAGTTATATGGCAGCTATAGGATATAGTCGGCCGATCCCGGCCGTTCCGACTCATATACTGCGTGCAAAGGAAAGAAGGGTGTGTGCAAAGTTTCAAGACGATAGCTTTAAAACTGAAAGACTAGTCAGCGTAGAAACAGACAGACAGACGGACAGACGGACATACGGACATGCTCATATCAACTCAGGAGGTGATCCTGATCAAGAATATATATACTTTATAGGGTCGGAGATGTCTCCTTCACTGCGTTGCACACTTTTGACCAAAATTATAATACCCTCTGCAAGGGTATAAAAAACCGTTATGACAGACAACGAACCAAGTTTCACAACTGCGCAATTTCGTTCATTTATAAGTAGAAGTGGACTTACAATACACTTTGCAGATCCTAGACATAGCACTTCCAATGGTCATATTGAAAGGGCACATTCAACACTCACAGAGATTCCTAGATGTATCAAAGATGAATACAATCTAACAGATAACTCTGAAATAATCATAAGAGCAGCTCAAAAATATAATCAGAGCATTCACTCAGTTACCAATAAAAAGCCATTGGACATACTATATAACAAAATAAACCAAACATATAAAAATACCAAACATTCTCCAACAAGCTCAAACAGTTATGCTAGAAACACATAACAAAGACAAAAAACCAAAAAACTATAATGTAGGAAAAGTAATTTTTGAAAAAAACAAGAAAGTAAAGCAAACTTCGGGCGGAGCCGAAGTTGATATACCCTTGCAGTTAAAACCGGATACATATCGCAAACATTGGATTAAATTGGCCGTTCCTTATGAGAATATCATAATATAACCAATTTATTACCATAAAAAATCTAAAACAAAGTACCAAGCTTCCATCTTCAAAAATACCAAAGTTGGTATTTTTACCAAATACCATTTCCGATTGTTCAGTTATATGGCAGCTATAAGATATAGTCGGCCGATCGTTATGCAACTTGATAGGTTGTTTGAACTGACCAAAAATAGACCATCTGTACGAAGTTCCAATTTTCTATCTTCAAAAATTCGAAAGTTGGGTAATTTCCGATTGTTCGGTTATATGTCAGCTATAGGATATAGTCGGCTGATCCTTATGAAATTCGCCATGTTGTATTATTTTGCCAAAAATAGCATTCGTGCCGAATCCGAATTCTCTAGCTTTAAAAACACCGAAGTTATAGCATTTCCGATCAATCAGTTATATGGCAGCTATAAGATATAGTCGGCCGATCCTTATGAAATTTGGTAAGTCGTATTATTTAATACCATTTCCGATCAATCAGTTATATGGCAGCTATAGGATATAGTCGGCCGATCCCGGCCGCTCCGACTTATATACTGCGTGCAAAGGAAAGAAGGGTGTGTGCAAAGTTTCAAGACGAAAGCTTTAAAACTGAGAGACTAGTTCGCGTAGAAACAGACAGACGGACAGACAGACGGACAGACGGACAGACGGACAGACGGACATGCTCATATCAACTCAGGAGGTGATCCTGATCAAGAATATATATACTTTATAGGGTCGGAGATGTCTCCTTCACTGCGTTGCACACTTTTGACCAAAATTATAATACCCTCTGCAAGGGTATAAAAATAGATGCGAAACGTATTACGCAAGATCTATTTCTAATAATGATGGAAAATTACTGTCAAGCAATCAGGTAGCAAAATGCGACAACACTTATTATGAAATAAATAATTTCAAAAAAGAACTATTTGATAACACAGTGCGACAGTGATTTGGAACTTTTGAAGAGACCTAGTAGGAATAGTTCATTAGGTCGAGTATAGTATAAAACCATGTTTGAAATTTTTCCTATACCCTCAAATCTTGATTTATTTCGAAGAAACGGTTTTTCGAAAGTGTTTTGCTCTTAAAAATTCCTGAACGCGTAATTAGGCCGATTTTCAATTTTTTTATGTTTTTCAATAGTTAAATGTTGTAGCTTTTGAAAAAAAATACATCTTCAATGCATTTAAACAGAAAGGATACAAATTTTACAAAAGAAACTGACTTTTTGAATTTTTGTCACGTTTTTCAAACTTTGACGCCATTTTTCGGTACAACTTCCAAGAAATGGTATCATTCTTAACACATATTAATATTGTCTCATTAATCCTGAATAAAACAAGACCAATTTCATAACGAAATTATGAAAATTGTTGAAGTTATTACGCTTTTCCCAAAACAAGTCAATTCAAATTCGAGCGCACCGTAACAGTATGTAAGTACCAGTATGTAAGTTAACAGAAAGTACACCACAGTACACCACAGTAAGTACACCACATTCTTTAGAAAAAATGATCCTCTAAAATGGACCACCTTTATGTAATTTGAACTTCTTTCGTTTCCAAGAAAGTTGTGGCACAAAGAAATGAAACTCAACCATGCTCTTTTCTCTACTGGGTACAATTTTTTTACGAAGTTCTCATCAGTCATAAGCTTACGAATCTGCGGTCCAATGAAAACTCCTGTAATTCATGATAGAAATGTAAAAATAAATTAGGATCATTTTTTCTGAAGAATGTGGTGTATGGATTTTTTTATAAATACCCGTAAAAAAATTGTACCCAGTAGAGAAAAGAGCATGGTTGAGTTTCATTTCTTTGTGCCACAACTTTCTTGGAAACGAAAGAAGTTCAAATTACATAAAGGTGGTCCATTTTAGAGGATCATTTTTTCTGAAGAATGTGGTGTACTTACTGTGGTGTACTGTGGTGTACTTTCTGTTAACTTACATACTGGTACTTACATACTGTTACGGTGCGCTCGAATTTGAATTGACTTGTTTTGGGAAAAGCGTAATAACTTCAACAATTTTCATAATTTCGTAATGAAATTGGTCTTGTTTTATTCAGGATTAATGAGACAATATTAATATGTGTTAAGAATGATACCATTTCTTGGAAGTTGTACCGAAAAAATGGCGTCAAAGTTTGAAAAACGTGACAAAAATTCAAAAAGTCAGTTTCTTTTGTAAAATTTGTATCCTTTCTGTTTAAATGCATTGAAGATGTATTTTTTTTTCAAAAGCTACAACATTTAACTATTGAAAAACATAAAAAAATTGAAAATCGGCCTAAAATTACGCGTTCAGGAATTTTTAAGAGCAAAACACTTTCGAAAAACCGTTTCTTCGAAATAAATCAAGATTTGAGGGTGTAGGGAAAATTTCAAACATGGTTTTATACTATACTCGACCTAATGAACAATTCCTACTAGGTCTCTTCAAAAGTTCCTCCAACTTTTCTTTTTTTGTCGCACTGTGTAATTGTTGTGTTCTTAGCAAAGAAAAATCATGTTTCACTCGCTTATTGAACGGTAAAAATCAATTTGAAATAAAATAAGAGAAAAAAAAACAAATAATTCAGGAAGGTGCCATGTTAGTAAATGGAAGTAATATTGTAAATGACTCTTGCCTAATAGGGTCTTATTTAATAACATTCAATGGCACCACAATAATTTGCATCATCATTGAGTCGGGACGCTTCAATTTAGAAGGGGGTGTGTTATCCAACTCATAAATTGCCTCACCAAAAAGGCAATGTAAACATTATTTGCAAAACGCAGTAGCCCCTGCTGAATGCGTCATACCCTTTCTTATCTTGTTTGCTAATTTCCCCTCACTCGTTTCTGATTATCCCCAAATGATTATCCAGACTAAACATCAAGCTCCACTTGTAAACATTCCCATAAAATTTTCCATGGCTGAAGCCAGACATAAACATTAGAGCCGACTCGCCGTCACCAGTCCGAATTTGATCGATCTTCCGATCTTATCACTCTTCACCAATGACTCAACTACTGCATCAGCAAATTGTCCTTTTCTCTTAGAATCTCTTAGGGCAATTGTTTATTCTCTCCAAGCAGCCTTTTGGGTTGTTTCTCTTAAGCCGAGGTTTGTTGGTTATCTGGCAATTAAAAAATTGGCAGTCTTATTCGGCGGGGAGCAAGCCTTTCACCTACAATCGGTCTAGCCTTAAGCGTTTAAATAAAGTTTGTGAAACAAATAAGAAATAATAAATCAAATTTTTTAAAATAAAAAATTATTTTTTAAAAGTGAACTTTGGGATAAATTTAATTTGTACATTCATTTGTACGTTTTTCAAATAAAAGGAAAATTAAACAATAACATAAAATTATAATAAAAAAAAAATTAAACAATTAAGCAGAAACATTAAATGCGACAGAAACAAAGCGACATAGCCGTCTGCAAAATCTAACGGTGCTTTAACTACAAAACATTTCGCATCGCATTACAATTTAGAAGAGGTTACGAAACAAAATTACGATTTATAAGAGGTTCAATATTCTTTGCTTTGCACCAAATACTACGAATTAACAAAGGCACCAAAATGCATGGAATTTTTACGAATTAACGAGTTTTTTTTCAAGGGGACAGAATTTTTTACGAATTTTCGCGAGTTTCGATTTAGCGGGGTACGAATTATCGGACATTCGACTTTAGTGCAATTTTATTTCAAAAATAATAGTTCTAGTTTTATTCTACGCAATTTTGATTGATTTTGATTTTTAAGTTAGGGCTGTCAAATGAATCAAAATGACAGCAAATGAGGGAGCTTCTAAAAAAATTTTACACTGTCAGTGGGCCGGCAGCGCTGTGGCAGAATTTCCTACCCTATGTACGCGAGCTATGGAAACTGAGAGTTTGGCCCCCACTACTGGGACTGGACTGGACTGAGGACACTGGACCTCAATATATAAATTTTATCGCCAGGTAATAAAGAGGATGGAAAATCCATCTGGCTGAACAAAGTTCACTTTGATGCTTTTGTTGCCACTCCCAGCAAAGAATTAAAAAACAGTCTGCTGGAATTCAGACTTCGCCTTAATAATGTATATACCTGTAAATCAAAATTATCTTTTAGAATAGTTATATACTTTTTATTTTTATTCTCTACTAAATTGCTTGCCTAATTTAATTAGGTGCTTAAATATCATTGACCCCAATAATAGTTTATTTCCGAATTAAATACACATAGATTGATATAATCTTCCACTGCGCATTTGCCCGTTTCAACGATACAATTGATAACAACGACGCCTATGTATATAAATGTGTATGTCGAATAAGCATTTCAAAAAAATTTCACATATACTCTCATACTAGAGGATTGACAGGAAGGAAATGTAAAAATGTTTCATCAGGCTCAAGTCCCAAGAGTACCGTCAATTTCGCAATGCTATTACCATGACATTCGTTGGGTCTTGGGGATACTAAACTTTGTGATTTCAAAACTTTCCTGGCTCGAAGAAATAAGTATCATTTGTAATTATTGTATACATTCACGCAACCTCCCATACGTTCCATTTCTCACACATCCAAGCAAGAACCATTCATCTTAGTGGTTTATGTGTGCTATTTAGCTCTTGAGCTGGAGAAAGATGCTCTTTAGCTTTTATGGTCCAAACACCAGCGACAACAAATACTTTGAGAATGTGTGAGCACGTTTGGCTAATTAATCTGTTCTTTTTGGTACAAATTCTCACTACATTGCGAGCGATTTAATTGCTAGAATGTGACACATGCGACACAGAAATCCCTGATGCAATACCACTAAAGTATGCTTGGCATAAGAAATAAAAAAAATTCCTTATTCACCCATGAATCAACGGTGAGCTCAGCTGAATCAGCCTAAAAAGTTAAAACAAACGGCCTGATTTTTTTTTTTAATTTTTTTAAATTGATCAAAGTTTTTGGGATCAGAACTGATTTTGAATCTGGATTCAGTTGCAAAAAACCAGGGATTTTGTGATTATTTTAAATATCACAAAATAATGATTTTTTTTGTCATAGAATAATGTTTATTTTGTGATTTTCAAAATAACACTCATAATGATTACGGTCCCTGACAAAAACTGATCTACATCGAGCTAGATCAGGGATCACTCGTAGCTCAGAATAAAAATGTTATATTAGATAGGAAAGCCAACTTTGGATGGAGCCAAAGTTGATACACACTTGCGTAAATATATTTATCGCCAATATCGGATGCAGTTGTCCGATCCTTATGAGAATTTCATAATAAATCCAATTACACAGTGCGACAGTGATTTGGAACTTTTGAAAAGACCTAGTAGGAATTATTAATTAGGTCGAATATAGTTCAAAACCGTGATTGAAATTAATCCTCAATAAAACGAGACCAATTTTATTACGAAATTATGAAAATTATTAAGGTTAAACCGCTTTTCCCAAAACAAGTCAGTGCAATCTTGCTAACTGACTTGTTTTGGGAAAATATTGACTATTTTAGAAACCGATGGACATACTTATATCAAATCATATCATGTTATATCAGGAGGTAATCCTCATCAAGAATATACATACCTTATGGACAGACATGGCTCTTTTATTGGTTCGCACACTTTTGATATAAAATATAATACCCTATGCAAGGGTATATAAATTTGTTGTTACTTTCCCATTCGGGAAAAAGCGTGGAAACCTCGAAACACTTTCTTGAACTGGCGCACTGTGGTTTTTTTGTGCCAAAAATTAATTTTTTAAACTTTGAATATTTGAAAAAAATTTTACGTCGTAAGAAATCTTTAAAGGTTAGTTTTATTTAACAGAAATGTTTGAAGAGTGTTCGGTTAAGTTTGAACCGTGTAAAGTACTTATTTTGACACATTGCATATTATTTTGCGTATATATATATGTATGCTTGAACTATTTTTTTGACCCCACACTGGGCCATATTTCATGCCCCATTATACCCATGCAGAGGGTATTATAATTTTGTCCAAGTGTGCAACGCAGCGAAGGAGACATCTCCGACCCTATAAAGTATATAAATTCTTGATCAGGATCACCTCCTGAGTTGATATGAGCATGTCCGTCTGTCCGTCTGTCTGTTTCTACGCGAACTAGTCTCTCAGTTTTAAAGCTTTCGTCTTGAAACTTTGCACACACCCTTCTTTCCTTTGCACGCAGTATATAAGTCGGAACGGCCGGGATCGGCCGACTACATCCTATAGCTGCCATATAACTGATTGATCGGAAATGCTATAACTTCGGTGTTTTTAAAGCTAGAGTACTCAAATTTGGGACGAATGCTATTGGGACGAAATAATATAACATGCTAAATTTCATAAGGATCAGCCGACTATATCCTTTAGCTTCCATATAACTGAACAATCGGAAATTACCGAAATTCTATTTTTGGTCAGTTAATACAACCTACCAAATAACATAACGATCGAAAAAAGAAAGAAAAGCTAACTTCGGGCGGAGCCGATATTGATATACCCTTGCAGTTAAAGCATTAAATATGTCGCAAGAATCGGATATAGTTGGCTGATCATTATGAGTGGGTATCATTATGTGGTTCCATTTTTATGGTATGGTTTTATTGTTGTTTTTTATTGAATTTTATTTATTGAATCTACTCTTAATTTTGAGACTAACAATAAGTTGACGAATCTTAATAATAAAATTAAACTAACAGTATACTAAGACTGCTTTCTGGTTGCGCGTCCCTCAGGTCGGTCGCTGGGTGGGTAAGCCATTGCGACGAAGGATTGGTTTCTCAACCTAGTTAGACGTCTCGCCAGGTGGTTAGGGTGCACCGATAGCTTGGTTAAGTACTTTACCTTCTGTTCTGCGATCACTTCTTTGACTGGTAGAATGTTTAAGTCGCGGTGTATTTTTTCGTTGCGAACGTACAACGATGCCCCGGTGATTGTTTCAGGATCTTCGACTGAACTCTTTGAACTATGTTAATGTTGCTATTGCTGGCGTTCCCCCATAACTGGGAGCCGTACATGCATATAGGTTTTAGTACCGAGTTGTTCAGCAGGACTTTATATTCAAGGCTAAGAGGTGACCGAGCGTTGATAAGCCAATGAAGGCTGCTGACTTTTAGCTTTAGGTGTGATCGTTTGATTCAATGTGCCGGCGCCATGTGAGCCTTCTGTCGAGATGTACTCCTAGGTATGTTACTTCGTTTGCTTGTGGGAGTAAAGTGTGACTTAATGTCATCGGCGGGCAGTTTTGCCTGTTCAGAGTGAAAATAACGTGCTTGCATTTTAGTTCGTTCACTCTAATTCTCCAATCTGACAGCCATTTTTCAACATCGACCATATGAAGAGCTAGCTGCGCAGTTGCTTAAATCGGGCATTTTGAGCAGACATGTTTTTCTTCTTGCTGTAGAGCTTAATCAAGTTGACGTGAGGCATGTTTTAAGCGTTGCTTAGCAGATGGCGATCTGTGGCATTGCCATTCTCGACGTAAGCGTCGCTTTTCGAGGACGAGCTGTTCAATTTGTAGATTTGTCTTTTTTTTTAATGCATTTTGTGTTTATAGTTGGAGGTGTTGAAACTGGAGCTGCAGAGACGAGTACAGACTCCAGTGAATTAACAAAACTGTCTACGTTGGCTTCGTCGCTGAGGTGAGGACTCAGCTCAATGTGTGAGCTGATATACTTCCTGTACTTAACCCAATTGGTTTTATGTGAGGTCAGTTTTGATGATTGATCCCATGTTTCTGGGTGTCGGAGTAGAGTAAAAAGGACAGGCGAGTGATCAGATGAAAGATCCGAAAGGCATTCGGCGCTTATCCGATTTTTAGGAATGTTTTTGGTAATCGCAAAGTCTATTAAATCGGGAAGTTTCTTTGGGTCTGCCGGCTAGTATGTTGGTGTGCCAGAAGAAACATAGTCTAGCTTGTTCTTAGCTTTGATAATTGCATTATAGAACTGCTTTCCTTTTGGGGTCACAGGACGAGATCCCCAGTGTGTGTGCTTGGCATTGTAGTCTCCTGCTGCTATGAAGTGGTCTCCGAGTGAGTTGAAAAACTGCATAAACTCGTCTTCGGCTATGGTGAATTGCTTGCCAGTATTTAGGTGTATATTTGTTAATTTGGCCTGTAGGTAGTTTTTAGCAAATTTCGTATGATAATGGTGCTTGATACGGCTTCTGATTAAAATTCCAGTCCCGCCGTGTGCTTTACCATCTGGATGATTTGTTCAATAGAATGAATATCCTCGTAGTTGGAAACTGTATCTGTTCGTAAGATGTGTTTCTGAAAGCAGCATTACGTCGATTTGATTGTCTAGTAGGAATTGCGCTAGCTCGAGTTTATGCTGCTAAACGCCGTTAGCGTTCCACGTAGATATTCGTAGGGAAGTCATTATTTGGATTGTTTTGAACCAGTATTTGTATTAATAGATTTTGGTTTCGCATTAGGTCTTGCTTAGTTGTACGCATAAACGAAATAAGCTCCGTAGGGCTTTGTTGTAGACTGCATATCATAGCTTCAAAGTTATTTTTTGGCTGCTCCGGCGGTTGATGCTCCTAAGCCGTGTTTGGTTCTTGGTGTGCTGATTGCGGCAGTGAGCTTTTTGAGGCTGGGCTAGCCAGTCCTGATTTTAAAGCGCTTTTAAACTCTTTAAAGAGTTTATGGGTCCTAGTGAGGATCTGGCTGCAGTCGAGAAGAAGACTTCAGGGTTTGACCTGGAGGCTATGAACTGATTATTTTGGGTGCGGGCAGCAAGTCCCCTCTGGTGGATGCGACTTTTCAGCTCCTTATAAACTGGGCAACCTCTTTAGTTAGCAGTGTGATTTCCACCGCAGTTGCCGCACTTTTTCAAGTTGTGTTATTTTTGCTCGCTGGGCAGTGTGCGGAGTCATGAAGCTCACCACAAACTATACACACCGGGCGCAGTTTACAGTAAGACCTTGTATGGTTCCATATTCTTGGCAGTTCGCACATGGTACCGGGCCATTGCGTTTGTGCGGCTCCTCAACTGTAATTCTGCGGTGCAGCAGAAACTGAATATTGTATATAGGGTGCACTTCGTATTTTTTTAGGGGCTTAATTTGTGGTTCGAGCTCAACCTTAAAAAGTGGCTGCGGCTTTCTATCCCTGTTAAGGATATTGAAGACTGTCATAGCGCTAAGTCCCTTCTCTTGTAGCGCCTTTGTTATCTCTGCAGGCGATACTTCGGACTCTATGCCCTTAAGTACGACTTGCAGGCCCTTGCTGCTTTTTAGCTGATACGTGTATCAGCTAAACTGAAATCTTGCTAACTGACTTGTTTTGGGAAAATATTGACTATTTTAGAAACTGATGGACATACTTATGTATATCAAATCATATCATGTTATATCAGGAGGTAATCCTGATCAAGAATATACATACCTTATGGACGGACATGGCTCTTTTAATGGTTCGCACACTTTTGATATAAAATATAATACCCTATGCAAGGGTATATAAATTTGTTGTTACTTTCCCATTCGGGAAAAAGCGTGGAAACCTCGAAACACTTTCTTGAACTGGCGCACTGTGGTTTTTTTGTGCCAAAAATTAATTTTTTAAACTTTGAATATTTGAAAAAAATTTGACGTCGTAAGAAATCTTTAAAGGTTAGTTTTATTTAACAGAAATGTTTGAAGAGTGTTCTGTTAAGTTTGAACCGTGTAAAGTACTTATTTTGACACATTGCATATTATTTTGCGTATATATATATGTATGCTTGAACTATTTTTTTGACCCCACACTGGGCCATATGTCATGCCCCATTATACCCTTGCAGAGGGTATTATAATTTTGTCCAAGTGTGCAACGCAGTGAAGGAGACATCTCCGACCCTATAAAGTATATAAATTCTTGATCAGGATCACCTCCTGAGTTGATATAAGCATGTCCGTCTGTCTGTCTGTCCGTTTCTACGCGAACTAGTCTCTCAGTTTTTAAGCTATCGTCTTGAAACTTTGCACACACCCTTCTTTCTTTTGCACGCAGTATATAAGTCGGAACGGCCGGGATCGGCCGACTACATCCTATAGCTGCCATATAACTGATTGATCGGAAATGCTATAACTTCGGTGTTTTTAAAGCTAGAGTACTCAAATTTGGGACGAATGCTATTGGGACGAAATAATATAACATGCTAAATTTCATAAGGATCAGCCGACTATATCCTTTAGCTTCCATATAACTGAACAATCGGAAATTACCGAAATTCTATTTTTGGTCAGTTAATACAACCTACCAAATAACATAACGATCGAAAAAAGAAAGAAAAGCTAACTTCGGGCGGAGCCGATATTGATATACCCTTGCAGTTAAAGCATTAAATATGTCGCAAGAATCGGATATAGTTGGCTGATCATTATGAGTGGGTATCATTATGTGGTTCCATTTTTATGGTATGGTTTTATTGTTGTTTTTTTTATGGTAATTTTTTTTTTTTTAGGTTTGTTTTTATTTATTGAATCTACTCTTAATTTTGAGACTAACAATAAGTTGACGAATCTTAATAATAAAATTAAACTAACAGTATACTAAGACTGCTTTCTGGTTGCGCGTCCCTCAGGTCGGTCGCTGGGTGGGTAAGCCATTGCGACGAAGGATTGGTTTCTCAACCTAGTTAGACGTCTCGCCAGGTGGTTAGGGTGCACCGATAGCTTGGTTAAGTACTTTACCTTCTGTTCTGCCATCACTTCTTTGACTGGTAGAATGTTTAAGTCGCGGTGTATGTTTTCGTTGCGAACGTACAACGATGCCCCGGTGATTGTTTCAGGATCTTCGACTGAACTCTTTGAACTATGTTAATGTTGCTATTGCTGGCGTTCCCCCATAACTGGGAGACGTACATCCATATAGGTTTTAGTACCGAGTTGTTCAGCAGGACTTTATATTCAAGGCTAAGAGGTGACCGAGCGTTGATAAGCCAATGAAGGCTGCTGACTTTTAGCTTAATCAAGTTGACGTGAGGCATGTTTTAAGCGTTGCTTAGCAGATGGCGATCTGTGGCATTGCCATTCTCGACGTAAGCGTCGCTTTTCGAGGACGAGCTGTTCAATTTGTAGATTTGTCTTTTTTTTGAATGCATTTTGTGTTTATAGTTGGAGGTGTTGAAACTGGAGCTGCAGAGACGAGTACAGACTCCAGTGAATTAACAAAACTGTCTACGTTGGCTTCGTCGCTGAGGTGAGGACTCAGCTCAATGTGTGAGCTGATATACTTCCTGTACTTAACCCAATTGGTTTTATGTGAGGTCAGTTTTGATGATTGATCCCATGTTTCTGGGTGTCGGAGTAGAGTAAAAAGGACAGGCGAGTGATCAGATGAAAGATCCGAAAGGCATTCGGCGCTTATCCGATTTTTAGGAATGTTTTTGGTAATCGCAAAGTCTATTAAATCGGGAAGTTTCTTTGGGTCTGCCGGCTAGTATGTTGGTGTGCCAGAAGAAATATAGTCTAGCTTGTTCTTAGCTTTGATAATTGCATTATAGAACTGCTTTCCTTTTGGGGTCACAGGACGGGATCCCCAGTGTGTGTGCTTGGCATTGTAGTCTCCTGCTGCTATGAAGTGGTCTCCGAGTGAGTTGAAAAACTGCATAAACTCGTCTTCGGCTATGGTGAATTGCTTGCCAGTATTTAGGTGTATATTTGTTAATTTGGCCTGTAGGTAGTTTTTAGCAAATTTCGTATGATAATGGTGCTTGATACGGCTTCTGATTAAAATTCCAGTCCCGCCGTGTGCTTTACCATCTGGATGATTTGTTCAATAGAATGAATATCCTCGTAGTTGGAAACTGTATCTGTTCGTAAGATGTGTTTCTGAAAGCAGCATTACGTCGATTTGATTGTCTAGTAGGAATTGCGCTAGCTCGAGTTTATGCTGCTAAACGCCGTTAGCGTTCCACGTAGATATTCGTAGGGAAGTCATTATTTGGATTGTTTTGAACCAGTATTTGTATTAATAGATTTTGGTTTCGCATTAGGTCTTGCTTAGTTGTACGCATAAACGAAATAAACTCCGTAGGGCTTTGTTGTAGACTGCATATCATAGCTTCAAAGTTACTTTTTGGCTGCTCCGGCGGTTGATGCTGCTGAGCCGTGTTCGGTTCTTGGTGTGCTGATTCTGCCAGTCCTGATTTTAAAGCGCTTGCGTATGTGACATTTTTGTCAGAGTTTATGGGTCCTAGTGAGGATCTGGCTGCAGTCGAGAAGAAGACTTCAGGGTTTGACCTGGAGGCTATGAACTGATTATTTTGGGTGCGGGCAGTAAGTCCCCTCTGGTGGATGCGCATTTTCAGCTCCTTATAAACTGGGCAGCCTCTGTAGTTAGCAGTGTGATTTCCACCGCAGTTGCCGCACTTTTTCGAGTTTTGGTCATCTTTGCTCGCTGGGCAGTGTGCGGAGTCATGAAGCTCACCACAAACTACACAGACTGGGCGCAGTTTACAGTAAGACCTTGTATGGCCATATTCTTGGCAGTTCGCACATTGTACCGGGCCATTGCGTTTGTGCGGCTCCTCAACTGTAATTCTGCGGTGAAGCAGGTACTGAAGATTGTATATAGGGTGCACTTCGTATTTCTTTAGGGGCTTAATTTGTGGTTCAAGCTCAACCTTAAAGAGTGGCTGCGGCTTTCTATCCCTGTTAGAGATATTGAACACTGTCTTAGCGCTAAATCCCTTCTCTTGTAGCGCCTTTGTTATCTCTGCAGGCGATACTTCGGGCTCTATGCCCTTAAGTACGACTTGCAGGCCCTTGCTGCTTTTTAGCTGATACGTGTAAAAGTTCTTTTTTTGTCGGTGAGGTATTTCGATAATACTCTGTAATTATCGTCAGACTTCGTTTGAACTTTTGTTTCCTGGATGTTGCCCTTCACGAGTGGTATTATGTGGAAGTTGCCCTTGCCAATAAGGTCTATAATTTTGTTGACAAGAACGTTAGAACTTTGTTCTTGTATGTAAATTGGCAGGGGCTTAGGCTTCCTTATTTCGACTTCTGTATATTCGGCGTCATCCTCATAGTCTGCCAAGATTTTAAAACGGTTTGAGTTGGTGGGCGTTTCTATTGCAGCTATATTAGCATTGCCATGGGTTATTTTGCGTTGAGAGTTTCGGGGGCTCAGCTTCCTTTTAATTTGGATGTAGCGATCCATACCAGTCTGCACAGCCGGCTTAATATTTTCTTTGTTTTTGTTTTCTTTTTCGGGCAGTGCAGCGGCAGAAGTATTAATGTTTGCGCTGCTAGCTGATGACGTCGTTAAACGCGCTGTCCTTACAGCTGCGGTTGTTTTTGATGTTACGGTTGACGTTGTCAAAGAAATTGCGGTGCTAGTTACTGCACTCTTTAGAGATGCAATAACATCGATAGTGAGTACATCGATGTTTTCAAACATCGATGTTGCAAACATCGATGTTTTACTGAAAACATCGATATATCGCTGAAAACATCGAACTATTTTTAAATTTTTAAATATTTTCTATTTCTTTCTATTTTTTGCGCAAAATAGTTATTTCATAGTTGAAAGGAATAACATTTATATTTTCATTTTTTTCATTCCTTACTTATTAAGGAATTTTTGCTTAAAGAATATTTATAAGAAACATTTTGCTTAAAGGATAATAACAATTATGACTTAATCAATAAGCCATTGATTTTGCTTTAGAAAAAGTAACTTGTTAATGGCCTTTGGTTGAAGGCGAGATCTTCTATCATTTGCGATTTGGCCAACTATGTTAAATCTTTAATTACCTGTAAATATAATAAAGGCAATACATATTATTAGTTTAATTGAAAAATTCTAACATTTAGTTACTTACCTCTCTGTCTTTCGGTCTCTTTTTTCTTAGTGAAGTTAGAGATGCTAAAACATCGATGTTCTAAAAAATACATCGATATATCGACTTTTAAAAAAACATCGATACTATCGATAGTGACATCGATGTTTTTGCATCCCTAGCACTCTTTGCCTGCAGAGACATCGATGGTAGTGAGGGGGAGCTAGAACGCGCTCTCTCGCTCTCTACGTTTAAGAATTCGGTCAAGTTTGGGGTAATTGACCGTGTCTGGGATGAGCTTGCATTACTTTCGATTGCTTTGAAAGTGAAGTAAGCGTTGTTTCTGTGTACTGAGAGCCGTCTCTCGTCTTGCTCACGTTGACGTTGTGTGCTAACGTCGTTTAGAATCATTGCAATCGAGGTTGATTTCGTTCGAGTTTTAAATGTTATGTTTTAAATTAATTAATTAATCAATATAAACATTAGCGATTTCATCGCTGAAAGCGTTTTTTCGCGTTGTTGTTGATTTACGAAACCAGTTACTGCACTTTTTTTATATTATTAAATACTTTTTTCCCGGAGCACAATAAATACACGTCTGCATGCGGCGACGATTCGATTTCGATTTCCGATGGTAAAAATTCAAATAAAATTTTTTTTTTCTTTTTTATGACAATAATGGTAGTTTTATGCATTTTGTAAAAAAAACGCTTGGTCGTACATTTTACTTGCGGGAAATGGCTGAAAATTCGCTATGTTTTTGTGGCATTAATTATTAACTTGCAAAGGAGGCAAGATATTTGTGTGGGATTTTTTTCTAGTGTTGTACAAGTTTATACACGCCAATGTAGGCATGTCTCACTCCCGCCCCAAACTTTTTTTTAGTCCCACACTTCCAGCACCTCATTTCTGATATTACCTTCCTTCCAAAAAAAAATGAAATTTGCAAAAAGGCGCAATTGAGCTTAGATGTTTTGAATTAAGAATTTATGGCTTAAGAACATGGATATAGACACTAGAGGTCTGCAGGAATACATTCTTATTGCCTCAGCCATAGAATAAATCCGAATGGAATAGAATGAATGAGTGCAAGAGACACAACGAATTGAGTGAGAGGGAGTGGGAGAGTGAGAGAGCATTCTAACTCATGGGCATTCCCTTGCTTTGAAACAGAGTGAATTGGGGTGGGAAGTAAAAAGAGTGCTTTTGGAATGAGGAATGCAGCCGAATGTCTCGAATGGTTTTTAACACACTCTATGCATTCATTTATTTTCTTCTGTCGAGCAAAACGCTTCCCTAATACTTCTTTCATAATGCGGGAATTGACCGAAAGGTGAATTATAATGAAAGTGTTTTTTTACTTATGAATTTTAACTGTTATAATTATTTTCTTAGTGTTTTTTGTTTAGTTTTCTTAAGTTTTTCCAAATTAAACTATTTTACAAAATTTTTTTAGCGGCAAAATTTTGTTGGAAAAGTATTTATTAATAAATATTGAAAATATTTTTACATTATAATTAAAATATGTAAAATAAAATATGCAACATAATAATGAATATTTCTGAAAAAAACAATGACTCTCTTTCACTTTTCAATTATTTTCTTATCAGCGTCTAAAAAACAGGCAAATATGCATAGTTGTATGGTACATTCTAGAATGCTTCGAAATAATTCGAATGCGAACTGTAACTCTAACTCATTCAATTCGGTTTTCAACCCCCGAATGTTGTGCGAGTGAGACCTATAGAGTCGCACTCACTCATTCATTAATTTCCGTCTCAGCATTCTATCTCACTCAATTCATTTTCAAGGTTGTGCATTTGAAAGTCGTTTTTTGCTATTCATGCAGACCTCTAATAGACACTCACTGAACAAATCTAAAAATTTTTTTAAAACTCTTCCCAAAGTTGATTTTTTATTACGACAGCTTTGTACGAACACCACCTTCTAGAATTACTAATTGTTAGAAATACACGCACGAATTTGGCACAATATTAGTATTAAACAAGAAAGCAAAGCTAACTTCGGGCGGAGCCGAAGTTGATATACCCTTGCAGTTAAAACCGGATATATGTATATCGCAAACATCGGATATAGTTGGCCGATCCTTATGAGATTATCATAATGTTTGGTCATTGAGAGTTTTCAATGCCGGGAAATGAAAGACGAATTTAATTATATTACGTTATATTTTATTTATGCTGCAGGCAGATGAAACTGGGATCAACCATTGTGATCATCCAGTTTATGGTACTAAGCAGTGACTAATGATATGGACAGAGAGTGCGGCTCGACTAGACATTCGCGAAGCTAAAGCTCTCGATAGTGGAGAGGGCGGCCCGACATAGTGATTGCGAAGCTAAAGCTCTCTTAAAATAGGCCCGTTGAAGTCGAGCGGCCGAGAAAGAGTCGGCTTGCGGCCAACGAAGGCGAAATCCATACTTTAGCTTAATAAATAAACTATAACTAATTTAGCGCTGCTGCCTGACCCGACACATAATATAACCAATTTATTACAATAAACAATCTAAAACACAGTACAAGGCTTCTATCTTCAAAAAAAGCAAAATTGGTATTTCTACCAAATACCATTTCCGATCGTTCAGTTATATGGCCGCTATAAGATATAGACGGCCGATCGTTATGAAATTTGGTAGGTTGGATCAACTGACCAAAAATAGAATCTGTTCCAAGTTCCAACTTTCTATCTCCAAAAACACAAAAGTTGGGAAATTTCCGATTGTTCAGTTATATGGAAGCTATAGGATACTATAGCTATATAGAATTCGAACTCGCTAACTCTTAAAACACAGAAGTTATGGCATTTCCGATCAATCAGTATGGCAGCTATAGGATATAGTCGGCCGATCCCAGCCGTTCCGACTATTATACTGCGTGCAAAGGAAAGAAGGGTGTGTGAAAAGTTTCAAAACGATAGCTTTAAAACTGAGAGACTAGTTTGCGTAGAAACAGACACTCAGACGGACAGACAGACATGCTCATATCAACTCAGGAGGTGATCCTGATCAAGAATATATATACTTTATAGGGTCGGAGATGTCTCTTTCACTTCCTTCCTTCACTTTTGGACAAAATTATAATACTCTCTGCAAGGGTATAAAAATATGGTGTTTTATAACACTTATAAAACAGTTGATAAAAAAGGTAGTCATCGCATTTTAACTATACTTTAAAAGTTAATAGGCTCTGCAAGGGTATAAAAAGTATGGCAAAAACAAGACATATAGAAATATTTAATAGTTTAAATATGAGTAATTATTGACAAATTATGAGGGAGGTTGAGGCTTAAGTAGGTTGGGTATAAATCGCATACAAAAGAAGCGCTCAGTGCCGTTGAGATATTTTATGACTATGCTTGCTCCTCTAGAACGTTTCCGTGTTATTACTCACAACTTGACACAACGACCTTTCCAGAACACTATATTCCAGAGTACGATAATTAAATGTCGGAAATTTTGCATGCAATACGTTGTTCCTAGTCGAAGAGACATAGAAGTTGGACTTGTGAGGGAAATAACGTAATATAGGCGCAACGCCCTCCTAATAAAATGGGCGAGAGATACAGATGGACGCATACGGATACCAAATAGTAGCTGTCAATAAAATAGCAGCTCATATAAACGGCAATAAAGAATTTTCTTTAGAATGAGAGAAAAATAAAATCTTTTTCTAACCGATTTTTTTTTTCTTAAAAATATTCATATGTATTATTGTATGTATTGTAATTTTGAAAATTTAAAATTATCTAAAATCACCTTATTTCTTATTGAATCATCATTATTGAATCATTATTGGATCATTTATGTTCGTAATACATATTTCAAAATATTTTATTATTTGAAATTCTAAATTTATGCATTTCGTTTTTACTAACGTGAAAAACGTGAAAAACCGATTCTGTAACGATATCAAGTTCGAAGAAAAAAACAATAACAATGGTGCCCGGGATACTTAACAAACTTTGGCGGCGGGCGGCTTCATAATTAGAATCATTCAAATTACTATTCGCCATCAATTACCAAAAGCAGGATGTTTTTCTGCCAATGACCGGGACATAGGGGTAGGATGGTTGACCGGACGTCAGACAAAAATCCAGCATGTCTGTCTGATACATCGGTGATTTGGGGGCCACCGGCTGAGTGTTCTCGAAGGTGTTGTGGCAAATGAGAAAACAATGCTAGAATAACGACTCTCCGATGTGTATTAAAAGATTTATTTCCTTTGCGAATAAATGAAGTTTTTCTTTTTGGGCTCGTCGTCTTTCTCGGTATTCGTTTTGTTTTCGTCGTTGAAATGGGCGGACTCCCATACCCATCACCTTATACATATGTACGTCCTCTGGAACCCATGCAATCATTCACGTAGTAGACGTATCCTGAATAGAACTTTTCGTTCTCCGGCCAATGATATTTTTGTCTCACTCTTACGAATACTCTGTTACTCCGTTTATGCCAAGGGTCTACGCAATCTCGTTACTTTCCTATTGTTTAAAAGATTTTTCGGTGGAAATTATTTGTTATAAAGTTCTGGAAACCATCGGCCATATTTCATACAAAGTATTAGTTATTTTTTACCATTGTTGGAACCTTTTGGATGTTAGTATACAGACAACTAAAAAAAAAACAATACTTACCTTATTTTTTTGCAAGTATTTATATAAAATTATAAACATAAATCTTTCAGAAATAATAACAATTAAATCTTTGTTTAATCGTCTTTATGGTCATAGACGATAATGCAAATAATATTTAAATTGTAGAATCTATGTATATCATATCATATGTCTATTTTACTGGTTTTATTGGTTTATGTAATTTTATTCAAGTTAAATATGGAATAAAGGTATAGGAAATAAATAGCATTGAGAACTAAATAAGGGTATATACAAGTTCCAGAGATTTAAAGATTTTTGGTCACAATTTTTTCGTGAAGTGTTTCCTACGTAATCGCTAAGTAGTTAAATTCGTTCTAGTTACTTTAGTGGAGGTAGTTGGACGGATGGTTTCTTAGGTGGGTGGCCGTAATGTTTAGGCCCATCCGCTCGTCAACAAATCACTGGAAATTTATTTGTCTGCCGTAGCGGTCCTGCACGTGCAGTAATTAGCCAAACAATGGACGACTGTCAGAAAAGGCATATAAAAACTCCATTTTCCTATTAAAGTGTCAACACTAAAGTATGCACGTTGAACTTTTTATTGATGAAATGAATTGATGCCTAATGAAAATAACCATACAATAGGTGTTTAAAAAATAAGGTGAAAACAAAAAACGCGCTTCAAAGAAAAACGCATTTGGAACTTGGTTAAGATGTTTGAGAATATAAGAGAAGAGTGTGAATAATAAAAAAAACAAGAAAGGAAAGCTAACTTCGAGCGAAACTGATGTTGGCCTTACAGTTAATTTATAGTATTTAATATATATCGGATCCCAAATATGTAGTAAATAGTCGGAAGATGGAATGTGTAATATTCACATGTTAGACTTGAATTTTTGTTCAAATACATAGACTCCTTCCGTAAGCACACGGCCGTTTAAAGTCATTTACAGTGTCGATGTGCAGGCAGGGTTTTGGGCACCGCTATTATAAAACTTCGGCTCCACGCGAAGCTAGCTGTCCTTTTTTTTTGTAACCCTTTCATGCCCACTGTTGCCTATAGGCAACATTGACTTTAAATTTAAATTTCGGTTACGATCCAAATTTTTGTGAACTTTTTTTTATGTGGGATTCCCCCTATTAATGTTCTTTCATT
Source organism: Drosophila pseudoananassae pseudoananassae (assembly GCA_018153035.1). Taxonomy (NCBI): domain Eukaryota; kingdom Metazoa; phylum Arthropoda; class Insecta; order Diptera; family Drosophilidae; genus Drosophila; species Drosophila pseudoananassae. The sequence continues at coordinate 4,807,747 of JAECXR010000072.1, forward strand.
TTTGGTAATTTTTGCGAATGCAGCTGCAGCGTGTGCTGAGTTATCACTAATTATTCGAAGCGACCACAGCTGCCGAAAAATTTTGCCAAAAAGTGTCCGTGAAAAAAGTGCGATTAACTAAATTAGTGACAAATATTAAAAAAAATGTACGTACACATCTTTAAAATAGGTAAGACTGTGATAAAAGTATAAAGTTGGGCTTGAAAATTGTTTTATAAAGAGTGTGGGTTTTTTCAAAAGTAAATATTGCCTACCGGCAACATTGGTCACAAGCGGTTCATAACTAACAAATATTTTTGTGCTCATTAGGCATGCGTCCGAAGGGATTAAACGAATTGGAAATTCGAAAGGCAGAGGTTAAAATGGATGTCTTGGAGGCATTCATAGAAGAAAGTCTGCAGGACATAATACAGCAAGGTGGAAATATTGAAGATGAGCTATTGTAGATAGGTATAATAGAAACATGGGTGGTGTTGATCTATCAGATATGCTATTAGAATTATACAAAGTAAATCATCGCTCAAAAAAATGGTACATGCGAATCGTTTATTGGTGTATAAATGTGACAGTGGTGAATAGTTGGCTACTGTACCGCCGAGATCATAATCAATCATTTGAAAAAACAAACCATATGCCACTTATAAGTTTTCAACTAGATATTGCCATGGAGCTACTTAATGCTAATGTGGTTAGATCCCGAAAAAGGGGTCGGCCTGCATTTGGTTTACTAAATTTTAACTCTCCAAGCTCATCAACCGATCTTGTAGATCAAAGTTCTCCAGCTTCTTCCAAAGGAGTTGAATCACCAAAATCTTCATTTCCAGAGAGGTCTTATATTATGGCTCCAGCAAAGGCAATAAGGTACTACCAAATTGGTCACTGGGTTCAGTGGGGATTAAAAGGTAGATGTAGAATGTGTACTAAAGGTTTTCTCAGGTCAAAATGTTCGAAATGTAATGTCCATTTGTGCTCAAACCCAAATAAAAATTGTTTTTTACTGTATCATACTAATACTAACACAGAAAAATAAAGATTGTTAACAAAAATCTCATAATTGTTTGTGATGTTAAAGGTAATATTACTAATATTACGTACTTATTTACATATATGGATGGACAAATGTTGCCTATAGGCAACATTGCAGTCAAGGGCGTAGCCAGAATTTTTCACAGGGCAAAAATTTTTATTTTTATTATTAAAACATTTTTTTAAAAAATAATATTTATAAAAATAGTCAACATTGTCTTGGTTGACGTAAAGTAATTCAACCTTTCAAATTTCCCACTTTCAAATATATTTTGATTCATTTTTATCGATTTTTATCAACTTCTTCGGTGATCAGGGGGGGGCAAGTGCCCCCCTGCACCCCCCTGCCTACGCCCTTGATTGCAGTAAGGATATACCAAAGAACTTAGAGTATCAAAATTTGTAAAAATCAAAAATCAAAAATCAAAAATCGAAAATCAAAATGAACGCTAATTGGGGCTCCTATTAATTATTTATGGCGTTAAATATTTTCTATGTGTTCCCAGTTTAATTTGGGCATGAAAGGGTTAACAAAGAAAAAAGGTGCACTATGTAGGGAAAAAGGGAAAAAATGTGACTTAATCCATCTGTTAAGTTTATCTATTGGACCGTTTTATCTAAGTCCAACACAGTCTTATCAGTATTGTGCTGCATGGAAGCTTGGCTAAATGTAAAAGTTCACCCACACCTTTGACTTCCACGTACATCAGTGGTGGGCAAACTCTCATTTCCCTTCAGTACCAAAATTCCTTACCCCGACGTTTCCTGGCGACATTGTCGAAAAACAAAAAAAAATTGCATGGGCTTCGTTTACTCAAGTCCGAAACGAATTACGATTCTAATTATGCGATTCTAAACGATTCTAATAATGCGATTCTAATTACACGGCATTTCGTTGGTCGACTATACCCTGTCACGCGCCAGAATTTTCGGTTGTCAATTTTCGGTTTCGTCTTGCCTCTCCCCTTCTCATTGCATTTGATGTTCAAGTTGCATATGAATTACACGCGTTTGTTTGTTGCGTTTGAAGTTAAATTTTTTACCAGAAACTAATTCTGGTGACTAGTGCATATAATGAACTTATTTATTAAGTTCCGAGCGGCCGTTCAATATATGTAAATATGTACATACATATATTAATTAAAAGGCATTAGCCGCTCGGAAAAGTGTTTAATATTTATATATGTATGTACATATGTAATAATATATGTAATAAATATTCAAACATACAATAAAATTAATGACGCAATATACTATATTTTCGTCGAGGACCTGATCGTCCAGTACAATATTGACGGAGTTAGTGGGAAGAAGAAATTGAAGGCGTTCCCAAATTTTTATGGAGTTTTGATCGGTAAGTATTTTAATTACAAATAATGTAAGCAATATCTAATTTCTTTTTATTTTATTTACAGATAGTATATCTAAGGTGGACCCGGGGAACTCGCTGGAGAAAGTGTTGGGGCACGCTTTGACGTGCATAAAAAATAATAATAATAAATAACAATTAGTAATTAGTAATAATAAATAAATAATAAAAATAATTTGTAACTATAATAATAATAAAAATAATAATAATTTTTAATTTTTTTGAATTCTTTTTTATTGAATGGAAAAGGGAGGGTGGGGTGTAATTCCTTACAGATTCCTCACGGTATACCCCAGGGATTCCTTGGGGTATTTCCTCAACGATTCCTCAGAGTATACCTCAGGGATTCCCTGGGGTATTTCCTCAACGATTCCTCAGAGTATACCTCAGGGATTCCCTGGGGTATTTCCTCAACGATTCCTCAGAGTATACCTCAGGGATTCCCTGGGGTATTTAGTTCGAAATGCTCTTCGAATAACTGCAGGAATCCTGCAGTATTCCTCGAGTTGTTCGAATTCCTCGATGTGAGGAACTCTTCTATGGAAATTCCTTGATGGTTTGCATGAAACATACCTAGAGGATTCCTCGGGTGGCAATACTATTACCCTTCAGTACCATACCTCAAGGATTACTCAAGGAAACGTCTAGGTAATAGTATTGCCACCCGAGGAATCCTCTAGGTATGTTTCATACAAACCATCAAGGAATTTCCATAGAAGAGTTCCTCACATCGAGGAATTCGAACAACTCGAGGAATACTGCAGGATTCCTGCAGTTATTCGAAGAGCATTTCGAACTAAATACCCCAGGGAATCCCTGAGGTATACTCTGAGGAATCGTTGAGGAAATACCCCGAGGAATCCCTGAGGTATACTCTGAGGAATCGTTGAGGAAATACCCCGAGGAATCCCTGAGGTATACTCTGAGGAATCGTTGAGGAAATACCCCGAGGGAATCCCTGAGGTATACTCTGAGGAATCGTTGAGGAAATACCCCGAGGAATCCCTGGGGTATTCTTTGAGGAATCTTACGGGAATTAGGTGGGATTCATAAGGGATTCACTGAGGAACTATTGAGGAACTGTAACGTTTAATAAATATATGTACATATGTATGTACATATATAAATATTTCTCACTTTTCCGAGCGGCTAATGCCGTTTAATAAATATATGTACATATGTACATACATATATTGAACGGCCGCTCGGTAATTAATAAATAAGTTAATTATATGCACTACTCACCAGAGTTAGTTAGTATCACTAGGTCACTTATGTAAATGTTTTTTAAAAAATTAACTTTAAAGGCAACAAACGCGTGTAATTCCGATGCAAATTGAATAGCAAATGCAAAGAGAAGGGGAGAGGCAAGACGAAACCGAAAATTGACAACCGAAAATTCTGGCGCGTTCCAGGGTATAGTCGACCAAAGCAATGCCTTGTAATTAGAATCGCACAAGGCTAATAATCAAACATGAACATATTGGCTTTGCCTAAAGCCAATTATTAATACATTTCAATATACCATATGATTAGAAAAGAAAAATTTATTAAATATAATCTTAAATATATAAAAATATTTCAACATATTTTAAAAGGGTATTCTGACGTCGCTTCCATTCATTTGGTTTTCGGCACAGATTTTTTTCTCTCCCTTCCCTCCATCTACATCTCTCTAATTGTCTCTCTGTCGCGTGCCACTGCATCGAAAATATGACGTAGAAGCTTCGAGAATCATCGAAAATATGACGTAGAAGCTTCGAAAATCATCGTCGAAAACCAAAAGCAGGTAGAAGTTTCGTTTCCCCTTTCGTTTCGGACTTGAGTAAACGAAGCCCATGCAATTTGTTTTTGTTTTTCGACAATGTCGCCAGGAAACGTCAGGGTAAGGAATTTTGGTACTGAAGGGTACCTAGACGTTTCCTTGAGTAATCCTTGAGAAGGGTTCAGTACCATACCTCAAGGATTCCTCAAAGAAACCTCTAGGTAAAGGAATGGCCCCCCAAGGAATCCTCGGGTTATGTTTCATACAAACCATTGAGGAATTTCCATAAAAGCCCTTCAGTACCAAAATTCGTTACCCCGACGATTCCTGGCGACATTGTCGAAAAACAAAAACAAATTGCATGGGCTTCGTTTACTCAAGTCCGAAACGAAAGGGGAAACGAAACTTCTACCTGCTTTTGGTTTTCGACGATGATTCTCGAAGCTTCTACGTCATAGTTTCGGAGCAGAGGCACGCGACAGAGAGACAATTAGAGAGATGTAGATGGAGGGAGGGAGAGAAAAAATCGGTGTCCAAAACCAAATGAATGGAAGCGACGTCAGAATACCCTTTTTAAAATATGTTGAAATATTTATATATATTTAAGATTATATTTAATTAATTTTTCTTATCTAATCATATGGTATATTGAAATGTATTAATAATTTGCTTTAGGCAAAGCCAATATGTTCATGTTTGATTATTAGCCTTGTGCGATTCTAATTACAAGGCATTGCTTTGGTCGACTATACCCTGGCACGCGCCAGAATTTTCGGTTGTCAATTTTCGGGTTCGTCTTGCCTCTCCCCTTCTCCTTTGCATTTGATGTTCAAGTTGCACCTAAATCACAAGCATTTGCGAAGAGTTTAAGTGAAAGTTTAAAAAAAATTTTAAGTGGCCAAAACAAAATCAATTCTGGTGAGTACAATTAAAAAGTAATGTGCATATAATATTTATTAAATACCGAGCGGCCGTTAAATATACGTACATATGTACATACGGCATTAGCCGCTCGGAAAAGTGAGAAATATTTATATACAGTATGTCAAGTAATTGTTTGCAAAATAAAAAATTTTAATTTTTGAATTAAATTAAATTAATTTAAAAATACTTTAAATTAAATTTTTGTGCCATTTTTATTTAGCAAACAATTACTTGACAAACTGTATACACATACAGTGGGGAGCAAAATTGAGTACATGTTTACATGTTTCACATTTCGGAGAGAATGATAAAGAAAACAGTTAGGCAAATGGAAAAAATTTGTATTCTCTTTATTTAATATATAATTGACTATAAATTAATAAGAAAAGATCAACGAAGAGGTGCACAAAGAAGAAAAGAAAAATTGAAAACAAAAACAACTCGTATGTACTCATTTATGCACCTTTGACATTTTAAACTTCTTATCTGCAAACAAGATCGTTAAATGAAATTTTTAGTAAAATATTTATATCTTAATATTTTGTCCATAAACCTTTATTTTTTTATGACATAAAATGATACTAATAAATATTCAAACATACAATAAAACAATAAAATTAATAACGCAATAAAATTAAATGAAATACGCGAATAGTTTTTTAATTACCCAAAATAAAACTAACAAAGCGGAAAAAATGGTTGGCTCAAGACAAATGAGGAAATTAACATCTAAAGCTAGGAAAACATTTTAGAGCGTGCTCATGGAAGGCCCCTAGATTTAGAAGCTGGGCCTAGCACAAGGGAGAATAGGGAATGGGAGAATAGGGAATCTTTTGAGCCAAGTTTGGAAAGTGAAGAAATAGTAGCTAGTGATTTTGAAGTAGATGGCTTAGAGGTACATGCCCGTGATGGATCTGACTTAAATACGCAATTAAAAAATTGGTATTTAAAGCATAAGCCGACACGACCATGTGGCATTGACCTCGTTGAGATATTAAATGCTCAAGGGCTCAAAGTAAAGCCGTTTTATAAATTTAATTGCTTAGAAAAACCCGATATATGTAAAATAGCGGGCGGGTCCTATTTGCATATCGGGTTATCTAAACAATTAAATAAATTATCAGTGTTCCCTCAATTGCCAGATGCTCTCAGTATTGATTTAAACATTGACGGACTTCCAATTTTTAAAAGTTCTCGGGCACAATTATGGCCCATTCTTATTAGAATTAATAACCTCCCTGGCCGCCCTGTTTTGCCAATAGGAGTTTTTCTGGGCCATAATAAGCCTTCCGATTGCAATGATTTTTTGTCAAAATTTTCGTCCGAATTGTCTGAATATATTAATAACGGTTTCACTATTTCCGATAGAAAAATTGGTTTGGAAATTAGGGCAATCGTATGTGATGCACCTGCTCGTGCATTTATTACAGGCACGCCTGGACACACATCCAGCCATGGCTGTAGTAAATGCACTCAAGTAGCGAAAAAAGTAAATTCTGTATTGACATTCAGCACTGAACGTGCTGAATTGATATCAGATGAAAACTTTAGCATCAGAACATACCCAGAACATCATAAGGTAGAATATTTACATAGTCCGTCCGCTTTAGAAAAACTTGGGATCAAAATGGTGACCCAAGTCCCTCTAGATTGTATGCACCTAATAGAATTAGGTGTCATGCGAAAATTTTTACTAAGAATAGTAGGAAATAAAATTAATAATGAGTTTAAGGTTTCCAAACCAAGCAAAAATTTAATTTCGGAATGCTTAAAATCACTGAGAAGTTGTGTCCCCACAGAGTTTGCAAGAAAGCCAAGGTCATTGGATGATTTACCACATTGGAAATCAACGGAATTTCGGCAATTCCTTTTATATACTGGCATTGTAGCTCTCAAAGATGCCATTCATACAGACCACTATTATGAATTCCTCTTGCTACACTGCGCTTTCAGGATGTTGTCCTCTCATTCACAACGAGAGTCCAACATCAATACTGCCCAAAATATGTTGGATTTATTCGTTTCGAATTTCCCAACCATTTTTGGACAGAGCAGTGTTTCATACAATGTACATGGCTTACTTCATGTAAGAGAGACCATTCAGCAAATCGGTGATCCGGTTTCAGGGTCCTCTTATTCATTTGAAAATTATCTGCAAACTCTCAAGAGATTTGTCCGAAAGCCCACCCAAATTCTAGAGCAAATAAATAGGAAGATATTAGAGGATGGGGATATTCGGGTGGAGTTAAATAATGTAAAATTAATAGGTAGTGTTTTAAAGTTGAAGGGATGTACCCTAAGAAATAAAAGGCCAGATAGTTTTTGTTATGTTGGAGAACACATCCCAATTGAAGTAGATAGTTTTGAAGAGGATGCAGAAGGAATTTGTATTTTGGGTAGAAGATTTGTAGATATTAGTAGTTTTTTTGATATACCTGTGTCCTCATTAGCTTTAGGTATTTGTTTATGTAGCATAAGCATGGCATCAGATATAGAGAGATTTAGGGTATCTGATAAGGTTAGAAAAGCTGTAGCGATGCCTTACAAAGGGGGGTTAGTGTTAGTTCCGTATTTACATTTTTCTTAGGGTTTTTCCCTTTGTTAGTTTTATTTTGATTTTTTTCGGAGGTGTTTAGTCCGTAGGCATATTTTTAAATATGAATCGGGCATGTCTCAAGCGACGGCGCTTAAGGCATCTTTAGAAGATTCACCTTCCATTGTCCGTTGACAAAAAAAAAAAAAAAAAGCGTATTTCATTAAAATAAAACAAATAAACTTATAAAATGTACAAAAAAATTATGTATTCTTTTTATTTTCTAGATCAAAGATGGAGCCTCAAAACAAAATTTTAAAGATGGCGTTTAATGTCGATGGTAAGTAAATTAAATGAAATCTAATTTTTTTATTAATTTATTTTCTCAGACGATGACCTAATTGCGGAGACGCAAATGACCGAGGTGGAGGTCGAGGTCAGCGACTTAAAAATTGATCGCCTAGAGCGAAAAATAGATGATCAGGCGCGGAAACTGGATGAGCAGGCGCGGAAACTGGATGAGCAGGCTAGGGAAATCGCCGCTTGCACCAACCAGCTGGCAAAGTTGACAGCATTGCTGGAGGTCTTTGTTAAGGGAAAGGCCACCAACAATGCTGTCAACATGGAATTCCCGATTGCCACCGACGAGGCATTGGCAGCGTTGGAATTCGCCTTAGACCGCGGCATGAAGGAAGAATGTGTAAGTATAATATTTATAAATTAAATATAAAAAAATTTTTAATACCTATTCATTTTTGCAGACCACCGCAGTGACCAATCTCCTAAAGCGAGGACAATTAACAAAGTCGCTAAAATATGTTGTCGTTGAAGACCTCATCGTGCAATATAACATCGACGGTGTTAGTGGGAAGAAAAGATTGAAGGGTTTCCCAAATTTTTATGGAGTTTTGATCGGTATGTATTTTAATTACAAATAATGTCTATCAAAATAAATTTCTATTTATTTTATTCCTCCTTACAGTTCCTTACTCCTTACTCCTTACAGAAAATCCTTACAGTTCCTCAGTGATTCCTCAGAGAATACCTCAGGGATTCCTCGGGGTATTTCCTCAACGATTCCTCAGAGTATACCTCAGGGATTCCACGGGGTATTTCCTCAACCATTCCTCAGAGTATACCTAAGGGATTCCTCGGGGTATTTCCTCAACGATTCCTCAGAGTATACCTAAGGGATTCCTCGGGGTATTTCCTCAACGATTCCTCAGAGTATACCTCAGGGATTCCTCGGGGTATTTCCTCAACCATTCCTCAGAGTATACCTCAGGGATTCCCTGGGGTATTTAGTTCGAAATCCTCTTCGAATAACTGCAGGAATCGTGCAGTATTCCTCGAGTTGTTCGAATTCCTCGATGTGAGGAACTCTTCTATGGAAATTCCTTGATGGTTTGTATGAAACATACCTAGAGGATTCCTCGGGTGGCAATACTAGTACCTAGACGATTCCTTCAGTAATCCTTGAGGTATGGTACTGAAGGGAGAGTTCCTCCCATCGAGGAATTCGAACACCCCAAGGAATGATGCAGGATTCCTGCAGTTATTCGAAGAGCATTTCGAACTAAATACCCCAGGGAATCCCTGGGGTATACTCTCAGGAATCTTTGAGGAAATACCCCAGGGAATCCCTGGGGTATACTCTGAGGAATCTTTGAGGAAATACCCCAAGGAATCCCTGGGGTATACCGTGAGGAATCTGTAAGGAATTTCACCCCACCCTCCCTTTTCCTTTCAATAAAAAAGAATTCAAAAAAATTAAAAATTATTATTATTTTTATTATTATTATAGTTACAAATTATTTTTATTATTTATTTATTATTACTAATTACTAATTGTTATTTATTATTATTATTTTTTATGCACGTCAAAGCGTGCCCCAACACTTTCTCCAGCGAGTTCCCCGGATCCACCTTAGATATACTATCTGTAAATAAAATAAAAAGAAATTAGATATTGCTTACATTATTTGTAATTAAAATACTTACCGATCAAAACTCCATAAAAATTTGGGAACGCCTTCAATTTCTTCTTCCCACTAACTCCGTCAATATTGTACTGGACGATCAGGTCCTCGACGAAAATATAGTATATTGCGTCATTAATTTTATTGTATGTTTGAATATTTATTAGTATAATTTTTTAGCGGCTAATGCCGTTTAAAAATATATGTACATATGTACATACATATATACAATATTAAACACTTTTCCGAGCGGCTAATGCCTTTTAATTAATATATGTATGTACATATTTACATATATTGAACGGCCGCTCGGAACTTAATAAATAAGTTCATTATATCACTAACCATACAGCATATAGACAACCCATTTCATACAACGAAAATGGACGCAAAAATTTCTTGCGACAGGCCCCAGAGAGGATTTCTTACGCTCTCTTACGCTCATCGTTCGTTCATCTTACGCTCATTCTCTCATTAAATGTTTTCGGTTTTCAGTCTTTAAACGGAGCGCGATGAAGAATGTTGGCCTGCGCTTCGGTTGATCTTTGTATGTATGCGTGTCACACATTCACATACACGGGTGTATGTGTGCGTGCGATTTCGTTTCGAAGCCAGCGCACAAAATTTTGATTTTTCTTACTTTTCAGGCTTGCTACCCTAACAATATTCGGGTATTCGTTGTTTGATGAAATGACGAAAGAAATGATATTATATTTTATATTATATTTTTTATTATTTCAGCAAAATTTTTTAATTTATTTAGGAATAAGATTAAGTGTTGGTAGTAAAATGTTTTCTGTATATATATTTTTAAAGTACTTTTAAAGCTACTTTTTTAAAGTACCAAAATATATAAGGAAATTATTAAATTAACGACAATAATTTAATTAAATCTCACAATAACCCAAATTAATAACAAGTGCCTGAAAAATTTTAAACAAAAAAGGTAAACAAGTCCATCAGCTGTTTTCGTCATCTCTCTAATTGTCTCTCTGTCGCGTCCCGCTGCTCCGAAAATATGACGTAGAAGCTGCGAGAATCATTGTCGAAAACCGAAAGCAGGTAGAAGTTTCGTTTCCCCTTTCGTTTCGGACTTGAGTAAACGAAGCCCATGCAATTTGTTTTTGTTTTTCGACAATGTCGCCAGGAAACGTCGGGGTAAGGAATTTTGGTACTGAAGGGTAACGACTTTTCGGCAACTCTTTAACTCTTTACGACTTTTCGGCAACTCTTTAACTGAGCCATGACCGGACAGAGGAGAACATTTTTTACAAGCTATTGTCATTATTAAATTAAAATAGCAAATAGTCATGAAATATTTGTCATTATTACCGATACCAATAATTATAGAGTACATCGATTTTAATTTTTCTTTGATATGTATACATCTATCTTACATACTAAAAAACATTTATAATACTTATATTATAAGTTCAAATTTACCATGAAATGTTTTGGGTTTTAATATTTTGTTTCGTTACCAAGGTTTTTAAAACTGCAACACATCTACGAGTCATCTACTCCGCCAGATTGGAGCACATTAATGGCTTAATTAAGTACCACTCTTCGGTAACTTTCTCCCACAAATATTCCTTATTTTTTGGTTAAAACCTACTTAATCCTCTTATTGCCTCTTATTACCTACATTAACGAACGTTGACACGCAGTGTTTATGTCGGAACTGCCGGGATCGGCCGATTATATCCTTTAGCTGCCATAACTGAACAATCGGAAATGACCACATTTTCGTGTTTTTAAAGATGGAAAGATGGAACTTTGTCGGGTCAGGCAGCAGCAGGGCGTTTAATATTGATGTTTAAATTATGTTTAGTGTAATGTTTATTTATTAGGCTTAAGTTTGTACAAAATCTTAGTTGATCGCAAGCCGACTTCCCTCGGCCGCTCGACTCAACGGGCTTTTTATAGAGAGTTTTAGCTCGGCAATGTCTAGGTCGGGCCGCCCTCTCCACTTTCGAGAGCTTTAGCTCGAGGTGACTTGTCGTGCCGCCCTCTCTGTGTATTGACTTGAGTCCCTGCATGCACCATAAGCTGGTCTATCTGCGGATCATCCAGTTTCATCTGCATGCAGGAATAAACATTATATCGTTGAAATTAAATATAAATTCGTCTTTTATTTACTGGCATTGAAAACCCTCAATGACCAAACAATAGTCTGTTAAATTGTTAATTATATTAACTAACTAAGGTTTATCCGACCAAATGTAATAACGATCGGCCGACTATATCTTATAGCTTTCATATAACGTATAGCTTTGTATACCAGTTTTTGTATTTTTAAAGATAGAAGCTTGGGATTTTTTTTAAATTTTGTTCTGTAATAAATTTATTTCATTATGATCATGATACAATTATACAAGGTAGTTCATTCGTTGAATTATAGTCCCTTATTTTAATTTTAACATAGTAAGCGTTGAATAAAAGTTTTTCTTAGTTATGGCAAGAGTTGTAGTGTTTATAATTTTATTTTAATAAGTTTAGAGTTTTACATTATTCTTTGTTTTCATTTTTGGACAGCCATTCTCTTTTTTAAGTTCTTAATTCTACAGTATATATCTTAAAATAAAATCTTAAAATAACATTTTTTTATATTTAAACTAATATCGACCTGATCATTTGTTTGATTGGCCACTTAAGGGTTAAAGTTTTAAAAAAAAATCACCTTTCAGTTTGACAAGTAAGCACGCACTGAAAATAAGGGACCAAAACCCGAACGATATGTCAGTGGAATGGACTACCTACCATGATTATGATATTTTCATAAGGATCCGCCAACTATATCCGATGTTTGCAATATACATCGGGTTTTAACTGGAATATCAAGAAAATGTTGTATAAATTGTATATGGGCTATTCCTGGGATCGCGAACGTACGTTCGTATGCAATAAGTCCCAAAGAAATTAAATGTAAAAACATTTTCAGATACTTTTTTTTTTCGTTTCCGATAGCATTTGGTGAGTTCTTTTCATAGTGTAAAATATGGTTCTAATGGATTTTTCATTTTCATAATATTGGCAAAAAACATGAGATCGCGAACGTACGCGAAATGGAAGTCGGGTTTGACTTGCTCTAGGAAAATAAAAAAATCTGCGAATTGGAATGGAATATTTTAATGCAATAACTTTACTTTTAAAATAGAGGCATGTACATAGCTTTCTATCGAGCCTATTGCCAATTAAAAATCTTCATTTTTTTTTTTTTTACCTCGTTGTTTTTATACCCTTGCAGAGGGTATTATAATTTTGTCCAAAAGTGGGCAACGCAGTGAAGGAGACATCTCCGACCCTATAAAGTATATATATTCTTGATCAGGATCACCTCCTGAGTTGATATGAGCATGTCCGTCTGTCCGTCTGTCCGTCGGTCCGTCTGTCCGTCTGTCTGTCTGTCTGTTTCTACGCGAACTAGTCTCTCAGTTGTAAAGCTATCGTCTTGAAACTTTGCACACACCCTTCCTTCCTTTGCACGCAGTATATAAGTCGGAACGTCCGGGATCGGCCGACTATATCCTATAGCTGCCATATAACTGATTGATCGGAAATGATATAACTTTGGTGTTTTTAGAGTTACAGAATTCAGATTGTGTACGGGATCTATTTTTAGCAAAATAATACGATCTACCAAATTTCATAAGGATCGTCCGACTATATCCTATAGCTGCCATATAACTGATTGATCGGAAATGCTATAACTTCGGTGTTTTTAAAGCTAGAGAATTCGAATTTGGTACGAATGCTATTCTTGGCAAAATAATATAACCTTCTAAATTGCATAACGATCAGCCGACTATATCTTATAGCTGCCATATAACTAAACGATCGGAGATGGTATTTGGTAACCAACTTTGGTATTTTTGAAGATGGAAGCTTGGTACTTTGTTTTAGATTTTTTATTGTAATAAATTGGTTATATTATCATATTCTCATGAGGATCGGCGAATTCAATCCGATTTTGGTGATATATATCTGGTTTTAACTGCAAGGGTATATCAACTTCAGCTCCGCCCGAAGTTAGCTTTCCGTTCTTGTTATAAATAAATTTATATTTTCTCAAAAAAATCATGTTTCACCAAAGTTTTTTTTATACCCTTGCAGAGGGTATTATAATTTTGTCCAAAAGTGTGCAACGCAGTGAAGGAGACATCTCCGACCCTATAAAGTATATATATTCTTGATCAGGATCACCTCCTGAGTTGATATGAGCATGTCCGTCTGTCCGTCTGTCTGTCTGTCTGTTTCTACGCGAACTAGTCTCTCAGTTTTAAAGCTATCGTCTTGAAACTTTGCACACACCCTTCTTTCCTTTGCACGCAGTATATAAGTCGGAACGGCTGGGATCGGCCGACTATATCCTATAGCTGCCATATAACTGATTGATCGGAAATGGTATAACTTTGGTGTTTTTAGAGTTACAGAGTGCAGATTTTGTACGAATGCTACTTTTGGCAAAATAATACGACCTACCAATTTTCAAAAGGATCGGCCCACTATATCATATAGCTGCCATACATCTGATTGATCGGAAATGTTATAACTTCGGTGTTTTTAAAGCTAGAGAATTCGGATTTGGTACGAATGCTATTTTTGGCAAAATAATACAACATGCCAAATTTCATAAGGATCAGCCGACTATATCCTATAGCTGCCATATAACTGAACAATCGGAAATTACCCAACTTTGGTGTTTTTGAAGATAAAAAGCTGGAACTAAGTACATATTCTATTCTTGGTCAGTTAATACAACCTACCAAATTGCATAACGATCGGCCGACTATATCTTATAGCTGCCATATAACTGAACGATCGGAAATGGTATTTGGTAAAAATACCAACTTTGGTATATTTGAAGATGGAAGCTTGGTACTTTGTTTAAGATTTTTTTGGTTATATAAACTGGATAAATTGGTTATATTATGATATTCTCATAAGGATCGGCCAATTTAATCCGATGTTTGCGATATATATCCGGTTTTAACTGCAAGGGTATATCAACTTCGGCTCCGCCCGAAGTTAGCTTTCCTTTCTTGTTTTTATTAAAAATTAAATTTTATTTTTTTTAAATTTTAATTTAATTTAATTTCAATTATCACTTCTTTTATCCATCTAAAAATATTTATAAGCTTGTTAATAAAAAATGGAAAAAAAAATAAAAATATTATTTTTTTTTATACGTACGTCATACCAAAGATTATAAAGTACATACATAGATGGGACATCAGGGCCCTAAACGGTCAACTTTTTTCGTCGAGCTTGTTGGTGAGGGGGGAACGCACATACATACATACGATTCTATTTTTAGAACTCGTGACTTGTATGCGTAAAAAAAAGGGTGCGCCTTTGTATGTATGTATGTGTAACTGCTCGCAAGACGGCGTAAAAACTTTTTGGCTTCCAATTTTCATTTTCATTTTCAATTTCTTGTTTCTGTTTTCAATGCGCCGATGTGGTAGTCAGTAGAAAAAATAGTATTTTTAGTCGATGCAGGTTAAGACGGGGTCGTAGCGTAATGCATAGAGTAGTTACTTTATGTGCAATATTTTTGTGTTCAAATCCTAGAAAGGATTTCTAACTTTTTCTTTCTTTTATATATTTTTTTTTATTTTTCTTTAATTGTAGTTTTCATGAAAATTTAATAGTATGTCCGGCTAATAAAATTTCAAGGGGTTCCCTCCGGAATTTTGTCATCCGACACGTCCGTCACTTATTTTTACAAAAATTGTAATAGAATGCAAATAAAAATAATAATATTAAAGTAAATATGAAAAGAAAAAAAAATATTATTAAGAAAATTGAAGTAAAAAAAATAAACGAAAATATAAAAATAATCATAAAACTGAAACGTTTTAAAAATTTTAATCACCGCCCAGTAACAAAATCGAACCCAGGACCCGAAGGATAAGGATCGCGCGCTTTCCATCTAGGCTACCCTCGAAGTTTATCTAACGGTAGTTAAAGTTGGTATAAAAAGAAAACGCAAGGATCCACAGTAAAATCGGAGCTGAAGAGTTAAGATAGTAGAAGATATTTCTGATCTCTTTGCTGTCACACTATTCAATTTGAACGTTTCAAACACTCATTGTTCCTAAAATGTTACTTTCTAAAAATAGAATTCGCTCTCTCTCTCTCTCTCTTATCTGCCAGCCGATTGTCGTGGAACCCGCTCTCAAATATTTTAATTTTACTCATTACCCATAGGCCAAAAATAAAAAAAACTGATTACGGCAAAAATGTACGAAAAGTAAAAAAATCGCCTCTAAAATGTCCAAGCTTCTTCGTGGCAAACCCGATTTTTATAGAAATCTAACGGGATTTTCAAAAAATATATTTGAAGATGTGAACAGTTGCTCATTTGTAAAGTAGAGGTCTGCAGGAATACATTCTTATTGCCTCAGCCATAGAATACATCCGAATGGAATAGAATGAATGAGTGCAAGAGACACAACGGATTGAGTGAGAGGGAGTGGGAGAGTGAGAGAGCATTCTAACTCATGGGCATTCCCTTGCTTTGAAACAGAGTGAATTGGGGTGGGAAGTAAAAAGAGCGCGTTTGGAATGAGGAATGCAGCCGAATGTCTCGAATGGTTTTTAACACACTCTATGCATTCATTTATTTTCTTCTGTTAAGCAAAACGCTTCCTTAATACTTCTTTCATAATGAGGGAATTGACCGAAAGGTGAATTATAATGAAAGTGGTTTTTTACTTATGGTTTTTAACTGTTATTATTATTTTCTTAATGTTTTTTGTTTAGTATTCATAGGTTTTTCCAAATTAAACTATTTTACAAAATTTTTTTAGCGGCAAAATTTTGTTGGAAAAGTATTTATTAATAAATATTGAAAATATTTTTACATTTTTATAATTAAAATATGTAAAATAAAATATACAACATAATAATGAATATTTCTGAAAAAAAAACAATGACTTGCTTTTACTTTTCAAATATTTTATTATCAGCGTCTAAAAAACAGGCAAATATGCATAGTTGTATGGTACATTCTAGAATGCATTCGAAACAATTCGAATGCGAACTGTAACTCTAACTCATTCAATTCGGTTTTCAACCCCCGAATGTTGTGCGAGTGAGACCTATACAGTCGCACTCACTCATTCATTAATTTTCGTCTCAGCATTCTATCTCACTCAATTCATTTTCAAGGTTGTGCATTTGAATGTCGTTTTTTAGCTATTCATGCAGACCTCTATTGTAAAGCGCAGCTGCGCGCATCGTGAATATTTCACAACTAAACCGAACTTTGAAGTGGTCGTATCCATATTTACGTGTTCAAATTAAAATTATTTGTAATAGATTTTGAAGTTAAAGGTATTTTCTATAAAATGAGATATAATTTGATATATTAATAATACTTATTGTTATTATTATATTATTGTGAACTAATACATGTTTTTGGCCTATATTTTGAGCGGCCTTTTCATGTTTAGCTGAAGTTTTAGTAGTGATCCCACAAAATTCCACAATTCGTTTATATACCAATATGTTTGTCGGTCTCCAAAGGTAACAAATGTGTACAAATTTTCTGCCAAAATTTGCCTATTTGCCTAATATCGTAAAAATACTAACACCATCTTATCTTTTTCAGGGACAGTTTAGCCGTTTATTTACTTGTTATGCTGTTGCTCTGTCTTCGTTTTTCATTCTTGTGTTTAACTTTCCAAAACTATTTGTTTATTTACTAATGGTTTTTATTTTATTTTATTTTTATTTTATAATTTAGTTTTTCTTGTGTTTTGTTCTGTTCGTCATATTCGTCCATTAAAACCGGATGTATATCGCAAACATCGGATATACATAGTTGTCCGATCCTTATGAGAATATCCTAATAAAACCAATTAATTACAATAAAAAATCTAGAACAAATTACCAAGCTTCCATCTTCCAAAATATTAAGGTTGATATTTCTACCAAATACCATTTCCGATCGTTCAGTTATATGGCAGCTATAAGATATAGTCTGCCGATCGTTATGAAATTTTGTAGGTTGGATCAACTAACCAAAAATAAAATCTGTACGAAGTTCCAATCTTTCTATCTTCAAAAACACGAAAGTTGGGTCATTTCCGTTTTTTCAGTTATATGGCAACTATAGGATATAGTCGGCCGATCCTTACGATATTTGGTATGTCGTGTTATTTTGCCAAGAATAGAATTCAGACAAAATTGGAACTCTCTTACTCTAATAACACCGAAGCTATAGCATTTCCGATTAATCAGTTATATGGCAGCTATATGATATAGTTGTCCGATCTGGCTGATTTTAACATATTATTGTAGAATAAAATTAAAAATATTTTGTGCCAAGTGTCAAGTCCCTACCTCAACTAGAAGTATTTTTGGCCGCGGCTCCATACAAGGCCAACCACTGTGCAGCGGGTTCCACGACTCGGTCTGCCTATATGCCGTAGAACCCGCACTTATAAGGATTTTTACAGCGGGTTCCGGTTCCACCACGAACTGAGGCGATTTTAAGGTGATTTTAGGGTGATTTTAAAATTTTGTATTTTTCTTGATTGGATTATAAATTTTGACAAAAAGTTTAAAACAATAAAAATATAATATAAATAGATTTAAAATAAAAAAAAAATTGGCTTCCCGTCTCTGATTTGAACTCATTTTACTCTCACATTAGCCAAGCACTCTACCACTAGGCTATCCCTCAATTCGGAATCGGAATCGGAAAAGTCGGAATTTTTTTTTAAATTTCAATAGTTAACACTAAAATGGCTTAACACATGAAGTTTCATCCACCTGCTTTCACTTAATGCGAATCACTTACAATAAAATTATGTTTTGGGTCGCGAACGTACGATTAGAACATAGATAAGAATCAAAATATAAATTAAGAGGTAATTCAACATTTGTTCGCTCTCTTTTTCTCGTCTTATTAGATTGTTATTGTTAGAGATTTAGTAAAAAAAGAGCAAACACATCATATGTTTTCCTTGAGAAATAAATAAACATAAAAATGTCTTTAAAAGTAAAAAAAAAGGTGAACATTTAATTTTTTGACTTTTCGGGCTTTTTTTTATACCCTTGCAGAGGGTATTATAATTTTGTCCAAAAGTGTGCGACGCAGCGAAGGAGACATCTCCGACCCTATAAAGTATATATATTCTTGATCAGGATCACCTTCTTTCCTTTGCACGCAGTATATAAGTCGGAACGGCTATATCCTATAGCTGCCATATAACTGATTGATCGGAAATGGTATAACTTGGTTTATAACTTGAAAATGGTTTTTAGAGTTAGAGAGTTCAGATTTGGTACGAATGCTATTTTTGGCAAAATAATACAACCTACCAAATAACATAACGATCGGCCGACTATATCTTATAGCTGCCATATAACTGAACGATAGGAAATGGAATTTGGTAAAAAACCGACTTTGGTATTTTTAAAGATGGAAGCTTGGTACTTTGTGTTAGATTTTTATACCCTTGCAGAGGGTATTATAATTTTGTCCAAAAGTGTGCAACGCAGTGAAGGAGACATCTCCGACCCTATAAAGTATATATATTCTTGATCAGGATCACCTCCTGAGTTGATATGAGCATGTCCGTCTGTTCGTCTGTCTGTCGGTTTCTAAGCAAACTAGTCTCTCAGCTTTAAAGCTATAGACTTGAAACTTCTCACACACCCTTCTTTCCTTCGCAGTATATAAGTAGGAACGGCTGGGATCGGCCGACTAGAGAGAAATATTAGAGACTAGAGAAAAATTTCCTCAGAAATTGGGTTGGAAAAAGTTTTCTCTATAGAAAATATTGCTAGGGAAGCGTAGTTTTTCATTTGTTCATTTTGACTAAAACATCGATAGTGGTTCGCAGCCGCAAATATTCGATGTATCGATACTATCGTGAGTGGTCGACCCAGCTCTAATTCTTGATCAGGAGCACCTCCTGAGTTGATATGAGCATGTCCGTCTGTTCGTCTGTCTGTCGGTTTCTAAGCAAACTAGTCTCTCAGCTTTAAAGCTATAGACTTGAAACTTCTCACACACCCTTCTTTCCTTCGCAGTATATAAGTAGAAACGGCTGGGATCGGCCGACTAGAGAGAAATATTAGAGACTAGAGAAAAATTTCCTCAGAAATTGGGTTGGAAAAAGTTTTCTCTATAGAAAATATTGCTAGGGAAGCGTAGTTTTTCATTTGTTTAACAATGGTTGCTACCAAAGCTTTTTTTCAAACAAAATACACTATTTTAGTGCACATTCCAACTTTTAAATTAACGAAAAGTTAAAAAAGAAAACGAACTTTTGAAAATGAAAAAGAAAACTACGTGTTTTTTGCTTAGTGAATACTCTGCTCTCATTGTTTTCTCTGTAACGTTAGGGTGACCAGATAGCTGAAGTGGAAAATACGGACACTTTTCTTGCCTTAAGTACCTTAAAAGCTAATGAAGTTGGGAAGATAGGATGATATATAGATTTTATATTGAAATTATACTTAGTATATTCTTTGCATAACTTCAAGATTTTTTATTGCAAGAAAACAGATTGAGCAATATTATTACAATTCGCCGAGTCGAGTAGAACACTAGAACTTAAAAGTATCAGTTTTGAAATGTAATTTAAAATGGAACTGTCACCTAGAGTAAAACAAAATTTATGCGTATTTGTCATTACTCCCGATTTGTTTCAACAAAGCAGTGTTCTTTTTCAAATATGTATGAAACTGTTAACAGAAACATTTTTTGAAATTGAATTGAACCAAGATTATACTTTCAAGTTTTCGTTCCATATTTCTAGGGAATTTTACGGTATAATGCGTGCTAAACTGATTGCGCGTCCTCTATGCGTGTGACGTGTCACGACTAGCGACACGTCAACTGCGAGCGCGAGCGCTTTCGAATGTTTAAGTCTAGAAATTCATTTCGGAAAAATTGCAGGTGCAACCTGTTTTTTCGTCAAAAACGCAAAAAATACGGACATTTTACAAAAAATACGGACTAGCGGACACAGAGCTGAAAATACGGACATGTCCGCATTAATACGGACGCCTGGTCACCCTATGTAACGTATACACTCAAATTTTCAATGTGTGTGTTTTCCCCCCACTGCACTATAGGAAATTTGACCACTTTTTCTGGCCAAAAACCATTTTTTGAAAGTTAAAAGATTAAAATAATTTTAACTGCATATCATTCACAATAGATTAATTTTCAATGTTGCATACCAGAAATTTTCATAGATGGCGCCACTGCGAAGATATCAGCTGTTAAAAACAGCTGTTGATGTTAACATTTACATGAGCTTAAAATTTACGATTTTTTGGTACGATTTTATGGACAAAATCAAAATTTTGAAATAAATACTTTTCAATGTGGTTTTTATTATGTGTTTGTGTATGTGAAGTGTCCAAAAAACTTGTGTTGTCTTTTTAATAAAGTGAAAATGTGAGTAGTCTAGCAAAATAAATTTTTAGAAATAAATCACATTTTTAAAAAGAGATTTAAACTAAGTCAAACCGAGTCAAACATTGTAATTTAGTCCATGTTTTAGATTGTTTAATTTTCTTCATATGAGTGAAATAGGAAATTGCTCTTTTATGCGCTTTCGAAAAAATTCATAATTTAAAGAGGCAACCTCAACACCTACTTTTCCAAAAGAAGACTATGTCTTTATAAACACTAAACAAGAACCAAATTGAAATATCTTGCTTAGTTCTACAGTCAACATGTTATTTTTAAATAGGACGCGGTGCCACGCCCACAATTTTTTTCAAATCTGAGTTTTTTTGACCATATAAACTCAAATCAAAAATCAAAATCTAAATATCTTGCTTAGTTTTTGAGTTAGAATGTGTTTCTTAAAAAGTGGGCGGTGCCACGCCAAACGTTGGTCAATGATGAAATTCCGACTGAGCCTCATTTCTTCATTCCTTATCAAGCACACATTGACCGCAAAGTTCAATCACTAAACTTAGAGTGGTTTTCGATGCATCGAGTAAGACAAGCTCTCAAGTGTTATTGAACGATTTGCTGATGATCGGACCAACAATACAGCCGTGTCTATACGCTACATTACTAAAGTTTTGTCTTCGCAAATACGCTATTATGGTACATCAGATATCGTCAAAATGTACAGACAAGTGGAAATAACTGAGGCAGTATAAGGATGAAAAATTACAATTCTATCGCTTGAATACCATTACATACGGCAGTGCCTGAGCACCGTTCTTAGCTATCCGCTGCCTCAAGTACCTTTGTGAGATATATTCAGTTTCTCACCCTCTAGGATCCTTAGTCTTATCGAATAGCTTCTACGTTGACGATCTTTTGTGATACAATCGGATACAATCGAAGAACTTACGTCAATGCGAAACGAAGTAGTTGAAATCTTAGGCTCGGCCAGGCTTGTTCTTTCAGCTAATAGATCTTTATCAGTCTACAGATGTTTCTGTCGCGGAGCACGAAGATACAAAGGTGTTAGGGCTCGTTTGGAACCCAAAACATGACATCTTTAAGTTTTCTTCGCGGGAGATGTGTACAAGCCATGCGCCAACAAAAATATCTATGCGGTCCTTTACTGCTCGTCTATATGATCCTCTTGGGCTTATCTGTCCTGTTGTCACAAAGGCCAAAATTCTTATACAACAGATTTGGCTGCTTAAGATAGAGTGGGATGATCCAATTCCTGACAGCCTTCAGCAAAAATGGCAATCGATCACAATTGGTTTGGAAGAGTTGGATATATTGACAATTCCAAGGTAGGTACGACAAAAAATACCGTTTGTCAAATACATTTGCGGATGCCTCAACATAGGCATACGGATGTTGCCTCTACATCCTTGTCGAACATCCACATGTTGTGGAGGTTAAATTGCTTACTGCAAAATCAAAAGTGGCCCCTCTGAAAACAAAGTCAGTACCACGACTGGAGCTTTGCACGGCGCACTTGCTAGCCAACTTATGGGAAGAAGTTCGTCCACTGATCGACTCTACAGTTAACGAGTTGTAAAGGGGTCCGAAAAACCTTTGTTGCCAACCGCATCAGTGAGATTCAAGAGATGACATCATCGGCTAGGTTACGCCATGTACCCACTGACAGCAATCCAGCGGACTTTCCATCACGGGGTTGTACAGTTAATGAATTAAAACATTCATTTTGGTTTGATGGTCCTCACTTCTTGACTCAAGATCAAAGACTTTGGCCTCAAAATACAAAAACTCACCAAATCAACATTAATGAAGAGTTAGAGATTCGGAACATAACAACTAGCTACGTTACAACACAACTCAAGCCGAATCCGATAGAAAAAATTGTTGAAAATGCATCTTTATTTCTTAAAGTAATCCGCATTGTTGTGTACTTTCTGCGATTCTTTAACGCAACAAAATCTCGCTCGAGGTCTCCACTAAATCCTACCTCGGTTGAGCTCGGCTCGGCCTTTTTACTCGTTGTAAGCGTCATCCGGCAAAATGCATATAAAAGTGAACTCATCAAATTACAAAAATTAGTTAAGTTGCCAGACTCGCTTCAAAAATTAAGTCCATTCCTTGTGACTGAATCAATTGGAAAGCTTGAGGAGTCTTTGTTGCAAGTAGGAGGTCGATTGTTCAATGCACAGTTAAGCTACAGAGTAAAGTTTCCGCTTCGTGAGTTTATATATTCAAAATCTGCATAGAACAAACTGTCATGCAGGACCCAGAGCATTGGTTGGTCGTATTCGCCAAACGCTCCTGCTTTCGTTCGCAAAAACAAATAAAGTTTTCTCCCCTATATTCTTCGACCGCGAAGTGTGTCTTACATAAGACTAACCTAGTCTTAGACAAACATGGGGTGCCCTGGACCACCCAGTTTGGGGAGCAATCAGTTCCCTGCTCTAGCTTCGAACGTCAGCCTCTACTCTGACTTCCCGGAACTTCCAACAAAAAATACAACGAGCCCAAAATATATTATCATACCCGCCAAAAAGAGTGACAAACCCATTGCGGAATACAATTGCTTATAAAGTGCTTAAGCTTATTAATAAAAATTTTGCTTCAATTTCTAACTTAAAAGGCGAAAATTTGTTAATGCTGGTTAACACTGAAACAGATGCTAACGCGTTTATTAAAACCACACAACTGCCTGGTTTATGCGAAATTGAGTGCAAGCTTCACGAATCTTTAAATTCCATAAAAGGGACAATCTACGCACCCTATTTCAACGGTATCCCCGAAGACGAAATCGTTAAAAATCTTAGCCCACAAAAAGTCACCTCAGTGTATAAATTCCTAAAGCCATCTAAAAAAGGCACGCAGCCCAGCGGAGTCATATTTTTTACATTTCATTTATTTAATATCCCTCCCAAAAT
Organism: Drosophila pseudoananassae pseudoananassae; assembly: GCA_018153035.1. Taxonomy (NCBI): domain Eukaryota; kingdom Metazoa; phylum Arthropoda; class Insecta; order Diptera; family Drosophilidae; genus Drosophila; species Drosophila pseudoananassae. Next base: position 4,831,674 of record JAECXR010000072.1, read on the forward strand.
TAGTATCTCATGGCATAACAAGGAATGTTTTGCCGATTCCACCTGGTGCATCAAAAAAAATCCTCCTAGTCCTGCCGCATCTGCGAGCAGTCAGCATTAAGACGAATCATCAAACGATATTCCATCATTTGGAAACAAACATCGTATTTTTGACTGTTTGCAAGAAAGTGGCGCCACAAAGCAATAAATACAAAGGCTCATGAGGCTCAGTCAACAATGAAAATATCACTGTACCATTAAGGCAGCATAATCCAGCCGTTTCTCCGGAAAACTTTAATGCTTTATATTAGCTCCGGAAAACTTTAACAAATATATATTTGTTGATCTCTGTTGTTCGTTTCTCGTGTGGCACGAAGTCGAGTATTTCGTATTCTTCTTGCATTACGGCTTTGTCGGAAAAGATTCCATCGTCTTGCTCGCGTACGATAATATCGTACATAAATGTATGATACGTTACGCTCACAGCCTACTTACTGTTATTTATTACTATAAGTGCAGCCATTTTGGTGGAGTATGATTCACGGTGTTGAAATCACGGGATAAAATGTCCATCTCCTGTCTCTAAGCTACCTCCCTACCAATTTTCAGCCAAATCGGTCAAGCCGTTTTCATGTGATGTCGTGACAACGGAAAACAAGTTTCATTTTTATATATACATATATAGAAGATTAAATTATAAAACGTTAATTATCTGTTTAAACTGAGCTGATGACTCCACGGTTGTAGAGTGTTCAAAAAGGTCACTAAAGATCTGCTCTATCGGACTGTGACCAGAGGTAGGGTGGGCAATACGCGAGCCCATTTACATCTGTGGCATCGCAAATGATCAACTTCTCTTCTCATTCTTGCTAACTCTATCACTTTCTTAACGAATTGATTCTTCCATTCTTCCGGTTTGTATCTAGCTATTTATCTTGTCCCCAGAATTATCAATTTTGGACTTATTTAAAATTGATGTGTAGGCAGTAGTAGGATTCGTACGAAGCAAGATCTACATCCCCAAACCCGACGAGCCGGACTCGCAAGTACAGATCCTTACGACGAAAAAGTAAAATATCGTTACACGCTAAAAATGGGAGACAGTAATCAATCTTAGACATTAGAGGAGAATTTGTTGTATTAAAGATCTGGTATTGCAGTTGTATCTTCGATTTCCTAACCATTTAATAATATTGAGTCTTTTTAATAATTCTACTGTCAGAGTGTCTATTTGTTACAGCTTGATTATGCTTGATACAGCTAGCTTGATTATGAGTACCCTTGCGATGTGATCGTAAAATTGCACCTATGTTTCCTGCAAATATGCAGGCGTGTGCATTTTTGTACGGAGAGCTTCGCTCTGGAGTAGTTGTACCATATCAATATGTCGTACCATATTATTTCAAGCGTTGCCCACTTTAACTTGGATTCGTTAGGAATTTTTCACGAAATTCTGCAATTTTAACATAATTTTCCATCTCTGTAGCTCGTCTATTATTGCGAAACCCTTTCGACCCTTTCGAAAACCGAGCTTTCGACTATGCAGACCTGTTTATTTTTATTTTTTTATTATGACAGGGGGGATTTTATTTAAAACTGTCCAACAGGGACAACCAATAAATTTTGGGACAGAAAACTTGGCTTATGTGTAACTTAAGTTAGAGGTGGAAAAATAGGAATGTCTAAGAGTTATTCCGGATGAGGTCCAGCGGGTGAGTTCTGCGCAGCCTCCGCATCTGTTCCTGTTGTCGAGAAGAGTAGTCGCCAACTCGTTGGGGTGGTTGTGTAGCCTCTGAATGTACTGGCTGCTGCTTCTCTGGATCTCCTCCTTCACCCATGGGAAGCCAAGCACCTCGTGGATTGTGGTTGTCGGGGTAGACGTGGGCCCCAGTGGCGATACGTAGGGCTCTATTTTTAAATGTCTGGATAGACCGAAAATTAATCTTGCTGGCCATGCCCCAAAACTGGATCCCGTAAGTCCAAAGTGGCCGAATAAAGTCCCAAGAGAAGTCCCCAGCTTCGACCTCCTACCCATCAGCCAATAGTGCGCCTTTAATCTTACTTCACACTGCTTTCGCTTTTTGACTAGGGTGGTTTGGGTGGTTGACAGCAATAAAGTCGTATCCTCTGAGGGTTAGGTAGGATCTGTTTGTAAAATGGGTCTCCGATATAAGGAGCATATCGGCTTTTTCAGTTTTTCAGTAAAGGTCCTGTTTATTGCAAGCCACCAGAGTCGGTTTGCTATGATTTTCTCTGGAACCTTCGAAAGCCAAGTGTCGTCGCTCGGGTGGGAGTTGCCTTAAACATACGGCGGCGATGGGGCAACCCGCCTTAGTACACAAGCCAATGTATATCCGTGTATATATGTATGTTTTATTCTAGTGGAAGTACAAGTTATAGAAAAGATGCTACTAATAATAATAAACATTACCGCAGTATAACCTCCCACACTCCATGGCTTTCGACGACAAATTCACCACCAAATTCACCAATTATCTACCTAGTGTGCCCAATCTCTTCATGAGGGCACAATACCAAATTTCAATAATAATACTTAATACTAAACTATCGATAATCGATCCGCGACAAATCTAAAGCCGCAACTTTGAAGCGGGGAAGCGAGTCCGATCTCCATCCATGATCCTAACGCGGGCTCGTCTGACCTCACCATCCGTTCCAGTAAAGGCCTCCTCCACAACGCCTTTCCGCCAGTCTCGACGCGGAACGGCTGGATCGCAAACGAAGACGATGTCTCCTCGTTGAATCGGCTTCTCTCTGCGGCACCACTTCTCTCTCCGTGTCAGCGTGGGAAGGTACGCCAAGACCCACCTTTTCCAGAAACGGTTCCTCAACATCCTTGCCACGCGCCACTGCTTTCGCGTAGCTCCTTCCTTAATGAGGCCTCCATCCAGGCCGGGTGTATCCGGTGGGCAAGCTGCTCCCTTGAGAAGATCATTTGGCGTAAGAGGGACTTCGTGGTCCGCACTTACTGGCAAATGGGTGAGCGGACGAGAGTTAACAATATTCTCCGCCTCTATCAGGAAACTCTCCATTACGTGCCCCTTCGGCGCAACTTCCTTCACTGTTTGTTTCAGCACCCTCTTCACGCACTGCACCATTCGCTCCCAGACTCCACCTTCTGAAGGGTTCGCTGGGCAATTGAAGATCCATTCAATGCCCTTACTTGACAGCTCCGACTGGATTCTCTCGGGTTCGAAGATCTCCGCAAATCTCTTTGCCTCCCTGTCAGCTCCAACGAAGTTCTTGCCGTTGTCGCTGCGCAGTCTAAGTACAGGCCCTTGACGGCAGATGAAATTCCTGATTGCAATTACGTAGGAGTCCGTGGACAGGTCAAGTGCTAGTTCCAAGTGTATTGCCCTGGTCGTCAGGCATGTAAACAAGGCCACCCATTGTTTCTCTTGGTGCCGAGCAACAGTCACTAGCAGTGGTCCAAAGTAGTCGAGGCCCGTGCTCTTAAGCGGCCAACCATAGGCCTCCTCTGGCAGAGGCCCCATAATCGGCGCCATCGGTCGTACTCTGTTCAGCTTACACTCGCTGCATCCCGAGATCACACTGCGAAGCACTCTCCGCAGCCTCGTAATCCAGAACCTGGTCCGGATTTCCGTCATCGTAGCATCCATGTTTTGATGCTTCATCCTCACATGGGCGTCGCGCACAATCATCTCCGTGAGACCGTGTCGGTGGGAGAGGATCACAGGCCTCCGGGCGCTGTACGGCAAACATAGTGCCGCATCAATCCTGCCATACGCTCGCAGGACTCCATTGCCATTTAGGTATGGCGCCAGTCCACATATGTCGCTTCCTTTAGCGACATCCAGGCCATTCTCTGCGGCCTGCATCTCATCGGGGAACTCCTCACATTGTGCTATACGGACTAACAAGTCCTCAGCTGCAGTGAGGCCGTAGTTCTCAAGCTCGTCTCGTTGTCCACGGCATCGACGTGTGAACCTTAGGACCTAGGCCGTAGTCCTCAACAATCGCCTGTAGCTTGAGAATCTCTGCAGGGATATAAACGTTTCACTCGTGCCAAAGAGCACAAAACCACTCGGCATTTCCTCTTCATCTTCTGCATCCGCTTCGTCGGTAGGTGCGGTTCCCGGCTAGCTGCCCGGTGATCTCCTCAGGAATGCCGGTCCTCGCTCAGGTCTACGCTGCGTTGCGCGTGAAATCATCATAGTTCGCATAGGTGCACACTTTGTCTATGCGCACACGAACCTCACTTGCACGTCGCCGTCCTCATACGTGATTCTCCAGTAGACCACTGCCGCGAATGCCGACTGACTCGCATCCACAAAAACGTGCATCTTGATAGTCTTCACCAGTCCAGATCCAAAATAGTGACGTGGGCTCCGAAAGTTTTCCACTTTATACATTTCCTTACGCCAATCCATAAAGGCGTTGTACATCTCAGCCGGTAGTGGCTCGTCCCATGAGATCCTCTTTCTCTAGACTTCTGGCAATAACAACTTCGCCGTTACCATAAGGCAACACAGAAATCCCTAGGGGTCAAACGTTGACATGACCATACTCAAGAATTCCCTTTTTGTGGAAATTCTCTTTCCATCGGATACGATGGGGGCAACTTTGTAGTACTTCACTCGAAACCTGAAGTCGTCCGTGGCTGGCTGCCACCGCATTCCCAAAATCTTTTGCTCGGCTTCACCCCATCCAATACTCTGGGCGTGGTCACTGGGTCTGAGCATCCTCTCTACTGTAGGCGAACTCGACGAAAACTTGCAAAGCTCAAAACCGCCATCTGCATGTATCTCCTTTACTCTAGTAGATACTTCGATAGCTTCCCTCTCAGTGGCGAAGCTGTCCACGTAGTCATCCACGTAGTGGTAGTCCACGATGGCCTTGACTGCTCTGGGATCCGAATCCTGGAATCGCTTGGAATTCGCTGTCTTCACATGATGCGCGGCACTCGGTGAGCATGCAGCTCCAAAGGTCATCACGCACATTTCATAAACGTCGGGGTCTCGTTGGTTATCCCCATCTCTCCACAGAAATCGTTGCGCACATCTATCTTCGGGTCGGATCAGCACCTGGTGAAACATTTCCTTAATGTCACTGCAGACTCCGACAGCACCTTCTCTAAAAGGGAAGAGGATAGATGCCAGGGCCTTATAGTGTTGCGGCCCCTTGCTCAGCGCAGAATTCACCGATTCTTATCCAACTCGTGCCGCTGCATCGAATACCAATCGAATCTTCCCTGGCTTGTTGGGATTCTCCACTCCAAAATGTGGCAAGTACCATATCCTATCGCCTCCCATAGCGATCTCCTGTCGCTCCAGACGCCGAGCGTATCCCTTGACGACGTAATCATTGATAATCCGTGAGTACTCTTGGGCGAACTGCCCATCTCGCTTTATTTTCTTCTCGATATTGACCAACCTATTGTACGCCTTATCATAACTACGGGGCAGCACGATGTTATCCGTTTTCCACAGTAATCCCGTCTGGTATCGGCGGCCAACTCGCACCGTAGTGTCCTCCAAGATCTTCTGAGCCCTTACGTCGTCGCTGGCTGCGGCCACTGGCGCCGCCTTCACACCGAAGTTCTCGATCTCGAAGTAGTCCTCGACGATCCGTTCCACATTATCATCCAACGACGTGGCTAGCAGACAAGGCTTCGGTGGTGGCGTGTCTCGTCGTCCTTCTACAGGCCCAAAAACAACCCATCCTAATGCGGTTGCGGCGGCGTACGGTCCCTCTCTGGCGAAGCGTCTCGTTCTCAATGGCAATCCAAAATGTCCATGATCCAATCCAATAAGTAGCTTCGGCACTGCATTTTCGTAGGGCTTCATCGGTAATCGAGCGTCCTTGTTCACGCTCCTGACATCTCTTCTGTGCAGGCTCTGCATCGGCAAACTCAATTTTGGAACGGCATACCCGTTGCTCAGCACATGTCGGGAAGAGTTGCCTGCTCCACTAATCTGCAGACGTACCACGTTAGTAGGCTCTATTGCGGCCATGCCACCGAACCATTGAATGTTCATCTGTTCGTGAGTTGTCGACCATCGTCACCGAAGAACCTTCGTCCAGGAGAGCGTACCTATCCACCTGTTTCCCACCTCCGTATAGCGTCACCGGCAATATACGGAACAGTAGTCGTTCTCGGTCCTCGTCGACACAGCTCAAATTCCTTTCCGGCGTCGCAGGAGCATCCACGGATGAGGCTGCTCCTTCATTAAACCTGACGCCTTCCCTCGGTTCGACTGCCTGTCGGTCCCGGTTGTAGCTTCTCCAATGGCCGCCTCGCTGTGGCGGTCTCCTGAAGCCTTCATTGCTTGCCTCATGAAGAAGACGGTGATACTTCCTCCTGCATCCATTCATGGGGCACTCTCCTGACGCAGCGCACGATCCAGTCATATGCCCGCTTTGCAAGCACATAAAGCACAAGCGATGTCTTCTTGCGAGCCTCTACCTGTTTGTAGTTGGCACCTGTCGGCTCCAATAAATCGAAACCTTGCGCTGGAACCGTAGTGCCGGTAGCGCAAAATGGCGATCCGTAAGTAGTCCTTGTGGCACAGATCTGCGAAGCTGTACACGGTACCGTTTGGGATCCGCTCCAAGATGGCAGTCTCCCTGACGCCACATGAAAGGCACTTGTTGGGTTAGGTACGGTCAGGCCGATTGCAAATGGCGGTTGCTGACCTACCCCAACCTCACTCGGCATAACGGGGTCAGTGCGCTCCGTGTTACTGCTGCGAGCGCGTTCCAACTCCTTCTCCAGCTCGGCGATCCTCTCCAAGAGGTCGGCCACCTTCGGTTTGTTGGTGGCTCCAGATGCTGCCGGCTGAGCAGATGACACCGGGGCTTTACTGCTTCGGCCGCCATCTTGCGACGTCCCTGCGCTCGGTTGCGGGACCAATACGCTGCCATCCATTTGCGTCACGATATCCTGTTTCTCGTTTAGTCGAGGACTTCTTCTGGGCGAATGCTGCATCATGTCGTCCATGCACTTTGCGCTGTCTGCGCAAGATCGACCCTCTCACTAGGGTGCTATTCCAAATCCAAGTCGCCAGTCGCCTGACTGCGAATAAAAGCTTCTGTCGTCGCTCGGGTGGGAGTTGCCTTAAACATACGGCGGCGATGGGGCAACCCGCCTTAGTACACAAGCCAATGTATATCCGTGTATATATGTATGTTTTATTCTAGTGGAAGTACAAGTTATAGAAAAGATGCTACTAATAATAATAAACATTACCGCAGTATAACCTCCCACACTCCATGGCTTTCGACGACAAATTCACCACCAAATTCACCAATTATCTACCTAGTGTGCCCAATCTCTTCATGAGGGCACAATACCAAATTTCAATAATAATACTTAATACTAAACTATCGATAATCGATCCGCGACACCAAGGATTAAGCGTGTTGAACAAGATTATTTCATGTCTCACAAAACGAAAAAAAAAAAAAAAATGGGGCGAATATAAGCTTTCGCTCCTGCTTCGCCCTAAACTGTCTTATACTAGATTGAGATACGTAGCTACAATTCAATTAAACAATAACAATTCAATTTAAACACAAATTCAAATTTATAAGAAACTCCAATTATAAAAACCGCGTCTCCGTTGACAAAGCGATATACAGCTGTTTTGAGAGTATTGGGTTTCTGGTACGGTTATGGTATTGTTTATAAATTTCTGAGGGATATGGCTGTCTAGGATGTTGTTGACCTAGATTTATCAAATGGTTTATGGCTCAAGTTTTTAATCATGGGGTATGTAATGCGGTCGAAACCGGTAGTTTTTCCTTTCAGGCCGTTTAGTGCTGCTTTGAACTAAACAAATGTGACTCTAGTTTCTACAGTCGAATCCCGATAACTCGTACCCCGTTAAATCGAAAATCGCGATAATTCGTAAAAAATTCTGTCCCCTTGAAAAAAACTCCTTAATTCGTAAAATTTCCATACATTTTGGTCCCCTCGTTAATTCGTAGTATTGGGCGCAACGCGAAGAATATTGAACCTCTTATAAATCGTAATTTTGTTTCGTAACCTCTTATAAATCGTAATGCAAAGCGAAATTTTTTGTAGTTAAAGCACCGTTAGATTTTGCAGACAGCTATGCCGCCTTTAAGTCGCTATGCATTGTGAATTATGGGTTTCTCTCGCTGTTTTCGTGTAGCTTGCTGATTATTTTCGGACAGTAACATCGTTCTGTGAAAATGTCACAAAAACGTACGCATAAGTACGTACCTAATAGGGTTAGAAAACTCAATGGAAAAAATAAAAGAAAAAAAAAAACACCAAGCTATCAAAAATGACCAATATTTTAAAACTTAAATTTTTGTTTTTTATAATTTGTTGTTTCTGCTTAATTGTTTAATTTTTTTTATTATAATTTTATAATGTTTAATTTTTCTTTAATTTGAAATGAATGCACATACTTATGCTTGTTTAATTTTAATAAAGTTAAATACATATGTAAACATGATGTGAAATGTAAAAACCCCGTTTATTCGACTCCTTCATTTTTGATGGATGGAGTTGTGGAACACGTTATGCAGTGTATAAGTTTTGGTGGGTTTTCAGTGTATAAGTTTCCCAGATTTTGGTGGGGCTTAAGTTGGGGTTGATTTCTACAGTAAGCTTTTGCAGTGAGATGTGGTACTTTGTTTGTTTTATCTCCCTTCTAAACCAACTTTGTTCTTCGTGAATTATATGATGTATGAGAGTTATTGATCTTCCTATAGGGTTGTCGAAAATATATCAAAATATCGATATATTTGTGAAAAAAATAAATATTTTTATCACGATATTTTAAAGCCGTAATATCGATATATAATTATTTTTTTGGGATATTTTTGGATATTTTTTTTTGGCCACACTTTTTATGTTCAATAGGAAACCCGCAAGTTAAGCAAAATGACCTCCGCGAAATCTTATTATGAATTAAGCGAAAAAACCGGAAAGTGCACTTTATGTTCGAGAGTTATAAAAACAAGTGGAAACACTTCAAATTTATTGTCGCACCTGAAAAATAAGCACCAGGATGGACAAAATGCGTAAGCAAGGTATGTAAGCGTGTATACAAAGGGGATTTTTCCATTTTAAAATATACACACACACACTAACAATGATGCTTTGTTTTGGCGCCAACGCCAATGTTAAAATATGTATGTACGTGCGATGGGGTTACTTTAACCAATTCGACCAGAGCTTTTTTAACAGTAACTGCTCATTTTTTGAAAGACAACATTCTTCAATCGATCTGTTTGCAAGCTGTCAGAATGAATGAGGTAGGACATTAAATAAAGTTCTGTCTTTTAATAGCACAGTATAATTCTATTGTTTACTTTCTATCTGTGTGCGTTTTATATGTGTGCTTTACCTTAAAGGCTTCGTTTTACGTCCAATAACATTTATTTAATATATGTCTTTTACAGATCCAGTTTATTTGTATTTCTTATAACCGGTATTTAGTATTACCATAAAAATATACAATCATTGATACGATATTTTTTAAATATCATGCAACCCTATCTTCCTAACAAGTACTAGAGGTGGAGAACTATCGATGGCGCTATCGATGGTTGGCCGCTATAGAACCGCAATCGATAGTGTCAAACACGTTCGATAGCGACTCAACCACTATCGATAGTGCCTTCGATAGCTGGCGTCTCACATCGCTAAAATAATTCAACTCGCTCTTGTGTAAAAATAAAAAAAATGGTGTGTAAAATTCGCGGCAATTTAAAAGGAACTAATAAATATGGAACGCTTTTTTAAAAAGAATATGTTTAATGCATGCTACATAAGTATTTTGATGGATAATGTGGTGAATTTAAGGTACACGTCGGAGGTTTTTGATAGTGACGGGTCATTTTGTTTATAACTATGAACTAAAAACAGCGTCTTTGGCGTCAACAGCGTCAAAAAAAAATGTTAAACGTAACAAACACTGTTCGCAAAACATTGCAGATATTTGCGAAATATTTTAAATGATTGGAACATTTAAACTAAGACGGTGTGCATTGTAACTTATAATGGGCGCTTAATGCTTAAGGGGAGGTTCTTTTGAATTTTTTTGAAAAAACCTTTTTTTTTTTTTTTAAGAAAATGATGTGTAGAATATACGTACCAGGGGATATTTCGATACGACGCGTATTTCTTGAGCTAGAGCGTGTCAAACATACCCGTGTCACACGCGCTGTGGCAGTTTCTAAAAACTTTAAACTCGTTTTTCTCGGAACCATGTTTTTATACCCTTGCAGAGGGTATTATAATTTTGTCCAAAAGTGTGCAACGCAGTGAAGGAGACATCTCCGACCCTATAAAGTATATATATTCTTGATCAGGATCACCTCCTGAGTTGATATGAGCATGTCCGTCTGTTCGTCTGTCCGTCTGTCTGTTTCTACGCGAACTAGTCTCTCAGTTTTAAAGCTATCGTCTTGAAACTTTGCACACACCCCTCTTTCCTTTGCACGCAGTATATAAGTCGGAACGGCCGGGATCGGCCGACTATATCCTATAGCTGCCATATAACTGATTGATCGGAAATGGTATAACTTTGGTGTTTTTAGAGTTACAGAGTTCAGATTTTATACGGAAGCTATTTTTGGCAAAATAATAGGACCTACCAAATTTCATAAGGATCGGCCGACTATATCATATAGCTGCCATATAACTGATTGATCGGAAATGCTATAACTTCGGTGTTTTTCGAGCTAGAAAGTTGGGATTTTCTATGAATTCTTTTTTTGGAAAAATAATATGACTTATCAAGTTTCATATGGATTGGCCGACTATATCTTATAGCTGCCATATAACTGAACGATCGAAAATGGTATTTGGTAAAAATACCAACTTTGGGGTTCTTCAAGATAGAAGTTTGGAATTTTTTTTAGATTTTGTCTTGTAATTTATTGGTTATATTATGATATTCCCATAAGAATTGGTCAACTATATCCGATTTTAGCGATATATATCCTGTTTTAGCTGCAAGGGTATATCAACTTCGGCTCCGCCCGAAGTTAGCTTTCCTTTCTTGTTAAACCTCTTGTCGCGCACAGGTCTCGTTCTATTGATCCGATTTTCTTCATTCAAAAAATGTTTAAAAGTACATACTTTTTTGTATGCCTTATACCAATAATTGGCATAAAAATTGTTTATTTATAATTTTTAAACGAGATCAAAGTAAAAAAAAAGAGAAAAAATGTCAATTTTTTCAACAATGTCGAGCGGCCCCACACTCGACAAAGCAGAAAAATAGAGGTCGACGAGATCCTCCATTTTGAATTTCCTGAATCTTGAATATTTTTTTTAATCGTTAATAAACATCGAATCAAAAGTTCAAAAGCATAAGTTCGCATGTCTTTTCATTTTCCCGCAATCCATTCTCAAAGTTTGCTTAATTTTCGGAAAAATCCAAAAGAACCTCCCCTTAAAGCATGTAGAATGTTGCAAATTCGAAATCTGTCATACTTTGCGCACACAATCAACTTAGTTGTGCAAGATGCATTAAAAGTTGATGACGCAGTCGTAAAAGACTTATTTACTAAGTGCAAATCAATAGTGTGATTTTTCAAACAAAGCACGATTGATAACGAAAAATTTAAATTAGCAGAAGAACTTATGCTTTGCTGCAAGAAACACAAACAACATGGAACTTCGTTTTTATGATTGTGAGAATTTTAAAAACAAACGATGCCATTGCCAAAGTCCTATTAGAAACAACAAATGCACTTCAGCCATTTACTGCTGAGGAAATCGTGGTCGAATGGATTTGATATAAATTTGAAGTTGTTGTTAATGTGAATTGTATTTTGAAGTTGAATTGTTAGTCTATAAATCTAGTATAAGTAGCTTAGGGCGGAGCTAAAGCTCATATTCGCTCTTGTGCGAATTCGCCCCGCATCGCCGCAATAGATAAGTTAGGTTTAAGATTAGAGAAAATATAGATCGAATTATAACGTTGACGAGGCCACAGCAACGGAAATTATGTACAGTATACAGGATGGAAACGTTTTTGGACCCACGTTTTATAAAATATTGATTTCAATCGCTTAAAACGCTGAACAAGCAGCAGTCTCTTTTGAAAACGAACTGGCAAATTCTTCAATTAGGTTAGGTTAGGTTGAGGCGCCGACTGACACCCCCATCCACTTGAGCCGCTTGGGCTCCTTGTGATACCGCATAGGCAAGGATCCTACTAGAGGACCTCTCCCTTCCTATCTACTTGTGTGCCCAAGGGTGTTCTGTCCTTCCTGCGGCGGCTCGCGGTCCCATCCTGATTTTCGGATGAAAGCAACGAGTCTGTGTGGAGCGACCTCCGCGAGGTCTGTTAAGTCCGTGAGTATTGTTGCGCCCAGGAATTTGAGCCTGCTGCGCCCCAGCGCAGGGCATTGACACAGAAGGTGTGCGACTGTCTCTTCCTCTTCCACGTCCCCACAGCTCCTGCAGTAGTCATAATATGGCACCGCTAGTCTAGCCGCATGTGCTTCTATTAACCAATGTCCCGTAATGGCCTTGACCGCCAGACTACAGTCCTGCCTATTTAGGGCGATGAGCATCATTGTCCTCTTCCTAGATCGGATGGGCCATATCATGCGTGAGTTCCTGCAGTTTTGGAGATTTCTCCATTTCCTCAGTGATGCGCGGTCAAAGTGATCCCTGCATTTTAGACTACACGTAGCTAAGGGGATACCTACTGGTTCCTTCTCCGGTAGGAGAGGATTGGTAGTACCTGCTCTTGCTAGTTCGTCGGCGGCGCAATTACCCTCGTGGTCCCTATGCCCGGGCACCCATATGAGGTGGATGTCATGCTGCTCTGCCATCTCGTTAAGAGATCTGCGACAGTCATTTACTGTCCTGGAGTTGGATGAAAATCCGTCAAGGGCTTTGAGTGCCGCTTGACTGTCTGAAAAGATAAATATTGTGTCCTGATTGCCAGTAAGTGCTGGGGATCTGAGTGCTTCTCCGATAGCTATTACTTCTGCTTGGAACACACTACAGTGGTCGGGGAGTCTAAAGGACTCATTGAGACACAGCCGTTCGCAATGGAAACCGCCTCCCACCTGGCCATTCAATTTTGAACCGTCTGTGTAGATATGGAGGGAACCGGCTGGTCCCGGGATTTGTGTGGCCCATTCCTCCCTTGTTGGAATGTAGACCTTGTATTTTAAGGTGGGATGATCGACAGGTACGCAGTAGTCTGTAGACCCCGTTGGCGTGCAGTGGTGTAGATCTAACTTGGTATGTCCATAGTCAGTCCATTTCCATATGCCCGTCTCGTGTAGCCTGATTGCCGATAGCGTGGCTATCTTGACCCCCATTATCTCTACCGGTAATAGGTCGAGTATGAAGTCTAGGGCATCCGTAGGCATGGTACGTAGGCTGCCTGTGATACAGACCTCCGCCATCCTTTGCGTTTTCCTAAGTTTCTCTCTTATTGTGGAGTTAGTGAGAGCAGGCCACCAGACCACCACCCCGTAGAAAAGGATGGGTCTTATGACCGCTGTGTAAAGCCATCTTACTATTTTTGGGGACATTCCCCATTTAAGGCCAATGGCTTTCCTACAAGTATAGAGCGCGATTGTTGCCTTGTTAGCTCTATCCATAGTGTTTGACTTCCAGTCCAATTTCCTGTCTAGCTTAATCCCTAGGTACTTGGCGCTATCGCTAAGGGATAGTGTTTCTCCTAATAGTTTCGGAAGCCTTAAGTTTGGTATTTGGTATGTACTTCCTGGTGAAAAGGACGAGCTCGGTTTTGGACGGGTTTACCCCTAGTCCATTTCTAACTGCCCATGTTGAGAGGACCCTAAGTTTGTCCGTCATGCGGTCGCATAGAGTCTGGGGAAATTTTCCGGAGAAGGCAATTGCGACATCATCCGCGTAGGCGATAACTTTGCAGCCACCACCTTCTAAGGATCGCAGTAGGCTATTAACCGCCACGTTCCAGAGTAGGGGTGAGAGTACGCCTCCTTGCGGAGTGCCTCTTCTGACGTATCTATAAATAGATTCTCCTCCTAGTGACGCCTCAACAGTCCTGTTTATCAGAATCTGCTCTATTAGGCGTATGGATTGATTGTCTATTCCTAGTGTCGTCAGCGCATTGATTATCGAGCTCGGTAGGGTGTTGTTGAACGCACCTTCTATGTCTAGAAAAGCAATGAGTGCGTATTCCTTGTCACTAAGTGCCTTTTCGACAAAAGTAGTGATTTCATGGAGTGCCGTTTCCGTGGATCGGCCCTTCCTATACGCATGTTGTGATCCCGAGATATCATCCGGGTTTAGAGTAAGATTAATATGGAGGCTGATTAGTCTCTCCATTGTCTTGAGAAGGAAGGACGACAGGCTTATTGGTCTGAAGTCCTTAGGGGTATGAATACGACTTTCGTCCGCAACCACATTGCGGGCACGATGCCTATCCTGAAAATTGCTGAGAAAGCTTTCTTGACCCAAGACCTCAGATTGGGACCGGCTCTAATTAGTTGAGCCGGGACAATTCCATCTGGGCCTGGGGATTTAAAGGGCTTGAAGCTATTTATCGCCCAGTTGAGATACCTGTCACTCAATAGGTATTCCAGTCGGTTGGGGAGGGAAGGGCTATTCCCCTGTCTCTGCATTTCCCGGGTTGTGTCTTCTCGGGAACATCCCGGGAAGTGTGCTTCTGTGAGAGCCTCTAGGGTTTCTCTGCTGGACGATGTCCAGTTACCTTCTGAGGTTTTAATATATCCTACATTTGGTGCAGTAGTTGCGAGGACCTTCCTTAGTCGGGAGGCCTCTGATGTTTCCTGAATGTTCGTGCAGAACTTGGCCCATGCATTCCTTTTTGCCTTGCGAAGTTCTTTGTTATATTGCCTAAGGTCCGCTTTATACGATTCCCAGGCCATCTCCGAGTTTGTTCTACTCGCAAAGTTAAAGGCCTTTCGGGCCTTGGTTTTAAAGGGCGCGAGTGTTTTCGACCACCATGGTGGTTTCTTTGACTTGCTATAGCCCGATCTGCTTTTGGGACAAGCTTTGTCGAATGCCCTGGCGCACGCTGCCGTAAGCGTGTCCACCATGGCATCCAGGGCTTCCCTGCTGTCAGCGTCCCCTGTTGGAGGTTTCCCCAAGGAACTTTCTAGTTTTTTCCTGTATAACTCCCAGACTATGAAAGTGGGTTCTATACCCCTGTTACCCACCAGAAGGTTAGAGCCTAGGATAAAATCGAAGATTGACTCACCCCTCTCGTTCGTGTCAGTGCTTCCCCACTGATGATGATGGGCGTTAGCATCGCAACCTATGATCAGGTCGATCTTGTGCTTCTTGCTGTCTTCCACCAGCTGTTTGAGTAGCGGGTGCGGGGGGAGGGCCTCCTGGTCGTGGCCCATATATGCCGAACATATCCTTAGAGGGCCATTTGGGCTCTCTATGGCTGCGGCTACGTGGTCTTCATTGCTGAAATTGGGTAGCAAAAAGAGGTTAAGGTTCTTTTTTGCGAGGATGCAGGCTCGCTTTTTACCTGTTGTATCGGCTTTGCAGAGCCTAAACTTCGACGCCCCCAGCCCAAGAATCCTGTCTCCTAGGATCCAGGGTTCCTGGATGAGGGCCACATCAGCTCCACTCTCGGCGAGGTGGAGAAGGAGGGCAGCTGACGCCGCTTTACTGTGATGGAGGTTTATTTGTAAGATCGTCAGGGACATCCTTACAAATCTCCACCACAGTATTTTCCGCCTCCGTTTCGGAGCTCAGCAGAGAGTCCTCCTCCATTCCGACTCCGCTAAGTGCCCTTGCCAAGTCGCTTTTTTCCGAGGTGTACCCTTCCAGGATGTCCTCCTCCTCATCCGACATTCCTTCCGGGTGTTTCTCTTCGGTCGGCTCCTCCAAGTCTGGCTCTTGCGTGTCTGCCTCCAGCTCTATAGCTCCTGGTTTGGCTTTCGCATCGGATTTGTAGATACGGACCGAAACGTGTTCGAATCCGTACTTCAGCCGGTGCTGCGTCCTCTCCAGGGCTTTAACGGTCTCCTCGTTCAGTGTGAGGACGACCTGCCTCCGCAGTCCCTCTGCCTCCTCGACCTTGGCGACTCTCCAGTCTGCCGTGGGAAGCGTCGGATTGCACATCCTAAGCATCGTTAGGATGGTCTTCGGGTCAGCTGGCTTTTCAGTGAGCCACACTCGCGCCCTCGGTTTGCTGGGGATCTCGTCCCAGTCAACCGCCACTAACTTGGCTCCAGGGTAGACCTCACCAAGCGATGCAACCATGCGCTTGTAAGTCTCTACCGATTTCGCGTCTTGGCAGGCAATTACCTTGACGCTACCCTGATACCATCCTGCGTCTTCGCATTCAGGTGGGGGTCCTCCGCATCGCAGCATCTCCTCTACGAAGCGCCCATGCAACTCGTTTACCACTCGTCGCCAAAGGTCCTTGGGAATGAGCCCATCCTTGGAGCCCTTGTCCAGGACTCCAATTAGGGTTCTTCCCTTCGTTACTTCGGCGAACGAGCGGTTGGACGGCTGCGGCTGGGCCTTTCTCTTCTTGGCCTGGGGGGCTTCACCCTCTGTGGACCTCTGCCTTTTTGCGCTTTGCACTGTCTCCTATCCAGCCTTACCCCCGCTCTATCCGGATTAAAGTTGGGCAGGATCTCCCTTGCCCACTTTATGATCTCGGCTTGGTCCGGGTTGGCTTCGGCCGATGGGTCCGCCCTCATCAGAATGAAGGCTGCTCTTCTCCTAT
Organism: Drosophila pseudoananassae pseudoananassae; assembly: GCA_018153035.1. Lineage (NCBI taxonomy): Eukaryota > Metazoa > Arthropoda > Insecta > Diptera > Drosophilidae > Drosophila > Drosophila pseudoananassae. The sequence goes on from JAECXR010000072.1 coordinate 4,848,347, forward strand.
CTTTGTAGGAGCCTTTGCGCTGCGTCGAGTGAGACGCTCCCGGACCAGGGTTCGCCTTAGGGGCCCCGCCGGTTGGTTTAGAGGTTGACCCGGGAGTCTTCCTCTCCACGCCGTTCGGTGGTCCCATGGTTAGCCCCGCTTTGGAAGAGGAAGCCTTGGCCTCCTTCTCCGCACCGGCGCGTGCCGCCTCCAGATGTTGCCCCTCTGTGGGGGGCTTCTTCATCTCAGCGACTCCTTGACTTTTAAGGGCCTTGTAGTTTGACGGGTTAGTGACCCCATTTCCGGATTTTTTTAGGGAGTTCCCGTTCTCCACTTAGGTTTTTGGTTTGGTTGGTAGAATTCATGTTTTGGTCCCACGAGTAGGCGGGAAGGGGTTCGTCCATCATGACATAGCCCGCTTGTCACAATAAGCCTGGTTAAAACTGGGAGGTCGGCCGGTCCCCCCAGAGTTCGCATATTAACGACCGAGCCCCCCCTCGGACACGCATCCGTCGGCATATGCTGTTCCACCTTGGATTGGGGTGATTTAAGGAAGGGAGTGTTCTTCTCCCCGCCCGACTACCATTAGCCAGCATCCTCGGCAGAGACATGACCTTACCGGGACCTGTTACCAGCCGCCCTCACGTGGAGAGTATAGTCGCACTACCAGCGGTGTACACAGTTACGGCACGCAATTGCTTGCGTGTAGGTCCCCCTGTTGTACCCGTTGGCTGACGGCCAAATTCTTCAATTAAAGAGACCTCAAATATTCTCACCATTTCACCAGACATAAGTGCCCAGGACACATTATTTGATTTTTTGGGTGAGCAATCAAATAACAAAGTCGGAAACGCACAAGTGGATGCTATCGTTATTAAAAGGCAATATCTGGAGAGGCTTGCCATTCAAGATGTGAACGCACTGTTATGGATTAGGGTATAATTCGAAAAACAAATTTTAAGTTATTAATATTTACATATATTACTTTTACTTCAGGTGAATCAAACTGATTTTCCCTGCATAAAAGATCTGTTTTGCAAATACCTTTGCATTCCTGCTACATCCGTAGAATCGGAAAGAGCGTTAAGCAAGGCAGGGAAAATTGTTTCTGAAAGACGCACCCGGCTCAAAGAGGAAAATATTAACACACTCTTATTTTTAAGGGGAAAATTATTAATCCAATCGGTTCCAAATTTTAATACGTTATTCTCTGCTCTGGTATTAACTAGGATAAATCAAAGCGGTGAAGATCTTTTTTACTTTTCTACGTGATTTGTGGCTGTAAAAAATAAAAAAAAAAAAATTTCAAAGGTTCGCCATTTTGTTAATTTTTATGCGGCATTAATAATCCTAGTTCATACCAGATCCAAACATGTACTCTTTCGAATCCCGTTGGAATTTTTTCTTTCTGATGTTCTAGTGAGCGTAAATCACATGCGCCGCCGAAAATAAGTGTTTTTGTTTGATCAAAAAAAAAAAAATTATGTAAAATTTTTGTCTTTTTTTTTATGTCGTCAAATAAATGTATGCAAAGTTACAACCCTAAAAAATAATTTATGTTCATTTTATAGCCCATTGAAAATCGTTTGAAATCGAGAATGGGGGGGCTCCCCTTAAATCAAAACTTTTGGTTAAAATAAAACAATTTTCCTGAAAACTTAAAAAAAAATTTAATGTCGGACGATAGTATCGAGGGTTTAAGAAAAACAATCGAGTTCGTTCGCGAACGTCAGCGAGTGCAGACGTGCTTTCTTTTTGTCTTCTGATCGTGCAACGAAAATTAAACAAAAACTAAGCATAGTGCAGTGCAAGCTCTAAACAAAAATACACAGTGGGCGAAAAGACGCTTAGTGCGATGAACTTCGAACTTTTTGTGTAAATAAGAAAAAAAAAAAAAAGAAAATCAAAAACAATAAGCTATGAGTGAATTCGACACTCATACGGTGCTCCAACGTCAGCAAGACGAGCGTCGACTCTCCTTGCTACGTAACAACGCATACCACTCATTTGTGTCAACGCAAGACAACGTGACCGCAAACCCAACAAAAAATAACCAACCGCGATCAATAACCCCCACCGCAAGGCAGGGCGCGTTCTTGCTCTCCTGCGCTCTCGCTGGATAAAACCCCATACCCTTCCCTCATGCCTGCCTGCATTGCCACGGTCACCAGTACAGTGACGTCATTAGCAACTGCAACGGCAACTATTACAACAACTACAATGATATCGACTGCACGCGCCATACCATCTACCGTAATATCGGAAACTGCAGTGCAAGCAAATAATGCAGCACCTTACACCAGCGTGCCCCCTTCAAAACAACGTTCGGCCGTACAGACTGGTATGGATCGCTACATACAAATAAAACGAAAGCTTAGCCCGCAGAACTCTAGACTTGGTAACTCTGCTAAAATAACTCGAGGCACCTCAAAACAATCTACAATAGAGAAGCCCATAGAAGCAAACAGATTTGCTATTTTGGCAGATAAATCCGATGATACACCTCCTGAAGTCATCGTAGGGGACAACAAAAAGCCTAAGCCGCCGCCGATTTACATCCGAGAGAAAAGTTCGAATACCCTCGTAAACTCGATACTGAATCTAATAGGACCAGACAATTTCCACATAATTCCATTAACAAAGGGAAATATTCATGAAACTAAAGTTCAGACGGAATATACTAATACGGAAGCAAAATACAGAATTCTGTCGAAGTATTTAAACGACAACAATAAAAACTTCTACCAATTAAAAAGCAGTAAGGGCCAGCAAGTAGTATTAAAAGGCATCGAGCCGGAAGTAACACCAGATGAAGTTACAAGAGCACTGATGGAGAAAGGTTTTAAGGTAAAAAATGTTAGTAACATTTTGAATAGAGAAAGAAAGCCTCAACCTCTTTTCAAGGTAGAACTTGAACCCGAAACCAAATCCAAGCCTCTGAAAAAAAATGAAGTGCATCCAATCTTCACTCTCCAGTTCCTACTACACCGCAGGATTACGGTAGAGGAGCCGCATAAAAGAAATGGACCGGTGCAGTGTAATAATTGTCAGGAATATGGCCACACAAGGTCTTATTGCACGCTTCGTCCAGTATGCGTTGCTTGTGGAGACCTTCATGAATCTCACAAATGCCCAAAAAATAAAGAGGATCCCAGCAGCAAAAAGTGCGGAAACTGTGGAGGCAACCATACAGCTAACTACAGGGGCTGTCCAGTCTACAAGGAACTGAAAAGTCGTACACACCAAAGAGTGACCACTGCTCACTCACGTACACCACCTATGATATCTACACGTAATGTCATCCCCCCTTCAGCTGTTAAATCTTTAGCCAATAATGAGGTCACCGACAAATCCGCAAGCTATGCAACTGCTCTAAAATCGGGTCTTAAAAGTACCGCTCCCACCAATCCAAGATCATCAGTTCCCCCTCATCAACCAGAAGAACCGTCTACGAACAAATTTGAAACAATGATATGTAATCTTCAACAAAGTATGATGGAATTCATGTCATTCATGCAGACAACTGTGCAAAATCTTATGCGAAACCAGAACGTTCTGATTGAGCTGCTTGTTGCCCAAAAACAGACTAAGTAATCAATGGCTCCACTCCGTATAGCACTGTGGAACGCAAACGGCGTCTCACAGCGCAAACTCGAGTTAACTCAGTTCCTTCTTAATTATCATATCGATGTAATGCTACTCGCAGAAACTCATCTTACAAATAAATATAATTTTCAAATTCGAGGTTATCTATTCTACAACACGAATCACCCAGACGGGAAAGCTCATGGAGGCACTGGGATCCTGATTAGAAATCGCATCAAGCACTGCTTCCACAATAGCTTCGCCACTAACTTCATGCAAGCTAAATCAATAGATGTGCAAATGGATTCCCGATCTTTAAAGCTTGCCGCCGTATACTGTCCTCCTCGGTTCACAATATCAGAATCCCAATTCATGGAATATTTCAACTCCCTGAGCGAACAATTTATAGCAGCAGGAGACTTCAATGCCAAGCACACGCACTGGGGATCTCGACTTGTGACTCCTAAGGGAAGGCAGTTGTACAATGCAATAATAAAAGCAAGCAACAAGCTAGACTGTGTGTCACCTGGGACACCTACATATTGGCCAACAGATCCTAGAAAACTGCCAGACTTGATAGATTTTGCAGTCACAAAAAACATTCCTCGCAACCTGATAAGTGCCAACTCCTTACCAGATCTATCGTCCGATCACTCGCCTGTACTTCTTCAACTAAATCTACATCCAGTTGCGGTAGATAAACCATTCAGACTTACAACGAATAAAACCAATTGGCTTAAGTACAAAAAATATGTAAGTTCGCACATTGAGTTGAATCCACGTTTGAATGACGAAGCTGATATCAACTTATCCACAAACACTCTTGAATCCGTCTTGGTCGCAGCAGCTCGAGTATCAACTCCACAAACGCAAAAAACATCGTACAATAATAGATACACGAACGTTGAAATAGAGCAGCTCGTTCTAGCAAAGCGACGCTCACGGCGAGAATGGCAATCCAACAGATCACCAACCGCAAAACAAAGGTTAAAAGACACTACAGAGAGGCTCTCAGCTGCACTTCGTCATGAAGAAGAAAGGTCGCAAAAACATTATATAGAACAGTTATCCCCAATGAGCTCCAAGTTCCCACTTTGGAGAGCACACTCATCTCTCTGCGCACCAATCGAATCTGCAATGCCAATAAGGACATCCACAGGCAACTGGGCTCGAAGCGACGAAGAAAGAGCCGTCAGATTCGCAGAGCATCTTCAAAATGTATTTCAGCCCAACACATCATCAAACGGGATCTCACTGCCAGCAACACCAGATATCGACACATCAACGTATGAACCTATTGTATTTAGGCCACATGAGTTACTCAAAATCATAAACGAACTCTACCCAAAAAAATCTCCAGGATGCGACCTAATATCACCAAAAATGATTATTGAACTTCCTTTCTGTGCTGTCCGAGCTATTTGCCAGCTCTTCAATGCAATAACGAGACACGGACACTTTCCAGAGAGATGGAAAAAGTCGATAATTATAATGATACCAAAACCTGGCAAAGACCGCACAATCGCTTCATCATATAGACCAATTAGTTTACTAATGTGTCTATCAAAACTCTTTGAAAAATGCTTCTTGGCACACATTACCCAATATCTCAGAACACACAGCAAAATCCCTATTCATCAATTCGGTTTTCGAGAAAAACACGGAACCATTGAGCAAGTCAACCGCATAACCTCAGAAATCCGAAATACATTCGAACAAAGGGAGTACTGCACTGCGATATTTCTGGACGTATCACAAGCTTTCGACAAAGTATGGTTAGAAGGTCTAATGCACAAAATTATAGAAATGCTCCCAACCAACACACACAAACTTCTAAAGTCATACCTATACAACAGGAAATTCTCAGTAAGATGTAATTCAGGCATGTCCGATGACTACACCATTAGAGCCGGAGTTCCTCAAGGCAGCGTGCTTGGACCAACACTCTACCTTATCTACACTGCGGACATCCCAACAAGCAGGAATCTAACCACATCCACTTTTGCAGATGACACAGCGATCCTAAGCAGCGCGAGATGCCCCAAGCAAGCAACGGCGCAACTTGCTATACACCTGGTGGCAGTGGAGAAATGGCTATCTGACTGGCGAATCAAAGTTAACGAACAAAAATGCAAACACGTAACGTTCACTCTTAACAGGCAAGACTGCCCTCCACTTACTCTTAACAACACAGTGGTTCCGATAGCAAATGTAGTACATTTACTAAATGTAGTAAATGTAGTACGGCTTACCTGGCGCAGCCACATTGAAGCCAAAAGAACGCATTTAAAGCTCAAAGCCAACAGCCTCCACTGGCTTATCAATAGCCGTTCGCCCCTTAGCTTGGACTACAAGGTACTCCTATATAACACCGTCTTGAAACCAATCTGGATGTACGGCTCCCAGTTGTGGGGGAACGCCAGTAACAGCAGTGCGGATATAATGCAACGAACTCAATCAAAAATTCTCAGAACCATCACCGGGGCCCCGTGGTACGTTCGGAATGAAAACATTCACAGGGACCTTCACATGCCACTCGTCAGAGAAGAGATAGCAAAAATCAAAACAAAGTACTACAACAGGCTATCATTACATCCAAATCATCTCGCGAGAGCCCTCACGCGAGTTTCCAGCAGTTCTAGTCTTCGCCGCAACGACCTCCCAATCCAGCGCTAATTATTAGGACCACGTAGTCTCTATGCAGTTCAAAACAAACTGTTAGATATTGTATTATTTTAAGATTTGCAACCTTATTGTTAGACTCATAAAGAGTGATCCTATAAAAACAAACTAAGCTTAAAAAAAAAAAAAAAAAAACAATCGCCGGCTATTGATGGCACCGGCTATCGATAGTTCTCCACCTCTACTGTGCCTGTTGCCCCTTAAGGATGAAGTTGGAAAGAAGCCCCAACTGGGGGGAGAATATCGGGTCAGGCAGCAAACAACTGTTAAGTTTAATTAATAAATAATGTACGCATTGTTGGTCGCAAGACCGGCCTTTTCGGCCGCTCAGCTTCACCTAATTCGGCATATCAATCTAGCGAGCATCCGCTCAGCCTATTATCTAAGGCGGACGAACTCTCCTTCGTTATCTCTTTGCGCTCGCACCCTAAATCGGCGTTCCTTTGTATAATCCCATTTTCGTATGCGGCCAAATACAATTTTTTTATATATTTACCGGCATTGAAAAATATGAATGACCAAATAATTTGTATGCAGGTAAAGATATGAATATTACACTGACCAACCGCTGGCCTACGCGGTATTCAGTCCGAATACAAGAATCAAAAAGTGGAAAGGGCGCATCGACCAAAGTGCCACTGAGGTGCCAAAGTCTTTTTCAAGCCTGGTAAAAACAATCTCGTTTCGGATGCCCTCTCGAGACAACAACTTAATGTTGTAGAAGAGAAAGAAACCTTTTCAAGCGCGGCCACAATTCACAGGAAGCTATCGCTAACCCAGCCTCTTAATTGCTTTCAAAACCATATGAGTTATATGAGTAGAAGCACGCTTTCCGTCAAAACGCAGACTTGCGAATAGTCATTGCTTGAAGAGCTTGCGGACATTATAGTTTCTAAGGACGTAAACGCCATTCATTGTGTTTGCACACGCTATTAATGATACAGGACAAATTAGTTCGGCGATTCCCTGCCACCAAGTTGTGGCACTGCAAAAACCTTCTAACAGACATTTTTGCAATCGCTGAAAGGCGAGAAATTCTCACTGTCGATTACAACAGGACTCACAGATCGGCCCAAGAGAACGTGATGCCGGAACTCTCCGAGTACTACTTCCCAAAAACGGCAATGTTAGCGAATGAAATTGTCGCTAATTGCAAGACATGCGCTAAGAGTAAATATGACAGACATCCAAAAAAACATGAGTTTGGTGAATCACCAATTTTTTTCCGGTCTTTCAGAATTTGGAAATGGCTTGTGCATCAATAAGAGCATCAGCTAGCATTCCTGTATTCATCATAAAGCTTAGAGGCCCAGACGACCGAGGGGCGCTCAATAAACGATTTGTTAGAATATATTAAGCTATTTTTTTATTATTAAGCTAGGAGGAGTTAGTAAGGAAATTTAAAATTCTATATTTTAAGTTTGAGGGACAGGAAAGAGATGTTATAGCGTAGAGACCATTGTAGTTCGAACATAATACCCTAAAAGGGTCATGCAGTGCATATGTCGAACTACAACGGCTAAGGAACAGAGGACTAAAGTTTCGAGTCCTTCTATTAGGAATGTTAAATTTTAAGCGTGTTAGTAAATGCTGGCTATCTATTAATAAGGTTATGCAGAAAGACTACACCGAGCATTGTCCTACGATTTGTTAAGCTAGGTAAGTTTATGAGTAAGAGTCTACTATTATAAGATGGAAGGTGAAGATTTGCATCCCAGTTTAGACCTCTAAGTGAAAAAGTTAGGAAATTCTTTTGTACGGATTCTATGCGGTCCTGATGTACTCCATACTGGGGACTCCAGACACATGAACCGTACTCCAGTATAGGACGGACCAAAGAAATTAATAGAGTTTTAGTTATATAGGGGTCATTAAATTCTTTTGACCACCTTTTGATAAAACCAAGGACTCCTTTAGCCTTATTAACCATTAAGGAAATATGGTCGGCAAATTTAAGTTTGATGTCAATTTTTCTAAGGCAATCCCATTAATAGAATAAGTAGCTTGCAGAGGGCAAGAACGATAAAAAGACATATGTTTGCATTTAGATCCATTAAGTATTAGATCATTAGCTAAGCACCATTTTTGAAAGTTATCAAGGTCAGACTGAAGACTGCATTGGGCAGAGATGGATTTGTACTGAAGACAAAGCTTTACATCATCTGCATACATGAGAACTAGAGAGTTCGTTAAAGCAGGGGGCAAGTCGTTTATAAAAAGCGTAAATAATAACGGGCCATGATGACTTTCTTGAGGGACGCCGGATGTAGCACGGACCAGACGGGACTGTATGTTTTTAAATAAGACTCTTTGTGTCCTTCCATCTAGGTAGCTGGAGTTCCACGTTAAGAGGTCTTTAGGAAAACCCAGCATATTCAGTTTACTCAACAAGAGTGAGTGATTAACTGAATCGAATGCTTTGCTGAAGTCTGTGTAAATTACATCGGTTTGATATCCCTTACAAAAGCCATCTATGACAAAGGATGTCAACTCCAATAAGTTTGTGGTGGTGGAGCGACGCTTAATAAAGCCATGCTGACAAGGAGTGATAATCGAAGAGCAAAGGTGTTGCAAATGAGGGGTAATTAATTTTTCAAATAACTTTGGAATCGCCGACAACTTAGAGATGCCTCTGTAGTTGGCAGCCTCGGACTTTTTCCCTTTTTTATGTAGGGGAATTATGAATGATTCCTTCCACTTAAGGGGAAAAATCGAGGTTTCCAAAGATAAATTGAAAAGTCTAAGAAGAGGTTTGCACAGAGCGCTGGCACAGTATTTTAGCACACAGCCTGGTACTCCATCGGGGCCTGGCGAATAAATGGGTTTGACCCTTAAAAGACCAGATAATAAGTTGTTCTCAGAAAAAAACGGACAGAAAATAAGATTTGCTGCTTGAATGTTATATGCGTAAGGCTGATCAGTCAGTTTAGGAGGAGAATAAGTTGTTTGAAAAAATTCTGCGAATAGATCGGCAATGGCCTGATCCGAAGTCGCAAAGGAATTTTCAAACGTAAGCAGGGGTGAAAAAGATACGTGTTTACGCTTAGTGTTTACAAAATTATAAAACTGCTTTGGATCCTGAGTAAATTGAATCCGGCAGCGGTCAATATAATTCCTCAAACATGCCCGCGGTGAAGTCATGGTAAGTTGAAAGTGACAAAGATGGTGAGTTGTCGACGTTGGACCACTTTAATTCTGGGATATTAAAGTCGCCCACCGCTACGAGTTGGTCACGATCCGTCATAAGATTAGAGACGTATCGAATGGCGGACAAATGCTGCCAATATGTAGGCGGTTCAGACATAGGAGGTATATATGAACAAGTAATGTATAAAGCTTTAACGGACATAGTGATTTTAACGCAAATAAATTCTATGTCACCAAACTCATGGGATTTCACCTCTTCAGAAGCAAGAGTAGAGTCTACAGAAATGAGGACTCTACCTCCTCTTCGCTGAGATCGATCCCGTCTAAAAGTGGTGTACTTACTTGGAAAAACTTCGGAGCTAAAGATCTCCGGATTTAACCAAGTTTCTGTAAATGCTATTATATGGGATGCAAAGAAAGAACTATCAGAATATAGCTTGGGGAGTTTGCTACGTACCCCCCTAGTATTCTGATAGGTAAGAGTTAGTGAGGAAACTAGTTTTTTGGTTTAGTGGCCAAAGAAGAGGTGGAGGGTTGGTCAGTGGTTTCGATATTGGGAAGTCTCACTCCCACTGGTTTTTGAACTTTTTTCTTCACGGAACTAGGCTGATGTTCTTGGACGAAAAGATTCTCTGGCCAAAACTGGGAGAGCAAATCGTCTTGAACATCAGCGCGGGCACACGAATCTTGAAAGAAGACGTGCACCTTGTATAATTATATTTAAGTTTTTGTATGTCCTCCACCTTTATATCGGCTTTTGTTTTGGCTTTGATATAAGCCGAGATATCAATCTCTGAAGTATCAGGGGCGAGCCGAGAAACAAATATATGTTTCGATGGAGGAATCACCTGTAAGGGTTTTGGTGTCGCAGGTACTAGAACTGCAGCATAAGTCGGTGCCGGTGGTCCGGACTGTGGAATACCCTTTTGGGTGACCCTAATGGGGGTTTCGTTCCCTAGGACTTGTGGCATCACTTGAAGGGATGCCATGGCGGACATATCAGACAATTGCTCATTATCCCTGAGAAATTCTGACGAATTTTTCTCAGTTCTAGCCCTTGGGGTGGCCAGAGATATACGCGGCTGCATTAATGTCGTCTGAGCAGGCTGAGGCGGATCAGAAACAGCTGATTTCTTGCGCTTAGGGGACTCGTTTAGCAGCTGAAGGCCACTAAACTGAGTGTCCAGCGCACAGAGCTGGTCATTGATTTTACGAAAACCAGTGATCAGCTCTTTAAATCCATTTTTGGTCTGTCTCATGAACGACCTCATTTCGCCTTGCACAGCACGACAATTTTCACAACAATAATGTATCCCAGACCTACGGGAAATGGCATCCGAAACTGATGCAGTGAAACCGGCACACTTGGCATGTACGACGTTCTCACATAGCCAGCAATGGATGGCAGGCTGGGATGAGGAAATTGTCTTGTTACAAGACTTAATGGCACAGACAAGTTTAAATTCCATTTTATTTTTATTTATTTTTTTTTTTATTTAATAAAACAAAAATTAATATTTAAAAAAGTTTAAAAACACAATCCCTTGAACCACTGTGCCAAATAGGAAGCCAAAGCGGGAGCTTTGAATAGTGCAAAAGAGAAATGCAGAAATAAAGATAAGCCGGGGAAGAAGCAGAGCTGAGCTATGCTTGGAATTGAAATTATTCAATTTATTAATTCGACTCCAAATATACCACAGCACTCGCGAAGCGATACGGTTTAGGCTTTAAGATTGTTAAGATTCACAAGGTTTAATTCACAAGTATGTAAACACCGGTTTACCAATATTTATAATAAAACGCAGTGCGCACAAAAAAACACGACCGTTCGCTTAAGAAAAAGAGAGGGAAGTGATCCCATAGACATCTTCTCTACGGATAAAAAAAATATTTCCTTACATGCATTGACAAATTCTCGAAACTTGCTATCGTCTCTTCCTTCAAGAATTGTAGAGGACCTCAAAGTAGCACTACTAAAGCTAATAATTAATTTCCCTAGAGCCGAGGTCATATATTGCGACAACGAAAATCCGACAACCGGGTGACACCGTTGAGCTAATCCTTCTGGCTGCAGCCAGATATAACAAACCTATTCATTCGGTCATCGACAAGAGGTAGGCTGACGTGGTTCAAAACACAATCGAATGACCCTGTACGCTATACAGGATAAGACAAAACACGCCCAGGATAAGCTCCGAAACAGGAAAAACGCTTCCCGATAAAACAAGATGTTCGAAGTGGCCAAAATTCCTAGTGAAGTCCAACGGGCGACTAGGGAACAAACTCTCACCATTGTGCGAGGAAAAACTGTGGAAGCGGACACGGGGACCACAGTCGACATTAAGGGGAGGGTGATCCACAAAGACAACCTTAGGTAGGCTACTTTTCTCCCTAGCCACTTGGCATAAGTGTTTTACTACTATTATAATTTAATCATGCTTTGGTGGTGGGCCACCCAGTTTTAAACAAAAGTTTCAGTACCCATACCCCTGATATTTCTTTTGGCCATAACATCGGCACGCGTCACGGACTACTCAAAAGCTAAATACATTCCCATCATTGATGGTCAAATTCTGGTATGGGAGGAGTTCGCGTTGTCAAACACTCTGCGAATCTATCGGAATATAGGCGCATCATAGAAGAGACCGATGGAATGTTGTTCATTCCCTGGTGTTCCCCAGTCACACATGCAGAAACTCTTGATCGTTGATGTGGCTCATCTAGGCGACCTGCTCGACTCATCGAGCATCCTTGAAAAGCCAGAAGCTTAGACTTCCTAGAGACAGCGTTGAATTTAAAGAATTTGAGTTGATAAATGCAAACAATAGGCAGGTAAATATCAATAATAAAGTATCATATTAATAACCGTCAACCAACTTCTGAGGTCAGCTAAAAAGTCCCAAATTGATACGGGACACCTATTCGATATGCTCTTAACTCGAAATAGGATGATTGAAATGAAGCTGGGTTTAATGCTGGCAGTAACTCTTGCCAAAGTTAATGTTGTTAGCCCTAGCATCTTAGATCATGCAGACCTAGAAGGTGTGTGGATAGAAGAGCATACCGGGACCGCGATAAAAGATTTTTCCGTATCGTCCCTTAAGATCCTACAAACCAATAACATCTTACACTTTATTATTATGTTTCCCAAAATCAAGTCAAAATCACTATTTTTCCCATGTCGCATCACGACACGCATAACGCGAAACCCAGAAAAGCGATCTGAATCCCGTTACTTATGTCGACGATGGGATTGTAATTGTAATCGATCGCCCGGCTCGCGTGAGTGTGGACAATGGTACCTGTGTCCACATAGGGGGTACATATCTTACCACCTTTACCGGGAGTGCCACCGTCAACGAAACCCAATTTGTCAACCATGACACAGCACAGAAGAGGGCTCCAGAATTTGCTCCAGCTCCAGCTCGTTTCCCTGAACGTCACCATGGAACGCCATTTCTCCAGCCTTCCATACCTTCTCTGGTTAAGTGAAAGTAATCTGGAACATATTAAAGAGTTCGGGAATCAACTACCATCGGTCATATCAGTTTATATCCGAGCTTCACTCAATAAAGAAGTCTTTAACTCAATACTCCGGCACAGCCGTTTAAGTCAATTCATTTACTGAAATTGGTTACCGTGAGTAAGGGCCTTAACAACGGAGTTAGTCCCGCCGTAATTTCCTCTCTCAGTTTCACCGAGTTTCTCTCTCAGCAACCGCCAGGGAACGCATTCATCTACCACTTTATACCTTTAAATACAACCAAATACACCCTAACATATCCTAATTTGTATATTGGATTATGGATTTACGTTCCCACCAACATATATGCCCGCTTACGTACATGCTTACACGGATATAACGCGAGAAATCAGACGAAGAATTTGTTATACCTTTTCAATAGGACAATGCTAGGGACAATACAACATATCCTTTTTTAATGGAATTTTGGTTAGTATTCATTTTTATGTTTACAAGCCGTTCCTTTTTTAATAACACAGGTGTCATCCCATGATGACCTTGTATTTAGGTAATCCCTGGCTTTGGTTCAATGTGAATCCTCTTTCGTAAAAATATTAAATGAAACGTGTAAGGGATTCTGTCGATTGCGTAGCAGGTAGCGAAAGTATCAGGTACCTATTATCAGGTACCGCAAGTACCTATTGATTGATCGAATCGGTATAATAACATCATCCTTCAATTTGGTTAGAGAAGATTCTTAGTGCCTAAATTTATAACACAATAGGTAGAACAGGTATATAAAATGATCCTGACATTTTTTACGTTGCCCAATAGGGTAAAATAAAGTATTTTAAATTGCTTTACTAATTCCTCTTAGTTTAATATAAAACAATCTACTAATAGTTTCTCGAGCAATTCATTATTAAACGTTATAAAATCTATTCATGGTTATTAGGTTGCATAAGGCACAAAAAAAGGAAATTTAAATTAAGTATATAAATAAATGTATATAGTAGATATGTTATAACCGAAAAAGATTATCTTAGAATTTATATCTCTGTTAGTCGGCATAAGTATAATAACTCGAATTAATATGAAATAATTGTATATATGGCTATATAAAAATAATATTAAGAACCATGTTTATGAAGAGAATCTTGTATTCCATAGCGGGTGTTCTCTAATATTATTTTCTAAATTTATTTCTTAAAATGTCTCGAAAGTAACTTATTTTTAATAGATTTAAATTGGAAATATTAAATTTGATAGGAAAGGATTTTGATTAACATTAGAAATGTTTTTAATTTTGGAACACAGCAAAAGCGTTAAAAATAATATTCCAAGTTTCCATTAATTTTTATTAAATATTAATTAATTAATTTAAGATCAAAAATAAATTCATTTTTCTTTTATGTCATTGCGGAAGGCCATAAAAAAAAGGAAAATATATATAAGTAAATATAAATGTGTTTGTGTGTTAATGTGTAATGGTAGGTTATGTTGGGTTGATAATTTCTGGCGGTTGCCGGGAGAGGGTTTGTCTTTCCCTTTAGGTAGCGGGCTTCGCTTATATCCCTGGCGGTTGCCGAGGGAAATCCTCTTCAGGATAGAAGTTATGATGGGAGCACTTGCCCCGTTGTCACGGACCTTGAGGCGCGGTGACCAATTCAACAAAAGTGAGTTTACAGTTTAACGGAAATGCCGGAGATTGGTTTAGATAATGCTCTTTATTGAACGAGACTCTGACACAAACTGAAACTTAAAGCTAACAAAAAGTATTTCATAGCGGCCACGCAAATGTGCAGTGCTTGCCGCTATGTATGGGCATCCGGCCAGACGCTGTGTCAGCAGTTTGGCCAGAGCGAACTCTTAAATAATCGGACATTGCCGCTGCTTGGTTAACTTCAGTAAACTACTCCCCCCTCAAGAATGAGGCCGCCCTCGGCCGTCCTTATTTGGGAAATCATCTCCTTCAGCTGTGCCGCGGTTTTTCGGGCCTGAGTGACTCGCCGATAGGTCAAGCCGATGCAAATTAGAGCGCAGCATATTGCTCCCGCTATGAACACCAACTGATGTAACTGATGGTGGTTGATCTTCTTCTCGAACTCTTTAATGTGCTCCAGATTACGTTCACTCAGTCGGTGAAGGTACGGAAGGCTAAGAACGTTGCGTTCCATGGTGACGTTCAGGGAAGGTGAGCTGGCCACTCCCGGAGCCCTCTTCTGGGCTGTGTCATGATTGACCAATCGGGTTTCGTTGAAAATGGCATTCCTTTCAAAGGTGACGAAATATGTGCCTCTTATATGGACACAGGTGCCATTTTCCACACACACGCGGGCCGAGCGATTATTTACAATTATTATCCCTTCATCAACGTAAGTGATGGGGTGTAAATCGCTTTGTTGGATCTCGCAATGCGCCGTGCCTCCAGCGTGAAGCTCTTGTGCGCATGATCTTCTGCAAGCCAGCCGGCAAAATGTAGCTCCTGATGTCAGGGAGCACTTTTCCACGGCGTGGGTCTCACAGTCGCATTCGGCAATGACGTTGTCTTCCAGCCTGAGCATGGTGTCGTGATGTGACACTGGGAAAACAGTGATATTGCTGCAGGCCTACTTTATCTTCGGAAACTTATTAATAAAATGTAATATTTTATCGGACTGTAAAATCTTAACGGACGATACATCTCTAATCGCGGTCTCTGTGGGCTCTTCCGTCAACACATCTTCCAAGTCTGCATGATCTAGGATGCTGCGGCTAACAATATTAACTTTGGCGAGTGCCACTGCTAGCATCAGTCCCTGCAGCTCCATTGCTATCATCCTATTTCGAGTTAAAAGCATCTCGAATAGGTGCCCAGTATCAATTTGAGACTTTTTTGCTGACCTCAGAAGATGGTTGACGGTAGCGGAAATTTTATTGGTTTGAACTTGTACTTTGTTATTGATGTTAACCTGCCTATTGTTTGCATTTGTCACTTGGAATTCATTAAATTTAATTTTTTCAAAATCTTCTGCGTCCGGCGTTCCTGCCACTACCTTTAGCGCAGTCCCTAAGAAGTCTAAACTTCTTGCTACCCTATGATGGATGCTCAAGGAGTCTAGCATGTCGCGTAGGTGGGCGACATCAACAACTAGGAGTTTTTGTATGTGGGATTGCGGGAACATGACGGTCATTCCATTAGTTTCTTCGATGACGCGCCTATATTCCGAAAGATTTGCTGAGTATTTTACGAAAGCGAATTTCTCCCATATCAGGATTCGACCATCAATGATGGGAATGTATTTGGCTTTGGAATAGTCCGTGACGCGTGCCGATGTTGTGGTCAAAAGGAAAATCAGGGATATTGTTGAAAACCTGAAATTTGGATGTGTTATGAACTTTTTTGAAATTGGGTAGCCCACCACCAAAGCATGATTAAAATAATAATGGGCGCAAAACTTATGCCAAGTGGCTAGGAAAAAGATAATAAAAAGAAAAATTACCAGGCGAGCGATAATATGGTCGAGCTCGGCCTACCTAAGGTTGTCTTTGTGGACCACCCTCCCCTTAATGAGGACTGTGGTCCCCATGTCCGCCTCAACGGTTTTCTCTTCACATAACGGTGAGAGTTTGTTGCCTAGGCGTCTGTTGAACTTCACTAGGACTTTTTCGCCAACCTCGAATACTCTATTTTGGCGGGAAGAGTTTTCCCTGTCCCGGAGCTTGTCTTGGGCGAGTTTAATTTTATCCTGTATTTCGTATTGTGGCTCATCTGATTGAGCCTGCACCACGTCAGCCGGCCTCTTGTCGATGACCGAGTGGATAGATTTGTTATATCTGGTCGTGGTCAGAAGGATCAGCTCTACGGTATCGCTGATGCCTTTGTCGATCTTAAGACATCTAGCAAGCACTACTAAAGTGCTGTGGAAGCGCTCCACTTGTCCGTTGGAGACACTGTGTAGGGGCGGAGCATTTGAGCTGCTAACGCCGAAATGGTTTTCCAGCATGGTCATGATGGTGTGCGAGTTCAACGATGGTTCGTTGTCGCAATATACGACCTTGGCCCTGGGGAAAATATTCATCAGCTGTAGTAGCGCTGGTTTGAGGTCCTCTATAGTTCTAGAGGAAACTGGTTGGACTAAGGCAAATTTCGAGAATTTGTCGATGCACGTAAGGAAATACTTTTTATCCGTGGAGAAGATGTCTATGTGTAGCATTTCCCCTACTCGAGATGGGATTGGAGTTTCGCCAAGCTCTTGTTTTTTCGGATGTCTGTCGTATTTAGCCTTGGCGCAAGTCTTGCACGAAATGACTATTTCGTTCGCTAGCTTGGCCATTTTCGGGAAGTAGTACTCGGAGAGTACCTGCTTCACGTTCTCTTGGGCAGATCTGTGAGCTCTGTTGTGCTCGACAGTAAGAATTTCCCGCCTTTCGTCAACTGAAAAAATGTCCGTTACTCGGTTTTTGCAGTGCCAGAATTTGGTGGCAGGGAATTGTCGAATTAGTTTGTCCTGTATCACTGCTAGCGTATGCAGATCGCAATGAATGGCGTTTACGCCTTTAGGAACTATTATGGTTGCGAGCTCCTCCAGCAACGACTCCTCGCAAGTGAAGTCAATGATATGCCGTCTCTTGTTTCAAAAGAGAACAAAGCTCCGCTTTGACGGAGAGCGTGCTTCCTTCAGATTATCTGGTTTTGAAAGCAATTGAGGGGCTTGTCCGTGGACTGTATTGTGTGGGTTAGTGACAGCTCACTGTGAATTGTGGCCGCGCTTGAAAATGCCTCTTCTTCTTCTACAACGTTGAGTTGTTGTCTCGAGAGGGCATCCGCAACTAGGTTGGCTTTGCCAGGCATGTAATGGACTTTGGCACCACACTCGTCGATGCGTTCTTTCCATCTTTTAATTTTTGTATTCGGGTTGGAATCCGATACCGCGTAGGTCAGTCGTTGGTGGTCAGTGTAGATGTTTAAATTTTTTACCCCATAAAGGTAGTGGCGCAGGTTTTCTAGCGCCCAAACTATGGCTAACAGCTCCCTTTCGTTGGTAGCGTAGTTAACTTCTCTGTCCTTTAAGGTCCGAGAGATCATAGTGATGGGAAATCCTCTTGTGAAAGCACCGCGCCAATGCCATACGCTGAGGCATCTGTCGTTAGATCAAACGCCTTTTTATAATCGGGGTACCTGAGGATGACATCCTCAGAGGCCAGGATGTTACGCAGCTTTTCAAAAGCTTGCCGTTGCGGCTCGGTAAACTGTATCTAGATGCTTCTGGATCTATGTCTGCTGACATTTCCAAGCTCCCCTTTTATAATGTTCGAAATGGGCTTAGCTATGGATGCAAAGTCTTTAATAAAGCACCTATAATAGTCAGCCAAGCCCATGAATGGTCTTACTTCGAAAACGTTTTTGGGCTCAAGGAATTCTTTAATGTCCCTGACCTTTTCCGGGTCTGTCGTTGTCCCCTCGCTTGTGACTACAAACACCAAAAATTTAACGCTTTTTTTTGAAGAAGACCGATTTCTGCGCTGACACTCTCATGTTAGCGTCGTGTAGGCTCTTTAGAACCCAATCCACGTGTCGTATGTGGGTGTTTTCGTCTTCTGAGAAGACGATAACATCATCGACATAGACGTAGCAAAATTTGCCAATCTGTTCTCGCAGTACGTCGTCGATGGTTTTTTGGAAGATGCTGGCAGTATTTCATAACCCGAATGGCAGTCGGAGAAACTCGTATTTTCCCCCGTTTACGGAAAAGGAAGTTTTCTCACGGTCACGTTCTGCCAGAATAATTTGGTGGTAGCCAGATTTCAAATCGAGCGTTGTGAAGTATTTGGCTTTGCCTAAATTCCCCAGTATCATAAGGATAATTGGCATAGGGTAGCGATCCGGTATTGTCCTCTCGTTTAATTTTCGAAAGTCTAATACTAGCCGCATTTTACGGTTTCCAGATTCGTCGGTGCCCTTTTTGTCTACTACCCATAGGTTATTGTAGGGGGATCTCGACTTTTGGATTATGCCGCTTTTCAGTAGGTCTTGGATTTTGTCATTGACGAAATCGGCCGCTCCCATTAGATACGGATAGGGTCTGGCATAAATGGGCTCCTCATCAACTGTCCTGATGGTGGCTACCACAGACGTGTTGTAAGGTAACGACTCGCGAAGTCGTTTTTCCTGTCGCTTAGCATTTTTGAAAATTGGGACATGATTGGAACTCTAGCTTTTCCGTCTCGGAGCCCCATCTGAGGTGACCGGAAGCTAGGTTAAGTGATGCTCCTGCTTGTTTCAGCAGGTCAAGGCCTATGATGGCATCAAATGAGGACAAATCTGGTAGGATGAAGAACGTAGCCTTCAAGTTGAACAGGGATACGAAGCATTTTTTTGTTATTGTGGTAACGCCATGGATGGAATGTTCTGAGAATGGCGAATCCACTGGGCGGACACCTTTCAACCCTTCGTATGGACGGATGAAATTTTTTGACGCGCCCGTGTCTATTAAGAGCTTCATTTCTACACCTGCTACTCTTCGTCTGATGACGGGTAGCAGGGATTTTCCCCTAAAAAATTAATGACGTCCGAATCGTAATCTTTAATAGCGTCGTCGTTAATTCCCTGAGCCGCGCTTGAAGCTGCGGCGGTATATTTGTTTTCGGTTTCGCTCGCGCCCTGCGGACTGATTAACCCTCTGCCTTTTGTGTGGGGCAGATCGATCGGACTCAGCCGGCATCCTGTTTTGGTATGCCGGGGCTTGGGATGGCTTAAGCATCTTGGACAGCGACGGATCGATGTCCATGGGTTCAGGGGCGCCTCCACTGTGTGGGGCAGAGTGTACTTGCGCCTTGTGTTGTTTGACGTAGTACGGGTTTTTCCCCGCGTTTGTTTGTGTTTGTGCCTGTCGGTATTCTGGCGCCTTTGGGTGCTGTTTTTTATCTTTGTCCTCTTGGCTTTTGGCAAATGAGGCCGCGAAGGAGTATCTTTCGTGGTTAGCTTCCACTTCTTGTGCCATAGCGAGAGCTGAGGGCTTATCTTTCGGCTTTGACGAATAAAGGACATCCGTAAGGCTGCGTTTAAGCTCCGAGATAAAGACTCGGAGTGCGTCATTTCGGAATTTGTCACATAAGACCTTTGCCGCCGAGGATTCGAACGACATAGTGGCCTTGTTGGTAAGCAAGGTGAGTTTTTTCTCGACCTCGTCATAGTATTGTAGAAGGGTCATATTTCCCTGTCTAAGAGTACCTATTTCCTGCTCGATAACGTACATCTGCCGCTTATCATTGTACGTAAAGTCGAGTCGATTTATAATCGCGTCGAAATTTAGTAGTGCCAAACGAAGACAGTACGGCATCGGCAGGGCCCCTTATTTTATTCCTAATAATAATAACTGTCTGAAAATGGCGCGAGCTATTTTCGTAATTTCTGAAAATATAATATGCGGCTACTGCCGCCTGTCTCCAGGAGACGTATGCGTCCTGTGCTCCCGTAAATTCGGGCAGGGACTTGACGGCGTCTAGGGGCTCGTCACACTTGATGTCGTTCCTAATCTCTATAGATTCATATTTTCTTATTTGGGGAACCTCCGCTTGGGCAGGCGCAATTTCTGATGCGTCGACCCGTTCGGTCAGACGGTGTATTGCCAGGCGTATTTAGCGTTGGCTTCTTGAAGAGCCAGGCGCACTTCGTTTTCTTTACGCTGGTGTTCGATATTGGCTTCTTGAACAGCATGTTGAACGGCCGCCTGTATGGTGGCTGTCATCTGTTCCATGTTAAAAGCCATGTTCGCGAGTTTGGGAGCGCTAGCGTTAGCTCGGTCTCGGACCCAGAATCACTAGAGAGTTGTCTTGCGTTTCTATATTGTTGAAACGGATTGCTCATGTGAAGCTGCGGCTATAAAGTCGCCCGAGAGAAAAAAAAATTTATGTATGAAAAATTTATGCCTCTGAATCGCCCGACAGAGGCGATTGGGCTGGTAAAGGGGCCGCGGGGGCTGTGCTGCCGCTTTAGTTATGTGTGCGGGCTCGTCAAGTTGCGCTATTGCTGTGTCAAGTAGCCTCCGCTTATGAAAGTGCCACACATTGCATGTGCGGCCGTATCGGGTTCTCGAAAATGGAGTGGGGAAACAAAACGGAAAAGAAAAATAAATAACCAAAACTGCGCGGGTAATACCAAGAATTCTTGTGTAACAAAAAAGACATAAAAGCTGAATTCAATACACGCGATTATATAAATCATTTCCGATTGAAATTTAGAATTTTCTGCCAGCGATTTATTGGTCTTGGTTAGGAATTTTTATTCCGCACTTTTTATGTTGTGTAGAAATATTCATTTATTTATTCACAAAAAACAGAAATGCAAACAATATTGGGACAATAATTGGTTTACAGAAAAAAATGGTTTAAATATTTTATAATAGATGCTAAAAATATGCTAAAAAATGATAAAAAATGCTAATGCTAAACCGTCAGCCAATTAATGAAGATTAAATAAGTTTAAGAAGTTGATGGGGCTGCAGTTTTTGTTAGCGTAAGGCACAATATTTCACTGTTCTTGTCTTTCTTTATTTTTTATTTTTTTATGCAAAAATATTCATGCAGACCTAGAGAGTATTGTGTAAATAAAAGTGCTCACTTACATGGTTTTTTACGTTGGGCGCCAGTAAATATAAATGTGTTTGTGTGTTAATGTGTAATGGTAGGTTATCCCACGCAGCAGTCAGCGATGGCTCAAATGTTGGAGATATGTTGGGTTGATTATTCCTGGCGGTTGCCGGGAGAGGGTTTGTCTTTCCTTATAGGTAGCGGGCTTCGCTTATATCCCTGGCGGTTGCCGAGGGAAATCGTCTTCAGGATAGAAGTTATGATGGGAGCACTTGCCCCGTTGTCACGGACCTTGAGGCGCGGTGACCAATTCAACAAAAGTGAGTTTACAGTTTAACGGAAATGCCGGAGATTGGTTTAGATAATGCTCTTTATTGAACGAGACTCTGACACAAACTGAAACTTAAAGCTAACAAAAAGTATTTCATAGCGGCCACGCAAATGTGCAGTGCTTGCCGCTATGTATGGGCATCCGGCCAGACGCTGTGTCAGCAGTTTGGCCAGAGCGAACTCTTAAATAATCAGACATTGCCGCTGCTTGGTTAACTTATATAATCAACAAAATTGTTAGCATTCACGCGTAAGAATTTTTTTTCAGTGTACCATTATTCTGTACTTTAATATCAATCCGCACGCTTCTATTTCACCGTTAGGGAAATAAAAATCTTTCATGTAAAGCTTTTAGTACACTGAGAAAAATCGGCATAACCACAACCAATTTTTAATTTGGGTAATGATTTTCTTTTAATTCACTTACATCGATCACTTATAGCGATGAATCTATAATTTTGGGTTTAAAGGTTATTTTTATGTATTTATATTTCCGAAACATTCATTTTTAGTATTTAAGTAATTAAATAAGAAATACAAAATCAAGGGAACTGGAAACGTTACTTTCTTACATTCAAGCTCCAAAAAAAATAAATAGTAAAAAAATAAAAAAAAAGTAAATCAAATTAATAATTCCAGAAACCAACATTGGACACGCATAACTGTCTTGGGGCGATGAGTGACGTCATTTGACGATGAGAATAATTCGGGTGCATATGCTGGCCATTGGCGGGTTTTAGTTAATAAGGGAAAAATTACAGGCACATGCACCTTAATTCCAAAATAAAAATTCACTTCTCACACCAATTATAATTAATCCATCTGATCCCGCGGTGTGGCGCTGCGAGCCCTTCTTAGGGGTAGAACTGGCTAGTTGGGGACTTATAAACTTATTCCCAATGTAAGAACAAAAAACAATAAAGGAAAGCTAACTTCGGTGGAGCCGAAGTTGATATACCCTTGCAGTTAAAACCAGATATATATCACAAAAATCGGATTGAATTGGCCGATCCTTATGAGAATATCATAATATGACCAATTTATTACAATAAAAAATCTAAAACAAAGTACCAAGCTTCCATCTTCAAAAATACCAAAGTTGGTATTTCTACCAAATACCATCTCCGATTGTTTAGTTATATGGCAGCTATGAGATATAGTCGGCTGATCGTTATGCAATTTGGTAGGTTGTATTATTTTGCCAAAAATAGCATTCATACCAAATTCGCCCAATTCTCTAGCTTTAAAAACACCGAAGTTATAGCATTTCCGATCAATCAGTTATATGGCAGCTATAGGATATAGTCGGCCGATCCCGGCCGTTCCGTCTTATATACTGCTTGCAAAGGAAAGAAGGGTGTGTGCAAAGTTTCAAGACGATAGCTTTAAAACTGAGAGACTAGTTTGCGTAGAAACAGACAGACGGACAGACGGACATGCTCATATGAACTCAGGAGGTGATCCTGATCAAGAATATATATACTTTATAGGGTCGGAGATGTCTCCTTCACTGCGTTTCAAATTCACTGCGACAAAATTATAATACCCTCTGCAAGGGTATAAAAATGGGTTCTTACTGGGTGCCAATTCGACCTAAAAACAATAAGTCGAATTGAGAAAAAAAACACGTGAAGCCGAAAACAAAAGTTTTATTTACCTTGAATTGGCACCACAAAAAAAATGTACTTCACTTCTTATGCACTGAGCGCTGCTCACTTCCCTCTGCGTTTAAGTTGTGGAAACTTATGTGGAAATTTCCCACCACGTATTTTATTTTTTCCGAGGCGCTTATCTTAGCAGCCACAAGAGAAAAGAACTTGGCCGCTTATTCTATGCTTAGACCGATACTTAAATGATAAATTCTAAGTAGATAATTGATTATCAATAGATAAAGAACTTTAAGCTTAACCAAGCTTTTTATTTTATTATTTTTAATTATTCCAAGCTTAACTAAATCTAACTTGGGGTGGAACAACACAAGGAAGATTCCCGCTTGTTGTCTACGCTTATGGCTTAAGATCTTTTGTATGGAAATTCCTGATCAGGCGGCCTTGTAGATCTTCTAGCTCGTAATATAGTTTCCCTAATTTGCTTCGCACTCGCGCTTTAAGGTAATTGGGAGCCAGCTTGGAGCTTTTGCGAAATTGCTTTGTTGGAAATTGCGTCGGAAAATTTCTTGACCTACTTTAAAAGAAACGTCCCTGGTTCGTGTGTTGTAGAACCTTTCATTCCGATTACGTTGGGCTATCATGGTAATCTTGGCTTTGCTGCGTAAAATGTCTAGGGAATCTTCCTTATTAAATTGGACACTTTGATCTTTTAGC
Source organism: Drosophila pseudoananassae pseudoananassae (assembly GCA_018153035.1). Taxonomy (NCBI): domain Eukaryota; kingdom Metazoa; phylum Arthropoda; class Insecta; order Diptera; family Drosophilidae; genus Drosophila; species Drosophila pseudoananassae. The sequence continues at coordinate 4,872,428 of JAECXR010000072.1, forward strand.
ATACCTAAATCTCGTAGTAGTTGAAAAGTTTCGTTATTCGTGACCATATGTTGACCAAACGTCACCTTATACGAGCTCATGTTTATGGCCAAATGAACTCCAGATCGTAGAGCTGAATGGATTAAAAATAATCCATCAGTAGGGTATGCAGGCACAATCCACATGAAGAACAACAAAAACTTAAAAGCGATCGGCGTTTTAAGTGATGTCGACTGAAATATACTCTGTTCCTATCTCAGTATATTGATTCTTAATGATTCGTAAAAATATATATATGCAAAACATTTTACTGCCAACACTTAATCTAATTTCTAAATAAATTTAAAATGTATGCTGAAATAATAAAATATAATATTTAATATATAATATATATAATATATAATATATAATATAATTTTTTTCGTCATTTCACCAAATAACGAATACCCGAATTTTGTTAGGGTAGCAAGCCTGAAAATTAAGAAAAATCAAAATGTGCGCTGGCTTCGAAACGAAATCGCACGCACACATACACCCGTGTATGTAAATGTGTGACACGCATACATACAAAGATCCATGATACACCCTTCAGTACCAAAATTCCTTACCCCGACGATTCCTGGCGACATTGTCGAAAAACAAAAACAAATTGCATGGGCTTCGTTTACTCAAGTCCGAAACGAAAGGGGAAACGAAACTTCTACCTGCTTTTGGTTTTCGACGATGATTCTCGAAGCTTCTACGTCATAGTTTCGGAGCAGAGGCACGCGACAGAGAGACAATTAGAGAGATGTAGATGGAGGGAGGGAGAGAAAAAAATCGGTGTCCAAAACCAAATGAATGGAAGCGACGTCAGAATACCCTTTTTAAAATATGTTGAAATATTTATATATATTTAAGATTATATTTAATTAATTTTTCTTATCTAATCATATGGTATATTGAAATGTATTAATAATTTGCTTTAGGCAAAGCCAATATGTTCATGTTTGATTATTAGCCTTGTGCGATTCTAATTACAAGGCATTGCTTTGGTCGACTATACCCTGGCACGCGCCAGAATTTTCGGTTGTCAATTTTCGGGTTCGTCTTGCCTCTCCCCTTCTCCTTTGCATTTGATGTTCAAGTTGCACCTAAATCACAAGCATTTGCGAAGAGTTTAAGTGAAAGTTTAAAAAAATTTTAAGTGGCCAAAACAAAATCAATTCTGGTGAGTACAATTAAAAAGTAATGTGCATATAATATTTATTAAATACCGAGCGGCCGTTAAATATACGTACATATGTACATACGGCATTAGCCGCTCGGAAAAGTGAGAAATATTTATATATGTACATATGTACATACATATATTTATTAAACGGCATTAGCCGCTCGGAAAAGTGAGAAATATTTATATATGTACATATGTAAATATATTTATTAAACGGCATTAGCCGCTTATATTTATAAATTAAATATAAAAAAATTTTTAATACCTATTCATTTTTGCAGACCACCGCAGTGACCAATCTCCTAAAGCGAGGACAATTAACAAAGTCGCTAAAATATGTTGTCGTTGAAGACCTCATCGTGCAATATAACATCGACGGTGTTAGTGGGAAGAAAAGATTGAAGGGTTTCCCAAATTTCCCAAAATCCTTACAGTTCCTCAGTGATTCCTCAGAGAATACCTCAGGGATTCCTTGGGGTATTTCCTCAACGATTCCTCAGAGTATACCTCAGGGGTTCCTTGGGGTATTTCCTCAACGATTCCTCAGAGTATACCTCAGGGGTTCCTTGGGGTATTTCCTCAACGATTCCTCAGAGTATACCTCAGGGATTCCTTGGGGTATTTCCTCAACGATTCCTCAGAGTATACCTCAGGGATTCCCTGGGGTATTTAGTTCGAAATGCTCTTCGAATAACTGCAGGAATCGTGCAGTATTCCTCGAGTTGTTCGAATTCCTCGATGTGAGGAACTCTTCTATGGAAATTCCTTGATGGTTTGTATGAAACATACCTAGAGGATTCCTCGGGTGGCAATACTAGTACCTAGACGATTCCTTCAGTAATCCTTGAGGTATGGTACTGAAGGGCAATTATATAAGGTAGTCCATTCGTTGACTTAAGTCCCTTATTTTAATTTTAACATAGTAAGCGTTGAATAGTGCGAGTGAAACGGCTATACAGTACTTTGATTAACCCTTACACGGAGCATGGGGCTAAAAGTTTTTCTTAGTTATGACAAGAGTTGTAGTGTTTATAATTTTATTTTAATAAGTTTAGAGTTTGACATTATTCTTTGTTTTGGTTTTTGGACAGCCATTCTTTTGTTTAAGTTCTTAATTCTAAAGTGTATGCGTATCTTAAAATAAAATTTTTTAATGTTTACACTTATATCGACCAGCTCAGCGGCGTTTAACAATGTCTGTTTTAAATTTTTAGTTATTTTAAACTATTCATGCACAAACTTTACGCCTAGCACGTGCTTCCGACAATAATTGCAAAAAGTTATTTTTTTCTTGGCCACTTAAGGGTTAAAGTTATGAAAACAAATTCACCTTTCAGTTTGACAGTTTGAAATTAAGGGACCAAGCCCGAACGATATGTCAGTGGAATGGACTACCTTCTATAATTGTATCATGCAAAGATCAACCGAAACGCAGGCCAACATTCTTCATCGCGCTCCGTTCAGAGTAGGGTGGTTGATAATATATCAAAATATCAATATATCGATATTTTTTTCTAATAATGATATATTTATATCATAATATTTGTTTGCCTAAGTATCGAAATATCGATGTTTGTTTTGATATTTTTGGATATTTTTTCTTGATCACTCTAAATTTTAAAGCAATGCGGATTCAACTTCTTTACTAAGAATCGTACGTGAAAAGTTAAAAAAAACTCAATATGAATGTGAAATCAAATTCACATCGGATATCAAATGTGTTGTGTGCGACGCTAGGAGCAGAATGACGGACACACACATCAAGCAAAGGATATTTTTAAAATCGCTAAATTCCAAACGTTGGGTTTAATTTTGTATATCATAAAATATAAGTTAAGTTTATAAAATATATAAAAATATAATTAATCATTTAGGAAACTTGTCTTTTTAGTTAGAGATTCAACAGTTAAGGAAATCCCCTAATTGTGCAGGAAAAAAATATATTCAAAAATATCAAATATATCGATATTTTCCAGTGATATTTAAAATATTATCATCATATTTTTTGATAAAAAAAATATCATCGATACGATATTTTTTTTAAATATTCGACAACCCTAGTTCAGAGACTGAGAAACAGAAAGCATTTAATGAGAGTATGAGCGTAAGATGAACGTACGATGAGCGTAAGAATCCTCTTTGGGGCCTGCTGGGGCCTGTCGCAAGAAATTTTTGCGTCCATTTTCGTTGTATGAAATGGGTTGTCTATATGCTGTCTATATGCTATATGCTGTATGGAGTGGTCATATTCAGCAATCGGACAAATGCATTTTTGGTTGTTGCCACTGTGTTTGCAACATAACTGCCCTCTTTAATTTCCTGGCTTGGAATTAATACACTATCCTCATCTAATGATAGGTGAATTTTTCTAACTACTTGGGATCTTGCTGGTGGAACAATGGAATTATTTATGTTATTGGAACATAAGCTGGGAATTTTAGATTATTTGGTCTCATTATGAGCCAATCTTTATTTGGTTTAAAATCTAACTTGCCATTGAATTTCTTAATGAAGTCAATGAATATTATTCCATCACAAGGTATTGCGAAGTGCAAATCTACTAAGTGAAAATCGTGTGGAATAATGTATTTACCTGTCTGTATCTCTGTTGAAATCTGTCCTTTGGACTGTATTATGTTTTGACCTATGCCTTGAATATTGATTTTCTTATTTTTTGGATATCATGAAAAATATCGGAATTTTCCTTTAACAGATATATGTCTGCACCGGTATCTATTAAAAATACAAGTTTTTTATTTGACTTTACATTGAAAAAATCTACAAATATATTTAAACTAAGATTGATGGTAAAACCGCATAGTTTTCTACTGCTGAAATCTGAGGTTGTTGAGAGTTTCCCTGATCGTTCTGGGCTATTCTCATATATTAGTTGTGTTACTGTTATTGTGGCCTCGATTCGAGTTGCCATGCCCTCTTGAGTTTTCTCTATATTGGCCTCGTCCATTATTGTTATAATTGGAACTGTTGTAGTTATTGTAATTATTATTATGACCACGAGAGTTTTCTCTGAAATATCCACGTCCGCGGCTTCCACCACGCTGTGAATAATTTTTAAACTAAAGGACAGTATAGGTTGTCTAGTTTCTTGCGTGCAGCTGTTTACGCATTTGGATATATATATATTAATGGTGTTGAAGGTGCCATCCTGCATGATAAGTTTTACCTTATCAATTGCGCAATTCTTTGTCATTGCCTTAACTGCAGACTGTGCAGAATAACTTCTGGCTAACTCAAGGGTTAAGCCGTCCGCTATGTACGCACTTTCAAGAGCATTTGTCATCTGCTCAACCTCTAATATAAATTGGTTAGCAGTTTTGTTGCGTTGCTGTAGATTCATTAGTTTTGCTGATAATACTTCTACAGTTTCGCCTTTGACATTGCTTTTTAGTCTGAAAATTACTTCTGATATAGTTGTTTCATTTCCGACTAGGTTTCTGGCGACACCTTTTAGCTTTGTTTTTATTGTTTTTATTATTAATTTACGTTGAAATAGCTAATTGTTCGTGCTCGCCTTTTATTAATTCTATAATTTCTAATGCATCGAGAAAACTTGTTAAGCTTTCTGCTTTACCATCAAATACTGGTATAAGATTTGATGCAGTGTTGATGAAATCAATATTTGACTGTGCCATTGTAATAAATTTTTCTTCAACTATGCTCGAGCTAGCGTCTGAATCCGAAGAATTTTTCAAATCAGACATTAATTTAGCTGCGGTAGTGAGATTATTTATTTCTTCCTCTTCCAAATCCTCTTGGTCAATATTAATCATTTTTTTTTTTATTCTTAATTTTACTTTATTTGATTTACTTTATTTTTTTTTTCATATTTAATAACTTTTGTTTTATTTACTTCTTTTCAATTTTGATTAGCCATTGTTGTTTATGCGCAAATTTAAATTTTGTCCAAGTCATTGTCCAGCTTATATAATTTGTAAAGACAATTCGAGCACATAGTAACAACAATGATTATCAGTAATGTGCTTGTTAATTCTAAATTTACGTTATTAGATTCAACTTTATTTATCACGTTAGCAGTGAAATCCACTGACTTAACGTCTACTAATCCCATTTTGCAATTTTGTTCAGAAATTTGAATGGTCTCAATTAGAAAATCTTCCAAAGATTTACTTATTGCATTACTATTCATAAATAGAACGGTTTCCTTGCCTATGGGCTTTAAATTAATTAATTAAAATTTTTTTTTATTTAATGACTGAGCTGAAAATTTATATAGTTTTTATATTAAAATTTAAAATTTTATTTTTTGAGATTTAAGATTTGGATTTTTTTGTTTTATGAAAGTAAATTTGCACGCTGGGGCATCAGTGGTCCACGGCAGTCGTTCGGGCACACTTTAGAATATTTCGGCAACGGCTTTGGAGATGGCGGTTTATTAGCTTGATTCATAGTTTGTATTTTCGCTGAGTGAGTTGCGGTTGAGAGCTTTTTAGATGGAGGCTTTCTTAAAAAAAAATCGAGCTCAGCTGCTGTAGTCCATGGGGCGGTAAATTTTAGAATAATAGCCACTTGATGTGTGTTATTTTTTTTGTTTATTTTATTTTTCTGGCCTCCGCGTCCCATTATCCGCACTCTAATCACTCAGACTTTTTTCCACAGGCGCCTTTTGCGTTTGGTTGGGTTTTTTTTTGTTGATTTTTCCATCTTTTGGTCCTTTACTGTCCACCGAAGACAGCAGGTCCTGTCACGGTCCCCATTTAGTGGTACATAGAAAGATTTAGTCCAGTTTTCTTGTTGTATTTAAGGAGCAGACGTCAGCCTGCTCCGATCGATCTTTATCGAATGCTCTAGCTTTTGTGGTGTTCACTGCTTAGCCTTTACTGTCCTCCGAAGACTGCAGGTCCTGTCACGGTCGCCATGTAGCGGTACATAGAAAGATTTAGTCCAGTTATTTTGTTATCCGGTTGACCTGTTCAATTGTTCCATGCTTTATACGAAACACAAATTGGTGTGACAGGATTCCTTTCTGGATTCTCAGGTATGTGTTAATCCGAGTCATTAGGCATTTTTCAAAGAGTTTAGATAGATAACATAAGAGAGTAGGCTTATAGGTCTATACGACGTGGCGATAGTGTAGTCTTTCCTCGGCTTTGCTATCATTGTTATAATTGACTTTTTCCATCTCACTGGAAAGTGGCCAAGTTTTGCGATGGCATTAAATAGCTGGGTGAGAGTGCAAACGGCGCAGTATGGGAGCTCAATGATCATTTTGGGAGTTATGAGGTCGCAGCCTGGGGATTTTTTCGGATTCAATTGTCGTTTGATGATGTTAACGATTTCGTTTGGGCGAAACTCAATCGGCTCATGTTGAGGCTGGGGCTCATCTGATAGAGTCGGCAAACTAAACGCATTGGTGGCAGGATTTGGTTGGAAGACATTTTTAAGGTGTTTGGCAAACGTGCTGGCTCTGTCTGCGTCGCTGCGCGCCCACCCGCCTGAGGAATTTCTAATAGGCATCACGGTTTCTTTAGGTGAGCTCAGAGTTGGGTGAGCTCTCCATAGTGAGTGTTTCGTACTGTTAGTTGACAATTGCTCTATGTAGCGGTGGTGGACATGCGTTTCTTCTTGCTGTAGAGCTTGATCAAGTTGACGTGAGGCATGTTTAAAGCGTTGCTTAGCAGATGGCGATCTGTGACATTGCCATTCTCGACGTAAGCGTCGCTTTTCGAGGACGAGCTGTTCGATTTGTAGATTTGTCTTCTTTTGGATGCGTTGTGTGTTCATAGTTTGAGGTGTTGAAGCTCGAGCTGCAGAGACGAGTACAGACTCCAGCGAATTAACAAAGCTGTCTACGTTGGCTTCGTCGCTGAGGTGAGGACTCAGCTCAATGTGTGAGCTGATGTACTTCCTGTACTTAACCCAATTGGTTTTATGTGAGGTCAGATTTGATGATTGATCCCATGTTCCTGGGTGTTGGAGTAGAGTAAAAAGGACAGGCGAGTATGGCGAGAGGGGGGCAGTATACGGCAGCTAGAGTTAATTGCTTGCCAGTATTTAGGTGTATATTTATTGATGTGGCCTGTAGGTAGTAGTAGGGAGTAAATAGGCATTCGGCTGATTTCTTGCGTCATATCCGTGTATGCATGTATATGTTGGTGGGAACGTAAATCCACAATCCAATATACACTCACATATATATATAATCCTAAATAAAAAATACATATTGACCTTTCATCCGACCCTGACATAAATATGACTCCTGCAAGAAAGTGATAAAAAGGGATCGCAGCAGGTCAATTGGTTCCTTTTTTTTATTGATCCTTCAGGGTGGGTTTTCACTTTTCTACGAAATGGTTTTCTTGTGATATACTTACTCCTTGTAAAATTCTGTAATTATATTTTAAAATTAAATTTCTTTATATAAGTCCGAGTTAATTTAAAATTAATTAAAAAAGAATTGGCGTAAAAAATCCTTTTAAATGATATGCAACACCATAATACAATTTTGGATATTTTTTTTAAATAATTATTTGTTCTTCATCATTAATTTTAAATTAATTACAAAAGAATTATAGTAAAATACACTTTTAAATGAACTGCAGCACCATGAATATAATTTTTGTAAATAAGCATTTTATTTTTTGTTCATCAATTTTATTTATTTTGTCACGATCCTGAATCTTATTTATTTTTTCACGATCCTGAATCTTATACAGGTATCTTATACATGTGTGCAGTTGAATTTGTAGGGAATTAGGCAAACGGCATATAAGCGGCAGAAAAATTTTAGTAGTATCTAATTAGGCAAACGGCGTACGAGGTGAATTTAGTAATATCCAATTAGGCAAACGGCGTACGAGGTGAATTTAGTAATATCTAATTGGGAAAACGGCTGACGAGGTGAGTTTGTGTAAATTTGACATTTTACATGCACCCTCTACCGGATGGTAGATTAAATTTGACAGGATCACTGCCTAATTAGATACTACTAAAATTTTTCTGCCGCTTATACGCCGTTTGCCTAATTCCCTACAAATTCAACTGCACACATGTATAAGATACCTGTATAAGATTCAGGATCGTGAAAAAATAAATAAGATTCAGGATCGTGACAAAATAAATAAAATTGATGAACAAAAAATAAAATGCTTATTTACAAAAATTATATTCATGGTGCTGCAGTTCATTTAAAAGTGTATTTTACTATAATTCTTTTGTAATTAATTTAAAATTAATGATGAAGAACAAATAATTATTTAAAAAAAAATATCCAAAATTGTATTATGGTGTTGCATATCATTTAAAAGGATTTTTTACGCCAATCTTTTTTAATTAATTTTAAATTAACTCGGACTTATATAAAGAAATTTAATTTTAAAATATAATTACAGAATTTTACAAGGAGTAAGTATATCACAAGAAAACCATTTCGTAGAAAAGTGAAAACCCACCCTGAAGGATCAATAAAAAAAAGGAACCAATTGACCTGCTGCGATCCCTTTTTATCACTTTCTTGCAGGAGTCATATTTATGTCAGGGTCGGATGAAAGGTCAATATGTATTTTTTATTTAGGATTATATATATATGTGAGTGTATATTGGATTGTGGATTTACGTTCCCACCAACATATACATGCATACACGGATATGACGCAAGAAATCAGCCGAATGCCTATTTACTCCCTACTGTAGGCTCTAGGCTCTAAGCGTTATCTTTTCTTTGGGGCCTTCTGATTGGTTTTCCCGATTCACTAACCGGAAAAATGTGTGGAAAATTGGGGTGGTTTTCATGCGTTAACTCATGTACATGTATTGATGATACCAATACATTCAAACACAAGTACCTGTTTTTCGTTTTCGAGGATCAATAGGTTTTGAGGTTTATGCTAAGAATCAAATTTTTAGTATAAATCCAAAACCTAAAGAAAGAGTTTGAAGTTGAAATAAAAGGATTAAAAAAAAAAAAAATATGAGCGAGTTAGAAATTATATTCGAGGATACCCAACCAGCTCTTAGTGATATTTGTGTATCGAACGGTGCACTTTTATCATTAATTGGTATTGGGGAGAAAACTCAAGAAGAGCTTTTTAAGAATCTAAAGGATGATTCTCTGTCATCCATATACGATTTGTTGACGCCAACATGGGATTATTCAGCAACTACCATCGAGGATAAAACGTATGCCCCGGACACTCAAAAAAATATATTCGAGGAATTTGATGACGACGACATACCACTTTCTCCGTGCTTCATTCCGGAGACCCCCGAGGGAGAGGAAAAATCATCAACAGAATTTTCTTTCCCGGACGATGACCACATATTTTTTGAACTAAATGACGGAAATGATAATTATATAAGTTTAATGGATGAGGAATTTGATGAAATTTTAATTGATTGGCTTAGAAATAATGAATAAATTAAATACTATATTACCATATTTCATTATTATGTAATTATTTTTATTTCATGAAAAAAAAAAAAAAAAAAAAAAAAAAAAAAAAAAAATAAAATAAATAAAAAAAAAATAAATATATATATAAATAATAATAATAATAAAAATTAAAAATGTATATATGTATTTATAATTTGTATAAATAAATTCCAATTTGTAAAATTTTATTTTAATAAATCTGTTTTATTTATCCATGAGTTATGTGTTTCATCAAAACCTAGCCATTTTACAAAAACCTGGTCTTTTTTTCTTTTTATTACTTTTTCAACTAGGAATGCCGTTTTGTCTTTAACTTTTTGAATTTCAGCTTCATAAAATGTACCTTTTATAGGTTCACCCTTATAATCAATGAGCTCGTAAGTAACTGGGAATGTAGTCTTAATTTTTGAAATTGTAAATATTTCAGTTGTCCAGTTAGGTTCATATCCTTTAACAAATACACCCTTGTATTTGCTTATTCTAACATGGTCTCCTACTACATATTTATGCCTTGGAAATACCTTAACAATGTTATAACATGTTTTCAAAATAAACTCTTCATTCTGTTTACAAACATCTATTGGATTCATTTTTATAGTTCTGTGGTAAGAATGGTTGTAGGCTTCTACAAGCGAATTCAAATGGGTAATCCATCGATAATTTCCATTAAAACTAAACATTTTCCACATCCTATTTTTTAAAGTTCTGTTAAATCGTTCACAAATCGAAGCCTTAAGGTGTGTAAATGTATGATAATGATTTATATTATTTTTCTTCATAAGTCCTTTAAAAAGTTGATTAAAAAATTCTTTTCCTTGATCGGAATGTATATTTTTTGGCTTGTATTTGGAATCTTTCAATATAGATTTCATAACAGTTGCAACATCCATTGCCGATTTTGATTTTACAGGCTTAGCAAAAGCATATTTTGAAAATGTATCAATAACCGTTAGTAAATATTTATATCCATTATTCTGATTGGAATATGGGATCATTTCAACCAAATCAATTTGCCAAGTATCATGCAACCCTTTTTGAACGAACTTTCGACGTAAAAAATTTTTTCTACAAGTTTTATGTATTTCATCAACAACTTGTTGCTTACTCATTTTTATTTTTAAAAAACTTATTTTTTATTGTTAATGTTTGAGTTCTTAGAGATTAATGATTTCTTATAATGAATTACATCTTCTTTTATTTCTTTTGTCATTTTTTTAGATATTTCGAAACATAAACGTGTTAAATCTATTTGAACATTTTTATCATAGTTACCCTCTAAATCGGATAATTGAATATCGAATTTTTGTAAAGAGACGCACTTCGGAATGATATGATTATAGTATAGATAGGATATTTGCTGTTTTAATATAGTGTTCCAACATAAAAATGTAGTTAAAAATATAGCTAGGCGAATTAATGATCTCCAAGTGTCACTATCTATTTCAATTTTATTACCGAATTGATTTAGTATCAGAACAAATTGTTTATCTGATTTTCTAAATCTAAAATTACATTTAACAGTTGATAAAATAGGATGATCCAAAATTGTATCAGACATTAGGAAGTCATACTGATCAATCTTTAATTGTATAAATTCCTTGTATGTAAGCAGTTGCATCCATTCTTCTTTATCAAATCCAATATAATTGTTTTTGTGCTGCTGCATCCAAATCATTGGAGTAAATTTTCTAGATGTCGAAAATCCACATTTTATTTTCAAATTTTGAGCCACAAAATATTCAAAACCAAATATAACTTCATGGTTCTGTTTTTTTCTTATGGCTCTATCTCTTTTAGCTTGGAGTGTATCCATTGAATCTGAATGTTATTAACAAACTGAAATTAGTTACTAAAATGTGTGGTTTATAAAGGGTTTAGTATGCCGTTTATACATATATATATATTATACATTATGTATTACATAATGAAATGAAATATATATCCATATATACAAACTACTAAGATGTGAGGGAAACTTTTATATTATATATTACATAATGCATGTATTATATAATAAAATGAATGGTATATAAAGACCTAAAATGTAGACACCAAAGTCAGTTTACATTTAAAACTCATTCTAAAATGACTAAATTTGATAGATCAAATTCCGTTATAGTAGATTTTCAATATGTTGTTGGAAATAACAATCAAATTTTTGTTAAGGAATTGGCCTTCATGCCTGGAGGAACTGTAATACCAAACTTCTTTCACTTCAAACCTCCATACAACATTAAGGAGTTGAATTATGATACATTACAACAACATAATATTCATCGAAAAAACATTAACGGATTGGACTGGATGGAAGGAGAAATACCCTATAACTGCTTAAGCGATGTACTTTCTCCACTAAATAAGTTTTCCAATATAATTGTACGTGGCGAAGTAAAAAAGGAATTTTTATCCAAGTTTCTGTCGAATAATATTATCGATATAGATATAGGAAAGAGCCTGACATGTTATCCTAATTTTTTTTACAAACTGTAAAATTCACAAAAAACTTAAGCTTAGATGTGCTCTAAATAATTTATTTAAGCTTTTTGTAATTTTAGAAAACTGTAATTACGATATATACTATAACGGAGAATCATATGTATAAATTACTTTAATAAACAGTATGATTTTAGTACTTCAATTGAGAAGTTGTTTTAGCAAAATGGATCGCATCTTTGGAAAAGATCCTCGTAAAAAAGGATACAGTCAACTTATATACTGCAACTATTGTGGTTCTGATACTCATTTTGAAAAGGACTGCGCTAAAAAACGGGACCAGGAAAAAAATCATTAGAAAAATTTATTTTTGATAATTAGCATTGAATAAACAAAAAAAAAAAAAACTTTTATCAAAATGTTTACACAATTTGTTCATCCTTTTACGATGCTTATTTGTGGCCCCTCAGGATCGGGTAAAACAACATTTTTGAAAAATTTAATAAATGGAAGGAAGGACTTAATAAGTACTTCAATAGATAGAATAATATGGTGTTACGGTGAAGAGCAAGCGAAACCAAATTTTACCAATATTGAATATTACCATGGGGTACCTGACTCCATTGAAAATGAAAATAATGAACCTATACTTTTGGTATTAGATGATTTGATGATGGGAGCATTTAATAAAAATGTATGTGAACTTTTTACCAAAGGATCTCATCATCGAAATTTATCTGTAATTGTTGTAACACAAAATATATTTCATAAATCTACTCACACCCGAGACATATCACTAAATACAAAATACATTGTGGCATTTAAAAATCCTAGAGATAAATTACAATTTCAATGTTTAGCTAGACAGATATATCCTGAAAACCCTAAAGAACTTTTTAGAATATATAAAGAAGTCACGAATGAACCTCATGGTTATTTACTTATTGATCTTACGCAAGGAATAAATGATCTTTTAAGATTTAGAACAGAGATTTTTAATCAATTATATTCAATTTGCTATTCAGATGAAAATGGTTTGCAAAAAGAGCATAAGGCGATTGAAAGCGAACAAACATTTATTGTATGTGCTCAAAAAAGCAAATAATAAACTTCGAAAAGCGATTATTTGCAATAGTGATAGCGAGTTAGTAAAAACATTGTCGGAGATAGTGATAAATACTTTAAAAGGAAACCATAAAATATCAAAAAATATCTTAAATTCATTAAAAAAGTATAAAAATGTATTACGACATATTTCCAGCTCAAAACAATCTTTAAATTCTAAGAGAAGAGTTCTTATTCAAAAAGGCGGATTTTTACCAATTTTAATAAGTTCATTGCTTTCTGGGATTTTTGGAAAAATTTTGAGTCATGATTAAAAGTAAGCATCAGCTAAACAAAGTAATCTTAATGCATCCAAATGCATACCATAAACTTTTAGTAAATGATCGAGGAAATGATCTTATAAATTTAAAATTTTTACCAATTTTAAACAATAAAAAAATTAGTGATTATGATAAATGGATTAAAATTCAACAAGAATTATGTGCATACCAAAATAAAAAGAGAAACAAAGCTGTTTTGCATCAATCGGTATCGAAATCCCCGTTTTCATTAAATCAAAATGTAGAAACCCAAACATATATAGATGATTGGAAAGATTCTATTGCCAGTACTTCAAAAGAATACAAGAACGAGTCATCATTTAAAAGAGAGGATTTACCCGATTTAGCCATTTTACCCAGCGATGAAGAAGAACAATCATCTGAGAAATCTGTTTCAATTCCAATTAATAATAAACGATCACTCGCAGATACTTCTTTCACTGATGATAAGATTTTAAAAAAATCATTAGTTGAGAAAACAAGAATTATAAAAGGAAATTCTACTGAAAAGAAACTGAAACTGAGAAATAAGGTTAAAAAGAATAGAGATTCCCCCTACCCACTTAGAAATCTTAAGTATATAAGTGATTTAGAAAAATTGAAAAGGGCAAACCGCAAAGAAAACAATATCCAAATTGGTAAAAATAAATTAAATTGGATCTCATATTCTTAACTGCAGAGCTTAAAATGTTTTTTCAAAACGAGTTTTATATTACATTGCTCAGCAATGACTCCTTAAATGTGTTTCCTGATAATGTAAAATGCGCTTTTACAAATATTGTAAACCTTCCTGAAACAATGTCTGAGGAATGGGAAGTCGGTATAACTGACATATATTTAAACAATTCTTTTCGAAAAAATCCTAAAAAAAGGAGAGAAACAAAAGAAAATGATTCAGAAGAATCAAGCTCTAATTCAACAGAATTTATAAGTTTAGTAAATTCTGAAACATTTCGATACAAATCGTCACCAATGAAATCGGATGAGATGGAATGCGGTGCAATATTTATTTACACGGACATTATAAAGCCTCGTTGTGTAGGAAGCAAAAGACCACGTTGCTTAAGAGTTTTATTTACAAATGGAAAAGAAAAATTTATGCAGTTTAGAAATGTTGAATTTTATCCTATTGAAAATTTTTCACCAAACGAAATTTCAATATTAATTACTGATTCAAGTGGATATAAAATCCCCTTTGAAACTTCATCAGTTTCAATTTTTCTAACTCTGCATTTTGGAAAAAGAAGAAAAAATCTATAAATAATAATGTTAAGGGAAACTAACATTTAGAATTGATTTACCAATCATGGCGAAATGTTATCATCAATATTATTTAAATCAGTGCGGTGGAAGTTTAAGTAACATAGGTAGTCTCTATGTTTCCCCAAGAATTGTTCAGCATGGTCGTGGTATTGGAAATTTCTTTAGTGGACTTTTTAATTACATTAAACCGCTTTTTCTGTCAGGGATAAATGCACTTAAAAATCAAGCTGCTGAAACCGGAAAGGCTGTTATAAATGATTTGGGCCGAAAACCTCTACGAAATATCATTCAAGAACAAAGTAAAATCGCATTACATAATCTATCTGACAAAGCAATTCATAAAATTACTAAATTACAAAGTGGTAAAGGAAAAAGGCATAAAAAGAGGAGACCAAGAAAAAATCGCAATCATTTAACAACTAAACAACGTCGTAAACATACGCGTTCAAAAAAGTCAAGAAAAAAATCATCTAAAAAATTTAAAATTAGTGACATATTTTCCAATTCAAAATGAGTAACCACATTGAATGCATGAAAAGCGAACTGGATCTTTTTGAGCCTCATCCAACGCAAAGCTGTATTTTGAAAACCGAAGAAGTTTCATACAACCCTATTGCTTCTTTGGATAGTGCTTCATCAATTGAGTTCGTTTGTTTAGGGAATGGAGAAACCTATAGAGATCTTTCAAGTGTTTACTTAAAACTTGTGGTTCAACTTAAAAAAATTGATAATAGTAGTATTGAAGGAAATGCTGTTGGTGTAGCAAATAATATATTGCATTCTATATTTAGAAGCTCATCGGTATATTTAAATAATACTTTGGTTTCCCAAAGCGACAATAATTATCATTATAGATCATATTTGCAAACAATTTTAAACTATGGTTGTGATGCAAGTGAAAGTCATTTAGCAACACAAGGATATTTCCCAAATTATGGTATCCAAACACCATTTAAAAGTGATGGCAGTCAAATTCTTAAAAATATGTTTCAAAATAGTAATAAAGTAGAATTATTTGGAAAAGTTCATGGTGATATTTTCAACCAATCAAAACTGCTTGTAAATAATGTTGATTTGCGCATTACTTTTAATATTGAAAAAACAGCATTTTATTTATTGGAATCCGAAACTGAATCGAATCTAAAGATCTTGGAAGCCCAGCTGTTCATGAATCATGTAGTAGTCAACCCCAGCATTTTATTAGCTCATCATCACGTTTTACAAACAAAAAATGCAATATACCCATACAATAAAGTTGAAGTAAAATCATTTACAATATATCCAGGAAATAATACATTATCCATCGATAATGCAGTTATTGGTCAAATTCCAAATTTTTTAGCCTTTTGTATGGTAAAAAACAGAGCATATTCAGGAAATCGAGGATTAGATCCTTTTAATTTTGAAAACTTTAAAATACAACGATTCAATCTGCTAGTTAATGGAGTACAGGTGCCTTCTCAGGCACTTGAATTTGATTTCTCGAATCCTACCAATACCCAAAGTTCAAGAGCATATAATTTACTATTTAAAGCTTGTGGAATTAAGCATTATGATCGTGGTCTCCAAATTTCCAAGGATATGTTTGACAAAAACAATTTTATATTAGCTTTTGATTTAACTGCTGATCACTCAAATTCTAGTGTTTGCGCTAACCTGATTTCTCAAGGAACGATCAGAATAGAAGGAAGATTCTCTGAGCCTCTAGCTGAGGCTGTTACTTGCATTGTTTATTGTGAATACGACTCTATGATTGATATTGATAAGCATCGAAATATTCGAGTACTTTTGTAAAAATGAATACAATACAAATCATGGACTTGCTCTCCAAGCATCCTCAAACTAAAAAATATTTAAAGGGGTTTTTTCGGCCGATAAACTACCAAAAGAAATTCGTGAATATCCAGCATTAATTGTGGCTAACACTGATTATTCATACCAACCAGGAATGCATTGGGTTGCGTTTTACTTCTATAACAAAAAGTCAGCAGAATTTTTCGATTCTTATGGACAATATCCTCAGAAAAAAGAATTTATTGCATTTTTAAAAAGAAATGCCTCAAAATATACTTATAACAAGCAACAATTACAAGGATACTTTTCAAATACCTGTGGACATTACTGCATGCTTTTTGGTCTTTACAAAAGCAATCGAAAAACTTTAAAGAGTTTCATCCAGAATTTTAAGATTAAAGATTTCACCTATAATGATAAGTTAATTTCTAAAATGTTTAGTAAATGTTTTAAATGATTTTTTATTTATTTTTTTTTTTTTTAACCCAATATGAAAAATAAACAATATTATATATAATATCTAGACAAAATGTTCTTTATTTTCATAAATTTGGATACATTCTTTTAGTTATTTTATAGTATCTTAACATAATATCCGTAGCTTCCTTTATATATAGAGGAAGTTTGTTGCAATTACAAGTGTCCGGTCCTTCGGTTGCTTCATCATCACTCCAGGGACATATTTTGTAGTGGAATCCATATTTGGAGTACAGCATTTCCTTTTCTTCTAAATCCTCCAGCGTTGTTTTTAAATATTCAAGTTTTCTAAGATGTTCCTCGAAAAGCATGTCTTCAAATTGAAGTAAAAATAATTTTATTTGATGAGCATACATTGCGAGGTTAGCTGAATTGATTCTGACTTAATGGTAAATGTAAAACTGATGATCCAATGTAAGGATCCAACTCTTTTATACTGTTACTCCTTTGAGATAAATTGTAAACAGGCTGAGCTATATCTAGTCATCTCTTTTCCTTTATATACAAGATGTGTTATACCATTTTCCTTTAATTTCTTAAATGGTGTTTTAGTTGAAAATTTATTCACGTAACTCTTTGGTAAAAATATCCAGAGTGGTTCGTCGTCCTTATCAGTCAAATAAAGAGCTATTTTCGCCCCATATGTGGTTTTCTTTATCTTACAACCAATGATCTTGTATTCGAAATTAATACATAAGTCTTCAGTCTTTGTGTAGCCAATAACAGGCTTTTGATCATTCAGAGTATCTAAGAAAGACTTTAATATACATAAATACAAGGCTATTTTTTGATTGGTTGTGAGAATTTGTAAACATACCATCATATGCAACTCACGTACTCCTGGTTTCGTTCCAAAAAGGCTACTTTTAGGTACTAATAAATTTATTCAATGAGCCCGCTCTTTTATACCTGTATTTTTACATATATATATATATATATATATATATATATATACCTATATATATATCTATATATCTATATAAGTATACATAGGAATAATATGCTTTTATATAAATGAAAGGGATGACATCATACCACTTATATAAATGTATTTGTGTATATAAGGAATTTATAGTTAGCGATATGTTAATTGTTATTAGGAATGAAAGTGATGGTTGTATGGTACAATAGCACAGTTTCAATCTTAAAAATATAATATATAAATCAAGTTCTATGTTTGCTTTCTATCAGTTTATTTTCAAATTGTTCGAAATGAAATCGTTCGTTTGTGATCTCTGTATAGAAAGTCCTTCCTTTAAATATCGATATGGATTAAAACGTCACATTCTAAAAAAACACAACTTCAGCAAAAGAAAAGCACGATCCTCATACTATAAATGCTACTTCTGTCCTGAAGTGAAAACGTACTGGCTCCGAAGTGAATTATACGCCCATTTCTTAATGGATCATCCAACGATATTAATGGAAATAATTAACTTAACACGAACTTCAAAATATTTCTTTTAAATTTCAAATATTGGTTTTCATTTAATTTCAAATAAATTTTAACTAAACCTTGATAAAAATAAAGTCCAAAAGTAATAATAAGTCCAAAAGTAATTTTTTTTTGAAAAATTATTTATTTTTCATGAAATAAAAATAATTACATAATAATGAAATATGGTAATATAGTATTTAATTTATTCATTATTTCTAAGCCAATCAATTAAAATTTCATCAAATTCCTCATCCATTAAACTTATATAATTATCATTTCCGTCATTTAGTTCAAAAAATATGTGGTCATCGTCCGGGAAAGAAAATTCTGTTGATGATTTTTCCTCTCCCTCGGGGGTCTCCGGAATGAAGCACGGAGAAAGTGGTATGTCGTCGTCATCAAATTCCTCGAATATATTTTTTTGAGTGTCCGGGGCATACGTTTTATCCTCGATGGTAGTTGCTGAATAATCCCATGTTGGCGTCAACAAATCGTATATGGATGACAGAGAATCATCCTTTAGATTCTTAAAAAGCTCTTCTTGAGTTTTCTCCCCAATACCAATTAATGATAAAAGTGCACCGTTCGATACACAAATATCACTAAGAGCTGGTTGGGTATCCTCGAATATAATTTCTAACTCGCTCATATTTTTTTTTTTTTAATCTTTTTATTTCAACTTCAAACTCTTTCTTTAGGTTTTGGATTTATACTAAAAATTTGATTCTTAGCATAAACCTCAAAACCTATTGATCCTCGAAAACGAAAAACAGGTACTTGTGTTTGAATGTATTGGTATCATCAATACATGTACATGAGTTAACGCATGAAAACCACCCCAATTTTCCACACATTTTTCCGGTTAGTGAATCGGGAAAACCAATCAGAAGGCCCCAAAGAAAAGATAACGCTTAGAGCCTAGAGCCTACAGTAGGGAGTAAATAGGCATTCGGCTGATTTCTTGCGTCATATCCGTGTATGCATGTATATGTTGGTGGGAACGTAAATCCACAATCCAATATACACTCACATATATATATAATCCTAAATAAAAAATACATATTGACCTTTCATCCGACCCTGACATAAATATGACTCCTGCAAGAAAGTGATAAAAAGGGATCGCAGCAGGTCAATTGGTTCCTTTTTTTTATTGATCCTTCAGGGTGGGTTTTCACTTTTCTACGAAATGGTTTTCTTGTGATATACTTACTCCTTGTAAAATTCTGTAATTATATTTTAAAATTAAATTTCTTTATATAAGTCCGAGTTAATTTAAAATTAATTAAAAAAGAATTGGCGTAAAAAATCCTTTTAAATGATATGCAACACCATAATACAATTTTGGATATTTTTTTTTAAATAATTATTTGTTCTTCATCATTAATTTTAAATTAATTACAAAAGAATTATAGTAAAATACACTTTTAAATGAACTGCAGCACCATGAATATAATTTTTGTAAATAAGCATTTTATTTTTTGTTCATCAATTTTATTTATTTTGTCACGATCCTGAATCTTATTTATTTTTTCACGATCCTGAATCTTATACAGGTATCTTATACATGTGTGCAGTTGAATTTGTAGGGAATTAGGCAAACGGCGTATAAGCGGCAGAAAAATTTTAGTAGTATCTAATTAGGCAAACGGCGTACGAGGTGAATTTAGTAATATCCAATTAGGCAAACGGCGTACGAGGTGAATTTAGTAATATCTAATTGGGAAAACGGCTGACGAGGTGAGTTTGTGTAAATTTGACATTTTACATGCACCCTCTACCGGATGGTAGATTAAATTTGACAGGATCACTGCCTAATTAGATACTACTAAAATTTTTCTGCCGCTTATACGCCGTTTGCCTAATTCCCTACAAATTCAACTGCACACATGTATAAGATACCTGTATAAGATTCAGGATCGTGAAAAAATAAATAAGATTCAGGATCGTGACAAAATAAATAAAATTGATGAACAAAAAATAAAATGCTTATTTACAAAAATTATATTCATGGTGCTGCAGTTCATTTAAAAGTGTATTTTACTATAATTCTTTTGTAATTAATTTAAAATTAATGATGAAGAACAAATAATTATTTAAAAAAAAATATCCAAAATTGTATTATGGTGTTGCATATCATTTAAAAGGATTTTTTACGCCAATTCTTTTTTAATTAATTTTAAATTAACTCGGACTTATATAAAGAAATTTAATTTTAAAATATAATTACAGAATTTTACAAGGAGTAAGTATATCACAAGAAAACCATTTCGTAGAAAAGTGAAAACCCACCCTGAAGGATCAATAAAAAAAAGGAACCAATTGACCTGCTGCGATCCCTTTTTATCACTTTCTTGCAGGAGTCATATTTATGTCAGGGTCGGATGAAAGGTCAATATGTATTTTTTATTTAGGATTATATATATATGTGAGTGTATATTGGATTGTGGATTTACGTTCCCACCAACATATACATGCATACACGGATATGACGCAAGAAATCAGCCGAATGCCTATTTACTCCCTACTGGTAGTTTTTTGCAAATTTCGTATGATAATGGTGCTTGATACGGCTTCTGATTAAAATTCCAGTCCCGCCGTGTGCTTTACCGTCTGGATGATTTGTTCCATAGAATGAATATCCTCGTAGTTGAAAATTGCATCTGTTCGTAAGATATGTTTCTGAAAGCAGCATTAAGTCGATTTGATTGTCTAGTAGGAATTGCGCTAGCTCGAGTTTATGCTGCGAAACGCCGTTAGCGTTCCATGTAGATATTCGTAGGGAAGTCATTATTTGGATTGTTGTGAAACCAGCATTTGTATTAATAGATTTTGGTTTCGCATTAGATCTTGCATAGTTGTACGCATAAACGACATGAACTCCGTAAGGCTTTGTTGTAGACTGCATATCATAGCTTCAAAGTTACTTTTTGGCTGCTGAGCCGTCTTCGTTTCATGGTTGCGGCAGTGAGCTTTTTGAGGCTGGGGTAGCCAGTCCTGATTTTAAAGCGCTTGCGTATGTGACATTTTTGTCAGAGTTTATGGGTCCTAGTGAGGATCTGGCTGCAGTCGAGAAGAAGACTTTAGGGTTTGACCTGGAGGCTATGAACTGATTATTTTGGGTGCGGGCAGTAAATCCCCTCTGGTGGATGCGACTTTTCAGCTCCTTATAAACTGGGCAACCTCTATAGTTAGCAGTGTGATTTCCACCGCAGTTGCCGCACTTTTTCGAGTTTTGGTCATCTTTGCTCGCTGGGCAGTGTGCGGAGTCATGAAGCTCACCACAAACTACACAGACTGGGCGCAGTTTACAGTAAGACCTTGTATGGCCATATTCTTGGCAGTTCGCACATTGTACCGGGCCATTGCGTTTGTGCGGCTCCTCAACTGTAATTCTGCGGTGCAGCAGGAACTGAAGATTGTATATAGGGTGCACTTCGTATTTCTTTAAGGGCTTAATTTGTGGTTCAAGCTCAACCTTAAAGAGTGGCTGCGGCTTTCTATCCCTTCTCTTGTAGCGCCTTTGTTATCTCTGCAGGCGATACTTCGGGCTCTATGCCCTTAAGTACGACTTGCAAGCCCTTGCTGCTTTTTAGCTGATACGTATAAAAGTTCTTTTTTTTGTCGGTTAGGTATTTCGATAATACTCTGTAGTTATCTTCAGACTTCGTTTGAACTTTTGTTTCCTGGATGTTGCCCTTTACGAGTGGTATTATGTGGAAGTTGTCCTTGCCAATGAGCTCTATAATTTTGTTGACAAGAACGTTGGAACTTTTTTCTCGTATGTATATTGGCGGGGACTTAGGCTTCCTTTTTTCAACTTCGGTAGATTCGGCTTCATCTTCATAGTCAGCCAAGATTTTAAAACGGCTTGAGTTCGTGGACGTTTCTATTGCGGCTATGTTAGCATTGCCACGGGTTATTTTGTGTTGAGAGTTTAGGGGGCTCAGCTTCCTTTTGATTTGGATGTAGCGATCCATACCAGTCTGCACAGCCGGCTTAATATTTTCTTTGTGTTTGTTCTCTTTTTCGGGAAGCACAGCGGCAGAAGTATCAATGTTTGCGCTGCTAGCTGATGATGTCGTTAAACGCGCTGTCGTTACAGTGGCGGTTGTTGTTGTTGTTACGGAACAAGTTAAGTTTGAGATATTTTTCGCGCGACAACGATTAAGGGATAACCTAGTGGTAGAGTGCTTGGCTGATGTGCAGAGTAAAATGAGTTCAAATCAGGCACGGTAAGCCAATTTTTTTTTTTTTTAAATCTATTTATATTATATTTTTATTGTTTTTAACTTTTTTTTCAAAATTTATAATCTAATCAAGAAAAATACAAAATTTTAAAATCACCTTAAAATCGCCTCAGTTCGTAGTGGAACCCGCTGTAAAAATCTTTATAAGTGCGTGTTCTACGGCATATTGGCAGGCCGAGTCCTGGAACCCGCTGTAAAAATTAAAATATTTGAGAGCGGGTTCCACGACAAACGGCTGGCAGATGAGAGAGAAAGAGAGAATTCTATTTTTAGAACGTAACATTTTTGGAACGATGAAAGTTTGAAACGTTCAAATTGAACCAGTATGAGAGCAAATAGATCAGAAATATCTTCTACTATCTTTACTCATCAGCTCGGATTTTACTATGGATTTTTGCGTTTACTTTAATACCAACTAGATGGAAAGCGCGCGCTTCTTATTCTTGGGGTCCTGGGTTCAATTTTATTAGTGGACGATTGTTTAATTTTTAAAAAGTTTCAGTTTTATGATTATTTTTATATTTGCTTTTATTTCTTTTTTTTTTAATGTTTATATTTATTTAATTTATTTTTTTTACTGGTCTTTCAGAATTTGGAAATGGTTTGTGCATCAATAAGAGCATCAGCTAGCATTCCTGTATTCATAATAAAGCTTAGAGGCCCAGACGACCGAGGGGCGCTTAAGAAACAATTTGTTAGAATATATTAAGCTATTTTTTTATTATTAAGCTAGGAGGAGTTAGTAAGGAAATTTAAAATTCTATATTTTAAATTTGAGGGGCAGGAAAGAGATGTTATAGAGTAGAGACCATTGTAATTCGAACATAATACCCTAAAAGGGTCATGCAGTGCATATGTCGAACTACAACGGCTAAGGAACAGAGGACTAAAGTTTCGAGTCCTTCTAAGTATTAGGAATGTTAAATTTTAAGCGTTTTAGTAAATTCTGGCTATCTATTAATAAGGTTATGCAGAAAGACTACACCGAGCATTGTCCTACGATTTGTTAAGCTAGGTAAGTTTATGAGTAAGACTCTACTATTATAAGATGGAAGGTGAAGATTTGCATCCCAGTTTAGACCTCTAAGTGAAAAAGTTAGGAAATTCTTTTGTACGGATTCTAAGCGGTCCTGATGTACTCCATATTGGGGACTCCAGACACATGAACCGTACTCCAGTATAGGACGGACCAAAGAAATGAATAATGTTTTGGTTATATACTGGTCATTAAATTCTTTTGACCACCTTTTAATAAAACCAAGGACTCCTTTAGCCTTATTAACTATTAAGGAAATATGGTCGGAAAATTTAAGTTTTATGTCTAATAGGATGCCGAGATCATTAACCTGTGTTAATTTTTCTAAGGCAATCCCATTAATGGAATACGTAGCTTGCAGAGGGCAAGAACAATAAAAAGACATATGCTTGCATTTTAATCAATTAAGTATTAAATCATTAGCTAAACACCATTTTTGAAAGTTATCAAGGTCAGACTGAAGACTGCATTGGACAGAGATGGATTTGTACTGAAGACAAAGCTTTACATCATCTGCATACATAAGAACTAGAGAGTTCGTTAAAGCAGGGGGCAAGTCGTTTATAAAAAGCGTAAATAATAGCGGGCCAAGATGACTTCCTTGAGGGACGCCAGATGTAGCACGGACCAGACGGGACTGTATGTTTTTAAATAAGACTCTTTGTGTCCTTCCATCTAAGTAGCTGGAGATCCACGTCAAGAGGTCTATAGGAAAACCTAGCATATTCAGTTTACTCAACAAGAGTGAGTGATTAACTGAATCAAATGATTTGCTGAAGTCTGTGTAAATTACATCGGTTTGATATCCCTTACAAAAGCCATCTATGACAAAGGATGTCAACTCCAGTAAATTTGTGGTGGTGGAGCGACGCTTAATAAAGCCATGCTGACAGAACAGATGATCGAAGAGCATAGGTATTGCAAATGAGGGGTAATTAATTTTTCAAATAACTTTGGAATTGCCGACAACTTAGAGATGCCTCTGTAGTTGGCAGCCTCAGACTTTTCCCCTTTTTTATGTAGGGGAATTATGAATGATTACATCCACTTAAGGGGAAAAATCGAGGTTTCCAAAGATAAGTTGAAAAGTCTTATTTCAAGCACAGTATTTTAGCACACAGCCTGGTACTCCGTCGGGGCCTGGCGAATAAATGGGTTTGACCCTTAAAAGACCAGATAAGTTGTTCTCAGAAAAAAACGGACAGAAAATAAAATTTGCTGCTTGAATGTTATATGCGTAAGGCTGATCAGTCAATTTAGAAGGAGAATAAGTTGTTTGAAAAAATTCTGCGAATAGATCGGCAATGGCCTGATCAGAAGTCGCAGAGGAATTTTCAAACGTAAGCATGGGTGAAAAAGATACGTGTTTACGATTAGTGTTTACAAAATTATAAAAATGCTTTGGATCCTGAGTAAATTTTATCCGGCAGCGGTCAATATAATTCCTATAACATTCAGCGTTATGCACGGTAAAATTTGACCGAGTAGGTATCTTGAGAAATCAAAACTACTGCAGGTTTTTTTATATTTGAGTAAAAGCTTATTTTTTTTATTTTTTAGGTTAGTGAGGCACCTTGTAAACCAAGGAGGATTTGTTGAGACGGACGGATATTTCCAAGGCACACATGAGTCAAAAAATGTATTTAAAGTACAATCAAATTTTTCTAAAGTGACATTAAGATCAGTGCACGCCAGAATATCAGACCAGTCAAATGTATTGATAAGGCTATTTAGTTTGTGAAAATTAGCTTTACGGAAACAGCGAATCTTATTTACCACGCGTGGAGACATCTGATCGATACCAGGAATGGTTTCGATTGAGACCTCCAGCGTGGGGTGATATGGATCCTCTGGGGTTGAAAGAGGAAAAGCTCTGGAGAGAGCAGTACCATCAGGATCAGATACAAAAAAATTAGCCTAAAAGCCGACTTAGCGAATTTTTAACATGGTTAATCTAACCTAGGGACATGTCAAACATGCCCGCGGTAAGTAATAGCACTAATGAGTGATAACTCATGAGTGAGTGGTAATGAGTAATAACACTAACCATACAGCACATAGACAACCCATTTCATACAACGAGAATGGACGCAAAATTTTCTTGCGACAGGCCCCAGAGAGGATTTCTTACGCTCTTTTACGCTCATCGTTCGTTCATCTTACGCTATTCTCTCATTAAATGCCTTCTGTTTCTCAGTCTCTGAACGGAGCGCGATTAAGAAGGTTGGTCTGCGCTTCGGTTGATCTTTGTATGTATGCGTGTCACACATTCACATACACGGGTGTATGTGTGCGTGCGATTTCGTTTCGAAGCCAGCGCACAACATTTTGATTTTTCTTACTTTTCAGGCTTGCTACCCTAACAAAATTCGGATATTCGTTATTTGATGAAATGACGAAAGAAATTATATTATTTTTTATATTATATTTTTTATTATTTCAGCATACATTTTGACGGCGTACGAGGGACATTTAGTGGCGCCATCTATGGGTCACGTTTGTGTCAAATTTGACATTTTACAGGCGCCATCTACCGGAATGATTTATACATTACGCCCTCTATTGACATAAAAGCAAACGATCATGTCAAGCATTAAATTTGACAGGATCATCGCCATTAAGTGAAAAATGGAGCCACTAAATTTCCCTTGGACGCCGTTTACCTAATTACATACTACTAAAATTTTTCTGCCGCTTGTACGCCGTTTTCCTATTTCAATACAAATTCAAGAAAATTCAATAGAAAATTCAGGATCGCTTACCTGGATAAGATTCAGGTTCGTGAAAAAAACAAAATTAAATAAAATTGATGAACAAAAAATGATTATTTAAAAAAATTTTATTCATGTTGATGAAATTCATTTCAAAGTGATGAAGAACAACTAATTATTTAAAAAATATATAAAAAAATATATTCATGGTGTTGCATATCATTTAAAAGGATTTTTTTTCAATCCAATTCTTTTGTTATTAATTTAAAATTAACTCGGACTTATGTAATGAAATTTAAAGTTATATTATAAAATATAATATAGCACTTTACAAGGAGTAAGTATATCAAAAGAAAACCTTTTCGTAGAAAAGTGAAATTCCACCCTGGTCAGGAAAAAAAGGAACCAATTGACCTGCTGCGATTCCTTTTTATTACTTTCTTCGAACATATCGACGCATTTCCGCGAAAGTATCGTATGTCGCTTTTTTTCAAAATTGAGATTTTAATGCAAAATTGTTAGGCACCTAATGTCGCACTACCCTATGAAATATTCTAACTGAAAACCCTATAGTTTCGATAAAAATTAAGTTTCAATTTTATCGTATGTTACAGTGCTTTTCAATGTGCGCGCGTATAAAAAATGTAAAAATGTTGTGCATGGAAATACTTCAAACGCTCAATAACAAAGAAATACAATAACAAATTTTTCTAATCGCTTAAACATCTTATGATTTTCCTTATTGTTAGTAAGAGATTAAATAAAAAAAAAGCTTCTCCTGTAAAATTGGATTTTTCAACATACGATACTTTCGAGAAATTGCGTCGATATTTATGACAGGGTCGGGTGAAAGGTAAATATGTATTTTTTATGTAGGAATATATATGTATGAATGTATATTGGATTGTGAATTTAAGTAAAAAATATCTATATGGGCAGGTTCTACGGCATATTGGCAGGCCACGTCGTGGAACCCGCTGTAAAAACATTTGAGAGTGGGTTCCACGACAAACGGCTGGCAGATGACAAAGCTAGTTCATTTCGCTAGTGGGGAAAATAGTGACGGACGTGTCGGATGACAAAATTACGGACGGACTTCCTTGGAATTTTATTTACCACTCATATTGTTTAATTTGTTTTCTTTAACACTAAAATTAAAGATAGCGCTTAAAGATAATTAAAGAAAAAGAAGAACATTAAAGTCCTAAGCAGGATTCGAACCTTGGAAATTTATGCAAAGATCTAGTCTATGCATTTGGCTACCACCCAGACTCGATCGACGCCAAAACAGAAAAAAATTTTAAACAGAAACGTTGAAAATTTGAAATTTGGAAGCCAAAACATTTTACGCCGTCGTGCGAGTAGTCACACATACATACAAAGGCACACATTTTTTTTCTGACAGTACCCTTCAGTACCAAAATTCCTTACCCCGACGTTTCCTGGCGACATTGTCGAAAAACAAAAACAAATTGCATGGGCTTCGTTTACCGTTATATGCCGTTAGCATATAACGGCTTCATTAGCCGTTATATGTATGTATATGTATATAAAATTAATAACGCAATATATATTTTCGTCGAGGACCTGATCGTCCAGTACAATATTGACGGAGTTAGTGGGAAGAAGAAATTGAAGGCGTTCCCAAATTTTTATGGAATTTTGATTGGTATGTATTTTAATTACAAATAATGTAAGAGATATCTAATTTCTATTTATTTTATTTACAGATAGTATATCTATGGTGGATCCGGGGAAACCGCCGAAGAAATTGTTGGGGCACGCTTTGCCGGCCATCAAAAATAATAATAATAGAAAAAAAATTAAAATAAGTAAATGAATAAAATAAGTAGTATAAATCTTTAGAATAAATAATAAATAATAACAATAGATTATAACAATAACAATATAGATTATAACAATTCATAATTTCTTATATTAATAAAATTTCAAATAAAATAATAATTTTGGTTGGAAAGGTGGGGGGGGAGGGGTTAAATATCGTTACAGTTCCTCAATAGTTCCTCTGTGAATCCCTTATGAATCCCACCTAATTCCCGTAAGATTCCTCAAAGAATACCCCAGGGATTCCTCGGGGTATTTCCTCAACGATTCCTCAGAGTATACCTCAGGGATTCCTCGGGGTATTTCCTCAACGATTCCTCAGAGTATACCTCAGGGATTCCTCGGGGTATTTCCTCAACGATTCCTCAGAGTATACCTCAGGGATTCCCTGGGGTATTTAGTTTGAAATGCTCTTCGAATAACTGCAGGAATCCTGCAGTATTCCTCGAGTTGTTCGAATTCCTCGATGTGAGGAACTCTTCTATGAAAATTCCTTGATGGTTTGTATGAAACATACCTAGAGGATTCCTCGGGTGGCAATACTATTACCTAGACGTTTCCTTGAGTAATCCTTGAGGTATGGTACTGAAGGGTAGAGTTATAAAAATAAAATCGTATGCATGTGCGTTCCCTCCTCACCTACAAGCTCGACGAAAAAAGTTTACCGTTTTGGGCTCTGATATCCCATCTATGTAATTTATAATCTTCTAGGCTTAGATTCTAGGCTTACACAGATACATTCCAGGCTTACATTCTAGGCTTACGACTGTTTTAGTTATATTACTAAATACATAAACTATTTGTTTAACAGAGGAATATCGCAGTTGCTCCGTGTCATAGTACAAATAAGCAATGGGAATATTCTTAAACGATATGTGTAAAGGCATGAGCAGTTGGATGGAATTTTTTTAGCAGATTTCTGAGCTTGGTACCAATTTGTCAAGCGGAATGCACGATCTGCCGCTAATTATAGAGAAGACTATGATGAAGCAAATGATGTGGATGTATGTAGATGACGAAGATAAAGTTGCTGAGATGAAGTTATCCACTGATGGATGGGTCTGGTTAGCTTAGGAACCCCCTGATTATAAGGTGGGCTTTAGCAATAACTCTTCCACTTCCGCTTATTTCCGAAAGCATTTAATGCTTTTCTATCCTGGGCGAAATGAAGAAACTGAAATTCTTTCCAACGAAATTAAAAACACACTCCGAGTATTTTGAGCTCACAGAAATAATGCACAAAGGAGCAACTATGGAGTTGCTAAAGCCCTGAATCATTTATCTGAGGCTTGCATGACAATTGCAGATATAGAGCTCCTTAAACAAAGAGTTGTTTCACCCTGCAAAGTTCCTGAGGATGCCATTCATTTATTTTCTTTTAACGAAGAGGTTAACAATTACAATTCTATAAAACTAGCGCACCTTGGAACGAAAGAGTGGCTTTCTACTGCTGTTCATACGGTGAAAACTGCGAACATATGCGCACAAAACAGAGAAAACACGTGAAGATATGCTCAAAATATGAAAACAACTGATAAATATATGGTAACCGTCCGTTACAAGTGACGGACTTGTAAACAGAGAAACTGGTCAGCTGATGCAAATTGACCATTGCACTATGACCAAAAAGTCCCAAATTGCATCATTTAGCATTTTGGTGATAG
This sequence comes from Drosophila pseudoananassae pseudoananassae, assembly GCA_018153035.1. Classification (NCBI taxonomy): domain Eukaryota; kingdom Metazoa; phylum Arthropoda; class Insecta; order Diptera; family Drosophilidae; genus Drosophila; species Drosophila pseudoananassae. Next base: position 4,902,326 of record JAECXR010000072.1, read on the forward strand.
AAACACAAAACTTGGTACATGTAACTAAAAAATATAGATCGAATTTTCGAATTTTTTGTTTGAATTGGACCACGCCTTTATTCCCGACCACATTACCATAAAAGATTTGCATTTTTTTAAAATTTGTTTTAAAATATTTTAACGTTATATATTTAATAAATGTGCACTGTATTTAATTGTATTGAATGTATTTAATTAATATATTTTTTGGCAAATTTGCATTATAAGTTGATTTGGATACCTGAAAAATTACATATAAAATTAGTTTAGCCCAATATTAAGTTTTGTAACTCCATACCTTGATGCCCAGTTAATAATTGATGCTCAATTGAACACAATTCTAATGCTCAATTGAACACGTTTGATATAGTATTCAGGCGACTGTATTTCCTTGCCTTTCGCGTTTGTAAAATTTATTCCGAGCTTCTTATGCATTTTCACCGAGAGAAACTAGAGGAATTTGGTGCCCATTTACCAATACATTATGCACAGTTGGAGATATTGGGTACCAATCAAAGGTTTCAACGTATAAGTTGAACGTATTCTTATATAATATAAATAGATCTTTAAATTTTACTGGGCATACTTTATATCAGTGGGGGGCAAAACGCACACATGTTTAAAATTTGAGTGTATGCGTAGCAGAGAAAAACAATGAGAGAAGAGCATCCACTGAACAAAAAAAACCTAGTTTTGGATGTCATTTTTCCAGGGACCGTAATCATTATAAGTAATATTTTAAATTACTTTGTAATGATTACTTATCGATTTTTAATTTTTTAAATCAAGACTAATAATTATTTTTGATCGAAAAACATAAAAATCTCAAATAATCATTAAGCTTGAACAAAAAAAATAAAACTCAAAAATAATGATTATTCGTGATTTTTATTTTTTTTGATCAAAATAAAACTCACCAAGCAATAACTTTTGATCCTTTAAGGATATTGCCAATATTGTTCTATGTCCTTATAAAGGGACCCTAGAGCAATAATTGACAACAACAACAAAAAATGCATTTTACCTGTGTTTGTTGCAATTATTTAATATAAGGTCAACTGTTACATACAGAGCAGCAGCAGCAGATATACACAATTACCAAAACAATGATAATATTGATAATGATAATCATCATAATGATCAACCAGTAAAACAATTAGGTACATTAATTTTCAATTTATTATGCATTTATGACATAAAGGTGCAACTTGTCGAGCGAGTCGCTGTCAAAATTGTTATTCCTAAAATTAAAACAAAAATTATAAAAATACATAAAATTCATATTGTGTTATGTTATGTTCATATTGTTAGGTATACACCTTTTTCAGTGTCATTGGCAACCAACTATTTTTTTGGATACTCAGTGCCTCGATTATCAACATTATTCGACTATCAATTAATTAATTAATTATTTCATCTTTTTCGCCATATTAATTAATTATTTTTTCGTTTTCGCCAGATATTAAATTAAATATCTTGTTTCGGTTTGTTTTCGTTTTTGTATTTAATTTATTAATTAAATAATTAAAATAAAAAAATATTTATATTATTAAAAATTTTATTTTTTACTAATATATAAAATAAATTAAAAAAATGTTTATTTAAATACAAAAACAATAAATTTTTAAATATTTATCATTGTTGTCTGTTTATTAAAAAATCAATAAAATCAGAAAATGGAAATAAATTAATAAACATAAAGTAAAATCCACGACTCTTTATGACTTAAGAAGAAGATTAAATGTCAGGGTAAAAAGCATTCTCCGGTTAGAGGAATGTTTGGAAGCTGGGCCAGTTCCTTTAAATACCGAGCTAGAGTGCAGGCTTCAGGTCTTAAATGAGACAATTTTTAAGGCAAATAAGTTGCAAGACCAGATCGAGCAATTAGATGAGGAAGATGAATTTGGAGCCGAGTTAGAAGAATTAGAGACAACAACTAAGGCAAGGGTGATGTCATTATTAAATACCTTTACTATAGCTAAAGAGTCCCCACCAGCTACTGCAATTTCTGCACCGGTTGCAGCCGCAACTCGAGCTCGACTTCCCAGTTTGACATTGCCAAAATTCAGTGGAAACTATTCGGAGTTTAAAAATTTTATGATATTAGTTGCAACGCACAAGACCATAGTCTTGCCCAGTGTAGTCCGTTCGCTCGCCTTGCTGTAATGCAACGGTTTGAGTTTGTCAAGTCAGCCTCATTATGTTTAAATTGTGCCTCATTATGATCGCACCACAAACTTCTGCACCGATTTACTGTGACCGAAAATACCTTAGCGTTACCACCACCAAATGAACATCCTCCTCCAGCGCTACATCTTGATGGCCCTTCTACGTCACATGCTTTGCATGCGTCATCTCTAGAAAGGGTTTTGTTGGCGACGTCGATCGTAAGCGTTAGAACTAAGAATGGCGAGCACATATTGGCCCGAGCATTACTTGACTCTAGGTCACAAATGAACTTCATTACTGAAGAACTTGCTCAACGCTTACAGATCCGTAGGGAGGAATCGTGTATCAACTTTCTTGGAATTGTTCAAGCTGATTCCCAGGTTAAGAAAAAGATACACACTGTGGTGAAGTCAACAATTAATGGTAGTGAGTTTCCGTTCGATTTTTGGATTTTGAGAACTATCTCGGGTTATCACCCTGACCAGTCAGTGAAGGTGAAAGATTGGGACCTACGAAAGTACTTGCCTCTAGCACACCCATATTTCTATAAACCTCAGCGGATAGACATGTTAATTGGAACTGAGTCATTTTTCGAACAAATAAAACAAGGGCCGCACCATCCCATCCTCCAAAAAACTCTCCTTGGATGGATAGTATCGGGAAAATATAAAGCAAATACCTCAACTCCTTAACAGCCTGTCTCTAGCCTGAATTGCCAAAAAGAATTACTCGAGTCGATAGATGACAATTTGAACAAATTCTGGTCGTTGGAAGAAGTACCAACTTCTAAAAAGCTTTTGTCACCTGAACAAGAGTTATGTGAGGAACATTATCAGAAAAATACAGTTGTACCTCCTTCAGGTCGATTTGAAGTCAGGCTTCCATTTAAATCTGATCCAAGCGTTTTGGGAAACTCGTTCGAGGTAGCCAAACGCCGTTTTGTGTCGCTCGAGAGAAGATTATCTCGAGATCCGAATTTAAAGAGAATGTATTACACTATGGAAGAATACGAATCCTTAGGTCATATGTCCCCTACAAGCAATGATGTTCTTGCTACTCCACACTACATCATACCCCATCAGTGTGTCTTACGGCCTCAAAGCACATGGACTAAATTGCGAGTCGTGTTTAATGCGTCTTGTAAGACATCAACACAGAAGTGCCTTAACGATCTGTTGATGGTTGGTCCTACAATCCAGGAAGAGTTGTATTCAACTGAAGTAAATTAAGCCGATAGGCGATACCAGTTGATAGTGTGGAGGAAACTCATCAGGACTCATCAGAGTCCTTGAAACTGTGCAAGCTCAACACCGTTACATATGGCACTGCGCCAGCACCATTCCTTCCAAGGTGTTTGAAGAGGTTGAGTGAATCTGTGAAAAATACATTCCCTCGAGCTGCCGAAGTTATTGGGTCCGACTTTTACGTCGACGACATGTTAACGGGTGCTGGTTGCATTGAGGAGCTAAAGACAATTAAGTCTGAAGTAACTCAGGTTCTTCAAAACGCTGGGTTTGAATTGAGCAAGTGATTTTTAAACTCGCCTGAAGTTACTGCATTCGAGAGCACGGTTAAGCCAATAATACTTTCGGACTCAGAACTGACTAAAGCATTAGGAATCGCTTGGGTTCCTAAAGAAGATGTATTTAAATTTGAAATTGATGCTTCAGTCATGGGTCAAAGGGCGACCAAGCGACATCTTTTCGGTGATATCGAAGCTGTTTGACCCCCTTGGCTTATTAAGCCCTATACTTATGAAAGGAAAGATCCCATGAGTCAATTCCACTGCACTTAGAAACAGCGTGGAACAAAATACAAATTGCCTTATCGCAATTAGAGGAAATCTCAATACCGAGATTCGTGTTTACCGAGCCGATGTCACCGATTCAAATTCATGCCTTTTCTGACGTATCGATGAGAGCCTATGGAGCCTGCGTCTATATTCGTTGCGAATCTGCAGAAGGTATTAAAGTTTCATGGTTGACGGCAAAGTTTAAAGTAGCGCCGCTCAAGACAAAGACAGTCCCCCGTTTTGAGTTTTGTGCCGCTCACCTTCTCGCAGATCTCTGCCGCCTCCTCTGATCAGACCTCTAATAAAAGTTCCGACCGAACGAAGTGTATTTTGGTCGGATTCAGAAGTAACTCTTCATTGGATTCGTTCCCATCCATCTTTGTTGTCAACGTTCGTATCGAATAGAGTAGCTGAAATTCAAGAGTGGTCAGATGATAGCACGTGGCGGCATGTACCAACTAAACAGAACCCGGCAGATATAGTGTCCAGAGGTGGAGACGTAAAGGAGACTGTAGAATTGATCTGGTTTACAGGTCCATCGTTTTTAAAGGAATCGGAAGATAAGTGTCCGACGAGCACCCGGTTTGATCTATCACCAGAACTTCTGCAGATGGAAGCGAAAAAGAATGCGGTCGGATTAATAGTATCTACCTCAGATTTATTGAAAGTGATAGAAGGTTGTGAAAACCTTCACCTCTCACCTAAAACTGCTGCGAGTGCTCGTTTATATGTTCCGCTTTATAAGGAAATCGAAGAAATTAGTAGTGAATTCTGATATTGTTCCCTCACCTGTCGAATATAATGAAGCCTTTAAGAAAATAGTCGAAATAGTCCAAGAGCACGAGTATCAAGATGAACTAGAAAAGATCCGGAAAAAATTTAAGTGTTAGCCCTAGTCTACAAAAGCTAAATCCCTTTCTACACGAATCTTCAGAGGCTGGGCTTACCTTTTCGTTGTTGCGGGTTGGGGGGCGACTAGCTAATGCTTCTATATCGTACGATATAAGTTTCCAGTATTGTTGACAAAACGCTCTCAATTTGTTCAGAGCTACGTCCGATACTTGCACGAGTCGAATTTTCATGTGGGTCCACGAGCACTTGTGAGTCTGCAGTCAGACAGTACGGTCATGCATACGCTGCTTTAAATGCAAGCCTCGTCTGATGACTCAAATCATGGGTGACACACCCTTACCAAGGAGGACGACATCCGGACGGGCAAGCTGGACCTGATCGCAGAGGATCACCAGCCGCCAAAACAGTGGCTCACAGGACGAGTAGGAGCAACACACGCCGGCGCGGACGGAAGGGTCACGGTCGCCGTCGTCAGAACTAGCTCTGGAGCGGAGTACAGGAAAGCGGTCCACAAGCTGGCGCGGCTGCTAGTTGGTTGAAGCCTGATTGAGACTTTCAACGGGGCCGGTGGTAATTGATTTGTTATTGTATTGAAGTTGTCGAAAATTTTGAATTATAGATTATAGTTGAATTGTATTGTAGTTGTTAGAGTCTAAATTTACTCTAAGATAGCTTAGGACGGAGCGGGAGCGAAAGCTCATATTCGCTCTTGTGCGAATTCGCCCCGCTTCGCCGCAATAGATAAGTTAGGCTTAAGATTAGAGACAAATATAATCGAAATTATAACGTTGAAGAGGCAAGATCATTTTTTCGTTCTCGTTTTTCGACCCTTTTCAATATTCGGCAGCCACCCCTTTTTTTTAATTCAATTTTTTTTTGAATCCCTATCTTTATTTTCTTTGCTATCTTTATTTTCAATGGAGAAAACTTTTTTCAACCAAATTTTTCTCAGTGGAAACATTTTGATTTTTAAGTTTGGGCTGTCAAATGAGTCAAAATGAGAGACCTTCTAAAAAATTGGATAGTGCTCTCTGTCAGTGTGCCGGCAGCGCTGCGGCAGAATTTCCTACCCTATGCACGCGTCCTATGTAAAATGAGTATTTCCCCCCCACTGCTTTATATTTACACATCACTATTTTTATTTACATTCAAAATGTTCTCGTTAAAATTTAAAATTGTTGATAGCGTTTTGACATCGGCAAAAGCTCTTCTGGCGGTATTTCCATCATTACTATTGCCACTTCCATTTTGCTTGGGGTTGTCTACGTTCAAACCCATTTTATTCCATAATCTACGTTGAATACTTGTTTTTCGTAACGCAAGGACATCTTTGTCTGAGCCTAACAGTTAAAACATTTAAAACTTTTCCATCGATTACAGTCAAATGAGCTTCATATTTCACTATTATTTTTTGATTTCCGCAAGTGTAGGTGTGCTCATCAAGGTTTTTTATTTGCTCGTCCAAGTTTTTTCATTTATTATCGGTTCAGTTGTTTCCCTAATAAATTCCATTTTAAGGGGTCGGCATCTGACCGATTGAGGAGAAGGATTCAACAAATAATTTGATTTTTGGAATTTATTAATTTCAAGGGAATTATTGTGGTTACAAACAATGACTGATCTAATCGAACAGACTTCACCATGTGAAATCGCTGTTTATATATACTTTGTACTGTTGATCCATCAAACCCATAGCTGACAAATAATTTCAAATGCGTTGCTTGCGAATGAGCAATTACGCCATTCTGCATTTTAAAAATTCGGTCAGCAGAATGATTTAATAAATTCTGCAGCGATACTTTAGATTCAGAATATTGCAATTTCATTTTTGTAACTTCCGAATAAATATCGCATCCATGGAGCTTACTTATGGCTTTTATATTAATATATTGTCGTTTTGTTAAATTGTTCTCAATTAAGCCTTTTCAGGACTTGTTGTAATCTTTTTCTGCTTAAATTGGTTCGTCATACCAGCTACACTTTCTCTATTAGATTTTTGCAGTAGTGGAGAAGACTCGCCCGTTTTTAACGTTTTGGCCAATGTATGTATAAGTTCCATGCAACAACAGTGGAATGGAATCTTGAGTTTGATTGACCAGATCAGATGCCATTTTCGCTTTAATCTGGGTCCTGCCCCAGTGTATGTCAATACACTAAATTTTTCGTCATTAAAAAACTAAATTTTTAAAGATGATGCGAATGAGTGTTTATAAATCCAAAGAAAGCCCTGAGTTTATCTTTTCTTATGGTTTTCTGGACATTACTTAATTCAGCCTCATCAATATTTTGCAAAACAAACTAGTACACAGCAGCTTGTTGGCGGTGGTTGTCGTTCCAAACGTCAAGCGACGTTGAATGCAAAAATGTCACGGCAGCTGAAACATTTGAGTATTGCCAAAAATCGGGCAAAAATGTTAGCCACTATTTGATTGTTAACAATTTGGTTAGTAACAATCATCTTCAAAATTGCCTCGACTGGGTAGACTCACAAGTTACACTCCACAGAAACACAGATACATTTGTTAGCAGCGGCCTAAAAACATACCAACAACACATTGTACAATATACATTGTACAACACATTGATTGGACAATATAACACATTTACTAAACATTTAGTGCTAAAAATTAATTTTACATGCCTGGACGGTTAAAATCCATATTTTTTTGATTAATTTTAGCTTTTTTTTTAGCTTTTTTGATTAATTTACAATTTGAACATAAAACTCACAGCAAATATCAAAAGCTTTCGCGCCAAAATCTTTTTCTTAAATGACCAGATCATAGTCTTTAAATATGGACAAATAACAAAATATACAACGGTATTATACCAACAACGGTATTATACCAATTATACCAAATACCTACAAAATACAATGGTAGTTCGTAGTACTGGATTCCGTCATTTGGACATCTTGGCTCTATCCCGATCGACTGACCAGAAATCAGATCGATCATGTTGTGATCGATGCAAGGCACGCATCTAATATACTCGACGTGCGATCCTGTCGGGGTCCCAACATCGACTCCGACCATTATCTTGTTGCAGCTAAGATTCGCATACGGCTATGTGTGGCGAAGATTGCACGTCGAAGTGCGTTAAGAAGGCTGGACATCGGAAAGCTGCAATCACTACAGGCGAAGAATGCATTCTCCACTCACGTCTCAATACCAAATCAATACTTCAATACCTGAAGACATAAGCGATATGTGGGCGCTCATATCTCACTCCCTGCGAGCTTCGGCAGAAGAAGTGCTTGGATTCTAGCGTTCTTTAACAAGGAATCCATGGTACGATTAGGAGTGTCATGACGCAACAGCTGCAAAGGACGCCGCCTACGGAAGAACACTGCAGGCTGGGGCGACACGAGCTATTGTGGATGTCTACAGGTCGAGAAGAAGAGACGAAAAACTCCTTTTCAGACGCAAGAAGAAAGAGCAGGAAAGGCGAGAGTGTGAGAGCACAGAGAGCAACAGATGCAGAAATGAAGCACGTAACTTTTACCAGAGGGTCAAGCGTCTGACCCAAGGATTTAGACTGGTGCAGTGGCGTGCAGGGACGATGATGGAAATCTTGTCACAGAAGCAGAGGTCGTTCTGAGGTTATGGAGGAATCACTTCTCGAGTCTGTTATCTGGCTCAAGCACAGACTCTGAAGACTATGATCCACGAACCCCAATCTAAGGCACTGATATTGAAGTGTCAATCCCAAGTCATATCGAAGTCAAGGATGCAATCCAACGGCTTAAATACAACAAGTCTGCAGGTGCTGACGGCCTGCCGGGAGAATTGTTTAATGCAGCTGGTAATATGTTGGTAGGGTTGGCATGCACCAACTAATCAGTAAGATATGGCTCACGGAGAGCATGCCCGAAGATTGGAACCTCAGCATGATCTGTCCCATCCTAAAGAAGGGTGATGCCACGGTGCGCACCAACTACCGCGGAATTAGTCTTCTTCCAGTTGCATACAAGGTCCTAACGAGCGTATTGTGTGAAAGACTAAAACCCCATGCTGAAGCACTGATTGGACCTTATCAGTGCGGGTTCAGGTCTGGCAAGTCCATTGTTGACCAGATTTTCACCTTGCGACAAATCCTGGAGAAGTCTTACGAAAACCAGATCGACACATACCATCTCTTCGTCGACTACAAAGCCGCATTTGATAGCCCCCGGCGAGATCGCCTATATGCCGCCATGTCTGAGCTGGGTATACCAGCAAAGCTGACTAGACTTTGCAGAATGACATTGAGCAACACCATTAGCTCTGTCAGACAGAGTGGCGTCAGACAAGGTGACTCGTTGTCTTGTATACTCTTCAATATTTTAATGGAGAGTATTATAAGACTGGTGTACATCGGACGGGCACGATATTAACCAACAGATGTGTCCAGCTCCTTGGTTACGCTGATGATATTAATATCATTGGCCGCACCAAGCGTGATGTCACAGCAGCCTTCGGGGCTATTGAAAAGGAATCAGCAAAAGTAGGACTAGCAGTGAATATAGAGAAAACAAAGTTTATGGGGTGCTCTAGCAGAGAATCGTGTTGATTCTCAGCTGACTGCAGAAAACTATAGCTTTGGGTCCGTCAAGGAGTTTATCTACCTAAGCACTGCTATAACAAGCACAAATGATGTCAGTCTGGAGATTAAGCGGAGAATAACACTTGCCAACAGGTGTTACACACTCTACAAGACGCTCATTCTTCCAGTACTCCTATATGGTGCGGAGTGCTGGACAGTGACGCAGTTAGATGCAGCTGCTCTTGGAGTGTTCAAGAGGAAAATTCTTCGCAAAATCGTTGGTCTAATCTGCGTGGAATGCATCAGATACAACCACGAGCTGTGAGAGCTGTACGGTGATGTTGACGTAGCCAGTCGAGTGAAATCTCAAAGACTTTGCTGGCTGGGCCACGTTGCCCGTATGGATGAAGACGCTCCGGCTCGTAAGGTGTTTGATGCGGTGATTCTTGGGACATGAAGGAGAGGACGAACGCGTTGGCAAGACCAGGTGATGGAAACCCTGTCTACACTTGGTGTTACGAACTGGCGAAGGCACGCTCAGGACAGAGTCGCGTGGAGGCACATTGCGCTTCAGGCCGAGACCCGATAAAAGGGTTGTCATGGCCATATAAAAATAACAATTTATTAAAACAAAAACATACGCATTTTCCAATTAAAAATTGGAAATGATAAAAATTATTTTTGTGGCATGATAAAAAGCGAAATTTAATATTATTTTTTATACCCTTGCAGAGGTTATTATAATTTTGGTCAAAAGTGTGCAACGCAGTGAAGGAGACATCTCCGACCCTATAAAGTATATATATTCTTGATCAGGATCACCTCCTGAGTTGATTTGAGCATGTCCGTCTGTCCGTCTGTCTGTCTGTTTCTACGCGAACTAGTCTCTCAGTTTTAAAGCTATCGTCTTGAAACTTTGCACACAGTATATAAGTCGGAACGGCCGGGATCGGCCGACTATATCTTATAGCTGCCATATAACTGATTGATCGGAAATGGTATAACTTTGGTGTTTTTAGAGTTACAGAGTTCAGATTTTGTACGAATGCTATTTTTGGCAAAGTAATAAGATCTACCAAATTTCATAAGGATCGGCCGACTATATCTTATAGCTGCCATATAACTGATTGATCGGAAATGCTATAACTTCGGTGTTTTTAAAGCTAGAGAATTCGAATTTGGTACGATTGCTATTTTTGGCAAAATAATACAACATGCCAAATTTTATAAGGATCAGCCAACTATATCCTATATCTGCGATATAACTGATTGATCGGAAATGGCATAACTTCAGTGTTTTTCGAGCTAGAATGTTGGGATTTTCTATGAATTCTATTTTTGAAAAAAAATAATACGACTTATCAAGTTTCATATGGATCGGCCGACTATATCTTATAGCTGCCATATAACTGAACGATCGGAAATGGTATTTGGTAAAAATACCAACTTTGGGGTTCTTCAAGATAGAAGTTTGGAATTTTTTTTTAGATTTTGTCTTGTAATTTATTGATTATATTATGATATTCCCATAAGAATCGGTCAACTATATCCGATTTTAGAGATATATATCCAGTTTTAGCTGCAAGGGTATATCAACTTCGGCTCCGCCCGAAGTTAGCTTTCCTTTCTTGTTATTATAAAGTTTATTTGCTTTCCAACAAGTAGGTAATTTTTGCAAATTGTTGAATGTGCGATGGAATTGCTGGATCTGGCAATGACCAAACTAAACTTAGATCTTATAAAAAGAAAAGGATTAATTTTTATTGCATCGATTATATGCATTGGATAATGACTTGGATAATGACGACATCTTATTTGAACCTCCATATACTGCAAACATCCCACACGATCACTTGTTGGAATACATAAATTCTGCTGAAATACCACTGCCAGATCCAGCAATTCCATCGCACTACAACATGATTGGATTTGAATGCGTATGTTTTTTTTTAAATACATTAAAATGCCTTAAATACCTTGAAATACCTTATGTACCTCATAGTGAAATGTTTAAACTTCACGGCGCGAGCTAGGAATTCATTTTATAAACATGGTTTCATGGTGAAATTTTCTTAGAATTCTTCCTAGATTCCGATTATGGGGGACGATTTTTGCGAAAAAAATGTACCCGCCCTAGTAAACATACTATAACAAGCTATAGCATTTCCGATCAATCAGTTACGATCAATCAGTCGTATAGCAATCAGCTATACGATATAGTCGGCCGACCCCGGCTATTCTGACTTATGTACTGCGTGCAAAGGTAAAAAAGGGTGTGTGCAAAATTTCAAGTCGATAGCTTTAAAACTGAAAGACTAGTTTGCGTAGAAACAGACAGACAGACGAACAGACAGGCGGACAGATGGACATGCTCATATCAACTCAGGAGGTGATCTTGATCAAGAATATATATACTTTGAAGATGAAGATGGGTCGCAGATGACTCCTTCACTGCGTTGCACAGTTTTGGACAAAATTCTGCAAGGGTATAATAACAAAGTTATTCATAATTTTACGCAATTCAGATTTTTTTAGTGCTAATATTTGGAATAAGAAGGTATGTGAGCAGTGGCGGATTTAAGGAAAAAGTGGGCAAAATTTTTTCAGAACGTTTTTGATGAGTCAGAAATATTTGACAAACTTGAAGAAAATTGTAGATGTCGGGGGGGCCCAGTGGGCAAGCGCGCCTTTGCCCACGTGTTAAATCCGCCACTGTATGTGAAGCCGAAAGAAACAGTTTTCCACAAAACTGCCCGGCAAGTTATACTCATAAATACATAACCTACCCTTAGGTTGGGAGGTTGATATAGGTTAATAAAATCATTTCATTTGTTGTTTCATTTAACATTACTTTTTTAAGTCTCGAAATTCCGGAAAGACTCCGCTATTGTTTGATACTCTCCCATATTCTTAGCACTGCATTGTGTATACTTAACATAAGAATTATAATTATAATAAGTGTTACGTCGTAAAGAAGTCATTCATTCTTCTTCATTCCGTCAAAAAAGAAGTCAAAAATGAGTCTTACTTGCACAGCAAAAAAATGTGAATTTGGTGGAACCATCACGGGTGACTCATACCTGTCTTGTTGGCTCTGCAATAACTGCTCACATTTTAAATGTGCTGGAGGAGGACACAATGGACGGATAAGTGACCTTATCAACAAGAAAATTGGCCTGACATGGTCTTGCATCGCTTGTAGAGAAATTGAGTCAGAGATGCGGACTTTTATGAAACAGACGAGAAGTGGTTTCCTAGATGTCCGCAAGCAATTCTCGGCCCTTAATGAGCAATTCCTAGCTCTTGAAACTCAATTCCTTGGGCTAAAATTGTTAAGCGAATCCCCCAGACGAAAAATTCCGAATAACAACCTGCTGACTGCTAAATTACTGAATACCCCTACATCCCATTCTGTACAAGTCGATGAATTTTCAACACCAAACATTTTACCGTCGCCTACTTGTCTACCTACTTATGATGTTCCAGTACCAAGTGACTTGATAAGCCTTCCTTCAGGGCACTCTAATATTTATCCCTTAAGGATAAGGATATTTAAGGACTCTGGTTGGTGTGGCGCCTGAAATTAGATCTTCTGGACTTACGCTGAGGGCGGTTGCTCCTCGTAAGGCCATTTTTGTCTCTCGGCTTATGCCGGATGCCACTGTTGATGATGTCAGGAGTCACCTGTCAAACCATCTTAAGGTAGCTCCTAATGAAATAGCTGTTTTTAAGTTTAACTTTAAGCATAAGCGTTCTATTTCTTCTTTTAAAATAGTTCTACCTGATTCCAATCTTGAAAAAGCACTTGATCCTGTAGCTTGGCCTGAGCACAGTATCATTCATGAATTCCTAGCAAAAGACGCTCAGAATCCTATCCCTGCAGAAACTGCTTCAAAAAACTGAATAACATAGTATTTTCCTGCTGCTATCAAAACGTTAGAAGTATTCTGGGTAAGCTGAGCCAATTTTTTACAAAGAGTGCTTCTTTTGATTTTGATGCTATCGTGCTTACTGAAACTTGGCTTAACTCCTCTGTCTCTGATTATGAAATTTTTGTTTCTAAATTCATAGTGTTTCGATTGGATCGTCCAACCTTTGCAGGTGGTGTCCTCATTGCTGTTACTAATAAGTACCCTTCTGAAATTATTCCTTTCACGAATGAGTTCGGAATTGAGTTCATTGCGGTGAAAATTTTAACTGGCTCGTCTCATATTTTCCTGACCTGTTCATACATTCCTCCCATGGCTGAAGATATTGTGTACTTTCACCATCTTGATGCCATTAGGTCTGTTTCTTCGTTGGCCAAGGACCGTGATTTAATCCTAATCATGGGTGATTTCAACCTTCCCATCATTTCCTGGACCCCGTCTGAGGTAGACAATTCCTTGCTTTCCAGTTGTCATAACGACTTTATCGATGGCTTAACCGATCTTGCCCTGCTCCAAATTAATCCAATTCATAACACTCATGGCAGATTTCTGGACCTTATTTTTTCTAATGTGTCATCCTCTGTGACAGTCATTCGGTCCCTGCCGCTATCGCTTCCTGAAGACTTTCACCACCCTACACTATTAGCATCGGTGTTAATTGATGTGCCTCACAATGATGCTTGCTTTAATGCTAAACCTCGTTTCAAATGCTTCAGAAAGACTGATTTTATGGCCCTTCGGAATCATTTAGCTGAAATCGATTGGAATTTTCTTTCAACTATAAACACAATTGATGCAGCTACGGATTCGTTTTACGAAATAATTCATAATGCCTTGAACAAATTTGTTCCGGAAGTCCCAGTATCATTGTCTACTAAACCACCGTGGTATAATAAACACCTTTCTCGTCTTAAGAACAGGAAATCCAGAGCTTACAAAAAGTTTCTTAAGTCAGGGTCGATGTGCCACCAGTCAAACTTTCTTTATGTTCGCAACCAGTTTATTATTCTCAACGATCAACTCTATAAGCAGTATATCAGGAATTGTAAGGTAAACTTTCGAAATGATCCAAGCTCCTTCTACTCTTTTGTCAATATGAAACGTAAATCAAATCTTTTTCCTCCTTCCCTATCATATAAAAATATTTCACATTCTTCTGAGCAAGGTATTGCTAATCTCTTTGCGTCATTTTTTCAAACCACCTATTCGTCCGATTCGTATAACCACAGCTCTTCTTATCCTTATAAATTATCACATATAAACAACATTTACTTTGCTGTGTCTTTTGGGGTTTTCTCCACATATAGTACAGTGGTTGACCTCTTATCTATCTAACCGCACGCAGCGTGTTTTGTTTAAAAACAGTTCATCACAGATTATAAATGTTTCATCTGGTGTCCCACAAGGTAGTCACTTAGGACCTCTTCTGTTTGTTCTTTTTGTCAACGATTTACCTAGTGTTGTAAACTATGCTACTACATTTATGTATGCTGATGATGTCAAGTTATGTCTTTCTTTCTCAGACCATTTCCTTCATAGACACTTGCAACTAGACCTTAACGAAGTCTTCTTGTGGTGCTCAAACAATCTCCTTTTGCTTAACTGCTCTAAGTGTAAGGTTATGACGTTCAATCGCAGTGTGCCTCACATCGTTTCGTACTCTCTTGGGAATAACGTCTTAGATCGTGTTTTCCTAATTAACGATCTTGGAGTAATTTTTGACAATAAGTTGTCCTTCAACGACCACATATCACTAATAGTTAATAAAGCCAGAGGTGTGCTAGCTTTTATCAAACGTTGGTCTAAAGAATTTGATGATCCTTTCACAACTAAAACTCTATACGTATCGTTGGTTCGACCTATCTTGGAATACTGTTCTAGCGTTTGGAGTCCGCAATACTTTGTTCACCAAAGGAGGATTGAATCAGTCCAAAAGCAGTTTCTGCTATTTGCGTTAAAAAGCTTAAACTGGGATACTGCCACTTCCCTCCCGTCGTATAATTGCCGGTTAAAACTACTAAACCTACCTCCTTTAAAAGAGCGCCGTACTTGTGCTGGGGTTATGCTACTTCATGTGCTTATTCTAGGACAGGTTGACTCACAAGTACTTCTTGAAAAATTAATGTTTTCTGTGCCTAATAGAGTAACTAGATCCTTCCGACCCCTTTGGTTACCGATTTCTAGGTCTAATTTTGCGGAACACGATCCATTCCGCGTTATTTGTAAAAACTATAACTCATTGTCCCACTTATTGTCCCCTGAACTATCCCTAGATGTAATTAAATCCAAAATTATGGAATATCTTTTAACTTAATTTATCCTTACTCTTATCCTTATCCTTACTCTTAGTTATAATAATATAGAAATAACAGATAATTGTTAATAATGAATAAATAAAAGCTAATTGGCAACGCCCGACCGATCGCCAGCTGACCGCTGACCCTGTGGCACCAAGAGCTTAGCGAAAGATTGCCAAATAAGAGAAAGAAGAGAGGACAGAGGGTCGAGTCCGAAGCTGAGCAGGAAGTATAACCGTAACTGCGAACTATAACTACTCAAAAACGTACGCACTACAACCTAGCGAAGTCACAGGCAAGCAGGCCAATATTATAAAAAACTTTAAATTTGGAATCAGAATAAAATGCTTCGACTCGTGACCTCTGTGAGAGTCCTAACCTCTAGAACAGTTATTAATCCACCACGAGATTCGTGTATAACCTCAAATTCGAGATACCACGCGGTGTGAAGTAACCATCGGCATAACCCGGGAGTGGAGCGGCGAATAGGAATCTTGCGGCAGCGGCGGAACCAGACCTAACGGACGACCTACAATAGCGATCAAAAGTGAGAGGAACAATTAGTGGTGCGCTTAGTGTGGGAATAGCTAGTGATGCGGCACCCTTGCCCGTAACTAGCGGGATTTCGAAGACCCTGTATAGAGAAGCTGCAGACATTTCGCCAGTAAGAGCCCAAACGCCGAAAGAAATCTGGGTTTTCATGCACAGCCGAGTATCTACGAAAACGCTTCGTACCCAGTAGAGGTCACGAAGGCTAGAGAGTTACCAAGAAATCCAGAACAGTCTCTAGTTGCCGGCTTTCTGAATTCCAACGTGTACACAGAAGGGTGGATCCGAGCAACAGCCAACTATCCTGCGATTGGAAACATGGGTTTCGTGCAGCAAAACGAACAGCCCATAACAACTAATGTAAAGCTTAGTGGATCATTTCCGATGACAGCATCTAGCGTCCTACAAGAACTAATAACAACAATACCAATGCATAGTCTCCTGTACACTTCTACACCTCCAACCTACGTACCGCGCCAAGTGAAAAGTCAGTATACGTGGAATCCTATTCCACTCATGCGATCAACTATGAGATGCGTGTTCAGCGACCAGTAGAATCTTATGATACTGCAGAAATGTTAAACAAGAAAGGAAAGCTACCCTTTCAGTTAAATCCGGATATACTTCGGTGAAATCGGATAAAGTTGGCCGATCCTTATGAGAATATCATAATATAACCCATTTATTACAATAATAAATCTAAAAAAAAGTCCCTATCTTGAAGAACACCAATGTTGGTATTTTAACCAAATGCCAAATACCAATTCCGGTTGTTCAGTTATATGGCAGCTGTAAGATATAGTCGACCGATCGTTATGAAATTTGGTTGGTGGCATCAACAAAATAAATTCTGTATGAAGTTCCAACTTTCTATCTTCAGAAACACAAAAATTGAGTAATTTCCGATTGTTCAGTTATATGGCAGCTATAGGAATAGTCGGTCGATTATTATTAAATTTGTTGGGTTTTATTATTTTGCCAAAAATAGCACTCTTGCGAAATTCGAACTCTCTAACTCTAAAAACACCAAAGTTATAGCATTTCCGATCAATCAGTTATATGGCAGCTATAGGATATAGTCGGCCGATCCCGGCCGTTTCGACTTATATACTGCGTGCAAAGGAAAAAAGGGTGTGTGCACAGTTTCCAGACGATAGCTTTAAAACTAGTTCGCGTAGAAACAGACAGACAGACGGACATGCTCATATCAACACATGAGCATGGTCATATCAACACAGGTGATCCTGATCAAGAATATATATTCTCGATAGGGTCGGGGATGTCTCCTTCACTGCTTTGCAAACTTTTGACCAAAATTGTAATACCCTCTGCAAGGGTATACAAAGAGCAGCGATGGAAGCTGTACGAGAAAACCAGATGACGCCAGCCACAGTCGGGCAGCCCATGGAGACCCTACGTATGCTCTATGGAGTCTACCTTGCAAGCAAAAATGCGATCAGAACCAACTATGAAACCAACTATATAAGGTCTAGTTCGCCTGGCTATAGCTGTTCAAAACTTCCGCGCCACAGTCGAAGCGATAGGACTAAGCACCTATTTGAACGACCCGATGCTACTATAGAGCTAGTGCCAAGCTGCCATTCGACCAGAAGATGGATTGAGCGAAGGCGACCGTAGGAACGCCAGGTGAGAATATCGCAATTTTGGATGTTTGGCTGTTCCAAGTAGCGTTTTATGCGAGTACAGTAATGCCAGTGATCACTGGTTATGATTATAAAGCAAAAGATAAGAACCATAAGGTCAAACTTATGATACACAATGACAACCGTCACCAAGTTTGTCGTAAATGAGAGCGCACGCACAAGTTAGAATACTGCAGCGAATTCAAGCAGCTAAGCCTACGAGAAAAGCAAGAGTTTGTAAAAAAAAATAAAGCTTTGCTGGAGATACTTAGGTAGACACTACATAAGACACTGCAATCGTCATGAGTGTTTAGTGTGAACGGATGCACCAGAAAACACCATTGCCTTCAGCACCAAGATGACCAGAGAGAGCCTCGAAGACGGGAGGACAATTCCGAAGGAAACGCAACAGTTCTGCACACCGGACAGAAAGGAGCATCCCTGTTTCAATATCAGGGCGGTCGAGAGCCATGTCGGGCCCCGGGGCATGGATTTCACACGGGCCCTTTTTTGTTTTCGTCTCTCATTTAAATTACACTGAAGCGTTGCACATTACAGGCTAGTTGATAATTATGATAAAGATAAAAATGACATTTTGAGACGGTTACTAATAAAATCACCTGGGTGGTTCTGATATTTATAGTCCGTTTATTTACATATAAGAACGTATTTGGTACATTTTGGTTGAACTTTGGTTAAATATCTCCTTTGAGAGATATATCTCCTTTAGTCTCACTGTGAGATCAACCAATATCATTTTCAATATTTATTCATTCTAATAAAACATTCATATTTTGCTTTCTCAATTTTGGCCATCTAAATTTTCGAAAAAAAAATTAGACCCCGCTGCCGTGCCCCTGTCCATTGCGGGCCCCGGGAGAATTACCCGGCTGACCCCCCCTCTTATCGGGCCTGTTCAATATGTTCTACCCGTTGTTTATGGATGAAACGGCTCGGAATAAAAGAAGGTTCGGCAAGCACATTAATCGAGTCAAAGCTAGCTGAAAAACTAGACATTGATGGTCCATCAGACGAGCTCTGCTAACGCAGGACAGGCGAAACAACACAACGATAACTGGAATCCAAGAGGATAAACTTATCCATATCATCGACAGAAACATCGCGCAAGTTCAAGATGCGCAACATAAAAACCGTAAGGAACTAGGATTTACCAGAGCAGACTTTGGAGGAGTCAGTTCTCCACAATAATCAGCATTTGAAGAAGGTACTGATACGCACATACAAGGATGTAAGAGCTTCAATAAAACGCTGGATAACGTTTAGCTAGGCGCACCATTGACGATCATAGAGTCAGTCGGTGCAGATGTCACATGTAAGAGGGTGGAAGATGTAACAGCAGCAGTATAACAATATGAATATCAGCAGTATGGCAGCAGTGTGAATATCAGCAGTACGGCAGCAGTATGAAGATCAGCAATATGGCAACTTAAAAAGAAGAAAAAGCGTGGGCAGGGCAGCATCGAGGAAGCAGAAACAGCAGAGAGAACGACGGAAAGCAGCAGCTGACATTATCCTAATTTTAAAATATAAGGAATCAGAACTTGTAACATTGAATACACATAACAATCTCTAATAAAACTGAGTGGAGTTAAAAACGCTCCTCACATTTGGGGGCTCGTCTTAACCAGAAAATTACAAAGTGACGCCATCCCGGAAAGACTTAATAAGTGAAGAAGGTGGATCACAAAAGGGACTAAGAGCATTTGAGTGAAAAGTCCAGACAGAAGGAGACTTTTAGAATACCAATTGCGAAAGGAAAATAGCCGTACTACACAAGGTCAGTTGCCGCAGCAGATAAAAATCGGAAAATGAGTGAGCCGGAAAGAAACGTTGAAGCAAGTGGAGAAAAAAATATAAGTGAAACAAAGAGCTATGTGCAGAGTCTCGTCGAAGCAAGTGACTAAAACACAAAGCAACGTACAGAATCCCGTGGAATCGAGTGGAGGAACAAATGTCGCAGCTGAGGCAATTGCAAGCTGTTCGATCGCCGAGAACACAAAAACGCTGCAGGATCTTGTTCAGCTTATGGCATTAAAAATGGGAGCAGATGAACAAAATAGCCGTTGCTCAGTTACTGCGGAAAGTTTCGCGGACATAATTCCGGAGTTTGACGGAGAATCCATGCCGGTCAAGAATTGGTTTGACAATTTCGAGCTGAATGCTGAAGCTTACGATTTTAACTTAAAGCAGATGTATGTACAGCTACAGGACAACAGGACAAAAACAGCTTCATTGTTTTTGGATTCGACTTACGTACATCAATACACAGAGATGCAGTGTGGATCTTCATGAGCAGCTTCGTGATCGCAAGAATCGCAAGCAGGAATCATTTCAAGAATATATTCTTCAGATGAGGAAGATTGCAGCACTTGGCAGCATCGATGCAAGTTCTGTAAACCGCTACATAGTAGACGGCCTGAACTTAAGGAGTGACTTGTAATAGTGACAACCTGTAAAATTGCAAGTCTTTCAAAGAGCTGCAGTTTTAAGCTACTGTTTTAATTATGGACCAGCTTATCATCTTCGCAAGGATTGCAAAGCTGCCACGTAATGCTTCAGTTGCAACAAAGAAGGACACATGTCTAGAGATTGCTCTAGGTCAGCTGCTGGTGTCCAAGTTGTGCGCAGCGGAAGACGGATGAAAAAGGTCATCATCAATGACGTCGAAGTGGAGTGCCTAGTGGATACTGGAGCCGATTTATCTATATTAAGAATAGTTCATCTTTAACAAAATCCCGAATGTCCTCTTGGAGAGATGTTCATCGACGCTCCGTGGACTAGGAAAGAAGATCACGTACCCAGAGGGATGCTTTTTGGCTGAGGTTGCAGTAGATCACGAGATAACCCAACACACGTTCGTTGTTGTAGAGGATGAAAATATGGAGTGTGACGCATTGCTTGGATTCGATTTTGTAAAGTTCAATCTTTCGTTGTCTCCAGAGGGATACAAGTTTTCTTCCCCGCATGGGGAGAAAGCTTGTGAGGAACCGAATGAGATGAGTATTTATAGTATTATTAATACAAATGATGAAATCTATGTTCCCACGCAGTATAAAAAGGAAGTATCGATGCTGATTAAGAACTACGAGGCGGTAAGGTTCCAGTTAAGCTGCGAATTGTTCCAGATGGTGAGATTATCCCATTTCGTCAGTCTCCGAGTCGATTTGCGATTGCCGAACAACAGGATGTCGAACAGCAGATCGTAGAATGGCTATCTGCTGGAATTATACGCCCATCTACATAAAACTTTGCTAGCCGTCTGGTGCTGGTAAAAAAAAAGGATGGCACACGCCGTGTTTGCGTTGATCTTCGTAAGCTGAACTCGATGGTATTGAGAGATTGCTTTCCCGTCTCTGTTATAGAGGAAGTGCTTGAAAAGCTGCAAAAAGCGCGATACTTTACCGTGATGGACTTGGAGAATGGTTTCTTCCACGTTGCCATTAAGGAAGAGAGCAAGAAATTTACAGCGTTCATAACCAAGTCCGGATTGTACGAATTCAATAGAACACCGTTTGGATTTCGAAATTCGCCAGCTGTTTAATTACGTATTTCAGGAGCTGATGAACAAGGACATACTCGATTTATATATGGATGATATAATAATTCACGTCGAGACTGCAGAGCAATGTTTGCAAAAGATGGCACTCGTCTTCAAAAGAGCTGGGGCGTTTGGCCTGAAGATCAAGTGGCGAAAATGTCACTTCTTGCAGAGAAGAATTTACTTCTTGGGCCACAACATTGAAGACGGAAACCTGTGGCCTGGACAAGAGAAGACTGCAGCGGTCAGCAAATTTTCGGTGCCGAAAAACGTCAGAGCAGTCCAAGCTTTTCTGGGGCTGACGGGATTTTTCAGAAAATTTATTCAGAATTATTCGCAAATTGCACGCCCGTTAACTAACCTGCTGCGTAAAGATGTTCGTTTCCAAATGGCTGAGCCTCTGATGAACGCGTTTTAGAGTTTGAAGGATGCGCTAAAACTGAGTTACACACAGACGCATCAAAAGATGGATTTGCAGCGGTATTAATGCAGTGGTTCGATGACAAACTCCACCCTATCCAGTATTGGAGCAAGAAGACAACAGGAGCTGAGTCCCGCCAGCATACATATATCCTGGAAGCCAAAGCCGTGTATCTAGCGGTACAAAAATTCAGACATTCTCTGCTGGGATCGCCGTTTAAGCTGATAACGGATTGTGCCGCTTTTAAACAAACTCTACAGAAGGCGGATATACCAAGAGCTGTCACGCAGTGGATTGTTTATTTACAAGATTTCGTTTTTAAAGTGGAACATCGTCCTGGCGAATGATTAAAGCATGTTGACTGCCTAAGTCGCTATCCTGATCGGGTTATGCTTGTCTCCTTAGAGATTGCAGCACGCATCAAAAACGCTCAAAGAAAAGATGATATGCTGAAAGCAATTGTGGAAATTCTCAAAAGCCGCCCATATGAGGGGTACAAGATAAAAACTTCACTTGTCTATAAGGAGGTGAATGGTAACGATCTCCTCGCGATGCGATGGAAAAAGAAGTAATTGTTGACGCCCATAATGCAGGCCACTTTGCACTAGTAAAAACTCTAAATACTATTCAACAATCCTTGTTGAAAAAGTTCAGCATGTGGTGAACAATAATTTGTGGTGAACATAATTTTCAACAAGAAACTTGGCAAGAAAGAAGGCTTTTTAAACTGCATCGATAAAGGTGATCAACCCCTTCACACACTGCATGTTGATCATCTGGGTCCCATGGATGCCACTGGAAAACAATATAAATACATATTTGCGATGGTGGACTCATTATAAACAAAGTTTATATGGCTTTTTCCTACGAAGACTGCAAGCTGCGAGGAAACGCTGAAGAAGGTTGAGACCTGGTCCGAAATTTTTGGCAACCCAGTGCGGATGGTTTCGGATAGAGGTTCTGCTTTCACAGCCAACCTGTTTGCAGATTACATGAAGGAAATCGGTATTGAACACGTTTTAAGCACAACTGGAGTTCCCCGCGGAAATGGTCAGATCGAAAGGGTGAATCGCACGATATTGTCGATTATTTCTAAGTTTTCGTCAGATGATCCAGCCAAGTGGTTTAAGGCAGAACCTGAGGTGCAGAGAGCTGTTAATTCCCACGTACATGCTTCTACTAAGAAGTCACCATTTGAGCTAATGTTTGGTGTGAAGATGAACAATAACACAGTGCGACAAAAAAAGAAAAGTTGGAGGAACTTTTGAAGAGACCTAGTAGGAATTGTTCATTAGGTCGAGTATAATATAAAACCATGTTTGAAATTTTTCATACTCCCTCAAATCTTGATTTATTTCGAAAAAACGGTTTTTCGAAAGTTTTTTGCTCTTAAAAATTCCTGAACGCGTAATTTTAGGCCAATTTTCAATTTTTTTACGTTTTTCAATAGTTAAATGTTGTAGCTTTTGAAAAAAAAATACATTTTTAATTTATTTAAACAGAAAGGATACAAATTTTACAAAAGAAACTGACATTTTTGAATTTTTGTCATGTTTTTCAAACTTTGACGCCATTTTTTCGGTAAAACTTCCAAGAAATGGTATCATTCTTAACACATATCAATATTGTCTCATTAATCCTGAATAAAACAAGATCAATTACGAAATTATGAAAATTGTTGCAGTTATAACGCTTTTCCCAAAACAAGTTTACTAGCGCTTCGGAGTAAAAGTGTGTGAAAGAAAGGAATGGGCGGAATGGAATGGCACACTATTGCTCGGGAAAGCTATAAAGATTGGACTGACTTGTTCAGCAGTATGAAGATCAGCAGTATGGCAACTTAAAAAGAAAAAAAAAAGCGTGGGCAGGGCAGCATCGAGGAAGCAGAAACAGCAGAGAGAACGACGGAAAGCAGCAGCAGACATTATCCTAATTTTAAAATATAAGGAATCAGAACTTGTAACATTGAATACACATAACAATCTCTAATAAAACTGAGTGGAGTTAAAAACGCTCCTCACATTTGGGGGCTCGTCTTAACCAGAAAATTACAAAGTGACGCCATCCCGGAAAGACTTAATAAGTGAAGAAGGTGGATCACAAAAGGGACTAAGAGCATTTGAGTGAAAAGTCCAGACAGAAGGAGACTTTTAGAATACCAATTGCGAAAGGAAAATAGCCGTACTACACAAGGTCAGTTGCCGCAGCAGATAAAAATCGGAAAATGAGTGAGCCGGAAAGAAACGTTGAAGCAAGTGGAGAAAAAAATATAAGTGAAACAAAGAGCTATGTGCAGAGTCTCGTCGAAGCAAGTGACTAAAACACAAAGCAACGTACAGAATCCCGTGGAATCGAGTGGAGGAACAAATGTCGCAGCTGAGGCAATTGCAAGCTGTTCGATCGCCGAGAACACAAAAACGCTGCAGGATCTTGTTCAGCTTATGGCATTAAAAATGGGAGCAGATGAACAAAATAGCCGTTGCTCAGTTACTGCGGAAAGTTTCGCGGACATAATTCCGGAGTTTGACGGAGAATCCATGCCGGTCAAGAATTGGTTTGACAATTTCGAGCTGAATGCTGAAGCTTACGATTTTAACTTAAAGCAGATGTATGTACAGCTACAGGACAACAGGACAAAAACAGCTTCATTGTTTTTGGATTCGACTTACGTACATCAATACACAGAGATGCAGTGTGGATCTTCATGAGCAGCTTCGTGATCGCAAGAATCGCAAGCAGGAATCATTTCAAGAATATATTCTTCAGATGAGGAAGATTGCAGCACTTGGCAGCATCGATGCAAGTTCTGTAAACCGCTACATAGTAGACGGCCTGAACTTAAGGAGTGACTTGTAATAGTGACAACCTGTAAAATTGCAAGTCTTTCAAAGAGCTGCAGTTTTAAGCTACTGTTTTAATTATGGACCAGCTTATCATCTTCGCAAGGATTGCAAAGCTGCCACGTAATGCTTCAGTTGCAACAAAGAAGGACACATGTCTAGAGATTGCTCTAGGTCAGCTGCTGGTGTCCAAGTTGTGCGCAGCGGAAGACGGATGAAAAAGGTCATCATCAATGACGTCGAAGTGGAGTGCCTAGTGGATACTGGAGCCGATTTATCTATATTAAGAATAGTTCATCTTTAACAAAATCCCGAATGTCCTCTTGGAGAGATGTTCATCGACGCTCCGTGGACTAGGAAAGAAGATCACGTACCCTAGTGCCTAGTGGATACTGGAGCCGATTTATCTATATTAAGAAAGTTCATCTTTAACAAAATCCCGAATGTCCTCTTGGAGAGATGTTCATCGACGCTCCGTGGACTAGGAAAGAAGATCACGTACCCAGAGGGATGCTTTTTGGCTGAGGTTGCAGTAGATCACGAGATAACCCAACACACGTTCGTTGTTGTACAGGATGAAAATATGGAGTGTGACGCATCAATCTTTATCAATCTAAAGTTCAATCTTTCGTTGTCTCCAGAGGGATACAAGTTTTCTTCCCCGCATGGGGAGAAAGCTTGTGAGGAACCGAATGAGATGAGTATTAATAGTATTATTAATACAAATGATGAAATCTATGTTCCCACGCAGTATAAAAAGGAAGTATCGATGCTGATTAAGAACTACGAGGCGGTAAGGTTCCAGTTAAGCTGCGAATTGTTCCAGATGGTGAGATTATCCCATTTCGTCAGTCTCCGAGTCGATTTGCGATTGCCGAACAACAGGATGTCGAACAGCAGATCGTAGAATGGCTATCTGCTGGAATTATACGCCCATCTACATCAAACTTTGCTAGCCGTCTGGTGCTGGTAAAAAAAAAGGATGGCACACGCCGTGTTTGCGTTGAATTTCGTAAGCTGAACTCGATGGTATTGAGAGATTGCTTTCCCGTCCCTGTTATAGAGGAAGTGCTTGAAAAGCTGCAAAAAGCGCGATACTTTACCGTGATGGACTTGGAGAATGGTTTCTTCCACGTTGCCATTAAGGAAGAGAGCAAGAAATTTACAGCGTTCATAACCAAGTCCGGATTGTACGAATTCAATAGAACACCGTTTGGATTTCGAAATTCGCCAGCTGTTTAATTACGTATTTCCGGAGCTGATGAACAAGGACATACTCGATTTATATATGGATATTATAATAATTCACGTCGAGACTGCAGAGCAATGTTTGCAAAAGATGGCACTCGTCTTCAAAAGAGCTGGGGCGTTTGGCCTGAAGATCAAGTGGCGAAAATGTCACTTCTTGCAGAGAAGAATTTACTTCTTGGGCCACAACATTGAAGAAGGAAACCTGTGGCCTGGACAAGAGAAGACTGCAGCGGTCAGCAAATTTTCGGTGCCGAAAAACGTCAGAGCAGTCCAAGCTTTTCTGGGGCTGACGGGATTTTTCAGAAAATTTATTCAGAATTATTCGCAAATTGCACGCCCGTTAACTATCCTGCTGCGTAAAGATGTTCGTTTCCAAATGGCTGAGCCTCAGATGAACGCGTTTCAGAGTTTGAAGGATGCGCTAAAACTGAGTTACACACAGACGCATCAAAAGATGGATTTGCAGCGGTATTAATGCAGTGGTTCGATGACAAACTCCACCCTATCCAGTATTGGAGCAAGAAGACAACAGGAGCTGAGTCCCGCCAGCATTCATATATCCTGGAAGTCAAAGCCGTGTATCTAGCGGTACAAAAATTCAGACATTATCTGCTGGGATCGCCGTTTAAGCTGATAACGGATTGTGCCGCTTTTAAACAAACTCCACAGAAGGCGGATATACCAAGAGCAGTCACGCAGTGGATTGTTTATCTACAAGATTTCGTTTTTAAAGTGGAACATCGTCCTGGAGAATGATTAAAGCATGTTGACTGCCTAAGTCGCTATCCTGATCGGGTTATGCTTGTCTCCTTAGAGATTGCAGCACGCATCAAAAACGCTCAAAGAAAAGATGATATGCTGAAAGCAATTGTGGAAATTCTCAAAAGCCGCCCATATGAGGGGTACAAGATAAAAACTTCACTTGTCTATAAGGAGGTGAATGGTAACGATCTCCTCGCGATGCGATGGAAAAAGAAGTAATTGTTGACGTCCATAATGCAGGCCACTTTGCACTACTAAAAACTCTAAATACTATTCAACAATCCTATTGGATTCCTCATTTGGAGCAAAAAGTTCAGCATGTGGTGAACAATAATTTGTGGTGAACATAATTTTCAACAAGAAACTTGGCAAGAAAGTAGGCTTTTTAAACTGCATCGATAAAGGTGATCAACCCCTTCACACACTGCATGTTGATCATCTGGGTCCCATGGATGCCACTGGAAAACAATATAAATACATATTTGCGATGGTGGACTCATTCACAAAGTTTATATGGCTTTTTCCTACGAAGACTGCAAGCTGCGAGGAAACGCTGAAGAAGGTTGAGACCTGGTCCGAAATTTTTGGCAACCCAGTGCGGATGGTTTCGGATAGAGGTTCTGCTTTCACAGCCAACTTGTTTGCAGATTACATGAAGGAAATCGGTATTGAACACGTTTTAAGCACAACTGGAGTTCCCCGCGGAAATGGTCAGATCGAAAGGGTGAATCGCACGATATTGTCGATTATTTCTAAGTTTTCTAAGTCTCTCAGTTTAAAAGCTATCGTCTTGCACACACCCTTCTTTCCTTTGCACGCAGTATATAAGTCGGAACGGCCGGGATCGGACGACTATATCCTATAGCTGCCATATAACTGATTGATCGGAAATGCTATAACTTCGGTGTTTTATAAGCTAGAGAATTCGGATTTGGCACGAATGTTTTTTTTGGCAACAAATAATACAACATAATACAAAATAATACAACATGCCAAATTTCATAAGGATCAGCCGACTATATCCTATAGCTGCCATATAACTGAACAATCGGAAATTACCCAACTTTGGTGTTTTTAAAGATAAAAAGCTGGAACTAAGTACAGATTCTATTTTTGGTCAGTTAATACAACCTACCAAATTGAATAACGATCGGCCGACTATATCTTATAGCTGCCATATAACTGAACGATCGGAAATGGTATTTGGTAAAAATGCCAACTTTGGTATTTTTGAAGATGGAAGCTTGGTACTTTGTTTTAGATTTTTTATTGTAATAAATTGGTTATATGATGATATTCTCATAAGGATCGGCCAATTTAATCCGATGTTTGCGATATATATCCGGTTTTAACTGAAAGGGTATATCAACTTCGGCTCCGCCCGAAGTTAGCTTTCCTTTCTTGTTTTTTAATGATTCGGCTACTTTTGACACTTTTTAAATAGTACCGATATAGCTCTTGTAAGATGTATTTTGAGTTTCATTCAAAAGAAGTTATACTCTATTATGAGAAAATTCTCTCATCTATATCTATATATATAAAAGAACATCGTGTTTTATGTTACACCACTTATAAATCAAGAACGGAAGAACAGATTTGAGTGAAAATTGGTAGGGAGGTAGCTTAGAGCCAGGAGAAGGACATAGGATACTTTTTGTCCCGTTCGACAGCGTTCCTCCCTGGCCCATACTTTTTTATTTAGGCAGACAGCTAAGAAGAAAATGTCAAATGTCAAAATGTCAGTTACAAACGAAGTCAAATTCATAGTCAGGCTCTCAAATTTAACAACGAACCAAAAAGATTGTGTTGCGCTGAAATCAATATTAAAACTATTTCTATTAAATAAATAATTAACAAGTGGATTGAAGTGAAGTGAAGTTTAATTAATAATGCCGCGACCAAGACGGTCGAATCTTTCCCGACAAAGCCGTAATGCAAGAAGAATACAAAATATTATACTTGGGATGCTTCATCCAAGAATTTTCAAAGACGGAAGCGAGGTGATGCGGTTTCTGGGTATCCAGATGTGCGTTCTACTGAAGCTCTTGGTCGTATGTATACAGTTCATCCAAAGAATGATGAATGTTTCTATTTGCGGTTGTTGCTGGTAAATGTGCGTGGGCCAACTTCATTTGAGACACTACGAACTGTTAATGGTGTAATATTCCCAACATATCGTGCTGCATGTGAAGAATTGAACTTATTAGAAAACGATACCCATTGGGATACGACAATCGCTGAAGCCATTATCTCTGCATCTCCAAGTCAGATACGCACATTATTCGCTATCATAATTTCGACATGTTTTCCATCAAACCCATGTAACCTGTGGCACAAATACAAGGATAGTATGTCAGAAGATATTTTACATCAAAGACGTGTTAGTTCCAGAAATCACGATATTGAGATGAATGAGGAGATACATAATCGTGCTTTACTCTTGATCGAAGATATGTGTTACCTCATGTGCGGTAATTTGTTAATCAGGTTAGGAATGCCAGCGCCAAATCGTGAAATGAATGACGCATTTAATCGAGAATTGGAACGGGAACGTGAATATGATCACCAGGAATTAGATTTAGTAGTTCAAAGGAATGTACCCCTGTTGAATTACCAACAAAAGGAAGTTTATGATACTTTAATGAAGGCAATCGCTGATGAAAATGGTGGTTTATATTTCCTAGATGCCCCTGGTGGAACTGGCAAGACATTCCTTATGTCATTAGTTTTAGCAACTGTTCGGGCGAGATCCGACATAGCGGTTGCAGTTGCTTCTTCTGGAATTGCAGCCACATTGTTAGAAGGATGCCGTACGGCTCATTCAGCATTCAAATTACCGTTAAATCTTCAAACTATTGAAGAACCAACGTGTAATATTGCAAAACACTCAGCAATGGCCAAAGTTTTAGCGACATCGAAAATCATCATCTGGGACGAATGCACAATGGCGCATAAACGTGCATTAGAAGCACTTAACCGAACATTAAAAGATTTACGCAATGACTCGAGATGTTTTGGAGGAGCAATGATTTTACTGTCTGGCGATTTCCGCCAAATACTGCCAGTAATTCCAAGATCTACGGCTGCAGACGAAATAAACGCTTGCCTCAAATCGTCAAATCTATGGCGCTATGTGAAGAAACTGCAGCTGACAACAAACATGAGAGTTACATTGCTTAATGATACATCTGCTGAAGATTTCTCGGGGCAATTGCTGACTATCGGTAATGGTCAAGTACCTGTCGATGAATCGAGCGGTTTAATATCATTTCCAAATAATTTCTGTAATTTTGTCTCATCAAAAGACGAACTTATCAACAATGTATTTCCAAATATTATTTCTAACTACAAAAATAATGAATGGTTGAGTGAGCGAGCAATTTTAGCGGCTAAGAATAAAGATGTAGATGACCTGAACTACATAATTCAAAATAAGATCATTGGAACAATGCATTCATTCAAATCTATTGACTGCGTCACAAATGAAGATGAAGCCACCAACTATCCAATTGAATTTTTAAACTCTTTGGACGTGCCTGGCTTACCACCGCACAATTTACGCCTAAAGGTTGGCTCCGTAGTAATCATGCTTCGAAACATAAACCAACCAAAACTGTGCAACGGTACGCGTTTGGTGGTTAGTAAATTGATGAACAATGTAATTTACGCTACGATAATGATAGGAAAATTCAAAGGTGAGGAAGTTCTCATTCCGAGGATCCCGATGATCCCAACCGATATGCCGTTTGAATTTAAAAGACTTCAATTTCCGATACGTCTTGCATTTGCCATGACAATCAACAAATCACAAGGCCAATCCTTAAAAGTTTGTGGTTTTAATCTAGAACATTCATGTTTTTCCCATGGTCAATTATACGTGGCATGTTCACGGGTCGGAAGACCATCTGCGTTGTTTGTTTTTGCGCCTGATAATAAAACAAAAAATGTCGTGTATCACAAGGTGCTTAAGTGAAGAGCAACCTATGTACTAAAATACAGAAATAATAATGAATGATTAAGGAGGAGAAACAAAGAATATTGTATACCCACAAGTATTACAGAATTTAATTAATTTGAAAATTATTCTTTTTTGTTTGACTTATTTTTTATGCGTGCAACAACAATATGCCACAGCGAAACGTGGCAGGGTACTGCTAGTATACATATAAAAGAAAGTCGGTTATATGTTACACCACTTATAAATCAAGAACGGAAGAACAGATTTGAGTGAAAATTGGTAGGGAGGTAGCTTAGAGCCAGGAGAAGGACATAGGATACTTTTTGTCCCGTTCGACAGCGCGAATTATACTCCACCGAACTATACTCCACTTATAGTAATGAATAAAAGTAAGTAGGCTGTGAGCGTAACGTATCATATTTTTATGTACGATATTATGTATTTATACATTTATCTAGATGTATAAAGGTAATGAAAAGGCGCGTGTAAGCATGGCGCAGTTACGTGAATCACAATCGAAAGATGCACAAGAAAATGTCAAATGAAAATGTCAAATGTCAAAATGTCAGCAGCTAGGCTTAAGCGAACACGATTGAGAGTTAGGCAGTCGCGTTCTGCAGCAATCGATTTGATTCGGATGTTTAATTAATAATGCCGCGACCAAGACGAGCGAATCTTTCCCGAAAAAAGCTGTAATGCAAGAAGAATACAAAATACTGCAAATGAAAGGACTGAAGAAGAACAAGAAATTGCACGTGAACAGCGCCGCAATAGTATGGTTGGCAGCTCGGTTGGCAATGCAGAATCGTCGAGCGAACAACAGAAGTCAACAAATATTTAGCTGATTTTGAATCGAGCTGCGTTTCGATACGATTGCAGCAATGATTACAGCTTGCATCCTAGCGTTTGCATTTGGCAAATGGACGTTGTTTGCGAGTATTGTGGTGCATTAAAGTTTTCCGGAGAAACGCCTGGATTATGCTGCGTTAATGGTAAAGTGAAATTGCCAGTGTTGACTCCGCCACATGAGCCATTGTATTCATTGCTTTGCAGCGAAACACAAGAATCACGCCACTTTCTTGCAAATACTCGAAAATACAATAGTTGTTTCCAAATGACGTCATTTGGGGCAGACATTATCGAAGAAGGAGGTTTTAATCCGACATTTAAGGTATTTATTTTTGTACTTACATAGAATGTAGTCAAAGAATAACTTAGTTTATCTATTGGTATGTATTATACTACTCTCCTACAGAAAAAGTGTTTATAACCCAGTTAATACTGTCTGGTTTTTATTTTGTAGATACAAGGACCGATTCACCATCGAATTGGATAGTAATGATCCTTTCGAAGATACACAGAATAAATTTTTACAAATATATTTCATGGGAAACATGGAAGAACAACTTGATCGACGCCTAGGGATCAATGCAGGAATAAAGCGAGCCATTCTTCAAGACTTGCAGTGTCTGCTTCATGAACATCATGCGTTGGTCAGGTTGTTTAAGAGTGCTTTAGAGCGCATGCCAAATGATGACTATAAAGTTGTCATCAAAGCAGATAAACGACCATCTGGAACACACGAACGCACATTTAATGCTCCAACAGAAGACGAAGTTGCCATCCTGATTGTTGGTGAACAATTGGAAAAACGCGATATTGTGCTTACACGTCGCGATACTGGGAAACTGCCACAAATATCGGAAACTCATCGATCATATTGCAACTGATGAGAATATTGTATACCCACAAGTATTACAGGATTAAATTAATTGGAAAATTATTCTTTTTTGTTTAACTTATTTCTTATGCGTGCAACCACAATATGCCAGAGCGAAACGTGGCAGGGTACTGCTAGTTTTGTATAAATGGGAAAATACCAATAACACAGTAAAGTTTTGGGTTGAAGTTTTGGAGTACAGAGATGCCGAAGAAGTCAACACATTCGGCCCCTTAGCACCTTTACACTCAAAATAATGAGTTTATCTAGGTCGAATGCAGAGGTGGAACGTGTGTTTAGCCAAGTGCAAGTAAAATGAGAAATTGAATTAATTTGAAAACTCTAAATCTGGGGAGCAAATTTCAATTTTATGACAACAACATGCAAGTCCAGCTGCCTTGATCAAATGCAGATGAAGAATATAGATAAGAAAACGAAAGTGAAAAATGGTTTTTTCAATTAGCATTGGCGAATGCTGATAGCCGTGTACATATACGCATTTTACGTTATGACTTTCGGCGCCTCTTGTTCGCCAGCGGCCGCGACATATGCCAGGGACAAAAACGCCAAGCGATTCACCTCACAGTATCCAGATGCAGTATACGGAATACTACGGAATACTTTCGTAGACATAGCCTGAAGACGAGATGACGCGCCTAAATATGGAGGTCCGAGAAATCCATTGAGAAGGAGGCTTCGAGATGAGAGGATGGATTTTTAATTCTCGGCAGATAATGAGAGCGTTATCAGGAAACGTCGACAAAAGCGTATACACCGTAGAGATGTCAAACGAATCCAAATGAGAACGAGTTCTGGGCATGTGGGACCCGAAAACGGACGAATTCGCGTTTACTAATCCACATAAGAGCAAAAAGCTCCACGAGAATCAGACGACAATGGAGAGAAGCATATTGAGTGTGGTCATGTCCATATTTTCTATATAGTAAAATTAATTCTCCAATTGTATGGAGATCCGCGACGGGCTGAGACGAACCAGTCGAAGACGAAGAAGGTCGTCGTTGGAACCATTGGAAGCAGCAACTTCAACACATCGAGGGAGTACGAGTCCCCCGGTATCGGGGCTTGACACATAAAGCAACAAACTCAATTACATATCTTTGTCTTTTCAGCAGTCGTTTACCTACGCACTGGATGACCAGGATCTGTAAATTGTACACTACTAGCATTAAAAACAAGACTCGCCCCGTTGAAACCGATATCTATTCCACGACCACCAAAGATGGCAGCCATCTTTCGATGCGACGAAACGTGTGTTTTGGACCGATTGAAAGAACGATTTGTATTTGCTGCGTTCCGATGCCCGAAAGCATCATCAATTTGTAGAACTACGGATAGGAGAAATTTTAGAGAACTTCACAAGGAGTGGAGTACCGTCATCAATGAACGTCGCCGACGACGGCACTAAGTGGAACAATGAATCGAAATTCGAAGGAGGCTCAATATGGTTTAAAGGACCGACCTATCTGTACGAGGCAGAATCCCTCTGGCCTGTAAACGAGCTCGAACCTCACAATACGGAAAAGATTCACACCCATAATTTACAAGAGACAAATTTTTGCATTCACAATTTTTGCATAAGCCTAAACCGTATCGCTTCGCGAGTGCTGTGGTATATTTGGAGTCGAATTAATAATTTGTCTAAATTCTATTCCAAGCATAGCTCAGCTCTGCTTCTTCCTCGGCTTATCTCTATTTCTGCATTTCTCTTTTGCACTATTCAAAGCTCTCGCTTCGGCTTCCTATTTGGCACAGTGGTTCAAGGTATTGTGTTTTTTAACTTTTTAAATATTAATTTTTGTTTTATTAAATAAAAAAAAATAAAATAAAAAATAAAATGGAATTTAAACTTGTCTGTGCCATTAAGGGTTGTAACAAGACAATTTCCTCATCCCAGCCTGCCATCCATTGCTGGCTATGTGAGAACGTCGTACATGCCAAGTGTGCCGGTTTCACTGCATCAGTTTCGGGTGCCATTTCCCGTAGGTCTGGGATACATTATTGTTGTGAAAATTGTCGTGCTGTGCAAGGCACTGAAATGAGGTCGTTCATGAGACAGACCAAAAATGGATTTAAAGAGCTGATCACTGGTTTTCGTAAAATCAATGACCAGCTCTGTGCGCTGGACACTCAGTTTAGTGGCCTTCAGCTGTTAAATGAGTCCCCTAAGCGTAAGAAATCCGGTGTTTCTGATCCGCCTCAGCCTGCTCAGCCGGCATTAATGCAGCCGCTTATATCTCTGGCCACCCCAAGGGCTAGAACTGAGAAAAATTCGTCCGAATTTCTCAGGGATAATGAGCAATTGTCCGATATGTCCGCCATGGCATCCCTTCAAGTGATGCCACAGGTCCTAGTGAACGAAACCCCCATCAGAGTCACCCAAAAGGGTATTCCACAGTCCGGACCACCGGCACCGACTGATGCTGCAGTTCTCTTACCTGCGACACCAAAACCCTTACAGGTGATTCCTCCATCGAAACATATATTTGTTTCTCGGCTTGCTCCTGATACTTCAGAGATTAATATATTGGCTTATATCAAAGCCAAAACTAAAGCCGATACAAAGGTGGAGGAAATACATAAATTTAAATATACATATATAAGGCGCACGTCATCTTTCAAGATTCACATGCCCCCGCTGATGTTCAAGACGATTTGTTCTCCCAGTTTTTGGTCAGAGAACATTTTTGTCCAAGAACATCAGCTTAGTACTGCAAAGTTAAAAGTTTTAAAACCAGTGGGAGTGAAACTTCCCCATATCAGAACCACTGACCAACCTTCCACCTCTTCCTTGTCCACTAACCCAAAAAACTAGTATCGTCACTAACATTTACTTATCAGAATACTAGGGGGCTACGTAGCAAACTCCCCAAGCTATATTCTGATAGTTCTTTCTTTGCATCCCATATAATAGCATTTACAGAAACCTGGTTAAATCCGGAGATCTTTAGCTCCGAAGTTTTTCCAAGTAAGTACACCACTTTAAGACTGGATCGATCTCAGCGAAGAGGAGGTGGAGTCTTCATTTCGGTAGACTCTACTCTTGCTTCTGAAGAGGTGAAATCCCATGAGTTTGGTGACATAGAATTTATTTGCGTTAAAATCACTATGTCCGTTAAAGCTTTATACATTACATGTTCATATATACCTCCTATGTCTGAACCGCCTACATATTGGCAGCATTTGTCCGCCATTCGATACGTCTCTAATCTTATGACGGATCGTGACCAACTCGTAGCGGTGGGCGACTTTAATATCCCAGAATTAAAGTGGTCCAACCTCGACAACTCACCATCTTTGTCACTTATAACTTACCATGACTTCACCGCGGGCATGTTTGACATGTCCCTAGGTCAGATCAATCATGTTAGAAATTCGCTAGGTCGGCTTTTAAACTTATGTTTTGTATCTGATCCTGATGGTACTGCTCTCTCCAGAGCTTTTCCCCTTTCAACCCCAGAGGATCCATATCACCCCACGCTGGAGGTCTCAATCGAAACCACTCCTGGTATCGATCAGATGTCTCCGAGCGTGGTAAATAAGATTCGCTGTTTCCGTAAAGCTGATTTTCAGAAACTTAATAGCCTTATCGATACATTTGACTGGTCTGATATTCTGGCGTGCACTGATCTTAACGTCACTTTAGAAAAATTTTATTTTACTTGAAATCAATTTTTTGACTCATGTGTGCCTTGGAAATATCCGCCCGCTTCAACAAATCCTCCTTGGTTTACAAGGTGTCTTACTAACTTAAAAAATAAAAAAAATAAGCTTTTACTTAAATATAAAAAAACCTGCAGTAGTGTTGATTTCTCAAGATACCTACTAGCTCGGTCGAATTTTACCGTGCATAACGCTGAATGTTATAGGAATTATATTGACCGCTGCCGGATTCAATTTACTCAGGATCCAAAGCAGTTTTATAATTTTGTAAACACTAAGCGTAAACACGTATCTTTTTCCCCCCTGCTTATGTTTGAAAATTCCTCTGCGACTTCGGATCAGGCCATTGCCGATCTATTCGCAGAATTTTTTCAAACAACTTATTATCCTCCTAAATTGACTGATCAGCCTTACGCATATAACATTCAAGCAGCAAATCTTATTTTCTGTCCGTTTTTTTTTTGAGAACAACTTATTATCTGGTCTTTTAAGGGTCAAACCCATTTATTCGCCAGGCCCCGATGGAGTACCAGGCTGTGTGCTAAAATACTGTGCCAGGGCTCTGTGCAAACCTCTTCTTAGACTTTTCAATTTATCTTTGGAAACCTCGATTTTTCCCCTTAAGTGGAAGGAATCATTCATAATTCCCCTACATGAAAAAGGGAAAAAGTCTGAGGCTGCAAACTACAGAGGCATCTCTAAGTTGTCGGCAATTCCAAAGTTATTTGAAAAATTAATTACCCCTCATTTGCAACACCTTTGCTCTTCGATTATCACTCCTTGTCAGCATGGCTTTATTAAGCGTCGCTCCACCACCACAAACTTATTGGAGTTGACATCCTTTGTCATAGATGGCTTTTGTAAGGGATATCAAACCGATGTAATTTACACAGACTTCAGCAAAGCATTCGATTCAGTTAATCACTCACTCTTGTTGAGTAAACTTAATATGCTAGGTTTTCCTAAAGACCTCTTAACGTGGATCTCCAGCTACCTAGATGGAAGGACACAAAGAGTCTTATTTAAAAACATACAGTCCCGTCTGGTCCGTGCTACATCCGGCGTCCCTCAAGGAAGTCATTTTGGCCCGTTATTATTTACGCTTTTTATAACTTTCCCCCTGCTTTAACGAACTCTCTAGTTCTTATGTATGCAGATGATGTAAAGCTTTGTCTTCAGTACAAATCCATCTCTGTCCAATGCAGTCTTCAGTCTGACATTGATAACTTTCAAAAATGGTGTTTAGCTAATGATTTAATACTTAATGGATCTAAATGCAAAAATATGTCTTTTTATCGTTCTTGCCCTATGCAAGCTACGTATTCCATTAATGGGATTGCCTTAGAAAAATTAACACAGGTTAATGATCTCGGCATCCTATTAGACATCAAACTTAAATTTGCCGACCATATTTCCTTATGTCTGGGCCTCTAAGCTTTATGATGAATACAGGAATGCTAGCTGATGCTCTTATTGATGCACAAGCCATTTCCAAATTCTGAAAGACCGGTAAAAAAAAAAAAAAAAAACTGCAAGCTGCGGCAGCCGAGGCAGCTCCAAGGCTTTCCAACCGCCCGAGAGCCACTGACAGGGATATCCATTTTTGGAATCCAGACGGAATCCATTTTTGGAATCCAGATCCAGATTTTTGGAATCTCGGCTCTCAAGCTGAAAAAGCGCCGACTCAGGCGGGTCTGGATGCTGTCCAGAAACCCGAGGGACAAGACCAACCTGAATAGAGTCTCCAAGTGGCTCTCTGAACTCATGGCGGACTTGAGAAAGGAAGCGTTCGTTAAACGTTCGTTTTTTGAATAGTTGGAACAACTGAAACCCCCACAAAAAAATCTGTGGCGCGTCACGAAAAGCATACGACGTCCTCTTAAGGGGACCTTCACCTGGATTTGGCCGAAAATGAAGCAAAATTTGAGAATGGATTTCGGGAAAATGAAAATACATACGATCTTGAGCTTTTGAACTTTGATTCGTTGTTTATTTACGATAAAAAAAGTATTCGATATTTAGGAAATTCAAAATGGCGCCTTTAAAATGGCGGATCTTGTCGACCGCGTTTTTTCCGCTTTGTCAAGTGTCGGGCCTCTGGTAGTGAACCCAAATTAGAAATGTATATAAATTATTAAAATTTATGAAATTTTCTATGGCTTATACCTAACGGCAATCAATTTTGGTGAAAATAAACCAATTTTATGGGCGTTTAAAAAAAAAATTGACATTTTTCCCCTTTCTTTTTATTTTGATCTTGTTTAACAATTATAAATAAACAATTTTTCATGCCAATTTTAGGTATAAGCCATAAGCCGTATATTCTTTCAAACGCTTCTTGAATGAAGGAAATCGGATCAATAGAACGCGCCCTGTGCTTGACATGAGTTCAGAAAACATGGTTCCGAGAAAAACGCGTTTAAAATTTTTAGAAGCTTTGCCTTTAGATAGCTTCCTTGTTATCATGGGTATGTTTGACACGATCTAGCTCAAGAAATACGCGTCGTATCGAAATATCCCTTGGCACATATCTTCTAGACATATAGAACATTCATTTTATGTAAAAAAAAAAAATCGATTTTTTCAAAAAAATTCAGGTAAAGGTCCCCTTAAGAGAATCCTACCTGTTCAGCGAGCCGACGGCAGGTGGTGCAGGTCGGAGACGTATCGAGCCAACGCGATCGCCGAACACCTGGACCTTTCTACCGCTGCTCGCCAGAAGAGGTAGCAGAAACGAAACGACTCTTGGCAGAGCCCGCACGAGGCGACGACAGAATATCACCTGTGACGGAAGAGGAGACAGCCGCACAGATTTCAGTGTTTCAATGCAACCGCATTAAAACTGCTGCCACCTCCAAGCATCAAGATACTGACGAAAATTTACAATAGATGCATAGAAATTGTGTACTTACAGACCAACTGGAAACATGCTAAGCCCGGAAAACCCGAAGCCGATCTTGCCTCTTATCGTCCGATAAGTCTCCTATCAATACTCTCCAAAATACTCGAAAGAGTGTTTTTGAGTAGAGCATTGCCAGTACTGGACAAGGCTGGACTGATCCCCAATCACCAGTTTGGCTTCAGGCGGTCCCACGGAACCCCGGAACAATGCCACAGAGTGGTGCAGTATATCCTGGACGCCTTCGAAACTAAGAAGTACTGCCTGGCTGTAATGCTGGATGTCAAACAAGCCTTCGACCGGGTCTGGCGCTCCGGTCTCCTGCTTAAATTGAAGACCTTGCCTTACTAGACCTTACTACCTCTTTTTTGAGTCGTTCTTGAATTTGCGGTCAGATGCGGAGGGGCGACTTTCGGACTCAGGGAGGTCCGCGCCAGAGTCCCCAAAGCCAGCGTGCTGGACCCTTTATTATACAATGTCCACACGGCCGATCTCC
This sequence comes from Drosophila pseudoananassae pseudoananassae, assembly GCA_018153035.1. NCBI lineage: Eukaryota > Metazoa > Arthropoda > Insecta > Diptera > Drosophilidae > Drosophila > Drosophila pseudoananassae. The sequence continues at coordinate 4,941,668 of JAECXR010000072.1, forward strand.
CAGTCTTGCGGAGCCCCAACATAATGGCAACGACCTATGCGGACGATACCGCATTCCTGACCGCTGCTGACAACGCTACAGAGGCAGCTACTGTCATGCAGGAGCAACTAGATCTTCTCGGCAATTGGCAGAGAAGGTGGAATATTCAAGTGAATAACGATAAATCCACCGCCATCACATTATCTCACCGTCGAGGAAATTGCCCACCGGTCCACCTCAACAGCTCCCCCATCCCGCAAGTAGATAACCCAAGATACCTGGGCTTCACGCTAAGCAGGAGGCTTACTTGAAAGCCTTACCTAGTCAAAAGCAAAAGCAGTGTGAAGTAAGATTAAAGGTGTACTATTGGCTGATGGGTAGGAGGTCAAAGCTGAGGATCTCTTTGAAACTCCTAATCTACAAGGCGATTATTTGGCCAATTTAGACGTACGGGATCTAACTTTGGGACATGGCCAGCAAGACTAATATTCGGACTATCTAAACATTTGAAAATAGAGCCCTACGTATCGCCACTGGGGCCCACGTCTACCACGACAACCACAATCCACGAGGTGCTTGGCTTCCCATGGGTGAAGGAGGAGATCCAGAGAAGCAGCAGCCAGTACATTCAGAGGCTACACAACCACCCCAACGAGTTGGCGACCACTCTTCTCGACAACAGCGAACAGATGCAGAGGCTGCGCAGAACTCACCCGCTGGACCTCATCCGGAATAACTCTTAGACATTCCTATTTTTCCACCTCTAACTTAAGTTACACATAAGCCAAGTTTTCTGTCACAATATTTAATGGTTGTCCATGTCGGAAAGTTTTAAATAAAATCCCCCTGTCATATTAAAAAAAAAATAATTCGTAGAACTACGGATAGGAGAAATTTTAAAGAACTCCGAGTGGAGATGAGTACCGTCATCAATGAACGTCGACAACGACGGCAAAAAAAAGATTCACACCTATAATTTACAAGAGACAACTAAATCGAATATAGAAGCCATCCTCCAGTATGAACATCGTTTCAGCAAATGGGAGAGACTTAGAAAAACGTTGAAATGAAATGAAACGGTCTCCTGCTTAAATTGAAGACCTTGCCTTACTAGACCTTACTACCTCTTTTTTGAGTCGTTCTTGAATTTGCGGTCAGATGCGGAGGGGCGACTTTCGGACTCAGGGAGGTCCGCGCCAGAGTCCCCAAAGCCAGCGTGCTGGACCCTTTATTATACAATGTCCACACGGCCGATCTCCCAGTCTTGCGGAGCCCCAACATAATGGCAACGACCTATGCGGACGATACCGCATTCCTGACCGCTGCTGTCAACGCTACAGAGGCAGCTGCTGTCATGCAGGAGCAACTAGATCTTCTCGGCAATTGGCAGAGAAGGTGGAATATTTAAGTGAATAACGATAAAACCACTGCCACCACATTTTCTCTATGTCGAGGAAATTGCCCACCGGTCCACCTCAACAGCTCCCCCATCCCGCAAGTAAAAAACCCAAGATACCTGGGCTTCACGCTAGGCAGATGCGGAGGCTGCGCAGAACTCACCCGCTAGACCTCATCCGCAATTACTGTCAGACATTCTTATTTTTCCACCTCTAACTTAAGTTACACATACAAAAAAAAATAATTCGTAGAACTACGGATAGGAGAAATTTTAGACAACTCCGCCGACGGCACTAAGTGGACCAATAATCGAAATTCGAAGGAGGCTTAAGATGGTTTAAAGGACCGACCTATCTGTACAAGGCAGAATCCCTCTGGTCTGTAACCGAGCTCGAACCTCACAACTTGGAAAAGATTCACTCCCATAATTTACAAGAGACAACTAAATCGAATATAGAAGCCATCCTCCCAGATGTACATCGTTTCAGCAAATGGGAAAGACTTAGACAAACGTTGAAATGATTGATCCAGTATCCAGAAGACGCAAGGATAGCCTCACCACTCCAAAACCTAGACGACGTACACAACATACTCTACCGAGCTGCTTAAGAGGACTACTCTGTCCTCTGGGAAATACTGAAAGAAACACATGTTCAAAAGCCTGTGCTAAGAGTAGCACATGCTAAGATAGAGAACAACATAGCAGGAGACCGCTAACCTACATTCCAATAGAGACACGGGAAAGATAGACAGGCACGCAGCGCAGTAGTACGGGAGGCATCCGGACTACTCACACGGCCCAATGTAAAGTTAGCAAAGATGGACGTACGACATAACTCACATTTGGAAGGGAGGAATGTTACGTCCAAAAGCTAATTGGCAACGCCCGACCAATCGCCAATGAGAGCTTACCGAAAGATTGGCAACTCAGAAGAAAAAGAGGGAACAGAGGGTCGAGCCGAAACAGTGTTGCCATTTTAGCTATTTTATTGCTAGGTCTAGCTATTTTGAAACTGCGAAAGCTATAAGATTTTGTTATGCTATTAGCTAGAAATCTAGCATTTTTTTTTAAGGTGTCGGCTATTTTTGGCATTTAATTTTACTATTTTAAATAGTACCGATATAGCTCTTGTAAGATGTATTTTGAGGTTCACCCAAGAGAAGTGATACTCTACTATGAAAAAATTCTCTCATTTTGTATAAATCACAAATCACACCAACACTAATAAAGACATTTTTTTTATTTTAATGGATACACTGAAAAAATTGGGGAGATACATTATTTTTATAATAAAGACAATTTCAACAAATGTTGCGTCCAGCGATCCATGATTTACTATTTAATTTATGTGATGTTTACTAGTCAAATGACGCGCTGACAATGCAATAACTTAAAGCATAATACAATTTCTTCAAGTGGATGCGCGTCGCCAAAGCAACAACAAAATGTTCATGAAACTTTATGACTCAACAACAACCACATGCAAGTTCAGTTACCTTGCTCAAATACAGATGAAGAATAGAGATAAGAAAACGAAAGTGAACAAGAAAGGAAAGCTAACTTCGGGCGGAGCCGTAGTTGATATACCCTTGAAGCTAAGACGGGATATATATCGCTAAAATCGGATATAGTTAGCCGATTTTTATGAGAATATTATATAGTAACTAATAAGAGAATTGTACAAATTAAAAACAGTCTCCAAAAGGAACTCAGTAAGACCTGGAACTGGAGTAAGACCTATTATTTGGAGCTTCTCTTAACATTTGGTCCAACGAGACACCCTGAAAATTTCTCAGGTTAAGAGACTCAGGTAAGAAACTCAGGTTTAAAAAACTGGCACCTTTCAGTGACTGCAGAAAAATAAAAATTCTCAGCCCAAGGTAGCTAAAAAATAAGGCTGCAATCTGGGTAAAAAAAATGCCAATGAGCATAAAACAATAGAAAGAGGAAACAAAAAATGTTTTTCTTTCTGAAAATTGTGTTTTTGTTTCGGAACAACACCATAATAAAAAATTATATACAAATATAAACAAAAATTTTTTGTGTGTTAGCGTATCTCTACATTGGACAAAAAAAACCAAAACAATAAAAAAAAATGAGTCAAAAAAAGGCTCATGGAGTATTCTTAATTTTGGGGCTCCTATTAAAATTGGCACCTAAATAGTGGCTAGATGTGCATTGACACACTCAGTCCAAGGCAGCTAAGATGGCTGCGAACTGGGCATAAAAGAGCTGAGTTTAAAATCGTAGTCCTCTATTTTTTCCCCTTAAGCGGAAAGGGAAACAGAGATTGATGATTGCCATCGAGCAATAAGTTTTCGAAACAAAACCGGAAATATATATATTAAAACAAGAAAGGAAAGCTAACTTCGGGCGGGGCCGAAGTTGATATACCCTTGCAGTTAAAACCCGATATATATCGCAAACATCGGATTAATTTGGCCGATCCTTATGAGAATATCATAATATAACCAATTTATTAAAATAAAAAATCGAAAACAAAGTACCAAGCTTCCATCTTCAAAAATACCAAAGTTGGTATTTTTACCAAATACCATTTCCGATCGTTCAGTTATATAACAGCTATAAGATATAGTCGGCCGATCGTTATGCAATTTGGTAGGTTGTATTAACTGACCAAAAATAGAATCAGTACGAAGTTCCAAATTTCTATATTCAAAAACACGAAATTTGGGTAATTTCCGATTGTTCAGTTACATGGCAGCTATAGAATATAGTACGCTGATCCTTATGAAATTTGTATTATTTTGGCAAAAATAGCATTCGTACCAAATCCGAATTCTCTCTTTAAAAATACCAAAGTTATACCATTTCCGATCAATCAGTTATATGACAGCTATAGGATATAGTCGGCTCTATTTTTTTTTTTTTATATACTTTTTGTTTTATTAATATCAACAACAATTAACATACATACATACATAAATATAAGGTGGTTGTTTATGGGTGATGGATAGTGAGGGATTGAGTGCGGGCGGGACGACCGCTAGGAATTGCTTCGCCCGCCACAGGCCCCAACTCTCCACCCTACCGCCTCTCCTGCTCGATGCTCCTGAGCCTCTGCATTAAAGCTGCAGCAAAAGTTGCTACTGCGTCCCAGAGCATCTGGTTCTCCAGCATTACCTCCACTAGGTTTCCCGGGTGGATTGATCTGCCCGCCGTCATCTCCAGTCGGTGGCGCTCTCGTGCAAACCGGCGGCACTCAAAGACAACGTGCCTGGCGTCCTCGATTATCGAACTCCCGCACTCCGGGCACCAGTCATCCTCCGTGTGGCCAAAACGCTTCAGGTATTGCCGGAAGCAGCCATGTCCACTCAGGACCTGGGTCAGGTAAAAGTCGACCTGCCCGTGGCTTCGCAGCACCCACCTTCTAAGGTTAGGAATGAGGGTGTGCGAAGCCGACGACGTCGCAACCCGCTGGGAGCTGCAGCCTCAGGATTCCGTCATACATGACGTTCCACAGCAGCGGTCCTAGGACCGATCCTTGGGGCACACCCGCCGTAACGTCGTAGGACTCCGTGCCCATGTCAGTGTCGACCAGTAGCACTCTGGAGCTAAAGTAGCTACTGACGACGTTCATTATGGCACTGGGAACGTTAAACCGCCTTAGGGCTGCCAGTGTTTTGCTCCAGTCCGCCGTGTTGAAGGCGTTCCTGATGTCCAGGGTGACTATCAGGCAGTATTGCTTGGAGCCACCTTTCCACCTGGTTCCCGATATTGCAATGCCGACCACCTCTGCTATGGCATCCACCGTTGACCTTCCCTTCCGGAACCCATACTGCTTGGGAGACAGCCCTCCCGCCTCCTCTATGGCATCTTCGAGCCTCGCCGCGATCACCCTCTCGAAGACCTTGCCCGTTGCGTCCAGCAGGCAGATTGGCCTATAGGACGACGCCTCGTCGGCTCTATAGGAAAGAAGGGTGTGTGCAAAGTTTCAAAACGATAGCTTTAAAACTGAGTTTGCGTAGAAACAGACAGACGGACAGACAGACAGACGGACATGCTTATATCAACTCAGGAGGATATCCTGATCAAGAATATATATACTTTATAGGGTCGGAGATGTCTCCTTCACTGCGTTGGACAAAATTATAATACCTTCTGTAAGGGTATAAAAAAACAGAAGCCCTCAGTATAACAAAAAATTAAAAATCTTGAAATTATTAATTTTTTAGCTCTTTGCAGAATGATTATTTGATCATTTTCATTTGATTGAAAAAGGTATTTACATTAAAAAAGAATAAAAATAATAATTTTTAGAAAGTTTCTTAGTTTTTTTCAATAATTATAAAAAATGTAAAAATTTCAGTCTACTAAAAAATCTAAGAAAACATTAATATTTTTAAGAACATTAAAAATACACACAAAAATATAACCAAGACACTTTTGTGGCCCCTTGCAGTATGTTCAGACATTAGGTTGAACATAACAAATAAAAGCTTAAACAATGTTAAAATATTTAAATATTTAACATATTAAATTTCAAATTAAACAAACTTTTACTAATTATTAAAAAAAAAACGTATTAACAAAATACTAGAACAAAAATAGACATACAGTATATACAGTCCACTAAAAATTATAATCGAAGGAAAGGTTAAAGTAACATCAAATTTATTCAAACAAATGTTAATCAAAAACACATCAAATTTTTCACCTCTTTTGTGGCCCCTTGCAGAATGTTTAAGCATTGAACACGATTTTAATTACAAATTCCAAAGATTGAGTTTCAAGGGATCGGACCAATGGAAATGCGAGATAAACAGCATGGGTTAAAACCGATCCCCTGCAGCCTAACACAAATACATAAGTGGGTCGCATACCCAAAAAAACGGTCTCATAGCAGGTGAGCGTGCAATGCGTTGAAAAGTACCTAGTTTTAAATAGATTTAAGATTTGTATGTATCTTTCTTGTAAGAGAATTGTACAGAATAAAAACAGTTTCTAAACGGAATTCATTGGAGACCTAATTATTTGGGGTGCTCCTAACAATGGCTATAAAACTGAGAGACTAGTTTGCGTAGAAACAGACAGACGGACATGCTTATATCAACTCAGAAGGTGATCCTGATCAAGAATATATTTACTTTATAGGGTCGGAGATGTCTCCTTCACTGCGTTGCACACTTTTGACCAAAATTACAATACCCTCTTCAAAGGTATAAAAATGGTTTTTATACCCTTGCAGAGTACGAATGCTATTTTTGGCAAAACAATACAACATGCTAAATTTCATAAGAATCGGCCAACTATATTCTATAGCTGCCATATAACTCAACAATCGTAAATTACCCAATTTTTATGTTTTTTTGAAGATAGAAAGTCGCCACATCGTACAAATTCTGTTTTTCATATGATCCAACCTACCAAATTTCATAACGATCGGCCGACTATATCTTATAGCTGCCATATAAGTGAACGATCGGAATTAGTATTTGGCATTTGGTAGAAATAGCAACATTGGTGTTCTTGAAGATAGAAGCTTTGGACTTTTTATACCCTTGCAGAGGGTATTATAATTTTGTCCAAAAGTGTGCAACGCAGTGAAGGAGACATCTCCGACCCTATAAACTCTTGATCAGGATCACCTCCTGAGTTGATATGAGCATGTCCGTCTGTCTGTTTCTACGCAAACTAGTCTCTCAGTTTTAAAGCTAAAAAAGACCTAAACAAAGTAGGCCAATTCTGCCGGCCCTCTTCTTCTACTCTTATATTGAGTTATCAACACGCAAGTTGATTATTGACTATTTGATATTTAATACAAATCTCCTCAGCTTTCGACGAGTACTACATTTTTATTTATTAAAATCTGAGCTATTAATAAAGCCTATTAGCTTCCATTCATTCCAAAGTTATGTACCATGACATGCCATGGTAGCTATGATACAATTATACAAGGTACTTAGTCCATTCGTCTGACAAATCGTTCGGGTTTTGGTCCCTTAATTTCAGTGCTTGCCTACTTGTCAAACTGAAAGGTGATTTTTTTTTCAAATTTTTAACCCTTAAATGGCCAAGCAAAAAATGCTTTTTTGCAGTTATTGTCGCAAGCACGTGCTAGGTGTAAAGTTTGTGCATGTTCCAAAATGTATTGAAAAAAGAGCTTTGTGGAAGCAGTCCTTGGGCTTTAGCCCAAGAGAGCTCTAAATTTGCGATACGCATTTCAGTGCTTCACAGTGGAAGTCGTTATCAGGCTCAGGGCAGTCACTGATAAAAAGACGACTTAATTCGTCTGCAGTTCCGCAAAAAGAGGCAGAGCCTGAACATTTTGTTAAATTAGGCTACGCCAATTCGAGCACGCAAACAGAGTAACTTAACTGTGTTACAATGTATGTCCAAATACAATGTATATCACTTAGTACAATGGGACTTAGAGACAAAGCGATAGATTCAATACACATAGAAAACAAAAACCTGAAAAAAAGATAAGTCTTTCAGAAAAGGAAATGAGCAGGTCGATATTAGTGTAAACCAGTGGTGGGCAAACTCTCATTTTACATAGCACGCGAGTATAGGGTAGGAAATTCTGCCGCAGCGCTGCCGGCACACTGACAGTGTGAGCATTCTCAATTTTTTTTAGAAGCTCTCTCATTTGCTCTCATTTTGACTCATTTGACAGCCCAAACTTAAAAATCAAAATGTTTCCACTGCGAAAAATTTTCTCACAAATTGAGTTGAAAAAAGTTTTCTCCATAGAAAATAAAGATAGGGAAGCGTAGTTTTTTTCATTTTTTTAAGAAATGTTGCTGGAAAAGATGTCTTTAAAATAAAATACACTATTTTAGTCCCATTCAAACTTTTGAACAACGAAAAATTAAATAAAAAAATAAGTTTTTTTCGCTCAGTGAATTCTCTGCTCTCATTGTTTTTCTCTGCTACGCACACACTCAAATTTTAAACATGTGTTAGTTTTGCCCACCACTGGTGTAAACATAAAAAATTTTATTTTAAGATTCGTATATACTTTAGAGTTAAGAACTTAAATAAGAAAATGGCTGTTCAAAAAAAAAAAAAAAAACAAATAATAATGTCAAATTCAAAACTAATTAAAATAAAATTATAGACACTAAAACTATTTTCATAACTAAGAAAAATTTTTAGCCCATGCCCCGTGTGCGGTCTAATCGAAGTACTGTATAGCCGTTTCACTCACACTATTTAACCCTTACTATGTTTAAATTAATACAAGAAAAGAAAGCTAACTTCGGGCGGAGCTGAAGTTGATATACCCTTGCAGTTAAAGCCGGATATACATATATAGCAAACATCGGATTTAATTGGACGATCCTTATGAGAATATCATAATATAACCAATTTATTAAAAAAAAAATTTAAAACAAAGTACCAAACTTCCATCTTCAAAAATACCAAAGTGGGTATTTTTACCAAATACCATTTCCAATCGTTCAATTATATGGCAGCTATAAGATATAGTCGGCCGATCCTTATGAAATTTGGTAGGTCGTATTATATGGCCAAAAATAGCTTTTGTACGAATCTGAACTCTGTAACTCTAAAAACACCAAAGTTATACCATTTCCGATCAATTAGTTATATGGCAGCTATAGGATATAGACGGCCGATCCCGGCCGTTCCGACTTATATACTGCGTGCAAAGGAAAAAAGGGTGTTCAACGATGAACGGTGAACGGTCAAGAAGATAGCTTTAAAACTGAGGGACTAGTTCGCGTAAAAACAGACAGACGGACAGACGGACATGCTCATATTAACTCAGGAGGTGATCCTGATCAAGAGTTTATAGGGTCGGAGATGTCTCCTTCACTGCGTTGCACACTTTTAGACAAACTTATAATACCCTCTGCATGGGTATAATAAGAGACTATAATTCTACGAATGGACTACCTTGTATAATTGTATCATGGCTATGACATTAACAAAAAATAAAAATTTCAATTTCATTTTAAGAGTTCCAATTTTAATAGTTTTTCACCAATTCATTGAATATCCTCGGATAAGCCGTCTAGACTATAAGTGGTGGCGTGTAAAGTTGTAGGAGCTTCTTTTAGTGAGATTCTCTGTGCCATTGGCGTAGGTGACGCCATCGTGGGTGACCATGAAAAAACTGTGGTTGCTGTAGTTCGTACTCTGCGTGGCACTGTGCCGAATGATGTCGAATGGAGGTTTTTCGGGTGCAGGTGTCGGACCTACTAAATGATGCAGTAGTTGCGCCATTGTAGAAAAGAAGCGCTTCAGAAGAGCTATGCTTATTTGTTTAACATTTTTCCAAAAAAAGGGGAAAAAGAAAATATTGAATATATTTTACAGATTATACTACATTACAGTTTGACAAATCCAGTAGCCAAGTTACGGTGACGAAGAAATTCCTTCATTATTGCCTTTAATTTATTCAAAATATATTATGTTTGTGATTATTTTACAAAAGGTATGGCAATAAGTAAATTTATTGACCAAAGTTGTCTATTCTTGCCTTGCTCAATGTCGATTAAGTTATACACCGAAAAGATGGAAATGCGCCTACGGATAGCAAAAATTATCTTTATTAACCACCCTCCCTTGTATAAGAACGGTGGTTCCCAGATCAGCTTCAACTGTATTTTTTATATATAGTTGACTAAGATTGTCTCCTAAGTTTGACTTTACGAGAACCGTGTCGCCTTCCTCAAATGTCGAGCACTCATCGGTTAGCACTCATATAGACAAACTCAATTTGTTTTCGGTCCGTTACATTGTGAAACGATGTATTATATTCTATGGCAGCCTGCAGAAATAACTGGACAACATCACCTATCTTTTTTTGCATCTTTAGGCATCTCGCTATCTCTGTTAGAGTGGAATCTCTCAACCTGGCGGTTTGAAGTACTATCTATTCCGTATTGTTCTTTTGACAAAGATCGGATAGATTCTGAAACAAAAACCGGTTCATTATAGCTGCATATTGTCCTAATCCCCGGAAAAACATTGACCAACTGCAAAATTGGAGCTTTGACTTCCGCACGAGGGAATATGCTGCACCAATGTGAGGAAATATTTTCCGGCTGTTAAAAATATATCAATATATACCATCTCACCCACACGTGCAGGTATTTGGGTCACTCCAAGCTATTGTTTTTTTTGTGTGCCTATTGTATTTAGCCTTTTTGCAAACTCTGCAATTTACGACCAATTTGGTTGCTATTTTGCCCCTTTTCGGAAAACATCATTCAAGTAAAAGTGCTTAACAATTTCCTGGCCAGCCCTGTGAGCCCTGTTATGCTCTATGACCATTATTTCCTTTTACTCGTTTCTTCTGATAATATCTGTCACCCTGGATTTGCAGTACCAGAACTTGGTAGCCGGAAATAGCTTAACCAATTTATCTTCAATATGGGCCAGGATCGGCAACTCGCAGTGTAACGCACTTACTACGTTCGGAATTACAACATTCTTTCCCAGATCTCGCAAACCCTCCCTGCTGCTGAAAGTAATAAGGTGCCGTGTCTTAATTAGTATAAATGTCCTGTGAGTAGAGCTAGTTGCTTCTTTTAAAACTATCTGATTTTGAAAGCACTTTACCGGATCGTTGACATCTGTTATTGAAGCTACTGGCACTTCAATAACAGGTGTCAACGATTCTTTACCGTGCATCTTCGCGGCATTCGACTCTGGCGCATTGTGTAAAGTATGAATGTTCTGACGTTACAAGGCGTTCGCTACGTAGTACTCCTTTCCAGACTTATACAGAACCTTAGTGCCGCTTTTCTCGATGCGCGCTTTCCAGCGCATAATCTTAGAGTTCGGGTTTTTATCGGAGACCGCAAACATGAGAGGCTGATGGTCAGTGAAGATAGGTATTGATATCATTTTTTCAGGGACAGGAAGCTACCAAAAGCTCCCTCTCATGTGTGGCGTAATTAACCTCCCTGTACTTTAACGCTCTTCAAATCATGGTTATCGGTCTTTTGGGATGAAACTGCACCTATGCTTGTAGAAAAAGCGTCTGTTGTAAGGTCGAATGGTTGAGAAATCAGGGTAGTGTAGAAATACGTTTTCTATGGCAAGGACTTTCCTAAGTGTGTCAAACGCATTGAGTTCGGATTTGTCTAAATCAGTGCACACTATGGGGAATTTAACCAGTTTTTGTGACATAAATTAATGACTCAATATCGGAGCAAGATATTTGACTTCTGTTTTTTGCATGGGGTTATATTGACCGATATCTTTTACCAATAGAAAAATAGAGGGCTTGGCACCACCCCATTTTTTTTTATAGCTAATGTACATTTCTGTGACAGTATTTTGTTGTATTTCATAGAAAATAGTGGGCATGGCACACCTTTAACAATGTATTAGAGTTTTAAGAAGAAAGTCCATCGAAAGCATCGTGTGCCCCTTTAATGAAAGACAATTAATAATGTATAGAAGACATATATTTTCCCTACACATAGGGTGACCAGGCGTCCGTATTAATACGGACATGTCCGTATTTTCAGCCCTGTGTCCGTTAGTCCGTATTTTTTGTAAAATGTCCGTATTTTTCGCGTTTTTGACGAAAAAAGAGGTTGCACCTGCAATTTTTCCAAAATGAGTTTCTAGACTTAAACATTCAAAAGCGCCCGCGCTGGCAGTTGACGTGTCGCTAGTCGTGACACGTCACACGTATAGAGGACGCGCAATCAGTTTAGCACGCGTTATACGGTAAAATTCCCTAGAAATATGGGACGAAAACTTGAAAAGTATAATCTTGGTTCAATTCAATTTCAAAAAATATTCCTGTCAACAGTTTCGTACATATTTGAAAAAGAACACTGCTTTGTTGAAACAAATCGGGATTAATGACAAATACGCATAAATTTTGTTTTACTCTAGGTAACAGTGCCATTTTTTAATACATTTCAAAACTGATACTTTTAAGTTCTAGTATAATCTACTAGACTCGGCGAATTGTAATAATATTGCTCAATCTGTTTCCTTGCAATAAAAAATTTTGAAGTTCTGCAAAGAACATACTAAGTATAATTTCAATATAAAGCTGTAATTACTACAGATCATACAAATAAAGGTATTCGATCTAAAGTAATTCCTGAAGATCGTATATTAATTACTGTAGTAATAAAATTTACTACAGTAAATTTACTACAACAATTTCATCAGCTTTTAAGGTACTTAAGGCGAGAAAAGTGTCCGTATTTTCCACTTCAGCTATCTGGTCACCCTACCTACACACTTCTAGAAAAAGTTCAGCTCTTCGTTCTCCAGATCACCCGACGTGGTGTCATCGGGACTTGATGTGCCTCTAATAGGTCAAAAACCTCTAATGAAAACATTTTTTTTGTCGCTGTATCTTTTATCCAAATTCACTGACGAAATGATCGGATCAGAAGTATCTGTAGATCGCTGAAATACGTCTGGACTACAAGCCTGGAGGCACTGCAGCGTGCTTTCTGTGAGATATATTTCACTAGGGTTGACCTACTGGCTTCTTGGTTTTTGGAAAATGTATAAAAGTTTTTGAATTCAGCAAAACTGCATGATTCCGACGCTACTGACTTTAGATAGAAGAGCACCTCTTTCACATTAACGTCAAGCGGTAGCAAAATTTTTTACTCGCTAGGTTTACGATATCGCAGTACTCTTCAAAATTCACTCCTGAGATGAAATCTTTAATAATATGAAAGACAGCATTCTTCTTTGCAACTTTTCCCTTTGCTTCGAAATACTCCGCAAAAAATCAAAACATACAATGTGTTTCGTAGACGGACTGTTCTGGACTCTTTTTAAATCCCTTATGGAACATGAGACTTTATTCAAAATATGCATTGACAAGGCTACCTTCATTTTTGCTCGATTACGGTGACAGCACGATTTTATTCTACACGTCATGTACTCGTCACATACATGTAATAAAAGCCACAAAGATTGGAATTCATTTAACAAAATGTTGTAATATTGTTTAGTTTTTACTTCTGCCCGCTTAAACTTTGTAAACAAAATTTAATATTTTGCAGTTGCAACAGCTGTGTTTGTCAGCTGATTCCTTTGTTGTGGCGCCCTCTATCAAAATTTCTGTTATGCACCACTGAAAATTGGTGAATTTGGAATGCGTTACACAGAAACTTATTTTAATTTTCCGACTTTCAGAAAATGGGTTTTTGTCACAAAAACCGGTCGAATAGTGCAGTGGGGGCAAAACGCAGAGAAAAACAATGAGATCCACTGAGCAAAAAAAACGTAGTTTTTATGTAATTTTTCGTTAATTCAAAAATTTGAATGGGCACTAAAATAGTGTATTTTAATTTAAAGAAAGCTTTGTTAGAAGCAGTTCTTAAACAAATGAAAAACTACGCTTCCCTATCTTTATTTTCTATGGAAAAAACTTTTTTCAAAACATTTTGATTTTTAAGTTTTGGCTGTCAATGAGTCAAAATCAGAGGAAATAAGAGAGCTTCTAAAAATTAGAAAGTGCTCACTGTCAGTGTGCCTGCGACAGAATTTCCTACCCTATGCACGCATGCTATGTAAAATGAGTATTTGCCCCTCTTTGGTCTAAATCAAAGGACATATTCTTGTATCGATATTTGCTAACTTCACCCGCTTCTCCCTTTAGGATATTAGTCTAAGGTCTTGCTATTGTTGCGAAATCCTGGATAAAACAACGATAATAGCTAGTAGGTTCAAAAATGACCTTAGCTCCTTAGCAAATAAAAGTTGTATACTGGGATGTATACTGGGCTTTTTGAATTCTTTAATGGCCTTCACCTTATCTAAGCTCGTTTTTATATCCTCTTTGCAGACAACAAAGCCGAGAAACTCAACACTTTCCATAAACAATGGTGATTTTTTTTTTGGCACCCGCATTTTAGCGATATGCAATCTCTGAAGTACTTTGCCATCATAAGAAACATGCTCCTCTTTTGTTTTCTCCTCCCGATCACCCTTCGCGAGATTAATCTGGTGCTACCCAGACTTAAGGTCAAGGTTTGAAAGTACCATTGAAATACTCGACATCGGGTATTTGTTGGCAATAGTTTTTGAATTTAATTTCCTAAAACCAACCAAAAGTCTTTTATTAGGTGACCCCGATGCATCTGTACCCTTCTTTCCCACAATGCTATAGGGTTATTATAAAAGGTCGGGTAATACCGTTCTTGATCAGATCTTTGATATACTTGTGTAAGAAATCTGCAGCTCCCATGGATACAGTTTTGAATAAATGGGATCATTATTCTCTGTTCGGATGTTTCTTTCTAGGTCAATGCATGTATTTGCAATGCATTTAGTCCTATTATACCATCAAAAATTGAAAAGTTAATTTGTAAAATTGTAAGTAATTGTAAGTTAAATTGGTAAAAGAAAAAATGGGCTACTCACACCGAAAATATTCAAGTAGCACTTTTTTTATCTTAGTGCAGCCGTGAATAGATTGAACATTAAAAGAAGACTACCCAGGGATTAAAGTTGGCATTTCTACACCATCTTTGATTTGCTTTTCGCTGGCCCTGTGTCTATCAGAAATTTTCTGAGTTTCCCTACTACCGTTCTTTGTACGAACGGAAGCAGGGACTCTGTCCTAAAAAATGAACATCGCCATCCTCTTAGTCAGTTTCCTGGCCAGCTTCCATCGTCCAGAGTATCCTCAACCACCTCATTATACTGCCTGTCCGACTGAGGTTGCGCCTGGTTTTCTTAAGACAGATGATTTATTCTCTGGCACCTTTGATCCGATACCCTCTGCGAACTTGCAGGCCTCAGCTCCATACGACTAATTCTGGACAATTGAGGAAAATGTGGGCCCTGAGCAAGTGTTTGTTGGCATTGTTGCTGCTGGAAGTTGGAAGGCAAATTCTGATGACGACGGGTCTACATCCATTTGCTCTACTAGGTCACGTGCAGCTGCGCTGACCTGGCGTGGAGCTTGCTCTCTCTCTCAAATAAAGGAACCTTTCCACTCTGTCTAGATTGTTGGTCAAAAGGGCCTTCAGGCCGGCTCTGTCCATTACGCCCTTGTTGTTGTGCCTGCCTGTGACATCTATCTTCAATGGACTTAGCACATTGCAACGCAAACGCATACCGTTCATGATTGGACTCAAGCTCTTGCGTCAATGCAAGTGCCGATGGCAAATCTTTAGGTTGAATTGCAAATAATATGTCTGTGAGGTTCTTCTTCAGGCCAGAAATGAATACCCGCAAAGCATTTGCCCTATATGTGTCGTTCATAAGGCTAGCCTGATACGACTCATGCGTCATAGTCGTTTTATTAATAATCGGCGTTATCCTTTTCTCAGGATAACGCTCCTCATAAAACTGCATTATTGACATTGAACCTTGTCTTAGAGTGAACAATTCTCTTTCAAGAAGGTGCAACGGACGCTTGTCTAGGCGGCTAATGATCGCACTTCATCTCATTACACTTCACTCCGCACACAATTTTTACTGGTTCGTACTAGTCCGCACACAATACTACTACTTCGGGAACCTACAAAGTTACTACCCTAAACTGCTCTGAGGGTATTATAATTTTGTCCAAAAGTGTGCAACGCAGTGAAGGAGACATCTCCGACCCTATAAAGTATATATATTCTTGATCAGGATCACCTCCTGAGTTGATATGAGCATGTCCGTCTGTCCGTCTGTCTGTTTCTACGCAAACTAGTCTCTCAGTTTTAAAGCTATCGTTTTGAAACTTTGCACACACCCTTCTTTCTTTTGCACGCAGTATATAAGTCGGAACGGCCGGGATCGGCCGACTATATCCTATAGCTGCCATATAACTGGCAGGTATAACTTTGGTATTTTTAGAGTTTCAGAGTTCAGATTTTGTACGGAAGCTATTTTTGGCAAAATAATACAACCTACCAAATAACATAACGATCGGCCGACTATATCTTATAGCTGCCATATAACTGAACGATCGGAAATGGAGTTTGGTAAAAAAACCAACTTTGGTATTTTTGAAGATGGAAGCTTGGTACTTTGTGTTAGATTTTTTATTGCAATCAATTGGTATTATGGTATTCTCATAAGGATCGGCCAATTTAATCCGATATTTGCGATATATATCCGGTTTTAACTGCAAGGGTATCAACTTCGGCTCCGCCCGAAGTTAGCTTTCCTTTTTTGTTTTTTTTTAAATTTATAATCCAATTAAGAAAAATACAAAATTTTAAAATCACCATAAAATCGCCTCAGTTCCTAGTGGAACCCACTGTAAAAATCTTTATAAGTGCGTGTCCTACGGCATATTGGCAGGCCGAGTCGTTGAACCCGCTGTAAAAATGAAAATATTTGAGAGCGGGTTCCACGACAAACGGCTGGCAGATGAGAAAGAGAAAGAAAGAATTATATTTTTAGAACGTAACATTTTTATAACAATGAAAGTTTGAAACGTTCAAATCGAACCTGTGTGAGAGCAAAGAGATCAGAAATATCTTCTACTATCTTTACTATTCATTTCGGATTTTTCTATGGATTCTTGCGTTTACTTTAATACCAACTTTTAGCGCGCGATCCTTATCTTTGGGATCCTGGGATCGATTTTGTTACTGGGCGGTTGTTTCAATTTTTAAAAAGTTTTATGTTTATGATTATTTTTATATTTACCCTTTTTTTGTTTTTTTAAAAAGTAATTTTTTAATTTACTTTATTATTATTATTTTTAATTTAATTTTATAGCTATTGTTGTAAAAATAATTATGTTTAAAATTATGAGAAATTCGCGGATGGGGAAAATACTGACTGACGTGTTGGATAGCAAAATGACTGATGGACTCCCTTGGAGTTTTATTTACCGGTCATTCTTTTAAATTTTGTTCTTTAATACTGAAATTAAAGATAGCGCTTAATGATAATTTAAAAAAAAAAATAAAAACATCAATGTCCTTAGGCAGGATTCGACCCTTGAAAAATTGTACAGAGAGCAACTACTCTACGAATTATGCTACCACCCTGACTCGATCGGTGGAGAACAAAAGCAGTATTTGTTCCTTTATCACATCGACGCATTGTAAACAGAAACGACAAGAAATTGAAAATGAAAATTGGAAGCCAAAAAATTTTTAAGCCGTCGGGCGAGCAGTTACACATACATACATTAGCGCACAAATTTTTTTACGCATACATGTAATGAGTTCTAAAAATAGAATCGTATGTATGTGCGTTCCCCCCTTACCAACAAGCTCGACGAAAAAAGTTGACCGTTTTGGGCCCTGATGTCCCATCTATTTACTTTATAATCTTTGATATTACACAACTCTTATCTTACACAACTCTTACACAACTCTTTGTCGCTCGGTCAGATTTTTCCTCCTCTAAAATAAGTTTGTAAAACAGCTCGATTTATTTGTGGGATTCAGCTTTAGACATAAATTTAGAGAAAATTGCAATTAAAAAAACACAAATGAAAAAGAGCGCGACTGTATGTGAGCCACTCCATGATCTTTTATACTTCTAATAACGTATCCCTGCACGAATATAGCACAAAGAAAAATAGGATAACACACTTGAAGTTGGAGTCACTTAATCAATTTCAAAATTTTTAAATCAAGTCAAATCAATTTCAAATCAAATGCAGCTTTGAAAGCGAAGGCCTGCAGCTATGTTGCGTGCTACTGGTAGAACCTCAATGGAGTCTTAGCCAGTAGAGTTTGGAAGTGCTACACCAAAGACTCTTACCACGTGGATTAAGGAAGAGACAATGATATCAATTTTGCTCTTATTCTTTATTGTAGTGTCACAATCGACCGCTTATTTGAAACTGACTAAAACTAGCTTAGCGTACCCTTAACCGCGTGTGTTTCTTAGTTTTTTATCCTCTTTCTTAACCTTTTCGCGGAGTACCGCTGGAGCTTATCAGTATAAACTAAAACTAGATTTTAGCTATCGAACGTTAGAGTCGCAGCCCTGATACTCTTTTAGTATGAGTATCACCTACAAAAACCAACCAATATTGCATTGTTTCAATATAGGGAGTCAGAGAGTACAACAGTCGGTTAACTATCGTTAACTTATACTGCGTGCAAAGGAAAGAAGAGTGTGCGCAAAATTTGAAACTGATAGCTCAAAACAGAGACTAGTTCGCGTAGACAGACAGACAGACGTACATTCTCATATCAACTCAGGAGATGATCCTGATCAAGAATATATATACTTTATAGGATCGGAAATGTCGCGTTCACTGCGTTGCAAACTGGACATTATTTATTAAACTTATCAAGAAAAATAAAATTATACAATACTTAAGCTTTATCGTATGAAGAATAAAATTAATTTTTGCACACTTGAAAATTTAGAAACTAAACGACCTTTCGACTTTTTATGCGGGACACCATTATTCGACGGCCGATTGCGGAGCAGGATCAGCACGTACCTCTGCCTCTGGTTCATGCGCCAAGGGTTGAGCCTCAGCAAGACCTTCCTCCTTAGGCGTTTCGGGTGCAGTTTCCGGGGGTTGTGCATCTGGAGCGGCGCCTTCAGCAGCAGGCTCGGCGGGGGCCGGTACCACCTCGGCCTCTGGTGCTCCTTCTCCATCAGCGGCTGCGGGCAATTCTCCTTCTCCTGAAGGCGCCGACGCTTCTGTCGAAACCGCCTCTACTGCAGCCGAAGTCACTGCCGCAGCGTCTGGTTCCACCTGCTCTTGAGGCCCATGGGCCTCGCTCATCTTTTTGCTCTGTGGGGCAATTAAACGGTAAAAAATTAATGTTCATGACTTTTTTGTTCTTGTTTTACAAAGTTCATGTCTACTAAACTACTACATTTTTTATTCAAGGAGTAAATTTGTGAAAATAAATACTATACATATGTGTTTCCATACATATTTCTGTATAATATAATGTACATATGTGCATTAAGAAGGGTACATTGTTATGCCCTGGCAGAAGGCTTTATATTTTTGGTCAAAAGTGTGCAATCCATCGTTCTTAGTACATACGCTGAATGTAGAGAGCGACTTCCGCTCATTTGTCAAACTGAGCTGAAAATTCCAAAATTTTCGGGTAATGTCTGTGTAAAAAATCGATGTAGGCTTGGTCCTATGCTAAAGTATGCTAAATATGCTAAAGTAGGTACATTTTTCTTTTGAAACTGTTTTTACTTTACGGGTTATCTCTGTTTTGAACATTAAAATAAATACTAATAATAAAGTAATAAGCTGTAAGAACTTAAGAGAAAAAAATATGATTTTGATTTATTTTCAGAAAGATATTCTGTACTCGATGTATAAGCTTGTTGAATAAATGATAGAATAATTTAAATTTCTATATAATAACGGCTGGGGCCAATGTGAAACGATTGGCATACCCTTTAAATTCAAAAAGTACAAGTACTTATTGATAAGAATATATTAAAATAGGCCGTGATTAAAATAAATTTTATATATTTGATTTGTTCCGAATTTGTCAGTTACATGCTATAGGAGCTATAGGATTTAGTCGGCCGATCCTTTTGACATTTTGGTACGTCGAATTATTTTGCCAAAAATAGCATTCATACGTAATTAGTAAATAAATACTAATAATAAAGTAATAAGCTGTAAGAACTTAAGAGAAAAAAATATGATTTTGATTTATTTTCAGAAAGATATTCTGTACTCGATGTATAAGCTGGTTGAATAAATGATAGAATAATTTAAATTTCTATATAATAACGGCTGGGGCCAATGTGAAACGATTAGCATACCCTTTAAATTCAAAAAGTACAAGTACTTATTGATAAGAATATATTAAAATAGGCCGTGATTAAAATAAATTTTATATATTTGATTTGTTCCGAATTTGTCAGTTACATGCTATAGGAGCTATAGGATTTAGTCGGCCGATCCTTTTGACATTTTGGTACGTCGAATTATTTTGCCAAAAATAGCATTCATACGTAATTAGTAAATAAATACTAATAATAAAGTAATAAGCTGTAAGAACTTAAGAGAAAAAAATATGATTTTGATTTATTTTCAGAAAGATATTCTGTACTCGATGTATAAGCTGGTTGAATAAATGATAGAATAATTTAAATTTCTATATAATAACGGCTGGGGCCAATGTGAAACGATTAGCATACCCTTTAAATTCAAAAAGTACAAGTACTTATTGATAAGAATATATTAAAATAGGCCGTGATTAAAATAAATTTTATATATTTGATTTGTTCCGAATTTGTCAGTTACATGCTATAGGAGCTATAGGATTTAGTCGGCCGATCCTTTTGACATTTTGGTACGTCGAATTATTTTGCCAAAAATAGCATTCATACGTAATCTGAAACACCTGAAACTTTCTCTATCTCTAAAAACACCAAAATTATAGAATTTCCGATCAATTAGTTATATGGCAGCTATAGGATAAAGTTGACCGATCCTTATATTATATAATTTGTTAAGCCGTATTATATTGCCAAAAATAGAATCCATAGAAAATCTCCAACTCTCGAACTCTAAAAATACCAAATTTTTTACTTTTGTGTGTGTTTAAAATTTGATAGCTCAAAATAGAGACTAGTTTGCGTAGACAGACAGACAGATTGACATTTTCATATTAACTCAGGAGGTGACCCTGATTAAGAATATATATACTTTATAGGATCGGAAATGGCGCCTTCACTGCGTTTTACACTTTTGACCAAAATTATAATACCCTCTGCAAGGGTATAAAGAAAGGAAAGATACATTCAGGCGGGATCAAAGTTGATATGCAACTTGCAGTTAAGTGCCAGTTAAGGTAAATGATATAAATCGAAAAATATTAGAAGGCTTATAGTGGTCAATTATTACCTTCTTTCTCTTTTTTTCTGGCTCGACAACGACCTCTTCTTGAAGTTTGTAGTCTTCCGGGAAGAACCTAAGGGCCTCGTCTTTACCAACATTGACGTTGGGACTCACATAACTGGGTCCGTAGGAGACCAGCGAAAGCATCATGTTTGACTGAACCTTGTTGACCTTAAGGACGATCTTATCAGTCCTAGATGGAATGAAACGATAAAAGAAATGTTAGTTAATCAAAAAGATGTGGTACTTTCATAGGGCAAGAATACGAACGGTAGGTGGGGGCTACTCTCGTATTTGTCAGTGGAATTTGCAATCAGTTCCGCATCCTCGGGATCACCGTTGGAGAAGTATCCGTAGAGCGGAACATCATCCTTGTGGCGATCGACGACGTGCATAATCTCCTTACGCTTTGAAGCGTCAAAGGCCATGATTACGTGAGGTGGGTCCGGCTTGGGATCTGGTGGTAGGAAGCCACTAGTCTGACCACGGAAGAACACATAGATGAGGGCGGCATGCGTGCGGCGATTGTTGGGCACCCATATTGGTGGAACTTTAACAGTCTTAATGCGGGTGAGTGGTTTAGGTGGCTCCTCCTCCTTAATTTCCTGTGTTTCTTCTTCGTCCTCTCCAGCCTCGTCGTCGTTGTCGATGTCCATGTCAAAGGGCATATCGGGGAACCCAGGGGGAGCATCGGCTACTGCTTCGGGAACCTCTTCTTCGCTGGCTTCCTCCTCGCCATCGATATCGGCCGCCTCTTCTTCGGCGGGATGAGTCTCCTCTTGCACGACAGACTTGCTCTTTACCTTGGCTTTGGCTTGGGCTAGTCTTAGCTCCTCCTCGGAGCTGACCTCTTCAACCCATACTTCACCGTCCTTTAACTCGACTTCGACTTTGAGCTTCATGGTGGCTATAATTGGGGGAATGATGTGTTCCTCGCCAAACTCCTCATTTGGCGGTCCTACTCTCTCCCTGGTTAGTTCGTGTGCATACGCCATGAGCACGTTTGGCACGGTGCCAATGCTCTCGTCGATCTTCCAGAAGCACATGAGCAACTCTTTTCCGTCCAGTTGTTCAATTACATCCATAGGCAGGGGGTTCTTGCAGGCGAAATTGACGATCTCGAATTGATCTATGGACACTTGGATTACTCTACGGTCCTTGCATTGCATCTTGAGCGGCTCGGCGGGCTCTGTAAGTTTCTTAAACATATCGCGGTTTACTTGTGGACCAAACACTGTTACGCCAATATCAGGCATGTTTTCCATAATAGATTCTGTCACTTGGGTGAGGTAGTCCACCTGCTTCTTATGCTTAGCCTCCCGTTCAATGCGATCCGCCCGTTCGATGGCCTCCATCTTAATCCTCTGCTGCTCCACTTCGATCGGTTGCAATTCGTCTAGTCGGTAAAACGCTTGCCGTGGGGTTTTCTGAAGGGTTTTTTCCAGCTCCCTGGTCAGTAAGTTTAGCAGCTTTGGTACATCTGATCCGAACATTATATTCACGGCCCTGCCGCCCTGTAATTAAAGTTCGAAATCATAATTCAAGGATGCGGGAAAGTTTTTGGACTTACAGTCACAAATAGCCATGTGGGTTCGCTCTTTTTATTAAATCGCTTCAGGGCCGTAATATTGTCTGATTTACACTATGAGGAATTAAAATTAGTGGTTTCTCAAAGGATTAATTAGCGCTGGAACATACTATGGCCAGGTGCAAGTTGTCGCCACCCATCTCCAGCTTGATTTTACGCAGGTTTCCTACCAGAGCCATACACGGCCCACACCACTCCGAGTAGATATCGAGCACTGCAGGAATAGGTGGAGAGGCCAGGAAAATAAGTGAAATATGCAGAGAAATTGGAGGAATAAGGGTCCATACCAAGGAGACCGGGTCGTTCAAGAAAGCGCTCGAGCTCCTCATCGCTCTGGATATCCGCTTGCAGTTGTTGCTGTCCCGCCTTTTTAGCCATTATGGAACTACATGAGCAAGGGAGTCCTAAAATGTTAATTTGAACAGTTGGGCCAAAATTTTAAATTGATACAATTTTTGAAAAAGAGAAACTGATTTTGTTTATCTTTTTTGATTTGTGCCAAAAAGTTGGTCATTTTTTTCAATGAACTATTGATCAAACAAAATTGCCAGGTTGGTTGCCACCTTGGTTGCGACCTTGGTTGCCACCTTTGGTTGCCACCTTTCCCCCAAGCAACCAGTATGAAGAAAAAATATTTTTTGAAATATTAATAAATTAGTTAACCACACATTTATTTGACAGTAAGATTACCTTTCCTACAACTGACGAACTCTTACACATTGCATAACAAAATTTAATGGACTTTAAATAACTTTCTATAGGGTTCGAATAATTTAATGATACTAAAAGGCTCGAATGTGTATAAAGGATATGTTGAGCTGTAATACATATGTATTTGGCAGAATTTTTATTCTGAATTTTTATTTTGCGTATTCAAACGCAAAACTACGAGTAACTAACTATACCCTTACTATACAATAACTATATACACTTAATTGTACAAAACTAAGGTGAACAAAACTTGAATCAATTTCATCAGGTAGCCGGCCCCTGCACATCAATTCATGACAATTAGAAGTAGAATTAAGTTCGAACAATTATGTAAACCTTTTTCATTAATAAGGTTATTTACTTTAGTACATAAGTGATTGTAGTATCGTCATTAATAAGTGATAGTAAAGTACCACATATAAAGGAATTCGTGAAGAAATATTAATAATTAAAAACCAGAGTTTCCTTAGGAATTTTTAAAAAATTAGAAAACAATAATATTGTAAATATCAGAAACATCTAAATATTTTTCAATTGATCCGTTTCATCTTTTTCAAAGCTGTGCAGATCAGAAATATAAAGAAGAACTCTTGGAGGCACGTAATTTGATGAGCTGAATCCGGCACCAAAAGCTCTGTCGTTGGTATAATAATCATCGTTGGTATATACGATATACTTGGTAATCTTATAAGAGACCATTCCCAACGGAAATCTATCTAACGGATATCCCGTTGATGGTAATGACGTTGCTAGCCACTGGTTCCGGTTCGTAAACCTCGTCGTTAGTTCTCATTTCGTAGGGAGCATCGTAAAATTGTTCATTAGGGATCTGATCGTAGATGTTCTCTGTAAAATTAGACACCAAAGGTGTTTAAATAGTTGATGGTGACAGGGAATTCTTTCATCCCACATACCGGATCGGTTGTTGTTCAGTCTTTCGTCACTAGCCGCTGGGTAAGCGGAATTATTGCCGCGACCATCAACGCCATGGAACGTGTTGAATGTAGTCGAGGTGTTGTTGTCCATGTGCATCCGGTTGTTGGCTTCCAGCGTGGAGTACGACATGACGGCAGCATTTCGCTCGTCCTTCGTCTCGGCCGCCTGTACATTTTCCGTATTCTTCACAGGTCTTGCTTTGTTGCGGTAGAGAAATATGAAACCGAATAAGACCAGCAACGCCACAATGATAGTGGCTCCAATGCCAACGCCAGTGCCCAAGTTAGAGCTTTCCTGGCCCTCAACGGTGACCAATTCGCATCGGGGCTGCTTGCCACTCCAAGCCCCGTCGTCGGTGCACTTGCGAAGGTATTGACCTATCCGATTATAGTTCGGGATACAGTGGTATTCCGCAGTGCCTCCGTACAGGGTAGAGTCGTTGACCACAATTACTCGTCCATTCTCGATTGCTAGCGGACGTCCGCAATCAATAGCTAAATTAAAGTAACAAGGAACCCATTTAGTCAACATTTTCAAGTACAGAAGGGACTTTAATCTGCGTATACTCACGTCTACATGTTGGATTCTTTCCGGCCCATTTTCCGTTCTTTTGGCAGATGCGCGTGTCGTTTCCAACCATGATACGGCCTTTGGCACACTTAAATGTGGCCACAGAACCCACGGCCCGGGTTTCAGCCTCGACAATCAAATTCTCATTGATATTGGGCATGTCGCACACAACCTCAAGGCACTCGGGTGCCTCATGACTCCAGTTTCCATGCTCCGTACACAGGCGGCGAGACACTCCAGTGAGCTTAAAGTTTATATCGCATTCATAAAGCACTGCTGCTCCGTAGTAGGTAGCGTTGTTGGCCAAATTTGCTTTTCCATTGGTGATGTTCTCCGGCGCCCCGCATTCCACGTCTAACAAAGATAATGACAGAGAACTTTTTTACTAGCGATTGATATTGAAAGGTTAAGTAAAGAAGGCTCAAAAAATCTCGTTCGGCATAATTTAATTTATAATATACATATATCTTCGCACAAATACAGTAGTATCTGGCTATAACGACTCAGACTCCGTCCAGTTATTGCAACGAAAACTTGATGGGTGGTTGGTCCCCATACAAACATACATACATATATGTATGTATGAAAGAGCCTCCGCTTAGTACTTTTTTTGCTTTTAGTGACATGTCGCTTATGCCAACAACGTTCCGAAAAAGAAATACAAGATATTAATGAATAATGCCAACAAATTGAAGCATCAAACGACAAAATTAGAAATATATACATTTATCAGTGATCGGCACCCTTACATGTGGGCGTAGCAGCGGTTCCACCCGAAGTTAGCTTTCCTTTCTGGTTTTTTTAATTTTTGGGGGGATTTTAAAATTCAAATATATTATTTATCTGCCTGTAATGTAAACGCATATTAAAGATTTTATTTGAAAGGTTTAGCTTTAAAAATGTCCGAAATATTCAGTTTTTTGTGGCGGTGCTGACACGCCCACTTTTCTATACTAGCTTTTTAGCTCCCTAAGCTACATACATATTTAGTTAAAAACAAGAACGGAAAGCTAACTTCGGGCGGAGCTGAAGTTGATATACCCTTGCAGTTAAAACCAGATATATATCACCAAAATCGGATTGAATTCGCCGATCCTCATGAGAATATGATAATATAACCAATTTATTACAATAAAAAATCTAAAACAAAGTACCAAGCTTCCATCTTCAAAAATACCAAAGTTGGTTACCAAATACCATCTCCGATCGTTTAGTTATATGGCAGCTATAAGATATAGTCGGCTGATCGTTATGCAATTTAGAAGGTTATATTATTTTGCCAAGAATAGCATTCGTACCAAATTCGAATTCTCTAGCTTTAAAAACACCGAAGTTATAGCATTTCCGATCAATCAGTTATATGGCAGCTATAGGATATAGTCGGACGATCCTTATGAAATTTGGTAGATCTTATTATTTTGCTAAAAATAGATCCCGTACACAATCTGAATTCTGTAACTCTAAAAACACCAAAGTTATACCATTTCCGATCAATCAGTTATATGGCAGCTATAGGATATAGTCGGCCGATCCCGGCCGTTCCGACATATATACTGCGTGCAAAGGAAAGAAGGGTGTGTGCAAAGTTTCAAGACGATAGCTTTAAAACTGAGAGACTAGTTCGCGTAGAAACAGACAGACAGACAGACGGACAGACGGACCGACGGACAGACGGACAGACGGACATGCTCATATCAACTCAGGAGGTGATCCTGATCAAGAATATATATACTTTATAGGGTCGGAGATGTCTCCTTCACTGCGTTGCACACTTTTGGACAAAATTATAATACCCTCTGCAAGGGTATAACAAGAAAGGAAAGCTAACTTCGGGCGGAGCCGAAGTAATGCACCGATGTGGTAGTCAGTAGAACAAATAGTATTTTTAGTCGTTGCAGGTCGAGACGGGGTGGTAGCGTAATGCGAAGAGTAGTTACTTCATGAACTCTGTGCTCAAATCATAGTAAGGACTTCGATCTTTTTCTTCTATAATTACTATTTTTTTATTTTTTTTTACTAACAACAAGTGGTTCCACAACAACTGAGGCGATTTTAAAATTTTGTATTTTTCTTGTTTGGATTATAATTTCTATAAGACACTTTCAAAGAATAAACATGTAATATAAATAGATTTAAAATAAAAAAAAAGTTTACGTTCCGAGCCTGATTTCAACTCATTTTACTATGCAAATCAGCGAAGCACTCTACCACTTGGTATTATAATTTTGTCCAAAAGTGTGCAACGCTGTGAAGGAGACATCTCCGACCCTATAAAGTATATATATTCTTGATTAGGATCACCTCCTGAGTTGATATGAACATGTCATTCTGTCCGTCTGTCTGTTTCTAAGCCAACTAGTCTTTCAGTTTTAAAGCTATCGACTTAAAACTTTGCACACACCCTTCTTTCCTTTGCACGCAGTATATAAGTCGAAACGGCCGGGATCGGTTGACTATATCCTATAGCTGCTATATAACTGATTGATCGGAAATTGTATAACCTTGGTGTTTTTAAAGTTAGAGAGTTCAATCTTTACACGAGAGCTATTTTTTTAAAAATAATACGACATGCCAATTCATAAGAATCGGACGACTACATCCTATAGCTGCCATATAAATGAACGTTCGGAAATGACCCAACGATCGTGTTTTTGAAGATAGATAGCTGGAACTTAGTACAGAAAATATTTTTGGTTAGTTAATCCGACCTACCAAATTTATTTTTGCTATTTTTGGCAAAGTAATACAACATGTTAAATTTCAAAAGGATCGGCCGACTATATCCTATAGCTGCCATATAACTGAACAATCGTAAATTAACCAATTTTTGTGTTTTTGAAGATAGAAAGTTGGAACTTCGGACAGATTCTATTTTTGGTCAGTTGATCCATCCCACAAAATTTTACAACGATCGGCCGACTATATAGCTGCCATATAACTGAACGATCGGAAATGGTATTTGGTAAAAATACCAACTTTGGTATTTTTGAAGATGGAAGCCTGGTACTTTGTTTTATATTTTGTATTGTTATAAATTTGTTATATTATGATATTCTCAGAAGGATCGGCCAACTATATCCGATTTTAGCAATATATATCCGGTTTTAACTGCAAGGTTATATCAACTAGAGGTCTGCAGGAATACATTCTTATTGCCTCAGCCATAGAATACATCCGAATGGAATAGAATGAATGAGTGCAAGAGACACAACGGATTGAGTGAGAGGGAGTGGGAGAGTGAGATAGCATTTTAACTCATAGGCATTCCCTTGCTTTGAAACAGAGTGAATTCGGGTGGGAAGTAAAAAGAGTGCTTTTGGAATGAGGAATGCAGCCGAATGTCTCGAATGGTTTTTAACACACTCTATGCATTCATTTAATTTCTTCTGTTGAGCAAAACGCTTCCCTAATACTTCTTTCATAATGAGGGAATTGACCGAAAGGTGAATCATAATGAAAGTGTTTTTTTACTTATGGTTTTTAACTGTTATTATTATTATCTTAGTGTTTTTTGTTTAGTTTTCTTAAGTTTTTCCAAATTAAACTATTTTACAAAATTTTTTAGCGACAAAATTTTGTTGGAAAAGTATTTATTAATAAATATTGAAAATATTTTTACATTTTTATAATTAAAATATGTAAAATAAAATATACAACATAATAATGAATATTTCTGAAAAAAAACAATGACTTGCTTTCACTTTTCAATTATTTTATTATCAGCGTCTAAAAAACAGGCAAATATGCATAGTTGTATGGTACATTCTAGAATGCATTCGAAACAATTCGAATGCGAACTGTAACTCTAACTCATTCAATTCGGTTTTCAACCCCCGAATGTTGTGCGAGTGAGACCTATACAGTCGCACTCACTCATTCATTAATTTTCGTCTCAGCATTCTATCTCACTCAATTCATTTTCAAGGTTGTGCATTTGAATGTCGTTGTTCAAGCATTGAACACTATTTTATATACAAATTCCAAAGATAGAGTTGCAAGGGATCGGACCCATGGAAATATGAGATAAACAGCATGGTTTAAAACCGATCCCTTGCAGCCTTACATAAAAAACACAAACATAAGCATCGTAAATAACAAACATAAGCGCATCCGCTTGTCACACTAGAGAAAGGGTCGCATAGCATGTCAACGTGCAGTGCGTTGATAAGTAGTTTTTAATAGTTTTAAGATTTTCATGTATCTTACTTATAAGAGAACTTTGACGAATAAAATCAGTTTTGAAACGGAACTCATTGGAGTACGACCTTATTATTTGGGGCTCCTCTTAAAAGTCGTTTTTTAGCTATTCATGCAGACCTCTAATATCAACTTCGGTTCCGCCCGAAGTTAGCTTCCCTTTTTTGTTTTAAAGAATTTATTTAATATGTATATAATTAATTTCATACGAAATATTTTAAAAGCAAAAAAAATCCCACAATGTAAATTCAAGTTTTTAGTTTGCGATTCTGTACTTACACACACACTCCGGAATTGTGCCGCTCCATTGACCATTGTCCATGCAAGTTGCCAGAGCTTCGCCCATCATTTTATATCCACGTTCGCAGCGATACTTGGCCAAAGCACTAATTCTGTGTAAATTTAAAGAACAAATAATAAATTACACAGGCTGACACCAAAAAATCTTCCCGCATAATTTCACCGGCTCCCTAATTTTTAGGCTCCCCTGAACCAAAGTCCAGAACAAACAAAGATTTCATCACTCACCGTTTCCGCAATACGTCTAAGAGAAGAAACTGATCAAATTGTACTATATATTGAATTATGTAGGGCATATATTTGCTTTGACCATCATTGTTATAGTACATAAATATGTATAATTTTTGAAATGAATGTTGGAATACCAACATCCAAAGTTGAAATCTCCGACTTCATATATTTTTTTATGCTTCTACGATTTTTCCCCAAACATTTTTCTATAGAAGAATTTTACTTATTGAAATCAGTAGATCATACGACGTTTTAATTTTGGATTTAAGGAAAAGCCCGAAATAATGTTATTGAATTTATTATAGTTAGTCAAACAATATTTTCTTTTAATAAATTAGAGTTTTTAATCTCTTTTTTTTAACGTTTCGGCTACCTAGAATCCGTTGAAAACTTTGCAATAAAATCAAAGATTAAACAGTAAATAAATGGGACATATCATAGAAACCAAATGGGTGCGGAAACCTTAAATGTACAAGAAACCAAGAAAGAAAAAATATGAACAAACAAAATTTTCCGCAGCTCCTTATAGGATTTTGAACCTGCGACAATAAATTAAAACCCGGAATCTTTACGTTCTAGACCACAACGTTAATTGTATGTTGAGTAATAAATACGATTTTCCTCCTGATCATTCTTCAGAGGCTGAAATCGTCACAAATTTAAACCAAAACATACAAAAACACATCGGCTCCGAACTTTCAGTTAACCCTATATACATATACATATATACATATAGCAAACATCGGATATGATTGCCCGATCCTAATGAGAATATTATAATAAAAACAATTTATTGAAATAAAAAATTGAAAAAAACTCCTAAGCTTCTATCTTCAAAAATACCAAAGTTGGTATTTTCACCAAATTAAAATAAACAAGAACGGAAAGCTAACTTCGGGCGGAGCTGAAGTTGATATACCCTTGCAGTTAAAACCAGATATATATCACCAAAATCGGATTGAATTCGCCGATCCTCATGAGAATATGATAATATAACCAATTTATTACAATAAAAAATCTAAAACAAAGTACCAAGCTTCCATCTTCAAAAATACCAAAGTTGGTTACCAAATACCATCTCCGATCGTTTAGTTATATGGCAGCTATAAGATATAGTCGGCTGATCGTTATGCAATTTAGAAGGTTATATTATTTTGCCAAGAATAGCATTCGTACCAAATTCGAATTCTCTAGCTTTAAAAACACCGAAGTTATAGCATTTCCGATCAATCAGTTATATGGCAGCTATAGGATATAGTCGGACGATCCTTATGAAATTTGGTAGATCGTATTATTTTGCTAAAAATAGATCCCGTACACAATCTGAATTCTGTAACTCTAAAAACACCAAAGTTATACCATTTCCGATCAATCAGTTATATGGCAGCTATAGGATATAGTCGGCCGATCCTTATGAAATTTTTTTTTATTTATTTATTCATTATTAACAATTATCTGTCATTTCTATATTATTATAACTAAGAGTAAGGATAAGGATAAGAGTAAGGATAAATTAAGTTAAAAGATATTCCATAATTTTGGATTTAATTACATCTAGGGATAGTTCAGGGGACAATAAGTGGGACAATGAGTTATAGTTTTTACATATGTATAACACGGAATGGATCGTGTTCCGCAAAATTAGACCTAGAAATCGGTAACCAAAGGGGTCGGAAGGATCTAGTTACTCTATTAGGCACAGAAAACATTAATTTTTCAAGAAGTACTTGTGAGTCAACCTGTCCAAGAATAAGCACATGAAGTAGCATAACCCCAGCACAAGTACGGCGCTCTTTTAAAGGAGGTAGGTTTAGTAGTTTTAACCGGCAATTATACGACGGGAGGGAAGTGGCAGTATCCCAGTTTCAGCTTTTTAACGCAAATAGCAGAAACTGCTTTTGGACTGATTCAATCCTCCTTTGGTGAACAAAGTATTGCGGACTCCAAACGCTAGAACAGTATTCCAAGATAGGTCGAACCAACGATACGTATAGAGTTTTAGTTGTGAAAGGATCATCAAATTCTTTAGACCAACGTTTGATAAAAGCTAGCACACCTCTGGCTTTATTAACTATTAGTGATATGTGGTCGTTGAAGGACAACTTATTGTCAAAAATTACTCCAAGATCGTTAATTAGGAAAACACGATCTAATACGTTATTCCCAAGAGAGTACGAAACGATGTGAGGCACACTGCGATTGAACGTCATAACCTTACACTTAGAGCAGTTAAGCAAAAGGAGATTGTTTGAGCACCACAAGAAGACTTCATTAAGGTCTAGTTGCAGGTGTCTATGAAGGAAATGGTCTGAGAAAGAAAGACATAACTTGACATCATCAGCATACATAAATGTAGTAGCATAGTTTACAACACTAGGTAAATCGTTGACAAAAAGAACAAACAGAAGAGGTCCTAAGTGACTACCTTGTGGGACACCAGATGAAACATTTATAATCTGTGATGAACTGTTTTTAAACAAAACACGCTGCGTGCGGTTAGATAGATAAGAGGTCAACCACTGTACTATATGTGGAGAAAACCCCAAAAGACACAGCTTATGAAGGAGGAGATGGTGGTTCACAGAGTCAAACGCTTTACTAAAGTCAGTGTACACCACATCAGTTTGCATGCGGCTCAGAAAACCTCTGTGGATAAACGAAGTGAATTCAAGAAGGTCGCAGATAGCTTAGCAATCCCCCGGTAGTTCTCAATAACTGTTTTAGAGCCTTTCTTATGAAGCGGAATAATAAAAGATTCATTCCATCTCTTGGGAAGACATGCCAGCTCCAAGGATAAGTTGAATAAGATAGTGAGAGGATAGCAAAGGATATCAGAACAGTACCTTAGAACACAGCTAGGAACATTGTCAGGACCAGCAGAGAAAGATATATGTATTGTTGAAAGAGCTTCGAACAGATCCTGAATTCGAAATTTTGAAAAGTAAATGTTGTTTATATGTGGTAATTTATAAGGATAAGAAGAGTTGTGGTTATATGAATCGGACGAATAGGTGGTTTGAAAAAATGACGCAAAGAGATTAGCAATACCTTGCTCAGAAGAATGTGAAATATTTTTATATGATAGGGAAGGAGGAAAAAGATTTGATTTACGTTTCATATTGACAAAAGAGTAGAAGGAGCTTGGATCATTTCGAAAGATCTTATTTTGGTAGAATTTGGTAGATCTTATTATTTTGCCAAAAATAGTTTCCTTACAAAATCTGAACTATGTAACTCTAAAAACACCAAAGTTATATCATTTCCGATCAATCAGTTATATGGCAGCTATAGGATATAGTCGGCCGATCCCGGCTGTTCCGACTTATATACTGCGTGCAAAGGAAAGAAGGGTGTGTGCAAAGTTTCAAGACGATAGCTTTAAAACTGAGAGACTAGTTCGCGTAGAAACAGACAGACAGACAGACGGACCGACGGACCGACGGACAGACGGACATGCTCATATCAACTCAGGAGATGATCCTTCATATGTATGTATGTATGTTTGTTTTGGACTTTGGTTCGGTGGAGCTGAAAGGTTATGGACTTAAAATGCACTTAAAATTATGCGTGGAGGAAAAAAATAAGAAATTGTCTGCATGTCTTATTAAAATTCTTTGTGAAAAGGGAAGACGTCTAAAGAAAACATGATAATTAATTGACTTACTTGTATGTTTGAGCTGTGTTTTGAGAAGATTCCGAGGTGCGGATGAGCGTGCGACCATACATGCGATCGTTGCCGGTTACGGAGAGCAAACTGTGAGCTGCTAGTTTAGGCTCCGGACAGCGAACTTCTACATAGGAATTTAAAAGGACATAGGATATTTAATGAACTGTAAAAGGTCATTTTTAGGTGATCAATCCTACCTTCGCACTTCGGTGAGACGTCACTCCAGACACCCGACTCCAAGCATTGACGCTTCACTACGCCGCTGAGCTTATGGGACTGCCTGCAACTAAAGACCACTTCGGAGTCCACGTAGGTGCTGTTGGTCACATATTTGTGGTCTCCATAAGGGATGGGTAAGATCGGGCCGCAATCAATGTCTATATAGAAAGTAAATTATTTTGAAATAAGCACTCAATATATATTCATATTATAAATATAATATAATAAATATAATATAAATATAATCTAAATATAATATAAAGAGGAAAATGTAGCATGTTTTTAGACGCCTAGTCGCCCAAGAAATACATAAATACATTGGGGTGCCAAAGAAAAGAAAATGGTTTTTGACGGTCGACATTTTTTCATGAATCCACATGAATTTTCATGCCATAGAATTAAAAGTGATTTAGGCTGAACCAAAGATTATACAATACATATAATACATACACTAACCAGAAAAAGTCTGCGTACAAAAACGTTTGCTCACTTTGGCTTCGAAAAAAAAGTACTAATACATAGTATACATAGAAAATTCATTTTTTTTCTAAAAAGTAGTACATTTTATTAGCTTTGATGGTATGTAACTTCCTAGTTCCTAGCTTTTAAACTTTAGATAATATAGAAAAAATAAAAAAAATAGTCGGATTTTCAGTCAGAAAAAGTCTGCGTACAAAATTTAAAATATCGAAAAAAAAATCTTTTTTTAATATATTGGTACGAATTTGGATATCCTTTTAGCTTAATAACTTCAGCCAATCAATTTGCCATTGAGTGGACCAATTTCGCCGTGTCCTTTGCCGTTATTTTACGTCATTCTTCCTGAATGACCCTTTCGAGCATATCGAGCATAAATTTTCTATGTATACTATTAGTACTTGTTTTTCGAAGCCAAAGTGAGCAAACGTTTTTGTACGCAGACTTTTTCTGGCAAGTGTATGTATGTACATATGTACATACATAGATGGGACATTACGGCCCAAAACGGTCAACTTTTTTCGTCAAACTTGTTGGTGATGGGGGAACGCACATGCATACGATTCTATTTTCAGAACTCTTTACATGTATGCGTCAAAAACATGCGTGCTTTGTTTGCATTTGTCACTGCGCACACGACACACAGTGGCCGATTTGGCTATTCTAGCGTCAGATTAGGAAAATTATCAAGTGTTAAAATTCATAAAAATTTTGTTTTCTACCAATACACAGTGGTTAAAAAAACAAAAGTCCGAAATTGATCACTTTTTTTCTTTAAAATATTCCTTAACAGATCAATAAAAAGAACTGTATTTTCAGTTTTGTCCTTTCTCTTTCCTTGGTTGTAAGAATAGTGAGAGGAGAGAGACAATGAAAACACGTGATCGTTGCATTAAACGCAGCTTGAAAATTAGCTCTAACAAAAAAATCTAATCGTCATCCAATAAAATGAATTATGAAAATAAAGGCATGTACTATAAAACTGAGTAATTTTTATGTCATTATGTGTTGTGTTTTTGTTTTAAAGTTAGTGTTTCATTAGTAACCTGTCGACTGGCGAATTTTTGTGTATACATAGAATTAAAATAAAGAAAAAGTTGTGATACCAGTCTTTCCCAATGATAAAAATTTTTTATTAATACTAATTAATGTATTCTTAGACTATGTTTTACATTTGAGCTGCAAATTTTGGCCACTTTCCGACTTATTCCCTTTTTTGTGTTTTGTTGTTTTCGTGCATATTTTGTGTTTTGTTGTGTTCGTCATATTCGTCCGTCAAAACCGGATATATATCGCAAACACCGAATATAGTTGGCTGATCCTTATGAGAATATCATAATAAAAAATTAAATTCAATAAAAAATCTAAAATAAAGTCTTTAAAAATAACAAAGATAGTATTTCTACCAAAACTATTTACGATCATTCAGTTATATGGCAGCTATAAGATATAGTCGGCCGATTGTTATGAGATTTGGTAGGTCTGATCAACTGATAGAATCCAAAAATAGAATCCGTACGAAGTTCCAACTTTCTATTTTCAAAACATGAAAGTTGGGTAATTTTTTCCGTTTTTTCAGTTATATGGCAGCTATAGGATATAGTCGGCTGATCCTTATGAAATTTGGCATGTTGTATTATTTTTCCTTATTCGTACCAAATCCGAATTCTCTAACTGTAAAAACACCAAAGTTATAGCATTTTCAATCAATCAGTTATATGACAGCTATATGATATAGTTTCCCGATCTGGCTGATTTTAATATATTATTTTAGAATAAAACAAGAAAGGAAAGCTAACTTCGGGCGGAGCCGAAGTTGATATACCCTTGCAGTTAAAACCGGATATATATCGCAAACATCGGATTAAATTGGCCGATCCTTATGAGAATATCATAATATAACCAATTTATCCAATTTATATAACCAAAAAAATCTAAAACAAAGTACCAAGCTTCCATCTTCAAAAATACCAATGTTGGTATTTTTACCAAATACCATTTCCAATCGTTCAGTTATATGGCAGCTATAAGATATAGTCGGCCGATCGTTATGCAATTTGGTAGGTTGTATTAACTGACCAAAAATAGAATATGTACTTAGTTCCAGCTTTTTATCTTCAAAAACACCAAAGTTGGG
Organism: Drosophila pseudoananassae pseudoananassae; assembly: GCA_018153035.1. NCBI lineage: Eukaryota > Metazoa > Arthropoda > Insecta > Diptera > Drosophilidae > Drosophila > Drosophila pseudoananassae. The sequence goes on from JAECXR010000072.1 coordinate 4,977,811, forward strand.
TAATTTCCGATTGTTCAGTTATATGGCAGCTATAGGATATAGTCGGCTGATCCTTAAGAAATTTGGTAGGTCGTATTATTTTGTCAAATATAGCAATCGTAAAAACTAAACTAAACTAAACTGTAAAAACACCAAAGATATAGCATTTTCGATCAATCAGTTATATGACAGCTATATGATATAGTGACCCGATCTGGCCACAATAACATATTATTTTAGAATAAAACAAGAAAGGAAAGCTAACTTCGGGCGGACTCGAAGATGATATACCCTTGCAGTTAAAACCAGATATATATCGCAAAAATCGGATTGAATAGGCCGAACCTTATGAGAATATCATAATATAACCAATTTATTACAAATAAAAATCTAAAACAAAGTACCAAGCTTCCATCTTCAAAAATACCAAATAAAACGATCTCCGATCGTTTAGTTATATGGCAGCTATAAGATATAGTCGGCTGATCGTTATGCAATTTGGAAGGTTGTATTATTTTGCCAAAAATAGCATTCGTACCAAATTCGAATTCTCTAGCTTTAAAAACACCGAAGTTATACCATTTCCGATCAATCAGTTATATGGCAGCTATAGGATATAGTCAACCGATCTCGGCCGTTCCGACTTATATACCGCGTGCAAAGGAAAGAAGGGTGTGTGCAAAGTTTCAAGACGATAGCTTTAAAATTGAGAGACTAGTTTGCGTAGAAACAGACTGACGGACAGACGGACATGCTCATATCAACTCAGGAGGTGATCCTGATCAAGAATATATCTACTTTATAGGGTCGGAGATATTGTATAAAAAATCGGAGATGTTTCCTTCACTGCGTTGCACACTTTTGACCAAAATTATAATACCCTCTGCAAGGGTATAAAAAGGCCCGATCATAGCTTTCAAATATGGACAAATAACAAAATACCAATAAAGTCTAAAATTTGTATACCCTTGCAGAGGGTATTATAATTTTGGTCAAAAGTGTGCAACGCAGTGAAGGAGACATCTCCGATTTTGTATACAATATTATATATACATTTATACAATACAATTATACAATACATTTTATATGCTCAAGACCGTTAGGTCGCCGAATAAAGAGCCAGAATCTGTTCGATATCTGTTCGAATCTGTGGCTGGGCCACATCATGCGTGAGTTCCTGCAGTTTTGGAGATTTTTTCATTTCCTCAGTGCGGTCAAAGTGATCCCTGCATTTTAGCCTACACGTAGCTAAGGGGATACCTACTGGTTCTTTCTCCGGGAGGAGAGGATTGGTACTACCTGCTCTTGCTAGTTCGTCGGCGGCGCAATTACCCTCGTGGTCCCTCGTGGTACAGTGGTCGGGGAGTCTGAAGGACTCATTTAGACACAGCCGTTCGCAATGGAAACCGCCTCCCACCTGGCCATTCAATTTTAAACCGTCTGTGTAAATATGGATGCTGGTCCCTGGATTCGTGTGGCCCATTCCTTCCTTGTTGGAATGGAAACCTTGTATTTTAAGATGGAATGATCAACAGGTACGCAGTAGTCTGTAGCCCCCTTTTGCGTGCAGTGGTGTAGATCTAACTTGGTATGTCCATAGTCAGTCCATTTCCATATGCCCGTCTTGCGTAGCCTAATTGCCGATAGCGTGGCTATCTTGACGCCCATTATCTCTACCGGCAATAGGTCGAGTATGAAGTCTAGGGCATCCGTCGGTGTGGTACGTAGACTGCCTGTGATACGGGTTTACACCTAGTCCATTCCTAACTGCCCATGTTGAGAGGACCGTAAGTTTATCCGACATGCGGTCACATAGAGTCTGGGGAAATTTCCCAGAGAAGGCAATTGCGACATCATCCGCGTTAGCGATAACTTTGCAACCACCACCTTCTAGGGATCGCAGTAGGCTATTAACCGCCACGTTCCACAGTAGGGGTGAGAGTACGCCTCTTTCCGGAGTGCGTCTTCTGACGTATCTATGAATAAATTCTCCTCCTAGTGACGCCTCAACAGTCTTGTTTACCAGGATCTGCTTTATAAGGCGTTCGGATTGATTGTCTATTCCCAGTCCCGTCAGCGCATTGATTATCGAGCTTGGTAGGATGTTGTTGAACGTACCTTCTATGTCTAGAAAAACAATGAGTGCGTATTCCTTGTCACTAAGTGCCTTTTCGACAAAAGTAGTGATCTCGTGGAGTGCCGTTTCCGTGGATCGGCCCTTCCTATACGCATGCTGTGATCCCGAGATATCATCTGGGTTGATAGTAAGATTAATGCGGAGGCTGATTAATCTGTCCATTGTATTGAGAAGGAAGGACGACAGGCTTATTGGTCTGAAGTCCTTAGGGGTGCAGGGCGATGGTTTTCCCGCCTTGAGTATAAATACGACTTTCGTCCGCAACCACATTGCGGGTACGATGCCTATAAAATTGCTGAGAAAGCTTTCTTGACCCAAGACCTCAGATTGGGTCCGGCTTTAATTAGTTGAGCCAGGACAATGCCATCTGGGCCTGGAATTGAAAGGCTTGAAGCTATTTATCGCCCAGCTGAGATACCTGTCATTCAATAGGTATAAAAGTTGGTTAGGGAGGGAGGGGCTATCCCTCTGTCTCTGCATTTCCAGGGTTGTTTCTTCTAGAGAGCATCCCGGGAATTGTGCCTCTGTGAGAACCTCTGAGGTTTCTTTGCTGGACGATGTCCAGTTACCTTCTGAGTTTTTAATATATCCTACATTTGGTGCAGTAGTTGCGAGGACCTTTCGACCGTTCATATGTACATATGTTCAAATCAAAAATCAGAACGAAATATCTTGCTTCGTTCTTGTGATATTAATTTTGGCCATAAAGTGGTCAAATTTCCTATAGTGCAGTGGTCTGCACTATTAGTATTAGTAACGAATATCAAAAAAGTGTCAAAATCCCCGTCAACAAAAAATGAAAAAAATTAGATATTAGTGGCATTTTTAGAGCAGTGGGGGGCAAATTAGGGTTGTTGATAATATATCAAAATATCAATATATTGATATTTTTTTCTAATAATGATATATTTATATCATAATATTTGTTTGCCTAAGTATTGAAATAGCGATGTTTGTTCTGATATTTTTGGATATTTTTTCTTGATCACTCTAAATTTTAAAGCAATGCGGATTCAACTTCTTTACTAAGAAGCGTACGTGAAAAGTTAAAAAAAACTCAATATGAATGTGAAATCAAATTCACATCGGATATCAAATGTGTTGTGTGCGACGCTAGGAGCAGAATGACGGACACACACATCAAGCAAAGGGTATTTTTAAAATCGCTAAATTCCAAACGTTGGGTTAATTTTGTATTTTGTCGCACGTGTGTCACACGTGTGTGTGAAAAAAGGAAGAAAAAGAAATTTTTGACACCTAGATTTTGCCAGTACTCTGACGACGAATATTTTGAATGGCGTTGCCGGATCAAAAAAAAATAAACAGCTGATTTTAGGGTGTAAAAAAAATTCATTTGATTTCTTTTGATAGCCAAAACATGGAGCGAAAATTGAGAGAAAAAATTTGTTGGACCGAAAAATGTTCGGCCCGCGAGGATAAAGTCAAGCTAAGCTTTGATTTTGATTTTGACCCAGTATTCTTTTTCTTAATCAGCTCCTTAGCGGCGAAATACATAAAGAAAACACCAAAATCTAATCAGTTTGAATTCATTTTTGCTTATACATATGTTTTTTGTTTACAAACAAAATCTGTTCAGTATTACCCTTTTTCTTCATTTTTTTGGTCACACTAGCTGGGTAGCCAAATAAAGAGAGATTTCGCTAGCACACGTGTGACAGCGGCGTCGTCAGAGTACTAGGCTTCAAAGTACTATGCTTAAAAATCGAAATGTTTCCACTGAGAACAATTTTCAAAAAAAAAAAAAAGGTTGAAAAAAGTTTTCTCCATAGAAAATAAATATGGGGAAGCTTATTCATTTGTTTAAGAACTGTTTTTAGCAAAGTTTTCTTTAAAATAAAATACACTATTTTAGTGCCCATTCAAATTTTTGAATAACCGAAAAATGATATCGAAAACTACCCTTTTTTTGCTCAGTGGATGCTCTGCTCTCATCGTTTTTACTAAAATTTTAAACATGTGTGTGTTGCCCCCCACTGTTTTAGAGCTAGACTCACCAAATTTCATCACCGATTCGCATTTATCTTACGGCCAAATTAATCTAAGCTTAGAAATTGGCCACGCCCCCATGAAATAAAAAAAAAAATTAATATTATGACAAACTTTTAACATAGTAACTTTTTCTTTTGTACACACACTATTTATGCACTTTTGGATATTTCCTGATTCATATTGATAAAAAAAACACGTGAGATATTTAACAAATAATTTCTCGCCCTTCAATCTTCAAATTACATTTACACTTACATACATACCCCGAAATAATGCGAAACTTTATTACGTCCCAAAGTTAAAATACGTAAGAAATGCTTAAATGCAAAATTAAATACGTCCCAAAGCTTACATTTTTTTCTAAAAATCCATCTAAAAAGGGTTTTTTAAACTGACAAAATGTTAGTATAGATCAGCTCAGTGGGCCAAATGACGATAGTTAATCAAAAACAAGAAAGGAAAGCTAACTTCGGGCGGAGCCGAGGTTGATATACCCTTGCAGTTAAAACTGGATATATATCGCAAACATTGGATTAAATTGGATTAATATCATAATATAACCAATTTATTACCATAAAAAATATAAAACAAAGTACCAAGCCTCCATCTTCAAAAATACCAAAGTTGGTTTTTTTACCAAACTCCATTTCCGATCGTTCAGTTATATGGCAGCTATAAGATATAGTCGGCCGATCGTTATGTTATTTGGTAGGTTGTATTATTTTGCCAAAAATAGCTTCCGTACAAAATCTGAACTCTGTAACTCTAAAAACACCAAAGTTATACCATTTCCGATCAATCAGTTATATGGCAGCTATAGGATATAGTCGGCCGATCCCGGCCGTTCCGACTTATATACTGCGTGCAAAGGAAAAAAGGGTGTGTGCAAAGTTTCAAGACGATAGCTTAAAAACTGAAAGACTAGTTCGCGTAGAAACGGACAGACAGACGGACAGACGGACATGCTTATATCAACTCAGGAGGTGATCCTGATCAAGAATTTATATACTTTATAGGGTCGGAGATGTCTCCTTCACTGCGTTGCACACTTTTGGAGAAAATTATAATACCCTCTGCAAGGGTATAATTATACAATACATACATGGGACATGGCCCAAAACGGTTACCTTTTTTCGTCGAGCTTGTTGGTGAGGGGGGAACGCACAATCATAACATTCTATTTTTAGATCTCTTTACATGTATGTATCAAAAAAAATGTGTGCCTTTCTATGCACTGCTCTCGGGACGGCGTAAAAAATTTTTGGCGTCCAAATCTCAATTTCTTATCGTTTTTGTCTACAATGCGTCGATGTGATAGTAGAAAAAATATTATTTTTGATAAATAGAATTATTTTGATGAACTACCGCTCGAAACAAGGTAGTAGCGAAATGCATAGAGTAGTTCATCTGTGTACAATTTTCCTATGTTCAAATCCTGTTAAGGACTCAAGAGGTAAATAAAATTCCAAGGGAGTCCGCCCGTCATTTTGTCATCTGACATGTCCGTCACTTATTTTTACAACAATTGTAATAGAATGCAAAAAAATTATAATAAAATTTAATATTAAAAATTTAAACAACCTTACTCATAAAATGAAAACTTGGACCCCAAGGGTACGGAGCCTTTGCATTCCAACACAGCTACACTTCAAGTTGATTAACTGATATTTAAAGTTGGTATTGAAGTAAAAGCGAGAATCAATGCCAAAAACAGAGCTGAAGGTAAAGATAGTAGAAGATATTTCTGATCTCTTTGCTTTCACACTAGTTTGACGCGAACGTTTCAAAGTTTCATCGTTCCAAAAATGTTATGTTCTAAAAATAGAATTCTCTCTTTCCTTCTCTCATCTGCCAGCCGTTTGCGGTGGAACCCGCTCTCAAATGTTTTCATTTTTACAGCGGGTTCCACTACGAACTGAGTCGATGTTGAGGTGATTTTAAAATGTTTTTTATTTTACTTTTAAAGACATTTGGGCAAATCCCAGAAACACTCCACCAGCGACCAATTTTTAAATTTTAACATTTTGTAATTTTTCTTTATATGGAACATTCAAGTAGATATCGAATTTTAAGAATTTAAAGCAAAAAAGATATTTCGATCATTATAAATGCACAAATTTTTATCAAACCCAACCCAACCACTTTGTGTGCACTTTTATCACAAAAGTTAACATTTTTCAAAATTCCAAATTTGACATTAATGTCAACACAGTAAATTGGAGCAATAGTAGTCTTATTACTTAATTTATGTTCTTTAATTTTAGTGACAAAAAAAATATTATTTTTCTTTTATAGAAATTTAAATTTAAATTTGAAAGTAGTGCCCTAGCGCTGTAGCGTGCGACACGAAAATAACGTTTTTTTTATATAGCTAGTGTGAAAAAAAATTTTTTTTTGATTCAACTTAATTTATAAATCATAATTATATTGTGCTTTTAAAAACATAAAAAAGTTAAATTATGTATTTACATAAATATATTTTTTTGACACATTTATGCTTGTAGCATGCGACACTTTTTCAATTCTACCCAAAAACCTTTTTTTTTTTTTTGCATCACACTTTGCTTGCTTATTCACGTACTGCTAAGAAAAGCATCAGATTTGAAGGGGCTGGGGAATTGAAGCTTTTTTAAAGAGAAAAGTTTGGCAAATGGTCAAATGTAAGAATCTCATTTTAAACAATGCCCATGAATTCTTTTAATTGGCCAGGGAAAATATACCTAGCGTTTACATTTTGTATGTAAGTAGCACTTACATTCGAAATGCCACAAGTTCGCCGCTGGAGATCACGTATCGAGCATACCGGGAATAAAAAGCAATTATTATTTTGAATCTGTCGCGGATCGATTATCGATAGTTTACTATTAAGTATTATTATTGAAATTTGGTATTGTGGTATTTAAGGTAGATAATTGGTGAATTTGGTGGTGAATTTGTCGTCGAAAGCCATGGAGTGTGGGAGGTTATACTGCGGTAATGTTTTTTATTATTAGTAGCATCTTTTCTATAACTTGTACTTTCACTAGAATAAAACATACATATGTATATACACGGATATACATTGGCTTGTGTACTAAGGCGGGTTGCCCCATCGCCGCCGTATGTTTAAGGCAACTCCCACCCGAGCGACGACAGAAGCTTTTATTCGCAGTCAGGCGACTGGCGACTTGGATTTGGAATAGCACCCTGGTGAGGGTCGATCTTGCGCAGACAGCGCAAAGTGCATGGACGACACGATGCAGCATTTGCTCAGAAGGAGTCCTCGACTAAACGAGAAACAGGATAACGTGACGCAAATGGATGGCAGCGTATTGGTCCCGCAACCGAGCTCAGGGACGTCGCAAGATGGCGGCCGAAGCAGTGAAGCCCCGGTGTCATCTGTTCAGCCGGCAGCATCTGGAGCCATCAACAAACCGAAGGTGGCCGACCTCTTGGAAAGGACCGCCGAGCTGGAAAAGGAGTTGGAACGCGCTCGCAGCAGTAACATGGAGCGCACTGTGAGGCTCGAGTGAGGCTGGGGTAGGTTAGCAACCGCCATTTGCAATCGGCCTGACCGTACCTAACCCAAAAAGTGCCTTTCATGTGGCGTCAGGGAGACTGCCATCTTGGAGTGGATCCCAAACGGTACCGTGTACAGCTTCGCAGATCTGTGCCACAAGGACTACTTACGGATCGCCATTTTGCGCTACCGGCACTACGGTTCCAGCCCAAGGTACGGACTTGGAGAACAACCAAAGGCTACTGAAGGCGTCAAAGGATGACGCGCGTGAAACGGTGAAGTCGCTGTTGATTCACCCCAGCAATGCGAACGCAGCGATGGAGCAGCTGCGTTTCAGATATGGCCGACCGGAGCAACTAATACGCAGCCAGCTCAACAGCCTTCGAGATGTGCCTCCAATTACGGAACACAATCTAGGAAAGCTTGTCGCATACGCCACACATGTCAGTAACCTCAAGGCCTTCTTGCAGTCAGCGAAGGCAGAGCAGCACCTGGGTAACCCTACCCTGATGGAAGACCGTGTGGCCAAGCTCCCGATAAGCAAACGAGTGGAGTGGGCAAGGCACGCTATAACTATTCAGCCCTTTCCGACTGTTGTGGACTTTAGTTCGTGGTTGATGGAACTAGCGAATGTGGTCTGCATTGTGGCGGACATTGATGGAAAGGAGCCAAGGCGTCGACTGCTTCATGCCAGTATCGACCATGAGCAGGACGAGCAACAGGAGAGCTGCTTCAGAAATTGTCCAATATGCGAAGGTCCTGGACAACATGCAGTTTGGGACTGCCAACGATTTATTGGAGCCACGACTACAGACAGGTGGAGGCTCGCAAGAAGACATCGCTTGTGCTTTATGTGCTTGCAAAGCGGGCATATGACTGGATCGTGCGCTGCGTCAGGAGAGTGCCCCATGAATGGATGCAGGAGGAAGTATCACCGTCTTCTTCATGAGGCAAGCAATGAAGGCTTCAGGAGACCGCCACAGCGAGGCGGCCATTGGAGAAGCTACAACCGGGACCGACAGGCAGTCTAACCGAGGGAAGGCGTCAGGTTCAATGAAGGAGCAGCCTCATCCGTGGATGCTCCTGCGACGCCGGAAAGGAATTTGAGCTGTGTCGACGAGGACCGTGAACGACTACTGTTCCGTATATTGCCGGTGACGCTATACGGAGGTGGGAAACAGGTGGATACGTACGCTCTCCTGGACGAAGGTTCTTCGGTGACGATGGTCGACAACGAGCTGGTTGCAGAGCTAGGCGTACAAAGAGTACGTCGTCAGCTGAACATTCAATGGTTCGGAGGCATGGCCGCAATAGAGCCTACTAACGTGGTACGTCTGCAGATTAGTGGAGCAGGCAACTCTTCCCGACATGTGCTGAGCAACGGGTATGCCGTTCCAAAATTGAGTTTGCCGATGCAGAGCCTGCACAGAAGAGATGTCAGGAGCGTGAACAAGGACGCTCGATTACCGATGAAGCCCTACGAAAATGCAGTGCCGAAGCTACCTATTGGATTGGATCATGGACATTTAGGATTGCCATTGAGAACGAGACGCTTCGCCAGAGAGGGACCGTACGCCGCCGCCACAGCATTAGGATGGGTTGTTTTTGGGCCTGTAGAAGGACGACGAGACACGCCACCACCGAAGCCTTGTCTGCTAGCCACGTCGTTGGATGATAATGTGGAACGGATCGTCGAGGACTACTTCGAGATCGAGAACTTCGGTGTGAAGGCGGCGCCAGCGGCCGCAGCCAGCGACGACGTAAGGGCTCAGAAGATCTTGGAGGACACTACGGTGCGAGTTGGCCGCCGATACCGTAGTTATGATATGGCGTACAATAGGTTGGTCAATATCGAGAAGAAAATAAAGCGAGATGGGCAGTTCGCCCAAGAGTACTCACGGATTATCAATGATTACGTCGTCAAGGGATACGCTCGGCGTCTGGAGCGACAGGAGATCGCTATGGGAGGCGATAGGATATGGTAATTGCCACATTTTGGAGTGGAGAATCCCAACAAGCCAGGGAAGATTCGATTGGTATTCGATGCAGCGGCACGAGTTGGATAAGAATCGGTGAATTCTGCGCTGAGCAAGGGGCCGCAACACTATAAGGCCCTGGCATCTATCCTCTTCCCTTTTAGAGAAGGTGCTGTCGGAGTCTGCAGTGACATTAAGGAAATGTTTCACCAGGTGCTGATCCGACCCGAAGATAAATGTGCGCAACGATTTCTGTGGAGAGATAGGGATAACCAACGAGACCCCGACGTTTATGAAATGTGCGTGATGACCTTTGGAACTGCATGTTCACCGAAAGCTGCGCATCATGTGAAGACAGCGATTCCAGGATTCGGATCCCAGATGACGCATCGTGGGCTACCACTACGTGGATGACTACGTGGACAGCTTCGCCACTGAGAGGGAAGCTATCGAAGTATATACTAGAGTAAAGGAGATACATGCAGATGGCGGTTTTGAGCTTTGCAAGTTTTCGTCGAGTTCACGCCCAGAGTATTGGATGGGGTGAAGCCGAGCAAAAGATTTTGGGAATGCGGTGGCAACCAGCCACGGACGACTTCAGGTTTTGAGTGAAGTACTACAAAGTTGCCCCCATCGTATCCGATGGAAAGAGAATTGCCACAAAAAGGGAATTCTTGAGTATGGTCATGTCAACTTTTGACCCCTTGGGATTTCTGTGTTGCCTAATGGTAACAGCGAAGTTGTTGTTGCGAGAAGTCTGGAGAAAGAGGATCTCATGGGACGAGCCACTACCGGCTGAGATGGACAACGCCTTTATGGATTGGCGTAAGGAAATGGATAAAGTGGAAAACTTTCGGAGCCCACGTCACTATTTTGGATCTGGACAGGTGAAGACTATCGAGATGCACGTTTTTGTGGATGCGAGTCAGTCGGCATTCGCGGCAGTGGTCTACTGGAGAATCACGTATGAGGACGGCGACGTGCAAGTGAGGTTCGTGTGCGCAAAGACAAAGTGTGCACCTATGCGAACGATGACGATTCCAAGGTTGGAGCTGCAGGCAGCAGTTCTAGGAACGAGATTGATGGACACAGTCAGGCAGGACCATGGTGTGCCCATTGCAGAGATTGTGCTATGGACGGATTCGAAGACAGTGCTGCGTTGGATTGGCAGCACGCACAGGCGCTACAAACAGTTAGTAGGGAACAGAGTAGCCGAGATTCTGGAGTCAACGAGGGTGGCCCAATGGAGATGGCTACCGTCCGCCGACAACGTGGCGGATGATGCGACTCGGGCGCAACGCAGCGTAAACCTGAGCGAGGAGTCACGCTGGTTAAAAGGACCGGCATTCCTGAGGAGATCACCGGGCAGCTGGCCGGGAACCGCACCTACCGACGAAGCGGATGCAGAAGATGAAGAGGAAATGCCGAGTGAGTTTGTGCTCGTTGGCACGAGTGACACGTTTATATCCATGCAGAGATTCTCAAGCTACAGGTGATTGTTGAGGACTACGGCCTGGGTCCTAAGGTTCACACGTCGATGCCGTGGACAACGAGACGAGCTTGAGAACTACGGCCTCACTGCAGCTGAGGACTTGTTAGTCCGTATAGCACAACGTGAGGCGTTCCCCGATGTTTAGGTGAAGTTAGTTATCTCATGTAAGCAGCCCAATAAAGCTGACCGCGTTATACCATCCGAAAGACGCCCCCGACTTCTTATTTCAACATTTTCAACTTTCCTGGAATCTTTGGCGGCAGCAGCGCCCCCCTACAAAACATTGGTCCTTCGAGCCGGATAATTCCTGGATTTTTCTTCTGCCAGCAGTTCTCGGCATTGTTCCGCCAAAAGATAAGTACATTTTTCCGTCTCCATCTCTCTGCCGGTCTTCAGCAGTGATCCGAACATTAAATTTCGTTCACACTGCTGCAAGATTGTTTTTCCCTCCGTGTCAACTCCAAGTCAGAGTTTTCCGACACAACGGCAGGTTGAGATTTTCTAATAATCTATAATAATCATAAAATTCTGCAAATTTTTCCATCAGTCTCCGTTTTGTGTGCTGCCCATATTCCTCGCCGTTTTCGGCCTCTCCGTTATCCATTCGCTTGCCAACGGTCGAGGCATATGTGCATCCACATACATACATATGTACATACATACGCACATACATATTTTTTTGGTGCAATTAATCCGCGAAAAATTCGCAAGTGAACAGTGAAATTGTGTGGTGACATAAAGAAGGCATAATTAATATTGGCCACCGGTGTGAATTAGTTCCGGAATTTCCAAATTCACCGAACAGTCCGCCGCTGTCGTAATATTTGTTTTTTATCTTCCTCAATCAGTGTCATTTTTTACACCACATAACTTTTCTGTTCCTCCATTTATACAGTCCACTTATCAACGCTCCACTGTGCCAATATATGCCCACATGCCCTTACATATATCCGTACCTGCATGCATGTCCATATATTTCCAAATATTTTCTGACTCCAATTCCAGGAAATATATAACCGATAAAAATTAACACATACAGTCCACTCACCGACGTTCCACTGTGACATCATATGCCCTTGCCCTACTTGCATGCATGCCCATATATTTCTAAATATTTTCTGCCTCCAATTTCAAGAAATATATACCCAAACAAATTAAAAAAAAAAAAATCAATTAATTATAAATTTATTTATTTATATGTATAACTACAAAAATTTATTTAATTCGTATTTTCCGTTCGAGCAAAGGGCCAGGTTTTTTTTTAATTCACCTTTCCGGCCACTCGTCGAAAATTTAATTATCAAAAAAATTATAATTAAATAATTTATTTGTCGATCTTCTGTCAGAATCGAGCCGCGGTTTCAATTCCACCGTTCCAGCGTCGGGATAATTAACCTCAATTGATTAAAACTTGAGATTTTCAACCCCACCCGTCTGTCTCCATAACAATTAAATCCGACAATTAGGCAACAATTAATTATTTATTTTCTCTCTGTGTTAAATCCAAGCCAAGGTCAAGTCCACCTTTCCGGCTCCGCAAATTCGAAAATAGTTAGGAATTAAATATTTACGTACGAGCCATTCTAGTCGAAATATACATATATCGACAGTCATCAATTGTTTTTCCGAACGAGCACGAATTTTCCGGTCCTTTTCCATTTTCCGCTCCGACATTTTTCCGAACGTTGCTCCTACTCCGCATCTGGTAACATCCGCCGAGAATCTCGACAAACCTTGGCCCATATGGTTTTTTTTTGGCTTCCTTAAGTTTTTCCCACATCCGAATTGTGCCGCTTCCGACGTTCCGACGGTCTCATCACATTAGTGACCGGCTACCGCTTCGTACGAGCCATCTATTGCGCAAGTCAGTCGACAAGCGCTGACCAGCGAATTGGTGTCTGAGAATGCCCACGGGAGACGACCAAAAGCCACGTCCGATCCCAACCATCCGTTTGGAGAGATCTCAATCCGCTTCTCCGCGGACGCCTCTTTTAAAGCCTAAGGCGTACAGTGCCATTCCAAGGGCGAAGAGTGACGAATCCGTCAACACAATCTCCGGTCCTTCACAGAGGCAGACTCGTTCCGTCGCAAAAATGGCTCAAAGTGCGGTCGACGTGGCGCTGAAGAAGTTCATCGCCACAACAGATCGAGTTGGCCAATTTGAGGCCAACATAAATACTCCGGGCGCCAGAGAAACGGACGTGGGCTCCCAATACATGTGCGAAGTCCATCGGGACCAAATTCGGGCACTGTGGGAGAAGGTGGAGAGCTGCTCCGATTTGCTAGCCGAGTCCGGCGACAATGCGGCCATCTCGACAGTGCTGGAGTCGAAGTACAGCTACGAGAGTTGCTCCGATTTGCTAGCCGAGTCCGGCGACAATGCGGCCATCTCGACAGTGCTGGAGTCGAAGTACAGCTACTGTTACTCCGTCTACTCGAGATGTATTGCCCAGCTTCGGGAGAAAATTGCTTCCCATACCACTCCGGCTTCCGTCAATATACACACGCCCGCGTCTACAGGCTGCCGGTTACCTCCGGTGGATACCGAGGTCTTCGCGGGTGATTATCTTCGGTGGCCCACCTTTTAAGACTTGTTTACGGCCATTTACATCCAAAACTCGCTGCTCACCCCGGTAGAAAAGTTGTTCCACTTACTGTCCAAAACAAGTGGTGACGCCCACGCCATTGTTTCCAAGGCTCCGCTTACCCATGAGGGGTTTGACGCCGCGTGGCAAAGCCTCACAGATCGCTTTGAGAACCGGCGGCTATTGGTCAATAGCCAGTTGAAGATCCTTTTCAACATCCAGGCTATTTCTCAAGAGTCCGGGGTCGCGCTGAAGGAGCTGCAAGCCACCATGCAGAGTTGTCTGACAGCCCTAGCAATGTCCTCCATCAATGTTGAGGCTTGGGACTGCCTCCTGGTATTCATGATTTCGTCAAAGCTCCCCAAAGTCACACTTTCCATGTGGGAGCAATCCGTTCATAACAAGGCCGAAATTCCAACATGGAAGGAATTAGACAACTTCCTGACAGAGCGCCATCGCACTCTAGAGGCAATCGACGACGTCAGGCCTAGTGGCTCCGGGCAACTTCCGCCAAGGACGGGAATTCCTATTGCCCCCGCTCGGAGGCTCAATTCACAAAAGACTCGGGTGGTTCCGGGCCAAAAGGGCTGCGATCTCTGTTCGAGACATTCGCTTATGTCCGCGGTTTCTAAATATGGATGTAAATGGGCGCTTTGGCTACATTACAAGGAAGCAGTTATGTCTAAACTGTTTTGGCCGAGGGCACCAGCAGCGAGACTGCACGAGCGCCCGTACCTGTTTCACCTGCCACAGCCGACACCACACCCTCCTGCACCGCGGCCATCCGTTCGCCACCGCTCCAAGTCCGCCTATGCCGCCTACCGCTCCAAGTCCGCCTACGCCAGCAAACGGCTCAGAGGATCAGTCGAATGTGCAGGTGTGTTTCACTTCCGGGTCGGGAGCAGTCATACTAGGCACGGCCCTTATCAACGTGTGCCATATGGGGTGCACCGTCCAGGCACGAGCACTAATAGACTCAGGGTCCGAAGCGACCTTCATAACGGAACGACTGTTCAACCTCGTCAAGCCTCCCTTCAAGACGATTCAAGCCCAAGTTTCCGGCCTTAATCAAACCATTTCCGCGCAGTCTACTAAATTGTGCCATTTCTCCATTCGGTCGCCGTCAAGACCCGGGCTACAATTAGAGACTGCGGCTTACGTTCTTCCGCAGTTGGCAGGAAATCTGCCATCATATCCGATTTCGCGAGATCGTCTCAAGGGGCTGCCCTATATTACCCTGGCGGACCCCAACTTCTTTGAGAGCTCCCAAGTCGATGTGTTAATAGGAGCTGACATTCTTCCGTCCATTCTCCTCGGTAATTCCAAATCTAACATCTGCGGGTCGCTTCTCGGTCAGGAGACCATTTTCGGATGGGTGCTAACCGGCCCATTATCTCCAGTCAACCCCCGCAGCGTGTCTGTTTTTTCCGCACGAGTTGCCCGCAGCCTCGGTGACTCACTGGATCAGGTAGAGGTGCCCACACGGATCAGTTCGGAATCGCATTCCAAGATCATATTCAGCACAATGTCGCCACGCCCACGCAACGCCCAGTCACTGGAGAGCAGATGTAATCGAGGTACGCAATCCTACCGATGCCGAGTCTGCTATGGGATCCATCCATTGAAGAAGAGTCGGCGCTTCCTACGCCTTAGTGCCGAGGAGCGGCTCCGAGCGGCTCTCGCGAACCGCTATTGCGCGAGCTGCCTGGCCCACGAGCATTCCGACGGATCCTGTCGGCGTGGAGACGGCTGTAAGACGTGTGGTCAGGATCACCACACACTGCTGCACCCCGTGACCAAGGAGCACCGGTCACCGCCTGCGGGAGACAGTACACGGGGTGTCTCGCTCTCTGGTCGGCCGTCATCAGCCAAATCCCAGCGCGGTTCGGGTGCTTCTCGCCCTGCGTTCGCCATTTTCCGTCATTCCCAAACCGATCCACGGCCGCCGACTTCCCGGCACTCTTCGATAACTCCTCGGCATTCTTCCACCACTGGCCGGCAGCCGTCAAGTGCTCCCCTGCTTTCGTCCGCCACTCATCGGGTGCCGTCCACCGCTCTTCCGCCCGCGTCATCCGCGCCTAGGCAACTTTCCGCCTCTCCTCGAGGGCCCCCGCAGGACGCGGTCGCTGCGCCCACCCTATCGTCGCTGCTGAACCGGAACAGCGTCAACACCGGGACCCGGATCTTCGACACGGGGGCCTTCATCGACCCGTGTACGCCCTCTAGCTACAGTGACGCATAGCTAGCGACGAGGGATCTGTTGCAACCCGAGCGATTGCAAGGGGGGGGAGAATGTTTAGGTGAAGTTAGTTATCTCATGTAAGCAGCCCAATAAAGCTGACCGCGTTATACCATCCGAAAGACGCCCCCGACTTCTTATTTCAACATTTTCAACTTTCCTGGAATCTTTGGCGGCAGCAGCGCCCCCCTACAAAAGACCCGATGAGATGCAGGCCGCAGAGAAAGGCCTGGATGTCGTTAAAGGAAGCGACATATGTGTACTGGCGCCATACCTAAATGGCAATGGAGTCCTGCGAGCGTATGGCAGGATTGATGCGGCGCTATGTTTGCCGTACAGCGCCAGGAGGCCTGTGATCCTCTCCCACCGACACGGTCTCACGGAGATGATTGTGCGCGATGCCCATGTGAGGATGAAGCATCAAAACGTGGATGCTACGATGACGGAGAGAAGCCGATTCAACGAGGAGACACCGTCTTCGTTTGCGATCCAGCCGTTCCGCGTCGAGACTGGCGGAAAGGCGTTGTGGAGGAGGCCTTTACTGGAACGGATGGTGAGGTCAGACGAGCCCGCGTTAGGATCAAGGATGGAGATCGGACTCGCTGGATAATGCGCCCTGCTTCAAAGTTGGCGGCTTTGGATTTGAGTGAAGGGGTTCTTCACGGAGGTGGGGATGTCGCGGATCGATTATCGATAGTTTACTATTAAGTATTATTATTGAAATTTGGTATTGTGCCCAAGAGATTGGGCACACTAGGTAGATAATTGGTGAATTTGGTGGTGAATTTGTCGTCGAAAGCCATGGAGTGTGGGAGGTTATACTGCGGTAATGTTTATTATTATTAGTAGCATTTTTTCTTTAACTTGTACTTCCACTAGAATAAAACATACATATGTATATACACGGATATACATTGGCTTGTGTACTAAGGCGGGTTGCCCCATCGCCGCCGTATGTTTAAGGCAACTCCCACCCGAGCGACGACATAATAATATGAGGAGAATGCATTGTTAATGGCGTTTACGGCAGCCTCAAAAGTTAAGAAAATTAATTTGTAAGCATTAACAATTTTCATTGTAAATAAACATGAAATTGTAAATAAAAATTGTTAATAAATACATAATATAATAATCAAAATAATTGTTAAGCACATTTATGAATATAATGAATAATGTTTTGTTTAAATAAAAAGATTTTTGTCTTATGTTAATGCCATTGAAAAAGTGTAGCGTGTGACACAATGAGTTTACGGCTTTGCTAAAAATCTGTAAACATTATTAAAACCAAACGATCGGTTTTTGTCTTCAAATATTCTTAACTTTCTTTAGGATATTAAGTTTCATAGGGTTTATTTGGCAAAATTTGCTAAAAATTGCGTTTGAAATAAAAATTTTGAAACTAACTTCCACACGTCACAATTTTATTCCTTATTTTCAAAACTGTGACTCCAATGAAATTGAACCTTATACCCTCCGAAAGTACTCTCAATTCACTCTAAACACATAACGTATGGTAAATCTTTAAAAAACCCCCCAAAAAATTGATTTTCATTAGCTAAAATAGTGCGAATGTAGCGTGCGACACGTGGGATTTGCCCATTTTTATGTTGATTTTTTTCTCAAGGAAAAAAAATGATGTGTTTGCTCTTTTTGTACTAAATCTCTTAATAACAATCTAATAAGACGAGAAAAATTCAAAGAAAGCGAAAAAAATGTTCAATTACCTCTTAATTTGTATTTTGATTCTTATCTATGCTCTAATCGTACGTTCGCGACCCAAAACATAATTTTATTGTAATTGCTTCGCATTAAGTGAAAGCAGGTGGATGAAACTTCATGTGTTAAGCCATTTTGGTGTTATGTATTGAAATTTAAAAAAAAATTCCGACTTTTTCAAGCAAGAACGTGGCGTACGTTCGCGACCGTATGTATGACGTACGTATAAAAAATTATATATGTATATTTTTTTAAATTTTTTTTGTTTAACAAGCTTACAAATATTTGTAGACGGATAAAAGAAGTGACAATTGAAATTAAATTAAATTAAAATTAAAAATAAAATAAAAATTTAATTTTTAATTAAAAAAAAAAATACTTTGGTTAAACATGATTTTTTTACAAAATTTAAATTTGTTTATAAAAACAAAGAGGTAAAAAAAAAAAAAAAAATAAAATTTATATGTGGAAAAATCGTACATTCGCGACCCGTATGTTCGCGACCCGTACTTAATTTAATTCAAAAAAAAACTAATAGAGATATTTAATTGGGACTCGATAGACTCGATAGAAAGCTACATGCCTCTATTTTAAAAGTAAAGTTATTCCATTAAAATATTCCATTCCAATTCGCGGATTTTTTGATTTTGCTACAGCAAGCCAAAACCGACTTCCATTTCGCGTACGTTCGCGACCTTGTTTTTTATGCCAATATTATAAAAATAAAAAATCTATTAGAACCATAATTTACACTAAGAAAAGAACTCACCAAATGCTATCGGAAACAAAAAAAAAAGTATCATAAAATGTTTTATTCTTTAATTTTTTGGCACTAATTTCGTACGAGCGTACGTTCGCGACCCCAGGAATAGCCCATATACATAAGTGTTTTGATGTATAATTTGTTAAATTTAAGGTAAACGTCGAGTGTCTTCATCAAGTGCCGACAAGCCGGACTATAAGTGCTCTTCCAGCACAGACTCTGAAAATTATTTGCAACCAAATCGAAGGAGTAACAAAAAAAGTCGAATATTTTACATGTTTGGAAATATTTTAAAAGGTCCGATTGTCTCGATTATGGCAACGAATACAAGACTAGCGGAAATACATCTAACTTACACGACCATTTATAAGGTTCCATATTGACATAGAAAGTCCAGAATCCAGAATCGAGCGCACAAGTTGTACGTGCCGAGAGGACAGTGCACAGTGGTCCGGCTTGTATGAAGAGAGCGGCCAAAAATTCTTCTAGTTGAGGTAGGGACTGGAAACTTGGCACAAAATATTTATATTTATACCCTTGCAGAGGGTATTATAATTTTGTCCAAAAGTGTGCAACGCAGTGAAGGAGACATCTCCGACCCTATAAAGTCGACCCTATCGGATTTGGTACGAATGCTATTTTTGGCAAAATAATACAACATGCCAAATTTCATAAGGATCAGCCGACTATATCCTATAGCTGCCATATAACTGAACAATCGGAAATTACCCAACTTTGGTGTTTTTGAAGATAAAAAGCTGGAACTAAGTACATATTCTATTTTTGGTCAGTTAATACAACCTACCAAATTGCATAACGATCGGCCGACTATATCTTATAGCTGCCATATAACTGAACGATTGGAAATGGTATTTGGTAAAAATACCAACATTGGTATTTTTGAAGATGGAAGCTTGGTACTTTGTTTTAGATTTTTTTGGTTATATAAATTGGATAAATTGGTTATATTATGATATTCTCATAAGGATCGGCCAATTTAATCCGATGTTTGCGATATATATCCGGTTTTAACTGCAAGGGTATATCAACTTCGGCTCCGCCCGAAGTTAGCTTTCCTTTCTTGTTTTATTCTAAAATAATATATTAAAATCAGCCAGATCGGGAAACTATATCATATAGCTGTCATATAACTGATTGATTGAAAATGCTATAACTTTGGTGTTTTTACAGTTAGAGAATTCGGATTTGGTACGAATAAGGAAAAATAATACAACATGCCAAATTTCATAAGGATCAGCCGACTATATCCTATAGCTGCCATATAACTGAAAAAACGGAAAAAATTACCCAACTTTCATGTTTTGAAAATAGAAAGTTGGAACTTCGTACGGATTCTATTTTTGGATTCTATCAGTTGATCAGACCTACCAAATCTCATAACAATCGGCCGACTATATCTTATAGCTGCCATATAACTGAATGATCGTAAATAGTTTTGGTAGAAATACTATCTTTGGTATTTTTAAAGACTTTATTTTAGATTTTTTATTGAATTTAATTTTTTATTATGATATTCTCATAAGGATCGGCCAACTATATCCGATGTTTGCGATATATATCCGGTTTTGACGGACGAATATGACGAACACAACAAAACACAAAATATGCACGAAAACAACAAAACACAAAAAAGGGAATAAGTCGGAAAGTGACCAAAATTTTCACAGTCGGACAAATTGGTTCCAATATCCTCTGCTAAAAGCAAGCTCTTAACTTCTTTGTCCATAATAATATTTTTCGATGACGAAATTGATGAGCCATTTGACATTGAAGATATAAGAGGACCAGAAGAAACAAGAACCGTATTCATTATATCCTTCATTTTTTTTTTTAATTGAATTTTTCCTTGTATTATTCTTGGCTTATTTATGGATTTTTTAATATCCTCGGTAAGCTCCTCGTCAACATTCAGCTTCGACACAATTCTTGATGTATTTCGCCTTCCGTCCTTATATAAGCTGCTACTTGCAGCCAACAACAATGCATCCGTCGAGAATTTCTCTGAAATGCCTGATCGTTTGTTGATTTGAGTTTTTCTGCAACTTACTAAAATACCATTCTCTGGGCGTTCAAAATTTCTAAAGGATAATCATTCCATCAACACCAGAGGCGTGTCTAGCCATTCTTTAGAAGCCATTCTATCATATCGTATATCTTTTACTTCTGGACAAGCCTACTATTGAAATTGCGCAGCTTTTTCCCAATTTCGGAAAGCTCCTTTTCGTCACAATCATATTTGTTACAAACTTCACCTAATGCAAAGCTTTCCATTCCATCGCTTCGCCGTGTAATACTAAGAAAAGTGCGCGCTTCGATTCGCCAATATTCGATTCGCTTCGAAAAGGTCGCCAATATTGTAATATATCACCTGCTGAAACATATGTTGACTTTGACAGTTCACAGCTGATTAATGAGCTTAGAAAACATCAATTATCATCTAATCAAGGTGTATTTTATCGATAGGCAAACTTAAATTAACGTTTATTTACATTTACAACTCATAATTAAGGCCTCGCTAGGCCAATTCGACCACTGTGCGTCGTTTATGATAAAGATGACAGTTCACAGCTGATTAATGAGCTTAGAAAACATCAATTATCATCTAATCAAGGTGTATTTTATCAATAGGCAAACTTAAATTAACGTTTATTTACATTTACAACTCATAATTAAGGCCTCGCTAGGCCAATTCGACCACTGTGCGTCGTTAATGATAAAAATACAACATAGATAAAGCTCTAACTAAAATGGTTTCTAAAGATGTGCCCTAAAATATTGTAGAAAACGAAGGGTTCGAGAAACTTTGAAGCACAACTAATCAACAAAACATTTCTAAAACATTGCGGGACATTTTTATTGAATGTAACATTTTGAAAAAAACTGTATGTATTGTTACCGACAAGGTAACAATAAATCTCGTAGTGCCCTAAAAGTCGATGACCCAGTTCTTAAAGCTTTATTTTTTAAGTTTATATCAATCATTCGATTTTTCAAGCAAAGCGCTATATCGAATGAAAAGCTCAAGAAGGCTCAGAATATACTTTGTTGCAGGAAACACCCACTAGGTGGAATAGTTTTGTATTTCATGATTGAGCGTATTATAAAAATATACGATGCCATTGCCAAAGTTTTATTATCAACAACGAATGCACCGCAGCCATTTACTGCTGAGAAAATACTTACGCTGAAAGAAGTATTGGCATTCTTTCAGCAAGCAAGCGAGAAAATTTTTGGAGGAAAATACGTAACGATATCGCTTATTATACCCATGACATGGACTTTTTCGCAAAATCGATAGTGTTGTACCTTTGCTAAAAACTTATCAAGGACAAACTTTAAACAAAATACTGATGGAATCAATCAAGAAACGTCTTTCCGTATATAAGCAGAGAACAGTCTGTCGGATGGCTACGCTTTTGGATCGACGGTTCAAAAAAAGTGGATTTCAACATAGCTCAAACGCATGAGCTGGCCAATTTTCCAGTTAAAGAGACTGCAAGTTATCAACCCGTAGCACCGAATTCAAGTCTACAGGACACTTTGTTCCATTTGGGTTAGCGTTCCATTAATAAAGTTGTAAACTCAATAGTCGATGCAATTTTAAATAAGAGGCAGTATCTGGAAAGCGCAATTGTCGGACAAAATATCGACCCTCTATTATTGAAGCACTTGCCGTAGCAGGAAGCGACACCAATGCGCCACATTAGGCAGATAGTTGCGGCATCTGTGGGAGATGTTGTGATACATAGAACTAGGAAGCGCCTGGAATAATTAAATCCAGGAGTTCGCCGTTTGTGGACTCAAGGAGGCCCGCCTGTAATCTCGCGTCGGTCCGGCGAGAGAGATTGGTGGAGAGCAATCCCTAGCCAGCCTTACCTAAGTGCAGACGTTCACGTCGATTGGTGGAAAAAAAAGAAATCTGTGCAAGTAATTTTGTTTTGTGGATTAAAGATTCAAAGTCAGTGTCAGCTTTGGAAACCCTGGGTGAGTGAGGGAAGGAAAAAAATAATTAAAGGTCAGTTTTTTTATGGGGTCTGTTACTAGGAGGCCGCCCAGAGCGGAAACACGCCACCAGGCGTTTCGGTGGAACCGGCTCCACGGATCATCCTCGCACGGGCATAACGCAGCGCCCAGCATTCATGATCGGTTCACTGCGAAAACAACAGAGCGAACGGACAAGTGGAAAGACTTGCGATTAGTTCATCGCGGAGAGGGGCCCCGAGCGGGAGTAAACCGGCTAAGGTTTCCCCGGCGGTCCAGGCTATCGTGGAACGGAGAATCGGGATCTTTTCTTTTTTTTTATATAGAGTGATGTTTGGTGCAAGATTCTAATGAGCAATGGTGCGTCTTAAGCTAAAATTAATTGACCACCAATAAGTTTTTCCCCAGTCGAGTAGAGTGGAGTATATTCTCAGAACCAGTAGGAAAAAAATAAATTTTACAAAATTGGTAAAGTCCACCGGCAACACGGAGAACAATTTAAAATAGGAAAAGATATATACTTATATTTAAAAAGAAAAAAAATTTTATAATAATAATTTTAAGTTTTTGAAAAACGGAGAAAAAAAAATGGTCAATACTAAAATTTTTGTAGTTAATTTTTAAACCGTCTGCTCTATTAAATTATATGTAAAATTAGGTTTAAAAAGAAAATATTCTATGTTAAGTGTCTCTCCTTTGGAAGGAGGTCCCGGCTGAAGCAAATGGTCAAGCTCCTCATATATAAGGCCATTGTAAAGCCAGTCTGGACCTATGGTATCCAGCTATGGGGGACGGCGTGTCTAAGCAGCCAAAATATCATCCAGATCGCCCAAAACAAAGCTTTAAGAACAATAACCGGAGCTCACCTGTACCACCACAACGCAACAATCCACGCCCAACTGGGAGTACCATCCGTGAGAGCAGAAGTTCAGCGATTCGCCAACAGATACGTGGAGAGGCTGGATCGACATCACAACCCTGAGGCCATCAACCTGTTAGACAACAGCTACACCACTAGGAGGCTGAAACGGACTCACCCACTGGACCTTTGCCACTCGAACGAACGGGACTGAGCTGCATTTCTAGATTTATCCACGCCCACTAAAGGGCCCAACATAAAATTCTAATTAAAACGTCAAGGCTTGTCCTCGTAGGACAAGCAAAAATCATATTTATACATTATACATTATAACATCATATTACTCAATATTCCATAAAGCTAAGTGTCTCCAACCACACCTACATATGTAGCTAAATTGACGAAAGCGCTTTCGATGAGGGATGCTGACAAGAAGCAGTAAGGCATATTGTGAGTAAACCTATTTTTATACACATTTACATTTCATGAGGTCCCATTGCGGTCCCAAGAGTAAAACAATATAATAATTCAATTCAATAATAAGACCAAAATTTAGTTTTTCCCTTTAATAATTTTTTTTTTGTAATTCTTGCCGCCCTAAAAGCTCTAAATGTCTCATTGGTATTAGCTTAATTTTCTAGAATAGTTCTGTCAATGGGTTATGAGTTCGAGCTTAGTTGGTTTATATGTTTATATGTAATATGTTTAATGTTAGTTTGTTACAATACATTTTTAAATTGTTTTAAATTTCGTATTTTAAGCCGCAGCGGCACATTAGAGATGTAGGTGGAACCACAGAGAAAGGGGTCACTCGCAGGAAGTGGGGTTGAGTGACCAAAGGTAGGGTGGGCAAATGAGAGTCGCCTCTAAACACCAGGGTGACTCTGAGTTAGCGAAGGAAGGAAATCAGCTCACTAGCCATAAGGATTTTCGGTGCTCATTAACGGAGTATAACGTGTAGCGAGCACGCAATTTAAAGTAAGAGCAATACCTTTTGAGGGCATCGTTGGGAACCGGAAAATTACACCCCCCTTGCCGACGAGCCGAAGCCGGATACAATAGCGTGCGCTGGCTCCCAGCTGTAACACCAGCCCTTCCCTATAAATGATTACTCTCGTAGCAATCGTTACAATTATAATCATTTATTAATTATGATTTAGGTTTTTATTTTTGGCGCCCAACGTTAAGGCCATTTTTTTTTTGTGACCCAAGCTCCCGAATTCTCTTGTTCTCAATAGAAAGATCAAAAGCCAGGTGGTGGGCTATGTAACCAGACATAGCCGTGGTTGCCGCCGGTTGTGATCAAAACAAATAAATGCCTCCAACAGTAGAGGTCAGACGCATAGGACCACAGATGAATAAATCTGGATTGATTGTTATTTGTCCACGGAAGACCTTAATTCAAGGGGGAGAAATTAAATTCACTATAAAATTCAGAAAAAAACAAGAAACTTTCCTTTCCTTTCTTGTTATTTTGGTTATTAGTTTAAAATATTAGTGGTTTAGGTATCGCGCGTACAATAAAAGAGTTGCAGCCATACTAGGGGAGCACAACAGCAAGCCAATTGATCAAGGAAAAAGAGTTCAATGACCTCAAAGCGATAAGATTTGCATGTAAGGTGTAATACTAAGCTTGTAAGAAGGGAAGAAAAAAGGAATCATTTACAAAACCCGAGGTCGTTGTCTCTTGTGCTGTGATAATAATTCACACACACTTATTGGTCGTACTATTTATACTTATTATTTTTGGTAATTATTTATTTATTTTAAATTGATTATATATGTATTATTTATTTTTATTTATTTTATTTTCTTTGTCTTATTGATTTTATACTCTTATTATCTTATTATCAAGAGTGGTTCGAAATTGAATTTAAGCGTTTGTCAAAGTTTTATAAGTTGTCCGATTGAGTGTGGTCCGAATGGGTTAATCAATAATGGAAGGACAGGGCTCGAAATGTGTCCTTTGCAACAGGGCTCTGGCAAGCGTTCCTTTAGCCAAAGCTAATTGTGCACATGAGTTTCACAAAACTTGTCTCCAAGCTCATGCCAAATCCAAGGGTTCGTGCCCTAAATGCAAAGCGGCAAAAGAGTCTGCACCACCTCAAACCACACAGTCTGTAGCTCCTGAGCCAGCAGTAAACATTGCTCAGACCATTGAAACCGTCGTCTCCCAGCAGTTACGAGGGTTGCAAAATGAATTGCGCAGTTGGCGGATCAGATTTGCCAATTGATTGAAGTGAATGTCGCGGAGTACCTCCAGAATAATCGACCCAACGAATTTTACTAAAACTCAGAAACCCGATCCGTGTCCTTCCGCCAGCCAGATGAAGGGCCAACCTTGAATCGACCAACGTCAGCCTTTACAAACTCCGACTTAGCGAGCCGTCCAGATAAAGTTGGACATATAATTACTAGTTGAAAGCTGCGGTTCAATGTTTGCCCAGAGGGGTTATCTGTTGATAATTTTCTTTATCGGGGGCTTTGCAACAACGCCAGTTAATTGTTCGACGGGAAAGCTCGCGAGTTCTACTGGCACTTCCATAGGATAGCTGATCACTTGAGATGAGATGAGCTGACCAAAGCATTGAGGAAGCAATTTCGCGATACCCGAACTGATGTAGATCTGCGTGAAGCAATCCGAGACAGGAAGCAAAAGGACAGGGAAAATTTTGATGCGTTCTACGACGGAATAGTCCAACTGACTGACTGTTTAGAGACCCCTATGACGGAAAAAGAACTGATTGGCTGCGGAGGAACTTGCGTCCCGAAATTATGCATGATCTGCTGAACATTGGCATCGACTCCATGCTGAGATTGCGGGATGTGTGTAGGCGAAGAGAAAGTTTCCTAGAAGACGTTAAGCGAAGCTACGGTTATCAAAGACCGGCTCCCTTTCGAAAACAAGTCGCCGAGTTAGTCGAGGAGATGACTGAGTTTTCGAACTCAGAGGTTATAAATGAGGTAGATGCTCTAGCGTTAGTATGTTGGAACTGTAGAAAGGAAGGGCACCGCTACCATGACTGCGAGGCTAAACGCAAGATATTTTGCTATGGTTGTGGCACACCAAACACTTATAAGCCTTCTTGTAATAAGTGTCAAAAAAACGGGAAGGTAAAATACGGCAAAATACGCAGTCGTGTGTTCCGCGGCGAAAACTCTGAGAAACATTGAATCTAGTCCAATCTGTCCGAGTCCGTAGTTCCGAAATGTTCTGGTTCGTCCGAGTCCACGTTTCAAAATTCTCAAATACGTCCGAGCTCGATGCCTGGCAAAATTGGCGAGTCCGTCTCCGTCCATTGACTCCAATGTGTCCATTTCGTCCGAGTCAAATTTGGAAAGTCAAATTTTTTGGCCCCAGAGGGTCAAGCTTCATATTCTACCAGAGATTTCTCCAATTAGGAAAAGCACACCAAAGCGAAATGCCTAGCGGATGAAGGAGATTTGGAAGGCAGCCAAAACCAATAACGCCATTAGACATAAGCAGTCAGATCGTAGACCGTATGCCGAGGTACGCTTGTTAGACCAAACCGTACTTGGTCTATTGGATAAAGGGGCTTCCGTCAATGTCGTAAGGGGAAAGTTGGCGGAGCACATTATAAAAAAAACCCCATACCGTTTAAGGGTAGTTTTGGGCCGATTTCCACGGCGGACGGTCATAAGCAAGAGGTGATAGGGCGTCTCAGTATCCCGATAGAGAATGAGAATATTAAAAAAGAATTACAACTGTTCATAATCCCATCGCTTAGTCAGGATCTGTATTTGGGGATAAATTTTTGGACCACTGAATTAGCGACTGATGCATACATCCTTACCGAGACCCAGAAATTGGTAGTAGAGTTTCCATCTTTTGCCATTTCTGGATTAGGGACTCATAGCGCACAGTATTAATGTGGGTGACGCCAAACCAATTAAGCAAAGGCATTTCCCGGTCGCTCCTGTCGTGGAAAAACTTTTTTATGCGGAGGTCGATCGCATGCTCAAGCTAGGAGTGATAGAGGAGTCGGATAGTGCCTGGTCATCACCAGTGGTCTTTGTGCAAAAACCGGGCAAGGTCCAATTGTGTTTGGACAGCAGGAGGACAACGAGATTACGAAAAATGATGCATACCCATTATCACAAATTGATGGCATTCTCAGTAGGCTACCGAAGGCAAATTTTATATCCAGTTTGGATTTAAAAGATGCTAATTGGCAAATACCCCTGGACCCATCATCGCGGGATGAAACCGCTTTCACTATCCCTGGTAAACCGTTGTACCCATATAAAGTGATGCCATTCGGACTGTCGAATGCGCCGCAAATCATGACCAGGCTTATGGACAAAGTAGTTCCGCCAGAGCTTCGAAATGAGGTATTCGTCTATCTAGATGACTTACTAATTGTGTCCGATTCTTTTGATAGTCATCTTAAGGTCCCAAGTGCGATTGCGGGCCGAATGAAAATAGCGGGGTTAACGCTTAAGAAAAGTAGGTTTTGTATGCACAGCGTGAAATACCTAGGCCACATTGTAGGCAAAGGTGTGGTACAAACCGATCCAGAAAAGGTCTCGGCAATGGTGGATTTTCCCTTGCCAAAAAGGCAACTTCGCAACAGTAGCCACACCATTGACGGATCTGTTGAAACCAAAACAAAGACCCCAGAAGGACGGTTAGCATTTAAAAATTTAAAAAAACTATTGAGCTCGGCGCCAGTTTTGTGTAGACCCGATTTTAGCAAGCCTTTCTCAATCCACTGTGATGCTAGTAGTACAGGAGTGGGAGGAGTGTTAGTGCAGACATCGGAAGAAGCGGATGAGTGTCGAATAGCCTTCGTGTCAAAAAAATTGAACAAGGCTCATTGAAATTACACGGTAACCGAGCAGGAGTGTTTGGCTGCGATTATTTGCATAAAACGGTTCCGCCCATACATTGAGGTCATAAATTCCAGGTGATCACTGATCATGCCTCTTTGAAATGGCTGATGGGCCAAAAAGACTTGCATTCACGCTTAGGACGCTTAAATTCCATTTCGACCACCATAAGGGAAGCCTCAATGAAGTGCCCGATGCGCTCTCGCGAGTGCATGAAGGTGAAGTGGCAGCTTTAGATGCAAAACAGGGACTACTAATATATGTTGAATCACCACATTTCCAAGATCCCGAGTATGTGAAATTTATAGAGGGCATAGCTGCTAATTTAGATAAATTACCAGACCTAAAAATAGCGGATGGCTTTCTATTTAAGAGGACCGAACATGCGACAGGTGAGCCAAGCCATGATAGTTTTTGCTGTAAACTTTGGGTACCGACAAAATTGGTTCCGGAGATTCTAAAGAATGCGCATGACGACCCGGTGGCGGCTCATCGAGGCACCCATAAAACCCTTGAACGGGTCTGGAGGTACCATTTTTGGTCAGGACTTGTTAAGGATGTAAAAGAATACGTGCAGTCCTGGAGTTTTTCAAAACGACCAAAGCCCCTAACCATGCATTACGACCCCCAATGGGAGTGGCTCCCGAATCCCAACGAGCCTTCCAAAAACTTTATATGGGTTTCCTAGGACCTTACCCTCGATCAAGGACTGGTTACGTAGGGGTCTTTATAGTTCTCGACCATTACACAAAATTATTCTTTTTAAAAGCGGTGAAAAAACTAACGGCAGACATTATTGTCAAATTACTCCAACAGGAACTATTTCATACGTTTGGGGTTCCTGAAAACTATGTTTCGGATAATGGATCGCAATTCTAAGCGGAGCTGTTCCAAAAGTTGCTGCGCGTTAACAAGATCACGCACACCCTTACAGCCGTACACTCTCAAGCGAATGCTTTAGAAAGGGTTAATCGCTCAGTGATTGCCGCGATTAGGTCCTATGTACGAGAGGAGTAGAAGGACTGGGATGAGCATCTCAGTAGCATTTGCTGTGCACTTATATCCGCGGTTCACGCAAGCCTATGTACAACCCCATATTTTATGGTCTTTGGGTAGCATTTTATGGTCTCAGGGGGCCTACAACGAAGTGCAACAAGTGTTCCGGAGAAAATTTAAGAAGAGCAATTTCCAGGCGGGAAATAATGCGAAGTTGGGACCGACTTTTGTGACGGCCAGAGTGGGTTTCATGCGAAAGACATTCGGCAATAGTAAAAGCAAGTGCTGTTTGGGTCATCCTTGGGAAAGTTGATCACCAAGTCTGATCTTGAGGGGGGAGTATTTATTGTAGCACTTGCCGCACTTGGTGTAGCAGGAAGCGACACCTAAGCGCCGCATTAGGCAGGTAGTTGCGCCATCTGTGGGAGATATTGTGATACATAGAACTAGGAATCAGCTGGAATAATTAAATCCAGGAGCTCGCCATTTGTGGACTCCAGGAGGCTGCCCGCCTTAAATCCCGCGTCGGTCTGGCTAGAGAGATTGGTGGAGAGCATTCTCTAGCCAGCCTACCTAAGTGCAGACGTTCACGTCGATTGGTGGAAAAAAAAGAAATCTGTGCAAGTAATTTTGTTTTGTGGATTAAAGATTCAACATCAGTGTCAGCTTTGGAAACCCTGGGTGAGTGTGGGAAGGAAAAAAATAATTAAAGGTCAGTTTTTTACGAGTCTGTTACTAGGAGGCCGCCCACAGCGGAAACACGCCACCAGGCGTTTCGGTGGAATCGGCTCCACGGATCATCCTCGCACGGGCATAACGCAGCGCCCAGCATTCACGATCGGGTACCGGCAAGTTCACTGCAAAAACAACAGAGCGAACGGACAAGTGGAAAGACTTGCGATTAGTTCATCGCGGAGAGGGGCCCCGATCGGGAGTAAACCGGCTAAGGTTTCCCCGGCGGTCCAGGCCATCGTGGAACGGGGAATCGGGATCTTTTCTTTTTGTTTATATAGGGTGATGTTTGGTGCAAGATTCTAATGAGCCATGCACAGTGTTTGGGCTTGTATTGAGCCGCGGCCATAAGTACTTCTAGTTCAGATATTGTAACGAAATTTACACCAAAATTCTAAAAAAATTTTTGAAATACATAGTAAAAAAATTGACCATATCGTACGAATATGTATATCATATAGCTGCCATAGGAACGATAGGATACAAATAAGTATATAGAATGAAAAACTTTTTTGTTTTTCAAGATATGTAAGCCAAACTTACAAATTGTATGTTGTATCTTATATTTAAACAGAAAAAAAATTTTTATAATAATAATTTTAAGTTTTGGAAAAACGGAGAAAAAAAAATGGTCAATACTAAAATTTTTGTAGTTAATTTTTAAACCGTCTGCTCTATTAAATTATATGTAAAATTAGGTTTAACAAGAAAGGAAAGCTAACTTCGGGCGGAGCCGAAGTTGATATACCCTTGCAGTTAAAACCGGATATATATCGCAAACATTGGATTAAATTGGCCGATCCTTATGAGAATATCATAATATAACCAATTTATTACCATAAAAAATCTAAAACAATGTACCAAGCTTCTATCTTCAAAAATACCAAAGTTGGTATTTTTACCAAATACCATTTCCGATCGTACAGTTATATGGCAGCTATAAGATATTGTCGGCCGATCGTTATGCAATTTGGTAGGTTGTATTAACTTACCAAAAATGGAATCTGTACGAAGTTCCAACTTTCTATCTTCAAAAACACGAAAATTGGGTAATTTCCGATTGTTCAGTTATATGGCAGCTATAGGATATAGTCGGCTGATCCTTATGAAATTCGGTATGTTGTATTATTTTGCCAAAAATAGCATTCGTGCCCAATCCGAATTCTCTAGCTTTAACACCGAAGTTATAGCATTTCCGATCAATCAGTTATATGGCAGCTATAGGATATAGTCGGCCGATCCCGGCCGTTCCGACTAATATACTGCGTGCAAAGGAAAGAAGGGTGTGTGCAAAGTTTCAAGACGATAGCTTTAAAACTGAGAGACTAGTTCGCGTAGAAAGAGACAGACAGACGGACAGACGGACATGCTCATATCAACTCAGGAGGTGATCCTGATCAAGAATATATATACTTTATAGGGTCGGAGATGTCTCCTTCACTGCGTTGCACACTTTTGGACAAAATTATAATACCCTCTGCAAGGGTATAAAAAGAAAATATTCTATGTTAAGTGTCTCCAACCACACCTACATATGTAGCTAAATCGACGAAAGCGCTTTCGATGAGGGATGCTTACAAGGAGCAGTAAGGCATATTGTGAGTAAACCTCTTTTTATACACTTTTACATTTCATGAGGTCCCATTGCGGTCCCAAGAGTAAAACAATATAATAATTCAATTCAATAATAAGACCAAAATTTAGTTTTTCCCTTTAATAATTTTTATACCCTTGCAGAGGGTATTATAATTTTGTCCAAAAGTGTGCAACGCAGTGAAGGAGACATCTCCGACCCTATAAAGTATATATATTCTTGATCAGGATCACCTCCTGAGTTAATATGAGCATGTCCGTCTGTCCGTCTGTCTGTCTGTCTGTTTCTACGCGAACTAGTCTCTCAGTTTTAAAGCTATCGTCTTGAAACTTTGCACACACCCTTCTTTCCTTTGCACGCAGTATATAAGTCGGAACGGCCGGGATCGGCCGACTATATCCTATAGCTGCCATATAACTGATTGATCGGAAATGGTATAACTTTGGTGTTTTTAGAGTTACAGAATTCAGATTTTGTACGGGAGCTATTTTTAGCAAAATAATACGATCTACCAAATTTCATAAGGATCGGCCGACTATATCCTATAGCTGCCATATAACTGATTGATCGGAAATGCTATAACTTCGGTGTTTTTAAAGCTAGAGAATTCGAATTTGGTACAAATGCTATTCTTGGCAAAATAATATAACCTACCAAATTGCATAACGATCAGCCGACTATATCTTATAGCTGCTATATAACTAAACGATCGGAGATGGTATTTGGTAAAAATACCAACTTTGGTATTTTTGAAGATGGAAGCTTGGTACTTTGTTTTAGATTTTTTATGGTAATAAATTGGTTTTATTATCATATTCTCATGAGGATCGGCGAATTCAATCCGATTTTGGTGATATATATCTGGTTTTAACTGCAAGGGTATATCAACTTCAGCTCCGCCCGAAGTTAGCTTTCCGTTCTTGTTTTAATGTAAGTTTGGGTCTCTATAGACTTTTTAGTCGGTTTCTCTACTGAATTGGTAGTATGGTCGTAGGGGCGCTGCAGTTGTTGCTTTCCCCAAGCGAAAAAGTATGCAACAAAAATTTGTTGCTGATAATTCATACCGTTAAAGTTGAAACTTCAGTCGAGTTTGTGCACTTGTATCGTACGGTCGTGTTAAGCTCCTAATTAGCAACCACAGAGTGATCCTCAACTTCTTCTGTTGTGCTTATCTGCGCGTAATCTATTTTTAGACTCCGTACCGCCGGGGTCTTTACCGAGTCCGACCTATTTACCACTCGAGCATAGTGCAAGCGCTGTGTACGAATTTGCCCATTGGGCTCGGTCTTGTCTCTCGCTTGCGCTTCCACTGCCCAGCGAGAGATAAGAAACAAAGACTTTTGAAGATTTTGAATTTGATTTCTATAATTTTCGTAATCGAAAACTATAGTAAATTAATAAATGGATGACAACACACCTTCTTATCCGCCTCTTCAGAAAGAACTGCCCGGATTTGAGAAGATGAAGAAAATCGCTGGTCAATCTCCAGCGGAACTTAGAGCCAGTCTTGCAAGAGACTTGGCTCAACGGCAATTGGACTCCCTTGGTCAACGAATCTCAGACGCAGTTAAAACTAGCTCTGCAACACCTGTAACCAACACCGTTACAGCTACGAGTGCCAGTTCTGGTACCACCACGTACACCGTCGCAGCTTCTTCATATAGCAGCCCAGTCTCTTCAGCAGTTTCTTCAGGAGGGCCTCTGCCTATAGAAACCAACAATGTCCCGATATTACCCGCTATGGGGTGCTCGTTTCAAGCAACAAGTACCTCTCGCAGCAGGAAACGAAACCCTCCAAGCTGCGGTAAAGAAAGAGATGACGTAAAGAAGCCTAAGGGAAATGTAAATAATGCCAAAATGGGCAATTTAAATCTTCCTTCGACGTCCAATGGACTGCGCAACAACCGATTCGCATCTCTGGCTGAAGAAACGAACCCAATTGAGGAGATGGAGACAAATGAGGAGACGAATGATCCTATTGGCCAAGCGCAAACTTCAAGCCAAAAACCTCCACCCATATGTGTTCCAAAGGTCACTGACATCCTCACTCTGGAACGAACTCTTAATGAAATCATTGCAGAAAGTAGTTATGAGATTCGTACATCGAAATTCGGAATTACTCGCATATACACTGACGGTGCAGAGTCCTTCCGCAAGGTAGTTCGTAACCTGACTGCTTTAAATTGCGAGTTTTGGCATCATCAACTCCGTGAGGACAAGCCATTTAAGCTGGTGCTAAGGAACATACATTCCACGGTTCCAAAGGAGGAAATCGAGCGTTGCTTCACGGACAAAGGTTTCGAGGTTGTAAATATCTACTGTCCAAGAAAGCCTGGCAGTCGCGGCCCTACGGCCGACATTAATGTTGATGATAGACAAAATCTATTTTTTGTCAATCTCAAGAAAACTACGAATGTCGCCGAGTCGCTTAAAATTAAGCAAATCGGGAGGCACAGAGTAACAGTGGAAAAGGCTACCCGAAACAAGGACCTTGTCCAATGTTTTAAATGCCAGAATTTTGGGCACACTCAAAATTGCTGCTTCATAAAGCCTGTGTGTGGGAATTGTGCCGGAGATCATCCTACTAACTCCAAATCTTGTGAGGCAATCACGAACAATCAATGTTTGTGTGCAAACTGCGGTGAAAATCACCCTGCAGGTTTTAAAGGCTGCAAAGTTAGGATGGAACTAAGCAGGAAACTTAAATCTGGAGTAAGACCAAGCAACCCAACAAACACCAGGACCAACGAAACCCGACACGGACAACTATTCTCCATGTCAGCTACTAGAGACGGAGTTTCTTATGCAGACATGGCAAGGAATAACTTCCCGAGCAGTACCAGCGCCGCAGCTCCGCAGACTGCCGCACATATACCAGGAGGCGACCGCAACCCCAACAGGAGCTTGTCTACTCTGGAAAAGGCAATCGTCGACATAAACACTAGGCTGGATCAACTCTTCAAATTGGTCATGGAAACGATAGAGTCGAACAAGGCTTTTCGCGACCTAGTTCAGGTTTTAATTTCTAGGAAATGACATTGGCAAAAATAAAAATCGGATTATGGAATGCAAGAGGTATAGTACAGAAAATTGAAGAACTTCGTCTTTTCCTTATTGATACCTCAATAGATATAATGCTCATTACCGAGACGCACATGCGTCCCGGTCTCAACTTTTACATTCCTGGTTATGACCAATATTTTGCCAATCACCCTAGCAACACTGCTAAAGGCGGCTCTGCTATCCTTATCAAGACCGGCATTATCCATACGCAGAGTGAGCCCACGACGAGAACAGACTTACAGCTAGCTTGCATTGAAATTCAAACAAATGGAGGTCTACTTAAAATAGCTTCCTTGTATCTTCCGCCCAGCGAGCCTTGGACAAAACAAGATTTTGACCAGCTACTAGCCTCTCTAGGTCCAAAATTTTTAGCTGGAGGTGACTTTAATGCCAAGCATCAATGGTGGGGAAATTTAAGGTCCTGTTGCCGGGGAAAGCGTCTCCAAGAGGCCATAGTTTCAAGCTCAAGCCAAGTTCTAGCTACTGGGGAACCTACTTTCTATTCTTCAAATACCAGGCTCACACCAACCGCCCTGGACTTCTTCATCGTAAATGGGGTACCACTCCACAAACTCGCAATCGAAACCAAATACGAGCTGTCCTCGGATCATTTGGCCATCGTCGCAACGCTAAGCCAAAGACCGCAATGCAAGCCAAAAAAGAAATCAATACTCCCGCCCGGCTCCTCTGTTGAAAAGTTTAAGGAGTCCCTGGACAGAAGCATTAACCTCAACACGGTCATCAACCATCCAGACGATCTTGAAGCTGCGGTGGCAGCTTTCATGGAAAATATACACACTGCTGCGACAGCTGCTACCCCGAACCAAAGTCACCGTTCGAATCACAATAGCAACAATCTGCTCCCACAAAATGCTCTACTTCTCATACGGCTTAGAAGAAAAGTCCGTCGACAATACACAAGCACAGGAGATATTCGCTTCCACAGGATTTATAAAAGACTGTCAAACCGGCTAAGCAAAGTCCTGACCAAGAACAAGCAAGACCATATAGACCAGATGTTGGAAAATGCGAGTCCAGATGCATCTACCAATTACTCCTTATGGAAACTCACAAGTCGATTTAAAAGACAGGTCATCCCAAAGGCTCCACTCAGAAATCCCGCTGGCGGTTGGTGTAGGTCAAGTCAGCAGAAGGCGGATATCTTTGCTGATAATCTGGAAAATAGATTTAAGCCGCTAGATCTAGCTCCACTGGAAAACCGAATGTTTGTAGAAACACAACTGGACAGACCATTTCAAATGGCTCTTCCCTGTAAGCCCGTAACCTTGGAAGAAGTCAAGGCACAGATCGGAAACCTCAAAAACAAAAAAGCACCAGGAGAGGACCTTCTGGACAATAAAACGCTGAAGATTCTTCCCATCAAGGCACTACTATTTATAGTCCTATTGTTTAACAGCGTCCTAAGGCTGAGTCATTACCCGGAAGAATGCTATCATCACGATGATACCCAAGCCTGGAAAGCAACCCACTGAGGTAGATGCATACAGGCCAATTAGTCTCTTACCTGCATTGGGTAAAATGATGGAAAGAGTCATTCTGAATCGCATCCTTGCACTAGAAAGGGTAAGCAGAGCTATTCCAAAGTGGCAATTTGGCTTTCGAAAGAGTCATGGCACACCTGAACAGCTACATCGCGTGGTCAATTTCGCTCTTGAAGCCATGGAAAACAAAATGTATGCAGTTGCTGTGTTCATGGACATTCAACAAGCCTTTGACAGGGTATGGCACGATGGTCTTCTAAGCAAGCTGAAAAACCTCCTAACACCTCAGCTTTTTCTCCTAGTTCAGAGCTTCTTATCGGAGAGAAAATTCAGTGTGGTTTTCGATGGAGAAAAGTCGTCAAAACGCCCAATCTCAGCCGGTGTACCACAAGGTAGTGTACTAGGTCCGACGCTTTACTCTCTGTACACATCGGATATGCCAGACTCCTGGGCCTGTACCCAAGTCGACGATGGTAACATGCTGATCGCAACGTACGCTGACGACACTGCTGTTATGGTCAGAAGTCCAAGCATAGAAATCGCAACCTTGGGTCTGCAAGAGTACGTGACACGTTTTGAAAAGTGGACTACAGATTGGAGCATAGGCATCAACTGCAGCAAATGTGCTTGTGTCACATTCTCCACAAGGCCAAAAAACTGCCCAGGCATCTCCATGCTTGGCTCTGTGCTTCGTCACGAAGCCTACTACAAGTACCTTGGTGTGATTTTGGATAGAGGACTTAACTTCCAGAGGCACACAACGATGATAAAGCAGGCGGTGCTTTCAAAGGCAGCAAGTATGTCCTGGTTATTATCACCCAGAAATAAGCTTTCACTTTCCAACAAAGTTAGGATCTACAAATCTATTCTCAGCCCAATCTGGAAGTATGCATTACAAGTCTACGGCATAGCGTCTAAGTCAAACCTGGAAAAAATACGAGTAGCGCAAAGTAAGATAGTCAGATCGATTTGTAATGCCCCCTGGTTCATGAGAACTAGGGATATAGAAAGAGATCTTAAAATCCCAAAGATAGGCGATGTAATACGTATACATTCAGAAAAATATCATGAACACCTTGGCTTTCATCCTAACTCCCTAGCGAAGAGGCTAACATGGAGACCTAGAAAAAGAAGATTAAAAAGATACCATCCACATGACCTTCCTTTAAGATTTATATAGCCGTTGTAGTTAAAAATGTAAAATTAAAATAATTTAGAATTATATATAGAAAATAAAATTAATTAGATATAGAATTAATGTATAATCATTGATACGTACTTATTGATATTCCCCTGTAAATTACAACCTGTTCAAGCTGCCACAAAGGTAGCAGTATACCCGTTAATGTTAAATAAATATACACATTTTAAAAAAAAAAAAAAAAAAAAAAAAAATAAAGTTGAAACTTTAAGGGTTAGTTAAATTGTGAGTAAAATTGATGAGTACCGGGTATAATATAGTCGGGAGACTTGACTATAGTCGTCCTTTCTTGTTTTTTTTTAAATTCTTGCCGCCCTAAAAGTTTGAGCTTAGTTGGTAATACATATGTTTAATGTTAGTTTGATAAAATACATTTTTATAATGTTTTAAATTCCGTATTTTAAGCCGCAGCGGCACATTAGAGATGTAGGTGGAACCACAGAGCAAAGGGTCACTCGCAGGAAGTGGGGTTGAGTGACCAAAGGTAGGGTGGGCAAATGATTGTCGCCTCTAAACACCTGGGTGACTCTGAGTTAGCGAAGGAAGGGAATTAGCTCACTAGCCATAGGGATTTTCGGTGCTCATTAACGGAGTATAACGTGTAGCGAGCACGCAATTTAAAGTAAAATCAATACCTTTTGAGGGCATCGTTGGGAACCGGAAAATTACACCCCCCTTGCCGACGAGCCGAAGCCGGATACAATAGCGTGCGCTGGCTCCCAGCTGTAACACCAGCCCTTCCCTATAAATGATTACTCTCGTAGCAATCGTTACATTATATACGAAAATATGTATGCCTTAATTATAAGTTGCGAGTTATAAATTTCATATAACTAGGAATATTACTTTTTACCAGGTGAATCAAACTGAATTCCCTACCACGTCTGTGGAGTCTGAAAGAACATTCAGCAGGGCGGCCCAAATAAAATCGGAGAGGCGAACCCTGCTCAAAGAAAAAAAGTTCTTTTGTTATTAAATCGCAGCTTTTGGCAGAAATAAATCATATTTTATTGTATTCGCTTCATTCTTTTATTTTAAAATCGTAGCTTAGTTAATATAAAGCATAATTTTATTATATTTGCTTAAAAAAAATGTTTTGTTGGGCTATACTATCGAGCCACTATCGATTGTTTAAAATAAACACTTGTCCGACAGTATGACCATCACCAGAAATACCACGGCGAGACTCGTTACTGATCCAGCGAGAAAGGTTAGTTTTAAGCTAGAGGCGAAGAACGAAAGTCGCATAATTTAAGACTCATTCAAATTATGTAAAACTATATCCAACATATCCACTCAAGAATAAACCTGCGAGACCACTCGAAAAAGCCATCACTTTACAGTTCAGAAGTGGGATACTCTTGTGTTGGTTATGCGAAAATCGGAGAGATAGTCGGAAAATTTGGAAAAGAGAAGAATCGTCGGCGTGGAATGTAGGTAATGGGAAGCAGTCCCAGAGATTACTAGTTACTTGTGCGTGGCAGACGGATTCAAAGTTAAGGAAAACCAGACAGTATACATACAAAGGGATTGTGTGCATATGGGCGTCGTTTTGAAATTGGCAGTAACGAGTAAAAAGTTTAAAGCAACACGGAAAAATGGTCAAGATAGCTGAACTCAAGGTGGACCAGTTGAGGGTTTTGGTGAGAGAACGAAATCTTGCAGCTGCAGGATCCAGAGCAGAGTTGGTGCAGCGACTAGTGGAGTTTGAGGAGTCGGAAGATGTGGAGATACCATCTATTGGAAACGTAAGTCAACGAGAGAAAGCGATGACGTCACAAGCGGCAGATATGTCACAACTGCAAAATGAGATGACCGAGCTGAAGAATATGATGGCGCAATTGTTGAGCATGCAGAGACAGAATCCAGATGCAGAGGCAGGAGCTGGTGGGCAGCAACGCACAGAGGAAGTGAATGGGAATGTCAGAGGTGAAGATATTCCTACCCTTCAAGCAGCAAACAACGTTCGACATGCGTCGGTAAAAGAGATTGCGGACACCTTGCCAGAGTTTGATCCTGGAGACGAGAGTGCCATCTCAGTACACCAGTTCATCGATCGTGTCAACAAAGTGGTTGGAGCGTATAATTGGGACGAGAAATTTTTATTACTAGCAATTTATACAGGGATCAAGGGACCAACCAAGTTGTGGTACGATTCATCGCTAGTAGTATATACAACATGGAGTGACTTCGCGCAAGCTATGAGGGACG
This sequence comes from Drosophila pseudoananassae pseudoananassae, assembly GCA_018153035.1. Taxonomy (NCBI): domain Eukaryota; kingdom Metazoa; phylum Arthropoda; class Insecta; order Diptera; family Drosophilidae; genus Drosophila; species Drosophila pseudoananassae. Next base: position 5,017,218 of record JAECXR010000072.1, read on the forward strand.
AGTTTGGAACAAGTCCGGATGAAGCGGAAATCCATTTCAACATGGCAAATGCAACCAGACGAGCCAAAGAGACAGTGAAGGAGTACTGTTTCCGAATGTCAGCCCTAGGAGTGCGGTACAATTTGAGCGAAGCAGCGGTTATTAGATATGTTCGCGCAGGTTTGCAGCACCGAGAATTACAAAACAGCATTGCAGCTATACATTTTACAACAATGAAGCAACTTAGAGAAGCATCCGAATCTTATTTTTGTGTCGAGGCCGAGCAATAGCAAACAAAAAGGACTTCATACCAAAATTCACCAATGGGGAGACGAAGCCAGATGGTGACACCAAGCCAGCCAAGTCGAAGGATGCTAAGACGTGTTTCAAGTGTGGCGAGTTGGGACACTTCGCCAATTCGTGCCCGAGTAAGGAGCAGAAGCCCCGTTGTACCAAATGAAATACCTTTCCATTCACAGCAATCACAGAAAGTTGCTAGTCTGCAAGGGTGATGCGTTTAGGATGTTTTCTCTACAGGACTGCAAGGATTAGGAAAAAAAAACATCGTCCAAGCCAATATAACTGTTGAGAGCAACCAGGTAGTTTCTCAACCACCTTTCCGAATTCCCGAGCCGAAGAAGGAAGTAGTCGCCAAGATGTTGGACGAGTTATTGCAGCAGGATATTATCCAGCCATCGGTAGTGATCGACGTGTGTTGATTACCGACGCCTCAATAAGCTGTTAAAGAAGGAGAATTTTCGGGTTCCTAATATCGAAGAGCGCCTTCAGGAGGCAAAGCAATTTACGTATTTCACCTCACTGGATTTGAATAGCGGCTATTACCAAATCGAAGTAGCACCTAAGAGCCGAAAATTTACCGCCTTCATCACTACTGCAGGACTGTACGAGTTTAAGCGACTCCCGTTTGGGTTGAAGAATGCCCCAGCCATTTTCAATCGTCTCATGGCAGAACTACAGATGCGCGTGCATAAAGGAGACATGAAACACTACATGGATGACATCTTAATTGGTAGCAATTCTTTTGAGGAAATGTATGAAAAGCTTGAGAGAGTCTTTACTGTACTGCGAGATTGTAGCCTAACTCTAAATCTGGAAAAATGTAAATTGTACGAGCAGTGTATTACGTTCTTAGGACATAAAATACACGCCGAAGGAATCAGCCCGGGAGAAGTAAAGATGAAAGCCATTTCTATGTTCCCAACACCAACCAATGTTATCGAAGTACACCAATTTTTGGGGCTCATTGGTTATTTCCGAAAATTTGTCGCCGGATATGCTATAATATCAGAGCCTTTACGTAGTTTATTGCGAAAAGCACAACCATTCCTATGGGAGCAGCGTCAAGAGGATGCATTCATCGAATTGAAGAGAAGTCTGACATCGAGTCCAGTTATCACAAGCTATCGCCTAGATGCTGAACATGAACTACACACGGATGCCAGTGCTGTTGGTTTGGCCGCGGTACTGATGCAGAATGAAGCGGGTCAATTAAAGCCAATCGCCTTTTTCAGTCGAGCAACATCGAAGCCTGAAAAGAATTATCATAGTTACGAGCTGGAAGCCCTAGCTGTCGTTGAATCCTTGGAGCGATTCAAATACTACGTTTATGGAAAGAAAGTTCGAGTCGTTACCGATTGTAATGCCTTGAAATCATCAATGGATGGTGGTTAAGGATTCAAGAATTTGACATCGAGGTTGTACATCGAGCTGGAATACTGATATGCCACGCAGATGCTTTGAGTCGAGCACCGTATGAGAACGCCTACGAGATTGAGACGGCATGTCTGAAGATTGCCAAAACCCTTATAGACGAAGCTGACTGGTTATTCGCAATACAATTACAAGATAAAAAGATTCGCAACATTGTAGCTGAAATGAAAAGTGCGAAGAAAACTGAAAACGACGAGTATGTGATTGAGCAAGATCGGATATTTCGAAAATATGACAACAAGTTGCTGTGGGTTGTGCCGAGACAACTAAGATACCACATACTTCATGAATGCCACGACAAGTCTGGACATATGAGCACAGAGAAAACAATAAAACGCATTCTAAATTTGGTTTGGTTTCCCCGAATGCGCAATTTCGTCAAAAGCTATATAAAGTCATGCAAAGGATGCGCGTTTAATAAAGCACCAGGTGGATGCCAGGAAGGAGAATATCACTACGATGACATCAAACCCATCCCATTTTCTACAATACACATGGATCACCTAGGACCGTTCCCAAAGAGTTCAAAGAGGAATGAACATATTTTGGTCATCGTTGATGCCTTTACAAAGTTCACAATAGTACGAGCAACAAAGAGTACTGCAACAAAGCATGTTGTGGATATCCTGCAAGACGTCACGAGCTACTTAGGAATGCCAGGACGAATCATCACCGATCTAGGTACCGCCTTTACTTCGAAAGACTTCGAAAAATACTGCAAGTCCAACAATATAAAACATATCCTTAACGCTGTAAGGACACCGAGAGCAAACGGTCATGCAGAACGAACAAATAAAATTATTTTATCCATGCTACTGCCTTCAAATGACAACGAAAAGCGATGGGACGAAATGCTGCGATCAATCCAGTGGAGCATTAATACCATGGTAAATAGCACAACTAAATGTTCCCCATTTCAGCTTCTTTTTGGATACGAGCCCCGAGATATCCTGAAGAATACGTTGACGAGCGTTATCCAGAGTCAAGAGCCGAGCCTGATGACTGATGTCGAGATGGAGAAGTTAAGAGCAGATGCTGCAACTAGGGTCAACGATCAAAGAGCTGCAGCCAAGAGACGATATGATGCAAAGCACGCGAAGCCAACCACCTATAAGCTTGGAGATATAGTGTTGGTGGAGAACGAGCCGAGTAGCACGGGAACTTCCAGAAAATTGGAGCCTCGCTATAAAGTACCTTTTATTGTCAACAAGGTTTTGCCCAACGACAGATATCTAGTTGAAGATATCCCCCATGCTCAACGAAAGCAGCGCCACTACAAGTCGGTTTATGCATCCGATAAGATGAAGCGCTGGTGTGAACTCCCAGAGGACGACCAAGATGACGACGAGAACTGGAAGGGCGACGCAATCTACGATTCTCGCGAGGACGCTGAGAATTTATCAGGAAAGGCCGAATGTAAGCAGCTGATCACAAATCAACTGTTGGGCGATGTGACCACCCGTCCGACAGTATGACCATCACCAGAAATACCAGGGCGAGACTCGTTACTGATCCAGCGAGAAAGGTTAGTTTTAAGCTAGAGGCGAAGAACGAAAGTCGCATAATTTAAGACTCATTCAAATTATGTAAAACTATATCCAACATATCCACTCAAGAATAAACGTGCGAGACCACTCGAAAAAGCCATCACTTTACAACTGTGCTTAAAAAATAACCCAAATTCTTTTTAACGTATAATTTTTTAAAGACTCACATTCGCAAACGGGGGCTTCTGCACTCCAATCGCCGCTGTCTAGGCACTCCAGATCCGGAATACCATGCATGATGTGGCCAGGGTCGCAGGAATACTTGATCTTGGAGTGGACGTTGTAGTCATAGCCCACGACGAATGAGCCTGGTGGCACTGGAGGCATTTCACATGTGACCAGTTCGCAGACAGGGGCTTCCCCTGACCACTTTCCGTCCCTGGTGCAGTAAAGCTCCATCGGCCCGTCGAGCCAGTGATCCTCGTCGCACTCATACTTGACCACCGACCCCACAGTCGTGGTGCTGTTTAAAAGGACAGAGGTTCCTCGGTCTGGACGTGCTGGGGCTCCACAGTCCACAAATCGGCATGATGGAGTTTTGCTTGACCACTCGCCTCCCAGCCCACAAGAGATAATCTAAGTGAAAAAAAACGGATATATTGGTTAGAAAAAAACATAAAATAACAAGGACAAAAATAAGCAAAAAACAAGAAAGGAAAGCTAACTTCGGGCGGAGCCGAAGTTGATATACCCTTGCAGTTAAAACCGGATATATATCGCAAACATCGGATTAAATTGGCCGATCCTTATGAGAATACCATAATATTACCAATTTATTGCAATAAAAAATCTAACACAAAGTACCAAGCTTCCATCTTCAAAAATACCAAAGTTGGTTTTTTTTACCAAATTCCATTTCCGATCGTTCAGTTATATGGCAGCTATAAGATATAGTCGGCCGATCGTTATGTTATTTGGTAGGTTGTATTATTTTACCAAAAATAGCATTCGTACAAAATCTGAACTCTGTAACTCTACAAATACCAAAGTTATACCATTTCCGATCAATCAGTTATATGGCAGCTATAGGATATAGTCGGCCGATTCCGGCCGTTTCGACTTATATACTGCGTGCAAAGGAAAGAAGGGTGTGTGCAAAGTTTCAAGACGATAGCTTTAAAACTGAGAGACTAGTTTGCGTAGAAACAGACAGACGGACAGACGGACAGACGGGCAGACGGACAGACGGACATGCTCATATCAACTCAGGAGGTGATCCTGATCAAGAATATATATACTTTATAGGGTCGGAGATGTCTCCTTCACTGCGTTGCACACTTTTGGACAAAATTATAATACCCTCTGCAAGGGTATAAAAATAAACATATAACAAGAACAAAATAAGCACATACCGCCTCACCAACCAGTACATAACCCAGACCACACTCGTAGGTGGCCGTGGACCCAGCTCGCTTGTCGTTGAAACGCACGTTGCCTCCAGTAATGGGCTGGGGGTCTGGACACCAGTCCACCAGGCATTCCGGCTGCTTGCCACTCCAGCCATCCACGTCACAAGTTCGGTTTTCGTTGCCAATCAACGTGTAGTTTTCGTGGCAACTATAAGTAGCCACCACTCCGAAACTGGTACGTTTCTCCGACAAGTGAATGGATCCGTACCTCAGCTCGGGCAGCTCTCCACAGTCAACATCTTTAAAAGTCAAAAGTAAGTATATACATATTATTCATTCGTCTATAGATCAAATTTAATTTATGTTTACCAATTGAGTTTTAAGTGACGAAATATAATAATATAAAATAAGAGAGGAAAACTTAATTCAGGTGGTGCCGAAGTTTATATAACGTAAAATAGTTCGTAATCCGCTCCATAGAGAATTTCATTATAAAATCCCTTTTTTAAAATACAAATTTATATGGTAGGTCGGATTAGTTGACCCGAAATATAACCCATAGAAAGTTCCATGTCTCTAACTGAAACAAGAAAGTCGAGTTTCCGACTTTATTATTCCCGATATTCATCTCTTCCACCCACACTTTAACTAAACTTAAAAAGTATGTATTTTTTGAAAAAAATTTTTTGTTGCTAGGGTAATAATAACTGAATGAATTCTGAAGGTATATTTTTTTTTTTTTTTTTTTTTACCGGTCTTTCAGAATTTGGAAATGGCTTGTGCATCAATAAGAGCATCAGCTAGCATTCCTGTATTCATCATAAAGCTTAGAGGCCCAGACGACCGAGGGGCGCTCAAGAAACGATTTGTTAGAATATATTAAGCTATTTGTTTATTATTAAGCTAGGAGGAGTTAGTAAGGAAATTTAAAATTCTATATTTTAAGTTTGAGAGACAGGAAAGAGATGTTATAGCGTAGAGACCATTGTAGTTCGAACATAATACCCTAAAAGGGACATGCAGTGCATATGTCGAACTACAACGGCTAAGGAACAGAGGACTAAAGTTTCGAGTCCTTCTATTAGGAATGTTAAATTTTAAGCGTTTTAGTAAATGCTGGCTATCTACATCCCCGTTAATAAGGTTATGCAGAAAGACTACACCGAGCATTGTCCTACGATTTGTTAAGCTAGGTAAGTTTATGAGTAAGAGTCTACTATTATAAGATGGAAGGTGAATATTTGCATCCCAGTTTAGACCTCTAAGTGAAAAAGTTAGGAAATTCTTTTGTATGGATTCTATGCGGTCCTGATGTACTCCATATTGAGGACTCCAGACACATGAACCGTACTCCAGTATAGGACGGACCAAAGAAATGAATAGTGTTTTGGTTCTATAGGGGTCATTAAATTCTTTTGACCACCTTTTGATAAAACCAAGGACTCCTTTAGCCTTATTAACCATTCAGGAAATATGGTCGGCAAATTTAAGTTTGATGTCTAATAGGATGCCAAGATCATTAACCTGGGTCAATTTTTCTAAGGCAATCCCATTAATAGAGTAAGTAGCTTGCAGAGGGCAAGAACGATAAAAAGACATATGTTTGCATTTAGATCCATTAAGTATTAGATCATTAGCTAAGCACCATTTTTGAAAGTTATCAAGGTCAGACTGAAGACTGCATTGGGCAGAGATGGATTTGTACTGAAGACAAATGTTTACATCATCTGCATACATAAGAACTATAGAGTTCGTTAAAGCAGGGGGCAAGTCGTTTATAAAAAGCGTAAATAATAATGGGCCACGATGACTTCCTTGAGGGACGCCGGATGTAGCACGGACCAGACGGGACTGTATGTTTTTAAATAAGACTCTTTGTGTCCTTCCATCTAGGTAGCTGGAGATCCACGTTAAGAGGTCTTTAGGAAAACCCAGCATATTCAGTTTACTCAACAAGAGTGAGTGATTAACTGAATCGAATGCTTTGCTGAAGTCTGTGTAAATTACATCGGTTTGATATCCCTTACAAAAGCCATCTATGACAAAGGATGTCAACTCCAATAAGTTTGTGGTGGTGGAGCGACGCTTAATAAAGCCATGCTGACAAGGAGTGATAATCGAAGAGCAAAGGTGTTGCAAATGAGGGGTAATTAATTTTTCAAATAACTTTGGAATTGCCGACAACTTAGAGATGCCTCTGTAGTTGGCAGCCTCGGACTTTTTCCCTTTTTATGTAGGGGAATTATAAATGATTCCTTCCACTTAAGGGGAAAAATCGAGGTTTCCAAAGATAAGTTGAAAAGTCTTAGAAGAGGTTTGCACAGAGCCCTGGCGCAGTATTTTAGCACACAGCCTGGTACTCCGTCGGGGCCTGGCGAATAAATGGGTTTTACCCTTAAAAGACCAGATAATAAATTATTCACAGAAAAAAACGGACAGAAAATAAGATTTGCTGCTTGAATGTTATATGCGTAAGGCTGATCAGTCAGTTTAGGAGGAGAATAAGTTGTTTGAAAAATTTCTGCGAACAGATCAGCAATGGCCTGATCCGAAGTCGCAGAAGAATTTTCAAACGTAAGCAGGGGTGAAAAAGATACGTGTTTACGCTTAGTGTTTACAAAATTATAAAACTGCTTTGGATCCTGAGTAAATTGAATCCGGCAGCGGTCAATATAATTCCTATAACATTCAGCGTTATGCACGGTAAAATTCGACCGAGCTAGTAGGTATCTTGCGAAATCCACACTACTGCAGGTTTTTTTATATTTAAGTAAAAGCTTATTTTTTTTATTTTTTAAGTTAGTAAGGCACCTTGTAGACCAAGGAGGATTTGCTGAAGCGGACGGATATTTCCAAGGCACACATGAGTCAAAAAATTTATTTAAAGTAAAATAAAATTTTTCTAAAGTGACATTAAGATCAGTGCACGCTAGAATATCAGACCAGTCAAATGTTTCTATAAGGCTATTAAGTTTCTGAAAATCAGCTTTACGGAAACAGCGAATCTTATTTACCACGCTCGGAGACATCTGATCGATACCAGGAGTGGTTTCGATTGAGACCTCCAGCGTGGGGTGATATGGATCCTCTGGGGTTGAAAGGGGAAAAGCTCTGGAGAGAGCAGTACCATCAGGATCAGATACAAAACATAAGTTTAAAAGCCGACCTAGCGAATTTCTAACATGATTGATCTGACCTAGGGACATGTCAAACATGCCCGCGGTGAAGTCATGGTAAGTTGAAAGTGACAAAGATGGTGAGTTGTCGACGTTGGACCACTTTAATTCTGGGATATTAAAGTCGCCCACCGCTACGAGTTGGTCACGATCCGTCATAAGATTAGAGACGTATCGAATGGCGGACAAATGCTGCCAATATGTAGGCGGTTCAGACATAGGAGGTATATATGAACATGTAATGTATAAAGCTTTAACGGACATAGTGATTTTAACGCAAATAAATTCTATGTCACCAAACTCATGGGATTTCACCTCTTCAGAAGCAAGAGTAGAGTCTACCGAAATGAAGACTCCACCTCCTCTTCGCTGAGATCGATCCAGTCTTAAAGTGGTGTACTTACTTGGAAAAACTTCGGAGCTAAAGATCTCCGGATTTAACCAGGTTTCTGTAAAGGCTATAATATGGAATGCAAAGAAAAAACTATTAGAATATAGTTGGGGAGCTACATAGCCTCCTAGTATTCTGATAGGTAAGTGTTAGTGACGATACTAGTTTTTTGGGTCAGTGGACAAAGAAGAGGTGGAAGGTTGGTCAGTGGTTTCGATAAAGGGAAGTTTCACTCCCACTGGTTTTAAAACTTTTAATTTTACAGTACTAGTCTGATGTTCTTGGACGAAAATGTTCTCTGGCCACAAACTGGGTGAACAAATCGTCTTGAACATCAGCGGGGTCACCCGAATTTTGAAAGATGACGTGCGCCTTATATATGTATATTTAAATTTATGTATGTCCTCCACCTTTATATCGGCTTTAGTTTTGGCTTTGATATAAGCCAAGATATCAATCTCTGAAGTATCAGGGGCGAGCCGAGAAACAAATATATGTTTCGATCGAGGAATAACCTGTAAGGGTTTTGGTGTCGCAGGTACGAGAACTGCAGCATCAGTCGGTGCCGGTGGTCCGGACTTTGGAACACGCTTTTGGGTGACTCTGACGGGGGTTTCGTTCACTAGGACCTGTGGTATCACTTAAAGGGATACCACAGAGGACATGTCAGACAATTGCTCATTTTCCTTGAGAAATTCGGACGGCGAATTGTTCAGAGTTCTAGCCTTTGGGGTGGCCAAAGATATGAGCGGCTGCGTTAATGACGGCTGAGTAGGCTGAGGCGGATCATAAACAGCAGATTTCTTACGCTTAGGAGACTCAGTTAGTAACTGAAGGCTGCTAAACTGAGTGTCAAGCGCACAGAGTTGGTCATTGACTTTACGAAAACCAGTGATCAACTCTTTAAATCTATTCTTAGTCTGTCTCATGAACGACCTTATTTCGTCTTGGACATCACGACAATTTTCACAACAATAATGTAATCCTGGTTTCACAACAATCCAAATAATGACTTCTCTACGAATATCTACGTGGAACGCTAACGGCGTTTCGCAGCATAAACTCGAGTTAGCGCAATTCCTACTAGACAATCAAATCGACGAAATGCTCCTCTCAGAAACACATCTTACGAACAGATACAATTTCCAACTACGAGGATATTCATTCTATGGAACAAATCATCCAGATGGTAAAGCACACGGCGGGACTGGAATTTTAATCAGAAGCCGTATTAAGCACCATTATCATACGAAATTTGCAAAAAACTACCTACAGGCCACATCAATAAATATACACCTAAATACCCCCAAGCAATTAACTCTAGCTGCCGTATACTGCCCCCCACGCTTCACCATAGCCGAAGATGAGTTTATGCAGTTTTTCAACTCACTCGGTGACCACTTCATAGCAGCAGGAGACTACAATGCCAAGCACACACACTGGGGATCTCGTCTCGTAACCCCAAAAGGAAAACAGCTCTATAATGCAATTATCAAAGCTAAGAACAAGCTAGACTATGTTATGGCACACCAACATACTGGCCGGCAGACCCAAAGAAACTTCCCGATTTAATTGACTTTGCGATTACCAAAAACATTCCTAAAAATCTGATAGGCGCCGAAGGCCTTTCGGATCTTTCATCTGATCACTCGCCTGTCCTTTTTATTCTACTCCAACACCCATGAACATGGGATCAATCATCAAAATTGACCTCACATAAAACCAATTGGGTTAAGTACAGGAAGTACAACAGCTTACACATTGAGCTGAGTCCTCACCTCAGCGACGACTATATCCTCACCTGCTGTCGAAGATCTTGAGAACAATCACCGGGGCACCGTGGTACGTTCGCAACGAAAACATACACCGCGACTTAAACATTCTACCAGTCAAAGAAGCGATCGCAGAACAGAAGGTAAAGTACTTAACCAAGCTATCGGCGCACACTAACCACCTGGCGAGAGGTGTAACAGGGTTGAACAACCAATCACGCCTTTGTCGCAATGACTTACCCACATAGCGACCGACCTGAGGGACGCGCAACCAGAATGCAGTATTAGAATACTGTTAGTTAAATTTTAATGTTAAGATTCGTGAACTTATTGTTAGTCTCAAAATTAAGAGTAGATTCAATAAATAAAACCAAAGCTATAATAAAAAAAAAAAATAATGTAAACCAGACCTACGGGAAATGGCATCCGAAACTCAGGAAGTGAACCCGGCACACTTGGCGTGTACGACGTTTTCACATAGCCAGCAATGGATGGTAGGCTAGGATGAGGAGATTTTCTTGTTACAAGACTTCATGGAACAGACCAGTTTAAATTCCATAATTATTAATTAACAATACAAAAATAATATATAAAAAGTAAAAAAACACTGTACCTTGAACCACTGTGCCAAATAGGGAGCCGACGCAGGAGTTTTGGAGAGTGCAAAGGAAAAATGCAGACAGGGAAGAAGCAGAGCTGAGCTATGCTTGCAATTAAATTTTAACAAATTTTTCGCCTCCATAATTACCGCAGTACACGCGAAGCGATAAGTTTTAAGTTAAAAGTGAAGTTTTTAAAAAAAATAAACACCTGTGGAACTTTGGTTTACCAATATACAAACATATATCATAAACGCAGTGCGCACAAAAAAACACGACCGATCGCTTAAGAGGAAGAGAGAGAAACTTTGAGAGAGAAGCATGTTGTATTCTATTGCCAAAAATAGCATTCGTACTAAATCCGAACTCTAAAAACACCAAAGTTATAGCAATTCCGATCAATCAGTTATATGGCAGCTATAGGATATAGTCGGCCGATCCGACTTATATACTGCGTACAAAGGAAAGAAGGGTGTGTGCAAAGTTTCAAGTCGATAGCCTTAAAACTTGTTCTTGTGACTATTATATTCTTATGACTTATTCTTAAAACTATTCTTATATTCTTACATATGTCTGACCAAACTGCCCAATGTGGTTTCACATAACAATGTAGTGGGAGCCGAACACTGATTTAGTGTTAACTTTTGTTAGAACTTCCGTTAGATCAACAGAGCAAATTGATAGATCAACTTAAAACTTTTTCAAAATTATTATTCCTTTTGAAAAGCCCCGGGAATACAGAGCACATTTAGCATTATTTTAATATATTTTAATATTTTAAGGACATATAGAATACCATACCAAAAAGCTGTTTAATATTCAAAGGAGTAAAATGAATATTTGCGTTTGGGTCTTTTTTATGGATGTAAAGGTTAGTTTCATTCAAAATAGCCCCAACATTTTTTTTTGCTCTCCATAGCAAATTTCTTTCCTGGTCGTTTTTGCTAAAAGGAGTGCGCGGTACATCCGTCTCTAAAGTCAAAACATTCAGTCGTCAAGGCGTTGGTTTTCAAAGTTTTTGTCATCCGTGGTAAGCAAATCGTCCTTATATAGATAATAATCGCTTTCAAAATCATCGGAAAAGTCGAGATCATCTTCGCTCTCCACAATGTTAAAAAGATATTTGCGAAGGAGTTCCTATTTAATAAAATAGTAAATACCATTTGAAAAAAAACGTAATTTGGCTCCCCATAGATGAAAATACAACACTTACGACAAAGAAAAGAAATACCGAATAATTGAACACATAACAAAAACTACCTAACATAAAAAAAAAGCCAATAATAATAATTGTGTATTATTATACGTTATTATACGTATATTAGTCCATTATATGTTACACGTCCCCAGAACATCACAGAGTCTCCACCATGGCTTACTTTTTGGCCCGCCTTTTCAGCCTTTGTGCCATTGGTAATCTTACAAAAATAAAAGAAAAGAAAGGAACAAGCTCAATGGAAGGGCACATTATTGCTCTGGATCGCTACCAAAATTGCACTCCCTTGATCTTTTTAATCCCTTGATTAAAGATCCACTTTTTTTTTAAAGTTACAACATTTAACTATTGAAATACGTAAAATTTTAAAATCGGTTTAAAATTACGCGTTTAGGAATTTTTAAAAACAAAATAGACCCGAAAAACGGTTTTTTCTAAATAAATCAAGATTTTGAGGGTGTTAGTGTTTGAGGGTGCTAATATTTTAAACACGGTGTTGTACTCTATTCGATCTAATAAACAATTCCTACTACAAAACTTTAAAAGTTCCTACAATTTTTATTTTTTTTCACACTGTGTAATTTTTAAGAACATTCTATTTATTTATTTATTTTTATACCCTTGCAGAGGGTATTATAATTTTGTCCAAAATTTTGTCTGTTTTTACGCGAACTAGTCAATTTTAAAGCTATCTTGAAACTTTGCACACACCCTTCTTTCCTTTGCACGCAGTATATACATAAGTCGGATCGGCCGACTATATCCTATAGCTGCCATATAACTGATTGATCGGAATCTGTATAACTTTGGTGTTTTTATAGTTACAGAGTTCAGATTTTGTAGGAATGCTATTTTTGGCTAAATAATTCGACCTACCAAGGATCGGCCGACTATATCTTATAGCTTCCATATAACTGATTGATCGGAAATGCTATAACTTCGGTGTTTTTAAAGATAGAGAATTCGGATTTGATACGAATGCTATTTTTGGAAAAATTATACAACATGCAAATTTTATAAGGATCAACCGACTATATCCTATAGCTGCCATATAACTGAACAATCGAAAATTACCCAACTTTCGTGTTTTTGAAGGTAGAAATTTGGAACTTCGTACAGATTCTATTTTTGATCAATTAAACGACCTACCAAATAACATAACGATCGGCCGACTATATCTTATAGCTAAACGATCGGAAATGGTATTTGGTAAAAATACCAACTTTGGTATTTTTTAAGATGGAAGTTTGGTACTTTTTTTTAGATGTTTTATTGTAATAAATAATTTTTTCCCATGTTTAATCCCATGTTTGCGATATATATCCGTTTTAACTGCAAGGGTATATCAACTTCGGCTCCGCCCGAAGTTAGCTTTCTTTTCTTGTTTTTTTTGTATTAAGTAAACATTCTATTTGAATAACAACGTTTAATATTGCTCAAAGTTAAATATTGTGCTTGAAAGTGTGAAAATATTTTCAAAAAGATGCTGTCAAAATACTTGTGCCACGCAAAAAGCCGTTGTCTGCATAATGCAGACTCTGCATGCATTCTTATCAGCATATAATGAATTCAAAAGGGAAAGGAAATAGCTAAAACGCGTTTCTATGTTTTGCACATTCTTTTTGCACCGTTATTTGACAACGCTCAGCAACGTTAAAAAGAGTTTCGTCAAAATAATTATGCAGACTAGTGTAACTTGTTGTTTGAGAAAGATTTGGTAATTTAAAGTTTGGGAAGCAGGTTACGTGCTAATTTCACAAAATGGGCGGAAGAAGTAAAAATATGTTGTGAAAACATATAGTAGAGTGTAAGCATATCATAAAACAAAAAAACAAATACTTTTGCAGCATTGTCACCACTTCTTGATATACATTAAGAAATAGTTGAAGTTAAATAGTAAAATTCAACCGGAATGTTGGGGATGTGCATTGCGGCTTTACAAAGAGATATTTAATCCATTTATAAGTGTTTCACACCCATCCTAAGCGACCAAAGTCGGGCGAGGAGTAACAAATATTCCTTATATTGCTCCATTATTTATTAATTTCTACAAAACTGGACCCAAAAAACATCCTCTTACATTTGCAGGTTGGCGCCAATCCACTCCAAGTTCCGTCGCGTCTGCATGTCCGTTCCACTTGGCCGAGCAATGAGTGGCCCTTGGGGCAGGCGTATTCGATTTTCTCCCCCAGAGTGAATTTCTTGCCCGTGACAGTAGTGTTTTGCTTAACATCCGGCGAGCCGCAAGAAAACGGAGCTAACGGAATGACAACAGGTGAAGACATGACACTAACACTGAGCTCTGGGGCTACTTACAGTGCTGGCAGATAAAGTGCAAGTAGTCCAAATTGCAGCCCACATCGTTCCACAGCCAGTTGCGACCTCCATCCAACACCACGCAGTTCTGTTCTCCGTTGTAGTTGTTTGGCTGGTCCTTGCCCCAAGTGGGCTTTTGCACCACTTCGCCTAGAAGGCAAGGAAAAGCATTAAATATAAACATTTTTTTATTGCAGATAATATATATCAAATAAAACAAAAATTTAAAGCAAACTTCTCGCGGAGCCGAAGTTGATATACCGTTGCAGTTAAGATCGGAAATAAATCACATATATCGAATATAGTTGGCCGATCGGTATAAAAACATTATTAAAAAACCAACTTCATAAAATATAAAATAAAACAAGAAAGAACGACTATAGTCAAGTCTCCCGACTATATTATACCCGGTACTCATCAATTTTACTCACAATTTAACTAACCCTTAAAAATTCAACTTTAACGGTATGAATTATCAGCAACAAATTTTTGTTGCATACTTTTTCGCATACTTTTTCTACGACCATACTACCAATTCAGTAGAGAAACCGACTAAAAAGTCTATAGAGACCCAAACTTACATTAAAACAAGAACGGAAAGCTAACTTCGGGCGGAGCTGAAGTTGATATACCCTTGCAGTTAAAACCAGATATATATCACCAAAATCGGATTGAATTCGCCGATCCTCATGAGAATATGATAATAAAACCAATTTATTACAATAAAAAATCTAAAACAAAGTACCAGGCTTCCATCTTCAAAAATACCAAAGTTGGTATTTTTACCAAATACCATCTCCGATCGTTTAGTTATATAGCAGCTATAAGATATAGTCGGCTGATCGTTATGCAATTTGGTAGGTTATATTATTTTGCCAAGAATAGCATTCGTACCAAATTCGAATTCTCTAGCTTTAAAAACACCAAAGTTATACCATTTCCGATCAATCAGTTATATGGCAGCTATAGGATATAGACGGCCGATCCTTATGAAATTTGGTAGATCTTATTATTTTGCCAAAAATAGCTTCCTTACAAAATCTGAACTATGTAACTCTCAAAACACCTAAGTTATACCATTTCCGATCAATCAGTTATATGGCAGCTATAGGATATAGTCGGCCGATCCCGGCCGTTCCGACTTATATACTGCGTGCAAAGGAAAGAAGGGTGTGTGCAAAGTTTCAAACAATAGCTTTAAAACTGAGAGACTAGTTCGCGTAGAAACAGACAGACAGACAGACGGACAGACGGACATGCTCATATTAACTCAGGAGGTGATCCAGATCAAGAATATATATACTTTATAGGGTCGGAGATGTCTCCTTCACTGCGTTGCACACTTTTGGACAAAATTATAATACCCTTTGCAAGGGTATAAAAAACAAGAAAGGAAAGCTAACTTCGGGCGGAGCCGAAGTTGATATACCCTTGCAGTTAAAGCCGGATATACATATATAGCATATATAGGATATATCCGGTTGCGATATATATATATCGCAAACATCGGATTAAATTGGCCGATCCTTATGAGAATATCGTAATATAACCAATTTATTACAATAAACAAGAACGGAAAGCTAACTTCGGGCGGAGCTGAAGTTGATATACCCTTGCAGTTAAAACCAGATATATATCACCAAAATCGGATTGAATTCGCCGATCCTCATGAGAATATGATAATATAACCAATTTATGACAATAAAAAACCTAAAACAAAGTACCAAGCTTCTATCTTCAAAAATACCAAAGTTGGTATTTTTACCAAATAACATCTCCGATCGGTTAGTTATATGGTTATATAGTCGGCTGATCGTTATGCAATTTGGTAGGTTATATTATTTTGCCAAGAATAGCATTCGTACCAAATTCGAATTCTTTAGCTTTAAAAACACCGAAGTTATAGCATTTCCGATCAATCAGTTATATGGCAGCTATAGGATATAGTCGGCCGATCCTTATGAAATTTGGTAGATCTTATTATTTTGCTAAAAATAGCTCCCGTACAAAATCTGAATTTTGTAATTCTAAAAACACCACAGTTATACCATTTCCGATCAATCAGTTATATGGCAGCTATAGGATATAGTCGGCCGATCCCGGCCGTTCCGACTTATATACTGCGTGCAAAGGAAAGAAGGGTGTGTGCAAAGTTTCAAGACGATAGCCTTAAAACTGAGAGACTAGTTCGCGTAGAAACAGACAGACAGACAGACGGACCGACGGACAGACGGACAGACGGACATGCTCATATCAACTCAGGAGGTGATCCTGATCAAGAATATATATACTTTATAGGGTCGGAGATGTCTCCTTCACTGCGTTGCACACTTTTGGACAAAATTATAATACCCTCTGCAAGGGTATAAAAATATAAAACAAAGTACCAAGCTTCCATCTTCAAAAATACCAAAGTTGGTATTTTTACCAAATACTATTTCCGATCGTCAGTTATATGGCAGCTATAAGATATAGTTAGCCGATCGTTATGCAATTTGGTAGGTTGTATTAACTAACCAAAAATAGAATCTGTACTTAGTTCCAGCTTTTTATCTTCAAAAACACGAAAGATGGGTAATTTTCGATTGTTCAGTTATATGGCAGCGATAAGATATAGTCACCTGATTTTTATGAAATTTGGCATGTTGTATTATTTTGCCAAAAATAGAATTCGTACCAAATCCGAATTCTCTAGCTGAAGTACTAGCTGAACACTGAAGTTATAACATTTCCGATCAATCAGATATATGGCAGCTATAGGATATAGTCGGCAGATCCCGGCCGTTCCGACTTATATACTGAAGTTTTAAAACTGAGAGACTAGTTTGCGTCGAAACAGACAGACAGACAGACGGACAGACGGACATGTTCATATCAACTCAGGAGGTGATCCTGATCAAGAATATATATACTTTATAGGGTCGGGGATGTCTCCTTCACTGCGTTGCACACTTTTGGACAACATTATAATACCCTCTGCAAGGGTATAAAAATTGCTCCAACGGCGGCGCACCTGGCCGGTGTCCCAGAAATAGCTACAAGGGTGACCTTCAGGACCTTCAGGCGTTCGGGCGGGGAAACAAAAGGAAAAGAGCCCCTCCCAAGCAGATGGCGAGCGATCACACCCCGAAGAGGCATTGGGATCAGCTGTCCCCATTTAGTTCCCAATCGAAGAAAAAGACCAAAAGTCCGAAAACTCCAATCGGCAAAGGTTAACGACCAAAAAGTAAGAATCATTAACCAGGTAACGAAGAACTCTTTCACAAGGTTGAAAGAGATGCAGGAGTTACTGAAGGACCAGACCCTCACCGCCCCTAACTAACAGGAAAGGGCTAGGTGCGGATGCAGAGCGGGGTATCGCTCGATCGTGGACCTTACCTTCTGCAAAAGTGGACTGTTTCGGAGGACAAAGTGGTCCCTCAGTGAGTATTACACTGCGAGCGACCACAAATAAATAGTCTGCTTTCACTTTTCACCACATATGTTTAATGTCTCCTTCGCTGCAACCCCAAATCTTTACGCAGGATCTGAGGATTCCAGATCGTTCGGGCGACGCTGAACGTGGTTAATCAGGCCTCCCGACCCAGCATAAGGGCTAGCCGCGGTCACTCAAGGCACCATGAACTGGTGGTCCCCAGAGATAGCCCGGGGCAAACCGCCGGAGGCCCCGTCGTCTGCCTCATAGGCAAAGAATTGGAGCACTGCATATGCCGGAGGCTATAAGGAGGTTGCGCTAGTATGCAGCTGCGATTCTTAACAGCCTGTAAAAAATCGTATCGTATTGCTTTTATACAAACGGATGCCGCGACTTTTCATAAAATAATTTTTTCCAAGACTAAATTAAATGTTTGATCTCTTGATACAAACGTTGGTTAAATCGTAATCCCCAAGAGTAAAACAATCAATAATTCACATATAACACTTATTTTATTCATCTAACAACAAATGCACACAACTTAACAATTTTGTTTTCTGTATTGTAAATTTCTTCGCCACATATAAATGGGTCTGGGGTTAACAGCAATATTTAATTAGCTATTATTAGCTAGCTAGCAAATATTTAACAGCTATTTAATAAATCCCTATTTGTGTCTACTCGAGACATTTTTCTGAAACTCTGAATTTTTGGGTAAAACACTCGACATTTTTTTCATATTCTTGTTTTTAAATTCGGCAGCTTCTTCCGAGAACTTTCCTATCGAAACAAGGGCATAGCTTATAATTTCAGAACCATGGACTAGAACTTTGTGCTCGGATGGTGGATGGTAAAACCATGGTTACAATTTAATAGGCATTTTTTCGGTGTCAAGTGTAAAGCATCCAAATTTTTCCAAATTGATTTTATATAAATATTTGGCAAGTTTTAAAATGCAATCTATATGCCAAATGCAAGAAATATTCAAAAAACCAAATATACGAGTGTAACGGAGACAACCCAAATTCGAAATTTTATTTTTACATTTTTTTCAAATTATTTATTTTGCTCGGCTTTGCGTCACATACATATGTAGCTTTTATAAGTAGATGCTTCACTTAAAGCACTACAGACTTCTCCGCCAGCCATTGTTAATTGCAAAGGATGTGAAATTGTTATAGATTTGGTAAGTACATTACATGTACAGGGTGGTCCACAAAATATTTGCGTTTTAAAATCGCTATACAAAAACGAGTATATATTTTTCGACATTTTTTTTTATTGCTTCAATATTGCGGTTTATGTATGAAACACCACTTCGTTCATATGGCTGCCTCGGCTGGCTTTACAGTACCCAATCGACCCAATTTTTAAGAACATTTTCGATGGTATGGCCCTCAATGGCCCTAATAGCGACTTCAATCTCGTGCTTTAGGTCGTCTCTGGGTGGTTGGCGTAAGACTTATCTTTGACGGCACCCCACAAAAAATAGTCCAAATAGTCCGCAGCTGCGTGGCGGCCTGTTGACATCGCCGTTTCGTCTGATTATGCGATTTTCGAACGTACCGTGCAAAAGTTCGATTGTGACGTTGGCTGTGTGGCATGTAGCGCCGTCTTGATAGAACCATTTCCCCATTTAGGGAAAGAAAAAGTCTTCCAACAAAAAGTGTCCAACAGCGGACACCATTAACGGTTACGGCAGCTCCTTCCTCGCTTTCAAAGAAAAACCCGACCACATACCGCACCAAACAGTCACTCGTTGTGAATGCATTGGCTTCTCCAAGACGACGTGGGGATTTTTTAAACCCCAAATGCGACAGTTTTGCTTAGTAACATAACCACCGAGGTGGTTCTCAGCAGAAAACACGATTTGTCGGTAAAAAGGGTCATCTTCGACCAAGCGCTCCTGAGCACATTTCATGGATGGTCATGCGGCTTAAGCTGCTGAACCAACTGAATCCTATATGGCTTTAGACAAAGGTCTTTGGCTAAAATCCGTTGCAGGGAAGTGCGCAAAAATTTACAACTCTTGAGCACGGTGCCGAGTTGACGTCGACGGACACTTTCAGCCACCGCAGCGAAATTTTTGACCGACCACGTAAACGTTCCCATCTCGTAAAAGCTCGTTTGGACGAGCACGTAAAAGTGTTGTTTTGTCCATCAACGATCCAGTCTCACGCACACGCTTCACATAACAAACCTAGAAGGCGCTTTTTTACTGCCTAGAAGGCGCTTTTTTCTTTAGAATTTTGACCGCAATCTTCTTGCAGTTTCAGTTTCTTTTTGGAATTGGTTCCTTATTGGTCTTCAGTAACGTGTTGATGGCGGTCGAAGATTTTTTTCAAATTACTTTGTGTTTCTTGGAATCATTATTTTCAGTAATTAATTGCAGTGCACATTGGACCCAATGCCCAATTTTTTTGGAAAAACCCTTTTTTTTTTTAAACTACGGTAAACTTGTTACTGAAATTGCAGCCCTGCTAAATATGGTGGCCCTGAAAGTTAGCTGTTCGTTGATCAGCAACAATGACTTTTTGGCCCGCTAAATAATAGAACATTTTAAAGTAAGATTGCAAAAGTTCTACTTAATATTTTAAAACAAAGTAAATTAGAAAATATTAGTGGAGGTATGTAAAATTTAAGTGTTTAATATTTGTTTAATGTGATATGTCTTTGTTTATATGTGCTTTTGAATAAAAGTAAGTTGGATTGTGCCGGATTATAAACCTTTTTTTGTTCTTGATTTTATTTACAGTAGATGAAATAAACCTTTTTTGCTCCATTTTACAAAAAAAAACTTTTTGCTAGACAACATAGACCTAAGTTATGCTGGCACATGGTATGGACCTAGTATTGGCTGGCACATGGACGCGAAACCGAAAGCCTTCACAACTTTGTGTTGCAACATCGAATTGGAAAATTAAAGCAAAACATAGAGGATCCATTGAAAAAGATGATTAATAACTTTTTTTGCTTATGTTGATGCTAGAAAGAAAAAATTCTCTCGGATAGTTCCAAGGAATAAGGCGCAGAAAGAAAGTTTTCTTGCATTACGTTTTCAAGCGAAATTTCAGCCATCAGACTATGTTATAGAATCCCCCAATAGTGGAGGACGGCCACGATTAAGCTAATATGAAAGGCGTTCTCGATTTAAGCATAGGTTAGCTTGCGAAGTTGTAGCAGAAAATGATAATGATGTAAAACACCTTGCTCATGCAAGTGCTATCGCTGCCAAGTCTGTAGCTTCAAGTCTGTTCTGTAAGTATCAAGTCTCTAGCTTCATTTTTCTAGATTTTGCAAAAATATTGGGAATTGGGACCAGTGTACAGTGGTGTACATACGATACGAAGTCTCAAACAAACTCGAATCATCAATTTTATTGTTCCATGTTTTCTGTTTATATTCCGAATGACCACTACTGCCGTCAAATCCCCACTTGCCAATTAAAATCAAGTCGGCCACGCTTTCATCACTTATGGACTGAAGGACATCATTTCGAAGTTTTACAATTCTTAAGGGGTTACGCCACCCTGACCGCGTGGAAACGGGACGGTTTTTTAGGAATTTCTTGTTACTAAACTAGTTGAAATAGGATTTTTCCACTTTTATTTAAATTCAATACAACTAATGAGCTTTATAAATTCTAAAAAAAAACTTGTTTTCAATGCAAAATGGCGGAGATATGAACATCGGCGATCATCGGTTTTTCCGGAGCGCTCCTTGATGGTGGGCATGATTCACGTGTCAATTTTCATCAGAAACAAGTAAACTAAATTTTTTTTAAAAAGTGATAAATTTGGAACAGAGTGAGGTAGCCGTTTAAGAAAAAAAAAATACGCAAATGAGAGCACTTCAAAAATTGACTAAATTTTTTGGGCAAAAAATTTCGTACTAAAAATTGCATAAAAAAATTTCTATCCATTGGATCGAAAAAATCCTACGTTACTCTATGGAAAATCTATGTAAGATGTGTTTCAATTTTCAAGTCAATCGGTTGAACAGTTTTTGCGTTATCATGCCCACCGTCTTAGAAAAAGTGGTTTCGAGAAAAACGCAAAAGAAGAAAAAGAAGTGTCTTAGTGCCCTCCTGCCGCGCCGACTTCAATTGAACATAACTTCCATAATTATCAAGATATTGTCTTTGGGGACGTGAAAAAATACGCGTGAGAATATAGTCTTTTAAATTAAGTAAACAAAAAAGTATTTTTTTAAAAATTTCAGGGTGGCGTAACCCCTTAACGCCGTTTAATTCGTAATCCAACAAGCTTTGCAGCTCAACTTCTGCTTGGGATTCGCTCATACAGATATTTTCGAAACTTGGTAGTAAGTTGAAGAAAATCTTACTATTAACAAAACTACGAATAAGCAAATATTGATTGTAACTCATATATGTATCAAGAAAGAGTGATAAGACTTCATAAATATCAAAACATCTGTAAGCGTTGGTTGAGATCAATTGCATGATCGTAATATACTAGAAAGCAATAGACTCGTCGGTTTTTGACAGCTCAGCAATTTTACGTCGTTTTGTCCAGTCAGAACCTTGTTTAAAATCTGCTTTGGGTCGTCCACGGCCAGGATTTTTTGATGTTGATTGGGCGCATCTTATTGGAATTGATTCCTTTTCATTCAAGCAATCAGATTGATATTGGAGAATTGACTTTCATGCATTTACCTAAAATGTTACAATCCTTTTACAAAGAAGAACCTGAGGCAGAATTCCCAAAAAGAAAATTGCGATTTAAGTGAATGCATCCAATATGCGAACAATGGTTACGAAGAAATAAAGGAGATGCGTGCCAGGGCCGACGAAAAATTTGCGAAAATGTACCAGTCAGCGACTCAAATTGCTGTGAAGGTTGGTATCAAGCTGACTGTTCCTCAGCGAGGAACGTCGTGACAACTATTTTTAAAATGCTGAAGAATATTATCAACGATCAATATTTATTCCATTTTTGGATAAATATCTGGAAGAACTGGACACGAGATTTCTCGAACATCGAGCACTGTTGTCAATGATACAAAATATCATTCCAGCCAAATGCGCAGAACTCGATGAACAGGTAAAAAAACAAGAAAGGAAGCTAACTTCGGGCGGAGCCGAAGTTGATATACCCTTGCAGGTAAATACCGGCCCTAAGAACTTTAACTGGAGCTCAACCGTTCCACGACAATGCGAAAATCCACGCCCAACTGTGAGCGAAGAAGTTCAGCGATTCGCCAATAGGTACGTGGAAAGGCTGGACCGACATCCTAACCCTGAGGCTATCAATCTTCTGGACAACAGCTACACCACAAGGAGGCTGAAACGGACCCACCCATATAACTATTGATTGATTGATAAAAAAAAAAAAAGGTTAATACCGGATATACATCGGTAAAATCGGATAAAGTAGGCCGATCCTTATGAGAATATTATAACATAACCAATATTACGATAAGAAATTAAAAAAAAAATATTCTTAAGCTTTTAGTATCTTCAAAAACACCAAAGTTGGTATTTTTACCAAATACCATTTCCGATCGTTCAGTTATATGGCAGCTATATGATATAGTCGGCCCGTCGTGTTATGAAATTTGGCACGTCGTATTATTTTTGCCAAAAATAGCATTCGTACAAAATCTGAACTCTCTGACTCTAAAAATACCAAAGTTATAGCATTTCCGATCAATCAGTTATATGGCAGCTATGGAATATAGTCGGCCGATCCCGTTCCGACCTTTATACTGCGTGCAAAGAAAAGTAGGCAGAATTCCCAAAAAGAAAATTGCGATTTAAGTGAATGCATCCAATATGCGAACAATGTTTACGAAGAAATAAAGGAAATGCGTGCCAGGGCCGACGAAAAATTTGCGAAAATGTACCAGTCAGCGACTCAAATTGCTGTGAAGGTTGGTATCAAGCTGACTGTTCCTCAGCGAGGAACGTCGTGACAACTATTTTTAAAATGCTGAAGAATATTATCAACGATCAATATTTATTCCATTTTTGGATAAATATCTGGAAGAACTGGACACGAGATTTCTCGAACATCGAGCACTGTTGTCAATGATACAAAATATCATTCCAGCCAAATGCGCAGAACTCGATGAACAGGTAAAAAAACAAGAAAGGAAGCTAACTTCGGGCGGAGCCGAAGTTGATATACCCTTGCAGGTAAATACCGGCCCTAAGAACTTTAACTGGAGCTCAACCGTTCCACGACAATGCGAAAATCCACGCCCAACTGTGAGCGAAGAAGTTCAGCGATTCGCCAATAGGTACGTGGAAAGGCTGGACCGACATCCTAACCCTGAGGCTATCAATCTTCTGGACAACAGCTACACCACAAGGAGGCTGAAACGGACCCACCCATATAACTATTGATTGATTGATAAAAAAAAAAAAAGGTTAATACCGGATATACATCGGTAAAATCGGATAAAGTAGGCCGATCCTTATGAGAATATTATAACATAACCAATATTACGATAAGAAATTAAAAAAAAAATATTCTTAAGCTTTTAGTATCTTCAAAAACACCAAAGTTGGTATTTTTACCAAATACCATTTCCGATCGTTCAGTTATATGGCAGCTATATGATATAGTCGGCCCGTCGTGTTATGAAATTTGGCACGTCGTATTATTTTTGCCAAAAATAGCATTCGTACAAAATCTGAACTCTCTGACTCTAAAAATACCAAAGTTATAGCATTTCCGATCAATCAGTTATATGGCAGCTATGGAATATAGTCGGCCGATCCCGTTCCGACCTTTATACTGCGTGCAAAGAAAAGTAGGGTGTGTGCAAAGTTTCAAGACGATTGCTTTAAAACTGAAAGACTAGTTTGCGTAGAAACAGACAGATGGACAGACAGACAGACAGACGGACAGACAAACTTGCTCATATCAACTCAGAAGGTGAGTGAGGGGTACCTCTGCAAGAGGGTACCTCTCTAGACATCATACCCTCTAGACATCATGCTGTGTTATTTACATGTTTCGGTGTTTCGGTGTTACAAAAAAGGGTCTATTTGATCAATTAATTGGTTTTCCATATTTAAGGTTCTGTTCAAACATTCCTAAAAACAACTGCCAAAAACATTCATTGAAGCTCTGGACATTTGCAACAGTAGATCTTACAGCCTTACAGACTGTATATCTAGTCTGCCTAACATTAAAGGCAGTAGATCATATGTATTGCAATTTTATCTTTTGATTCGTGCGCTGTCAATTAATGGTTATTATATTATAAAACTAGTTCACCCGGCGAACTTTGTTCCGTCCTAATGACAATAAATAAACAGATCGTGTTGATTTATTTTATTTTTTTTCTTCTAGATGTAAACCTAAAACTTTTAAGGATTAACTTTGTGATTTGTTGATGGTCATGCCAAATGCAAGACGTATCGGAATTTGAATTATTTTAAATTCTCGGAATGATAATTTCCTCACCTTTGAATTTTCTATCATTATCGTAGCGTAAATTACATTGTTCATCAATTTTCTAACCACCAAACGCGAACAGTTTTGGTTGGTTTATGTTTCAAAGCATGATAACTACGGAGCCAACTTTTAGGCGTAAATTGTGCAGTGGTATGCTGTGCT
Organism: Drosophila pseudoananassae pseudoananassae; assembly: GCA_018153035.1. Taxonomy (NCBI): domain Eukaryota; kingdom Metazoa; phylum Arthropoda; class Insecta; order Diptera; family Drosophilidae; genus Drosophila; species Drosophila pseudoananassae. The sequence continues at coordinate 5,042,298 of JAECXR010000072.1, forward strand.
ACGCCGTCATCGCCACCAATATCACGGACCTGCAGTCTAGCTTCAATTTGGATGTCTCCAGTTGAAATAATCCTGGCAATCTTTCTTTGGCTGATCCTGAATTTTTCCGCCCACAGCGCATCGACCTTCTTATCGGAGACAGTCTGTTTTATGAGCTGTTGTGTGTTGGGCAAGTTAAGCTCTCAGCCGGTCTGCCCTTGCTGCAGAAAACTCGACTTGGATGGGTCGTGTGTGGAAGCGGTTTACATGTCCAGAGAAGATCACTCGTTTCCACTGCCCACAAGGATGTTCCGGAGAGCGCAACAATGCTGGATGATCAGCTGGATTCTCTGCTCCGCCGGTTTTGGGAAATCTAAAACTGCTCCGAGCCTATTGTGAAGCGGACGAAGGAGGAGCTAGATTGCGATGCGCATTTCGTGCAACATGTTGCTCGGCTGGATTCCGGCGCTTACGCTGTCACATGTCTCCAATCCCTGCTGATGCGAGCGTCAATACTTTCTTCCACACCATTGTGTTTTAAAGGAGGACAGTTCAACAACCAAGCTGAGGGTTGTTTTTAATGGATCTGCTGTCAACACTTCTGGATATTCATTGAATGACGTGTTGATGTCTGGCCCAGTTATTCAGCCAAAGTTACTGCATATTCTGTTAAGGTTCCGATGCCATCGGGTGGCCATTACTAGAGATATTTGTAAAATATATCGTTGCGTCAGTGTTTTTCCTGAGGACAGCTATCTTCAGTGTATTCTTAGCGGGATTTCACACAGGATGAGTTGCAGGTTTTTAAGCTGAATACGGTCACATATGGAACGAAGCCTGCCTCATTTTTAGCAGTTCGGACAATGCATCAGTTGGCAGATGATGAGCAATTTATGTTTCCAAAGGGGGCCGAAATTCTGCGTCGCGACTTTTATGTGGATGATCTACTTTCCGGAGGCGACTCTATAGATGAAGCTATTAGCATAATGCAGCAAACATCCGCGATCCTTGCCAAAGGCCAATTGCGGTTAAGGAAGTGGTGTTCCAATCTTGCTGACGTGCTGGATAAGGTGCCTGAAGAAGATCGGGAGTCTTTCCTAAGGTTTGATGATGGCAGCATCTTCACAAAGACACTGGGTATTGCTTGGGATCCTGCAACTGACCGCTTGCTATTTTCTTTTGAAGGGATTCAGTCAACCTCAAAGCCCACTAGACCGCTCGGCTTTATGACCCCTTAGGCCTTGTTGGTCCTGTAATTTCAAAGGCAAAGATCTTTCTCCAGAAACTGTGCCGTGAGAAGTTGTCCTGGGATGAAAGTCTTCCTCAAGCTTTTTACTGCGAGTGGAATATGATTTGTAGCAGCTTTGTTAGTACGCAGCGCGCCGAATTCCCTAGATGGGTGCTAACATCGAAATCCGAGGAGGAGGTCCATGGATTCTGTGACGCCAGCATTGAGGCGTATGGGGCATGCGTTTATGTCGTGTCCAAGGGCGCAGGATCTGCAAGCTATTTACTCTGTTCGAAGTCTCGAGTTGCGCCGTTAAAGACTGTTACGGTGCCAAAGCTGGAGTTATCGGGAGCCGAGTTGTTGGCTCGACTTATGTCGGAAGTAGTGCTTTCTTCAGTCGCTCGGCTTTATGACCCCTTAGGCCTTGTTGGTCCTGTAATTTCAAAGGCAAAGATCTTTCTCCAGAAACTGTGCCGTGAGAAGTTGTCCTGGGATGAAAGTCTTCCTCAAGCTCTTCATTGCGACTGGAATATGATTTGTAGCAGCTTTGTTAGTACGCAGCGCGCCGAATTCCTCAGATGGGTGCTAACATCGAAATCCGAGGTGGAGGTCCATGGATTCTGTGACGCCAGCATTGAGGCGTATGGGGCATGCGTTTATGTCGTGTCCAAGGGCGCAGGATCTGCAAGCTATTTACTCTGTTCGAAGTCCCAAGTTGCGCCGTTAAAGACTGTTACGGTGCCGAAGCTGGAGTGATCGGGAGCCGAGTTGTTGGCTTGACTTATGTCGGAAGTAGAGCAGTTGAAGGTCTACGTTGGAAAGTATTTTTGCTGGTGCGATTCTGCTGTGGTTCTGTCTTGGATTCGAGAAGAACACTCTCGGTTTAATGTTTTCGTCGCCAATCGAGTTTCGACCATTCAGAAGCTAACTAGAGAACTGGAGTGGCGGTATGTTCCCACTTCTTTGAACCCAGCAGATATCCTGTCGCGTGGTGCTCTTCCCAATGAATTGGTTGAGAGCTGTGGTCTCACGGTCCTCCTTTTCTCATTGGATCCCAAGAGGCGTGGCCAACCGCAGTTCCATCTGAGAGATCAACCCTGGATTTACGTGCAAGGGACCTGCTCATTCAGTCTCCGTACGTGGATATAACAGCGGTTTCTAAGTACGCTAATTCATTTCCAGCACTGCAGAGGGTATTCGCTTACGTATACAAGTTTTCTCAACGAATTCACCACAACGGTGTTACGGCTAGCGATATAAAATTTGTAACACAGCTGTTATTGTGACTAGTGCAGCGTGTGCATTTTTGGGAGGACATAAAGGCTCTTCAAAATGGAAAAGAGATAGCGGTATCCAGTGCCCTTTCCTCATCCTCTCCCTTCTTGGATAAATTTGGACTGTTGCGCGTAGACGGTCGGCTAAAAAATTCGTCGTTGGAGTTTGATAGTCAGCATCCAATTATACTTCCAAGAAGCCATCCAGTTACGCAAGCTATAATTGTTGACTTCCATGAGCCAAATTTTCATACGGGACCTTGCGCACTGTTGGCAATTATTCGGTCCCAATATTGGCCAATTGGGGGGAGAAAAACCGTGACGAAGGCAATACACAAATGCACCCGATGCTTCCGGACTAAGCCTCGGTTGTTGGAGCACATTATGGCTGATCTCCCGGAGCAAAGGGTTAGCGGCTCCCAGGTCTTTGGAGTCACTGGTGTGGACTTTTTTGGGGCGTTCTATTATAAGCCGGAAGTGCGTAATAAGGCTCCAGTAAAATGTTACGTTAGCATTTTCATTTGCTTTGCTACCAAAGCCGTCCACCTGGAGCTTGTAAGGGATCTGTCCACAATGTCTTTTTTGTAGGCTTTGAAGCGGTTTATATGCACCCATCTGCAGTTCTTGGATTCGAGGAGCTGCAAACGCTGCTGTGCCATATTGGGGATGTTATAAATTCACGACCCTTTTTTACTGTTTCAGAAAATCCTGCAGACCTTGATGTTCTGACCCTGGCTCATTTTTTAACAGGTGGTCCGTCAGTCAGCTTTATTGAGCCTGATGTCACAAAGATGAACTTCAACCGATTGGACAGCTGGCAGCGCGTGTCTTTCCTGCAGCAGTCTTTCTGGTCCCGATGGAGGAAGGAGTACCTAAGCCTTCTCTAGCAGCGCTCCAAATGGCGCGCCTCCGGTCCTGCCTTAGCCCCGAACAATGTGGTGCTAGTAAAGGACGAGAATCTACCTCCGATGAAATGGCCGCTTACGAGAATAATGGAGTTAATTCCTGGTCGGGATGGTATCTTTCGAGTGGCGAGTGGTGATAAAAACCTCATCTGGAATTACCAAGCGAGCATTGACTAAGCTGTGCCTTTTGCCCCTTAAGGATGAAGTTAGATTAGAAGCCCCAACTGGAGGGAGAATGTCGGGTCAAGCAGCAAGCAACTAATTTAAACATAATAATTAATTAGTAACTGATGTTTTGTTGGTCGCAAGCCGACTCTCTTTTGGCCGCTTGGCTTAGCTAATTCCGCGTTTAAAGTTAGCGAGCATCCGCTCAGCCTATTCTGGAAGGTTGGCGCCACTCTCGTTCGTCTTTTTATTGCGCTCGCATCCTAAATTGGATTTCCCATATTGTACATAAATCCTAATTTCATATGCGGCCCGAATGAAGTTTATAACGTTTAACTTAATTAAATTCTGATTTTTATTTACAGGCATTGAAAATCATCAATGACCAAACAATCGTAGCGTAAATTATATTGTTCAACAATTTTCTAACCACCAAACGCGAACCGTTGCACAGTTTTGGTTGGTTTATGTTTCGAAGCATGATTACTATGGAGCCAACCTTTAGGCGTAAATTGTGCAGTGATAAGCCAGGCAAAGAGTTTAAAAAGTCAATTGGATAGTTGGTGGCTTCATCTTTATTTGTGACGCAGTCAATAGATTTAAATGCATTGTTCCAATGGTCTTATTTTGAATTATATCATTTAGGTCATCTATCTCATGTTTGTTGTCAGCTCCAATTTCTTCACATAGCGCCATAGACATTACAATTTGAAGCAAGCTCATGTGGTGGAGTGAACAACGACAATTTCATTTTACCATTCAGGCAGAATAATCCAGCCGTTTCTCCGGAAAACTTTAATGCACCACAATACTCACATGCAACGTCCATTTTTCCAATGCAAACGCTAGAATGCAAGCTGTAATCCTTGCTGCAAGCGTATCGAAACGCTGCTCGATTCAAATCAATTATATATTTGTTGATCTCTGTTGTTCGGTTCTCGTGTGGCAAGAAGTCGAGTATTTCGTATTCTTCTTGCATTACGGCTTTATCGGAAAAGATTCGATCGTCTTTCTCGCAGCATTGCTGACTGTAGATAAATGTATAAATATTATACATAATATCGTACACAAATGTGTGATACGTTACGCTTACACCCTACCTACTGTTATTCATTATAATGAATATAATAATAATTATTATAAGTGCAGCCATTTCGGTGGAGTTCGGTAATTCGTGCTGTCGAACGGGATAAAAAGTATCTTATGTCCGTCTCCTGGCTCTAAGCTACTTCCCTACCAATTTTTACTCAAATTTGTCCTCCCGTTCTTGATTTATAAAATTCCAATTGAGTAGGGAAAAATTTTTTTTCAAATCATAATCACAATCTATAGCTACTTTTACTATAAAATTGATTTTTGACTTGTGTTTTTTTTTTTGGAAAATAAAACTTGCAAAGCGCCTATCAAAACACGATTCAATGAACAATCATAAGTTATAAATAACGTTACGTTTTGTTAGAGCCGAATGATTTTAAATTTTTCCATCCTAGATGGGCTGGTGGAAGTACGGAGTATTGCCTGATTGCTAAATTGGACAGTAAGAATGCCTTTAGCATAGTGTAACGGTGGGACGTCATAGTAAAGGCGCTGCACAATCTACGAGTGCCGACAAACATTGTGGAGGTTACAAAGTCGTACCTTAGCGATCGCACCACCAGGTACAAGACAACCACAGGCATCCAAGAGCACGCCCAGCCCTTTGGTGTCTTAGATTCAACCCTATGGAACGTCATGTATGACGGGGTCATCAGATTTGAGCTCCCAGACCGAACACACCTAGTCGGATTCACGGACGACAATGCAGTAGTGGTCGTTGCCAAGCCAATCCAGGAAGTCGAGAATTTCTGCAATGCTGCGATTGCGAGGGTCAGTGATCGGCTTGACCAGGCAGGGCCTAGCCCAACACAAAATGGAGGCGTTCCTGATCTCAAGCAGGCATGGTCCCAATCGTCTGTATCGCCGCGGAGCAAAAATAAGTTTAGCAGGCTCTAGTAGCGCAGCTACCAGCTACATGTTCAAATTTGGCCATGACAATGATCCAAAGTGCCCTGAATGCGTGGGTGGAGGAAACTTCAGAGCATGTGGTCTTGGACTCCCACGCTTTATAGTACCCAGCGGAGATTCCTAGGGGAAACATCGACGGCGGAACTCCTTGAAATGTAGTTGCTCGAGGACGCCCAGTTCTGGGCAGGCATGATCAGTCTTGCAGCCACAATCATGAAAGAGCTGAGATGGCTTGAGATGGCTTCCGGGCGGAGGCTAGGTTTTAGGCCAAGCCTAGCAGCATTACCGCAGGGGACTAAGACTGATGGAGGCTCTATTGGTTTTAAGTTTTATACGAGGTAACGGGTAGAAAAACACAAACTCCAAAACACGAACAATTTCAATTGTAAATGTACCTATAATGTAAACGTATGTACATGTTTACGTAACGCCTATATTCACAGATGTACATAAACAGGCGGCTGCACATAATCGGTAGCTCCACTTTAAGGACTATATGTTGCGATATAGACTTATCCCAGTTGTAAGAGATATATCAAAAGTTTCGATAGCTGAAGGGCTGTCTCCAAACAAAACGTAAAATCAATCGTTATACCCATTTAAAAAACTAAAATTAAAAAAAAAAGTAATTCTTGTGTGTACTTTTACAAGTGTACAAGAAAGGTAAGCTAACATCGGGCTGCGGATCAGTTTATATACTGCATGCAAAGGAAAAATGGTGTTTGCAAAGTTTCAAGTCGATGTTTTTAAAACTAAGAGACTAGTTTGCGTAGAAACAGACAGATGGACGGACGGACAGACGGATATGCTTATATCAACTCAGGAGGTAATCCAGATCAAGAATATATATACTTTATAGGGTCGCAGATGTCTCCTTCACTGCATTGCACAATTTTAACCAAAATTATAATACCCTCTGCAAGGGTATACAAGTTAGATAATTATGCTAATCATGTAAGAAATGGAAAATAGACGAAATAGACCTTTTATTTGTTATATGACTCATTCAGACGCAGACAGAAAGTTTTTAGTTCTGCGGCTATATATAGTGTTTCCACGCGAACGGTGGAAACCGCTATAAAGCATGCGGTTTTATATGCACTACAGAGCACAGTGCTCTGTAGTATTAACGTTGTTTTATTAGTATTAACGTTGTAGTAGGTTTGTACCTATGATCTGTAAATATACAGATCACAGACCGGAAAAGCACTATTACCAGATAAAACTTCTTACCGTTGACCCATTTCCAGGTCCGAGACGCGATGCCAGGCTCCTTCTGGGCTCCGATCCAGACGAGCTGCGGCTTCAGTTCAGTCTTGCGGCGCTCCAACTCGGACAGTATATATTGTCTTGTGGCGCCTCTGAAATCGTAAGCCAAGTCGCCACCTGTTGATAATGCCCGGATACATTACTTTCTGGTTGCGGTTTGATACACCAAATATAACACTGGTAATTACTACTCACCAGTTTGCTTGCAAATGGTTTGTGCTCTATCGAAACTCTCTCCTTTTGTAATGTGGAAGTCGTAGCAGGTTTTGGAGAACGTTGTCACCACAGTGTCTACTCCGAGCTTGGGGCTCAGGCAGCGGTCCACGGAGAACTCATCATTAGTAAAAGTCTCTACCTCGCACAGGCTCAAACTGCCCTCCACGCCCACCAGCTGAATGACCACAAATTGCCCGACCAGTGGTCGAGCACATGTAAAAGTCTTCACGACGCCCTCATCCAAGGTACCAGGATACCACGCGCACAAGGGATTTCGCTGCAAGTCAGCGCTGCTATTACCCACACGGATCTCGAGATCCTGCAATGGCTGGTGTCCGCAGCATCCACGGGTCGTGATCCGCACAACATGCACCGTCTGCGGCGTGAGAAGATCAACACGCCACCAAGGTGACGGCTCCTTTTGGGTCTCCGAGCACTCTTGGCCATCGGGATTCTGAATATACCAAAAAAAAACTTGATTACGATTCGGAAGCATGAAATTTATGAACTCAACCCATGGCAACTATCTTTCGTCTATTTTCCATTTCTTACATGATTAAATTTTTTTTAAATCCCAAGCTTTAATATGCTTACTTTTTTATATAAAACATAAGTCTAATCACTTTTCTCTTATGGAAAAATAAAGGACTCACTTTGTTGCCTGGCTTGCCGTCATTAGCGTAGCTCGCAGGACCACTGCGAGTGTAGGAGCTCTGGTTGACAGGCTTTCTATACGCCACGTTAACTCCGCAGAAGGGAAGTTCCATTTCCCATCCCGTTCGATCGTCACACTTGATCGAAGTAGGCCCGAACAGCTCGTAACCCATATCGCACTCGTAGAGGGCTTCTGTAATTCCAGAATTTCCTAGCACTGTTCGTACTTTGGAATTTAGTGGCACCGCCGGAGGACCGCAAACTGAAAGGAGCATGAAGTCATTAAATCATTCCATAAATTTGATACTATGGAATTTTGTAGAGTGTATCTAACTACATGTATGTATGTATATGTATAATATATTTTTATAAGTAGATAAATATTAACTAAGTATTGTAGATTTTCAAAAGTGTTTAACTCTAAACTGAAATGAATAAATTTTCGATTCTATAAAGTACACGCTTTTATAATTTATCTGAAGCACCTTTTAAGTCGATATTAGCAAGTCCAACTGTGTCGCCTCACTTCAAACTTTGCTTACTTTATTATACCCTTGCAGAGAGTATTATAATTTTGATCAAAAGTGTGCAACGCAGTGAAGGAGACATCTCCGACCCTATGAAGTATATATATTCTTCATCAGGATCTCCTCCTGAGTTGATATAAGCATGTCCGTCTGTCTGTTTTTACGCAAACTAGTCTCTCAGTTTTAAAGCTATCGACCCTTCTTTCCTTTGCACGCAGTCCATAATTCGAAACGGCCGACTACATCCTATAGCTTCCATATAACTGCTTGATCGGAAATGGTATAACTTTGATGTTTTTAAACATAGAGAATTCGGATTTAGTACGAATGTTTTTTTTTTTTTTTAATAATACGAAATGCTTAATTTCAGAAGAATCGGAATAAGGATAGCTGCCATATAACTGAACAATCGGAAATTACCCAACTTTTATGTTTTTGCAGATAGAAAGTTTAAACTTTCGTACAGATTCTATTTTGGGGCAGTTGATCCGACCTACCAAATTTCATAACGATCACCATAACGATTATATCTTATAGCTGAAATATAACTGAACGATCGCAAATGGTATTTGATAAAAATACCAACTTTTGTATTTTTGAAGATAAAAGATTGGGACTTTTTTTAGATGTTTTATTGTAATTAATTGGTTATATTATGATAATCTTAAAAGGATCGCCCCACTCCGCTGTTTGCGATATATATCTCGTTTTAGCTGCAAGGGTATATCAACTTCGGCTCCGCCCGAAGTTAGCTTTTCTTTGTAGTTTTTCTTTTTATACCCTTGCAGAGGGCAAGGGCGTAGCCAGAATTTTTCACAGGGGGCGGAAAAAATTTTTATTTTTATTATTAAAAAATTTTATTAAAAAATAATATATATAAAAAGAATCAACATTGTCTTGGTTGACGTAAAGTAATTCAACCTTTAAAATTTCCCACTTTCAAAAATATTTTGATTCATTTTTATCGATTTTCATCAACTTCTTCGGTTGATCAGGGGGGGGGTACTTGCCCCCCCTGCCTACGCCCTTGTTTGTTTTTGAAGATAAAAAGCTGGAACTAAGTACAGATTCTATTTTTGGTCAGTTAATACCACCTACCAAATTGCATAACGATCGGCCGACTATATCTTATAGCTGCCATATAACTGAACGATCGGAAATGGTATTTGGTAAAAATTCCAACTTTGGTATTTTTGAAGATGGAAGCTTGGTACTTTGTTTTAGATTTTTTATTGTAATAAATTGGTTATATGATGATATTCTCATAAGGATCGGCCAATTTAATCCGATGTTTGCGATATATATCCGGTTTTAACTGCAAGGGTATATCAACTTCGGCTCCGCCCGAAGTTAGCTTTCCTTTCTTGTTTGTTTTACTGTTATTTCATCTATAGGTCAACCGAAGGGTTAGTTTGGGTAAGGTAGGTGCAGAGTGCAGAGTACTGTGCAGAGTCGGCAAGACAAGCATGTTATACATAACACCAAAGATTATAAAGTACATAGATGGGACATCAGGGCCAAAAACGGTCAACTTTTTTCGTCGAGCTTGTTGGTGAGGGGGGAACGAACATACATACGATTCTATTTTTAGAACTCGTTACTTGTATGCGTAAAAAAAAAGGGTGCGCCTTTGTATGTATGTGTGACTGCTCGCAAGACGGCGTAAAAATTTTTTGGCTTCCAATTTTCATTTTCAATTTCTTGTTTCTGTTTTCAATGCGCCGATGTGGTAGTCAGTAGAACAAATAGTATTTTTAGTCGCTGCAGGTTAAGACGGCGTGGTAGCGTAATGCATAGAGTAGTTACTTTATGTACAATATTTTTGTGTTCAAATCCTAGTAAGGACTTCTAACTTTTTCTTTCTTTTATAATTTTTTTTTTATTTTTCTTTAATTGTAGTTTTAATGAAAAAAAATTTCATAATTTGTCCGGCTAATAAAATTTCAAGGAAGTCCCACCGGATTTTTTCATCCGACACGTCCGTCACTTATTTTAACAAAAATGTTAATTGAATGCAATTAAAAAAAATAATAATAATAAAGTAAATATGAAAAGAAAAAAAAATATTAAAAAAATTAAAATAAAAAAAATTAAAGAAAATATAAAAATAATCATAAAACTGAAACGTTTTAAAAATTTTAACGACCGCCCAGTAACAAAATCGAACCCAGGACCCGAAGGATAAGGATCGCGCGCTTTCCATATAGGCTACCCTCCATGTTGACCTAACGGTAGTTAAAGTTGGTATTAAAGAAAACGCAAGGATCCATAGTAAAATCCGAGCTGATGAGTGAAGATAGTAGAAGATATTTCTGATCTCTTTGCTCTCACACTGGTTCGTTTTGAACGTTTCAAACTTTCATTGTTCCAAAAATGTTACTGTTACGATAGATAGCAAAACTGCTCCCGCGGCATCCGGCAACGCCGAAGTTGCAGATCCGATAGTTTAAGCGGGTGTTAAATCTCTGTTAACTCAGCCGGTAACCATGTGCCTAAGCTTTCTTTTCCATTTGACACTCGAGGGAAGCGGACGAAAAGTGAGAAGATATTAAGATTTAAGATTTAATTATGAATTGTACCACTATTAATTTACCAGGAATTTAAAGTGCTGCTATCACTGCTTGGAGTGAAAGAGTACTGCTGCCCTGTCATCGATAAAGAAAAATAAACAAGAATCAGCATCGAACTACACGGGCGTCTTTACTCGGGCGGCGCTATTAACTTCGAATAGCCGCTACATTTCATTAAATTCTTTTCTTGGCGTATTCTTGGAGAATACTTGAGTCAGAGAGCGAAATCAACATGGAGATTCCTACTGGGTCCGGTGGAGAGGTAAGATTGGTGGCGACATGCTTGGAGTGGAGGACGAGCACGTGACAGTTGGCTGTATTGGCGCCGGCTGCGTGAGCATGTGCCATCCTAAGTGTGCTGCTCTAGAGGATGGTGGAGTAGGATGGATCTGTGCAGAGTGTGACGTAGACGTCCATGCACAGAACTCGACGTTGATCAGGACAGAAAAGCTGACCAGCCTGACGGCTGGGGACAACTACCAGAGTTACTCAGGTGGCGACCAGATGAGGATCGGAACTAATGACGTCAACGAGGCCTCGAAGGAAGCGCAGGACCTGCAGACGGAGCTAAGGTTGTTGGAGGAAGAAGATCAGTTGCTGCAGTTGCGACAACAACTTCTACATAGGCGAAAGGCGCTCATGGGCAAGCTCCCAAGGGAGAGGCTATCGGAGACTGGCCACGCAGAAAAGATGCCTGGAGCATCTAGTACACGGTACCAGAATGCTGGTACGGATACAATAGGTGAAGTTGCCATTGTGGAAGGAAACGGCAGTACGCAGAGAGCCCACGCTGGGCCCCCATGGCTCTTTTCTACCAGTGGGGAGGATCACTCAGCTGCTAGGGTCACTAAACCTGTGGGCAGACCCTCGTACAAACAATTGACAGCGAGGAAGACTAGCGTGGCTGACTTGGTGAAGTTCTCCGGAAGGCCGGAGGACTGGCCCTTATTCATCGCAACGTATGAACAGACGACGGAGCTATGCGGATTCACGGATGCCGAGAACCTTATGCGGCTTCGGCATGCGTTGCAAGGACCAGCCAAGAACGCAGTAAAAAGTCTAATGCTGCATGCGGACTGTGTTCCGCAGATAATCGCCACGCTAAGAATGCGATTTGGGCGACCCGAAATTATCATTGACTTGTTAGTGACAAGGATTAAACAATTTCCTCAAGTGAGGGAAAATAAGCTTGAAATGCTGGTTGACTTCTCGGTGGAGGTGCAAAATGTTTGTGCTACGATGAAAGCCACCAAGTTGGACCAGTACTTAAACAACCCAGCGCTCACGCAGGAGCTTGTGAGCAAGTTGCCATCGATGGTGCAGACGTTTTGGGGAATGCACAAGGCCTCTTTGGCGACCCGCGATCGCTGGAATGCTACTCGACGGTGTGGCTTGTGCTGGAGATGTTTCCAGAGCCACAAGGTGGAAAGATGCGGCGTCCCCAATCCTTGCGGAATAGATGGATGCCTAGAACGCCATCATCTCCTGTTGCATCGCGGCAGCACGGCTCCCGTCCAAGCCAGGTGCCATGCACACCGACAAGAAGGCGTGGAAATGCTATTCAGGGTATTGCCAGTGACTTTGTATGGAAATGGTAGGCAAGTCAACACGTATGCCTTCATCGACGACGGGTCATCTCTAACCTTGATCGACGCCCCCTTGCTAGAAGACCTTGGAGTGAAGGGACAACCGCAGCCACTATGTATGCAGTGGACTGCCGGCATGCACCGGTATGAGGACACCTCGGTCAGACTCGACTTAAGGATCTCCGGGATTGGCCAAACGAAGCTATATGATCTTCGCGACGTTCACTCGGTCCAGTCTCTTGATCTCCCGTCACAGTCGTTGGATATAACCTACCTGAAAGCACAGCACACACACCTTCGACATCTACCACTGTCCGGATACGACTCAGCACAGCCCAGGCTCCTGATAGGTCTCAATAATTGCAAACTAGGGCGCGTGCTTCGCACCAAGGAAGGCACAACAGAAGAACCGATCGCTGAGAAGACCCGCCTGGGGTGGACGATTTAAGGAAGAAGCTCCAACAGTGTGGGTGACGACAACTACCACGTGTTTCACATATGTGCATGTGAGGCTGACGAGAACAAGGGGATCTTGCGCCTGCTTGAGCAGTGCATGTGGTCGGACGGCGGCCCTAGACCGGAGATGAATAGCAAGAGCGTATCCAATGATGACCAGTTGGCTATACAGCAGCTGGAGAAGAACACGAGGCGAATAAATGGCCGATTTGAAACAGGTCTGCTTTGGAGGTATAAAGATGACAAGCTGCCGGATAGTTTACCGACAGCCCTAAAGCGGGCACGATGCCTGTACCAGAAATTGACTCGCGAGCCGGAGCTTGCGAAGGAAATTCGCCGACAGCTAAATGAGTACGTGAAGAAAGGATATGCACGGCCCATTACGTCGGAAAAAGCTGAGGAAAAGCCATATTGGTATCTACCTATCTTTCCCGTGCTAAACGTGAACAAGCCAGGAAAGCTTCGCATAGTCTGGGATGCAGCTGCGAAGACGGAAGGGATCTCGCTGAACACAATGCTGCTGAAGGGACCTGACCAACTAGCGCAGTTGGTACCAATACTTCACAGGTTTAGAGAGAAACGTATTGCTATCGGCGGCGTTATCGCCGAAATGTTTCATCAGGTTAGGATACACACAGAAGACCAGAGATACCAACGCTTTGTATTTATAGACCCATACACACAACGGAGAGAGAACTACGTCATGCAGGTAATGACGTTTGGGGCTAGTTGCTCCCCCAGCTGTGCCCAGTACGTGAAGAACAGAAATGCAGAGTCATTCAAGAAGGAATACCCACGCGCTGTTAAGTGCATACTGGAGAATCACTATGTAGACGACATGCTGGACAGCTTCGACACGGAGGAAGAAGCTATAAGCCTCGCGCGTCAGGTCCACTACATTCATCTTCAGGGCGGATTCCTCATTCGAAACTGGGTATCGAATTCCTGAGAAGTATTAAGCGCACTCGGCGAAGGAGCACCCACGCTAGTGAGACTAGACGAAACAACGGATGGACAGGCCAAGAAGGTGCTGGGAATGTGGTGGGACACGAAAGAAGATCTCATCCGCTACCGTGTATCCCCACGATATCGCCATAGAGAACTTCTCCAAAGAAGGCAACAACCCACCAAACGAGAGTTTCTCAGTGTGTTGATGTCTATATATGATCCTTTAGGGCTTATATGCTTCTACGTGATGTATGCAAAAATAATATTTCAGGAAATATGGCGAAGTGGATGTACCTGGGATGACTCCATACCTGAGGCAAAATGGGTTAAATGGAAGCGATGGCTTCGGTATATCCCGGACGTAGAGAAAATGACCATCCCAAGATGCCACATGAAGGAGTCGCTGATGGATTCAGAAGTGGAGATGCACACCTTCGTGGACGCAAGCGAGAATGGATTTGCGGCCGTGAGTTATATACGATTTCAAAATGAGGCAGGTATCCACTGCAGTCTACTGGGCAGCAAAACCAAGGTAGCCCCTCTAAGACCGACATCTATACCAAGGCTTGAACTCATGGGAGCAGTGCTCGGAGCGAAGCTAGCTCAAACTCTGGAGCTTTCACTTGGCGCGAAGCTGAGCACACGGACTTTCTGGACCGACTCGAGGACCGTGCTGAGTTGGCTGCGATCGGACCAGAGGAAGTACAAACAATTTGTAGCATTCCGTGTGATCGAGATTCTAGACGGTACTAGCGTCAAGGACTGGCGCTGGGTACCTTCCTCCGAGAACGTGGCGGACGACGCCACTAAGTGGAACAAAGGATCTGATTTCAACCGAGAAAGTCGTTGGTTGAACGGGCCGAGATTTCTTTGGCAAGAGAGGCAATTTTGGCCGCTGACAGAGGCGGAAGGAGGAGACGAGTCAGGAATGGAATTGAAGGCGCCATTCATCGGCGTATGTGACGGATTCACACACGTAGGACGCGCGACCCTCATAGACTCCGAGCGGTTCTCAAGTGATCAATCTGGACCCGTCTGCTATGGAGTACCGCGAGAACGGTATGGTGTATGAGGCGATGGAAGGCCAAGGCTCTTCAACGATCGGACATCGAAAATCAGCCATCACAAGAAGATACCAGGGTCGCGGAGAGTCTTCTGTGGTCGTACGCTCAGGCGGAGTACTACCAGACGGAGATACGGTTAATTTTACAAGGAAAACCATTGAAGAAGAAGAACCTACTATACAAGCTGGGACCGTATATGGATTCCGATGGAGTATTAAAGCTGGATGAACGTGCCAAGATGATCAAGGGAAGCGACCGCGTCGTACTCCCCTGCGGCAGCCACATTACGCAGCTTATCATAAAGGAATTTCACCGAAGATTTCTGCACGCGAACCACGAGACGGTGGTCAACGAACTGCGACAAAAATTTTGGATACCAAAGCTGAGATCCACCCTTGCTCGGATACGACGTTCCTGCCAACAATGCAAGAACCGACAGGAGGCCCCCAAACCGCCACGCATGGCGGAACTTCCCTATCCAAGAGTAGCAGCCTTTCATAGACCTTTCAGATACACGGGTGTGGACTATTTTGGGCCTCTGATGGTGCGGGTCAGACGCAGTTCAGAGAAACGATACGGCGTGCTCTTCACCTGCCTCTCTACAAGGGCAATACATCTAGAGGTAGCGTATTCATTAACAACTGACTCTTGTATTCTAGCGGTGCGCAGTTTTATGGCCCGACGAGGGTGCCCAGTGGAACTCTGGAGCGACAACGGCACCAATTTTCAAGGAGCCTGCACGGAGTTGCGTAGGGCGTTTGAAGATATGAACAAGGATCTACTCTCTCGCGAGTTCACTGGACCCCAGATGACATGGAAGTTCAATCCACCCGCATCTACCCACATGGGTGGGGCATGGGAGCGCTTGGTGCGTTCCGTGAAGACGGCTTTGGAATCGATCCTCCTTGACAAACGACCATCGGATGAGTTGCTGAGAGCCGCTCTAATGGAGGTGGAGGCGATCGTCAACTCGCGACCCCTAACATACATTCCATTGGAAGATGAAAACGAAGAATCACTGACACCGAATCATTTTCTGCTTGGAAGCTCAACTGGAAGAGGACCGACGATGGAGCCCCTCCCCGAAGGAGTGCAGCTCAAGAAGAGCTGGATGGAATCACAACAATTGGCGGACTCGTTCTGGAGGCGATGGCTTCAAGAATACCTGCCAGTGATCACTAGGCGGGCCAAGTGGTGCGAAAAGGCTAAGCCTCTTGTAGAAGGGGACATCGTGTATGTGTGCGATCCCGGACAGCCGCGTAGCCAGTGTCCGAAAGGAAGAATCCTGAAGGTGAACCTTAGCTCGGACGGTCAAGTGAGGAGTGCCGCGGTGAGGACCCAATCTGGCGTTTATACAAGACCCGCGACGAAGCTGGCAGTTCTATCTATCGAGAGTAGTTTGGTAGATCCCTGGCGGAATATACAAGTGGGGAGTGTTACGATAGATAGCAAAATTGCTCCCGCGGCATCCGGCAACGCCGAAGTTGCAGATCCGATAGTTTAAGCGGGTGTTAAATCTCTGTTAACTCAGCCGGTAACCATGTGCCTAAGCTTTCTTTTCCATTTGACACTCGAGGGAAGCGGACGAAAAGTGAGAAGATATTAAGATTTAAGATTTAATTATGAATTGTACCACTTTTAATTTACCAGGAATTTAAAGTGCTGCTATCACTGCTTGGAGTGAAAGAGTACTGCTGCCCTGTCATCGATAAAGAAAAATAAACAAGAATCAGCATCGAACTACACGGGCGTCTTTACTCGGGCGGCGCTATAAACTTCGAATAGCCGCAACAGTTACGTTCTAAAAATAGAATTCTCTCTTTCTCTCTCTCATCTGCCAGCCGTTTGTCGTGGAACCCGCTCTCAAATATTTTCATTTTACAGCGGGTTCCACGACTCGGCCTGCCAATATGCCGTAGAACCCGCACTTATAAGGATTTTTACAGCGGGTTCCACTACGAACTAATGCAATTTTAAGGTGATTTTAGGGTGATTTTAAAATTTTGTATTTTTCTTGATTAGATTATAAAATTTGTTAAAAAGTTTAAAACAATATAATAATATATATATTATATAAAATATAATATAAATAGATTTAAAATTAAAAAAAAATTGTCTTCCGCTCGTTCCAGCGGGTTCCAGCGCTGAAACCCGCCATAGAAAATTTTTCTTTGTATGAGATGTCCTATCTATGTACTTTATAATCTTTGATAACACAAACATATCGACGCATTTCCGCAAAAGTATCGTAAGTCGCTTTTTTTCGAAATTGAGATTTTAATGCTAAATTGTTAGGCACCTAATGTCTCACTACCCTGTGAAATATTATAACTGAAAACCCTATAGTTCCGATAAAAATTAAGTTTCAATTGTATCGTGTGTTACAGTGCTTTTCAATGTGCGCGCGAAATTATCGTATGTCCATAAACATTTTTTGCATGGTAATACTTCGAACGCACAAAAATAAAGAAATACAATAACAAATGTTTCTAATCGCTTAAACATCTTATGTTTTTGCTTATTGTTGGTAAGAGATTAAATAAAAAAAAAGCTTCTCCTGTAAAATTGGATTTTTCAACATACGATACTTTCGCGGAAATGCGTCGATATATGTTTAATTTAAGTATATGTAATAGGTTGTCAAAAAAGTCTTGCGGTATTTTCGCTAGGTGTCTTTGCAAATGCGTAGTTTTAGTTTTATTCGTCGCATCGGTTTACGCTATATACGCTATACGCTATCGTGAGTTATAGCGTTGCAAACATAGAGCACGGCATATGGCACGGCAAATACGGCATATTTTACAGTACTACTAAGATAAAGGCAAAAATTCATCTCTTGATGCCAATTTGTGCAGTTTATAAACCCGATACAGTTTTCATTTCCACCGCACAACGATGGTTTCAACGTTTTCCTTCTGGTCCAGAGGTGGTCAAAGATGCGCCAGGCTCCGGAAGGCCTGTCATCGAAAGAAGCGACAAAATCGCTGAATTGGTCGTGAGAGACCGGCATAGTAGCAGCCGTAGCATCGGCCAAGAGCTGGGCATGAGTCATAAAACCGTTAAAAAACCATTTGAAGAAGCTTGGATTCAAAAAGAAGCTGTATGGGTGCCACACGACTTGACGCAAAAAAAGCATTGACCGTATGGATGCATGCTTCGCTTCTAAATCGCAACAAAATCGACCCGTTTTTGAAACGGATGGTTACTGGCGATGAAGGTGGGTCATTTACGACAACGTGATGCGCAAACGGTTGTGGTCGAAAAGCGGTGGAGCTGCCCAGACGGTGGCCAAGCCTGGATAAACGACCAGGAAGGTTCTGAAGGATGAACGACCCCTATGGCCAAACGCTGAATTGAGACC
Organism: Drosophila pseudoananassae pseudoananassae; assembly: GCA_018153035.1. Classification (NCBI taxonomy): domain Eukaryota; kingdom Metazoa; phylum Arthropoda; class Insecta; order Diptera; family Drosophilidae; genus Drosophila; species Drosophila pseudoananassae. Next base: position 5,060,504 of record JAECXR010000072.1, read on the forward strand.
TTTACTGCCAAAAACTCGATCGCTTGAGGGCAACACTCATGCAGAAGAGGCCATCTTTGATCAACAGAGAGAATTGTCTTCCATCGGGACAACGCCAGGACACACACATCTTTGGTGACTTACCAGAGGCTCCGGGAGCTCGGATGGGCGGTTCTTTTGCATTCACCGTGAAGTTCGGATCTCGCACCAAGTGATTATTTTTGTTTTTTTGCGTGCCTTCTCCACCTCACTGACATGTAGATATCACTTCGCAGGTTCTTCTGGTGACAACTTTGAAATATTGCCTAAAATCATTACCACTTATTTCTGACCATGGCGAACGCGCTTGAAATTTGAAAGTTGGCCACAAGAGAGTCCTGCGAAAATTGGCTCTCCGAGTTTTTTGCCAGTAGGGAAGCGAGAGTCTATAAGAGGGGCATTACGAAGTAAAAATCTCGTTGGAAACAAAACATATGGGAAAACACGTCATTCGAGCGCATATTTGACTTAAATCGCATCATTAAAACCAATTTTATGAACAATTAAAAACTCAATAAAAATACCGCAAGTCTTTTTGACAACCTTATATTTATATGTAGGAAGGTCAATTATAATAATTGGATTGCAATCATTTAAAAATTTGAATGTCTTCATTAAAGAAAACGCCTTAAAAATAAAATATCTCTCTATTTTTATACTTTTTTACATTCGGTAATCCAGATAATCATCTGACCCAGATGAGAAGATTTCTTCGATTTCTGCTACATATCTCTAGAGCTTTAAATTATTGCAACTGGTTGATGTGGCATTAGGACCTTTAGCATTTGGCTTTCCTTGCGTCGTATCTTCCGTTACTCTTAACGTTTGTTACCTCGTAAGGCCCTGCAACGAACTGCGTCCACTTGATGGCTACCAGATCGCCCACTCTGTACACGTGCGCTGCTTTTCGCCTCTTATCGTAATTGCTAAACGCTACCTGTGTCTGATAAATGCTTAGTTTCACCATCTTGAGCATCTCGTAGGTCGAGCATATGATCTTCTGCACACTGTACATTTTTTTTTTCACTGTACTTTTTGTGTGTACACTGTACACACTGTACGGGAGGTCGTTGCGTCTAAGGCGGGATACGCTAGAAACCCGAGTCAATCCCCGAGCGAGAAAATTTGGGTGCGAGGACAGTTTTTCTTTGTATGACTCTTTTTGCTTCTGGATTTCGTCTTTCACTGCGAGGATGCCCAGATCCCGGTGGTTGTTTTCGTTGCGAACATACCAAGGTGCCCCTGTGATAGTTCTCAAGATTTTTGATTGTGCGCGCTGTATGATGTCTATGTTGCTGCTGCTCGCGTTCCCCCACAGCTGGGAGCCATACGTCCAGATTGGCTTTAGGACTGAATTGTACAGTAGTAACTTGTAGTCCAGGCACAGTGGCGATCGTGAGTTTATGATCCAGTGGAGGCTGCTGGCTTTCAGTTTTAGATGCATTTTTTTGCATTCGATGTGCTTACGCCAGGTAAGTCGTCTATCAAGGTGAACGCCAAGGTACGTTACGTCGTTAGCTTGAGGGATCTGCATACCGTTTAGTAAAAGCGGAGGGCATGTTTGTCTATTAAGAGTAAACGTTATATGTTTACACTATGTCGTTTCAATCGGGGCACTAAGATTTAGGTGGGCCCTCCACAGGGGGTACTTTGTGCTTGTTGGCGAGAGATTCTGGATGTACCTCAGCTGTGCATTTTCTTCCTGTTGGTGAAGAGCCTGGTCGAGTGATCGGGTTGCTTCCTTAAGGCGTTGTTTTGAAGCTGGTGATCTGCTGTTTTGCCAATCACGACGCGTGCGCCTCTTTTCTCGCACGAGCTGTTCGATTTGCTGATTAGATTTGAAGTGTTTGTTTCGGTCTACTTCTTTCCTATGAGGAGTAGAGATTTTAGCTGCCGCAATGAGTACTTCTTCCAGGGCGCTCGTAGTGTAGTCGATGTCCAATTCCATGTTAAAATCCGGGGCGAGTTCTATGTGGGCACTCACGTACTTTTTGTATTTTAGCCAGTTTGTTTTTGTCGTCGTCAGACTGAAGGGGTGTTCGGTTATTTCTGGGCTTTGAAGAAGCGTTAGAAGCACAGGCGAGTGGTCTGATGATAAGTCCGAGACTGCTTTGGCACTTATTAGATTGCGAGGTATGTTTTTTGTCACTGCAAAATCAATAAGGTCTGGGAGCTTTCGTGAGTCTGTTGGCCAGTATGTGGGACTTCCAGGGGAAACGTAGTCCAGTTTATTTTTCACATTTATAATTGCATTGTACAATTGTCTTCCTTTGGGAGTCACTAGACGTGATCCCCAGTGCGTATGTTTGGCGTTGTAGTCTCCTGCGGCTATAAATCGATCCCCAAGTGAATTGTAGAAGTCCATAAATTGTCCTTCCGAGATTGAGAAGCGAGGAGGGCAGTAAACGGCAGCAATTGAAAGGATTCCGTTGCTTGACTGAATTTGTATCGATGTGGCCTGCAAGAAGTTTGTTGCAAACCTTTTGTGAAAATGGTGTTTAATTCGTTCTCTGATTAGAACTCCAGTTCCGCCGTGGGCTTTCCCATCTGGATGATCTGTGCGGTAGATTGTGTAGCCTCTTATATGAAAGTTGTATTTGCTTGTAAGATGCGTTTCCACCAGTAGCATAACGTCAATATGGTTTTCGGTCAAGAATTGTGACAATTCTAGTTTATGCCGTGAGACACCATTGGCGTTCCACATTGATATTCGTAGCGCCTGCATAGATTATTTGGACTGTTGTGCTACGAGCAGCTGTATCACCATGTTCTGGTTTTGAACAAGCGTTTGCATGGTCGTTTTCATGAATGACATAAGCTCCATCATACTTTGTTGGAGGGTTAGCATCATAGTTTCCGTTTTGCTGTGTGGCTGTTCTGGGGCCTGTTGAGCGCTTTGAGAGTTAGGCTGAATTGGAATTTCCCTTCCAGATCGTAGAGCATCGGCATAGGAGAAGCCGTTGGTGGTGTTTAGTGGACCGAATGAGGATCTCGCAGCTTTGGCGAAGAAAACGTCTGGCGTGGTTTTTGACGAAACGTACGCATTCTGTGGATTTTGGTTGCGCGTTGCGGTCGCTTGACGCATGCGACTCTTTAACTCCTTATACACAATACATCCTCTATAGTTTGCCGTATGGCTGCCTCCGCAGTTTCCACATTTCTTCACGGTACTGTCCTTGTTTGTAGTGCAGCAAACGGACTTGTGGGCGTCCCCGCAGACTACACAGACAGCCCGAAGTGTGCAGTAAGACCTTGTGTGTCCATACTCTTGACAATTAGTGCATTGCACTGGACCGTTTCGTTTATGTGGCTCTTCAACAGTGATTTTCCGATGCAAAAGATATTGCAGGTTGTAGATTGGGTGGACTTCGTTCTTCTTCAGCGACCTGCTTTCTGGCTCGAGCTCGACCTTGAAGAGGGGTTGTGGCTTTTTATCTTTATTTAGAATGTTAATAACATTCTTGGCGGCGAAGCCCTTTTCTTTAAGGGCGGTTTTTATTTCCGCGGCTGTAACATCAGGTTCTATTCCCTTTACTACCACTTGTAGGCCCTTACTGCTTTTCATCTGGTACGTGTAATAGTTTTTCTGTACAGTGTCCAGATATTTTGAAACTATTCGGAAGTGCTCTTCAGTCTTGGTTTGCACCTTTGTTTCATGGATGTTCCCTTTGGTAAGCGGAACAACGTGAAAGTTGTCACCGTTCCCGATCAACGACGCAATTTTGTTGACCAGGGCACTCGAGCTTTTTTCCCTAATATAGATTGGAGGGGGCTTGGGTTTTTTTGCGGTGTCTTGGGCTGGTTGGTTTTCCTCAGCCTCCGCCAGTAGGGCAAATCTGTTAGTAGTGGATCTGTCTGGTTCATTATCGTTATTCAGGACACGGTTAATTTTTGTTTTGTTGCCTGCCGGATTACTCTGCGGGCTAAGCTTGCGCTTAATTTGGATGTAGCGATCCATTCCAGTCTGTGTGGCCGTTGCCGCTTTGGCACTTTCCGAGGTTGTTGTTTTTGTACTCGCTGTTGTCGTTGACGGCGTGGTACTTTGAGTTGCAGGGGTTTTCGCTGTTGTTGCAGAAATTGTAGCGCTGCTTGTTGTTGGTGCGAAATTTGTTTCCGGTATTGGAGGGGGTTTTTACACTGCGAACTCCATGACGCGGGAGTCGGAGTGAGCAGAGCGGGTGAGCAAGACCGTGCCCTTTGGGTTTCAGCGGTCAGTAAAGCCGGGTTGCTTTTAAGCGCCGATTTTTCCACTTCGGTTTCGCGGGTTGAAAAGTAAGAGTAGAAGCCGTTTCTTTGGTTCACTGAACTTCTACGCTCGTTCTTTTGTTCGTTGCTCAATGAGCTCATTGCGTGGTACGTATTTTTTTTTTTTTCAACAATGCACTAGTTTTGGTTTAGCACATTACAACTGTTATAAAAAGCTTGTCTGTCGCTTTTAATAAATTGTATTTCAGTGTCTTTTCGCTTATATTGGCGAAAATATAAGCAACGTGAAGTTTTCCCGGAGCTCGGACAAAGCACGTCCGCTCAGTTCGGTAGTTCGATTACGATTTTGATTACGTAGTCCGTACATGTTCCACTTTGTTTTGGTTTAGAAACCCGCCGAATGCCTCTGATGTGAACGCCGCTCCTCTAACGCTCGCTCAGCTTCCGGATGACCTCCTCGTGTCCAGTTGTCTTCGTCGGGAACAGCCACACAAACTTTGAGAACGCGTCAACCACTTCTAGGATGTATTTGTACTGCTTCGCTGATGCATCCACCGGACTCAAATAATCTATGTGCAGTGTTAGTAGCGGCGCGTCGCCGTTCTTAATACAATTCAACAGGCCTTCTTGTTTTCCCAGCTTCTTACTGAAAATATACATTCTTCTACTCCAGGTAAGCGATAAAAACTGCTGCTGATCCGCATGAATCTTCTTTTGAACGGATAAATGTCCTATTTCATGTGGCCTTTAAATAACTTATCGCTCCATCAGCTTGGGCAGCATCAGCAACATGTTCCCGTCGACTTCTTTAAACAACACGCCTTCTTTAAGCTTGAAGTCTTGATACGGCCGGATTTTAAGAATCTCCATCGGTGCTCTCGCTTGCAATTTGCATTAACAGACTTCTCTCGGCAGGTCCTGCTTATTTTATTTTGATCCAAATGCAGCACAATCAGATACCAACTTGAAGTTAATTCCTAGCCGATAATGACCGATCTTTTTCAAGGCTAGATATACAGATATAAAGACTTAGCTTCCCATGTCTTCTTGTTCCAATAGTAAATGGGGTGCAATCTGCCTTCCAGCTGCTGATGTAATTCCGTACCAAATCCATGTTTAGACGCGTATGGAATTATGTTGGCGCTCCCCTTGAATAAAAATGCAAAACAGGCTCATTTACCAGCGCCTGCTTTAATAGCTCCATCGACTTTACTTCAGTAGGACCCATTATGAATATGACATCCTTTTTCAGTAGCGGCGTAGATATTAATAATCCATGTAGAACAGCATAATGTTCACATTGATTAGATCATAAAAAAAATGCTGCACAAGCCTAATAAACGCTGCTAGTAAATTTTTGAATCCAAAAGGGGCTTAGCTGCCTGTAGTTTGTCCAGCACCTCCTCCATCAACGGTACCGGAAAGCAATCTGTCAAAATTATGCTATTTAGCTTTCTATAGTCCACGCAGACTCTTCGTGCACCATACTTCTTCCTGATCACGACAACACGGTTTGCTACGTTAAATGACGACTTTCAAACTATTTTCTCTTGTTCCCATTCCACCTGTTTTTTCACAGCAACAGCCTCTTTCCCTGGCGATCTTATAGGGAAATGCCGAAATGATTTGACAACTCTATCAAGCACAATCCACAGCTTCACAGGACACAGCTTGACCTCACTGTACGCGACTTTTTGGCTGGTTATGATCATTTTCTCCACGACTTGACGAAATTAAAATGTCACATTAAAGGGTGAGGATTCCACAACGTTATAAACATTTTCCTGCGACTTTAGTAATTCACCTTTCATTTCCTTTGTTAAAACCGTGCAACTTCTGCTTCCACCAAAGGGCGACCCTTCTTGATGAAATCATAGCCCAATAATGCGTCGTGACTCATATCTATGTTGCGAACTACGAAGAATTCGTGCTCCGTTTAGATTTTATCGAGGCTAACTTCAGCGCTAAAATATCCAATCGACTACGTCTCTTTATTTCCCAAGCCACGTAATACTTTCTGGCTGTTCCTTAAGTCGACTCCTTTCATTTTTTACGTTACGTGCTGTTTTATTATTAAAACTTTCGATTCTGTGTCTACCAATCATAACACCTCCATGGTATTTATGTTTATTATTTTAAGGCAGCTTCTATCAAAAACTATAGCTCTCACTCTGCTTGAACAGTTACGCGAGATATATCTTTCTTGGTTGCAACTGAAACAGTTTTCATTTGCCACACAATCTTTTCGCGAGTGCTCATCAGATCCGCAGTTAAAAAAGCGATTTTTCGCTGTGCTTTGTTTTGTTGCTCTCGGTACTCTTTTTTCTGGTTAGTTACATTTAAACGCGCGTAAATTTCAAACTCTCTTTTCAGCTGCCGCAGCGTCGCATTAAGCATTTGTATTCGTTACCAATGTCCAGGCTGTTGACCACGTGACTGATCAGCGCCTCTTCTTCCACGTTTCCCATCGCAGCAAAAAACGTACAAAACGTATTTATGTAGCGACTCTCTAATCAACCTCCTACGCTCTTCTAGCTTTCTATGCACATCCGCAATATTCCAATGTCGAGAAAATTCGTCCATCAACGAGTCTTTTACTTCAACATAGTCGCATACGTTTTCCGATTCCAGGAACCGCTTTTTGTCGACTGCGATTCTGACTATTTCCTTGTGTTTGCTCCATGCTCTCTGGCTTACTCTCTCTTGACGGCGCGACAAGTTTCGCCTTAGAAAAATTAATTAGAATTCTGACTTAACAACTTTTTCGTCTAGCCTCGACTTTTAGCTGATAGGTCAACTTCAACTTCTTTCCGAATTTCTAATATTTTTCGTATTCACTTTGCCGTTACTTTGCACACACTATGCTTTGGTTCGGACAAGCCCTCAAAAGTAGAGTTTATTATTATTTAATAACTGATAATTATTATGATTTACAAAGGGTGTGTGTTAAGTTTATCTTAGTTTTTTGGACCTTTCTTTGGCACGACGGACTCTGACATTTTTTGCAACTTTTCTTCGACGAATTTCTTGACCGACTATGTCTGCTGCTGATCGACGACTCTGACTCGCTCTCCTACACGACTCTCCTCGAACTTGCTCTCCTCTCAATCGATGGCGATGCAGCCTCTTCGCACCAAGGGGTGCCCTCGAACCTGCATGTTAATTTACATACATATATGTATACATATAGTCTTGACCATTTGTATTATAAGAAATTGGGTTTATGTTGAACTATAAGGAAATAAAGTGAAACGGAAAAAATAACAATATATCTTTCCCCGAGGGGGGTCAAACCCGGTCAAACTACCACACTCAGCAGAAAAGTGCTTAACAAACATGATATTGCTTCTAGCTCTAAATAAATTTTATGAAATCAACAGTTATACTTGTTGATAAACGGCTAATCTATTCCGGCGACGTTGCCAATATTCAAGGTGACTAATATTCATGTTGCTGAAAAGCTGAGCAACATGCATCTATGTATTTAACATATGTATACCAAGTTACCATGGCAACGCGGATCGACGCGTCGTCATTTCTTATGTATTAGTTTTTCTTTCTTTCTTTTCTTTATACGCATTATGGCGCTGCGTCGCATTTAGTTATTAAGTCAGTTATTCTTTAGCCGTGAATCCGTGAACACGCAGCATACATACAAGTACAGTCCACTTCAATAAAATATTTTGGGAAATCAACAACGCATTACATTTCTCATCAATACTTAAGCTTTTACAATTCATAGATGGCACATCAGGGCCCAAAACGGTCAACTTTATTCGTCGAGCGAGTGGGAAACGAACATGCATACGATTCTATTTTTAGAACTCTATACATGTATGTGTACAAAAAAATGTGTGCCTTTGTATGCACGTGCAAAGATTATAAAGTACATAGATGGGACATCAGGGCCAAAAACGGTCAACTTTTTTCGTCGAGCTTGTTGGTGAGGGGGGAACGAACATTCATACGATTCTATTTTTAGATCTCTTTACATGTATGCGTAAAAAAAGGGTGCGTCTTTGTATGTATGTGTGACTGCTCGCAAGACGGCGTAAAAATTTTGTGGCTTCCAATTTTCATTTTCAATTTCTTGTTTCTGTTTTCAATGGGCCGATGTGGTAGTCAGTAGAACAAATGGTATTTTTAGTCGCTGCAGTTTAAGACGGGGTGGTAGCGTAATGCATGGAGTAGTAACTTTCTGAACAATATTTTTGTGTTCAAATCCTAGTTAGGACTTCTTTTCTTTTTTTTATAATTTTTATTTTTTATTATTCTTTAATTGTAGTTTTATTGAAAAAAAAATTTCATAATTTGTCCGGCTAATAAAATTTCAAGGAAGTCCCTCCGGATTTTTTCATCCGACACGTCCGTCACTTATTTTTACAAAAATTGTAATAGAATGCAATTAAAAATAATAATAAAAAAGTAAATATGAAAAGGAAAAAAAAATATTATTAAGAAAATTAAAGTAAAAAAATAATAAAAAAAAAATAAAAGAAAATATAAAAATAATCATAAAACTGATACTTTATAAAAATTTTAACTACCGCCCAGTAACAAAATCGAACCCAGGACCCGAAGGATAAGGATCGCGCGCTTTCCATATAGGCTACCCTCCATGTTGACCTAACGGTACTTAAAGTTGGTATTAAAGAAAACGCAAGGATCCATAGTAAAATCCGAGCTGAAGAGTGAAGATAGTGGAAGATATTTCTGATCTTTTTGTCCTCACACTGGTTCGATTGGAACGTTTCAAACTTTCATCGTTCCAAAAATGTTACTTTCTAAAAATAGAATTCGCTCTCTCTCTCATCTGCCAGCCGTTTGTCGTGGAACCCGCTCTCAAATATTTTCATTTTACAGCGGGTTCCACGACTCGGCCTGCTAATATGCCGTAGAACCCGCACTTATAAAGATTTTTACAGCGGGTTCCACTACGAACTGAGGCGATTTTAAGCTGATTTTAGGGTGATTTCTTAAACTTAACTTGTCGCGCAATGGAACCCGCTCGTTCCAGCGGGTTCCAGCGCTGGAACCCGCCATAGAAAATTTTTCTTTGTACGAGATGTCCTATCTATGTACTTTATAATCTTTGGCACGTGTCACTGCTCGCAGCACGGCATAGAAACGTTTTATCTTAATAATTTCAATTTCCCATCATTTCTATTTACAGTGCGCGAGTTAACATGCCCTCTCCACAGCCACAGGGAGAGAACACAGAAACGGAACTGCAAAACTAACGCCGATGGACAATAACAAAAATCGCCAAAAAGAACTCTGACGGACACGCACAATTCTTGTTCACTCATACATATTCCCCTACATCCTTCTTTATAATAAAAAGATCATTCTTATTCTGTACTCCAAGCAAAACGGTCGTTTTATTTGCAAGCCTTCTTTCCAGCACACTCCCTCGGTTACGAGACTGTAACTGGCGCAGCCGGACTACGAACAAGGGATTAACCTTCAGGATTCAGGAGGGAGCGACACACAAAAAATGTGCAAATAAAATGAACGAAATCAAATTCTAAATGCCATGCAAGCGACCGTATATGTGTACATCAATCGCTGATAAGGCACCGGTATCATCAATACACAGCAGCAGCTCAACAAAAAAAAAAAAAAAAAAAAAAACATTAAAAAAAAATTCAACATCTCAAACTGCTGTGTGTGGCGATCGTGTGTGTGTCGGAGAGCACTTTGTGTGCGCATGTGACAGAGTACAAGTATGCATCTTGGGTATTTCATCAGAATAGTAATTTCATCACTATGCTACTATTGCATAAGCCTATACCTGAATTGCGATTGATTGTTGTGGTTTTGCGTCTCTGAGAATAATCGTTACGACGCGACGACAGCCTGGCGCCGCTGTCGCCGAGTATGGTTCACTGAAGAAGAATACTAAGGAAATAGATCAGTCGAACATTAGACTTCGTTGTGACCAGAGCTCGCTACCAATGCGTACATATATCAATCGCCGACAACGGAAGAGGACAATCTGCACACAGTGTGTTAAGAGGAGCCCCAAATATTAAGGTCGTACTCCAATGAGCTCCTTTTGGAAACTGTTTTTATTTGTTAAAGTTCTCTTATAAGTACGATACATGAGAATCTTAAAACTATTTAAAACTACTTGTCAACGCACTGCACGCTGACCTGCTATGCGACCCTTTCTCCGGTGCGATAAGCGCACCACTTTTGTATTTGTTTGTTTTAGGCTGCAGGGGATCGGTTTTGAACCATGTGTTTGACTCATATTTCATGGGTCCGATCCTTTGAAACTCTAACTTAAGAATTTCTATACAAAATAGTGTTCAATGCTTGAACACAGTGGTTCACAAAGATAAATGTTAGTTGTGTGATTAAAGATCGTATATGTATACAACAATCGCTGCTAAGACACCGGGATCGTTTTCATTTGTCAATTTACATGAATGAAAATGTATTATCATGAAATACAAAACAAGAATACTAAAACTAAAAAAACAAAAAAATGGTAGAATAAATTGAACCTGCACAAATATTATACTGTGCCCTTCGGCAAATGTCAGGCAAACATGTATGTATTTGTATTACGCCGCTTGTGAAACTCTTGTGGCGTCGTTGTGCAGTGGCTGCCGCCATGAGCTGATGACGCGCCGGAGTGGCGGAGTGACACTTAATGCCGTGTTGGCCTGTACATTTTTGAATTCCCTTTTTGCACTACACACTAAAGGATAATAAAATAATAATAAGAAAAAGAAGAGAAAACAACAAAGCATTCCATGAACAACATAACTTTTATTGTTGTCACGTGTTCACTAACCTCTAATAAAAAAAAAAAAGAAAAATAATACATATTTATTTGAATATTTACCAAATCGCATACAACAACAAGGTGGAAGGAAACACAGCAGCACTACACGAATGGCATACAACTTACTCTAAACACAGGGAAGAAAGGAAAAGAGGAAACTGCGTATCGAATATACACTACAGGTTTTTTTTTGCTTCGTAAAGAATACATACATATATGTACATAGTATCCCATATTATATTACACTATTTAACCACATTAATACACAAACGAAGCCGTGTGGCAAATTTATCTTAAATTATCCTATACTCCAACAATACATACACATATAATTAATATACATATATATAGTTACTACTTTACATATTATTACTATTCTATAAACATTACATACGTACCATTACCATACTTCAATATAGCCAGATTTTTTTTCTCAATACATGTAAAACAGTCACCACTAGTAACACAGTTAGGGGCAGATTAGATCAAAAGAGAAAGACCAGCTAGTTCAATCCCAAAACAATATTCCTACCAACGTTACGGATTCCGGTAACGCATCAGGGCTACTAAGTCCCATCCTTGGCAATTCATCAACTCCCTCAAACACAAGCCTGAATCTACAACAACTACTTGCCCTTGTTCATCAACTACCCACCTACGAAGGCCCTCCCGACAACCTTGATAGATTCATAAGTAGAGTAGATCAACTACTTTTGTTAGCCGGATCAGTAGACAAAGCAACTTGCGGACAGTACTTACTGGGAACTATCCGTGACAAGATTAAAGGCAGGGCGGACGAGGCCCTGAGTGTCTGCGATGTACTCATCAGTTGGGATGATATCAAAGCAAACCTCAAGCGACTATACTCTAGCAAAAAAACAGAAGAAATGCTTGTTAGAGAGCTACATAATCTTGTTAGAGACATAGGAATCAAAGACCAGAGACAATCGAGAAAGCGTACGAGTACGGACAGGTCGAATTAAACTTCTCTAGAAACCTGAATAAACACCAAGAAAATCGACGACGCGACAGCTCGACATACACGAATCACCCATACGCGAAAGGACAATCAACCTATAATAACTCCAATAGACGCTACATACTAGCACAACAGAATTATAATAATGGCAACAACGGCCGCCATGTACCACGCCATGATAACACCAACAACGACAATAATAGTCGCTTTACACAGCGACAGCAAAATTTTAACAACAATGATAATAGATAATTATTCACAAGAGCAAACCCTGTAGATACATTACATACCATACCACAAAATACCAAATTGCGACTACCGCTCCCAGTAAACTTCATGCAGGGAGACTTTATATATGAAACCACTAATTTGGATAATCAAATAGTCATAACAGGTGGCTTATACACCGCCATCGCAGGATCCGCCTATTTCGAAGTCTGTAATAACTCAGACCAGATCCAAACACTTTATCTGGAAGAACCGTTACAGGCAGAAGAGTTCTCTCCACGAACCCACCAATACTTAAACTGCATGTCCGCGGCAACTAATACAGAATTACCGGATAATCAACAATTAAACATTCAGACGGAACACCTCAATAGCGAGGAAAAAAAACATATTCTCAAACTATGCAAATCATTCAAAAGACTTTTTCACGGTGAAAACAATCAACTAACGTTCTCTAACGTAGTCAAACACTCAATACCAACAACAGATAATATACCGATTCACACAAAATCCTACCGTTACCCATTTATTCATAAATACAAAGTTCGAAAGCAAATTTCAAAAATGCTCGAACAGAACATCATAAAAAGCAGCTATTCCCCATGGAGTGCACCCGTCTGGGTCGTACCTAAGAAAGGGGACATCACAGGCGAAAAAAAGTGGCGCTTGGTAATCGATTTTCGAGAATTAAATGAAAAAACGATCGTTGATAGAAACCCTATTCCGAACATTGCAGATATACTAAACAGCTTAGGAAAGACCATGTATTTCACAACAATAGACTTAGCAAGTGGTTTTCACCAAATTCAAATGAACCCACGCGACGCCAACAAGACGGCATTCACCGTCGAAAATGGGCATTATGAGTTCACAAGGATGCCCTTCGGTCTCAAGAACGCCCCTGCCACGTTCCAACGCGTTATGGACAACGTCTTAGGTGACCTGGTTGGTAACGTCTGTCTCGTCTATTTCGACGACATAATAGTATTCTCACCCTCACTCCAAAAACATATAGCAGATATTAAATCTGTATTCATAAAACTCCAAAACGCGAATCTAAAAATCCAACCGAGCAAATGTTACTTTTTAAGGAAGGAAATCAGCTTCCTGGGACACATCGTCACCCAGAAAGGAGTCAAGCCAAACCCACTTAAGATACAAGCCATCAAGGACTTCCCCTGCCCAAAGACAACTAGGGAAATTAAGTCATTTTTGTGACTATTAGGGTATTACAGGAAATTTATTAAGGACTTCGCAAGAATAACTAAACCCATGACGAGACAGTTAAAAGGAGGGAAATCTATAATAATAGATGAGGAATTTAAACAGGCATTCGAAACGTCGAAAGATCTCCTTTGTAATGATCCCATACTCATATACCCTGATTTTAATAAGCCGTTCACGCTGACCACAGACGCAAGTAACTATGCGATAGGCTCTGTGTTGTCACAAGGCCCGGAAAATAATGACAAACCCATATCCTTCGCTAGCAGGACACTATCGGATACGGAAGTCCGCTATTCTACGATAGAGAAAGAAATGCTAGCTATCATTTGGTCTGTAGGTCATTTCAGGCCATACCTCTTCGGGCGTAGATTTAAAATAGTCACGGACCATAAGCCATTAATCTGGTTAGACAATCTGAAAGGCCAGAATACAAAACTACTTCGATGGAAAACTATCCTGGCCCCTTACGACTACAAAATCGAATACAAAAAAGGGTCGCAAAACGTAGTCGCTGATGCACTTAGCAGAATTGAGCCAAACTTGAACATAAACGAAGACCCACAAATTATACCAATCGCTTCACAACCACTAAATCACTTTAATAGTAAAATAGTATTCCGTACTGGACCAACAACTGCAAGACAAATAAAAAACACCGTTTGCCCACAAAATAAGACACATAATCACAGAACCCGTGCATACTTTCGATTCCGTTACAAACGCCCTTCAAAAAATCCTGAAACCGAATAAAACATTCGCAATTTTTGCACCAGACGATATTTTCAAAATAATAGAAGAATCCTTTAATAACTATTTCTTCGAAAACGACTTATACAAACTTTCCCGCTGCAAAGTACAGCTAACCGAAATTACTGACCCCCATGACCAGGAAAACAAAATTCGAGCGTAGCACTTTAACACCAATCATAGGGGGATAGATGAAACATATAACCATTTAAAAAGGCAAATTTATTTTCCGCATTTAAAAGACATTATCACAAAAATTATAAAAAATTGCGATACCTGCCTAACCCTCAAGTACGACAGACACCCCCATAGACCACTGTTGCAAACCCCAACCGCCCCAGAGGGACCATTGGCGGTCGTGCATATAGACATATATTTCATTAACAATGCTTGTAACCTCACCATTATAGACAAATTCACCAAGCTAGCGCAAGCCTACCCCCTTTCAATAGGAATTCAATAAAAGTCGCCGATGCCCAAAAGAAATAATTTTCGACCAGGGCGCGGAATTTTCAGGCAGTCTATTCAATGACCTCTTAACCCAACTCCAAATAACAGCTCATAAAACTTCATTTCAACAATCAACGGGCAACGCTTCGGTCGAAAGACTGCATTCCACCTTAACTGAACTATACAGAATAATCATAAACAAAAGAAAAGGAGCACGCCTAGAATGCGGGCATAACCAGATACTCGCAGAAGCTGTTGCAACATATAACAATGCAATACACTCCAGCACTTCTTATACCCCTTTCGAGCTCTTTCACGGAAGAACTCACATATTCAACAAAACAATAACATTCAACAATCACCACGACTATCTTAAGAAATTAAACGAATTTAGGAAAGAAATATACCCTCCAGTCCAGGAAAAAAAGTCCAGGAACATTTAAACTCGACCACAGAAAAAAGATTGGCTAAATTAAACGAGGACAGAGAGACACCAGTCCAAGTTGAACCCAATGATACGGTATTTAGAAAAGAAAACCGTAGAAATAAGATAACTCCGAGATTTTCAATACACAAAGTATGTAGGGACAAAGGCGTCACCTTCCTAACAACTAAAGGTCAAAAGTTACACAAACAAAAAAATAGAAAAATAGCTAAGAAATTTATAAAAACCGGAGCACCAGCTTAAAAAACAATACTAACACTGAACTGATAGTCCCTTAACCAGTAAACTAAACCTTATCGTTAAAATGTTATTTAATAAGGAACAAATACAACATAAGAGATATAATAAGTAAACAAATGTAACATTAGCATTAGATGAACATATTATAAATCATGTTATACCTTAAACACTTTTTGTTTTTTGATACAAATTGTTAAATTCAAATACCGTCGGAGTTCGTGGCGTACACCAACAACACGTCGCCTGGCTACCTGACTCCGATCCGGCCATTCTCCCTCTGTGCCCTTCTCTTCGGACTGGGGGGGAGGAGTTAACATGCCCTAGTTAACATGCCCTCTCCACAGCCACAGGGAGAGAACACAGAAACGGAACTGCAAACTTAACGCCGATGGACAATAACAAAAATCGCCAAAAAGAACTCTGACGGACACGCACAATTCTTGTTCACTCATACATATTCCCCTACATCCTTCTTTATAATAAAAAGATCATTCTTATTCTGTACTCCAAGCAAAACGGTCGTTTTATTTGCAAGCCTTCTTTCCAGCATACTCCCTCGGTTATGAGACTGTAACTCGCGCATGTGGTAGAACAAATAGTATTTTTCAATTTCCTACAATTTTCCTTTGTTCAAATCCTCCTGAGGGCTTCAAACTTTTTTTTTTTTTATTTATTATTAATTTTTTTTTAATAATATTTAATATTTTTATATTAATTTAATATTATAGAAATCATCATTAAACTAAAATTAACTTTTTAAAAATTGAAACCTCCCTCATAAAATCCCACCCTGGACCTCAAGAGTACGGAGAGAGCGCTTTCCATCGAGACAACCCTCTAAGTTGATTTAGTGATATTTAAAGTTGGTATTGAAGTGAAAGCGAGAATGGTAAAAATGGTAAATGGTAAATAATCAATGGTAAAAACAGAGCTAAAATGTAAAGATAGTAGAAGATATTTCTGATCTCTTTGCTCTCACACTGGTTGGATTTGAACATTTCAAGCTTTCATCGTTCCAAAAATGTTACGTTTTAAAAATAGAATTCTCTCTTTCGTCTCTCTCACATGCCACCCGTTTTTCGTGGTAGTTTTTGTGGTAGATGTTTTCATTTTTACATGTTGTAAAAATGTTCTCATTTACATATATTATTGAATTGGATGAAGAAAAAAATTGCATTTAAGAAATAAGGTAGTAATTAAATAGAACAGAAAATAATATATATTTATTCTAAATCAACTATCAATCTGTTTGTAGAGGTGGCAAGCGGGGGCGTGGTCGCACTTGCCCAATTTTTTTTATACAAATTACACAGCCACACAAAAAAAAAAAAGTGTCCGGGTTGGGAGATCAGAGTACCCTATCCCCATGTATTTTGGACCGCTGAACACGAATCTGAAGTCCGTTTTGGTCCTGCACGTGTACGTTTCTTCCTAACCTCAAAAAAAGTTTTACATTTTTGGAGGTATGGGACTTTATTTTTAATTTATTGGATTTTCATGAAACTGGGTACCCAGGGGTTTTTGGGGTCGCTGATTACGAATTTGAAGTCAGATTTTCAAAATTCTTTTTTTTTTGTGTGGCTGTGTTATTAATGCCATAACATTAAATTTTACGAAGTTTTAACCGTGTAGCTCAATTTTTCGACTTTATGCACAAACAACTGAATCTGGACCATAGTTCAATGGTAAATTATCCACTCCTGGACACTGTAAGACGTGTACTTCGGGTCGCTATCTTGCTGGAAAGTTAATGTCTTTCGATCCAAGTCTAGTTGAATAGAGCTTGGATACAAATTCTCAGCCCACATTTTTTTATAAAGATCCTTGTCCATTTTATCATCTATAAAGACCATTCGTTCATTTCACCGCCATGCTTTACCGTGGGGACAACATTTATTGCTTTCGTGGCTTCGTTGACCTTGCGCCAGACTTTGGATGGCCCGTCATGCCTAAAAAATACATTTACATGGAGCTTACCGAACTCCAGGCGCTTTTTTTTGTTCGCACTAGATATGAATGGTTTAAGCCGAGCAACTCGTCTATGGTCCCCAGCATTGTGTAGGCAATTCCGAGCAGTTTGGGGACATATTTTTTTCTCTACTGCTTCTTTTACATTCTGGCAAAATGTAGTTTAGCTTATTTTGGGATAAGCGACTGCAAAAGCAGTCAATATTAAGCAATATTAATACAATATTAAGCTTTTCCCTCGGCGTCAGTATGCTGGCTCTGCCTGCATTGTGATGCTCACTGCCCAAAAGGCCACAAATGCTTGTTTTTTCTCGAGTTCAAATAATAGCACAAAAGAGACTCAAAAAAAAGGTAAGATTCATCGGAAAACATAACCGAACGTAAAGTGTACGAATTATTGTTGAGCGACATTTTCGATAAGTTTATTGCACATACGGCTTTAACTTCTTATCGGTATGGACTATTGTTTTTATGTTTTGTGTATTTTATGCAGAAATACAGTATTTAACAATTTGAAAAACAAAATTTATCTAAATATTCAATACTTAACGTAGCCGTTGAAGTATAAAATTAAGAGTGTACGAATAAAAGTTGTGCTAAATGTCTATGTAATTTAACAATGCTCAGTGATTAACAGTGATCTGTGCGAGTTAAGGTTATTAAGCTCTGCTTATCTTAGGTTAGTCAGTTCTGAGCTGACAGCCGAAGAATAGAGGCACCTCTCCCAAGTCGTGTGTTTTATATCTAATCACCAATGGAGGAATAACTGGAGCCGCGACCCGAAGAGGATCAGCATCATCATCGTCACTGATCGTGGCCACCACCTGGTCTGATTCCTGATTCCGCATCAATAGCGAGACCTTTGACAGAGTTACTGAAGGGTGAAGGTGGCAGGGTCAGCAAATACCGTTCAAAAGGCTTTAACTTCTCGGCTTTAATTTCGGTGTGCTTTGATAAGTCCCAGTTAAGCGTATTTGACGAGCTTAGAAATTTACTTGCTTCAGTATATTCAGGACGTTATCCTCCATTACCCAGATTTTACGCGACCATTTGATCTGACAACTGATGCTCCTTCCTTTGGCATAGGTGCAGTCTTGTCTCAGGAAAATAGGCCTATAACGATGATATCCAGAACGTTGAAGGATAGGGAATTAAATTATTCCACGAATGAAAGGGAATTATTAGCAATTGTATGGGCCTTGTATAGTCTTCGTCCCTATCTCTACGTAAAAAGTGACATAAACCTATTTACGGACCATCAGCCCCTTATATTTGCAGTTTCTGATAAGAATCCAAATTCAAAACTCAAGCCCTGGAAGGCCCGCATTGAAGAAAGTGATGCAAAGCTCATGTATAAGCCAGGAAAGGAAAACTGTGTGGCGGACGCTTTGTCGCGACAACGTATTCACATTGTTCAAAGTTCAGCGGAGTCGGATCGAGCCACTATTTACAGTGAAGAGTCATCAACACTTGTTATTGAGGCCACGGAAAAGCCAGTTAACTGTTTTCAAAACCAAATCATATTGGAGGAGGCGTCCACGTCAACTAAGCGACTATTTATTGTGTTTGGCACTAAGACTCGCCAGAAAATTGATTTTTCTGATTGGAAGACATTGATGGACTTAGTGAAAGACGTAGAAAAGCCCAACGACGTGAACGCCATACATTGTAAGCTTCCAGTTTTGGCCAGTATTCAAGATAGTCTGCTTCGGCTCTTCCAGGCCACAAGATTTTGGTATTGTAAGTATTGGGTGTCGGACGTTATCAGACCGGACGAGCAAAAAGAAATACTAGTTGTGAAGCATAACAGGGCTCACAGAGCTGCCCAGGAAAATATTAAACAAGTGCTGCTTGACTATTATTATCCAAAAATGGGCAATATCAGTTGCTATTTCTAAGCTGCATCGTTCTAAACTGCAGGTTTTGTCAGAAAGCAAAATATAATAGGCACCCATTAAAGCAGGAATTAGGAATTTCGCTAATACCATCGCTGATGGGAGAGATGTTACACATGGACATCTTCTCAACAAGGGGAAAGTACTTTCTCACTGCTGTCGATAAATTTAGCAAGTTTGCGGTGGTCCAGCCAATAGCATCGTGCGCCATATTAGATGTGAAAATCCCAATCCTTCAACTAGTGAATCTCTTCTCTAATGTTACATCGATTCATTGCGATAATGAGACATCGTTTAACTCCGAAACTATACGATACATTCTAAAAATCATTACGATAACGATGTAGCAACTGCCCCACCTTTACACAGTACATCAAATGGACAGGTGGAAAGATTCCACAGTACTCTTATAGAAATTGCCAGGTGTCAAAAATTGGAGAGAAAATAAACGATGTCACGCAATTATTCCTTCAGTACAATAGGTCATTTCACTCTATTATTAATAGAAAACCTATTGAGATCATCCATGCTAGTTCAGACTCTGCCCCGGACATAATTATGAACCTTAAAAAGGCTCAGCAGGAGCCGTTAAATCGTGACAATCCAGATCCACAGAATAGGGTATTTAACGTAGGTGAGAAAGTTTTAGTAAAAACCAACAAGAGATTGGGAGATAAGCTTACTCCTTTGTATGTCGAGAACAAGGTCGAAGCTGATACTGGGACGACGGTCTTAACTAATGGGAGGGTAGTCCACAAGGACAATATTTGTTAGGTCCACCAAAAAATATTGTTTTCCAGGCTTAGTGTACCAATTTGTGGTAGGTACCCTAAACTCTGAAAACTTGCAGAGGTAGAGTCTTACCGACGATGTCGAATTGCAGGCCCAGAAGAACGCTCACACAACCGTAGTCAATAGTTTAAATTGAAAATAACTTAACTGCTCTCACTCTTTCAAAAGTAAGTGTTGTAAATCATTTAAAGTTAACACTAATGTCTTAAAGGCGATTCTGAAAGAGGGTTTCACAAAGGCGAACTTGCTGCTTAATGTGGCTAAGATGAAAATACTAGCTAATAAGAAATTGTTGAATTTTGTAGAATTAATATTTAGTTTGTATGATAGATAATATGAATCTTTTCCAATCGCACACATACCATGCGCCAGATATCACAGCTACAACTTACCATTTGCAGCGATTCAAAGATTCCAATGCAGGTTCGCCACCGCAACGAAACGTTCACTCCCTTTTAAGCCTGTCCTTTTTCACTAAACGAAAAAAGCCCGCAGCATAAAAGGGAGTTGCAATTGCTTACAACCAAATGCCAGCTGCAGAAGCGCTTAACTGCTTCGCATTTATATCTAATCACCAATGGAGGAATAACTGGAGCCGCGACCCGGCTACCAGCTTACAAGAAGAGGATCAGCAGCATCATCGTCACTGATCGTGGCCACCACCTGGTCTCGATCGGTGCCCTGCATCATTACAGGAGTGCAGAGACATCTAAAAAGTGACCGGCCGTTGTGGGCAGCAACTTGCCGCATCGGTTCCGTCAGAACTCACAATCCCGTGGGCAGCGCGTGCCACGGTGGAAACCTCCTGCAAGAGCTGTGCAGGTGGAAAATGTTGTAGGCGAACAGCGTAGTTTTTCGTTTGTTTAAGAACTGTTACTAGCAAAGTTTTCTTTTTAATAAAATACACTATTTTAGTGCCCATTCAAACTTTTAAAATAACGAAAAATGACATCAAAAACTACGTTTTTTTTGTTCAGTGGATGGCTCTGCGCTCATTGTTTTTCTCTGCTATGCATACACTCAATGTTAAACATGTGTGCGTTTTGCCCCCCACTTCATTAAAGCTAGACATTTTCTTTGCAAGTCATGTCGGTATACTGAAAAAATTATAGTACCATTTTCAATGGAAAAAAAATAATAAAAAAATATTTATGAAATAAAAATTAAAAACTGTTATAAAATTATAAAAAAAGAAATTCATAGCTCCGATGTAAACCATTCTTTTTCAGATCTCAACCAAAAGTAATTTTTTGCAGTGAAAAGTTTTCGGAAATACAAAAACGAAGTGCCTTCGTATTAGTACGAAAAACTGAGACCCTATACAATTGTAGTTGCTTATCCCAAAAAAACGGAAAATTGTTTTTGTATTTGGGCTTTGCTTACGCTGGGAGCAACACACGTACATGAAATTTCATTTCCCATATGAAAGAGCAATTTCAACAACAAAGGAGCACCGACAGCAATGGGGCTGGGCACCCTTGTGCTAGAGCCTTGCGCTGGCGCCGGGGCCTATGGCCCATGCTCAAATTCAGCTAGGATCCTTCTAGCCTTCTAGGATCGTCTCTAGCTTCAATTTTTTTTATTTTTGTTTACACCTAAAATTTTTAATTTCTTATATATTACTACTATTAAATATACAAATATAAGAGAAAATCACATAAATTCCATTCGTCTATCTATTGTTTAATTCAGCGTTATTGCAATATTGTTGAATAAAAAATTAAAAATGGGATTATTAAAAAAAGGAAAAATTTCCTGGAGATCCGCATAGGATACGAACCTTCGACAATAAGTTTTAAAGCCAGAATCTACACTCCACCCGATGATGCTTGTTGGATATTGAAAGTTAGATAGGACTATTATTATCCTCCTGCTCATTTTTGAGCAGCTGAAATCATCAGAAATTCAAATTCGGAAAGTGAAACATTTTTACGCAGTCGCGCGAGCTTATGTATATAATGCATGTAAAGGCACACATTTTTTTTTCACATACATGTATTCTAAAAAAGAATACATGATTCTAAAAATAGAATCGTATGCAAATACTTCTTCCGGCACCAACAAGCTCGCCAAAAATAGTTGACCGTTTTGGGCCCTGATGTCCCATCTATGTACGAGGGCTGTCTGATAAATAATAACAATAAATATGATGCATGCGACTTTTTCAAAATTTTTTTATTTTTCTACATAGTCTCCTTGTAACTCCACACACTTCTCCCAGCGATGCACTATAGGCCGGATGACCACTTTTTCTGGCCAAAATAATTAACTTCTAAACGAAACAAAATATTTGGGTTCTGTTTTTTGATTTGGGTTCTTAGTATGCTATGGAACATATTTTGAGAAAATAGGCGTGGCACCGCCACCTCTGGGAGGAACTAAATTTTTTGTCTTCCAAAGTTATATAAAAGTAGATAACAAAAAAAAATAACTTAAAAACAAACAATAATATTAAGGTCTGGTTTTTTTTTTTTGTTTTTCATAAGCTTAGGTACTTAATTTAAAAAAAAAGGCGTGTCACCGACACTTTCTGGCAGGAACTATGGACATGTTCCTGCCAGTTGCTACGCCCGAACCATTTAGAGTAATTATTATTAAAAGGGCCTGAAAGGTAAAATATAATTAAAACTGTACTGAAAAAAATGTTTCACATGCGCACCAAATCATCATCTTCTTCGGTCTCAAGTTCCATATCCCTGAAGTCAAGTGGATCGTCTTCAATATTTTCAAACTGATCAACAGCGCTTCTTAAGGGACTGTCGAGCAATTCTAAAACTTCTTTTGGAAGAAGCAATCGGTTTTGTTGTTTGATACGGTTGGCTAGGTTAACCGTTGATATTAAAGGGTCTGATGTATCCAATGATCTATGGAATACGTCCTTTAAACTGTTGCTTCGGCTGCTTTTTCTTGCATGATGAAGACGATCCGATTTGTAGATTTTATTTCTGGCCTCAGCACCCTCCTCCCCAAAATATCCCACGGGAAGTATTGTGTTTTCAATAATATCACTTGCGTGAACAAGGACCTTATGAACCGTTTCTGTCATAGGTAGCCAAGGATATTTATCTAAAATAATTTCTGCCGTATCATAGCAAAAGCTTTGGAATTTGTTCACATTAATGGGCAATTGGCACGACAAACATATAACATATTATTCTTAAATTTTTTATTAATCTGAGATCAATACCAGTTATTTCCGCGAATATCTCTGGTGCATTAAATGAGTCCGCAGAGAGATACTCGCCTTTACGATAAATTCTAAAAAACGAATCCAGCAATGAAGTGGACTCAAGCCGTACTTTAAATTATCTTGATGTTGTAAAAACTTTTCACACTTGAAGTTTTTGTTGTTCAAAAAATCCGAAGGAGTTGCCCCACAAATAGGACAAGATTGGCTTGATCTAGTGCCTGTCATTGTGTTTAGGACTTTTCCATCTATTACTGTTAAGTGTAAACTGAACTTAACATATACAGTTTTTCCATTTTCTAAAACAAATTTGGAAGACTGCAAACTCATAATTTGTTCTTCCAAGTTTTTGTGCTCATTAATTATGCATTCTTTGCTTTCTTTAATAAATTCCAACTTTAAGGGTCTGCAGAACCTGACTGATTGTGGTGTTCGATTGTTCCATAGAATATTACCGTTTGGATCAATCATTCGCAAAGGTGTGACTATTGTGGCGAATATACTTCCATCGACATCACACATCTGTTTATCTGAATATCCCTGTTTATAGCTGGAATGACCTGAGCTTCCATCGAACCCATAACTTAAAAGAAGGTCGGCTAATAAAAAGTTCGTTCCTTGATGTGCCATTATCTTCAAAACAACTTCTTCTTGTAAAGATAGAATCCGGCCAGCTGTGTGGTTAAGCAAACTTTGTAAAGGCACCTCTGCTTTCGTGTCGGATACTACAGAGTCATTTGGACGGCAAGCTTTCTTTTTATTTACAACTTCGTAGTACGAGGGAAACAATTGGTTATTTGTTTGCTCCCTAATTGCGATATATTGTTGCTTTGTTAAGTTTTGATCAAGAAGAAGGGCTAGTGCGTCGTTAGCAGAAATCTTCTCCAAATTCGGGGCAGGGTTACTTATTAATGTGCGCATGCTCTTGGCTTTTTCAGGGCAGATAGCCAAAAGTTTTAGGATATATGCATGGTCTAATTTACCACTCTTAATGAGGGCTTAATCTAATCACTCTAATGAGGGCTTAATTATGTCAATTTCAGTGTGCGTTTTAAGCCAATCGGAGTATTTTCTTTCAAATTGCTTTTACAATTTGTCCACTTTCGCGACAAACTATAACAAAAACTCCGGCTGTGTTTTTCCAATTTATCCTTATTGGCTTCAAATACAGAACCAGCTATAGAAAGTTTGTACCTAGCCAATATAGCGTTCTCTTTCGCACATTTGGTCGCAGCAGATCTCCAAACATCGAACAACTCCATGTTGGCGAGCCTGAGGTTGCGACCTTAAAAAGTGAATTACACAGAAAGTGCGCAAAAGAGCACTTTAATATTACATTCATACGAACAAGAATTGAATTACCTTCAACCCAGTACAAATTATAAGGTCAAGATAGCTCAAAGACCGTTTATATCTCTAACTAAACATTTGTTTTTGTTATTGATTGACACACACAAAAGCTCTGTTAAAAACACTCAATTACAGGAACAATCACAAACAATCCAACATTTGAGAATTGAAAACATATAGTACAAACCACTCCCTTTCGATGCCATAACAACTTTTTTGCAAATTAATAAGTTTAATGCCTTTTTTCTTAGCTTTAAACGGACTCTTTTTTTTCGATAACAAGCGCACGTGGTCACCACACTCCGAACAGCTGTTTTTGACAGCCGATATCTTAACGGAGCGTGCATCTGTCAAAATTTCTGTTACGTAATATTGAAGTCTTATATTATACTAATATAATGACGTCATAAAATCTTAATTATCAGGCATGCTCCGGTTCTCACTTTCGGTTTTCGTTTTCGTTTTGAAAACGAAAACGAAAAAATTGGTGCTCCCGTTTTCACTTTCACAAGATTTTTTCGAATTCAAAAACGAAAAAATTTGCCTTGCCTAAATGAAAAGTAAATGCCTTTTTCTATATTAAATCGGATCTTATTTGCAAAAGGAAAAAAATAGTTGACTTATTGGTTTATTGTCGTTCTATTAAGACCTCAAGAAGATCAATTAGGCTTGTAGTTATTTTTAAAACAAGTAATTTCTGACCCCACCTCAAATTCAGATATCAAATTTTGCCGTCGGCAACAACAATTTTCGTTTTCGTGAACGACCGATAAGTTTGACACCATAAGTTATCGCCTAAGCTGCCATACTTTTGATAGAATAAAAAAGCAAGTTAAAAATACTTGTATAATCAAATGGATGGCGATAAATTTGTTGAAATTAGGTAAAATATGTTTTTTAAAAATTAATTAATTTAATTTAATTAGTTATGTGCTAAAAGTGTATAAAAAAAATTGTTGAAAACTCCGGAATGAAATGAAAACGAAATCCAATGAAAAGGTGGCATCCCCTTAATTTGTGGGAAACAAGTGATTGCCTTTGAAAAACTTTTTTTTTTTAAATGTGAGTAAAAAAGCTTATTTTTATAAAAAACAATAATACTAATATATTGTTTGCAGGGGAAAACACAAATAATCATATCATCATATCATAATCACGTTTCGATAGCAAAACGATAACTAAAAACTTGTGAAAACCGGAGCACCTAAAAACGAAAATCTCGGTTTTGGTCCCAAAACGAAAACGAAAACCGAAAGTGAGAACCGGAGCATGCCTGTATAAAAACTTTCGAAAAATGGGTTTTTGGCCAGAAAAAGTGGTCATCCGGCCTATAGTGCGATGGTCTGATCTCTGCAACCCTTCCAAATAGTACTTGACGTCTATGTCTGCAAAATACGAGTTCATGAAAGAGATTTCCTCCTCACTTGACGAAAATCTTTGGCCGCCGAGCGCAAAAAAGTCGCTTGGTGCTAGATCCAGTGGATTTCCAATTCGTGGATTTTCGCCATGGCGACTGTTGAGGTGTGAGATGATGCGTTGTCTTGGTGGAACAAGACTTTCTTTTTATGCAAATGTGGCCGATTTTTCGAAATTTCTTCCTTTAGCTTGTCCAATAATGATGCGTAGTATGCTCCTGTTATAGTTTTTCCTTTTTCAATATGGTCAATAAAAATAATTCCATGGCTGTTCCAAAAAACACTCGCCATCACTTTCCCAGCCGAATACACAGCTTTATGTTTTTTTGGGGCCGGTTCCCCCTTTTCAATCCACAGTTTATATTGGATTTTTGTTTCGAGCGTATAATGATGAATCCAAGTTTCGTCTACAGTTATCAATCTGCGTCAATACTCGGTCTTATTGCCTGTAAACTGAGCCAACACAGCGCTGGAAATGTTCATGCGCGCACGTTTGTGGTCTAGAGTAAGCAAACGCGGCACCCAACGCGCGGTCAGCTTTCTCATGCCCAAATCTTGGTTCCTGCGGTTCTTACTGCCCAAACTGCTGCCCTGCTTTTTCGGTGGTAAACGATGATGCAGAGTCACCATACACAGGGTCCAACTCACCTTTGATTTGTGAAGGCGTATTGCCTTTCAAAAATAAACATTTAATTACAGCTCGATATTCAATTTTTTCCATTTTGGAGACTCACAACAACGACTGTCAACCGATAATTGCGCAAGATAAATTTCTGAAATTTTGGCGAGTAGCTATTATAATATGCACACTTTGAAGTACAAACTTTTATTTGAGGTGTGCCGCTGGCTTCACGTTGAGGTCGGTTATTTATCAGACTGCCCTTGTATTGTATAATCTTTGCTTTTGTTTAACTTTCTAAATTATATTTTTTTATTGACCGTAGAAGGTGTTGACCCTGAGCCATCTACCACGTTCAAAAATGCGACACTTTAACCATTCAGCCGTTTTATAAATTAAAAATGGAATGTGGAAATTACTTCTGGTGTTTAGTCTCGCGTTCTATTTCATTTGTATGGTCTTTACTGGAGTAAAAATATGCAATAAAAAAAAACAAAATTAAAACAGGCGCAAAATTTAATAATTAAAAAATTAATGAAACAAAAAAAAGTTTTGAGCTTGGCTCGAAGCCAGTACCCTTCACACATCAGCCAAAAACTGTACCGCTCAGCTCAACGAGACGGTGTCTCGCAAAAATATTTCTAAACTTCAGTTATTGCTCAGTGTCGCTTAATTTATACACCCTTGCATAGGGTATTACAATTTTGTCCAAAAATATGCAACGCAGTGAAGAAGACAACACCGACACAATAAAATATATTCAGTTTCGGCACAAATACGTTTCAAAAGTTAAACTTCCAACTTTGGGTCTAATGCTAAAAAAAAAGTGAACTCTGCTATTATTTTGAATAGCTTCAAACACTTCTTCGAACAAAACATTTGAAAATATTTGTCGGAGATAAGTTAGATTTAATTTCAAATACCATATTAACTGATTAATTATAAGTCAAGAGCATAGTCTAAGAGGAAATAAATAAGCATTGCAAATGAAGAGAGACAAGCTTTGTGAATGAGAGCGCGGTGGGGAAAGAGAGTAAAGCCCTGCTGAGCGTGGCGCAATGATGGAAAGGAGGAAGAGGAGAGGGAAGGCAATCAAGAATAGCCCTCTGAAGTGAACGGACGTACAAAAGATCATTGCGACTCGCTGCGCGTTAAAAATTCAAGATGACAGAGGAAAACGATGGCCATTTCCCGACATCAGAAGTGGAATCACCGCCCCTACAAGATAACTCGGAAAATAGCTGGCGCAGGCTATTAGAATCACCAAATAGAGTGATAACTGAACTACTAAAAGCGACGCCGCAGCCTGACACGCGCGCCGCATCCGCGATGTTACCGACATTCAACCCCGAAGCTGCAGAAGCCGACACGGCAGCATGGTGCAAAACGGCGGATATGATTCTAAGTGAACATCCACAAGAAGGTGCATCCTTGGTGATGACGCTAAGCAAATCGCTGCTCGGTAGTGCATCGCAGTGGCTGTCGCAAATTTGTTTTCCTGGAATGAAGTGGTCGCAATTCCGAGAATTGTTCATGGAACGCTACGAAGGCAACGAGACGCCGGCAGCAGTATTGCTCAACATGCTCAAGCGTCGTCCCAATGCAAATGAATGCCTCTCGATGTATTCCAGTCGACTAATTACATCATTATTGACCAAGTGGAAATCAATGACCCATGAGGAGATTGCCATATCCCTAGTCTTGGCCCATGCATCCCAAATTGACCCTAGACTGCAGCGTGTAGCGTTCACCACAAACATAAAAACGCGTGCTGAACTGCAACAACAACTCAAGGCGCACACGTTCAGCAGAAATGTAGAATTTTCTGGATCAGAGGGACCCGAAAAGAAGAGGTTCAAAATGCAGACGCCGATTAGATGCCATAATTGTGGGAAACTTGGACATAAGGCAATGGAATGTCGCAAGAGGAGAACAGACGAGCGAAACGAGACTAGACCAGGACATAGCAACAACAGAACAACGATGAGAGAGAGATCAACAGTAACTTGTTTCAAGTGTGGCGGCGTTGGACATATCGCATCAGTGTGTACGAGGGGAACAGCAACAGCGAGCCGAAGCAGCATCGAAAGAAGAGTAGACATGTGCGCAGTACATCGGCCTAACAGGACAGCAATTCAATTTGGTGAGAAGTTTCCATTTTTCTTTTATTCGGGATCAGAATGCTCTTTGGTAAAAGAAACAGTCGGCGCGAAGCTGGCTGGTAAAATAATCCATAACATGGTTGTTTTGAAAGGCATAGGCGACAACGTTGTCAAGAGCAATATGCAAATTCTGTCCACCATACAAGTCTCTGAATTTAATTTTGAATTGTTATTTCACGTAGTAGATAATAAGTGCCTTAAATATGATATGATAATTGGACAAGACATTTTTGAGCTTGGTTTTGGATTAAATTTAGAAAGAGATAGATTCGATATCTACAGAACTCAAACCGTATTATCTGTAAATAATGTTAAAAATGTAAATGCGATGGATCATAAAAGTAATGTTAATGTGGAGTTAAGTAATAGTGACAAGTTAATATTAAACGACATATTGGCCAAATATTCCAAATTTCTTATTGATGGCATTCCAAACAGACGAGTAACTACAGGTTCCTTAGAAATACGTTTAGTAGACGTAAACAAAACGGTACAGAGACGACCATATCGTCTTAGCGAGGGTGAGAAAGAAATAGTGAGAGAGAAAATTCAGCAAATGCTAGAATCCAACGTAATTCGACCAAGTAGCTCCCCTTTCTCTAGTCCAATGTTACTAGTAAAAAAGAAGGACGGCAGCGATAGACTATGCATAGATTATCGAGAACTCAACGCAAATACTGTGTCAGATAGATACCTCTTGCCATTAATATCAGACCAAATAGATCGCCTGCGAGGCGGTAAATATTTCTCTAGTCTAGACATGGCCAGCGGCTTCTATCAGGTGCCAATTCACCCCGATTCGGTCGAGCGAACTGCATTCGTGACCCCAGAGGGTCAATATGAATTTTTAGCCATGCCCTTCGGCCTCAAAAACGCTTCATCTGTCTTTCAACGTGCCATAGTTCGAGCTTTAGGGGACTTGGTTAATAAATACGCAGTAGTCTACATTGATGACGTATTAATTGTTTCTAGAACTATAGAGGAAGCATTTGACAGACTGGAAACTGTAATAAGCGTATTATCAAAGTCAGGCTTTTCCTTTAACATTAAAAAGTGCAAATTTCTGCAAACAGAGATAGAGTACTTAGGTTTTCTTATAAGAGATGGTAAGCTAAAACCCAATCCCCGAAAAATACAAGCACTAACCCAAATGCCCAAACCAGAATCAGTCACACAAACTAGACAGTTCATAGGTTTAGCATCTTACTTTAGGAAATTTGTCCCACATTTCTCAGAAGTAATGAAGCCTCTATATTTGCTAACATCAAAGACGAACGAATTTGACGGGAAAGAAAAGCATGAGGAAATTCGTAAAAAGATTATAACCAGTGCTAACCAGTGACCCCGTGTTGACCATATTCGATCCCAACTTACCAATAGAGCTGCATACGGATGCTAGCGCCAATGGCTATGGCGCTATGCTATTACACATGGTGGATGGTCAGCGCCGTGTAATTGAGTACTACAGTAAATGCACCACAATACCTGAATCAAAATATCACTCGTATGAACTCGAGACATTGGCGGTGTACAACGCGGTCAGAAATTTCCGACATTATTTAAGCGGCAGAAAGTTTACAGTATATACGGATTGTAATTCTGTTAGAGCAAGTCAAAAGAAAGAGGCATTGACACCGCGGGTTCATCGTTGGTGGTCATTTCTACAGGCATACGAATTCCAGGTGGAATACAAGAAGGGGAGCCAAATGGCTCACGTTGACTGCTTGTCTAGGAATCCCGTCACTATAGTAGAGCAGGAAAGTTTGAGTAAGGTAGTAGAGGTACGAGTTGACTTGGCAACTATAACCCACAATAGCAAATTCTTATGAAATTAGGAATAGTTTGCTGCATCGTAAAATTCAAAGAAATGGGAAAACACGATGCTTGCCAGTCGTACCCAGGGCATTCAGGTGGTCAGTTGTTAATCATGTTCATGAAGCTATAACGCACTTGGGGTGGCAAAAAACCCTAGATAAGATTTACGAGCAGTACAGGTTCGATGGAATGTCCAAATACGTACGAAGATTTGTAGAAAATTGTGTGACATGTAAATTATCAAAATCAGTGTCAGGTAAAATACAATCGGAGTTACATCCCATTCCCAAGGTAGAGATACCGTGGCATACGGTACACATAGATATCAGTGGGAAATTAAGCGGGAAAAAGGACGAGAAGGAATATGTGATCGTTCAAATTGATGCCTTCACCAAGTTTGTTTACCTGTACCACACCTGGAACTTGGACACGGTGAACTGCATACAGTCAGTAAAGTCTGCGATATCAGTATTTGGTGTTCCTAACAGAATAATAGCGGACCAAGGCAGATGTTTCACAAGTAGCGAGTTTCGTAAATTCGGTTCCAATAACAAAATTGACCTCCATGTAGTAGCAACGGGTGCCAGTAGAGCAAATGGCCAGGTGGAGCGTGTCATGAGTGTGCTAAAGGGCATGCTAACGGCTGTAGAGACGAGTGAACGAACATGGCAAGAGGCATTAGGCGAAGTACAATTGGCAATAAACTGTACCATGAACCGTGTAACTAACCATAGTCCATTAGAAATGATGATTGGAAAAGAAGCGAGGCCCCTGGGAATCCTAACTGTAAATGAGGAAGAGCGAGTAGGCCTAAATAAGGCCAGAAAGGAGGCTAAGGAAGGAATAAGTAACAATGCTCAGTATGATAAGGCAAGAGTGGATAAAAAGCATACGCAGGTAGTAAGGCATAAAATTGGCGATCATGTATTACTGAAAAGCGAAGAGCGGCAGCAAACGAAGTTGGATCCAAAATTTAAGGGACCATTCGAAATTGTACAATTGCTAGATGGTGACCGATACTTGTTAAAATCATTGACAACTAAACGAGTGTACAAATATCCACACGATAGTATGCGTAGTGTGCCTAAAGATCGAGAGATATTAGAATTAGCTGGAGAGCTTGATGACGGCAAAAAGTAGTGCGTATAAACAAGGGATCTGTGACCCAAGAGGGGTGCAGAGAGATTTTTATGCAGAAGAGAACGTAGTGTTCTGATTTATGTGTGAGAAGCCTGCTAAAATGATACTTTGATGATAATTGAATTGATAACCAGAGGATTGAGCTTGAGCGGAAGAGAGCGCGTACTCTAGAACATGTAAAAGAGAAGAAAGTTATCCTGCTAAGCTAATCTCTGATGGACATCCAAGTGGTTGGGTTTGAACGGAAGAGAGCTTGTACTCTAGAGAATTTGAGAAGTGTTATCCCGTCAAACTAACGCTTGAAGGCACAAGAGGTGCAATTAAATTTGTTTTGAAGAATAATTGAGTTTTGTAATCTTAGAAATAAGATGAGTAATATAGGATATTGATAATGATGTGTTATGATAAGTCTTGTCTATGCAGAGCAACACGAGGACGTGTTATAGTCAGGAAGGCCGTGTCGGAGATAAGTTAGATTAAATTTCAAATACCATATTAACTGATTAATTATAAGTCAAGAGCATAGTCTAAGAGGAAATAAATAAGCATTGCAAATGCAAATGCAAAAGACAAGCTTTGTGAATGAGAGCGCGGTGGGGAAAGAGAGTAAAGCCCTGCTGAGCGTGGCGCAATGATGGAAAGGAGGAAGAGGAGAGGGAAAGCAATCAAGAATAGCCCTCTGAAGTGAACGGACGTACAAAAGATCATTGCGACTCGCTGCGCGTTAAAAATTCAAGATGACAGAGGAAAACGATGGCCATTTCCCGACAAATTCAACATTAAAAAAACGAAGAAAGTAAAAATAACGGTACTTCACAATGTGTACTTATAAAAGCAACCGATAAAATAAAAAAAAATACATTAAACAAGAAAGGAAAGCTAGATGATATAACCTTGCAGATAAAACCGGAAACATCGGATATAGTTGGTCGATCCTTATAAGAATATCATATATAATCACAAGGGCGTAGGCAGGGGGGTGCAGGGGGGGGGGGGGGGCACTTGCCCCCCCTGATCAACCGAGGAAGTTGATGAAAATCGATAAAAATGAATCAAAATATATTTAAAAGTGGAAAATTTGAAAGGTTGAATTACTTTACGTCAACCAAGACAATGTTGACTATTTTTATATATATTATTTTTTAATAAAATTTTTTTAATAATAAAAATAAATAAACAGGCGGAGGTCATCCTGATCCCTAAGCCTGGAAAGCCTGAAACTGATCTCGCCTCATATAGGCCGATTAGTTTACTGTCTGTAATCTCCAAAATACTCGAGAGAGTATTTTTGCGCAGATTGCAGACAGTACTGGACGAGGCTGGTTTGATCCCAGATCACCAGTTTGGTTTCAGGCGCTCCCACTCCACCCCCGAGCAATGCCACAGGATCGTGGCAAAAATCCTGAACAACCTCGAAAGAAAACAGTACTGCTGTGCTGTTTTCCTGGATGTCAAGCAGGCGTTTGACAGGGTCTGGCACCCTGGTCTAAAAGCGAAGATCAGGAGGAACCTGCCACAACAGTATTACGATTTCCTCAACTCGTACTTGACCGACAGGAAGTTCAGGGTCAGAAGCGGAGATGCAACATCGGAGTACAGGCCCATTGAAGCTGGAGTTCCGCAGGGCAGTGTACTTGGCCCCATCCTGTACACCATGTACACAGCCGACATGCCTGTCGCTGAAGAGGAGGGCCTTCTAGTGGCTACATATGCCGACGACACGGCATTTCTGGCTTCTTCAATCTTGCCAGAGGAGGCTTCTGCACGACTCCAACGCCAGCTGGACATCCTTGACCCGTGGCTTCGAAGGTGGAACATCGCCGTCAACCATGAGAAGTCAGGCCAAACGACGTTTACTATGAGGAGAGGCGACTGTCCTGGAGTCAGTCTCGGAGGCACCCCAATTCCAGCCAGCCCTACACCCAAATATCTGGGTATGACCCTGGATAGAAGGCTCACCTGGAGAACTCACTTGCTGCGCAAACGGACGCAAATCCGGATCAAGCTGAGTCAGCTCAACAGGCTCATTGGACGGAGGTCCAGGCTGAAGCAAAGGGTCAAGCTTCTCATATATAAGGCCATTGTAAAGCCAGTCTGGACCTATGGTATCCAGCTATGGGGGACGGCGTGTCTAAGCAACCGAAGGATCATTCAGATCGCCCAAAACAAGGCCCTAAGAACTTTAACTGGAGCTCATCCGTTCCACGACAATGAGACAATCCACGCCCAACTGAGAGTCCCATTTGTGAGCGAAGAGGTTCAGCGATTCGCCAATAGGTACGTGGAAAGGCTGGACCGACATCCTAACCCTGAGGCCATCAATCTTCTGGACAACAGCTACACCACAAGGAGGCTGAAACGGACCCACCCACTGGACCTCTGCCACTCGGGTGAACGGGACTGAGCTGCAGTCCCTGGATAAGCAAACATTGTACAACTCAATATTTCATTAAGTTAAGGTCCCATTATAAAATTTAATTATTGTCCATAACTCTGGACAGATTTTAAATATAACTATTGATTGATTGATAAAAAAAAAAAAAAAAAGTTTTGGCCCCCCCCCTGTGAAAAATTCTGGCTACGCCCTTGTATAATCATATATAATAATATAATAACAACCAAAGTTGGTATTTTTACCAGTTATATGGATCGTTCAGTTATATGGCAGCTATAGGATATAGGCGACCGATCGTTATGAAATTTGATTGGTCAGATCAACAACCAAACATAGAATTTGTACGAAACTCCAACTTTCTATCTTCAAAATACAAAAGTTTGCTCATTTCCGGCAGCTATAGGATAAAGTCGGCATATCCTTGTAAAACTTGGTATGTGGTATTATTTTACCCTCATCCAAAATTCGAGGTCTCTAACTCAAAAAAAAACAAAGTTATAGAATTTCCGATCAATCAGTTATATGGCAGCTTTAAAATTGAGTCTGCCGATATATAGGTCCGACTTATATAATGCGTGCAAAAGAAAGAAGAGTGTGTAAAAAGTTTCAAGTCGATAGCTTTAAAACTAAGAGACTAGTTGCGTAGAAACAGACAGCCGGACAGACGAGGTTATCCTCATCAAGAATATTTATACTTCATAGGGTCGGAGATTTCTCCTTCACTACGTTGCACCTTTTTGGACAAACTTATAATACTCTTTGCCAGGGTATAAAAAAAAGTTACGAGGGCAACAAGTTTACATGCAAAAGCATGTACAAAATTGCAAAAAAATTGTTTATTTTTATAATTTTTCAAAAAGTTCTGCCAACTATATCCGATATTTGCGATATATAAGCGATGTTCCCTCCAAGTTAGCTATCTTTTCTTGTTTTTCCATTACTTTTGCAAATGAACAATAGATTTGAAGCAAAGTTGTTTAAAAATTTTAAAAGTTCCCATCAATCAGATTCCCATCATGATTATCATATATGTAACTTTTTTGACACAATAGAACTTTCCCAGAATTGTTCATTATGTAAAATGTAAGCATAAGAACCTTTAGTGTAATTTTAGAAAAATAGCTGCATTTAAAAGATGTTTGCAGAAAATTAAATACTATTAGCGATAGGAATGGGGACACTAAATGGAAAATTTTATATTCCCACCTACAACGAGGTTAAGTCGTTTTGAATGTTCAAAAAGAGTCCATTCTTAACGTCGCCTTCGAATCTCAAGTGAATCAATATTTAAATAAAAAGAGGGAGAAATTTTACTGAAAGGTGCTAAACATGTGTATACCCGGTACTCGTAGAGTATGTGATGTGCATCACATTTTATTGAAATAACAAGAAAGGAAAGCTAACTTCGGGAGGGACCGAAGTTAATATACTCTTGCAGTTAAAACCGTATACATATATATCGCAAACATCGGATATAGTTGGCCGATCCTTATGAGAATATCATAAAAAAAACTATTAATTTCAATAAAAAATATAAACAAGAAAGGAAAGCTAACTTCGGGAGGAGCCGAAGTTGATATACCCTTGCAGTTAAAACCAGATATATATCACAAAAATCGGATTAAATTGGCCGATCCTTATGAGAATATCATAATATAACCAATCCACTACAATAAAAAATCTAAAACAAAGTAGCAAGCTTCATTCTTCAAAAATAACAAAGTTGGTATTTTTACCAAATACCATCTCCGATCGTTTAGTTATGTATATGGCAGCAATAAGATATAGTCGGCTGATCGTTATGCAATTTGGTAGGTTGTATTATTTTGCCAAGAATAGCATACCAAATTCGAATTCTCTAGCTTTAAAAAGTTATAGCATTTCCGATCAATCAGTTATATGGCAGCTATAGGATATAGTCGTCCGATCCTTATGAAATTTGGTAGATCGTATTATTTTGATTATTACGTATTTACGTATTACTTCCGTACAATATCTGAACTCTGTAACTCTAAAAACATCAAAGTTATACCATTTCCGATCAATCAGTTATATGGCAGCTATAGAATATAGTCGGCCGATCCCGGCCGTTCCGACTTATACACTGCGTGCAAAGGAAAGAAGGGTGTGTGCAAAGTTTCAAGACGATAGCTTTAAAACTAAAAGACTAGTTCGCGTAGAAACAGACAGACAGACGGACCGACGGACAGACGGACAGACGGACATGCTCATATCAACTCAGGAGGTGATCCTGATCAAGAATATATATACTTTATAGGGTCGGAGA
This sequence comes from Drosophila pseudoananassae pseudoananassae, assembly GCA_018153035.1. Lineage (NCBI taxonomy): Eukaryota > Metazoa > Arthropoda > Insecta > Diptera > Drosophilidae > Drosophila > Drosophila pseudoananassae. Next base: position 5,096,865 of record JAECXR010000072.1, read on the forward strand.
TGTCTGCTTCACTGCGTTGCACACTTTTGGACAAAATTATAATACCCTCTGCAAGGGTATAAAAAAAGTCCCAAGCTTCTATCTTCAAAAATACAAAAGTTTGAATTTCTAGTTTATTTGATATTCTCATAAGGATCGGCCAACTTTATCCGATCCGAATTCATTTATAGTAAATAATTATTATTATAAGTATATAAATATTTTTTTATGCACATTATTTCAATTATTATTATTTTATTAATTATTTCAATGAGCTGTATTGAGAACCTCTAACATTGTGTATTCTAAGTTTTGATTATATAATCTTTTGGGAAAAGTTTAATGACATTTTTTTTGTTATAAGCCTCAAAAGCAAAAAAAGTTGCACTCGTCAGTAACTGCCAACTATATTGTTTAGCTGGCACATAAATAACTTAACGATCGGAAAAACATCGGTGTTTTTGTAGATCCAAGTTTGTGATTTTCAATGGGGCCAGTTATTTAATATCAGTAGTAGTATCAGTATTTTAATATCTATAAATGTTTGTTTTTAAGAAATCATAAGGAATGGCCCAGATTCAGAATAAACAGAAATCTTTTCCCATTTTGATGTGATAATAATGTTGTACTTCATTTCTTGCCAATAACCACAAAACATACCATAACCATACACGTCAACGAAACTTTTTACTGGGATTGAAATCGATTCAGTCTGCAGTGTGGATTCCAGGATTTTAAATTTTTGAGATAAAACAAAAATGATTATATCAAAAAATAAAAATTTACTTTGACCAGAGACGAAGCTGATATACCCTTGTAATTAATTGAATGTTTATATTATTACAAAAGATAGAAATTATACATCAGACAAAAGATGTATCGTAAATATCGAGTATATCGAGAATTTCGAGAAATTTAAAAAAAATGTCCCTAATTTCTCAGATTCTAAAACTACAACTATGTTGTAGAAAATTAGTGGAATTTATTTGAACTTCCTTCTTTAAAAAAAAAATTTTATTAATTTTCGAAATATGAGATAATGGATAATTTAATCGGATATGGAAGATGTTGGATATAGTGGACTAATCCGGCCGTCCCTACTTAAGTACATACATACATAAATATTACAGGCAAACAAAAAAGGGATGTGTGCAACGTTTGAAGACCTTAGCTTAAAAACTGAGAGAATAGGGACTAGAGCAGGGGTGCCCAGGCTCAGCATACGGCAGAGCAAACTCCAATTCCAATGCAAAAAATCACCAATACATTGGAGCGAGAATTTTTTTTTGCAAGTCATGTCGGTATACTGAAAAAATTATAGTACCATTTTCAATGGAAACAAGTAAAAAAAAAATGTTTTTGAAATAAAAATTAAAAACTGTAATAAAATTATATACAAAAGAATTTCATAGCTCCAAAATTTCATAATGAAATGAAATTTCATTTCCCATATGAAAGAGCAATTCCAACAAGCACTTCCAACAAGGAGCACCGAGAGCAATAAGGCTGGGCACCCCTTGACTGTTTCTAGAATCTAGATTCTAGATTCTAGAAACAGACGGACCTGCTTATTTACATGTGGCCAATTCTCGGATGCGACATTTGTACGCAATCAAACTGAAAAAAAAAGTGCATCGATTTTTCTTTATTTTTTTCTAAATGCGAATCTTAAAGCTCTTGATTAGCAGTATAATTTATACTAAGTTAGATTTTGGGCAATTTTTTATTATCAAGATAATCATAAAAATTTCCGGCATTCGCACGCGGCACAGACAGAAGTCACTTTTTCAAAAACCAGCTCAAGCACTGATTTCAGAAAAACGTTATGGATAATTGTAATGCAATTAATTTTAAAATCTTAATTTTTGATTGTTCTTCAAAATGAATTTCGTTTGACTTGCGTTTGAAAATATTAAGTAGTTTTTTTTTCATTGAATTTGAATCACTGTCGCACGCGACATTTTCTTCCATCATACTATTTATGTGGTTTTTGTTTCTTTTTAAGTAATGAGAAGTGCAAAGGAGCTTTTTAAATTATTTTTAATACATTCAATATTTTTTTATTATTTATTTCACCAATTTAAAACTTAACAAAATATCTTTTTTTATATTTTCTCGCCAACAGGTGCAGTTTGATTTGTTTCTTTCGTTTCCTGCATTCATTTACACTAAAACTAGTATATCAAAAAATATATTTAAAACAAGAAAGGAAAGCTAACTTCGGGCAGAGCCGAAGTTGATATACCCTTGCAGCTAAAACAGGATATATATCGCTTAAATCGGATATAGTTGACCGATTCTTATGGGAATATCATAATATAACCAATCTAAACACAAAACAAAATTACAAGACAAAATCTAAAAAAAAATCCCAAACTTCTATCTTCAAGAACCCCAAAGTTGGTATTTTTATCAAATACCATTTCCGATCGTTCAGTTATATGGCAGCTATAAGATATAGTCGGCCGATCCATATGAAACTTGATACGTCGTATTATTTTTCCAAAAATAGAATTCATAGAAAATCCCAACTTTCTAGCTCGAAAAACACTGAAGTTATGCCATTTCCGATCAATCAGTTATATGGCAGATATAGGATATAGTCGGCTGATCCTTATAAAATTTGGCATGTTGTATTATTTTGCCAAAAATAGCAATCGTACCAAATCCGAATTCGAATCCGAACCCAAATCTAGCTTTAAAAACACCGAAGTTATAGCATCTGAACTCTGTAACTCTAAAAACACCAAAGTTATACCATTTCCGATCAATCAGTTATATGGCAGCTAGAGGATATAATCGTCCGATCCTTATGAAATTTGGTAGATCGTATTATTTTGATCGTATTACTTCCGTACAATATCTGAACTCTGTAACTCTAAAAACATCAAAGTTATACCATTTCCGATCAATCAGTTATATGGCAGCTATAGAATGTAGTCGGCCGATCCCGGCCGTTCCGACTTATACACTGCGTGCAAACAGACAGACGGACCGACGGACAGACGGACATGCTCATATCAACTCAGGAGGTGATCCTGATCAAGAATATATATACTTTATAGGGTCGGAGATGTCTGCTTCACTGCGTTGCACACTTTTGGACAAAATTATAATACCCTCTGCAAGGGTATAAAAAAAGTCCCAAGCTTCTATCTTCAAAAATACAAAAGTTTGAATTTCTAGTTTATTTGATATTCTCATAAGGATCGGCCAACTTTATCCGATCCGAATTCATTTATAGTAAATAATTATTATTATAAGTATATAAACATTTTTTTATGCACATTATTTCAATTATTATTATTTTATTAATTATTTCAATGAGCTGTATTGAGAACCTCTAACATTGTGTATTCTAAGTTTTGATTATATAATCTTTTGGGAAAAGTTTAATGACATTTTTTTTGTTATAAGCCTCAAAAGCAAAAACAGTTGCACTCGTCAGTAACTGCCAACTATATTGTTTAGCTGGCACATAAATAACTTAACGATCGGAAAAACATCGGTGTTTTTGTAGATCCAAGTTTGTGATTTTCAATGGGGCCAGTTATTTAATATCAGTAGTAGTATCAGTATTTTAATATCTATAAATGTTTGTTTTTAAGAAATCATAAGGAATGGCCCAGATTCAGAATAAACAGAAATCTTTTCCCATTTTGATGTGATAATAATGTTGTACTTCATTTCTTGCCAATAACCACAAAACATACCATAACCATACACGTCAACGAAACTTTTTACTGGGATTGAAATCGATTCAGTCTGCAGTGTGAATTCCAGGATTTTAAATTTTTGAGATAAAACAAAAATGATTATATCAAAAAATAAAAATTTACTTTGACCAGAGACGAAGTTGATATACCCTTGTAATTAATTGAATGTTTATATTATTACAAAAGATAGAAATTATACATTTTATACAATTAGACAAAAGATGTATCGCAAATATCGAGTATATCGAGAATTTCGAGAAATTTAAAAAAAATGTCCCTAATTTCTCAGATTCTAAAACTACAAGTTTTGGTTATGCCATTTCCGATCAATCAGTTATATGGCAGATATAGGATATAGTCGGCTGATCCCAAATCTAGCTTTAAAAACACCGAAGCTATAGCATCTGAGCTCTGTAACTCTAAAAACACCAAAGTTATACCATTTCCGATCAATCAGTTATATGGCAGCTAGAGGATATAGTCGTCCGATCCTTATGAAATTTGGTAGATCGTATTATTTTGATCGTATTACTTCCGTACAATATCTGAACTCTGTAACTCTAAAAACATCAAAGTTATACCATTTCCGATCAATCAGTTATATGGCAGCTATAGAATGTAGTCGGCCGATCCCGGCCGTTCCGACTTATACACTGCGTGCAAACAGACAGACGGACCGACGGACAGACGGACATGCTCATATCAACTCAGGAGGTGATCCTGATCAAGAATATATATACTTTATAGGGTCGGAGATGTCTGCTTCACTGCGTTGCACACTTTTGGACAAAATTATAATACCCTCTGCAAGGGTATAAAAAAAACAAAAAACAAATTTTTTAATTTTTTACCTACAATGTCGCACGCGACAAACTTTAAAAAAGTTCCAAACTCAAAAGTGCAAACTCAACGAGTCTAAGAAAATTAATCAAAACAAAATTAGCATTAAAAACGCTAAAACATAACTTTCGCACTTGGTCTACTTTGCATTGAAATATTTCAAAATTTGTTATGAGTAAACATAAAATTGGCTTACATTAGTTACATACATTTAATCGATTCTCTGCACAAATATGCGAAAAAAACATACTTTTATGAACTTTGAATTTTTTTGCTCCGGTTGACCTTTCTGGAGAATTGCCCATATATAAAACGATTCAGGAGGTTATACAGTTCAAAAATATATGATATACATATACATATGTAGATACATACTCTTTAATAAGGAATATATGAATACATCATTATAAATATTGGTAAACCGGTGTTTACATACTTGTGCATTAAATCTTGTGAATCTTAACAATCTTAAAGCCTAAACCGTATCGCTTCGCGAGTGCTGTGGTATATTTGGAGTCGAATTAATAATTTGTCTAAATTCTATTCCAAGCATAGCTCAGCTCTGCTTCTTCCCCGGCTTATCTATATTTCTGCATTTCTCTTTTGCACTATTCAAAGCTCCCGCTTTGGCTTCCTATTTGGCACAGTGGTTCAAGGTATTGTGTTTTTTAACTTTTTAAATATTAATTTTTGTTTTATTAAATAAAAAAAAATAAATAAAAAATAAAATGGAATTTAAACTTGTCTGTGCCATTAAGTCTTGTAACAAGACAATTTCCTCATCCCAGCCTGCCATCCATTGCTGGCTATGTGAGAACGTCGTACATGCCAAGTGTGCCGGTTTCACTGCATCAGTTTCGGATGCCATTTCCCGTAGGTCTGGGATACATTACTGTTGTGAAAATTGTCGTACTGTGCAAGGCGAAATGAGGTCGTTCATGAGACAGACCAAAAATGGATTTAAAGAGCTGATCACTGGTTTTCGTAAAATCAATGACCAGCTCTGTGCACTGAGCTGAGCAAAACACTATTCATTTCTTTGGTCCGTCCTATACTGGAGTACGGTTCATGTGTCTGGAGTCCTCAATATGGAGTAAATCAGGACCGCATAGAATCCGTACAAAAGAATTTCCTAACTTTTTCACTTAGAGGTCTAAACTGGGATGCAAATCTTCACCTTCCATCTTATAATAGTAGACTCTTACTCATAAACTTACCTAGCTTAACAAATCGTAGGACAATGCTCGGTGTAGTCTTTCTGCATAACCTTATTAACGGGGATGTAGATAGCCAGATCCTAATAGAAGGACTCGAAACTTTAGTCCTCTGTTCCTTAGCCGTTGTAGTTCGACATATGCACTGCATGACCCTTTTAGGGTATTATGTTCGAACTACAATGGTCTCTACTCTATAACATCTCTTTCCTGTCCCTCAAACTTAAAATATAGAATTTTAAATTTGCTTACTAACTCCTCCTAGCTTAATAATAAACAAATAGCTTAATATATTCTAACAAATCGTTTCTTGAGCGCCCCTCGGTCGTCTGGGCCTCTAAGCTTTATGATGAATACAGGAATGCTAGCTGATGCTCTTATTGATGGACAAGCCATTTTCAAATTCTGAAAGATCGGTAAAAAAAAAAAATATATATACTATTTATAGAATGTTTATACTAAATATGTATAGTACTATTTATACTTTACTATACTTTACTATTTATAAAATTATTATGTAAAGTCTTCTTTCGTTTAAAGCCATGCACATTTTTGACCAAAATTATAATAAACTCTGCACAAACACAAATTGTGGTATTACATATCGAGTGACGTTGATGATTTTATTTATTCCCATGAAAAAGGCATTTTTTTGCTACAAATCTGGGATTGTTGCCATTCGTTTTAACCAGAGATATGATATTTCTACGCTCCTCTTGAAATGAGATGCAATATCTTCTTATTTTTATAAATGGAAAATTAAAATAAATGCCTCAAAAACAAAATCAATTTTCTTCACCAAAAAACGGAAACTGTGTTTTCTGCCAAATAGTGAACTTAAACTAAATAACACTGACATTAAATGGGAAAACTCCATAAAGTATCTTGGCATTATTTTTGACAAAAAACTTATTTTCAATGGTCACATAAGTCATACCATTGACAAGATAGGACCAAAGATTATAAAGTACATAGATGGGACATCAGGGCCAAAAACGGTCAACTTTTTTCGTCGAGCTTGTTGGTGAGGGGGGAACGCACATATGTACGTACGATTATATTTTTAGAACTAGTTACTTGTATGCGTAAAAAAAAAGGGTGCGCCTTTGTATGTATGTGTGACTGCTCGCAAGACAACGTAAAAATTTTTTGGCTTCCAATTTTCATTTTCATTTTCAATTTCTTGTTTCTGTTTCCAATGGGCCGATGTGGTAGTCAGTAGAACAAATGGTATTTTTAGTCGCTGCAGTTTAAGACGGGGTGGTAGCGTAATGCATAGAGTAGTTACTTTATGTACAATATTTTTGTGTTCAAATCCTAGTAAGGACCTCTTCCTTTTTTTTTTTTTAAATTTTTTTGTATTTTTCTTTAATTGTATTTTTAATGAAAATTTAGTACTATGTCCGGCTAATAAAATTTCAAGGGAGTCCCTCCGGAATTTTGTCATCCGACACGTCCGTCACTTATTTTTACAAAAATTGTAATAGAATGCAATTAAAAACAATAATAATAAAGTAAATATGAAAAGAAAAAAAATATTATTAAGAAAATTTAAGTAAAAAAAATAAAATATAAAAATAATCATAAAACTGAAACTTTTTAAAAATTAAAACGAACGCCCAGTAACAAAATCGAACCCAGGGCCCGAAGGATAAGGATCGCGCGCTTTCCATCTAGGCTACCCTCGAAGTTGATCTAACGGCAGTTAAAGTTGGTATTAAAGAAAACGCAAGGATCCATAGTAAAATCCGAGCTGAAGAGTAAAGATAGTAGAAGATATTTCTGATCTCTTTGCTCTCACACTATTCGATTTGAACGTTTCAAACTCTCATTGTTCCAAAAATGTTACTTTCTAAAAATAGAATTCTCTCTTTCTCTCTCTCATCTGCCAGCCGTTTGTCGTGGAACCCGCTCTCAAATATTTTCATTTTACAGCGGGTTCCACGACTCGGCCTGCCTATGTATATGCCGTAGAACCCGCACTTATAAGGATTTTTACAGCGGGTTCCACTACGAACTGAGGCGATTTTAAGGTGATTTTAGGGTGATTTTAAAATTTCGTATTTTTCTTGATGGGATTATAAATTTTGACAAAAAGTTTAAAACAATAAAAATATAATATAAATAGATTTAAAATAAAAAAAAATTGGCTTCCCGTGCCTGATTTGAACTCATTTTACTCTGCACATCAGCCAAGCACTCTACCACTAGGCTATCCCTCAATCGTTGTCGCGCGAAAAATTTCTCAAACTTAACTAGTCGCGCAATGGAACCCGCTCGTTCCAGCGGGTTCCAGCGCTGGAACCCGCCATAGAAAATTTTTCTTTGTATGAGATGTCCCATCTATGTACTTTATAATCTTTGATAGGACCATCCGAATATTGTACCCTTTTATAAATCGCAGATCAAATCTGTCAAATCACAATAAGCTGACAATATATAAACAAATATTTTTACCCATAATGCTTTATGGATCTTAAATCTGGGGCTGTAGTGCCAAGACTCATATAAATAAATTACAACTTGCTCAAAATAAAATCTTAAAAATGATCTATAATTTACCTTTTTTCTATGCGACCAACCGTCTACATTTAAAAGCAGATATTAAAATGATCGACGCACTCATCTTTTATTCAACAAACAAATTCAATATTCACAAATCCTATATCGCACATCCGCGTGCTGACAGGTCCTTCCCTTCCTAGTATTACGCTAGTAACCACGAAGCACCAGTCTTAGTTTTATCTTTATTCTTTAAGCCCATTGAGCCAAGTTTTACCATTTTCTTGGGTTATTAAATGTAAATAAAAAATGAACAAATAAATATTAAATAAACAAAATATAGAATATTATAGTTGTAAAGATAGTAAATAGGTCTAAACTTTAAGTACAAAATTTGTTAGCTTTAAAACAAAATTGAAAATGATATTGAAAAATAAAGCAAAAATTATAACTAACTAACTCTTGAAATAAGAATGGAAGAATCAAACCCTTGGGCCCGACCGCCCTTTTCCATGAAGGGTGCAAATTAGTGAAACAGGCGGCAGAGTCGTTTAAAGACCATATTTGTATGTATGATGTTAAATGGGTAAGGATTGAGTAAGATTGGTCGCATAAAAATTATAAAGGTTTCCAAATACCGTTATGACAACAGCGGCCCTTACAGAAAGAGTGCGGGATTTGCATTTTCTGCACGTAGAAGAGCGCAATGCACACAACTTGTCCGCAGGGTTAACATTGCAGCTTTTAAATAGCTAGATCTAGCTTTTTTGAAATGGAACCCTATAAAAATTTATGTGAAATGCTGATAACATAATAAAAGGAATGGCAAAAATAAAGCACTTAAAAAATTATGAGTTAGTCTAAATCAAATGCAGAAGTTTTTACTCTTGCTTAAGATTTGAATTAGGAAGCTTTATACTGTATGTTTGCTGTATGTATGTTTGCATTAAGTTTTGTATCTGTGTACAGATATACAGATATAATATTGATTTAATATGCTTTATTATTTATAAATATTTTTTATTATAAATGATTCCTGAATTTCACTTATATGTAGTTAGTGAACTTATATTGTATAACATACTACATAATACGACACATAATAATTCTAATAATGAAGCCTTTAACATAGACGATATGTCAAGATACTTCATAAAAATTCTTAACATTTGTTAGTTATTTTCAAGTTTGCATCCTTCTTAATTCTTAATTTTCTTAACAAAAAAAGGTTTTACAGGATTTTTAAATATCTTCCAATATATGTAGCTTTTCCGGCCAATGGATTGTGACAACACTGCCCACAGAGTCAAAGCAGTAAACGCTCGTGTTTATCACGTATGTAATACATACTATGTATGTACATATGTATGTATCTAAAACTTGTAAAACTGGTATGGCAAGAATCCCAACAGCCAATTGGCCTCATGCTCTAAGCTTGGTCCGAATCATTTGCTTACATATGGCCAGACGTCATCGTACCACTGACCGGAAACTTTCACTTCTCTTGGCCAGCTGTTTCTCTCTTTCTATTCCGATTTGGGAAATCAATTCCGTTCTGAATTTTAAAATTTTATCTAAATAGTTATAAAAGTAAAGAAAAATTTGATTTAAAAATTTTGATTTTAAAGTATAATTTTTGTAAATTGTTTCTTATTTTCTTTTTCTTTGTATAACACCTTGCCAACATGGCTTACTATTATTTAAAGCTTTTCAACATATACATATATATTTGCAATCAGTAGGGAAAACGGTTCTCTAACAATTTGTATGAAATTCATCGAAGGAAGTTATTGATCTGAGCAAGGGCGTAGCCAGAATTTTTCACAGGGGGGGGAAAAAATTTTTATTTTTATTATTAAAAAATTTTATTAAAAAATAATATATGGGCATTTACAAAATCGCGCACGGAACATTCGTACGCGCTCAAATTAAAAAAACGGTAAAAAAGAAACAATTTTTTTTTTAATTTTATGTTTAATGCATAGCATTTTATTAGCTTTTTCATTGGTGCAAAGATTGATGTTGGGTATTTTTCTATTTAGAAGATAATTGCAGAAGTCGAGTGATTCGCACGGGACACAGAGCGGAAGTGGCTTAAGAGGTCAAACAATTCAAACCCCCATTTCAGCGAATCCAAAAGGAGTATTTTAATGCAACTAATTTTAAACTTTTGTCCATTGATGCCTCTTTAAAATAAATACAATTTATTTCAAAGATGACTTTTATTTTTTTTTCAATTTAATTTGAAGTAAATTCGCACGGGACATCGCGCATGGGACATTTTTTACCGCCACTATTTTCGTAATTATACCCTTGCTTAGGGTATTGTAATTTTGATCAAAAGTGTCAAACGCAGTGAAGGAGACATCTCCGACCCTATGAAGTATATATATTCTTGATCAGGATCACCAGGAGTTGATATGAGCATGTCCGTCTGCTGTCTGTTTCTACGCGAACTAGTCTCTCAGTTTTAAGGCTATAGACTTGAAAATTTGCACGCACCCTTTTTTCCATTGCCTGCAGTATATAAGTAGGAACGGCCGGGATAGGCCGACTATATCCTATAGCTGTAATATAATTGATTGATCGGAAATGCTATAATTTCGGTGTTTTTAAACCTAAAGAGCTCGAATTTTGTATGAATGCTATTTTTGAATGCAAAATAATACGACATACCGAATTTCATAAGGATCGGCCGACTATATTCTAAAGCTGGCATATAACTGAACAATCGGAAATGACCCAACTTTCGTATTTCTGAAGATAGAAACATGTAAATTTGTACAGATTCTATTTTTGGTTAGTTGATCCTATTAACCAAATTTCATAACAATCGGCCGACTATATATTATAGCTGCCATATAACTGAACGATCGGAATTGTATTTGGTAAAAATACCAACTTTGGGGTTCTTCAAGATAGAAGTTTGGAATTTTTTTTAGATTTTGTCTTGTAATTTATTGGTTATATTATGATATTCCCATAATAATCGGTCAACTATATCGGATTTTAGCGATATATATCCTGTTTCAGCTGCAAGGGTATATCAACTTCGGCTCCGCCCGAAGTTAGCTTTCCTTTCTTGTTTTTAATTTTAGTTTTAATGAAAATTTAATAGTATGTCCGGCTAATAAAATTTCAAGGGAGTCCCTCCGGAATTTTGTCATCCGACACGTCCGTCACTTATTTTTACAAAAATTGTAATAGAATGCAACTAAAAATAATAATATTAGAGTAAATATGAAAAGGAAAAAAAATATTATTAAGAAAATTAAAGTAAAAAAAAAATAAAAGAAAATATAAAAATAATCATAAAACTGAAACGATTTAAAAATTTTAAAACTTACTTTGGCAATTTCCAGCTGTGCACAACGTCAGCAGTATAATGAGAGGCATTGGATGCGAAAAAGTCGTCACCGTCGCTCCTCTCAAAACTCCGAACAATGACTTGCGACTCAACATTGTTCGCTGGTGGCAGCTGGCGACGTTGCCGATGTTGGCGATGTGGTTCCTGCTCCTTAAGTTGTTGCTCATGTTCATTAGCTCGTAGCTATACAGTTGTTTTTGTGGCATAAGCAGCGAATAATTTATACATACACTAAGCAATTATTAATTTGTCTTTGGAGATACACATGCATATAGTGTGAGCTTCTTGCGTTTAATATATTTTCACTCTTTATTCACATGCAATATATTTTCCATAGCATAATAAATATGATTTCATATTACAGTAAAAAAACACTAATGATTATGCATTGTTGTTGTTAAGAAAAATCACAGTAGTCGGCCGTTGACTCCTTTCCCGCTGAAATCAAATCACAACCGCTTTCCTAAGTATAAATACATATGTATATATGTACATAGAAAGTCGAATTCGTCGCTTTTAATCGCTTGCCCGAATCGAAAAGTAGAAGCAAACTTTAAACGGCTTCCCCCCTTTTTTGGGTTTTGAAGCTATCATGAATAAAAAAAAAAATATTGCTCACGAACACCGGTACTGCCTGGTTTCTTGGTGGTGACTTATTTCGATATTGTTTCCAAGGTTACAACAACCACGACTATTTCTTTAGCCATGGGACATGCGTACTATGGTATACTATGGGAACACATCGGGGAGAATTCCTCTCAATTAAAGCAACAAAAACTTTCATTTAGGCATACATGCACCTACTACTAATTATTAGCTTTTCTTCAGGTTACAGTCTAGTCTTTTGGAGTCTTTGAAAAGTTTCGAATTAGTTCCAGACTCTAATTCAATATCCAGAGTGATAATTGAAACCGAATGGGAAAGTATACGACGACCGCTATAATGCCAAACTTGAAGAACTGGATTAAATACTTGTTTCCAAGTTTATTTACACATTTACTCGGTGCTTTGATATGATTCAATGGAGGACCGATTTGGGTTACTCGTCAAAAACCAAACAGTGGGAGTTTTGGGCCGACTTTTAAAACTTTCTATTTGACTAGTACTCATAAAGAATTAAATACGAAGCTCACAAAAACAAAAACAACACAAAAAATAATGCAAAAAAATAAAATAAAATATAAGAAACTTTGACGGTTGGGACTGGATTGCACCTTTAGCTCATAAGATGGTAAATTAAAAGGGAAAAAAGAATGGGTGCCTATGAACATGAATTCGTTACTATTTTTTATGTAAGTTGGCTAAATGTGGCCAAGCACCACTCTCTGCACACCGCACGCTATAAACCACACACAACCCACTTTGAAATTTTAGGTGGCAAAATGCTGCAACTTCCAAACAACAAACCGTCTCGATCCGCTCCGAGCGCTGTTAACGTCTTCTTTGAATGAAAGTTGACTAATAACTGGTTTTCCTTTCGGCCGTTTTAGTTTACAGAAGTTCACGACGAGGTCCAAGCCAGGCCGCCCGATCAAACTAGATTCGAAGTAATCTGAGCTTACGGGGATCCAAGCTTCGGACCAAGTCGGTCCGTCCCCGACTCCGGTTCCGAAGCGGTACGAGCCGTCGCCGTCAAAAAAGGTTAATTCGTTGCTCGACTGGTTCTTGTCAGTTACACTAAAATAAACACACAATGAAAATTTTGGGAGAGTCGAAAATTCAATACTCTTCCCCAAGGGCGTAGCCAGAATTTTTCACAGGGGGGGCCAAAATTTTTATTTTTATTATTAAAAAAATTTTATTAAAAAATAATATATATAAAAATAGTCAACATTGTCTTGGTTGACGTAAAGTAATTCAACCTTTCAAATTTTCCACTTTTAAATATATTTTGATTCATTTTTATCGATTTTCATGAACTTCCTCGGTGCGCCCCCCTGCACCCCCGTGCCTACGCCCTTGCTCTTCCCCATAATGTACTTACCCTGGTACTTAAATATAAAAATGTAACATTTAATTTAATGTATTTAATCATTCGCCGATACGTTCATTTTAATCTTTCTCTCAGCTAAAAAATAATACGAACAATTACCAAAACTGGAAGTTTTCTTTTTTAAAAATAATAAGAAATGAATTGAAGATATAATAAAAAATAAAATTATTAAAAAATTTAAATTAAGATTTACATATATATATAACATATATAATACGGATGACCGAAAACCAATGACAAGAATATAAAGAATCGAACCGAAAGATACAAATTTGTATATTTGTTAATATATCGTTCAAATTATAGGGCAAGATCGTAAAGTCATAACTAATGTTATATTTGGAATGTAATTTATGCGGCTTTAACAAATTATGATTCATATTATTAATTTATTTTATACCCCTACTTGCTGCGTTAAATGATCTTAGATACTATTTAGATTCCGAATTAGTTGGACGTTTACCAATTTTTTTTTTCCTCCGAAAAAATTAACCCGATATGTATGCAAATTTAAATAAAATCTTTTTATATTTATTATATTCTATTTTCCCTTTATCTTTTCGACATTATTTACTTTTATTATTACTTACTCTCGAATCCCATTTAGTAACTTCAGCCACGTGTAATTTACATACGTCTAGAAAACGAAACATTTTTTCTAAATAGGCAACTTTGACTTCCAATAAGGAGACTGGAGACTGAATTGAATCAGTGAAAAATGCAAAAATATTTCCGAATTTGTAGTCCTTTGGTATTTTTAAGTTATTGTTGAAAAATCACTCTAAGTGCATCACATCGTCGGTTATACAAAAACTAGTCGTCCTTTCTGTTTTGAAAGATAATAGACTGTCTTACCTCTCGGTGGTCAGCAGTTCGCACTGCTGCCTTCTGGTTTTTCATTGCGATATTGTTGGCGACGCGCAATAATATGCGTGCACTCGCATACTTTCAACAATGCCTGAGAAAGTGGATTTAAATTGTTGTTCCCTAAAACATTCGTTTTTTACACAACATGTAAATTGTGTGATGTAGAATCATTAGAATGTATGTATTATTAATTTTAGGCCTCCTGGTATATTTACTATCCATTAATACATGTAACTGACTTACATTAAAGCAGGGGTGCCCAAGCTCAGCATACGGCAGAGCAAACTCGAATACCAATGCAAAAAATCACCAATACATTAAAGCTAGAAATTTTTTTTGCAAGTCATGTCGGTATACTGAAAAAAATTATAGTACAATTTTCAATGGATAAAAGTAATACAAAAATATTTGTGAAATACAAATTAAAAACTGTAATAAAGTTTTAAATAAAAGAAATTCATAGCTCAGATGTTTACCATTCTTTTTGAGATCTCAACCAAAAGTAATTTTTTGCAGTGAAAAAATTTCGGTAATACAAAAACAAAGTGCCTTCGTATTAGTAAAAACTGACACACTATACAGTTGTTGTTGCTTAACTCGAAAAAACGAAAAATTGTTTTTGTATTTAGCCCTTGCCTATGCTACGAGCCACACACGTACAGTGGCGAGCAAAATTGAGTGCATGTTCACGACTCAGACTTTCGTCACCCATAAATTCATATTCACACAACCAAATCCAAAAATTTTTTTTGTTTTCTATTAATTATTTCATTCTTAATAAATTCTAAGCAAAAACAATGATGATAAAGATGAATTCGAGGAGACACAAATTAAAAAAAAAAAAACCCATATAAACTCAATTTTGCACGTTTCAAAGAGTTTTAATTTCCAAAATAATATTAATATTTTGTCCAAAGAAATTTATTTGATGTGACTTCCTGTACGCGGCCAGGCATGTTATCTACCAAAATTTCTCTTATATCTTTAGGAAAGCGTATCCATTCAGCTACAACACGCTCCCAATGGTTGCCCCTGTTTGATGGACCTGTTTCGTACTGCCTGAGCCGTCTTTTCATGATTGACCAAAGATTTTCAATCGGATTGAGGTCGGGACTTGTTCCGGGGTTTCATTTAATTTCTAAGGTTCCCTTCCCAACCATTCCTTAAAAATTTTCGAAGTGTACTTCGGATCCCCATCTTGTTGAAAACCAATTTCTTTTTCGGAATAAGCACATTTTTCAATAAAATTGGGAAGATTGATCTTCAATTTTTTTAGGTAGATGTCTTTCTAATACCTTCTATTAATTGTAGAGGGCCAACATGCCACCATGTGAAGCATCCCCAAACCATAATACCACCACCCCAATGTTTTACAGTTTCTTTTACATGGTGTCTTTGGATTCGATCTCTGGGTCTACGCCAGCAATATTGCTTTCTGTCAGACTGAAAAGGGTAAAATTTAGACTCGTCAGACCAGATAACACGTTCAATCGTCAACGGTCCAATTTTTGTGTGCCCTTGCAAATTTCAATCGCGCTGTAATATTTTTATCGGACAATGCAGGTTTGTTTTTTTTCACACTTACTATATATCCGATGTGTCGCAGCATTTTTCTAGCAGTCCATTCTCGACATTCTTGATGATAGCCAAAGAAGCATCCTTTAGTGTTAGGAGCTTGTTCCTTCCCATTTCAGACATTTTTTATTGAAAAATGTGCTTATTCCGAAAAAGAAATTGGTTTTCAACAAGATGGGGATCCGAAGTACACTTCGAAAATTGTTAAGGAATGGTTGGGAAGGGAACCTTAGAAATTAAATGAAACCCCGGAACAAGTCCCGACCTCAATCCGATTGAAAATCTTTGGTCAATCATGAAAAGACGGCTCAGGCAGTACGAAACAGGTCCATCAAACAGGGGCAACCATTGGGAGCGTGTTGTAGCTGAATGGATACGCTTTCCTAAAGATATAAGAGAAATTTTGGTAGATAACATGCCTGGCCGCGTACAGGAAGTCACATCAAATAAATTTCTTTGGACAAAATATTAATATTATTTTGGAAATTAAAACTCTTTGAAACGTGCAAAATTGAGTTTATATGGGTTTTTTTTGTTTTTAATTTGTGTCTCCTCGAATTCATCTTTATCATCATTGTTTTTGCTTAGAATTTATTAAGAATTAAATAATTAATAGAAAACAAAAAAAATTTTTGGATTTGGTTGTGTGAATATGAATTTATGGGTGACGAAAGTCTGAGTCGTGAACATGCACTCAATTTTGCTCGCCACTGTATATGAAATTTCATTTCCCATATAAAGAGCAATTCCAACAACAAAGGAGCTCCGAGAGCAATGGGGCTGGGCACCCCTGCATTAAAGTATAAGCATAAATATTGAATTTAAAAAACCAATACAATACTCGGTTAAAAATCAATTAGAAAATACTCAATACTTTATTTATATAAAAAAAAAATGTAAAACAATGTTATTTTTTTTCTAATAAATGTTAGAAAATTTTGCAGATTTAAAAAAAATTTTTTTTGTTTATTGTTATCTAATGATTAAATTAGAGGCCCCGAATTATTTGATCATTAGATTTTTTGCAGTGAGTTTTGACTTTTTCCTTTGTATTCGTTTTCGCTAGGCATTTGATTCAGTTATTTCGTTATTAAAAAGTTAAATAATATTTTCCATCTGAAGCATTACAAAATGAGTTCAAATAACCGTGACTGACATCAGCTCATGGGAAGACGTTGTGGACGGCAACTGTGACTCCAAATGTACATATACATATATGTATGTATGTTTGTATATTTGTTATAACGTTAGCAAAATGACAAATACCAGATTAATTCCAATACAAAATGCAGAAAAATATAGGTTTTTGACAATTAAGCGGAATGAATTACTAAGAAAAAACGACAAACGTTCCGTTGTCATAATTTCGCATTACGTACAGTGGCTCACAGCTTATTTGACCCACCTTGTAAAAAAAAATTTAAGTGGCTGTAACTTTTTAACTAAAGCAGATATGAAAAAAATAAAAACACAGCTTTTTCGGTGGGTATTACAGGAATAACAAGGAACTTAAATTTTATTAAAATAATTTTCAACAATTTTCATAATTTCGTAATGAAATTGGTCTCGTTTTATTCAAGATTAATGAGACAATATTGATTATTGTTAAGAATAATACCATTTCTTGGAAGTTGTTCCGAAAAAATGGCTTCAAAGTTCGAAAAACTCGACAAAAATTCAAAAATGTCAGTTTCTTTTGTAAAATTTGTATCCTTTCTGTTTAAATAAATGAAAGATGTATTTTTTTTCAAAAGCTCCAACATTTAACCATTGAAAAACGTAAAAAAATTGAAAATCGTCCTGAAATTACGCGTTCAGGAATTTTTAAGAGCAAAACACTTTCGAAAAACCGTTTTTTTGAAATAAATCAAGATTTTGAGGGTGTTTGAAAAATTTCAAACATTGTTTTGTACTATATTTGACCTAATAAACAATTCATTCTAGGTCTCTTCAAAAGTTCCAAAACACTGTCGCACTGTGTTATTTATGGAATTTATTTATGTTATTTATGGTATTATTTATGGTGCTTGTGAATAATAAATATTGGTACTCTAGTATAACTTCTTAAAAACATCCTTAATGTCAAAAATGTAAAAAATCAAATAAAAAACACCTTTTGACGAGGTAAAATCACGAGACGAACCCGCAAGCCACGTTTGCCAAATGATAATAGTATATAAAACTACACATAACTACTAACTATACTTTTTCGGCACGTGCAAGAAAAACTAAAACAAGAAAGGAATGCTAACTTCGGGCGGAGCCGAAGTTGATATACTCTTACAGGTAAAACCAGATATATATATTCGTTCGAAAATTCGAACTCTCTAACTCTAAAAACACCGAAGTTATAGCATTTCCGATCAATCAGTTATATGACAGCTATAGGATATAGTCGGCCGGAAATGCTATAACTTCGGTGTTTTTGATGCTAGAGAATTCGGATTTGGTACGAATGCTATTTTTGGCAAAATAATGCCAAATTTCATAAGGATCAACCGAATATATCCTATAGCTGCCATATAACTAAACAATCGAAAATTACCTAACTTTCGTGTTTTTGAAGATAGAAATTTGGAACTTCGTACAGATTCTATTTTTGGTCAGTTAATACCACCTACCAAATTGCATAACGATCGGCCGACTATATCTTATAGCTGCCACATAACTGAACGATCGGAAATGGTATTTGGTAAAAATACCAACTTTGGTATTTTTGAAGATGGAAGCTTGGTACTTTGTTTTAGATTTTTTATTGTAATAAATTGGTTATATTATGATGTTCTCATAAGGATCGGCCAATTTAAACCGATGTTTGCGATATATATCCGGTTTTAACTGCAAGGGTATATCAACTTCGGCTCCGCCCGAAGTTAGCTTTCCTTTCTTGTTTGATTTTTCCTTTTGGGTGTATATTAGCACTAACCATACAGCATATAGACAACCCATTTCATACAACGAAAATGGACGCAAAAATTTCTTGCGACAGGCCCCAGCAGGCCCCAGAGAGGATTTCTTACGCTCATCGTTCGTTCATCTTACGTTCATTCTCTCATTAAATGCCTTCTGCTTCTCAGTCCCTGAACGGAGCGCGATGAAGAAGGTTGGCCTGCGCTTCTATATAAGAAGATATATTCTATATAAGAAATATAAGAATATATTTATATACTTTATGGGGTCGGATGAGATGATTCCTTCTCATGTACATATGTACATTCACACGACTACAATATACCCTTCAGTACCAGTGTTAAGGAGTTCACAAAGGAACTATCTAATACCTCACCACTCTTAGGAAATAACCTTGAGACCGTATATGAAAATCGTTGAGGAGATTTTGTATGGGAGGTCCTGGCATAGGTGACCTTGAGAATTTTTTCCTCAACAGGCTTGGGAATTACCACTCGAATTCATGCAAACAAATCTGAGGTATTTTGTAAAAAGTATTGGGTATCTGTTGCATGGAAATCGTATAGTTTTTG
The DNA here is from genome assembly GCA_018153035.1 of Drosophila pseudoananassae pseudoananassae. Classification (NCBI taxonomy): domain Eukaryota; kingdom Metazoa; phylum Arthropoda; class Insecta; order Diptera; family Drosophilidae; genus Drosophila; species Drosophila pseudoananassae. The sequence goes on from JAECXR010000072.1 coordinate 5,116,400, forward strand.
AGGAATATTTGAAAAAAACTCCCAAGAAAGTTCTTTGGGATTTTTAGATAATAACTCTTGCAGAAGGTCCATAAAAAATAAATGGGAAAATTTTATTCACCCTCCCAATAATTTAAAAACATATGAAATATAACTTATTTATTATACCCTTGCAGAGGGTATTATAATTCTTTCCAAAAGTGTGCAACGCAATGAAGGAGACCTCTCCGACACTATAAAGTATATATATTCTTGATCAGGATCACCTCCTGAATTGGTATGAGCGAAGTCTGTCCGTCTGTCTGTCTGTTTCTATGCGAACTAGTCTCTCAGTTTTAAAGTTATCTTAAAACTTTGCACGCAACTATAGCATATACGACATATACGACTATATACATATACTATATAACATTCGAAAATGCTATGACTTCGGTATTTTTAGAGATAGAAAGTTCGAATTTTGTATGAATTTTTGGCAAAATAATACGACTGACCAAATTGTATAAGGATGTGCCGACTATAGCTGTCATATAACTGAACGATTGAAAACAGTATTTGGTATTTAGTAAAAATACCAATTTTGGAATTTTTGAAGATAGAAGCTTGGGACTTTTTTTCTTATATTTTTTATTGAAATAAATTTGTTATATTATGATATTCTCATAAGGATATCCGATGTTGGCGAAATGTATATACCACTACACGCGTGCATGGCACTACAGGAAATTTTACCACTTTTTCTGGGCAAACTTAATGTCTCAAGAACGAAACAAGATATTTAAGCTTTGATTTTTGATTTTTGGCGTGGCACCGCCCACTATTTAAGAAACACATTTTAACTCAAGCAAAACTAAGCAAGATTCTAAGCAACTAAGATTCTGATTTTTGACTTGAGTGTATATGGTTAAAAGAACTCAGATTTGCGAAGTTCGCATTGCGAACTCAAAAACTTTGCAACCAGGGCCGTAGCTGGCATGGGGCAGGTGGGGCGGTGCCCCAGGGCCCCCGAAGGGAAGGGGCCCCGCCGGGGCAAAAGACTTTCGTATAGGGGGCCCCAAATTTACTTGTTGCCCCAGGGCCCCCGAGGCTCTAGCTACGGCCCTGTTTGCAACATATGTATGTATGTCAATTTGGTTTTTTTTCATAGTGTTTTATATAGCTATACCCCAGAAAAATTGATAAATGTGCAAATTTTGTTTTCTGTATTACTGTAGTTTTTTACACAATTCTTTTCTTATATATGTATACTAATATTGCGGCGTACATTGGTTTTTCATCAGCTCCCAATCTGTAGTACCGTTACCATAAAGAAGAACGCGAAGAACTATGTACTTTTAATAGAAAGTTGATAAATGTGCAAAATGCTTCATTTACATACGTTTAGAGTGCGACCCGGACATAATATAATTGAACAAAGTAATTAAATGAGTGTTACCATTTACTAAAAGTATATTCTACATTATATTAAGTTATATTGAAAAGATTTGGGCTATATAACTCTATACTCTATAATTAAAATTCCACGAGGAACCAAATTGACGCAAGAAGAGCAGATTAAAATAAAAACTATGACTGAATGTGGCGTCAAAGTGGGTGTTATTGCTACAACAATTAATAAGCATCGAAATACAATACAAAATTTCCTGAAGTCTCCGCAAAAATATGCCCAGAACAAAGCCGCAAAGGTGCAGCTCCTAAGGTTGACGGCCGGACTAATCGTCATATTAGAGCTTTGGCAACTGTAAAAAGTATGAGTTGCGCCCAGATTAAAGCAGAACTGAAGTTGCCAATTGCTAGGCAACGGGTGGAACAAATTTTCCGAAGGGACTTATACCTTAGAAACTCGAAGAAAAGGTGCCAAAATCCAAGCTATTGCGACGCCATAAAATGGCTCGACTTGACTATTATGAAAAATATAAGTTTTGGGGAAGCGAATTCCATAATGTCATCTTCAGTGATTAAGTTCAAAAAAGTTCAAAAGTATTGGCGGGACCCCAGGCATACCCGGCTAACTTGCCACAGACGTAACCACGGTGGTGGTTCTCTAATGATTTGGGCTTCTTTTAGCTTCTTTGGTAAATCACCAATAAGCTTTGTACCTGGTCACATGTATGCGCAAATATACACGGATCTCTTGGAAAGTGAGCTGGTAACATTTTCGGAAGAGTTCCATCCCGAGAATTTTGTTTTTCAACAAGATAACGCTCCTATACACGTTGCACGGTATACGAAGTCGTTTCTGGAATCCAAAAAAATTACCTCGATGCAGTGGCCATCTATAAGTCCGGACTTAAATCCGATTGAGGACCTTTGGGTTATCCTCTCACATAAAGTTTTCGGAGGTGGAAGGCAATTTGAGAACCTAAAGGATTTAAAGGAGGCAATCGTAAAGGAATGGGCCAATATTGATATAACCGTTTTTCAAAACATAGTTAATTCAATGCCGAGGCGGAAAAGAAGACACTTTATCATATTAAAACAATATTTAAGCAGTATTAGAAATGTATATAATTATATTTTTTGCTAAGAATAGTAAGAACTAAGAATAGTTTTAAGTTATTTTCTTAAAAAGAATCAATGAATTTTTATACCCTTGCAGAGGGTATTATAATTTTGGTCAAAAGTGTGCAACGCAGTGAAGGAGACATCTCCGACCCTATAAAGTATATATATTCTTGATCAGGATCACCTCCTGAGTTAATATGAACATGTCCGTCTGTCCGTCTGTCTGTCTGTTTCTACGCAAACTAGTCTCTCAGTTTTAAAGCTATCGTCTTGAAACTTTGCACACACCCTTCTTTCCTTTGCACGCAGTGTATAAGTCGGAACGGCCGGGATCGGCCGACTATATCCTATAGCTGCCATATAACTGATTGATCGGAAATGGTATAACTTTGATGTTTTTAGAGTTACAGAGTTCAGATTTTGTACGAATGCTATTTTTAGCAAAATAATACGACCTACTAAATTGCATAAGGATCGGCCGACTATATCTTATAGCTGCCATATAACTGATTGATCGGAAATGCTATAACTTCGGTATTTTTAAAGCTAGAGAATTCGGATTTGGTACGATTGCTATTTTTGGCAAAATAATACAACATGCCAAATTTTATAAGGTTCAGCCGACTATATCCTATATCTGCCATATAACTGATTGATCGGAAATGGCATAACTTCAGTGTTTTTCGAGCTAGAAAGTTGGGATTTTCTATGAATTCTATTTTTGGAAAAATAATACGACGTATCAAGTTTCATATGGATCGGCCGACTATATCTTATAGCTGCCATATAACTGAACGATCGGAAATGGTATTTGATAAAAATACCAACTTTAGGGTTCTTCAAGATAGAAGTTTTGATTTTTTTTTATATTTTGTCTTGTAATTTATTGGTTATATTATGATATTCCCATAAGAATCGGTCAACTATATCCGATTTTTTTTTTTTTTTTTTTTTTTTTTACCGGTCTTTCAGAATTTGGAATTGGCTTGTCCATCAATAAGAGCATCAGCTAGCATTCCTGTATTCATCATAAAGCTTAGAGGCCCAGACGACCGAGGGGCGCTCAATAAACGATTTGTTAGAATATATTAAGCAATTTTTTTTTATTATTAAGCTAGGAGGAGTTAGTAAGGAAATTTAAAATTCTATATTTTAAGTTTGAGGGACAGGAAAGAGATGTTATGGCGTAGAGACCATTGTAGTTCGAACATAATACCCTAAAAGGGTCATGCAGTGCATATGTCGAACTACAACGGCTAAGGAACAGAGGACTAAAGTTTCGAGTCCTTCTATTAGGAATGTTAAATTTTAAGCGTGTTAGTAAATGCTGGCTATCTACATCCCCGTTAATAAGGTTATGCAGAAAGACTACACCGAGCATTGTCCTACGATTTGTTAAGCTGGGTAAGTTTATGAGTAAGAGTCTACTATTATAAGATGGAAGGTGAAGATTTGCATCCCAGTTTAGACCTCTAAGTGAAAAAGTTAGGAAATTCTTTTGTACGGATTCTATGCGGTCCTGATGTACTCCATATTGGGGACTCCAGACACATGAACCGTACTCCAGTATAGGACGGACCAAAGAAATGAATAGAGTTTTAGTTATATAGGGGTCATTAAATTCTTTTGACCACCTTTTGATAAAACCAAGGACTCCTTTAGCCTTATTAACCATTAAGGAAATATGGTCGGCAAATTTAAGTTTGATGTCTAATAGGATGCCGAGATCATTAACCTGGGTCAATTTTTCTAAGGCAATCCCATTAATAGAATAAGTAGCTTGCAGAGGGCAAGAACGATAAAAAGACATATGTTTGCATTTAGATCCATTAAGTATTAGATCATTAGCTAAGCACCATTTTTGAAAGTTATCAAGGTCAGACTGAAGACTGCATTGGGCAGAGATGGATTTGTACTGAAGACAAAGCTTTACATCATCTGCATACATGAGAACTAGAGAGTTCGTTAAAGCAGGGGGCAAGTCGTTTATAAAAAGCGTAAATAATAACGGGCCAAGATGACTTCCTTGAGGGACGCCGGATGTAGCACGGACCAGACGGGACTGTATGTTTTTAAATAAGACTCTTTGTGTCCTTCCATCTAGGTAGCTGGAGATCCACGTTAAGAGGTCTTTAGGAAAACCCAGCATATTCAGTTTACTTAACAAGAGTGAGTGATTAACTGAATCGAATGCTTTGCTGAAGTCTGTGTAAATTACATCGGTTTGATATCCCTTACAAAAGCCATCTATGACAAAGGATGTCAACTCCAATAAGTTTGTGGTGGTGGAGCGACGCTTAATAAAGCCATGCTGACAAGGAGTGATAATCGAAGAGCAAAGGTGTTGCAAATGAGGGGTAATTAGTTTTTCAAATAACTTTGGAATTGCCGACAACTTAGAGATGCCTCTGTAGTTGGCAGCCTCGGACTTTTTCCCTTTTTTATGTAGGGGAATTATAAATGATTCCTTCCACATAAGGGGAAAAATCGAGGTTTCCAAAGATAAGTTGAAAAGTCTTAGAAGAGGTTTGCACAGAGCCCTGGCGCAGTATTTTAGCACACAGCCTGGTACTCCGTCGGGGCCTGGCCAATAAATGGGTTTTACCCTTAAAAGACCAGATAATAAGTTATTCTCAGAAAAAAACGGACAGAAAATAAGATTTGCTGCTTGAATGTTATATGCGTAAGGCTGATCAGTCAGTTTAGGAGGAGAATAAGTTGTTTGAAAAAATTCTGCGAATAGATCGGCAATGGCCTGATCCGAAGTCGCAGAAGAATTTTCAAACGTAAGCAGGGGTGAAAAAGATACGTGTTTACGCTTAGTGTTTACAAAATTATAAAACTGCTTTGGATCCTGAGTAAATTGAATCCGGCAGCGGTCAATATAATTCCTATAACATTCAGCGTTATGCACGGTAAAATTCGACCGATCTAGTAGGTATCTTGCGAAATCCACACTACTGCAGGTTTTTTTATATTTAAGTAAAAGCTTATTTTTTTTGTTTTTTAAGTTAGTAAGGCACCTTGTAAACCAAGGAGGATTTGCTGAAGCGGACGGATATTTCCAAGGCACACATGAGTCAAAAAATTTATTTAAAGTAAAATAAAATTTTTCTAAAGTGACATTAAGATCAGTGCACGCTAGAATATCAGACCAGTCAAATGTTTCTATAAGGCTATTAAGTTTCTGAAAATCAGCTTTACGGAAACAGCGAATCTTATTTACCACGCTCGGAGACATCTGATCGATACCAGGAGTGGTTTCGATTGAGACCTCCAGCGTGGGGTGATATGGATCCTCTGGGGTTGAAAGGGGAAAAGCTCTGGAGAGAGCAGTACCATCCGGATCAGATACAAAACATAAGTCTAAAAGCCGACCTAGCGAATTTCTAACATGATTGATCTGACCTAGGGACATGTCAAACATGCCCGCGGTGAAGTCATGGTAAGTTGAAAGTGACAAAGATGGTGAGTTGTCGACGTTGGACCACTTTAATTCTGGGATATTAAAGTCGCCCACCGCTACGAGTTGGTCACGATCCGTCATAAGATTAGAGACGTATCGAATGGCGGACAAATGCTGCCAATATGTAGGCGGTTCAGACATAGGAGGTATATATGAACAAGTAATGTATAAAGCTTTAACGGACATAGTGATTTTAACGCAAATAAATTCTATGTCACCAAACTCATGGGATTTCACCTCTTCAGAAGCAAAAGTAGAGTCTACAGAAATGAGGACTCCACCTCCTCTTCGCTGAGATCGATCCCGTCTAAAAGTGGTGTACTTACTTGGAAAAACTTCGGAGCTAAAGATCTCCGGATTTAACCAAGTTTCTGTAAAGGCTATAATATGGGATGCAAAGAAAGAACTATCAGAATATAGCTTGGGGAGTTTGCTACGTAGCCCCCTAGTATTCTGATAGGTAAGAGTTAGTGAGGAAACTAGTTTTTTGGGTTAGTGGCCAAAGAAGAGGTGGAGGGTTGGTCAGTGGTTTCGATATTGGGAAGTCTCACTCCCACTGGTTTTTGAACTTTTTTCTTCACGGAACTAGGCTGTTGTTCTTGGACGAAAAGATTCTCTGGCCAAAAACTGGGAGAGCAAATCGTCTTGAACATCAGCGCGGGCACACGAATCTTGAAAAAAGACGTGCGCCTTGTATAATTATATTTGAATGTCCTCCACATTTTTTTTCGGCTTTTGTTTTGGCTTTGATATAAGCCGAGATATCAATCTCTGAAGTATCAGGGGCGAGCCGAGAAACAAATATATGTTTCGATGGAGGAATCACCTGTAAGGGTTTTGGTGTCGCAGGTACTCGCAGCATCAGTCGGTGCCGGTGGTCCGGACTGTGGAATACCCTTTTGGGTGACCCTAATGGGGGTTTCGTTCCCTAGGACTTGTGGCATCACTTGAAGGGATGCCATGGCGGACATATCAGACAATTGCTCATTATCCATGAGAAATTCTGACGAATTTTTCTCAGTTCTAGCCCTTGGGGTGGCCAGAGATATAAGCGGCTGCATTAATGTCAGCTGAGCAGGCTGAGGCGGATCAGAAACAGCAGATTTCTTGCGCTTAGGGGACTCGTTTAGCAGCTGAAGGCCACTAAACTGAGTGTCCAGCGCACAGAGCTGGTCATTGATTTTACGAAAACCAGTGATCAGCTCTTTAAATCCATTTTTGGTCTGTCTCATGAACGACCTCATTTCGCCTTGCACAGCACGACAATTTTCACAACAATAATGTATCCCAGACCTACGGGAAATGGCATCCGAAACTGATGCAGTGAAACCGGCACGACGTGCCGGCATGTACCTTGGCATGTACGACGTTCTCACATAGCCAGCAATGGATGGCAGGCTGGGATGAGGAAATTGTCTTGTTACAAGACTTAATGGCACAGACAAGTTTAAATTCCATTTTATTTTTATTTATTTTTTTTTTTATTTAATAAAACAAAAATTAATATTTAAAAAAGTTTAAAAACACAATACCTTGAACCACTGTGCCAAATAGGAAGCCAAAGCGGGAGCTTTGAATAGTGCAAAAGAGAAATGCAGAAATAAAGATAAGCCGGGGAAGAAGCAGAGCTGAGCTATGCGTGGAATTGAAATTATTCAATTTATTAATTCAACTCCAAATATACCACAGCACTCGCGAAGCGATACGGTTTAGGCTTTAAGATTGTTAAGATTCACAAGGTTTAATTCACAAGTATGTAAACACCGGTTTACCAATATTTATAATAAAACGCAGTGCGCACAAAAAAACACGACCGTTCGCTTAAGAGAAAGAGAGGGAAGTGATATATATCCTGTTTTAGCTGCAAGGGTATATCAACTTCGGCTCCGCCCGAAGTTAGCTTTTCTTTCTTGTTAAATATATAATAAGCTTATTAAGTTTGTACATCTACTATCTATATAAATAAAATTAATTTAAAAATTGCACATAAAGGAGTTAAAAGAAAATAAAGAAAAACACGATGTACATTTATCAATTTTACTGAGGTAGTCTTATTTTGGAAAAGTAGGAGTGGTATTTTTTTTAATTAAAAAAAAAATATTTTTTTTTTTTGTATATTGATACATAAGTTAAGTCTTCAAAATAGGTTAGTTCACATACCAAAAAACCATAGAGAATCGTTAGTACTATCAACAAAGATTACAGAAATCGGTTTTCCATTAGTATCTCAGCTCACATTAAAGGTTTCGAGGTTGCTTCCTTCAAATATGAATTTCATCAAATGTGAAAAAAATGCACTTTCTAATTTCACTCATATGAAGAAAATTAAACGATCTGTAACATAGACTAAATTTCATTCATGGACTCGGATGGACTTAGTGTAAATCTCTTATTAAAAATGATTTATTTACAAAAATTCGTTTGCTCGTTTGACTAGTTACATTTTACTGCAGTAAAGGACAACACAAGTTTTTTGAACAAAAACATAATACAAACCACACTGAAAAGTATTAATTTTTCAAAATTTTTATTTTGTTCATAAAGTTTTCATTTTTTGCGTTTTTAAAATAGCACTCAAAATTAAAAATTGCAAGTATCAACATCAACAGCAGGCTCATTTTGTAGACAAAAGCTGAAATCTTGCATACATTTTTTACTTATTTTGCGCTGCGCAAAAACGTATTCTCACTACTAAACGTTTCCCAAATTATGTTCGTGTCAACGTTGACATCCATTGGCAAGCATGTTGTTGCCAACATAGACAAAATATAATGATTTCAATTTTATTCGAGCACTTTGGCGAACACCAAATTTGACGACGAACACTACCATCAACTCGGGAAAAATTTCGGCGAGCACAACATGCAACTGTGGATGGACACCTTTAACCGTGAGCTGGGAGAAAATTTTTTTTTTGAAACTGAGACTAGTTAACTGTATTGGTAGTAGTAGTTATTCCCCTTGATTCCGCTCCCTGAGTCGATCCGATCGTTTTGTGAAGAGTTATTGTTTTTGGATATCCGTAATAGCCACGGTCAATAATGCAATTTCAATACCTATCCACTAGTCCCAGTGTTAGCCGAGCTTCTGCTTCTGGTGCCTCTGCTCATCATCGCCGTTTCCCTCCAGGTCTCCGCTCCCACCAGAGAGTGGGAGAAGCAAAATGCAGGTAAGCAGAGTTTCTGCCGAGAGCATGAAAAGTGGTTACGGACGGTGAGAATTATTTTTAGTTTTAGTTTGTTTTCGTCTGTTGGTGTGTACAGCGGCATGTATTATTTCGTTTAGTTTCTTTTTTTTTTTTTTTTTGTTCAATTTTATTGTTTTTTGTTTTTGTTGTGAGCGTTACCATTGCTTTTCATATTTTGTATTCCTGTTTAATGCGCATCTGAACTCGCTTACCCCGCACCCTTCAAGACGCATAACATCCACTGACTCGAAGAATTGACTTACATATGTATGTATGTATGTACATACATATGCCGTCGCCATTGGTAAGCATTGGTTTCCTCTTCGAAAGTTGTGATGTTCTGGCACAGCAATTAAATGTTGCTATGAAAAAATGTAACCACGAGGTCGTCGTCTCTGTAAGTAGATAAAATGTAAGGTTTGGCAACTAAAGATTTAGATTTTACATTGTTAAAAACATTTGCCAGACTATTACCTAACCCAGTCGAAGGCCTGAATAAACTCACATTAAGCGAACCAAAAAACGACCCGCAATGCAAAAATTTCTCCACCTCGATAAGCATGCAAAAAATTTTCCCGAAAGCCTGAGTTGGCTATCTATCTACATTAGTTCGTGTGTGAGTCATCAGAGACCAAATATTGTAACACTAAATGTCTTCATCAATAAAAAAAGCCGCTTTAAAGAGTAAAGTCATTTTGGAATTTTTTTGAAATTATTCAAATTTATAGAATAAAATAATACATTTTAGAAAAAATTAATTTTAGAATTCTTGTTAAGCTCAATAACAAGTTTACATAAACTACATAAAATTGGTCAACAATTTACATACATATGTATATATGTATGTATGTATGTGTTCAAAAAATTGTTCTAAGTTTAAACACCAGTACTCAAAGTGCAAAGAATATAGTGTTAAAGGTATTCTCCCTATTCCAGCAAATAACAACATGGCTATATCACGTAGAAAACAGAATACACAAGTCTGTATAGGCTACGCCAAACCACCTTGCCCATCAATGCCATCATAGTCAGGAATCATGCCACAGCAACCAATCCGACCAAACAGCACCTACGATAACCTCGGCGCGACACAACAGCGGCTGTCGCCCCTAGACTGTACTTCTACAATGCTTAAACCAGAGCTGGAGTTGGATCCGAGGCCATCAGAAAGTCGATCCAGCCACAGCATAGCCGCAGTAAAGGCGGCACTCAACGACGCCAAGTCAAAGTTCTTTGGGATAAATAGTTCTGAATCAGCAGGGGCTGTCAAACCGGAACCCAAGTACCAGAATGTTCCGCAACGTGACTTTCTACTAGAAGAGACGCCGGCTCTCGCCGCAGTAGTAATAGTGTCTACACCTATTATTGCTCCTTTAAAAGACCTGTCGGACAAGACGCTGTGTAATTCTACCGTGTACGAACAGATTCCACTGAGTGACTTGGAAGTTTCACAACCATCCCAGGTAAGTGTAAAAAAATTATTGGAGCTTATTTACAATTATTGAGGCCCCATTTTTTTTCTTAAATAGGCAGTGTACATGAGCACCACAGTGCCGCAGAACATGAAAGCTATGAAGATCGCTGGACGCCATACGCCCACCCGAAACAGCTTAAGGCACAGCCGCATGATTGTTGTGAATCACAACCATGACAGTGAGTTATTCTTAACTTATTTTACCTTAGACTAGAATTCGTCTATTGGTTCTATGACTATTAACAAAAAAGATAGACTTAAAGCAATGGAAAACTTAACAAGAAAGGAAAGCTAACTTCGGGCGACGCCGAAGTTGATAATATCCTTGCAGTTAAAACCGGATATATATCGCCACATCGGATTAAATTGGCCGATCCTTATGAGAACATTATAATATAACCAATTTATTACAATAAAAAATCTAAAACAAAGTACCAAGCTTCCATCTTCAAAAATACCAAAGTTGGTATTTTTACCAAATACCATTTCCGATCGTTCAGTTATATGGCAGCTATAAGATATAGTCGGCCGATCGTTATGCAATTTGGTAGGTTGAATTAACTGACCAAAAATAGAATCTGTACGAAGTTCCAAATTTCTATTTTCAAAAACACGAAAGTTGGGTAATTTTCGATTGTTCAGTTATATGGTAGCTACAGGATATAGTCAGCTGATCCTTATGAAATTTGGCATGTTGTATTATTTTGCCAAAATAGCATTCGTACCAAATCCGAATTCTCTAGCTCTCTAGAAAAAACCGTTTTCGGGATTTTTTGGCTAAAAAAATCCCAAACGCGTAATTTTAAACCGATTTGAAAGTTTTTGGCGTTTTTCAATAGTTTAATGTTTTAGCTTTTGTTGTAGCTTTTTGTTGAATCAAAAAGGATAAGATTTTTACACAAGAAACTAACATTTGTGTATTTTTTTATTTGTTTTCAAATTATTCAAAAATAGTTACACATTTCAAAATTATTTGTTATCTTAATACGAACAGGTTAATTTAACCCATCAGGTTAGAACAGGATAAACAAGAAAGGAAAGCTAACATCGGGCAGGGCCGAGGTACCGTTTCAGGTAAAACCGGATATGTATCGCAAACATTGGATATTGTTGGCCAATACGTATGAGAATATCATAATATAAACAATTTATTACAATAAAAAATTTAAAAAAAATTCCCAATATTTTATCTTTATAAATACCAAAATTGGTAGTTTTACTGAATACCAATTCCGATCGTTTAGTTATATGGCATCTATATATTCAATATATTCGGCCTATCGTTAAAAAATTTCGTGGGTATAATTTTGCCAAAAATGACACTCATGTGAAATCCAAACTCTCTAACTTAAAAAACACCAAAGTTATACCATTACCGATCAATCAGTTATATGGCAGCTATAGGATATAGTCGGTCCGACTTACATATATATATATATATTCAGTGTTTACTTGGCAATAATATTATATTAATAATACAATATTAGTTTCATTTACATATGTGTGCATATGCAGCTAGTTGTGCAAGAACGTCTATAATTACTGAAATATAATTTATTCAATGTAAAATTTTTTATAAATCATTTGTTTTTTCACATTGTTGAGAAAATACAACTATTTTGAGTATAAATTATAAAAGGATTTCATTAATTGGCTTTTTTATCATCCTTGAAGGTCTTCATACCGCATATTCAAGACACATCTTAAATTTGAACATATCACGTCAAATGCTGATCATGCAATTGGCTGTTGGCTTTCTGATCTCGGGACTTTCCTTGTGGATACTTTGGATTGGACCGATTCGTTCCGTATTAGTCAATCCATATTTAAGTGGGCTATCAGTGAGTTTTTACATTAATTAAACTTTAAAATGCTGTCACAGAATCACAAGTCTATAATATATTTTTTTCAGTTACTCTTGGCTGGTGTTGTCGGTCTAATTATTTTAAGAAAGCACAGAACTGAACACGGACCATCGGAAAACTGTTATAAGGTTGAGTCTTTTTTATTGTCTGTCCTGGCACTGATATTTTGCTGCCTGGCACTAGTCTGTGCCGCAATCGAGTTTTCAGAGTTAAGCTCCACCGTAAACGGAACGTGTGGACCAGCCACTAGTTCATTGATGCGCCAAAATCACTGCATGTGCTTTTCGTCAGCTGCTGACGATGTTCTAGTGGAAACAAAACCGGCCATTGCTGCTTTATCAGATGGAAAGCAACCGACAATTGGTGCAACGGACGTTAGGGAGGAGGATGGGTGAGTGTCCCAAAAGAAAGACATGTATCAAGCAATAAAATCCTTTCTGTTTGTAGCGGCAAACGGTGCAGGGGTTTTAGGACCGAGTGGAAGTATCTGTTGGCATTCTCGATGGTCCTTAATTCTTTAGGAATAATAACAACATTCTTATGTATAACACTATTTATTTGTCGCCAGCCCCGTAGAAAACAAATTTACAGTTCCGTGTAAATTTTTTTTAATCATGTGCACTACTTTTAAAAATGTATTTTTTATTAATATAATAAATTATTTTAAATATACGTTTTCAAAATGAATCTTTTGGTTTTTCTATTTATCTTAATAATTCACTTCTCTCTCTCTTCCTCTCAAGCGATCGGTCGTGTTTTTTTGTGCGCCGGTGTTTACTTGCTTGTGAATTTAAATTCTTTTTGAGAAACTTCAGTTTAAACTTTAATCGTATCACTTCGCGTATGCTGCGGCGAATTAATAATTTGTTAAAATTCAATTCCAAGCATAGCTCAGCTCTGCTTCTTCCCCGTCTTATCTATTTCTGCATTTTTCCTTTGCACGCTCCAAAGCTCCCGCTTTGGCTTCCTATTTGGCACAGTGGTTCAAGGTATAGTGTTTTTTCACTTTTTATATATTTATTTTTGTATTGTTATTTAATAATTATGGAATTTAAACTGGTCTGTTCTATGAAGTCTTGTAACAAGACAATCTCCTCATCCCAGCATGAGACAGACGAAGAGTGGATGACGATATGAGGATGGATGACGCCCAAGACGATATGAGGTCGTTCATGAGACAGACTAAGAATGGATTTAAAGAGTTGATCACTGGTTTTCGTAAAATCAATGAACAACTCTGTGCGCTGGACACTCGGTTTATCAGCCTTTAGCTACTAACAGAGTCCCCTAAGCGTAAGAAATCTGCTGTTTGTGATCCGCCTCAGCCTACTCTGCCGTCAATAACGCAGCCGCTCATATCTTTGGCCACCCCAAGGGCTAAAACTGAGAACAATTCGCCATCCGAATTTCTCAAGGAAAATTAGCAATTCTCTGATGTCCTCTGTGGTATCCCTTCAAGTGATACCACAGGTCCTAGAAAATGAAACAAGTCCACATACAAGTAAATGTATAGAGAGTGAGTCTTATGCACACATGTCTTTGGCATATGCGGTCAGCGTGGGAACGCTGACTTAGCCTAACTTTTTTTTTTATATTTGTAAAATTTTATTTTATTTTTTTTTATTCAAAAAATTTACAATATTATTATTATTATATTTGAGTGTTTTCAGAGTTTTCTTTTTCATTTTTATATCTATATGGTATTTTTGAAATGTATGACCGTTGATTCTTATGAATTAAAAATTTGTATCTTATCCTTATGTACTGTTTGTTTTTTGTTTTAATGTCCTGAAATAACTATATTATCTCTGTCATTAATTTGTTATTTTCTATAGGGCCCTGTGTATTGGAAGTCTAATTTATGTCCTACTTCATTTTTAAGTAAAACTTTATCTCCTATTGATAGACTCATTTCTTTAGCTTTTTATCATAATATTGCTTATTTTTCTTCTTATTCGAGTCAAGCATATTTCTTGCTCTTTTGTATGCAACTTCTAATCTATATTTACTTTCCTTAGCGTAATCATCTATGTTATATAATGGTTCTATATTATTTACGCTATTAAAATGCTTAGGTAAGTTACTTGTTTTTCCAAAGACAAGTTCATATGGACAATAGTCATGTGCCATAGATGGGGTCGTGTTGAAACAGTATACGAAATATTGGATCCATACATCCCAATCAGTTTTATTAACCGATATATATGAACGTATGTATTCATTAAAAGTTCTATGACTTCTTTCGACTGTTCCAACTGTCTGATGGTGGTGTGCAGTAGATGTTATATTAGTTATTTTTAAATACTTACACAGGTCATTTATTATCGAATTTTTGTATTCTGTTCCCATGTCCGTAATGAACGTCTTCATTGGACCGTATTTCAGAATAAATTTTTCGAATATAGCCTTCGCTATTGTATTAGCGTTTTTATTTGGAATTGGAATTGCTACTAAATATTTAGACAGGTCACAATTTAGTGTGACTGCATATTCGTTTGCGTTTTCTGACTTGGGTAATGGACCTATAGTGTCTACTATAACCCTTTCAAAGGCTTTTAAAGGGGTTTCAGTAATAGTTAAGGGGGTTTTAACATGTTTATTTATTTTTGCTTTTTGGCATTTTTCACATTTCTGGATGTGCTGTGTTATATCACGAGTCATACCTTTCCAGTAATAATTTCTTTTTACCTTGGCCAAGGTTTTTTTAATGCCTGTATGACCTCCTTGTATACGATCATCATGGAATGTAGACAATATTGCTTCTTTCTCTTTAACATTTGTTAAATTGGTCACCGGGTTGAGTAGCGCTACTCTTAATGTATTCAATAATTCATTGCCCATATTTTTGAAATCATCTATTAAAATTTTATCAAAGATGTTTTCCCGCGGTGCCATTTTCAATTGGCTTATTTTTAATGTACCGGCTTTTTTTTCAAGCATTGGAAATAGTTGTCCTAAGTCAATATTTCCATTTGCACATAAATCACCAATATCTATTCTTGCTATAATTCTTTTACCATGTTTAAATAAACATAGCGCATATTTTATATGCAAGGTCACTACTTTACGTACTTCGTCATTATTTATGACTTGGTATACGTTGGGCTGAGAAGCTTTTTCTGTAGATTGCCTTGGCAATTCTTCTTTTTCATTATCTGCGCAGATATTTTGTCTACTTTGGTACCTGGTAGTGACTTTCAGGATTTTATTGTGTATGTCTTTTAATTCGGATATTGTTATCCTAGATATGGCGTCTGCCACGAAATTATCTTTATCCTTTACGTACTCGACAGTAAAGTCGTATTCTTCTAATTCTAGCCGCATGCGTGTTAATTTAGAACTAGGATTTACCATAGAAAATAAATATGCTAAAGGTCGGTGATCTGTTTAATTGTAAAATGTTTTCCATAAATATATGGTCGAAAATGTAATATTGCCCAGTGGATTGCTGCTAATTCTTGTTCTGTAGTGCTCTTATTGCTTTCACCTTTTGTGAATGCTCTCGATGCGTAAGCAATGGGGAGTTGGAGTCCGTTATAGTTTTGGGTTAAAACTGCTCCACATGCCTCCTTACTTGCACCAGTGATTATGGAAAATTCTTAGCTAAAATTAGGATATTTCAACAGGGTTGGTTCCATAAGTTTCTTTTTTAAATACAGGAACGCTTTTTGGCATTCGTCTGTCCATAAGAATGGGACATTCTTTTTACTTAATCGTGTTAAGTGCCGTGAATAGTCGGCGAAGTTTTTTATAAAACGTCGATAATAGTTGCAGAATGCAACGAATCGTCTAGCACTGTCCCCATCGTGTGGTACGGGATAATTCATGATGAGATCATACTTTTTGTCATCTGGAAGTATTCCTTTATCTGTGCACTTGTGACCAAGAAATGTCACTTCATGCATAAAGAATGAACATTTTTGTGAATGTAATTTGAGGTTATTTTTTCTACAGAGTTCAAATACATTGGTAAGGTTTTTGATCATATGTTGTTCTGAGCATCCAATGACGATAAGATCGTCCATATAAAGGAA
Source organism: Drosophila pseudoananassae pseudoananassae (assembly GCA_018153035.1). NCBI lineage: Eukaryota > Metazoa > Arthropoda > Insecta > Diptera > Drosophilidae > Drosophila > Drosophila pseudoananassae. The sequence goes on from JAECXR010000072.1 coordinate 5,132,910, forward strand.
TACTTGGGATGGTTCTAGACCCGAGAATGCTATTGTCATCATTCTCTGAAATGAATTTGGTGCTATTTTTAAACCAAATGGCAATCGCGTGAAACGATATGAGGCGTTGTTGGTTGATAATGACGTTATATTTTTTGATTTTTCTTCAAGAAATTTTCTATTTGGTGAAAACCTGATATAAGGTCAAGGCATGAAAAGTATTTAGCTCTACCTCATTGAACAAGTATGTCGTCAATTCTAGGTAGGGGGAATTTATCGGACAGAAGTTTTTTTATTAATTTGGCGATAGTCTATTACTAATCTCCATTTTTTATCATTAGAACCTGGGAGTGATTTCTTAGGTAAAAACAGAAGTGGGCTATTGTATTCAGATACAGACTCTTCAACTATATTGTCTTTAATATGTTTATTTACTTGGTTCTTTATTTCGTCTTGATGACTGTGCGGTATTCTGTAGTTTTTTGTGTACACTGGTTTTTTATCTTTAAGTCTTAAATGTTGTTTGTAAAAATTATTAGTTGTGATTGATTCGGTTTCGAGTCCGAATATATCACTATATTTAGAACATATGTCAGTGAGCTCTGATTCGAATTGCTTAGGAAAGTTTTTCTTTAATTTGGATATGACTTCATCTGTTCTAGAACCTTTGCTTGGTTGAATTATCTCGTAATTCCAAAGCGGTTCATACTAGAGGTGGGCGCGGGCCTGTATTTTGGGGCCCGGGTCCGCACGACAACAAAATCTTTTTTGAGAGGCCCGGCCCCACCGAACACGAAACTTTTTCGGCACGAAACTTATTTACACATATTACGAAATTTAAAAGACATGTTATTGTAAAATATTGTTTAAGCAAATCGATAGTAACATCGATAAGCAATTAAAATACGATAAATGGCGGTTGTAATTCGAGAATAAAAAAAAAATAGCGCGGTCAAATCAAAATTGTTTTAATGCCTATTTCGGGTTTTTACGGCCCGGGCCCGCACGAATCCTAATTTTAAGGCCCGGGCCCGCTCCGGGCCTGTGTAAGCCCGCGGGCCACGAAAAAAAGCCCGGCCCGTGCCCCCCTCTAGTTCATACTGTATGTTATTTATACATATCTATTAATTGGTCGGTACTGGTTGTATTCAGTAAGCGGACAAATGTATCATTGGATGTTGCTACTGTATTCGCAACATAAATACCGGATACTACTTCTTGATTTGGAATTAAGATATTATCTTCTGGTAAGTTTATATCTAATTTACGGACAACTTCAGATCTTGCTGGTAATAGTATTAAATTATTACCAGAACTAAACTTTATTGGAACGTTTATTGGGTATTTTAAGTTGTTTGGTCTTATTATGAACCAATCATTTGCTGGTGCACAATCTAATTTGCAATTAAAAATTTTTATAAAGTCAACTCCTATAATTCCGTCGCATGGTATTGCGAAATTTTTTGAAACTAAATGGAAATTGTGCGAAATTGTATACTTGTCAGTCTGCAACGACGATTTCTTATAACGACGATTTCTGTTGTTTTGGGTATTTATTCTACCTCGGTAGTTTCCTCGACTACCTCTGTTATAGGGTCGTTGACCATTGAAGTATAGAACAGTATTAGATTGTCCTGTTGCATCTGTGCAACTATTGACAAACTTAGTCGTTGCTTGGTCTAGAGTGTTGAATGTTCCAGCCTCCATTAGGCTCCTTCTAGGGCCTTTGCCAACTTCTCTACCTCTTTTACATATTGATTGGCCGTTTTTTGCTTTTGCTGAAGGTTCATTAGTTTTGCAGTTATCCCTGATACTGAATCACCTTTTATTTTACTTTGCAATTTACCAATTATGTCAACAATAGTTGTTTCTGTAGTAATGAGCTTTCCTGTATGGCCTTTCAATTTTGACTTGACTAAGTTAATGACTATTGTTTCATGAGGGCCTTTTAGTGAATCTATTAGATTCAATGCGTCTATGAAACTTTTCAGATTTTCTGCCTTTCCATCAAACTCTGGCAGCAGAGATGAGGCAATCTTTAGGTATTCTACCTGTGACATAGCCATGTTTACGACTTTTTCAGATATAGATTCTGACTCAGATTCGGATACCTCGGGAAAATGTGTTACCGCTGGTATCGTGAGATCCTGTAGATCTTCTTCTTTAATCTATCTATGCAGTTTTACCATTAAAATTGTACATTCGACCAGTATTGGATTAGTTTCTTGTACTTTTTTGATATATACATACGGAAATGTATTGCTTTAATTGTATTATCGAAGTACAGAAAAGGCTGAAAAAGGGATATGTTTCCATATATTTACATTCAAATTCATATAAGGACATATAATCCTTGTGTTTGTGCAGAATGCTAAATGCAAAATTCGGAATTTAGAGTCTACAGTTTTAACGTCTAATTCTGATTTTATATCTTTGCTTATTTTGTTTGTCTCTATAGACATTTAGTTTTTATACATATTTTCCTGCCTATTGTTTCGAATGGCTTTTCGGGCCAAACGGCTTACCGGTCGACTCAATTGTCGTCGGGTATTACAATGATTTTTATATTTATATATTAGTATTATTATTAGTGTAGCTATCTAGGCGTTGGGCGCACTTAGTTGCGCTGTCGGGTTGTCCTGCACTCTATGTAGTGCCTAGGGATGTAGAGTCTCGGCGGTGGGCGCACTTAGTTGCGCTGTCGGGTTGTCCTGCACTCTATGTAGTGCCACCGGCATCTGCACCCTTTGTGGTGCTGTTGACTTCTTTAGCCGCAGCTTGATTTGCTGGCGGTGCCGGTGCTGGGTTCACTGGCTTTTGTTGCTGTTCCTGGTATTTGGTATGCATGTCTCCATGCAGTACGGGCTGTATAATGGGCCTTCACAGTCAGCTGGACATCTAGCTTTGTAAGGCTGAATACTTTTCCGATCTGGACGATGAGTTTTTGGATTAATTATTTTATTCTGAATTGTTTGTGAGTTACAGGTTGGGTCAGTGGCTTTTTTCTTTAACAATCTCTCGATGTGTTCGAGTTCATTGAAAAGTTTTTGAGCAATATCCCACTTCGGGGGATTTTTGCTTTTGTAGATGGTCTTTACGATCTCAGACTTTCGATCTCAGACAGACGATCTCAGCGTTTTCTGAGTCGTTCTTTGACCCTACTTCGCCTTTTGCTCATTGCCTGTACTCACTCAGAATTATTTCCGTTTTGTTCAGTTTTGCAAGTCCTAGGTCCTCCAGGACTTGTGTCACGGTCGCCATGTAAAGGATGCTGAAGGATGGGTCGCCAGGTAATCACCCAGATCGCCCAGAAATGGGTCAATTATATCCGCACGTCTCACAGTGGTCGATTCGGTCTCGCCAGCGGCATTAAATTAATAACTTCTGAAATTTTAGAGATATCATCAATCGGTTTTTTATTTTCGGTTTGTTACTCAATTTTGCATTATGTGGACAAAAATAAAATGTATAGTGGTTTTTTTTTAATAATATTTTTTTTATATTTAAAAAAAGACTTTTATTAAATTTTTTATATTCTTAAGAAAAAGAGTAAGAAATAGAATTATAACTTATATTATACAAGAAGGAAATAATAAACATATACATTATATACAAAAATTAAAAAAATAAACAATTATTATTCTGAATCTTTACTTTCAGAGTCGGACAAATCGGTTTCAAAATTTTCTGCTGAAAGCAAGCTCTTAAGGGGTTATATACCTTTTTTATTTTCAAAAAATTTAAATTTTTTGTATTGCTGAACCGATTGCTGAACTGAACCGATTTACTTCAATTTTTTTTTTAAATGTTAGTAATGAAATTCTTCTGTGCTTGAACGATCGACTTTTCACGCACAAACTTTTTTTTCGCTGAAATGAATTTTTTAGTTAAATTTCTAGAGACCAAAAAGTTCATTTTTAGCATAAAACGTTCCCGTAAGCATAAAAAAAAAAAATTTTAAATCATCGTTCCACCTCAAGGAATTACACTAAACTAATAAAATTTTTTTACTTTCATGGTTTCAGTTGACCTGTTCGTCCTGGGGAACTGTCAACGCAAAAACACCAAAAAAAGCCTCTAAGGGAAACAGCCACCCCTTAAAAACTATTTAATATTTTTCCACCAAATTTTGCACAAACATTGTTAATAAAGTGTACTATCAAAAAATTAAAACATTCGTGTAATTAAATAATTGCTACATACCTAAAAAAAAATACGAACTTTCCTCTTTTTCTTCGTCAATGAAGGTATAGAACCCCTTAACTTCTTTGTCCATAATAATATTTTTCGATGACAACATTGAAGAGCCATTGGACATTGAAGATATAAGAGGATCAGAAGAAACAAAAAGGGTATTCATTATATCCTCCATTGTGTTTTTTCTTGAATTTTTCCTTGTATTATTTTCGCGTATGTTTCGATAATCTTTATTCCTTGCTTCAAGCGCTTCTTCTGACATCATACCAATTGAAGAAAAAAACTGTTTATGATGTCTGCTCCATGAATTAAGATTCTGTGAACAGACGATAGAATGTAAAACCAGGGGTCAGGGCCGTAGCTGGCATGGGGCAGGTGGGGCGGTGCCCCAGGGCCCCCGAAGCGAAGGGGCCCCGCCGGGGCAAAAGACTTTCGTATAGGGGGCCCCAAATTTACTTGTTGCCCCAGGGCCCCCGAGGCTCTAGCTACGGCCCTGCCAGGGGTATACATTTACAAAAATTTCTGCAGTTTCCATAGCGTACGATACGAATGCATCCGAGTTTAAATAATATCCACAGGCCAATGCTCGCAGGACAACGCTAAATCGGAATATTAAAATGTCGTGTACACCTGTTATGCGTCGTGATTGGCAAAACAGCAGATCACCAGCTTCAAAACAACGCCTTAAGGAAGCAACCCGATCACTCGACCAGGCTCTTCACCAACAGGAAGAAAATGCACAGCTGAGGTACATCCAGAATCTCTCGCCAACAAGCACAAAGTACCCCCTGTGGAGGGCCCACCCAAATCTTAGTGCCCCAATTGAAACGACCACCCCGATAAGAAACTCTTCGGGATGCTGGGCTCGCAGCGACGAAGACCGAGCTGAAACATTCGCCACACATCTCCAAAGTGTCTTCCAACCAAACCCAGCCTCAAATTCATTCCTCCTGCCAGTAATTCAGCCAGAGTTCTCCCCTCAGCCAGCCGCACCTTCATTCCGGCCGAACGAAATCGAAAAAGTCATAAGAGGGCTAAAACCAAAAAAGGCTCCCGGTGGTGACCTATTGACCCCAAAGATGCTGATCGAACTTCCAAAATGCGCTATAGAGGTCGTCTGCAAACTATTTAATGGAATCATTAATCTTGGCTATTTCCCAAAAAAGTGGAAGAAATCCATTATTATAATGATACCGAAGCCTGGAAAAGACCACACAATTCCGTCATCATACAGACCAATAAGCCTTCTATCTTGTTTGTCTAAACTGTTTGAAAAATGCTTGTTAACTCGCATAATACCACATCTGGAAGCTTGCAATATCATCCCGGCACACCAATTTGGCTTTCGAAGAAACCATGGAACCATCGAACAAGTGAACAGATTAACATCCGAAATACGCTCAGCCTTCGAACAACGAGAATACTGCAGCGCTATTTTCCTCGACGTATCTCAAGCTTTCGACCGAGTTTGGCTCATCGGACTCATGCACAAAATTAAAACGTATTTGCCAACATACACCCACAAGCTACTGGAATCATACCTCTTCAATAGGGTATTCTCAGTGAGATACAACGCAGCTACTTCGGGCGACTACACCATCGAAGCTGGAGTTCCACAGGGAAGCGCACTCGGGCCGTGTCTATATGTTTTGTATACTGCGGATATTCCTACGAGCGCACAACTAACAACGTCAACGTTCGCCGATGATACCGCTATTCTTAGTCGCTCCAGATGCCCAACGCAGGCAACAACCCAACTGGCTAATCATCTCACAATAGTGGAAAGGTGGCTGTCCGACTGGCGCATTAAAATAAACGAACAAAAGTGTAAACATATAACGTTTACTCTTAATAGACAAACATGCCCTCCGCTTTTACTAAACGGTATGCAGATCCCTCAAGCTAACGACGTAACGTACCTTGGCGTTCACCTTGATAGACGACTTACCTGGCGTAAGCACATCGAATGCAAAAAGATGCATCTAAAACTGAAAGCCAGCAGCCTCCACTGGATCATAAACTCACGATCGCCACTGTGCCTGGACTACAAGTTACTACTGTACAATTCAGTCCTAAAGCCAATCTGGACGTATGGCTCCCAGCTGTGGGGGAACGCGAGCAGCAGCAACATAGACATCATACAGCGCGCACAATCAAAAATCTTGAGAACTATCACAGGGGCACCTTGGTATGTTCGCAACGAAAACATCCACCGGGATCTGGGCATCCTCGCAGTGAAAGACGAAATCCAGAAGCAAAAAGAGTCATACAAAGAAAAACTGTCCTCGCACCCAAATTTTCTCGCTCGGGGATTGACTCGGGTTTCTAGCGTATCCCGCCTTAGACGCAACGACCTCCCAACCCAGCAATCGATTTTTAGGGCCGTCTAACTCCGTATCAGTCAATATGACTGTTAGTTAAGTTAAAAATATAAGATTTGATACACCTCTTGTTAGTCTCGCAAAGAGAAGATTCAAGAAATAAAAGCAACGTTAAAAAAAAAAAAAAAAAAACCTGTTATGCGCGGAGCTAAATTTGGTTGCTGAAAAAATCTACGTGCAGTATTCTCGCAATTTCTGAAAGCTCCTTTTCGTTGCAATCATTGTTCTTAAATACTTCTCCTAATGCAAAGCTTTCCATTACGAAGAACTTTTTAGGGGGGATCGCTTCGCCGTGCCATACTAAGAAAAGTGCGCGCTTTGACACTGACATTCTTCCTAAAAAGTAAAATAACTTGTAGATACGCAGGACTACGCACTTCATTTTTGCCATTTCGGTCAGATAATAATTCACACTTAAACAAACAATTGCAACCAGAGTGAATGCAGGTTAATTTGTTAAGTTCTACTTCACGAAAGACTCGTGTACGCTCTGTTCCGCATATTGTTAATACACTCCAAATCCACTACATTTTATAAGTAACACATATACTGACACGTCACAAGCACAGATTTTCTATGTAGCACATACCTTAATAGTTGTTAAAAACCAAATTTGCACTAGAATAATCGTAAGTTGCACTGTTTATTCAAATATGCAACCAATCAGTAATAGGGCGCCAAAATTGTAAATATCAACTGCTGAAACACATGTTGACTTTGACAGTTCACAGCTGATCATCAGCTTATTGATGAGCTTAGAAAACATCAATTAGCATCTAATCAAGGTGTACACTATCGATAGGTAAACTTAAATTAAAGTTTATTTGAATTTGAAAATCATAATTAAATGCCGCTAGCGAGGCCAAATCGACCATTGTGCGTCTGTGCTCTTTGATTACTGTTTTATTTCTGACTTTAATTCGAAAGATAAAGAATTCTCTAAGTCTGCCAGTTCAGCCGGCAGCGAAGCGGCTACATTACATATTTCTTACATACATATAATTAGGTGGTATGTTGTTGGGCGAGCATGTCACATGGGCATGCACGCTTAGTTTATGTAAATGTATAGAGAGTGAGTCTTATGCACACATGTCTTTGGCATATGCGGTCAGCGTGGGAACGCTGACTTAGCCTAACTCATAATTGGGCGGTCATATTTCGCGCACTTGAATTGGTTTATTTGTTTGTTATATCACTAACCATACAGCATATAGACAACCCATTTCATACAACGAAAATGGACGCAAAAATTTCTTGCGACAGGCCCCAGCAGGCCCCAGAGAGGATTTCTTACGCTCATCGTTCGTTCATCTTACGCTCATACTCTCATTAAATGCTTTCTGTTTCTTAGTCTCTGAACGGATCGCGATGAAGAAGGTTGGCCTGCGCTTCGGTTGATCTTTGTATGTATGCGTGTCACACATTCACATACACGGGAGTATGTGTGAGTGCGACTTCGTTTCGAAGCCAGCGCACAAAATTTAGATTTTTCTTACTTTTCAGGCTTGCTACCCTAACAAGATTCGAGTATTCGTTATTTAATGAAATGACGAAAGAAATTATATTATTTTTTGTATTATATTTTTTAGTATTTCAGCATACATTTTGAATTTATTTAGGAATAAGATTAAGTGTTAGTAGTAAAATGTTTTCTGTTTATGTATATATTATTACGAATAATTAAAAATCAATATACTGATAAAGTGTCAGAGTACATTTCAGTCGGAGTCACTTAAAACGCCGATTGCTTTTAAGTTTTTGTTGTTTTGCAAGAGGCTTGTGCATGCCTACTATAACGATGGAATGATTTTTAGGGGAGGGTAAAGCCACGAAAACAGCTGATGTACTTGTTTACCTTTTTTGTTTACAATTTTTCAGGCACTTGTTATTAAGGGAAGGGTAAGGTCAAATCATGCGAAAAAAGCCATGTTTTTGTGATTTTTTCCTGACGACACAGTTAAAATTTAACTGCTGTATGGTTAGTGGTTATATGCATGCAGGGTACAGTGTTACCTCGCTTCATGTTTCTACATATAAGCATATTACAGTTTGGTGACATAGAAATTTTCATTAAAATCACTCTGTTCGTGAAATCTTTATACATTACATGTTTATATATACCGCCTTTATCCGAACCGCCCACATATTGGCAGCATAAAGCTGATTTGCTTCAGTAAAGCTGATTTTCAGAAACTGAATATCCTTATCGATACATATGTATGATTGGTCCGATATTCTCGCATGCACCGATCATAATGTCACCTTAGAAAAATGTTCCTGTACTTTAAATACATTTTTTGACTCCTGTGTGCCATCCGTCCGCTTTAACAAATCCTCCTTGGTATACAAATTGCTTCACTAACCTAAAAAATACAAAATACGGTAAGGCTCTTACCGAAATATAAAAAAACCTGCAGTAGTATTGATTTCTCAATATATCTACTGATATCTACTAGCTCCAGGATCCGAAGCAATTTTATAATTTTGTTAACACAAAGCGTAAACATGTAACTTTCCCACCTCTGCTTATGTTTGAAAATTCATCTGCGACCTCTGATTAGGCAATTGCCGATCTATTCGCACATCTTTTTCAAACAACTTATTCTCCACCTAATTAACAGATCATCCTTACGCATACAACATTCAATCAGCAAATCTTATTTTCTGTCCGTTTTTCTCCAAAAATAGCTTATTATCCGATCTTCTAAGGGTCAAACCCATTTATTCGCCAGGCCCCGATAGAGTACCAGACTGTGTGCTTAAATACTGTGCCAGGGTTCTGTGCAAACCTCTTCTAAGACTTTTCAATGTATCTTTTTGGAAGCCTCGATTTTTCCCCTAAGTGGAAAGAATCTTTCATAATTCCCTTACATAAATAAGGGAAAAAGTCCGATGCTGCCAATTAAAGAGACATCTCCAAATTGCCGGCAATTCCAAAGCTATTTACAAAAAAAATTCCTTTGCAACACCTTTGTTCTTCGATCATCTTCGAAGCCATCTTGGCCCGTTATTATTTACTCTTTTTATAAATGACTTGCCTCCTGCTTTAATGAACTCTCTAGTTCTTATGTATGCAGATGATGTATAGCTTTGTCTTCAGTACAAATCCATCTCTGCCCAATGCAGTCTTTAGACTGACCTTGATAACTTTCAAAAATGGTGTTTAGCTAACTATTTAATACTGAATGGATCAAAATGCAAGCTCATGTCTTTTTATTGTTCCTGCCCTCTGCAGCCTCGTATTTTCTCTATGGGATTGCCTTATAAAAATTAACCCAGGTTAATGATCTCGGCGTCCTATTAGACATCAAACTTACATTTGCCGATCATATTTCCTTAATGGTTAATAAGGCTAAAGGAGTAATTGGTTTTATTAAAGGGTGGTCAAAAGAATTTAATAACCCGTATATAACCAAAACATTATTCATATCTTTGGTCCGTCCTACACTGGAGTACGGGTCATGTGTCTGGAGTCCCCAATATGGAGTACATCAAGACCGCATAGAATTCGTACGAAAGAATTTCTTAACTTTTGCACTTAGAGGTCTAAACTGGGATGCAAATTTTCACTTTCCATCTTATAATAGCAGACTCTTACTTATAAACTTACCTAGCTTAACAAATCGTAGGACAATGCTCGGTGTAGTTTTTCTGCATAACCTAATTAACACGCTTAAATTTTAACATTCCTAATAGAAGAACTAGAAACTTTAGTCCTCTATTCCTTAGCCATTGTAGTTCGACATATGCACAGCACGACCTTTTTAGTGTCTTAAGTTTGAACTACAATGGTCTCCACGCTATAACATCTCTTTCCTGTCCTTAAAATTTAAATTTCCTTACTAACTCCTCCTAGCTTTATAAATTAAAATTAATTAATCTTTTCTCGAGCGCCCATCGGTCGTCTGGGCCTCTAAGCTTTATGATGGATACAGGAATGCTAACTGATGCTCTTTGATGCACAAGCCATTTCAAAATTCAGAAAGACCGCAAATAAAAAAAAATTTAAAAAAAAATATTTCAACAAAAGCACTTATATAAAGTATCGTCGATTAAGCCAAAAAAAAACATAAAAAAAGGGCTAGTCAAAAAAATAAGTACAGCAGTTCTACAATGTCTGTAAGTTAAAAAAAAAACAACAATTTTTCACTTGTAATGCCCCGTTCCAGAGAACACGAGTACATTGTATTCGTGTGAATGTGTGTAACATAGAAAATTAATCATCTAGAATCACCCCATAAAGTATATATATATAATTGATTATACTCAACAACCGAGTCCATATAGCCATATCGGCCTATCCATCTGTCTGTATGAACGCGTGTATAACACTCACGCAATTCAAGATTGTTTCAAATTTTGGCCACGCCTCCTCCTGTCTCCACAAATTTCTTTAACACCAGTACAGGAAAGTATTTTGCGACCGTTTTTATGCTAAATTAATTCTGTGGCTTATTTATATCTATAAAACAAAATTTTTATATCAGCCAAATCGACCGAATTTTTTAAGAAAGTGGTAAAATTTTAAACGCGTGCATCTCGGAGACTTTAAGAGATAGAACTATTCGATTTGGAACTTGAACTCCTATAGGATCCACGCAGATTAGCTTTGTGTTAAAATTCTGCCACGATCACTTCAACTCCCATAACAAAAATCTTGTTGTTCATTAAAGTTTTTGGGGAATTTTGATGCCAAACTATTCCAAAGGGTAATTACAACTCAAAATTCAGCCAAATGATATTTTCAGAAACTGTTAAGAGGAGCCCCAAATAATTAGGTCTTACTCCAATGAATTCCGTTTTAAAACTGTTTTTATTTTGTACAACTCTGTTACAAGATACATAAAAATCTTAAATCTATTTAAAACTTATCAACTCACTGCAACGCACTTAAGTGCGATAAGCGCACCACTTATGTATTTGTGTTAGGCTGCAGGGGATCGGTTTTAGACCATCGTATTTCCATGGGTCCGATCCCTTGAAACTCTATCTTTGGAATTTGTATCTGAAATCGTGTTCAATGCTTAAACATTCTGCAAAGAGCCACAAAAAAGGTGTACATTTGATGTTTTAGATTAACATATTATTAAATAAATTTGATGTAACTTTTACCTTTCCTTCGATTAAAATTTTTAGTGGACTGTATATATGTCTATTTTTTAATTAAATTTATAAATTTCATTTCTTCATTATTAGAAAACTATTATAATTATATTTGTTCGATAACAAAGTGTATGTACCTGTATATATGTATATTTATATATGGACTGTATATATGAGTGTTTTTGAATTTCAATATCTTATCTTATCTTATATCTATATATCTTAAATGTTTTAATATTGTTTATGTTTTAAATGTCATGTTCAACCTAATGTTTGAACATCCGGCAAGGGGCCACAAAAGTGCCTTAGTTATATTTTTATACCTTTGCAGAGGGTATTATAATTTTGTCCAAAAGTGTGCAACGCAGTGAAGGAGACATCTCCGACCCTATAAAGTGTATATATTCTTGATCAGAATGACCTCCTGAGTTGATATGAGCATGTCCGTCTGTCCGTCTGTCTATCTGTTTCTACGCAAACTAGTCTCTCAGTTTTAAAGCTATCGTCTTGAAACTTTGCACACACCCTTCTTTCCCTTGCACGCAGTATATAAGTCGGAACGGCCGGGATCGGCCGACTATATCCTATAGCTGCCATATAACTGATTGATCGCAAATGGTATAACTTTGGTGTTTTTAAAGTTACAGAGTTCAGATTTTGTACGAATGCTATTTTTGGCAAAATAATACGACCTACCAAATTTCATAAGGATCGGCCGACTATATCTTATAACTGATTGATCGGAAATGGCATAACTTCAGTGTTTTTCGAGTCAGAAAGTTGGGATTTTCTATGAATTCTATTTTTGGAAAAATAATACGACTTATCAAGTTTCATATGGATCGGCCGACTATATCTTATAGCTGCCATATAACTGAACGATCGGAAATGGTATATGGTAAAAATACCAACTTTGGGGTTCTTCAAAATAGAAGTTTGGAATTTTTTTTAGATTTTGTCTTGTAATTTATTGGTTATATTATGATATTCCCATAAGAATCGGTCAACTATATCCGATTTTAGCGATATATATCCTGTTTTAGATGCAAGGGTATATCAACTTCGGCTCCGCCCGAAGTTAGCTTTCCTTTCTTGTTTTAACTATAATTTTTTTTTATATTTATTTATATTTATTTTATTTATTTCATGTTAGCTATTTTTCTTTTTATTTATACTTTTGAAAATAGACAATTTTTTATCTAACTCCTTCATGCATGGATCAGGTAAATTTATATCTATATGTGTATATAAAATTCTCGTGTCACAGATTTTTTTACTATACTCCTCCGAAACGGCTTAACCTATTCTCATGAAATTTTGTGGGCGTATTGAGTAGATCTGAAAATCCGCCAACATCTATTTTTCATCCTCTTAAATGCTGTTCACGGCAAAGGGGGTGATTCGAGCCGTGATAGATTAGATCTTATGCGAAATAGAAGATCCGAAAGAACCGAAGAACAAATCCAGCAACAAAATACTGATCCAAATGGTCAACATTAGAATTCGACATTTAAAATCAGAGGCCATCATAAAATGGGCTCACTGCTGCCATTGCCAAACGAACCACATAAATTCTTACAAATCTTCTTTATGGGCGGCAAGGATTCCGGAAGCGCACTTGCAAACGCGTGAATGTACGTTGTGATAACCTTGGTTCATTTTATGTCAGACGTATCGTCAGCGAGCTAGATGCTCCATTGAAAGAGCACAATGAATTGTTGAAAATATTCAAATTACATATGCACCAATTACAAAGCGATAATCACGCTATCGTCATTAATCCTGATAAAATACCAGCTGGAGAGCATATTCGTAGATTCAATGCACCCGTTGTTGATGATGTTGCAGGAATCATGGTTGGCGATTGTACATTTGCACGAGAAATTGTGATTCATAGAAGTAATAATCTTCAGTTCATTGCGGACATACATAGTTCATATGACACTCTACAATATCCGCTAATATTCTGGAAGGGAAAAGACGGATATTGCATAAACATACAACAACGAGATCCCGTATCAGGTACTTCATTGATTATGAATTTGATCATTAATCATTTAACAAAACAATTAAATTATTTTTAACAATTAATTCATTTTTATGAAAAAATATTACAGAAGGTACCTACAAGAACGTTAGCTCAAAGGATTATTATGCGTACCGATTAATGATTAGACGTGGCCTGGATAACGTCATTCTAGGATGTCGTGAGCTTTGTCAACAATTCATGGTCGACATGTATGAGAAGATTGAGAGCGAACGACTACGACAAAAAGTTCAGACAAAAGTTGAAGTCTTTAATAAGTTTTATTACTAAATAACTTAAAAATAATGTTTTCCCTTGGTTATTTATATATTCCCTCATGGTTCGCAGCGCTTCAGACTTTATACTACATAACTAAGTAAATTTTGTACAACAAATTTAAAATCATCTTGTGGCAAAACAACGTTTGCCGGATCAGCTAGTTGTTATATAACTATTTGAAATTACGAAATATCTTCCTGAAATATTTTTTTTCTCCAAAGGACACCACGATAAATTACAGATTTTGTATTTTTGTCGGACAACTTGAAATTCTTTTCTATTTTTAAACTCTTTTTTACCTTTGTATTTTTGTTCTGAGGCTTCCACATTTTTTCCTCCTGTAGAAATAATCGATTTTTTAATGGGATTGGATCTTGTGCGACCTGACACGATCCATCCGAATATCGTCTTTTGTCCGAGAAGTAAACCTCTTTTTACTATCTTTGGCAAAATAATTTGTGGATTTAAATCTGCACCAATTATTAGATCAATTCGACCAGGCTTATCGAAATTGGGATCGGCTAAATAATACCCTGCAGTTCTGAGCGCTAGTTCGTTGCTGGTGAAATAAGCACTTACCAGCAGACCACCACTACTTTTAAAATGGCGTCTAGCCATGCGTTTTATAATTTCTGTTTTTGTATGAAATATCCGCATATAGGGTCAATCGCCACCGCCTCGATTACCCGCGAACTAGTGAAATAGTGAAACATATTAGGGTCTTTAAAGAAACTACTTACATTAGACCCCATTGAAGGGTCGGTAAAATAAGTGCTTACATCGGACCCCATGGAGAGGTCGGTGAAGTAAGTACTTACATTGGACCCCATGGAGGGGCCTGCCATTATAAATTAAAAAACATGTACAATTGCAATTACAGTTTTGATTTAATTTAAATTTTTATTTTTATTCTATATTCTAACTTTTAGGCAGCTCGAGTCAACGAGTTCAACGAAATCACCGCTGAATGCTTTTTAAAACAATTTGTGCATATTTTCCATGAAAACTCAAACTTAATCATAATAAAAAAATATATTACAAAAAACCTAAAAATATTCGTTTTCATGAACTCTTTTAATGAATTGGTAGCGGCAAACGTATTTAGATCACCTTTTATACCCTTGCAGAGGGTTTTTTTAATTTTGGTCAAAAGTGTGCATCGCAGTGAAGGAGACATCTCCGACCCTATAAAGTATATATATTCTTGATCAGGATCACCTCCTGAGTTGATATGAGCATGTCCGTCTGTTTCTACGCGAACTAGTCTCTCAGTTTTAAAGCTATCGTCTTGAAACTGTGCACACACACTTCTTTCCTTTGCACGCAGTATATAAGTCGAAACGGATGACTATATCCTATAGCTGCCATATAACTGATTGATCGGAAATGGTATAACTTTGGTGTTTTTATGAGTTATTTTTGGCAAAATAATACGACTTACCAAATTTCATAAGGATCGGCCGACTATATCCTATAGCTGCCATATAACTGATTGATCGGAAATACTATAACTTCGGTGATTTTAAAGCTAGAGAGTTCGGATTCAGTACGAATGCTATTTTTGGCAAAATAATGCAACATGTAAATTACCCAATTTTTGTGTTTTTGAAGATAGAAAGTTGGAACTTTGTACAGATTCTAGTTGATCCAATCTACCAAATTTAATAACTATCGGCCGACTATATAGTTGCCATATAACTGAACGATCGGAAATTGTATTTGGTAAAAATACCAACTTTGGTGTTTTTGAAGATGGAAGCTTGGTACTTTGTTTTAGATTTTTTATTGTAATAAATTGGTTATATTAAGATATTCTCATAAGTATCGGCCAACTTTATCCGATGTTTGCGATATTTATCCGGTTTTAACTTCAAGGGTATATCAACTTCGACTCCGCCCGAAGTTAGCTTTCTTTTCTTGAAAGCTTTTTCGTCAAATAAGTCTTATTTGTCATCAAACAAACAACAAATTTGGAAACACAAAGAAATTTGTGTAGTGGAATTTGGGAAACCATTTTTACATTCACGGTTTCAAAGGGTGTCATTTTTCTCAAATATTGTTTTGAGTGATGATCGGAATATTTCCTACTTTTGAAGTCCTCGTCGGTTATGAAGTCTCACTCTTTGTTGTGTATGTTAAAACACTATTTATTTTTTTCCGACTTGAATGCATTTTGAACATCCATGCGAAGATGTATGTCTGGGAGACCCACAAACAATAACCCTTAATTTTAATTGTATATTTTCGTCTGTGTCAATTCCATTTTGAAGATGATTTTTTAGCTCACAAGTAAATTGCCTTAAAAATTCGTCCATACTATTGGGCTTAGATTTCCCCAAAAATATTCCAACAGGGACAACAGGAGAATTTTTTATATATGGGCAATTCCACAGAAAGGTCAACCGTGACCGAAAAATTGAATGATAATAAATCCATATTGTAAAAACTTTTTTAAACTAAGAAATAGTTAAATTTTTATATATTAAACAGTTTCAGGCTCAAATATATTCTAATGGAAAAATACGTGGGCCTAAAGTTCAATATGTACATTTTTTCATTTCGCTACATTTTTGATGGCTTTCGTTTTTAATTCATTATTCTAAATAGAGAGCAACTATGCTTATGCCAATGCATTTTTATCTATCTCAGAGAAACAGAGAAGAGAAAAAAATACACGGGAAGATAAGGAATGCATAATCTTAGCTTACGTCTTAATTTATATTTCGCTAATTTCAATGTCGCGTGCGTTCCGTATTTGGAGCATTTGTTATCAGTACATCGGTGTCGATCATTGAAAGTGGTTGTAAATTTATTTCTAAACAAAGTTTATAGCCTAAAAACTAAAAAATATTTTTCCATATTTTTACGGTGAGAGCTTGTTATTGTTTTTAATACATAAAGTGTGTCGCGTGCGTTCCCAATGTAAGTAAAAAATTCTAATTTTTTTCTACATTGATGATCTGTGTATATAAAATTATTTTTAAAATTTATAGATGACTCCAAAATCAAAAAAAGAAAAGGTAAGAGAATACAGAGAGCAGTTACGAAGAAACCCACAAAAATTGGAAGAGTATCGCACCAAAGCAAAAGATAGAGCGCGCAAAAGATAGAGAATTAAAAGACGATTATGCATTTTATGAATGCGCGAAAAAACATATAAATAGTGTTGAACTACTATATATTTCAACAAAGGATGTTGACGAGTATACACCACTCTTAAATAAAAAATGGAGGAAAGTCCCGAGTATTTATGGACTTCATAAATTGCATCACTTATCATGTGATCAAAAATTATTAACAAAAGCAGCACAGACTGCATTTTCTGCTAAAAAGCGTGCTTTTTAAAGTCCCCTTATATTAACTTTTTGTGAGATATAATCCGACACTATTGAAAATACTTATTTTTTTTTTTTTTGACATAATAAAACTGATTTCTTTTCATAGGACTTGTTTTTAATGTGATATGATACTAGGGAAATTTTTGTCGCGTGCGTTCTGTCGCGTAACGTTGCAAACTTTAATTTCTTAAAAATAAACTACCTAATATTTTTTAATGACTCATATATCGAAAGAAAGGTACATATGTCCCCTTCATTTTGTAAAAGACCTCATTAAAAAATATCAAGCCAATTCGCTGAATTCTGAGCTTGAGTGGACTTAAAAAATAACCACTTCCGTTTTTTGTCGCGTGCGTTCCACACAATGTTTGCTCATATCTTAGGTTCCTTTCATCGACAGTCCACAAATTTTTTACCAAAAATGCAGTATTAAGGCTCTTAAACACTGAAAACATTGGGTGAAAAAAAAACCAATACTTTTTTTTTATTGCACTTTAAACGCGTACGATTGTCGCGTGCGTGTCTATGGAATTGCCCATATGTCACATTTATCAAAATTGGCCATAGTTGCAAATTTGAACTTTTGAATAGAGGAATTCCATGTAAAATGGTCCGACATCTGAACGATTTTTTTAGTATTGAAACTAAATCAATTGCACAGTCACGTGTTGGCGTATTTTTTAGAAACCATTTTTTATTTATTGTTACCGTCGTTTCTTTTCGTCTTTAATTCATTGTCAATATTGTCTTCATAAATTATTTCCTCCAACAAATTTGTTCACTGTCATTATTTCCATAATTCCAATTCTTCTTTGGGCACATTTTTGTTCTCCACTGTGGAACTTAACTTTTCTTTATATTTTTCTTTTTGCTGCTGCTTTAGCCTTCTTATATGTCGTGCACTATACATTATTGTAACTGCTTGTCGTACTTTTATTGTTTATTTAATATTTACACATTAGTACACATATAATACAAACACATATTATTTTTTAAGTCACTCACCTAATAATCGATTGATCCCCTTTGCACTTCTCAACTCAAATGCTTGCAAAAATTTCATCAGCCAGCAAACACAGCTGCGTTTAAGCGAAAGAGTGGCACAAAATAAAACAAACTGTTCTTTCTGGACAATTTTTGTAAGCAGTGCACCGAAGACGCGTAAACAAACAGCGATGTAAAGCATAATCGAAGTTTTGTCTTTTATCTTGTGTATGCTCTTTCCACAAAATAACTAAAAAAAAGCGATGCTTGCCGTTATTTTGTACTTATGCTTTAATGCGCATATATTTATTAAAGAGTAGTTCGACGTTCGATTACTATATGGTTAATCTAGTAAGTACTCATGTAGTGATCGACGAGGTAAGCACTTACCCAGGGCCAATCGCAAACTCGAGTCGACTAGGTGGTTCAACGATCGTTTACTATAGGGTCACTTTAGTATGTACCCATGTAGTGATCGACGAGGTAAGCACTTACCCATGGCCAATCAACCCCTCCAGTTCTGCAGGGTAGCCTTTCCAATCAAATTTATTACCATTTAAATTGTTTATGGAAAAAGTTGGCTTTAATTTTGGTATAATAATTTCGTTTGTGCTAAATTCTTTTGAATATTTACTATTTTTCTTGAGTGTCAATTTTAATTTGTGATTTGAAACACAGGCACCTGTTGTTGATACTCCACTTATTTGTGTGGGAGATTTTATAAAAGGCAATTTTAATTTTTGAGCTGCCTTTTTAGAAATTAAAGTTCGTTGTGACCCATTGTCAATCAAAGCTCTGAATTTTTTAAATTCACCATCTTGACCTTTTATTTTAAAATGCTATGGATCATGCGATCATGCCAGCCATTGCACACAGTATCAGAACTGTGCTTTAAACATAAGTGGCACCAGTTCCATTTTTTAAAAACGTTTATTCTTTCCTGTAAAATTAATGCTCTAAATTTATAGCAATAAACTAATTGATGCCCGGGCATTTGGCACATCGGGCATGTTTGGTTATTTTTTATTATTTTTTTTTGTGGGTAACTGATGATTTCCTACTGATGACAAAGAACTACGCCGTTGATCTTAGAATTCTATAACATCCTTTAAATTTTGGATTTCATTCGATTTTTTAACTTGGCCCTCACATTGTTGTAGGGCTTCAATATTTAATTTCTTTAAAATTATATGCGCAAAAATGCAATCTCTACGGTCAGATTTGCTTTTAGACGCACCATATAAATTCATTAATTTATTGAATCAATTGATTTTTGTAATTTTGTCCTAGGCGGACTTAAATTTTGATAGCATGCTATCGAAAGGATTTTTCATAAAGTAATCATGTTATACAGGCCCCAGTTGAACCAAATAATTATGGTTCGTAAAGGCTCTTAGCTCCATATTTTGCCGGTGTTGTTGTCGCTGCCGTTGCTGCTCCTGATGTTGTTGTCGCTGCCGTTGCTGCTCCTGATGATCTTGATATGGTTGCCTCCGCTGCTGATGCCTTTCTCGATGTCGCTTTTGTTTTCATTATTGCTTTTTGTGTTTTTTTTTTATCTTGGTTGGTATTGGTTTATGGCTTTTGTTTGAATTTTTGGATTTATATATATTTTTTTACGTTGTCCACAATCACTTTATACAAAATTGCTTCTTTTTTATTTATTTTGTCCACAATCCGTGTACAATTTTTTTTTTTTACTTTTAACTTTTCCGATACGCTCGGATACGCTAATACACAAATAATTTGTAGTCATTTTTCTCTCGGTGTTGTTCCGAAACAAAAAAACTGTTTTCAGAAAGGAAAATATTTTTGTTTTTCATTCTCTGTGTTCCTTACCTCTTGGGGGGAAACAACAGTGGACTACGGTTTTCAAACTGGGCAATGAATTCCGTTTTGAAACTGTTTTTATTTTGTACAATTCTCTTACAAGAAAGATACATAAAAATCTTAAATTTATTTAAAACTTATCAACGCACTGCAACGCACTTAAGTGCGATAAGCGCACCACTTATGTATTTGTGTTAGGCTGCAGGGGATCGGTTTTAGACCATGCTGTTTATCTCGTTTTTCCATGGGTCCGACCTTTGAAACTCTATCTTTGGAATTTTTATCTAAAATTGTGTTCATTGCTTGAACAGGAGCTCTGAACTTTTTATTTTTTTAAAATTTTTTTAAATTTCAAAAGGTGTTTAAGCCAATCCGACGTTTTCGATGGGTCTTAATCTTGAAATTGATTTGTACCTTATTTGTACCTTGTTAAAAGACCAATAGTTATAAAGCTTAAGTTGGAATACATATGTGCAATATAACTAAACCGGGTACAACACAACTTTATGCTCCGCATCATGTTATCTTTTATCTTATTTATATCAATTTCAACCACAGCTTTCATTCAAAAGGTAAAATTAAAGTGACTAGTTAAAATTTTTAATTTAAGCCACTTTTAATTTTTTTTGTTTTTAAAATCAAATAATTAAACATAAACTCGCCATTAAAAGTTGCTAAAAATGATAAGCTTTAATTTTTCACATTACAGAAATAATTTAATGCAAACAACTGAGATATTTTATAAATGTATTATAAAACAAGAAAGGAAAGCTAACTTCGGGCGGAACCGAAGTTGATATACCCTTGCAGTTAATACCGGATATATATCGCTATCGGATAAAGTAGGCCGATTCTTATGAGAATATCATAACATAACCAATTTATTAAAAGTATTTTTACCAAATACCATTTCCGATCGGCCAGTTATATGGCAGCTATAAGATATAGTCGGTCGATTGTTATGAAATTTGGTAAGTGGGATCAACTGACCAAAAATAGAATCCGTTCAAAGTTACATGTTTCTATCTTCAAAAAATACAAAATTTGGGTCATTTCCGTTCCGACTTATATACTGCGTGCAAAGGAAAGCAGGGTGTGTGCAAAGTTTCAAGTCGATAGCTTTAAAACTGAGAGACTAGTTTGCGTAGAAACAGACAGACGGACATGCTAATATCAACTCAGGAGGTGATCCTGATCAAGAATATATATACTTTATGGGGTCGGAGATGTCTCCTTCACTGCGTTGCACACTTTTGACCAAAATTAAAATACCCTCTGCAAGCGTATAATGAAGATTCGAACATATTTTTATAATACATAAAAAAATGTTCTGCATTACCTGCATGGACAACTTATAAAGGAATAAATTGGTTCCAAATACAAAGCCTCAATCGCTTTAAATTTTTTTTAATAATTACAAGTATATAAAATAAAATTCAAGATCAAATTATAAAAATTTTTATAAATAGCAATTTTTGTATTGCATAATACAGAAATCTGTTTCTACCGTTACTTGTTAAATAAAAAAATAACAAAAAATCTATGAAAGTATATATAATGAACATGTTGTCTTAAAAGCCAGAAACTCCACCCGGTTTTCGAAAATCAGAATTTGACCAAACTGTACCATTATTTTGGACGATGCCGCAGATAACAGATCCGCGGTGCTCGTAGCGCTCACATTTATGTCCTCGCTGCCGCAAACGATCAACGTAATTCTGAATTAGTCCATATTCGTAGAGAAGAACATTGGGTGACATCTGATGGTGGATGCGACTAGCATCGATGGCATTTTTTATGTT
Organism: Drosophila pseudoananassae pseudoananassae; assembly: GCA_018153035.1. NCBI lineage: Eukaryota > Metazoa > Arthropoda > Insecta > Diptera > Drosophilidae > Drosophila > Drosophila pseudoananassae. The sequence goes on from JAECXR010000072.1 coordinate 5,154,829, forward strand.
TGCCTTTTGCCACAGGACGCGCACTAATAGAGGAACCAAAGATGAAATGATTTTTGTGCCTCCAGCCGCACCAACAACCAGCCGTACCCTGCCCGATGAGCGCTCTGTAACGATGACCGGGCTCATCGAGGACATAGGCCGGGAAAATGGAGCAACTATATTTTTTCCCATTACAAAGGGCAAATCAAAATAGTTTCGCAGTTGCTTTATGGAAAAATCCGACATGCCATTGTTAAAGAGAACACCTGTACGTTTGCCAATGCGGCCGCTACCAAAACTGTAATAAAAAACCAAGACAGGTCCAATAGTGCTTATGAAAGAACTAGACTTACTAAAAGTTTATCGAGCTAGTGACTGAAACGGCATCGTTGTCAAGAAGCACAGATATATGGGCGGTTCCATACTCGTTCCGTGTGCGTATTTCCGAGGAACCTCCATAGAATGTAGACTGGTTATAAGTCTTTAAGTCATTTATTTTATTAGCTATAGATTTTGATAGCTCCGGACTGAAAAGTTTATTTAAAATCTGGAAATATCAATATCAATATATTTTTGTTTACTTTTTATTTGAGCAGTAAATTGAATATTACGAAAAAAATCCAATATTTTAATAAGACAAGAAAGGAAAGATAACTTCGGGCGCAGAAGAAGTTGATATACCCTTGCACCTAAAACCGGATATATATCGCAAACATCGGATATAGTTGGCTGATCCTTATGAGAATACCATAATATAACCAATTTATTACAATTCAAAATCCAAAAACACGTCCCAAGCTTCTATCTTCACAAATAATAAAGTTAATATTTTTAGCAAATACCAAATATCAATTCCGATTATTCAGTTATATGACAGTTATAGGAGTGGGCTTATAACTATAGTGGGCCGATATTTTGCCGAAAATAGCACTCATGCAAAATACAAAGTCTCTAATTTTAAAAACATTAAAGTTATACCATTCCCGATCAATAAGTTATATGGCCGTTATATACTGCAAGCAAAGCAAAGAAAGGTGAAGCAAAGCAAAGAAGGAAAGAAATATTCAAGAATATATGTATGGGCGTTTCCACAGAAAGGTCCACCGCGACCAAAAAATTAAAAGTTTTTGAAAATGATTTTTTTCAACATGGTTACATAAGGAAATATTCAAGTTTATTAAACTTGAAAGAACTTTGCATTTATCTTTCAAAATATTTGAATGCAAAGTCGCGCAAACGCAGCTGTTGTCCGTATGATGTTTGTAGGCCGTATTATGTTTTTATAATAACTTCTAAAATAAATGCATTGGGCTTTCCCTTTTGCTCTCTAAAATCACTTTGAGATTACAAGAATTGAAAAGGAACTCAAATGTAACATGCGATCACCAATAACGGTAACAATTTTTATTTACATTATCGCTTATTTTATTGTCCCGTACGCGACCGAAAAACAACATTTATTATCCGTAGATCCAAAGCACTTGCTCGAATTGCATCAAATTTTTTTTGCAAACAAAGTTTGTGTGTGCAGTAAATATTTAAAAAAAAATTTGGAGAAAAAAAATCCTTGTATTTTTGGTTATCATTTGAAGTTTGTCCCGGGCGCGACTGTAACTACAAATCCTTATGAGAATATCATAACATAACCAATTTATTACATAAAGAAATCTAAAAAAATAAGTCCCAAGCTTTTATCCAACAATACCAACAAGCCAAAGTTGGTATTTTTACCAAATACCACTTGCGATCGTTCAGTTATATGGCAGCTATAAGATATAGTCGGCCGATCTCGGCCGTTCCGACTTACATATATACTGCAGGCAATGGAAAGAAGCGTTTTTAAGTCGATAGCTTTAAAACTGAGAGACTAGTTCGCGTAGAAACAGACAGCAGACGGACATGCTCATATGAGCAATCCTTGCCAGGAGTTAATAAACCTCGTGGTGATCCTGATCAAGAATATATATACATACTTTATAGGGTCGGAGATGTCTCCTTCACTGCGTTTGACACTTTTGATCAATATTATAATACCTTATGCAAGTGTATAATAACTACTATACGTACGTATACGTATACGTACACGTATATATATACCTATATAAAGTATATATATTCTTGATCAGGATCACCTCCTGAGTTGATACGAGCATGTCCGTCTGTCTGTCTGTCCGTTTCTACGCGAACTAGTCTCTCAGTTTTTTTAACTATCGTCTTGAAACTTTGCACACACCCTTCTTTCCTTTGCACGCAGTATATAAGTCGGAACGGCCGGGATCGGCCGACTATATCTTATAGCCGCCATATAACTGAACAATCGGAAATTACCCAACTTTCGTGTTTTTTAAGATAGAAAGTTGGAACTTCGTACAGATTCTATTTTTGGTCAGTTAATAAAACCTACCAAATGGCATAACGATCGGCCGACTATATCTTATAGCTGCCATATAACTGAACGATCGGAAATGGTATTTGGTAAAAATACAAACTTTGGTATTTTTGAAGATGGAAGCTTGGTACTTTGTTTTATATTTTTTATGGTAATAAATTGGTTATATTATGATATTCTCATAAGGATCGGCCAATTTAATCCAATGTTTGCGATATATATTCGGTTTTAACTGCAAGGGTATATCAACTTCGGCTCCGCCCGAAGTTAGCTTTCCTTTCTTGTTTTACTTTGAGCGCGTACGAATGTCCCGTGCGCTATTTTGGAAATGCCGATATACATATACTATAGAGGGTCGGAGATGTCTCCTTTACTGCGTTGCACACTTTTGACCAAAATTTTAATACCCTCTACAAGGGCATAACAAGAAGTCGAGATTTCCAACTATATTATACCCGGTCAATGGTTGAACTAACCATTAAAGTTTAAACTTAAACGGTATGGATTATCAGCAAAAAATTTTTTCTCTTGGGCAAAACAACAAACCTACGGTCATACTACCAATTCAGTAGGTTTGACCAACTAAAAGTTGGTTTTTAATTTGTGGGTGTAGATTAGCCATTGGAACCGTTTGGCATCAAAACATGTTCCAAAAACATTAACGAACTGGCGCCAGAACGAGATTTCTATTTTGCGGGCGGGAGTGGGTGTGCTCAAGGTCCAAATCGCATAGCTACATCTCTTCTTTAAGATTTCATATCTGAGATCCACGCGTTCAAGATTTTATACTGTTTGTATGAGATATCTCCTCCAAAAATCGGCAGATTTGGATGTTTTATAGATAAATATTAACAATAGAAATAGTTTGGCATCAAAAGTTTTTTAAAAAACCATTAAGTACTGGCGTTACAGAATTTCGCGATTTGTGGGGGAGGGAGGGGCGTGGAAAAATGTTGAAACTAACTTAAACTGAATGGGCATTGTAAGAGTCTCCATGTCAAAACCTATAGCTCTATCTCTTCGGAGATCCCCACACTGACACGGACAAGGTCCGTGTGGCTATATCGACTCGGCTGTTGATCCTGATATATATATATATATATATATATATATATATATATATATATATATATATATATATATATAAATATAAAGAAATATTTACATGATTCCGAAAGAGACAGCAGTATAGTATCATTGGCAAAAATCATTTGGACGGCAGTCCCAAGAACCTGTATCTATGTACATACGTATATATGCATCAAGTGGAGCCGGGAATAAATCGATTCACCTTGCATCGATTCAATTCGATGTTTTAGAAAAAAAACATGTATGTAAATGTAAAATATAATTAAGTTAAATATCAATTTTAAATCAAAATGAGACGAAAATGTCTCATGACCAATGAAAATGTTCCCTACTGTTTTTAAATAAAATAAATCGTAAATAAACATAAAATAAAAGCTTTCTTGTAAAATAATTTTCATTGTATTTTCTTTCACCTTCTTCTTGGCACATTTCATCTGTGCAGAAAAAGTACCGCTTGCGGTAAAATCATACGAGTTGTTTTTTGTGAGTTGAGTGCTATTTTTGTTCAAAAAAAATGATTGTTGAACCGAATAAGTAGCGCACGAAATCATTATGCTGAACACGAGCCGAACAATTTGCACCCGAGTGGATTTAAAATCTACAACGAAAAGGGAGCGCATCCAAATTTGATCGGCTCATCCGGGCAGTGTGATCATTTGGCTGTTGAGCCCAAACGAATTTTTTTTCATTCACCCGAAGTCCTTCTCTGGTACGTACCTTAGTATCAAATTTTTCATCCAGCTGCCACCGCTGAACAAACCCAAACTTCATGGCCTCCACCATACGATGTATCTGTAAAGCGCCTATGTTTCGGGCTTCTTTAAAATCCATTCGAAATTCTCGCAAAATGTTAAGTATAAATCCCAGGATGTAGCCACTGCCAGGTGGAGGAGTTAGATGCAGGTCGTACTCATCGAACGGTAACACGACCGATTCAGTGAATGTAGCCCTGGTGTTGGCTAGGTCTTCCTTGTCAATGACACTGCCAATTTCCTTTAAGTCGGCTGCCAAATCATCTGCAATAGATCCGTTGTAGAAGCTGTGCGGTCCTTCCAAAGCCAGCTTTTCGTATGTCTCGCACAATTCAATTGGAGGCTGTATATGACTTCCGGTACGCCAAAACTGTCCCGAATCAGAATTTACAAACATGTTTCTCAGGCCGGGATCTCTCATAACCATATCTTGGTTCATAATAAGGGCGTCGTACTGATGCTTGTAAAGTCTGTATCCCCTGCGGCACAGATCCGTGGTAGGGCCCACAAGCTCTGACCACGATAAGCGGCCGAACTTCTGGTGGGCTATGGCATAGCCAGCCATTTCAGCTGGCACTGCAATCGACCAGCTAGACTGCTTGAACTCTTTCTCCCCCCGAAAGACCGATAGATTATTTTCCCGTAGCAAACGCGGAGAAATTTCGCGAGCCAGAATGCTGAACGATTTGCGCGCTTTGTGGCTATAAACGTTCATGAGCATGCCGCCGCCCAGCCCCATACTTTGCATCCCGATAAGTCCAGTGCAAAATAGAGACACCAGGGCCCCGTCCACCGCACTTCCTCCTTTTTTCATGGCACTTTTAGACAGAAGACTGCAAACATTGTTATCACTACATACTGCAGCTCGGGAAAATCTATATAACGGTGAATCCGACGGAGGAAGGGGCGTTTCGGGATTTGGAGGACTTTTGACGGCATTTTTTGGAGCTATAGAGGGCAATATTACTAATTACTGAGACACTTCTGCCAATACTGAAACATTAGCTTACCTGGATACCTCCAAAAATATCCTGCGGCTAAGATTCCAATTGTTACGGTAATAAGACTATTAACAGTTAGTCCTAAAAGCATTTTTTCTTTGATGGATTTTTTCGTGGCAAGATAAGAATTATGTAGTATTTTTATGTAGTATTTAACCTAAAACTCACAATGAATATATATTTAATAAGCAATCAGCCACCATTGCTGCGATAAAACAAAAGAGAATTCCCAATTCATACTAAGGAGACCTTTTTATTTAAAAAAAAATCAGCTGGGCCTAAGATGGGACCGAAGAATGCAATCTCAAAAATACTAAATAATGATAATAAAATATGTCCGTCAAGCTAGCGTCGCTGAGTTAGCGTCGAATCGGAACGGTGGAATTGGAACACAGCAACGATTTTTTTGTTTTTCAATTATTTCAGTATTTAGCCACTAAATTTAATAAAATAAACACTATAATTGTTAAGAATTAAATAAACTATTGTTTTTTCTTACTTTGAGAGGGTTCCACACTTTTAAAGTAGCTAAAAATGGGTTTGAAAAATTGCCCCTTCACTGTTTTGAGCGTTATCTCAGAAATAAGAGAATGCGCCAATAAGCACGATACACCAGTTTATAGGCCATTTTTTTGAGAATATGCCACCCGTACTCAAATCGAACAAGAAATACCAAAAATTTACATTATGATGCCAACCCCCACCAAAGAACGTTTTACAGGCAGCGGTGTCACTTCTTTTTGAGCAAAAATTGCTGGATCAACAAAAAAAAATCTAAAAAAAACGGAAACCAGAGAAAAAGAGCAAAGAAAAAAACAGATTTTTATAAATCAAGGTGCTGAATGGGGGTTTAGCGAAATTTATTAACATCTTTGTAGCATCATGTGCACGCAAGTCGCTTAATTTTGCAGTTATGCTTCACCTACAATACCTGCAACACACCCGCGTAAGGTCTTTTGGATCCTTCTTCTTACATCTCTTACATCAGCCTTACATCTCTGATTTTTGGAATATAGGCTACCATGGCATCGTATTTTTGTTTTTCCGCAGCGAATTTCGAAATGTAGATTTTGTGTATAAATATACATATACATAAATATTCAAATATATTGAAAAATAATTCGTATTTTAAATTTGTATTATAAAAATGTATAACAAAAAATGTAAAATATAAATGGAATGCGAAACTCCTCAACCGAGTGGACTATTAAACGTAACATATTTATGATCTGTGATGTAGTACCTTTCAATGGATGTATCGAATGTTCTTAAAGGACATAATCCAGGATTCCCCAATAATTCAATTTGTTTATTGTTTTCTGCTACATTGTTTTCTGTTGCGGTATTATTGGCAAACAAACATGCAGCAGCAGGAGGTACCGTGCCAGACCTTATAAAGTATACATGTATGTCGCAGATTGTTTTGAATATTCAAATTATGACGATTATTTGTTGGTACTCTTTTTTTACTTCTTATTGCTGCTCTGTTCTTTCGTGCGAGACGGATACGCAATTCCGTCAACGTAGTCTGGATTTGAGACTACACTATCCATGGTCAACATGGATTTGAGATAGTGCTGGCAAAAAATCGATGTTTGCCACTATCGATTTTTTCGATGTTTTTAAAGAAAAAACATCGGTACTATCGATTTTTCATTACAAAATCTCATTTTATTTTCTTAATATTTAATATTGTTTTAGCTGGAATACACAACAGTTTTTTAGAATATACACAACATAGAAAAAAGGAGTAAAATATACTTACTCTTCGCATTTTGTACAACGTTTGCTATCTTTGTGGTCGAGCCCCATCACCAAATCACCGCTAATTTAGGAAAGAAATTATAAGTATTTTTCGCCTATTTTTGATCGCTCTTACTTACATTAAAGCAGCAACGCTTTCAATAAAGTAAAGTAAAGTTGGAAAATTTCAGTAAAGATGGACAAATGTTTCAATGTTTCAGATAGTGAAAAAAAAATAGATGTTTTGAAAAATGGCTCCCACAATCGATAGTACTACCACACTAGTAGATACTACACTCTTAAACGTCAGACAAAGAAAGAAAGTTTGAGATCATGCCACGAGCCAGAAAACGATTCGCTTTTCCAAAGCCAAATGATTCTTATTTTCAATTTTAATTAATTCAATTTAATTATATATTATAATTTTTATTTTTAATTTCTTGTATAAAAATTGAAAAATAATTCTTATTCTTAAATATTATTATAAAAATTTTAAATAAGAGTTATATTTCAACAATAAATATCGGAAATAATAGCTTATTGTGTTTCCGAATTCATTGTTAAAAAATGGTATATGTGTCCTTTTCCCACTCCCCGCAAAGGCTTTTTTGTGGTTAAATTTTTTTGAACTCATAAGTCTTATTTGCTGTCCCTGATTTCAGCCGTTAAATTCACTTAAAAATCTCTACAATTTAAGTAAAAAGTAAACTAAAAAAAAGCTGCTTAAATTTGCTCAAAAAGCCAAAGCTCCCGATGTCCAATGTTTACATATATTTCACGCAATCACACTTCAAAAATATCCAAATCTGACGGAAAAAAAGCGGATATGACACCGCTGTTTACAGATCCCTAACGAAAAGATTAAAAGTTTCAATATTTAATCCCGTTTGACAGGGTCAGTGATAACTTACAAGACATTTTTGGACCTTTTTTTGTTTTAATAATAAAGAAAATCAATGTCAATGCTGGTCAAGTTTATGAATGCAATGCGCTAAAATTTATAGACCTAATTAAATTAGTAGAAATTTGTGAGACAATACATATTTTGATGCCAGTTTCATGGCACCAATTTCGTTAATTTGAACAAATATCATTTTAAATGAATATTTTTACACCCAAATATTTTCAAAGTCCACAAAGAACTTCAAAATCAGTTTTCTCCAACATTGTCAATGTTTGAATTCACATTTAATCAATTTTGGGAGGGACCGTAGTGAGTAACTTAAAAATATACGTTCACACTGGAAAGAATCAACGATGTTACTCGTCAAACATCTTGTTTGAACTCAGTACTAGGCTTAATAATGTAAAAAATCAATGTTAATGCTTGCCAAAGTCAAGTTGTTGATCATTTAAAAAAAAAAGACAAAAATCATTTTTAATTAAAGTAGTGCGTAACTTGAAAATATACGTCCACACTGGAAAAAATAAATGTTTTTACTCGTCATGTTTTTACTCAGTCTGTGATTAACAAAAAAAAATCATAACAATAATCAATTTTTACTTTTCCAGCAAAAAAAGATCCAAAATGTCTTGCCAGTATATACATACATAATTGAGCCTGTCATCAGGCTAGGGTCCTCTAAAACGTTCATTGGTGCGGCTTGGCAGCCACCTGTAAATTTCTGGTATTTTTTTTCTGGTAAATTGGATAGCTCTATTTTTTATAGTCTTCGAGATCCAGGCGCTCAAAATGTTAGCCCGCTTGTATGGGAAATTGTATATATATATGTAAAAAATTGGGCCGATTTGGATGATATTTTGAATATATAAACTATAGAAATAGTTTGGCATCAAAAGTTATTCAAAAAACTTTCCAGTACTTGCGCTACAGAATTTTGCGATTTATGGGGGCGGGAGGAGGCGTGGCAAGTTTGAAACAAACTTTAACTACGTGGGCGTTGTAGGAATCTCCATGCCAAATCCTATAGCTATATCTCTAATAGTATCTGAGATCCACGCGTTCATGAGGACAGACAGACGGACGGACCAGCGAACGTACAGACGAACATGGCTATATCGACTTGGCTGTTGATTCGGATCAAAAATATACGTATGTATAAACTTTATGGGGTCGGACATGATTCCCTCTCTATGTTTACTTTACTACTTTACAAGTACCGGGAATAACAAAATTTTTCCATAGGAACATTTTTGGGAAAAAATCATAGAAGCACAAAAAATTAATTATTTAATAAGAAAAGAAAGCTAACTTCGGGCGAAGCCAAAGTTAACATACCTTAGAAGTTAAAACCGGATTTATATCGCAAACATCGGATATAGTTGGCCGATCCTTATGAGTATATCATAATATAACCATTTTACTACAATACAAAATCCTAAAAAAAAGTCCCAATCTTCTATCTTACAAAATACCGAAGTATGGTATTTGGTATAGTTTTGTATACCATTTCCAATCAATCAGTTATATGACAGCTATAGGTTATAGTCGGCTGATCTCTGTCGTTCCGACTTACATATATACTGCGTGCAAAGAAAATGGGGGTGTGTGCAAACTTTTTAAGTCGATAGCTTTAAAACTGAGACTAGTTTGCGTAGAAACAGACCCACGAACATGCTCATATCAACTAAGGAGGTAATCTTGATCAAGAATATACATACATATATGTATACCTTATAGCAGTGGTCGACCCGGCCCTATCCCAATGGCATAGGAAATTTCTCTACCTGAGCTCTGCCACACACACACAGTATAAATGTGTAAAACGTCATGCTCACAGATTACTTTCTGCTATTCGTTACTAATAATAATTCGTTAAAATAATATCAATGTATTGGGGTGCCGACCAGTGCACTATAGGACATTTGAGCCCTTTTTCTAGCCAAAAATAATTTTTTTTTAATTAAAGGATTTAAATAACACAGTGCGACAAAAAAAGAAAAATTGGAGGAACTTTTGAAGAGACCTAGTAAGAATTGTTTATTAGGTCAAATATAGTACAAAACCCTGTTTGAAATATTTCTAACACCCTCAAAATCTTGATTTATTTAGAAAAAACAAATTTTCGGGAGTGTTTTGCTCTTAAAAATTCCTAAACGCGTAATTTTAGGCCGATTTTAAAATTTTTTACGTTTTTCAATAGTTAAATGTTGTAGCTTTTGAAAAAAAAATTAATTTTGTGTATTCTTAAGAAATATATAAATAATATAAAATAAAAAAAAAACTTTCTCAAAAGTTATTGCGAAGTGTTTTATTTTTAATAAAAATGAGAAATTTAAAAAAAAATCTTTACGCGAAAACACTTTTGTGACAAATTGTATATACTTCAACAATTTTCATAATTTCGAATTGAAATTGGTCTCGTTTTATTCAGGATTAAAGAGAAAATATTGATATGTGTTAAGAATGATACCATTTCTTGGAAGTTGTTCCGAAAAAATAGCACCAAAGTTCGAAAACTCGACAAAAATTCAAAAATGTCAGTTTCTTTTGTAAAATTTTTATCCTTTTTGTTTAAATAAATTGAAGATGTATTTTTTTTCAAAAGTTACAACATTTAACTATTGAAAAACGTAAAAAATTTTCAAATCGGCCTAAAATTAGGCGATCAGGAATTTTTAAGAGCAAAACACTCCCGAAAAACCTTTTTTTCTAAATAAATCAAGATTTTGAGGGTGTTAGAAATATTTCAAGCACGGTTTTGTACTATATTTGACCTTATAAACAATTCCTACTAGGTCTCTTCAAAAGTTCCAAAACACTGCCGCACTGTGTAATTTTAACTGCATATTATTCACAGTAGATCAATTTTTAATGTAGCATACCAGAAATTGGCATAGATGGCGCCACTGCGAAGAAATCAGATGTTGATTTTCACATTTACATGAGCTTACAATTTAGGATTTTGGGAGCGATTTTAAAAATGTGGATAGTAAACATTTTATGGATAAAATCAAAAGTTTTGAAATGAATACTTTTCAATGTGGTTTGTATTATGTGCTTGTGTATGTGAAGTGTCCAACAAAACTTTTGTTGTCTTTTTAATAAAGTGAAAATGTAAATAGTCTATCAAACAAATTTTTAGAATTAAATCTCATTTTTAAAAAAGAGATTTAAACTAAGTCGAACCGAGAAACAATGTTATTTAGTCCATGTTGTAGATTGTTTAATTTCTTCATATGAGCGAAGAAAAAATTAATAAAATTTAGAATTTTAATCAAGTAAAATCTTTTATTTTTTATTTTTTTTAATTTAATTTTTTTTTAAGATGCAGTTTTACAAAATAAACTAGTTTTAGTTGTCCTAGTCTGAATCGAAAATTTTTTCTGAGTCAGAATCCGAATTTTCTTCTTCATCATTGTAGTCCAGAAGAAGATTTTGGCCTTCAATCTCAAAGGAAACTGCCTTGGTGGAGTTATTGGCCGAATTTTTGGAAGTGGTACATTTTCTATAATATCCGCCCCGTGGATTAAAATTTTGTGCATTGAGGATGGAATCCAATTTAGTATCCTCATCCAGCAGAACCAAATGTGAACCAAAATTAACCAATCCGAGTTGTTCCTCTCGAAATGCTCCTTACACCTATTCGATTTTTTCCATCTTTTACAAAAATTTTTACAAAAATTTTTAATGGTGCATTTTATAGATGTCAAGTTCATCTCGGAACATTTTGATTAACTATATCGCTAAAAATGTGATCAAACACTGCAGAACTCTTCTTTGTGTCGTCTGCTTCCCCATGCCATACTGCAAAAAGTGCTTGTTTACAGGCCGACATGATTGCTGAAAATATCGCTAAATTTAAGGGGAGGGTAAGGTCAAATCATGCGAAAAAAGCCATGTTTTTGTGATTTTTTTCCTGACGACACAGTTAAAATTTATTTATTCAACCAACGGTATATTAAAGTATGATATTAGAAGAATGTTTTATCCAATTTTTACAAAAAATATTTAAACATATGGCAATGGTAGCAATTTTCCGGACGTGTCGCCAAAAAAAGTTGAATTGCGGTGCCCCTCATAACTCGGTGCTGGATCATTTGTAATCAAAAAATGAAAGTTCATTCGTTAGATAATAGTTCGCCCCAGGTAACGCTGTGAAGGTTTTTTGAAAATTGCAATTTTTTAATTTTTCGAAGACTTTGAAGTGAAAAACTCAATTTTTTGGGAAAAAATCGGTTAATTTGTCATTGCAAAATCAAAATTATGAACAAAAATAAAAAAAACTCGACAGCGTTACCTCGTAAAATATGTACAGAAATAGTGTTTAAACTTTCAAAAGGATCGGTGCAGTAGTTTTGAAGTTATGAGGGGCACCGACTTTGAAAACGTGAGTTGTGGGAAAAACGCTTTAAAGTTTTAAACACAACAAAATCCAGTGTAAAACGTTTATAAGCAACTTCGTCAATAACTAATAACTTCGTCAATTTTGCTTTAATTGACGTGAAATTTTGACACAACATTCTTCAAATATTATGCATTCAATTTAAAAAATAAAAAAAAAATGACAAAAAAAAAAATTTAATACCTTACCCTCCCCTTAACAGGGGCACGTTGGGGCAGCTGAACATGGATAATTTATACACAGACGAACCATTGTTTACCACAAATATACGCTTCTTGTGACCCGAGGCGACCTTCCTCTACAGAAGTTAAAATTTGTTATAAAAACGGGTTCTACAAACATTGCTGGTTTTAAACATAAATTATGAATACAGCATCTACTCACAGGCCACAAAACATTTATTTTCGTTTACTACATACCTTGAACTTTGAGAAAATACTGAAACTGATTTAATACACACAAAATCAAAAAAAGTGTCGCAAATATAAAAAGACGTCGATCAAGCCAAATTCAACACCTGCAAATTGTAAAGTACCATATATTAGCTTTGAGAGCTTACAGCTGATCTAGTTGATCAAGTTTATAGGTTTTGGTGTTTTTTTTACCGATATTCAATTATTTGACTATCGGTAGGAAACAAAATTTTATTGAATTTTAACAATTGAAAATTTGCCTAATCTGACGCTAGAATATCCAAATCGGCCACTGTGCAGCGCCGGCATAGAGACTAGATGGATTCCCAAACAGTCATTAATATACCGGAGAGCTTGAGGCGGCGGGGTCGACCAACCCTGCCATTCAGTACTAAGTACGGCATAGATCTTTAAGAAGACTAGCTGCAAATATTGCTAAATCGGAGGAAAGTAATGTAAGTTTGTTAATTCTCGCAGCAAGCTTGCCTGCACGAAAGAAAAAAAAATGACCTTGCCAGTGTATTGAAGCTTATTTGGATATGCCCGAAACAGCGCAATATATGCTCAAAGCCGAATCGTTAGGCTTATATCACCGAATATAGCATTCTTTTGTACCACAACTTCACAAAAGACCAATATATGGTCATAAGGGAGATATAAAAAAAAATTTTGATATATATCCTTTATATATGTATGACGGTTGCTGAGCAAAATGTGGCGGTCCAAGGAATTTATAGTAAGCGATACAAAAGCAGAAGTAATGCTACAGAGTCTAACCATAAGGCCAGTCGGCTGGTTGAATTGCAAGTTGATGTACTTGAAAACCTTATGGGTGAACAAGATACACGTTTTTTTATCGGCGGAACTCATTTTAAGCTCATTTTAACTCATTTCGGTTTCGTTGGAAGCTCAGGACAATCTATTTTTAAACCAGGGTCTTCGGGAGGGCAATGTGACGGTTCTAATATGTATATTTGTCACAACTGTAACACCATAACGACTGATAGATGCGAACAGAGACGTTCTAAGGAACAAACGTACGCGAAGAAATTATTTGTGATCCCTGGACCAAGATCTTGTTTATGGTCGGTGACCAGGGCCGTAGCTGGCATGGGGCGGTGCCCCAGGGCCCCCGAAGGGAAGGGGCCCCGCCGGGGCAAAAGACTTTCGTATAGGGGGCCCCAAATTTACTTGTTACCCCAGGGCCCCCGAGGCTCTAGCTACGGCCCTGTCGGTGACATTGGGTACCACGGATACTTTTCCATATATAAAAAAAAAGTTTCATTACAAAAACTTTAAAACTTTTGCGGATTTATTTCAAGCTTGCAAGAAATGGCAGTTAAAATTGTTTTAAAGCATTCAAGAATTTTTAAATCAAATTTTAATGTTGAGACAAATACATAGTTTATTTGCAAACGCCCTTCTAGCAGTATTGCCAGTATTAGTATTACCGCTTCCGTTTTGTTTTGGTCGATCTACGTGCAGTCCCATTTTCTTCCATAATTCATCTTGAATATTTTTCTTCTGGCAATTCAACATAATCTTGTCATTTGAATCTCGCAATTGCCATTTATTCAGACCAATCCGATACGAAACATACAATACGAATTCGAACAAGAAAAGAAAGCTAACTTCGGGCGGAGCCGAAGTTGATATACCCCTGCAGTTAATACCGTATATACATCGGTGAAATCGGATAAAGTTGGCCGATCCTTATGAGAATATCATAATATAACGAATTTATAACAATAAGAAATCTAATAAAAAGCCCCAAGCTTTTATCTTCAAAAATACAAAAGTTGGTATGGCAGCTGTAAGATATAGTCGGCCGATCGCTATGAAATTTGGTAGGGATTAAAAACCAAAAATATAATCTGTACTAAGTTCCAGCTTTCTATTTTCAAAAACCTGAATATATGTATGTATATACTTTATGGGGTCGGTTTATAGGTGATTGAATTCGAACGTGTTTGCGACATCATCTAATATTTAACAAATGCGAAAAAATGTGCAATAACTATTAGTTAAATAATGCTATGCACATATTATTCAACATAAATGCATTATTAGTTTCGAGAAGGAGCTAGAATACTGGCCACTTTTACTCCACAAAAAAACATGGTTTATAGCTTAGATTTTCCTAAAAAAACACCACGACAATAACACGTTAAAAAGACATAAAATAACATAACACAAACATTGATGTATATTTAAAAAATCTGCATACCTTTATTGGTGTTTTCCATTTTAAATTAATGCTTGTTAACAACGGGAAAAGGTTTAAACTTTAATGCAAAAAACTAGTTTAGTAGCGACAAAAAAACACGAAAATAATGATTTTCAACAGCTGACTTTAGGGGTTCCCCAAAAATACCCGGGTTGCGCAAACATTTTTTTTTTTAATTATATATTTTTTATGTCTGAATTCCACAATAATACTAATATCGATTTTCTGTAGATCAAAATTTATTTTTTGACTTTCTGCCTTAACTTTGGCAAATCCGGCCACTGTGCAATGTATTGGTGATTTTTTGCATTGGTATTGGAGTTTGCTCTGCCGTATGCTGAGCTTGGGTACCCCTGATGTAGACGCACTGAATTTCACCATTCCACTATGGGCCGAAACGCCGTTTTTTTGGCAGAAACTCCAGTTTTAGAGATACTGGTCTCAAATTTTGCACATACGCTTAAACTATTTTTGTCGAATAATTAATTTTTTTTTTATAAATTTGACCACGCCCACTTCGGGCGGAAACGTGTTTTTTTTTTTGTCAAAAACTCCAATTTTAGAAATACTGGGCTCAAATTTTGAATATAAGCTTGAACTACTTTGGTCGAATATCGAATTTTATTGTTTTGACCACGCCTATGGCCGCCGCCCACATCAAGAGTTGGCCATACTGGCATTTTTACTTTAGTTTTACATAAAATTAAGTTTTTCATTAAAAGAAATAAAATTTTTACTAAATATGGTTCTATTAGTTATGAAATTTAATTTAAACCTCTAACAGCGTCGCACTATAGGAAATATGACCACTTTTTCTGGCCAAAAATAATATCTCAAGAACGAAACAAGATATTTAAGTTCTGATTTTTGATTTGAGTTCACATGGTCAATAAATTTAAGATTTTAAAAAAATGTGGGCGTGGCACCGCCCACTTTTTAAGAAACACATTCTATCTCAAAAACTATGCAAGATATTTAGATTTTGATTTTTGATTTGAGTTTATATGGTCCAAAGAACTCACAAATGAAAAAATTGTGGGCTTGGCACCGCCCCCTATTTAAAAATAACTTGCTAACTGTTCGGTTTTGCACTAGTCTCATAGTTAACAGATTCACATTCAAGGTGTTGAGGTTGCCTCCTTAAATTATGAATTTCTTCAAAAGTGCATAAAAGTGCATATTCATATTTCACTCATTTGAAGAAAATTAAACAATCTACAAAATGGACTAAATTACATTGTCCGACTCGGCCAGAATTAGTTAAAATCTCTTTTTAAAAATGTGATTTAATTCTAAAAATTTCCTTTGCTAGACTGCTTACATTTTCACTTTATTAAAAAGACAACACAAGTTTTTGGACACTTCAGATACACAAACACATAATACAAACCACATTGAAAAGTATTCATTTCAAAACTTTTGATTTTGTTCATAAAATTTTCAGTATTTGCGTTTTTAAAATCGCACCAAAAATCTTAAATTCTAAGCTCATGCAAATGTTAACATCAACTGCTGTTTTTTACAGCTGATTTTTTCGCAGTGGCGCCATCTATGGAAATTTCTGGTACGCAACATTAAAAATTAATCTATTGTGAATGATATGCAGTTAAAATTATTTATATTCTTTAACTTTCAAAAAATGGTTTTTGGCCAGAAAAAGTGGTCAAATTTCCTATAGTGCGTCGTCTCTTCGGTGGCTCTTCTCTCAAACTTCGAGGAGCGCTGCATGTGAGAACTCATAAACACCTTCAACATGTATTGTTTTTTCGAAAAGGGGCAAAAACGGGCCAAAACCATTACTAAAAATTGATTTTTTAGTAATTTGTTAAAAACATTACATTTTTACCTTTAAGGCACTTGGAGGCACTTAAAAGAAAACCTTAACAGAACACATGTACTTTGTTAGAATAACAGAACCATACATTTGCAACACATTGCACAAAACAACAAAAACAATATATGTATATATAAAGAAAAACTTTAAAATTATAAATTTACATACCTTCATCTAAATTTTCTCTAAAGACATTTTTAGCATTTAATGTTCGCTTTAATTGCCTTACTAGCTGCAAGATGTGAACATTTTTTCGCGTTTTTAGGCTTAAACAACACGACACTGAACAGCTGACTTTAAGAGCGCGTAGAAAATTAAGGGTATTCCAAAAATTGTTTTTTCAAAATTTTTGTATATCATTTCAGTATTAAAGACACCAAAAAAATAAGCAAAATTTAATTATTTCACAAATCATTTATGCGAAAAATTTTGGCTTTTGGACCATAGTGCATTCAATAAAATTTTTAGCGATTTGGAGACAATCAACAAGTCCGTTGATTCCATAACAAATCCTGATGATGGGGGGTAAATTATTCAACGGGGTTTTGAACTCTCTGAAGTTACCAGGAGTTCGATATTGCACAGTGCGAATCCACCGCGACTTTGCAACGGTACTCGACAAGGGCGTAGCCAGAATTTTTCACAGGGGGAGCCAAAAATTTTTATTTTTATTATTAAAAAATGGTATTAAAAAATAATATATATAAAAATAGTCAACATTGTCTTGGTTGACGTAAAGTAATTCCACCTTTCAAATTTCCCACTTTCAAAAATATTTTGATTCATTTTTATCGATTTTCATTAACATCCTCGGTTGATCAGGGGGGGGCAAGTGCCCCATCCTTTTTGTTTGTGTTAACGTCAGTTTATCTTTCATTAATCAAAATTAATTCAATACTGATTTGAAATGAAATTAAATTTTTCCTTTTTAAATAAAAAACAAAAAAATGTTTTCTTCGTCTCTTAATGACCAAAAGAAATGTTACGTAAGACGAAGCCATCTGGTGGCGAACCGGAGTTCACCGGGTTTACTAGTAAATGTATAAATTGACTTCAACTTTTGTAAAAATTGACTGGAGACTTCAACTTTGAGGTACTCAAAAATTATATTTACAAAAAACAATTATGGTGAACTCAATTGAAACCTTTACTTAATTCAATATATGGGAAAATTTGATCAATTTATCAAATTGAACATATAAAAAAATTATTTCTTCATTTGGTCTTATTACTATTTAAAGATACTCTTAAAGTTCTGTGCCAGAGTTATGAAAATAAGCCAGTACTTATAGAAAAAAATATGTACAAGTAGTTTACTTATAGTATACTATAGATATATAGATGAACAATTTTTAAATTTTATTTGCCATGGAAAAAGAAAGGAATGAAAATTATCCAATTCCAACACAGGGTAACTATGATAAGATCAGACGTAATCTGGTTGCTGTTGGTCCCGCTTCGTTCTTCAATCCATTGACGGTAATACTGGACATCCACATACACTCCAGGTAGTCCCGGCTCCGCACATCCATAGCCCCAAGAAACCACACCAACGATGCGTCCGTCATGAACCAAAGGACCTCCTGAGTCACCCTGACAAGAATCCGAGCCGCCCTGAAGGAGTCCGGCGCACATCATGCCAGGCAGTAAGCCAGTCTTGTAAATAATCCGGCATGTGTGGTAGCGGATAGTGGTCACTTTGACAGTTAGCAAAATGCTCGACAGAGAGTTCTAAGGGGTTTGTACTATTATTTTTTCATTAGATGTTCTTTGATCCCTTCTCACATGCTCTGTTCGTCCCCATCCGGCTATTTGGCACACTCTGCCCGGCGGTGTAACGTCCCTTGCCAGTGTTGCAAATTGAGCCTCTTCCATTAGCACCCTGGAGCTTAAAAACAATATGCCCACATCGTCGCGCATGGTGTCCGGACTAAAGGTGTTCATATAAGCCATAGAGCTCACATGGGTCACAATGGTGCCATTTTGTCTCTCAAAGCGATTTAAGGTACCCATGACCACGACAAATTCACTTGGCTGGCGATAGCGCTTTTTTTTATTGCTTTGGATGGGAAAGAGATCCAGAACAATAAAGAATACATAAGGATGCAGCCCATTACTCACTTGTACAGACAGTGCGCTGCTGTTAAGACCTTATTGATCGAGATTAATGATCCGCCGCAGATGTGGCCACTGCCGAAGTTGTTGTCATGCTTCCGCAAACGTATAGATACTAAGTGGCGTGTTTCATTCGCCATGGCGATGCTGCCGTTGATGATTCGGGACTCCTGGAACACTTTTCCAGCATGACAAGTGATGAGAATCCACAAAAAGCAGGTGCAGACCAAAATCCAGCAGCGAGCCATGTTGTGTAACAGAGTTCCGTCAGATCTCGATTGTCACTAAAAAATAAAATGCTAGAAGCTGCTGCAGCAGCTAGAGCGGGAAACGAGAATGGGAGTCTAACAATCAGCGTTCCCGCTATCTGTCTGATAAAAAGAAACATGCTTATTATGTAGACATTTAGACATGAGGTAAGAAAGAAAAAGAAAATATTCTCATTGGTGGACCGGAAAAAAGGTGTATATTTTAATATACATATTTTAATGTACTACATTTCATACTAACGGAATAATTAATCTGTTTTTCTTAAATTAAGGGTAAACATTTTAAGCTGTAGTATTTTGCATAAACCTCTGAATATCATTGGCATTGGGTGAAAATTGGTACTATTTGGACAAATATTTTGAAATTTTGTACAAAAAGACGAAAATGGAACACGCGCTATTTGTTAAGCTATATGTTAGCCTGCTGTAAACTTGGCTAGTCGTGCTGAAGAATGATTATTAATACATCGCATAATCGTAAACGTACTTATCAATCTTTTTTAACTGGATATTGTATTAGTGATTTTGTTTCAGTATATTTCAAATGTATAACAATTTTATCTGATCCGCTCTTTTTATTTTTTAAAATGTTTTAATTAAAGTTTATGAATTCGATGCACTAGATATTAAATGGAAATTCTTCTCGTCATTTTAGATTTGTGTGACAAACCATAATTTAAACAAAAATCATCAATTATTTTTACACCCAAATAGATTCAAAAACAACGAGGCACTTCTGTGATAATAGAAGATTTAATTTAAGCCGAGGGCTGCCAAATCACTATAGATCACATTTGAAAAATCATCTCCATAAGCATATCGGTAGAAAAATCCATCATTATCTTATATATTGAAATGAAATAAAAAAATATAAAATAATTAAGTAAATAAAAAAAATTAAAGTTAAAAACTATTCTACGGCACATCTGTATTTTATAGTTTTTTTTATATAGTTTTTATAGTATAGAGAAATTTCCTATGCCCCCGGGATAGAGCCGGGCCGACCACTAACATAGATCGTTATCTTAAAATTCAATACATTTGATAATTATAGAAATTTATTTTTGATACAAAAAGAATTAACAAAAACAAGGCTTACTTATTTTTTGCATGTTATTTTACAGTTATATTTGGCTTAGGATATAGTCGGCCGGCTTTATAAAATTTGTTAGAACGAATCAATTGGTATGGACTTACCAGCGAATGAACTTACCAGCGAAAAATTAATTGCATACTTTACTCTATAACTCCTGTCCTATAAAAATTGTCCGATTGATCTGAATTTTGATTTGCAGGTAAGATAGGCATTGGAATAGTTTGGCATCAAAACATTTTCACAAAAACGTGTGTGTTTTTCCCGGTGTCAAGTTTCCCCGGTATTATACTTTATAGATTATCAGCAACAACTTTTGTTTAAGTATGGTTCCAGGGAAAAACAACAACAACAGACCATACTACCGATATTGTAGGGTAGGAGGGACGCACACTAAAAAGTTTATAACTTATCTAAAATGATTCGATTTGGCTGCTTTTTGATTTGTTGGTGTAGATTAGCCATTGGAACAGATTGGCATTAAAACATTTTCCAAAAGCATTAACGAAATGGCGCTAACACCAGATTTCTGTTTTGGGGCGGGAGTGGGCGTGGATACCATATACCATACCTCTTATCTCTTAAAGTCTCTGAGATCCTCGTGTTCATACGGACAGACGGGCTATATTGAATATATATCGGCTGTTAATGCTGATCAAGAATATACATAAATATTTTATGGGGTCGGAGATGATTCCTTCTCTAAGTTATATACATTCACACGACTGTATAAGAAGTGTCAGGATTTTATCTTCAAAAATACCAAAGTTGGTATTTTTACCAAATACCATTTCCGATCGTTCAGTAATATGGCAGCTTTAGGATACAGACGGCCGATCCCGGCCAAAGGAATGAAGTGCAAAGGAATGAAGGGTGTGTTCGAAGTAGAGATGGGCACGGGCCTCAATTTGAAGGCCCGTAAGGCCCGAAGCCCGAAGTACATATTTTCAGGCCCGGCCGACAATTATTCGAAAAGGCCCGGCCCGGTCCGCCCCGGTTCGCCCAAAAAAAAAAAATATATCAAAATGAATGTTTAAGAAACAACTATGTATTTTATTTTTCTTAACTTATTATAGGTGTTCAAGCATTGAACACTATTTTATATACAAATTCCAAAGATGGAGTTGCAAGGGATCGGACCCATGGAAATAAGAGACAAACAGCATGGTCTAAAACCGATCCCCTGCAGCCTAACATAAAAAACACAAACATAAGCATCGTAAATAACAAACATAAGCGCATCCGCTTGTCACACTTGAGAAAGGGTCGCATAGCATGTCAACGTGCAGTGCGTTGATAAGTAGTTTTTAATAGTTTTAAGATTTTCATGTATCTTACTTATAAGAGAACTTTGACGAATAAAATCAGTTTTGAAACGGAACTCATTGGAGTACGACCTTATTATTTGGGGCTCCTCTTAACATTTGGTCCTTCGAGCCGGATTTTCTGTTGTTTTCCCCCAAGTGGTAAGGGACACAGAAAAAGAGTTTCCAAAAGGAGCTCATAGGAGTAAGACCCGTATTTGGGGCTCTTCTTAACATTTGGTCCATCGAGACACCCTGACGTTTTCCCCCCTGTGGTAAGAGACTCAGGTTTAAAACTGGCACCTATAAGTGTCTGAAGGAAAATAATAATTCTCAGCCCAAGGTAGCTTAAAAATAAAGGCTGCGACCTGGGTAAAAAAGAACCCAGTTTAAAAACCGTGGTCCCCTGTTGTTTCCCCCCAAGAGGTAAGGAACACAGGTAAGGGTATAAAATAATATAAATGCCAATGAGCATTAAACAAGAGAAAGAGAAAAATATTTTCCTTTCTGTGTAAGCGTAACCGAGGCTTTACATCGGAAAAGTTAAAAAATATATATTTGTGTTGGCGTATCCGAGGCCCTACATCGGAAAAGTTAAAAGTTAAAAAAAAAAGGTGTTTGAGCGACAAAAAATAATTAAATAAAATAAAACCCCAAAAAACAAACCCCGAAGCAACATCCACAAAAAATAAAACAACAAAAAAACCCCCCAACAACATTAAAAAAAAAAATACTGTGAAACAAAATCAGGAGCAACAACGTCGGCAAGAGCACCGACGGCCAACCACAGCGACAACATCACGAGCAGCAGCGGCAACAGCAACAATATCAGGAGCAGCAGCGTCAGCGGCAACATCACGAGCAGCAGCGGCAACAGCAACAACATCACGAGCAGAAGCGGCAACAGCAACAACATCAGGAGCAGCAGCGGCAAAGGCAACAACATCAGCAGCAATAATTAGAAATTAGTCCTCGGCAAGTTTCGTTTTTATTTTTTTTATATATAAACACTTGAATTTAGTTTTTGAACTTAATTTAATTTAAAATAATATATAATGTCGACTAAGGATAAAATTCCAATTATCGAAGATCAGGTGCGCCTCACCCGGCAAATAGATGCGCTTCTCGCAAAAAATTCATATTCAGAAGAGGATAGGGAGGCATTAAAAAATTTGGAGCAAAAAGCCTTTACGAACCATAATCATTTGGTTCAACTCGGTCCTGTAGAGCATGACTATTTCTTAAAAAATCACTTCGAAAGCATGCTATCAAATATTAAGTCCGCCAGCAACCAAATTAAAAAATATATTGGCCAGGATGAGCTTTTTTTGAGGCTTGAGGGGGCTATAAAGAACCTCGAGGATTACCTCGAGAAAACTTACATAGAAATTCAGGAAAGGAAAAATGAAACCTTTCCAATAAGGATTAAAAAATTAATAATGTTGCTGAACAAAATAGAAACAGTGTCCGATCTAATAAAAATAGAAAGGCTCAATAATAAACATATGAGCAAAATTGTAGAGCTCAAAGATGATGTTGAAATACACATCGAGCTGATGGATAATAAAGGAGCTAGTTTAAGGAGCTAGTTCATTCAAGGATGGATTTAAGTCCATCCTTGAAGCTAAGCTACCTTAAAAGTGCTCTAAAAGGGGAAGCACGAAATGTGGTTTCCCATTTATTGCTTGGCTCAGGCAACAATTACGATGCTGCCTGGGAATTACTGATTAAGCGATATGAGAATAATAGGAAAATATTCACAGATCAGCTTAATCGCCTCATTGAGCTTCCAAAAATAAATTTGGACTCATATAGGCACCTTAAAAATATAATTGATTCAATCAATGAATCAATTTATATGATGCGCCTAAAAGCAAATCTGACCGAAGAATCAGATTGCATTTTTGCGCATATTATTTTTAAAAAATTAAGTATTGAGGCTCTACAGCAGTATGAGGGCCAAGTAAAAAAATCGAGTGAAATCCAAAATTTAAAGGATGTCACAGACTTTTTAGACCAACGGCTTAGTTCGTTGACATCAGTGGGAAATGAGTTCCCAACAAAAAAAATAATAAAAAATAATAATACAAATGACCAAACATGCCCGATGTGCCAAATGCCCGGGCATCAATTAGTTTATTGTTACAAATTTAAAGCATTAAGTCCACAGGAAAGAATGGACGTTGTTAAAAAATGGAACTGGTGCCACCTATGTTTAAAGCACAGTTCTGACACTATGTGCAATAGCTGGTTAGAATGCTCGTATTGCCATAGAAATAATCACCATAGCATGATCCACGTAAATAGGGCAATAGTGAATACATGCGTGACCCCTGAACAAGTATTGTTGGCCACCGCTTATGTTCAAATAAAAGGTCAAGATGGTGAATTTAAAAAATTCAGAGCTTTGATTGACAATGGGTCACAAAGTACTTTAATTTCTAAAAAGGCAGCTCAAAAATTAAAATTGCCTAAAATAAAATCTATCACACAAATAAGTGGAGTATCACCAACAGGTTCCTGTGTTTCAAATCACAAACTAAAATTGACACTCAAAAAAAAAAATAGTAAATGTTCAAAAGAATTTATCACAAATGCAATTATTATACCAAGTTTAAAGCTAACTCTTCCCACAAATAATTTAAATGTTGATAAATTTGATTGGAAGGGCTATTATTTAGCCGATCCCAATTTTGATAAATCTGGTCAAATTGATCTAATAATTGGTGCAGATTTATATCCTCAAATTATTATGCCGAAGATAGTAAAAAGAGGTTTACTTCTCGGACAAAAGACGGTTTTCGGATGGATCGTGTCAGGTCGCACAAGATCCAATCCCATAAAAAAAACAATTATTTCTACAGCCTTGGTAAATACAATCCAAGATTGGAGGAAAGAAAGCAAAAAATATGTGGAACCTTCAAGACAAAAATACAAAATCTGTAATTTATCGTGGTATCCTTTGGGGAAACATAAAATATTTCAGGAAGAAAGGGACAAAAATAATAGTCAAAAATTTCAATTTCGTAATTTCAAATGGTTATACAACAATTTACGTAAATCATGTATTAAGGAGTTAGATAAAAAATTATCTACTTTCAATAGTAGAAACAAAAAGAAAAACAGCCAACACGAAATAAAAATCAAACCAAACCGGAATAGCAATTCTTGCTATATAGCAAATAGCAAGAAACAATTTGAAAGGGAAAATTCTAAAATTAGCTTGAAGTCCTCTAAAACCTTTCAAAAATAGCTCACCTGGCCAAACAAATTGAAGATTTGAAATCACAAAATTTAGAGTTAAAAAATGTCGATTTTCATCATGTGTCAGGTCATAGCTCCTTTATTTTAGTAATAATAATCATTGCTGTACTGGTTATATCATGTTATAAAAAATTAAAATCGAGAAGGCATTTTTTGGCTATAGCACTGCCAACTCCAATGTCAAATGTTTAAAAAAAATAAAAAATTTGTTCAGAATTAACCTAATAACAATTAAGAAGAACGATATTTTAAATAGAAGATAAAAAATAACAGAAATAAAAATTACAGTCCACTATAACAAAAAATCGAAGAAAACATTAATATTTCAAATTAAATTTAAAATACACACTAAAACATAAAACATAATAAGGTTGAACATGAAATTAAAACATAAACAATTTTAAAATATTTAAGATATAAAAAAAAAACTTCCCTCTCTTTCTCTTAAGCGAACGGTCGTGTTTTTTTGTGCGCACTGCGTTTTATTATAAATATTGGTAAACCGGTGTTTACATACTTGTGAATTAAACCTTGTGAATCTTAACAATCTTAAAGCCGAAACCGTATCGCTTCGCGAGTGCTGTGGTATATTTGGAGTCGAATTAATAAATTGAATAATTTTAATTCCAAGCATAGCTCAGCTCTGCTTCTTCCCTGGCTTATCTTTATTTCTGCATTTCTCTTTTGCACTATTCAAAGCTCCCGCTTTGGCTTCCTATTTGGCACAGTGGTTCAAGGTATTGTGTTTTTAAACTTTTTAAATATTAATTTTTGTTTTATTAAATAAAAAAAAAAAATAAATAAAAATAAAATGGAATTTAAACTTGTCTGTGCCATTAAGTCTTGTAACAAGACAATTTCCTCATCCCAGCCTGCCATCCATTGCTGGCTATGTGAGAACGTCGTACATGCCAAGTGTGCCGGTTTCACTGCATCAGTTTCGGATGCCATTTCCCGTAGGTCTGGGATACATTATTGTTGTGAAAATTGTCGTGCTGTGCAAGGCGAAATGAGGTCGTTCATGAGACAGACCAAAAATGGATTTAAAGAGCTGATCACTGGTTTTCGTAAAATCAATGAACAGCTCTGTGCGCTGGACACTCAGTTTAGTGGCCTTCAGCTGCTAAACGAGTCCCCTAAGCGCAAGAAATCCGCTGTTTCTGATCCGCCTCAGCCTGCTCAGCCGACATTAATGCAGCCGCTTATATCTCTGGCCACCCCAAGGGCTAGAACTGAGAAAAATTCGTCAGAATTTCTCAGTGATAATGAGCAATTGTCTGATATGTCCGCCATGGCATCCCTTCAAGTGATGCCACAAGTCCTAGGGAACGAAACCCCCATTAGGGTCTCCCAAAAGGGTATTCCACAGTCCGGACCACCGGCACCGACTGATGCTGCAGTTCTAGTACCTGCGACACCAAAACCCTTACAGGTGATTCCTCCATCGAAACATATATTTGTTTCTCGGCTCGCCCCTGATACTTCAGAGATTGATATCTCGGCTTATATCAAAGCCAAAACAAAAGCCGATATAAAGGTGGAGGACATACAAAAATTTAAATATAGTTATACAAGGCGCACGTCTTCTTTCAAGATTCGTGTGCCCGCGCTGATGTTCAAGACGATTTGTTCTCCCAGTTTTTGGCCAGAGAATCTTTTCGTCCAAGAACATCAGCCTAGTTCCGTGAAGAAAAAAGTTCAAAAGCCAGTGGGAGTGAGACTTCCCAATATCGGAACCAGTGACCAACCCTCCACCTCTTCTTTGGCTGCTAACCCAAAAAACTAGTTTCCTTACTAACTCTTACCTATCAGAATACTAGGGGGCCCAAGCTATATTCTGATAGTTCTTTCTTTGCATCCCATATTATAGCCTTTACAGAAACTTGGTTAAATCCGGAGATCTTTAGCTCCGAAGTTTTTCCAAGTAAGTACACCACTTTTAGACGGGATCGATCTCAGCGAAGAGGAGGTGGAGTCCTCATTTCTGTAGACTCTACTTTTGCTTCTGAAGAGGTGAAATCCCATGAGTTTGGTGACATAGAATTTATTTGCGTTAAAATCACTATGTCCGTTAAAGCTTTATACATTACTTGTTCATATATACCTCCTATGTCTGAACCGCCTACATATTGGCAGCATTTGTCCGCCATTCGATACGTCTCTAATCTTATGACGGATCGTGACCAACTCGTAGCGGTGGGCGACTTTAATATCCCAGAATTAAAGTGGTCCAACGTCGACAACTCACCATCTTTGTCACTTTCAACTTACCATGACTTCACCGCGGGCATGTTTGACATGTCCCTAGGTCAGATCAATCATGTTAGAAATTCGCTAGGTCGGCTTTTAGACTTATGTTTTGTATCTGATCCGGATGGTACTGCTCTCTCCAGAGCTTTTCCCCTTTCAACCCCAGAGGATCCATATCACCCCACGCTGGAGGTCTCAATCGAAACCACTCCTGGTATCGATCAGATGTCTCCGAGCGTGGTAAATAAGATTCGCTGTTTCCGTAAAGCTGATTTTCAGAAACTTAATAGCCTTATAGAAACATTTGACTGGTCTGATATTCTAGCGTGCACTGATCTTAATGTCACTTTAGAAAAATTTTATTTTACTTTAAATAAATTTTTTGACTCATGTGTGCCTTGGAAATATCCGTCCGCTTCAGCAAATCCTCCTTGGTCTACAAGGTGCCTTACTAACTTAAAAAATAAAAAAAATAAGCTTTTACTTAAATATAAAAAAACCTGCAGTAGTGTGGATTTCGCAAGATACCTACTAGCTCGGTCGAATTTTACCGTGCATAACGCTGAATGTTATAGGAATTATATTGACCGCTGCCGGATTCAATTTACTCAGGATCCAAAGCAGTTTTATAATTTTGTAAACACTAAGCGTAAACACGTATCTTTTTCACCCCTGCTTACGTTTGAAAATTCTTCTGCGACTTCGGATCAGGCCATTGCCGATCTATTCGCAGAATTTTTTCAAACAACTTATTCTCCTCCTAAACTGACTGATCAGCCTTACGCATATAACATTCAAGCAGCAAATCTTATTTTCTGTCCGTTTTTTTCTGAGAATAACTTATTATCTGGTCTTTTAAGGGTAAAACCCATTTATTGGCCAGGCCCCGACGGAGTACCAGGCTGTGTGCTAAAATACTGCGCCAGGGCTCTGTGCAAACCTCTTCTAAGACTTTTCAACTTATCTTTGGAAACCTCGATTTTTCCCCTTATGTGGAAGGAATCATTTATAATTCCCCTACATAAAAAGGGAAAAAGTCCGAGGCTGCCAACTACAGAGGCATCTCTAAGTTGTCGGCAATTCCAAAGTTATTTGAAAAATTAATTACCCCTCATTTGCAACACCTTTGGTCTTCGATTATCACTCCTTGTCAGCATGGCTTTATTAAGCGTCGCTCCACCACCACAAACTTATTGGAGTTGACATCCTTTGTCATAGATGGCTTTTGTAAGGGATATCAAACCGATGTAATTTACACAGACTTCAGCAAAGCATTCGATTCAGTTAATCACTCACTCTTGTTGAGTAAACTGAATATGCTGGGTTTTCCTAAAGACCTCTTAACGTGGATCTCCAGCTACCTAGATGGAAGGACACAAAGAGTCTTATTTAAAAACATACAGTCCCGTCTGGTCCGTGCTACATCCGGCGTCCCTCAAGGAAGTCATCTTGGCCCGTTATTATTTACGCTTTTTATAAACGACTTGCCCCCTGCTTTAACGAACTCTCTAGTTCTCATGTATGCAGATGATGTAAAGCTTTGTCTTCAGTACAAATCCATCTCTGCCCAATGCAGTCTTCAGTCTGACCTTGATAACTTTCAAAAATGGTGCTTAGCTAATGATCTAATACTTAATGGATTTAAATGCAAACATATGTCTTTTTATCGTTCTTGCCCTCTGCAAGCTACTTATTCTATTAATGGGATTGCCTTAGAAAAATTGACCCAGGTTAATGATCTCGGCATCCTATTAGACATCAAACTTAAATTTGCCGACCATATTTCCTTAATGGTTAATAAGGCTAAAGGAGTCCTTGGTTTTATCAAAAGGTGGTCAAAAAAATTTAATGACCCCTATATAACTAAAACACTATTCATTTCTTTGGTCCGTCCTATACTGGAGTACGGTTCATGTGTCTGGAGTCCCCAATATGGAGTACATCAGGACCGCATAGAATCCGTACAAAAGAATTTCCTAACTTTTTCACTTAGAGGTCTAAACTGGGATGCAAATCTTCACCTTCCATCTTATAATAGTAGACTCTTACTCATAAACTTACCTAGCTTAACAAATCGTAGGACAATGCTTGGTGTAGTCTTTCTGCATAACCTTATTAACGTGGATGTAGATAGCCAGCATTTACTAACACGCTTAAAATTTAACATTCCTAATAGAAGGACTCGAAACATTAGTCCTCTGTTCCTTAGCCGTTGTAGTTCGACATATGCACTGCATGACCCTTTTAGGGTATTATGTTCGAACTACAATGGTCTCTACGCTTTAACATCTCTTTCCTGTCCCTCAAACTTAAAATATAGAATTTTAAATTTCCTTACTAACTCCTCCTAGCTTAATAAAAAAAAAAAATAGCTTAATATATTCTAACAAATCGTTTATTGAGCGCCCCTCGGTCGTCTGGGCCTCTAAGCTTTATGATGAATACAGGAATGCTAGCTGATGCTCTTATTGATGCACAAGCCATTTCCAAATTCTGAAGGACCGGTAAAAAAAAAAAAAAAAAAAAATATTAAAAATTCAAAAATAAAATACTCATATATACAGTCCACTACATTTTGTTATCGAACAATTATAATAATTTTCTAATACCGAAGAAATAAAAAGAATGTAATACGAAAACAAAAATACACATATACATAAATAAAATGTTAATCTAAAAACAACACACACCTTTTTGTGGCGTAATCGAACTACCGAACTGAGCGGACGTGCTTTGTCCGAGCTGCGGGAAAACTTCACTTCGCTTATATTTTCGCCAATATAAGCGAAAAGACACTGAAATACAATTTATTAAAAGCGACAGACAAGCTTTTTATAACAGTTGTAATGTGCTAAACCAAAACTAGTGTATTGTTGAAAAAAAAAAATACGTACCACGCAATGAGCTCATTGAGCAACGACCAAAAGAACGAGCGTAGAAGTTCAGTGAACCAAAGAAACGGCTTCTACTCTTACTTTTCAACCCGCGATACCGAAGTGGAAAAATCGGCGCTTCAAAGCAACCCGGCTCTACTGACCGCTGAAACCCAAAGGGCACGGTCTTGCTCACCCGCTCTGCTCACTCCGACTCCCGCGTCATGGAGTTCGCAGTGTAAAACCCCCCCTCCAATACCGGAAACAAATTTCGCACCAACAACAAGCAGCGCTACAACTTCTGCAACAACAGCGAAAACCCCTGCAACTCAAAGTACCACGACGTCAACGACAACAGCGAGTACAAAAACAACAACCTCGGAAAGTGCCAAAGCGGCAACGGCCACACAGACTGGAATGGATCGCTACATCCAAATTAAGCGCAAGCTTAGCCCGCAGAGTAATCCGGCAGGAAACAAATCAAAAATTAACCGTGTCCTGAATAACGATAATGAACCAGACAGATCCACTTCTAACAGATTTGCCCTACTGGCGGAGGCTGAGGAAAACCAACCAGCCCAAGACACCGCAAAAAAACCCAAGCCCCCTCCAATCTATATTAGGGAAAAAAGCTCGAGTGCCCTGGTCAACAAAATTGCGTCGTTGATCGGGAACGGTGACAACTTTCACGTTGTTCCGCTTACCAAAGGGAACATCCATGAAACAAAGGTGCAAACCAAGACTATAGAGCACTTCCGAATAGTGTCAAAATATCTGGACACTGTACAGAAAAACTATTACACGTACCAGCTGAAAAGCAGCAAGGGCCTACAAGTGGTAGTAAAGGGAATAGAACCTGATGTTACCGCCGCGGAAATAAAAACCGCCCTTAAAGAAAAGGGCTTCGCCGCCAAGAATGTTAATAACATTCTAAATAAAGACAAAAAGCCACAACCCCTCTTCAAGGTCAAGCTCGAGCCAGAAAGCAGGTCGCTGAAGAAGAACGAAGACCACCCAATCTACAACCTGCAATATCTTTTGCATCGGAAAATCACCGTTGAAGAGCCACATAAACGTAACGGTCCAGTGCAATGCACTAATTGTCAAGAGTATGGACACACAAGGTCTTACTGCACACTTCGGGCTGTCTGTGTAGTCTGCGGGGACGCCCACAAGTCCGCTTGCTGCACTACAAACAAGGACAGTACCGTGAAGAAATGTGGAAACTGCGGAGGCAGCCATACGGCAAACTATAGAGGATGTATTGTGTATAAGGAGTTAAAGAGTCGCATGCGTCAAGCGACCGCAACGCGCAACCAAAATCCACAGAATGCGTACGTTTCGTCAAAAACCACGCCAGACGTCTTCTTCGCCAAAGCTGCGAGATCCTCATTCGGTCCACTAAACACCACCAACGGCTTCTCCTATGCCGATGCTCTACGATCTGGAAGGGAAATTCCAATTCAGCCTAACTCTCAAAGCGCTCAACAGGCCCCAGAACAGCCACACAGCAAAACGGAAACTATGATGCTTACCCTCCAACAAAGTATGATGGAGCTAATGTCATTCATGAAAACGACCATGCAAACGCTTGTTCAAAACCAGAATATGGTGATACAGCTGCTCGTAGCACAACAGTCCAAATAATCTATGCAGGCGCTACGAATATCAATGTGGAACGCCAATGGTGTCTCACGGCATAAACTAGAATTGCCACAATTCTTGACCGAAAACCATATTGACGTTATGCTACTGGTGGAAACGCATCTTACAAGCAAATACAACTTTCATATAAGAGGCTACACAATCTACCGCACAGATCATCCAGATGGGAAAGCCCACGGCGGAACTGGAGTTCTAATCAGAGAACGAATTAAACACCATTTTCACAAAAGGTTTGCAACAAACTTCTTGCAGGCCACATCGATACAAAT
The DNA here is from genome assembly GCA_018153035.1 of Drosophila pseudoananassae pseudoananassae. Taxonomy (NCBI): domain Eukaryota; kingdom Metazoa; phylum Arthropoda; class Insecta; order Diptera; family Drosophilidae; genus Drosophila; species Drosophila pseudoananassae. Next base: position 5,186,664 of record JAECXR010000072.1, read on the forward strand.
TCAGTCAAGCAACGGAATCCTTTCAATTGCTGCCGTTTACTGCCCTCCTCGCTTCTCAATCTCGGAAGGACAATTTATGGACTTCTACAATTCACTTGGGGATCGATTTATAGCCGCAGGAGACTACAACGCCAAACATACGCACTGGGGATCACGTCTAGTGACTCCCAAAGGAAGACAATTGTACAATGCAATTATAAATGTGAAAAATAAACTGGACTACGTTTCCCCTGGAAGTCCCACATACTGGCCAACAGACTCACGAAAGCTCCCAGACCTTATTGATTTTGCAGTGACAAAAAACATACCTCGCAATCTAATAAGTGCCAAAGCAGTCTCGGACTTATCATCAGACCACTCGCCTGTGCTTCTAACGCTTCTTCAAAGCCCAGAAATAACCGAACACCCCTTCAGTCTGACGACGACAAAAACAAACTGGCTAAAATACAAAAAGTACGTGAGTGCCCACATAGAACTCGCCCCGGATTTTAACATGGAATCGGACATCGACTACACTACGAGCGCCCTGGAAGAAGTACTCATTGCGGCAGCTAAAATCTCTACTCCTCATAGGAAAGAAGTAGACCGAAACAAACACTTCAAATCTAATCAGCAAATCGAACAGCTCGTGCGAGAAAAGAGGCGCACGCGTCGTGATTGGCAAAACAGCAGATCACCAGCTTCAAAACAACGCCTTAAGGAAGCAACCCGATCACTCGACCAGGCTCTTCACCAACAGGAAGAAAATGCACAGCTGAGGTACATCCAGAATCTCTCGCCAACAAGCACAAAGTACCCCCTGTGGAGGGCCCACCTAAATCTTAGTGCCCCGATTGAAACGACATAGTGTAAACATATAACGTTTACTCTTAATAGACAAACATGCCCTCCGCTTTTACTAAACGGTATGCAGATCCCTCAAGCTAACGACGTAACGTACCTTGGCGTTCACCTTGATAGACGACTTACCTGGCGTAAGCACATCGAATGCAAAAAAATGCATCTAAAACTGAAAGCCAGCAGCCTCCACTGGATCATAAACTCACGATCGCCACTGTGCCTGGACTACAAGTTACTACTGTACAATTCAGTCCTAAAGCCAATCTGGACGTATGGCTCCCAGCTGTGGGGGAACGCGAGCAGCAGCAACATAGACATCATACAGCGCGCACAATCAAAAATCTTGAGAACTATCACAGGGGCACCTTGGTATGTTCGCAACGAAAACATCCACCGGGATCTGGGCATCCTCGCAGTGAAAGACGAAATCCAGAAACAAAAAGAGTCATACAAAGAAAAACTGTCTTCGCACCCAAATTTTCTAGCTCGGGGATTGACTCGGGTTTCTAGCGTATCCCGCCTTAGACGCAACGACCTCCCAACCCAGCAATCGATTTTTAGGGCCGTCTAACTCCGTATCAGTCAATATGACTGTTAGTTAAGTTAAAAATATAAGATTTGATACACCTCTTGTTAGTCTCGCAAAGAGAAGATTCAAGAAATAAAAGCAACGTTAAAAAAAAAAAAAAAAAAAACAACCTTTTTGTGGCCCTTTCCAGAATGTTCAAGCATTGAACACTATTTTATATACAAATTCAAATTAATACAATTTTCTTCGCTAGGTGTATTTATATATTTTTCAATTTCAATATCAATAAAACTTTTTTCAGTTCTTCTTTTTTTTGAAAAATTAGAGTCCATAAATTGCGAAAACTCACTTAAATTTCCGTTTGAAACAAATTTGTTTTCAAATGTTTGCTGAGATTTAATACATTGAATGTCTGAAAGCATGGCTCTTACAGTTGCTATTATATTCTCCCTTTTTTCTTCCGATAAGAAAAGCATTTCTTTGAATGGTGGATTTAAGAACAATGCAACAAAATGCGCAGTGGTGGGCATAAATCGTGTTTATGTCTAGGCCAACGGGCATAGCGGGCTTTTTTGCCAAGGCCCGGGCTCCCACGGAAAAAGCCCGTTTCCAATTTTTAGGCCCGAGGCCCGTATTTATTGATACAGGCCCGGCCCGGCCCGTGCCCATCTCTAGTTCGAAGTAGAAACTGACAGACAGACATGCTTTTATCAACTTATCCTGATGAAGATCCTGATGAAGAACTTAAGGGGGGACATCTGAGTAACAGGCCAAAAAAAAGGGGATTTTCTGGAATTTTTTTTGGCCAAATCAAAACAGCTAATCGAAAATTTGTAAATGAGGTTTTATTATTTTATATTTAAAGTACACAATAAAATTTTTTTTTAATAAATCGAAAACAAAATGGCGGCCCTGCAGCCCTTATTCGTAGGCCCTATTTTTTTAAAGGGGGTCCATGGCCGAACACCTAACGTCCTTAATTTTTGATCTAGAACAAAAAATCAAGTTTGGTTAGTTTCTGTATCTCAACGGCTATCGACACACGTAGGATTTTTTCGATATATTGATTTTTTGCAAAATGGTGAGTGATTGAAAAAAATTTTCAATTTTCACGAACAAAAAACGTTACAAAATTGTTGATAAAAAAAAAAGTAAGCAAAATAAAAAAAAAACGTGTGTCGATAGGCATAGGTATTCTGAGCATACTGTCAAAATTTTAGATCGATAGGTTAAGAGTTATTCGAATTATGTGTTCGGCCAACTCAAAAAAAACGGTTTCGAGAAAAACGCGTTTAAAGTTTTAAGTACTGTGGGATACACCTGTGAGGCATCGCCGCAGAATGACAAATTTCGACACTTAGACACTTTTGCCGGACTCTATCTTTTGATATGTCATTTTTAAGACCCTAAAGAATTTTTAAGCGAAAAAAAAAAAATTTCGATTTTTTCAAAATTCTACTCAGATGTCCCCCCTTAAGAATACTTAAAAATATTTCCACAATGGATAATAAGGCTAAAGGTGTCCTTGGGTTAATTAAAAGATGGTCGGTGGTGGATTTAACGATTCCTATATTACTAAAAGTTTATTTTTTTGGTCTAATACTTGAATACGGAATGTTGAAATTTTTTTTTTAGTTTTATTTTTATATACTTTATTGAGGTTAGGGCAAAGCTATACTTTCTCTTCGACAGGTTTGTGGATCTTATCGTCGGATTTGATTTCATCGCCGGTATAAGTCTGTCGGCGCAGATCTCTCATGATCTTCACTACAAGGTCTGGAAGTAGGCACGCCGCCGAGCAAATAATCGTGTAAAGCCAAAGTGGTAGGGAAGCCAGGAACTGATTATAGACGTCAAAAAGCTCCCCGCCTTTGTACAAGTTATATAGAAATGTAGTGATCATGTACGCTGCGATTGACATGAATATCAGAACAATGTTTATGTAAGTCATATAACGGGCTATTAGTAGGAGTTTAAGGTTTCCCACTATCACAATTATAGTAATAAGCATAGTCCCAAAGGTCTGAAAGCTGGCAGTCTGTCCTACCGTGTGCACCACATTTTCATTATTAAGTACTGCGTAGGCAAAAAAAAATATTATAAAGCACTGGACAAATCCATTAAGCATCCACAATCCAAATATGCCCATTGATGCATGCTTGTTGTGCTTCATCTTTCGGTATAACTCGGGATGCCTAAAGTTAAGAAGATGTAAAATGTGAAACATGCGGGGTGCCGCGTTTTATATTATGACGGTACAAATTCTTACCTAAGCAGCGTTTCTTCATTATAATTCTTGTCAGTTAGGGCGAGGTAAGTGAAACTAAAGGAGATGTAGACTATGTCGAAAAGCCAAAGGTAAAGCGAGTTGTATACGTTGGTGGCCGAGAAGAGATCATAAACTTGAAAGAGTGCCATGCAGCCAGTAATGATGATGTTCTTATAGCAATAGAAGTGCACCATAAGGGCTAGACGCTGCGAATTATAGTGCCCGTGGACTAAAAATAAACGGCGCAGCATTTCAAAACGGACTACAGAAAAATCGGCACATCGGGCCGCCTGCTTGCCCTCACGACCGGCGATTCCTATACCGATGTGCGCCTCTTGGATCATTGATATGTCATTGGCCCCGTCACCAATGGCCGCAGTAATGTGCTTCTTTTGTCGCTTTATTAATGATACAATCTCGCTTTTCTGAAGTGGACTCAATCGACCGCATAGAACGGCCCGGCAGCGAAGGGCGAGGTCGGCAAATTGTTGGGGCAAGTGCGTCAAAAGGGCAGCAATTGTGGTGCCGTCAATCACCAATACCTCAGGGTCAGTAGTTTCAATTTCTTGCAACCGACTGAGCAAGTCTTTTTTTTCTGTTTGTTGGATGATGAAGTAAGGCCTTGCGTCTTGTGGAATATGGCGACAGGCTATACTGATGTTAACAGCTGTCTCTATCTTGTCTCCGGTGAGAACCCAAATCTTTAACCCAGCTCTCTGCAGGGCTTCGAGCGTCTCATTAACTTCATCTTGCAAAGCGTCCTCCAAAGCGGTAGAGCCGAGAAGATCCAGTCCTGAGATAGTCTTTTGTTTAGTATTATATGAACGCAATATAATCAGGGGCCACTTACCAACCTCCACACTTTCGTAACACTTTGATATAAGATCCTTTCGGTTGCTAAGCTGAGTGTTCGCGTGCTTATACTGAGCCACAAATTTAGAAAACTCTTCTTCTGTGAGTGTGCGCCTAGCAACCGCAAGAGTGCGCAAACCTTCCTTAGCGTACTTCGTCACCTGATCATTTGTCTGATCCAATTGAAGACTTGGATTACATCTCGGAAAAATTACGTTCTCGGCCCCCTTACTGTAAAGCCAGATAGTGCCGGCCTCATCTTTTACTATTATGCTCATCCGCTTCCGTTCAGAGCTAAATTCTAGGACATGAAGTCGCTCAAAGCGGAGCTCCTCTTCCACACCCCAAGAGTTCGTATGAATGTAAATACAATTTCTTTTCTGCCCCACAAAAGCCATTCCTAAACTTGCACAACCTTCCAGCAGTGCTTTCTCATCCGGACTAGAAGCCTGGTACTTTTCCACGATCCCATCGTTCATCAGCAAACTTTGCTCTGATACCAATTGAGGCGACTCCGAAGAATTTACTCCCACACCCTTATGTACTTTCACGGTGTGGCACACGGTTAACGCCTTGAAGAAGGTATGTTCCAAGTCCTTAATTGGAAAGAAAAAAAAAAATTAAAATAGGAAAAAAAAAGCTTCGCAAAGTCTACCCCAAAACTGGTAAGATCCAAATGCTCTCCAGTTTCAGGCAAGAAAAGCTTGGCGCCTTCTAGGTGGAAACTTCGACCAGATACATAGCACTTGACGAATTTCATCTGGTTCTTGGTGAGTGTTCCTGTTTTATCGGAGAAAAGGATGTTCACTTGGCCAAGATCTTCATTTAAGTTGGAAGAATTGACCTCGCAGGGTTGGTCGCGCTTCTCATCGTAAAGGTGAAGGTCGTGGTGCATAAAATAGCTACCAAAAACCCGATAAACTTCGATATTCATGTACGCAGAAATCGGTACCATGTAGTTAAAAAGAAGTAGGAACGAAAGAAAATCCTCAAAGATTTGCCAAGCGGAATTGAAGTCCGTGGGCGGTCCTAAGTGGGGCATGGCTGGTACAATTTTGGACTCCTTGTCTCTGTTAAAAAACAATTTTATTTTATTTTGTAAAAAAGGGGTTAACAAATAAACTAGTTTACCTTTGGATGAGATACAGAACCAACACAACCAAAATCATCCCCACGATGAGCACCACCATGAATTTATTGATGTACCTCTCGCTGGAAGCTGACTTGTTGCCAGTGTACCGGCTGTTCAGTTGCAATTTAGTGTGCATTCCCGTGTAAATTGCACATCCTATTACCCGATCTGTTCCTTGGACACGGACGCCGCGTAGAAGAAGGTTGTCGATGGTCAGGGGTAAGACGCCATTGTCGTCGTTTCCAGCTTCGCTGCTCGGCTCTATACGGCCATTAAAACTGTAGAGGTCAGGAGTTGACTTTTCGCACACAATTGTCTCCTTTCTCGAAGGGTTCCCAGGCAAAAGCTCATAGTTCGCTGGAGCGAATATCGTCTTAACATTCGTCTCGCCATCCAGGTTTGCTGTGATCACAAAGCATTTGTTATCTAGTCCCGAAGATTGAAGCAGGACTAAGTCGCATGGTACGTCATTGGCACTCGTCACTACCACAAGATCGCCGGGCACAATAAACTCCGAACAAATTACTTGTTCATTGCCATTCCGAATAACAGTAACTAAAAAGCGATTAAAAAAAAAAATTATCAGATGATCCTTTGCAATATCTTTCAATTTAAAAAGAACGTATGTTTATACATATGTTCGATAACAACACTTTATTATTAAATAAAACGAGAAAGAAAATCTTATTTCTTATAAAAATCTTAAGAAAGGACGTCTATAGTCGACTATATAGACTATATTATACCCGGTATTCATCTCATCCACCCACAAATGACCTAACTATTCGCTTGGAAAATTAGCCATTGCAATGGCTAATCTACACCAACAAATCACCCAAATCGGATGCTTTTTGGAGGAGTTTAGACATTTCAGTCCTACTGAATCGGTAGTATGGCCGTAGGGGGTAGTAGGGATCTGTCATTGTTTATTTGGCCAAGTGCAAAAGTATGCAGCGAAAATTGTTGGCGCTAGTAAACGCTAAAGGTTAGTAAAATTGTAGGTGAAAAAGATTAGTACCAGGTACAATACAGTCGGGAAACTCGATTATAGCCGTCCTGTCTAGTAATAAATATCACACGCGACATTTTGTGCCATCAATGATTTTTTGTTTTTTTTTTACTTTAAAGGTAATTATAAATTAATAAAAATAAACTTAAATAAAACTTAAATTTTTTATTTTCAGCATTAACTTGAAAATATAGATAGAAATTATAATTTGATTTGGTATAGAACTAAACTCGAAAAATACAAAATTTTATATCAATATTATGATCAATATTTTTAATATTCATATTTTTATAAATATACCTTTATTTTTAATGTTTTATTTAATTATCATCTATAGAATATATAGTAATATGTATTACAAAGTAATAGAATGGGAATATCTGATCATAAATTTTTCCGGTTTGGAAAACGTACCGTTTCTTTTACATTTTTGTTATATTCTTTCAACATAAACCAATAATTAAAATATGAATGCATAATGACTCCCTTTGAGAAAAAATGTATAAAAACACAATATGCTCCAGAAAAGTTTAAGACTACTTTTCCACTTTTTCGATTTTGCATTGAAATAATTCAAAATTTGTTATGACTTATTGTAAAAATGGATTTTATTAGTCAAATTGAACAGATTTTCTGTAGAAATATGTGAAAAAAACATACTTTGAATGTGAATGTGATAACATTGAATGTGAAATTTTTGGTTGGGGTTGACCTCTTAGTAAAATTATCCGTATTTTTATTATTTTATTATTTTTATTAAGGTTAAAAACCTTAACCTAAACCTTATCATGAATTAATACATTAAAAAAGCAGTAAAAGTAATGCATATTCGACATTTTTTATGAACCTCTGTTCCAGAATTGAACACTGACTTTAAAAAATATATATTTTTAAGGGATCGGACCCACAGCTGAAAGTAATAACAAGAAAGGAAAGCTAACTTCGGGCGGAGCCGAAGTTGATATACCCTTGCAGTTAAAACCGGATATATGTATATCGCAAACATCGGAATAAATTGGCGGATCCTTATGAGAATATCATAATATAACCAATTTATTACAATAAAAAATCTAGAATAAAGTACCAAGCCATCTTCATCCATCTTCAAAAATATCAAAGTTGGTATTTTTACCAAATACCACTTCAAATCGTTCAGTTATATGGCAGCTGTATAGTCGGCCGATCGTTATGAAATTTGGTAGGTTGGATCAACTGATCAAAAATAAAATCTGTACGAAGTTCCAAATTTCTATCTTCAAAAACACAAAAGTTCGGTAATTCGGTCCAACAAAAACCGAATTTTAAAAATCAATGGGGAAATGCCCAAAACCAAAGTTGGCCCCAACAGACTAAGTTTGACCAGAAAAACGTTCAGGGACAGCAAACCGCGGAACCAATGGAAGTCGATCCTTCCATACAAACTGTGAATAACCTCACAGTTTGTAAACCGGCCAAAAGGCAATTTAATAATTATCGACAGGAATATACCCAAATTTTAACACAAACCAAAATCAAGATCGTCCGATCAAGTCGTCCGAACTTTTACCAACAAAATCATAGCCGTCCTTCTAATAATAATCCACAAAACTTTGCAATAAAGCAGCTAGCCCAAGTCATTTTTCGGTAAAGCGGGAGCACGAAAATACAATAAATCACCCTCAGAATAAAACCATAAAAATTAATAATATTAAGGAGGACCATTTTTTAGGGGAAGGGCAAGAGAAGGATTACCTTATTGAATAAGATTTGACAAAAAGAAAAATAAAAATTTTAAGGTACTTATTAATACAGGCGCAACAGCTTGCTACATTAAAAAGGGAATATATTTAAATAAAAATGAACTCTCTATTCATAAAAGGGTTTCAACAGTAAACGGGTATTCCATAATAAAATATTATCACATGATAACAATTTTCAATATTAAATATATCTTTTATGAAATCGAGGGCTTAGAATCTGACTTGTTAGTCGGATATAATCTACTTAAAAAAATTGGTGCTATAACTGACACAAAAAAAAGGGAGTTATAAAATATCATGGGAAAAAGGAAAAACTACTTTTTCATAATAAAGTGTGTAAAGAAAATTTATGCCACACCGAGGAAAAACGTAGTCACCCTCTGAAGGAATTCTTAATAAACAAATATTTTAACAAGTTAAATCAAATTCAGTCTGCGTCGAAACAAGCGACTATTACTACAGCTCCGAATCAGAGCGTTCAATGGATTTTAGTTCAATAAAATCTTTCCAATAAAAAAATGAGGATCTATGGTCAATAACCTCACAAACTACTTCAGGCAACAACAAAATTTAAAATTATTGCCTGAACAACATAAAATTGAAATCAGATAATAATATGGAAGAATTAAGAAATATAATAACAAACCATATCAAAGATGAGCACTCTAAAATAAATATGCAAATTCCTTTTCGCACTGATATTAGAGGGGAAATAAACTTAGAACATGATAGACCCATATATGGTAAACAATACCCATATGCCCAATCCGTAGCGGAATTTGTTAATAAAGAAATTAAAAGAATGTTGTCCGAAAAATTTAAATTTTAAAAAATTAATTTAAAAAATTAAATGAAAACACATTTCCCGATAGATACCCTATGCAGGATCCATCTTTTATTTTAGCTAATCTGGGAAAAGCCCAGACCAAGAATCTTCCAACGAGCAATGGATGACATTTTAAGAGATCAGGTTGGAAAAACTTGCCACGTCTATATGGACGATCTAATAATATTCTCAAATTCATTAGAGGAACATTTTAATGATTTAAATAAAATAATAAAATATTCTTTTAGAAGCAAACATGAAAATTTCTTAAGAAAAATCCAAATTTTTTTCCAAGAAACCAGATTTTTTGGATATGTAGTCTCTTATAATGCAATCAAAACAGACCCAGAAAAAATTGCAGCAATAAAAAATACCCAATTCCGAAAAATATCAGAGAGCTTAGAAGCTTTCTCGGCCTAACAAGTTATGTATTATAGAAAGTTTGTCCGTAATTATGCTTACATTCAATGAACTTAAACAAAACCTTGCTAATAAAATTGAATTAGCAAAACCAGATTATAGTAAAAAATTCATTCTTACAACAGACGCTTCAAATATAGCATCAGTTTTGTCACAAGAGGGTAAACCTATAAACTTACCATGAAAAACCCTCAATAAAACAGAACAAGCATACGCCACAAACAAAAAAGAATTATGTATTTGCAATTAAAAACTCTAAGAAACTACTTATGTATATGGCGTGGTAGGAATGGAAATTAGCGTAAATAGCGTATGCAATATCTGAAAAAAACCGAAATTTAGATATGAAAAGTTGGTATTCATTCATATAAAGTGTTACACCAAAAATTCAATACAAACCTGGAAAAACTAATGTTGTAGCGGATGTTTTATCCAGAGTCCAAATTAACAATTTGTCAGACGCAGACATATCAGAGGGTAGTTCAGATGAAAATACAATTCATTCTGCAGTAAGTAGCTTTGAAAATGTAATTGAAGAAACTAATAAACCACTTCTTTTAAAAAAATTTAAAAAAATTAATTAAAAATTAAAATTAAAAATTTTAATTAAAAATTTAACTTTAAATCACTACTGGCAGATTAACAGTCCACGAATTAATAAATATATTTAATAATATTAGACTATGATACTCCGGAGAATTTAGTAACGATACTAAAAGAATATATTTCACCAAATATAACCATAGGCCTACACTATACTCTGCAAGACCTTAACATATTACAAAAACCACTAAAAGAAAATTTCGGAAACAAATTCTTATTTACAAGAAATGTTGTACAAGACGTAGAAAATGAGGAAGATAAGGCAATTATTATTCAAGAGACTCATTGTCGCGCCCATAGAGAATTAGACGAAAATTACAAACAAATATGTATGTATCTAGACTAGGGGTGGGCAAGCCCATGGCTCCTCGGGCTCTCAAGGCTCCTCCCGTTATTCGTAAATTTTGGCGCCAGCAAATCAGGCCAGACGATCGAGTCGCGGGGTCAGTGAGCCGTGAAGATTTAAAAATGTACACAAATTCCGAAGCAGGTAGCGGGCCCGACCCCGCGGTCCCGAGTTTGCAACAACAATTATTAAGGGTGCATTTGCGCACAACGCGACGACAACCATCGCGAAGGTGGTGGTTGTTGTTGTAATTTGTTGTCTGGCCGAGCTGCGGCTCCGACCGTTAGATTTCGTGCCCATTTAGATTCTAGACTTTACTATTGGCCAAAATTATTCATAAAATTAAAGGAATATATAAAAAATTGCGTCATTTGTAACCAAAATAAATATTGCAGACATCCAGTAGAAATTCCGATAGGTGAAGCACCAATTCCAACTAGTGAAGGTGAAAATCTTCATATTGATATATTTTACGAAGAAAAAAAAATTTTTTTAACATGTATCGACGCTTATTCAAAATTCTTAACAGTCAAAGAAATGTAAAATAAGTTAAATATTGAAAACAATGTACTAAAAATTTTACAACATTATCCATTAGCCAAAACAGTCATGACAGACAACGAACCAAGTTTCACATCTGCGCAATTTCGTTCATTTATAAGTAGAAGTGGACTCACAATACACTTTGCAGATCCAAGACATAGCACTTCCAATGGTCAAATTGAAAGGGCACATTCAACACTCACAGAGATTGCTAGAAAAGATGAATACAATCTAACAGATTACTCTGAAATAATCATAAGAGCAGCTCAAAAATAGAATCAAAGTATTCACTCAGTTACCAATGAGAAGCCATTGGACATACTATATGTATAACAAAATAAACCATGAGTAGGGTGACCAGGCGTCCGTATTAATACGGACATGCCCGTATTTTCATCTCTGTGTCTGTTAGTCCGTATTTTTTGTAAAATGTCCGTATTTTTTGCGTTTTTGACGAAAAAACAGGTTGCACCTGCAATTTTTCCGAAATGAATTTCTAGACTTAAACATTCAAAAGCGCCCGCGCTCGCAGTTGACGTGTCGCTAGTCGTGACACGTCACACGTATAGAGGACGCGAAATCAGTTTAGCACGCGTTATACCGTAAAATTCCCTAGAAATATGGGACGAAAACTTGAAAGTATAATCTTGGTTCAATTCAATTTCAAAAAATGTTTCTGTCAACAGTTTCATACATATTTGAAAAAGAACACTGCTTTCTTGAAACAAATCGGGATTAATGACAAATACGCATAAATTTTGTTTTACTCTAGGTGACAGTGCCATTTTTAATTAAATTTCAAAACTGATACTTTTAAGTTCTAGTGTAATCTACTCGACTCGGCGATTTTTAATAATATTGCTCAATCTGTTTTCTTGCAATAAAAAATCTTGAAGTTCTGCAAAGAATATACTAAGTATAATTTCAATATAAAATCTATATATCATCCTATCTTTCCAACTTCATTAGCTTTTAAGGTACTTAAGGCGAGAAAAGTGTCCGTATTTTCCACTTCAGCTATCTGGTCACCCTAACCATGAGAAAATACCAAACATTCTCAAACAAGCTCAAACAGTTATGCTAGAAACACATAACAAAGACAAAAAACCAAAAAACTATAATGTAGGAGAAGTAATTTATGAAAAACAAGAAAGGAAAGCTAACTTCGGGCGGAGCCGAAGTTGATATACCCTTGCAGTTTAAACCCGATATTATCGCAAAAATCGGATTGAATTGGCCAATCCTTATGAGAATATCATAATATAACCAATTTATTACAATAAAAAATCTAAAACAAAGTACCAATCTTTCATCTTCAAAAATACCAAAGTTGGTATTTTTACCAAATACCATTTCTGATTGTTCAGTTATATGGCAGCTATAGGATATAGTCGGCCGATCCTTATGAAATTTGGTAGGTCGTATTATTTTGCCAAAAGTAGCATTCGTACCAAATTCGAATTCTCTAGCTTTAAAAACACCAAAGTTATACCATTTCCGATCAATCAGTTATATGGCAGCTATAGGATATAGTCGGCCGATCCCGGCCGTTCCGACTTATATACTGCGTGCAAAGGAAAGAAGGGTGTGTGCAAAGTTTCAAGACGATAGCTTTAAAACTGAGAGACTAGTTTGCGTAGAAACAGACAGACGGACAGACGGACAGACGGACATGCTCATATCAACTCAGGAGGTGATCCTGATCAAGAATATATATAATTTATAGGGTCGGAGATGTCTCCTTCACTGCGTTGCACACTTTTGGACAAAATTATAATACCCTCTGCAAGGGTATAAAAATATGGGGAAAGAAACAAATTAAAACCAAGATATAAAAAACAAGGAAAACCAGGGTAATAAAGTAATAATAAACAATAGGAATAGAATAGTTCACAAAGATAATATTAAGTTTTAACATTTTTTCCTCTAACTTACAGATAACAATGTATTCCGCAATACTTCTATTTCTGATCATAGTTACAACATCCGAAATAATTAATTATTCGAATCATGATTTCTTTCTTTATAAAGACAATAAGGACGTTCTAACCTATGACTCATATGCTGAGCTATTTCATGTTACAAACATTAGTTTCTTCAAAGAAATCATGAACTCAGAGTTTAACTACATAAAGAATACTAATAATGATAAATTATACTGGGAAGTTTCATATAATTTAAGAACTTTAGATTTAATTCTATCACAACTATTGCCAACAAGATCTAAGAAAGGTATTAATGAATTGGGAACTGTTTTAAAATGGTTAGCTGGTACCCCGGACCATGATGATGTAGTAACAATTGAAAATTGATTAATTGATACAATTACATTGGCTAAAATGGACATTTTTAATACAAAACAAGAAAGGAAAGCTAACTTCGGGCGGAGCCGAAGTTGATATACCCTTGCAGTTAAACTGGAAACTGGACAAAGTACCCAGCTTCCATCTTCAAAAATACCAAAGTTTGTATTTTTACCAAATACCATTTCCGATCGTTCAGTTATATGGCAGCTATAAGATATAGTCGGCCGATCGTTATGCAATTTGGTAGGTTTTATTAAGTGACCAAAAATAGAATCTGTACGAAGTTCCAACTTTCTATCTTCAAAAACACGAAAGTTGGGTAATTTCCGATTGTTCAGTTATATGGCAGCTATAGGATATAGTCGGCTGATCCTTATGAAATTCGGAATGTTGTATTATTTTGCCAAAAATAGCATTCGTGCCGAATCCGAATTCTCTTGCTTTAAAAACACCGAAGTTATAGCATTTCCGATCAATCAGTTATATGGCAGCTATAAGATATAGTCGGCCGATCCTTATGAAATTCGGAATGTTGTATTATTTTGCCAAAAATAGCATTCGTGCCGAATCCGAATTCTCTTGCATTAAAAACACCGAAGTTGTAGCATTTCCGATCAATCAGTTATATGGCAGCTATAAGATATAGTCGGCCGATCCTTATGAAAATTGGTAGGTCGTATTATTTTGCCAAAAGTAGCATTCGTACAAAATCTGAACTCTGTAACTCTAAAAACACCAAAGTTATACCATTTCCGATCAATCAGTTATATGGCAGCTATAGGATATAGTCGGCCGATCCCGCCCGTTCCGACTTATATACTGCATGCAAAGGAAAGAAGGGTGTGTGCAAAGTTTCAAGACGATAGCTTTAAAACTGAGAGACTAGTTCGCGTAGAAACGGACAGACAGACGGACAGACAGACGGACAGACGGACATGCTCATATCAACTCAGGAGGTGATCCTGATCAAGAATATATATACTTTATAGGGTCGGAGATGTCTCCTTCACTGCGTTGCACACCTTTGGACAAAATTATAATACCCACTGCAAGGGTATAATTATCCCTAACAAGAAAGGAAAGCTAACTTCGGGCGGAGCCGAAGTTGATATACCCTTGCAGTTAAAACCGGATATATATCGCAAACATCGGATTAAATTGGCCGATCCTTATGAGAATACCATAATATTACCAATTTATTGCAATAAAAAATCTAACACAATCTAAGCTTCCATCTTCAAAAATACCAAAGTTGGTTTTTTTACCAAATTCCATTTCCGATCGTTCAGTTATATGGCAGCTATAAGATATAGTCGGCCGATCGTTATGTTATTTGGTAGGTTGTATTATTTTGCCAAAAATAGCATCGGTACAAAATCTGAACTCTGTAACTCTAAAAACACCAAAGTTATACCATTTCCGATCAATCAGTTATATGACAGCTATAGGATATAGTCGGCCGATCCTTATGAAATTTGATAGATCGTATTATTTTGCCAAAAATAGCTTCTGTACAAAATCTGAACTCTGTAAATCTAAAAATACCAAAGTTATACCATTTCCGATCAATTAGTTATATGGCAGCTATAGGATATAGTCGGCCGATCCCGGCCGTTCCGACTTATATACTGCGTGCAAAGGAAAGAAGGGTGTGTGCAAAGTTTCAATACGATAGCTTTAAAACTGAGAGACTAGTTCGCGTAGAAACGGACAGACAGACGGACAGACAGACGGACAGACGGACATGCTCATATCAACTCAGGAGGTGATCCTGATCAAGAATATATATACTTTATAGGGTCGGAGATGTCTCCTTCACTGCGTTGCACACTTTTGGACAAAATTATAATACCCTCTGCAAGGGTATAATTATCCCTAACAAGAAAGGAAAGCTAACTTCGGGCGGAGCCGAAGTTGATAACCTTGCAGTTAAAACCGGATATATATCGCAAACATTGGATTAAATTGGCCGATCCTTATGAGAATATCATAATATAACCAATTTATTACCATAAAAAATATAAAACAAAGTACCAAGCTTCCATCTTCAAAAATACCAAAGTTGGTATTTTTACCAAATACCATCTCCGATCGTTTAGTTATATGGCAGCTATAAGATATAGTCGGCTGATCGTTATGCAATTTGGTACGTCGTATTATTTTGCCAAAAGTAGTATTCGTACAAAATCTGAACTCTGTAACTCTAAAAACACCAAAGTTATACCATATCCGATCAATCAGTTATATGGCAGCTATAGGATATAGTCGGCCGATCCCGCCCGTTCCGACTTATATACTGCGTGCAAAGGAAAGAAGGGTGTGTGCAAAGTTTCAAGACGATAGCTTTAAAACTGAGAGACTAGTTCGCGTAGAAACGGACAGACAGACGGACAGACGGACATGCTCATATCAACTCAGGAGGTGATCCTGATCAAGAATATATATACTTTATAGGGTCGGAGAATTCAAATTTATAGGGACGTTTCTGAATTCAAAATTGCTTAGCACAAAGAATTATTTGTAATCTACCACAGTAAAATTGATAAATGTGCAAATTTGGTTTTCTATATTACTTTAGTTTTATTATACCCCTTCTATTAAAAGTAGTTCTTCGCGTTCTTCTTCATGCTAACGGTACTACAGATTGGGAGCTGATAAGAAACCAATGTACGCCGCAATATTAGTATATAGTATATACTATATACTATAAGAGAAAAATTGTGTGTACTCAAAACAAAATTATCCCTAACAAGAAAGGAAAGCTAACTTCGGGCGGAGCCGAAGTTGATAACCTTGCAGTTAAAACCGGATATATATCGCAAACATTAGATGAAATTGGCCGATCCTTATGAGAATATCATAATATAACCAATTTATTACCATAAAAAATATAAAACAAAGTACCAAGCTTCCATCTTCAAAAATACCAAAGTTGGTATTTTTACCAAATACCATCTCCGATCGTTTAGTTATATGGCAGCTATAAGATATAGTCGGCTGATCGTTATGCAATTTGGTACGTCGTATTATTTTGCCAAAAGTAGTATTCGTACAAAATCTGAACTCTGTAACTCTAAAAACACCAAAGTTATACCATTTCCGATCAATCAGTTATATGGCAGCTATAGGATATAGTCGGCCGATCCTTATGAAATTTGGCACATCGTTTTATTTTGCGAAAAATTCGTACAAAATCTTTAGTGAGTTAGTGAGTACTAACTCTGAAAACACCAAAGTTATACCATTTCCGATCAATTAGTTATATGGCAGCTATAGGATATACTCTTCCGATCCCGGCCGTTCCGACTTACATATATGCTGCGTGCAAAGAAAGAAGAAGTGTGTGCAAAGTTTCAAGTCGATAGCTTTAAAATTGAGAGACTAGTTTGCGTAGAAACAGACAGACGGACATGCTCATATCAACTCAGGAGATGATCCTGATCATGAATATATATACTTTATGGGGTCGGAGATGTCTCCTTCACTGCGTTGCACACTTTTTGACAAAATTATAATACCATTTGCAAGGGTATAATATATAAATAAATAACTGATTAATTGTAAATCTCCGCAGACGCTTAGAAACAAATTGTTGTGCGCTGACCAGCCTACAGCAGCACTGGATCATGAGAAAGCAAACAAGAAAGGAAAGCTAACCTCGGGCGCAAGTTAAGGATCAGCCGAGTGTATTCTATAGCTGCCATATAACTAAAAAATCGATAATGACCCAACTTTCGTGTTATTAAAATATTTTTGGAATTTCGTACAGATTCTATGTTTGGTCAGTTGATCCGACCCACCAAATTTTATAATGATCGGCCGACTATATCTTATAGGTGTCATATAACTGAACGATCGAAAATGGCATTTGGTATTTTGCAATTTTTTTTCTTTTTGGTAGCATATGAGATTGAACGGGAACGAGTTTTTTCCGTAGGCTGGTCGACTTTAAAAATGACGTGTTTGAGAAAATCGATTTTCTAAGTTAGATATACGGTTATTCAACGTACTTTAACTTCGTTAGTTTTGCTCTGAATGAACTAAAACTTTATAAAATATTTTTTAGATATTGTAATTTCAAAAACAAACACAAAAAATAAGAAAAAAGCTGTCAAGGCTTTCCCTTTTTTCTAAAAAAAAGTTTTCAATAAAATTAAAACTATTAGAAAACTTTTTTCAAGAGTTTCCACCTGTTTACCTTTGGCTGTATTGAACATTTTATCACTCCTGGATCTGGATAGATCCTCTAGACCCTCTTTAAGCGCTGTTAGGACCATAACAAACAGCAAAGGCAGAAGCGAGACGAGCGGAGATATAGTGTCATCTGATTGGAAGATAAGGTATTAAGTTGGTTTTTTGTACAAATTTTCACGTTCTGAAATCACTTACTTACGAAGAACGATATGATGGTTATGATTAAAAAGTAAAAGTAAACGGCACGCCGAAACTGATCGTAAAGGTTTATGGGCAGGAAAGTTAAGAAATTGTACTTTGTGGTGGTCACTCGGTTTCGGGGTTGTCTTTTGGATGGGCTGCCCCCAATTTTTATGCGCAAGGGATCGCCAGGGAGTTTCTTTTTGGTTCCCATAATTATCCAATTTCAATATAACTAGGCCGTTTGTTTTATATTTTGGGACATGTAGTGTTATGTTCACTCGTGGTAGTCTTAAGGTGGAATTAAGACTGAATTTTTGCTACCTTTCCAATTGCCTAAAATAGTCCACTTAAGTGTCGGTTTCCGATAAGAATGCAAACTTTATTTGCGCTTATACACGCGCACCATTTATGTAAGTGGGCTGTCACAAGGTATCCGCTTCAAATAGGCGATATGTTTTTATTGTAAGCAACCACAAAATAAATACTATAATTCATATTTTCGATGGCAGATAATAATGTGGATTAGACAAGGCTATTATTTGCTGGGAACCATCTCCTCCGACTAATATAACATTTTGAAAGTCGTATTAAATTATCACAATGTAGACTTTTAGTTCTATCTACACGCAAAACATTTACACATATGTATGTAGGTAGTTTTCTATAACTACAAATTAAATTTAAACTCTTACATGCTATTTAATATTCCTATACACAATCCTTTTGCCAGTGGACAACCGAATCGGAAGCCTAATCAGTTCGGTAATGGCTGATTATCGCAATCGCAAGTGCTAATTTTTACACATACATACATACTTTTTCCTTCAGGGTTCTCCAATTTTGTATATCCCCTTTTTAATATTGCAGAGGGTAGTATAAATTTAGTCAGAAAAATTCAACCTAAATCTCTTTCAATTTCAATTTGATTGAAAAATCAATTTGATTTTTTACTGGGATGTGTTGATTAATAAACTTTCATTAATAAACTTATTTTATAAAAACAAGAAAGAAAAGCTAACTTCGGGCGGAGCCGATGTTAATATACCTTCGCAGTTAAAACCGGATATATATCGCAAACATGGGATATAGTTGGCCGATCCTTATGAGAATATCATAATAAAACCAATTAATTGCTATAAAAAATCTATAAACAAGTCCCAAGCTTCTATCTCAAAAACACTTATGTTGGTATTTTTACCAAATACCATTTCCGATCGTTCAGTATTATAACAGCTGAACGATCAGCGAAAAACAGCATTCGTACGAAATCTGATCTCTCTAACTCTAAAATCACCAAAGTTTTAGCATTTCCGATCAATCAGTTATATGGCAGCTGTAGGATATAGTCGGCCGATCCCGGCTGTTCCGTCTTATATACTGCGTGCAAAGGAAGCACTATGGGGAATTCGACCAGTTTTTGTGACAAAAACCCATTTTCTGAAATTCGGAAAATTAAAATAAGTTTCAGTGTAACGCATTCCAAATTCACAAATCTTCAGTGGTCCATAACAGAAATTTTGATAGAGGGCGCCACAACAAAGAAATCGGTTGACAAACACAGCTTTTGCAATGGAAAAGCACATATGCGATTGAAATATTAGGTTTTGTTAACAAAGTTTCAGAGGGCAGAAGTAAAAAGCTAAGCAATATTTCAACATTATTATACCCTTGCAGAGGGTATTATAATTTTGTCCGAAAGTGTGCAACGCAGTGAAGGAGACTGCGATATGAGCAGTTGATATGAGCATGTTCGTGGGTCTGTTTTTAGGCAAACTAGTCTCTCAGTTTTAAAGCTATCGACTTGAAACTTTGCACACACCCCCATTTCCTTTGCACGCAGTATATATGTAAGTCGGAACGGCCGAGATCAGCCGACTATAACCTATAGCTGCCATATAACTGATTGATCGGAAATGGTATAACTTTGGTGTTTTTAAAGCTGGATTTCGGATTTGGTACGAATGTTATTTTTGGCAAAATAATACAAAATGCCAAATTTCATAAGGATCAGCCGACTATATCCTATAGCTGCCATATAACTGAACAATCGAAAATTACCCAACTTTTGTGTTTTTGAAGATAGAAATTTGGAACTTCGTGCTGACTCTATTTTTGGTCAGTTGATCCAACCTATCAAATTTCATAATGATCGGCCGACTATATAGCTGCCATATAACTGAACGATCGGAAATGGTATTTGGTAAAAATACCAACTTTGATATTTTTGAAGATGGAAGCTTGGTACTTTGTTATTGTACAAAGATTTTTTATTGTAATAAATTGGTTATATTATGATATTCTCATAAGGATCGGCCAATTTAATCCGATGTTTGCGATATATATCCGGTTTTAACTGCAAGGGTATATCAACTTCGGCTCCGCCCGAAGTTAGCTTTCTTTTCTTCCAATCCAATCTTTGTGGCTTGTGTTATATGTATATGATCGTCATTTGTAGAATAAAGTCCTTTTGTCCCCGTAATCGAGCAAGTTTGTTGTAGAGAATTAAATTCTTTTTCGAATAAATGTAATTTAAAATACCACTTTTTTCGATTTTGCGAGAATTTTTCAATTTTAGGACATAACCTTAATTTGGAAAACAATGATTTTTTTGCAAAGTGTTTCGAAGCAAGGGGAAAAGTCGCACAGGAGAATGCTGTCTTTCATATTATTAAAGATTCCATTTCAGGAGTGAATTTTGAAGAGTACATTGATATCGTAGACCTAGCGAGTAAAAAATTCTGCTACCGCTTGAAGCAAACGTGGAAGGGTGCTCTTCTATCTTAAGTCAGTAGCGCTGGAATCATGCAGTTTGGCTGAATTCAAAAACTGTTTTACATTTTCCGAAAACCAAGAAGCCAGTAGGCCAACCCTGCCTTTTCATGCGAAGCGCAATATATCTCGCAGAAAGCACGCTGCAGTGCCTCCAGACTTGTAGTCCAGACGTATTTCAGCGAGCTATAGATACTTCTAATCAGATCATTTCATCAGTGAATTTGGATAGAAGTTATAGGGACAAAAAAATGTGTCCATTAGAGTGTGCATAACATCAAATGTGTCCATACATCAAATCCCGATGCCACCACGGCGGGTGAGGATGAAAGCTCTTTTGATATGGTGCATTTTGGACATTAATATAATATTGAGTTGGAGAACGAAGAGTTGGACTTTGAGCTGGAATTGTCTTTCATTGCAGGGGCACACGATGCTTTCGATGGACTTTCTTCTTAAAACTGTAACACATTGTTAAAGGCAGTGGTGTCATTTCCGCTTTTTTCCCGTCAGATCTGGGTTTTTTTGAAGCGTGATTTCGGAAAAAATATGAAAACAGCGGGCAGCGGGAATTCTGGCTTTTTTAAGAAATTTACGCAGCTTTTTTTTTTTAATTTACTTTTTGATGCATTCTCTGTTGAAAATATTTTAAAAATCAAAAAGAAACAAATCTGTCCAATCATTGAGTATTTTGGTACTCCTAATATAGATAAAATTGAACGACTTTACAACGACATAACCCTGGTAGAGTGGGAAAATGTCGATGATACTGTTAAGTTCTGGGCAAAAGTTCTTAAATATCGGGATTCTGGCGGAAACTGCCGTTTTAAGGAATTGGCTTCAGTTGCTCTGCAAATGCAGTCCCTGCCTTGGTCGAATGCCGACGTCGAGCGGGTGTTCAGCCAAGTACATTTAATAAAAACGAAAATTCGAAATAGCATGAGCGTTGAAACGTTAAACGCTATACTGAGTATAAGGTCCATATTTTAATTTGTATCTTCAAATTATAAATTAATTTACTTAAAATTTAAGGTACGGGCTGCGTCGACACAATATGTGCTGTTTTAACTATAATATACCACCCAGCTGCCTATCTACAATTGAAGACAAAAAATTGTATCCAACTGATGATGATGATAATATTGACGACATCTTAAATATAATATAGATCTTAATTTTTGTACATTATTGTTTTTTTTGGTTTCTTTGTAATGATATCCGTTAGAGAATTACCCATATATTTTATGTTAAGTGGAACTGAGGGCTTATTAGTGAATAACATGCAGTACATTGCCTTATAAAAATCAGTTTTTTTCTTAGCTTTTTTTCTCTGGTATTCCGCTTTTTTTAGCTTTTTTTTTTCGTTGATCCAGCTTTTTTGTTCAGAAAAAAGTGACACCACTGGTTAAAGGGGTGCCTCGCCCACTATTTTCTATGAAATACAACAAAATTCTGTAACAGGACTAATTAATTATTACTCTACAAATGGAACAAACATGTAGAAAACCTTACTCTAGAACTAGCCAAAGACTCGACGTAATCAAATGTGTTTCTACCAAAAAATTCTGCTGCAACACAACCACAATTTTATACGTGGTCAAATCCATCATTATGTCAAAAATCGACTACGGGTTACACATATGTATATGGCCATGCTCCCAAAACCACACTAAGCAAGCTTAAAACAATTTACCAATCAGCAATAGGAATCGCTTTCAACGCATTCCGTACAACCCCAACCAACAATCCCCTCCACGAAGCCAATATATTACCAATAGAACATAGAACAACATTTGCAACGCAAAAAAAACTATTTCAAAACTATAACCCATTCCAAACACTCTCCAATAGAAAAAATATACTACAAAATCAAAAACTCAAAAAATACTCCAAAACTCCCGTCGGCACTACACAACACAATAGAACAACTTAAAAATCTCAATATTCACATATCACCGGTAACATGCAAAAAGGAAAAGACCCCTCACTGGATAAGCAGCAACGCAACCATAAACACTTCATTACACGCACTACACAAAGAAAACACAACACCCAACATCTACCAGCTAAAATTCAATGAACTAAAAAACACACTACCAAATAGACAATTCCTCTACACAGATGGATCTAAATCTGAGGACGGCGTTTCATTCAGCGTCACAAGAGAAAACGAGGTCATCGAATACCACATTCTACCACAGTACTCCTTCGTATACACTGCCGAAATATCGGCAATACTAACAGCATGCAATTACGCCAGTAAACTTCGAGGGAGATTTGAAATATGCACGGATTCCCTCCGAGCCTTACAAGAGATCGGGAACACCAAAAGACAAAATTTCTACACCCCCTCCATTAGAGAAATATTAAACAAATTAAAAAAAATAAAATCCTGCTATTATGGGTCCCTGGGTACTGCGGGATCATAGGAAATGAATTCGCAGATACAAGCACACAATTTCCCACTAATCATTCAAAAAACCACAACCATTCCGACATCCTTAAATACATACATTAAACGAAATACCCAAACAATTAAAAACTCAATTCTCAATAACTCCTCAACCCACTACAAAAAAATAAACCACGACAGCAAACCTACGAAAAACATCTCTCGAGCAGACTCAATTAAATTCGCAAGATTAAGACTACGTCATACCATCATAACCCACAGCCACTTAATCAATAAAACACCACCACCAATCTGCCCAAACTGCAACACAATCTTGACCCTACAACACATATTCATCTACTGCCCTGGACTGCAGCAAGAGAGATCCAAATTTCTAAAACAAACAATAGCTGAAATTACCTCATACAAAAATATAATACAATTCCTAAAAAACACCAATATTTACCACTGTATATAATCATAAGCAATCATACATAAAATTACTATCATAAAATTACTATCATAAAATAAATAGATATTAGCAAAATAAGAATCTCCAATGTACATAACATACCTCTAGGAAAAAAAAAACAGAAATGTTCAATAATGTAAATAAGTAGCTTAAGGCCTTTAGTTGGTATAGCTGTAAAATATACATTTTCGCGCAATTTAAATTGCGTGTAAAATTCTCAAATAATAATAATAATAAATAAGTACTCTAAAAATCTGCAGAAATTTACATTAGCTAACAAAAAGAAACGGGCGGTGCCACGCTCTTTATTTCTATTGGTAAAAGATATCGGTCAATATAACCCCATGCAAAAAACAGAAGTCAAATATCTTGCTCCGATATTGAGTTATTAATTTATGTCACAAAAACTGGTCAAATTCCCCATAGTGGGAAGGGTGTGTGCAAAGTTTCATATAGCTTTAAAAGTCGATAGCTTTAAAACTGAGAGACTAGTTTGCGTACAAACAGACAGACAGGCAGACAGAGGTGATCCTGATCAAGAATATTATTACTTTATGGTGTCGGAGATGTCTCCTTCACTGCACACTTTTGGACAAAATTATAATACCCTCTACAAGGGAAAAGAAAAACTCTCTACATAAGAAAGGAAAACTAACTTTGGGCGCAGCCGAAGTTGATATAACCTTGCAGCTAAGATCCGTATATATCGCAAATATCGATTATAGTTGACCTTTTATTTTGAGAATAGCATAATATATACAATATATATAATACTTATTTATTTATTCATTATTAACAATTATCTGTTATTTCTATATTATTATAACTAAGAGTAAGGATAAGGATAAGAGTAAGGATAAATTAAGTTAAAAGATATTCCATAATTTTGGATTTAATTACATCTAGGGATAGTTCAGGGGACAATAAGTGGGACAATGAGTTATAGTTTTTACAAATAACGCGGAATGGATCGTGTTCCGCAAAATTAGACCTAGAAATCGGTAACCAAAGGGGTCGGAAGGATCTAGTTACTCTATTAGGCACAGAAAACATTAATTTTTCAAGAAGTACTTGTGAGTCAACCTGTCCAAGAATAAGCACATGAAGTAGCATAACCCCAGCACAAGTACGGCGCTCTTTTAAAGGAGGTAGGTTTAGTAGTTTTAACCGGCAATTATACGACGGGAGGGAAGTGGCAGTATCCCAGTTTAAGCTTTTTAACGCAAATAGCAGAAACTGCTTTTGGACTGATTCAATCCTCCTTTGGTGAACAAAGTATTGCGGACTCCAAACGCTAGAACAGTATTCCAAGATAGGTCGAACCAACGATACGTATAGAGTTTTAGTTGTGAAAGGATCATCAAATTCTTTAGACCAACGTTTGATAAAAGCTAGCACACCTCTGGCTTTATTAACTATTAGTGATATGTGGTCGTTGAAGGACAACTTATTGTCAAAAATTACTCCAAGATCGTTAATTAGGAAAACACGATCTAAGACGTTGTTCCCAAGAGAGTACGAAACGATGTGAGGCACACTGCGATTGAACGTCATAACCTTACACTTAGAGCAGTTAAGCAAAAGGAGATTGTTTGAGCACCACAAGAAGACTTCGTTAAGGTCTAGTTGCAGGTGTCTATGAAGGAAATGGTCTGAGAAAGAAAGACATAACTTGACATCATCAGCATACATAAATGTAGTAGCATAGTTTACAACACTAGGTAAATCGTTGACAAAAAGAACAAACAGAAGAGGTCCTAAGTGACTACCTTGTGGGACACCAGATGAAACATTTATAATCTGTGATGAACTGTTTTTAAACAAAACACGCTGCGTGCGGTTAGATAGATAAGAGGTCAACCACTGTACTATATGTGGAGAAAACCCCAAAAGACACAGCTTATGAAGGAGGAGATGGTGGTTCACAGAGTCAAACGCTTTACTAAAGTCAGTGTACACCACATCAGTTTGCATGCGGCTCAGAAAACCTCTGTGGATAAACGAAGTGAATTCAAGAAGGTTAGTTGTGGTAGAGCGATGCTTGACAAAACCATGCTGTGAAGTGGAAATAATGCTTTTACAAAAATGTTGCAGTTGGAAAGTTACCAGTTTCTCAAGCAGTTTGGGAATCGCAGATAGCTTAGCAATCCCCCGGTAGTTCTCAATAAGTGTTTTAGAGCCTTTCTTATGAAGCGGAATAATAAAAGATTCATTCCATCTCTTGGGAAGACATGCCAGCTCCAAGGATAAGTTGAATAAGATAGTGAGAGGATAGCAAAGGATATCAGAACAGTACCTTAGAACACAGCTAGGAACATTGTCAGGACCAGCAGAGAAAGATATATCTATTGTTGAAAGAGCTTCGAACAGATCCTGAATTCGAAATTTTGAAAAGTAAATGTTGTTTATATGTGGTAATTTATAAGAATAAGAAGAGTTGTGGTTATACGAATCGGACGAATAGGTGGTTTGAAAAAATGACGCAAAGAGATTAGCAATACCTTGCTCAGAAGAATGTGAAATATTTTTATATGATAGGGAAGGAGGAAAAAGATTTGATTTACGTTTCATATTGACAAAAGAGTAGAAGGTGCTTGGATCATTTCGAAAGTTTACCTTACAATTCCTGATATACTGCTTATAGAGTTGATCGTTGAGAATAATAAACTGGTTGCGAACATAAAGAAAGTTTGACTGGTGGCACATCGACCCTGACTTAAGAAACTTTTTGTAAGCTCTGGATTTCCTGTTCTTAAGACGAGAAAGGTGTTTATAATACCACGGTGGTTTAGTAGACAATGATACTGGGACTTCCGGAACAAATTTGTTCAAGGCATTATGAATTATTTCGTAAAACGAATCCGTAGCTGCTTCAATTGTGTTTATAGATGAAAGAAAATTCCAATCGATTTCAGCTAAATGATTCCGAAGGGCCATAAAATCAGTCTTTCTGAAGCATTTGAAACGAGGTTGAACATTAAAGCAAGCATCATTGTGAGGCACATCAATTAACACCGATGCTAATAGTGTAGGGTGGTGAAAGTCTTCAGGAAGCGATAGCGGCAGGGACCGAATGACTGTCACAGAGGATGACACATTAGAAAAAATAAGGTCCAGAAATCTGCCATGAGTGTTATGAATTGGATTAATTTGGAGCAGGGCAAGATCGGTTAAGCCATCGATAAAGTCGTTATGACAACTGGAAAGCAAGGAATTGTCTACCTCAGACGGGATCCAGGAAATGATGGGAAGGTTGAAATCACCCATGATTAGGATTAAATCACGGTCCTTGGCCAACGAAGAAACAGACCTAATGGCATCAAGATGGTGAAAGTACACAATATCTTCAGCCATGGGAGGAATGTATGAACAGGTCAGGAAAATATGAGACGAGCTTGTAAATATATTTATATTCTAATTTTATAATATTATGAATTGGGTTATTTTTCGGACGACTATATCTTATAGCTGAATAAATAGGATGTTAGGACTCCCTTCAGATTTCACTTTAGACAACTTGTGAATATGACTTTAACACTTTATGACTTGGCTTCCGTCGTTTCATAATGCTATTTCAAGCAGCTATGCTATACTTTATACCGGGGCCACCAACCCGTGACTGTTCTGGAGTCAAAATTGGTAGTGTCCTTGTTGGCACGGCGCCTGACGGAGGCTGGGATAATTTCTGGACCCACGGGAAGCAGAGCCCACGGAACTTGTTCCTGGCTATAGTTGAGGCCCCTTAGGGAGGTTTGTGGTGGTTGTGGTTGAATACCCAAATACGGGTCGACGTGGATATACAGTAATTATAATAAGATTATACAATAATATAAATAAATTTAAAATAAACAAAAAGTGGATGTCTCGAGCCTGATTTAAACTCGTTTCCCTCCGCACATCAGCCAAGCACTCTACCACTCGGCTATTCCTCATTCGTTGTCGCGCGAAAAAATTTCTTTATTTTGAAAAAACTTACACTTTTAAGTTTGACTTTTCGCGCTGTGGAACCTGCTCGTTCCAGCGGGTCCCAGCGCTAGAACCCACCATAGAAAATGTTTATGGAATATGTTTCCAAAGGGGCGCTGATGAGCCATCATGGCGGGTGCTCACTTTAAAGCTTAAAGTTTAAAGTTTAAACACATCAGACTTACACTTTCCCCACAGATTCCACTTTTGGAAAACTGATCCGATTTACCCAATATTATAAGGATCGGCGAACTATATCCCATATCTACCAAATAACTTAAAGATCTGAAATTAACCAAATTTTGAATTTTTGAAGATAGAAGCTTGTAGTAATGTGTAT
This sequence comes from Drosophila pseudoananassae pseudoananassae, assembly GCA_018153035.1. Classification (NCBI taxonomy): domain Eukaryota; kingdom Metazoa; phylum Arthropoda; class Insecta; order Diptera; family Drosophilidae; genus Drosophila; species Drosophila pseudoananassae. Next base: position 5,214,394 of record JAECXR010000072.1, read on the forward strand.
TTCTCATACCTATGTTGCATTTTTTCGTCACAAAAATGGATATCAGATATTGTGAGTGGCTTGTGGGTTCGTCACCGATTTGTCAAGAGGTGTTTTTTATACCCTTGCAGAGGGTATTATAATTTTGTCCAAAAGTCTGCAACGCAGTGAAGGAGACATCTCCGACCCTATAAAGTATATATATTCTTGATCAGGATCACCTCCTCAGTTGATATGAGCATGTCCGTCTGTCTGTCTGTTTCTACGCGAACTAGTCTCTCAGTTTTAAAGCTATCGTCTTGAAACTTTGCACACACCCTTCTTTCCTTTGCACGCATTATATAAGTCGACTATATCCTATAGCTGCCATATAGCTGATTGATCGGAAATGGTATAACTTCGGTGTTTTTAAAGCTAGAAAATACCGAAATCGGATTCGGTACGAATGCTATTTTTGGCAAAATAATACAACATGCCGAATTTCATAAGGATCAGCCGACTATATCCTATAGCTGCCATATAGATGAACAATCGGAAATTACCCAACTTTCGTGTTTTTGAAGATAGAAAGTTGGATTCTATTTTTGATCAGTTGATCCAACCTACCAAATTTCATAACGATCGGCCGACTATACTGCTGCCATATAAATGAACGATTTGAAGTGGTATTTGGTAAAAATACCAATTTTGATATTTTTGAAGATGGATGAAGATGGCTTGGTACTTTTTTTTAGATTTTTTTATTGTAATAAATTGGTTATATTATGATATTCTCATAAGGATCGGCCAATTTAATCCAATTTTGCGATGTATATCCGGTTTTAACTGCAAAGGTATATCAACTTCGGCTCCGCCCGAAGTTAGCTTTCCTTTGTTGTTATTTGATACATTGTATACATACATACATACAAATATATGTATATTATACTCTTATAATATAATCATTTAATACATAATGTACGAGTACTTTGGTATTCAGTGACGTTATATTTAAAACCTTTCGATTTACACTTCATCAATATAATAACTCTGGCATTTGTTTATAAAGTTTAATGTCAAGATAAGAACACTAAAGTTCGAGGTCGAAAAGTCGGTTCTCTTCGTCCGGAAACTTAAGAACTGACACCTGTACCACAAGACATTAGATTTACCGAACGGTCATTATCTTCTCTCTATATTCTATCTTTGATCTTATCTAGATAATAGCCATGTCGCATATGAGGCAAAAGATTTGGCCAAGATTACCCATTGTTCTAAAGTAGGTTGGAATGTGGGTACAACCCCACTTGCGTACGCGTACTGGGGTTCGTAGGTAACTATAGGTGCGACTTATGTGTGTGCAAGTGTGATTTAATGCTGCCCGATAAGATATTGTTATCGACTTTATCTGTTCGGCTAATGACAAATCGCGAGCCGCCTGGCGTGGCTAAGAGATTTAGGACCGACCGGGCTCTATGCCGATAGTGGCTCTGGATATGGCTCTACGGCAAGAATTTAGAGGCCATCGTCTCTATCAGAAGTCAACTGCGGATGGACCTCCCGACGGGAAAAGTATCCAAATTTCCAAAGGGCGCTATACGCCTTTTTCGCCTGCAATTGGCAATGTCTACAAAGCATTGAGTTCCTGGCTCTACTGTCGGCTATGGGCGTGGTAGAGTGAGGGAAGAGGGTAGGTGTATTAGCGCGTGTATAGGCAAAAATACATGGGCGCGCATATGTATGCGGGGCTTTGTTGGTAGTAACGCTATCAACAATTCTTTGACAGTTTTCCGATAGATCAGTTTGCGCGTGGAAGGCTCCCATTTCATAGCAAAGTTTTGAATTATTTTAATTTACCGCAATCAATTTGTTCCGTTTACTACTCAGAAATATAAACATTTGATTTTGTATCGAGAAACTCTAGTTTCGGTTATTGAGTAATACTGTTTATTGGGACATAGTCTTTAAATACAGCCCTTCGAAAAAAAAAAATGGTAGGTTATCGATTGTCCAAAATTACCCTTCAAGTAAATCAAATTCATCAAAACACTTTAATAAGTACCATACTCTAGTAACTAGAGTCTAAAAAATCAAGTCTTACAAAAAAGGAAAGCTAACTTTGGATGAAGCCGAAGTTGATATACCCTTGCAGTTAAACCCGTATGTATATTGCAAGAATCAGAGATAGTTGGCCGATCCTTATGAAAATATCATAATATAACCAATTTATTACTGAAACCTGAAAACCTGCCTTGGTCGAATGCCGACGTCGAGCGGGTGTTCAGCCAAGTACATTTAATAAAAACGAAAATTCGAAATAGCATGAGCGTTGAAACGTTAAACGCTATACTGAGTATAAGGTCCATATTTTAATTTGTATCTTCAAATTATAAATTAATTTACTTAAAATTTAAGGTACGGGCTGCGTCGACACAATATGTGCTGTTTTAACTATAATATACCACCCAGCTGCCTATCTACAATTGAAGACAAAAAATTGTATCCAACTGATGATGATGATAATATTGACGACATCTTAAATATAATATAGATCTTAATTTTTGTACATTATTGTTTTTTTTTGGTTTCTTTGTAATGATATCCGTTAGAGAATTACCCATATATTTTATGTTAAGTGGAACTGAGGGCTTATTAGTGAATAACATGCAGTACATTGCCTTATAAAAATCAGTTTTTTTCTTAGCTTTTTTTCTCTGGTATTCCGCTTTTTTTAGCTTTTTTTTTTCGTTGATCCAGCTTTTTTGTTCAGAAAAAAGTGACACCACTGGTTAAAGGGGTGCCTCGCCCACTATTTTCTATGAAATACAACAAAATTCTGTAACAGGACTAATTAATTAGTACTCTACAAATGGAACAAACATGTAGAAAACCTTACTCTAGAACTAGCCAAAGACTCGACGTAATCAAATGTGTTTCTACCAAAAAATTCTGCTGCAACACAACCACAATTTTATACGTGGTCAAATCCATCATTATGTCAAAAATCGACTACGGGTTACACATATGTATATGGCCATGCTCCCAAAACCACACTAAGCAAGCTTAAAACAATTTACCAATCAGCAATAGGAATCGCTTTCAACGCATTCCGTACAACCCCAACCAAAAATCCCCTCCACGAAGCCAATATATTACCAATAGAACATAGAACAACATTTGCAACGCAAAAAAAACTATTTCAAAACTATAACCCACTCCAAACACTCTCCAATAGAAAAAATATACTACAAAATCAAAAACTCAAAAAATACTCCAAAACTCCCGTCGGCACTACACAACACAATAGAACAACTTAAAAATCTCAATATTCACATATCACCGGTAACATGCAAAAAGGAAAAGACCCCTCACTGGATAAGCAGCAACGCAACCATAAACACTTCATTACACGCACTACACAAAGAAAACACAACACCCAACATCTACCAGCTAAAATTCAATGAACTAAAAAACACACTACCAAATAGACAATTCCTCTACACAGATGGATCTAAATCTGAGGACGGCGTTTCATTCAGCGTCACAAGAGAAAACGAGGTCATCGAATACCACATTCTACCACAGTACTCCTTCGTATACACTGCCGAAATATCGGCAATACTAACAGCATGCAATTACGCCAGTAAACTTCGAGGGAGATTTGAAATATGCACGGATTCCCTCCGAGCCTTACAAGAGATCGGGAACACCAAAAGACAAAATTTCTACACCCCCTCCATTAGAGAAATATTAAACAAATTAAAAAAAATAAAATCCTGCTATTATGGGTCCCTGGGTACTGCGGGATCATAGGAAATGAATTCGCAGATACAAGCACACAATTTCCCACTAATCATTCAAAAAACCACAACCATTCCGACATCCTTAAATACATACATTAAACGAAATACCCAAACAATTAAAAACTCAATTCTCAATAACTCCTCAACCCACTACAAAAAAATAAACCACGACAGCAAACCTACGAAAAACATCTCTCGAGCAGACTCAATTAAATTCGCAAGATTAAGACTACGTCATACCATCATAACCCACAGCCACTTAATCAATAAAACACCACCACCAATCTGCCCAAACTGCAACACAATCTTGACCCTACAACACATATTCATCTACTGCCCTGGACTGCAGCAAGAGAGATCCAAATTTCTAAAACAAACAATAGCTGAAATTACCTCATACAAAAATATAATACAATTCCTAAAAAACACCAATATTTACCACTGTATATAATCATAAGCAATCATACATAAAATTACTATCATAAAATTACTATCATAAAATAAATAGATATTAGCAAAATAAGAATCTCAAATGTACATAACATACCTCTAGGAAAAAAAAAAACAGAAATGTTCAATAATGTAAATAAGTAGCTTAAGGCCTTTAGTTGGTATAGCTGTAAAATATACATTTTCGCGCAATTTAAATTGCGTGTAAAATTCTCAAATAATAATAATAATAAATAAGTACTCTAAAAATCTGCAGAAATTTACATTAGCTAACAAAAAGAAACGGGCGGTGCCACGCTCTTTATTTCTATTGGTAAAAGATATCGGTCAATATAACCCCATGCAAAAAACAGAAGTCAAATATCTTGCTCCGATATTGAGTTATTAATTTATGTCACAAAAACTGGTCAAATTCCCCATAGTGGGAAGGGTGTGTGCAAAGTTTCATATAGCTTTAAAAGTCGATAGCTTTAAAACTGAGAGACTAGTTTGCGTACAAACAGACAGACAGGCAGACAGAGGTGATCCTGATCAAGAATATTATTACTTTATGGTGTCGGAGATGTATCCTTCACTGCACACTTTTGGACAAAATTATAATACCCTCTACAAGGGAAAAGAAAAACTCTCTACATAAGAAAGGAAAACTAACTTTGGGCGCAGCCGAAGTTGATATAACCTTGCAGCTAAGATCCGTATATATCGCAAATATCGATTATAGTTGACCTTTTATTTTGAGAATAGCATAATATATACAATATATATAATACTTATTTATTTATTCATTATTAACAATTATCTGTTATTTCTATATTATTATAACTAAGAGTAAGGATAAGGATAAGAGTAAGGATAAATTAAGTTAAAAGATATTCCATAATTTTGGATTTAATTACATCTAGGGATAGTTCAGGGGACAATAAGTGGGACAATGAGTTATAGTTTTTACAAATAACGCGGAATGGATCGTGTTCCGAAAAATTAGACCTAGAAATCGGTAACCAAAGGGGTCGGAAGGATCTAGTTACTCTATTAGGCACAGAAAACATTAATTTTTCAAGAAGTACTTGTGAGTCAACCTGTCCAAGAATAAGCACATGAAGTAGCATAACCCCAGCACAAGTACGGCGCTCTTTTAAAGGAGGTAGGTTTAGTAGTTTTAACCGGCAATTATACGACGGGAGGGAAGTGGCAGTATCCCAGTTTAAGCTTTTTAACGCAAATAGCAGAAACTGCTTTTGGACTGATTCAATCCTCCTTTGGTGAACAAAGTATTGCGGACTCCAAACGCTAGAACAGTATTCCAAGATAGGTCGAACCAACGATACGTATAGTTTTAGTTGTGAAAGGATCATCAAATTCTTTAGACCAACGTTTGATAAAAGCTAGCACACCTCTGGCTTTATTAACTATTAGTGATATGTGGTCGTTGAAGGACAACTTATTGTCAAAAATTACTCCAAGATCGTTAATTAGGAAAACACGATCTAAGACGTTGTTCCCAAGAGAGTACGAAACGATGTGAGGCACACTGCGATTGAACGTCATAACCTTACACTTAGAGCAGTTAAGCAAAAGGAGATTGTTTGAGCACCACAAGAAGACTTCGTTAAGGTCTAGTTGCAGGTGTCTATGAAGGAAATGGTCTGAGAAAGAAAGACATAACTTGACATCATCAGCATACATAAATGTAGTAGCATAGTTTACAACACTAGGTAAATCGTTGACAAAAAGAACAAACAGAAGAGGTCCTAAGTGACTACCTTGTGGGACACCAGATGAAACATTTATAATCTGTGATGAACTGTTTTTAAACAAAACACGCTGCGTGCGGTTAGATAGATAAGAGGTCAACCACTGTACTATATGTGGAGAAAACCCCAAAAGACACAGCTCATGAAGGAGGAGATGGTGGTTCACAGAGTCAAACGCTTTACTAAAGTCAGTGTACACCACATCAGTTTGCATGCGGCTCAGAAAACCTCTGTGGATAAACGAAGTGAATTCAAGAAGGTTAGTTGTGGTAGAGCGATGCTTGACAAAACCATGCTGTGAAGTGGAAATAATGCTTTTACAAAAATGTTGCAATTGGAAAGTTACCAGTTTCTCAAGCAGTTTGGGAATCGCAGATAGCTTAGCAATCCCCCGGTAGTTCTCAATAAGTGTTTTAGAGCCTTTCTTATGAAGCGGAATAATAAAAGATTCATTCCATCTCTTGGGAAGACATGCCAGCTCCAAGGATAAGTTGAATAAGATAGTGAGAGGATAGCAAAGGATATCAGAACAGTACCTTAGAACACAGCTAGGAACATTGTCAGGACCAGCAGAGAAAGATATATCTATTGTTGAAAGAGCTTCGAACAGATCCTGAATTCGAAATTTTGAAAAGTAAATGTTGTTTATATGTGGTAATTTATAAGAATAAGAAGAGTTGTGGTTATACGAATCGGACGAATAGGTGGTTTGAAAAAATGACGCAAAGAGATTAGCAATACCTTGCTCAGAAGAATGTGAAATATTTTTATATGATAGGGAAGGAGGAAAAAGATTTGATTTACGTTTCATATTGACAAAAGAGTAGAAGGAGCTTGGATCATTTCGAAAGTTTACCTTACAATTCCTGATATACTGCTTATAGAGTTGATCGTTGAGAATAATAAACTGGTTGCGAACATAAAGAAAGTTTGACTGGTGGCACATCGACCCTGACTTAAGAAACTTTTTGTAAGCTCTGGATTTCCTGTTCTTAAGACGAGAAAGGTGTTTATAATACCACGGTGGTTTAGTAGACAATGATACTGGGACTTCCGGAACAAATTTGTTCAAGGCATTATGAATTATTTCGTAAAACGAATCCGTAGCTGCTTCAATTGTGTTTATAGATGAAAGAAAATTCCAATCGATTTCAGCTAAATGATTCCGAAGGGCCATAAAATCAGTCTTTCTGAAGCATTTGAAACGAGGTTGAACATTAAAGCAAGCATCATTGTGAGGCACATCAATTAACACCGATGCTAATAGTGTAGGGTGGTGAAAGTCTTCAAAAAGCGATAGCGGCAGGGACCGAATGACTGTCACAGAGGATGACACATTAGAAAAAATAAGGTCCAGAAATCTGCCATGAGTGTTATGAATTGGATTAATTTGGAGCAGGGCAAGATCGGTTAAGCCATCGATAAAGTCGTTATGACAACTGGAAAGCAAGGAATTGTCTACCTCAGACGGGATCCAGGAAATGATGGGAAGGTTGAAATCACCCATGATTAGGATTAAATCACGGTCCTTGGCCAACGAAGAAACAGACCTAATGGCATCAAGATGGTGAAAGTACACAATATCTTCAGCCATGGGAGGAATGTATGAACAGGTCAGGAAAATATGAGACGAGCTTGTAAATATATTTATATTCTAATTTTATAATATTATGAATTGGGTTATTTTTCGGACGACTATATCTTATAGCTGAATAAATAGGATGTTAGGACTCCCTTCAGATTTCACTTTAGACAACTTGTGAATATGACTTTAACACTTTATGACTTGGCTTCCGTCGTTTCATAATGCTATTTCAAGCAGCTATGCTATACTTTATACCGGGGCCACCAACCCGTGACTGTTCTGGAGTCAAAATTGGTAGTGTCCTTGTTGGCACGGCGCCTGACGGAGGCTGGGATAATTTCTGGACCCACGGGAAGCAGAGCCCACGGAACTTGTTCCTGGCTATAGTTGAGGCCCCTTAGGGAGGTTTGTGGTGGTTGTGGTTGAATACCCAAATACGGGTCGACGTGGATATACAGTAATTATAATAAGATTATACAATAATATAAATAAATTTAAAATAAACAAAAAGTGGATGTCTCGAGCCTGATTTAAACTCGTTTCCCTCCGCACATCAGCCAAGCACTCTACCACTCGGCTATTCCTCATTCGTTGTCGCGCGAAAAAATTTCTTTATTTTGAAAAAACTTACACTTTTAAGTTTGACTTTTCGCGCTGTGGAACCTGCTCGTTCCAGCGGGTCCCAGCGCTAGAACCCACCATAGAAAATGTTTATGGAATATGTTTCCAAAGGGGCGCTGATGAGCCATCATGGCGGGTGCTCACTTTAAAGCTTAAAGTTTAAAGTTTAAACACATCAGACTTACACTTTCCCCACAGATTCCACTTTTGGAAAACTGATCCGATTTACCCAATATTATAAGGATCGGCGAACTATATCCCATATCTACCAAATAACTTAAAGATCTGAAATTAACCAAATTTTGAATTTTTGAAGATAGAAGCTTGTAGTAATGTGTATTTCTCATACCTATGTTGCATTTTTTCGTCACAAAAATGGATATCAGATATTGTGAGTGGCTTGTGGGTTCGTCACCGATTTGTCAAGAGGTGTTTTTTATACCCTTGCAGAGGGTATTATAATTTTGTCCAAAAGTCTGCAACGCAGTGAAGGAGACATCTCCGACCCTATAAAGTATATATATTCTTGATCAGGATCACCTCCTCAGTTGATATGAGCATGTCCGTCTGTCTGTCTGTTTCTACGCGAACTAGTCTCTCAGTTTTAAAGCTATCGTCTTGAAACTTTGCACACACCCTTCTTTCCTTTGCACGCATTATATAAGTCGACTATATCCTATAGCTGCCATATAGCTGATTGATCGGAAATGGTATAACTTCGGTGTTTTTAAAGCTAGAAAATACCGAAATCGGATTCGGTACGAATGCTATTTTTGGCAAAATAATACAACATGCCGAATTTCATAAGGATCAGCCGACTATATCCTATAGCTGCCATATAGATGAACAATCGGAAATTACCCAACTTTCGTGTTTTTGAAGATAGAAAGTTGGATTCTATTTTTGATCAGTTGATCCAACCTACCAAATTTCATAACGATCGGCCGACTATACTGCTGCCATATAAATGAACGATTTGAAGTGGTATTTGGTAAAAATACCAATTTTGATATTTTTGAAGATGGATGAAGATGGCTTGGTACTTTTTTTTAGATTTTTTTATTGTAATAAATTGGTTATATTATGATATTCTCATAAGGATCGGCCAATTTAATCCAATTTTTGCGATGTATATCCGGTTTTAACTGCAAAGGTATATCAACTTCGGCTCCGCCCGAAGTTAGCTTTCCTTTGTTGTTATTTGATACATTGTATACATACATACATACAAATATATGTATATTATACTCTTATAATATAATCATTTAATACATAATGTACGAGTACTTTGGTATTCAGTGACGTTATATTTAAAACCTTTCGATTTACACTTCATCAATATAATAACTCTGGCATTTGTTTATAAAGTTTAATGTCAAGATAAGAACACTAAAGTTCGAGGTCGAAAAGTCGGTTCTCTTCGTCCGGAAACTTAAGAACTGACACCTGTACCACAAGACATTAGATTTACCGAACGGTCATTATCTTCTCTCTATATTCTATCTTTGATCTTATCTAGATAATAGCCATGTCGCATATGAGGCAAAAGATTTGGCCAAGATTACCCATTGTTCTAAAGTAGGTTGGAATGTGGGTACAACCCCACTTGCGTACGCGTACTGGGGTTCGTAGGTAACTATAGGTGCGACTTATGTGTGTGCAAGTGTGATTTAATGCTGCCCGATAAGATATTGTTATCGACTTTATCTGTTCGGCTAATGACAAATCGCGAGCCGCCTGGCGTGGCTAAGAGATTTAGGACCGACCGGGCTCTATGCCGATAGTGGCTCTGGATATGGCTCTACGGCAAGAATTTAGAGGCCATCGTCTCTATCAGAAGTCAACTGCGGATGGACCTCCCGACGGGAAAAGTATCCAAATTTCCAAAGGGCGCTATACGCCTTTTTCGCCTGCAATTGGCAATGTCTACAAAGCATTGAGTTCCTGGCTCTACTGTCGGCTATGGGCGTGGTAGAGTGAGGGAAGAGGGTAGGTGTATTAGCGGGTGTATAGGCAAAAATACATGGGCGCGCATATGTATGCGGGGCTTTGTTGGTAGTAACGCTATCAACAATTCTTTGACAGTTTTCCGATAGATCAGTTTGCGCGTGGAAGGCTCCCATTTCATAGCAAAGTTTTGAATTATTTTAATTTACCGCAATCAATTTGTTCCGTTTACTACTCAGAAATATAAACATTTGATTTTGTATCGAGAAACTCTAGTTTCGGTTATTGAGTAATACTGTTTATTGGGACATAGTCTTTAAATACAGCCCTTCGAAAAAAAAAAAATGGTAGGTTATCGATTGTCCAAAATTACCCTTCAAGTAAATCAAATTCATCAAAACACTTTAATAAGTACCATACTCTAGTAACTAGAGTCTAAAAAATCAAGTCTTACAAAAAAGGAAAGCTAACTTTGGATGAAGCCGAAGTTGATATACCCTTGCAGTTAAACCCGTATGTATATTGCAAGAATCAGAGATAGTTGGCCGATCCTTATGAAAATATCATAATATAACCAATTTATTACAATAAAAAATCTAAAAAAAAGTCCTAAGCTTCTATCTTCAAGAACACCAAAGATGGTATTTTTACCAAATACCAATTCCAATCGTTCAGTTATATGACCAGCTAATATTACCTAAATTTAAAAAACGAGAGAAATTGGTAAAATTAAGAGTGAAGACAGCTGTATAACAGGTCTTGCCGCACTGGTTCCGACTGCTGATAATGCTCTCGACTTTTAAAGTTGTCATTCAGATGTTTGGGTTCCTGATAATAACGATTAGTCAGTTTTGGAGCTCGAACACTTAGATATTTCCTTAATCTTATCACCTTTTTGTCCGTGTGTTTGTGCGGTAAATTAAATGTGAGAAGAGAGGCAAAGGAGAACCGCTTTAAGAGCGGCTGAGCATAGCGGAGACACGTCTGAAAACCAGTCGGGAAAGAACCTTTTTACTGCTGAGAGTAACCTTCTTACTCTTATTTTAACTTAAAACTCAAATTCCAATTCGGCCAAACCTGATAATGCCTGGGATAATTTCTTTTCATCTATTTTTGGCGGTAAGAGTATGCGAGGTTCGACCAACGAAGATCCTTTACAGGGCCGGTCGATACGTGGAAACCACAATAAGAGAGTGTCGAGCCTAGTCGGTTATTGGTTTTCAAAAGCTATTCCCGATAAGCAATACCACCAATTCGAGGTAACACATTATATTGGGGAGATACAGAAGTCGGTCAGTTGTAGTTATGCTTTTGTTTCGCGTCAGTCCCTCATTTTGCCTAAACCTAAATCAAAAGAATTTTAAAAGTGAAAAGCGTCTATAATGGTTAAAGGCACCGAACGAATTCTCCGAAAGAGGGTGATTATCAGCCATCTGTATAACGTCAATCTCGACTAAAAATCAGTCTGTTTTTTTGTGTTAGGTCATAGAAAAAAAAAAGTACATACATATACACAAATACACATGTGAAAACTTTTTGATCCCTCTACTAATACATATTTTTGTGATAACGCGTTATTACGTTCGCAAATGTTGTACAGTTCATGGAACATTATTATACTCTACTATTATTCGTTAATGTTAAAAAACCAAATATATATGTATTTCTTAGCAAACGTTCACATATAACATAAAAAAATGCATAATAATGATAATATTTATTATATAATATTTATTTATTTATATTTATTTATTTATTATATGATAATATTTATATTAATATTTATTTATAAAAGAATTGTTAATGATTTATGAGACAACGTTACTTTATTATTATTATTATTTCGTTATGGAATCTTCATCCTCAAAACTCTTATATATGTATGTATGTATATACATACATTCATATTTTAATTTTAGTTATTGTCTTAACTTTTTTATCGATTCCAATAAATAAGAATGTGACGAGTTAAAGTAAAACGTCCAACCTTTTGGTGTAAATAATTACTTAAAAAATATATTAGAAATATTTTCCAAGTAAATTCAATTTATTTTTATCAATAGTGAAGACAGTAAATCCAACTAAACTTGATTGCACATATGTATGTATATAAAAATCATTGATCATGATTTTTCTTTATTAAAACAACAAATATACCTTTCCGATTTAAGATATTTTCTAAAGAAGAAAAACGCTTAAATTATTTTAAGTTATTTGCAGAGTTGCCTCATAATGTGTTCTTCAAAACACATACAAAGTTTCGAGTAGTTTTATAAAAAAAAAACTTGAAACTGGACGGTTTTTTTTTTACCCTTTTAGAAGGGTATACAAATAGAAAGGGATTGAAAATAAGAAATTGAATCTGATTTTTTCCATAACACATTATTAAAATTTGATGATATAATATCAGAACAATGTATATTATATAATTACATTTTGCGAACAATTTAGTTAATTTAATAGTTAATTTATAAACTATCCGTGGTTTCAACTTTTTTAAGCTCTTGTTCCATCTCAGATGCCGAAACAAAGATGTGAAAATAGCTAAAAGAGGCTTTTAAAATCATAACATATCTGAAATCGAAACAGTGTTTCCAAATAATCAGTCTATCAAGCAGGCTCCAGGTGTTTACTTTTACCAAAGATTATAAAGTACATAGATAGGACATCTCATACAAAGAAAAATTTTCTATGGCGGGTTCCAGCGCTGGAACCCGCTGGAACGAGCGGGTTCCATTGCGCGACAAGTTAAGTTTGAGAAATTTTTCGCGCGACAACGAATGAGGGATAGCCTAGTGGTAGAGTGCTTGGCTGATGTGCAGAGTAAAATGAGTTCAAATCAGGCACGGGAAGACAATTTTTTTTTTATTTTAAATCTATTTATATTATGTTTTTATTGTTTTAAACTTTTTAACAAAATTTATAATCCATTCAAGAAAAATAAAAAATTTTAAAATCACCTTAAAATCGCGTCAGTTCGTAGTGGAACCCGCTGTAAAAATCTTTATAAGTGCGGGTTCTACGGCATATTGGCAGGCCGAGTCGTGGAACCCGCTGTAAAATGAAAATATTTGAGAGCGGGTTCCACGACAAACGGCTGGCAGATGAGAGAGAGAAAGAGAGAATTCAATTTTTAGAACGTAACATTTTTGGAACAATGAAAGTTTGAAACGTTCCAATCTAACCAGTGTGAGAGCAAAGAGATCAGAAATATCTTCTACCATTTTCACTCTTCAGCTCGGATTGTACTATGGATCCTTGCGTTTTCTTTAATACCAACTTTAACTACCGTTAGATCAACTTCGATGGTAGCCTAGATGGAAAGCAAGCGATCCTCATCCTTCGGGTCCTGGGTTCGATTTTGTTACTGGGCGGTCGTTAAAATCTTTAAAAAGTTTCAGTGTTATGATTATTTTTATATTTTCTTTTAAATTTTTTATTTTAATTTTCTTAATAATATTTTTTTTCTTTTCATATTTACTTTAATATTATTATTTTTAATTGCATTCTAATACAATTTTTGTAAAAATAAGTGACAGACGTGTCGGATGACAAAATTCCGGAGGGACTCCCTTGAAATTTTATTAGCCGGACATAGTATTTAATTTTCATTAAAACTACAATTAAAGAAAAATAAAAAAAAAAATAATAAAAGAAAGAAAAAGTTAGGAGTCCTTACTAGGATTTGAACACAATAATATTGTACATAAAGTACCTACTCTATGCATTGTGCTACCACCCCGTCTTAACCTGCAGCGACTAAAAATACCATTTGTTCTACTGACTACCACATCGGCCCATTGAAAACAGAAACAAGAAATTGAAAATGAAAATTGGAAGCCAAAAAATTTTTACGCCGTCTTGCGAGCAGTCACACATACATACAAAAACGCACCCTTTTTTTTACGCATACAAGTAACTAGTTCTAAAAATAGAATCGTATGTATGTGCGTTCCCCCCTCACCAACAAGCTCGACGAAAAAAGTTGACCGTTTTGGGCCCTGATGTCCCATCTATGTACTTTATAATCTTTGCTTTTACTGTTTACGAAGTGAATTGCGATAGACGAAATTCAGCGTGGAATTAGTGGAGTTTTAAACCTTTTGTTATCGAATTTATACAATTTCCCCTCGTTTCTGAGAAACACAGCAACAAAAATTTCTTAATAGACGACAACAGAAACTTGTAAAAATATACCATTTATATTCTCAATCTCTGGTTTTAAAAGCAAAAGAGGGCACAAAAATTTAAATATTTGAGAAGATTAGGAAATTTATCGAGAAACCTATCAAATTCGATACACAAACCTCAACACGAAAAGTAAAAATGGCAGTGACTACTTTTTCAAATTTAAAATTAAAGTGTGTTGAGAAGAAAATTCTTTTTTAAATAACCAAAAGCTTGTTCGGCTAAGCTTAAGCTTAGTCAATGCTTTAATTCTTAATGCGATTCAGGGGTGAAAAAGCCTTTTACTTTTCATTTCAATTTGAAAAATAACATGAAAGTAATCTGTCATTTTGAAAAGCAAAGGGGAAATATAAAATTAAACACGGGGGGACGTTACTTTTACTTTTTGTCAGAGGAAAGAAATACACTTCAAAAAGTAAACACCGGAGCCTGCCTGTATGTGTGTATGTATGTCAAGCAAAAACAACAAATTTAATAAAGTAATAAAAAAACCGAATAGAACATAATAACATGTATGTATGTGTGGAGTTCTGAAGCAATTGATTTTTATGTGATTTTATTTAAGAAGAATTCTACCGCTTTGACGGAGAGCGCCTAATTAACACTGCCCTTTGAACTCGTTTACTCGAGATACGCTTGTATGTGAGCTGTGAGACTGCCGATTGGCAATGTCAATAAGTTTAGAGCTTTTATTGGCTCAGAAGCTCTTGGGTTTGAAACTGTAAATAGAAATTCAAATGGGAATGAGTATATGAGGTTTACGATATGGAGCTTGGGAATGGGGCTGAGAATTGAACTGAAGATCTAATTCTCAGTGCGAGAACGGCTTTTCAGTGTCGCACATCACGCGACTGACTAGTTCTTTTTCCGCAATCCACGACCAATCATTAAACGGGCGGTGGCTGTTATATTCGGATATATTTTATACATTTAATTTATTTTGTAAAAGGAAGGCGTTCTTGCAACAAGGGCTTAAGGGTGCAAATGCTTTATATCTGATTAGTAAATTTGTGTGCTCTTAGAGCCCAGTAAAATAGCTAAATGCCGTGTCAACACGGAACGCAAACATTTTCCATGCATTAAACCTATGTTCGTAATACCTACTCTATACCATCCGTACTGGAGTACCCCTTCTTGTTATAGTAATGGTAATCAGAACCATAGCCATAGCCAGGCCTTGGCTATTTGCCACACAATAATTGTGGACGTGCATCATAGAAAATTTAATTGAAGTGTTAAAATTGCCTACTTAACATCGATTTAAGGTTAAGGTGTTCTAAGCAAAAGTGTGTGTGATTGGGACTGTGTATAACATTAACAGCTGCTCCAGCTTCATGTGAGGCCGGATATGGACAAATCTAAAGTAAACAACAAAAGCCAAATAGCAAAATAGCAGTATAAGCAAATGCAGCAGGTGTAATCGAAACGAAAATCTGCGTCAAGTAGCCCCAAACTTACCCAGAACATTCAGCCAAAAGATACTGGTCCGAAGTGCGCAATGCCGTTGATCGCAGTTGATGGGAGATGATCTCTCTGATCATGAATTTTTTTGGCCATGAATATTTGAGCGGATTTCGAGGCATCGATCGAGTTGGTTCGATCCCCGCTTGGCCCGACAAGGACTCGTCGTACCTCAAGGAGCCTTTCCTATGGAACAAGCGTAAGGTTTGTGAGCACAGAGTGATTAATTTGAATTCTACAATATGAACGACATTAATTAAATTTCAGCAGTATACTATGGACCATTTGGTTTTTGCTAAAAGCTTAAGGCTTTAAATGTTGAAGTCAAAGAGTTTTGAATGCTAACTTGACAATGTTTGTGGACTAATATTTTTTTAAGATTTTTCAATGCTTTATATTAATGATTAATGTGATGTTTCTTATATAAATGAAACTATTTTAATAGTGTAATTTACATCGTGTTATATTTTAAATAATCAAAAATAAACATAAAAAAGAACAAAAAAAAAAACATATTAAAGTAACTTAATGTAATGTATTGTAACCAACGCACAGTGCGTTGGCCTTGTATGGAGCCGCAGCCAAAAATACTTCTAGTTGAGGTACAAAATAAAATATTTTTATTTTTATTCTAAAATAATATGTTAAAATCAACCAGACCGGACAACTATATCATATAGCTGCCATATAACTGATTGACTGACACACTGAAAGTGTGAGCACTCTCAAATTTTGTAGAAGCTCTCCCATTTGCTCTTCTTTAGACTCATTTGATAGCCCAAACTTAAAAATCAAAATGTTTCCACTGAGAAAAAGTTTCTCACAAATTGGGTCAAAAAAAAGTTTTCTCCATAGAAAATAAAGTTAGGGAAGCGTAGTTTTTCATTTATTTAAGAACTTTTGCTATCAAAGCTTTCTTTAAAATAAATTACACTATTTTAGAACCCATTCAAACTTTTGAATTTACGAAAAATTACATCAAAAACTAGGTTTTTTTGCTCATTGTTTTTTTCTGCTACGCATACACTCAAATTTTAAACATGTGTGCGTTTTGCCCCCCACTGTATTAGAGTAAGAGAGTTCGGATTTCGTATGAATGCTATTTTTGGCAAAATAATGCGACCTAGCAAATTTCATAAGGCCGACTATATCCTATAGCTACCATATAACTAAAAGATCGGAAATGACCCAACATTTATGTTTTTGAAAAAAAAAACTTCGTACAGATTCTATTTTTAGACATTTGATCCGACCTACCAAATTTCATAACAATCGGCCGACTATATCTTATAGTATAAAGTTAATTAATTATTTCTTCAGAAAACGTACATTTATTAAGGAATGTAATGTTTTTACTATTGAATATAAATTGAAAAACTAATTTATTTTGTTTTAGAATTGTTATGAAATTTGGTAGGTGGGATCAATTGACCAAATATAGAATCCCTACAAAGTTACATGCTTTTATCTTAAAAAATACAAAAGTTGGGTCATTTCCGATTGTTCAGTTACAGTGATGGAAAAAATAATAGAAACGAATATTACTATTTCACTTCAAGGCTTTTTTTTTAAGTTTAGGCTTTAGAAATACTTATGAAATCCACTGTGTCGGTAACGTGGATAACGATTCTTGGTCACGATATTCTTTTTGAATGCTTTTCGTCCGAAGTTTTTTTTGTTTATGGAAATTCATAAGAAGACCTCGTGTTTGGGTTGGAAAAAATAATAGAAACGCGGTCGTAGTTTGTCAAAATCTGTGCTTATTATTGGTTTAAATTAAAATAAAGATATTTTTTTTAATATTTTTATTACAAGGAGTGTTATTATAGCAATTTTTTTAACAATTTATCATTTAATTTTGTTAAAAGCTTCAAAATGGTTCGTGGAGCACATTGCACCGCAGTAAAGAGGAATCTAATCCTTACATTTAAAGCAGAAGTCCAATCCATGGGACAAATTGTCAATCTATTGGAATGCTCAAAATAAAAATGTTTTCTGCTATCCACTATTCAGATATACAGGAAAAACGTGGCAGAAAGGGAGCAACTTCCAAAAAATTTTACACGACCCTTATAAGGAAGTCGAAAAAGGAGCCATTCCTTTTTTCGAAGGATTCGCAATTCGCAGCAGATTGATTGAGCGTGTTTTGAAAGAGCACTCAGCAAAGTTCCTTTTATGAGCAAGAGGCATATCGAAAGGCGGCTCTGCTTTGCCAAAAACCAAGAGTTCCGCCAGAACTGGAAAAACGTCCTTTGGTCCGATGAGACAAAGATTGATTTGTTGGATCTGGTGGTAGATCCCATGTTAAACACAGCCCAAAAAACACAGCATTCGATCCCAAATACACCAAAAATACAATCAAACAAGGAGGCGACAATAGTATAATGCTATGGGGATGCTTCTCTGCTCCAGGTGTTGGTCCACTTTACTGGGTATAAGGCAATATGTATTCTACAGACTATGTAAACATAATGAAGGACCTTATGTTACCATATGCCGAAGAGGAAATGCCTTTGAAGTGGGAATTTATGCAGGATAACGATCCAAACGCACATCCAAGCTAGCAAAAAAGTGGTTCCAGGACAATAAAGTCGACGTTATGGATTGGCCAGCTCAGTCACCCGATTTAAACCCTATTGAGCATTTGTGGGGCATCCTACAAAAACGTTTATGTGGATTTTACCCAAAACATAAGAAGCATTTGTGGGAGAAAGTCCAGGAAGAGTGGTACTCCATTTAGCAAGCAATATGCTCCAATCTGGTGGAGTCTATGCCTCGTAGGTGTGCTGCAGCTTTGAAAAACTATGGTAACGCAACAAAATATTAAAACTGAAAACATTTCATGGTAAATTTAGCTAAACTAGTCAATTTGGATAAAGATTAGTCATTTCGTTTCTATTTTTATTTCCAGGTCAAAAACATAAAATTTTACTTTAGTATCATTTTTTAGCTAAATGAATAAGGCTAATGCATTTCTGTTTTCTAGTATGTAAGATAGACGTATATTTATCAAAGAAAAATTAAAATTTCCACTCAAAATACGTATTTAAACCCAACGTGAAAATTCGTTTCTGTTATTTTTTCCATCACTGTATATGGCAGCTAAAGGATATAGTCGGCCGATCCCGGCCGTTCCTACTTATATACTGCGTGCAAAGGAAAGAAGGGTGTGTGCAAAGTTTCAAGCCGATAGCTTTAAAACTGAGACTAGTTCGCATAGAAACAAACAATCAAACGGACCGACGGACAGATGGACATGCTCATATCAACTCGCGAGGTATATACTTTATAGGGTTGGAGATGTCTTCTTCACTGCGTTGCACACTTTTGACCAAAATTATAATACCCTCTGCAAGGGTATGATAAGGAAAAACTTTCCCTTGGCAAACGCTAGATGGCATCAGTACTTTTCCGATTATGTAAACATCTGCAAATTTCGGATTTTAGGCATATAGTACCCTAAAAGTCAGACGAAAACATTAACATACATACTATTTTTGGGATTTCGTAAGATCACAACTAAAACTTCAACTAAACTTTCTATTTTTAAAATGTCCCGTTAAATTTTCGGGAAAAACTAGGTTGCAATGACAAAATGTAGACAATTTGGAGACAAATTTTTTACATTTTGACTAATTATTTTTAAGTCGATTTTTCGATTCATGGCCTACGGGCGCAACCACTCTGCAACGGCAACTCAATGTTTATAATTTTTAATGTTTTGGAGAATATCTGAAAAATGAAAGAAAAAGAAAGGAAAGCTAACTTTGGATGAAGCCGAAGTTGATATACCCTTGCAGTTAAACCCGTATGTATATTGCAAGAATCAGATATAGTTGGCCGATCCTTATGAAAATATCATAATATAACCAATTCATTACAATACAAAATCTTAAAAAAGTCCCAAACTTCTATCTTCAAGAACACCAAAGCTGGTATTTTTACCAAATACCATTTCCGATCGTTGTTATATGGCAGCTATAAGGTTTATCGTATCGTATTTGTATTACCGTATTATTTTGCCAAAAATAGCATTTATACAATAATTCGAATAAATTCGAACTATCTAACTTTAAAAACCGATCAATCAGTTATATGGAAGCTATAGGATATAGTCGGCCGATCCCGGCCGTTCCGACTTATATGCTGTGTGCAAAGTTTCAAGTCGATAGCTTTAAAATTGAGAGACAAGAATATATCGACGCATTTCCGCGAAAGTATCGTATGTTGAAAAATCCAATTTTACAGAAGAAGCTTTTTTTTATTTAATATCTTACAAACAATAAGAAAAATCATAAGATGTTCAAACGATTAGAAACATTTGTTATTGTATTTCTTTATTTTTGTGCGTTTGAAGTATTTCCATGAAAAAAATTTTTATGGACATACGATAATTTCGCGCGCACATTGAAAAGCACTGTAACATACGATAAAATTGAAATTTAATTTTTATCGGAACTATAGGGTTTTCAGTTATAATATTTCACAGGGTAGTGAGACATTAGGTGCCTAACAATTTTGCATTAACATCTCAATTTCGAAAAAAAGCGACTTACGATACTTGCGCGGAAATGCGTCGATATATACTATATGTCGGTCATCGCTCATATCAACTCGGGAGCTATATACTTTATAGGGTCGGAGATGTCTCCATGACTGCATTGCACACTTTTGGACAAAATTATAATACCCTCTACAAGGGAAAAGAAAAACTCTCTACATAAGAAAGGAAAACTAACTTTGGGCGCAGCCGAAGTTGATATAACCTTGCAGCTAAGATCCGTATATATCGCAAATATCGATTATAGTTGACCTTTTATTTTGAGAATAGCATAATATATACAATATATATAATACTTGTAAATATATTTATATTCTAATTTTATAATATTATGAATTGGGTTATTTTCCGGACGACTATATCTTATAGCTGAATAAATAGGATGTTAGGACTCCCTTCAGATTCCACTTTAGACAACTTCTGAATATGACTTTAACACTTTATGACTTGGCTTCCGTCGTTTCATAATGCTATTTCAAGCAGCTATGCTATACTTTATACCGGGGCCACCAACCCGTGACTGTTCTGGAGTCAAAATTGGTAGTGTCCTTGTTGACACGGCGCCTGACGGAGGCTGGGATAATTTCTGGACCCACGGGAAGCAGAGCCCACGGAACTTGTTCCTGGCTATAGTTGAGGCCCCTTAGGGAGGTTTGTGGTGGTTGTGGTTGAATACCCAAATACGGGTCGACGTGGATATATAGTAATTATAATAAGATTATACAATAATATAAATAAATTTAAAATAAACAAAAAGTGGATGTCTCGAGCCTGATTTAAACTCGTTTCCCTCCGCACATCAGCCAAGCACTCTACCACTCGGCTATTCCTCATTCGTTGTCGCGCGAAAAAATTTCTTTATTTTGAAAAAACTTACACTTTTAAGTTTGACTTTTCGCGCTGTGGAACCTGCTCGTTCCAGCGGGTCCCAGCGCTAGAACCTACCATAGAAAATGTTTATGGAATATGTTTCCAAAGGGGCGCTGATGAGCCATCATGGCGGGTGATCACTTTAAAGCTTAAAGTTTAAAGTTTAAACACATCAGACTTACACTTTCCCCACAGATTCCACTTTTGGAAAACTGATCCGATTTACCCAATATTATAAGGATCGGCGAACTATATCCCATATCTACCAAATAACTTAAAGATCTGAAATTAATCAAATTTTGAATTTTTGAAGATAGAAGCTTGTAGTAATGTGTATTTCTCATACCTATGTTGCATTTTTTCGTCACAAAAATGGATATCAGATATTGTGAGTGGCTTGTGGGTTCGTCACCGATTTGTCAAGAGGTGTTTTTTATACCCTTGCAGAGGGTATTATAATTTTGTCCAAAATTCTGCAACGCAGTGAAGGAGACATCTCCGACCCTATAAAGTATATATAAAGTATGTATATATATATATTCTTGATCAGGATCACCTCCTCAGTTGATATGAGCATGTCCGTCTCTCTGTCTGTTTCTACGCGAACTAGTCTCTCAGTTTTAAAGCTATCGTCTTGAAACTTTGCACACACCCTTCTTTCCTTTGCACGCAGTATATAAGTCGGAACGGCCGGGATCGGCCGACTATATCCTATAGCTGCCATATAACTGATTGATCGGAAATGGTATAACTTTGGTGTTTTTAGAGTTACAGAGTTCAGATTTTGTACGAGTACTACTTTTGGCAAAATAACACGACGTACCAAATTTTATAAGGAGCGGCCGACTATATCCTATAGCTGCCATATAACTGATTGATCGGAAATGGTATAACTTTGCTGTTTTTAGAGTTACAGAGTTCAGATATTGTACGAATACTACTTTTGGCAAAATAATACGACGTACTAAATTTTATAAGGATCGGCCGACTATATCCTATAGCTGCCATTTAACTGATTGATCGGAAATGGTATAACTTTGTTGTTTTTAGAGTTACAGAGTTCAGATTTTGTACGAATGCTACTTTTGGCAAAATAATACGACGTACCAAATTGCATAACGATCAGCCGACTATATCTTATAGCTGCCATATAACTAAACGATCGGAGATGGTATTTGGTAAAAATACCAACTTTGGCATTTTTGAAGATGGAAGCTTGGTACTTTGTTTTAGATTTTTTATTGTAATAAATTGGTTATAATATGATATTCTCATAAGGATCGGCCAATTCAATCCGATTTTTGCGATAATATCCGGTTTTAACTGCAAGGGTATATCAACTTCGGCTCCGCCCGAAGTTAGCTTTCCTTTCTTGTTTTTTTTTAAATCTTCCCCAATTTCCTGGTTGGTTGGAAGTAACTTAATACTTAAAAAAAACATGACTTTTTGTCAGAGAAACTTCAAAAAGTAAACAACGAAACCTGCTTGATAAATCAGTTTTTTGGGTATAAGTTTTAATATAGATACAGTTTTGTTTAAATTTAAGTTTTCATTTAAGAAAATTATATTTCTTATATAACAATATGGCATCGTTATCTGTCTATATCTATAACAAAAATAGTAATACATCTTTATAATATATATAAAGACTATTATAATAGCAATTATAATTATAATTACCCAGTGCGACAGTGATTTGGAACTTTTGAAGATACCTAGCAGGAATGGCTTATTAGGTCGAATAAAGTACAAAACCGTGTTTGAAATATTTCTAACATCCTCAAAATCTTGATTTATTTAGAATAAACGTTTTTTTTGTTTTTTTTTGCTCTTTTAAATTCGTAAAGACGTAATTTAAAGCCGATTATAAAATTTCCAACGTTTTCCAATAGTTAAATGTTTTAGCTTTTGAAAAAAATATATCTTAAATTAATTTAAACAAAACAAAGAAACTGACATTTTTGAATTTTTGTCGTGTTTGTCGGTACAACTTACAAGAAATGGTATCTGTTTTGATACATATCAATATTTTCTAATTAATCCTGAATAACGAGACCAATTTCATTACGAAATTATAAAAACTGTTGAAGTTATAACGCTTTTCCCAAAACAAGTCAGTGAAATATTGCTAGCATTCCGGAGCAATAGTGTGCCCTTCCATTGCGCTTATTCTTTTAATTTCCAGACTGTTACTCCCAAGCGCTAGTAAAATTGCACTTATAATAATAATTATTATAGTATTAATATATTATAGTTTAATATTATCAGTTAAATAATACTAATAAAATAAAACGCTAAGGCATGCGGTTCGACACCTTTTCAACACCCCCTTCACAGTGAACTCGGAATGACAGTAAAAAGGGATGAAAATCATTTCCTCAAATAAGGAATTGCTAAATTCTACTGTTACTGTGTTTATGCGATGCCAAATTTACGCTTTCATTTCACGGATTCTGCCGATTCGTGTGTGCATAAATGCCATTCCGTGGATTCAACAACACACGAAAGTTGACTATGATATCATTGTCAGCCTCAAAGCTGAATTGATAATATAAATGATGTGGCAACGCCGAGCATAAAAATTGAAATTAAATAAAATTTTCACTTAGCGGTTTGGAATTAATTTTCCTGTTCTTATTTGCTGATTGTTAAGAGGAGCCCCAAATACGGGTCTCACTCCAATGAGTTACTTTTGAAAACTCTTTTTCTGTGTCCCTTACCACTTGAGGGGAAACAACAGAGGATCCGGCTCGAAGGGCCAAATGTTAAGAGGTGACCCAATAAATAGGGTGTTTCTCCAACGAATTCCATTTAGAAACACTTTTTCTGTGTCCCTTACCACTTAGGGGAAAAGACAGAGGATCCGGCTCGAAGGACCAATGAGTTCCTTTTGGAAACTGTTTTTATTTCGTAAAGTTATCTTATAAGTAGGATACATGAGAATTTTAAATCTATTTAAAACTACCTGCGAACGCATTGCACGCTGACATGCTATGTGACCCTTTCTCAAGTGCGATAAGCGCACCACTTATGTATGTGTTTGTGCTAGGCTGCAGGGGATCGGTTTTAGACCATGCTGTTTGTCTCTTATTTCATGGGTCCGATCCCTTGAAACTCAAACTTAAGAATTTGTATATATAATAGTGTTCAATGCGTGAACACGGATTGAAAATGAAAAATTTATTTTTATCCATCGCGTTGCCAGACTAAAATACCTCATTTTACACCGTTGGCGTCTCTACTAAACGCAAATCACGCAATGGTATGTGTCGCATTAACAGGACTTATTTCTATATCACGCTTTCAAGAATTCTTGATTGACATCGCATAAACATAGTATGTTACAACTAAGTTGAAGTTGCTTGATCGTGCTTTGATCTTTTATAAATGTTATAAATCTTATAAAAGATATTTTGACACGTAAGCTATTCATTTTTTCCCTCTATTATGCCTTATATTAATAAGGAAAATGAAATGTATTTTTTTTACACATCTGTAGCTTTTTTGTCCCTTATTTATGTAAATATACACAATTACATATTCTATATTATATCATTTCATTATTTTGTAGGGCTCTAGAGTAAGTACAATAAATGACTGGCTGCAAATAGAAATCGGTGGATCAGAGGATATTAAGAAGAAAAAGCCAAAATGTCAAAATCGCATTAAATCAACAAAATACACATTGATTACATTCCTGCCACAAAACTTACTGGAACAATTCAGGCGCATAGCGAATTTTTACTTTCTTGTGATGACAATAATATCCCTACTCATCGGTAATTATTAAAAAAAAAAGTTTTCAAGTATATAAAATTATATATTATATAAAATATATATGTATATATATTTTATAATATTATTATAAATATATTATATAATATATAAAATTTTGTTTAACATGTGTGTGTTATAAAAATGAATATTATAACTATGTATATATTCAACCCTTAGATGAGTATATGTTTCTGTATCTATGTATTTCTGATCAGAACTACCTTAGGTCCTAGTCTTTATAGCTCACGTCCCAACCAAATCTGTGTTTCTGTGATGTGTTTTTTAATATTGATGCCATCAGCTCAAGAGCTAGGCTAAAAACTTAATTTTAATATGAAGAGCTTTGAATCCTATTTACTTGTACATAAATTTGATAAGACCGATATAAAATCTGTAAAATAAAGCTAAGAAAATGAAAAATTTTATTCTTTCACAGAGGAAATTAAATTATATTATTAAACAATAAAGAAAAGCTCACTTTGGGCTGAGCCGAAATTGATATACTTTTGCTGTTATGATCGGATATATTTATGTCCCAAATATCGGATATAGTTGGCCGGTCGATATAAGAATTTTATCAGAATACAAAATTAAAAAAAAAAGGTTCAAAGCTTCTTTAAAAATACCAAAGTTATGGCATTTCCGATCAATCAGTTATATGACAGCTTTAGGATATAGTCGGCCGATCCCGGCCGTTCCGACTTATATACAAAAGTGAAGGCCTAGTTTGCGTAGAAAGAGACAGACGAACAGACAGACGGAATGCTTATAAGAATATATAATTTATGGCATAAAGTTTATGGAGTCGAAAATGCCTCCTGCAATGCGTTGCACACTTTTTTTCAAAACTATAATATCCTCTGCATGGGTATAAAAATATAAGCTTCTTAAAATTCTATCTTGGCATATATTATTTAAAATTATTGGAAATTTCTAAACAGACAGTCCTGTGTCGCCGATGACATCACTTCTCCCACTCGTATTTGTGATCGCCGTGACTGCGGCCAAGCAGGGATATGAAGACGTCCTGCGCTACAGGACCGACAATGTGGTAAATGCCTCCCCTGGTCAGTACAAAAAGCTCCTATTCCCAGGCCAAGAAGTATTAATCTTAATCCCTTTTTTTGTTACAGTGACAATAATCCGGAAGGGAAAGGAGGCGATAATCAAGTCACAGAACGTTGCACCTGGGGACCTTGTTGTCGTTGAACGGGACTGCGATGTACCCTGTGACCTGGTACTTTTACGGTCTACAGATCCTCATGGGAAATGCTTTATAACAACGGCCAACCTGGACGGCGAATCAAATTTGAAGACGTTGATGGTACCCCGGGACCTACCCGCCGTGGAACTGGAGGAAATGCACAAACTGGGCGTGATTGAGTGCGAAGCTGCCACAACAGATCTGTACAGCTTTAACGGAAAAATTGAACTGAAAAACGGCGAAGGACGAGTATTGCCACTGACCTCCGAAAATGTTCTGTTGCGTGGATCTAGAGTGAAAAACACAGAGTGTGTCATTGGGTGCGCCGTCTACACAGGCATGTTGACCAAGTTACAGCTAAACAGCCGCCTCACACGCAACAAAAATGCCACCAGCGAGACGTACATAAACCGATTCCTAATCGTCATCCTCGTGGCTCTCATTGCGATAGTGACCCTGCTATATTTTCTCAAACGGTGAGTTCTGAACTCTAACATAAGATATTTGACAATAACTTATTATCACGATACAATTTTCAGCTACAACGAACTTTTTGTAATACCAAAGCTAACCTATTTGGGGGATGCGACAGATAGCTATAGTGTGAAACAGTTTCTGCAAGACTACTTATCATTCTTAATCCTCTTCAACTATCTAATTCCTATCTCTCTTTATGTGACTATCGAGCTTCAACGGGTGATCGGTAGTTTGTTTATGGAATGGGATTTGGAGCTTTATGAGAAGGAGACTGACCAGCCGTGTGTGGTTAACACATCGAATTTGAACGAGGAGCTGGGCCAAATAAACATACTCTTCTCAGATAAAACGGGAACTCTAACCAAGAACGAGATGAATTTCCAACAGTGTTCAATAGCCGGTCGGAAATTCATCTTCAAAAAGACTCGCCTGGAAGACGAGGAGACCAACGCCCTATTGGACATCAACAAGTTCAATGTAAGCTTGTCATTTTTTTTTGTCTAATACAATGTTCAATAGTAACCATTTGCTCTTAGGTGGACCAGCGAGTTTTCTTCCAGGCTCTCTCAATTTGCCACACAATTCAGGTGGCCTCCGACCCGTCGGAAGAGACTGAGCCCAGCAGCGCCAAAAAGGAATCGAGGCCAGGAGCGGGGGTAACAACCAGATCGAAACCTTTCGAGATGTACCCGATATCTGACATTACTGAAGAGAGTCACAATTCTAGTCAGCAGAGTGAACTTAATGTGTCCCAAGCTATAGAGAATTCGGTTTCGGCACACCCCAATAGCGGCAACTCAACCTCCACGGCCTCTGATGTCAATCCACTGTTGGTCAGCGACGATAGCTATAGTGTGGAGCGACGTAAAAGACCAGTTGTAATCAAACGCAGTCCTAATTTCGCACGCGCCGCAAACCGGGCACACAATGCCCCGGCTGGAGACTCAAAGTCCAGCCAGAACGACCTGGGCTCAGTCGTTCACTCTGTCCTGCACGGAACTTCCCACGTCCGTCCCATTTCCTTGCAGTTCCAACGCTCTACTTCAGAGAGAGATTTGCCCCAATACGAGGAGGCACATACAGCGCCTCTGGGCCACCGGCGAGCTCATTCCTATGGGGCACCTAATGCGTACCTTACTAGCCCAGTAACTGCTGATGCCCCAGGCTCTAACATACTGTTACGATCCCCGAGTACCACATCTCGGGAATCCTATGCAGCACCTACATTTACACGCCAACCCACCATCCTGGTTCGTGCCGAATCCCAACGAAGGAAGAAGGAGATCCACGATTTTATATTGTAAGTCCTAAAATAAATTTACTTAGCATTCGCATTAGCGTCTTGTTCCATTAATAATTTTGACTTTTTGTTATTTTTAAACTTTTGACAGCACTTTAGACTATCAGGCATCCAGCCCAGACGAGAAGGCCTTAGTAGAAGCTTGTGCCAATTTGGGAATGGTTTACCTGGGCGATGACGACGAGATTCTCCGTATTCGCATCGTGCCTCCACACGTAGACTACAAACGACCATTTACGAGTTTCAAGGCGAAGGAAGAGACGTTTCAGCGTTTGCATGTCCTAGAATTTACTTCGGATCGCAAGCGCATGAGTGTCATTGTGATGGACGGCGAACGCAGAAAGTGGATCTACACCAAGGGAGCTGAAAGCTATGTTTTTCCTTTGTGTGCCAACAGCTCGGCAGCTAGGATCTCCAAGACAGATGCTCACATCAGTGACTTTGCCCGCATGGGTCTCCGCACCCTGGCGATAGCCCGACGATTGGTCACTGAGGAGCAGTACCAAGATTTTCTAGTCGAACTGGCCCAAGCCAACAACTCTCTTGAGAGTCGAAAGCAGCTAAGCGAGGAATGTTATGCGAAAATTGAATGCAGTAAGTCTTATATTTTGAAGACATTTAATAATCGATCGTTGTCTTTTCGTTGTACTCCTGATTTAAAAAATTTTTTTTTGTTCTTTCCTTTTTAATTTATTTTTCCCCTTCAGATCTAGACCTTCTGGGTGCGACAGCCGTGGAAGACGCCTTGCAGGATGACGTGGCCGATACTCTAGTTTCGCTTCAGGCGGCTGGGATTAAAATCTGGGTCTTAACAGGCGATAAAGTGGAGACGGCATTGAACATTGCTCTGTCCTGCGGGCACATACCACCCAATTCAAAGAAATACTTTATCATCGACTGTAAAAACCGGGAAGAAATGTTACTGCATTTAAACGCCCTAGATCGGGAAGTAATCTTTGGCATAGGCCAAGACTGTGCTCTTTTAATTGATGGAAAGAGCCTAAGCGTGGCTTTGTCGGAGGCTAGTTCTGAATTTCGAGACGTGGCTGTTAAGTGCACAGCTGTGCTATGCTGTCGACTGAGTCCCTTGCAAAAGAGCGAGGTCGTATCCCTGATCAAGTCCTCTAATGAAAACTACAACACGGCTTCCATCGGTGACGGGGCAAACGACGTGTCAATGATCCAAGAGGCCCACGTGGGCATCGGGATTATGGGACGCGAGGGCCGGCAGGCAGCACGCTGTGCGGACTTTGCCTTTGCAAAGTTCTGCATGCTGAAGCGGCTGCTTTTAGTCCACGGCCACTACCACAGTGTGCGACTTTCCCTGCTGGTGCTTTATTTCTTCTACAAAAACATTGTCTTCATGGGCATCATGTTCCTGTTTCAGTTTCACACGCTCTTCTCCTCGTCTTCCGTTTACGACTCCCTCTTCCTAACACTCTACAATGTGATATACACGTCCCTTCCCATTCTATTCATAGCTATTTCCGAAAAACCCTACACAGAGGATAAGCTTATGCGGTACGTACTTAAAGCCTTAATGGGTGATTTTTCACTATAAAGCAGTAGGGGCAAAATATCATTTTCTATAGCACGCGTGCATAGGGTAGGAAATTCTGCCGCAACGCTGCCGGGACACTGACAGAGTGAGCACTGTCAAATTTTTTTATAAGCTCTCTCATTTTCTCCCATTTTGCCTCATTTTACTGCCAAAACTTAAAAAAAATATATTTTTAAAAAATATATAAAAAATATATTTTTTTTTAAGTTTTTAAATAAGACAAATTTTTTAAGAAATTAGGTTGGAACATGTTTTCTTCATAGAAAATAAAGATAGGGAAGTGTAATTTTTCATTCATTTAAGAACTGTTGCTAGAAAAGCGTTCTTTAAAATAAAATACACTATTTTAGTGCCCATTCTAACTTTTGAATTAACGAAAAACTAGAAAGGAAATCTAACTTCGGGCGGAGCCGATGTTGATATACCCTTGCAGTTGAAACCGGACATATATTGCAAACATCGGATATAGTTGTCCGATCCTTATGAGATTATCATAATATAACCAATTAATTACAATAAAAAATCTAAAAAAAAGTCCCAATCTTAAAAAAAAGTATATCTTAAAATATACCAAAGTTGGTATTTTCATCAAATACCATTTGCCATTGTTCAGTTATATGTCAGCTATAAAATATAGTCGGCTGATCGTTTGGTAGGTCAATTTGGAAATAAATAGGTCAATTTGGTAGGAAATTTGGTAGGTCAGATCAACTGACTGTACGAATCTTCCAACTGTACTTTATAATCTTTGTATATATGTGAGTCCGAACGGGCGTGATTGGTCGATTGTATTTATAGCTGCCATAGAAATATTTGATCGGAAATGCCATAACTTTTTTTTGTTGAAGTTAAAAGGATGGAAAAGATTTTATTTGCTTTAATTTCTTCGATTTCAAAATGTATTTAGCAAATATTTATTTGCTAAATATATTCGTATTGAGCAAATTATTGGGAGAAAAATTGAGTACATGTTAAAAACTTAATTTTAAGTAAGTTTTAAGTAAGTTTCACCACTTACAACACCTCCAAACCATTACATTTCATTTATAGTCTCTGATGCATACAGAATTAAGTCCCAAAGGAAGCTTCTACGGAAGTCCAAAAAAATTTGAGTCGCTTTTACGAATTCAAATTCAAGCTGATGGAAAGCGACTCAGCGCAAGCGAAAACGATCGGAAATGTAAAAATACCAAATTTGGTATTTTTGAAGATGGAAGCTTGGTACTTTGTTTTAGATTTTTTATTGTAATAAACTGGTTATTTTATGATATTCTCATAAGGCTCGGCCAATTTAATTCGATGTTTTCGATATATATCCGGTTTTAACTGCAAGGGTATATCAACTTCGGCTCCGCCCGAAGTTAGCTTTCCTTTCTTGTTTAATAATAGCTGCATTCAAATTCGAATCACTCCAGATTCTAAACTGGGTATATTTATGTTGCAACTGCATATTTATACCCTTGCAGAAGGTATTATAGTTTTAATTAAAAGTGTGCAACGCAGTGAAGGAGACATCTCCGACCCTAGTAAGAGAATACATATTCTTGATCAGGATCACCTCCTGAGTTGATATGAGCATGTCTGTCCGTCTGTCTGTCTGTCTGTTTCGACGCGAACTAGTATATAAGTCGGAACGGCCGGGATCGGCCGACTTTTGTGTTTTTTAAAATAGAATGGATCTTCGTACAGATTCTATTTTTGGTCAGTTGATTCGACCTTCCAAATTTTATAACGATCGGCCTACTAACATCTTATAGCTGTATTTGGTAAAAACTTTGTTTTTTTGAAGAAAGAAGCTGGGGACTTTTTAGATTTTGTATTGTATTAAATTGTTTATATTATGATATTCTCATAAAGATCAGCCAACTCTATCCGATTTGCGATATGTATCCGTTTTTAACTGCAAGGGTATATCAACTTCGGGTGCGGTTTAATTTTGGGTGGTATTCATTTCAAAGTTACATTTCAAATTCATTTTAAGTTACAAAAATTGGAGGAACTTTTAAAGAGACCTAGTAGGAATTGTTTATTAGGGCGAATATTGTTAAAAACAGTGTTTGAAATATTACGCGTTAAGGAAATTTTAAAAGCAAAAAAGTACCGAAAACCCGTTTTTTCTAAATAAATCAAAATTTTGAGGGTGTTAGAAATATTTTAAACACGGTTTTGTACTATGTATATTCGACCTAATACACGATTATGGTCTCTTTCGTGTACTAGGTCTGTACTTGGTCTCTTTAAAAGTTCCAAATCGCTGTCGCACTGTGGAGATTTGTTGCTGTCAGCCTGTTATTAAACCATTATATTATCTTTATAGAACACCAAAACTATATAAAAAGAACACGGATAACAAACAACTTCAGTGGCCGTACTTCCTCATGTGGGTGCTGTTCGCCGTCTACCATTCCGTCATCATATTCTACTTTGCTTTCTGTCTGTTTCTTTACAACAACGTAATCCTAAATGTTGGACAGACAGCGGCGTTTTCCTGCTTTGGCACACTATTAATGTGGACTGTGGTAGTTGTCGTAAATCTCAAGCTCTGGCTGGAGTCGATGTACCTCTCCTACTGGTACATTTTCACACTCGTTATTTCCATTTTGGGCTTTATAATTACCACAGTTATTTATAACGTCATCAATTTGTAAGTGCTGCTGCCACGTAAAACTTAATATGCTTAAATTGCAGTTTTGCTTAAAACTTAAATTTCAACTTCTTTGCAGGGACTTTGACACCGACATTTTTTGGGCCTACAATAATCTATTAGCTTCGCTACCAACCTGGTTGTGGATTCTACTAACGTGTGTGGCTTGCTTGGTACCCGACTACACCATCCGAATGCTGCATAGGTCACTAAACATCAAGCACTTCAGCATTTTTCCTGGGAAACAAAGAAAACTTAAGATGCGCCAAAAATTTGAATCCACCTACTTGTAATCCATCCCAGACTATAGCTTTTATATTGTTCAATTATTTATTTATACTATGTGTAGAACTTTTTTTTTTTCAAAAATAAAAATTTTTGTTTTTAATAATTTTATATTATTGAAATTTTTATTCATCTGAGTACAAAAAATTGTGGCGGACCGAAGAGTTTCCTGAAAAGACTCAAGAGGAACAAGAAAAATATAATATGTATATACTACATTTAAAAAAGGGAAAAGAATATATGAATATCCTACAAAATATGTGTTCTTTATAAGCAAAAACTTGCAAAATACCCAAGGTAAACTTTTGCCATGTCGAGAAAGTTGCAAGCCCCTGAAGCCTAGAAGTATGCAAAATATATCCATTGTGTTATAAAAATGTAGAATGTAGAATGTAGAATCACAGCCGCGGCTGCAGCCGTCTGGCCTGCTTTAGGCAGGCGCATTATGGGGCGTTCGACTTCTTTTTTTGGCTTGTAGATACTTGTTTCTATTATAATATACTATTTCTTTAAAATACTTTTTTTTTTTTTTTCTATTAAGTTACTTCCTGTAGTGGAAGGATTAATTGGCCTCCTCCTCCTAATATTTTACTTTAATAAAATACTATTTATTTTTTTTAATCACGTTTTTAACTTAAGATAACATCAATCTGTAATAGTTCTTAACAGAGTTCATAGTTAAAGCGACGTTAAAGTTAAACTTAAGCAAAGCCACTCTAAAGCTATGTATAAGTTATCATATGGGCATATTCTGGGGTCGCAAACGTTTTTAAAAAATTCAATTTTTCCAAAATTTTTTTTTTTGGGTTTTGGATGTTCTTTCTAATCCTATGAATGTTGAAAATGAGTGCCGAGACGAGTTCATCGAGTTATTGTTTCTAAATTGTATTTAAAAAAAATTTTACTTCGGGTGGAGCCGAAGTTTATATAAACCTTCAGCAAAGATTATAAAGTACATAGATGGGACATCTCATACAAAGAAAAATTTTCTATGGCGGGTTCCAGCCATTGCGCGACAAGTTAAGTTTGAGAAATTTTTCGCGTGACAACA
This sequence comes from Drosophila pseudoananassae pseudoananassae, assembly GCA_018153035.1. Classification (NCBI taxonomy): domain Eukaryota; kingdom Metazoa; phylum Arthropoda; class Insecta; order Diptera; family Drosophilidae; genus Drosophila; species Drosophila pseudoananassae. The sequence continues at coordinate 5,247,891 of JAECXR010000072.1, forward strand.
AATGTGGGATAGCCTAGTGGTAGAGTGCTTGGCTGATGTGCAGAGTAAAATGAGCTCAAATCAGGCACGAAAAGTCCACTTTTTTAGATTTTAAATCTATTTATATTATATTTATATTTTTTAAACTTTTTAACAAAACTAATAATCCAATCAAGAAAAATACAAAATTTTAAAATCTCCTTAAAATCGCCTCAGTTTGTAGTGGAACCCGCTGTAAAAATCTTTATAAGTGCGGGTTCTACGGCATATTGGCAGGCCGAGTCTTGGAACCCGCTGTAAAATGAAAATATTTGAGAGCGGTTCTACGACAAACGGCTGGCAGATGAGACAGAGAAAAAAAGACAATTCTATTTTTAGAAAGTAACATTTTTGGAACAATGAAAGTTTGAAACGTTCAAATCAAACCAGTGTGAGAGCAAAGAGATCAGAAATATCTTCCACTATCTTCACTCTTCAGCTCGGATTTTACTATGGATTCTTGCGTTTACTTTAATACCAACATTAAATACCGTTAGATTAACATGAAGGGTAGCCTAAATGGAAAGCGCGCGATCCTTATCCTTGGGGTCCTGGGTTCGATTTTATTATTGGGCATTATTTACCGGTCATTCTTTTAAATTTTTCTTTAATACTGAAATAAAAGATAAAGATTAAAGCGCTCAAAGATAATTAAAAAAAAAATAAAAACATCGATGTCCTTAGGCAGGATTCGAACCTTAAAAAATTGTACCGAGAACAACTACTCTACGCATTAGGCTACCACCCTAACTCGATCGGTGGGAAATAAAAGCAGTATTTGATCCTTTATCACATCGACGAATTGTAAACAGAAACGATGAGAAATTGAAAATGAAAATTGGAAGCCAAAAAATTTTTACGCCGTCGTGCGAGCAGTCACACATACATACATTAGCGCACACATTTTGTGACGCATACATGTAAAGAGTTCTAAAAATAAAATCGTATGTTTGTGCGTTCCCAACTCACCAACAAGCTCGACGAAAAAAGTTGACCGTTTTGGGCCCTGATGTCCCATCTACATATGTACTTTATAATCTTTGCTTGCAGTTAAGATCGGATATATATCGCAAATATCGGGTATATAGTTGGCCGATCCTTATAAAAATTTCATTAGAAAACCAATATTATCCCAAGCATCTATTTTCAAAATTACTAAAGTTGGGTCATTTTTGATCGTTCCGTTAAATATATGGAATACAGTCGGCGTATCCTTATGAAATTTGAATCAAAATACTCCTTTGCCCACTCCGATCGCTCTTTTCAAAGCTCCCGCTTTGGCTTTATTTGACACAGTGGTTCAAGATACGTTGTTTTTGAAACTTTTTAAATTTGTAAAATTATAATGGAATTTAAACTGGTCTGCTCAATGAAGTCTTATTGGTCATTGCTGGTTATGTAAAAAGGTTGTACACGCCAAGTCTGCCGGGTTCACTGCCTCAGTTTCGGATGCCATTTCCCGTAGGTGTGGTCTCCATTATTGTTCCGATAATTGTCGTGGTGTCCAGGACGGAATGAGGTCGCTCATGATACAGACTAAGACCCAATGTAAAAAGTTGATCCCTTGTTTTCGAAAAATCAATGACCAGCTCTGCGCGCTTGACCAGCGGCCTTCAGCTGGTAAATGAGTCCCTTAAGGGTACAAAATCCGCTGTTAGTGATCCGCTTCAGCCTGCTCAGCCTAAAATTACGCAGCTGCTTAGTTTTGTCCAAGAATATCAGCCTTGGAACCACTGACCAATCTTCCATCTCTTCTTGGTCCAAAACTTTAAAAAACTAATGTCGTCACTAACACTTACCTATCAGAATATGGTACTAGGGGATTACGTAGCAAACTCCCTAAACCAGCCATGGGCAACACCATGGCTCCTCGGGCTCTCGCAGTTCGCCCCGTTATTCGTAATTTTTGGCGCCAGCAAATCGGGGCAGACGATCGAGTCGCGCGGTCAGCGAGGTGTGAAAATTTACAAAAGCAATGTTACACAAATTCCGAGGAAAGGTAGCGGGCCGACGCTGCGGTACCGAGTTTGCAACAATTTTTTTTTTGTAGTAATTTTTTGTCTGGCCGAGCTGCTGCTCCGACCGTTAGATTTCGTGCCCTTCCCAGCACTAAACTATACAGTTACTGTGTTTATGTAATGCCGAATTCCTGCTTTTATTTCACGATTTTATCCGATTCAACCATTTTGTGAATTTGGCAAAACACGAAAGTTGACTATGATTTCCGCCTCAAAGCATGAATTGGTGGTACAAGTCAAGTGGAAAAGCCGTGGATAAAAGTTTAAATTGAATAAAATTGACACTTAGAAACTTTGAAAAATAATTTTTCGGTTCTTATTTGCCGATTGTAAATGAAAAATTCATCGCGTTGCTTAATATGTTTAGTTCTCAAGCCTCATTTCGGCACAATCCAATCTCGCATCTGAAGAATTTATTTGCATTAAAATCAATTTGCCCTGTAAATCTTTAAACATTACCTGTTCATATACACAAGTCAGCAAAAGTATTTTGACAAGAAAATTTCACAATAACTTTGTTAGTATAAAATAAAATTAAATTCCGCCTTTTATCATGCCACGCCTATTTTTATTTAGTTGCTTAAAATTCCATTCAATATACATTTCAATTTTCAGATCGATACCGTACTTCGTTAAAAAGTTACAGACGCATTGCTCCTACTTTCTTATATGAGGCTCAGTACATGGCTAGTTTGGCTCTTTTTTTCAAAATAAAAAATAAATTATAAGTTAAATAAATTAAAAAAAAAAATTATAAAATTAGTTGTAAAACGATGAATCAGAATTGACTCCAACATAATTGAAGAATGCGTATGTTTTTTTAATACATTAAAAAGTCTTAAATACCTCGAAATACCTTATGTACCTCATAGTGAATTCTTCACGGCGCGAGCTAGGAATTCATTTTAGACACATGTTTCATGGTGAAATTTTCTTAGAATTCTTCGTAGATTCCGATTATGGGGGACGATTTTCAGGATTTTTTGGACAGGACCAAATTGACCCGCCCTAATGTGCACTAACCATACAGCATATATGCATATATGTTAGTGGTATGTGTCATGTCAAAATACTTATGCCATCGTCAAACTGGTTGTTGGCTAATTTTTCTTATCAGCAGAAAAAAAATTTAAAAGGTAATAAGCAAAATATTGGTCTAAAGTGTAACTGTAATTGCACTCTGTGTTTTAAGCATAAATTGTTTACAATTTATTTGACTACAAAATGCAAAGCAGTGGCGGATAGTCGCAAGCTGATTTTGTCAATATATTTTTGCCGACTTGTGTATACCTCCTTTGTCCGAACCGCCCACATACTAGCATCATTTGTCCGCTACTCAATCTATTTTTATCTTATGTGACCAGTTTGTACCTTTGGGTGACTTTAATATCCCAAAACTAAAGAGGTCTAATGTTGATAACTGGCTATCTTTATCACTAATCATGCACCGTGACTTCATGGCGAGCTTGTTTAACATTTGGCCAGAGAAATAAAACATTTTAGAAATTCGTTAGGTCGGCTTTGAGACGTTTTGATTTGATACTGATGGTGCCACTCTTACCAGAGCTTTGCCCCTTTCAACCCCAAAGAATCCATATTACCCCAAGCATAAGGGTTAAATTGAAACCATTTCTAGTGTCGATCAAAAGTTTCCTTGCGTGACAAATAAGGTCGCTGTTTCCGTAAGGCTGATTTTCCCAAACTTAATAGCCCATTGATTGATCCGATATTCTGGCATGCAGCTGGCATATATATGTATGTAATTTTAGGAAACATTTTGCCATTCCCTAAATTCATTTTTTGACTCATGTGTGCCGTGGAAATATCCTTTCGCTTCAACAAATCCTCCTTGGATTACAAGGTGTCTCACAAACTTAAACAATACTAAGAACAGTCTTTTACTTAAATAAAAAAAAAAACATGCGGTAGTACAGATTTTTTAAGATGTCTGCTAGATCGGTCAAATTTTACCGACCATAACCAATGTATGGTAATTGAGATTTTTCAATGCCGTAAATAAAAAGGCAAGTTTTATTAAATTTTAAACGTTATAAAAATGTTTATTTCTTTATGCAGATAAAGCCGGATAATCGACAGATAGATCAGCTTATGGTGCATGCATAGACTCAATGTTATGTACAGAGTGGGCGGCCCGACTAGTCATTGCGAAGCTAAAGCTTTCGATAATGGAGAGGGTGGCCCGACCTAGACATTACGAAACTAAAACTCTCTTAAGAAAGGCCCGTTGAGTCGAGCGGTCGAGAGTCTACTTGCGACCAACTAAGCGATTATAAACATTTAATAAAAATTACACTAAAAATTACATTAACATTATTTACACATTAAAATTACACCGCTGTGCTGCTGCCTGACCCGACAAGCATATTTTTTGTTCTTCTAAGGCTGTGTGCCTAAAATACTGTGTCAGGTCTCTGTGCAAACCTCTACATAGACTTTTTAACTTCTTTGATTTTTATCTTTCAGTCATCCAAAAACGGTGCTCTGGGCCACTGGCAGCCCGCCCTGGATCCTTAGAACGCCCGGCTGCATGATACGCGGGTACATATCCGCGCCCAGGACAACGGAGATCGTCGCTGGCAGATGGAACCGCTCATCCGCCAATGTCACGCCTCGGAAGTGGACACGCACCGCCTCGCTCAGCTCTCGGGACGGCGTACGAACGCGCACGTGAGGCTAGATCTTAAAGATGACCTCCAGCCGAACGCTATAATCGGTCTTTGACCCCTCGGTGGCGGAACAAACTGTTCGTCCCCCACGCTTGTAGTGGGCAGCCGGAAACACGCCGCTAGCGATGCGTCAATGCAGCTCGAGGGCGTGCACGGGTCGATGAGGGCCCCCGTTTCGAAGGTCCCGGTGTCTATGCGCACTAGCGCAGTCGGCAGCACGTTGACGCTTGACAAGCCGTGGAGCGCTTGACAACTGCCGGCCAGTGGCGGAAGAATGCCGAGGAGTTGCCGACGAGCGCCGGGAAGTCGGTAGTCGTGGATCGGCTTGTGAGTGCCGGAAAGTGGCCGACGAAGGTCGAGAAGCGCCAGCCGAGACACTCCGTGTACTGTCTCCCGCGCTCCGTGACCAGTGCTCCTCTTGACGTGCCTTGCGCCGAGCCCGCGGCTTCTCCACGAGGTGCAGCACCGTATGGTGATCCTGACCACACGTCTTACAGCCGTCCTCACGCCGACACGATCCCGTCGGAGTGCTCGGCAGCTGGAGCAATACCGGTTCACGAGAACCGCCCGGAGCCGCTTCTCGGCACTAAGGCGTAGGAAGCGCCAACACTTCTTCAATGGATGGATCCCACTGCAGACTCGGCGTCGGTAGGATTGTATACCTCGAGTACATCTGCTCTCCAGTGACTGGGCGCTGCGTGAGCGTGGCTGACTATGACTGGCGGAAATATGATGAAGGAACAAATAACGTTATCAGAATCGGTGTAAATTATGGTTTGGAACTACGGGCAGAGCTATGAGACAGCACAATGGACAGAAATATTGGAGTGGAAGAAATGCTTAAATATTGTGGGCAGGCGGAAGCTTCCAACGGAAGATGCACGTCCTTAGCTTGACGAGCACTCGCGCGGTGCTGATGTCGATCACGCGGACATGGCCATTGGATCCTGGATACACCGCGTCAACCCTGCCTAATCGCCACTCATTGGACGGAAGGTTGTCCTCCTTGATGTCTAACATATCCACAACGCGGAGATCTCTCGAAGGGTCTCGCCACTTATTCCTCTTATCAAGGTCTTGAAGCTCTTGACGCCTGCCTCCCACAGGCCCCCCATGTGGGGAGCTCCCGGAGGAATAAAATGCCAGAGAAGCTGCTGGTGACTATAGGCACCGGTCACAGCCCCCTTTAGGCTTTGGAGAAAATCGTAGGATAGTAGAGCAGCTGCCCCCACAAAGGTCTTCCCGTTGTCGGACTGCACTTGACGGGGGCATCCTTTCCGAGACACGAACCGTGCAAAAGCCGCCGGAAATTTCTCGGTCGTAAGGTCCGACGTAGGCTCTAAATGGATGGCCTTACTGGAGAAGCACACAAACACCAACACATAACCCTTTGTGATGAGACAGGCCCTCCCCGTATAGTTTTTTATTTCGAAAGGACCGGCATAATCCACACCGGTGTACGTGAATGGGCCCGAGAAGGATGTCCGTTCCTTAGGTAGCTCTCCCATGAGTTGCGTCTGTAACTTCTTCTTGTGGATGACAAATACCTTACAAGAATAGACGACGGACTTGACCAAATTCCTCACCCTTGGAATCCAGAATTTGGCCCGGATCAGACGGATCATCAGCTGATTGCTACCGTGCAGCGTGATGCGATGCATAAATTGAACCAGGAGTCGAGACAGATGGCAGTCGCACGGAAGGATAATAGGGTGCCGTTCGTCATATTGGAGAAGCTCAGAGGACGTGACGCGGCCGCAGGCTCTCATAAGGCCTTGCGAATCCACGAAGGGTTCAGATTTTGAATCGGACTGGATGCCGATATTCGACGCTTTTCGCTTAAGCAGCCCATCTCAGAGACGAAGTGTCTGCGCTGAATGACGGAAACTAGAAGACGATTAACATAGGAAAGGACTCGTAATGCCTTGTCGAGTGTGGAAAAACGTTCAAGAAGATCTTCGGGGGGCGCCTTCGCGACATGGACCTTGACTGCTCGCTTCTCGAGGTCAGTCACGGGGGCATCATTGCCTTGAGTGGGCAATCGAACAATTTGGCATTTTGGGAGTGGACTTGGCGCCAGGATTGCCTTGCTATTCGACGTCCATTTCGTAATGGGAACCCTGCCGACTCGAGGGTCCCTTTCAGCTCCCGAATCGCAGCTTGGGCTTCAGTTTTGAAGTCTGCCCCCGCGAGAACGTCATCAACGTACATAAGCTGTTGCAGGACACGGATCGCCAGAAACGGGGCACAATTGACACCGAAGGTGACCGTTTTCAACTCATAATCGCGGTTGAAAATCCATCCCATCCCATTGTATCCCCATCGGGATTTCGAAACAAAATACGTTGGAGCGGACGTTTATGCTTGGGGTCTACCCAAATTTGCCGATACATTTGCCGATTCTCGATGTCGGCGTTGAAGACAAACCTAAAGAATCGCCACTTTAGGATTTAAATCGTCAGGTCGGATTGTAAGACCGGGCCCGTGTAAAGAATGTCGTTCAGACTGGTCCCGTTTGCGGACGGGCTCGAAGCATTGAAGACGGCATGATGTGGAAGATAGTAGGTAGCGGAACTGTCGGTCATGTGGCCTAAGTTGATGTACTCCTGGATTACCGAGTCATAGCGGGCCTTAAGGGGCAAGGGCAAAGGACCGTGAAGCCTCTAGCTCGGAACCCTTCTGCTCGGGGTCGCGTAAGGGGAGCGTCACAACGTACTTGCCACACTCGTCTCTTTTTTTGGCTTGAATAGTCTTGAAGGGAAGCTTGACAATGTTGAACAGTCGTTCCGTTATGAAAGTCGCTTCGGACCCTGAGTCTATCAGTGCTCGTGCCTGGAATCTGCACCCCAAATGGGCCATGCCCAGTAGAACGGCTCTTAACCAGGAAACGAAACACACCTGCACATCCGATTGATCCTCTAAGCCGTTTGTGCTTCTGGCAGTCTGTGCGGGTCGAGCCCTTGCTGGCGTAGGCGGACTTGGAGCGGTGGCGAACGGATTGCCGCGGTGCAGGAGGGTGTGGTGTCGGCTGTGGCATGTGAAGCAGGTATGGGCGATCGTGCAGTCTCGCAGCTGGTGCCCTCGGGCAAAACAGTTTAAACATAACTGCTTCCTCTTAATGTAGTCAGAGCGCCCATTTACGTCCATCTCTAGGAAACGCGGACATAAGCGAATGGGGTGGTTCTCCTTCGAATAGAGATCGCAGCCCCTTTGGCTCGGAACCACTCGAGTTTCGTATGAATTGAACCTCCGAACAGGGGCAGTAAGAAGTCCCGACCCTGGCGGAAATTGCCCGGAGCCACTAGGCTTGACGTCGTCAATGGCCTCCAGAGTGCGATGTCAGGAAGTTATCTAATTCCTTCCATGTTGGAATTTCGGTCTTATTATGTAAGGATTGCTCCCACATAGAAAGTGTGACTTTGGGGAGGTTTGACGAAATCATAAATACCAGGAGGCATTCCCAAGCGTCAACATTTCTAGGGCTGTCAGACAACTCTGAATGGTGGCTTGCAGCTCCTTCGTTGAAAAGCATCTTCAACTGGTTGTTGACCAATAGCCGCCGCGCGACAAAGCCCTCATGGGTAAGCGGAGCCTTAGAAACAATGGCGTTGGCGTAACCACTTGTTTTGGACAGTAAGTGGAACAACTTCTCTACCGGGGTGAGCCACGAGTTTTCGATGTAATTGGCCGTAAACCCGAAAGCTGGCCCTTCGCTTGAACGGAAAATAATAATTCAATAAATTGTATTAGTTATAATTATAAATATAAATTTATAATTAATTGATTTTTTTTGAATTTATTTGTTACGCTGCCGGGTATGCCGTCGGCACGCTGTACGTAGTTCACCCCAAAGGAAAAAAAAAACAGCACCAAAAAAAATATAACATAACATGTCGGTTTTAATAAAATTTGGTTTCTATTTAATTTTATCATGTTGATATTTCCTGAAATTGAAGGCAGAAAATATATGGAAATATATGGACATGCATGCAAGCACGGATATATGTAAGGGCATGTGGGGCATATGTTGGAACAGTGGAGCGTTGATAAGTGGACTGTATAACTGGGGGAACAGAAAAGTTATGTGGTGTAAAAAATTACACTGATTAGGGAAGAAAAAAAACAAATATTACGACAGCGGCGGGCTGTTCGGTGAATTTGGAAATTCCCGAACTAATTCACACCGGCTCACAGTGGGTCCAATAGCTCTGCTAGCAGAATTAAATTAATAACTTTAGTAAATTAATAGATATTTTAATTACAGTTACAGTGTACTTTGTTTTTAATTCTTTTTACGGATATTCTCCAAATTTCAATGTCCTACGTTAGGTATTTATCATAGCTCCCATACAAATGTAAAAAAAACCATATTCGACTTTTGAATATGGTTGAAAATGTTCACATTTTTTTTTTTAATTTTTAAGTGTTTTATTTTTTAATTTACATTTTAACTTTTGAGTTTGTTTTCTATATATTATTCGCTACTATTATTCTGAATCTGAAGATTCAGAATCATTATTTAAATGTGGGAAATTTATTAGAAGACCAGCAACAACTTTTTCAAATTTAATAGATGTAACGGAATTTGTTGACATTTTTGACAATGATGTTATTAGTGGATCAGAAAACACGGGTAATGCGTGCATAACATCTTCCATTGTATTAGATCTATTATTCTTTCGAGAATGATTCTCCCGTATATTCCGGAAATCCTTATTCCTGGCTTCCAGGGCTTCTTCAAACATCATGCCAATAGAAAAAATTAGCTTACAAAATTAGCCAATTTTTTATTAATTTCTTTAATATCGTTGTCAGATATGTTTATGTTGTTCAAAATTGTGCCAAATACATACTCATTTAGCACCAACAATTTTATTGATGCGACATTTTCGCCAAGCCACCTGCAAAACAGAACACGCTTCGGGACTGTCATTTCACCTAAAAGGTGCAATAATCTTAAGAGTTGGACGTAGTTGGTTATCATTTTGGACATTTTCCCATCACAAGACTCACACTTTACATAAATACTAAAATTAGCTTGAATAAGATTGAATAACGTTAATTACAGTCCAATGAAGACAGTAAAACGCTCAAAAACAATTCTTGCTAAGTCAACTTACAAATAACACATTTTTAAGCTACACATGAAAAGACGGGCCACGAACATACAATTTGTATATAGTACATACCTTATTTTAAGGGAAACAAAAGTTAGTTATATCAAAATACTCAAATATATCACTTGTTTTGGTAATTTAAAACGAATCACAAATAACCTCAAATCATTGTGTAGACACGTGCCGCAAATTAGTTAAATTTCAAAGCTCGCAGCCGATCAGAGATGCTCTTTAAAGCTATTTAAAAGATTTTCTCAACTTTGCAAAGTGTTATTAATCAAATAAAATCAAAACTTAACATATTTTTCAAAAGTTAAAAATCGACATTTATTCCGCTAGAATTCTCATTGGATCCACTGTGAGGCTGGCCAATATTAATTATGCCTTCTTTTTGTTACCACACAATTTCACTGTTCACTTACGAATTTTTCGCGGATTAATTGCACCAAAAAACAAGAACGGAAAGCTAACTTCGGGCGGAGCTGAAGTTGATATACCCTTGCAGTTAAAACCAGATATATATCACCAAAATCGGATTGAATTCGCCGATCCTCATGAGAATATGATAATATAACCAATTTATTACAATAAAAAATCTAAAACAAAGTACCAAGCTTCCATCTTCAAAAATACCAAAGTTGGTATTTTTACCAAATACCATCTCCGATCGTTTAGTTATGTAGCAGCTATAAGATATAGTCGGCTGATCGTTATGCAATTTGGTAGGTTATATTATTTTGCCAAGAATAGCATTCGTACTAAATTCGAATTCTCCAGCTTTAAAAACACCGAAGTTATAGCATTTCCGATCAATCAGTTATATGGCAGCTATAGGATATAGTCGGCCGATCCTTATGAAATTTGGTAGATCTTATTATTTTGCCAAAATGGCTTCCTTACAAAATCTGAACTATGTAACTCTCAAAACACCAAAGTTATACCATTTCCGATCAATCAGTTATATCGCAGCTATAGGATATAGTCGGCCGATCCCGGCCGTTCCGACTTATATACTGCGTGCAAAGGAAAGAAGGGTGTGTGCAAAGTTTCAAGACGATAGCTTTAAAACTGAGAGACTAGTTCGCGTAGAAACAGACAGACAGACAGACGGACAGACGGACATGCTCATATTAACTCAGGAGGTGATCCTGATCAAGAATATATATACTTTATAGGGTCGGAGATGTCTCCTTCACTGCGTTGCACACTTTTGGACAAAATTATAATACCCTCTGCAAGGGTATAAAAATATTTATGTGTGTATGTATGTATGTGGATGCACATATGCCTCGACCATTGGCAAGCGAAGAGGCCGAAAACGGCGAGGAATATGGCGAAGCACACAAAACGGAAACGGATGGAAAAATTTGCAGAATTTGAAGAAGAAGAAGAGTAGAAAATCTCACACTACCGTTGTGTCGGAAAACTCGGACTTGGAGTTGACACGGATGGAAAAAAAATCTTGCAGCAGTGTGAACAAAATTTAATGTTCGGTCCACTGCTGAAGACCGGCAGAGAGACGGAGACGGAAAAATGTCGTACTTATCTTTTGGCGGAACAATGCCGGGAACTGCTGGTAGATGGAAATCCAAGAATATCCGGCTCGAAGGACCAAAATGTTGTAAGGGGGCGTTGCTGCCGCCAAAGATTTCAGAAGAAAAAAAGAAAGAAATCGGGGGCGTCGTGAGGTTATACGCATTCAGCTTTATTCGCTGCTTACATGACACTAAAAAACTTGAAATGGAAAAAGCGAGAGAGCTAGAGTGCATAGAGATCAATGATATTATCACCCTCAACAGGCAGGACTGCAGTCTGGCGGTCATGGCCATCACGGGCACTGGTTAATAGGAACGCACGCAGCTAGACTAGCTGTGCCACACTAGAGGATGGGGATGTACAGGAAGCGGAGACAGTCACACACCTCCTGTGCCACTGCCCTGCGCTTGGGCGCAGTCGACTCAAACTTCTGGGGGCAGCAACACTCACGGAACGCGGATGCACTCTTCAGCGCGGATGGCCCCTCACCTAAACAAAAGGGAAACATAAAAAAGGGAAAATATCCGATGCTGCCAAATACAGATTTCTAAATTGTCAGCAATTCCAAAATTATTCGAATAATGAAATACTACTAATATGCAAACTTTAAACTCAAATTTAAAGACCATATTATCACAATGGTTAATTAGGCTAAAGGTGTCCTTGCTCTTATTAAAAGGTTACGACCCCTAAAGATAGTTTGAGTATCTAATGTGCTTCCTTGCACTGACATTATTTGATAAAGATGAAGAACCTTAGTATCGCCATCTGGCAAGATCTGATGCGGTTGTAAATGATCCCGGATTTGTTCGAGTTGCTCTAGTAGTTGTGTTAATTACACAACCACACACAAAAAATATTTTTTCGGGTCTGGAGGTCAGACCATGTTTACTATATGTTTTTGGGGGCGCTGAATCCAAAGGGATTCGGATCCGAACGGATTCGGATTCAGCAACCCTGAAAACATATAATAAATGGTCTGACCCACGGACTCGAATATAATTTTGTATGAGGTTTTTTGAGGTTATGTCAGAACTCTGACGTGCTGGGGTTTTTTGGACCTCGGATTCGGATTCAGCGACCCCGAAAACATATAGTAAACATGGTCTGACCTCCAGACCCGAAAAAATATTTTTTTTTGTGTGGCTGTGTTATGTCGAACATCACCTCAACGCTCATTGTTCTTATGTAGTTCTCACTTAATCATTTTTAAACCCGGTACTCATAGAGTACACTGAACGGAAGAGTTAGGTGAGGTTAGGTTGAGGTGGCGATGCGGGGGGAAGTCACTGACCTCCCAAATCCACTTGAGCCGCTGGGCCTCCTTGTGATATCGCACAAGCAAGAGTCCCGCAAGGGGACGCAAGGAATACTACCCTTCCTGGGGCGGCTCGCGGTCCCATGCAGCTTTCCGGACGAAGGCAACGAGTTCACGTGGAGCGATCTCAGTGAGGGCTGTTAGGGCCGTGAGTGTTGCTGCCCCCAGAAGTTTGAGTCGACTGCGCCCAAGCGCAGGGCAGTGGCACAGGAGGTGTGTGACTGTCTCCGCTTCCTGTACATCCCCATCCTCTAGTGTGGCACAGCTAGTCTAGCTGCGTGCGTTCCTATTAACCAGTGCCCGTGATGGCCATGACCGCCAGACTGCAGTCCTGCCTGTTGAGGGTGATAATATCATTGATCTTTTCCTAGAGCGGAAGGGCCATATCATGCGTGAGTTCCTGCAGTTCTGGAGATTCCTCTATTTCCTCAGTGCTCTCAGGTCCAAGTGATCCCTGCATTTCAGCCTACAAGTTGATAAGGGAATGCCTACTAGTTCTTTCTCCGAGAGGAGAGGGTTGGTAGTACCTGCCTTGCTAGTTCATCAGCGGCGCAATGTCCCTCGTGGTCCCTATGTCCGGGCACCCATATGAGGTGGATGTCATACTGCTCCGCCATCTTGTTAAGAGATCTGCGTGGCTATCTTGACCCCCACTATCTCTACAGGTAATAGATCGAGTATGAAGTCTAGGACGTCTATTGGTTTAAATTACAGGTAGTCTCTTCAAAATATGAAGATTGTTAGAGCAGGCCACCAGACCACTACCCCTTAGAGGAGGACCTTTGTGTACAGTCATCTTACTATTTTGGGAGACATACCCCATTTGAGTCCAATGGCATTGCGGCAGCGCGGTAGTTTCCTTGTTTGCTCCATCCATAGTATTTAGCTTCCAGTCCAGTTTTCTGTGTAGTGTAATTCCTAGGTATTTGGCGTTACCACTGAGGATAAGTGTTTTCCCTGATATTTTTGAAAAGGGCGAGTTGAAATCTCTTAAATTATAAAAGTAATCAGCCGTTTGGTGGACCGGTGTCAAACGCCTCTTCGTTTGAAACCCTGTTTTTCGAGTTGTTAAAAATCCTACAAAAAATCGGAAAAATTAAGCAATCGTCATGAACACATGTTCTTCAGAAGTATGTGCAGTATGTGCATCTGTGGTACAAGATTCTTTTGAAAATATTAAAAATTATTTGTTAAAAAAAATATAAGTATCGAAAAAATGGGTAAAAATTCGATTTTTTTTAAAAGCTCATAATTTTTGCACTTTTTATGTTTCTTTCTTTACTCTGGTCTATTTGTCTTTTAATCTAGACTTCCACCATGATATATTGGGTACCCATCCCCTCACTTACTTTTATCACCAAATTTTTTCTCCACATAAACTTCCATTTTAAACTATTTAAACTGCTTAAACTATTTTTGTCGAGTTTCGCTGTTTTTGTTGTTGTTTTTGAAATTTGACCACGCCTATGACCGCCGCTCATATTAACAGAGGGCTATATTTCCATTTTTACTTAATTTTTACAAAAACTAAACTTTTTAATAAACTTTAATAAACAATTTTTGTTATAAATAATGGTTCGATAAAAAAAATGTTTATATAAATCAACTAAATAGAACAGAATAAAAACAGATACATAATTTGGAAACCTTGAAAAGTCTTCTAAATACCTTGATAAACATTTTCCATACTAAAGATTAAAAATATGCACTGTATTTTAATAATTATAAATTACAAAACTTTGGCCACGTGGAAGACAAAAAGTTTGGTACACATAGCCTTGCACTATCAGCTGATTTTAAATGGCTACCAAAAAGCCAAGGATGTTCGTAAAAATATTTTCATAATTTTTCAACAACTTTTTGACGGAATTTTAAAATAAAATTTAAATAAATAATTTGGATTTTCTACCACAAAATTAGCGTTTCCGCCCAATGCACAGTGGCCCGGCTTGTATGTTGAGAGCGGCCAACAATACTTCTAGTTGAGGTAGGGACTTAAAACTTGGCAGAACATTTTTTATATTCATCCTAAAATAATATGTTAAAATCAGCCAGATCGGGCAACTATATCATATAGCTGCCATATGAACAATCGGTCTAACATTCAGTTTTTATATGAAAACTATTGTTTTTCCTTTTGATATAACCTGGGAAACTTCAGTAAAAATCTGGATTCTATAGGTTATAGCTGCCATAGGAACAATCAGTGTTAAACTAGTTTTTGCCGGGAAACTATTTCACCTTAAAATAATAATGACAGAAATTATTAATGTATTTAACCAAAAATATAAAATAAATCCATTTTTTGAATTTACATTTACTTACAGAAGAAGCACGCGTTTTTTTTTTAAATTGAACTTTTTTTGGACTAAACTTTCGTATATTCTTAAAATTCTAATATTAAACAAAAAGATTTGTTAATGCCAAAGAGTCCCATCACAACTTAAACTCTAACCAAACACGGAAAAGACAAATTAAGAACGTCCACGATTATGTACTAAATGTACAATAATAATTTACACAAAACACAACACATACTACATATACTTTTTGTTGTAAAAAGAAAGTTAATATCTTTCTTTAAAATATTAATCAATCCCATTGCACAAGCACTTGGTTTAAAAAGGTTTAACAAATGTTTTGCAGAGCTTCCCTTGCATGTTGCTTACGCTGCACAGTGGTCCGGCTTGTATGGGGAGAGCGGCCAAAAATACTTCTAGTTGAGGTAGGGACTTGAAACTTTGCAGAAAATTTTTTAATATTTATCCTAAAATAATATGTAAAAATCAGCCAGATAGGGCAACTATATCATATAGCTGCCATATGAACAATCGGTATGATATTCAGTTTTTATATGAAAAACTATTGTTTTTTATTTTGATGCAACAATAATTTGGAAATTTTCGTATATAACCTGGAAAACTTCAGTAAAAATCTGGATACTATAGGTTATAGCTGCCATAGGAACAATCAGTGTAAAACGAGTTTTCGCCGGGAAACTATTTCGCCTTAAAATAATAATGACAGAAATTATTAATGTGAAATAATTAATTATTAATTATTAATTATTAATTATTACAAAAACGAACATAAAATAAATACATTTTTTTAATTTATATGCTTACCCTTTAATATTTAGTGCTTTTTTTCAAATTGAGGTTAGGTTACCTTTTTGTATTTTGCAAGCCGCACGGCACCTTACGGCACTTGAACTAAACTTTCTTATATTCTTAAAACGCTTAAGAATATTATACAAAAAGATTTGTGAATGCCAAAGAGTGCCATCACAACTAAAACTCTAACCAAACACAGAAAAGACAAACTAAGAATGTTCACAATTATGTACTAAATACAACAATGATTTACACAAAACACAACAAATTCTACGTATACTTTTTATTGTAAAAAGAAAGTTAATACCTTTCTTTAAAATATTAATCACTTCCATGGCACAAACATTTGTTTTAAAAATGTTTAGCAAATTTTTTGCGGAGAGCTTCACTTGCACGTTGCTTACGTTGCAATACACAATGAATATCACGCTAACTTTTTCGATGCTATTCTTGAAGCGGACAGACAGAGCAAAACAAAAAGATGAATAAATTCAAATAGCTAGACCAATTATAAATAAGAATTGGTACATTTAAAGTCAAAATTTGGACTTTGGTTTTTTTATTTTTGGCCTACGGGCTGGACCACTGTGCGCTGCAATACATAGTTGTTTTGGCTACAGTTGTTTTTTTTTTGCCCATGCGCAAAAGTGTGCAACAAAAATTTCATACCGTTAATGTTTAAAATTTAAAGGTTAGTTATATTGTGAGTGGAAGAGATGAGTACCGGGTATAACAGTCGACTATAAAATCGACTATAGCCGTCCTTTCTTGTTAATACTATAATAATATATGTACCTATTCATATGCAAATACTAATTATGTAGTTTGAATGCATTCAAAAATGTATAAAAAAATGTTTTTTTTTTGTTTAAATATATATAAAAAGCGAATGCAAGGCATTTTCGTGCCCGGAAGATATCTTTCCTTCCTTATTATACATAGTAATAAAACTTTTATTAAGGTAAACTACTGAAGGGACCCACTGTGCGCGTTACATAGGCTGGATGATTGCGTCGTTCTTTTTCTCATTGATAGACATTGTGGGCCGTTTCCATTGATAATGTTATCTTTCTTAGAGCACACATACGTCTATAAATATATTTATCAAAAAATACTCATTTGGATGTTGTGCACCACCACGGTGGCTTTAGGTCTTTATTAGTTACGGTTCTTACCTGGATCGATTTTGTTTGCGTATTATGGATGAGAGCAGACGCAGCTCCCGCTTGTCGGTTCGTGTTCAATATAATTTATAATTTTTGGTTTAAAACCCCAGATACAAGTGCTATTTGTACGTTCAACAAACATACTTTTCCACGCCCAAACCTAGACTGTATATGTGTGTACATACATATATGTCCATTGAGTACAACGAATGACTATACCAATGAAAATTCCTAATCATTTTGATAAGACTTAGTGTGTATAAGTTGGCCTTTAGAGTGCCACAGAATTTTCGCTACAGAACCAGCCTATTTGATTAAATCGTTTTTATCCCACTTTGACTATGTCTCAGACCAAGGCGTTTTCTACAGAAGACCTAACGGATCGAAACCTGGGCGTAAGCCCACAAAAGTCAACCACTATCTTTAAGTATGAGAAATCATCATGTTTATTCTGCAACGAGTGGTTTGAGGCTCAAACATTTACGGTACGACTAATTACTTTATGTGTCTATCCTGTTTTAATCTGGTTCTGACGTCGTGTTTACTCCAGGAACATTTAATCCACTGCGGACAGGTGCTGGAGGAGTGCTCCAATGGCTGTCAAGCCTTTATACCTCGAATTCGCATGCGCATGCATTTGAAAGAGTGCCCCCGATCTAAGCAGCTCCAGAACCAGCGCGGGAGTGTCATAATGGACCACCAAGAGCATTCGGACCACCATTTACAGGTGCTGCAGCAGGATGTAGGTGCCATACGTTCTGTGCTAAACGAGGAGATCAAGCAACGATTGCACCTCATTACCGACGTGGGAAACATCAGAAAACAGAACCAGGTCGTTAAAGATTGGACTCGAGATATGGAGGAGGAAGTCGGGGGCCTTCGAATCCAACTGGAAGACGAGGTATCGCATCGCAGTTTTGTTGCTGAGCAGAATAGACTTGATTTCCAGTATTGCTGCGATATTACTCGCGTGAGTCCGCAAATTTTGAGTCTGATTGCAGAATAAATTGTATTTTTATATATATTGCAATTCTAATCTTAGTCCCTGAAGGATCAAGTAGAAGCACGTCTCGATTTAGCCCAGAAGCTGGTTAATCAGCTTACGATGGACGTTAGCATCCATCAGAATCAGTTAAATGATAATATTCTAAAATTAGAGGAGATTATTTTTGAGAACGAGAGGCTGAACCGGTAAGTAACCACAAAATCGGTACCATTATAATCGGTACCTTTTGATATAAAGGGTGGTTAAATTTCAAGGGCCGATGTTGATTTTGAAAAATTTTGAATAAAACTCATAAATTCACCTGCTAACCTGCTTGGACTCCCCAAAACAAACATAATTTGCAGTAAACATAGTTGCAGACGGACATTGCTATATAGGCTGTTAATGCTAATAAATTATATATATACTTTATGGGGTCGGAGATGATTCCTTCTCTACTATAGATACATTGACACGACTACAAAATGCCCTTATAATCTACGAGTACCGTGTGTAAAAATTCATTGATCAGTTACCATTTCTTTAAAATACTTATGTCAAGAAAACTTCAATTTTATAACTCTATTTTCCTGCTTTTTTATTTTCCCCAGCAATTTTTCCATGGACCCATGGAAATTTTCCATTTTATACCCTTGCAGAGGGTATTATAATTTGTATGTGCAACGCAGTGAAGGAGACATCTTCGACCCAATAAATAATCTTGTATACATTATCTTGATAAGGATAACCTCCTGATTTGATATGAGCATGTCCGTCTGTTTTTCCCTCTATCTGTTTCTACGCGAACTAGTCTCTCAGTTTTAAAGCTATCGACTTGAAACTTTGCACACACCCTTCTTTCCTTTGCACGCAGTATAAACATAAGTCGGAACGGCCGGGATCAGACATGCTCATATCAACTCAGGGATCCTGACCAAAAATAAATATACTTTATAGGGTCGGAGATGTCTCCTTCACTGCAAGGGTATAAAAAGATGGTTAAGAAGAACGCTGTTCACCCACCAGAACGTATAGAGCATACTTGTAATGGCCGGAGGTATCCCCTTAAATCAAAATCTAAATATACTCCACGTCAGAAAAAAAGGTTTTTTTGGCTGCATTAAGGCTGGAGGCCTTCGAGGTCCCCTGAATGCATGTGCAAGTCCTGGTCCAGGCATTCCTCTTTGCCCTACGCATTTCGTTATTATACTGCTTGAGGTCCGATCTGTAAGCCTCCCAAGCTACTTGGGAGGTTTCCTAGCGAAATTCAAGGTTCGGAAGACTTGAACTGCGTGGGCATTATACAAGTCCATCCCAAATATAGCTTTATGTTTTATAATCTCTGGGATCCACGAGTGCAAACGGATAGACGGACGGACAGACGAACATGGCTATATCGTCTTGATCAGCTGTTGATACTGATCAAGAATATGTATCTTTTATGGGGTCGGAGATGATTTCTGCTGTATGTTAAATACATTCACACGACAACAATATACCCTTGTACTATACGAGTACCGGGTATAAAAACTGAGGGACTAGTTAACGTAGAAACAGACAGACGGACATTCATATATCGACTTAGGAGGTGATCCTGATCAGTGTATATATTCTTTATAGAATCGGAGATGTTTCCTTTACTCAATTGAATAAAGGACCCTGTTGCGTTATACTCTTTTGACTTAAATTACAATACCCTCTTAAGGATATAAAAATATTCTAAATCTTTTCAAAACTCCATAAATTTATACATTTGTATGTACAGACATATCGTCGCTTGAGATTTTAATGCCGTCTCTTTATAAAATATGTGTCTTTATAAAATAGAGGCCACCAAACTAACAAACTTGTTACTTAAACCTCTATAATTTGTGTACATATATGTATATATAATCCTAATATATAACAAAAGTTAAAGTATGTTACAATTTTAAATAAAAATTCATTTATTTTATTCTAGTGACAAGTTCTTTAAAATAGACGAGTTTATTAATGAGATCAGTGAAGATATCAAGACTAAACTAGGAAGTAGTGACCACATCACATCGAAACATGCCACTCTAGACTACGAGGTCAAGAACATGAAGAACATCGTCTGTGAGACGGAGGAGCGCTGCGATAAATTGGATCGAGCTTTACAACAGACCATGCAATGTTTGTCGGACTTGGAGAGCCAAATAGCTATGCAGCAACGCATAGCTAGTTTTCAAAACATAAGAGGTATGATTATATATGTATGTACATACATCAGTGGTGGGCAAATACTCATTTTACGTAGCACGCGTGTCTAGGGTAGGAAATTGTGCTGCCGGCACACTGACAGTGTGAGCACTCTCAAATTTTTTAGAAGCTCTCCCATTTGCTTTCAATGGGGTTCAATGACCTCAACAAGAGGTCATACCTCTTATGTTTTGACTCATTTGACAGCCCAAACTTAAAAATCAAAATGTTTCCACAGAGGAAAAGTCTCTCACAAATTGGGTTGAAAAAAGTTTTTTCCATAGAAAATAAAGATAGGGAAGCGTAGTTTTTCATTTGTTTAATTTTTGCTAGCAAAGCTTTCTTTAAAATAAATTACACTATTTTAGTACCCATTCAAACTTTTGAATTAACGAAAAATGACTTAAAAAACTTCGTTTTTTTTGCTCTGTGGATGCTCTGCTCTCAATGTTTTTCTCTTCTTCGCATACACTCAAATTTTAAACATGTGTGCGTTTTGCCCCCCACTGATGTACATATCAGGTCTATGCATATGAAACTGCGTTTTACTTCATTGCTAATTATCGGTAACAGAAGTAATCGATAAATTGTTGCTAAAAATTATTGTAGCATCTTTTGACATCTGGCAAAACTGCTCAAAAGTTATTTGCGAGTTTTTTTTCCTATATCAATTTTTTTTCTAATATTGAAAATGTTGAGTTTGGTACCCACAAACCACAATTCGCGGACATCAAAAAAACACTTTCGTAATTCTCTTGAAACGGTACAAAAGGACGTCGTTTTTGCATTGCATTGTCACCTGGGATGAAACGTGAATCTATTTTCAAAACCCCAAACGAAAAAAATCCCATGTTACCCCAGTCCAGCCGGCCCAATCTCAATCTCGGCCAAACCGTACCGGCCGCTGTGCGTTTTCTGGGATCAGGCCGGAATCGTTTGGTATGAGCTCCTCAAAACGGGTGATACCGTTGATGGCGAACGCTATCAGCAACAATTGGAAGAATTGAAAGAATCTCTGCTCCAAAAACGCCTAGAATAGGAAAAAAAAGGCAGCTCAAAGCAATTCTTCTGGACGACAATCCGCCATCACACCGGGCAACAGGCACCAAGGAATTGGCGAGGAATTCAGAAATTGCCCGAAAGATGGGCAAAATGTGAGGCATCTGATGAGGCATCTGATTAAAGATTGAAATTGTCACCATTTTTTTTTAAACAAATCTCCAAAGCTGTAAAAAAAACGCAGTCTCATATGCATAGACCTGATACATAAAAGATACACTCATAACTATTAGCAACTAAGACTTTTAACTAAGATATATCCATTGTTTCGAAATTTCAATAATAAAAATTATAATTTGAATATTGAAATTTCGAAACATTGGAGGTATTAATTTGTCCATTAATAAAATTATTATTGGACAAATATTAATAAATTAATTCATTAATAATATTAATAATATTAAATAATATTATTAAAATTATTAATATTATTAATATATTATTATATATATATTAATATATATTATATATATATATAATAATATTAATAATATTAATAAAATTAATTTTTAAATTAATTTAATTTTTATTAATAATATTAATAATATTAATAAAATTAATTTATATCTGAAATCCATTTTTGTCACGAAAAAATGCTTTATAGGTATATAAAACTACTCATTCAAAACTATTCTTATTCGCCAAGTGCAATAAAAACTAAAACTTTCTTTTTATACTTTAAAACTTTATATCGCAAACATCGGATATGGTTGGCCGGTCTTTATGAGAATATCATAATAAAACCAATTAATTACAATAAAAAATCTAAAACAGAGTACCAAAAAGAAAACAGAGTACTTCAAAAATACCAAAGTTAGTATTTTTACCAAATACCATTTCCGATCGTTCAGTTATATGGAAGCTATAAGATATAGTCGGCCGATCGTTATGAAATTTAGTAGGTTGGATTATCTGACCAAAAATAGAATCTGTACAAAGTTCCAACTTTCTATCTTCAAAAACACAAAAGTTGGGTAATTTCCGATTATATAGTATATACTCGGCCGATCCTTATGAAATTCAGCATGTTGTATTATTTGTATTTGCCAAAAATAGCATTCGTACTAAATCCTAAATTATCTAGCTTTAAAAACACTGAAGTTATAGTATATCTGATCAATTAGTTATATGGCAGCTATAGGATATAGTCGTCCGATCCCGGCCGTTCCGACTTATATACTGCGTGCAAAGGAAAGAAGGGTGTTTGCAAAGTTTCAAGTCGATAGCTTTAAAACTGAGAGACTAGTTCGCGTAGAAACAGACGGACGAACGGACAAACAGACGGACAGACGGACATGCTTATATCAACTCAGGAGGTGATCCTGATGAAGAATATATATACTTTATAGGGTCGGAGATGTCTCCTTCACTGCGTTGCACACTTTTGGACTTTTGCAAATTATGATACCCTCTGCAAGGGTATAATAAAAATATGTTGTGCCAAGTTGTAAGTCCCTACCTCCACTAGAAGTATTTTTGCCCGCTCTCTCCTTACAAGTGGGACCACTGTTGATCGTTATGATTGAGATGTCAATCTATATACATTATATACATATATAGGCCATATATATAGTATATTTAGGCCATTTTCAAAGCTAAATTCTTAATAAGGAATCAAATCATATTTTTAGGCCATTTAATTTGGCGCATCAAGGACTATTCCAAGAAACTGGATGAAGCCAAGCAGTACGAAACAATCTTGCACAGTGCGATGTTCTCCAACAAAGCCTTTGGATACTCTTTGCGGGTACGTAAAGACAAATACTCTACTAGGAGATGTACCTAATATACATTGTGATTCAGTTGGATATTTACTTGAATGGAAAGGGCACCTGGAAGGGACGGAATCTGATCGCTTGCCTTAACGTCCTCGCCGGTGAGTACGATCCACTCCTGGCATGGCCCTGCCGGTTGCAAGCTGAGATTGTGATACGCGACCAGAGCTCGAATATATCAGAAGCCCAGGACTACGTCAAATTGATTTTCGTTCGCAAAAAGAGCGATGACTTTATCCACAGTAACCAATATTTCCATATTCCCCATAAGGTCATCGCCAGCCGCAACTACCTACGCAATGACTCTCTATTTATCGAAGTCCGAGTACTAAAGTAGTACATTTTTTGGCTCATAAAAGTCATTCCCAGTGGTAATCAAAAAACAAAAAGCAGACTTTCTTTTCAAAATAGTAAACTATTTTTTCTTGATTTGTTAAATTGCAAAGGTTAAAATACCCGTATGGTCAATTCTAAATCAATTCGAATACATCTAATATCTTTTGAATAAATTATTTTATTAAAAGCTTTAAAGTTTTTTATAAAAAGCACATTATAATAAATCTATCAAAATTTAAATGCAAATAGTTTGGTGTACCTGTCTAAAATTTGATTTTGGGCATAGTTTGTTGGGTTTCCCTTCTTAAATGAATAATATTAATGGTAAAAGTAGTTTTGAAATCAACATATTTGGCTATTTTTTATGAGTGCATTGGCAGCACAAAAAAACTTTAAAATGTGGTGACAAACAGACAAGAAAAGGTCTTTTTAATAAATTAATTGGCAGCCCTTAATTTTATCGAATTATCGAATATTGTATAAATGTATATCAAACATAAAGTATTCGAATAATTGCATTCATTCCTATTTAAAATTTTAATAATAAAAAGATGGTTAAGAAGACCGCTGTTCGCCCACCAGTACATATAGAGCATGTTTGTAATGGCCGGAGGTATCCCCCTATAAAAATAAATAATTCATGAGTAACATATTCCAGATGTATGATGTAATGTTCCTACCTTAATCCAGCTCTTCAAGGACTTGCCGTATAAGCGTTCAAATGCCACCTTTATGTCAACCATATCGATCTGAAAGCAAAATCTAAATTTACTCCACGTCAGAAAAGAAGCCTTTTTTGACTGCATTACCTCACTGCGCGTAATTATGACGCGGATCAGTTGGGTGTCGTTGGTTCCTATGCCAGCCATGGACTTGTGCAAGCGCGAAGCGAAGTACTCGGCCTTGTTAGTGACGCATCTGAAGATCGCGATTAGGCCTTCCATAATGTCACCAGAAAACTCTTTTTTGATGGCCTTCTCCAGCGAGTGGCCCGTCATGTTCTCATACTCTTGAAATATCTGGGAAAGAAATTAGTTAATAAGAATCATTTGGAGGGCGTTAGCTATAGTCTTCTTACCAGTTTCAGCTGCTGATAGTTCCTCTGACAGAGTATCATATTAAACATGCTCTCGTCCGTGCCAACACGTAATTCCCCAGCCTTGAGCAATTCTCTGGCGTCGTCCTTGGCTAAGTTGGGATCAACGCGTCCACTTTCATCTCGTGCCGCTGTACAAAGCGAGATAAGCAACCGCTTAAAGTTTCCAGACGTCTCTGACTTTAGCTCAGACTCCAGATGAGCGCCATACACTTTTCAAATTTTAAATATAAATTATAGATTTTTTAATAAACTCACTCTTACCGATTGATACTTACACCGTAAGTACTGATTTTTTATTGTGTAGATCTCCATATTGGAGAGCGTGCAGAGAATTTCAATGAGAACCTCCTCATCGGTGCCAATTCCAGCCATGGCATCGTTTAACTCAGAGCAGTAGAAGTCTACGATTGGGCGTAGAAGGCCGACCAGTAACTTCTCAAAATTTCCACTTGTCTCTGACTTGATGTCTTCAATTAAATCCTTTCCGAAGTGGGTCTTATACTGACGCTGGATTTCCTGGCGCTGTTCGTTTGACCGCCGGCAAATGATGTTGATCAGCGCTTCCTCATTAGTTCCAAAACCCTTCATGGCTTTTCGAAGGTCGTGGGCATCTTTGACGGGATCGAAACCTTGCACGGGCTTAACAGTGGGAGCTCCCTACGAAATAAGAGAAAAAAACAGTAATAACAGCCAATACATGATGGATAAGATCCATAAATAAAACATTTATCAATCAAATATAATAAAAACAAAGGTTTTTATATTTTATAGGTTTTTATAAAAACTATTATTATGCTCTATAACTCATTATAGAGCATGTTATGGACAGCGATTAATGACGAACCTCTTTGAGAGCTGTGAGTGGCCGATACTCGTGTTGTTGACCATGCCCATACCCTTGCACATGCCAATTATCCTGCCCATTTCCGCCTTCGCCTCTGTATCCCTGCCTTTGATCTTGCCCTGGTCCGTACATATTTTCCGCTGATATGGCTCTACGATCCCAATAAAAAGTATTACCAAAACCTGGCTGCACATGCTGTTGATATTGGTCTTGGGAAGCGAATGGTGAGCTGTGCGAAGGTGGTGGGTACGGATTTGGGTTCGATGAGAACGAAATGCTCGCGTAAGGCGCCGAAATCAGTGTAGGATAAGAGGCACGAACATTCTGATGGGCAATGTACGGGTGCGTCTGGGTCGGATGTTGAGGTTGGAATTGTGGCTGGCTAGGTGGTGGGTATGGTGGGTTCTGATTCATCGGTTGCAACCAGCCAGCTCCAAAAGGCGCTCGTGGTGATTCGATAGACGAGGTGGGAGGTTGCAACGGGTAAGGCATTCCAGAGCCCTAAATAAATTTGTTTTACAAAATATTTAGTTGATAGATTTTATAAAATTTGTACATAGGACGAATCATCAACATTGTGATACCCGGAACTTGTAAAGTACAAGGGTAAAGTACTCGAATATTATATTCGAGCGAATATACATATGTATGTAACATAGAGAAGGAATCATAAAGTACATATGTATGTATGTACATACATACATATATTCTTGGTCAGCATCAACACCCAAGTCGATATTGTGATGTCTGTTTGTCCGTATAAACGCGTGGAAAAGATAGTCCAATAGGATTTCGTATGGACAGTCCTAAAATTCAGACGCAGTTCAAGTTTGATTCAAAGTTTTGCCAAGTCTTCTTCCGCCTCCACGAATTGGATATTTTTGCAGCACCAGTACAGAAAGTTATTTTGAAAAAGTTTTGAACCAAACTATTTTATGGCTAATTGATAGTAAATTAGATGGTGACGAACCCGCAAGGCACTCCCAAATAGGGTGACCAGGCGTCCGTATTAATACGGACATGTCCGTATTTTCAGCTCTGTGTCCCTTAGTCCGTATTTTTTGTAAAATGTCCGTATTTTTCGCGTTTTTGACGAAAAATGAGGTTGCACCTGCAATTTTTCCGAAATGAGTTTCTAGACTTAAACATTCAAAAGCTCCCGCGCTGGCAGTTGACGTGCCGCTAGTCGTGACACGTCACACGTATAGGTCACCCTACTCCCAAAATATCTGAAATCCATTTTTGTGACAAAAAAATTCAATATATAATATACATACATATGTAAATAAAACTACACATTAAAACTTAAGCGAGGGGGCTTTTTGGAAGTTAACTAAAAACCCCTTTAATGTTTATAAACATATTAATATACATACATATAATAACATAAAGAAAAAAACCTCCATGCTCTAATTATTTATTTCCAATTGCTATGCGTAGTCGATTTTGACAATTCATATAATGAAGCTGTTGAGAAACTGAATCTATTCTGGCGACGTTGCTAATATTATATGTGACAGATATTCATGTTGCTGAAAGGTTGAGATTCTACTTAAAATACAATAAAAACAAGAAAGAAAAGCTAACTTCGGGCGGAGCCAAAGTTGATATACCCTTGCAGCTAAAACCGGATATATATCGCAAAAATCGGATTGAATTGGCCGATCCCTATGAGAATATCATAATATAACCAATTTATTACAATAAAAAATCTAAAACAAAGTACCAAGCTTCCATCTTCAAAAATACCAAAGTTGGTATTTTTACCAAATACCATTTCCAACCGTTCAGTTATATGGCAGATATAAGATATAGTCGGCCGATCGTTATGCAATTTGGTAGGTTGGATCAACTGACCAAAAATAGAATATGTACGTCTATGTATGTCTATCTTAAAAAACACGAAAGTTAGGTAATTTCCGATTGTTCAGTTATATGGCAGCTATAGGATATAGTCGGCTGATCCTTATGAAATTCGGCATGTTGTATTACTTTGCCAAAAATAGCATTCGTACCAAATCCGAATTCTCTAGCTTCAAAAACACCGAAGTTGTAGCATTTCCGATCCGATCAAGTTATATGGCAGCTATAGGATATAGTCGACTTATATAATGCGTGCAAAGGAAAGAAGGGTGTGTGCAAAGTTTCAAGACGATAGCTTTAAAACTGAGAGACTAGTTCGCGTAGAAACAGACAGACAGACGGACAGACGGACATGCTTATATCAACTCAGGAGGTGATCCTGATCAAGAATATATATACTTTATAGGGTCGGAGATGTCTCCTTCACTGCGTTGCACACTTTTGGACAAAATTATAATACCCTCTGCAAGGGTATAATAATGTACACATGTATACCAAGTTACCATGACAACGCAGATCGACGCGTCATCATTTCTGATGTATTAGTTATTTTTCTTAGCTTTTTTGTATAAGCATTTTGGCGCCGCGTCGCATACATACATAAGTCAGTTATTCTTTTGCAGTAAATCCTAGATCACACAGCTTGTATACAGTCCACTCAAACTATTTTGGGAAAGAATTACCTACACTTTTTCTTTCTCATCAAAAGCTTTACAAATTAATCATTTGTATTTAAACAAAAGATCAAACAAGAGTAGGATTCATCCTGAAAAAGTTATTGTGTATCCACTTATTTAAACAGAAAACATCAACATGCTTAAATTAATTCAGTTCAGTTCTGTATATCCACTTGCCGTACCCGGACGTGTTTCTTCGATCGCTCTTGCCAGTTTGCAATTATTTTCGATCTTGAACTCAAGCTTTCTCCTTCTGCAACAAGTTGAAATATAACAATCCCTAAAAATAAATTCGACTTAATAAGTTCATTGAACTATTTATTCCAATTTATACCTTTAATCGGTTAAAGTTATCTCTGTTGCGCTTTAACTATACTCTCCAACATATATCTCTCCGAGCTGTACTCTCCGGACGTAACCCATCATAGTTACTGTGGAGTTTGTTGTTCTCCACGACGCCGAACCTTCGTTGCAAATCTCTTTTGTAACGTCATCTCTTACATCCGATCTGATCATCCACTCTCGGCTACAGAGTGCTTCAGAGAGCCTAAATTCTTAACACGCTATTACAGTGGTCTGCATTCCGTCAAAAAAGAAGTCAAAAATGAGTCTTACTTGCACAGCAAAAAAATGTGAATTTGGTGGAACCATCACGGGTGACTCATACCTGTCTTGTTGGCTCTGCAATAACTGCTCACATATTTAATGTGCTGGAGGAGGACACAATGGCCGGAAAAGTGACCTTATCAACAAGAAAATTGGCCTGACATGCTCTTGCATCGCTTGTAGAGAAATTGAGTCAGAGATGCGAACTTTTATGAAACAGACGAGAAATGGTTTCCTAGATGTCCGCAAGCAATTCTCGGCCCTTAATGAGCAATTCCTCGCTCTTGCAACTCATTTCCTTGAGCTTAAGTTGTTAAGTGAATCCCCCAGACGAAAAATTCCGAACAACAACCTGCTGAATGCTAAATTACTGAATACCCCAACATCCCATTCTGTACAAGACGATGAATTTTCAACACCAAACATTTTACCGTCGCCTACTTGTCTACCTACTTATGCTGTTCCAGTACCAAGGGACTTGATGAGCCTTCCTTCAGGGCACTCTAATATTTATCCCTTGCAAGAAGCGATCAGCGTACCAAGTACAAATCTCGAGCCACCTCTCATACTGGAGCCTCCATCGTTGGACATCGTTGGACAACCCCCATCGTTGGACAACCTACCCTCTGCTCTAGCTGTGTTGTCTCCAAGGCCTCTGGTTGGTGTGGCGCCTGAAGTTAGATCTTCTGGACTTACGCTGAGGGCGGTTGCTCCTCGTAAGGCCATTTTTGTCTCTCGGCTTATGCCGGATGCTACAGTTGATGATGTCAGGAGTCACCTGTTAAACCATCTTAAGGTAGCTCCTAATGAAATAGCTTTTTTTAAGTTTAACTTTAAGCATAAGCGTTCTATTTCTTCTCTTAAAATAGTTCTACCTGATTCCTATCTTGAAAAAGCACTTGATCCTGTAGCTTGGCCTGAGCACAGTATCATTCATGAATTCCTAGCAAAAGACGCTCAGAATCCTATCCCTGCAGAAACTGCTTCAAAAAACTGAATAACATAGTATTTTCCTGCTGCTATCAAAACGTTAGAAGTATTCTAGGTAAGCTGAGCCAATTTTTTACAAGAAGTGCTTCTTTTGATTTTGATGCTATCGTGCTTACTGAAACTTGGCTTAACGCCTCTGTCTCTGATTATGAAATTTTTGTTTCCAAATTCATAGTGTTTCGATTGGATCGTCCAACTTTTGCAGGTGGTGTCCTCATTGCTGTTACTAATGAGTACCCTTCTGAAATTAATCCTTTCACGAACGAGTTCGGAATTGAGTTCATTGCGGTGAAAATTTTAACTGGCTCGTCTCATATTTTCCTGACCTGTTCATACATTCCTCCCATGGCTGAAGATATTGTGTACTTTCACCATCTTGATGCCATTAGGTCTGTTTCTTCGTTGGCCAAGGACCGTGATTTAATCATGGGAGATTTCAACCTTCCCATAATTTCCTGGATCCCGTCTGAGGTAGACAATTCCTTGCTTTCCAGTTGTCATAACGACTTTATCGATGGCTTAACCGATCTTGCCCTGCTCCAAATTAATCCAATTCATAACACTCATGGCAAATTTCTGGACCTTATTTTTTCTAATGTGTCATCCTCTGTGACAGTCATTCGGTCACCGCCGCTATCGCTTCCTGAAGACTTTCACCACCCTACACTATTAGCATTGGTGTTAATTGATGTGCCTCACAATGATGCTTGCTTTAATGTTCAACCTCGTTTCAAATGCTTCAGAAAGACTGATTTTATGGCCCTTCGGAATCATTTAGCTGAAATCGATTGGAATTTTCTTTCATCTATAAACACAATTGAAGCAGCTACGGATTCGTTTTACGAAATAATTCATAATGCCTTGAACAAATTTGTTCCGGAAGTCCCAGTATCATTGTCTACTAAACCACCCTGGTATAATAAACCCCTTTCTCGTCTTAAGAACAGGAAATCCAGAGCTTACAAAAAGTTTCTTAAGTCAGGGTCGATGTGCCACCAGTCAAACTTTCTTTATGTTCGCAACCAGTTTATTATTCTCAACGATCAACTCTATAAGCAGTATATCAGGAATTGTAAGGTAAACTTTCGAAATGATCCAAGATCCTTCTACTCTTTTGTCAATATGAAACGTAAATCAAATCTTTTTCCTCCTTCCCTCTCATATAAAAATATTTCCATTCTTCTGAGCAAGGTATTGTTAATCTTTTTGCGTCATTTTTTCAAACCACCTATTCGTCCGATTCATATAACCACAACTCTTCTTATCCTTATAAATTACCACATATAAAACACATTTACTTTTCAAAATTTCGAATTCAGGATCTGTTCGAAGCTCTTTCAACAATAGATATATCATTCTCTGCTGGTCCTGACAATGTTCCTAGCTGTGTTCTAAGGTACTGTTCTGATATCCTTTGCTATCCTCTCACTATCTTATTCAACTTATCCTTGGAGCTGGCATGTCTTCCCAAGAGATGGAATGAATCTTTTATTATTCCGCTTCATAAGAAAGGCTCTAAAACACTTATTGAGAACTACCGGGGGATTGCTAAGCTATCTGCGATTCCCAAACTGCTTGAGAAACTGGTTACTTTCCAACTGCAACATTTTTGTAAAAGCATTATTTCCACTTCACAGCATGGTTTTGTCAAGCATCGCTCTACCACAACTAACCTTCTTGAATTCACTTCGTTTATCCACAGAGGTTTTCTGAGCCGCATGCAAACTGATGTGGTGTACACTGACTGTAGTAAAGCGTTTGACTCTGTGAACCACCATCTCCTCCTTCATAAGCTGTGTCTTTTGGGGTTTTCTCCACATATAGTACAGTGGTTGACCTCTTATCTATCGAACCGCACGCAGCGTGTTTTGTTTTAAAACAGTTCATCCCAGATTATAAATGTTTCATCTGGTGTCCCACAAGGTAGTCACTTAGGACCTCTTCTGTTTGTTCTTTTTGTCAACGATTTACCTAGTGTTGTAAACTATGCTTCTATATTTATGTATGCTGATGATGTCAAGTTATGTTTTTCTTTCTCAGACCATTTCCTTCATAGACACCTGCAACTAGACCTTAACGAAGTCTTCTTGTGGTGCTCAAACAATCTCCTTTTGCTTAACTGCTCTAAGTGTAAGGTTATGACGTTCAATCGCAGTGTGCCTCACATCGTTTCGTACTCTCTTGGGAATAACGTCTTAGATCGTGTTTTCCTAATTAACGATCTTGGAGTAATTTTTGACAATAAGTTGTCCTTCAACTACCACATATCACTAATAGTTAATAAAGCCAGAGGTGTGCTAGCTTTTATCAAACGTTGGTCTAAAGAATTTGATGATCCTTTCACAACTAAAACTCTATACGTATCGTTGGTTCGACCTATCTTGGAATACTGTTCTAGCGTTTGGAGTTCGCAATACTTTGTTCACCAAAGAAGGATTGAATCAGTCCAAAAGCAGTTTCTGCTATTTGCGTTAAAAAGCTTAAACTGGGATACTGCCACTTCCCTCCCGTCGTATAATTGCCGGTTAAAACTACTAAGCCTACCACCTTTAAAAGAGCACCGTACTTGTGCTGGGGTTATGCTACTTCATGTGCTTATTCTTGGACAGGTTGACTTACAAGTACTTCTTGAAAAATTTATGTTTTCTGTGCCTAATAGGGTAACTAAATCCTTCCGACCCCTTTGGTTACCGATTTCTAGGTCTAATTTTGCGGAACACGATCCATTCCGCGTTATTTGTAAAAACTATAACTCATTGTCCCATTTATTGTCGCCTGAACTATCCCTAGATGTAATTAAATCCAAAATTATGGAATATCTTTTAACTTAATTTATCCTTACTCTTATCCTTATCCTTACTCTTAGTTATAATAACAGATAATTGTTAATAATGAATAAATAAATAAAAAAAATAAATAAATGGGGTTTCTATCCCAGTTAATAATAAAAATTTTAACTTACGAAGGGGTACATTATGAGGGAGATTAATTCGTGAGTATTCCTTTAATTGAGATTCAGTACTGAAAAAGTAAAAAAAAAAATTTCTTTGAATAGTAAAAAATGGGTATTATAATTTTGGAGACATCTCCGACCCTATTCTTGATCAGGATTAACTCCTGAGTTGATATAAGCATGTCCGTCTCTCCGGCTGACTGTCCGTTTTCAGAATATTACACGCTAGCAAGATTGCACTGACTTGTGTTGGGAAGAGCGTTAAACCTTTAACAATTTGCATAATTTTGTAATGAAATTGGTCTCGTTTAATTTAGGATTAATGAGACAATATTGATACGTGTCAATTGATACCTTTCTTGTAAGTTGTACAAGAAAGTCAAAGTCCGAAAAACACAAAAAAAATTGCGATTTTCGAAAATTGTAAAAATTGTATCCTTTTTTTCTAATTTAAGATGTATTTTTTTTAAATGCTACAACATTAAACTATTGAAAAAGGTTTTCATTTAAAAAAAAATTTTTAAATCAGTTAAAAATTACGAGTTTAGGAATTTTTAAGCGCAAAAAAGTTCCGAAGGACGTTTTGAAAATAAATCAGGATTTTGAGGGTGTTACAAATATTTCAAACTCGGTTTTTTGCTATATTCGACCTGATAAGCAATTCGTACTGTCACTTCAAAAATTCCTCCAATTTTTTTTTTGTTTTTTCGCACTGTGTAACTAATGAAATAATTATTCATGAAACTACCTAATAGCTAGCTACCTCATTTTAATACGTTACACAGAAAGAGTGTAAAATATTTTAAAGTTCATAAAAAAAGTTGACGTGATATTAAGAGTACACACCGCGTAAAAAAATACAAAATATACTATATATTCATACGTACACATGTAAGTAAAAAATTTACATACGTTGATTTAAATTCGTTGAAATATAATCGAAACCCGTTAAAAAAAATATAAAAATTAGGAAAATATCAAAAAACGGACATAACTTTCACCAAACTTTCCTAGTATTTACTAATGAAAAGTACATTGTATCACTTTGTGCACATTCAAAGTTTCTTTAAAAAGGTCTGTTTTTTATTTGATTTAGTTTTATGATTATGTCGTTTGATTGTTTTAGACAATTTTAATCAAAGTCAAACAGCTGAAGAGCTGGTGAATTTACTTTATTACGTACCTAGATCTATAGAAATGGATTTACAATCATCTGTAAAATCATTTAATGAGTCAATAAAAAGTCGGGGTGTTTCAAGAAGTTCACTGCGAGAAAATAAATGTCTAGTCCCCCCTATGGCATAATGGGAAATGTCGCTCAAAATTGTATTTCCTGTTCCCAATCAAAACCTTTTTGAAAATTACGCACTGCAACTCGCATTTAAAATTTCGTGCAAACAAAATGGTCTCAAAATTCTCAGTCATTTTTGCGATAAAAATAAGCATTACCCGCTCGCCTCGCTTGCTCGCTGCAGTCCAGCTAAATCTCAGTGTAGGCAAGAGACCTGCCTCGTGAGAAGGCAATATCTCCATATCTATTGCACACGCGTAAGAACTGTCTTTGTATGGACAAAGATTATAAAGTACATAGATAGGACATCTCATACAAAGAAAAATTTTCTATGGCGGGTTCCAGCGCTGGAACCCGCTGGAACCCGCTGGAACGAGCGGGTTCCATTGCGCGACTAGTTAAGTTTGAGAAATTTTTCGCGCGACAACGAATGAGGGATAGCCTAGTGGTAGAGTGCTTGGCTGATGTGCAGAGTTTTTTTATTTTAAATCTATTTATATTATATTTTTATTGTTTTAAACTTTTTAACAAAATTTATAATCCAATCAAGAAAAATACAAAATTTTAAAATCTCCCTAAAATCAGCTTAAAATCGCCTCAGTTCGTAGTGGAACCAGCTGTAAAATTCTTTATAAGTGCGGGTTCTACGGCATATTGGCAGGCCGAGTCGTGGAACCCGCTGTAAAATGAAAATATTTGAGAGCGGGTTCCACGAGAAACGGCTGGCAGATGAGAGAGAGAAAGTAACATTTTTGGAACAATGAGAGTTTGAAACGTTCAAATCGAATAGTGTGAAAGCAAAGAGATCAGAAATATCTTCTACTATCTTTACTCTTCAGCTCGGATTTTACTATGGATCCTTGCGTTTTCTTTAATACCAACTTTAACTACCGTTAGATCAACTTCGAGAGTAGCCTAGATGGAAAGCGCGCGATCCTTATCCTTCGGGTCCTGGGTTCGATTTTGTTACTGGGCGGTAGTTTAAATTTTTATAAAGTTTCAGTTTTATGATAATTTTTTTATTTTCTTTTATTTTTTTTTATTTTTTTTTTTACTTTAATTTTCCTAATAATATTTTTTTTCCTCTTCATATTTACTTTGTTATTATTATTTTTAATTGCATTCTATTACAATTTTTGTAAAAATAAGTGACGGACGTGTCGGATGACAAAATTCCGGAGGGACTCCCTTGAAATTTTATTAGCCGGACATAGTATTAAATTTTCATTAAAACTACAATAAAAGAAAATTAAAAAAAAAATAATAAAAGAAAGAAAAAGTTAGAAGTCCTTACTAGGATTTGAACACAAAAATATTGTACATAAAGTAACTACTCTATGCATTACGCTACCACCCGCCTTAAGATGCAGCGACTAAAAATACCATTTGTTCTACTGACTACCACATCGGCCCATTGAAAACAGAAACAATAAATTGAAAATGAAAATTGGAAGCCAAAAAATTTTTACGCCGTCTTGCGAGCAGTCACACATACATACAAAGACGCACCCTTTTTTTTACGCATACAAGTAACTAGTTCTAAAAATAGAATCGTATGTATGTGCTTTCCCCCCTCACCAACAAGCTCGACGAAAAAAGTTGACCGTTTTGGGCCCTGATGTCCCATCTATGTACTTTATAATCTTTGGTATGGAGTAGTATGGAAAACAGTTTTCCGCACTCCAACAACAAAATTCATTCGGATTAGTACGATTGAGGAGAATAGGGAAAACACGAAAAATTGTTATTGTAATTGCCCTTTGCTAATGGTGGGCCCAACGAATCTTATGGCGTGAGTAGTCTCATACAACTCCTTATGCAGGAGAATTTTCAAAAACAAATGAGCAGCGTGAGCAATGGGATGAGCACCACTGGTTTATGGCATTTCGAGATACAATAGAATCTAAACTTCAAGAAGTTTCCAAGCCCCTTAGACGAATCATGCGTCACTTTTTAGGAGCAGATATATTTACATACTCATTATGCGTATCTATACATGTGTATGGCTCTTATTAGGTCAGAAAAACCCCACAACATTATTTATTATCTGCATATGTATAAAGATTATGATTTTATTGGAATTAGTGTTAAAGCACTAATAAAGTCCAGGTCAAACAACTACATAATAAAAAACACTCTTAATTACTTTAAGTATCTGAACATCCGTCGACCAACGCGGGACTTGTATTGGAAATATACATACTATGTATATAGTCGTGACGACTACCTGTTGGCATAAGATAGGCCGATAGGTCGATTAGTCGATGTTCGATACCATAGAGATGTTAAAATATATGCTGGCGTCCATCTTTAATCAATGTTATTTTCAAAAAATATTTATCAGAGATAAGCCTAATACTGAGCTCGAAAAACATTATGTAAAACATTAATTCGAGTGTTTTTCTTATTTCTTTCCAGTGTGAACGTATATTTTCAAAGTACTCACTAAGGTCCCTCCTAAAATTGAAATTGAATGTCAATTCAAACATTGACAATGTTGGAAACAACTGACTTTGGAAGTCCTTTGAGTGTACAAATATTAATTTAAAATGATTTTCGTTCAAATTGGCGCAATTGGTGCCATGAAATTGGCATCAAAATATCGGTTGTCTAACAAATCTGAAATGATGATTACAATTTTTATTAATTTAATTAGATCTATAATCTTTTTTTGCGCACCAAATTGGCGCAATTGAGAATGCCTGTAAAACGGGATAAAATAATAAAATTTTTAAAACTTTAATTAATTTTTAATTATTAATTAAAACTTTCTTTGGTGCGGGTGAGCATCTTAAGAAACGGGTAAGTTTCTGGTATCTTTTTCGATCTGAGTACGGGGTGACGAAAAGACCTCTCGCTCACATCCATAGCTGGAAATCATGTTTATCGAGTAACTAGGCTTTAGTAAAATTTGTGGTCTTAAACAGTGGTATTTTAAAGAATTTTTAAGGTCACACTGCTTTGTTTTTTTGGTATTCAACAAACGGTCATTAAAAAAAAAGATAACAAAAAATATAAATAATCCAAAGTGGTAATTTGTAAATAAAATTTTCTAGAAATGGAAGTGGATTACGACGACTCAGGTTGGCAAGGCCGTGCCAAGACCCAGAATAATGCCGAGGTGAGTTAACATGAAGGTTAATTTGAGTTTCAACATTATTATGGTTTGCGCTTAAATATTTGTATGTACATACATATGTACATATGTGCCATCACACTCTTGAAATTTAGAGTACAATAAACCAATTACTATAAAATCTTTAAATCCCAGGAAATGCAAGAGGACAACCCACAGAAAACGATACAGGAGTGCCTGGAAAGGTTTCTCACTCCTGACTATATTATGGAGCCAGGGATTTTCACGCAGTTGAAACGCTACTTTCAGTCCGGCGGTTCTCCAGAAGAAGTCATTTCAATGCTCTCGGAAAACTATAAAGCAGTAGCCCAGATGGCTAACTTATTAGCTGAATGGTTAATTCTTGCAGGTGTCAAGGTTACTGAAGTCCAAGCTATGGTGGAAAACCATCTAAAGGAGATGATCCTGAAGTCGTTTGATCCGAAAAAAGCTGACACAATATTCACAGAAGAAGGCGAGACGCCCGACTGGCTCACTGAAATGATCGATCACTACACATGGCGTTCGCTTATCTACAGGCTAGCCGAGGAGTATCCCGACTGTCTTATGCTTAACTTTACCATAAAGCTAATTTCTGATGCCGGTTTTCAAAGCGAAATCACTTCCATTTCTACAGCGGCACAGCAGATAGAAGTATTCTCGCGGGTGCTTAAAACATCAATTATCAAGTTTTTAAACAATCCCGACGATGTTCACGGTGCCATCCAAGAGTGTGCACGCATGGTCTGCCACGGTCAGCACACCTATGTTTACTCTCAAGTACTCATCCAAGTTCTAAGCCAGGAACAGAAGGGTGGTTTTAACATGAAGCGCTTGTCGCAGGAGATCATTAAATACGCCTTGCAAAAGTAAGCTAAAATTCGTGAAAATACAGAAAGTGGTGCAAGTTACCACAGAGTGTTAATTTTGCACAAACGTTTAGAAAGTTCTGATTAATCGATTAATCTTATAATTTTTTATGTCCGGTACTCGTAGAGTACAAGGGTATATTGTAGTCGTGTGAATTTATGTAGAATAGAGAAGGAACCAACTCCGACCCCATAAAGTATATATATTCTTTATAAGCATCAGCAAATTATTATACCTATGTCCGTCTGTCCATAAGAACGCGTCGATCAAAGAGATACAGCTATAGGATAGGCATGGAGACTCCTACAATGCTTACTCAGTTCATGTTTGTTTCAAAATTTTGCCACGCCTCCTTCCGCCCACAAGTCACGAAATTCTGTAACGCCAGTACTAGAAGGTTTTTTGAAAAACTTCTGATGAAAAACGATTTCTATAGTTCATATATATCTGAAAAACATTCTCATCCGAATTGGCCGATATTTAGAGAAGATATACCTATACATGCATTAAATTTTCCATACAAACGGGCTAAAATTATGAACACATGGATCTCGAAGGCTATAAGAGATAGAGCTATCCGATTTTGAACTTTAACTCGTATGGTACCTGAGGGAATCCAATTTGTGTCAAAATTTTGCCACGCTCACCCCCATCCCCAAAGCAGAATCTCGTTTTAGCTAAAGTTCGTTAATGTTTTTGGAAAATGTCTTTTTTGAAATAAAATGTTTTCTACTTTCTGCCATTCGTTACTACTACTACTAATACTCGTTACTAACACACTGATCTACACCTATGAATAAAAAAACAGCCATATCGGATAATTTTTAGAGGAGTAATAGACTTTTTAGTCTGATTTTCTACTGAATCGGTAGTATGGCCGCAGGTTTGTTGTTGTTTTACCCAAGCGCAAAAGTATGCAACAAAATTTTGTTGCCGAGAATCCATACCGTTAAAGTGTAAACTGTAATGGTTAGTTAAATTGTGGGTGGAAGAGATATCTACGGGGTATTATATGTTCGAATTTGTTTTTAAACCAATGGTTTGTGGTAAGTAATCAATAGTCGAAATACAGAAATCGGGAACATAGTCGAGTAACTCGACTATAGCCGTCCTTTCTTGTTTTTATTTTAATCCTTATAATATTAGTATTTGTATTTCAGCAACCAGAATGTGACTCCTATTACGATGGCCCTTAACGGCTCTGCGGTCTACCCCCAAGCTTGCCAGGCTCTGACTTCAATGTTGACCCGCAACACTCTCAACCCTGCTGATATCACAGTACTCTATCGCAACTATTCTGGTTCTGACCCGCCGCCCATCGACTTGATTCGTAACCCGCAGTTTCTGGAACTGCTGGTGGATTCTCTTTTTCGTTCTGGAGTCAAAATCAATCCAGAACACAAATCAAAGTATATGTTTCTGTTAGCCTACGCGTCCGCCGTAATTGATCAACCAGCAAAAAAAAGACCTCTGACCGAGCGCAACCTAAATAAGGAAGAGCTAAAGAGTACAATCCAAGCAATCGAAAAAGCCCACGCCATTTGCAACGTTGACCAAGGCTCTACAGAGCTAATCGCGGAGCTTCAAACTCT
Organism: Drosophila pseudoananassae pseudoananassae; assembly: GCA_018153035.1. Taxonomy (NCBI): domain Eukaryota; kingdom Metazoa; phylum Arthropoda; class Insecta; order Diptera; family Drosophilidae; genus Drosophila; species Drosophila pseudoananassae. The sequence goes on from JAECXR010000072.1 coordinate 5,287,139, forward strand.
ATATAACTGCATCAAGTGAGTTGCTATACGATATTAAGTTACTTTGGGTCAGAATATAAGACCTGTTCCATTTTAGATATCCTGTAGTAGGAGTCGGTGTTATCCGGTGGATAGAAAATGTTGTAATGGAACCATCATACTTTAAGCTTTCAACGGATAGCTGTCCAACACACCTGGCAGTACTGGACGAGGTAGCAGCCGTACATCCCACACTTCAACAACAGATTCTCTTCCTGCTGATTCGTCTCTTCGAATCAAAACAAGACGAGCTGGAGATTCTTGTACAACTGGAGATGAAGAAGATGATATTGGACAGAATGGTAAACCTTCTAACACGAGGCTGTGTTGTACCTGTTCTACGGTATATTAAACAGTGCTGCGCTATTGAAGACACCGATATTTCCCTGATACGGTACTTTGTCACGGAAGTTCTTGAGACAATTACACATCCCTATTCTCCCGAATTTGTGCAACTCTTTCTACCAATGGTGGAGAACGAGGAAATAACCGGTACAATGCGTGGCGAAGGCGACAATGATCCAGTGTCTGAATTTATCGGTGAGTTTGATATATGTGTGTAATACTGTCTTATACCAAACATCTGCATCTGTTGATTTCAGTTCACTGTAAGGCGCACTATACCACCGTTTGATGAAATTAGGCAATTGTGTATTTTTGATTGAAAATATATAAATTAAATTCTATTTTCTATTTTTAAACTACATTTTAAGATTATACAACTTTTGTTTTATTTTTTTGTAAAGGTTTTTTTTCCTGCATCATCATATGCAACATTTTAAATAATCATACTCAATAAAATAAAATAATATTTTATAATCCAAGCAGATTGACGAATGTTTAATTCAAACAACTCCAATTTAAATACATAATTTTATTGTTACCAATTAATGTTCATACCTCTTACCAGAATCATTTAATTTCGCTTGAATGCGTGTACTACGCCACTTTCTTATGTGTCATATTTTAACTGTGATATACAAACATATATTTCAGTAATTTATACTAAAATTCATAAATTTTCTAAAATCCCATTTTCAGTTCCAATATTTACACATTCCGTCTGAAGAGCCAAATCATGTTTTATGTTAGGTTATAGATGAAATCGGTGTAAATCAGTTTGTTTTTGAAGAAAAGTTCTTGAGAGCCAAGAAGTATGTATGGCATTTAAAAAGTCTCTGGGGTTTTTCGTTATTTAAAGCTATAAAATATACAAAATTAAAAGAGTAAAAACTAATGGGGCCATGCTCCAGGACAAAATCAGTGTCGATGACTAGCAGACACACCCCACTGCTAGTCCTCAAGAGTGATTTGCTCGCTCAACAAAATGTCTTTGGTTCACGTAAGGGAAGAACGTTCCTTTTATAGTATGTTTTGTGCATGCGTTAGCTTTGGATGGCAGCGTTGAGTACTTTTCTGACTAAATAAAAATTGCGCTAGTTTAATTGCTCTTTTTAACATCTTTGGTGTCACCGTCCTTTGCTTGGCCGCGTCCGAGGATCTTGGCCAGGCTGTCCCAAATGCCGCCAAAGAAGATGGCACAGCACAGATTTTCGAGTGGCAGGAAAGGATCGTGGATACCCAGCAGGATTGAAGAAAGCTTGAAATAAACCAGAAATATTACAATACCAAAATAGACCAATGCATGTGGTGCTGAAATCCAGTCAGTTTTCTTATCCAGAACAAAGATTATTGAGGCCAGCAACGACGCTTTGGTATAGCTGTATAACCAACAAAAAAAAAAGAGTAGATCGTGTAAAAAACCCTGGGGAAAATAAACATTGACACTTACAAGCTCGGCTGCATAAACTCCATGGCAGTCGGAGTCCAGGCCCCGCGGATGAGGCGCTCAATCAACTTGGTGAAGCCTGCTCCATTGCCCTTTAGCGTGCCGATAATAATCATGATTATCCAGGCGTTGGGGTAAAGTTTAGCTGCGTGGCCTACGCCGTCGTAAACCTTCTTGGCCCGATATATCTCTTTCATGGCACTGGCGACTATCTTGACAGGCAGGAACTTTGCCACCTTATATCCCACATCAAACGGTGTGTAGAACACGGCGTACCTAGAATAAGATTCATAAACCTTTTAGTCTTTGACTTTTAGTATGTAATCGAATTTTTTAAATTTACATACCACACAGCCGTACCCACGAGCAACTGCCCCGTGTTCTTCAGGGGAGCCAGAATTGGCTCTCCCAGCAAGCCGTTCGCAACCATACCACCGGCGAAGATCACCAGCATTGTTGATAGCCAGCAGGCCAGCGGGTGCTTCCGTGAGAATGCCTGCGAATTTGCACCCAAGTCCTCGCGCACGGCCAGCGCGGCAAGAAGACTGTGAGCAATGTCAAAAAACGGAAACATTTTCAGTTTGATGACCTGATTGGCCACGTCTAAAAATGCCTCTGGATCCATGATCACACCCGACCTTTTATTAAGCCTCTACGGATGATAATCTAAAACAACAAAAAAATATATACATATCTGGACAAATACACAAATTAGTTTTATTTTTAAACGTTTTATACCCTTGCAGAGGGTGTTATTGGTTCAGAAACGGAGATATCTCCGACCCTATAAAGCAGGGGTGCCCAGCCCCATTGATCTCGGTGCTCCTTTGTTGTTGGAATTGCTCTTTCATATGGGAAATGAAATTTCATGTATGTACGTGTGTTGCTCCCAGCATAGGCAAAGCCCCAGATACAAAAACAATTTTTCATTTTTTCCTCTCTCTTTGTTCGTTGCCTCCGTGCCGAGCTAAGCAACAACAATGTATAGTCTCTCAGTTTTTCGTAAAAATACGAAGGCACTTCGTTTTTGTATTGCCGAAAACTTTTCACTGCAAAAAATCACTTTTGGTTGAGATCTCAAAAAGAATGGTTGACATCGGAGCTATGAATTTCTTTTATTTATAATTTTATTACGATTTTTAATTTTTATTTCATAAATATTTTTTTCTTAAAAACTTGGCAAAAACAATTTCTCTCTCCAATTTTCTCGCTGTATTGGTGATTTTTATACCCTTGCAGAGGGTATTATAATTTTGTCCAAAAGTGTGCAACGCAGTGAAGGAGACATCTCCGACCATATAAAGTATATATATTCTTGATCAGGATCACCTCCTGAGTTGATATGAGCATGTCCGTCTGTCTGTCCGTGTCTACGCGAACTAGTCTCTCAGTTTTAAAGCTGTCGTCTTGAAACTTTGCACACACCCTTCTTTCCTTTGCACGCAGTATATAAGTCGGAACGGCCGGGATCGCCCGACTATATCCTATAGCTGCCATATAACTGATTGATCGGAAATGGTATAAGTTTGGTGTTTTTAAAGTGAGAGAGTTCAAATTTTACAGCTATTTTAGCACAATAATACGACATGCAAAATTATCGGATCGGCCGACTATATCCTATAGCTGTCATATAACTGAACGATCGGAAATGGTATTTGGTAAAAATACCAACTTTGGGATTTTGGATAGAAGCTTGGGATTTTTTTTGAGATATTTTATTGTAATAATTTGGTTTTATTATGATATTCTCATAAGGATCGGCCAACTATGTACATCCGATGTTTGCGATATATATACGGTTTTAACTGCAAGGGTATATCAACTTCGGCTTCGGCAAAAAAAAAAATAGCACCACTTCCAGTTTTCTTATTACATTATTAAAATTTCACCCTTTTTTTTATAGAATTAATACAGTATTAATTTAAAACATTTATGTTTAATTAATTTGGTAAAAAAACGTAAAAAATAATGAATCGTGAATAAACGTAATAATATACAAAAATATATAGAGATAGAAAACTTGTGACTAATTTCGGATATTTAATCAAATTTTTCAAGAAATAGTAAATAAAGCCGTAAACTATTGAATCAAACCTCTCTAAAACTCAATATAGTACTGCGTCAGGGCAAGGTAGTTTAGTAAAGTCCGCAAAAAAGCTTTAAACGGGACTCAAAATATAAACTATTGGTTTAAAGTTTAAACAGTTCGCTAATATCCAAAGCAAGGTTATTTAATAGTCTTCGTCACACCTTCAAATAGGACACGCATATTAATCAGAGCATATAGTTTTCCAAGCAATCTCCAAATGACACGACACGAAAATGGGGAAAATTTGTTGTCCAAATAGAAGTCCAAATAACTTAGAATACAACCGTCATACAACACAAAAATGATTAAGAATTGAGGGTACAGTACAATTATCAGGGCATATATAGTAGGTTCTCTATACATGGTATAAAACCCGGGATTCGGGAAAAAAAATCGGGATTCCCATAGATGCATTAATATCTTGAAGACATCTACGATACCTACGATTTTCAGAGTGTAAAATGTCAATTATAGCGCTCTTTCAGCAGGAAAATGATAAAAAAGGTGCCAAAGAAATCGTCCAGAGGAAACTTCATGAACGTGTTGGAGTCACTTGGGCAGTCGTCTGACTTCAATCCCACGGAAAATAAGTAGTCCAAAGTCAAGGAGATTGTTTTTGAGTCCATTTACCATTGAAATCATTTTGAGAACTTACTTTAAAGTTTTTGATCAAAATATTCATATAAAATTGTCTGGACTCTGTTGCCTAACGAGTTGCGCAACGGCGCAGGTGTTTTTGGCAATAAAAGACGCTTTACTAAAAATTATTTAATGCATGTGGTCTTAGTTTTGGTTATTTATATTGTTGAGTGCAAAATTTTTTTTTAATTCGTCATTCCTCTGGTTTAGAACCAGATTTGAAAAAGTGGTGATAGTGGTGAAAAAGTTTTGTTTGTCAATTTTGCGACCTTTCACTACACTTTTGGAAAAAACTTGAAAAATTTGTATGAAGTGTGACTTTTAATAGTGACTTTTGTTTACTATTGTATGTTGTATAGGCTTAACGCTGAGCCCATTACCAATCTATAAATTACATTGCGGCGTAGAATAAATAAATACTTTTTTTTATTTTATTATTTTTTTTTTAGTATCTAAGAATAATAAAAATAAGCCTTTGACAACCTAACAATAAAAACAAAAATTTAACTCTGCTTTTAACTCGCTATCTCTGTCTATATTCCTATCATTGGCGCTTCTTCTCGCTCTAAGCCGTGGAATTTGAAAAGTGGATTCACTCTATTTTGAATAATGTCACAAATGGTACTGTTTTATTTTGATGTTATGAGGAATATATTTTTGTTTTTAATAAAAGTCATATGACTTGGGATTTTTTCGTAACCGCCACGCAACCAGATAAAAAGGATTAATCGGAAATGCTAATCTTTGGTGTTTTTAGAGCAAGTTTGAATTTTGTATGAATGCTATTTTTGGCAAAATAATGCGACATGCCAAATTTCATAAGGATCGGCCGAATATATCCTATAGCTGCCATATAACTGAACAGTCGAAAAAGACCCAATTTTCGTGTTTTTGAAGATAGAAAGTTGGTATTTCGTACAGATTCTATTATTGATCAGTTGATCCGACCTTCCAAATTTTATAACAGTCGGCCGACTATATCTTATAGCTATAACTGAACGACCGGAACGATGTTCTTCAAGATAGAAGTTTGGGACTTTTTTTTAGATTTTGCATTGTAATAAATTGGTTATATTATGATATTCTCATAAGGATCGGGCAACTATAATATCCGATTTTAGCGGCATGTATCCGGTTTTAACCGCCAGGCTCCGCCCGAAGTTAGCTTTCCTTTCATGTTATTCATTTGAAATAATTTGACCCCTTTTTCTCGATAGTATTAAAGAATAAAAAAAATAGAATAAAAGACGTAGAACAAAATAAATGTATTTTTTTTGGTTTTTTTTTTTTTAGTATCTAAGAATAACAAAAATAAGCCTAAGACAGCCTAACAATTAAAAAAAATTACTTTTAATTTGCTAACTCCGTCTATATTTCTATCATATCGTTGAAAGCCGTGGAATTTTAATATTTACATATGTACATAAATATAAGTTGATAAACTAGGTTCGCGATGTAAAGACTACATGTTAATGTTTGTTTTTATAAATTTTTTACATTTATATTATAAAATTAATATAATACCCTTGCAGAGGCTATTATAATCTTGTCCAAAAGTGTGTAACGCAGTGAAGGAATCTTCTCCGACCCAATACACTATATACAATCTTGATCACCTACTCAGTTGATATGAGCATGTCCGTCTCTCTGTTCCTACGCGAACTAGTCTCTCAGTTTTAAAGCTATCATATTGAATCTTTGCACACACCCTTCTTTCCTTTAAACGCAGTATATATCAATAGAGTAGAGAGTTATGATTTTGCATAAGTACTATTTTTGGCAAAATAATACGACCCACCAAATTTTATAAGGAGCGGCCGTCTATATCCTATAGCTGCCACAAAAAAACGATCGGAAATTGTATTTGGTATAATACCAACTTTGGTATTTTTTAAGAAAAAAGCTTGGGATTTTTTTTAAATTTTTTATTGTAATAAATTGGTTATAATATGATATTCTCATAAAGGTCGACCAACTATATCCGATGTTTGCGATATATCCGGTTTTAACTGCAAGAGTATATCAACTTCGGACCCGCCCGAAGCTTACCGCTTTCCTTTCTTGTTGTTAATAAATACATACTTACTAACAAAAGATACTTTAAGATCTTTTCCCATGGTATAACTTCTATTTCCTATTCTTTTATATAAAATATGTTACATAATACCTTAAGTTAGTATGACAAAAGACAGTATTTTAGGAACTTTAGTTTTTAAACAAAATTTCATCCTTTTGACTGACGGACATTCGAAAGTATGTATGACACATTTTTCGATTCAAAATTTTCAACTTTCTTGATTCAAGTGCAAGTGTTTTTAGATGTTTATTTCCATTTACATTGTTCATTTTGGCAAAACCGAAACATTTTCTGGTAAAAATGGTCGCAGTTTTGGCCGCAAGTCCAAAAATAAATTTTGCTAGTGAATCTGTGAGGGCTGTTAAAAGAGGCGCGCCGGGTCGGCACATATACATACATACATGCATACATTCTCATATCTACAATAATGAATGTTACATACATATATGAAGAGACAGCTTATACATACATATGTATGTATTTACGTTTATGTATAATGATAAGGTAAGGCGTTTGATAAGGTAAGACCCATACAGATGTGAAAATACATATTTGACTACGGCTTCGTATGTATGTATGTATAAACCAGTAGCAAGATTTTTTTATCCAGAAAACCTCGAAGCCGAAAATTATTCACGCTTTTGCGGGAACTCAATTTTATTTAACTCAGGTATGAGCTTTTTCTCATTATTTGTTGGTCAGATGTTTTTGGTTCTTAATACGTTGGTTTTAATTAGCTTTTACGGAAGCTGCAGAAATTTTTCTGCGCTAGTCGACAGTTGGCTATTTTTGAGCAGCTTGATTCTGTATACACACCAATGTATGTACATACACATGTACATATGATTAACTTAATCACTTTTATCTTAAATACTGATGAAAATGTAATTATTATTGATATTAAACATACACACACACATACCGTAATACTTTAAAAAGGAAATAGTGCGACCGATTTTTTACCTAGAGTCTGCAGCTCAAAAAGCGGATGACGGATATCAGGGAACAGGCAGCAAACATATGCAGCACGAACACAGGGAGACTGGGCCAGGTCTGCGATTCGTTTATTACATGCCTGCCGCTCAATAGATCGTGTTATATATTTAGAATTTTCAGAGAAAACAAATACATACATATGTATGTACATATGTTGTATAAGCTTCCACCTCTGATTGGTAAGCAACCACTAACCCTACAGTACTGCCTGCACAACTTTGACACATTTGGCGGCAAGATTTTTTTTGGATTAAGCAGATAGCATGTCATTTCGAATTCTTAATCATTATTCCTTAGCATTAAAAATTGTTTACCAGTGATCCTTTATGCATACATATTTTTAGCATACATATGTATGTACATTTATACAAATATGCATATTACTTGTGAGTATTACAGTCGCCGGCTTCAGCCTTAACAAACCTGGTTAATAAAAAAAACGTGATACCATAAAATTGAAATAATAAAATACTTCTGAAAAACGTTTTGAAAATAAAAGGCATTAAATATACCAACCAAAAAAATAAATATTTACTACCTTAAGTTTTTTTTATGTTTAATTTCCTGAAGAACAAGAAAATAGTCTCTGATTTTTTTTTCGAATATTTCAGATTCTAGATTCTAAATTAAATAAATTTTATATAAAACGATTGTTATGGCTATGGTTATAACAAACGAAGTTTGGTTCAATAAAATTGATATATCTATTTGTTTTGAATATCGATGTTTAAAAAAACGTAATATTACATATCACAAATAAAATTCTTAAACAGACTTTTTAGACATATCAATTTTTTTTTAATTTAAAAATAATAACATAGTGCTCTTATTATATTAGGTATAAAAATATGTATGTCACAACAAAAAAATTTACACTATTAAAGAGACGAGTTTTAATGACGCAAAGCATTCCCACTAGACTGCAAAGTAAAATACGCTATCGGCGTTGAAGTCAAAAGTTCAGACATTAAAAATGTGTTTTTGGGTTTTACACTTAATTTTTTGATTAATTTTACAACAAGCAAAATACATTGTTCCTAGTTTTTTGTACTTTGGATTTTCAACAGTCAATATGTTCTATTACATTTCACCATACATTTTTGGCGCACTTGTAATTCACACCGAAATTCTTGCTCAAATAATTCACATTTAAATGTTTGCGGTTACTTGACGCTGCGTAATCATCCGTTTTGTGATATTTCTTCATTTCAACAAATTTTTACATACTTGAAGTATGAATCTCATACACTTTCAATATAACGCATTAATACGATTAATGTGTTCAACATGTGTCGAATTTTGATTAACAATGTTCAATACATTTCATTAATTATATTATATAAAACATTTTGTTGAAAATAAAAAAGTGAAACTTCAGTATTAAAAAATAGTTTAACAACACTACTTTTTGGAGTCCGATATGTATGTAAATATATACATTTATACACTCATACACGTACATATTCAGCTCGATATGAGCTCTAGCTTACAATAAACATTAACTTTTGATTTATTGACTATAAAGTCCATTAGGCTCAAAAGTCACACAATAAGTAACTCTATTTATATTATTTTAATCTAAATAGAATTAGAGATCTACCCAATTCTGTGGTGTATTTATATATATATATACATATCATCTTTAGTATTCAGGTCGCAGTGTGACGAAAAAGGTAAGACTTTCAGGTTTTAAGACTGCTGTGCGTCTACATACAGTGGCGAGCAAAATTGAGTGCATGTTCACGACTCAGACTTTCGTCACCCATAAATTCATATTCACACAACCAAATCCAAAAATTTTTTTTGTTTTCTATTAATTATTTAATTCTTAATAAATTCTAAGCAAAAACAATGATGATAAAGATGAATTCGAGGAGACACAAATTAAAAACGAAAAAAACCCACATAAACTCAATTTTGCACGTTTCAAAGAGTTTTAATTTCCAAAATAATATTAATATTTTGTCCAAAGAAATTTATTTGATGTGACTTCCTGTACGCGGCCAGGCATGTTATCTACCAAAATTTCTCTTATATCTTTAGGAAAGCGTATCCATTCAGCTACAACACGCTCCCAATGGTTGCCCCTGTTTGATGGACCTGTTTCGTACTGCCTGAGCCGTCTTTTCATGATTGACCAAAGATTTTCAATCGGATTGAGGTCGGGACTTGTTCCGGGGTTTCATTTAATTTCTAAGGTTCCCTTCCCAACCATTCCTTAACAATTTTCGAAGTGTACTTCGGATCCCCATCTTGTTGAAAACCAATTTCTTTTTCGGAATAAGCACATTTTTCAATAAAAAATGTCTGAAATGGGAAGGAACAAGCTCCTAACACTAAAGGATGCTTCTTTGGCTATCATCAAGAATGTCGAGAATGGACTGCTAGAAAAATGCTGCGACACATCGGATATATAGTAAGTGTGAAAAAAAACAAACCTGCATTGTCCGATAAAAATATTACAGCGCGATTGAAATTTGCAAGGGCACACAAAAATTGGACCGTTGACGATTGAACGTGTTATCTGGTCTGACGAGTCTAAATTTTACCCTTTTCAGTCTGACAGAAAGCAATATTGCTGGCGTAGACCCAGAGATCGAATCCAAAGACACCATGTAAAAGAAACTGTAAAACATTGGGGTGGTGGTATTATGGTTTGGGGATGCTTCACATGGTGGCATGTTGGCCCTCTACAATTAATAGAAGGTATTAGAAAGACATCTACCTAAAAAAATTGCAGATCAATCTTCCCAATTTTATTGAAAAATGTGCTTATTCCGAAAAAGAAATTGGTTTTCAACAAGATGGGGATCCGAAGTACACTTCGAAAATTGTTAAGGAATGGTTGGGAAGGGAACCTTAGAAATTAAATGAAACCCCGGAACAAGTCCCGACCTCAATCCGATTGAAAATCTTTGGTCAATCATGAAAAGACGGCTCAGGCAGTACGAAACAGGTCCATCAAACAGGGGCAACCATTGGGAGCGTGTTGTAGCTGAATGGATACGCTTTCCTAAAGATATAAGAGAAATTTTGGTAGATAACATGCCTGGCCGCGTACAGGAAGTCACATCAAATAAATTTCTTTGGACAAAATATTAATATTATTTTGGAAATTAAAACTCTTTGAAACGTGCAAAATTGAGTTTATGTGGGTTTTTTTCGTTTTTAATTTGTGTCTCCTCGAATTCATCTTTATCATCATTGTTTTTGCTTAGAATTTATTAAGAATGAAATAATTAATAGAAAACAAAAAAAATTTTTGGATTTGGTTGTGTGAATATGAATTTATGGGTGACGAAAGTCTGAGTCGTGAACATGCACTCAATTTTGCTCGCCACTGTACATAAGCTAATTCTCTTTTCCCAACCGTACGACCACATTGTTCGAATACAAATGTTAACCAAATGTTTATATTTATGTTTTATATATTTATTGTAATATACAATGATTGTAAATACACAAGCGTTTAGACATAAAACACTGGTTTTAAATCTTCAGAATAATTGACATAAGTAACATAAATTTAAACGATTAAGTACAGACATGTATGTATATAGAGCAGTGGTGGGCAAAACTAACACATGTTTAAAATTTGAGTGTGTGCGTAGCAGAGAAAAACAATGAGAGCAGAGAATTCACTGAGCGAAAAAAACGTATTTTTTTATTTCAATTTTCGTTAATTCAAAAGTTGGAATGGGCACTAAAATTGAGTATTTTATTTTAAAAAAAGCTTTGCTAGCAACATTTCTTAAGCAAATGAAAAACTACGCTTCCCTAAATATATTCTCCATGAAGAAAACTTTTTCCAACCCAATTTCTGAAAAAATTTTTCTCAGTGGAAAAATTTTGATTTTTAGTTTGGGCTGTCAAATGAATAAAAATGAGAGCAAATGAGAGAGCTTCTAAAAAAAATTGAGAATGCTCACACTGTCAGTGTGCCGGCAGCGCTGCGGCAGAATTTCCTACCCTATACTCGCGTGCTATGTAAAATGAGAGTTTGCCCACCACTGATATAGAGATACATATGTTCTTACTTATATACATACATATACTTGTATTTTTAATCTGTCGGTTCTGATTGTCCAATTGTTTCCAATGTACCAAACCCGTTCAAAAAAAAGAAATTTTTGTGTTTAGAGTTTTTCTGAGTAACATTTTTAAAAAATCGAAAGTTTTTTTTTTCGCTTAAAAAATTCTTTAGGGTCTTAAAAATGACATATCAAAAGATAGAGTCCGGCAAAAGTGTCTAAGTGTCGAAATTTTCCATTCTGCTGCGATGCCTCAGAGGTACATCCCACAGTACTTAAAACTTTAAACGCGTTTTTCTCGAAACCACTTTTTTCGAGACTGCCAGACACTTAACTCGAACAACTCTTAACCGATCGATTTGAAATTTGGACAGTATATTCAAACTTTTATATATTGCTTTTATACTTTTGTATATTGCTTACTTTTTATTAACCATTTAGTGACGTTTTTTTTCGTGATAATTGTAACTTTCCTTATATCACTTACCATTTTGCTAAAAATCAATACGCAAAAATCCTATATGAAATAAAAAAAAATTTATTTCGCATCTATTTATTTCGTACTTTGCATCTAATATTATAACACCTAATTTACACATTTTCGATTGGCTTGTTCATTTGGCCAAAAAAAATTCCAGAAAAACCGCTTTTTCCTCTTTTTTCCCTGTTACTGAGATGTCCCCCCTTAAACAATTTTTTCACACGTCTCTTTAAATTAATTTTAAAAAGTAATTATTTTGGAAAGCAGTACTGTCTACAGATGAGGTGGCTAATAAAAGATGGTAAAAATGTCTTTAAAGAGGATAGGAAAGCTAACTTTGGGAGTTGCCGAAGTTTATATACCGTTGCAGTTAAGATCGGAAATAAATCCGAAATATCGGATATACATAGTAGTTGAACGATCGTTATGAGAATTTCATTATAAAAACAATTTATCAGAATAAAAATTTACACAAAAGTCCCAAGTATCTATCTTCAAAATTACCAAAGTACGTATTTTTACCCAATATCAAATACCGTTTTCGATCTTTCAGTTATATGCCAACTATAGAATATAGACAGTCGATCCTTATGAAATTTGGTAGGTCGGATCATATGGTCCAATTTAGGATACGTAGGATCCAACTTTCCATCTTTAAAAAACACGAAAGTAGGGTCATTTCCGACAGTTCAGTTATATGGCAGCTATAGGATATAGTCGGCCGATCTTTATCCTTAAGAAGTTGGTATGTCGTTTTATTTTGCCAAAAATAAAATCCATAGAAAATTCAAATTCTCCAACTGTAAAAATACCGAAGTGATTGCATTTTCAATCAATAAGTTATATGGCAGCAATATCCTTACTCGGCCAATCCCAGCCGTTCCGACTGGAAAGAAAAGTAGTGGGTGTGTGCAAAGTTTGAAGCTTTAAACTTTAAAACTGAGAGACTAGTTCGAAGACAGTTGGAAATGCTTATATGTATCAACTCTGGAGATGATCGTAATCAACAATAATCTTCAGTTTATAGGGTCGGAAATGTCTCCTTAACTGCGTTGCACATTTGACTAAAATTATAATACCCTCTGGAAGAATGTAAAAATAGAATCTCTAACTTTAAACAAATTTTACGGCATTTTCGATCAATCTGTTTTATGCTAGCTATAGGATAAGGTCGGGCGATCCCAGACGTTCCGACTTAGTACTGCGTGCAAAGGAAAGAAGGGTGTGCGTAAAGTCAGTCATGCAAAGACAGACACCAAATCAGGAAGGGATCCTGATAAGGAATATATGTATATACTTTATAGCAGGGGTGCCCAAGCTTAGCATACGGCAGAGCAAACTCCAATACCAATGCAAAAAATCACCAATACATTGGAGCGAGAAATTTGTTGAAGTGAAACTTCTTTAGGCGCGTCGGGGGCCCCAAGACACATTAAAAATAGGCGATTGAAACGGTAAGTTCGGAGCGTTACCGAAATCCGTCAAATGGGCGGGCCAAGGAGCAGCTGCTCCTTCCCACTCTCGCCTATTCGCTCTCTCGCATCGCAAGCAGTGTTGCCAACTCTTTGTGGTCGTTTATAGCAGTGAAAGCATAAAAAAATAGCCAAAAATAGCTAGATTTTTTCAAAAATAGTAAATTAAAATAGCCGTTAGTTTTCAATTACAAAATCTTATATTTTTGTACATTCAGTGTTGATTATTTCATGTTTCTTCTTCGATATGCAAATTGTTAAAAACTTCCCCAATTTCCACCTCCTCGGAACTCAAATACTTTCCCATTGTACCAATCTGTGAAAGGCACTTATGGGGGACGTTGTACTGAAAACAGCATTTTTCAGCTCGTTGCAATCCATATCTGAAAAAAAACATTTATGAATTTTCTTAACCACTCATTTAAAATTATTGAATTCACACCTTATGTCTAAAATAGAACATAGTGTGCTCATTTGCATTCTATTCCTAAGTTTTGACTTTACCATAGGGACCGTAAATAATGATTATGAGTTTAAAAAAATTGAAGCCCAAAACAGTCTCCAAAAAAATTGAAAAAAATTGTCATAAGTTAAATTTTCATGGCGAATTCAAAAACAAGATACATTTTTTTTTCAATTTTTATGAAAAAAATTGATTTTTAATAATTAAAATTAATTTTAATAATAAAAAATTAGTGATAATTATTAAGTATCAATTTTTATATAAAAATTACGCAATAACTTTTATTTTGTAATTTTTATTATATAAATTGGAAAATAAAAATTATTCGATAACTTTTATTTTAAAAATTGAAAATAAAGATTGAATCTATATATCTTTTGATCCGTTGAAGCCAGATCCAATATATATGTATATATATGATCTACAATTTAAGGGCCGAAAATGCCCTTTCAATCGATACCTGCGTTGCAGGCACAGCATGTACTATTTGAGCCAGACGGTACAACCGTGGATACGTGAATTTTTTCGACTCCCAATAGCTCATGATTTTAACGCTTGGATCTATGGGCTTTGGTGAATATTCGTTTATTTCTGATGCCGCCAATTTAAGCCCGAGTTCATCATCGTCCTCAGAGTCTTCGCTTCCAGAGCTCACCGCAAATGAATTTAAATATTCATTTAATAATGAGCATGTACTCTGAGACGTTAGTTCAGGGCCAAAATGTTTAGTCTGTGCAGCTGTGTAATAAGCAGGGACCGTAAATAATGATTATGAGTTTAAAAAAATTGAAGCCCAAAACAGTCTCCAAAAAAATTGAAAAAAATTGTCATAAGTTAAATTTTTATGGCGAATTCAAAAACAAGATAAATTTTTTTTTTCAATTTTTATGAAAAAAATTGATTTTTAATAATTAAAATTACAACCGAATATTCACCAAAGCCCATAGATCCAAGCGTTAAAATCATGAGCTATTGGGAGTCGAAAAACGTATCCACGCTTGTACCGTCTGGCTCAAATAGTACATGCTGTGCCTGCAACGCAGGTATCGGTTGAAAGGGCATTTTCGGCCCTTAAATTAGTAATTACTGATCTTCGATGCAACCTTGCCGAAGACTCCGTGCAAAAGTTAATGTTCTTGAAATTAAATAATTAGCCATTAAAAACTAATAAATTGTTGTAATTTAATCTTGATTAATAATTTAATGAACTACTCTTTCTCAGCCGCCGCAACAATAGTTGGGTTAGTTATTATAGTATAGTTATTATAAATAGTTATTTATGAATACAGCCAATACTGCACAGGCACATAAGCGGATAAACATATATACATACTTATTATATACCATCTGAAAGGTATTGGTGTGTAGATCATATATATACATATATATTGGATCTGGCTTCAACGGATCAAAAGATATATAGATTCAATCTTTATTTTCAATTTTTAAAATAAAAGTTATCGAATAATTTTTATTTTCCAATTTATATAATAAAAATTGAAAATAAAAGTTATTCCGTAATTTTTATATAAAAATGGATACTTAATAATTATTACTAATTTTTTATTATTAAAATTAATTTTAATTATTATAAATCAATTTTTTTCATAAAAATTAAGAAATAACTTTTATTTTGTAATTTTTTGCTTTTTTAATTATAATCGTTACAGTCCCTGGTAATAAGACAATACTGCACAGGCACATAAGCGGATAAACATATATACATACTTATTATATACCATTTGAAAGGTATTGATGTGTAGATCATATATATACATATATATTGGAACTGGCTTCAACGGATCAAAAGATATATAGATTCAATCTTTATTTTCAATTTTTAAAATAAAAGTTATTAAATAATTTTTATTTTCCAATTTATATACTAAAAATTGAAAATAAAAGTTATTCCGTAATTTATATATAAAAATTGATACTTAATAATTATTACTAATTTTTTATTATTAAAATTAATTTTAATTATTAAAAATCAATTTTTTTCATAAAAATTAAGAAATAACTTTTATTTTGTAATTTTTTGCTTTTTTAATTATAACCGTTACAGTCCCTGCTTTACCAGGTTAACCTGGCTAAAAACTCTTTCTACCATAGCATTGGACCATGGTAAGCTTAGGAGCATGATAGCAAATGAAGTCAAATCATTAAAAGGATTGTTTCCTCCAGCGTCTTTGTATAAATTAACTTCGCTCCAAAATAATGAATAATCTCCATTATTTATCCACTTAATTAAATGAATATTGGCATATTGATTCAGTATTGGATCGATTTTTTCAGTAGGCGTGTAAAAAAATTTCAGAATATTCATTATATCTGCCTTAACTGGTTTTAAAACATTTTCGACTCCAAACAAATGTATTTTTTTCAAGATTTCAAAATTATCTGGTAGTCTGATGTAACAAAGAAATTTAATTAATTAGAATGTAACTGCATTCATTAAACACGCATTATACGAACCTTTATTTATTTGTTTTATCAATTCTATTATAAAATCGGTGCATACTCTTCGAATTTGAATATCTTTTTCTTCGAATATCTTTGTTCGGAGCATAAAGTCATTGATTTCATTTCATTTTCGAACTTGTATCCCAAAAATAAGTTCCGCTGAACGTAATTTTCAAACTTATCATCATTATGCTTATCCTCACTAGCCGGTATAACTTTAGACTATTGACAACCAACGTGTGTCAGAATCTCTTGGGATTTTAAGTGGTTCCTATTATTTAAAAAAAAACATAATTAGTTGAATATCAAAACTAACTTATAACACATACTGACAAACACAAAGTACGATCACAAAAGGCAATTACGTTAAAAAAAAATACAAACAAAAACTATAATTGTATAAAGGCAACGAAGACAAGATTATACAAATATCAAATAATACTCCAATGAAATCAAACCTTCTCATCGTTAATACATTGATAAATTTTTTTGTATTCCATTTGGCGCTTGGAACTTTTGGAAAACCAGTTGTAGGTTTCATAAATTAGAAACTCCAAGCCATCTGGAAGTGTTAAATTACAGGCATGGTTTACAGCCAATTGGACCGAGTGGCAAACACATTTAATTAAAACAAGTGAAGGGACATCTTTCTTCATCTCCTGATAAACGCTTCTTTTAGGGCCGATCATAACGCTCGCATTATCTGTACCTATTCCGATAAGGTTACTAATGTTCATATTCATTACCTTTAACTTATTTTTTAGCGCTGTTGCTATAGATACAGCATCTGCGTTTTCAAGTTCAATAAGGCACAAAAATGTAGACACAATTTTTGACTGTTGGATACTGAAATAATTAATGGCGACTCCTGCAAAGATCAATTTTTTTTAATAAATATTCGTTAAACCAATATATTAGAAAAATGCGGTAAACTTACCAAGTATTTTTGTAAAGCTTATATCTGTCGATTCATCGATCAATAAGCTAAATTTTGAATTTGCAATGTCGTTTTGCAGACATTCCTGGAAATGTGGCGACAGCACATTTTTTATAACTGTCATGCACTTTGTTCGATGAATTTTTAATTGGCTTTCTTTAAAGATTTGCGCGCACAAATTATTAAGGTGGTCAACCGAACTAATTGAACAGTGTTGAGCCACAAACAAGCAGAGAGCAGCTTCCTTTGAGGATGTCTCTGAAGATGTTTTGGGAAACTCTATTGTTTGGTTACCTCGCCGTATTTCAAGGTTTGCCTTGTGTTTTTTGTTTTCAACGTGCGATTTCAAATCCCATAACTTTGCATTTAATGTGCATTTGCAATATTTGCAAAATGCTTTTGATTTATTAGTTAAATCTTTTGCAATACAGTCTTTAAATTGGGGATCCTCCAACCAAGCATCTCGAACTTTTTGTTTATACATTTTAAGAATGACCGCACAAACATAATAATTAGTGAATTAGAATGTAGAGATGGTAGCATTGCGAGCGCGAAACGATGTTGAAAAAATACCAAGTACCCAAAAGCTACAAAGGGGTAAATAATACTTTAGTATTTAAAATACACAATTCGGTCACGCAGAGCGGTAAACGTGGTGTGTATATATCGATAGCCACAAACGTCTCTATTGTCGACTTTAAATAAACTTTAAATAAAACGTCTTTTTAGTCGACTTTAAATAAATAAATATAATCAAATATTACAAATTATTTAAAATAGCTAAAAAATAGCAAATTTTTTTTTGAAATAGCCAACATAACAGGCTCCTGCAAAATTGAGTGGTTTCTAGTTTTAGGTCATGCAAAATAGCCAAATCTGGATAGAAAATAGCCAAGTTGGCAACACTGATCGCAAGCGCTGTGAGGGAGCCACCGAGACACGCCGTCTCTCCCCTTCTCTCTCGAATGCCTTTCTTTCTCTCCTGTTGGCTCTATAGCAAACTACCCACGCCGTGCATCAGCTGTTCAGTAAGTGTGAAGCAAGGTTGGGATATTGCGTTGACCTGTGATTCGCACTGATCGAAGCGATATTCTTAATAGTTTTTTGCAATATCGCTAAATCGAAAGAATATACGTATTACGGCTATTGATTTTTTTTATTGAGTAACTATTTAGAGGAAATTGTGTGTGTTGGTGAACAATTAAGTTACGGGAAAAATGAGTCAGAGTGAGACTGATGTGACGCAAACTTGCGCATCAGATGCGACTCATCAGATGCGATAGTTGTCTCCAATATGCCTGATGAAATACATGGCAGTTAAGGTAAATATATATTAAATAAATATATCAAAAAATATATGACTTAAATGTACGATGAAATACATCACGAATGGGGGATTTTGAATACATAACCTCGTTAACGTGTGGGTTTGAATAGAAAATTCACTAAACTCGAAATTAATACACAGCCCCGGTAAATAGGTTTATCGCGTTCTTTCTGTCATCAATACGCTTTTTAATCGGAATATAAAATTGATTGGAAATAAGAAAACTAATATATGATCTAGGGACGTGATTTCTTCAACGGATTGGAATGAACACACAATTTAGGAGCTTACTTGTGGATACTTGAGGCATCAATCTTTGAATGTCACTGGGCATGGATGGCATGGGAGCACGGAAAATGGCGAAAAAATGTGAGCAGAAAAGGACATCTATTTAGGGAGATATTTGGCAGAGGACGAGACGCAGACTGGGTCGTCATAAATCCATGTCAGCTTAAAAAATATACACGAAATTGACTAATTTTCTTTTTTTTTCAGCTATTATTTATTTGAACTATGTAGTCGCATGCATGGAACAACCACCTTAGAAGTTTCACTTCTGCCGTGCGTGAGTCTGACACACCCAGTTTTTTTTGGAAGTCTTGTCGGTATACTGAAAAAATTATAGTACCATTTTTAATGGAATAAAGTCGTAAAAAAATATTTATGAAATAATTATTAAAAACTGCAATACAACTATAAACAAAAGAAATTCATAACTCCGATGTCAACCATTCTTTTTGAGATCTCAACCAAAAATAATTTTTTGCAGTGAAAAAATTTTAGGAAATACAAAACGAAGTGCCACTATACAATTTTTGCAGAGGGTATTATAATCTTGTCCAAAAATGTGTAACGAAGTGAAGGAGTCTTCTCCGACCCTATACACTATATACAATCTTGATCACCTACTCTGCTGAGTTGATATGTTCTACAGCTATGTATATATTCTATAGCTGCCACTAAACATCAATAGAGTAGAGAGTTAGGATTTTGCATAAGTGCTATTTTTGGCGAAATAAAACGACCCACCAAATTTACCAAATCGGAAATGGTAAAAATACCAACTTTGGTATTTTTGAAGAAAAAAGACTAGGATTTCTTTTAAATTTTTTATTGTAATAAATTGGTTATATCGACGCATTTCCGCGAAAGTATCGTAAGTCGCTTTTTTTCGAAATTGAGATTTTAATGCAAAATTGTTAGGCACCTAATGACTCACTACCCTGTGAAATATTCTAATTGAAAACCCTATAGTTCCGATAAAAATTAAGTTTCAATAATGTATGTTACAGTGCTTTTCAATGTGCGTGTGCGAAATTATCGTATGTCCATAAAAATGTTGTGCATGGAAATACTTCAAACGCACAAAAATAAAGAAATACAATAACAAATGTTTCTAATCGCTTAAACATCTTATGATTTTCTTATGAAACCAAAAAAAAGCTTCTCCTGTAAAATTGGATTTTTCAACATACGATATTTTCGCGGAAATGCGTCGATATTATGATATTCTCAAAAAGGTTGACCAACTAAATCCGATGTTTGCGGATGCGCCGAAGTTAGCTTTCCTTTCTTGTTGTTAATTATTTCTTGTTGCTTAACTAGAAAAAACGAACAATTTTTTTGTTTTTGGGCTTTGCCTATGCTGGGATCAACACACGTACATGAAATTTCATTTCCCATATGAAAGAACAATTCCAACAACAAAGGAGCACCGAGAGCAATGGGGCTGGGCACCCCTGCTTTATAGGGTCGGAAATGTCGCCTTCACTGCGTTACATTGATTTTTTTTGATGTGCTTGATGTGCAAAGTGACATAGAGCTACTAATTTCGATTCGCTGACTGCGACTTATTACACCCTTGCAGAGGGTATTATAATTTTGTCCAAAAGTTTGCAACGCAGTGAAGGAGACATCTCCGACCCTATAAAGTATATATATTCTTGATCAGGATCACCTCCTGAGTTGATATGAGCATGTCCGTCTGTCTGTTTCTACGCAAACTAGTCTCTCAGTTTTAAAGCTATCGTCTTGAAACTTTGCACACACCCTTCTTTCCTTTGAACGCAGTGTATAAGTCGGAACGGCCGGAATCGGCCGACTATATCTTATAGCTGCCATATAACTGATTGATCGGAAATGGTATAAGTTTGGTGTTTTTAGAGTTACAGAGATTTTGTACGAATGCTATTTTTGGCAAAATAATACAACATGCCGAATTTCATAAGGATCAGCCGACTATATCCTATAGCTGCCATATGAACAATCGCAAATTACCCAACTTTGGTGTTTTTGAAGATAAAAAGCTGGAACTAAGTAGAGATTCTATTTTTGGTCAGTTAATACAACCTACCGAATTGCATAACGATCGGCCGACTATATCTTATAGCTGCCATATAACTGAACGATCGGAAATTGTATTTGGTAAAAATACCAACTTTGGTATTTTCGAAGATGGAAGCTTGGTACTTTGTTCTAGATTTTTTATTGTAATAAATTGGTTATATTATGATATTCTCATAAGGATCGGCCAATTTAATCCGATGTTTGCGATATACATATATTCGGTTTTAACTGCAAGGGTATATCAACTTCGGCTCCGCCCGAAGTTAGCTTTCCTTTCTTGTTCAAATTTATCCTCGCGAGTATGCATTTTACTCTCAAGAAGGAAAACTTCCGGTGCTGTTTGGGTAAAGATGCACAGGCCTACTTAAATGGATGTGCTTCTTTTCAAATCAGTTGGAATACAATTTAATAAATAATTTCGAAAAAAAGAGAACGAGAAGCTAATTTCCGATATTTGCGATAAATATCCGATTTGAAATGTATCTAATAACACAGGTCGACACAGGCTCCATACCCTTTGTGATCCCCTGAACCAAAGTAAAGAACAAACATATGTTAGGTACACATAAGAGAATAAATGGATCAAATTTTATCATAGATTGAATTATGTAGACAATTATGTATGTGTATTTGGCCGTGTAATTTTTATTTATGATTTTTTCAAATAAAAATCGAGAATAATTTTTATTTTTGAATATTTTTAAATAAAAGTCGTTTATTTCTACAGTCCTTGGTTTCAAGTAAAATGAATAAATGGCATCTAGAAGTTACCATATCTTGGAAATGAACATTCAACACTTGTGTATATTATTTTTTCAACACTGGTGGAACACTGGGTTGTATTGTAATTTGGGACTTAGCATTTGCGTGACATAACAGTAGACTTACAATTTTGTCACTTAGAAAACGATTTTCAGATGGCCTCTAGCTCTTCGAAGAAAAGCAAGTCGACCGGTATGCGTATTTTGTGGATACCGGGGCGTAAGCCCCATTCCAAGGGGCGCTATAACGCTACCAGCAAGCACATCCCGTATTTGGGCCAGCAAAAAAAGAGCGAGGTGTGGTCTCTGGGAGGCAGCAAAGCACAGTCCGATCTAATTGATTTGTAAGTAAGGTTTTCTGCATGGTGAGGATATATTTATATCTCTTATTGTTTTTAAAATGTTTTACAATTCAGATTGGAAATTAAATAAGTTTTTATTTGAAGATAGTCACGTGTCAAACATCTATTCTTAACTAATATTTGTGCCCTCTTAGGCCAATGAATAATGACTCCAACATCATACCAACTTCGTCTTTAAGTATTATGGCATCTTGCTCGCTGATACGAAGCACTAACGGCTCCTGCGAAGATATAGCTGTTATATCTGAGACTACCACTTTACCGATCACAGCTCCGAGTTCTGACTCACAAAGCATGAGT
The DNA here is from genome assembly GCA_018153035.1 of Drosophila pseudoananassae pseudoananassae. NCBI lineage: Eukaryota > Metazoa > Arthropoda > Insecta > Diptera > Drosophilidae > Drosophila > Drosophila pseudoananassae. The sequence continues at coordinate 5,309,690 of JAECXR010000072.1, forward strand.
AGTCCCTTCTCGGATATCGCGCCATCTACTTCATCTTCCAGAGCCATGGGATCTTCGAATGTCACTACAACAGTTGAAATCCAGCAGTTGGTAAGAATTTTCGCTAACTTTCATTCTATCTTATCGTGAAGCTTCAACTTCAATGTATCAAAACTTTCTTTGTCCTGATAACTTGCCAAAGGTTCCAGCTACACTCCAAGCACCTGCCGAAACTGAAACAGGTTTCAACAGTTTTACAGGAACTACAGCCTCGGTAGCCACAAACTCATCGCCATTAGCTATTCATAATCCGGAAGTTCCTTCTCTACATACTTCTCCACAGAAAAATAAATATAAAAATCACAATAATAATCAGGTAAGAATAATAACTCTTACATATGTATGTATGTATATGAATAAAAGCTATTTTTTCAGGAGGACATCAATTCCATAGAGAGTCTATCAAGTTTACCAAGATTTCAATGTAACAACGATTTTGATTGGATTGATGAAATGGTGCAGCAACGCAACTGTAATGAGCTGTTGCACAAGAACAAGCGCAAGAAATCAAAGAAGGCTCTGCAGAGCTTGGAAACAGACCACTTGGATGGAAAGATCTATAACTACGATGACTCTAACGAAAAGGTTAAAGACAAAAAAGATGACAATGGCGACGAGAAAGTCGTTAAATGTTTATACTACTCGCTTATGTGCTGCGACTGTACTATATCGTAAGAACCTTCATTACGGAATATGTTCCCATGTAAAATATCTCTCAGTTAAATATGTGTATCATAATGTTGTAAACCTTAGCATAAATACTGCACAAAGAAATACAAAAATATTTCGACAGAAGAAAAAAGTAAAGTATTAACGAATTTATAATTTACCTTCAAATTCGAATATTAATAAAAGAAACTCGAGCTTTGCAGTTGTTTTTGATTAAGATTAATTGGATTTATAGTAAATTTAAAACAGAATTGTATATAAATATGTGTATATGTACATTAGAGGTCTGCAGGAATACATTCTTATTGCCTCAGCCATAGAATACATCCGAATGAAATAGAATGAATACGCTTCCCTAATACTTCTTTCATAATGAGGGAATTGACCGAAAGGTGAATTATAATAAAAGTGTTTTTTTTTAATTATGGTTTTTAACTGTTATTATTATTTTCTTAGTGTTTTTATACCCTTGCAGAGGGTTTTATAATTTTGGTCAAAAGTGTGCAACGCAGTGAAGGAGACATCTCCGACCCTATAAAGTATATATATTCTTGATCAGGATCACCTCCTGAGTTGATATAAGCATGTCCGTCTGTCTGTCTGTTTCTACGCGAACTAGTCTCTTAGTTTTAAAGCTATCGTCTTGAAACTTTGCACACACCCTTCTTTCCTTTGCACGCAGTATATAAGTCGGAACGGCCGGGATCGGCAGACTATATCTTATAGCTGCCATATAACTGAACGATCGGAAATGGTATTTGGTAAAAATACCAACATTGGGGTTCTTCAAGATAGAAGTTTGGGATTTTTTTTTAGATTTTGTCTCGTAATTTATTGGTTATATTATGATATTCCCATAAGAATCGCTGAACTGTATCCGATTTTAGCGATATATATCCTGTTTTAGCTGCAAGGGTATATCAACTTCGGCTCCGCCCGAAGTTAGCTTTCCTTTCTTGTTTGTTTAGTTTTCTTAAGTTTTTCCAAATTAAACTATTTTACAAAATTTTTTTAGCGCCAAAATTTTGTTGGAATAGTATTTATTAATAAGTATTGAAAATATTTTTACATTTTTATAAGTAAAATATGTAAAATAAAATATAAAACATAATAATGAATATTTCTGAAAAAAAGAACAATGACTTGCTTTCACTTTTCAATTATTTTATTATCAGCGTCTAAAAAACAGGCAAATATGCATAGTTGTATGGTACATTCTAGAATGCATTTGAAACAATTCGAATGCGAACTGTAACTCTAACTCATTCGATTCGGGTTTCAACCCCCAAATGTTGTGCGAGTGAGACCTATAGAGTCGCACTAACTCATTCAATATTTTTTCATTTTCAAGGTTGTGCATTTGAATGTCGTTTTTTAGCTATTCATGCAGACCTCTAATGTACATATGTAAACCTTTTTCTTTAAAAATTTTTTCATTTTTCATTTCTACTTCATTATACCCTTGCAGAGGGTATTATAATATTGGTCAAAAGTGTTCAACGCAGTGAAGGAGACATCTCTGACCCTATAAAGCATATATATTTTTGATCAGGATCACCTTCTGAGTTGATACGCAGTACGTCGGATCGGCCGACTATATCCTATACCTGCCATATAACTGAACGATCGGAAGTGACGCAACTTTCGTGTTTTTGAGAATAGAAAGTTGGAACTTCGTACAGATTATATTTTTCATTGATCCAAAAATGATCCAGTTAATGCGACCTACCAAATTTTATAACGATCGGACATCTATACCTTATAGCTGTCATATAACTGATCGATCGGAAATGGTATTTGGTGAAAATACCAACTTTTGTATTTTTGAAAATAGAAGCTTGATGATTTTTTTAAGATTTTGTATTGTAATAAATTGGTTATATTATTATATTCTCATAATGATCGGCCCACTAAATCCGAATTTTGCGATATATCCGGTTTTAACTGCAAGGGTATATCAACTTCGGCTCCGCCCGAAGTTAGCTTTCGTTTCTTGTTTTTGATTTATTTTTTGGACCGGGTAAATACTGTTCTTGGGTTTAAATAAAATGTAAGATATTTTATACCTAAAACTTTTAATAGACTCATAAAATTTCTTTCCCCTATTTGTCTATTATGAATAAAAACAAAATGTATTTTCAACGTGACATAACATTTTTCATAAAAATTTTATACAAACATTAAATTTACAAGTATATATATAAAAACAATTCACAATCACATATAAATTTTTATCATTTTCGGATGTTAAATATTTTAACTCGCTAAGTTCCTCAAAGTAATGTAAAAATTTACTTGACCAGAGCAAGAATACAAAATCATATTCTTGATAGTACAATTACGTTCGCTTTTGAGTTTGATGGAGCAATCAGCTACAGACGAATGTACGACTTTTTAGCGAAATCCTGTCCTTGCTTTTATCGAGATTAATGTCACCAGCCGTTTCCTCGAAACTAATGGATTGGGGCTCCAAATTCTGCTCGCCTTCGCAATGAAACTTGATCGAATCAATATCTTTTGTACTCTTAATGTAAAATTCTTTTCCGTGAATTATGCGTTTAGCGTTAGATTCAAAGACAATTCTCTTTACTTCCGCTCCCACATTTCCGTCTTCGTCTTCTGAGTTTTCGTTGTCGCTATTGTCGTCCTCGCCAATGTTAAATATAAATCTTGCCTCACTTCTAGGTGTTGCTAACGAGTTTTTTCGCCTGCTGGATTTGGTCATTATTTTTTTATAGCGCACTGAATTCCTGAAGACGTGATTACTGTTCCGCTGTAATTAAAAAAATGAGTAAATATATTTGTGTTTCAATTTATTTCAAAAAATCGTTATATTTGATCAGTCTTTTTATACCTTTGCGGAAGGTATTTTTTTGCGAAACCAAAAACGAATGAATGGAATCGCCAAAGCTTTGTTTGTTTATTTATTTATATTGTATAGTTTAAAGAAAATAACTTTTTATGCATTACGGGAACTAAGAAGTTAAATAAGAAGTTTAAAACTTTTTTTAAAATTCATTTTAAAACAAGAAAGAAAAGCTATCTTCGGTCGGATATATATAAAAGCTATATATCGCAAACATCGGATATTGTTGGCCTATCATTATGAGAATATCATAATATATTTTATTAATATATTTTTCCTTTTCGAAAATATTGTCAGGTTTTATGAAAAATATGTCATATTATCTTACCTGTAAAACAGCAAATATTACAGAGAAAATCGTTATGATCAGCAAACAAACTGCTATGGCAATGGCTGTGATGGCCGTCAGTGGTGAGTTTAAATTCAGAATGAACTCGTTGCTATTTCCTTCATTTCCAAGTGTTCTGGATTCAGCAGCGCCTCCATATGAATTGCGGCTTCCAACAACCGTGCGACGTTTTCCACCTGTTGAGGTGACTTTACATTCGCCTAAAACGAAAACCAATTTTAGATAACGTCAAGCCAATTTTTGACTAAAACAGATTAATTTACTGTCCAAATATTCACAGGCGACTCGAAATTATTACATTTTCCACACCTATCATAATTATTATTTTTTCTTTATATTAAGGTACTTCCTGTAGTGGAAAAATTATTTGGCCTCCCCGTTTGAACGGGTTAACGCCACAGTCAATGTATGAAATCTTATTTCATGAGATCTAAAAATTGCGCTTGCATTAAATACTGCATTATTAACTTTGGCTTGCTTTAAGAATAGCGTTATCGATATGTAGTTTTCGATTGGCTCATTTGCAAAGAAGCGATAAATAAATTATATTTTAAAAGTGTTGGAAAATGGCGGCGAATGCTTGAGTATTTCGAACAATTTAAAATAAGATGTGAAATATTTTCCACTGCATTGCATGTGTCGCGAATAACATTGTCTAAAACATTGATTTTTGAACATTTACTTATCGAATGCATGTCTGCTAAGGATTCTATTTAATCTTTTTGTGTCTATACGGTCGAAAATGTGCGTTTTATAAAATTAGGGTTTCTTGGTTAAATTAGGGTTTCCGTGATGAAAGGTCTAAAGTTTGAATAGCCTTTATTGCGTTCCATAGAGAATACGTTATTCTCTTTCCCAATCATCTTGAATCATTCAATGTCCATCTAACATATTTGAAAGAGCCGTGTATAGAAGCCTACTTTGCTGCTCTATCAGCAATTTCGTTTTCCCAAATATTTTCATGGCTGGGTATGTGGTGAACTACAACCTTTAAAAGCATAGGACAATTTTCTATTTTGGAGAATATTTCCTGGGCAAGTGCTGGAGCAGTTATTTAATAGAGTTTAAATAGCGCCAAGGCTATTCGTCAATATGACTATCTTCGGAAAGCAGTTGGTAATTGCAAAATCAATTGCTTTTTCCAAGGCCAGAAGTTCAGCGGTCATAGACGACCGCTTTTTGTTACTAAAGAAACTATCAACAGTATTTGAATTTAATGAACAAATACATAACCTGTAAAATTTTCCGAAACTGAACCGTCCGTGTAAAAAATTTCCATGTGCATGTATTAAAAGAATTCAATTTTTCGTTTAGTAAAGTAAAAATAATGACTTCATTAGCTTGCTTTTTGTGAATGGGATAATTTGCGTGGGAAAGTAAAATTCGGATTGATGGGAGCAATATGAATAAAAATGTTTATATATTAAGTATAGATTCTACTATAGCTGGTTTTAGTGTATGAGCATGAAAGAGGTAAGAGTGAAGCAGTTGGAAGCCTGTACGCGAAGGATTTGGCTAACTCTTTAGCTGTAGCGAATTCAATTCTGTAAATGGGTCGTAGTTCAGCAGCGAGATGATAAATAATTTTGACAGGACTTGATTTAATAAGGCCTAATACTTTTCTCAGGTGAAAATTTGCGTGGGAATTGATGATATTTAGGGCTGCTTTAGACAAGTTAGCGAATGAGGAACAGGCGTACTCAAACCTAGATCTTATAAAAGCTTTATAAAAAAAAGGGATTTATTTGGATGAACTCCGAAGTGACAACCACTTAGCATTTGTAGAAACATATTTGTTTGATTTGATTTTGAAATAATTTTTTTAACGTGTGGTACAGACGAGTTGTTAGAACTTATGATTCTATCCAAATAGTTGACACTATTTACATTATTTAAGGTTATGCTATTACACTGTACGTTAAGAGGTCTTCTTCTAAGGTTAAAGTGTATAGTGCCTGATTTATTTGCATTAAATGTAAGATTGATTAAATTACACATTTCCATAAGGAGATTCACTTTCAGCTCTAATTTAGATTCAGCCAACAAAATCCTTGTCATAGCAGACTAAAAAAATCGTCCGCGTACTGGAAAAGAGTACTGTCATGATTGTTGCTTAGATTATGAAGTGTAAAGATTAAATAGAATTGGGCTAAGACAGCTTCCTGACTAACCCCTTTGTCGACTGTAACCTCTGCCTTGCCCAAAGTTAAAATTTTTTTATTAAGGAAATTGATAATAAATTTAATATGGGAGTGGTTAAAACCTTAAGTAAATAATTTTTTACCTGGGATAGGAATTTTGACCGCGTCAAACGCTTTGTTTAAATCAAGAACTGCTGCTGTAACATGGAAGCCACGAGCTTTTATATTAGCTATAGTGTTGATCACATCATTGATACGATGTTGAATGGTTTTCCTAAATGCCTTGGAAGACCTTGGAGGGAGAATATCGTGTCTATTAATGTGATTCTCCATACTCGGTTTAATTAAGCCCTCTAAACATTTGAAAATTACACTTAGAAGACAAATAGGTCTATTGTTTGTAATTACAGAAGAGTCGAGGTTTTTCTTTGGTACAGGAATAACTTTTATTCTATGCCAATTATCTGGAATACCTTGGTCTAAAGTAGAATTAAGCAAGGAAACAAGGTTTTCTAATTGCACAGTAGGTAAGGCTAGGAGCATTCTATATGATATCTTATCGAGTCCCTTAGCAGAATCAGGGTTACGGGATTTGAGAAAGACAAGAAGTTCATGATATGTGAAGTTTGAGATAGAATTTGTGTAAAGTAAGTCGTCAGGGAAAATAGTATCAGAACAAGTATCAGTGTTAGGAGCTGTGGCTATTTGACTAAGAAAAGCTTGGTGGTCCGAGTCAGAAAATGAACTTTTGGAAGGTTTTATTTGTTTATAAAGTTTAAGGGAATGAATTTTTACCCACATATCTTTCATTGAGGTATGGTCAGATAAATCATCTAAAAGCCTGTGTATGTTATTCTTTCTCTTTTTATAAAAGTAATTATTAAGTTTTCTATTACTGTTAATATAAGCAATAGCATCTGTGTAAAGCTTGGACTCAAAATATTTTTGTCTGCACGCGTTAAACAGTTTTAACTGTTTAGCCTAAAAAGTTTTTCGCAAACCTCATCCCAATATTTTTAGGAACGTATCTATTATTCCCATTTCATTTTATCGTTTTATGAAATAAAAAGAGTGTCTAGAGAAGTAATATGAACATTTGAGAAATATTTAATAATTTTTGCGTGATTATATTTATAAAAGTTGAAAGAAGCCGAAATTATCCACTTCAATTAAAACCTGGAAGTGATTGCTATTCGAAATTTTTGAATTAACTGAAGCCCATTTATATCTCAGACAATTATTGTTTGTGAAAGTGACATCAAGGGTAGAGAAATAGGACGGATTAGGTGAGTAGGTTGGATCGCCATTGTTAATGCAGAAAAATACTGAATTTAAAAGAGTGTTTTCCAAGATGCCTCCTCTGGCATCAGGCGTTTTGTTACCCAAAATACTAGATTTGGCATTGAAATCGCCACCTATAATAGCAGTACCGTTCAGTTCAGACGCAATAGAAAATAGATCGTTACAAGCGTTCAAGAATTAGTGTTAGGATTGGGTGAAGAATAGATACTAAAAATGTTTATATTGTTTTTTAAATTGGTTGTTCAGACACAAACTGCTTCAATATTAATGTCACATTTAATTTTCCTAAAACGTAAATGTTTTTATACCCTTGCAGAGGGTATTATAATTTTGTCCAAAAGTGTGCAACGCAGTGAAGGAGACATCTCCGACCCTATAAAGTATATATATATATTCTTGATTAGGATCATCTCCTGAGTTGATATGAGCATGTCCGTCTGTCTGCCTGTCCGTCTGTCCGTCCGTTTCTACGCGAACTTGTCTCTCAATTTTTAAGCTATCGTCTTGAAACTTTGCAGGCACCCTTCTATCTTTTGCACGCAGTATATAAGTCGGAGCGGCCGGGATCGGCCGACTATATCCTATAGCTGCCATATAACTGATTGATCGGAAATGCTACAACTTCGGTGTTTCAAGAGTTAGAGAGTTCGGATTTTGTACGATTGCTACCTTTGGCAAAATAATACAAGATGCTAAATTTCATAAGGATCGACCGACTATATCCTATGTTGCCATATAACTAAACGATCGAAAATGACCCAACTTTCGGCCGACTCTATCTGATAGCTGCCATATAACTAAACGATCGGAAATGGTATTTGGCAGAAACACCAACTTTGGTATTTTTGAAGATAGAAGCTTGGTACTTTGTTTTAAATTTTTTATTGTAATTAATTGGTTTTATTATGATATTCTCATAAGAATTGGCCAACCATATACGGTGTTTGCGAAGTATATCCGGTTTTAACTGCAAAGGTAAATCAACTTCGGCTCCGCCCGAAGTTAGCTTTCCTTTCTTGTTTTAAATAAATTCCAACGCCTCCATACCCGTTGGCACAAGGTTTACAAAATAAATTAAAATAATTTTAATTAATAATAATAATAATTTATAATTTATAATAATTATAAAATTATAAAAAAACATAAAGTTGTTTGAAATCCAGATTTCTGACAAAATTTCGATGTCTATATTATTATTAACTAAAAATAGTTCTAACAAATGTTTATTGTTATTAGAAGTTAAGCTCTGAATATTATATTGGAGGATTTTAAGAGTAATTTTTATTTTTTTTATTTTGGATTTTACTTAAGTAAATTTAGACTATTTAGACAAGCAACGTTGAAAAGTATTGTACTGATTGGTTAATTTTATTCAAATCAATTTTTGAATTTGTTATAGAAATACGATCTTTTAAATTAACTAAAAAGTTTCTTGATTTAGGAACTAAAATCGAATTTTCGTTGACTAAAAAAGAGGAAATGTCTAGGGCTAGTTGGTTTAAAATATTTTCTGCAGCTTCTAGAGCTGGGTTGTTGCAATTATAAATTTAAACTTGTTGAGCAGAAACAGGTTCTTTAGATTGGGTGTTATAAATTTTTCTTTGAGAGAGTACTCATGTTTTTTTAATTCAGCTTTCCAGCTGATCATTGTGTCGTTGGCATTGTTTTCCTAATTTTTTTTGCTAAGAGAGATCTTAACAACTTTTTTTAAAAAAACTACTTTGTAAAATTGGCAAAGGCAAAGGAAATCATGGCAAAGGAAATCAACATCAACTACACCAATTTTACAGGTGTAGTTGATGTTGATTTCCTTTGCCATGATGGCTGTGGAAAATGAGTGATGTCGTTAGTATCAACTTCTTCTAAAATTTGAAACAGAGAGGGATATCTAATTTTTTTTTTTTTTGAGATTGTTTGCAGTTAGCGCAAACCAATTGGCTACATTGCTGCTCTTTGGTATGAGATAATGAATAGGTACTACATTTTTGATCGGCTTGTTTGCAATTTTGAGCAAAATGATTAAACCTAAAACAGCGACAACATTGGCTGAAAGGTACATACGGACTAACGTTAACCTTAGTGTATAAAAAGACGACTTCATTGGGAACTGGTGTACCTTTAAAGAGAATTTTAACCCTAGAGGTGTTAATAAATTTATCTTTATCCCTAGTTTTAGTCTCCCTAGTCTCGGTACAGAGGAGGAAATGTACTATTTCAGTTCGGAGTCGGAAAACTTTGTAGGAATATTAAAAATAATACCCAATGTAAAAATAAAGTGTTTTAAAATCTTTGGTTCATAGCCATTAATAAAGTGCCATTAGCTGCCGCAGCAGACTTAAATTCAGCTTTGAAGCGTCCAAAGCCAATCTTGATGACGGATATAATGTCTTTGATTCTGAGTTTCAGAAGTGTAGCATTCAAATCTAGTGGGTTAATTGGGACTCTTTTCGGTCGGCTCTCTAAGCCAGTAATTCCGATTTTGTCAATATAGACCACAAAGGGTCCTTTGTGAGAAATGTCATACAAAATTTTATTATTTTAATTTTTTTTTATCCAATGGCAAATTTTCTTCTAAGATCACAGAATTTTGACTTTTTAATGGTTGAATTATACACATTCGGTCCAGCTAAGTCCTTCATTTCCACAAGATCTACTTCGTCACTTACTTGCACATCCTCTTCGTTGTTAAAAATTCTTTTCTTTTTACAAATAGGTGATAGTAGCTTCGGTCGCTTGAAATTGGCCGGCTCCAAGGAAGGTATAGAACTCTTGGCCTCGTGGGCCATTCTTATTTTAATTTTGCCCGTAAAAAATAATAAATGCGAATATTTTTAGAAAAAATAATTCACAATTAAAAAATTTTTTTTTTTTTTTTTTTTTTGAAGTACCGTTCCGAAGTAAAATGAATTATTATTAATGAACTGATTGCTTATATTCTTACCAGTTTCTTCACTGCAATGACAGCAGTTCAAAAGAGTTGTTTGGTTCTGACAACAGGAAACGCATTGGCTATTAAGCTGGTCCAGGAAAAGTGGCTCTAAGCAAGCTTTACAGGAGTACGGTCCAGGGCCAAAGCAGGAATGGCACGAATCGTGACACGTTTTGCATTTTGATGTAGTTGAATCGTAGTACTGTGAGCTAAGGCAGTCCATACACAAGCCCCCATCTAGCATAGAGTGTGGGGGACACGAGGTGCAGGCGAGGGGTCCAGCATCTAGTAAATGAATTGTAAATGAAACATTTCTTTAGGCTCCTTTTTTTTCCATTGCTTTAGTATTTGTAAATAATAAATTTTATATTTATATTTATATTTATATTTATTTTTATTTATATTTATATTTATATTTATATTTATATTTATATTTATATTTATATTTATATTTATATTTATATTTATATTTATATTTATATTTATATTTATATTTATATTTATATTTATATTTATATTTATATTTATATTTATATTTATATTTATATTTATATTTATATTTATATTTATATTTATATTTATATTTATATTTATATTTATATTTATATTTATATTTATATTTATATTTATATTTATATTTATATTTATATTTATATTTATATTTATATTTATCTATGAAAGCTCCTTTTGAACACATTTCATAAGGATCGGCCGATTTTACACTATGCCATAGAATTGATTAAGGGGGGACATCTGAGTAGACTTTTGAAAAAATTGAAATTTTTTTTTTTCGCTTAAAAAATTCTTTAGGGTCTTAAAAATGACATATCAAAAGATAGAGTCCGGCAAAAGTGTCTAAGTGTCGAAATTTTTCATTCTGCGGCGACGCCTCACAGGTATATCCCACAGTACTTAATACTTTAAACGCGTTTTTCTCGAAACCGCTTTTTTTGAGTTGGCCGAACACATAACTCGAACAACTCTTAACCTATCGATCTAAAGTTTTGACAGTATACTCTGAATACCTATGTCTATCGACACACGTAGGACGTTTTTTTTTATTTTGCTTACTTTTTTTTTTATCAACAATTTTGTGACGTTTTTTGTTCGTGAAAATTGGAATTTTTTTTCAATCACTCACTATTTTTCAAAAAATTAATATATCGAAAAAATCCTACGTGTGTCGATAGCCGTTGAGATACAGAAACTAACCAAACTTGATTTTTTGTTCTAGATCAAAAATTAAGGACGTTAGGTGTTCGGCCATGGACCCCCTTTAAAAAAATAGGGCCTACGAATAAGGGCTGCAGGGCCGCCATTTTGTTTTCGATTTATTAAAAAAAAATTTTATTGTGTACTTTAAATATAATATAATAAAACCTCATTTACAAATTTTCGATAAGCTGTTTTGATTTGGCCAAAAAAAATTCCAGAAAATCAGCTTTTTTTTGGCCTGTTACTCAGATGTCCCCCCTTAATCGTAAATGCAAACAATTTGGTATTTTTTAGTTAAAAGGTTTGGATTTTCTATATATTCTATTGATAGTCATCTAATGCGATCTGCCAAATTTCATATGTCCGCCTTTATCCTAAAGCTGAAATATTTTTATTTCCATGATAATAACGATTCAATTTTGTGAATTTTTTCAAAACTCTTAATATACCAAAAAGGTCTGGTTCCTTTAATATTGGAATAAACATTTTTGAAACATCTTTTGTTCTACAATATTTTTACTTTACAATTAACGTTAAAAATAAAGTGTTCCTATGGCTGGTTTCAGCCCTAGGAAAAGATTTATTTTAAATATACAGTCGAATCCCGATAATTCGTACCCCGCTAAATCGAAAATCGCGATAATTCGTAAAAAATTCTGTCCCCTTGAAAAAAACTCCTTAATTCGTACGATTTCCATACATTTTGGTCCCCTCGTTAATTCGTAGTATTTGGCGCAACGCGAAGAATATTGAACCTCTTATAAATCGTAATTTTGTTTCGTAACCTCATATAAATCGTAATGCGAAGCGAAATTTTTTGTAGTTAAAGCACCATTAGATTTTGCAGACAGCTATGCCTCCTTTAAGTCGCTGTGAATTGTGAATTATGTGTTTCTCTCGCTGTTTTCGTGTAGCTTGCTGATTATTTTCGGAGAGTAACATCGTTCTGTGAAAATGTCACAAAAACGTACGCATAAGTACGTACATAATAGGGTTAGAGAACTCAATGGAAAAAATAAAAGAAAAAAAAAACACCAAGCTATCAAAAATGACCAATTATTTTAGAACTTAAATTTTTGTTTTTTATAATTTAATGTTTCTGCTTAATTGTTTAATTTTTTTTTATTTTTTTATTTAATTTGAAATGAATGTACATACTTATAATATAATTTAAATAAAGTTAAATACATATGTAAACATGATGTGAAATGTAAAAACCCCGTTTATTCGACTCTTTCATTTTTGAGCCCCGCTAAATAGAAATCTCGATAAATCGAATTCCCGTCTAATTCGTAAAAAAAGTGATCCCCTTGCCATTTCGAATTATCGGGACTCGACTGTATTTATAATATATTTTATAAAACTGGCATACTGGCAGATGAGAAAGAAAAAGAGATAATTCTAATTTTAGAACGTAACATTTTTGGAAACGTTCACATCGAACTAGTGTGAGAGCAAAGAGATCAGAAATATCTTATACTATCTTTACTCTTTAGCTCTGTTTTTTCCATTTATTCTCGCTTTTACTTTAATACCAACTTTAAATATCACTAAATCAACTTGGAGGGTAGCCTTGATGGAAAGCGCTCGCTCCGTACCCTTAAGGTCCACGGTTCGATTTTATGAGAGAGGTTGTTTCAATTTTAAAAAAGTGAATTTTAGTTATAAATATATAGTAATAATAGTATAATATTAACTATTATTATTATTATACCCTTGCAGAGGATATTATTATTTTGGTCAAAAGTTTGCAACGCCATGAAGGAGACATTGATATTGGAAAGTTGATAGATGCATGTCCGCCTGTCTGTTTCTACGCGAACTAGTCTCTCAGTTTTCAAGCTATCGACTTAAAACTTTGCACACATCCTTTTTTCCTTTGCACGCAGTATATAAGTCGGAACTGCCGGCCATACAACTGATTGACCAAAAATGCTATCAAAAATAAAAAGTTTTTTATTTTTTATACGAATAAGAATTTATGTTTTATTGTTCGATTAAAACAAAGAAAACGTTCCATTAAGACAAATCAAGTTTAATTAAAATCGGTCGATTGTTTCTAGGTCGAGGTCCCAAACATCAAATACATCCGTTAAGAAAAACGAAGCATCACATGCTTAAAATATTTGATCTTTGATCTATATTTGATCTATATATTAAATTGAACAACAATTTTTTAAACAATAATAAAATTTATCGACCCCTATCTGAAAATTTATCGTAGCCAAAATTTTCTTCGAATTGACCTCTTTGTTAAAAAATTAAACCCCTTTATAAACCACAGAATATCTTTAAAAAGACCAAAGTTATAGGATTTCCGATTAACGAGTTATAGGAAAAGACGACTGATACCGATTATTCCGACTTATCTACGGCGAGAACTAAAAAAAGGTTGTGTGCAAAATTTGGAGTCGATAGCTTAACTGATGGACCTGTTTGCGTAAAAACAGACAGGAAGAAAGACGGCCCTGCTTCGGACCAGATTGACTCAGTAGGCGATGCTGATAAAGAATATATAAGTATAATAAGTGGAGAGTCTTCAACCGAAATAGCAAGAAAGTTGCGGTCAAAATTCGGAAAAAATAAAGCGCCTTCCAGGAAGTTTGTGAATAGTTCTGTGAAGCATTTGCGTGAGACTGGATCGTTAATGGATAAAACAACAATTTTACGTGCTCGTACACTTCGGTCGGTCGCAAATATCACTGCGCCGGCCGAAAGTGTCAATGACACTCCGTCGACGTCAACTCGGCACCGTGCTCAAGAGTTGGACATTTCGCGCACTTTCCTGCAACGGATTTCAACCAAAGACCTCCGTCGAAGCTCATATAAGATTCAGTTGGTACAGCTGCTTAAACCGCATCACCATCCAATGCGTTTTCGGTTCGCAAAATGGGCTCAGGAGCGCTTGCTCGAAGATGACCATTTTTACCGAAAAACAAGAAAGGAAAGCTAACTTCGGGCGGAGCCGAAGTTGATATACCCTTGCAGTTAAAACCGGATATATATCGCAAACATCGGATTAAATTGGCCGATCCTTATGAGAATACCATAATATTACCAATTTATTTCAATAAAAAATCTAACACAAAGTACCAAGCTTGCATCTTCAAAAATACCAAAGTTGGGTTTTTTACCAAATTCCATTTCCGATCGTTCAGTTATGTGGCAGCTATAAGATATAGTCGGCCGATCGTTATGTTATTTGGTAGGTTGCATTATTTTGCCAAAAATAGCATTCGTACCAAATCCGAATTCTCTAGCTTTAAAAACACCGAAGTTAAAGCATTTCCGATCAATCAGTTATATAGCAGCTATAGAATATAGTCGGCCGATGAAATCGGCTTATGAGTCGGCTTATGAAATTTGGTAGGTTGCATTATTTTGCCAAAAATAGCATTCGTACAAAATCTGAACTCTCTAACTCTAAAAACACCAAAGTTATACCATTTCCGATCAATCAGTTATATGGCAGCTATAAGATATAGTCGGCCGATCCCGGCCGTTCCGACTTATATACTGCGTGCAAAGGAAAGAAGGGTGTGTGCAAAGTTTCAAGACGATAGCTTTAAAACTGAGAGACTAGTTTGCGTAGAAACAGACAGACGGACAGACAGACGGACAGACAGACGGACAGACGGACATGCTTATATCAACTCAGGAGGTGATCCTGATCAAGAATATATATACTTTATAGGGTCGGAGATGTCTCCTTCACTGCGTTGCACACTTTTGACCAAAATTATAATACCCTCTGCAAGGGTATAAAAATTACGTTTTCTGATGAGGCCAATTTCCACCTCGGTGGTTAGTTAGTAAGCAAAACTGTCGGAGAAGCTAATGCATCCACAACGAGTGACTGTTTGGTGCGGCATGCTGGGCCGTTTTTCTATGAAAACGAGGAAAGAGCCGCCGTAACCGTTAATGGTGTCTGCTATCGCGGCATGTTGGAAGACTTTTTCTTCTCCGAATGAAATAGGAATACCTAGACGACATATGATTCCAGCAGGACGTCGCTACGTGCCATACAGCCAACGTCACAATCGATCTTTTACGCAATATTCACATAGGCAATAATCACAATCGAAAATCGCATAATCAGCCGAAACGGCGATGTCAACTGGCCGCCTCGCAGCCAGTTTGACACCAGGGATTTGACACCGTTGGGATATTTTTTGTGGGGTGCTGTCAAGGATAAGTGTTACGTCAACCACCTAGAGACGACCTAGAGCACGAGATTGAAGTCGCCATCAGGGCCATTGAGGGCCATTCCATGGTATACTCTATGTGGTCGGAGATATGGTCTCCTTCACTTTTGAAGTCGTTGAACACCTTTGAACAACATTGTTACGGATCGTATTACGGGTAACATTTGATTGAATATTCTGGCATTACAAATTTTAAAATTAAGGAGAGTTCTCACCCTTGCACGTTTTGCAGTAGTGGTGACACTTTTGACATCCAAAGTCAGATTTATAAAAACCCTCGGGACACTCTGGATGACATTCGCCGGCTGCCAGTTGCCAACTGGCCGGACACTTCACGCACTGATTTCGACGGGGCCCGCTGCAAGTGTGGCAACTAAGATGACATTTGGCGCAAATTCCACGATCACTGTAGTACCTAAAAAGCAAGAAATCATGTAATATTTGACATTATTTGAAAATTGTTCAAATTTACTCACCCATCGGCACATGTGGTGCGACATACACCGTTTTGAAGCTGTAGACCCTTCAAACAGTTACTACAGTTGGTACGTGAAACACATTGGCTGCAAGTGTGAACACACGGCGAGCAAACGCCTGTCTCCATGAAAAACCCTTCCTGGCAGCCGCTGACACATCGTTGCTGCTCCAGCAGCCGGCTCGAAGCACAGGACATGCAATCCGTTTGCGTAGGCCCGTTGCAGCTTTCACAGGAAGGGTGACACGCTCGGCATTGACCTTTTGATTGGCTAAAGAACTCTGCTGCAAAGCAGAGATTAAATAATTGATTAAATAAATATTAATGTATACCAGTTTGACTTCTATGGAGATTGAAATAATCCTTTAAATAAGATATGCACCGATACTAAAAAATAAAATAAATGTAATACTACAAATTGTTGGTCCATACACGAGTTTGTCTAATTATCAACAGCTAGTTAATATTTAGCGACAGGGATTTGGAACTTTTAAAAAAAGAACTAGTACGAATTGTTTATTAGGCCGAATATAGTACAAAACCGTGTTTGAAATATTTCGAACACCCTGTTTTTCGGGCCTTTTTTGCTATTAAAAATTCCTTAACGGGTAATTTTAAACCGATTTAAAAATTTTCTACGTTTTTGAATAGTTAAATGTTGTAGCTTTTGAAAATATTTCTTCAATTTATTTAAGCAAAAAGGATACAATTTGTACACTAGAGGTCTGCATGAATACAGTCAAAGCAGCATTTGGCACTCTCACTCTAAGTTCTGACTGACTGAGTGAGACATTGAGTAAAACGGATTTGGCAAATGTGGTAAAGGCATGAGTAAAAAATTTACTCTATCCGAACGGCGACGCAATAACCAAATGAGTTATTAAACCGAGTACTCGGTTAGTTGTGCGTCGCATTTGTGACGTCAAATTTATTTTTTGTTTTTGTGTTGTTTTTCAATACAAGAAATAGAAAAATAGAAAGGCATGGATTAATTATTATATATACATATGTATGTATGTCATTTATTTAATTTTTCATAACAGAATGCAAAAACATAATTTTTTTTATTGTATCTGCATTGTTAGCAATAATACATCGCTTTTCAGAAGTTAAATTTCTAGCATCTGCAAAGGCTCTTTGCAGGTAGCTGCTTGCTACCTGCTTGACGAGCTGCTTGCAGGTATACAAAAAATTGTGCAACTACTTTTAGCTTCTGCTCTAACTGCAATGAATGAGAAGAATGCCAAAATTTTATCCGAGTACAATGTACACAAGAAACGGACATTTTTGAATTTTTGTCGTGTTTTTCGAACTTTGACATTTTTTCGGTACATCTTTTAAGAAATAGTATCAGTTTTGACACATATCAATATTGTCTCATTAATCCTGAATAAAACGAAACCAATTACGAAATTAGGAGAATTATTGAAGTTATAACGCTATTCCCAAAACAAGTCAGTGCAATTATACTAGCGCTCCGGAGTAGAAGTGTGTAAAAAAAGGAATTAGCGCAATGAAAGGGCAAAACTGATACCATTTCTTCAAAGTTGTACCGAAAAAATGGCGTCAAAGTCCAAAGTTTCTTTCTAATTAAATTAAGATTTTGAGGGTGTTAGAATTATTTCAAACACGGTTTTGTACTATATTCGACCTAATAAACAATTTCTACTAGGTCTCTTCAAAAGTTCCAAATCACTGTCGCACTGTGTTTTCGAAGATGCCATAAAACTATTATCTTAATAATAATATAATAAGAAATAAAATTACTGTAAACAAACTTTTTGTCCTTTTTTAAATATTTTCATCCTATTTTTCGTGTTTTTTTCTCATTCTGTCGTTTTTATACCCTTGCAGAGGGTATTATAATTTTGGTCAAAAGTGTGCAACGCAGTGAAGGAGTCATCTCCGACCCTATAAAGTATATATATTCTTGATCAGGATCACCTCCTGAGTTTATTTATTTCGCCAACGGATAAATCCTTACATGGCTACATAATAACAACTTACAAACTAATAAATAATACTACAATACTAATAAAAACTTAAGAAGTGGCTTATTAACATGCGTTTAAGCACAACCTTATCAGAGCCCCACTCATTTCGGAGGCTAGGCGGCAAAGAATTAAAACAAGAAACAGCCCGCTTAATCGGCTCATTTAAAATCGGCCCTATAAGACTTGACCCGAAATGGGGCAAAGGTACGAAGATCCCTTTGAGGAACACTAAAACTAATGAGCCCCAATAAAAAATGGCAATCAATGTTATAAACGACTAAATTGTTTAAGGGGGGAAATACAATTTAAAGGCCTAAAATGAGGCCTATCTTTGGAGTGGATTGCAAGTAGGGAATTGAATGAATCTTAGCGATTCTTTTTGCATGTTATTAAAAAATTATTCGTGTTTTGGGGGATGAACTTTGCGCCGTGCAGTCTCCAGGCCCAGGATCACGTCTAAGACAAAAAACAGCAACTGGGCATTAAACTTAGAGGCATTAAAAAAATGTTTTTTCCGTAAAAAAATGTGAAATTGAAAAAAATTGATTAAAAAAAAAACACATTGTTTCGACTTTGTTCGTAAAAAAAACATGTTATAACAAATAAATATGAAAAATCCTTTCATTCATGTTGTGGAGAATTTCATTTCAAACATAAAGCAAAAAACCGCATTCGATTGAAATGAAATCTCTGACCTGTACATTTCACGGCGACTTTGAAAACACGACTTTTCAGTAGAAGCGTTTAAAGTTTACCACTCACTTAAGGGTACCACTAACACGCACTCACTAAATTGCGTGTTACTTTGAAAATAAGTGCCGGACGGCTTTATGCTTTTAAAGGCTTTTTCCCAAACATATTTAGATTAACACAAAAAAAAAATTTTCGAAAAAAATAAAGTTTTAATTGTTAAAAAAAAAGCTGCCAGTTTACGCCGATCCTCCAACGTGCAAACATTCAGAAGAAGGCAGCGGCTCTGGTATAAAGGAACAGGATCCTGAAACCTTAGAGGCATAAGAGCAAATTTTAGAAATTTTTTCTGAAGTCGCTCAATTCTGTTGGAACGAACTTTACAATCCGGATTCCAAATGATTGAGGCATATTCCAGCCTCGAACGAATAAATGCAGCATATACGCTGAGGTTCGAGAATGGACTTTTGAATTGGTTCACGTGCCTCTTAACAAAGCCCAGCATAGCATACGCTTTAGGCACAATATAGTCTAAGTGACCAGAAAATTTAAATTTGCTGTCGAATAAGACACCAAGGTCTAACACCTCCTCTTTAGCTGCCAAATTATAATTACTAATGGAATAACCCGTGCAGATTTCAAGAGACCGCCTACTGTAGCTGGTATACATACACTTAGATAAGTTTAATGGAAGAAGATTACGGGAGCACCATGAGTAGACTCTGGATATATCCTCCTGTAACAAGTAACTATCACTAATGCAGCTAATGGCTTTATAGATTTTAAGGTCATCCGCATACATTAAAAAGTGGGAATGACGAAAAGATGACGAGATGTCATTAATGACAATGATAAATAGAAGAGGTCCAAGAGAGCTGCCTTGTGGAAGACCAGAGGAGGTGACAAATGGACTTAAGATAGCGTCTCCAATAGAAACGTGGCAAGATCGGTCAGCCAGATAAGACTCAAACCAACTTAAAAGACAGGAATGAATACCTAATTTATATAATTTGGCCAGAAGGGCAGCATGACACACTTTGTCGAAGGCTTTGGAGAAGTCAGTGTAAATGGCATCAACCTGAAATCGGTTTTCAAAAGCTTCAAAACAGTGCTTAGAGAAGACCGCTAAATTAGTTGTAGTGGACCGCCCAGGCAAAAAACCATGCTGTTTGGGGGATATAAAATTACGAGCCAGAAAAGTCAATTTTTTAGTTACTATCCGCTCCAGTATCTTAGCGACGTTGCTAATTTTGGCTATAGGTCGATAGTTGGTAACAGCACACCTACTGCCACCTTTGTGAATAGGCGTTATAGAGGTAATCTTCCACCGGTGGGGGAATCTACCAGATGAGAGCGACAAGGAGAACAGGAGTTGAAGGGGAGTAGAAAGGAAGAAAGAATGAAAGAAATGGGGAGAAAGAATGGGGAAATTTTGACTTCGGATTCGTGTAGGGCCATGCAGGGAAGTGTAATCTATGACTCAGATAAATCAGCAAAATCGGTCCCCAAGTTTCATTCATTAATCCCTCTCCTTCTGGTCTAAAAAAAATCCTTCTTTTGGCAACAAATGCTCAAAAAGACTTATAAAGACCCTTAATCATTCGAGATTTTTGTAAAAGCCTATACCTAGGGCGGCTTTATTGAACTGGATAAAATACTTACATCCACTACAAGCCTCACTTCCAGGCACGATACATTTATCCTTTCTCAACGTCCAGTTTTCAAGGCACTCGGAACAAATTCCATTGCTGGTACAGCTCTTGCAGCCCTCTTGGCAGGGCATGCACTCAAACCGTTTTTTGTCCGCAAAAAATCCGCTAGGGCAGTTGTTAAGGCATTTGTTTTTCCAGACATATCGACTCGGGCGACACGTGATGCATTCCTGCTCTGTCGGGCCATTGCAAGTGGCGCACGACGAGTGACAGATGGCACACCTTTTGTAAAACCGACGACAAAATCCTTCAGGTCAGCAAAAATTACATTGTAACACACTTACTTATTATCCTCTGATTCAAACGTATTTAACGGACAAGCTGAATAGCATTTGTTTTCATGCATAACAAGATGATGGTCGCAACTTGTGCAAAATTCAGGATGATCCTGGCACGAAGCGCAGTTGGATTCACAGGGTATGCATGTTCGGTTTTTAGAGTCTGTAAAGAGTACGAATGCATAAATAACAAAAAAAAAAAAAAGAATAGCTAACTTCGGGCGGAGCCGATGTTGATATACCCTTTGCAGTTGAAACCTGGTATATATGGCAAACATCGGATATAGTCATGCAAAATCCGAAATCTCTAACTCTAAAAACACCAAGGTTACAGTATTTCCGATCAATCAGTTATATGGCAGTTATAGTCAGCCGATCCCAGCGGTTCAGACTTATATACTCCGTGCAAATGAAGGAAGGATGTGTGCAAAGTTTAAAGTCGATAGATTTAAAACTGAGAGACTAGTATGCGTAGAAATAGACAGACGGACATTCTTATATCAACATACTCTGGAGGTGCTCTGGAGGACATGCTCAAGAATAAAAATAAAACAAGAATGTGAAGCTAATTTCGGTTGAGCCCAATAAGTAAAACGGCAGTTTATATTTTAATAGTGTTGTTGCAGTGTATATTGTCGGTAACTGATTGATCGCGTGTTTACTTTTCTGGTGATCGCCTGCTGATACTATTTTTAGTCAACTGTATAATCTGTCGAATTCGAAAGGGATCGATTGTATCTTCCAAATCTTTAACATTTTAATAGGCTCATTGTGCATTGTGCAGAAACTTGGGACATTTTTCAAAATACATTTTAAACGAAATTGGTTCACACTCAAATTTCAATAAGGATCGGACTACTATATCCAATATTAGCGATATTTAATACATATTATTTAATCGCTCCATTATATATCATACTATATACACATTCATTTTACTGACAGGCTATATCATCATCGGTTCCTCCCGAATCCCAAAAATGGTATTTTAGTGTTTTATGACTTACTTTCAAAATACCCATCAGGACAAATTTGCAAACAGACGGCAAGATCAATGACATGTAAATAAGCTGGAGCACAGGTAAGACAGCTGTCAGGTCCCGCCCCAGCACACGTCTCGCAAGTATCGTGACAGGGCCAGCATATGCCGACCTGGTTGGGAAAGGAGCGCGGTGGACAACGACTGACACAAGTGCTGAAAACCAAATAGTTTTGGGTTATGCCAAAAATAGTTATGATTTACTTTGTGGTCGTACTTATCCAACCGGTAATGACTGCATGCCACACACTGGGTGGGTCCTCTTCCGTAGCATCCTTGGGAATCACACTCAGAATCACAGGAATGTATTATCAACTTTTCTTTACTTCTTTGGTCAGATTCTCCCAAAACTTGAACGAAAGATGCAGCGGAAGAAGTGTATGAGTCCACCGAAGCCGTAAGAGGGACGCTTATATTACGACCATCCAATGAAGCAGTAGCTGGTTCTGGATTCGACCCAGCGCTGGTGAAAATGTTCTGGTAGTTGAGGTAGCTCGAAATGCTGTCAGTGTTAAAGTTTCCGCCTTCATTGGCGGGCTGCCCGATATTCGACCCCGATGGTGGGACAGAGGGAAATAGAAACGGATTCGATCCCAGAGTACTGCGTAGCTGCGAATTACTACTAAGAAGCTCAGATTTTAGCCGCATTGGTTGAACTGATGTGCCGTAAAATATGAGCTGCCACTTAGAAAGAATTCCTGGCTGGTTTACGCGTCTCCGACCGCCGTTAAGTATTTGCAAGGTCCATCTGCCTTCAGCCTTTTCTCCCCAGAAATGGACGCTGAGGAAAGGCCAATCGTCGAAATTTGACTTGACGATATCGCGTGGCCTTTCGAACAACAAGGTGCTGGTGGTGCCCATCGGAGACGTAAGTAGGATGCGCAAGTTGCCGCGAGGAAAGAAGCGGAGTGTAATGCGGCACTGCACGTGCTCCAAATAGCGGACTTCGTTAATGGTGCCAGCACAACCATTCACATCCATATGTGTGTCCAATGTGAAACCATAAGTGCCGTCAATTCTGCGGTCCTCGTTGTTCTCCCGTGACTTACAAATATGCTGTGGAGGAACAGAAGTCCACTGCTCCGCCAATGAAACCATTGCCCCGGCGTCCATCAACCCATACCCAAACTTATGGCTGTACTTCCGCTTCACACCGTTCAGCATCCAACCGGCTTCTTTTTCTAAGGGTGCGGGACGCGAGGTGTACACAACTAAATATTGCATGTCGCGCCACGTCAAGGCAGGGTTTGCCTCGAGTGCCAGTGCACATATACCTGCCGCGAGAGGCGCTGAAGCAGAAGTTCCAGTGTGCTCTACTGTGCAAATGTGATCAGGACGCAAGCGGCCATCCATGTCCACAGTAGCCACGCTTTTATCGTGACCCGGGGTTCCTGAACTATACGTAGTGGCTAGGGTGGAGGAACATTCCTCTAAGTACCAGGGTTTAAAACTGTTGGGAAAATATTAACCATTAGGAATAGTCGAAAAGATGATAATACCTGTAAAACCTACCCAGCTTGAGTAGCGCTCGAAATAGAAAGTGTGAAGATTGAGTTGGTGTATCCGTCACAGTTGCAAGAGTCCGTGTAGCGACCACCATTTCCTGAAGCCCACACGAATATCGAGCCCTTTCCTTGCCGCCCGCTAGTAACACCGTAAATGAAGGCCCGGCGCGCCAGCGGTCCAGGTCCGTCCACCGTTGAGCCATCATCCTCTGGTCCCCATGAGGCACTGTAAATGTCGATATGCGAAGGATTGAGGCTTAATGCTTGGGCCTCCACTACATCGTTGACCTTGCCATCTAACATACGGACTCCTGCAATATAAAAATAATTTTTATAACATTGTATGCCTTTTTTTTACCCTGTTCAAGCATTGAACATGATTTTAAATACAAATTCCAAAGAAAGAGTTTCAAGGCATGGGCATGGATAAACAGAATGGGTTAAAACCGTTTCCCTGCAGCTTAACACAAATACATAAGTGCGTTTGTCGCACTTAAGAAAGGGTCGCATAGCAGGTCAGCGTGCAGTGCGTTGACAAGTAGTTTTAAATAGATTTAAGATTCTTATGTATCTTTTTCTTGTATGAGAATTGTACAAAATAAAAACAGTTTCCAAAAGGAACTCATTGGAGTAAAACCTAAATTTTATTTATTTATTGTACTCTGTACTCTAAAGTTGCAAACTTTAGGTACAGGCGGGGATCGGCTATAGCTGCGGTGGCTTTTCGGCCGGAAGGAGTTACATATTTGCTTATAAATTAAACTTATAACAAATAATGATTATTTACACGTGTGTTAACAAGTTACTTACACTTAAATTATTTATAAATTTAATAATATATAAAGTTATATGAGATTCAAAAGGTTGGCTGATTTGAGGAAGTTTAGAATTAGCTGGAGGTTAGCAGGATTAGGGTCAATTAATAGTTCCGTGAGTTTAAAATTTGGAAAATTTGTTCTATGTGTTTGTAGGACGGGGCAGACGTCAAGGATATGGGAGATTGATATGGAGTCCGTGGTGCAGAACTGGCATTGATAGTTTGGTGTCTGTGAGAAGCGATGTTCGTGGGTGAGTCTGGTATGGCCAAGTCGAAGCCGGATCATTTTGGTAATCTCTCTACTTGGGAGATTGGAGGTCTGTGCAGTTTTACTGTAGTCGGCTATGCTTATTGCTTCAGGATTAATTTGTTGGTACCACTGCGATGATTTTTGCAAGATTATAGGTTTTTTTTTGAGGGACTCTGATTTTAATTGTTTGTTGATGTCTCCACGGTTAACATTTGTTGTAGAAAATAGTGGAGCGATGGTCGCTCCTTTCGCTGCTGCATCGGCATTTTCGTTGCCCTTGATTCCGACGTGGCTGGGGACCCATAGGAGTTTGATTTTATTTTTATGTTTTAGCAGAAGGTCGCGGATTGACGTTACATAAAAGCTCAAATTGTTAATGTTGGCTATTGCTTCCAATGTGGATAGGGAATCTGAGCAGATGCAGAATTTCCCTCTAATCTTGACTGCTATTTTGATGGCTTCAAGAATACCAATCGCCTCTGCCGTATAGACTGTTGAGTAGCTTGGGAGGACAGCTTGTTTAAGGGTTTCATGTTCTGTCGTTACCGCAAAGCCAATTATTTCCTTGTTCAAGGATCCATCTGTGAACAGGAGAGTGAAGTTCTTCCTTATCAGCTGGTGTTTCATTTCCAGAAATTGTTGGACAAATATGTCCTTGTTTGTATCAGATTTTTTTAGACGGCTTAGTCGGGTATCTATTAGATTGATATCTAGAAACCAGGGCGGTAATATTGGTTTAGGCTTATAAGGAAGAGAGGTTGGAAGTTCTAGCTTTAGACTAAGGGAAATGCACCGGTCGACCGTTGAGGTTCGATATTTTTTTGTGTTATTTTTGGTAATCTGTTTGATAATTTTTCTTAGAGGTGTGTCGTTTGCATGCATGATAGTGTTAATTGTTTTTAACTGTGAGTGTTCGATTCTGATTTCAAATGGTTCGATGTTAGATTCCAGGTATAGATTGAAAGTGGGTGTAGAGCAGAAGGCTCCCAGAGATGTTCGCAAGATTGAGTTAATTAACGTTTTAATTGGTTTTATAAGTGACTTAGAGGAGTTACCGTATATCGGTAAAGCGTAATCAATTTTGGAGATACATAGGCTTTTGACGATTTGAACAAGGGTGTTGGGGTGGCTGTTGTATTTACAGCTGGAAAGGCATTTTATTATATTTGATGATTTCTGTAGTGATTTGTGTAATTTATTGAAGTGGGGTTTGAATTTGTATTTTGCGTTGAAGGACAGACCTAGAATAGTTAGTTCGTTAACTGTGTTTATAATTGTGGATTGTGTAGAGATGTGTTTGCATTTTGAAATTGAGAGCATTGCGCCGGATGTGTTTGCATTTTGAAATTGAGAGCATTGCGCCGGATTTTTGGCACCATTCATTGATTTCAGTAAACAGCCTGTCGAGGTTGATCGAAATGTTTTTTTCTTTTTTCAATGGTATTAAGATGTTAAAATCGTCCGCATAAGCTGTGTGTTGAAGTTCCTTGTGCTTGTCGATTATATCTGAGAGCCTGTTGAACGCAATGAGAAAAATAACTACCGAGAGGGGAGATCCCTGCGGAATGCCATTGTGGAGTGGGTGTGTCCTTGAGGTGTTATCATTGGCACGAACTCTTATTTTCCTTTTTGACATGAAGTTCATCACATATTTGATAATTAATGGGCCGCAGCCCCATACTGATAGTTGATTTGTGATGGTATGCAATCCTATTTTTTCAAATGCTTTTGCGAAGTCAAGAGATACATAGATATAGTATAATAGATATGTGTCTTTTTTCAGAGAGGGCTCTGCTAATTAGAGCGTCTGTGTAAAGCAGACAATCCATTGCAGATTTCCCTTTTTTAAATCCGAGTTGACGGCTGTTCAGTAGCTTGTTGGTTGTAGCAAACCACCATATTCGTTTTGAGATTATTTTGTCAAGGGTTTTAGATAAACATGGGTTGAGGGAGATAGGTCTATATGATTCCGTTATGGTTTTGTCTGCACCTTGTTTGTGGATAGGTATAATTGTGCTGATTTTGTACGATTCAGGAATATAAGATTTTAAAATGTTGTTGAAAAGCGGATAATTCTCATTTTCAGTGATTCAGCGACGTGTCGTATCATGTCATAGTTAATCTTATCTTGACCTGGGGTCAAGAGCTACCCTTTAAGCTATTTAGTGCCGATGAGAACTCTAGGAAGTTTATATCCTGTTCCATGAACGCTGCAGTTTTGTGTGGGGGAGATAAAAAGTTAAGCGTATTTAGATTATTTTTTTCTTCAATGAAAAGGTTTGAGAATTGGGATTCTTCTGAACGGAGTGACCAATAGCTTGCGAAGGCTTCAGAGATATCTTCGGAGCTGGTGAGCAAGTCGGTACTGCTGTTGTCCTTGATAGCGTGTATTTGTGTAGCTTTGTGAAGACCACAGAGCTTTTTTATATTACTCCATATTGCTTCCGGTTTGGACTGAGGAGAGATTGTCGAAGTCAATTTAAATAGGCTATTTGCTTTACTCAATTTTAATTCCCTTCTGAATTTTGCGTTAATTTTTTTATAATGGATGAGGTTGTCGTTGGATATATCTCTATTGAATGTTTTCCAGGCTTTAAATTTTTCCTTATTCAGACCTTCCAGTTTTTTGTTCCACCAAGGAACATTGTGGTGGGTCTTAGGTGGTCTCGTGTGTGGAATGCTCTTATATGCACTTTGCAAAATAATTTTCTTGATATTGCCTGCTTCCTGATTAATGTTTAGTGATATTGGTATTTTATTGTTCAGGTCTTCAGTTAGCATCTCGAATTTTTTCCAATCTGCTAGTAACGAATCGTTGTACAAAGTTTTGACTTGCTCTCTGATAACACCTAAATTATTTGGGGCTCCTCTTAACAATACCCTTCAAGAGGGTATTATAATATTTGTCAAAAGTGTAAAACGCAGTGAAGGAGCCCGACCCTATAATGTATATATATTTTTGATCAGGATCATCTCCCGAGTTGATATAAGTATGTCTGTCTGTCTGTTTTTACGCAAACTTGTCTTTCAATTTTAAAGCTAAAATTGAAGGAATTGAAACTTAAAACATTGCACACACCCTTTTTTTTTTTTTGCACGCAGTATATAAGCCACAACGGGATCGGGAATATATCTTATAGCTGGCGTGTAACTAATTAATCGGAAATGCTATAACTTTGGAGTTTCAATTTCATCAAAAAATTATGAAAATTGTTGAAGATATAACGCTTTTCCCAAAACAAGTCAATGCAATCTTGTTAGCGATCCGGAGCAACAATGTGCCCTTCCATTGCGATTCTTCCTTTCTTTTACACACTGTTACTCCTGAGCGCTAGTAAAATTGCACTGAATTATTTTGGGAAAAGTGTTATAACTTCAACCATTTTCATAATTTTGTAATGAAATTGGTCTCGTTTTATTCAGGATTAATGAGAAAATATTGATATGTGTCAAAAATGACCATTTCATGGAAGTTGTACCGAAAAAATGGCGTAAAAGTCCGCAAAAACACGACAAAAATTCAAAAATGTCTGGTTCTTGTGTAAAAATGGTTCAGGTTCTTTTTGTTTGAATAAATTGAAGATCTATTTTCAAATTTATATTTGTAAAAAGCTATATTTTTTTTAATCGGCTTAAAATTACGCGTTAAAGAATTTTTAAGAGCAAAAAAATCCCGTAAACCCGTTTTTTCTAAATAAATCAAGATTTTAAGAGTGTTAGAAATATTGCAAACACGGTTTTGTACTATATTCGACCTAATAAGGTCTCCTACTAGGTCTTTTCAAAAGTTCCAAAACACTGTCGCACTGTGTTATTTTGGTCAATTAATATGGTGTTTTTATACCCTTGCAGAGGGTATTATAATTTTGTGAAGGAGACATCTCCGACCCTATAAAGTATATATATTTTTGATCAGGATCACCTCCTTAGTAGATATGAGCATGTCCGTCTGTCTGTCTGTTTCTACGCGAACTAGTCTCTCAGCTTTAAAGCTCTCGACTTGAAACTTTGCACACATCCTTCTTTCCTTCGCACGCAGTATATACAGTGATGGAAAAAATAATAGAAACGAATATTACTATTTCACTTGTGGACAAATATTTCAAATGGGACAAATTGTCAATCTATTCGAATGCTCCAAAAAAAATGTTTTCTGCTATCCACTATACAGATATACAGGAAAAACGTGGCAGAAAGGGAGCAACTTCCAAAAAATCTGCATGGCCCTTATAAGGAAGTCGAAAAAGGAGACATTCCTTTTTTCGAAGGATTCGCAATTCGCAGCAGACTGATTGAGCGTGTTTTGAAAGCGCATTCAGCAAGGAGAGTTCCTTTTATGAGCAAGAGGCATATCGAAAGGCGACTCTGCTTTGGCAAAAACTAAGAGTCCCGCCAGAACTGGAAAAACGTCCTTTGGTCCGATGAGACAAAGATTGATTTGTTGGATCTTATGGTAGATCCCATGTTAGATGTCCAAAAAACGCAGCATTCGAGTCCAAATACACCAAAAACACAATCAAACAAGGAGGCGACAATATAATGCTATGGGGATGCTTCTCTGTTTCAGGTGTTGGTCCTCTTTACTGGGTACAAGGCAATATGTATTCTACACACTACATAATGTAAACATAATGAAGGACGTTATGTTACCATATGCCGAAGGGGAAATGCCTTTGAAGTGGGAATTTATGCAGGATAACGATCCCAAACGCTCATCCAAGCTTGCGAATAAGTGGTTCCATGACAATAAAGTCGACGTTATGTATTTGCCAGGTCAGTCGCCCGATTTACACCCTATTGAACATTTGTGGGGCATCCTAAAAAAACGTTTATGTGGATTTTAACCAAAACATAAGAAGCATTTGTGGGAGAAAGTCCAAGAAGAGTGGAACTCCATTTAGTAAGCAATATGCTCCAATCTGGTGGAGTCTATGCCTCGTAGATGTGCTGCAGCTTTGAAAAACTATAGTAACGCAACAAAATATTAAAACTGAAACCATTTCATGGTAAATTTTACTAAACTAGTCAATTTGGATAAAGATTAGTCATATCGTTTCTATTTTTATTTCCAGGTCAAAAACATAAAATTTAACTTTAGTATCATTTTTATGCTAAATAAATAAGTTTAAATGCATTTCTGTTTCCTAGTATGTAAGATAGATGTATATATGTATATCAAAGAAAAATTAAAATTTCCACTCATTACCACGTTTCTTATTAAAAATACGTATTTGAACCCAACGTGAAAATTCGTTTCTATTATTTTTTCCATCACTGTAAGTCGGAACGGCCGGGATCAGCCGACTATATCCTATAGCTGCCATATAACTGATTGATCGGAAATGCTATAACTTCGGTGTTTTTAGAGTTAGAGAGTTCGGATTTAGCATGAGTGTTTTTGGCAATATAATACGACATGCCGAATTTCATAAAGATCGGTCGGCTATATCCTATTTTTAGCAAAATAATACAACCTACCAAATAACATAACGATCGGCCGACTATATCTTATAGCTGCCATATAACTGACCGATCGGAAATGGAATTTGGTAAAAAAAAACCAACTTTGGTATTTTTGAAGATGGAAGCTTGGTACTTTGTGTTAGATTTTTTATTGTAATAAATTGGTAATATTATGATATTCTCAAAAGGATCGGCCAATTTAATCCGATGTTTGCGATATTTATCCGGTTTTAACTGCAAGGGTATATCAACTTCGGCTCCGCCCGAAGTTAGCTTTCCTTTCTTGTTAATCTTATTTTTATACACTTTTTTTAAAACCATTTTTATACCCTCAAAATAGTAATGTACCAATGATGGTCAATTACACGGCCTACATAATTCATGGCAAAATTTGATCAATTTCATCTCTTAGGTGTACCGCGGAAACTGTGTATGATTAAACCTATGTTTATTCTGGACTTTGGTTCCGCGGAGCCTAAAGGTTACAGAGCAATTCAAACTATGCGTAGAGGAAAAAAAATTGGAAATTGTCGGCCTGTGTAATTTTTCCATGTGAAAACTTCCGTAACAATAATAATTTAATACACTAAATAAAATCTCAATCACTTTCTCAATTTAATATAACAAACGTTAACTTTAATTTTACGGGGCTTTGGTAATTGCAAGAATGTTAAAATCATCTCTCCTTTCCTGTTCGTTTTTCATATTATTTTGAGGAACTTTTATTCGATTAAGTATACACTTACCACCTATACTGGCATTATACGCCACACCCACTCCACAATAATTGTTGAAGGCTACTGCCGCAACTTCACCGGCACATCTTGTGCCGTGTTTGTTATCCCCATTATCTTGGGGTGTTGGATCTGAGTCGTTTCCGTTGATGTCGAACGAAGCTTCCGGATCCTATGGATGGACATTTTTTAATATCAATCAGTTTTCATCTATATATATTATATATATATAGGATAGTGAGTTTTACATAATTCTGAGCCAGATCCGGGTGGTTAGTCTGGATGCCGTCATCCAAAATTGATACCACTACTCCTTTCCCAGTGTAGCCTTTTTGCCATGCCGGTCCCACATTCATATCCAACCCATCCTTGGCACCTCCGTTCTATCAAACAAAATGAAGGGGATATATGATATAGTTTAAATACTAAATAAAATTGTTACTTTATTTATACCAGGGACTGCAAATAAGACTTATGAGTTCAAAAAAATTTAACCACAAAAAAGCATTTGCGGGGAGTGGGAAAATGGCAATATACCATTTTTTAACGGTGAATCCGGAAACACAATATTTTTTTATTTCGATTTCTATTGTTAAAATTAAAATATAACTCTTATTTTCAATTTTTATAAAAATAAAAAATAAGAATTATTTTTCAATTTTTATGAAAAAAAATAAAAATTATGATTCAATTTTTATCATAAAAATTGAAAATAAAAATTGAATGCGAGTAACTTCTAAACCGAGTGGACTATTAAAAAATCCTTGATTTATATATATATAAAGTTTTATATATATAGTTTTATATAGTTATCTCTCATATCTATATATATAAAAGAAAGTCGTGTTAGTTACAACACTTATAACTCAAGAACGGCAGAACAGATTTGGCTGAAAATTGGTAGGGAGGTAGCTTAGAGCCAGGAGACGGACATAGGATACTTTTTATCCCGTTCGACAACGGGAATTATACTCCTCCGAAATGGCTGCTTTTATAGTAATGAATAACAATAAGTAGGCTGAGAGCGTAACGTATTGTACATTTATGTGTGTGTCATATGCCCCTGAAATAGGGGTCCGCCGATTACTTATCTACAGTCACCAATGCCAAGAAAACGCAATTGGGCCAATTTTAGTCATCAAACAGTCAATTCTAGAGCTGCGCGAGATAGATGAATACGAGATCAGGAGAACAAATTTATAAAGGTAATGAAAAGGCGCGTGTAAGCATGGCGCAGTTACGTGAATCACAATCGAAAGATGCACGAGATGAACATAATCAACAAAGACCACTTTTCAAAGAAGAGAAGCGCACAGATTAATAGTTAGAAGAAGAAATAACTAACAACGGCAACAAGTTTATCGAGGATTCACATCTGGGCAATTTCTTCGACTAGCATTCCAGTAAGAGCCTGATGTTGAAAATTCTGCTTATTCCAAAGTGATTATTGTGAACATTCAAAGTGAAAGTTCCAAAGTGAACATTCCTTATTTCTCTTCTTCCTGCCGAGTTACGATTAAAAAAAATAGCAACGCATTGGCCATTGCATCTTCTGGCGTTGCAGCAACCTTATTAGATGGAGGCATAACAGCTCATTCAGAACTTAAGCTGTCATTGAACATTCAAAATAATCCAGATGCAGTGTGCAACATAAAAACAATCGTCTATGGCAGGGGTCGGCACCCCAATACATTAATATGATTTTAACGCATTAGTATTAGTAACGAATAGCAGAATAGGCTGTGAGCATGACGTTTCACACATTTATACTGTGTGTGTGTGGCAGAGCTCGGGCAGAGAAATTTCCTATGCCCCCGAGATAGGGCCGTGCGGACCACTGGTCTATGGGCATAGTGCCCATATTTTGGATGAATGCACTATAGGACGTAAAAATTCGCTTGGGGAATTGGATTGGTCATTTAGGGATATAAGGAACAATGATAAACTATTTTACGGCCCTTTGTTACTCCTTTCAGGTGTTCACGGTTAATGTACGCTGATGAATTCAATGCTTGCTTAAAATCATCGCAACTGTGGCGTAATGTTGAAAAAGAACTAACCAAGAATATGCGCGATCAAATGCTTCCGGATCCATCCTTTCTCTAAACTGTTAGATATTGGCGAGGGGAATTTTGCTGTACGTGAAAATACTGGACGTACTTGAAATACTGAAAAACATTTATTAACCAAAATAAATGAAAAAAAAACAGCTAGCCCTTATAGAAAACAAAAATGGGAAAAACAACGTTTGGGTCGCTAGTAGTTTTATATATTAAAACATATTATATTATAAAAGATTATAAACATTAACACATATCCTTGATTATGTCCTTTAAGGACGTTCGATGCATCATTTGAAAGGTACTGCGCCACAGATCTTAAATGTGTTAACCGTTTTTTAATAGTTCACTCGGTTCAGAAGTTATTCACATTCAATTTTTATAACAAAAATTGAATCATGATTTTTATTTTTATTTTTTTGATAAAAATTGAAAAATAATTCTTATTTTTAATTATTATTATAAAAATTTAAAATAAGAGTTATATTCCAATTTTTGTCATAAAAATCAACAAATAACACAGTGCGACAGTGTTTTGGAACTTTTGAAATGACCTAGTACGAATTTTTTATTAGGTCAAATATAGTACAAAACCGTGTTTTGAAAATTATTGAAGTTATAACGCTTTTCCCAAAACAAGTCAGTGAGAGTATGATAGCGTTCCGGAGCAATAGTGTGCCCTTCCATTTCGCTTATTTCTTTCTTTTACACACTTTTACTCCCAAGCGCTAGTAAAATTGCACTGACTTGTTTTGGGAAAAACGATAAAACTTCAACAATTTTCATAATTTCGTAATGAAATTGGTCTCGTTTTATTCAGGATTAATGAGACAATATTGATGTGTTAAGATTTCTTGGAAGTTGTACTGAAAAGAAGGGGTCAAAGTTCGAAAAACATGACAAAAATTCAAAAATTTTGTTTAAATAAATTGGTATTTTTTTTTCAAAATCTACAACATTTAACTATTATAAAATTAAGCGTTCAGGAATTTTTAAGAGCAAACACTCCCGTTTTTCTAAATAAATCGAGATTTTGAGGGTGTTAGAAATATTTCAAACACGGTTTCGATATTTGATATTTGATATTTGACCTAATAAACAATTCCTACTAGGTCTGTTCAAAAGTTCCTCCAATTTTTCTTTTTTTGTCGCACTGTGTAATTTTTATTTTATAATTTTTATTTTAAAAATTATAATAATTACGGTCCCTGATTTATACTATATAAAATGCATCAATACATTTAAAACATTAAAATAAAACCCATTTGATCATTTTAGTAGGATCATGTTTTATTGGATAAAACCAACACTATTAATTAATGTATAACATTAAGAATTCACTCAATAAAAAAATATTTCTGAATTATCATTTACTAAAACAAATAAGTATATATTTTTACTGAAATTTTAGATAGGGTAAAAAATAAATATTGGGAAGAACTGAAAACAAATTAAAATTAAATTAACTTTGGGTTAAAATTTTTGCTCTAATAGATGGATTTTTAAATCATAAATTTAAGTGAGAGATGATTACATACTTTACTCACCAGATACCACTGCTCCTTGAACAACGGATCCGGAAAGATAGAATGCGAACCGACATCCCGGTACTCCATGCGAGTTGAATGCGCGGCTAGTGAAAGAGACTCTGGAGAGAATGAAAGATGCGGATTCGTGTCGACTACGAAGCTGCCGGTTGGGCGCAAAACATTATATGGACTGTAAGTAGGCAAGTCCTGGTATGGTCCATCACGCTTCCTACGCACTTTTTCGTGCTGTTGCTGCATCCACTCTACCTAAAAAAATTTACCTAAGTAACTTTCAGCAGCGAAACAAAATTTAAACTTACTGCATCTTCCGATCTAAGGGCTATTTGGTGCTTTCGACTGGAACGCAGCGAACGCTTCGATACGTGAAGATGTTGGAAGAGATAATAATTATGTAGAGCTCCTATCTAAAAAATAAATAATAAATGGAATTAAGGATATAATTATGTACATAGTATTTACTTGGGTATTACTATGTTTATGCGATGGCAATCACGAAATAGAAATATAGATATGGATAAAAATCGATAGTGTTGTAGAAATAATTCTGCTTATGCGACATATTTCATGGTTTCATTTTAGTAGAGATAAAGCCCTATAAAATTAAGTATTTTTGTCGGTCAGACTTTTACAAAAAGTAAAAACAACTAGCAACGCGATGAATAAACTGAAATTTTTCATTTGGTCACTTAAGTTCACACATCAAGCTCCTCGAAGTGGGAGCACATTTTTCTGGCCGCCCAGACTGTATTGCTCCGAATAACGATATGTTTTCTTTAACATTCGCAGCTTACTTTTGATTATGACTCCGGATGTTTTAGACTTTATTGGTTCTGCGAGACCCCTGTAAACCAGGTTGTTTCACTTAGTCTTCCCTTAGAGGTTTCCCAGTATATTATTTTCCTTCACCACGCCAAGCAGCTCGGTTATCTCGGCGTGTGACCAAAACGATCTCTTGGATTCCATGGCAAATTCAAATTTTATTCTTTTTTCTTTTTTGTAAAAGCGATGCGATGGTTGCGCATCACTAATTCATGCTTTGGGGCTGAAATCGTAGTAAACTTTCGTGTGTTGCCGAATTCATGAAATGGCATTTATGCACACACGAATCGGCTGAAATCGTGAAATGAATGCGTGAATTCGGCATCGTATAAAGTATATGATTATATGACACAGTATATGATTATTTAAAAACAGTCGGACGGACATGGCTATCTCGAATAGTTGGTTGATACTAATTAAGAATATATTTACTTTATGGGGAAGTAGATAATTTCATCTTTCTTACTGTGTTTCACACAAATAAAATATACACTTGTCTTCTACGAGTACCGGGTATAAAAACTGTCTTGGTCGTCGACGTCTCAGACAGCGGGTATGCACACCATTACACCATTAGGCTAAACAAGTTTATATAAATGGAATGTGAAAATGGCTTTATGGATGCAGAATGTAGTTATAAGCGTTTTAAGTCACCAAAAATAAACCCAAGCGTAGAAAGAGTGCTCGTGTTTTTGATTGGAGCTGTCCTTGGCGTTTATTACGCAGACTCATATAAGCTAAACCAAGTATCTTCACTGACTGATATTCAAAGCCTTCACAGACTGAAGGCTTTCTCACTCACATCTGTCGTCTGCATATGTACCTTCCAAAGGGGGAATTCGCACAATTAGAATGTGACCATCAAAGCGTACCACTCCATGGTAAACAAGAAAAAAACAAGAAACAGCTGGTATACATATGATTGTGGTATATGTATGTAAAAAAACCAAATGCCTGTTAAAATATCTTACGCAATATTTTACTAGCGAAAAATGATTCTTCGTGCTTTTTACTATAATTTAAATTCGAAAGTTAATATATTTTAAGCAATCTTACCTGTCCCTTATTTTCAAAGCCGTACTTTGCTGCGACAACATCTGCCTGTTGCTTACCGGCTGAAATTCGCACCGCAAACTCGTTTGTATATATCGCATCCTTGGGAATACTATAGGCGCCAAAAATGTCGACCATGTCAAGATCCGGGTATTGTAATTGCTCATCAATCTGTTGATTCAATTTAACATCATTCTCTGGGCTGGCTATGTTTTTATGAGTATTTATATTATTGTTCAAATGTTTCCCATTGCTAATTATCTGGGCTTGGCCCTCTTGGCCTTTCGCTTTAATCGACCCAAGACTTTTCTCAAAGCCGAAGCTTGAGACAACATTGTGGGTAGAGTGATTATTGGTTTTCAGGTCTACTTTGCTGCGTGCCACACTCGTGTTACTGAGTGTTCTGGCGTATTGCTTGCTATTTTGCAAAGCACTACTAGTATCTCGGCTTAGGATTACTAAAACTAATAGAAAATATATACAGCTCTGCGATATTTGTTCAAATGTACATAAATAGATTCTATTGAGTCTTGCATTTCTAGATTTATGGGTCAGTATCGTCGTGTTCCCTAGACCAAAAACCCTTTTCCGCGCTAGTAAGCCCGTTTCCGTGCGCTCGTGGTGCTTCCGATAAGTGGGTTCTATGTCGAATGAAAGTCGGGAACAACTTTGTCGTCGTTCCGTACTAATTGTGACTCCAGTTGCTGTGAAGCTTGATCTTGTAATCGGCATTTTATCTATTTTCAGCTATGTTTAAGGTAGTTCAAATGGCAAAAGAGTCCTCCTTCACTTTTTGAGTGATCATCTATCTATTTATGGGATGTAGGGGATTGCCGTATCTGAAACGGGAAAAAATGTATTCGCACCAAAAGTCGAAAAATAAACAACCTTGGATTGATAAACGTGAGTGAGTAAGATGAAGTCAAAATCACTGATGAATCACATTTCACTGATTTTAACGGCCAGTTTTAGTACTTGGTTACAGACTAGCGAAGCACTAAATGGTGTTTACGGAGCAAAATAAACCATGACTAAGTACATAAAACGGGAATCGTAAACTTAGATGTACAGAAAATTTGTCACTTTGTTTTATACTTTATTCTTTCCAATGAAAAAAACAATTTTTTAAATAAAAAGTAGAACAAGAAAACTTAAAAAGAATGACGATTGAAAAGAATAAAATTAAAAAGAATAAATGACGATTTACCATCCATTCCTCGTTATACGAGCGGGGAGAGGGAGAAATTTACCCTATTAAGTAAATGAATTCTTCATTGAGATGACCTTCTGAGTTGATGTACTACATGACCGACTGTCTGTCTGTCTGTTTCTAAGCGAACTAGATTCAGTTTTTGGACTAACTAACTCTCAGTTCTCTAACTAACAGAGATAACTCTCAGTTTCGAGTTATCGAGTCCAAACTTACCTACGTCCTTCTTTTTATGCACCCAGTGTATAAGTCGGAACGGCCGGAATCTGCCTGGATTGCCCGACTATACCCTTTAACTGCCATAAAACTGTTTGACTGGAAATGCCATTACTTTGGAGTTTTTTAACTTAGAGGCATGGGACTTCCTATGTATTTTATTTTTGACTAACTGATTCGATCGGAAATCTTTTGTGTTTTTATATAGAAGGTTACAACCTTGTACAGATTCTATTTTTGCCCAATTGATCCAACCCTCCAAATTCTGATCATAAGAATCGGCTGACTATATCCTGTTAGCTGTTAAATAACTGAACTATCGAAAATGACCCAACTTTGGTAGTTTTTAAGATAAAAGCTTGAGAATTTTTTCCTAATTGCAAGGTCTTCGCCTGTGGTTATATTTCCTTGCTTCCTTTTTTTTAATTATAGTTTTTTTAAACATAATAGAACTAACTCAATGAATCTGTCCATTAGACCCGTACATGGTATAAAAATGCTGAGTTTCCGACTATAGCTGAGTTTCCCGACTGTATTACCGGTACTCATCTCTCCCACCCACAATTTTACTAGCCTTTAAAGAAGTGGTCGGCACCCCAATACATTGAGATGATTTTGACGCATTAGTATTAGTAACGAATAACAGAAAGTAGGCTGTGAGCATGACGTTTCACACATTTACACTGTGTGTATGTGTGGCAGATCTCGGGCAGAGAAATTTCCTATGCCCTTGGATTTCCTATGCCCGTGCTGACCACTGCTTTAAAGTTTAAACAATAAGGGTGTGGATCCTCAGAAAAAAATTTTTGTTGAAAAATTTTGCGCTTGGACAAAACAACAAACCTTTAAAAGTTATTACTTAAAAAGAAGCATGGCAAACATTTGAAACAAACTTGAACAGCGAAGAAGAACTATAGAAATGTCCATACCAAATCCTATAGCTCTAACTCTTATAGTTACTTACAGGTTATACGGACAGACGGACATGGATATATCGACTCGCTGTTGATGCTGATGAAGAATATATATTGGTACTTAATAGGATCGGAGATGATTCCTTCTCTATGTTACATACATTCACACGACTACAATATACCCTTGTACCTCTACGAGTACCGGGTATAAAAACGTGTATTTGATGTTCAACTTTGGTGGTCAACTTATCGGCCAACTGTAAATATTATGAAAAAATGTATTTAAAAAAAAAAAAAAAAACAAGAAAGGAAAGCTAACTTCGGGCGGAGCCGAAGTTGATATACCCTTGCAGTTAAAACCGGACATATATCGCAAACATCGGATTAAATTGGCCGATCCTTATGAGAATATCATAATATAATAAATTTATTACAATAAAAAATCTAAAACAAAGTAGCAAGCTTCCATCTTCAAAAATACCAAAGTTGGTATTTTTACCAAATACCATTTCCGATCGTTCAGTTATATGGCAGCTATAAGATATAGTCGGCCGATCGTTATGCAATTTGGTAGGTTGTATTAACTCACAAAAAATAGAATCTGTACTTACTTCCAGCTTTTTATCTTAAAAAACACCAAAGTTGGGTAATTTCCGATTGTTCAGTTATATGGCAGCTATAGGATATAGTCGGCTGATCCTTATGAAATTTGGCATGTTGTATTATTTTGCCAAAAATAGCATTCGTACCAAATCCGTAATTCTCTAGCTTTAAAAACACCGAAGTTATAACATTTCCGATCAATCAGATATATGGCAGCTATATGATATAGCCGATCGGCCGATCCTTATGAAATTTGGTAGGTCGTATTATTTTGCCTAAAGTAGCAATCTGAACTCTGTAACTCTAAAAACACCAAAGTTATACCATTTCCGATCAATCAGTTATATGGCAGCTATAGGATATAGTCGGCCGATCCCGGCCGTTCCGACTCATATACTGCGTGCAAAGGAAAGAAGGGTGTGTGCAAAGTTTCAAGACGATAGCTTTAAAACTGAGAGACTAGTTCGCGTAGAAACAGTTGGGAACAGTTAGAAACAGACAGACGGACATGGTCATATCAACTCAGGAGGTGATCCTGATCAAGAATATATATACTTTATAGGTTCGGAGATGTCTCCTGCACTACGTTGCACACTTTTGGACAAAATTATAATACCCTCTGCAAGGGTATAAAAACGGCAAC
The DNA here is from genome assembly GCA_018153035.1 of Drosophila pseudoananassae pseudoananassae. Classification (NCBI taxonomy): domain Eukaryota; kingdom Metazoa; phylum Arthropoda; class Insecta; order Diptera; family Drosophilidae; genus Drosophila; species Drosophila pseudoananassae. Next base: position 5,349,430 of record JAECXR010000072.1, read on the forward strand.
AAAAAACATATGATCCATCAAATTCATGTAAATCAAATATTCTCTTAACAGTAATTTTTACCAATTAAATCATTTTGAGATAATTTACTATTAAATCCTCCAAAACAAATTGAATTTAATTAATTTTTTTTCAGTTTTAAAGCACATTTATCTTATGAATGTACGATTATCTAATATAGCCACTGTTTGTACAATAATATGTTAAATCATTTTTCTTTAAATAGCTTACTTCAAAAATTTCATATTTTATTTTATATTACTTCCCTTATGTTTCATATATGGAGAAAACATTTTATAATATAAAGTTACACGGTTTAGGCGATTTAGGTCAAAAATTTCATAGACCAATCATTTCTCTACCCGGCCAAACTATACCAATGACTAATCTAAACCAAAGCCGAAGCTTATGTGATACCCTTTTAGTTAAATGGTAGTTTTTATTATAAGATACACTGACGAGCAAAACTGTAACTTATTTTTTAATGAACGCATTTTAAAAATCTTAGTCTTGTTTTGTAGGTTATACAATTTACTACTATTGAGTAAAAGTGGAAGCCACTTTTGCACTCTGGTAATATTTTTAACAAATATTTTATTCATGTATTTTTAATAATGAGTCCTTGGACTTCTTCAGCTCTTCTATGCGATTGGGAATACTTTGGGTATACTGTTGTACCATTTCCGGTGGAATAGCGTTCCATATGTCGTGTGTCCGTTCCCACAGCTCCTTCATTCCACGTGCAGGAACTGCATATTTCGCCAGCTCGACAGGACTCCACAAGTTTTTTATTGGAGTCATGTCGGAGATTGTGGTGGCCACTTCATAGATTGAAATTTCTATTTTAAAATCCAATTTTTCACCTTTGTAAATTAATAGCCTTTTTTTTAAGTGACAAACATACATATGTACATGGATAATCCTAAAATAAAACTTCCCCATATCGGAACCACCGACCAACTTCCACTTCTTCTTTGCCCACTAACCCAAAAAACTAGAATCGTCACTAACACTTACCTATCAGAATACTAGGGGGCTACGTAGCAAACTCCCCAAGCTATATTCTGATAGTTCTTTCTTTGCATCCCATATAATAGCATTTACAGAAACTTGGTTAAATCCAGAGATCTTTAGCTCCGAAGTTTTTCCAAGTAAGTACACCACTTTTAGACGGGATCGATCTCAGCGAAGAGGAGGTGGAGTCCTCATTTCGGTAGACTCTACTCTTGCTTCTGAAGAGGTGAAATCCCAAGAGTTTGGTGACATAGAATTTATTAGCGTTAAAATCACTATGTCCGTGAAAGCTTTATACATTACATGTTCATATATACCTCCTATGGTATATTTATTATATATATATTATATCCTATGGCATTTGTCCGCTATTCGATACGTCTCTAATCTTATGACGGATCGTGACCAACTCCTAGCGGTGGGCGACTTTAATATCCCAGAATTAAAGTAATCCAACGTCGATAACTCACCATCTTTGTCACTTATAACTTACCATGACTTCACCGCGGGCATGTTTGACATGTCCCTAGGTCAGATTAACCATGTTAGAAATTCGCTAGGTCGGCTTTTAGACTTATGTTTTGTATCTGATCCTGATGGTACTGCTCTCTCCAGAGCTTTTCCCCTTTCAACCCCAGAGGATCAATATCACCCCACGCTGAAGGTCTCAATCGAAACCACTCCTGGTATCGATTAGATGTCTCCACGCGTGGTAAATAAGATTCGCTGTTTCCGTAAAGCTGTTTTTTCACAAACTTAATAGCCTTATCGAGACATTTGACTGGTCTGATATTCTGGCGTGCACTGATCTTAATGTCACTTTAGAAAAATTTTATTTTACTTTAAATACATTTTTTGACTCATGTGTGCCTTGGAAATATCCGTCCGCTTCAACAAATTCTCCTTGGTTTACAAGGTGCCTCACTAACCTAAAAAATAAAAAAAATAAGCTTTTATCCGTACAATCCGAATTTTATCCGAATCCGTACAAAAGCATTTCCTAACTTTTTCACTTAGAGGTCTAAACTGGGATGCAAATCTTCACCTTCCATCTTATAATAGTAGATTCTTACTCATAAACTTACCTAGCTTAACAAATCGTAGGACAATGCTCGGTGTAGTCTTTCTGCATAACCTTATTAACGGGGATGTAGATAGCCAGAATTTACTAAAACGCTTAAAATTTAACATTCGTAATAGAAGGACTCGAAATTGTAGTCCTCTGTTCCTTAGCCGTTGTAGTTCGACATATGCACTGCATGACCCTTTAAGGGTATTATGTTCGAATTACAATGGTCTCTATAACATCTCTTTCCTGACCCTCAAATTTAAAATATAGAATTTTAAATTTCCTTACTAACTCCTCCTAGCTTAATAAATTACAAATAGCTTAATATATTCTAACGAATCGTTTCTTGAGCGCCCCTCGGTCGTCTGGGCCTCTAAGCTTTATGATGAATACAGGAATGCTAGCTGATGATCTTATTGATGCACAATTCATTTCCAAATTCTAAAAGACCGGTAAAAAAAAAAAAAAAAAAAAAAAAATCCGTTGTGATTGAGATTGGCCGATCCTTATGAGATTTTCATTATAAAACCAATTTTATTAGAATACCAAATTGAATATAAAGTTCCAAGCTTCTTTTTTTTTATGTTTTATTGTAATTAATTGGTTATATTATGATAATCTTAAAAGGATCGGCCTACTATATCCGATTTTTGCGATGTATATGCCGTTTTAACTGCAAGGGTAAGAAACTTTTAAATTTTGAAATATTTCAAATAATTTCAACTGGTTTAGAGCAGCCTAAAGGTTATGGAGCATGTGAAATTATGCGTGAGGATTTTTTTCTGTCGGCCTGTGTAATCAGAAAATTAATCAAAAACTACTTTTCAGAAATAATCGGTCAAATTTGCAAAAACCCACAGCCAAAATAAATTTTCCAAAAAGGTTTTAACAGTTATTAGACGGTTATAAGAATTTTTTAGTATTTATTTTAACCGCCTTTGTTAGCTTCAGCAGCCGCACTGCGTTTCAGCAAAGCGTCTACAAAATTTTTGTATCTCTTCCACTTAATTGCGGCTAAGCACCTTTTCAAAGTTTTCCAAAGTTGTATGTTATCAGTGATTTTATATCTCACTTCACACCATAAGATCGAAATTGGGTTGAGATCAACTGTGGAGGCGATTCCATAACCTTGATTCGGTTGTGGGTAAACTACTCTTATGCCAAAAAATTGGTGTTCTTCAGTACTTTATCCTTTTAAAATGTCCAAACAAGTGCTATGTCCTCTAAGAAATACGGAAATGTCACTTTGCTTAAAAATTTTGAGTAATGGTGACGTTCAGTAATATTTTGACCCAATAAATGGTAGTATGAAAAACTCGGTCAAATCCATTTGGATAAACAAGTTTTTGAATGTATATTTTGGGGAATATTATACTAGATATTAGAATTATACTAATTATACTTGTAACATACTGCAAGACCCAAAACCACAAAAAAATGTTGGACTGATCCTACCACAAGATGTTCCTCCATTTTTTTTTGTTTACTTAGTGATTTTTCTACTGTTCCAAAACATAAATTAATTTTAATGCGATAGGAGAGATAATTGAGTGACATGCTGTCTCATACACTGCGCGTCATCAGGTTAGCGCCCCCCATCTAACTCAATATTAGTGATTATTTTTCGGTAAAAACATTGAGCTACATTGATCCAATAATTTTTTAAATAAACTGCAATGAATTTACTTTAAAATGAAACTAATTTGAATCATATAACGCCTAAGATAAGATTTTAATGAATTTTTTAGAAAAATGTTCAAAAAAAACGTAACATAAAATTGGTCATCAGGATAGCGCCTGCAAATGTGATTTCAATTATCTCGTTTGTTTTGCCGCGTACAGTCACCAAATTTTTTATCTGAGAAGGAAAAATCACAGATTGAGGCATACTATGAGTGTGGACTATCTCTTCACAAAATCGCCGAGAAAACTGGAAGGCACAGGAAAACAATATCAAGTTTTCTTAGAAATAAAGAAAACTATGGAAAAAACTTTAAAGGCGGTAATAATCGTGTGATTTCTGATGTTGACAGGCGATCGATACTAAGGCAAGCATCAAATTCGCATGACTCATCTGCAAAAACAAGAGAAAACTCAGGTGTTAAAGCGAGTTTTTCTACAGTTCAAAGAATCATCAGAAAAGCTACACATCTTAAGGGGGGACATCTGAGTAGAATTTTGAAAAAATTGAAATTTTTTTTTTTTCGCTTAAAAAATTCTTTAGGGTTTTAAAAATTACATATCAAAAGATAGAGCCCGGCAAAAGTGTCTAAGTGTCGAAATTTTTCATTCTGCGGCGACGCCTCACAGGTATATCCCACAGTACTTAAAACTTTAAACGCGTTTTTCTCGAAACCGCTTTTTATACCCTTGCAGAGGGTATTATAATTTTGTCCAAAAGTGTGCAACGCAGTGAAGGAGACATCTCCGACCCTATAAAGTATATATATTCTTGATCAGGATCACCTCCTGAGTTGATATAAGCATGTCCGTCTGTCCGTCTGTCCGTCTGTCTGTCCGTCTGTCTGTCCGTCTGTCTGTTTCTACGCAAACTAGTCTCTCAGTTTTAAAGCTATCGTCTTGAAACTTTGCACACACCCTTATTTCCTTTGCACGCAGTATATAAGTCGGCCGATCGGCTTATATATCGGCCGGCCGACTATATCTTATATCTGCCATATAACTGATTGATCGGAAATGGCATAACTTCAGTGTTTTTCGAGCTAGAAAGTTGGGATTTTCTATGAATTCTATTTTTAGAAAAATAATACGACTTATCAAGTTTCATATGGATCGGCCGACTATATCTTATAGCTGCCATATAACTGAACGATCGGAAATGGTATTTTTACCAACTTTGGGGTTCTTCAAGATAGAAGTTTGGGCTTTTTTTTAGATTTTGTCTTGTAATTTATTGGTTATATTATGATATTCCCATAAGTATCGGTCAACTATATCCGATTTTAGCGATATATATCCTGTTTTAGCTGCAAGGGTATATCAACTTCGGCTCCGCCCGAAGTTAGCTTTCCTTTCTTGTTTTGAGTTGGCCGAACACATAACTCGAACAACTCTTAACCTATCGATCAAAAATTTTGACAGTATAATCAGAATACCTATGTCTATCGACACACGTAGGATTTTTTTTTTTTTTTGCTAACTTTTTTTTTTTATCAACAATTTTGTGACGTTTTTTGTTCGTGAAAATTGAAATTTTTTTTCAATCACTCACTATTTTTCAAAAAATCAATATATCGAAAAAATCCTACGTGTGTCGATAGCCGTTGAGATACAGAAACTAACAAATTTTGAATTTTTGTTCTAGATCAAAAATTAAGGACGTTAGGTGTTCGGCCATGGACCCCCTTTAAAAAAATAGGGCCTACGAATAAGGGCTGCAGGGCCGCCATTTTGTTTTCGATTTATTAAAAAAAAGTTTTATTGTGTACTTTAAATGTAATATAATAAAACCTCATTTACAAATTTTCGATAAGCTGTTTTGATTTGGCCAAAAAAAATTCCAGAAAATCCGCTTTTTTTTGGCCTGTTACTCAGATGTCCCCCCTTAAGAGATTAAAATTAAAGAAAAAACCCCCTCTTAATTGCCAAAGAAAAGAAACACGCTTAAATTTCTCTTGCACATGTCATGGACTACTGAGTGGCAATACGTTGATTTCTCGGATGAGAAAAAATTTAATTTAGAAGGGCCCGATGGGTATAACTATTACTTTCATGACCTACGCAAAGAGGAGCATACTCTGGACCGCCTGCACAGCCGGGAAGGGGGTGTCATGGTGTGGGGGGCCATATCGTACTTTGGCACCAGCGAGTTGCAGTTTTTAACATCGCGTATGAATGCCGAAAACTACAAAAATGTTTTGATAACGGCATTTCCGCAAATGCAAAACCTTTTCCAAAACTCCAAGTGGAGTTTCCAGCACGACAATGCTCCAATTCACACAGCCCGGTCCGTGAAGTCGTGGATTGTAGCTCAAAACGTTGATGTCCTTAAATGGCCACAATACTCTCCCGACCTCAATATCATCGAGAACGTCTGGGGTAGGCTGGCTAGGAAGGTGTATGAGTCCGGAAAACAGTACAAAACAAAAACAGAATTGATAGATGGAATAAAACACGCTTGGAGCACCATTTCATTAAATTACTTAGATCAGCTGTACAAATCTATTCCTAATCGAATTTTCGAAGTAATTTCCAACAAAGGCGGATCCACACATTATTAATTAATCATTAAGTTTGTTTAAAAAAGAGTATTTAAGTATTGGCATATATATTAAGTAATGTTATATATTAAGTAATGGCATAATTGTTGCTTTAAAAACTATTTATAATGAATTTATGTCAGATGGCGCTATCCTGATGACCAATTTTATGTTACGTTTTTCTTGAACATTTTTCTAAAAAATTCATTAAAATCTTATCTTAAGCGTTATATGATTCAAATTAGTTTCATTTTAAAGTAAATTCATTGCAGTTTATTTAAAAAATTATTGGATCAATGTAGCCCAATGTGTTTACCGAAAAATAATCACTAATGTTGAGTTAGATGGGGGGCGCTAACCTGATGACGCGCAGTGTATTTTTATGCATACCGGAACATTTTATGCTAATATGTTAATTAATTATGCTAATAATTTTATGCTTTTTGGGCTTTAGAAATTTTACTAAAAAATTCATTTCGGCGAAAAAAAAGTTTGTGCGTGAAAAGTCGATCGTATAAGCACAGAAAAATTTCATTACGAACATTTGAAAAAAAAATTTGAAATAAATCGGTTCAGTAGTTTTCCGCCAATCCATATCACCACAAAGTCATTTTTCAAGAAACACCATTTCGAGATATTCGCGTTTAAAGTTTCAAGTTCAGTTCAGGGCCGCGTCGAGGCGCGCTGTTAGGAGCGCTGTAACTTTTTTTCTACTGCTCGAATCTCTATGCAAATTTGGGAAAGTGTTCTCAAGGAGTTGTCTTTAAGCAATAAAAAATTTTTGATTTTTTGAAAATAAACAAGAAAGGAAAGCTAACTTCGGGCGGAGCCGAAGTTGATATACCCTTGCAGCTAAAACAGGATATATATCGCTAAAATCGGATATAGTTGACCGATACTTATGGGAATATCATAATATAACCAATAAATTACAAGACAAAATCTAAAAAAAAGCCCAAACTTCTATCTTGAAGAACCCCAAAGTTGGTAAAAATACCATTTCCGATCGTTCAGTTATATGGCAGCTATAAGATATAGTCGGCCGATCCATATGAAACTTGATAAGTCGTATTATTTTCCCAAAAATAGAATTCATAGAAAATCCCAACTTTCTAGCTCGAAAAACACTGAATTTATGCCATTTCCGATCAATCAGTTATATGGAAGATATAGGATATAGTCGGCTGATCCTTATAAAATTTGGCATGTTGAATTATTTTGCCAAAAATAGCAATCGTATTAAATCCGAATTCTCTAGCTTTAAAAATACCAAAGTTATAGCATTTCCGATCAATCAGTTATATGGCAGCTATAAGATATAGTCGGCCGATCCTTATGAAATTTGGTAGGTCGTATTATTTTACCAAAAATAGCATTCGTACAAAATCTTAACTCTGTAACTCTAAAAACATCAAAGTTATACCATTTCCGATCAATCAGTTATATGGCAGCTATAAGATATAGTCGGCCGATCTCGGCCGTTCCGACTTATATACTGCGTGCAAAGGAAAGAAGGGTGTGTGCAAAGTTTCAAGACGATAGCTTTAAAACTGAGAGACTAGTTTGCGTAGAAACAGACAGACAGACGGACAGACAGACGGACATGCTTATATCAACTCAGGAGGTGAACCTGATCAAGAATATATATACTTTATAGGGTCGGAGATGTCTCCTTCACTGCGTTGCACACTTTTGGACAAAATTATAATACCCTCTGCAAGGGTATAAAAAGGTATATAACCCCTTAACTTTTGAATCACATTTTGCCTCTCGTCGAGACAGTTTTTGGAAAGTACCAAATAAAAGGAAGAAACCAACAAGTGTATGAATGACTGTTGGATAACATCCTAAAGTATTACTTAAACTCAAAAACATTACGAAAATTTTACTAATATGTATTAATTTTTTTCAAACTTGACCAAACTTGGTCAAAATATATTTTGACGGCGTCGACAAGCTGGTTGATAGAAAATTATGGCGAAAAAAATAGAAAGACATGGAATGTCTGAAACTGCATACTCTGGTATTAATAGTTATTAATATGAAAAAAATTATTTGACTTTCCAAAGCATGTAAAAATTATAGTCGAAAATATAATAATATAGAAATATATTTTTGCTCGACCAGATTTACTAAATTTTGATCGCAACTGGATGTATGAAAAAGGCACATCTCAAAAAAACTGCAACAAATATATTTATATAAATAAACTACACAAAATTGCACAAAATTTATATTTACATATAAACTTTATGTTTACATTAAAGTATGTTAGTAAAATCAGCCTGTCACAGTATTCGTTTTACTTTGATTCGGAACGGTACTTCCAAAAAAAAAACCGGAGAAAAAAAAAAAAAGTTTATTTTAACAACAAAAAAAAAGTTTGTAAATTGTAAATTATTTTTTCTGCTAAAAATATTCCCTTCTATTGTTTGTTACGGGCAAAATTAAAACAAGAATGGCCCACGAGGCCAAGGGTCCCATCCCTTCCTCGGAGTAGGCCACTTTCAAGAGACCAAAAAGAATTTGTTACAATAAAGACGATGTGCAAGTAAGTGATATAGTAGATATTTCGGATATGGAAGATTTGACTGGACACGATGGGAAAAATTCAACAAATCAAACTCAAAAAGAAGAAAAGAAAAGAAAGTTAGAAGAAAATTTGCAACTGGATAAAAATGAAATTTTGTATGACATTTCTCACAAAGGGCCCTTTGTGGTCTATATTGACAAAATCGGAGATACTGGCTTAGAGAGCCGACAGAACAGAGTCCCAATTAATCCGCTAGATTTGAATGCTACACTTCTGAAACTCAAAATCAATGACATTATATCCGTCAGTAAGATTGGCTTTGGACGCTGCAAAGCTGAGTTTAAGTCTGCTGCGGCAGCTAATGACATTTTATTGTCAGATTTGAAAAATAATGGCTATGAACCCAAGATTTTAAAACACTTTATTTTTAAAATGGGTATTATTTTTAATATTCCTACAAAGTTCTCCGACTCCGAACTGAAAGAGTACATTTCCTCCTCTGTTCCAATTCACGAGATCATACGGGTTAAAACTAGGGATAAAGAGGTTAAAGATAAATTTATTAACACTTCAAGGGTTAAAATTCTCTTTAAAGGTACACAAATTCCCAATGAAGTCGTCTTTTTATACACTAAAGTTAACGTTAGTCCGTATGTACCTTTCAGCCAATGTTGTCGCTGTTTTAGGTTTAATCATTTTGCTCAAAATTGCAAACAAGCCGATCAAAAATGTAGTAGCTGTTCATTATCTCATACTAAAGATGCCACCTCTCTTGATTTTCCTGTTCGTAAAAGAGCAATGCAATTAAAAAGTGCATGACACTTGAAAACTTATCAAAATCAGAAGCGAAAATTAGATATCCCTCTCTGTTTCAAATTTTAGATGAAGTTGATACTAACGACATAACTCTTTTCCCACAGCCATCATGGCAAAGGAAATCTACTACACCAATTTTACAAAATAACACCAAATTAGCCACGCAACATTTATTTGAAAATAACCCTTTTAACAAAGTTGTTAAGATCTCTCTTAACAAAAAAAATGAGGAAAACAATGCCAACGACACAATGATCAGCTGGAAAGCTGCTCTTAAAAAACAGGAGTACTCTCTCAAAGAAAAATTCATTAATACCCAATCTAAAGATCCTTTTTCTGCTCAACAAGTTGAAATTTATAATTGCAACAACCCAGCTCTAGAAGCTGCAGAAAAAAGTTTAAACCAACTAGCCCTAGACATTTCCTCTTTTTTAGTCAACGAAAATTCAATATTAGTTCCTGAATTAAGAAACTTTTTAGTTAATTTAAAAGATCGTATTTCTATTACAAATTCAAAAATAGATTTAATTAAAATTAACCAATCGTTACAATAATTCTTTAATGATGCTTGTCTATATACTTTTCTTAAAAAAAAAAAAAAATAATAATAAATAAAAATGACTCTTAAAATCCTCCAATAAAATATTCAGAGCTTAACTGCTAATAACAATAAACATTTGTTAGAAATATTTTAAGTTAATAATAATATAGACATAGCAATTTTGTCAGAAATCTGGATTTCAAACAATTCTATGTGTAGCTTAGCTAATTATAATTTTGTGTGTAAACCTCGTGCTGACGGGTATGGAGGCGTAAAACAAGAAAGGAAAGCTAACTTCGGGCGGAGCCGAAGTTGATATACCCTTGCAGCTAAAACAGGATATATATCGCTAAAATCGGATATAGTTGACCGATTCTTATGGAAATAACATAATATAACCAATAAATTACAAGACAAAATCTAAAAAAAAACTTCTATCTTGAAGAACCCCAAAGTTGGTATTTTTACCAAATACCATTTCCGATCGTTCAGTTATATGGCAGCTATAAGATATAGTCGGCCGATCCATATGAAACATGATACGTAGTTTTATTTTTCCAAAAATAGAATTCATAGAAAATCCCAACTTTCTAGCTCGAAAAACACTGAAGTTATGCCATTTCCGATCAATCAGTTTTATGGCAGATATAGGATATAGTCGGCTGATCCTTATAAAATTTGGCATGTTGTATTATTTTGCCAAAAATAGCAATCGTACCAAACCCGAATTCTCTAGCTTCAAAAACACCGAAGTTATAGCATTTCCGATCAATCAGTTATATGGCAGCTATAGGATATAGTCGGCCGATCCTTATGAAATTTGGTAGATCGTATTATTTTGCCAAAAATAGCTTCCGTACAAAATCTGAACTCTGTAACTTTAAAAACACCATGGCAGCTATAGGCCGATCCCGGCCGTTCCGACTTATATACTGCGTGCAAGGGAAAGAAGGGTGTGTGCAAAGTTTCAAGACGATAGCTTTAAAACTGAGAGACTAGTTTGCGTAGAAAAAGACAGACGGACAGACGGACATGCTCATATCAACTCAGGAGGTGATCCTGATCAAGAATATATATACTTTATAGGGTCGGAGATGTCTCCTTCACTGCGTTGCACACTTTTGGACAAAATTATAATACCCTCTGCAAGGGTATAAAAACATTTACGTTTTAGGAAAATTAAATGTGACATTAATATTGAAGCAGTTTGTGTCTGAACAACCAATTTAAAAAACAATATAAACATTTTTAGTATCTATTCTTCACCCAATCCTAACACTAATTCTTGAACGCTTGTAACGATCTATTTTCTATTGCGTCTGAACTGAACGGTACTGCTATTATAGGTGGCGATTTCAATGCCAAATCTAGTATTTTGGGTAACAAGAGGTGCCAGAGGAGGCATCTTGGAAAACACTCTTTTAAATTCAGTATTTTTCTGCATTAACAATGGCGATCCAACCTACTCACCTAATCCGTCCTATTTCTCTACCCTTGATGTCACTTTCACAAACAATAATTGTCTGAGATATAAATGGGCTTCAGTTAATTCAAAAATTTCGAATAGCAATCACTTCCAGGTTTTAATTGAAGTGGATAATTTCGGCTTCTTTCAACTTTTATAAATATAATCACGCAAAAATTATTAAATATTTCTCAAATGTTCATATTACTTCTCTAGACACTCTTTTTATTTCATAAAACGATAAAATGAAATGGGAATAATAGATACGTTCCTAAAAATATTGGGATGAGGTTTGCGAAAAACTTTTTAGGCTAAACAGTTAAAACTGTTTAACGCGTGCAGACAAAAATATTTTAAGTCCAAGCTTTACACAGATGCTATTGCTTATATTAACAGTAATAGAAAACTTAATAATTACTTTTATAAAAAGAGAAAGAATAACATAAACAGGCTTTTAGATGATTTATCTGACCATACCTCAATGAAAGATATGTGGGTAAAAATTCATTCCCTTAAACTTTATAAACAAATAAAACCTTCCAAAAGTTCATTTTCTGACTCGGACCACCAAGCTTTTCTTAGTCAAATAGCCACAGCTCCTAACACTGATACTTGTTCTGATACTATTTTCCCTGACGACTTACTTTACACAAATTCTATCTCAAACTTCACATATCATGAACTTCTTGTCTTTCTCAAATCCCGTAACCCTGATTCTGCTAAGGGACTCGATAAGATATCATATAGAATGCTCCTAGCCTTACCTACTGTGCAATTAGAAAACCTTGTTTCCTTGCTTAATTCTACTTTAGACCAAGGTATTCCAGATAATTGGCATAGAATAAAAGTTATTCCTGTACCAAAGAAAAACCTCGACTCTTCTGTAATTACAAACAATAGACCTATTTGTCTTCTAAGTGTAATTTTCAAATGTTTAGAGGGCTTAATTAAACCGAGTATGGAGAATCACATTAATAGACACGATATTCTCCCTCCAAGGTCTTCCAAGGCATTTAGGAAAACCATTCAACATCGTATCAATGATGTGATCAACACTATAGCTAATATAAAAGCTCGTGGCTTCCATGTTACAGCAGCAGTTCTTGATTTAAACAAAGCGTTTGACGCGGTCAAAATTCCTATCCCAGGTAAAAAATTATTTACTTAAGGTTTTAACCACTCCCATATTAAATTTATTATCAATTTCCTTAATAAAAAAATTTTAACTTTGGGCAAGGCAGAGGTTACAGTCGACAAAGGGGTTAGTCAGGAAGCTGTCTTAGCCCAATTCTATTTAATCTTTACACTTCATAATCTAAGCAACAATCATGACAGTACTCTTTTCCAGTACGCGGACGATTTTTTTAGTCTGCTATGACAAGGATTTTGTTGGCTGAATCTAAATTAGAGCTGAAAGTGAATCTCCTTATGGAAATGTGTAATTTAATCAATCTTACATTTAATGCAAATAAATCAGGCACTATACACTTTAACCTTAGAAGAAGACCTCTTAACGTACAGTGTAATAGCATAACCTTAAATAATGTAAATAGTGTCAACTATTTGGATAGAATCATAAGTTCTAACAACTCGTCTGTACCACACGTTAAAAAAATTATTTCAAAATCAAATCAAACAAATATGTTTCTACAAATGCTAAGTGGTTGTCACTTCGGAGTTCATCCAAATAAATCCCTTTTTTTTATAAAGCTTTTATAAGATCTAGGTTTGAGTACGCCTGTTCCTCATTCGCTAACTTGTCTAAAGCAGCCCTAAATATCATCAATTCCCACGCAAATTTTCACCTGAGAAAAGTATTAGGCCTTATTAAATCAAGTCCTGTCAAAATTATTTATCATCTCGCTGCTGAACTACGACCCATTTACAGAATTGAATTCGCTACAGCTAAAGAGTTAGCCAAATCCTTCGCGTACAGGCTTCCAACTGCTTCACTCTTACCTCTTTCATGCTCATACACTAAAACCAGCTATAGTAGAATCTATACTTAATATATAAACATTTTTATTCATATTGCTCCCATCAATCCGAATTTTACTTTCCCACGCAAATTATCCCATTCACAAAAAGCAAGCTAATGAAGTCATTATTTTTACTTTACTAAACGAAAAATTGAATTCTTTTAATACATGCACATGGAAATTTTTTACACGGACGGTTCAGTTTCGGAAAATTTTACAGGTTATGTATTTGTTCATTAAATTCAAATACTGTTGATAGTTTCTTTAGTAACAAAAAGCGGTCGTCTATGACCGCTGAACTTCTAGCCTTGGAAAAAGCAATTGATTTTGCAATTACCAACTGCTTTCCGAAGATAGTCATATTGACGAATAGCCGAATTGGCGCTATTTAAACTCTATTAAATAACTGCTCCAGCACTTGCCCAGGAAATATTCTCCAAAATAGAAAATTGTCCTATGCTTTTAAAGGTTGTAGTTCACCACATACCCAGCCATGCAAATATTTGGGAAAACGAAATTGCTGATAGAGCAGCAAAAAACGCTTCTATACACGGCTCCTTCAAATATGTTAGATGGACATTGAGTGATGCGATCAACTGTATATTTCATTATATTCAAGATGATTGGGAAAGAGACTATAACGTTTTCTCTATGGAACGTAATAAAGGCTATTCAAACTTTAGGCCTTTCATCACCAAGAAACCCTGGTTCTATAAAACGGATATTTTCGACCGTTTAGACATAAAACGATTAAATAGAATCAGCGGACATGCGTTCGATAAGTTCACTTTATCCAAAATGAATATTTTTGACAATGCTCTTTGCGACACATGCAATGCAGTGGAAAATATTTCACATCTTATTTTAATTTGTACAAAATACTCAAGCATTCGCCGCCATTTTCCAACACTTTTAAAATATAATGATATTTATCGCTTCTTTGCAAATGAACCAATCGACAACTACATATCGATAACGTCGTAACGTAAAGCAAGCCAAAATTAATTTATAAAAATTATTGTCTTTAATGCAAGCGCAATTTTTAGATCTCCTGAAATAAGATTTCATACATTGGCTGTGGCGTTAACCCGTCTAAACGGGGAGGCCAAATAATCCTTCCACTACAGGAAGTAACTTAATAAAAAAAAAAAAAAAAAAAAAAAAAATTAGCCTGTTTTTAATGCGAAAGGTGGGATTTAAAAGCGTTAATCCGTAACGTAAGCTTTCGACAGCTATTAATGGCGTTTGGTAAAGAGGCGCGACAGTTGTGTTTAACAGTTTTTATATTCCTGGTTTGTTATGCACGTCCAAATGGACGTGTTTAGAAACCCGTACATATCGTGTTTGTTGAAGAAATTTATCTATGTAAGTACATACATACGTACGTGACTGATGCACATAACTGTTTTCTTTATACATAGATAAACTATGTATATCCATATTTATGTAAGTCTGCACATACATGTTTGAATGTATGTACATGTACATACGTATATGTATACAGTTCAGTTGATTTTTTATATGCGGGGTGTATTAAACTGACTATGCTGTACAAAACCTGATGCATACATATTTATGTACAAAAACAAATATTAAACATTGGGGTAATTGAATATGGCCTTTTGACTTATCCGACAGGGATAATATGATATGATTATACATACATTATGTATGTATGTATAGCGATAGCACATCAGTCACATACATACATAAATATATTAAATAAAAATCTGTCACATTTTGGCGATACTTCTTAACAATATTGTATTTTTTATATATGTACATATATTTTTATGCTTGCGTACACTTTTTGTTTTTAAAAATTCGCACTTTGTCACAGAGAGATATTGTTATCAGAAAAAGATTGCACAAATAACACTTCCAAATTAAAGAAAAAAAAAAAGCATCTCAAGGCATAATTTTTTCTCTGGCGAGAGTACATCCATATGTACATATGTATGTATTTATTTATGGGTCCCTGTAGGCCCGACAATGCATATTCGTTGATGGGTGGTTTAAACAAATGTGTTAAATGCACCTAATGTATATGTATGTATGCATATATGTACATATATGGTGAGTGGTGAGTTGTTCCGCTATGGATCCTCTGTGCATTAAAATTGGCATTTATGTATGTATATTTTTACTGCATTAAGTATATTGTTGTTCCAAAAAAGTGTGTGTGTAAAGGGCAATGGAGATTTATCGAAATCACAGTATAAACTTCACCCACAGAAATTTTAACACGGATGATTTGACTGTCGAAACAAGCGAAACGACTGAAATTTGGACTGAAACCGAGGTTGAAAGCGAAAAAAAAATAAAAAGAGAACGCGTGCTTACCATTCGTACATAGGAACTGGCCGAGCGGACCCGACCGAACGAACAAGCGACGCAACGTTGACTGGGCCGTAAGCTTAAACTGAACACTATTTTGAAGTTAATACATTCATACATACATAGAGACAAAGTTGACTTCGTGTGTCTGTTTCTTTTTGTTGGTTTGTGCTAACCGCATATATGTACATACAAGCCCACTAAAGGCAAATGTAGACATACATATAGTATAAAGAGCCGTGTGAAACGCAGTAGCAACAAACACATTGGTTCAGCGCCTTATATAAATATATACATATGTACATATATACATATGTACATATATACATATGCACAAATTCACATTTGAAACTCGCGAAAGCTCAGCTTTTGGAGCTTTTGAAGCAAAACATAATGCAAAATATAAAAAGCAACTGTGCTGTAATATAACTAATTAGTATTACGTATGCACCTACACAAACGCAAACTATTTTTTTTCTACTTGTGTGTCACAATAAACATTTTAAAAATTATTTAAGATGCTTTTTTCGGTATTTATGTAAGTGTGTATGTATGTACATACATATATACAAATGTATATAGACGTATATATATATATGTACATATATGTATATATCTGTAGTTATACAAATTATATGAATTTTATGTTCATGTATATTTTATACATGCATTTTATGTTTATGTATATGAATTGCGTTCGATTTACTTTTATTTTTTTTAAAACAAGTTTTGATTTCGATAAATTTTGTGATTTTCTCGACATAATTCATAAATAACCCATGAAAGCCGAGCTTATGTATTAATCTGTAGTTTGTCAAACCCTAGAAGTCATAAATACATACATATTTATTTATGTTCATACATAGATACATAGGTACAAATGTGTTTACAGGCATTTTTACTTTAGACTTAAGAAAAAGTTGTCTTAACAAAAGTTTGACCCCCGTGAGCACTACTTGCAGTTAGGCCAGGTAATGGTTGTTTTTTTTTTGGGAATTAACATATGTATGTACATTTATATAATATATAATATATCATATATCATATATCATACACAGGCATGTTCCGGTTTTCACTTTCACGACCTGAATTTTGACAACAAAAATTCATCCAGTTTCCGGCCAAACTTTAACTTTGAAAATTCTTCCACCCTTATAACCATTCGCTCCTCTCCTTTCAATTGCATGTTCATTAGCTCTTCATTAGCTCTAATCAAAGATTATAAAGTACATACATACGTACATAGATAGGACAACAGGGCCCAAAACGGTAAACTTTTTTCTGGGAACGCAAATGCATACGATTAAATTTTTAGATCTCTTTACGTGTACATATGTGTCAAAAAAAATGTGTGCCTTTCTATGCACTGCTCTCATAATTTTATACATAATTATTTTTACAACAATAGTAAAAGTGAAACAAAAATTAATAATAATAAAATAAATATAAAAATTAAACAAAAAAATAAAAGAAAATATAAAAATAATCATAAAACTGAAACTTTTTAAAAATGTAAACAACCGACCACTAATAAAACCGAACCCAGGACCCCAAGGATAAGAAGCGCGCGCTTTCCATCTAGGCTACCATCTAAGTTGATCTAACGGTACTTAATGTTGGTATTAAAGTAAACGCAAGAATCCATAGTAAAATCCGAGCTGAAGAGTAAAGATAGTAGAAGATATTTCTGATCTTTTTGCTCTCACACTGGTTCGATTTGAACGTTTCAAACTTTCATTGTTCCAAAAATGTTACGTTCTAAAAATATAATTCTCTTTTTCTCTCTCTCATCTGCCAGCCGTTTGTCGTGGAACCCGCTCTCAAATATTTTCATTTTCACAGCGAGTTCCACTACGAACTGAGGCGATTTTAAGGTGATTTAAATTTTTTTTTTTTTTTTTATTAGATTATAAATTTTAGAAAACACTTTAAAATAATAAAAATTTAATATAAATAGATTTAAAACAGGGGTGCCCAGCCCCATTGCTCTGGGAGCTCCTTTGTTGTTGGAGTTGCTCGTTATATGGGAAATGAAATTTCATATACGTGTGTGGCTCGTAGCATAGGCAAGGGCTAAATACAAAACCAATTTTTCGTTTTTTCGAGTTAAGCAACAACAATTGTATAGTGTCTCAGTTTTTCGTACTAATACGAAGGCACTTTGTTTTTGTATTACCGAAAACTTTTCACTGAAAAAAATTACTTTTGGTTGAGATCTCAAAAAGAATGGTTAACATCTGAGCTATGCATTTCTTTTATTTATAACTTTATTACAGTTTTTAATTTTTATTTCATAAATATTTTTGTATTACTTTTTTCCATTGAAAATTGTACTATAATTTTTTTCAGTATACCGACATGACTTGCAAAAAAAAATTTCTAGCTTTAATGTATTGGTGATTTTTTGCATTGGTATTCGAGTTTGCTCTGCCGTATGCTGAGCTTGGGCACCCCTGATTTAAAATAAAAAAAAAAGTTGATGTTCTAGCGCTGGAACCCGCCATAGAAAATTTTTCTTTGTATGAGATGTCCTATCTATGTACTTTATAATCTTTGGTTTAACCATGCGATCATCGGCTCTAGATGATGTTTTTCTGGGTGCTCCCCGAGTTTCACCTACTTTTTTTGGTTTTAACGCATTGGTTACAAAATTCTGAGATCGTTTCATTAAAACAGCAATCGATTTATATGTTTTCCTTCATCTCGGAATCGTCGAATGAGCTTCCTTTCTTCCGCACTGCAGTGTCTCCCACGGCCCATCTAATGCAATTTTAGTGATGTTGGGGATTTAATTTAGTTAAATAATGTAATACCTTACCTTCTGCAACCAAACAATTATCCTAATTAGCTTTAGATTAAAGTTTTGCTCGACACACCTATTTTATTGTCCAGGCGAATTTGCAGTCTGAGCAATAAAACGTCCGGGCATTCAACAAAAATTGATCGTAACAGTGTGGTCATAATAAAAAAGTATAGTCTTCCCATAATATGTTATGTTTACCATGTTTACCATATGTTATATTATCGATTAAAATCGATATCCTCAAAAAAAAATGCCCACCTATTATGTTATATTGTCCATGAATGTATATGGAGTCATAGCTCGCAAATAACTATTAACCCTCATAACCTTTTTTCCCCTTATGTTCAGTTTATGAGAACAAAAACAAAAAAAAAATCCAAAATCACTCTCTCTCGGAGCAGGAGACTTACTTTCCTTTGATTTTGGTTTTCGGTTGAGTGTTTTACGTTGAAAGGGTTCGTAAAATGCTCTTCTACTGAACATCGATCACTAAGATATATTATTGACGCTCGCACAGAGAGACTCATTAAAAGAGCGATTTACCGAAAAAGTTAATGCAAAAAGTCTTTTTAACACTTCAATTTTGGTTCGATGCACAATAGTACAATAGGTAACTTTTCCAATGATAAAATATATCTTTTTAAATTATTTTTTTTCTATTATATTTATTTGGAGTTCAGCTTTACAACTATTGAACTCAGCTATTGAACTCTGTCGTTCGCTTAGAATAAATTGCAAAGCTGAAAACGCTCTTTCAAGAGATACTTGAGTAGGCGGGGTGGCCAATACTACATGTGCAAGCGCACTTAAGTTTGGCGATTTTACCATTACAATTCACAGTGGTCCGGCTTGTATGAAGAGAGCGGCCAAAAATACTTCTAGTTGAGGTAGGGAAACTTTTCACAAAATATTTATATTCTTATTCTAAAATAATATGTTAAAATCAGCCAGATGGGGCAACTATATCATATAGCTGCCATAGCTGGGTGTTTTTACAGTTTAAGTTTGTACGAATGCTATATTTGACAAAATAACACGACCTTCCAAATTTCATAAGGATCAGCCGACTATATCCTATAGCTGCCATATAACTGATTGATCGAAAATTATATAACTTCGGTGTTTTTAAAGCTAGAGAATTCTGATTTGGTACGAATGATATTTTTGGCAAAATAATACAACATGCCAAATTTCATAAGGATCAGCCGACTATATCCTATAGCTGCCATATAACTGATTGATCGGAAATATATCCTATAGCTGCCATATAACTGAAAAAAGGAAATTACCCAACTTTCATGTTAAGATGGTGTTAGAATTTTTACGATATTAGACACATCGGCAAATTTCGGCAGCTAATTTTAAAATATTTAGTAACCTAAAATAAGACGATCACAAAAACATACAAACCAAGTTCTGGGTTTTCTTGGAACATAACTAAAAGTCTAACTAAACATAAAATATACTTTAAAAAAATACACAAAAAGGGTTATTCGATGAAATTAGTTTTACGAAAAAACTTTTTCAGGAAAGTTAATTATTAATATCTCAATTTAAAGTAAATACCTTCAATTTCATAATTCATGTTAAATTATTCAAATCGGAGCACTGCAGCGTACGTCTGATCACTTTAAAAGGCGAATTGAAAAAGAGAAATAACTTCCAAAGCGCAGCTGCGTTGCCAAAATTAACGATTGCAAGTCTATTTTTAGAAAGTACCGTTAAATTTCTAGTAAAATCCGGTATGCCAAAGAGAAGTTTGGATTTTTAAGAGACAATTTTGATACATTTTGCTTAAAAAATATGTCATCAAATTTTTTGATTTTTGGCCTCTGACGGAACCCCTGTGCAATTGTACAAAAATGTAGTTTATCGACGTTTAATGGTAAACGACTATACATTTTGTTAAAGTTCTTCACTTCGGTGTGGACAAGTTTGTCAGCAACAGGCTCTTCTTTGCCTGTTTTTCAGTGACCCTTTTTATACCCTTGCAGAGGGTATTATAATTTTGGTCAAAAGTGTGCAACGCAGTGAAGGAGACATCTCCGACCCTATAAAGTATATATATTCTTGATCAGGATCACCTCCTGAGTTGATATAAGCATGTCCGTCTGTCTGTCCGTCTGTCTGTCCGTCTGTCTGTTTCTACGCAAACTAGTCTCTCAGTTTTAAAGCTATCGTTTTGAAACTTTGCACACACCCTTCTTTCCTTTGCACGCAGTATATAAGTCGGAACAGCCGGGATCGGCCGACTATATCTTATAGCTGCCATATAACTGATTGATCGGAAATGGTATAACTTTGGTGTTTATAGAGTTTCAGATTTTGTACGAATGCTATTTTTGGCAAAATAATACGACCTACCAAATTTCATAAGGATCGGCCGACTATATCTTATAGCTGCCATATAACTGATTGATCGGAAATGCTATAACTTCGGTATTTTTAAAACTAGAGAATTCGGATTTGGTACGATTGCTATTTTTGGCAAAATAATACAACATGCCAAATTTTATAAGGATCAGCCGACTATATCCTATATCTGCCATATAACTGAACAATCGGAAATTACCCAACTTTGGTGTTTTTTAAGATAAAAAGCTGGAAGTAAGTACAGATTCTATTTTTTGTGAGTTAATACAACCTACCAAATTGCATAACGATCGGCCGACTATATCTTATAGCTGCCATATAACTGAACGATCGGAAATGGTATTTGGTAAAAATACCAACTTTGGGGTTCTTCAAGATAGAAGTTTGGGCTTTTTTTTTAGATTTTGTCTTGTAATTTATTGTTTATATTATGATATTTCCATATGAATCGGTCAACTATATCCGATTTTAGCGATATATATCCTGTTTTAGCTGCAAGGGTATATCAACTTCGGCTCCGCCCGAAGTTAGCTTTCCTTTCTTGTTAAATTAGTATTCGTATGATTTCCAATTAATTTTATCCACTTAATGATTGAAATAAAAAAAAAAAATTATGCACTTTTTGTTTATTTCATTTCCCATTTTCGTTTTAACTATTTTTTCCTCACAACCAAATGTCACAAAGGCAAATGAAACAAAACCCACTAGCTTTCACATATACACAATGTGTATTACACATACATGCAAAGACTTTTTGAATCGTCTCACAAAGGTCCTGGTCAAAAGGTCAAACGGTCCTGAAAAAACAGAGCAAAAGGGAAGAGAAAATATTGCTCGCCTTTGAGCGAGATCAAAATTTTATACAAACAAAGCAAACGGTTGCTCTTAACTTTTTGCTCAAAGATTCATTGGACAACACTTATTTTGAGACCCCAGCAATCGGTTAAAAGTTATTTTCGAGCTATGATAAAATCTAACTGTTTTTGACATCTGTTTTTATATTGAAACTTCACCAAGAAAAACAAAGTTTCTCTTCACCAAAAAGATCCCTCTCTGAGAGAACCCCTTTTGATGATAACTTTGTTGTTTTCAGAGTTAGAAAATTGGGATTTCGCATGAGTATTTTTAATACAAAATAATACGAACCACAAAATTTCATAAGGATCGGCCGACTATATCCTATAGCTGCCATATAACTGAAAAATCGTAAATGACCGATCGTAAATGAATGAGCTTTCATGTTTTTCAAGATTTCATACAGATTCCATTTTAGCTCAGTTTATCCCACCTACCAAATTTATAAGCGGGCATATAACTGAACGATCGGAAATGGTATTTGGTAAATATACCAACTTTTGTGTTCTTGAAGATAGAAGTTTGAGACTTTTTTTTAGATTTTGTATTGTAATGAATTGGTGATATTATGATATTCTCATAAGAATCGGCCAACTATATCCTATTTTTGCGATATATATCCGGTTTTAACTGCAAGGGTATATTAACTTCGGCTCCGCCCGTTAGCTTTCTAGTTTTCTATAGATTCTATTTCTGTTCAGTTGATCCGCCAAAAATTGGAAAAATGTCCTTTGGTCCGATAAGACAAAGAAAGATTTGTTTGGATCTGATGGTAGGCCCCATGTTGGATGCCCAATAAACCCTGTATTTCCATTACTGGAAATATAATACTATGACGATGTTTCTCTGCTTCAGGTGTAGGTCCGTTTTATTGGGTGTAAGGTAATGTGTGTGCCACACACATGACGGATCTTATGTTACCATATGCCGAAGAGGAAATGCTTTTAAGGTGGGAATTTGTGCAGGAAAAGTGGGTCCTAGACATTAGGATTGGTCAGCTCAGTAACCTGATATAAGCCCTATTTAGCATTTGTAGGGGATTTTAAAAAAGCGTTAACACAGTGGTTCGCTACAAAATTATTTGATCGAGCTTCGTGCACAAAACAAACAAGTACGATGAATGGATATGATGAATTGAAAATGATTGTACAGAAAAAGACGATCGAGTCCAACGATGCAAACGAAAACTCATACATCGATCAAGTTTGAATTGATTGTGAGTGAAGCAGTGTTGCCATTTTAGCTATTTTATTGCTAAATCTAGATATTTTGAAACTGCGAAAGTTATAAGATTTTGTGAAATTAAATTAGCTAAAAATCGAGCATTTTTTTAATCGATAGATCTTCTATTGATAAGTTGTATTTTGAGGTTCACTCGAGAGAAGTGAACCTTTATCTTGAGAAAGTTCATTTTGTAAAATGGGAACACAGTAAAGTTAGAGTAAAGAGTAAAGAGTACAGAGATGCCGGCAGACTTATCGCACTCTACCTTGGGGTAATGAGTCTAATAATGAGTTTACCTTGGTAGAACGCAGAGGTGGAACGCGAATTTAGCCAAGTGCAGCTGGTTAAATTAAAATGATTAATATAATGCATTTGAAAACTCTAAATACTAAGTTAGCCATAAGGTACGCTACAATTCTAAAATAAAATACAATTAATAGCTACAATTCTAGCTACAATCGGATATAGTTGGTATAGGTAGATCTAAAAAATAGGATAGATTTTTTTTAGAATACAAAATATTAAAAAAAAAGTCACAAGCTTTTATCTTCAAAAACACCACATTTGGTATATTTACGAAAATCCAAATACCATTTCCGATCGTTCTGTTATATGACAGCTGTAAAATATAGACGGCAGATCGTTATGAAATTTGGTAGGTTGTATTAACTGACCAAAAATATAATCTGTACGAAGTTCCAAATTTCCAATCCCCAAGTTCGGGATATGCCCTAAGTTAGCTTTTAAATGCATAAATTTGAAAATAAATTGAGTGAGATAGAATGCTGAGACGAAAATAAATGAATGAGTGAGTGCGACTGCGTAGGTATCACTCGCACAACATTCGGAGGATGAAAACCGAATTGAATGAGTTAGAGATTGCATTCGAATTTTTACGAATGCATTCAAGAACGTTTGATACAATTATTATAGGTCTGCTGGAATACAATCTTATTGCCTCAACCATTGAATACATCCGAATGGAATAGAATGAATCTCTTGCACCTCATCTATTCTATTCCATTCGAATGTATTCTATGAGAAAGGCAATAAAAATGTATTCCTGCAGACCTATAGCACTAACCATACAGCATATGGTTTCATACAACGAAAATGGACGCAAAAATTTCTTGCGACCGTCCCCAGCAGCGTTGCTAATTTAGCTATTTACCCGCTAGACCTGGCAGTTTTCAAAATCAAAATGCGGGATAAATTGATAACTAGCGGCTAGCGGGAATTATAGCTATTTTCAAAACAAAACAAACGAATCCATCTGGTACCTTCTTGTATTTTTATGTTTTACGATTAAATACTTGCAGTATTTTTGCATTGAAATGGTAAAAAAAAACATCGATATAAATTTACATTTTTATCGATTTTTACTAGTTTTATACCATCACCTTCTGGTTATTTCACAATTTTCAAAATTATCGATTAAATACTTGCAGTATTGGAATGGTAAAATAACATCGATATGCCATCGATATATCTTTACATTTTTATCGATTTTTACTATAAAACTCTTTACCATCTGGTTATTTGATAATTTTCAAAATTACAGTTAAAATGGCCAAGATAGTTAAAATGAAACGAGTCATACGCAGGGAAAACAAATGCTGCCATAACAATGAAGTGCCGGCAGATTGCCTTAAAATAATTGGAGCGAATCAGAGCTACAGAAATTCAGCAAAAGAGAAACAGAAATAATAAATAAATCAAACTACTAAACAATTTTTTACAAACGTAGCTTTATATTTTGGCTTGATTCCAATTTTCTGGCGGTTTCTAGCTTTTTTCATATGTTACTTAAGCTTTTCTATGACTAGAAGAATTGGCAACACTGGTCCCCACAGGCCCAAGAGAGAGTTCTTACTCTCTTTCCTATGCTCAACTTTCGTTCATCTTACGCTCATATTCTCATAGAATGTTTTCTGTTTTGTCAGTCTCTGAAAGGAGCACCATGTAGAAGGTTGATCTTTGTATGTTTAAATAAAATCAGTTTCCAAAAGGAACTCATTGGACTAAGACCCGTATTACTAGGGACCCGTATTAAGTATAGTAATACGGGTAGGTAGGTACTAAGGCCCGTATTATTAGAAAGATTTAAGTATATCCCGACTTAAATCTTTCTCACTCCTTTTAAGTGAATTAAAACTAAACAGCTCAAACCATTCTGAACCCACTTCATAGGAAATTTCACATTTTCTTGTCACCTCGATTAATTGAAACCCAAAGCCTTCCATGTCAACTGACATAGTTGACCTCAAGTAAAAGGTTCTACTCAATCTATTCTCTTCAGAAAACAAAGCCTCTCAGAGAGAAAAGCTTCTTTCGAGCTTTGATCTGCAAAAAGCTTCAGCAAGGGTAGCTATAAAAAGGACTTAGAGCGCCAAAGATAAGTTAGTTCTGAATTTCTAAAATTCTAAGCAGTTGTTCTGAAATTATAAGCAGTTTTAGGGAATCACACTGTATCAAAACCGGAACTCAAATAAAAATATATTTTTTCAAACTATTTCGAAGAAGATATTTAATTATATAAACATTTTTACGAATCATTAAAAATCAATATACTGAGATAGGAACTTGGTATATTTCAGTGGAAGTCACCTAAAACGCCGATTGCTTTGAAGTAGAGATGGGCGCGGCCCTAAATTTTGAAGCCCGGCCCGGCCCGATAAAATTGCTTATTTTATTTCTGAAACAATTTAAAATTAAATAAAAAGTTTGATAAGATTGTTAACACAATACTAAAAATGTTGGCATCCATAAATTATAAAAATTCTAAAATATAAATTATAAAATAAATTTATTATAAAATCAAATAAATATTATAAAATCAATACCTTGCAAAGTTGGAGAAATTTGGTTTTCTGGAAATTTTTGTTGATGGAATTTCAGAGAGAATTGACTTAACTGTCGTTCAAATATTCCTACGAAAAAAAAAAGAGTCCTACGAAATGTGCGGTGGAGGGTAAGAAGCGATCCTCTAATCTAAGTAAGGTTTGCTTTTTTAGTTCTTTGATTATAGCAGAATCTATGTTGTCACATGAGCAAAGTTGAATTAATTTTTCAAACCACAAAGGATATATTGTTGGATCTTTATCACTACTCATTTTTTTCGAGCAGTCTTTTAACGACTTTAAAAATGTTAAGAGGCACTCTAACAATGAGAAATCTAGGTTGGCAATTCTATGAAGTTCATTGCGTTGTAATAAAATAAGTTTAATTTCACTCTGCTTAAAGGCAGCTACAACATTAACGCCGTTATCCGTAACGAATATAAAATATTATATTTTATCTAGAATATTAAATTCCTCAAGTATGCTTTTAACTTGATTTATAATGTTTTCACCTGCCTTTTTTTTCCTCTGAAAACTCTTGTACAACTAAATTTAGCTTTTAATTCAAAGTCTTCATTTATATAAAGAGCTTAGTGAAAAAAAGCTTCTCTGAGTGTACTCGTCTGTCCACATGTCAGTGGTGAAGGACAAATGCTGTTCTTTGATGTCTTTTATAAGTTGTTCTTTCAGTTTCATATATTCATTCATCATAATTGTTGTACTAAGGGTTTTACGCGAAACAACCAAGTCCGTGAAACTGTGCCTGGAATAATCTTTTTTTTTTTTTTTTTTTAAGCTTAGTTTGTTTTTATTGGATCACTCTTTATGAGTCTAACAATAAGGTTGCAAATCTTAAAATAATACAATATCTAAAAGTTTGTTTTGAACTGCGTAGAGACTACGTGGTCCTAATAATTAGCGCTGGATTGGGAGGTCGTTGCGGCGAAGACGAGAACTGCTGGAAACTCGCGTGAGGGCTCTCGCGAGATGATTTGGATGTACTGATAGCCTGTTGTAGTACTTCGTTTTGATTTGTGCTATCTCTTCTCTGACGAGTGGTATGTGAAGGTCCCTGTGAATGTTTTCATTCCGAACGTACCACGGGGCCCCGGTGATGGTTCTGAGAATTTTTGATTGAGTTCGTTGCATTATATCCACACTGCTGTTACTGGCGTTCCCCCACAACTGGGAGCCGTACATCCAGATTGGTTTCAAGACGGTGTTATATAGGAGTACCTTGTAGTCCAAGCTAAGGGGCGAACGGCTATTGATAAGCCAGTGGAGGCTGTTGGCTTTGAGCTTTAAATGCGTTCTTTTGGCTTCAATGTGGCTGCGCCAGGTAAGCCGTCTATCGAGGTGTACGCCAAGATATGTTACTACATTTGCTATCGGAACCACTGTGTTGTTAAGAGTAAGTGGAGGGCAGTCTTGCCTGTTAAGAGTGAACGTTACGTGTTTGCATTTTTGTTCGTTAACTTTGATTCGCCAGTCGGATAGCCATTTCTCCACTGCCACCAGGTGTATAGCAACTTGCGCCGTTGCTTGCTTGGGGCATCTCGCGCGGCTTAGGATCGCTGTGTCATCTGCAAAAGTGGATGTGGTTAGATTCCTGCTCGTTGGGATGTCCGCAGTGTAGATAAGGTAGAGTGTTGGTCCAAGCACGCTGCCTTGAGAAACTCCGGCTCTAATGGTGTAGTCATCGGACATGCCTGAATTACATCTTACTGAGAATTTCCTGTTGTATAGGTATGACTTTAGTCTAGCCGCGTGTGCTCCTATTAACCAATGTCTCGACTGTCTTGACTGCCAGACTACAGTCCTGCCTATTAAGGGCGATAAGCATCATTGACCTCTTCCTAGAGCGGATGGGCCATATCATGCGTGAGTTCCTGCAGTTTTGGAGATTTCTGCATTTCCTCAGTGATGCGCGGTCAAAGTGATCCCTGCATTTTGGCCTACATGTAGCTAAGGGGATACCTACTGGTTCCTTCTCCGGGAGGAGAGGATTGGTAGTACCTGCTTTTGCTAGTTCGTCTGCGGCGCAATTACCCTCGTGGTTCCTATGTCCGGGCACCCATATAAGGTGGATGTCATACTGCTCTGCCATCTTGTAAGAGATCTGCGACAGTCATTTACTGTCCTGGAGTTGGATGAGAATCCAATTTAGAAGTTTGTGTGTGTTGGTTGGGAGCATTTCTATAATTTTGTGCATTAGACCTTCTAACCATACTCTGTCGAAAGCTTGTGATACGTCCAGAAATATCGCAGTGCAGTACTCCCTTTATTCGAATGTATTTCGGATTTCTGAGGTTATGCGGTTGACTTGCTCAATGGTTCCCTGTTTTTCTCGAAAACCGAATTGATGAATAGGGATTTTGCTGTGTGTTCTGAGATATAGGGGAATGTGTGCCAAGAAGCATTTTTCAAAGAGTTTTGATAGACACGTTAGTAGACTTATTGGTCTATATGATGAAGCGATTGTGCGGTCTTTGCCAGGTTTTGGTATCATTATAATTATCGACTTTTTCCATCTCTCTGGAAAGTGTCCGTGTCTCGTTATTGCATTGAAGAGCTGGCAAATAGCTCGGACAGCACAGAAAGGAAGTTCAATAATCATTTTTGGTGATATTAGGTCGCATCCTGGAGATTTTTTTGGGTTGAGTTCGTTTATGATTTTGAGTACCTCATGTGGCCTAAATACAATAGGTTCATACGTTGATGTGTCGATATCTGGTGTTGCTGGCAGTGAGATCCCGTTTGATGATGTGTTGGGCTGAAATACATTTTGAAGATGCTCTGCGAATCTGACGGCTCTTTCTTCGTCGCTTCGAGCCCAGTTGCCTGTGGGTGTCCTTATTGGCATTGCAGATTCGATTGGTGCGCAGAGAGATGAGTGTCTCCAAAGTGGGAACTTGGAGCTCATTGGGGATAACTGTTCTATATAATGTTTTTGCGACCTTTCTTCTTCATGACGAAGTGCAGCTGAGAGCCTCTCTGTAGCGTCTTTTAACCTTTGTTTTGCGGTTGGTGATCTGTTGGATTGCCATTCTCGCCGTGAGCGTCGCTTTTCTAGAACGAGCTGCTCTATTTCAACGTTCGTGTATTTATTATTGTACGATGTTTTTTGCGTTTATGGAGTTGATACGCGAGCTGCTGCGACCAAGACGGATTCAAGAGTCTTTGTGGATAAGTTGATATCAGCTTCGTCATTCAAACGTGGATTCAACTCAATGTGCGAACTTACATATTTTTTGTACTTAAGCCAATTGGTTTTATTCGTTGTTAGTCTGAATGGTTTATCTACCGCAATTCAGTGGTGGGCACGAAATCTAACGGTCGGAGCCGCAGCTCGGCCAAACAACAAATTACAACAACAACCACCACCCTCGCGATGGTTGTCGTCGCGTTGTGCGCAAATGCACTCTTAATAATTATTGTTGCAAACTCGGGACCGCGGGGTCGGGCCCGCTACCTGCTTCGAAATTTGTGTAGCATTGTTTTTGTAAATCTTCACGGCTCACTGACCGCGCGACTCGATCGTCTGGCCCGATTTGCTGGCGCCAAAAATTACGAATAACGGGGGGAGCCTTGAGAGCCCGAGGAGCCATGGGCTTGCCCACCCCTGATTTAGATGAAGAAGTACAGGCGAGTGATCGGACGATAGATCTGGTAAGGAGTTGGCACTTATCAGGTTGCGAGGAATGTTTTTTGTGACTGCAAAATCTATCAAGTCTGGCAGTTTTCTAGGATCTGTTGGCCAATATGTAGGTGTCCCAGGAGACACACAGTCTAGCTTGTTGCTTGCTTTTATTATTGCATTGTACAACTGCCTTCCCTTAGGAGTCACAAGTCGAGATCCCCAGTGCGTGTGCTTGGCATTGAAGTCTCCTGCTGCTATAAATTGTTCGCTCAGAGAGTTGAAATATTCCATGAATTGGGATTCTGATATTGTGAACCGAGGAGGACAGTATACGGCGGCAAGCTTTAAAGATCGGGAATCCATTTGCACATCTATTGATGTAGCTTGCATGAAGTTAGTGGCGAAGCTATTGTGAAAGCAGTGCTTGATGCGATTTCTAATCAGAATCCCAGTGCCTCCATGAGCTTTCCCGTCTGGGTGATTCGTGTTGTAGAATAGATAGCCTCGAATTTGAAAATTATATTTATTTGTAAGATGAGTTTCTGTGAGTAGCATTACATCGATATGATAATTAATAAGGAACTGAGTTAACTCGAGTTTGCGTTCGACAGTGCTATACGGAGTGGAGCCATTGATTACTTAGTCTGTTTTTGAGCAACAAGCAGCTCAATCAAATCGTTCTGGTTTCGCATAAGATCTTGCATAGTTGTCTGCATGAATGAAATGAATTCCATCATACTTTTTTGAAGATTACATATCATTGTTTCAAATTTGTTTGTAGACGGTTCTTCTGGTTGATAAGGGGGAACTGATGATCTAGGATTGGTGGGAGCGGTACTTTTAAGACCCAATTTTAGAGCAGTTGCATAGCTTGCGGATTTGTCGGTGACCTCATTATTGGCTAAAGATTTAACAGCTGAAGGGGGGATGACATTACGTGTAGATTTCATAGGTGGTGTATGTGAGTACGACTTTTCAGTTCCTTGTAGACTGGACAGCCCCTCTAGTTAGCCGTATGGTTGCCTCCACAGTTTCCACACTTTTTGCTGGTGGGATCCCCTTTATTTTTTGGGCATTTGTGAGATTCATGAAGGTCTCCACATACGCATCCACGCATACTGGACGAAGCGTGCAATAAGACCTTATGTGGCCATATTCCTGACAATTATTACACTGCACCGGTCCATTTCTTTTATGCGGCTCCTCTACCGTAATTCTGCGGTGTAGTAGGAACTGGAGAGTGAAGATTGGATGCACTTCATTTTTTTCAGAGGCTTGGATTTGGTTTCGGGTTCAAGTTCTACCTTGAAAAGAGGTTGAGGCTTTCTTTCTCTATTCAAAATGTTACTAACATTTTTTACCTTAAAACCTTTCTCCATCAGTGCTCTTGTAACTTCATCTGGTGTTACTTCCGGCTCGATACCTTTTAGTACTACTTGCTGGCCCTTACTGCTTTTTAATTGGTACGTGTAGAAGTTTTTATTATTGTCGTTTAAATACTTCGACAGAATTCTGTAGTTTGCTTCCGTATTAGTCTGAACTTTAGTTTCATGAATATTACCCTTTGTTAATGGAATTATGTGGAAATTGTCTGGTCCTATTAGATTCAGTATCGAGTTTACGAGAGTATTCGAACTTTTCTCTCGGATGTAAATCGGCGGCGGCTTAGGCTTTTTGTTGTCCCCTACGGTGACTTCAGGAGGTGTAACATCGGATTTATCTGGCAAAATAGCAAATCTGTTTGCTTCTATGGGCTTCTCTATTGTAGATTGTTTTGAGGTGCCTCGAGTTATTTTAGCAGAGTTACCAAGTCTAGAGTTCTGCGGGCTAAGCTTTCGTTTTATTTGTATGTAGCGATCCATACCAGTCTGTACGGCCGAACGTTGTTTTGAAGGGGGCACGCTGGTGTGAGGTGCTGCATTATTTGCTTGCACTGCAGTTTCCGATATTACGGTAGATGGTATTGCGCGTGCAGTCGATACCAAGTCGATGGAATAATCTGCGCCAATATTTATTAACGCCTGAGCATATTCTTGAACCACAACCTGGAAAACAATGGATCATATGTTCTTTCATTTTTTCAAAGACAAGACAAGTACACTGACCTTCATTCACACTTAAGGAATGCAAATCTTTTGCCACTAGGGCCAGTTGCTTACGAGAAAGGTTATCTTTGCTAGTCGCAGACTCAGCTAGTGAAACGCATTTGTGCCGGTTCAGCGTTCCTGTGCCTCTGCCCTGCTGGTACGCCAAAACGTTTTTGCAATCCATGCAACAAACATAGTCGACTAAGGTTTTATCATACTTTATTAATTGGAACTTTTTCCACACCGCACTTCTATTCTCGTTTTTTATTTATTTAGTTTTCTCACTATACTCCCGAATAGTGCAGCAGTTTGAATTGCTAATTTCGACATTTTTGAGATAAAAAGCGCGTAATTAAATTAGAGGTGTGCAATGATCAATTCTAGATATGGCCTATGACACAATAACACAAAATATCGTAAAAAAATATCGGTAGTTTTGTCTATTTATCTCAGCAATTACAAAAACATTTTTGGCTTTTCGGGCTTTTGGTGTCAGGCCCAAACCAGCATTTTTTAAAAAATGCCCTAATTTTTTTGCTGAGCATACATACTTTAAGGATGGAATGACTTTTAGGGGAGTGTAAAGACACGAAAACAGCCAATGGACTTATTTACCTTTTTTGTTTAGGCCCTTGTTATTATTTTGGTTTATTGTGAGATCTATGTATGTCGTTCATTTAATAATTTTCTTTAATATTTTGGAGAGAAGCAAGATTTAGCCGTACCACCAGAGAATCTGACGCAGATCGGGCTTTGCGTGACAAGTCCCACAGCAAAATCACTGTATGTGGAGAAGGTTTCAAAGCATGAGCAGCTACAGCCGGAGAAGGAGACGAAGGATAGGCTGTGGGCGAGACAGAAGGCAGCTATATTGAGGATCGTAACGAAAAAAAAAATAGGATGGAGGATCATTACTGATGATTTCTGCATACAATAATATCCTGCAGCAGAAGTGGCAGGGTACAGCGAAATTTCTATTTATTGTCTTCTTTATTTTCACTTCTAAATAAAATTAGTTTAACAATCAAAAAATAAATATATATGTATGTAAATCTTTTATTTTTATTTTTTATGTATGTATGTTATTTATGCGTGTGGTAATCCATCCATATTTAAGTTGAAGTTTGCCTTGTAGCTTGGTGCTTTGTTTTCCTTTACAAGAACAAAAACTAAACGTAAGAATCTTAACCAAACTCACCAAATTGTTTTTAAATGCTCTTTGGTTCCACGGTTACCAAGTTTCTCCGTTTTGCGTTCCAGTGCATCGGATTCCTTTGCGGACTTCCACCGCAGTCGCAAAAATGAACTTGGTTGGTGCGGTACCCGGGTCAGCTTTGTTTTACCTTTTTCCTTTTTAATTTTTAAGTTACATTTTCGATGTTGGTTAGATGGGTTACGATCACGTAAGGGTACAGTTTTGGAACAGGAAAGTTCGATAGGAAAACAAAACAACGTCAGATCTGCTGTAGTAGGAGCTATAAGATCCTCTACTCGCCCATGGCTGATAAGGACGATCCAGAAACGATAGGTTATTTTTACTTTTTTTGGACTTTGGATCGGGTCTTAGCCGTCCATAATACGCTTCAGTATTTGGAGTTCAGCATTAAAATATCGGTACTTAAACATATTGATCAATTCGTACCACTGAAGGAGTTTATTATTATACCCTTGCAGAGGGTATTATAATTTTGTCCAAAAGTGTGCAACGCAGTGAAGGAGACGTCTCCGACCCTATAAAGTATATATATTCTTGATCAGGATCACCTCCTGAGTTGATATGAGCATGTCCGTCTGTCCGTCTTTCTGTTTCTACGCGAACTAGTCTCTCAGTTTTAAAGCTATCGTCTTGAAACTTTGCACACACCCTTCTTTCCTTTGCACGCAGTCCTTTGCACCCTTTGCACAAGTCGGAACGGCCGACTATATCCTATAGCTGCCATATAACTGATTGATCGGAAATGGTATAACTTTTTAAAGCTTTAAAGAATTCGGATTTGGTACGAATGCTATTTTTGGCAAAATAATACAACATGCCAAATTTCATAAGGATCAGCCGACAATATCCTATAGCTGCCATATAACTGAACAATCGGATATTACCCAACTTTGGTGTTTTTGAAGATAAAAAGCTGGAACTAAGTACAGATTCTATTTTTGGTCAGTTAATACAACCTACCAAATTGCATAACGATCGGCCGACTATATCTTATAGCTGCCATATAACTGAACGATCGGAAATGGTATTTGGTAAAAATACCAACTTTGGTATTTTTGAAGATGGAAGCTTGGTACTTTGTTTTAGATTTTTTATTGTAATAAATTGGTTATATTATGATATTCTCATAAGGATCGGCCAATTTAATCCGATGTTTGCGATATATATCCGGCTTTAACTGCAAGGGTATATCAACTTCGGCTCCGCCCGAAGTTAGCTTTCCTTTCTTGTTTCAAACTATTTTCGAAGAAGATATTTTATTGGCGCATTCGGTAGGATATGTAAAAGCAAAGATTATAAAGTACATAGATGGGACATCAGGGCCAAAAACGGTCAACTTTTTTCGTCGAGCTTGTTGGTGAGGGGGAAACGAACATACATATGATTCTATTTTTAGAACTCTTTACATGTATGCGTAAAAAAAGGGTGCGCCTTTGTATGTATGTGTGACTGCTCGCAAGACGGCGTAAAAATTTTTTGGCTTCCAATTTTCATTTTTAATTTCTTGTTTCTGTTTTCAATGCGCCGATGTGGTAGTCAGTAGAACAAATAGTAGTTTTAGTCGCTGCAGGTTAAGACGGGGTGGTAGCGTAATTCATAGAGTAGTTACTTTGTGTACAATATTTTTGTGTTCAAATCCTAGTAAGGACTTCTAACTATTTTCTTTCTTTTCTTTTATAATTTTTTTTTTATTTTTCTTTAATTGTAGTTTTAATGCAAATTTAATACTATGTCCGGCTAATAAAATTTCAAGGGAGTCCCTCCGGAATTTTGTCATCCGACACGTCCGTCACTTATTTTTACAAAAATTTTAATAGAATGCAATTAAAAATGATAATAATAAAGTAAATTTGAAAAGGAAAAAAAATATTATTAAGAAAATAATAATAAAATAATAATAATATTATATAAGTAAAAAAAATAAGGTTAGGTTAGGTTGAGGCGGCGATGTGGTGCCGGTGACTGACACCCCCATCCACTTGAGCCGCTTGGGCTCCTTGTGATACCGCATAGGCAAGGATCCTACTAGAGGACCTCTCCCTTCCTATCTACTTGTGTGCCCAAGGGTGTTCTGTCCTTCCTGCGGCGGCTCGCGATCCCATCCTGATTTTCGGATGAAAGCAACGAGTCTGTGTGGAGCGACCTCCGCGAGGTCTGTTAAGTCCGTGAGTATTGTTGCGCCCAGGAATTTGAGCCTGCTGCGCCCCAGCGCAGGGCATTGACACAGAAGGTGTGCGACTGTCTCTTCCTCTTCCACGTCCCCACAGCTCCTGCAGTAGTCATAATATGGCACCGCTAGTCTAGCCGCATGTGCTCCTATTAACCAATGTCCCGTAATGGCCTTGACCGCCAGACTACAGTCCTGCCTATTTAGGGCGATGAGCATCATTGTCCTCTTCCTAGATCGGATGGGCCATATCATGCGTGAGTTCCTGCAGTTTTGGAGATTTCTCCATTTCCTCAGTGATGCGCGGTCAAAGTGATCCCTGCATTTTAGCCTACACGTAGCTAAGGGGATACCTACTGGTTCCTTCTCCGGTAGGAGAGGATTGGTAGTACCTGCTCTTGCTAGTTCGTCGGCGGCGCAATTACCCTCGTGGTCCCTATGCCCGGGCACCCATATGAGGTGGATGTCATGCTGCTCTGCCATCTCGTTAAGAGATCTGCGACAGTCATTTACTGTCCTGGAGTTGGAGGAAAATCCGTCAAGGGCTTTGAGTGCCGCTTGACTGTCTGAAAAGATACATATTGTGTCCTGATTGCCAGTAAGTGCTGGGGATCTGAGTGCTTCTCCGATAGCTATTACTTCTGCTTGGAACACACTACAGTGGTCGGGGAGTCTAAAGGACTCATTGAGACACAGCCGTTCGCAATGGAAACCGCCTCCCACCTGGCCATTCAATTTTGAACCGTCTATGTAGATATGGAGGGAACCGGCTGGTCCCGGGATTTGTGTGGCCCATTCCTCCCTTGTTGGAATGTAGACCTTGTATTTTAAGGTGGGATGATCGACAGGTACGCAGTAGTCTGTAGACCCCGTTGGCGTGCAGTGGTGTAGATCTAACTTGGTATGTCCATAGTCAGTCCATTTCCATATGCCCGTCTCGCGTAGCCTGATTGCCAATAGCGTGGCTATCTTGACCCCCATTATCTCTACCGGTAATAGGTCGAGTATGAAGTCTAGGGCATCCGTAGGCGTGGTACGTAGGCTGCCTGTGATACAGACCTCCGCCATCCTTTGCGTTTTCCTAAGTTTCTCTCTTATTGTGGAGTTAGTGAGACCAGGCCACCAGACCACCACCCCGTAGAAAAGGATGGGTCTTATGACCGCTGTGTAAAGACATCTTACTATTTTTGGGGACATTCCCCATTTAAGGCCAACGGCTTTCCTACAAGTATAGAGCGCGATTGTTGCCTTGTTAGCTCTATCCATAGTGTTTGACTTCCAGTCCAGTTTCCTGTCTAGCTTAATCCCTAGGTACTTGGCGCTATCGCTAAGGGATAGTGTTTCTCCTAATAGTTTCGGAAGCCTTAAGTTTGGTATTTTGTACTTCCTGGTGAAGAGGACGAGCTCGGTTTTGGACGGGTTTACCCCTAGTCCATTTCTAACTGCCCATGTTGAGAGGACCCTAAGTTTGTCCGTCATGCGGTCGCATAGAGTGTGGGGAAATTTTCCGGAGAAGGCAATTGCGACATCATCCGCGTAGGCGATAACTTTGCAGCCACCACCTTCAAAGGATCGCAGTAGGCTATTAACCGCCACGTTCCAGAGTAGGGGTGAGAGTACGCCTCCTTGCGGAGTGCCTCTTCTGACGTATCTATGAATAGATTCTCCTCCTAGTGACGCCTCAACAGTCCAGTTTATCAGGATCTGCTCTATTAGGCGTATGGGTTGATTGTCTATTCCTAGTGTCGTCAGCGCATTGATTATCGAGCTCGGTAGGATGTTGTTAAACGCACCTTCTATGTCTAGAAAAGCAATGAGTGCGTATTCCTTGTCACTAAGTGCCTTTTCGACAAAAGTAGTGATTTCATGGAGTGCCGTTTCCGTGGATCGGCCCTTCCTATACGCATGTTGTGATCCCGAGATATCATCCGGGTTTAGAGTAAGATTAATATGGTGGCTGATTAGTCTCTCCATTGTCTTGAGAAGGAAGGACGACAGGCTTATTGGTCTGAAGTCCTTAGGGGTGCAGTGCGATGGTTTTCCCGCCTTGGGTATGAATACGACTTTCGTCCGCAACCACATTGCGGGCACGATGCCTATCCTGAAAATTGCTGAGAAAGCCTTCTTGACCCAAGATCTCAGATTGGGACCGGCTCTAATTAGTTGAGCCGGGACAATGCCATCTGGGCCTGGGGATTTAAAGGGCTTGAAGCTATTTATCGCCCAGTTGAGATACCTGTCACTCAGTAGGTATTCCAGTCGGTTGGGGAGGGAAGGGCTATTCCCCTGTCTCTGCATTTCCCGGGTTGTGTCTTCTCGGGAACATCCCGGGAAGTGTGCTTCTGTGAGAGCCTCTAGGGTTTCTCTGCTGGACGATGTCCAGTTACCTTCTGAGGTTTTAATATATCCTACATTTGGTGCAGTAGTTGCGAGGACCTTCCTTAGTCGGGAGGCCTCTGATGTTTCCTGAATGTTCGTGCAGAACTTGGCCCATGCATTCCTTTTTGCCTTGCGAAGTTCTTTGTTATATTGCCTAAGGTCTGCTTTATACGACTCCCAGGCCATCTCCGAGTTTGTTCTACTCGCAAAGTTAAAGGCCTTTCTGGCCTTGGTTTTAAAGGGCGCGAGTGTTTTCGACCACCATGGTGGTTTCTTTGACTTGCTATAGCCCGATCTGCTTTTGGGACAAGCTTTGTCGAATGCCCTGGCGCACGCTGTCGTAAGCGTGTCCACCATGGCATCCAGGGCTTCCCTGCTGTCAGCGTCCCCTGTTGGAGGTTTCCCCAAGGAACTTTCTAGTTTTTTCCTGTATAACTCCCAGTTCGCTTTCCTCGGATTGCGTACCGTTAGTCGATTAAAGTTCTCAAAGTTGACCACTAATTCTATGTATCGGTGGTCCGAGAAGGAGTGTTTCTCCAGAACTCCCCAACTAACAATCCTGTCTGCTAGGGATTCAGAGTAAAGAGTGATGTCAAGTACTTCCCTTCTGTTCTTGACTATGAAAGTGGGTTCTATTCCCCTGTTACCCACCAGAAGGTTAGAGCCTAGGATAAAATCGAAGATTGACTCACCCCTCTCGTTCGTGTCAGTGCTTCCCCACTGATGATGATGGGCGTTAGCATCGCAACCTATGATCAGGTCGATCTTGTGCTTCTTGCTGTCTTCCACCAGCTGTTTGAGTAGCGGGTGCGGGGGGGGAGGGCCTCCTGGTCGTGGCCCATATATGCCGAACATATCCTTAGAGGGCCATTTGGGCTCTCTATGGCTGCGGCTACGTGGTCTTCATTGCTGAAATTGGGTAGCAAAAAGAGGTTAAGGTTCTTTTTTGCGAGGATGCAGGCTCGCTTTTTACCTGTTGTATCGGCTTTGCAGAGCCTAAACTTCGACGCCCCCAGCCCAAGAATCCTGTCTCCTAGGATCCAGGGTTCCTGGATGAGGGCCACATCAGCTCCACTCTCGGCGAGGTGGAGAAGGAGGGCAGCTGACGCCGCTTTACTGTGATGGAGGTTTATTTGTAAGATCGTCAGGGACATTCTTACAAATCTCCACCACAGTATTTTCCGCCTCCGTTTCGGAGCTCAGCAGAGAGTCCTCCTCCATTCCGACTCCGCTAAGTGCCCTTGCCAAGTCGCTTTCCTCCGAGGTGTACCCTTCCAGGATGTCCTCCTCCTCATCCGACATTCCTTCCGGGTGTTTCTCTTCGGTCGGCTCCTCCAAGTCTGGCTCTTGCGTGTCTGCCTCCAGCTCTATAGCTCCTGGTTTGGCTTTCGCATCGGATTTGTAGATATGGACCGAAACGTGTTCGAATCCGTACTTCAGCCGGTGCTCCGTCCTCTCCAGGGCTTTAACGGTCTCCTCGTTCAGTGTGAGGACGACCTGCCTCCGCAGTCCCTCTGCCTCCTCGACCTTGGCGACTCTCCAGTCTGCCGTGGGAAGCGTCGGATTGCACATCCTAAGCATCGTTAGGATGGTCTTCGGGTCGGCTGGCTTTTCAGTGAGCCACACTCGCGCCCTCGGTTTGCTGGGGATCTCGTCCCAGTCAACCGCCACTAACTTGGCTCCAGGGTAGACCTCACCAAGCGATGCAACCATGCGCTTGTAAGTCTCTACCGATTTCGCGTCTTGGCAGGCAATTACCTTGACGCTACCCTGATACCATCCTGCGTCTTCGCATTCAGGTGGGGGTCCTCCGCATCGCAGCATCTCCTCTACGAAGCGCCCATGCAACTCGTTTACCACTCGTCGCCAAAGGTCCTTGGGAATGAGCCCATCCTTGGAGCCCTTGTCCAGGACTCCAATTAGGGTTCTTCCCTTCGTTACTTCGGCGAACGAGCGGTTGGACGCCTGCGGCTGGGCCTTTCTCTTCTTGGCCTGGGAGGCTTCACCCTCTGTGGACCTCTGCCTTTTTGCGCTTTGCGCTGTCTCCTCGGCAGGGTCTGACCCATTGCGTTTGCTCGGATCCAGCCTTACCCCCGCTCTATCCGGATTAAAGTTGGGCAGGATCTCCCTTGCCCACTTTATGATCTCGGCTTGGTCCGGGTTGGCTTCGGCCGATGGGTCCGCCCTCATCAGAATGAAGGCTGCTCTTCTCCTATCTTTGTAGGAACCTTTGCGCTGCGTCGAGTGAGACGCTCCCGGACCAGGGTTCGCCTTAGGGGCCCCGCCGGTGGGTTTAGAGGTTGACCCGGGAGTCTTCCTCTCCACGCCGTTCGGTGGTCCCATGGTTAGCCCCGCTTTGGAAGAGGAAGCCTTGGCCTCCTTCTCCGCACCGGCGCGTCCCGCCTCCAGATGTTGCCCCTCTGTGGGGGGCTTCTTCATCTCAGCAACTCCTTGGCTTTTGAGGGCCTTGGAGTTTGACGGGTCAGTGACCCCATTTCCGGACTTTTTTTAGGGAGCTCCGTTCACCACTTAGGTTTTTGTTTGGAATGGTAGTGTTCATATTTTGGTCCCACGAGTAGGCGGGAAGGGGTTCGTCCATAATGACATAGCCCGCTTGTCACGATAAGCCTGGTTAAAACTGGGAGGTCGGCCGGTCCCCCAGAGTTCGCATATTAACGACCGAGCCCCCCCTCAGACACGCATCCGTCGGCATATGCTGTTCCACCTTGGATTGGGGTGATTTAAGGAAGGGAGTGTTCTTCTCCCCGCCCGACTACCATTAGCCAGCATCCTCGGCAGAGACATGACCTTACCGGGACCTGTTACCAGCCGCCCTCACGTGGAGAGTATAGTCGCACTACCAGCGGTGTACACAGTTACGGCACGCAGTTGCTTGCGTGTAGGTCCCCCTGTTGTACCCGTTGGCTGACGGCCCATAAAAAAATAAAAGATAATATAAAAATATTCATAAAACTGAAACTTTTTAAAAATTTTAACGACCCAGTAACAAAATCGAACCCAGGTCCCGATGGATAAGGATCGCGCGCTTTCCATCTAGGCTACCCTCGAAGTTGATCTAACGGTAGTTAAAGTTGGTATTAAAGAAAACGCAAGGATCCATAGTAAAATCCGAACTGTTGAGTGAAGATAGTAGAAGATATTTCTGATCTCTTTGCTCTCACACTGGTTCGATTTGAACGTTTCAAAATTTCATTGTTCCAAAAATGTTACGTTCTAAAAATAGAATTCTCTCTTTCTGTCTCTCATCTCCCAGCCGTTTGTCGTGGAACCCGCTCTCAAATATTTTCATTTTTTACAGCGGGTTCCACTATAAACTGAGGCAATTTTAAGGTGCTTTTAAAATTTTGTATTTTTTTTTATTGGATTATAAACTTTAGAAAACACTTTAAAATAATAAAAATGTAATATAGATTTAAAATAAAAAAAAAGTGGACTTCCCGTGCCTGATTTTAACTCATTTTACTCTGCACATCAGCCAAGCACTCTACCACTAAGCTATCCCTCATTTGTTGTCGCGCGAAAAATTTCTCAAACGTAACTTGTCGCGCAATGGAACCAGCGGGTTCCAGCGCTGAACATTTTTCTTTGTATGAGATGTCCTATCTATGTACTTTATAATCTTTGGTAAAAGTGACCAGTGATCAATCAATCAATGCTAATGAAACTGCAGCTATAATACTAACCGCGAGTGTTAATCGCTATTCACATCCGCAAAAGAACTTACGTGTTAATTTCAATTTGTAGCCCACTTTTCGAAGTGTGACTGCTACCGAAAATATAGAAAACACAAAAACTTAAAATAAATTAGTAACCCGCTTTCATAGTGTGACCGCTACCGAAATAAATAAGAAATACAACATTACAATGGCTGAACCAGTCTCACAAATCACAGTCTCAAAGTTACTCTCCGAGCCATGATACAATTATACAAGGTAGTCCATTCGTAGAATTATAGTCCCTTATTTTAATTTAAACATAGTGAGCGTTGAATAGTATAAGTGAAACGGCTATACAGTACTTCGATTAACCCGCACATGGGGAATGGGGCTAAAAATGTTTCTTAGTTATGAAAAGAGTTATAGTGTTTATAATTTCATTTTAATTAGTTTTGAATTTGACATTATTCTTTGTTTTTGTTTTTGGACAGACATTATCTTTTAAAATTTTGTTTATATTTAAACTAATATCGACCTGCTCATTTTTTGCTTGGCCACTTAAGGGTTAATGTTTTGAAAAAAAAATCACCTTTCAGTTTGACAAGTAGGCACGCACTAAAATTAAAAAAAAGTTTAAAAACACAATATCTTGAACCACTGTGCCAAATAGGAAGCCAAAGCGGGAGCTTTGAATAGTGCAAAAGAGAAATGCAGAAATAAAGATAAGCCGGGGAAGAAGCAGAGCTGAGCTATGCTTGGAATTGAAATTATTCAATTTATTAATTCGACTCCAAATATACCACAGCACTCGCGAAGCGATACGGTTTAGGCTTTAAGATTGTTAAGATTCACAAGGTTTAATTCACAAGTATGTAAACACCGGTTTACCAATATTTATAATAAAACGCAGTGCGCACAAAAAAACACGA
The DNA here is from genome assembly GCA_018153035.1 of Drosophila pseudoananassae pseudoananassae. Lineage (NCBI taxonomy): Eukaryota > Metazoa > Arthropoda > Insecta > Diptera > Drosophilidae > Drosophila > Drosophila pseudoananassae. The sequence continues at coordinate 5,391,592 of JAECXR010000072.1, forward strand.
CCGTTCGCTTAAGAGAAAGAGAGGGAAGGTTAAGGGACCAAACCCTGAACGATTTGTCAGCCGAATGGACTACCTTGTATAATTGTATCATGCTCCGAGCTACACCTTAATCGGGCTTTAAGCCAGATTAGGCAAGTTCCCAATTTTAAGTGCATTTATCAGACGGATCGAATACATTTTAAATTTGTATCCATTAACTGATCCGCGTCAAATAGCTATATTCTTCAGTGCAATTGAGATGCAATTATCAGGAGATGCACAGCGAGTGCCCAGCTATCAGCAGCAACCAATTGGCCCGATCTAAGGAGTGCTCATCGATGAATATAAAACCCAAACCCCATGCGAGGAATTACTAAGACGACTATACAATACCTCCTTCAATGGAAGCATTCGTAAGTTCGTCGAGGATCTAGAATATAAAATATTTGTCATAACAAACAAATTGTCGTTAGAAAACAATAATTTAAATACAATGATTTATAATAATGCCATGAATTCATCTCATACAAAGAAAAATTTTGAATAATACTGTAAAAGATGTAATAATAAAAAAAACTTTCTGACAGGTTATTCATGACATAACAGTCTAGTTACTCTAGTTACTGACAGTCAGTAAACTTATACAAGTAGCACAACAAGAAGGTTGTTATGATTCTGGTTCTGATAAAGTTAAATCACAACATAATTCAAATCAAAACGAACGATAGGAGAAAATATCAAAAAAATAAAAATTTCCATAATAATAATAATTAACAAAGTTATAATCAGCATTGTAACTATAGACAACCAAATAATTTCAATCAACAACCATTTCGACAGGAATTGCAGCAAAACATAAATCAAGGTAGAGCTCAGAATCCTATGAATTATCAACAGCCAACATCTTCTTCACAAGGTACTAATTCTAACAAATCAGTGAAAAGACAGCGTGAATATTCAAGCGATCAATTTAAAATGGAAATCGAAAATTTCCATCAAATAGCTTCGGATCCAATAGAAGAAATCGAAATCCTTACATCAGAATAACTATTAACGATCGCCCATTTAAATGTGTAATAGATACTGGAAGTTCAATCAACCTAATTTTTTTTTTTTTATTATCAATCAATCAATAGTTATATTTAAAATCTGTCCAGAGTTATGGACAATAATTCAATTTAATAATGGGACCTTAACTTAATGAAATATTAAGTAGTACAATGTTTGCTTATCCTGGGAAACTAATTTTAACAGTAAACCTTAGCGATAGAATTCAAGTTATTTATTGTCGGGCCCTTTAGTGGGCCGAGTGGCAGAGGTCCAGTGGGTGGGTCCGTTTCAGCCTCCTTGTGGTGTAGCTGTTGTCCAGAAGATGGCCTCAGGGTTAGGATGTCGGTCCAGCTTTTCCACGTACCTATTGGCGAATCGCTGAACTTCTTCGCTCACATATGGGACTCTCAGTTGGGCGTGGATTGTCGCATTGTCTTGGAACGGATGAGCTCCAGTTAAAGTTCTTAGGGCCTTGTTTTGTGCGATCTGAATGATCCTTCGGTTGCTTAGGAAACTTTGCACACACCCTTCTTTCCTTTGCACGCAGTATATAAGTCGGAACGGCATGGATCGGCTATATCCTATAGCTGCCATATAACTGATTGATCGGAAATGGTATAACTTTGGTGTTTTTAGAGTTACAGAGTTCAGATTTTGTACGAATGTTTTTTTTGGCAAAATAATACGACCTACGAACCTAAGGATCGGCCGACTATATCCTATAGCTACCATATAACTGATTGATCGGAAATCCTATAACTTCGGTGTTTTTGAAGCTAGAGAATTCGATAGCATTGGTACGAATGCTATTCTTGGCAAAATAATACAGCCTACCAAATTGCATAACGATCAGCCGACTATATCTTATAGCTGCCATATAACTAAACGATCGGAGATGGTATTTGGTAAAAATAAAAACTTTGGTATTTTTGAAGATAGAAGCTTGGTACTTTGTTTTAGATTTTTTATTGTAATAAATTGGTTATATAATGATATTCTCATAAGGATCGGCCAATTCAATCCGATTTTTGTGTTATATATCTGGTTTTAACTGCAAGGGTATATTAACTTCGGCTCCGCCCGAAGTTAGCTTTCCTTTCTTGTTTTTTTTTTTTTATTATCAATCAATCAATAGTTTTATTTAAAATCTGTCCGGAGTTGTGGACAATAATTAAATTTTATAATGGGACCTTAACTTAATGAAATATTGAGTAGTACAATGTTTGCTTATCCTAGGAAACTAATTTTAACAGTAAACCTTAGCGATAGAATTCAAGTTATTTATTGTCGGGCCCTTTAGTGGGCTTTGTTGGTTTTACAACTGCAGCTCAGTCCCGTTCACCCGAGTGGCAGAGGTCCAGTGGGTGGGTCCGTTTCAGCCTCCTTGTGGTGTAGCTGTTGTCCAGAAGATGGCCTCAGGGTTAGGATGTCGGTCCAGCTTTTCCACGTACCTATTGGCGAATCGCTGATCTTTTTCGCTCACATATGGGACTCTCAGTTGGGCGTGGATTGTCGCATTGTCGTGGAACGGATGAGCACCAGTTCAAGTTCTTAGGGCCTTGTTTTGTGCGATCTGAATGATCCTTCGGTTGCTTAAACACGCCGTCCCCCATAGCTGGATACCATAGGTCCAGATTGGCTTTACAATGGCTTTATATATAAGGAGCTTGATTCTTAGCTTCAGCCTGGACCTCCTTCCGATGAGCCAGTTGAGCTGACGCAGCTTGATCCCGATTTGCGTCCGTTCACGCTGCAGGTGGGTTCTCCAGGTGAGCCTTCTATCCAGGGTCATACCCAGATATTTGGGTGTAGGGCTGGCTGGAATTGGGGTGCCTCCGAGACTGACTCCAGGACAGTCGCCTCTCCTCATTGTAAAAGTCGTTTGGCCTGATTTTTCGTGGTTGACGGCAATGTTCCACCTTCGAAGCCACGGATCAAGGATGTCCAGCTGGCGTTGGAGAGACGCAGAGGCCTCCTTTGGAAAGATGGCAATTATCAACCTAATAAAAGAAATTATCATTTTATTATCAACCTAATAAAAGAAAATTATTTAAATTTGCCACGAACATTAAAAACGTCAAAGGTGCACACAATTAATGGTGTAATTAAATTAAATAAGTCCGTAAATTTCAAATCAAGTAAACTTGTCCGATCGACCAACCATTTTGAGTTCACAATTTTTCCCAAAAATATGATATATTGATAGGATGAGAGTATTTAGAAGCATGTGAAGCAATAAATAATTATAAACAGGAAACAGTCACTTTGAGCGGATTTGTTTTTTCCATGATATATAACCATGAATTCAGGAATTCCGAAATGGAAACATTGGAAAATTATCTCAGTCCACCTTTATCTGAGGATATATCTTTTAATTTTGCAATTAATAATGACTTGGAAGAAAATAATAAATTTCGAATAAATCATCTTAATAAAGAACTAAATTAAAAAACATTTTATTTAAATTTAGTTATATCCAGTACAGGGAAGGTGAAAATTTGACCTTTACCAGTGCTATAAAACATTCAATCCAAGCCAAACATGAAGATCCTATTTACAAATAACCTTATAAATACCCCAAAGCTCATAATCAAGAAGTCGAAGTCCAAATTAAAGAAATTATAAATCAGGGAATAATACGTAAATCGAAACCCCCTTATTGTTCTCCAATATGGATAGTCCCAAAGAAAGAGGACGCATCAGGGAAAAAGAAATTTCGAATAGTAATAGACTATCGAAGTATAATGAAATAACTGTTGATGATAAGTATCCGATACCAGTTATGGATGAAATACTTGACAAACTTGGAAAGTGTCAATATTTTACAACAATTGACATTGCCAAGGGTTTTCATCTAATTCAAATGGATGAAAATTCTATTTCAAAAACAGCTTTTTTCAATTAAAAATGGACACGAATACACACGAATGCCATTTAGTCTGAAAAATGCGCCTGCAACTTTCCAACGTTGCATGAACAATTTATTAAAAGATGTAATATACCAGCACTGCCTTGTTTATATGGATGACATAATTATATTTTCTACTTCATTAGAGGAACACATATTGTCTATAAAAAAGGTGTTTTCAAAACTTCGAGAAGCTAATATTAAACTTCAACTTGACAAATGTGAGTTTATGAAAAAGGGAAACCTAATTCCTTGGATAAATAATAACAACAGAAGGAATAAAGCCAAACCTCCATAAAATTGAGGCAATACAAAAATTTCCATACCAAAAACCCAAAAAAAAAAAATGAAATAAAATAATTTTTAGGTTTCTGTGGACTTTATAGAAAATTCATACCTGATTTTGCTAAAATTGCAAAACACATGACTGTAAACTTAAAGAAAGGTTCAACTATAAATTTAACAGATAAAGAATATTTAAAAGCATTTGAGAAACTAAAACTTCTCATTACATCAGACCCAATTTTAATTCACCCTAACTTTGAAAAATTATTTTCTTTAACAACAGATGCTAGCAATGTCGCCCTAGGCGCATTATTATCACAAAATCGTAAACCTATTTGTTATGATAGTAGAACTCTTAATGAACATGAAATTAATTATTCAGCAATGGAAAAAGAGCTTCTGGATATAGTCTGGACCACTAAATTTCATAGAGGAAATTCAAATGAAGTTAAATTGACTCAATACTTTCATAAAACCAACCTTAAAATAATGTATAAAGAAATGACCCATGAATATGCAAAAGAATTAATTAAAGAATATTTATGCTCCAAAAAAAGTGTTATCTATTTTCCTTGTGAAATGGACTTCATAATATTTCAAAATGCTTATATAGAGATTATCAGCCCAAATAACCAAAGTTATAAAAACCAGTACAGTCGCCGAATTCAAGGAAATTGTCCTTAAAGCTCACGTAGAATTATTACATCCAGGAATAGAAAAACAAACAAGCCTTTTTAAAGAAAAATATTATTTTCCCGATTATCAGAGATTAATTCAAAATATTATAAATGATTCCATGAGGTTGATATGAGGTTGGTTCCATTTAAAGTCCTCATGTTCCATTGTCCACTTCGTGTCCGTTTCGATATGCGAATGGTCGTCAACGGGTTTGGGGGGTGTGGTTGGTTTCTTCTCTTCTTGTATTAGTTTCTATAATCAATTTTTTTTTTTTTTCAGTTGATCCGGTGATTAGCCAGGTGCAACCTATCCCAGAGGTGGGGCTGCCACCTGTCGATATCTGGGAATACCGTTTTTCGACCTCACATGTTTAGTAGCATCGGAAAAGAGACCACTAAGCATAATGAAGCCGAAAAACTTTGGAGGTCATGATTGAGGCCATGAGTGAAGTTCGAACCCACGACCCATCGCTTAGCAACAATTATCTTGCATTGATATTTATTCCAAATATTCTGCTTTAATAAATGTCAACAGTAGGGATTGGTTAGAAGCAAAAAGGGCATTACTCAGGATATTTAATGAAATGGGTAAACCAAATGAAATTAAAGCCGACAAAGACTCCGCATTTATGTGCTCAGCATTGTAAAAATGGCGTTTCTGAGAGAGATTTCATAAAACTATTAACAAAAAATTAAAAATTATAAATATTGAACGGAATCCTGAAAATATAATTACTAAATTTGAAACAATTTTATATATAATATATATAATTATAAAACAAAACATAGCTCTACAGGCAGAACACCTGCTGACATTTTTATTTTCGCCAGAACTCCAAGTTAAATATTCAAGTGAATAAAACACAGAAAGCTTAATAAGCTTAATAAAAATCGTCATACATTCGATATTGATACTAGGTATAGACAAGCCCCACTTAAGAAATCTAAAACAACAAATCCTTTTAGGAAGACAGGCCAAATTACACAAACTGACGAAAAACAAAATGTGGAAAAAAATAGAGGTAGAGATATCACAAATCGAAATTCAAAAAGAAGAAGAAAATTAATACCAGCAAATATAATAATTCCAGATTTCCACCGGAAGACAACCCAGCTTAATAAAATTATCTTTTATAAAATAACTATATTATGTCTTATATATCACGCCGTGTGTCAAAACATAGATATCAATCCAATTCAAGCAAAAAATGAATACTTAATTTCCCAAACAGGTAACATAGATCTAATGGAACAAACACGCGAATTTGAACATTTGGATCAAATTCAATAAAAAAAGAAAAATTAATAGAGAAATTAACGGAATCAAAATTGCTCAACGAAACAAAAGAGGACTTGCGAATTTCGTAGGTACCTTTTATAAATATTTATTTGGCACATTGGATCAAGAAGATAGGGAAGAATTAGAATCAAAAATTGATAATGTCCGAAAATAGAATACAGATCAACGAATTAAATAAATTAATTGATGCAATTAATAAAGGAATAGAAACAGTCAATCGTTTAAATGAAACCCAAAACGAAAACCAAAGGTTAGCCATCCATATTTTTAATTTACAAGAATTTACAGAATACGTAGAAGACATTGAATTAGGAATGCAATTTACAAGATTAGGCATATTCAACCCAAAGCTCCTAAAACATGACCCGCTTAAACATATCAATTCAGAAAAATTGTTAAATATCAAAAAATCTACTTGGTTACAAGTTAATACTAACGAAATATTGATAATTTCTCATATTCCTCGTACTATTATTAAAACCCCCATTTATAAAATATTACCGTATCCGGATCAGAATCAAAATATATAATAACCGAAACATTGCATGATACATATTACAGAAAAAAATCAGCAAGTCTTTAAAGTAAAAACGTAAAGTAAAGTATAATAGGTCTCTTAAGACAAATAAATACAGAATGTAGATATAAAAAAATGTACAAGAACTTCGAATTAAATTATATTGAACCCAACATTATAATAACATGGAATTTGCTAAAACCCTTGTTAAATCAGAATTCTATAAATAAAAATCTAATAGCAGACGGAAACAATATAATAAAAGCATTTAACTGTTTTATACAAATAGAAGATGTAATAATAACAAATACTATGGTGGATTACACCCGAACTATTTATGTAAACAACAGCATAACTAAACCCGAAACCTTATCCTTTATCGTAGCCAAAGAAATATTCCAAAACCATTCAAAACCCCAAACAATTTACAACCTAAACAATGTACTACTAGCAATAATAATTATTAATATAATCATTTATTTGATTTATAAATTTAATAACATCCCAAAAAGGATAATAATTAATTATAAAACAAGAAAGGAAAGCTAACTTCGGGCGGAGCCGAATTTGATATACCCTTGCAGCTAAAACAGGATATATATCGCTAAAATCGGCTATAGTTGACCGATTCTTATGGGAATATCATAATATAACCAATAAATTACAAGACAAAATCTAAAAAAAATTCCAAACTTCTATCTTGAAGAACCCCAAAGTTGGTATTTTTACCAAATACCATTTCCGATCGTTCAGTTATATGGCAGCTATAAGATATAGTCGGCCGATCCATATGAAACTTGATAAGTCGTATTATTTTTCCAAAAATAGAATTCATAGAAAATCCCAACTTTCTAGCTCGAAAAACACCGAAGTTATGCCATTTCCTATCAATCAGTTATATGGCAGATATAGGATATAGTCGGCTGATCCTTATAAAATTTGGCATGTTGTATTATTTTGCCAAAAATAGCAATCGTACCAAATCCGAATTCTCTAGCTTTAAAACAACCGAAGTTATAGCATTTCCGATCAATCAGTTATATGGAAGCTATAAGATATAGTCGGCCGATCCTTATGAAATTTGGTAGGTCGATTTTGTCAAAAATAGCATTCGTACAAAATCTGAAATCTGTAACTCTAAAAACACCAAAGTTATACCATTTCCGATCAATCAGTTATATGGCAGCTATAGGATATAGTCGGCCGATCCCGGCCGTTCCGACTTATATACTGCGTGCAAAGGAAAGAAGGGTGGGTGCAAAGTTTCAAGACGATAGCTTTAAAACTGAGAGACTAGTTCGCGTAGAAACAGACAGACGGACAGACAGACGGACAAACATCCCAAAAAGGATAATAATTAATTATAAAAAAAAAAGGCTGCTTTTGGCAAAATAATACGAGGATTATTTACAGAATACGTAGAAGACATTGAATTAGGAATGCAATTTACAAGATTAGGCATATTCAACCCAAAGCTCCTAAAACATGACCCGCTTAAACATATCAATTCAGAAAAATTGTTAAATATCAAAAAATCTACTTGGTTACAAGTTAATACTAACGAAATATTGATAATTTCTCATATTCCTCGTACTATTATTAAAACCCCCATTTATAAAATATTACCGTATCCGGATCAGAATCAGAATATAATAACCGAAACATTGCATGATAAATATTACAGAAAAAAATCAGCAAGTCTTTAAAGTAAAAACGTCTCTTAAGACAAATAAATACAGAATGTAGATATACAAAAATGTACAAGAACTTCGAATTAAATTATGTTGAACCCAACATTATAATAACATGGAATTTGCTAAAAACCTTGTTAAATCAGAATTCTATAAATAAAAATCTAATAGCAGACGGAAACAATATAATAAAAGCATTTAACTGTTTTATACAAATAGAAGATGTAATAATAACAAATACTATGCTGGATTACACCCGAACTATTTATGTAAACAACAGCATAACTAAACCCGAAACCTTATCCTTTATCGTAACCAAAGAAATATTCCAAAACCATTCAAAACCCCAAACAATTTACAACCCAAACAATGTACTACTAGCAATAATAATTATTAATATAATCATTTATTTGATTTATAAATTTAATAACATCCCAAAAAGGATAATAATTAATTATAAAAAAAAAAAGGTTATTAGTCCCGAAGAAGAAACTAAAAGTTCAGAAAATAAAGAACATGACCTACAGTTATACACCAAACTAACCGCCTGAGGACAGGCTAAATTCTTAAGGATGGGAAAGTAACATATCAACAACATTTTTTATACCCTTGCAGAGGGTATTATAATTTTGTCCAAAAGTGTGCAACGCAGTGAAGGAGACATCTCCGACCCTATAAAGTATATATATTCTTGATCAGGATCACCTCCTGAGTTGATATGAGCATGTCCGTCTGTCCGTCTTTCTGTTTCTACGCGAACTAGTCTCTCAGTTTTAAAGCTATCGTCTTGAAACTTTGCACACACCCTTCTTTCCTTTGCACGCAGTATATAAGTCGGAACGGCCGACTATATCCTATAGCTGCCACATAACTGATTGATCGGAAATGGTATAACTTTTTAAAGCTTTAAAGAATTCGGATTTGGTACGAATGCTATTTTTGGCAAAATAATACAACATGCCAAATTTCATAAGGATCAGCCGACTATATCCTATAGCTGCCATATAACTGAACAATCGGATATTACCCAACTTTGGTGTTTTTGAAGATAAAAAGCTGGAACTAAGTACAGATTCTATTTTTGGTCAGTTAATACAACCTAACAAATTGCATAACGATCGGCCGACTATATCTTATAGCTGCCATATAACTGAACGATCGGAAATGGTATTTGGTAAAAATACCAACTTTGGTATTTTTGAAGATGGAAGCTTGGTACTTTGTTTTAGATTTTTTTGGTTATATAAATTGAATAAATTGGTTATATTATGATATTCTCATAAGGATCGGCCAATTTAATCCGATGTTTGCGATATATATCCGGTTTTAACTGCAAGGGTATATCAACTTCGGCTCCGCCCGAAGTTTCCTTTCCTTTTGCTTCCATTTGTAAACCGAAGCTGAAGCCTTTTGTATTGAAATTCGTAACCCAGTTGCAAATAGCCTCATTCCAATTTTTGTAAAAACAAACATTTAATTATTCCAATTCGGCTGAAAACAGCCTCATTTCAGATTTTCAATTTCTAAGAGTCACTTCAGATTCAAAACCAAAACAATATTTGGGTAAACAGAAATCGCGACTCGAATCTTTCTCACTCCTTTTAAGTGAATTAAAACTAAACAGCTCAAAACATTTTCTTGCCACCTCGATTAATTGCGACCCAAAGCCTTCCATGTCAACTGACACCTCAAGTAAAAGGTTCCACTCTATCTATTCTCTTCAGAAAACAAAGCCTCTCAGAGAGAAAAGCTTCTTTCGAGCTTTGCTCTGCAAAAAGCTTCAGCAAGGGTAGCTATAAAAAGGACTTAGAGCGCCAACAATAAGTTAGTTCTGAATTTCTAAAATTCTAAGCAGTTGTTCTGAAATTATAAGCAGTTTTAGGGAATCACACTGTATCAAAACCGGAACTCAAATAAAAATATATTTTTTCAAACTATTTCGAAGAAGATATTTAATTATATATACATTTTTACGAATCATTAAAAATCAATATACTGAGATAGGAACTTGGTATATTTCAGTGGAAGTCACCTAAAACGCCGATTGCTTTGAAGTAGAGATGGGCGCGGCCCTAAATTTTGAAGCCCGGCCCGGCCCGATAAAATTGCTTATTTTATTTCTGAAACAATTTAAAATTAAATAAAAAGTTTGATAAGATTGTTAACACAATACTAAAAATGTTGGCATCCATAAATTATAAAAATTCTAAAATATAAATTATAAAATAAATTTATTATAAAATCAAATAAATATTATAAAATCAATACCTTGCAAAGTTGGAGAAATTTGGTTTTCTGGAAATTTTTGTTGATGGAATTTCAGAGAGAATTGACTTAACTGTCGTTCAAATATTTTCTTTTTTTTCCTCTGAAAGGAAAAGCATCTTTTTAAATGGAGGATTTAAAAAGAGTCCTACGAAATGTGCTGTGGAGGGTAAGAAGCGATCCTCTAATCTAAGTAAGGTTTGCTTTTTTAGTTCTTTGATTATAGCAGAATCTATGTTGTCACATGAGCAAAGTTGAATTAATTTTTCAAACCACAAAGGATATATTGTTGGATCTTTATCACTACTCATTTTTTCCGAGCAGTCTTTTAACGACTTTAAAAATGTTAAGAGGCACTCTAACAATGAGAAATCTAGGTTGGCAATTCTATGAAGTTCATTGCGTTGTAATAAGGACGTTAGGACGTGGTCCTAATAATTAGCGCTGGATTGGGAGGTCGTTGCGGCGAAGACGAGAACTGCTGGAAACTCGCGTGAGGGCTCTCGCGAGATGATTTGGATGTACTGATAGCCTGTTGTTGTACTTCGTTTTGATTTGTGCTATCTCTTCTCTGTCGAGTGGTATGTGAAGGTCCCTGTGAATGTTTTCATTCCGAACGTACCACGGGGCCCCGGTGATGGTTCTGAGAATTTTTGATTGAGTTCGTTGCATTATATCCACACTGCTGTTACTGGCGTTCCCCCACAACTGGGAGCCGTACATCCAGATTGGTTTCAAGACGGTGTTATATAGGAGTACCTTGTAGTCCAAGCTAAGGGGCGAACGGCTATTGATAAGCCAGTGGAGGCTGTTGGCTTTGAGCTTTAAATGCGTTCTTTTGGCTTCAATGTGGCTGCGCCAGGTAAGCCGTCTATCGAGGTGTACGCCAAGATATGTTACTACATTTGCTATCGGAACCACAGTGTTGTTAAGAGTAAGTGGAGGGCAGTCTTGCCTGTTAAGAGTGAACGTTACGTGTTTGCATTTTTGTTCGTTAACTTTGATTCGCCAGTCGGATAGCCATTTCTTCACTGCCACCAGGTGTATAGCAACTTGCGCCGTTGCTTGCTTGGGGCATCTCGCGCGGCTTAGGATCGCTGTGTCATCTGCAAAAGTGGATGTGGTTAGATTCCTGCTCGTTGGGATGTCCGCAGTGTAGATAAGGTAGAGTGTTGGTCCAAGCACGCTGCCTTGAGGAACTCCGGCTCTAATGGTGTAGTCATCGGACATGCCTGAATTACATCTTACTGAGAATTTCCTGTTGTATAGGTATGACTTTAGAAGTTTGTGTGTGTTGGTTGGGAGCATTTCTATAATTTTGTGCATTAGACCTTCTAACCATACTCTGTCGAAAGCTTGTGATACGTCCAGAAATATCGCAGTGCAGTACTCCCTTTATTCGAATGTATTTCGGATTTCTGAGGTTATGCGGTTGACTTGCTCAATGGTTCCGTGTTTTTCTCGAAAACCGAATTGATGAATAGGGATTTTGCTGTGTGTTCTGAGATATAGGGGAATGTGTGCCAAGAAGCATTTTTCAAAGAGTTTTGATAGACACGTTAGTAGACTTATTGGTCTATATGATGAAGCGATTGTGCGGTCTTTGCCAGGTTTTGGTATCATTATAATTATCGACTTTTTCCATCTCTCTGGAAAGTGTCCGTGTCTCGTTATTGCATTGAAGAGCTGGCAAATAGCTCGGACAGCACAGAAAGGAAGTTCAATAATAATTTTTGGTGATATTAGGTCGCATCCTGGAGATTTTTTTGGGTTGAGTTCGTTTATGATTTTGAGTACCTCATGTGGCCTAAATACAATAGGTTCATACGTTGATGTGTCGATATCTGGTGTTGCTGGCAGTGAGATCCCGTTTGATGATGTGTTGGGCTGAAATACATTTTGAAGATGCTCTGCGAATCTGACGGCTCTTTCTTCGTCGCTTCGAGCCCAGTTGCCTGTGGATGTCCTTATTGGCATTGCAGATTCGATTGGTGCGCAGAGAGATGAGTGTGCTCTCCAAAGTGGGAACTTGGAGCTCATTGGGGATAACTGTTCTATATAATGTTTTTGCGACCTTTCTTCTTCATGACGAAGTGCAGCTGAGAGCCTCTCTGTAGCGTCTTTTAACCTTTGTTTTGCGGTTGGTGATCTGTTGGATTGCCATTCTCGCCGTGAGCGTCGCTTTTCTAGAACGAGCTGCTCTATTTCAACGTTCGTGTATCTATTATTGTACGATGTTTTTTGCGTTTATGGAGTTGATACGCGAGCTGCTGCGACCAAGACGGATTCAAGAGTCTTTGTGGATAAGTTTATATCAGCTTCGTCATTCAAACGTGGATTCAACTCAATGTGCGAACTTACATATTTTTTGTACTTAAGCCAATTGGTTTTATTCGTTGTTAGTCTGAATGGTTTATCTACCGCAATTCAGTGGTGGGTACGAAATCTAACGGTCGGAGCCGCAGCTCGGCCAAACAACAAATTACAACAACAACCACCACCCTCGCGATGGTTGTCGTCGCGTTGTGCGCAAATGCACTCTTAATAATTATTGTTGCAAACTCGGGACCGCGGGGTCGGGCCCGCTACCTGCTTCGAAATTTGTGTAGCATTGTTTTTGTAAATCTTCACGGCTCACTGACCGCGCGACTCGATCGTCTGGCCCGATTTGCTGGCGCCAAAAATTACGAATAACGGGGGGAGCCTTGAGAGCCCGAGGAGCCATGGGCTTGCCCACCCCTGATTTAGATGAAGAAGTACAGGCGAGTGATCGGACGATAGATCTGGTAAGGAGTTGGCACTTATCAGGTTGCGAGGAATGTTTTTTGTGACTGCAAAATCTATCAAGTCTGGCAGTTTTCTTTTTCTATATTTTTTCTATAAATTGTTCGCTCAGAGAGTTGAAATATTCCATGAATTGGGATTCTGATATTGTGAACCGAGGAGGACAGTATACGGCGGCAAGCTTTAAAGATCGGGAATCCATTTGCACATCTATTGATGTAGCTTGCATGAAGTTAGTGGCGAAGCTATTGTGAAAGCAGTGCTTGATGCGATTTCTAATCAGAATCCCAGTGCCTCCATGAGCTTTCCCGTCTGGGTGATTCGTGTTGTAGAATAGATAGCCTCGAATTTGAAAATTATATTTATTTGTAAGATGAGTTTCTGCGAGTAGCATTACATCGATATGATAATTAATAAGGAACTGAGTTAACTCGAGTTTGCGCTGTGAGACGCCGTTTGCGTTCCACAGTGCTATACGGAGTGGAGCCATTGATTACTTAGTCTGTTTTTGAGCAACAAGCAGCTCAATCAAAACGTTCTGGTTTCGCATAAGATCTTGCATAGTTGTCTGCATGAATGACATGAATTCCATCATACTTTGTTGAAGATTACATATCATTGTTTCAAATTTGTTCGTAGACGGTTCTTCTGGTTGATGAGGGGGAACTGATGATCTAGGATTGGTGGGAGCGGTACTTTTAAGACCCAATTTTAGAGCAGTTGCATAGCTTGCGGATTTGTCAGTGACCTCATTATTGGCTAAAGATTTAACAGCTGAAGGGGGGATGACATTACGTGTAGATTTCATAGGTGGTGTATGTGAGTACGACTTTTCAGTTCCTTGTAGACTGGACAGCCCCTCTAGTTAGCCGTATGGTTGCCTCCACAGTTTCCAAACTTTTTGCTGGTGGGATCCCCTTTATTTTTTGGGCATTTGTGAGATTCATGAAGGTCTCCACATACGCATCCACGCATACTGGACGAAGCGTGCAATAAGACCTTATGTGGCCATATTCCTGACAATTATTACACTGCACCGGTCCATTTCTTTTATGCGGCTCCTCTACCGTAATTCTGCGGTGTAGTAGGAACTGGAGAGTGAAGATTGGATGCACTTCATTTTTTTCAGAGGCTTGGATTTGGTTTCGGGTTCAAGTTCTACCTTGAAAAGAGGTTGAGGCTTTCTTTCTCTATTCAAAATGTTACTAACATTTTTTACCTTAAAACCTTTCTCCATCAGTGCTCTTGTAACTTCATCTGGTGTTACTTCCGGCTCGATACCTTTTAGTACTACTTGCTGGCCCTTACTGCTTTTTAATTGGCACGTGTAGAAGTTTTTATTATTGTCGTTTAAATACTTCGTATTGTCGTAATAATACTTGTAGTTTGCTTTCGTATTAGTCTGAACTTTAGTTTCATGAATATTACCCTTTGTTAATGGAATTATGTGGAAATTGTCTGGTCCTATTAGATTCAGTATCGAGTTTACGAGAGTATTCGAACTTTTCTCTCGGATGTAAATCGGCGGCGGCTTAGGCTTTTTGTTGTCCCCTACGGTGACTTCAGGAGGTGTATCATCGGATTTATCTGCCAAAATAGCAAATCTGTTTGCTTCTATGGGCTTCTCTATTGTAGATTGTTTTGAGGTGCCTCGAGTTATTTTAGCAGAGTTACCAAGTCTAGAGTTCTGCGGGCTAAGCTTTCGTTTTATTTGTATGTAGCGATCCATACCAGTCTGTACGGCCGAACGTTGTTTTGAAGGGGGCACGCTGGTGTGAGGTGCTGCATTATTTGCTTGCACTGCAGTAGATGGATATTACGGTAGATGGTATTGCGCGTGCAGTCGATACCAAGTCGATGGAATAATCTGCGCCAATATTTATTAACGCCTGAGCATATTCTTGAAAACCACAACCTGGAAAACAATGGATCATATGTTCTTTCAATTTTTCAAAGACAAGACAAGTACACTGACCTTCATTCACACTTAAGGAATGCAAATCTTTTGCCACTAGGGCCAGTTGCTTACGAGAAAGGTTATCTTTGCTAGTCGCAGACTCAGCTAGTGAAACGCATTTGTGCCGGTTCAGCGTTCCTGTGCCTCTGCCCTGCTGGTACGCCAAAACGTTTTTGCAATCCATGCAACAAACATAGTCGACTAAGGTTTTATCATACTTTATTAAATAATATAAATAATAAATAAATAAATAATAAAATTATTATAAATAATTAAATTTTATAATGGGACCTTAACTTAATGAAATATTGAGTAGTACAATGTTTGCTTATCCTAGGAAACTAATTTTAACAGTAAACCTTAGCGATAGAATTCAAGTTATTTATTGTCGGGCCCTTTAGTGGGCCTTGTTGGTTTTACAACTGCAGCTCAGTCCCGTTCACCCGAGTGGCAGAGGTCCAGTGGGTGGGTCCGTTTTAGCCTCCTTGTGGTGTAGCTGTTGTCCAGAAGATGGCCTCAGGGTTAGGATGTCGGTCCAGCTTTTCCACGTACCTATTGGCGAATCGCTGAACTTCTTCGCTCACATATGGGACTCTCAGTTGGGCGTGGATTGTCGCATTGTCGTGGAACGGATGAGCACCAGTTCAAGTTCTTAGGGCCTTGTTTTGTGCGATCTGAATGATCCTTCGGTTGCTTAAACACGCCGTCCCCCATAGCTGGATACCATAGGTCCAGATTGGCTTTACAATGGCTTTATATCAGTGGTGGGCAAAACTAACACATGTTTAAAATTTGAGTGTGTGCGTAGCAGAGAAAAACAATGAGAGCAGAGAATTCACTGAGCGAAAAAACGTATTTTTTTATTTAATTTTTAGTTATTCAAAAGTTTGAATGGGAACTAAAATAGAGTATTTTATTTTAAAAACATCTTTTCTAGCAACATTTCTTAAAAAATTAAAAACTACGCTTCCCTATCTTTATTTTTTATGGAGAAAACTTTTTTCAACCCAATTTGTGAGAAAATTTTTCTCAGTGGAAACATTTTGATTTTTAAGTTTGGGCTGTCAAATGAGTCAAAATGAGAGCAAATGAGAAGCTTCTAAAAAAAATTGAGAATGCTCACACTGTCAGTGTGCCGGCAGCGCTGCGGCAGAATTTCCTACCCTATACTCGCGTGCTATGTAAAATGAGAGTTTGCCCACCACTGCTTTATATATAAGGAGCTTGATTCTTAGCTTCAGCCTGGACCTCCTTCCGATGAGCCAGTTGAGCTGACGCAGCTTGATCCCGATTTGCGTCCGTTCACGCTGCAGGTGGGTTCTCCAGGTGAGCCTTCTATCCAGGGTCATACCCAGATATTTGGGTGTAGGGCTGGCTGGAATTGGGGTGCCTCCGAGACTGACTCCAGGACAGTCGCCTCTCCTCATTGTAAAAGTCTTTTGGCCTGATTTTTCGTGGTTGACGGCAATGTTCCACCTTCGAAGCCACGGATCAAGGATGTCCAGCTGGCGTTGGAGAGACGCAGAGGCCTCCTTTGGAAAGATTGCAATTATCAACCTAATAAAAGAAATTATCATTTTATTATCAACCTAATAAAAGAAAATTATTTAAATTTGCCACGAACATTAAAAACGTCAAAAGTGCACACAATTAATGGTGTAATTAAATTAAATAAGTCCGTAAATTTCAAATCAAGTAAACTTGTCCGATCGACCAACCATTTTGAGTTCAAAATTTTTCCCAAAAATATGATATATTGATAGGATGAGAGTATTTAGAAGCATGTGAAGCAATAATTAATTATAAACAGGAAACAGTCACTTTGAGCGGATTTGTTTTTTCCATGATATATAACCATGAAGATTTCAGGAATTCCGAAATGGAAACATTGGAAAATTATCTCAGTCCACCTTTATCTGAGGATATATCTTTTAATTTTGCAATTAATAATGACTTGGAAGAAAATAATAAATTTCGAATAAATCATCTTAATGAAGAACTAAATTAAAAAACATTTTATTTAAATTTAGTTATATCCAGTACAGGGAAGGTGAAAATTTGACCTTTACCAGTGCTATAAAACATTCAATCCAAGCCAAACATGAAGATCCTATTTACAAATAACCTTATAAATACCCCAAAGCTCATTATCAAGAAGTCGAAGTCCAAATTAAAGAAATTATAAATCAGGGAATAATACGTAAATCGAAACCCCCTTATTGTTCTCCAATATGGATAGTCCCAAAGAAAGAGGACGCATCAGGGAAAAAGAAATTTCGAATAGTAATAGACTATCGAAGTATAATGAAATAACTGTTGATGATAAGTATCCGATACCAGTTATGGATGAAATACTTGACAAACTTGGAAAGTGTCAATATTTTACAACAATTGACATTGCCAAGGGTTTTCATCAAATTCAAATGGATGAAAATTCTATTTCAAAAACAGCTTTTTTCAATTAAAAATGGACATTACGAATACATACGAATGCCATTTAGTGTGACAAATGCGCCTGCAACTTTCCAACGTTGCATGAACAATTTATTAAAAGATGTAATATACCAGCACTGCCTTGTTTATATGGATGACATAATTATATTTTCTACTTCATTAGAGGAACACATATTGTCTATAAAAAAGGTGTTTTCAAAACTTCGAGAAGCTAATATTAAACTTCAACTTGACAAATGTGAGTTTATGAAAAAGGGAAACCTAATTCCTTGGATAAATAATAACAACAGAAGGAATAAAGCCAAACCCCCATAAAATTGAGGCAATACAAAAATTTCCATACCAAAAACCCAAAAAAAAAAATGAAATAAAATAATTTTTAGGTTTCTGTGGACTTTATAGAAAATTCATACCTGATTTTGCTAAAATTGCAAAACCCATGACTGTAAACTTAAAGAAAGGTTCAACTATAAATTTAACAGATAAAGAATATTTGAAAGCATTTGAGAAACTAAAACTTCTCATTACATCAGACCCAATATTAATTCACCCTAACTTTGAAAAATTATTTTCTTTAACAACAGATGCTAGCAATGTCGCCCTAGGCGCATTATTATCACAAAATCGTAAACCTATTTGTTATGATAGTAGAACTCTTAATGAACATGAAATTAATTATTCAGCAATGGAAAAAAAAAACTTCTGGATATAGTCTGGACCACTAAATTTCATAGAGGAAATTCAAATGAAGTAAATTGACTCAATACTTTCATAAAACCAACCTTAAAATAATGTATAAAGAAATGACCCATGAATATGCAAAAGAATTAATTAAAGAATATTTATGCTCCAAAAAAAGTGTTATCTATTTTCCTTGTGAAATGGACTTCATAATATTTCAAAATGCTTATATAGAGATTATCAGCCCAAATAACCAAAGTTATAAAAACCAGTACAGTCGCCGAATTCAAGGAAATTGTCCTTAAAGCTCACGTAGAATTATTACATCCAGGAATAGAAAAACAAACAAGCCTTTTTAAAGAAAAATATTATTTTCCCGATTATCAGAGATTAATTCAAAATATTATAAATGATTCCATGAGGTTGATATGAGGTTGGTTCCATTTAAAGTCCTCATGTTCCATTGTCCACTTCGTGTCCGTTTCGATATGCGAATGGTCGTCAACGGGTTTGGGGGGTGTGGTTGGTTTCTTCTCTTCTTGTATTAGTTTCTATAATCAATTTTTTTTTTTTTCAGTTGATCCGGTGATTAGCCAGGTGCAACCTATCCCAGAGGTGGGGCTGCCACCTGTCGATATCTGGGAATACCGTTTTTCGACCTCACATGTTTAGTAGCATCGGAAAAGAGACCACTAAGCATAATGAAGCCGAAAAACTTTGGAGGTCATGATTGAGGCCATGAGTGAAGTTCGAACCCACGACCCATCGCTTAGCAACAATTATCTTGCATTGATATTTATTCCAAATATTCTGCTTTAATAAATGTCAACAGTAGGGATTGGTTAGAAGCAAAAAGGGCATTACTCAGGATATTTAATGAAATGGGTAAACCAAATGAAATTAAAGCCGACAAAGACTCCGCATTTATGTGCTCAGCATTGTAAAAATGGCGTTTCTGAGAGAGATTTCATAAAACTATTAACAAAAAAATAAAAATTATAAATATTGAACGGAATCCTGAAAATATAATTACTAAATTTGAAACAATTTTATATATAATATATATAATTATAAAACAAAACATAGCTCTACAGGCAGAACACCTGCTGACATTTTTATTTTCGCCAGAACTCCAAGTTAAATATTCAAGTGAATAAAACACAGAAAACTTAATAAGCTTAATAAAAATCGTCATACATTCGATATTGATACTAGGTATAGACAAGCCCCACTTAAGAAATCTAAAACAACAAATCCTTTTAGGAAGACAGGCCAAATTACACAAACTGACGAAAAACAAAATGTGGAAAAAAATAGAGGTAGAGATATCACAAACCGAAATTCAAAAAGAAGAAGAAAATTAATACCAGCAAATATAATAATTCCAGATTTCCACCGGAAGACAACCCAGCTTAATAAAATTATCTTTTATAAAATAACTATATTATGTCTTATATATCACGCCGTGTGTCAAAACATAGATATCAATCCAATCCAAGCAAAAAATGAATACTTAATTTCCCAAACAGGTAACATAGATCTAATGGAACAAACACGCGAATTTGAACATTTGGATCAAATTCAATAAAAAAAGAAAAATTAATAGAGAAATTAACGGAATCAAAATTGCTCAACGAAACAAAAGAGGACTTGCGAATTTCGTAGGTACCTTTTATAAATATTTATTTGGCACATTGGATCAAGAAGATAGGGAAGAATTAGAATCAAAAATTGATAATGTCCGAAAATAGAATACAGATCAACGAATTAAATAAATTAATTGATGAAATTAATAAAGGAATAGAAACAGTCAATCGTTTAAATGAAACCCAAAACGAAAACCAAAGGTTAGCCATCCATATTTTTAATTTACAAGAATTTACAGAATACGTAGAAGACATTGAATTAGGAATGCAATTTACAAGATTAGGCATATTCAACCCAAAGCTCCTAAACCATGACCCGCTTAAACATATCAATTCAGAAAAATTGTTAAATATCAAAAAATCTACTTGGTTACAAGTTAATACTAACGAAATATTGATAATTTCTCATATTCCTCGTACTATTATTAAAACCCCCATTTATAAAATATTACCGTATCCGGATCAGAATCAAAATATATAATAACCGAAACATTGCATGATAAATATTACAGAAAAAAATCAGCAAGTCTTTAAAGTAAAAACGTAAAGTAAAGTATAATAGGTCTCTTAAGACAAATAAATACAGAATGTAGATATACAAAAATGTACAAGAACTTCGAATTAAATTATATTGAACCCAACATTATAATAACATGGAATTTGCTAAAAACCTTGTTAAATCAGAATTCTATAAATAAAAATCTAATAGCAGACGGAAACAATATAATAAAAGCATTTAACTGTTTTATACAAATAGAAGATGTAACAAGAAAGGAAAGCTAACTTCGGGCGGAGCCGAAGTTGATATACCCTTGCAGTTAAACTGGAAACTGGACAAAGTACCCAGCTTCCATCTTCAAAAATACCAAAGTTTGTATTTTTACCAAATACCATTTCCGATCGTTCAGTTATATGGCAGCTATAAGATATAGTCGGCCGACCGTTATGCAATTTGGTAGGTTTTATTAAGTGACCAAAAATAGAATCTGTACGAAGTTCCAACTTTCTATCTTCAAAAACACGAAAGTTGGGTAATTTCCGATTGTTCAGTTATATGGCAGCTATAGGATATAGTCGGCTGATCCTTATGAAATTCGGAATGTTGTATTATTTTGCCAAAAATAGCATTCGTGCCGAATCCGAATTCTCTTGCTTTAAAAACACCGAAGTTATAGCATTTCCGATCAATCAGTTATATGGCAGCTATAAGATATAGTCGGCCGATCCTTATGAAATTCGGAATGTTGTATTATTTTGCCAAAAATAGCATTCGTGCCGAATCCGAATTCTCTTGCTTTAAAAACACCGAAGTTGTAGCATTTCCGATCAATCAGTTATATGGCAGCTATAAGATATAGTCGGCCGATCCTTATGAAATTCGGAATGTCGTATTATTTTGCCAAAAGTAGCATTAGTACAAAATCTGAACTCTGTAACTCTAAAAACACTAAAGTTATACCATTTCCGATCAATCAGTTATATGGAAGCTATAGGATATATAGGATATATACTGCGTGCAAAGAAAAGAAGGGTGTGTGCAAAGTTTCAAGACGATAGCTTTAAAACTGAGAGACTAGTTCGCGTAGAAACAGACAGACGGACAGACAGACGGACAAACATCCCAAAAAGGATAATAATTAATTATAAAAAAAAAAGGCTGCTTTTGGCAAAATAATACGAGGATTATTTACAGAATACGTAGAAGACATTGAATTAGGAATGCAATTTACAAGATTAGGCATATTCAACCCAAAGCTCCTAAAACATGACCCGCTTAAACATATCAATTCAGAAAAATTGTTAAATATCAAAAAATCTACTTGGTTACAAGTTAATACTAACGAAATATTGATAATTTCTCATATTCCTCGTACTATTATTAAAACCCCCATTTATAAAATATTACCGTATCCGGATCAGAATCAGAATATAATAACCGAAACATTGCATGATAAATATTACAGAAAAAAATCAGCAAGTCTTTAAAGTAAAAACGTCTCTTAAGACAAATAAATACAGAATGTAGATATACAAAAATGTACAAGAACTTCGAATTAAATTATGTTGAACCCAACATTATAATAACATGGAATTTGCTAAAAACCTTGTTAAATCAGAATTCTATAAATAAAAATCTAATAGCAGACGGAAACAATATAATAAAAGCATTTAACTGTTTTATACAAATAGAAGATGTAATAATAACAAATACTATGCTGGATTACACCCGAACTATTTATGTAAACAACAGCATAACTAAACCCGAAACCTTATCCTTTATCGTAACCAAAGAAATATTCCAAAACCATTCAAAACCCCAAACAATTTACAACCCAAACAATGTACTACTAGCAATAATAATTATTAATATAATCATTTATTTGATTTATAAATTTAATAACATCCCAAAAAGGATAATAATTAATTATAAAAAAAAAAGGTTATTAGTCCCGAAGAAGAAACTAAAAGTTCAGAAAATAAAGAACATGACCTACAGTTATACACCAAACTAACCGCCTGAGGACAGGCTAAATTCTTAAGGATGGGAAAGTAACATATCAACAACATTTTTTATACCCTTGCAGAGGGTATTATAATTTTGTCCAAAAGTGTGCAACGCAGTGAAGGAGACATCTCCGACCCTATAAAGTATATATATTCTTGATCAGGATCACCTCCTGAGTTGATATGAGCATGTCCGTCTGTCCGTCTTTCTGTTTCTACGCGAACTAGTCTCTCAGTTTTAAAGCTATCGTCTTGAAACTTTGCACACACCCTTCTTTCCTTTGCACGCAGTATATAAGTCGGAACGGCCGACTATATCCTATAGCTGCCACATAACTGATTGATCGGAAATGGTATAACTTTTTAAAGCTTTAAAGAATTCGGATTTGGTACGAATGCTATTTTTGGCAAAATAATACAACATGCCAAATTTCATAAGGATCAGTCGACTATATCCTATAGCTGCCATATAACTGAACAATCGGATATTACCCAACTTTGGTGTTTTTGAAGATAAAAAGCTGGAACTAAGTACAGATTCTATTTTTGGTCAGTTAATACAACCTAACAAATTGCATAACGATCGGCCGACTATATCTTATAGCTGCCATATAACTGAACGATCGGAAATGGTATTTGGTAAAAATACCAACTTTGGTATTTTTGAAGATGGAAGCTTGGTACTTTGTTTTAGATTTTTTTGGTTATATAAATTGAATAAATTGGTTATATTATGATATTCTCATAAGGATCGGCCAATTTAATCCGATGTTTGCGATATATATCCGGTTTTAACTGCAAGGGTATATCAACTTCGGCTCCGCCCGAAGTTTCCTTTCCTTTTGCTTCCATTTGTAAACCGAAGCTGAAGCCTTTTGTATTGAAATTCGTAACCCAGTTGCAAATAGCCTCATTCCAATTTTTGTAAAAACAAACATTTAATTATTCCAATTCGGCTGAAAACAGCCTCATTTCAGATTTTCAATTTCTAAGAGTCACTTCAGATTCAAAACCAAAACAATATTTGGGTAAACAGAAATCGCGACTCGAATCTTTCTCACTCCTTTTAAGTGAATTAAAACTAAACAGCTCAAAACATTTTCTTGCCACCTCGATTAATTGCGACCCAAAGCCTTCCATGTCAACTGACACCTCAAGTAAAAGGTTCCACTCTATCTATTCTCTTCAGAAAACAAAGCCTCTCAGAGAGAAAAGCTTCTTTCGAGCTTTGCTCTGCAAAAAGCTTCAGCAAGGGTAGCTATAAAAAGGACTTAGAGCGCCAACAATAAGTTAGTTCTGAATTTCTAAAATTCTAAGCAGTTGTTCTGAAATTATAAGCAGTTTTAGGGAATCACACTGTATCAAAACCGGAACTCAAATAAAAATATATTTTTTCAAACTATTTCGAAGAAGATATTTAATTATATATACATTTTTACGAATCATTAAAAATCAATATACTGAGATAGGAACTTGGTATATTTCAGTGGAAGTCACCTAAAACGCCGATTGCTTTGAAGTAGAGATGGGCGCGGCCCTAAATTTTGAAGCCCGGCCCGGCCCGATAAAATTGCTTATTTTATTTCTGAAACAATTTAAAATTAAATAAAAAGTTTGATAAGATTGTTAACACAATACTAAAAATGTTGGCATCCATAAATTATAAAAATTCTAAAATATAAATTATAAAATAAATTTATTATAAAATCAAATAAATATTATAAAATCAATACCTTGCAAAGTTGGAGAAATTTGGTTTTCTGGAAATTTTTGTTGATGGAATTTCAGAGAGAATTGACTTAACTGTCGTTCAAATATTTTCTTTTTTTTCCTCTGAAAGGAAAGGCATCTTTTTAAATGGAGGATTTAAAAAGAGTCCTACGAAATGTGCTGTGGAGGGTAAGAAGCGATCCTCTAATCTAAGTAAGGTTTGCTTTTTTAGTTCTTTGATTATAGCAGAATCTATGTTGTCACATGAGCAAAGTTGAATTAATTTTTCAAACCACAAAGGATATATTGTTGGATCTTTATCACTACTCATTTTTTCCGAGCAGTCTTTTAACGACTTTAAAAATGTTAAGAGGCACTCTAACAATGAGAAATCTAGGTTGGCAATTCTATGAAGTTCATTGCGTTGTAATAAGGACGTTAGGACGTGGTCCTAATAATTAGCGCTGGATTGGGAGGTCGTTGCGGCGAAGACGAGAACTGCTGGAAACTCGCGTGAGGGCTCTCGCGAGATGATTTGGATGTACTGATAGCCTGTTGTAGTACTTCGTTTTGATTTGTGCTATCTCTTCTCTGACGAGTGGTATGTGAAGGTCCCTGTGAATGTTTTCATTCCGAACGTACCACGGGGCCCCGGTGATGGTTCTGAGAATTTTTGATTGAGTTCGTTGCATTATATCCACACTGCTGTTACTGGCGTTCCCCCACAACTGGGAGCCGTACATCCAGATTGGTTTCAAGACGGTGTTATATAGGAGTACCTTGTAGTCCAAGCTAAGGGGCGAACGGCTATTGATAAGCCAGTGGAGGCTGTTGGCTTTGAGCTTTAAATGCGTTCTTTTGGCTTCAATGTGGCTGCGCCAGGTAAGCCGTCTATCGAGGTGTACGCCAAGATATGTTACTACATTTGCTATCGGAACCACTGTGTTGTTAAGAGTAAGTGGAGGGCAGTCTTGCCTGTTAAGAGTGAACGTTACGTGTTTGCATTTTTGTTCGTTAACTTTGATTCGCCAGTCGGATAGCCATTTCTCCACTGCCACCAGGTGTATAGCAAGTTGCGCCGTTGCTTGCTTGGGGCATCTCGCGCGGCTTAGGATCGCTGTGTCATCTGCAAAAGTGGATGTGGTTAGATTCCTGCTCGTTGGGATGTCCGCAGTGTAGATAAGGTAGAGTGTTGGTCCAAGCACGCTGCCTTGAGGAACTCCGGCTCTAATGGTGTAGTCATTGGACATGCCTGAATTACATCTTACTGAGAATTTCCTGTTGTATAGGTATGACTTTAGAAGTTTGTGTGTGTTGGTTGGGAGCATTTCTATAATTTTGTGCATTAGACCTTCTAACCATACTCTGTCGAAAGCTTGTAATACGTCCAGAAATATCGCAGTGCAGTACTCCCTTTATTCGAATGTATTTCGGATTTCTGAGGTTATGCGGTTGACTTGCTCAATGGTTCCGTGTTTTTCTCGAAAACCGAATTGATGAATAGGGATTTTGCTGTGTGTTCTGAGATATAGGGTAATGTGTGCCAAGAAGCATTTTTCAAAGAGTTTTGATAGACACGTTAGTAGACTTATTGGTCTATATGATGAAGCGATTGTGCGGTCTTTGCCAGGTTTTGGTATCATTATAATTATCGACTTTTTCCATCTCTCTGGAAAGTGTCCGTGTCTCGTTATTGCATTGAAGAGCTGGCAAATAGCTCGGACAGCACAGAAAGGAAGTTCAATAATCATTTTTGGTGATATTAGGTCGCATCCTGGAGATTTTTTTGGGTTGAGTTCGTTTATGATTTTGAGTACCTCATGTGGCCTAAATACAATAGGTTCATACGTTGATGTGTCGATATCTGGTGTTGCTGGCAGTGAGATCCCGTTTGATGATGTGTTGGGCTGAAATACATTTTGAAGATGCTCTGCGAATCTGACGGCTCTTTCTTCGTCGCTTCGAGCCCAGTTGCCTGTGGGTGTCCTTATTGGCATTGCAGATTCGATTGGTGCGCAGAGAGATGAGTGTCTCCAAAGTGGGAACTTGGAGCTCATTGGGGATAACTGTTCTATATAATGTTTTTGCGACCTTTCTTCTTCATGACGAAGTGCAGCTGAGAGCCTCTCTGTAGCGTCTTTTAACCTTTGTTTTGCGGTTGGTGATCTGTTGGATTGCCATTCTCGCCGTGAGCGTCGCTTTTCTAGAACGAGCTGCTCTATTTCAACGTTCGTGTATCTATTATTGTACGATGTTTTTTGCGTTTATGGAGTTGATACGCGAGCTGCTGCGACCAAGACGGATTCAAGAGTCTTTGTGGATAAGTTGATATCAGCTTCGTCATTCAAACGTGGATTCAACTCAATGTGCGAACTTACATATTTTTTGTACTTAAGCCAATTGGTTTTATTCGTTGTTAGTCTGAATGGTTTATCTACCGCAATTCAGTGGTGGGTACGAAATCTAACGGTCGGAGCCGCAGCTCGGCCAAACAACAAATTACAACAACAACCACCACCCTCGCGATGGTTGTCGTCGCGTTGTGCGCAAATGCACTCTTAATAATTATTGTTGCAAACTCGGGACCGCGGGGTCGGGCCCGCTACCTGCTTCGAAATTTGTGTAGCATTGTTTTTGTAAATCTTCACGGCTCACTGACCGCGCGACTCGATCGTCTGGCCCGATTTGCTGGCGCCAAAAATTACGAATAACGGGGGGAGCCTTGAGAGCCCGAGGAGCCATGGGCTTGCCCACCCCTGATTTAGATGAAGAAGTACAGGCGAGTGATCGGACGATAGATCTGGTAAGGAGTTGGCACTTATCAGGTTGCGAAGAATGTTTTTTGTGACTGCAAAATCTATCAAGTCTGGCAGTTTTCTAGGATCTGTTGGCCAATATGTAGGTGTCCCAGGTGACACACAGTCTAGCTTGTTGCTTGCTTTTATTATTGCATTGTACAACTGCCTTCCCTTAGGAGTCACAAGTCGAGATCCCCAGTGCGTGTGCTTGGCATTGAAGTCTCCTGCTGCTATAAATTGTTCGCTCAGAGAGTTGAAATATTCCATGAATTGGGATTCTGATATTGTGAACCGAGGAGGACAGTATACGGCGGCAAGCTTTAAAGATCGGGAATCCATTTGCACATCTATTGATGTAGCTTGCATGAAGTTAGTGGCGAAGCTATTGTGAAAGCAGTGCTTGATGCGATTTCTAATCAGAATCCCAGTGCCTCCATGAGCTTTCCCGTCTGGGTGATTCGTGTTGTAGAATAGATAGCCTCGAATTTGAAAATTATATTTATTTGTAAGATGAGTTTCTGCGAGTAGCATTACATCGATATGATAATTAATAAGGAACTGAGTTAACTCGAGTTTGCGCTGTGAGACGCCGTTTGCGTTCCACAGTGCTATACGGAGTGGAGCCATTGATTACTTAGTCTGTTTTTGAGCAACAAGCAGCTCAATCAAAACGTTCTGGTTTCGCATAAGATCTTGCATAGTTGTCTGCATGAATGACATGAATTCCATCATACTTTGTTGAAGATTACATATCATTGTTTCAAATTTGTTCGTAGACGGTTCTTCTGGTTGATGAGGGGGAACTGATGATCTAGGATTGGTGGGAGCGGTACTTTTAAGACCCAATTTTAGAGCAGTTGCATAGCTTGCGGATTTGTCGGTGACCTCATTATTGGCTAAAGATTTAACAGCTGAAGGGGGGATGACATTACGTGTAGATTTCATAGGTGGTGTATGTGAGTACGACTTTTCAGTTCCTTGTAGACTGGACAGCCCCTGTAGTTAGCCGTATGGTTGCCTCCACAGTTTCCGCACTTTTTGCTGCTGGGATCCTCTTTATTTTTTGGGCATTTGTGAGATTCATGAAGGTCTCCACATACGCATCCACGCATACTGGACGAAGCGTGCAATAAGACCTTATGTGGCCATATTCCTGACAATTATTACACTGCACCGGTCCATTTCTTTTATGCGGCTCCTCTACCGTAATTCTGCGGTGTAGTAGGAACTGGAGAGTGAAGATTGGATGCACTTCATTTTTTTCAGAGGCTTGGATTTGGTTTCGGGTTCAAGTTCTACCTTGAAAAGAGGTTGAGGCTTTCTTTCTCTATTCAAAATGTTACTAACATTTTTTACCTTAAAACCTTTCTCCATCAGTGCTCTTGTAACTTCATCTGGTGTTACTTCCGGCTCGATACCTTTTAGTACTACTTGCTGGCCCTTACTGCTTTTTAATTGGTACGTGTAGAAGTTTTTATTATTGTCGTTTAAATACTTCGTATTGTCGTAATAATACTTGTAGTTTGCTTTCGTATTAGTCTGAACTTTAGTTTCATGAATATTACCCTTTGTTAATGGAATTATGTGGAAATTGTCTGGTCCTATTAGATTCAGTATCGAGTTTACGAGAGTATTCGAACTTTTCTCTCGGATGTAAATCGGCGGCGGCTTAGGCTTTTTGTTGTCCCCTACGGTGACTTCAGGAGGTGTATCATCGGATTTATCTGCCAAAATAGCAAATCTGTTTGCTTCTATGGGCTTCTCTATTGTAGATTGTTTTGAGGTGCCTCGAGTTATTTTAGCAGAGTTACCAAATCTAGAGTTCTGCGGGCTAAGCTTTCGTTTATTTGTATGTAGCGATCCATACCAGTCTGTACGGCCGAACGTTGTTTTGAAGGGGGCACGCTGGTGTGAGGTGCTGAATTATTTGCTTGCACTGCAGTCTCCGATATTACGGTAGATGGTATTGCGCGTGCAGTTGATACCAAGTCGATGGAATAATCTGCGCCAATATTTATTAACGCCTGAGCATATTCTTGAAAACCACAACCTGGAAAACAATGGATCATATGTTCTTTCAATTTTTCAAAGACAAGTACACTGACCTTCATTCACACTTAAGGAATGCAAATCTTTTGCCACTTGGGCCAGTTGCTTACGAGAAAGGTTATCTTTGCTAGTCGCAGACTCAGCTAGTGAAACGCATTTGTGCCGGTTCAGCGTTCCTGTGCCTCTGCCCTGCTGGTACGCCAAAACGTTTTTGCAATCCATGCAACAAACATAGTCGACTAAGGTTTTATCATACTTTATTAATTGGAACTTTTTCCACACCGCACTTCTATTCTCGTTTTTTATTTATTTAGTTTTCTCACTATACTCCCGAATAGTGCAGCAGTTTGAATTGCTAATTTCGACATTTTTGAGATAAAAAGCGCGTAATTAAATTAGAGGTGTGCAATGATCAATTCTAGATATGGCCTATGACACAATAACACAAAATATCGTAAAAAAATATCGGTAGTTTTGTCTATTTATCTCAGCAATTACAAAAACATTTTTGGCTTTTCGGGCTTTTGGTGTCAGGCCCAAACCAGCATTTTTTAAAAAATGCCCTAATTTTTTTGCTGAGCATGCATACTTTAAGGATGGAATGACTTTTAGGGGAGTGTAAAGACACGAAAACAGCCAATGGACTTATTTACCTTTTTTGTTTAGGCCCTTGTTATTATTTTGGTTTATTGTGAGATCTATGTATGTCGTTCATTTAATAATTTCCTTTAATATTTTGGAGAGAAGCAAGAATTAGCCGTACCACCAGAGAATCTGACGCAGATCGGGCTTTGCGTGACAAGTCCCACAGCAAAATCACTGTATGTGGAGAAGGTTTCAAAGCATGAGCAGCTACAGCCGGAGAAGGAGACGAAGGATAGGCTGTGGGCGAGACAGAAGGCAGCTATATTGAGGATCGTAACGAAAAAAAAAATAGGATGGAGGATCATTACTGATGTCTGCATGATGACTGAATGTCTTCTGATTACTGATGATGACTGATTACTGATGACTGTCTTTCTGCATGCAATAATATCCTGCAGCAGAAGTGGCAGGGTACAGCGAAATGTCTATTTATTGTCTTCTTTATTTTCACTTCTAAATAAAATTAGTTTAACAATCAAAAAATAAATATATATGTATGTAAATCTTTTATTTTTATTTTTTATGTATGTATGTTATTTATGCGTGTGGTAATCCATCCATATTTAAGTTGAAGTTTGCCTTGTAGCTTGGTGCTTTGTTTTCCTTTACAAGAACAAAAACTAAACGTAAGAATCTTAACCAAACTCACCAAATTGTTTTTAAATGCTCTTTGGTTCCACGGTTACCAAGTTTCTCCGTTTTGCGTTCCAGTGCATCGGATTCCTTTGCGGCCTTCCACCGCAGTCGCAAAAATGAACCTTGGTTGGTGCGGTACCCGGGTCAGCTTTGTTTTACCTTTTTCCTTTTTAATTTTTAAGTTACATTTTCGATGTTGGTTAGATGGGTTACGATCACGTAAGGGTACAGTTTTGGAACAGGAAAGTTCGATAGGAAAACAAAACAACGTCAGATCTGATGTAGTAGGAGCTATAAGATCCTCTACTCGCCCATGGCTGATAAGGACGATCTAGAAACGATAGGTTATTTTTACTTTTTTTGGACTTTGGATCGGGTCTTAGCCGTCCATAATCCGCTTCAGTATTTGGAGTTCAGCATTAAAATATCGGTACTTAAACATATTGATCAATTCGTACCACTGAAGGAGTTTATTATTATATCCTTGCAGAGGGTATTATAATTTTGTCCAAAAGTGTGCAACGCAGTGAAGGAGACGTCTCCGACCCTATAAAGTATATATATTCTTGATCAGGATCACCTCCTGAGTTGATATGAGCATGTCCGTCTGTCCGTCTTTCTGTTTCTACGCGAACTAGTCTCTCAGTTTTAAAGCTATCGTCTTGAAACTTTGCACACACCCTTCTTTCCTTTGCATGCAGTATATAAGTCGGAACGGCCGACTATATCCTATAGCTGCCATATAACTGATTGATCGGAAATGGTATAACTTTTTAAAGCTTTAAAGAATTCGGATTTGGTACGAATGCTATTTTTGGCAAAATAATACAACATGCCAAATTTCATAAGGATCAGCCGACTATATCCTATAGCTGCCATATAACTGAACAATCGGATATTACCCAACTTTGGTGTTTTTGAAGATAAAAAGCTGGAACTAAGTACAGATTCTATTTTTGGTCAGTTAATACAACCTAACAAATTGCATAACGATCGGCCGACTATATCTTATAGCTGCCATATAACTGAACGATCGGAAATGGTATTTGGTAAAAATACCAACTTTGGTATTTTTGAAGATGGAAGCTTGGTACTTTGTTTTAGATTTTTTATTGTAATAAATTGGTTATATTATGATATTCTCATAAGGATCGGCCAATTTAATCCGATGTTTGCGATATATATCCGGTTTTAACTGCAAGGGTATATCAACTTCGGCTCCGCCCGAAGTTAGCTTTCCTTTCTTGTTTTTTTTTTTGTAAATAGGTGCATTTTGCAATAGGTGAAGATGCATTTCTCCACAGCTTTGCATGCGACCAAGTCAGAACAGATTGATTGCACGCAACAAAGTCAACCATGATCAACCTAGTACTTCAATAAAACAACATCGACTAATTATTAATATCTTAATTATTTATTAAGCCCAAAAAAATATACATAAGGGGCAGAAATTTGTATAAAGCATGAAGAAAATGATAAGCTTTCATTTTCATCGAAATCTAAAGTAATCAAGTATTTAAAAAATATTTTAGTCTTAAAAAATAATATTTAATATTTTGATATTTAAAAAATTAGTCAGTAAAAGATATCGTAAAAGGCTCGGCATCAAACGTTGTTGTGCGTTAAAAATTCCATTTTTATTTTTCTCTTCTTTTTTTTTTTATTAATTATTTATTAACAATGATCTGTTATTTTAGATTATTATAACAAAAAGTAAGGATAAATTAAGCTAAAAGAGATTCCATAATTTTCTATTTAATTACAACTAGGGATAGTTCAGGGGATAATAAATCGGACAATGAGTTGTAATTTTTACAAATAACGCGAAATAGATCGTGTTCAACGAAATTAGACCTACAAATTGGTAACCAAAGGGGTCGGACGGATCTAGTTACTTTATAAGGAACAGAGAACATTAATTTTTCAAAAAGTAATTGTGAGTCCACCTGTCTCAGAATAAGCACATGAAGTAGCCTAACCCCAGCACAAGTACGGCGTTCTTTTAAAGGTGGTATGTTTAATAGTTTTAACCGGCAATGATACGACGGAAGGCAATAACAGTATCCCAGTTTAAACTTTTTAATGGAAATAACAGAAACTGCTTTTAAAGTATTGCAAACTCCAAACGCTCGAACAGTGTTCCAAGATAGGACAAACCAACGATACATATAGAGTTTTAGTTGTGAAAGGATCATCAAATTCTTTAGACCAACGTTTGATTAAAGCTATAACACCTCTGGATTTATGAATTGTTAATGATATATGTTTGTTGAACGACAACTTATGGTCAAAAAGGACTCCAAGATCGTTAATAAGGGAAACACGATCTAAGACGTTATTCCCAAGAGAGTACGAAACGATGTGAGGCACACTGCGATTAAACGTCATAACCTTACACTTAGAGCAGTTAAGTAAAAGGAGATTGTTTGAGCACCACATGAAGACTTCGTTAAGGTCTAATTGCAGGTGTCTATGAAGAAAATGGAAAGAAAGACATAACTTGAAATCATCAATATACATGAATGTAGTAGCATAGTCTACAACACTAGGTAAATCGTTACAAAAAGAACAAACAGAAGGAGGAACAAAGAGGTCCTAAGTGACTTCTTTGTGGGACACCAGAAGAAACGTTTATAATCTGTGATGTAATGTTTTTAAACACGCTGCGTGCGGTTCGATAGATAGGAGGTCAACCACTGCAGTATTTGTGGAGAAAACCCCATAAGATACAGCTTATGAAGGAGGAGATGATGGTTCACAGAATCGAACGCTTTGCTAAAATCAGTGTACACCACATCAGTTTGCATGGGGCTCAGAAAACCGCTGTACATAATCCAAGTGAATTCAAGAAGGTTAGTTGTGGTAGAGCGATGCTTGACAAACCCATGCTGTGATGTGGAAATAATGCTTTTACAAAAATGTAAAGCATTATTTAACCTGTAACGTAACCAGTGTCTCTAGCACTTTAGGAATCGCAGATAGCATAGCAGTACCCCTTAGTAGTTCTCAATAAGTGCTTTTGAGCCTTTCTTATGAAGCGGAACTATATCAGAACAATACCTTATAACACAGCTAGGAATATTGTCAGGACCAGCAGAGAATGAGATACCTTTTGTTGAGAGAGCTTCAAACACATCCAGAATTCGAAATTTTTTTTTTTTTTTTTGTAATATCAGGGTAACGTTTATTTAAAACTGTCCATTAGGGACAACCATTAAATGTTATCACATAAACTTCACTTATAGATAATTTTAAATATTAATATGGTAGAAATAAATTAGAGTAGTAAGGGGAGGTCCAGCGGGTGTGTCCTTTTTAGTCTTCTGGGCTGCTCGCTGTTGTCCAGCAGGGAGCTAGCCAACCGGTTCGGGTGATTATGAAGCCTCTGCATGTAACGTGCGCTGCTTCTTTGTATCTCGTCCTGGACCCAAGGGAAATTGAGAACCTCGTGGATGGTGCGATTGTCATGAAAGACGTGGGCCCCAGTGGCGATTCGAAGGGCTCTATTTTCGAAAGCTTGTATTGTTCGGACATTCGTCTTGCTCGCAGTGCCCCAGAGCTGTATGCCGTACGTCCAGATTGGGCGTATTATTGCCTTGTAAATGAGGAGTTTAGTGGAAGTTCTCAGCTTCGATCTCCTACCCATAAGCCAGTAGAAGGATCGAAGTCTTTGATTAGACTGTTTCCTCTTCTTAGTCAGATGGGGCTTCCAGGTGAGCCTCCTGTCTAGGGTGAATCCCAGGTACTTGGGATTGTCTACCTGTGGAATTGGAGAGCCGTTAAGGTTAACTGGAGGGCAGTTGCCTTTGCAGAGAGAAATTTGGAGGCAGTGGACTTCTCATTATTGACAGCAATGTTCCATCGTTTTTGCCAGTCGCTGAGCAAGTCAAGCTGCAATTGCATCGTTTCGGCTGCCCCCAATGCGCTATCGGCGGTGGAAAGGAAAGCTGTGTCGTCTGCATAGGTTGCTGCGAGCAGGTCAGGCCTCTGAAGAACAGGGAGGTCGGCCGTGTAAGCATTGTACATCAACGGGCCAAGAACGCTGCCTTGGGGTACACCAGCGTGAGCTTCTCTTATACCGGAGATGGCCTCGCCACATCTAACAGCAAATTTACGGTCTTCCAAGAACGACTTTAGGAACTGGAAGTATGGTCGGGGTAGGCCAGTCTTTAATTTATATAGAAGACCGGGTGCCAGACTCGGTCAAACGCCTGCTTCACGTCCAGCATGACGGCCATGCAGTACTTCTTGGTTGCAAACGCGTCCAGGATGCACTGCACTACCCGATGGCACTGCTCTGGCGTACCTTGTCGCCGCCTGAAGCCAAACTGGTGGTCAGGGATCAGTCCAGCCTCGTCAAATACTGGCAGTGCTCTGCTTAAAAACACTCGTTCAAGTATTTTAGAGAGCATTGGTAACAAACTTATTGGTCGGTGGGACGAAAGATTTGCTTCGGGTTTCCCGGGCTTAGGTATCATAGTTACCTGGGCACGTTTCCATGTGGACGGAAAGTACCCTACCTCTAAGCATCTATTAAAGATCCTCGTAATTAGCTGAATGCTTGGAGGTGGTAACATTTTCAATGCAATTGCATTGATACCATCATCGCCCGGGGCCTTGTTGTTGCTCATGATGGTTATGAGCTCAGCTGTTTCCTCCTCAGTCACTGGTGGTATTGGATCGGCGTCCCTGGAAGGCTCGGCAAGCAGACGGGCAGTTTCAGCAGCATCCTCCGGTGAGCAGCGATCGAAAGGCGTAAAGACACCTTCGAGGTGTTCGGCGAAAGCGTTTGCCCTGTCCATCTCCGATCTGCACCAGCTGCCGTCGGTTCTTTGTACAGGTGGGATTCTTTTCAGCGGCTGTCTGATAGATTTGGTGACTCGCCATAAGTTATGTTGAGGGTCGCCTGGCTCAAGTTGTTCGACGAACCCGTCAAAGGCCTGCTTTCTTAGTCTTGCCAGCGTTTCTGTCAAACATTTGGTCGCTCTATTGAAGGCGGTTTTGTCCAAAGGATTCCTCGAGAGCATCCACACTCTTCGGAGTCGTCGCTTTTCAAGTTTGAGTTCTTCGACTTCTGGGCTCCAAAAATGGATGTCCCTGTCAGTGGCTCTTGGGCGGTTGGAGGGCCTTGGTGCTGCTTCAGAAGCTGCCGCCTGAATATGGGCTGTTAACTCTTCTACAACGGTGTCGATGTCAACGGGGGGGTCAAGTGTCGGGCTGGGGTCGATAACGTTGTTCAGGTAAGATTGGTACTTGTCAACGTCTGTTGTCTTGTAGATCAGCTTTTTGCGGGCTGACCTGAGCAAGGCTGGGGTGAAAAGTGACACGGCAAAGACGCTGTGGTCCGAGAAGAGGTCTTCTATTTCTCTCGCTTGAATTCCGGCAGAGTCCAGTCCTCCGGAGATGGCGAAGTCTAGGACATCTGGGATTTTGTGGGGATCCGTAGGCCAGTATGTGGGTGCACCGGTTGCGTGACAGCTCAAGTTTCGGGACTGAATCTGCCTGTATAGGGCCGAGCCCTTTGGGTTCGTAATCCTGGGGCCCCACCAGGGGTGTTTAGCATTAAAGTCCCCTCCGATTATGAACTTGTGGCCGAGGCAATCCAGTAGCAAGCCGAATTCCTGTTCGTGGATGTTGTGCCTGGGGGGGCAATATGCTGCAGCGATTGTTATGTCACCGTTGGTAGTGGAGATTTTAATTTGGGCACATTGCACCCAGTCTTCGCACATGGCTGGAAGTGCCTCATACTTGATGCAGCTGCGAATAAGGATGGCCGCGCCCCCGCGACCTCTACCGTTCGGGTGGTTAGCGGCAATGAGGTCGTATCCTCTAATAGTCAGGTATGATCTGTTGGTAAAATGCGTTTCTGATATGAGGAGAACGTCTGCTTGGTGGGTCTTGCAATATAGCTCGACCTCTGGCCTTCTTTTTACCAGGCCGTTAGCATTCCATATGGTTATATCTAATTGCGTATGCATAAGGATTTGCAAACGGTGGCCATCATTTGGGCTATTTGGCTCAAGACCTTATCCATCATGCGCTCAAACATAGATTCCATCCTAGCCATTAGGACGTCCATTGGATTACTTGGAAGACTGGGATCGGGATTGGGGTTGGAGTCAAACTGTGGTGCTCCGTTTCTGCGCTAGCATAGCTGATGTTAGGGTTAATTTTGC
Organism: Drosophila pseudoananassae pseudoananassae; assembly: GCA_018153035.1. Taxonomy (NCBI): domain Eukaryota; kingdom Metazoa; phylum Arthropoda; class Insecta; order Diptera; family Drosophilidae; genus Drosophila; species Drosophila pseudoananassae. Next base: position 5,428,305 of record JAECXR010000072.1, read on the forward strand.
TGAATTGAGGTTGCTGGCGTCTTGGGGCAGTCTGCTTGGGGGCGAACATGCTCTTTGCCTTTTTGTAGGCTGGACAGCCCTTGTAAGAGGCCGCGTGTGATCCGTCGCAGTGGAGGCAGACGGCTGGTTCACTGGCGATTTTGGTGCATTCGGACGATGGGTGCCTATCTCCACACTTTACGCATCTGTACTCCAGATGGCAGTACCGTTTCGTGTGACCGAAGCCCTGGCAGCGATGGCATTGGGGCACATCGTCGAATTTTTTGGTGGCTCAACCGTAACCACCGTGCTGCATAGCCGCTTGACTTGAAAGGCCTCCTTGTTGTTTTTGGCTGGCTCAAGGTTAATAAAGAAAATGTTTAGTGGCTTCTTTGTACCTTTTTGCGTAGGATTGTGTATATCCCTGACTTTGTGTCCATGGCTGTTTGCCGCTGTTTTGCTTTTATTGTGTCCCAGCTGATGTTCTTCCGGGCATTTCTCCTACAAACTGCGCCAGTCTGGTTGGTTCCATTAAAGTCCTCAAGTTCCATTGTCCAATTCGTGTCCGTTTCGATATGCGAATGGTCGTCAACGGTTGGGGGGGGGTGTGGTTGGTTTCTTCTCGTCTTGTATTAGTTTCTTTAATCAATTGTTTTTTTTTTTCAGTTGATCCGGTGATTAGCCAGGTGCAACCTATCCCAGAGGTGGGGCTGCCACCTGTCGATAACTGGGAATACCGTTTTTCGACCTCACATGTTTAGTAGCATCGGAAAAGAGACCACTAAGCATAATGAAGCCGAAAAACTTTGGAGGTCATGATTGCCATGAGTGGGGTTCGAACCCACGACCCATCGTTTTTTTAAATGTTTTTTATATGTGGTAATTTATAGGGATGAGAAGAATTGAGGTTATATGAATCGGACGAATAAGTGGTTTAAAAAAATGACGCGAAGAGATTAGCAATACCTAGCTTAGCAGAATGTTAAATATTTGTATATGGTAGGAAAGGAGGAAAAAGATTTGATTTACGTTTCATATTGACGAAAGAATAGAAGGAGCTCGGATCATTACGAAAGTTTAGCTTAAAATTCATAATATACCGCTTATAAAGTTGATTGTTGATAATAATAAACTGGTTGCGAATATACAAAAAGTTTGACTGATGACACAACGATCCTGACTTAAGAAAGTTTTTGTAAGCTTTTTGATTTTGTAAGATCAGTTAAGCCATCATATTAATGTTTCTATACTTCTAAAAAAAACACCCTATATATAACGCTTGTTAAAATTATTTATATTTACATACATATATGGTATATATGTCTGTTTGGGATTTCTTTGGGGTGTACTCTTTTATTTGTACTTGGTACCATGTAACTGCAATTCTGCACTGTCTTAGTAGGTGCCTGACTACTACATTTGCGTGGTTTTGAAGTTTTTCTTTGTATTTTTAGCCTGATACCCTACTTTGGGGACTACCAGGTCCTTCTCCAAGTTCACTGTGCGCATGTACAATGGGACTTCGGAGATCATGCGTAACGTTTCGGCTTAAATAACTGTAATCTTGTCCAAATTAGATTTGCCTGCTATGCCGTATACTTGTAAACCATAAAGCCACGAGGGAGCAATAACCGCTTTTAGAGATAACTTGTTCCACTATTAGGAATAAATCTTAGTTTCTTTTGCTTGGATCTTTTTTAATGGCCTTTATGATGGACATTATGTGTGTTCGGAAGGTTACCCGCTTTTCTAATTAAACTCCGAGATACTTGATCTGTTACTTGCTACATGCGGAAGTGGTTGGCTAATAAGAAATATCCCAGGAAAGGATTGTGGACGCAGGGCGTAGGTAACACTGGCGAGTTTGCTGATAGAAATACCAACATTCTTCAAAAAACACCAAGAAGGGGACAAAGACAGCGAAAGACAGCGCCTTCAAAGTGTCAAAGAGTCAAGTCCATCATCCCCAAGGCTTTCTTAGTCTTCAGTGCCTTAATGTGGGTTAAAGACTTCCTCTACCGTAATTGCTCGTACTGGAAGACACATTTTTCCTGGGCGGTGTAATCCTTTTTTTTGCAAACGCTTCCACGGCGATTTAGAGCAAGAACCATTACATCTTTTGATGCGAAATGAGGATTTGTGGAACGCGTGATTTGAGGACACCCGTTGATTGAATGATTTTTTTAAATGATCTCTCCAATAAGAGATCGGTCTGTATTTGCTTCTGCTGAGTCAGTACTTTTGTCGCTCGGTTGGAAATCCTTCGATATTTCTTGTTGATAAAGGGGTCCATATCACTTTGCGATAAAATTTCTTGGAGTGTCTCCTTCAGACCTTGACGAAATATTGCCAAATCCGTACCAAAAGAAAGCAAACGGCTGGATTTTTCGGATATGTATTTTTCGCTGCAGTGGGTTAAAGCACTAACCATACAGGTGTATGGTTGGGGGTTAAAGACACTAAGGATTTCGTGTTCGCATAGCTTAAAAATGTCTTTGATTTTTTCGGTGGGTGTAGAGCAGTGGTGGGCAAAACTAACACATGTTTAAAATTTGAGTGTGTGCGTAGCAGAGAAAAACAATGAGAGCAGAGAATTCACTGAGCGAAAAAAACTTATTTTTTTATTTAATTTTTCGTTATTCAAAAGTTTGAATGGGACTTAAATAGTGTATTTTATTTTAAAGACATTTTTTCTAGCAACATTTCTTAAAAAAATGAAAAAAACTACGCTTCCCTATCTTTATTTCCTATGGAGAAAACTTTTTTCAACTCAATTTGTGAGAACATTTTTCGCAGTGGAAACATTTTGATTTTTAAGTTTGGGCTGTCAAATGAGTCAAAATGAGAGCAAAGAGAGCTTCTAAAAAAAATTGAGAATGCTCACACTGTCAGTGTGCCGGCAGCGCTGCGGCAGAATTTCCTACCCTATACTCGCGTGCTATGTAAAATGAGAGTTTGCCCACCACTGGTGTAGAGTTAGCTACTCGTACTATCACTCGGTATGTTTTGTCTTCTTTAAGCTGATAAGTGTAATGCCTTTCTTTTTGCTCATTCAACAATCGTACAACAAACGCTTCGATAAGTGTTTGGGTTAGATCTATTGACTTTTACCGTGTGGTTCCTGCCAACTTTAAAAACAGAATTTTTAGGATCAATCACGCTTTCAATTTCCTTCTCGATGACGTATACATCAGATACATTTTTGATAAAATATGTTATATCTTGGTCGTTTTCGTCAGCTAGTTCCTTAGCTAGAGCAAGTTCAGAATTTGTTTGAGGTTCTTCCTCATTTGCTAATAATGTAAATCGGTTCGTAGACGTTGGTATTTCCCATATCGGATTCGAAGTTCGATTAACCAGCGTGGAGATCATTTGAAACTCATTTGGCAGCTTTCTTTTTAAAACTGCCTTCTGCTATTTTGGCTTTTTGAGGTGGAGGTGCTTGTGCATTTTGTGCACTATATCCGAAAATTGATGTGGTCATTGAGCATGTGATTACAGAGTTAGCATCGAACCAGTTGCTAACAGGGAACGGGGTGTTTCCCCCCGGCCCGGACTTCTGAGAGGGGCCCGGATTTTTGGCGAAAACTCAAAATAATAAATAAAATATATTTGAAACTTTCTCAATCTATTTTATTCCAAAGTTCTGGAACAGACTTCTTATCGCTATTCTGTATATATACATAAATATGTATCTATAGTATAGAATTAGAATTATAATTCTATAATCTATAATAATTCTATATATAATTCTAATTCTAGAAATTATAGAATTTCTATAGATTCTATACATTATCAAAATTCAACATAATTTTCGTTATTTTCAAAAATATATTTCATTATATAGGGGCCCGTTAGTTGTACCCCCCGGTCCCGAAATTCCCATAAAAATGTGTCTACCCACGTCAGAATTGCGCATTCTGTTCCTGAAACTCAGGTTTCTGTAGGAATCGGCTCTTAAATTAGTTGCAACTGAATTTTTATTATTATTATTTGAGAATTTTACGCGCAATTTAAATTGCGCGGAAAAATATATTTTACAGCTATAGCAACTAAAGGCCTTAAGCTACTTATTTACATTGTTGAACGTTTTTTTTTCTAGAGGTATGTTATGTACATTGGAAATTCTTATTTGTTAATATCTATTTATTTTATGATAGTAATGTTGGTAATTTTATGTATGATTGCTTATGATTATATACAGTGGTAAATATTGGTTTTTTTTAGGAATTGTATTGTATTTTGTATGAGGTAATTTCAGCTATTGTTTGTTTTAGAAATTTGGATCTATCTTGCTGCAGTCCAGGGCAGTCGATGTTCAAGCATTGAACACTATTTTGTATAGAAATTCTTAAGTTACAGTTTCAAGGGATCGGACCCATAAAATATGAGTCAAACACATGGTTCAAAACCGATCCCCTGCAGCCTAACACAAACAAATACATAAGTGGTGCGCTTATCCCACTGGAGAAAGGGTCGCATAGCAGGTCAGCGTGCAGTGCGTTGACAAGTAGTTTTAAATAGTTTTAAGATTCTCGTGTATCGTACTTATAAGAGAACTTTACCAAATAAAAACAGTTTCCTAAGGGAGCTCATTGGAGTAAGACCCGTATTTGGGGCTCCTCTTAACAGTCGATGAATATGTGTTGTAGGGTCAAGATTGTGTTGCAGTTTGGGCAGATTGGTGGTGGTGTTTTGTTGATTAAGTGGCTGTGGGTTATGTTGGTATGACCTAGTCTTAATCTTGCGAATTTAATTGGGTCTGCTCGAAAGATGTTTTTAGCAGGTTTATTGTGGTTGTGGGTTGAGGTTGAGCTGTCGTGGTTTATTTGTTTGTAGTGGGTTGAGGAGTTATTAAGAATGGAGTTTTTAATTGTTTGGGTATTTCGTTGAAGGTATTTAAGGATGTCGGATTGGTTGTGGTTGTTTTGAATGATTAGTGGAAAATTGTGTGCTTTTTTTGCCGTTGTGTCTGCGAATTCATTTCCTATGATCCCGCAATGCCCAGGGACCCATAATAGCAGGATTTTATTTTTTTTAAATTTGTTTAATATTTCCCTAATGGAGGTGGTGTAAAAATTTTGTTTTTTGGTGTTCCCGATCTCCTGTAAGGCTGAGAGGGAATCCGTGCATATAGCAAATTTCCCTCGAAGTTTACTGCCGTAGTTACATGCTGTTAGTATTGCCGATATTTCGGCAGTGTATACGAAGGAGTACTGAGGTAGTATGTGGTGTTCGATGACCTCGTTTTCTCTTGTGACGCTGAATGAAACGCCGTCCTCAGATTTAGATCCGTCTGTGTAGATGAATTGTCTATTTGGTAGTGTGTTTTTTAGTTCATTGAATTTTAGCTGGTAGATGTTGGGTGTTGTGTTTTCTTTGTGTAGTGCGTGTAATGAAGTGTTTATGGTTGCGTTGCTGCTTATCCAGTGAGGGGTCTTTTCCTTTTTGCATGTTACCGGTGATATGTGAATATTGAGATTTTTAAGTTGTTCTATTGTGTTGTGTAGTGACGACGGGAGTTTTGGGGTATTTTTTGAGTTTTTGATTTTGTAGTATATTTTTTCTATTGGAGAGTGTTTGGAGTTGATTATGGTTTTGAAATTTTTTTGCGTTGCAAATGTTGTTCTGTGTTCTATTGGTAATATATTGGCTTCGTGGAGGAGATTGTTGATTGGGGTTGCAGCAGTTTTTTTTTTCTGCAGATATGCAAGTATTTGCATTTTCTGGTAGAAAGCGATGCGCCCGAGTAGTTGCACCATTGGTTTATGTCGTTTAGAAGTGGGTCCAAGTTGATGCTGTTTTGTATTTTCCCTGGCTTGTAGGTTAATGTGAAGTCGTCAGCGTATCCAGAGAATTCAATTTTCTTATGTTTAGCTATTATTTTATTAAGTTGGTTAAATGCGATTGCAAAGAGTATCACAGATAAGGGAGAACCTTGCGGTATTCCGTTGTGTAGTGGTTTCGGATTGGAGTACGATTTGTTTGCTAGGATTGTGATTTTTCTGTTGGTGAGGAAGTTTATTATGTAGTTTAGGATAGTGGGTCCTATTTTCCAGGTGTGGAGTTCGTCGACGATGCTGTGGATGCCTATTCTATCAAAAGCTTTGGCGAATCCTAATGAGATGATCGAAATGTGGTTTTTTCTGGAATGGGCCGTAGTTATCTGATAATCTAGCAGAGCTAGAGGGTCAGAAACCGATTTTCCCTTTCTAAATCCCATTTGACGGTTATCAAGAAGCTTCCCATTTGTAGCTAGCCACCATAGCCGTTTTGCTATTATTTTATCGAGAACCTTTGAAATGCAGGGGTTAAGCGAGATGGGTCGGTATGAGTTAATGTTGGTTTTGTCATTATTAGGTTTGAGTATGGGAATTACACTGCTTACTTTAAATTGCTGGGGGATATTTGATCGGAGGATGTTGTTGAAGAGGTTAAGAAGTCTAATGTGCGACGGAATGTGTGTGTTAGGGGTTGGGTTCGTTCAATGAAATTTTCGTGGAAGTTGCTGTCGAGTGATGCATTTGACCAGTGTGTGCAGAGGGTATTGGCTATTTCGTTATTGTCTAGGATGCTTTTTGTGTCAATGGGATTGGTTAGGCAGTGGATGTTGTGTCTGGTTTTCAGGCCGCAGAAACGGTTGATTTTGGACCATATTTCTCCGATTGGAGAATTTGGGTTGATTTGTGCAGTGAAGTTTTCCATGGATTTTTTTTTTCTAATTTTTTTTTCCCGTTTTAGTTTAGCGTTGGATTTTTTGTAAATTAGTATGTTTGTGGTGTCAATGTATCTGTTTAGATTTGTCCAAGCAATTTGTTTTTCATTTTTTAGTTTTTGGAGAGTTTGGTCCCACCATGGTACGTTCCTCTTTTTGTTAGAGGGGTGTGATTGGGGAATGGATTCGTTGGCAAATTGGATTATTATCTTGGTTATATTGGCGGTTTCTTTGTTTATATTAGCGCTGGGGGGTTTTTCGGCGGATAGTTTATCTGCGATTCCCTGGAAGAGTGGCCAGTTTGCCTTTTTTAGATTAAATCTTGGTCTTTCAGTGGGGTTGTTTACTCTATGTTCGTCAAACATTTCGATGTGGATTGGATAATGGTCGCTGCCTGATAGGGAGGTATCCGTATACCATTTGGAGCTCAAATTAAGAGGTGGAGATGCAATTGAGAGATCTATGTGCGTGAATGTGTGGTGGGTTGTGAAGTGGGTGGCTGAGCCATTGTTTAGAGTTGTGAGCGAAGATTGATTGATGTATTCAAATAAAATTTTACCTCTTTTATTGTTGGTTGGTGAGCCCCAGCTTTTGTGCCAGCTATTAAAGTCCCCAGTAATAAGTAGGGGGGGGGGTCTTAAATTGTCGTATATGTTTCTTAGGTTTTTGTTGGGTGGTATGTATGAAGATACTATCGTAGGTGTGTTTCTTGAATAGAAATTATCTTGGGACAGTGTTTTTTTATGAGGATTTGTAATTGGCTATAATTGTTTATGTATCCGTCCATGTTCCACTGAATTATTTTGAGCATGGTGATTTTTGAATATGGAGTGGGTGAAATTTAAAGTTCAAAGTCTTCGTCTGTGCTGGTATTATCTGTATTTTTTTTCTTAGTTTTCTTGTCGGGCTTAGTCTTGGTGCTGAGTTTCTCTTTGGATTTTAAGGGGGTACCTATTTTATTTGGTTTAACTGAGAATATTTTAAGTTTAAGGTCATCGGAGAGTTCAGATCGCGTTGAGTATTTTAAAGAGGTCGTGTCCATGGGTTCATCGATTAGGTCGTCGTAGGTGGTTCATTGTCTCCTAGAGTGGGCTGGTTTTGTTGGGGTTAATGCGGATAAAGATGTTGATTTAGAAGTTGCGGTTGATGGTTGAGATGTAGATGATGTTGATAATTGTGGTGTAGGAGTAGATGTGTGTGTTGGAGTTAGTCGTTTTAATATTGCTGCGGATGTTGATGGTGTACTGGATGGTGGAAGCGCTGCTTTCTGAGCGTAGGAGTTTAGAGGGTGAATGTGTCGTGTGTTATATATTATTCGTGCTGTTTTGTGGTCTACTTTTTCAAGTGTTTTGATGGCAGTTATTTCTTTTTGTTTTATGAAAGAGGGGCAGGATTTATCCATTGAATTGTGGTGTTTTGTTTCGTCATCTTCGTATTTGCAGTTTATGCAGGTTTTGGTGTTGGTGCAAGTTTCATTGTTTTGAATGTGATCTTTTTCGGCACAATTGGAGCATACTTTGGGGCTTTTGCATGTGGTAGTAGTATGTCCGAATCTAAGGCAGTTGTAGCATCGCATCGGGGGGGATGTATGGTCGTACTTGTACGCTCTCGTAGCCTATCCATAATCTTTTTGGTAAGGTTACTGTGCCGAACGTGAGTATTATAAGACATGTTTGTGCCTTGTTGTTGTCGTCTGAGTTTATTTTTTTTAGGATTTTGCGGACAGCAACTACTTTTTGGAGCTTAAGTTCTTCTAAAATTTCGTTTTCTTCTAAGTACCGCAAATCGTTGGAGTAGATGACTCCTTTGGAAGTGTTTAAAGATCTGTGTTCTTTCGCACGAACTGGAAAGTTGTGGAAAGTTTCCATTTTAATTAATTTCTGGGCTTGAAAAGAATTTTTGGTTTTCACTAGTAGGGCTCCAGATTTTGTTTTATGGCAAACTTCGACTGCACCACTGCATTCAAAGTCAACCACTTTTTTGATTAGAAATGGGTTTATTTTTTCAAAGGTGTTATTGTCTTTTCTGGTGATAATTATGTATTTAGGTTCACTTGGGGACGTTGGCGGGGGTCGGTCGGGTGGTAGTGACATTGTGGTGTCTCGAGGGCTCGGGCCCTAACGGGATTTGTTTGTAGCTAATGTTCTAAGTGTTTGTTGTAAGTATAGTTCGGGTGATAGTTTGTCGCGAAATATTGTTCGCGAGCCGAGTTAGAAAAGTAGATAAGCCGTAGCCTTGGGTTTTAAATAGTCGCACGTCTTTACTGGTCGTAGTTCAGGGTGAAACTGATGCAACTGAATTAAAATGCATTTTTCTGCAGAAAACTAAAAAAAAAAAATGATTTTTGTAAAGTTAAATATATATACAAGAAAAGCTAGCTTCGGGCGGAGCCGAAGTTAATATATCCTTAACGTTAAAACCGGTTTTAACTGCAAGGGTATATAAACTTCGGTTCCGCTCGAAGCTTGCTTTCCTTTCTTGTTTTAATTTAATTTGTGAATACCTTTTTAAATATTGGTCGGAGCGAAAACGGATGGACCTCTAGAACTCTTTATTACCTATCCAGATCTCTAATCAGAACTTCTTAATTTGTATACCCTTGCAGGGGCTATTATAACTTTAGTCAAAAGTATGCAACGCAGTGAATCTGATTGATCGGCAATTGTATATTTTTGGTGTTTTTAGAGTTAGAAAGTGAAAATTTTACAGTAGAGCTGTTTTTGGAAAAATAATACGACCCACCAAATCATAAAAATCGGCCGACTACATCTTAAAGCTGCCATATAACTGCAAAAATGGTATTTGGTAGAAATACCGACTTTGGTATTTTTTAAGATAAAAGCTTGGGACTTTTTATACCCTTGCAGAGGGTATTATATTTTGACCAAAAGTGTGCAACGCAGTGAAGGAGACATCTCCGACCCTATAAAGTATATACAGCAGTTTTTCCGTAGAAAGTTTAACAATTTAACTCTCTAGTGCCCAAATTTTTTTTTCCAAGAAAAAAAATATTTTTTGGTTCACTATGTATCAAAAGTGAATGTTTGTTTTAGAAAAATTTTTATTTTTGCTCGGATCGACTATTTTTGCTCGAGTTTTATATGACTATATCCTTGGACCGCCTAGAGGCGGCTTTGGGAAGATAGGCCAATAAAAAATTAGGTAATTTGTTTACATGAGAGCACCAGATGTAAGAAGAAGAGCACCAAAAACAAATGAAATAACAATTAAAGCCAAAGTTACTTAAATTCAAAAAGCTTCAAATATTTATGTACAAAAAGTTCGTTTCAAAATTTCAAAAAGTTGAAAAATTTGCGTACAAAAAAGTTAAATCGTCCTCCAATTTGTCTTCTCCATCCGTATCAATGTCAGAATCAATAGAATTTAATAATTTTTCAATCTCCACGTCGGAAAGAGCGGATAGCTTATTCACTTGTCGTCGTTCCAGCAGCTATTTGTACTAAAATAAGTCATAGGTTGTGTTAAGAGGAGCCCCAAAATAAGAAGGTCGCACTCCAATGAATTTCGTTTAGAAACTGATTTTATTCTGTACATTTCTCTTATAAGTAAGATACATGAAAATCTTAAATCTATTTAAAACTACTTGTCAACGCAGTACACGCTGACCTGCTATGCGACCCTTTCTCAAGTGCGATAAGCGCACCACATGTTTTTATGTTATTTATGTTAGGTCATGGTTAGGGATCGGTTTTAGACCATGCTGTTTGTCTCATATTTCCATGGGTCCGATCCCTTGAAACTCTATCTTCGGAATTTATGCCTACAATCGTGTTTAATGCTTGAACATTCTGGAAAGGGCCACAAAAAAGTGTGTGTTGTTTTAGATTTTCATTTTATTTAACATCATCACTCTCTTTACTTTATATTTTTTAACAGATTATATATATTTATATGTGTATTTTTGTTGTTGTATTACATTTGCAAATTTTATTTCTTTAGTATTAGAAAATTATTATAATTGTTCGATAACAAAATGTAGTGGACTGTATATGTATATGAGTATTTTATTTTAGAATTTTAATATCTTAAGTATTTTAAAATTGTTTATGTTTTAATTTCATGTTCAACCTTATGCTTGAACATCCTGCGAGAGGCCACAAAAGTTTTTTTTTTTATAGCTTTGCTTTTATTTATTGAATCTACTCTTAATTTTGAGACTAACAATAAGTTGACGAATCTTAACATTAAAATTGAACTAACAGTAAAACTAAGACTGCATTAGGGTTGCGCGTCCCTCAGGTCGGTCGCTGGGTGGGTAAGTCATTGCGACGAAGGCGTGATTGGTTGCTCAACCTTGTTAGACCTCTCGCCAGGTGGTTAGGGTGCACCGATAGCTTGGTTAAGTACTTTACCTTCTGTTCTGCGATCGCTTCTTTGACTGGTAGAATGTTTAAGTCGCGGTGTATGTTTTCGTTGCGAACGTACCACGGTGCCCCGGTGATTGTTCTCAAGATCTTTGACTGAACTCTTTGAATTATGTCAATGTTGCTATTGCTGGCGTTCCCCATAATTGGGAGCCGTACATCCATATAGGTTTTAGTACCGAGTTGTACAGCAGGACTTTATATTCAAGGCTAAGAGGTGACCGAGCGTTGATAAGCCAATGAAGGCCGCTGGCTTTTAGCTTTAGGTGTGTTCTTTTGGCGTCAATGTGCCGGCGCCATGTGAGTCTTCTATCGAGATGTACTCCTAGGTATGTTACTTCGTTTGCTTGTTGTTTAGTGTTATCGGCGGGCAGTTTTGCCTGTTCAGAGTGAACGTAACATACTTGCATTTTACTTTTAAAGTTCGTTCACTTTAATTCGCCAATCTGACAGCCATTTTTCGACATCGACCATATGATGAGCTAGCTGCGCAGTTGCTCGAATCGGGCATTTTGAGCGGCTAAGAATAGCTGTGTCATCGGCAAACGTGGATGTTGTTAGACGTGTGCTTGTCGGTATATCTGCGGTGTAGAGGACATATAATATTGGCCCTAGCACGCTGCCTTGAGGAACTCCAGCTCCAACAGTGTAATCATCGGATATAGCGGTGTTGCACCTCACGACAAATTTTCTGTCGTGTAGGTAAGACTCCAAAATCTTGTGGGTGCTGTAGGGGAGCATTGTCTTGATCTTGTACATTAGACCTTCCAGCCAGACTCTATCGAATGCTTGAGAGACATCTAAAAATATAGCAGTACAGTACTCTCGTTTTTCAAACGCGTTCCGAATTTCGGATGTTATCCGGTTGACCTGCTCAATTTTTCCATGCTTTTCACGAAACCCAAATTGGTGTGACGGGATTCCTCCCTGGATTCTCAGGTATGTGTTTATCCGAGTCATTAGGCATTTTTCAAAGAGCTTAGATAGGCAAGAGAGTAGGCTTATAGGTCTATACGACGTGGGGATAGTGTGGTCTTTTCCCGGCTTTGCTATCATTATTATAATTGACTTTTTCCATCTCACTGGAAAGTGGCCAAGTTTTGCGATGGCATTAAATAGCTGGGTGAGAGTGCAAACGGCGCAGTATGGGAGCTCAATGATAATTTTGGGAGTTATGAGGTCGCAGCCTGGTGATTTTTTCGGATTCAATTGTCGTTTGATGATGTTAACGATTTCGTTTGGGCGAAACTCAATCGGCTCATGTTGAGGCTGGGGCTCATCTGATAGAGTCGGCAAAGTAAACGCATTGGTGGCAGGATTTGGTTGAAAGACATTTTTAAGGTGTTTGGCAAACGTGCTGGCTCTGTCTGCGTCGCTGCGCGCCCACCCCCCTGTGGAATTTCTAATAGTCATCACGGTTTCTTTCGGTGAGCTCAGAGTTGGGTGAGCTCTCCATAGTGAGTGTTTCGTACTGTTAGTTGACAATTGCTCTATGTAGCGGTGGTGGACATACGTTTCTTCTTGCTGTAGAGCTTGATCAAGTTGACGTGAGGCATGTTTAAAGCGTTGCTTAGCAGATGGCGATCTGTGACATTGCCATTCTTGACGTAAGCGTCGCTTTTCGAGGACGAGCTGTTCGATTTGTAGATTTGTCTTCTTTTGAATGCGTTGTGTGTTCGTAGTTTTTGGGTGCGGGCAGTAAATCCCCTCTGGTGGATGCGACTTTTCAGCTCCTTATAAACTGGGCAACCTCTATAGTTAGCAGTGTGATTTCCACCGCAGTTGCCGCACTTTTTCGAGTTTTGGTCATCTTTGCTCGCTGGGCAGTGTGCGGAGTCATGAAGCTCACCACAAACTACACAGACTGGGCGCAGTTTACAGTAAGACCTTGTATGGCCATATTCTTGGCAGTTCGCACATGGTACCGGGCCATTGCGTTTGTGCGGCTCCTCAACTGTAATTCTGCGGTGCAGCAGGAACTGAATATTGTATATAGGGTGCACTTCGTATTTCTTTAGGGGCTTAATTTGTGGTTCAAGCTCAACCTTAAAGGGTGGCTGCGGCTTTCTATCCCTGTTAGAGATATTGAACACTGTCTTACCGCTAAATCCCTTCTCTTGTAGCGCCTTTGTTATCTCTGCAGGCGATACTTCGGACTCTATGCCCTTAAGTACGACTTGCAAGCCCTTGCTGCTTTTTAGCTGATACGTATAAAAGTTCTTTTTTTTGTCGGTTAGGTATTTCGATAATACTCTGTAGTTATATTCAGACTTCGTTTGAACTTTTGTTTCCTGGATGTTGCCCCTAACGAGTGGTATTATGTGGAAGTTGTCCTTGCCAATGCTCTATATATAATTTTGTTGACAAGAACGTTGGAACTTTTTTCTCGTATGTATATTGGCGGGGGCTTAGGCTTCCTTTTTTCGACTTCGGTAGATTCGGCTTCATCTTCATAGTCTGCTAAGATTTTAAAACGGTTTGAGTTCGTGGGCGTTTCTATTGCGGCTATGTTAGCATTGCCACGGGTTATTTTGCGTTGAGAGTTTAGGGGGCTCAGCTTCCTTTTGATTTGGATGTAGCGATCCATACCAGTCTGCACAGCCGGCTTAATATTTTCTTTGTTTTTATTCTCTTTTTCGGGAAGCACAGCGGCAGAAGTATCAATGTTTGCGCTGCTAGCTGATGACGTTGTTAAACGCGCTGTCGTTACAGTAGCGGTTGTTGTTGTTGTTACGGTTGACGTTGTCAAAGAGGTTGCGGTGCTAGTTACTGCGCTCTTTGTCTGCAGAGACATCGATGGTAGCGAGGGGGAGCAAGATCGCGCTCTCACGCTCTCTACGTTTAAGAATTCGGTCAAGTTTGGGGTAATTGACCGTATTTGGGATGAGCTTGCATTACTTTCGGTTGCTTTGAAAGTGAAGTAAGCGTTGTTTCTTTGTACTGAGAGCCGTCTCTCGTCTTGCTCACGTTGACGTTGTGTGCTAACGTCGTTTAGACTCATTGCAATCGAGGTTGATATTGTTCGAGTTTTAAATGTTATGTTTTATATTAATTAATTAATTAATCAATATAAACATTAGCGATTTCATCGCTGAAAGCGTCTTTTCGCCTTGTTGTTGATTTACGAAACCAGTCACTGCACTTTTTTTTGATATTATTGAATACTTTTTTTTTTTTTTGGTTTTCTTTCCGGAGCACAATAACTACACGTCTGTATGCGACGACGATTCGCGGTGAACCACAAAAGTGCCTTTGTTATATTTAGTGCAATTATTTATTATTATTAACAATGATCTGTTATTCTAGTAACTAGATTATTATAACTAAAAGTAAGGATAAATTAAATTACAAGATATTCCTTAATTTTGGATTTAATTATATCTAGGGATAGTTCAGGGGATAATAAATGTGACAAAGAGTTATAATTTTTACAAATAACGCGAAATGGATCGTGTTCAGCAAAATTAGTAACCAGAAATTGGTAAAATTGGTAACCAGAGGGGTCGGAAGGATCTAGTTACTCTATTAGGAACAGAGAACATTAATTTTTCAAGAAGAACTTGTGAGTCAACCTGTCCAAGAATAAGCACATGAAGTAGCATAACCCCAGCACAAGTACGGCGCTCTTTTAAAGGAGGTAGGTTTAGTAGTTTTAACCGGCAATTATACGACGGGAGGGAAGTGGCATTATCCCAGTTTACGCTTTTTAACGCAAATAGCAGAAACTGCTTTTGGACAGATTCAATCCTCTTTTGGTGAGCAAAGTATTGCGGACTCCAAACGCTAGAACATTATTCCAAGACAGGACGAACCAACGATACGTATAGAGTTTTAGTTGTGAAAGGATCATCAAATTCTTTAGACCAACGTTTGATAAAAGCGAGCACACCTCTGGCTTTATTGACTGTTAGTGATACATATGTGTTCGTTGAACGATAACTTATTATCAAAAAGGACTCCAAGATCGTTAATAAGGGAAACACGATCTAAGACGTTATTCCCAAGAGAGTACGAAACGATATGAGGCACACTGCGATTGAACGTCATAACCTTACACTTAGAGCAGTTAAGTAAAAGGAGATTGTTTGAGCACCACATGAAGACTTCGTTAAGGTCTAATTGCAGGTGCCTATGAAGGAAATGGTCTGAGAAAGTAAGACATAACTTGACATCATCAGCATACATAAATGTAGTAGCGTAGTTTACAACACTAGGTAAATCGTTGACAAAAAGAACAAACAGAAGAGGTCCTAAGTGACTACCTTGTGGGACACCAGATGAAACGTTTATGATCTGCGATGAACTGTTTTTAAACAAAACACGCTGCGTGCGGTTCGATAGATAAGAGGTCAACCACTGTACTATATGTGGGGAAAACACCATAAGACACAGCTTATGAAGGAGGAGATGGTGGTTCACAGAATCAAACGCTTTGCTAAAGTCGGTATATGCCACATCAGTTTGCATGCGGCTCATAAAACCTCTGTGGATAAACGAAGTGAATTCAAGAAGGTTAGTTGTGGTAGAGCGATGCTTGAAAAAACCATGCTGTGAAGTGGAAATAATGCTTTTACAAAAATGTTGCAGTTGGAAAGTAACCAGTTTCTCAAGCAGTTTGGGAATCGCAGATAGCTTAGCAATCCCCCGGTAGTTCTCAATAAGTGCTTTAGAGCCTTTTCCTATGAAGCGGAAATATAAATGATTCATTCCATCTCTTGGGAAGACATGCCAACTCCAAGGATAAATTGAATAAGATAGTGAGAGGATAGCAAAGGATATCAGAACAGTACCTTAGAACACAGCTAAGAACATTGTCAGGACCAGCAGAGAATGAGATATCTATTGTTGAAAGCTTCGAACACATCCTGAATTCGAAATTTTGAAAATTAAATATTGTTTATGTGTGGTAATTTATAAGGATAAGAAAAATTGAGGTTATATGAATCGGACGAATAAGTGGTTTGAAAAAATGACGCAAAGAGATTAGCAATACCTTGCTCAGAAGAATGTGAAATATTTTTATATGATAGGGAAGGAGGAAAATGATTTGATTTACGTTTCATATTGACAAAAGAATAGAAGGAGCTTGGATCATTACGAAAGTTTACTTTACAATTCATGATATACTGCTTATAAAGTTTATCGTTGAGAATAATAAACTGGTTGCGAACATAAAGAAAGTTTGACTGATGGCACATCGATCCTGACTTAAGAAACTTTTTGTAAGCTCTGGATTTTCTGTTCTTAAGACGAGAAAGGTGTTTATTATACCAAGGTGGTTTTGTAGACAATGATGGGACTGGGACTTCCGGAACAAATTTCTTCAACGCATTATAAATTATTTTGTAAAACGAAT
Source organism: Drosophila pseudoananassae pseudoananassae (assembly GCA_018153035.1). Classification (NCBI taxonomy): domain Eukaryota; kingdom Metazoa; phylum Arthropoda; class Insecta; order Diptera; family Drosophilidae; genus Drosophila; species Drosophila pseudoananassae. Next base: position 5,444,740 of record JAECXR010000072.1, read on the forward strand.
CCTTAGCTGCTTCTATTGTGTTTATAGACGAAATAACATTCCAATCGATTTCAGCCAAATGATTCCGAAGGGCCAAAAAAATTAGTCTTTCTGAAGCATTTGAAACGAGGTTGAACATTAAAGAAAGCTTCATTATGAGGCATATCAATTAACACCGATGCTAATAGTGTAGGATGGTGAAAGTCTTCAGGAAGCGATAGCGGCGGAGACCGAATGACTGTCACAGAGGATGACACATTGGAAAAAATAAGGTCCAGACATCTGCCATGTTAAAAATTGGATTAATTTGGAGAAGGGCAAGATCGGTTAAGCCATCGATAAAGTTGTTATGACAACTGGAAAGCAGGGAATTGTCAACCTTAGACGGGATCCAGGAAATGAAGGGAAGGTTGAAATCTCCCATGATTAGGAATAAATCATGGTCCTTGACCAACGAAAAAACAGACCTAAAGGCATCAAGATGGTGAGAGTATACAATATCTTCAGCCATGGGAGGAATGTAGGAACAGGTCAGGAAAATATGAGACGAGCCAGTTAAAATTTTCACCGCAATGAACTCAATTCCAAACTCATTCGGGAAAGGAATAAGTTCAGCGGGGTACATATTACTCACCCACCAATGAGGCCACCACGTGCAAAAGTTGGACGATCCAATCGAAACACATTGAATTTGGGAACAAAAATTTCTTAATCAGAGACAGAGGAGATAAGCCAAGTTGCAGTATGCGCGATAGCATCAAAATCAAAAGAAGCACTTTTTGAAAGAAATTGGCTCAGCTTACCCAGAATACCTCAGGGAGGTATGTGCAATTTTAAATTTTCTTGTATTTTCTCTAAAATTAACGGTACAGTTTTTGTAAGTACGCAGTTTTTTGTTCTTATCTTTTATGAACATATCCTAATTCAACGGTCCTTTGTTTACTTCATTCGTTGTAGCGTTTCTAAGAACATGTGATGAAACTTGTGATTTTAATAGGAAATAAGTATATGTGCACATTGAGATTATTCTTATATTGATAGCGAGTAAGCTAAAAAGTGTGATCTAAAAACATTTTTTAGCCAGCGGAACGTAAAATATATTTTTTATCCTTGTATAATAAAATAATTAATATTAAGTTTGATTTTACGGTAGAATGTAACGTGGTTTACATTTGTCAGAGGAAGATCGAGGCATGATCAAAGGACTGGCTGAATCTGGCTAGACCATTTCTTATATTGCTACCAGATTAAATAGGCACAGGAATACTTCCTTAAAAATCCGGAAAGTTATGGAAAAATAAAGCGAAGCGGCAGGCCCACTGAAATCGACGAGCGGTGCAAGAGACAAATTCGGCGTCTAGCAGTTCAAGACAACAAGTCTTGCATGGAGATAAAAGGTCAACTGAATCTTGAAGTATTCAAAAGACGTATAAACCAAATTTTAACAAAAAAAAATGGTTACATATGGTTCACGCGACCCTGTATCAAGGCTATTAAAGCGCCACATAACCGCTCGTCTACAATTTGCTGAGCAATACAAATTTTGGTCGGAGGAGTTTAATAAAGTTATATTTTCGGACGAAAAAAAATTTAGTTACTGGCGCGACAAAAAGCAACCACGGCAGGTCTGCCATAAACAAAACCACGGTGAAGGATCATTATTGGTTTGGGCCGGATTTGGGTATGCTGGAAAGTCTCCACTTTGTTTTATACCGACTAGAACAAATGCAGAAATTTATATAGAGTTTCTAGAAATAGTGCTCATTGAATTTGATGGAGACATTTATGGGGATGAGTGGATATTCCAGCAAGACAACGCGCCAATCCGCACAGCTCGTAAAACTAAAGACTTTCTGGCAGCTAGAAAATGCCGCTATTGCAATGGCCAGCGATCAGCCCGGACCTAATCCCAATAGAAGATCTTTAGGGAATTCTTTCTAATAAAGTTTACAAGAAGTTCATGACCTTAAAAAGGCGTTGATCAAGGAATGGGATCAAATTAATCCGACAACTCTGAAAAACTTAGCAACTTCAATGCCCAATCGGATTAATCAAATTTTTATTAAGAAAGGAAGTTATATAAATTATTAAGAAGTGTACTTAAAATGGTTGAACAATTTTTCAACTCAATTGACTCAATTTTTTCATATACGTATTTCATGTAAAATCAAAATTCTTTATTTAATTTAAAGTTAATTAAAACGCTTACGAAATTTATATTCACCAGTTTACAAGATCTAATACCAGTCAGAGGCCTTGGAGACATTAAAGCAGGAGCAGAGGGTAGGTTGTCCAACGATGGAGGCTCCAAGATGATAGGAGGCTCAAGATTTCAAGATCGCTTTTTGCAAGGGATAAATATTAGAGTGCCCTGAAGGAAGGCTCATCAAGTCCCTTGGTACTGGAACAGCATCAGTAGGTAGACAAATAGGCGACGGTAAAATGTTTGGTGTAGAAAATTCATCGACTTTTCGGGGTACCCAACAATTTAGCAGGCTGTTGTTTGGAATTTTTCGTAAGGGAGATTCGCTTAACAACTTTAGACCAAGGAATTGGGTTTCAAGAACTAGAAATTGCTCATTAAGGGCCGAGAATTGCTTGCGAACATCAAGGAAACCATTTCTCGTCTGTTTCATAAAAGTCCGCATCTCTGACTGAAAGAATTTAGATAGGCACTTTGTAGCCGAGAGTGGTCGATCAGATCAGATGTAAGAGACGATGTAAGAGACGCAACAGAAATAACTATAAATAAGTTCAATGACCTTATTAAGTCAAATTTATTTTTAAAAATAATCGTTATATTTCCACTTGTCGCAAAAGGAGAAAACTTTAATTATAAGATCGAAGATAAATGCAAACTGGAAAGAGCGATCGAAGAAACACGTCCGGGTACGGCAAAGTGAGACAAGACAAGTTTATAAGAGACGATATATTTTTCTCTTCCCGGCCGTTGCTACTTATATACTGTGGGCAAAAGAAACTGAGAGTCTATGTAGATCGCGTAGAAACAGACAGACGGACATGCTTACATTAACTCAGGAGGTGATTCTGATCAAAAAAGTTGAGACTTCATAGGGTTGGAGATGTCTCCTTCACTGCTTTGCACACTTTTGAAATCCTGGCACTAAATGTGAATTTTGCATTATGTTGGTAGGAGCGCGTGTTATTATATCGAGTTGAAATTCGTTTTATCCGGAAGGTATTTGGCTTTCATGACTTGAAATAATTTTTAATTTGAATACAGGGTTTGCATTTACTACTCCGTAGTAGCGAGATGCATGCAAATATTGCTCTGCTATGGCTACCGCTCTCACTTTTTTCCAGAGCGGGAGCAGTGCCGTAGCAAGAAAAAGAAAATTGTCTGCTCTGCTCCGAGCTACAAAAAGTTCAAAGCTATAACGAAAAACTTCGGGAGTAGCGTAGCTTTTTAAACACTGTTTGAATATGTCGAATATATATGTATATTTGAATATTTGAAATATGTCGAAAATGAGTGAAAATGTCTAAGGGGCCATATTGGCCCCTAAAGCATTAGCCAGGCTCAGGGAAAAAGATGAAAACCAACTACAACGAGGATCGAATCGAATCCTTTCACGATTAAGCATGATTCATCGTTTCAAATCTGGAAAACATGTAAGAAGTAAGTTTTTCCATTCGAAATGAGCACTCGAACCATTCGAAGGAATATTGAGGAGGCAGGACTTCATGGCTGGCGTACAGCGAAAAATCCAGTCTTGATAGCAAAAATGCTCCAGAAAAGGCTAAAGTGGGCCAAACCGCACGAATCTTGGACTATACATGATTGGCGGAACGTCATTTTTTCAAACGACAACCAAAATAACATTTTGGCTTACAATAGTATGAGCTACATGCGCCCAAAATGCGACAAACGCTTTAAAAATAATTGCTTACGGCGTACGGTCAGGCAAGGCATGCCGAATGGTCTGGGAATGCGTTTCTTACTGTGGCGTTGGTGATCTGGAATTAATTGATGGAACTGTGAATGCCGAAAAGTACCAAGTTATTCTAAATCGTCACTTTCTAACTTTAAGGGGAGGTTCTGTTGAATTTTTTTGAAAAAATCGTTTTTTTTTTTTTTAATAAAATGAAAGTTACATAAAGTTACATAAGAGATATTTCGATACGACGCGTATTTCTTGAGCTAGAGCGTGTCAAACATACCCATGTCACACGCGCTGTCGCAGTTTCTAAAAACTTTAAACCCGTTTTTCTCGGAACCATGTTTTCAAACCTCTTGTCGCGCACAAGGCTCGTTCTATTGATCCAATTTCCTTCATTCAAAAAATGTTTAAAAGTACATACTTTTTTGTATGCCTTATACCAAAAATTTATTTATAATTTTTATCCTTTCTTGTTTAGTTTTTTAATTTATTTGTGGTGATTAACAAATGAGCCATGAGCCAGGAATGTTTTGAGACAGAGTTGGTCATGTTATCCAAAAAAAAACCGTTTTTTATTGCACCAAGCCAAGATAAAACTAAAAGCTAACTTCGGAAGGAGCCGAACCGATACACCCTTCCACAGCCCCAAAAAAGGGTGGATTTTCAACCATTTTTTTAAACGGTTTGACTTAGACATTTAAAATGTTTTTGTATATTTTGAATAACTTTTCTAAAATTTTTAAAATAAAAAAACAAGGAATCTGTACTAAGTTCCAGCTTTCTATCTTCAAAAACACGAAAGTTGGGTCATTTCCGATCGTTCCGATCGAATATATATACTTTATAGGGTAGGAGATGCCTCCTTCACTGCGTTGCACACTTTTGGACAAAATTATAATACCCTCTGCAAGGGTATAATAAATAAACGTGTCACTGATTACACCGTCAAACTGTGTAACGTCCGTAATTCTTATTCCAATCAGAAATTATTTACATTTTCTCAATTTGTACACTTTTTTACTTTTATAAACAAAAAAAATAGTAAACCCCAAAAATTAATAATTTGTTGCATAATAAAGTATATTTATTATGTACCCCCTAAAGTACAGTAGCGGACAATGAAATCTGGGCAGGCAGAAAATAATGGAGTACTTTATGAATTAAATATGTTTTAAATTGATCAAATTAATTATAATTTATAATATAATATAAATGTTAATAAGAAACGTGTTTTTTTTAAATTTTATTTTGTTTTAGTTGGAAATAAAACGTATACTTCAATATTCGATGAAATTAACAAAAATGTAGGCAAAAAAAAATTTTTTTTTTTCCAATTAATTCCAATTATAAAATTCTCTTTTTTCTTTGGATTTCTTTTTATGTAATTTTACTTTTAAAATATGCCGAAGATTTTGAATCGATAGAAATCAGGACTACTGCCTGGCCAGTCTAATATTGAAATTCCATTTTCCGGCAAATAATTTATTACTTAAATTTAAAAAAAAATACTAGAAATTTTAACTTTAATTATCGTTTAAACAAAACCTTAAATAGTTTAAAAAAAAATATATATCCCTTTTTTTGCATGATGGAAGGACCTGAGCCGTCCAATAAGATTATATTTGGGGCAGAGGAATTCCTTTATTAAGGGGAGGTTCTTTTGGATTTTTCCGAAAATTACGCAAACTTTGAGAATGGATTGCGGAAAAATGAAAAGACATACGAACTTATGCTTTTGAACTTTTGATTCGTTGTTTATTAACGATTAAAAAAAAATTCAATATTTAGGAAATTCAAAATGGCGGCATCAAAATGGCGGATCTCGTCGACCTCGTCGAGTGTCGGGCCGCTGGTAGTGAACCGAAATTAGAAATGTATATAATTTATTAAAATTGATGGAATTTCCTATGCCTTATACCTAACGACAATAAATTTTGGTAAAAATAAACCAATTTCATGGACTTAAAAAAAAAAAATTTACATTTTTTCTCTTTTTTTTTTCTGTGATTAAAAATTATAAATAAACAATTTTTTATTTTTACTATTATTTTTACTAAAATTACTAAATTTTATTTCTTATTGGGTTAACATTCCATAAAAATTTCAAACTTTATAAAATTATCATTATTTTTAATGATATTCCACATCTGACGCTAAATTACCCAAATCGGACACTGTACACTGGTGTAGATTAACCATTACCACAGATTAACCATTACAACAGTTTGGCATTAAAACATTTTTCAAAAACATAAACGAACTGGCGCTACAATCAGATTTCTGTTTTCGGGCGAGAGTGGGCATGGAAAAAAGTTAACACAAACTTTTGATCTCCGCGGATAACATACGAGTATAAATTCCAATTCGGATAGCTCTATTTCCTATAGAGACTTTGACATCCACGCGATAAAAATTCTAATGTTTTTATGAAAATTTTATATACATATATTGGTATATCTACTCTAAAAATCGGCCGATGTTAAAATTTGTTTTCCAGATATATATTTACTACGTTCCATTCCATTCTTTGTTTTCCATTTCTTTTTTAGCAAAATTCTGTCAAGAAACACTGTTCTTGCGGAAATGCATATGTCAAGAATAATGTTTATGATCCAATTCTGCTTTACCATGGTATTTACTGTGAACTTGGGGTTAGGCTGCTGATTTACAAATTCACCGGAAAAGCTTTTGATATAAAAAAAAATGTCTTAAGATCTTAATATGGTGTGTTTTTTGCGAGTTAAGTCCGATTGATTGGCAATTAAGCCCAGTATGAACATCGGGTTAACCTAATTCTATATGTGTTAAAACATCTGTAACTGGAGATGTTTGTTAAATTATATTTTGTTACTGATTGTAAATTTTTCAGAAAATCCAGAAATGCGAAGCATTTTACCCCGTTACTAAATAACGAGAATCATGACTAATTCTGTTTTTGCTTGCAGGGGTCAAATGTATAGAAGATAAATCCAGTAACGGAACCTCAGATGACCCTACTACAAATCATACGGAATCAGTGCCTTATGTGTTCAACGAAATCACCGCTAAATGCTTTTTAAAACTTAAAAACTCATATTTTCCATGAAAACTCAAACTTAATCATAATAAAAAAATATATTACAAAAAACCTAAAAATATTCGTTTTCATGAACTCTTTTAATGAATTGGTAGCGGCAAACGTATCTAGATCACCTTTTATACCCTTGCAGAGGGTAATATAATTTTGGTCGAAAGTGTGCAACGCAGTGAAGGAGACATCTCCGACCGTATAAAGTATATATATTCTTGATAAGGATCACCTTCTGATTTGATATGACCATGTCCGTCTGTCTGTTTCTACGCAAACTAGTCTCTCAGTTTTAAAGCTATCGTCTTGAAACTTTGCACACACCCTTCTTTTCTTTGCACGCAGTATATAAGTCGGAACGGCCGGGATCGGCCGACTATATCCTATAGCTGCCATACAACTGATTGATCGGAAATGGTATAACTTTGGTGTTTTTAGAGTTACAGAGTTCAGATTTTGTACCAATGCTATTTTTGGCAAAATAATACATACCCAAATACCTACCAGATTTCATAAGGATCGGCCGACTATATCCTATAGCTGCCATATAACTGATTGATCGGAAATGCTATAACTTTGGTGTTTTTTAAGCTAGTCGACTATATCCTATAGCTTCCATATAACTGAACAATCGGAAATTACCCAACTTTCGTGTTTTTGAAGATAGAAAGTTGGAACTTCGTACAGATTCTATTTTTGGTCAGTTAATACAACCTACCAAATTGCATAACGATCGGCCGACTATATCTTATAGCTGCCATATAACTGAACGATCGGAAATGGTATTTGGTAAAAATACCAACTTTGGTATTTTTGAAGATGGAAGCTTGGTACTTTGTTTTAGATTTTTTTTATTGTAATAAATTGATTATATTATGGTATTCTCATAAGGATCGGCCAATTTAATTTGATGTTTTCAATATATATCCGGTTTTAACTGCAAGGGTATATCAACTTTGGCTCCGCCCGAAGTTAGCTTTCCTTTCTTGTTTAGTTTTTAATTTATTTGTGGTGATTAACAAATGAGCCATGAGCCAGGAATGTTTTGAGACAGAGTTGGTCATGTTATCCAAAAAAAAAAAAACCGTTTTTTATTGCACCAAGACAAGATAAAACTAAAAGCTAACTTCGGAAGGAGCCGAACCGATACACCCTTCCACAGCCCCAAAAGGGTGGATTTTCAACCATTTTTTTAAACGGTTTGACTTAGACATTTAAAATGTTTTTGTATATTTTGAATAACTTTTCTACAAATTTTTAAAATAAAAAACAAGGAATCTGTACTAAGTTCCAGCTTTCTATCTTCAAAAACACGAAAGTTGGGTCATTTCCGATCGTTCCGATCGAATATATATACTTTATAGGGTAGGAGATGCCTCCTTCACTGCGTTGCACACTTTTGGACAAAATTATAATACCCTCTGCAAGGGTATAATAAATAAACGTGTCACTGATTACGCCGTCAAACTGTGTAACGTCCGTAATTCTTATTCCAATCAGAAATTATTTACATTTTCTCAATTTGTACACTTTTTTACTTTTATAAACAAAAAAAATAGTAAACCCCAAAAATTAATAATTTGTTGCATAATAAAGTATATTTATTATGTACCCCCTAAAGTACAGTAGCGGACAATGAAATCTGGGCAGGCAGAAAATAATGGAGTACTTTATGAATTAAATATGTTTTAAATTGATCAAATTAATTATAATTTATAATATAATATAAATGTTAATAAGAAACGTGTTTTTTTTTAAATTTTATTTTGTTTTAGTTGGAAATAAAACGTATACTTCAATATTCGATGAAATTAACAAAAATGTAGGCAAAAAAAAAAATTTTTTTTTTCCAATAATTCCAATTATAAAATTCTCTTTTTTCTTTTGATTTCTTTTTATGTAATTTTACAATTACATAAAATTTGCTTTTAAGCAAATAATTTATTACTTAAATTTAAAAAAATACTAGAGATTTTAACTTTAATTGTCGTTTAAACAAAACCTTAAATAGTTAAAAAAAAATTTATATCCCTTTTTTTGCACGATGGCAAGGACCTGAGCCGTCCAATAAGATTATATTTGGGGCAGAGGAATTCCTTTATTAAGGGAGGTTCTTTTGGATTTTTCCGAAAATTAAGCAAACTTTGAGAATGGATTGCGGAAAAATGAAAATACATACGAACTTATGCTTTTGAACTTTTGATTCGTTGTTTATTAACGATTAAAAAAAAATTCAATATTTAGGAAATTCAAAATGGCGGCTTCAAAATGGCGGATCTCGTCGACCTCGTCGAGTGTCGGGCCGCTGGTAGTGAACCGAAATTAGAAATGTATATAATTTATTAAAATTGATGGAATTTCCTATGCCTTATACCTAACGACAATAAATTTTGGTAAAAATAAACCAATTCATGGACTTAAAAATAAAAATTGACATATTTTCTCTTTTTTTTCTTTGATTAAAAATTATAAATAAACAATTTTTTATTTTTACTATTATTTTTACTAAAATTACTAAATTTTATTTCTTATTGGGTTAACATTCCATAAAAATTTCAAACTTTTTAAAATTATCATTATTTTTAATGATATTCCACATCTGACGCTAAATTACCAAAATCGGCCACTGTGCACTGGTGTAGATTAACCATTACCACAGATTAACCATTACAACAGTTTGGCATTAAAACATTTTTCAAAAACATTAACGAACTGGCGCTACAATCAGATTTCTGCTTTCGGGCGAGAGTGGGCATGGAAAAAGTTGACACAAACTTTTGATCTCCGCGGATAACATACGAGTATAAATTCCAATTCGGATAGCTCTATTTCCTATAGAGACTTTGACATCCACGTGATAAAAATTCTAATGTTTTTATGAAAATTTTATATACATATATTGGTATATCTACTCTAAAAATCGGCCGATGTTAAAATTTGTTTTCCAGATATATATTTACTACGTTCCATTCCATTCTTTGTTTTCCATTTCTTTTTAGCAAAATTCTGTCAAGAAACACTGTTCTTGCGGAAATGCATATGTCAAGAATAATGTTTATGATCCAATTCTGCTTTACCATGGTATTTACTGTGAACTTGGGGTTAGGCTGCTGATTTACAAATTCACCGGAAAAGCTTTTGATATAAAAAAAATGTCTTAAGATCTTAATATGGTGTGTTTTTTGCGAGTTAAGTCCGATTGATTGGCAATTAAGCCCAGTATGAACATCGGGTTAACCTAATTCTATATGTGTTAAAACATCTGTAACTGGAGATGTTTGTTAAATTATATTTTGTTACTGATTGTAAATTTTTCAGAAAATCCAGAAATGCGAAGCATTTTACCCCGTTACTAAATAACGAGAATTATGACTAATTCTGTTTTTGCTTGCAGGGGGTCAAATGTATAGAAGATAAATCCAGTAACGGAACCTCAGATGACCCAACTACAAATCATACGAAATCAGTGCCTTATGTGTTCAACGAAATCACCGCTAAATGCTTTTTAAAACTTAAAAACTCATATTTTCCATGAAAACTCAAACTTAATCATAATAAAAAAATATATTACAAAAAACCTAAAAATATTCGTTTTCATGAACTCTTTTAATGAATTGGTAGCGGCAAACGTATCTAGATCACCTTTTATACCCTTGCAGAGGGTAATATAATTTTGGTCGAAAGTGTGCAACGCAGTGAAGGAGACATCTCCGACCGTATAAAGTATATATATTCTTGATAAGGATCACCTTCTGAGTTGATATGACCATGTCCGTCTGTCTGTTTCTACGCAAACTAGTCTCTCAGTTTTAAAGCTATCGTCTTGAAACTTTGCACACACCCTTCTTTTCTTTGCACGCAGTATATAAGTCGGAACGGCCGGGATCGGCCGACTATATCCTATAGCTGCCATACAACTGATTGATCGGAAATGGTATAACTTTGGTGTTTTTAGAGTTACAGAGTTCAGATTTTGTACCAATGCTATTTTTGGCAAAATAATACATACCCAAATACCTACCAGATTTCATAAGGATCGGCCGACTATATCCTATAGCTGCCATATAACTGATTGATCGGAAATGCTATAACTTTGGTGTTTTTAAAGGTAGTCGACTATATCCTATAGCTTCCATATAACTGAACAATCGGAAATTACCCAACTTTCGTGTTTTTGAAGATAGAAAGTTGGAACTTCGTACAGATTCTATTTTTGGTCAGTTAATACAACCTACCAAATTGCATACGGCCGACTATATCTTATAGCTGCCATATAACTGAACGATCGGAAATGGTATTTGGTAAAAATACCAACTTTGGTATTTTTGAAGATGGAAGCTTGGTACTTTGTTTTAAATTTTTTTATTGTAATAAATTGGTTATATTATTATATTCTCATAAGGATCGGGCAATTTAATCAAATGTTTGCGATGTATATCCGGTTTTAACTGCACGGGTATATCAACTTCGGCTCCGCCCGAAGTTAGCTTTCCTTTTTATACCCTTGCAGAGGGTATTATAATTTTGTCCAAAAGTGTGCAACGCAGTGAAGGAGACATCTCCGACCCTATAAAGTATATATATTCTTTAACAGGATCACCTCCTGAGTTGATATGAGCATGTCCGTCTGTCCGTCTGTCCGTCTGTCTGTCTGTTTCTACGCGAACTAGTCTCTCAGTTTTAAAGCTATCGTCTTGAAACTTTGCACACACCCTTCTTTCCTTTGCACGCAGTATATAAGTCGGAACGGCCGGGATCGGCCGACTATATCCTATAGCTGCCATATAACTGATTGATCGGAAATGGTATAACTTTGGTGTTTTTAGAGTTACAGAGTTCAGATTTGGTACGAATGCTACTTTTGGCAAAATAATACGACATACAAAATTTCATAAGGATCGGCCGACTATATCTTATAGCTGCCATATAACTGATTGATCGGAAATGTTATAACTTCGGTGTTTTTAAAGCTAGAGAATTCGGATTTGGTACGAATGCTATTTTTGGCAAAATAATACATACCCAAATACCTACCAGATTTCATAAGGATCGGCCGACTATATCCTATAGCTGCCATATAACTGATTGATCGGAAATGCTATAACTTTGGTGTTTTTAAAGGTAGTCGACTATATCCTATAGCTTCCATATAACTGAACAATCGGAAATTACCCAACTTTCGTGTTTTTGAAGATAGAAAGTTGGAACTTCGTACAGATTCTATTTTTGGTCAGTTAATACAACCTACCAAATTGCATACGGCCGACTATATCTTATAGCTGCCATATAACTGAACGATCGGAAATGGTATTTGGTAAAAATACCAACTTTGGTATTTTTGAAGATGGAAGCTTGGTACTTTGTTTTAGATTTTTTATTGTAATAAATTGGTTATATTATGATATTCTCATAAGGATCGGCCAATTTAATCCGATGTTTGCGATATATATCCGGTTTTAACTGCAAGGGTATATCAACTTCGGCTCCGCCCGAAGTTAGCTTTCCTTTCTTGTTATTGTAATAAATTGGTTATATTATGGTATTCTCATAAGGATCGGCCAATTTAATTTGATGTTTTCAATATATATCCGGTTTTAACTGCAAGGGTATATCAACTTTGGCTCCGCCCGAAGTTAGCTTTCCTTTCTTGTTTAGTTTTTTAATTTATTTGTGGTGATTAACAAATGAGCCATGAGCCAGGAATGTTTTGAGACAGAGTTGGTCATGTTATCCAAAAAAAAAAAAAACCGTTTTTTATTGCACCAAGACAAGATAAAACTAAAAGCTAACTTCGGAAGGAGCCGAACCGATACACCCTTCCACAGCCCCAAAAAGGGTGGATTTTCAACCATTTTTTTAAACGGTTTGACTTAGACATTTAAAATGTTTTTGTATATTTTGAATAACTTTTCTACAAATTTTTAAAATAAAAAACAAGGAATCTGTACTAAGTTCCAGCTTTCTATCTTCAAAAACACGAAAGTTGGGTCATTTCCGATCGTTCCGATCGAATATATATACTTTATAGGGTAGGAGATGCCTCCTTCACTGCGTTGCACACTTTTGGACAAAATTATAATACCCTCTGCAAGGGTATAATAAATAAACGTGTCACTGATTACGCCGTCAAACTGTGTAACGTCCGTAATTCTTATTCCAATCAGAAATTATTTACATTTTCTCAATTTGTACACTTTTTTACTTTTATAAACAAAAAAAATAGTAAACCCCAAAAATTAATAATTTGTTGCATAATAAAGTATATTTATTATGTACCCCCTAAAGTACAGTAGCGGACAATGAAATCTGGGCAGGCAGAAAATAATGGAGTACTTTATGAATTAAATATGTTTTAAATTGATCAAATTAATTATAATTTATAATATAATATAAATGTTAATAAGAAACGTGTTTTTTTTTAAATTTTATTTTGTTTTAGTTGGAAATAAAACGTATACTTCAATATTCGATGAAATTAACAAAAATGTAGGCAAAAAAAAAAATTTTTTTTCCAATAATTCCAATTATAAAATTCTCTTTTTTCTTTGGATTTCTTTTTATGTAATTTTACAATTACATAAAATTTGCTTTTAAGCAAATAATTTATTACTTAAATTTAAAAAAAATACTAGAGATTTTAACTTTAATTGTCGTTTAAACAAAACCTTAAATAGTTAAAAAAAAATTTATATCCCTTTTTTTGCACGATGGCAAGGACCTGAGCCGTCCAATAAGATTATATTTGGGGCAGAGGAATTCCTTTATTAAGGGGAGGTTCTTTTGGATTTTTCCGAAAATTAAGCAAACTTTGAGAATGGATTGCGGAAAAATGAAAATACATACGAACTTATGCTTTTGAACTTTTGATTCGTTGTTTATTAACGATTAAAAAAAAATTCAATATTTAGGAAATTCAAAATGGCGGCTTCAAAATGGCGGATCTCGTCGACCTCGTCGAGTGTCGGGCCGCTGGTAGTGAACCGAAATTAGAAATGTATATAATTTATTAAAATTGATGGAATTTCCTATGCCTTATACCTAACGACAATAAATTTTGGTAAAAATAAACCAATTCATGGACTTAAAAATAAAAATTGACATATTTTCTCTTTTTTTTCTTTGATTAAAAATTATAAATAAACAATTTTTTATTTTTACTATTATTTTTACTAAAATTACTAAATTTTATTTCTTATTGGGTTAACATTCCATAAAAATTTCAAACTTTTTAAAATTATCATTATTTTTAATGATATTCCACATCTGACGCTAAATTACCAAAATCGGCCACTGTGCACTGGTGTAGATTAACCATTACCACAGATTAACCATTACAACAGTTTGGCATTAAAACATTTTTCAAAAACATTAACGAACTGGCGCTACAATCAGATTTCTGCTTTCGGGCGAGAGTGGGCATGGAAAAAAGTTGACACAAACTTTTGATCTCCGCGGATAACATACGAGTATAAATTCCAATTCGGATAGCTCTATTTCCTATAGAGACTTTGACATCCACGTGATAAAAATTCTAATGTTTTTATGAAAATTTTATATACATATATTGGTATATCTACTCTAAAAATCGGCCGATGTTAAAATTTGTTTTCCAGATATATATTTACTACGTTCCATTCCATTCTTTGTTTTCCATTTCTTTTTTAGCAAAATTCTGTCAAGAAACACTGTTCTTGCGGAAATGCATATGTCAAGAATAATGTTTATGATCCAATTCTGCTTTACCATGGTATTTACTGTGAACTTGGGGTTAGGCTGCTGATTTACAAATTCACCGGAAAAGCTTTTGATATAAAAAAAAATGTCTTAAGATCTTAATATGGTGTGTTTTTTGCGAGTTAAGTCCGATTGATTGGCAATTAAGCCCAGTATGAACATCGGGTTAACCTAATTCTATATGTGTTAAAACATCTGTAACTGGAGATGTTTGTTAAATTATATTTTGTTACTGATTGTAAATTTTTCAGAAAATCCAGAAATGCGAAGCATTTTACCCCGTTACTAAATAACGAGAATTATGACTAATTCTGTTTTTGCTTGCAGGGGGTCAAATGTATAGAAGATAAATCCAGTAACGGAACCTCAGATGACCCAACTACAAATCATACGAAATCAGTGCCTTATGTGTTCAACGAAATCACCGCTAAATGCTTTTTAAAACTTAAAAACTCATATTTTCCATGAAAACTCAAACTTAATCATAATAAAAAAATATATTACAAAAAACCTAAAAATATTCGTTTTCATGAACTCTTTTAATGAATTGGTAGCGGCAAACGTATCTAGATCACCTTTTATACCCTTGCAGAGGGTAATATAATTTTGGTCGAAAGTGTGCAACGCAGTGAAGGAGACATCTCCGACCGTATAAAGTATATATATTCTTGATAAGGATCACCTTCTGAGTTGATATGACCATGTCCGTCTGTCTGTTTCTACGCAAACTAGTCTCTCAGTTTTAAAGCTATCGTCTTGAAACTTTGCACACACCCTTCTTTTCTTTGCACGCAGTATATAAGTCGGAACGGCCGGGATCGGCCGACTATATCCTATAGCTGCCATACAACTGATTGATCGGAAATGGTATAACTTTGGTGTTTTTAGAGTTACAGAGTTCAGATTTTGTACCAATGCTATTTTTGGCAAAATAATACATACCCAAATACCTACCAGATTTCATAAGGATCGGCCGACTATATCCTATAGCTGCCATATAACTGATTGATCGGAAATGCTATAACTTTGGTGTTTTTAAAGGTAGTCGACTATATCCTATAGCTTCCATATAACTGAACAATCGGAAATTACCCAACTTTCGTGTTTTTGAAGATAGAAAGTTGGAACTTCGTACAGATTCTATTTTTGGTCAGTTAATACAACCTACCAAATTGCATACGGCCGACTATATCTTATAGCTGCCATATAACTGAACGATCGGAAATGGTATTTGGTAAAAATACCAACTTTGGTATTTTTGAAGATGGAAGCTTGGTACTTTGTTTTAAATTTTTTTATTGTAATAAATTGGTTATATTATTATATTCTCATAAGGATCGGGCAATTTAATCAAATGTTTGCGATGTATATCCGGTTTTAACTGCACGGGTATATCAACTTCGGCTCCGCCCGAAGTTAGCTTTCCTTTTTTATACCCTTGCAGAGGGTATTATAATTTTGTCCAAAAGTGTGCAACGCAGTGAAGGAGACATCTCCGACCCTATAAAGTATATATATTCTTTAACAGGATCACCTCCTGAGTTGATATGAGCATGTCCGTCTGTCCGTCTGTCCGTCTGTCTGTCTGTTTCTACGCGAACTAGTCTCTCAGTTTTAAAGCTATCGTCTTGAAACTTTGCACACACCCTTCTTTCCTTTGCACGCAGTATATAAGTCGGAACGGCCGGGATCGGCCGACTATATCCTATAGCTGCCATATAACTGATTGATCGGAAATGGTATAACTTTGGTGTTTTTAGAGTTACAGAGTTCAGATTTGGTACGAATGCTACTTTTGGCAAAATAATACGACATACAAAATTTCATAAGGATCGGCCGACTATATCTTATAGCTGCCATATAACTGATTGATCGGAAATGTTATAACTTCGGTGTTTTTAAAGCTAGAGAATTCGGATTTGGTACGAATGCTATTTTTGGCAAAATAATACATACCCAAATACCTACCAGATTTCATAAGGATCGGCCGACTATATCCTATAGCTGCCATATAACTGATTGATCGGAAATGCTATAACTTTGGTGTTTTTAAAGGTAGTCGACTATATCCTATAGCTTCCATATAACTGAACAATCGGAAATTACCCAACTTTCGTGTTTTTGAAGATAGAAAGTTGGAACTTCGTACAGATTCTATTTTTGGTCAGTTAATACAACCTACCAAATTGCATACGGCCGACTATATCTTATAGCTGCCATATAACTGAACGATCGGAAATGGTATTTGGTAAAAATACCAACTTTGGTATTTTTGAAGATGGAAGCTTGGTACTTTGTTTTAGATTTTTTATTGTAATAAATTGGTTATATTATGATATTCTCATAAGGATCGGCCAATTTAATCCGATGTTTGCGATATATATCCGGTTTTAACTGCAAGGGTATATCAACTTCGGCTCCGCCCGAAGTTAGCTTTCCTTTCTTGTTATTGTAATAAATTGGTTATATTATGGTATTCTCATAAGGATCGGCCAATTTAATTTGATGTTTTCAATATATATCCGGTTTTAACTGCAAGGGTATATCAACTTTGGCTCCGCCCGAAGTTAGCTTTCCTTTCTTGTTTAGTTTTTTAATTTATTTGTGGTGATTAACAAATGAGCCATGAGCCAGGAATGTTTTGAGACAGAGTTGGTCATGTTATCCAAAAAAAAAAAAACCGTTTTTTATTGCACCAAGACAAGATAAAACTAAAAGCTAACTTCGGAAGGAGCCGAACCGATACACCCTTCCACAGCCCCAAAAAAGGGTGGATTTTCAACCATTTTTTTAAACGGTTTGACTTAGACATTTAAAATGTTTTTGTATATTTTGAATAACTTTTCTACAAATTTTTAAAATAAAAAACAAGGAATCTGTACTAAGTTCCAGCTTTCTATCTTCAAAAACACGAAAGTTGGGTCATTTCCGATCGTTCCGATCGAATATATATACTTTATAGGGTAGGAGATGCCTCCTTCACTGCGTTGCACACTTTTGGACAAAATTATAATACCCTCTGCAAGGGTATAATAAATAAACGTGTCACTGATTACGCCGTCAAACTGTGTAACGTCCGTAATTCTTATTCCAATCAGAAATTATTTACATTTTCTCAATTTGTACACTTTTTTACTTTTATAAACAAAAAAAATAGTAAACCCCAAAAATTAATAATTTGTTGCATAATAAAGTATATTTATTATGTACCCCCTAAAGTACAGTAGCGGACAATGAAATCTGGGCAGGCAGAAAATAATGGAGTACTTTATGAATTAAATATGTTTTAAATTGATCAAATTAATTATAATTTATAATATAATATAAATGTTAATAAGAAACGTGTTTTTTTTTAAATTTTATTTTGTTTTAGTTGGAAATAAAACGTATACTTCAATATTCGATGAAATTAACAAAAATGTAGGCAAAAAAAAAAATTTTTTTTTCCAATAATTCCAATTATAAAATTCTCTTTTTTCTTTGGATTTCTTTTTATGTAATTTTACAATTACATAAAATTTGCTTTTAAGCAAATAATTTATTACTTAAATTTAAAAAAAATACTAGAAATTTTAACTTTAATTGTCGTTTAAACAAAACCTTAAATAGTTTAAAAAAAATTTATATCCCTTTTTTTGCACGATGGCAAGGACCTGAGCCGTCCAATAAGATTATATTTGGGGCAGAGGAATTCCTTTATTAAGGGGAGGTTCTTTTGGATTTTTCCGAAAATTAAGCAAACTTTGAGAATGGATTGCGGAAAAATGAAAATACATACGAACTTATGCTTTTGAACTTTTGATTCGTTGTTTATTAACGATTAAAAAAAAATTCAATATTTAGGAAATTCAAAATGGCGGCTTCAAAATGGCGGATCTCGTCGACCTCGTCGAGTGTCGGGCCGCTGGTAGTGAACCGAAATTAGAAATGTATATAATTTATTAAAATTGATGGAATTTCCTATGCCTTATACCTAACGACAATAAATTTTGGTAAAAATAAACCAATTCATGGACTTAAAAATAAAAATTGACATATTTTCTCTTTTTTTTTTCTTTGATTAAAAATTATAAATAAACAATTTTTTATTTTTACTATTATTTTTACTAAAATTACTAAATTTTATTTCTTATTGGGTTAACATTCCATAAAAATTTCAAACTTTTTAAAATTATCATTATTTTTAATGATATTCCACATCTGACGCTAAATTACCCAAATCGGCCACTGTGCACTGGTGTAGATTAACCATTACCACAGATTAACCATTACAACAGTTTGGCATTAAAACATTTTTCAAAAACATTAACGAACTGGCGCTACAATCAGATTTCTGTTTTCGGGCGAGAGTGGGCATGGAAAAAAGTTGACACAAACTTTTGATCTCCGCGGATAACATACGAGTATAAATTCCAATTCGGATAGCTCTATTTCCTATAGAGACTTTGGCATCCACGCGATAAAAATTCTAATGTTTTTATGAAAATTTTATATACATATATTGGTATATCTACTCTAAAATCGGCCGATGTTGAAATTTGTTTTCCAGATATATATTTACTACGTTCCATTCCATTCTTTGTTTTCCATTTCTTTTTAGCAAAATTCTGTCAAGAAACACTGTTCTTGCGGAAATGCATATGTCAAGAATAATGTTTATGATCCAATTCTGCTTTACCATGGTATTTACTGTGAACTTGGGGTTAGGCTGCGGATTTACAAATTCACCGGAAAAGCTTTTGATATAAAAAAAAATGTCTTAAGATGTTAATATGGTGTGTTTTTGGCGAGTTAAGTCCGATTGATTGGCAATTAAGCCCAATATGAACATCGGGTTAACCTAATTCTAAATGTGTTAAAACATCTGTAACTGGAGATGTTTGTTAAATTATATTTTGTTACTGATTGTAAATTTTTCAGAAAATCCAGAAATGCGAAGCATTTTACCCCGATACTAAATAACGAGAATTATGACTAATTCTGTTTTTGCTTGCAGGGGGTCAAATGTATAGAAGATAAATCCAGTAACGGTACCTCAGATGACCCTACTACAAATCATACGGAATCAGTGCCTTATGTGTTCAACGAAATCACTGCTGAATGCTTTTTAAAACAATTTGTACATATTTTCCATGAAAACTCAAACTTAATCATAATAAAAAAATATATTACAAAAAACTTAAAAATATTCGTTTTCATGAACTCTTTTATTGAATTGGTAGCGGCAAACGTATCTAGATCACCTTTTATACCCTTGCAGAGGGTATTATAATTTTGGTCAAAAGTGTGCAACGCAGTGAAGGAGACATCTCCGACCGTATAAAGTATATATATTCTTGATAAGGATCACCTTCTGAGTTGATATGACCATGTCCGTCTGTCTGTTTCTACGCAAACTAGTCTCTCAGTTTTAAAGCTATCGTCTTGAAACTTTGCACACACCCTTCTTTTCTTTGCACGCAGTATATAAGTCGGAACGGCCGGGATCGGCCGACTATATCCTATAGCTGCCATATAACTGATTGATCGGAAATGCTATAACTTTGGTGTTTTTAAAGGTAGTCGACTATATCCTATAGCTTCCATATAACTGAACAATCGGAAATTACCCAACTTTCGTGTTTTTGAAGATAGAAAGTTGGAACTTCGTACAGATTCTATTTTTGGTCAGTTAATACGACCTACCAAATTGCATACGGCCGACTATATCTTATAGCTGCCATATAACTGAACGATCGGAAATGGTATTTGGTAAAAATACCAACTTTGGTATTTTTGAAGATGGAAGCTTGGTACTTTGTTTTAAATTTTTTTATTGTAATAAATTGGTTATATTATTATATTCTCATAAGGATCGGGCAATTTAATCAAATGTTTGCGATATATATCCGGTTTTAACTGCACGGGTATATCAACTTCGGCTCCGCCCGAAGTTAGCTTTCCTTTCTTTTTTATTGTAATAAATTGGTTATATTATGGTATTCTCATAAGGATCGGCCAATTTAATTTGATGTTTTCAATATATATCCGGTTTTAACTGCAAGGGTATATCAACTTTGGCTCCGCCCGAAGTTAGCTTTCCTTTCTTGTTTAGTTTTTTAATTTATTTGTGGTGATTAACAAATGAGCCATGAGCCAGGAATGTTTTGAGACAGAGTTGGTCATGTTCAAAAAAAAAAAACCGTTTTTTATTGCACCAAGACAAGATAAAACTAAAAGCTAACTTCGGAAGGAGCCGAACCGATACACCCTTCCACAGCCCCAAAAAGGGTGGATTTTCAACCATTTTTTTAAACGGTTTGACTTAGACATTTAAAATGTTTTTGTATATTTTGAATAACTTTTCTACAAATTTTTAAAATAAAAAACAAGGAATCTGTACTAAGTTCCAGCTTTCTATCTTCAAAAACACGAAAGTTGGGTCATTTCCGATCGTTCCGATCGAATATATATACTTTATAGGGTAGGAGATGCCTCCTTCACTGCGTTGCACACTTTTGGACAAAATTATAATACCCTCTGCAAGGGTATAATAAATAAACGTGTCACTGATTACACCGTCAAACTGTGTAACGTCCGTAATTCGTATTCCAATCAGAAATTATTTACATTTTCTCAATTTGTAAAAAATAGTAAACCCCAAAAATTAATAATTTGTTGCATAATAAAGTATATTTATTATGTACCCCCTAAAGTACAGTAGCGGACAATGAAATCTGGGCAGGCAGAAAATAATGGAGTACTTTATGAATTAAATATGTTTTAAATTGATCAAATTAATTATAATTTATAATATAATATAAATAATAATAAGAAACGTGTTTTTTTTTTAATTTTATTTTGTTTTAGTTGGAAATAAAACGTATACTTCAATATTCGATGAAATTAACAAAAATGTAGGCAAAAAAAAAAAATTTTTTTTTCCAATTAATTCCAATTATAAAATTCTTTTTTTCTTTTGATTTCTTTTTATGTAATTTTACAATTACATAAAATTTGCTTTTAAGCAAATAATTTATTACTTAAATTTAAAAAAAATACTAGAAATTTTAACTTTAATTGTCGTTTAAACAAAACCTTAAATAGTTTAAAAAAAATGTATATCCCTTTTTTTGCACGATGGCAAGGACCTGAGCCGTCCAATAAGATTATATTTGGGGCAGAGGAATTCCTTTATTAAGGGGAGGTTCTTTTGGATTTTTCCGAAAATTACGCAAACTTTGAGAATGGATTGCGGAAAAATGAAAAGACATACGAACTTATGCTTTTGAACTTTTGATTCGTTGTTTATTAACGATTAAAAAAAAAAATTCAATATTTAGGAAATTCAAAATGGCGGCATCAAAATGGCGGATCTCGTCGACCTCGTCGAGTGTCGGGCTGCTGGTAGTGAACCGAAATTAGAAATGTATATAATTTATTAAAATTGATGGAATTTCCTATGCCTTATACCTAACGACAATAAATTTTGGTAAAAATAAACCAATTTCATGGACTTAAAAAAAAAATTGACATTTTTTCTCTCTTTTTTTCTTTGATTAAAAATTATAAATAAACAATTTTTTATTTTTACTATTATTTTTACTAAAATTACTAAATTTTATTTCTTATTGGGTTAACATTCCATAAAAATTTCAAACTTTATAAAATTATCATTATTTTTAATGATATTCCACATCTGACGCTAAATTACCCAAATCGGACACTGTGCACTGGTGTAGATTAACCATTACCACAGATTAACCATTACAACAGTTTGGCATTAAAACATTTTTCAAAAACATTAACGAACTGGCGCTACAATCAGATTTCTGTTTTCGGGCGAGAGTGGGCATGGAAAAAAGTTGACACAAACTTTTGATCTCCGCGGATAACATACGAGTATAAATTCCAATTCGGATAGCTCTATTTCCTATAGAGACTTTGACATCCACGCGATAAAAATTCTAATGTTTTTATGAAAATTTTATATACATATATTGGTATATCTACTTTAAAAATCGGCCGATGTTGAAATTTGTTTTCCAGATATATATTTACTACGTTCCATTCCATTCTTTGTTTTCCATTTCTTTTTTAGCAAAATTCTGTCAAGAAACACTGTTCTTGCGGAAATGCATATGTCAAGAATAATGTTTATGATCCAATTCTGCTTTACCATGGTATTTACTGTGAACTTGGGGTTAGGCTGCGGATTTACAAATTCACCGGAAAAGCTTTTGATATAAAAAAAAATGTCTTAAGATGTTAATATGGTGTGTTTTTTGCGAGTTAAGTCCGATTGATTGGCAATTAAGCCCAGTATGAACATCGGGTTAACCTAATTTTATATGTGTTAAAACATCTGTAACTGGAGATGTTTGTTAAATTATATTTTGTTACTGATTGTAAATTTTTCAGAAAATCCAGAAATGCGAAGCATTTTACCCCGTTACTAAATAACGAGAATTATGACTAATTCTGTTTTTGCTTGCAGGGGGTCAAATGTATAGAAGATAAATCCAGTAACGGAACCTCAGATGACCCTACTACAAATCATACGGAATCAGTGCCTTATGTGTTCAACGAAATCACCGCTAAATGCTTTTTAAAACAATTTGTACATATTTTCCATGAAAACTCAAACTTAATCATAATAAAAAAATATATTACAAAAAACCTAAAAATATTCGTTTTCATGAACTCTTTTAATGAATTGGTAGCGGCAAACGTATCTAGATCACCTTTTATACCCTTTCAGAGGGTAATATAATTTTGGTCGAAAGTGTGCAACGCAGTGAAGGAGACATCTCCGACCGTATAAAGTATATATATTCTTGATAAGGATCACCTTCTGAGTTGATATGACCATGTCCGTCTGTCTGTTTCTACGCAAACTAGTCTCTCAGTTTTAAAGCTATCGTCTTGAAACTTTGCACACACCCTTCTTTTCTTTGCACGCAGTATATAAGTCGGAACGGCCGGGATCGGCCGACTATATCCTATAGCTGCCATACAACTGATTGATCGGAAATGGTATAACTTTGGTGTTTTTAGAGTTACAGAGTTCACATTTTGTACCAATGCTATTTTTGGCAAAATAATACATACCCAAATACCTACCAGATTTCATAAGGATCGGCCGACTATATCCTATAGCTGCCATATAACTGATTGATCGGAAATGCTATAACTTTGGTGTTTTTAAAGGTAGTCGACTATATCCTATAGCTTCCATATAACTGAACAATCGGAAATTACCCAACTTTCGTGTTTTTGAAGATAGAAAGTTGGAACTTCGTACAGATTCTATTTTTGGTCAGTTAATACAACCTACCAAATTGCATACGGCCGACTATATCTTATAGCTGCCATATAACTGAACGATCGGAAATGGTATTTGGTAAAAATACCAACTTTGGTATTTTTGAAGATGGAAGCTTGGTACTTTGTTTTAGATTTTTTTATTGTAATAAATTGGTTATATTATTATATTCTCATAAGGTTCGGGCAATTTAATCAAATGTTTGCGATGTATATCCGGTTTTAACTGCACGGGTATATCAACTTCGGCTCCGCCCGAAGTTAGCTTTCCTTTCTTTTTTATTGTAATAAATTGGTTATATTATGGTATTCTCATAAGGATCGGCCAATTTAATTTGATGTTTTCAATATATATCCGGTTTTAACTGCAAGGGTATATCAACTTTGGCTCCGCCCGAAGTTAGCTTTCCTTTCTTGTTTAGTTTTTTAATTTATTTGTGGTGATTAACAAATGAGCCATGAGCCAGGAATGTTTTGAGACAGAGTTGGTCATGTTATCCAAAAAAAAAAAACCGTTTTTTATTGCACCAAGACAGGATAAAACTAAAAGCTAACTTCGGAAGGAGCCGAACCGATACACCCTTCCACAGCCCCAAAAAAGGGTGGATTTTCAACCATTTTTTTAAACGGTTTGACTTAGACATTTAAAATGTTTTTGTATATTTTGAATAACTTTTCTACAAATTTTTAAAATAAAAAACAAGGAATCTGTACTAAGTTCCAGCTTTCTATCTTCAAAAAAACGAAAGTTGGGTCATTTCCGATCGTTCCGATCGAATATATATACTTTATAGGGTAGGAGATGCCTCCTTCACTGCGTTGCACACTTTTGGACAAAATTATAATACCCTCTGCAAGGGTATAATAAATAAACGTGTCACTGATTACACCGTCAAACTGTGTAACGTCCGTAATTCTTATTCCAATCAGAAATTATTTACATTTTCTCAATTTGTACACTTTTTTACTTTTATAAACAAAATAAATAGTAAACCCCAAAAATTAATAATTTGTTGCATAATAAAGTATATTTATTATGTACCCCCTAAAGTACAGTAGCGGACAATGAAATCTTGGCAGGCAGAAAATAATGGAGTACTTTATGAATTAAATATGTTTTAAATTGATCAAATTAATTATAATTTATAATATAATATAAAAGTTAATAAGAAACGTGTTTTTTTTTAAATTTTATTTTGTTTTAGTTGGAAATAAAACGTATACTTCAATATTCGATGAAATTAACAAAAATGTAGGCAAAAAAAAAAATTTTTTTTTCCAATTAATTCCAATTATAAAATTCTCTTTTTTCTTTGGATTTCTTTTTATGTAATTTTACAATTACATAAAATTTGCTTTTAAGCAAATAATTTATTACTTAAATTTAAAAAAAATACTAGAAATTTTAACTTTAATTGTCGTTTAAACAAAACCTTAAATAGTTTAAAAAAATTTATATCCCTTTTTTTGCACGATGGCAAGGACCTGAGCCGTCCAATAAGATTATATTTGGGGCAGAGGAATTCCTTTATTAAGGGGAGGTTCTTTTGGATTTTTCCGAAAATTAAGCAAACTTTGAGAATGGATTGCGGAAAAATGAAAATACATACGAACTTATGCTTTTGAACTTTTGATTCGTTGTTTATTAACGATTAAAAAAAAATTCAATATTTAGGAAATTCAAAATGGCGGCATCAAAATGGCGGATCTCGTCGACCTCGTCGAGTGTCGGGCCGCTGGTAGTGAACCGAAATTAGAAATGTATATAATTTATTAAAATTGATGGAATTTCCTATGCCTTATACCTAACGACAATAAATTTTGGTAAAAATAAACCAATTCATGGACTTAAAAAAAAAAATTGACATATTTTCTCTTTTTTTTTTCTGTGATTAAAAATTATAAATAAACAATTTTTTATTTTTACTATTATTTTTACTAAAATTACTAAATTTTATTTCTTATTGGGTTAACATTCCATAAAGATTTCAAACTTTTTAAAATTATCATTATTTTTAATGATATTCCACATCTGACGCTAAATTACCCAAATCGGCCACTGTGCACTGGTGTAGATTAACCATTACCACAGATTAACCATTACAACAGTTTGGCATTAAAACATTTTTCAAAAACATTAACGAACTGGCGCTACAATCAGATTTCTGCTTTCGGGCGAGAGTGGGCATGGAAAAAAGTTGACACAAACTTTTGATCTCCGCGGATAACATACGAGTATAAATTCCAATTCGGATAGCTCTATTTCCTATAGAGACTTTGACATCCACGCGATAAAAATTCTAATGTTTTTATGAAAATTTTATATACATATATTGGTATATCTACTCTAAAAATCGGCCGATGTTGAAATTTGTTTTCCAGATATATATTTACTACGTTCCATTCCATTCTTTGTTTTCCATTTCTTTTTTAGCAAAATTCTGTCAAGAAACACTGTTCTTGCGGAAATGCATATGTCAAGAATAATGTTTATGATCCAATTCTGCTTTACCATGGTATTTACTGTGAACTTGGGGTTAGGCTGCGGATTTACAAATTCACCGGAAAAGCTTTTGATATAAAAAAAAATGTCTTAAGATGTTAATATGGTGTGTTTTTGGCGAGTTAAGTCCGATTGATTGGCAATTAAGCCCAATATGAACATCGGGTTAACCTAATTCTAAATGTGTTAAAACATCTGTAACTGGAGATGTTTGTTAAATTATATTTTGTTACTGATTGTAAATTTTTCAGAAAATCCAGAAATGCGAAGCATTTTACCCCGATACTAAATAACGAGAATTATGACTAATTCTGTTTTTGCTTGCAGGGGGTCAAATGTATAGAAGATAAATCCAGTAACGGTACCTCAGATGACCCTACTACAAATCATACGGAATCAGTGCCTTATGTGTTCAACGAAATCACTGCTGAATGCTTTTTAAAACAATTTGTACATATTTTCCATGAAAACTCAAACTTAATCATAATAAAAAAATATATTACAAAAAACTTAAAAATATTCGTTTTAATGAACTCTTTTATTGAATTGGTAGCGGCAAACGTATCTAGATCACCTTTTATACCCTTGCAGAGGGTATTATAATTTTGGTCGAAAGTGTGCAACGCAGTGAAGGAGACATCTCCGACCGTATAAAGTATATATATTCTTGATAAGGATCACCTTCTGAGTTGATATGACCATGTCCGTCTGTCTGTTTCTACGCAAACTAGTCTCTCAGTTTTAAAGCTATCGTCTTGAAACTTTGCACACACCCTTCTTTTCTTTGCACGCAGTATATAAGTCGGAACGGCCGGGATCGGCCGACTATATCCTATAGTTGCCATACAACTGATTGATCGGAAATGGTATAACTTTGGTGTTTTTAGAGTTACAGAGTTCAGATTTTGTACCAATGCTATTTTTGGCAAAATAATACCTACCCAAATACCTACCAAATTTCATAAGGATCGGCCGACTATATCCTATAGCTGCCATATAACTGATTGATCGGAAATGCTATAACTTTGGTGTTTTTAAAGGTAGTCGACTATATCCTATAGCTTCCATATAACTGAACAATCGGAAATTACCCAACTTTCGTGTTTTTGAAGATAGAAAGTTGGAACTTCGTACAGATTCTATTTTTGGTCAGTTAATACGACCTACCAAATTGCATACGGCCGACTATATCTTATAGCTGCCATATAACTGAACGATCGGAAATGGTATTTGGTAAAAATACCAACTTTGGTATTTTTGAAGATGGAAGCTTGGTACTTTGTTTTAGATTTTTTTATTGTAATAAATTGGTTATATTATTATATTCTCATAAGGATCGGGCAATTTAATCAAATTTTTGCGATGTATATCCGGTTTTAACTGCACGGGTATATCAACTTTGGCTCCGCCCGAAGTTAGCTTTCCTTTCTTGTTTAGTTTTTTAATTTATTTGTGGTGAATAACAAATGAGCCATGAGCCAGGAATGTTTTGAGACAGAGTTGGTCATGTTATCAAAAAAAAAACCGTTTTTTATTGCACCAAGACAAGATAAAACTAAAAGCTAACTTCGGAAGGAGCCGAACCGATACACCCTTCCACAGCCCCAAAAAAGGGTGGATTTTCAACCATTTTTTTAAACGGTTTGACTTAGACATTTAAAATGTTTTTGTATATTTTGAATAACTTTTCTAAAAATTTTTAAAATAAAAAACAAGGAATCTGTACTAAGTTCCAGCTTTCTATCTTCAAAAACACGAAAGTTGGGTCATTTCCGATCGTTCCGATCGAATATATATACTTTATAGGGTAGGAGATGCCTCCTTCACTGCGTTGCACACTTTTGGACAAAATTATAATACCCTCTGCAAGGGTATAATAAATAAACGTGTCACTGATTACACCGTCAAACTGTGTAACGTCCGTAATTCTTATTCCAATCAGAAATTATTTACATTTTCTCAATTTGTACACTTTTTTACTTTTATAAACAAAAAAAATAGTAAACCCCAAAAATTAATAATTTCTTGCATAATAAAGTATATTTATTATGTACCCCCCTAAAGTACAGCAGCGGACAATGAAATCTGGGCAGGCAGAAAATAATGGAGTACTTTATGAATTAAATATGTTTTAAATTGATCAAATTAATATAAATGTTAATAAGAAACGTGTTTTTTTTTAAATTTTATTTTGTTTTAGTTGGAAATAAAACGTATTTCAATATTCGATGAAATTAACAAAAATGTAGGCAAAAAAAAAATTTTTTTTTCCAATTAATTCCAATTATAAAATTCTCTTTTTTCTTTGGATTTCTTTTTATGTAATTTTACTTTTAAAATATGCCGAAGATTTTGAATCGATAGAAATCAGGACTACTGCCTGGCCAGTCTAATATTGATATTCCATTTTTCGGCAAATAATTTATTACTTAAATTTAAAAAAAAATACTAGAAATTTTAACTTTAATTGTCGTTTAAACAAAACCTTAAATAGTTTAAAAAAAATATATATCCCTTTTTTTGCATGATGGAAGGACCTGAGCCGTCCAATAAGATTATATTTGGGGCAGAGGAATTCCTTTATTAAGGGGAGGTTCTTTTGGATTTTTCCGAAAATTACGCAAACTTTGAGAATGGATTGCGGAAAAATGAAAAGACATACGAACTTATGCTTTTGAACTTTTGATTCGTTGTTTATTAACGATTAAAAAAAAATTCAATATTTAGGAAATTCAAAATGGCGGCATCAAAATGGCGGATCTCGTCGACCTCGTCGAGTGTCGGGCCGCTGGTAGTGAACCGAAATTAGAAATGTATATAATTTATTAAAATTGATGGAATTTCCTATGCCTTATACCTAACGACAATACATTTTGGTAAAAATAAACCAATTTCATGGACTTAAAAAAAAATTGACATTTTTTTCTTTTTTTTTTCTTTGATTAAAAATTATAAATAAACAATTTTTTATTTTTACTATTATTTTTACTAAAATTACTAAATTTTATTTCTTATTGGGTTAACATTCCATAAAAATTTCAAACTTTATAAAATTATCATTATTTTTAATGATATTCCACATCTGACGCTAAATTACCCAAATCGGACACTGTGCACTGGTGTAGATTAACCATTACCACAGATTAACCATTACAACAGTTTGGCATTAAAACATTTTTCAAAAACATAAACGAACTGGCGCTACAATCAGATTTCTGTTTTCGGGCGAGAGTGGGCATGGAAAAAAGTTAACACAAACTTTTGATCTCCGCGGATAACATACGAGTATAAATTCCAATTGGGATAGCTCTATTTCCTATAGAGACTTTGACATCCACGCGATAAAAATTCTAATGTTTTTATGAAAATTTTATATACATATATTGGTATATCTACTCTAAAAATCGGCCGATGTTGAAATTTGTTTTCCAGAT
The DNA here is from genome assembly GCA_018153035.1 of Drosophila pseudoananassae pseudoananassae. Taxonomy (NCBI): domain Eukaryota; kingdom Metazoa; phylum Arthropoda; class Insecta; order Diptera; family Drosophilidae; genus Drosophila; species Drosophila pseudoananassae. The sequence goes on from JAECXR010000072.1 coordinate 5,474,662, forward strand.
ATATATTTACTACGTTCCATTCCATTCTTTGTTTTCCATTTCTTTTTAGCAAAATTCTGTCAAGAAACACTGTTCTTGCGGAAATGCATATGTCAAGAATAATGTTTATGATCCAATTCTGCTTTACCATGGTATTTACTGTGAACTTGGGGTTAGGCTGCTGATTTACAAATTCACCGGAAAAGCTTTTGATATAAAAAAAATGTCTTAAGATCTTAATATGGTGTGTTTTTTGCGAGTTAAGTCCGATTGATTGGCAATTAAGCCCAGTATGAACATCGGGTTAACCTAATTCTATATGTGTTAAAACATCTGTAACTGGAGATGTTTGTTAAATTATATTTTGTTACTGATTGTAAATTTTTCAGAAAATCCAGAAATGCGAAGCATTTTACCCCGTTACTAAATAACGAGAATTATGACTAATTCTGTTTTTGCTTGCAGGGGGTCAAATGTATAGAAGATAAATCCAGTAACGGAACCTCAGATGACCCTACTACAAATCATACGGAATCAGTGCCTTATGTGTTCAACGAAATCACCGCTAAATGCTTTTTAAAACAATTTTTAAAAAGTACAATGTACTTTAAAAATGTACTTAAAAAATGTACATATTTTCCATGAAAACTCAAACTTAATCATAATAAAAAAATATATTACAAAAAACCTAAAAATATTCGTTTTCATGAACTCTTTTAATGAATTGGTAGCGGCAAACGTATCTAGATCACCTTTTATACCCTTGCAGAGGGTAATATAATTTTGGTCGAAAGTGTGCAACGCAGTGAAGGAGACATCTCCGACCGTATAAAGTATATATATTCTTGATAAGGATCACCTTCTGAGTTGATATGACCATGTCCGTCTGTCTGTTTCTACGCAAACTAGTCTCTCAGTTTTAAAGCTATCGTCTTGAAACTTTGCACACACCCTTCTTTTCTTTGCACGCAGTATATAAGTCGGAACGGCCGGGATCGGCCGACTATATCCTATAGCTGCCATACAACTGATTGATCGGAAATGCTATAACTTTGGTGTTTTTAAAGGTAGTCGACTATATCCTATAGCTTCCATATAACTGAACAATCGGAAATTACCCAACTTTCGTGTTTTTTAAGATAGAAAGTTGGAACTTCGTACAGATTCTATTTTTGGTCAGTTAATACAACCTACCAAATTGCATACGGCCGACTATATCTTATAGCTGCCATATAACTGAACGATCGGAAATGGTATTTGGTAAAAATACCAACTTTGGTATTTTTGAAGATGGAAGCTTGGTACTTTGTTTTAGATTTTTTTATTGTAATAAATTGGTTATATTATTATATTCTCATAAGGTTCGGGCAATTTAATCAAATGTTTGCGATGTATATCCGGTTTTAACTGCACGGGTATATCAACTTCGGCTCCACCCGAAGTTAGCTTTCCTTTCTTTTTTATTGTAATAAATTGGTTATATTATGGTATTCTCATAAGGATCGGCCAATTTAATTTGATGTTTTCAATATATATCCGGTTTTAACTGCAAGGGTATATCAACTTTGGCTCCGCCCGAAGTTAGCTTTCCTTTCTTGTTTAGTTTTTTAATTTATTTGTGGTGATTAACAAATGAGCCATGAGCCAGGAATGTTTTGAGACAGAGTTGGTCATGTTATCCAAAAAAAAAAACCGTTTTTATTGCACCAAGACAAGATAAAACTAAAAGCTAACTTCGGAAGGAGCCGAACCGATACACCCTTCCACAGCCCCAAAAAAGGGTGGATTTTCAACCATTTTTTAAACGGTTTGACTTAGACATTTAAAATGTTTTTGTATATTTTGAATAACTTTTCTAAAAATTTTTAAAATAAAAAACAAGGAATCTGTACTAAGTTCCAGCTTTCTATCTTCAAAAACACGAAAGTTGGGTCATTTCCGATCGTTCCGATCGAATATATATACTTTATAGGGTAGGAGATGCCTCCTTCACTGCGTTGCACACTTTTGGACAAAATTATAATACCCTCTGCAAGGGTATAATAAATAAACGTGTCACTGATTACACCGTCAAACTGTGTAACGTCCGTAATTCTTATTCCAATCAGAAATTATTTACATTTTCTCAATTTGTACACTTTTTTACTTTTATAAACAAAAAAAATAGTAAACCCCAAAAATTAATAATTTGTTGCATAATAAAGTATATTTATTATGTACCCCCTAAAGTACAGTAGCGGACAATGAAATCTGGGCAGGCAGAAAATAATGGAGTACTTTATGAATTAAATATGTTTTAAATTGATCAAATTAATTATAATTTATAATATAATATAAATGTTAATAAGAAACGTGTTTTTTTTTTAATTTTATTTTGTTTTAGTTGGAAATAAAACGTATACTTCAATATTCGATGAAATTAACAAAAATGTAGGCAAAAAAAAAAATTTTTTTTTCCAATTAATTCCAATTATAAAATTCTCTTTTTTCTTTGGATTTCTTTTTATGTAATTTTACTTTTAAAATATGCCGAAGATTTTGAATCGATAGAAATCAGGACTACTGCCTGGCCAGTCTAATATTAATATTCCATTTTTCGGCAAATAATTTATTACTTAAATTTAAAAAAAAATACTAGAAATTTTAACTTTAATTGTCGTTTAAACAAAACCTTAAATAGTTTAAAAAAAATTTATATCCCTTTTTTTGCACGATGGCAAGGACCTGAGCCGTCCAATAAGATTATATTTGGGGCAGAGGAATTCCTTTATTAAGGGGAGGTTCTTTTGGATTTTTCCGAAAATTAAGCAAACTTTGAGAATGGATTGCGGAAAAATGAAAAGACATACGAACTTATGCTTTTGAACTTTTGATTCGTTGTTTATTAACGATTAAAAAAAAATTCAATATTTAGGAAATTCAAAATGGCGGATCTCGTCGACCTCGTCGAGTGTCGTGCCGCTGGTAGTGAACCGAAATTAGAAATGTATATAATTTATTAAAATTGATGGAATTTCCTATGCCTTATACCTAACGACAATAAATTTTGGTAAAAATAAACCAATTTCATGGACTTAAAAAAAAAATTGACATTTTTTCTCTTTTTTTTTTCTTTGATTAAAAATTATAAATAAACAATTTTTTATTTTTACTATTATTTTTACTAAAATTACTAAATTTTATTTCTTATTGGGTTAACATTCCATAAAAATTTCAAACTTTATAAAATTATCATTATTTTTAATGATATTCCACATCTGACGCTAAATTACCCAAATCGGACACTGTGCACTGGTGTAGATTAACCATTACCACAGATTAACCATTACAACAGTTTGGCATTAAAACATTTTTCAAAAACATTAACGAACTGGCGCTACAATCAGATTTCTGTTTTCGGGCGAGAGTGGGCATGGAAAAAAGTTGACACAAACTTTTGATCTCCGCGAATAACATACGAGTATAAATTCCAATTCGGATAGCTCTATTTCCTATAGAGACTTTGACATCCACGCGATAAAAATTCTAATGTTTTTATGAAAATTTTATATACATATATTGGTATATCTACTCTAAAAATCGGCCGATGTTGAAATTTGTTTTCCAGATATACATATATTTACTACGTTCCATTCCATTCTTTGTTTTCCATTTCTTTTTTAGCAAAATTCTGTCAAGAAACACTGTTCTTGCGGAAATGCATATGTCAAGAATAATGTTTATGATCCAATTCTGCTTTACCATGGTATTTACTGTGAACTTGGGGTTAGGCTGCTGATTTACAAATTCACCGGAATGCTTTTGATATAAAAAAAAATGTCTTAAGATCTTAGTATGGTGTGTTTTTTGCGAGTTAAGTCCGATTGATTGGCAATTAAGCCCAGTATGAACATCGGGTTAACCTAATTCTATATGTGTTAAAACATCTGTAACTGGAGATGTTTTTTAAATTATATTTTGTTACTGATTGTAAATTTTTCAGAAAATCCAGAAATGCGAAGCATTTTACCCCGTTACTAAATAACGAGAATTATGACTAATTCTGTTTTTGCTTGCAGGGGGTCAAATGTATAGAAGATAAATCCAGTAACGGAACCTCAGATGACCCTACTACAAATCATACGGAATCAGTGCCTTATGTGTTCAACGAAATCACCGCTAAATGCTTTTTAAAACAATTTGTACATATTTTCCATGAAAACTCAAACTTAATCATAATAAAAAAATATATTACAAAAAACCTAAAAATATTCGTTTTCATGAACTCTTTTAATGAATTGGTAGCGGCAAACGTATCTAGATCACCTTTTATACCCTTGCAGAGGGTAATATAATTTTGGTCGAAAGTGTGCAACGCAGTGAAGGAGACATCTCCGACCGTATAAAGTATATATATTCTTGATAAGGATCACCTTCTGAGTTGATATGACCATGTCCGTCTGTCTGTTTCTACGCAAACTAGTCTCTCAGTTTTAAAGCACACACCCTTCTTTTCTTTGCACGCAGTATATAAGTCGGAACGGCCGGGATCGGCCGACTATATCCTATAGCTGCCATACAACTGATTGATCGGAAATGGTATAACTTTGGTGTTTTTAGAGTTACAGAGTTCAGATTTTGTACCAATGCTATTTTTGGCAAAATAATACATACCCAAATACCTACCAGATTTCATAAGGATCGGCCGACTATATCCTATAGCTGCCATATAACTGATTGATCGGAAATGCTATAACTTTGGTGTTTTTAAAGGTAGTCGACTATATCCTATAGCTTCCATATAACTGAACAATCGGAAATTACCCAACTTTCGTGTTTTTTAAGATAGAAAGTTGGAACTTCGTACAGATTCTATTTTTGGTCAGTTAATACAACCTACCAAATTGCATACGGCCGACTATATCTTATAGCTGCCATATAACTGAACGATCGGAAATGGTATTTGGTAAAAATACCAACTTTGGTATTTTTGAAGATGGAAGCTTGGTACTTTGTTTTAGATTTTTCTATTGTAATAAATTGGTTATATTATTATATTCTCATAAGGTTCGGGCAATTTAATCAAATGTTTGCGATGTATATCCGGTTTTAACTGCACGGGTATATCAACTTCGGCTCCGCCCGAAGTTAGCTTTCCTTTCTTTTTATACCCTTTCAGAGGGTATTATAATTTTGTCCAAAAGTGTGCAACGCAGTGAAGGAGACATCTCCGACCCTATAAAGTATATATATTCTTGATCAGGATCAGCTCCTGAGTTGATATGAGCATGTCCGTCTGTCCGTCTGTCCGTCTGTCCGTCCGTCCGTCTGTCCGTCTGTCTGTTTCTACGCGAACTAGTCTCTCAGTTTTAAAGCTATCGTCTTGAAACTTTGCACACACCCTTCTTTCCTTTGCACGCAGTATATAAGTCGGAACGGCCGGGATCGGCCGACTATATCTTATAGCTGCCATATAACTGATTGATCGGAAATGCTATAACTTCGGTGTTTTTAAAGCTAGAGAATTCGGATTTGGTACGATTGCTATTTTTGGCAAAATAATACAACATGCCAAATTTTATAAGGATCAGCCGACTATATCCTATAGCTTCCATATAACTGATTTATCGGAAATGGCATAACTTCAGTGATTTTCGAGCTAGAAACTTGGGATTTTCTATGAATTCTTTTTTTGGAAAAATAATATGACTTATCAAGTTTCATATGGATCGGCCGACTATATCTTATAGCTGCCATATAACTGAACGATCGGAAATGGTATTTGGTAAAAATACCAACTTTGGGGTTCTTCAAGATAGAAGTTTGGAATTTTTTTTAGATTTAGATTTTAGCGATATATATCCTGTTTTAGCTGCAAGGGTATATCAACTTCGGCTCCACCCGAAGTTAGCTTTCCTTTCTTGTTTATTGTAATAAATTGGTTATATTATGGTATTCTCATAAGGATCGGCCAATTTAATTTGATGTTTTCAATATATATCCGGTTTTAACTGCAAGGGTATATCAACTTTGGCTCCGCCCGAAGTTAGCTTTCCTTTCTTGTTTAGTTTTTTAATTTATTTGTGGTGATTAACAAATGAGCCATGAGCCAGGAATGTTTTGAGACAGAGTTGGTCATGTTATCCAAAAAAAAAAAACCGTTTTTTATTGCACCAAGACAAGATAAAACTAAAAGCTAACTTCGGAAGGAGCCGAACCGATACACCCTTCCACAGCCCCAAAAAAGGGTGGATTTTCAACCATTTTTTTAAACGGTTTGACTTAGACATTTAAAATGTTTTTGTATATTTTGAATAACTTTTCTACAAATTTTTAAAATAAAAAACAAGGAATCTGTACTAAGTTCCAGCTTTCTATCTTCAAAAACACGAAAGTTGGGTCATTTCCGATCGTTCCGATCGAATATATATACTTTATAGGGTAGGAGATGCCTCCTTCACTGCGTTGCACACTTTTGGACAAAATTATAATACCCTCTGCAAGGGTATAATAAATAAACGTGTCACTGATTACACCGTCAAACTGTGTAACGTCCGTAATTCTTATTCCAATCAGAAATTATTTACATTTTCTCAATTTGTACACTTTTTTACTTTTATAAACAAAAAAAATAGTAAACCCCAAAAATTAATAATTTGTTGCAAATTAAAATATATATAAATATAAATATTAATAAGAAACGTGTTTTTTTTTTAATTTTATTTTGTTTTAGTTGGAAATAAAACGTATACTTCAATATTCGATGAAATTAACAAAAATGTAGGCAAAAAAAAAAATTTTTTTCCAATTAATTCCAATTATAAAATTCTCTTTTTTCTTTGGATTTCTTTTTATGTAATTTTACTTTTAAAATATGCCGAAGATTTTGAATCGATAGAAATCAGGACTACTGCCTGGCCAGTCTAATATTGATATTCCATTTTTCGGCAAATAATTTATTACTTAAATTAAAAAAAAATACTAGAAATTTTAACTTTAATTGTCGTTTAAACAAAACCTTAAATAGTTTAAAAAAAAATATATACCCCTTTTTTTGCACGATGGCAAGGACCTGAGCCGTCCAATAAGATTATATTTGGGGCAGAGGAATTCCTTTATTAAGGGGAGGTTTTTTTGGATTTTTCCGAAAATTAAGCAAACTTTGAGAATGGATTGCGGAAAAATGAAAAGACATACGAACTTATGCTTTTGAACTTTTGATTCGTTGTTTATTACGGATTAAAAAAAAAATTCAATATTTAGGAAATTCAAAATGGCGGCATCAAAATGGCGGATCCCGTCGACCTCTATTTTCCTGCTTTGTCGAGTGTCGCGCCGCTGGTAGTGAACCGAAATTAGAAATGTATATAATTTATTAAAATTGATGGAATTTTCTATGCCTTATACCTAACGACAATAAATTTTGGTAAAAATAAACCAATTTCATGGACTTAAAAAAAAAAATTGACATTTTTTCTCTTTTTTTTTCTTTGATTAAAAATTATAAATAAACAATTTTTTATTTTTACTATTATTTTTACTAAAATTACTAAATTTTATTTCTTATTGGGTTAACATTCCATAAAAATTTCAAACTTTTTCAAATTATCATTATTTTTAATGATATTCCACATCTGACGCTAAATTACCCAAATCGGCCACTGTGCACTGGTGTAGATTAACCATTACCACAGATTAACCATTACAACAGTTTGGCATTAAAACATTTTTCAAAAACATTAACGAACTGGCGCTACAATCAGATTTCTGCTTTCGGGGCGAGAGTGGGCATGGAAAAAAGTTGACACAAACTTTTGATCTCCGCGGATAACATACGAGTATAAATTCCAATTCGGATAGCTCTATTTCCTATAGAGACTTTGACATCCACGCGATAAAAATTCTAATGTTTTTATGAAAATTTTATATGCATATATTGTATATATCTACTCTAAAAATCGGCCGATGTTGAAATTTGTTTTCCAGATATATATTTACTACGTTCCATTCCATTCTTTGTTTTCCATTTCTTTTTTAGCAAAATTCTGTCAAGAAACACTGTTCTTGCGGAAATGCATATGTCAAGAATAATGTTTATGATCCAATTCTGCTTTACCATGGTATTTACTGTGAACTTGGGGTTAGGCTGCGGATTTACAAATTCACCGGAAAAGCTTTTGATATAAAAAAAAATGTCTTAAGATGTTAATATGGTGTGTTTTTTGCGAGTTAAGTCCGATTGATTGGCAATTAAGCCCAGTATGAACATCGGGTTAACCTAATTCTATATGTGTTAAAACATCTGTAACTGGAGATGTTTTTTAAATTATATTTTGTTACTGATTGTAAATTTTTCAGAAAATCCAGAAATGCGAAGCATTTTACCCCGTTACTAAATAACGAGAATTATGACTAATTCTGTTTTTGCTTGCAGGGGGTCAAATGTATAGAAGATAAATCCAGTAACGGTACCTCAGATGACCCTACTACAAATCATACGGAATCAGTGCCTTATGTGTTCAACGAAATCACCGCTGAATGCTTTTTAAAACAATTTGTGCATATTTTCCATGAAAACTCAAACTTAATCATAATAAAAAAATATATTACAAAAAACCTAAAAATATTCGTTTTCATGAACACTTTTAATGAATTGGTAGCGGCAAACGTATCTAGATCACCTTTTATACCCTTGCAGAGGGTATTATAATTTTGGTCAAAAGTGTGCAACGCAGTGAAGGAGACATCTCCGACCGTATAAAGTAGCCGACTATATCCTATAGCTGCCATATAACTGATTGATCGGAAATGGCATAACTTCAGTGTTTTTCGAGCTAGAAAGTTGGGATTTTCTATGAATTCTATTTTTGGAAAAATAATACGACTTATCAAGTTTCATATGGATTGGCCGACTATATGTTATAGCTGCCATATAACTGAACGATCGGAAATGGTATTTGGTAAAAATACCAACTTTGGGGTTCTTCAAGATAGAAGTTTGGGATTTTTTTTTTAGATTTTGTCATGTAATTTATTGGTTATATTTAGATATTCCCATAAGAATCGGTCAACTATATCCGATTTTAGCGATATATATCCTGTTTTAGCTGCAAGGGTATATCAACTTCGGCTCCGCCCGAAGTTAGCTTTCCTTTCTTGTTATTCTTGACACTAGCATTATTTTTCGAAAAACTTATTTCGAACCCGTTATTAGTTGCTCTCGACACCGAAATAAAATTACACTGAAGGTTTTGTACGAACAATACATCAACCAATTCAATAATGTTTTCTTGCCAAGACAGTTTAACTGTTCCAATGCCTTCAGCCTCAATGTAATTTTCTCCAACCAGCATTATTTTTTCCTTATGCTCACGAATTGAAACAAATAACGATTTGTTTGCACATAAATGGGCTGTTGCCCCACTGTTAATACACCAAATATTCTTCGTTAGTCCACTTTGGCTCGCTGCGGCAGCGAAAACCGAGAACGACTTTTTGTTTTCTTCGCGTTTGCTCACACTATTGGTATCCTTTTCTGATCTTGCGTTTTTCTGTTTTGAGTAGCACGTTGCCGAAACATGTCCATAACGAACGCAGTTCCAACATTCCACATTTTTCATGTCTTTCTTATGCTTGGGCTTTTCCTTTTCGGCACGCGACGAGTACATTTTCTGTTCCGCTTTATTTTCCATTTTGTCTCCCACTTTTCGTCGTTCTCCCTCTTTCAGCAACTTAATTTTTAGAGAAATCAAGGAAGGCAAAGAATCACGCGTCTCCATAGCAATTACGAAATTTTCGTACGAATCAGATAGGCTGGACAACAAAATTATTACAAGCATTTCTTCTGGGACTGGTTGATCGATCTCTTGTAATTTCTCGATGACGTCATTGAAATTACTCAAATGCACCTTGACACTGTCTGACTCTGACATCTTCATGTACAGCAACTGTTTAAACAACTGTATTTTACGCGCTGGTCCACTAGGCATGTGAACACTAGCCAGCTTTTTCCAAGCTTTCATCGATGATTTGCAGTGTTTAACATAATTAATCTGGGACGGCTTTATACACAACAAAATACTCGCGAGGGCCTTTTCATCCTTGTTATCAAAGTTGGCCTGCTCTGCAACCGTTCCACTTTCGTTTTTAATTTCACGACCGCACACAATTGACCAAAGTTCTGAGTGTACTAGCAGACTTTTCATTTGCACTGCCCACGAACTATAATTGTCACTATCAAGTTTTTCTATTGAGTATTGCGAACTCATCTTGTTCATCTTGTTCATCAAACACCACCGAATCTCTAATTATTGTATAATCTTTTCGACTATCACGCAGTAGTTTTCTTGCTGGCCTGGGCCCATAACCTATTCGTTTTGACGATTTATTAGAGACTAAAAAATTATGCACGCAGACAGAAACAGAACTTAAAGAAGAAAGATAATTCGTTACTCGTTACTTTAGTGTATAACATAAGAGGAATAAGATATACAGTGGTGCATATACAAATATTTTCAACACTTCCATATAACTGAACAATCGGAAATTACCCAACTTTCGTGTTTTTGAAGATAGAAAGTTGGAACTTCGTACAGATTCTATTTTTGGTCAGTTAATACAACCTACCAAATTGCATACGGCCGACTATATCTTATAGCTGCCATATAACTGAACGATCGGAAATGGTATTTGGTAAAAATACCAACTTTGGTATTTTTGAAGATGGAAGCTTGGTACTTTGTTTTAGATTTTTTTATTGTAATAAATTGGTTATATTATTATATTCTCATAAGGATCGGGCAATTTAATCAAATGTTTGCGATGTATATCCGGTTTTAACTGCACGGGTATATCAACTTCGGCTCCGCCCGAAGTTAGCTTTCCTTTCTTTTTTATTGTAATAAATTGGTTATATTATGGTATTCTCATAAGGATCGGCCAATTTAATTTGATGTTTTCAATATATATCCGGTTTTAACTGCAAGGGTATATCAACTTTGGCTCCGCCCGAAGTTAGCTTTCCTTTCTTGTTTAGTTTTTTAATTTATTTGTGGTGATAAACAAATGAGCCATGAGCCAGGAATGTTTTGAGACAGAGTTGGTCATGTTATCCAAAAAAAAAACCGTTTTTTATTGCACCAAGACAAGATAAACTAAAAGCTAACTTCGGAAGGAGCCGAACCGATACACCCTTCCACAGCCCCAAAAAAGGGTGGATTTTCAACCATTTTTTTAATCGGTTTGACTTAGACATTTCAAATGTTTTTGTATATTTTGAATAACTTTTCTAAAAATTTTTAAAATAAAAAACAAGGAATCTGTACTAAGTTCCAACTTTCTATCTTCAAAAACACGAAAGTTGGGTCATTTCCGATCGTTCCGATCGAATATATATACTTTATAGGGTAGGAGATGCCTCCTTCACTGCGTTGCACACTTTTGGACAAAATTATAATACCCTCTGCAAGGGTATAATAAATAAACGTGTCACTGATTACACCGTCAAACTGTGTAACGTCCGTAATTCTTATTCCAATCAGAAATTATTTACATTTTCTCAATTTGTACACTTTTTTACTTTTATAAACAAAAAAATAGTAAACCTCAAAAATTAATAATTTGTTGCATTATAAAGTATATTTATTATGTACCCCCTAAAGTACAGCAGCGGACAATGAAATCTGGGCAGGCAGAAAATAATGGAGTACTTTATGAAGTAAATATGTTTTAAATTGATCAAATTAATATAAATGTTAATAAGAAACGTGTTTTTTTTTTAAATTTTATTTTGTTTTAGTTGGAAATAAAACGTATACTTCAATATTCGATGAAATTAACAAAAATGTAGGCAAAAAAAAAAATTTTGTTTCCAATTAATTCCAATTATAAAATTCTCTTTTTTCTTTGGATTTCTTTTTATGTAATTTTACTTTTAAAATATGCCGAAGATTTTGAATCGATAGAAATCAGGACTACTGCCTGGCCAGTCTAATATTGATATTCCATTTTTCGGCAAATAATTTATTACTTAAATTAAAAAAAAATACTAGAAATTTTAACTTTAATTGTCGTTTAAACAAAACCTTAAATAGTTTAAAAAAAATATATATCCCTTTTTTGCACGATGGCAAGGACCTGAGCCGTCCAATAAGATTATATTTGGGGCAGAGGAATTCCATTATTAAGGGGAGGTTCTTTTGGATTTTTCCGAAAATTAAGCAAACTTTGAGAATGGATTGCGGAAAAATGAAAAGACATACGAACTTATGCTTTTGAACTTTTGATTCGTTGTTCATTAACGATTAAAAAAATTCAATATTAAGGAAATTCAAAATGGCGGCATCAAAATGGCGGATCTCGTCGACCTCGTCGAGTGTCGGGCCGCTGGTAGTGAACCGAAATTAGTGAACCGAGATAACATACGAGTATAAATTCCAATTCGAATAGCTCTATTTCCTATAGAGACATCCACGCGATAAAAATTCTAATGTTTTTATGAAAATTTTATATACTTATATTGGTATATCTACTCTAAAAATCGGCCGATTTTGAAATTTGTTTTCCAGATATATATTTACTACGTTCCATTCCATTCTTTGTTTTCCATTTCTTTTTAGCAAAATTCTGTCAAGAAACACTGTTCTTGCGGAAATGCATATGTCAAGAATAATGTTTATGATCCAATTCTGCTTTACCATGGTATTTACTGTGAACTTGGGGTTAGGCTGCGGATTTACAAATTCACCGGAAAAGCTTTTGATATAAAAAAAAATGTCTTAAGATGTTAATATGGTGTGTTTTTTGCGAGTTAAGTCCGATTGATTGGCAATTAAGCCCAGTATGAACATCGGGTTAACCTAATTCTATATGTGTTAAAACATCTGTAACTGGAGATGTTTTTTAAATTATATTTTGTTGCTGATTGTAAATTTTTCAGAAAATCCAGAAATGCGAAGCATTTTACCCCGTTACTAAATAACGAGAATTATGACTAATTCTGTTTTTGCTTGCAGGGGGTCAAATGTATAGAAGATAAATCCAGTAACGGTACCTCAGATGACCCTACTACAAATCATACGGAATCAGTGCCTTATGTGTTCGACGAAATCACCGCTGAATGCTTTTTAAAACAATTTGTGCATATTTTCCATGAAAACTCAAACTTAATCATAATAAAAAAATATATTACAAAAAACCTAAAAATATTCGTTTTCATGAACTCTTTTAATGAATTGGTAGCGGCAAACGTATCTAGATCACCTTTTATACCCTTGCAGAGGGTATTATAATTTTGGTCAAAAGTGTGCAACGCAGTGAAGGAGACATGTCCGACCGTATAAAGTATATATATTCTTGATAAGGATCACCTCCTGAGTTGATATGACCATGTCCGTCTGTCTGTTTCTACGCAAACTAGTCTCTCAGTTTTAAAGCTATCGTCTTGAAACTTTGCACACACCCTTCTTTTCTTTGCACGCAGTATATAAGTCGGAACGGCCGGGATCGGCCGACTATATCCTATAGCTGCCATACAACTGATTGATCGGAAATGGTATAACTTTGGTGTTTTTAGAGTTACAGAGTTCAGATTTTGTACCAATGCTATTTTTGGCAAAATAATACCTACCCAAATACCTACCAAATTTCATAAGGATCGGCCGACTATATCCTATAGCTGCCATATAACTGATTGATCGGAAATGCTATAACTTTGGTGTTTTTAAAGGTAGTCGACTTTATCCTATAGCTTCCTATTCGTTTTGACGATTTATTAGAGACTAAAAAATGATGCACGCAGACAGAAACAGAACTTAAAGAAGAAAGATAATTCGTTACTCGTTACTTTAGTGTATAACATAAGAGGAATAAGATATACAGTGGTGCATATACAAATATTTTCAACACTCCTTCTCACCGCGGTATATCTAATTCAAAAGATTCTTTGTTTTAGTTTAACCCTAGTGAAGTAATACATTTTGTGTGCTTAACTTTACATAGATCTTTAGTTAGAACATCTGAAATCATATTATCGGTAACTTATGAAATGATACTTGATATCTATATGTTTACTTCTAGCATGAAAACTTGCATTCTTCGCTAAACATTGGGCGCTCTGGTTGTCACTGTAGATCATCAATGTTGGCGCCGTCTCGAAACCCATCTCAGATATCAGCTTCAGCACGTAAGCAGCCTCCTTAGCTGCTGTTGAAAGCGCCACATACTCAGCCTCCGTGCTACTGAGTGCTATGATGCTCTGCTTCTTCGACTCCCACGAAAACGCTGCTCCAGCTAGAAAGAACGCCCAACCACTGAACGATTTGCGGTCAGAACAGTCACCGGCTTCGTAGTCATTGCAAGGTACAGCAGTGATCCAATAAGCGATTGATACTGCTTCTGGTTGGCTCGTGGACAGTCTTCCAAAATACATAGGTTCTGATAACTTTTTTATTGTAATAAATTGGTTATATTATGGTATTCTCATAAGGATCGGCCAATTTAATTTGATGTTTTCAATATATATCCGGTTTTAACTGCAAGGGTATATCAACTTTGGCTCCGCCCGAAGTTAGCTTTCCTTTCTTGTTTAGTTTTTTAATTTATTTGTGGTGATAAACAAATGAGCCATGAGCCAGGAATGTTTTGAGACAGAGTTGGTCACGTTATCCAAAAAAAACGTTTTTTATTGCACCAAGACAAGATAAACTAAAAGCTAACTTCGGAAGGAGCCGAACCGATACACCCTTCCACAGCCCCAAAAAAGGGTGGATTTTCAACCATTTTTTTTAATCGGTTTGACTTAGACATTTCAAATGTTTTTGTACATTTTGAATAACTTTTCTAAAAATTTTTAAAATAAAAAACAAGGAATCTATCTACTAAGTTCCAACTTTCTATCTTCAAAAACACGAAAGTTGGGTCATTTCCGATCGTTCCGATCGAATATATATACTTTATAGGGTAGGAGATGCCTCCTTCACTGCGTTGCACACTTTTGGACAAAATTATAATACCCTCTGCAAGGGTATAATAAATAAACGTGTCACTGATTACACCGTCAAACTGTGTAACGTCCGTAATTCTTATTCCAATCAGAAATTATTTACATTTTCTCAATTTGTACACTTTTTTACTTTTATAAACAAAAAAAATAGTAAACCTCAAAAATTAATAATTTGTTGCATTATAAAGTATATTTATTATGTACCCCCTAAAGTACAGCAGCGGACAATGAAATCTGGGCAGGCAGAAAATAATGGAGTACTTTATGAAGTAAATATGTTTTAAATTGATCAAATTAATATAAATGTTAATAAGAAACGTGTTTTTTTTTAAATTTTATTTTGTTTTAGTTGGAAATAAAACGTATACTTCAATATTCGATGAAATTAACAAAAATGTAGGCAAAAAAAAAAATTTTTTTTCCAATTAATTCCAATTATAAAATTCTCTTTTTTCTTTGGATTTCTTTTTATGTAATTTTACTTTTAAAATATGCCGAAGATTTTGAATCGATAGAAATCAGGACTACTGCCTGGCCAGTCTAATATTGATATTCCATTTTTCGGCAAATAATTTATTACTTAAATTAAAAAAAAATACTAGAAATTTTAACTTTAATTGTCGTTTAAACAAAACCTTAAATAGTTTAAAAAAAATATATATCCCTTTTTTTGCACGATGGCAAGGACCTGAGCCGTCCAATAAGATTATATTTGGGGCAGAGGAATTCCTTTATTAAGGGAGGGTTCTTTTTGATTTTTCCGAAAATTAAGCAAACTTTGAGAATGGATTGCGGAAAAATGAAAAGACATACGAACTTATGCTTTTGAACTTTTGATTCGTTGTTCATTAACGATTAAAAAAAAAATTCAATATTAAGGAAATTCAAAATGGCGGCATCAAAATGGCGGATCTCGTCGACCTCGTCGAGTGTCGGGCCGCTGGTAGTGAACCGAAATTAGTGAACCGAGATAACATACGAGTATAAATTCCAATTCGAATAGCTCTATTTCCTATAGAGACATCCACGCGATAAAAATTCTAATGTTTTTATGAAAATTTTATATACATATATTGGTATATCTACTCTAAAAATCGGCCGATTTTGAAATTTGTTTTCCAGATATATATTTACTACGTTCCATTCCATTCTTTGTTTTCCATTTCTTTTTTAGCAAAATTCTGTCAAGAAACACTGTTCTTGCGGAAATGCATATGTCAAGAATAATGTTTATGATCCAATTCTGCTTTACCATGGTATTTACTGTGAACTTGGGGTTAGGCTGCGGATTTACAAATTCACCGAAAAGCTTTTGATATAAAAAAAAATGTCTTAAGATGTTAATATGGTGTGTTTTGTGCGGGTCGCTCGTTGGACCAAAATCGAAACAAAATTAAATAAAAGATTAATTAAAAATTTTTTTTCAAAATAGTAAACAAAAATAAAACATATGGTCTTGTTTACCTATCTGACCCAATGCAGCTGATAATAAATATCGATAGGCCCAGCTGACCCCAACTGACATTCACCCCCCCACAGCTGCCCCCCCTTTTGACATTCACCCACCCGCGTATGCACCTGTCAAAAAGTGACAACCATATAGTGGCATTTCCTGTCCGCCACCTGATTTCACTTTTCTTCTGAATCTGGCTGCGGGCAGATCATTAAATTCGTGCATAATTATTAAAAAAAAAATTATTAGACCAGGACCCAACCTCGTGGGAGAAAAATTAGTGTGGGGTTTTTTTTGTTTTCAAAATAGAGGTGAGAAAATATTAAGCTCCGCGCCATTCCCTGCATTGGCTTAGAGTTTATTTTCCCGTTCAGCGGATTTTTGTTGCTGGATGACCCTCGATGCCAGTGGATTTGGAGGTACCACCTGACCTAACCCCGGCATCCATCCAACGTGAGCACCACGGGGCCACGGTAGGCTCTTCTACAGGAGATCTCCCCAAGGGATTGTATTTTTACGACCCGTCGCTAAAATCCCGCCGGTAAAATCAACCCCTCTGCCTGTGGAGTCTTGGATTTTTTTTATGTATTTTTTTTTATGTATACGAAAACACGTAAATAAATTCTTAAATATCCCAGCGAGAAAGAGAGAGAGAAAACCAACAATTTCATATACCCTAACGTAAAGTTTACCAAATGAAAAAAAAAAAAAAGAAAAAAACTACAAATCGATGATTATCAATTTTTATATATTATTTTTGAATAATTTCTGAATTATAATTTCTAAGCAATCCAATTGAAATATTATTTTTTGTAAGCACCAAACTGAATTATTATCTTTAATTATCTTTAATTATCTTTAATTATTATTATACGTTTGCCGCTACCAATTCATTAAAAGAGTTCATGAAAACGAATATTTTTAGGTTTTTGTAATATATTTTTTTATTATGATTAAGTTTGAGTTTTCATGGAAAATATGCACAAATTGTTTTAAAAAGCATTCAGCGGTGATTTCGTCGAACACATAAGGCACTGATTCCGTATGATTTGTAGTAGGGTCATCTGAGGTACCGTTACTGGATTTATCTTCTATACATTTGACCCCCTGCAAGCAAAAACAGAATTAGTCATAATTCTCGTTATTTAGTAACGGGGTAAAATGCTTCGCATTTCTGGATTTTCTGAAAAATTTACAATCAGTAACAAAATATAATTTAAAAAACATCTTCAGTTACAGATGTTTTAACACATATAGAATTAGGTTAACCCGATGTTCATACTGGGCTTAATTGCCAATCAATCGGACTTAACTCGCAAAAAACTGTAACGGTTTGGCACATGTCCTGAAGGTAATTCGATCTACTAACAGGCTCCGGCCGTGCTCAGGGAAAGTGGGAGTGGTTCTTGTACCTTCAGTATGGACATGGTCGTTACGCGAATCGTCGTAGATCGAAACGTAAAAAAAGGACTGGGAGAAGGATTCCCAAATAGCATTTTGAGGGGGATAACAAAAAAAAAAAAATTCCTTGGCTAAGAGATATGTTCGAGGTGGCTAAATGTTGCTTAACTGCATAGTTGGCAAGATTCCTTCCGGTGCCCAAACAAATGATCTAGTACAAATTCATTTTAGTTAACGTTATAATTCAGGAAAATTTCTTATAAAAATAATTAACATAATTAAGTATTCATGTTTTTCAGGAAGGTGGTTTTCATTAACCATAAGAATTAAAAAAAGGTATCTAAATTATAATTCAGGGGTGATGCTTAAAGATAATAATAATTAAAGATAATTAAAGATAATTAAAGATAATAATTCAGTTTGGTGCTTACAAAAAATAATATTTCAATTGGATTGCTTAGAAATTATAATTCAGAAATTATTCAAAAATAATATATAAAAATTGATAATCATCGATTTGTAGTTTTTTTTTCTTTTTTTTTTTTCATTTGGTAAACTTTACGTTAGGGTATATGAAATTGTTGGTTTTCTCTCTCTCTTTCTCGCTGGGATATTTAATAATGTATTTACGTGCTTTTGTATTTTTTTTTTATATAAAAAAAATACATAAAAAAAATCCAAGACTCCACAGGCAGAGGGGTTGATATTACCGGCGGGATTTTAGCGACGGGTCGTAAAAATATGATCCCTGAAGCTTGGGGAGATCTCCTGTAGAAGAGCCTACCGTGGCACTGTGGTGCTCACGTTGGATGGATGCCGGGGTTAGGTCAGGTGGTACCTCCAAATCCACTGGCATCGATGGCCATCCAGCAGCAAAAAATCCGCTAAACGGGAAAATAAACACTAAGCCAATGCAGGGAATGGCGCGGAGCTTAATATTTTCTCACCTCTATTTTGAAAACAAAAAAAAACACACACTAATTTTTCTCCCACGAGGTTGGGTCCTGGTCTAATAATTTTTTTTTTAATAATTATGCACGAATTTAATGATCTGCCCGCAGCCAGATTCAGAAGAAAAGTGAAATCAGGTGGCGGACAGGAAATGCCACTATATGGTTGTCACTTTTTGACAGGTGCATACGCGGGTGGGTGAATGTCAAAAGGGGGGGCAGCTGTGGGGGTGAATGTCAGTTGGGGTCAGCTGGGCCTATCGATATTTATTATCAGCTGCATTGGGTCAGATAGGTAAACAAGACCATATGTTTTATTTTTGTTTACTATTTTGAAAAAAATTTTAATTAATCTTTTATTTAATTTTGTTTCGATTTTGGTCCAACGAGCGACCCGCACATCACAGGTTTTATTTTGGTATTCATGCCTAAATAAAAGCTGAAAAATGGTCGGCGAGTTGGAATTAGGCCTTCCAGATATCCTTAGCATGAAAATTGCCAAGATCCTTTCCCTTAAGATCTTCCAATCTATAAATGGCAGAGCCAACCTTTTGTTTTATCCTAGCTTTGATGCCGATTGGCCCCAATTTAGCATTAAAATTCGATGCCAAATTACTTAGCTGAAAGTTTCGTTTAATAACCTCTTCCCCTATTTCAAACGATTTTGGTCTTGCTCTCAGATCGTAAGTCCTTTGATTTTTCGAGAAGGCCCTTTTTAAGTATTTCCCAATATCAGCACGAATGTTTGTAAATTTGTCTTCTCTGTCTATATGTCCTGCTCCACTATTTAACAGATCTAACTTCCTAAGCAACGTGTAATCCTTTCCATGCGTTATCATGTGCTGACCAAATAGAATACGGTAAGGATCAGCTCCGACTGATTGATGTATGGAGTTTCTCAACGCGCAGTTTATACTGGGCAGGATGATATCCCACTCTCTTTGATTATAACGCACGTAGGTTCGGAGTGCTGCGTTAATGGAGCGATTAACCCGTTCGGCGGCATTAGCTTGAGGGGCGTACGCCGCAGTGCAGATATGCTTAATACCATACTTAGTAAGAAAGGCGGCAAACTCATGACTTTTGAATTGCGATCCATTGTCACTTACAATGGATTCGGGAACTCCGAAGCACGCAAAGATCTCATCCCTTAAGAAGTCGATAATAATCTGGGACGAAAACTTCCGAACTGGCTTGAGAAAAGTAAACTTGGAGAAGTGATCCAGAATGATGAAAATACCTATATTGCCTTTTTTCGATCGTGGAAAAGGCCCTATAAAATCTATATACAATCTTTGAAAAGGTCGTTCACTGATGATTTGGCTTCCCATAGGTGGTCTTTGGCTATGATTTGGATACTTTGACGTCCTACACAATTCACATTTTGCAATATATTGCCTAACGTCTGAAGCCATTCCTGGCCAAAAGAAATTTCGTCGGATACGTTCCAAACATTTGGCTACGCCCCCATGTGCCGAAGAAGGCTGATCATGACTAGAGCGGATAACATCCTCTCGCAGGGCGGTTGGAACGTACAATTTCCAAACCTCATCTTTATTTCCAGTTGTGGAAAAGCAATTTCGATGGTAAAGGAAATTGTCGATAACCTGGAAATCGGGTAATCCGGCTTCGATAAACTTTTCTTTTAGTGCCGTGTATTCTTCGGATTGAAAGGCACTTGACGTTAAATCAATCATTGGTGAAAGCTCTAGCTCAATTGCATTTACCACATCCTCTTCTTCGAAAGAACGAGAAAGTGCATCGGGAACTATATTCTGCGATCCCTTTCGATGTTCAATTTGAAAGGTGTATCGTTGTAATTTGAGTGCCCATCGGGCCAATCTACCACTAAGATCGGTCTGGTTCATTAACCACCGTAAACTGGCATGATCCGTAACAATTTTGAAAGGATGCCCTTCGATGTACATTCGAAACTTCAAAACTGCCAAAACAACCGCCAAACACTCTATTTCGGTTACGGTATAATTACGCTGAGCCTTGTTTAATTTCTTCGACATATAGGCAATTGGTCTTTCTATGTTGTTCTCATCTGTCTGAGCGAGTACAGCTCCCACTCCATGAAAAGATGCGTCACATTGGACAATGAAAGGCTTTTCATAATTGGGGTGCATTAATAGAGGCGCGGAACATAGTTTTTTTTTTATTTCTTCAAATGCGGATTGAGCTTGCTCATTCCATTTGAAAGCCTTCTTTCCTAAGAGCTCCGTTAGTGGAAATATTACGGTGGAGTATTGGGCTAAGAACCGCTGGTACCAACCAGTCATTCCCAAAAACCGCCTTAGCTGTTTCTGAGTACTGGGAACGGGAAATTCGGCTACTGCTCTAACCTTCTCAGAGTTGGTTTGCAACGTTCCTTCTCCTACTATAAAACCCAAGTACTGTACTTGTTTCAAGCCAAATTGACTTTTCGCGACATTTATAGTCAACCCCGCCTTTCGAAGTTGGACAGCTACTTCGGCCAAGTGTTTCAGATGATCCTCAAATGTTGAAGATAGAACTAGTAAGTCATCAAGATAAACTAGAACATGAGATTTCATACTATATGGAATCACCATATCCATTAGTCGACAAAGAGTCTGTGGCGCATTGGACAATCCAAATGGCATACGTTTGAATTGATACAACGGTCGATTGGGGACTGTGAACGCTGTTTTCGCCCTTGACTGAGAATCTAACTCGATTTGCCAAAAGGCATCTTTGAGATCAATTTTCGAAATACAGTGCACGGGTGGCAATCGACTCAACAAACCTTCTAATATAGGCATCGGATATGCATCTTTAATGGTGACTGAATTTAGTTTCCTTGCGTCTAGACAGAATCGAACCTTGTTTGGTTTTACTAGCAGCGTTACTGGTGATGACCAAGCTGATGAAGGTGCTTCTTCAATTACATCTTGTGCGATCATTCTATCAATTTCTTCACATAAAAGTTTTTCCCTGGCAGGAGATAACGGATAAAATCTCTGTTTGATAGGTTTGGCCTCCCCTGTATCGATAGAATGTTCTACTAGAGAAGTTTTCCCTAATCCGTCTACCTCAAAGGACGGAAAAGAATTTATTACCGATTCTAAACGATGTTTCTCCGAAAGAGAAAGGTGAATTTTGTCTTTTTCTGTTTCCCCTTCCGTTTGGTTTATCTCACTTATATTTCCCACTAAAGATAATGAAATTCCGAATTTCTTCCAGAAATCCATTCCGCAAATAACATCCTGATTTATTGACGGTACTATTAGAAACTCTATGTTGTCATGCCTGGTATTAAACGTCAATGATACGGTGATCACTCCAGCGATATTCTGCATTTGCCCATCGGCGGTTTTAACCATCCCCTTTCGGGACTTAAAATTATTTTCCTCCGCCAGTATGCGTTTTGCTAAAGCACCACCTATTACACTTTTGTTGGCTCCGCTATCCAGCAGAGCTAAATATGGTTGACCTAATATTTGTATTTGTGAAAAGGGACGAATGTCGTTATGCTTGTGTAAGAGTGATGAAATTACGACTTTCTTTAGCTCCCGAATGTTTCTAAAATAATTTTGAATGCGCTCATCGCTACGACTTTTAACTCTTGAGGCTGTTAAACTGTCCTTACTTTCGCCGTCAGTTAGCAGCTTGTCTAAACGTATATGATAGGGAGTAAATTTGATAGGGTTTACGCTAAGTTCGATTTCATCAAGTTCTGATTTGATTGGTTCCGAGACTTGAAGAGGATATTCGCTTAATGGTTTTGGCGAATATCCCGAGATCGGTTTTCCGGCTCGGGATGACATTTCGAACAATTGGGCTTATAAGTGTTAATCGACCCACACCCATAACAAAATATGCGACGTGTTTTAAGACAATCTTGATAGCGATGTCCTAATTCGTCACAGTTCCAACATTTGATTTTGTCCATCGAACGAATGGCACAAACTTCATTTGATTCCTGGTCGCCTTCAAAATCCTCCTCCGTCTGGTTAATGAATTGAATTTCGTTAAGAGAAGGTCGAGTATTTGTTCGTGGGACGGCTCTATTACGGAATCCTTTGAAAAACTCTTCATGTCTGCGGCATTCAGTGCGTAACGCTGCCAAAGTTGGTGTTGGAACATGCAACAACTCGTGTTTCAATTCCGCCCTAAGATTATGTCGGACCTCTTCCGTTATTTCGGAGTCAGACAACGGATCCCTTAACGCGTCCGCAATCCCTAACATCGAATCTAGGAAGTCATCAAAGGTTTCTGAATTTCCCTGCTTCCGACGTCGTAGGGATTCTTTGATATCGCGGTCTGATCGTTGATCTTGATATCTTTCCTTTAGTCGGTCACACAAACAAAACCAATTGGTGAGATCGGGAGACCGATGTACTCGCCAATAAAACTTCAATGCCGGACCCGTAAATAATAAGTTTGCAAATTGAAACAACAAATCATAATTTCCATCTAGACACTGATTGGTTAAAATATTCACTCGATATATAAAATCCTCGATAGGGATTTCCCCATTTGAACCGCTAAATTTGAGGTTCCAGTTTGAAATTACGCTAGATACCCTATCTGGTCTGTCTGCTGAGTGATTGCTTAAACGATTTCTTGACGGAGCATTTTCTCGGAAATTATCGCGAGGTGGGTTACTCCTAGACACAAAACTGGGTACTTCATTATCCCATTCGAGTGGAATTTCACCCCCGTGATCCTCTACGACTTGGACCCAAATTTAAATTTGCCATCGTGGCACTAATTTGATTAGATATCGACGCTGCCAAGCTCGACATCTGATTTTCTAAGGCCCCTGCTATTATTTGGTGTACCCGCTCTTCTGAGACGCCGTTGCCAGCCGAAGAACTTCGCGTATGGTGAGCCCTTTCGGGATTCTGCAGGGTATTCCGATTTACCCTGGGAATGGTGGTGGCAACTCGATTATTACGAGTGCCCTGCCTGGTCTGAGGACGTGTACGCGGAACGGTGCCTGTATGCGGACTATTGCCAGTCGATGGCACTACATCGATCAACTGTCGGGCCTCACCTGCTTCAGGATTCCCCTAATTCGCTTCTACTACATGCTCTTCTGCAGAGTGGACAAGTGGCATTGGTGTCAAGCCAAGTTGTGAGACACCTCAAATGGAATTGATGCCTACATGTGGTTATAGTCCATTCTGCTTCCTCATTAGCTTCATTGCAAATGGTGCAAGTAGGAGATTCCCTGGGCTGTGACAATGCAGGGATATTTTCAAGACTTCGTCTAACCGCCATGATATTGTACGAATATTCTAATGGTTACTTTAAATTTGCCTGATAATTTTAGTGAGGTAATGGATGTTTTTTTTTTTTTTTACGTAATTAAATTATATATATGTATCGGTATATTTGATCGATAAAGGTCAATTATCAATTTTAGTTATCAAATTATTATTTATAAATTTTAATTGGGACTTATCCTTCAGAACTCTCGCCATTAGTTAAAAGCCTATTTATTATACTTTATTCTTCCTAGCCAAGGAACTAAATTTATTTATTTAATTTCAAATGTCTTATTTGGAGAGGGCAAAGCTCCGTTCGCCCAAAGCTGTACCATCTCAATCCAAAAATGACCAAAAGATTCTAATAAAATTTAAATTAAGTTCTTCCTTGAAGAGTAATCCGCTTCCAACTTACGAAAACAAAAAAAATCTCAATTCAAGTAGAAATATAAAAATAAAACTGGAATGAAAAATTACTAATGGAGTTTCGATTGTTTTTGAAGAGGAACAGACTCCATACTTGCGAAGCCTGAGCAATCTCAATTCAAAAAAAAAACAAAATACCAAAAAAAATTACTATAGAAGTTTGTTTGATGACCTTCCTTGAAGAGGGACACACTCCCAGCTTAGGAGCATGAACAATCTCTATTCAAAAAAAAGACTAAAAAAAAATTTAAAAAATTGACTTTGAATGAAGAAAAAAAAAATACTATTTGGGGTAAGAAAAGGTTAAAGGAAATCGGGCATTGCAACTTTATTTTTTTTTTTTTCGAATATCCTTAAAGGATAATTAAAGCCGCCTGGCCCCACGTTGGGCGCCATAATTCTGTAACGGTTTGGCACATGTCCTGAAGGTAATTCGATCTACTAACAGGCTCCGGCCGTGCTCAGGGAAAGTGGGAGTGGTTCTTGTACCTTCAGTATGGACATGGTCGTTACGCGAATCGTCGTAGATCGAAACGTAAAAAAAGGACTGGGAGAAGGATTCCCAAATAGCATTTTGAGGGGGATAACAAAAAAAAAAAATTCCTTGGCTAAGAGATATGTTCGAGGTGGCTAAATGTTGCTTAACTGCATAGTTGGCAAGATTCCTTCCGGTGCCCAAACAAATGATCTAGTACAAATTCATTTTAGTTAACGTTATAATTCAGGAAAATTTCTTATAAAAATAATTAACATAATTAAGTATTCATGTTTTTCAGGAAGGTGGTTTTCATTAACCATAAGAATTAAAAAAGGTATCTAAATTATAATTCAGGGGTGATGCTTAAAGATAATAATAATTAAAGATAATTAAAGATAATTAAAGATAATAATTCAGTTTGGTGCTTACAAAAATAATATTTCAATTGGATTGCTTAGAAATTATAATTCAGAAATTATTCAAAAATAATATATAAAAATTGATAATCATCGATTTGTAGTTTTTTTTTTTTTTTTTTTTTTCATTTGGTAAACTTTACGTTAGGGTATATGAAATTGTTGGTTTTCTCTCTCTTTCTCGCTGGGATATTTAATAATGTATTTACGTGCTTTTGTATTTTTTTTTTATATAAAAAAATACATAAAAAAAATCCAAGACTCCACAGGCAGAGGGGTTGATATTACCGGCGGGATTTTAGCGACGGGTCGTAAAAATATGATCCCTGAAGCTTGGGGAGATCTCCTGTAGAAGAGCCTACCGTGGCACTGTGGTGCTCACGTTGGATGGATGCCGGGGTTAGGTCAGGTGGTACCTCCAAATCCACTGGCATCGATGGCCATCCAGCAGCAAAAAATCCGCTAAACGGGAAAATAAACACTAAGCCAATGCAGGGAATGGCGCGGAGCTTAATATTTTCTCACCTCTATTTTGAAAACAAAAAAAAACACACACTAATTTTTCTCCCGCGAGGTTGGGTCCTGGTCTAATAATTTTTTTTG